>JAWHQI010000007.1:0-4800000 GCA_033032865.1 Dactylorhiza incarnata | reverse complement strand
TGTGTATGAGATATAAAACTCTCCAAGTTCAATTGCCCATTTAGCCAATCTCCCTGAGTGCTCGGGTTTCTCCAAGATGCTTTTCAGTGGATGATCCGTCACCGCCTGTGTGGAATGACCTTGGAAGTAGAGGCAAAGTCTCCGTGCTGAAATAATCAGAGCATGGGTGTTTCTCCCAAAGTAGATACCGCGTCTCCGCGTCTTTTAGCACTCTGCTAACATAGTGTATTATGAATTGTTTCTTTCCCTCTTCCCGCACCATGACAAAGCTGACCGCTTCAGATCCCACCCCCATATATAGGAATAGGTTCTCACCCTCACGGGGACTTTGGAGGAGAGGAGTCGACGTCAGTTGTTTTTTGAGTTCCTCAAAAGCCTGATCACATTCCTAGGTCCATTGGAACTTTGAAGCCCCTTGTAGCGTTTTGATGAAAGCTGCACATTTGTCACCGGACCGAGAGATGAAACGGCTTAACCAACTATTCTCCCTGCTAACTGTTGGACCTCCTTCGGGATTCGAGGAGGTAACATGTGTAGAATCGCCTTAGCCTTATCTGGATTAGGTTTAAGATCGAAAGGAGTTAGGAGGTGTCCGAGGAATTTTCTCTTACTTGCCCCGAAGGCATACTTCACGGGATTAAGTTTCATCTTGATTCTTCTGAGAGTAGAGAACGTCTCCTTAAGGTCGTGGATGTGTTCCCTGAACTCTCGACTCTTGATGAGGAGATCTTCGGCGTATATTTCTAGGTTACGTCTTTTGATCCTTGAACATATGGTCCATCGTTCTTTGGTATGTAGCGCCGACATTTTAAGCCCAAAGGGCATAACCCGGTAGCAATAGCATCCCTCGCTGGTGATGAATGATGCATGCAAAATATCGGGTGCATACATTCAAATTTGGTGGTACCCCGAGAAAGCATCAAGGAAGCTCATGACAGAAAACCCCATAACAGAATCAACTTGAGAATCTATCCGAGGCAAAAAGGAGTACTAATCCTTAGGGCATGTTTTATTTAACTTGGTGAAATCTACACACATACGCTACTTATTATTAGACTTCTTAACCATTACAACATTCTAAACCCACTTGGGGTATTGGATCTCCTTAATGAAGTTGACCTTAAGAAGATTTGAGACTTCCTCTCGGATAAGTTTCGCCAGAGTTACTGCCACCGCTCTTTTCTTCTGTTTGATGGGTCTGAAGGTAGGATCGATATTGAGATGGTGACAAGCGACATCGGGGTCTACCCAAGCATGTCAACAGCTGTCCAAGCGAAGACGTCCAAATTGGTGAGGAGAAAAGTGATTTGCATGTCTTTGTCCTCCTTCAACTTGGCGTTGATAGATATAATTCTTTCTCCATCTTCCCTGTTCACCTAGATGTTATGGATAGCTTGAGCTGCCTCCAGATGAGCGCCGTCTTTCTTATCTTTCTCCGCGCGGAGTTCCTCTTTGGTAGGTTCTTCCGGGTTTGCTGTGGCTTGGAAGCATTCTCCTTTCTCCGGCTTTGCGGTGGGAAGACACGTCCAACGAGCTCTTATAAGAGGAGAGACGTGAGCTCATCGAGAAGCGATGCTTCTCGTCATCCCACAAGACCAAGGGTTGGCCTTCTGAATCCAACACGCCCGTGAAAGCGTGAGGAAAGGGATGACCTGTTCTCGACGACGAGGACCTCTCCTCGGTCTGACGAAATTATGCCCAGGACTCGCAAACATCCGGAATTGTTTTCCTCTTCTTCTTCTTCGAATAACGGTTTCTGCGAACTTTCTGCATCTCCTTTTTTGAGATCTCAGGATCATTCTTGGGATCCAAATATCCCACATGGCGGTAAGGACGATTACCCTGGACGAAAAGGTTAGCTGCAACAAAGGGAAAATATTAGATCTCGCAACATCATGTATCAACGAGTTTGCTGGACGTATTCTTACCTTTCGTGGGATCAAAGTTGGCGACTTCGTCTACGTGACATATAGTAGTTCATGTCCAGTGGATTGTGGGCGATGAAGTTGGCGATCTCCATCTAAATCCATGTAGGAGCAGTGTGTTAGGGGCTCCCGTCTGAGATCGAGTCACCGGGCGAGAGGAGGAGAGATCCCACCACGGATTGGGGGCACCCTTCTTGGATTCGGGAGGTGCAATGGTTGAAGGAGAGGAGAGGGAGCCACCAGAGAGGGGAAGAAGAGGCCGACAGGGGGCTGCGAGCTGGGGAGGAGGCTGAGGGGCGGCTGCTTGCAGCTGGGGCGCGACGAATCGCGGTGTGTGGCGCGGAATCGAGACCGAGGGGAGGGGCCGGGAATTAGAAAGAGAGATAGGGTTTAGGAGAGAGGAAAGGAAAGGAGGAATTAATTTCTGCATACCCATCAAACTAAACTCCATCGGTTATAACCCGATTCATCAAAATAGGCCCCCCGTTTGGGCTTAAACACATGGGCAAATAAAAATCTGCTAGCAAATTCAAACAGACAGAAAATTTAAACTAATAGAGATAACATCATGCAGTGGTGGCTTGTTGGCGGCGGCGATACGTGCGGCCCCAATGAGTATCCGACGCGTCAACTGTCACAATATCGCCACTTTCGTCGAAAGACAACTTGTCCTCATGCTGTGGTGGTATGACAACTATCGGTGACGACGGCGGAGTCCCTACGAACATCTTGAGCTGGGAAACATGGAAAACATTGTGGATTCGGGCCTCCGGAGGAAGATCAAGGCGGTACGCCACGTCGCTAATGCGGTCAGCGATCTGAAAGGGACCGAAGTACTTGGGTCTAACTTATTGGACGCGGGGTGTGTAGCGGTGACTTGATGAAAGGGACGGAGGCAGACCCAAGTCCAATCGCCAATGGCGAGGGTAAGCTCGCTGTGGCCCCGGTTGTAGGCGACCTCCATGCGTTGTTGGGCCTGCACGAGGCGGTTTCGGGCTGCTTGCAAAAACTCATCTCTGACCACCAATTTGCGGTCCACGACGTCCAAAAGGGCTGAGCCGCCCGTGCAAGATAAGAGCCTTGGGGGATCGCGTCCGTAGATGAGGTGGAACGAGGTGGTCTTCAAAGCCGTGTGGTAGGCGGTGTTGTAGCAATACTCTATCCATGGAAGCCATAGAGGCCAGTCACGGGGCCGATCACCCGTAACACACCGCAAATACATCTCGACGGTGCGGTTCACCACCTCCATTTGGCCGTCTGACTGGGGGTGATAAGGACGAAGAGAAGGCCAATTTGGTACCGCTGAGGGCAATGAGCTTTCTCCAAAAGTTGCTAGTAAACACCTTGTCCCGATCCGAGACGAGAGTTTCCGACATGCCATGCAAACGGAAAATCTCCTGGAAAAAATACGGGCCACGTTCTCGGCAAGGAGCGGTCGAGCTAGAGCTATGAAGTGGGCCCCTTTGGAGAAACGGTCGACCACCACCATCAAAACTGATTTCCCGCGGACGGAGGGCAGCCCCTTCGACAAAGTCCATAGAGAGATCGGCCCAAATCTGAGTCGGGACGAGTAAAGGCTGTAGAAGGCCCGCCGGAAGGAGGTGATCCGTCTTGTTGCGTTGGCACACCGCATATGCCGCGATGAAGGTGTGAACGTGCCTTCGCATGCCCTTCCAAAAGAACTCATGGCGTAACCGTTGGAGCGTACGGTGGACGCCCTCATGACTGCGAGAGTGGACATCTTCCAAGAGCCTGGGAATGAGAGGAGAAGCTTGGTCCACATACACCCGGTCTCGGTAGATGATAAGGCCATTGCGAGCCTCCCAGTGGTGATCAGTGAGGCCGGATTCCGCACAATGAAGGAGTTCCGAGAAGCTAGGGGAGAGTTGGATCTCTTGGCGTAGCAATGAAAGGATGTCGGCCGTCGGAGAGGAGGTGGCCGCGAGCGAGGCCGTCACGGGTGTGTCTCTTCGAGAGAGAGCGTCTGCGGCCCGGTTAAGTATACCAACGCGGTACTCGACCTGAAAGTCGAACCCCAAGAGCTTGCTCACCCACTTCTGTTGTGGCACAGTCGACAGACGCTGCTCGAGCAAATACTTGAGACTGTAGTGGTCCGCCCGTATGACAAAGGGACGGCCCCTTAGTTACGAACGCCAATGCTGCACGGCTTTAGCGAGTCCAATTAATTCTTGCTCATAAGCTGGCAATTTGCGATGGTCGAGGGCGGTTTGACGACTGAAATAGGCTATTGGATGCCCCTCTTGATGTAATAGGACACCGTAACCCTCTCCCGAGGCATCACATTCCACCAGGAATGGTAAGGAGAAGTCCGGACGAGAGGAGGAGAGATCCCAAGTTGTTAGGGGCTCCCGACTGAGATCGAGTCCCCGGGCGAGAGGATGTGAGATCCCACCACGGATTGGGGGCACCCTTGGATCCGGGAGGTGCAATGGTTGAAGGAGAGGAGAGGGAGCCACCGGAGAGGGGAAGAAGAGGCTGGCAGGGGTGCGGCGAGCTGGGGAGGAGGCTGAGGGGTGGCTGCTTGCAGTTGGGGCGCGGAGAATCGCGGTGTGCGGCGCGGAATCGAGACCGAGGGGAGGGGTCGGGAATTAGAGAGAGAGAGATTTGGTTTAAGAGAGAGAAAAGGAAAGGAGGAATTAATTTCTGCGTACCCATCAAACCAAACTCCACCAGTTATAACCCGGCTCATCAAAATAGGCCCCCCATTTGGGCTTAAACACATGGGCAAATAAAAAGTTGTTAGCAAATTCAAACGGACAGAAAATTTAAACTAATAGAGATAACATCATGCAGTGGTGGCGTGTTGGCGGCGGCGATACGTGTGGCCCCAATGAGTATCCAGCGCGTCAAGTGTCACGACACAGTGGTCACAAAGACACTTTCAGTTCTCACCGAAGGCCTATAGACAAAGGGGCGAGATCTACTTTGAAGAAGGCAAAGTGTTGAACCCAGTAATGAACCTTGTTGGGGGCGTTCAACACTCGCACTCGCAACCCTCCAAAGAAAATCGTTTCGTCCTTGTTGGACCTGACCGAAAATAGATTTCGGAAGACTGCCATGCTCCAGAAAACCCTCTCCAGCTAGAGGTATATGGTGAAAGAGGTCAGAATTATGAGCGAGACAAGAACTATTTGGGTGGATACCACCCCATAATGGTTGAATACCATGGAGAGTTCAGGCCATAATGTAAGTCACAAGCCAAAGTTGAAGTCATCAATGGAGATGCCGACTTCTCCCTCTGCTGGTTCATTGATCTTTTCACCAGGAGACGGGAGTCTCGCAGTAACCCCAGGCGGCAGAGGGTATCTCCCGAGTAATGTCGTGAGCTCTCCCACATTCCCCAATGAAGACTTGAACGAGTACTTGAGGAAGCGTTTTGCAATCTCTGTACTCTGGGAGGGACCCTTCACTTGCTCTGGCTTTTGCTTCACACCCATGGTCGAGTACTCGCCGCACCTAAATTCAGTACGGAGGGTACTCGCAGCAGCAGGTCGACGTCGAAGGCTGAAGGAAACATAAGTCGTATGTTTTGGAGAGCCCTCTTTATTGGGTAAGCGCATCGAAAATCGAAATGACGGGATACATGTACTCGTCGTTTCGGGCGCGATCTCGCGATACCTATGTTATCTGTCAGCTGAGGAAAAATACAGCAAGTCTAAAGGAAAGCACCTGTGGGTTGCTAGCACGCTAAAAGCTCTCACAAACACAAGTAAAATTCTAAAAGCTAAGTAATCACAAATATTCACATACACAGAAGGAAGGCATTCTAAAAACAATAAGAGAGAAGATAAATAAAGGAAAGCATCTGTGAATACAATTATTTTTAAATTTTACTACATCAACATTCAAATATTACAACATGAGTGAGTACTCACTCTCTTTACATAGAAAATACACATCATGAATTCCTCACAAAAGACGCCACCGCTTCGGTAATCTGGGATATCACGACATCCCCCTGAGTTTTATGATAATGAATTTGGTTGATTAGGACATAAATCCTCCCGACTTTTCTGTCTTGGCGAGTACCCGCTGATGTGCTGGGAGGAGCTGAGGTCACATCAGGGATAGCGAGACATCCTCACATCAGGGACTGGCTAAGGCGACTTCTCCGAGAGCTGCCGCAGCTGCGCAATCTCATCAGCTTGAGATCTCCGCTTGGCATCGAGTTGCGAGATCTCCTTTGTCCGAGCCTTCTGCTTGTCCTCCATTGAACGAAGCCTCCTCCACAACTTATCATTATCAAGGAGTATTCGTTGGAGCTCCGCCTCAGTATGACTAGTATGGTCACGCCTAGGGGCATCCTCAAGAAGCAGTCTCGCATCTGCATAACACGGTAAGTTAGCTCGAGGTCAAGGAAGTCCATCCGCAACACTCAGAAGTTATCAGAATGAGCAGAACTAACCTGAGGCACTCGCCGGACGGTGAGAATCTTTGGGAGGAACATCCTTATCAGCCCTTGAGGATCCCTCTGGAGGAACATCCTGGCCATCTCTTGACGATCCCGTAGGAGGAACGTCCTTGCCATCCTTTGACGACCTTGCAGGGGGAACGTCATTGCCATCCTTAGAAGATCCTGCAGGAGGTGTAGGTTTAGGGATGTCGGGATCAACACAGTCAGTGGCGGCGAGTTGCTTCTTTTCATCTCTCTCCTTCGCCAAAAGATGACGCTTCAGCTCGGGTGACTCCAAGATCTCGCCTTCCTCCAGGTATATATTGGTCCTTTTTGGTGGAGACTTGGGTGCCGAAGCCAACCGTTCCTGCTGATTTTAATAAGGCGAGGTCACACTCAACTTCGTGTCAATCTCGTTTACCCTCTGCTTCTCGGCCTCCACCTCCTTGGCAGCGAGTTCCTGCTCAAGTACAAGGGTCTCGCTCCTCGTCGGGAGGTCTCCACTCCTCGTGAAGGGAGGATACACTCCCTGGGATTCAAAGACCTTTTTGTCCATGGACAGAGCGGTGGCGAGATCCGCATCTGCTATTATCCTGTCCTCGGTCACAACATCAAAGTTCTTTCGCCTAGGAACCCCCCTCATCAGCGAGAGGAATCGCCGGCTCCGCAGGATCGCCCACTGCCCCCTTGGCGAATTTACTCGCGACATCTTCTGCAACCTTCTTTGCAGCCGCCGTCTTCTTCTTCTCACTTTCTTCCTTTCCCTCCTCTTTCTCGCTTTTCTCTTCTTATCACCAGATCCGGCGACACCTTTCCCCTTGGAGAAAATCTTGGCCCTCACAACCTCCTCTTCTTCTTCTTTCTTCCTCTTCTCCGCCTCCTTGGCGTCATCCTCCTCCTTTTTCTCCTCCTCCTCCTCGGCCTTAGCCACTCACTCCTTCACCTCCTTGATCCGATCTTGGACCCCCTTCTCCCTCTGAAGCTTCAATGCGTCAATTCTCACTACATCCTCTTTTTTTTCTTCACTAGGTCTGCATAATCTCTCACCGCCTTTGCGAGTTTTGTGGCCTTTGCGTCAACGACTTCCTTGTTGAGGCGAGCGACTCTTTTCTTCCCCCCAAGCGCGAGCCCCGCAAACTCCTTTACTAACTTTGGGGGCTCGCTGCTCCCGTCGCCAGTCTTCTCGCCCTCTCTATCCCCTGTCTTCTCTGCAAGATCAAAAACTTTGGAAAGCAACGCCTGATCCTCGCTTGATTCCGCGACATTTCCTCCGGCTCCAACGAGGTTTGCAGACTTTCCTTTTTCAGGGTCATCACCAAAGCAAAGATTATAAAAGGTATCACTCGAAGCGTTCAGACTCGTGGATGGTTCCGCGGTCTTGCGGGAAGGGGTTCCCACCTCAATGATATCATAAGTAGTAGTGACATCAACCACTGGGAGGGAGTCGCTGCAGGCTTAGGAGCGCTCGTCTCTCCGGACTTGCCAACCATTGGAGAATCCTTTCGTCTTTTCTTCTTTTGCTTCTCTATGAGGCGAGCGCGAATGCTAGCACCAGAAGTGAGCTTGTTTCTCGCCATCTCCAAAGAAAGTAATCACACAGCTAGGGAGAGAATCATGCCGTCGCCAATTGGTTGTAAGGATCCGAAGGTCAGCCTATATATAGGCGCGAAGAGCATTTATGGCGGAATAGTTCTCGCAAACACTATTTTTCTGAGATCTCCTGCCAGAGGTTTGAAAAATGCGGGGATCTTGTCTGCCCAAATTTCGCTGTACTCGCCATCAGCAGTTGAGAGGATAACTGCTTTTCCACCTTAGCCAGGCAGATCTCGCTGACCGCAAAGGTGATTTCACCGACATTAGAAGCTGGTATTCGCCGACCACCACAGGGATCTCGCGGACCACTCCGCCTTCTTTTATTTAGCTTTTTTTTTTTTCATATCTTGTAAGCGTGCAACCTGTATTTTCAGAGGTTACTTGGAGAGAGCCCCCACGTCTATAAAGAGACGTGAACAGTAGCTTTAAATGCATCTTAGAAATTTGAGGCAGAAGACCCTTGCACGACCTTGAAACGGTTCCTGCGAGTACCCTTGTATAGTACATTCGAGCTCTCTTTTAACTTATGTTACCTCTTTGATTGATTAATAATATGTTACGATCTAACTAGGGGAAGGGGAAAACTAGAGGAAACTAGGGTTAGGGTTTGAGGAAACTAGAGGAAGAAGAGGGGAAAATACCTGGATAATAACCTTCATGCCCAACTAAGGAGGAGGGGTTGGGTATTTATGCCCACCCAACCCCTAGGGCCGGCCGGCCCCCATAGGGGTTGAACCGGTGCGGTTCAGCCCCGGTGCTCCTTATATTAATATTGGCGGGCTGAACCAGATGGTTCAGCCCGGTCTTCCTCCGCCTTCTCCTTTGGTCGACGTGCCCAATAGCCGAATAACCTGGTAATGACGCCGGGCGTAACATTCCCTCCCCCATCAAGGACCAGCTTGTCCTCAAGCTGGAGGCGGGGAGTGTGAGGCCCCTGGAACAAGCCGGCTCTGGCGTGCATCTGAGACGAGACCTCTGTTTGGGAATCTTGTGGCTCGGTCCCTTCCTTCGGCGCCCTCCCAGCTACGTCATGCTCGTCTCCTAGCAATCTCCAAGCATCGAAGAAAGGCCCCTGTACCGGTAAGATTCTGATTCCATTCCGGCAGTACTCCCTCCCTTCCTCAGCAAACTCCATAGTCAACTCATCCCAATCCAGAGTGACCCGCCCCAGCTGACGCAACCACTGGGTCCCCAGAAACATATCGGACCCCTGGATGGGCAAGAAGTAGACATCCATCCTGTCAGTGTATCCCTGCATACTGACCTTCACGTCCGGAAACCTGCCTTCGCACTGCAACGCGCGTCCACCTGCCACCACAAACTGGGACGCAGCATCCTTAATGATCTCTTGCCCAAGCTGCTGTGCCATCGCCGGGGTAAGGAAGTTATGTGTACTCCCGCTGTCAATCATAATGGTCACCGGTTGTTGGCCGAGACACCCTGCAACAGTCATAGTGGGCGGCGCGGAGTCTCCTGGCAAGGTCAGGGTAGATACCTCGAACTCGATTGTATCGAAAATGTGCTCCCGGTCCTCGTGGCGCCCCTGGAATGGAGGGGAATCCATGGCAGACGCGTCGACTCCAAGTCCCCCATTGAAGATGGAGGCCCGATCGTTACCATCTCGACCCGCACAGTCTTTGTGTCTCGATGCTGATGACGGAATGAGAATCTGGACTGCGTTGGTCTCTTTCGCAACAGTCTGACCTTTGATGTGCTGAGTCAACAAACTTTTTAGCTCGTCCATGCGCGTATCTATCTTTTCTGCCAATCGTTTTTCTGAAGCCTTCAACTGTTCTTCGATGGCCGCCACCTTGTCGGCCAACCCGGTGTAAGTCCCTTCGAGGGTGGCCAACCGATGGGGTTCTTCGTGGGAACGAGTCACCATGGTGGAAAACTGGAGGCAGGAAACCCGGAGGCGTGCGTGCAATCAACAGAAACTGGAGACGGCGGTCTTTGGATGCAGTCAGCGGCCTCAGGATGCAGCCGGCAGCGGCGGCAGCCTCTGGGAGCAGCAGGCGGCGGCGGCGGCCAGGATGCCGATGCGGCCGCAGGAAGCAGCAGGTGGCGCTGGATCCGCAGGAGGCGGCGGCCTCTGGAGTAGCAGGAGGCGGCGGCCTCTGGAGCAGCATGAAGAGGCGGTGGCCTCTGGAGCAGTCGACCTGGACGCGATGTCGGAAGGCTGCGCTTGGATCGGCGATGTCGGAAGGCTGCGCTTGGAGCAGTCGAGCGGCGCTTGATCGGCGAGTCGTCGATGTCGTAGGCGCTGGAATCTGGATGTGGAGGGCTGGATGTCGATGTCGAGCGGGATCGGGATCGTCGAAGTCGATCGGGATCGTCGATGTCGAGCGGGATCCGGGATCGTCGAGCGGCGCTGGATCGGACTGGACGCGACGTCGAGCGGCGCTGGAGTCGACGTCGGAATCCACGTCGGAATCGTCGATGTCGGGGGTGGCTGGAGGGCTGCGCTGGACGAAAGCCGCTGGAGTCGTCGATGTCGTAGGCGCTGGAGTCGATCGGCGGAAACAAGCGATGGAGTCGATGACGCCTTGGTCGCTGTCGAGGGTGGCGTGGGATCGGAGCAATGCGGCGGAAAAAACTTTGGAGGACGAATCCTCTGATACCAATTGTTACGATCTAACTAGGGGAAGGGGAAAACTAGAGGAAACTAGGGCTAGGGTTTGAGGAAACTAGAGGAAGAAGAGGGGAAAATACCTGGATAATAACCTTCATGCCCAACTAAGGAGGAGGGGTTGGGTATTTATGCCCAACCAACCCCTAGGGCCGGCCGGCCCCCATAGGGGCTGAACCGGTGCGGTTCAGCCCCGGTGCTCCTTATATTAATATTGGCGGGCTGAACCAGATGGTTCAGCCCGGTTTTCCTTCGCCTTCTCCTTTGGTCGACGTGCCCAATAACCGAATAACCTGGTAATGACACCGGACGTAACATAATATCACGCACAACTATGGTTCGCGCTGTGCGAAATCTGCCCTCGCCGAAAGTGGCACCTTTTCTCTCCTTTCTCAGAGGTCTCAGACAGCTAAGGACCTCGCGACATTACCCTTCGGTCTCACCTCTTCTGTCGTAGTCTGGGATCCCGTGACATCTTCAACAGATCTCTTGTCTCCATTCGCAATCCAAGTACCCTACCAGCCATAGTACCCTAACCCCTCTGTGTTTTTTGTGTTGTGGAACTTGGGGGACACTTTTCACCACAACATGAAATATAGTTAAAACACCCAAACAAACATAACCAAAATTAACTTTATTTTCCAATTAGATATTTTAGTCCTAATTAGTATTTGTAACGTAAGATAGTTTTGCTAAATGTTGAGAATTGTCATACTCCACTCTTAACTATTAAGCAAATGTTGTCGTTCCATTATTGTTTTTACTGACATGTGCATAGAAATGAAAAGTTACATGCATTCTAGTGTGTCCATTCACTGTGTTTCCTGATTCTTTTTTTTGAGTTATTGCTTTCCTGCCAGGACAAGTATTTTGATATCTAAGAGGATCCTCTTAGCACCCTCTTAGAGCTTAATAATATAATTAACTTACCAAGTAATTTCTTTATTTTTCATCTTTATTCAGTCCTCCCCTATCTGTCCTTTTTTATTTGATCGAAAATGAATTGTTTGGCTATTTTGTTCCCTTTTGATCACCAGGCTGTCACTAAAGCCAAATTAGGTTATGATCCATTGGAGGTGAACCCCGAAGATATGGTTCGTTTTGCCAAGGACAAACCTCAGGTGTGTTGGATACAAATCATCCTGTGGAAGTTTAAGCAATTGGATTTGTACATTTCATTGATGACATGCTGTGCCAACTTTGAAAAAAACACACATTCAGCATTCTCAACATTCCCGTGTATTATTGAGAAATACATTTTTAATTATTTTATTATTGACATAGTCAGGGACCATGTATGCCTCACAAGGGGAACATGATTTTTCCTGTATTGCATTCTTCACTGAGTTGTATATATTTAATTGTTTTTTCTGGAATAAAAGTGTTTAGGTTTTGAGGTTCCTGATTGTTTTGTTGCTATGTCAGATGATGGCTTCTTATTCTGTATCAGATGCTGTGGCCACTTACTACCTTTATATGACTTATGTTCATCCGTTTATTTTCTCACTTGCAACTATTATTCCCATGCCTCCGGATGAAGTTCTGCGGAAAGGAAGTGGAACTCTGTGTGAAATGCTTCTTATGGTTCAGGTGTGCTCTGGTTCTGCTCTTTTAGGACAAGGCTAAATCCAATTTGGTGTTTCCTTTTCAATTTTTTTCCACTATGCTAGAGTTCAATCTGTTTTCTTCCAATTACTTTAGAGTCAATATAGTTTCTTTACTTTATAGTTGAATCTACTCAGAATTTAACTCATTTCATGACTACATTTTAAAGGAAAGTATTCATTGTTAAATTGTATCGGCTGCATCAACGGCTAGTTTGTTTAAGGTTCTAATCTATTTTTTTTTAATTTCATTTTTTAAGATGATATTGCCATTTAAGCTTTGATAATTGATCATGTTATAAATTTATAAAGTGAAACATCATCTGAATTATCTATGGTTTCCCTATGAATTCTCATTCCCCTTCCTGCTAAGTCCTGTAAAATAATTTCATAACCATGATTGATATATGCATACATAATTTTTTTAATGTTCTGCAACTTGAGTTGCTTGTTATTTGATCATATCCGTTCTAATATAAACTCCTTGTTGGTTCTAGCATGGTTAGCGTAATTATTTGTTCACATGCGCTTTTCTTGATGTGGAAAATTTTGCTACTTCCTGCGTTAATAGCCATTTAGTCCATTTTAAATAATGCTTCTAAATTTTATCTGAAGAATTGATCATTTTCACTTTCTTTGGTGAAATGCGTGCATGTTTGGTTACATGCTTGCATGTTAGGGGACATGCTTTTAGTTATCACCATATGTTTTCCCTGTGATTTCAATTCCAAGCTTCCGTTTCTTGTTGCATTTGGTCTCTTCAATGGGTAAGAACTGCCTAAATTACAATTTTATCAATCTTCTGAATTATTAAGATTTCTTTTTTTACCAATGTGCAAAGAAATGACATAGTTCTCTTATCTATTTTTTTTGTACTGATAAGTGGTTTTAATTACCTTAGAAATTCTATCTTTTAGTATTAGTTTAATATTATTCGTAGAAGTTTCTCTTTTTAGTTTACTACTAGCCCTTCATTGAAAATGCTAATAGTAGCATTTGACTATGAACAGGAAATTAGTTTATTTATTGAGATTATTAGATTTTTTTTGTAATGTTTGTGTATATGTTGAAGTTAGTTTCTTTGAATTCTGAAGGCATATAAGGCGAATGTAATCTGCCCCAACAAGCATCAAGATGATCCTGAGAAATTTTACAACAACCGGCTTCTAGAAAGCGAAACATATATTGGAGGTCATGTTGAATGCCTTGAATGCGGTGTTTTTAGAGCAGATCTTCCGACAAAATTTCAGCTCGATTCCGCTTCATATGAGGTTATTTTCTTATTGTTTTAAAATATACTACTTGGTATCATGCAAATTGTAAGCTTATGGATTATTTTTTTTTGTTATTTTGTTTTCTGTAGATATTTGACTGCAGTTTGTTATCGTGATTATTCAATTATTACCCGGATAATGTTTTTGTAATGACCCAAACCATCGTAATATCATAAGTATTGTCCACTTTGGTTCACCACATCCCATACTGAGCTGAATCGCATGGTTTTTTCCATTTTTCATAATTGGCCTACGAGCACTTCCCAGGAGGCACCCATCTCATGATTAATCCCACTGGAGCACGCTTAAACTTGAAGTTTTTCATCACAACTCTATCAGTTGCTCCGAAAAGGTGCCTCTGATATTTGAGGATACGAATTATTACTTAAGCCCAATAATTTTTTGATGAGGATCACGACACACATCCACCTACACGACGATTGGAGCCGCCCATTTTATGCGGATCAACGAGCCAATATTTTTAGTTATTTTTCTGTATTTTTTGAATTTTTATTTCATGTATTTTGAGGGCCATCATGACCGGAGAATAATGACCGTCCATGATGACCATGTAGTTTATAAATAGGGATAAATGGTTTAGTTGGAAGGTATTTAAAGTTAGAGTAAAGAAGAAAACACTCATTTCGATCACCTGGTGCCGAAATCGGAAATTCAAGTGCGGAGCTTTGATTTATCCCTCCCTTCCCCTCTCTACTTGGACCAACCCCTTCCCCATCTCCTCCCACATCTCCATATAGCCGTCCCTCCCACATTCACCTTCCTTGAATCACCACTGGCCACTACAACCCAGCCCCCACCTCTATACGACAAAACCCCGCTCCCCTCCGTCCACCTTCAGTCGATATCCACAACCACCCCCAAAACCACCCACCAGTGGGCCACCATTCCCCTTTCCATATACCTCCAAAACCGCCCCTATCCCCTCTCCAAATCCCCTCCAATTTTAGTTTCCGACAATCACATGAAAACATTCCCCTCCACCTCTAGCCGACAACAACCCCTCTCCCCACCCTCCACCTTCAATCGGCAGCCCAACCACCGACCAAAACCCCATGCAACCTACCTCCATTCTCCTCCCCATATACCTCCATAACAACTCTCCTCCCCTCTCCAAATTCCCTCCATTTTCAGTTTTCGGCGATCACCGAAAAACATTCCCCAACCATCTCTGGCGAACCTCCACCACCACCCTTCAAGTTTCATCCATTTTCAGTTTTCCGATGATCTCCAGAAAACACCTCCGGCCACCACCACCACCACCACCACCACCACCACCTCCACCTCTACCTTCGGCCAGCCACCACCTCCAACCAGCCACCACCTCCGGGAGCCACCACCACCACCACCACCACCACCTCCGGCCAGCCTCCACCCCACCACCCCATAACTACCTTAACTGTCCGGCTGCCTCTTCCACTACCCCCTTTACCCCACTCCTAAAATTTAGGATCTCATAAATTTCCTCCGCTACTCCACCTCCCCACCTCCTCCACAACAATCAGCTTAGTATCCCTCAATCTCACGTGGAACCACCTCCTTGCACCCTCCCACAGCCGGCCACATAACCCCTACACCCCCAACCCCACCTCTCACAATACGAGCCCCAACATCTCCTCATTCACGTGGAATCATTTTCAATTCTAGCCCCATATCATTTTCCAGCACCCTAACATCACTCATGTAGCCTCCTGAAATACCATTCCTGCAGCCTTAAACCCTCCAGAACCACACATTATCCCTGCATTTCCTTAGGTGGAGTCCTTCCCGTCCATTGCCCGACAAACAACTTTAATTCCAGCCATTGGAATCTATTTCCAGCAACCTGAAATCACTGCCCACATAATTCTAGCTCTCCAGAACTCCCATCCAGCTCCTGGAAATTCATTCCAATCTTGAAGCAGTCCGACTCTTGTCCTCTATCCAGCCCATATGGATGCCCTTGCCCTCTATCTAGTCCTTGCGATTGCCGGAAAACCAACAATCCCTCTGCTATCTAGTTGTGTAAGTCTTGAAGTGGTTATCATTTATTTTGTGTTGAGTCGTGTGTTCATTCTCTACTTAAGGCGTGTCTATTAATAATCTTTGTTGTCAAGTTTTATTGAAAACATTGTACGTTCCCATTTATTTGAGATTATTTGATTTTGAGCTCTCTCACATTTATACAACTCCACGTGTTACCTTGTCTGCAAGCTTTATCTACTTTGTCTGCAAGCTTTATCTACTGTGACCATCCTAAATTTGATTTATAAAACAAATATTATTGCAAGTTTTAAAGTCGTCGGATTTATGTATGGCTATATGTAGGATTCACCCATTATTTCCCCCTTATAGGTCCGTCCCACGTCACTTTCCCTCCAATTCCGATGTGAGATTCAGTTTATTCCTGCACATCCTTTCACCTAGAAGCCTGCCATCCTATAAATCTGCTAGAAGCTGCTTTCCTTAGGCTTCACTGCCCCCAAAACATTCCCCACCCTCATCGGACCGCCCTTATCAGATTTAGGATGTTACAGGCCCACCAGCTTCCGCATGGTTCGTTCCCGAACCACCCATCGTACTGCAGGAGGTCTGGCTTTGATACTATTTGTAATGATCTAACACTCATAATATTAGAAGTATTGTCCGCTTTGGTTCCGACCCCACTATGGTGGGATAAAGGCTTGAGTGTTGTTGTTGTTATTGTCCGCTTTGGTTCATCACAGCTCAATCACATCTCATACTGAGCTGAACCGCATGGTTTTGCCCTTTTCCACAGGTGACCTATGGGCACTTCCCAGGAGATCATCAATCCAAGGACTACTCCCACCGGAGCATGTTTAACCTTGGAGTTTTCCAACACAACTTTATAAGTTGCTCCGAAAAAACGCCAGCTGATATTTGAGGATACAAATTATTATTTAAGCCCAATAATTTTCTCTCCAATTCCGATGTGAGATTTAGTTCATTCCTGCACCTCCTTTCACCTAGAAGCCTGCCATTGTAGAGGGCTGCCAGGAGCTGCTTTCTATGGACTTCAATGCCCCCAAAGCACAACCCATTCTCATCGGACCGCCCTCATCAGATTCATGATGTTATAATTTTTGCAAGTGAAGTAAAATGGAGTAAATCGCACATCTTGTTTATATTAAATGTCATTTGATTTTCATCATTATTTCAACATGCAGTGGCTTGTATCCTTGATATACTAGTGCGTTAGGCATGAGGTACACCTGTGCACAAAATACCCTCTCGCACGTGTTTAATTTCATCAACGTGTTGATATCCAAATTTATTAACGCCGATGAAACATAGATGTGATGTATGGTATTTTGTGCAAGGGGCGACTTTGGCCCGCTGTGTTATTGTTTGTTTATGTTCATTTTTATTAATATGGTAAGACTAGTATTTTTATTTTTGTAGAGATTTTATATATTTTTCTAATTTAATATCTACTTAATATTTTTCTCCACTATTTTTAATTTTATTTTGTTATTATATTTTAATTATTTTATTGTATTTATTTTTTTGTTAATTTTTATTATACACTATTTTTAATTTATTTTTAAAGTTTTGAAACAAAAGTTAAAAAATGGGCACACATTACTAATGGGTCGGTTTCTATTTATGGTAGTTAGGATAAGTTAATCAAGCAAAGTGTTTTGATTTGATCATCCCTAAGTTCTTTTTTTGCACATTTTTTTGGTTCAAATCCATATTTTGATGTTACTCATTTAGTAAAACATCTTCCATCTTTTCCCGCCTTCCCTAACAGAATTACCAACACATATTTTTCCATGCATTACTTTTATTCCCATCAATCCGTATAGTCAACCCACCCACACAATGTTCATGATCCTATCTGTTGGACAACGTGGCATCTAGCATGCTACTTAACAATAATGACATTGTTACACCCCCACTCGGCGTACGGTTTCGGGGATTTCATTATGCGAGACGACCAAAGGGGATGACAGAGCAAGACTGGGCTGAACCATCCGGTTCAGCCCGTCAACATTAATGAAGCAGAAGTGGGGCTGAACCACACTGGTTCAGCTCCTATGGGGGCCGTCCGGCCCCCTTGGCCCCCTTATATATTAACCGGGACCCCTGGTGGAAAAGGCATGAAGAATTATCTCAGGTACTTGCTTTCTCCTTCCTAACCCTAATCCTCCTTCTCTTAATCCCTAGATCCCTCTACTCTCTCTTCTCTTCTTCCGCTAGGATCATAACAATTGGTATCAGAGCATCGTTCCTGCGACAATGGTGACACGGACCGAGGCCGAAACCGCGCTACTCGCATCTCTTGAGGAAAATTACGTAGGGTTGGCGGATACGGTGGCGGCGATCGAGGAACAGGTGAAATCCTCCCAAAAATTGCTGGAGGAACGCTTGGACGCTCGTTGGAGGAGGTCAAAGCCCTTCTCGTGCAAAATCTGAAGGGGAAAGCCCCCGTGGGGGACAGATCCGAGGTCGAGGCCCCATACCAGCCGCCGACGCAACCCCACGACGCGGGAATGGTGGGCTGGACGCAGCAGGGCATAGGATCGCAATCGGCAGGCGGAATGGGGCTCGACGCCGATTCCGCCAGGATCGGCGGAGCCGATTCCGCCAGATTCGGCGGGCCACACCACCGGACCGACGACACCTCCTCAGAGGCATGCGGGGAGGTCGAGACGCACCTGGGGGGACGGTTGGAAGCCGGCTACGGCCGGCCAGGAAGCTGACGACCGGCGGAACCTCCAGGGGACCCGATCGGCCTGGGAGGGGGTCAACCGGCCTGGAATAGGGCCGGAATTCAGCACCAGTACACGTGGCGACCCCCAGGGCAGGGGAGGGTGCGTTTCGACCCACGGGAGCGAATGCGGTCCCGATCAGAGGCGTGACAGGGATTTTACCACTTCCACAGGATTTTGCCCCTCCTACGGGATACGACTACAGGAATCAGTGGCAGGAGAGGCCACCCATGGCCCAGCAGTGGGGCGGGGGACAACATACGACCAATGGGCCAGATCACGGGCGATTTCTCCCTCGTGTGGCTACGATGGGAATGCATGCGGCAGCACCACAGAGGCCACTCTTCCAACCGGGCGAACAACGATGGCCGTCGGGCCATGAATTTGGGGGAAACGGGATGGCTCACCCCAGGGCGTATATGCAACCAAAAAGAACTCAGATGAATTTTCCGAGGTTCCGAGGGGACGGAGACGCGTTGGAATGGATGCAGAAGGTAGAGTTGTTCTTCAATTACCAGGAGATCCCCGAGGAGCAATGGTTCCAGTTGGCGGCCTTCCATCTGGAAGATGACGCCTACCAATGGACCAAATGGTTCCAACGAGGTCGCGCTTATGCTCCTTGAGCGGAGTTCGTGGAGGCGTTCGCAGCCCGTTTCGGTCCGCTAGAGTATGAAGACGTTGAGGCAACACTGCAGAAGCTTCGGCTGAAGGGGACGGTGACAGAGTACCGTACCGAATTCGAACGGCTAGCCAACCGGGTGAACTGGGAAGAGCGGACGCTTCTGAGTTGCTTTGTTTCGGGGCTGAAGGAATTCTTACGTGACGAGGTGCATGCTTATATGCCTCGCACCCTAAGCCATGCCATCAGTTTGGTGCGGATACAGGAGGAGCGATTCAACCGGCAGAGGAACAGGTCCACTCTTCGGACCACCCCAGCAGCCCCAGCACCCAGGCGAGATCCACCGGCCATGGGACGACCCACGGTGACCCTTTTGTCTTGGCCCGAGCTACATGCCAGGAAGGACAAATGGTTGTGTTTCAACTGCGGCGAGAAATTTGCACCAGGCCACAAATGTCAGTAGGTCCAGGTATACATGCTGTGTGAAGAGGACGGGGACGGGGGGGGGGGGGGGGGGGGGGGGAGGACGCCTTGGCGGCGGCCTTTGACGAGGAGCTGGACAAGACCGCGTTCGGCGTCTCCCTTCAGGCTATAGAAGGGTGTAGGGCTCCGCTCACGCTACACATTGCGGGACGGGTGGGAAAGGAGCGGATGACCATACTGGTGGACAGCGGCAGTACTCACAACTTCATCAACCTTTCAGCGACGGCTCGGATAGGCTTTGATGTGGATCGTGAGGCAGCCTTCCAGGTGATGGTGGCTGACGGCAGCAAACTTCGCTGCGAGGGCAGTGGATGATGCAGCTGAAAAGAGTCAAGTTAGATCTAGGGGTACACCTGTCAGACTGATCTATATTTGCATCTCATCCGTCAGACATGGTGCTAGGGGTGCAGTGGATGAGGCAGCTGAAAAGAGTCACCACGGACTGGGAGCACATGACCATGGAGTTCACTCAACAAGGGCGAGATTACTGTTTACACGGTCTCAGGACTTCTCCTCTGAAGGAGATCTCGCTCAGAAGCTTGGCTCATTTGGAGGAGCAGGCGGGCCCGATGGCCTTGATAGTGCAGTGCACCCGGGCAAGAAAGCCAGCTATTACTGTTCCAGAACAAATGCGGCATCTGTTGTCCCAGTACGAAGATGTATTCCAGGAGCCGAGCGACTTAACCCCTCCGCGCTTTAGAGATCATGCGATCCAGTTGAAAGAGGGGGCAATGCCCACCAACGTCAGGCCATACCGCTACCCGTACATACAAAAGGCGGAGATCGAGCGCAGTGTTCGCGAGATGTTGATGACGAGTATTATACGGCCGAGCACCAGTTCCTTCTCTTCGCCTATTATTTTGGTGAAGAAAAAGGATAGTTGTAATTCTTAGTTCGTCACAGAGTTCATAGATGGGAGCTGGAGCGAGTGTGGCGAAACTGATGGACGAGGCAGACGCAACATTCGTCCCCATGTTTGAAATGGAGAGGAGTCCAAAAATCGAATGTGGCGACAAGGGTGAGCTCAAGTTGTAGTAGTCCTAGCGAGATCCAACAACACAGGAGAGCTCAAGCAACACGGACGAGCTCTAATCCAGAAGGGAGGCGATTTATGGAAGCAGGGATCAGCGAGCTCGGCTAGAAGTGAGTTCGGGGAGGAGGGATATGCAAGCTCTAGTACTGAAGGGGTCGGCTAGTTCACGTATGTAGTGGCTAGCTCCTGTAACATGGGCGAGCTCAACAACTAGGCCAAGCACCTTCCTCGAGTTCTACTAGTCCTGGTATCAGGGAGCGCTAGACAGGAGTCAACGAGTTCTGATAACGGCAAGCTCTGGACAGGAGTCGACGATTTTTGGTAGCAACGAGTTCTAGATTGAAAGTCGGCGATACTGGATAGAAGGTTTCACGAGCTCTGCAGTTGGATCTATAATGAAGGAGTTCGGCGAGCTCTCGGGTTAGAGGAGTCTGCGAACTTTGCACGGAAGGAGGCGGTGAGACCACGCACATAGGTGACAACTAGATTTGTTGTTGGAGAAGGCTGCGAGTTCCGCACTGAAGAAGGATGACTAGTTTTGCGGTTTGTGCACAAGCGTCGACGAGTCCAGTGATGAGGATATCTGCGGGCCAGAAGGCTATAATAGGTAGGGAGACCGTGGTTTATTTTGGACGATGCAGGGCGTGGGAAGTTGGCGAGCTCGGGAGGCATATACTGCAGCACCAGAAATGGCTTCTAGGTGGTGGGCAGATTTTGTTGGAAGGGAAGTGAGAGCTCAATCGGCGAAAACTGAAGCTTAATTTTCAAGAGTTCCACGTTATGAATCATATGAATCTGATACCATGTGGAAATGAGGAATATGAATCCGAGTAATGTTATTTCTTTTCATTAAATAGGTAAATACAAGTTCATGTACACATATATATTGGTGGGAAGAGTGACACCTTAACTCCAAACCATGGTATGAGATTAATCTTATTCAAGAGAGGGATCTCCTAAAGGGCCAAGGAAGTGGGTTTTTATATTGGGCTTTTACACAAATATTTCTTCAATACTTAGTAATACGGATATGCATATTACACGATTGTAATCTCCTCAACATTACAGAAATTTCACATATTATAAGTATTCAACGCTATCATCGCGTGTTATGCAAATTTCTGTGTTCCTTGGGAGTTTTATTGACCTACAATGACTATGTACTTGTACATGTTATATTTCTGATGTTGAAGTATCTGTTCCATTCAGCAACTCATCAGTAATCTTGACCGGGATCTACACTACGCAATCACTGTTGAGGGCAAACTTGAAGTCGATTCAATCACTAACTATGATGATGTTAAAAATGCCATAATGGAAAAGGTAATCTCTTTGCTCTCTTATTCCTCATGTAGTCCATAAGTTCTGTCTAATTTATTATTGGTTGTCCCGGTTAATTTATTTGTTTCTTCTGGTTATTGTACCTTCCAGGTCAAATGTTTCAGTGCGAAGAAGAAATGCAATACCTTAGCTATGTTTTCTTGTTGAAGGGTTGCATTCATTAGAATAGATATTCATATTCATAATTGGTTACTTCAATATGATTTTTGGAGTTTATACTATGGCGCATAATGTAATTCATGGCATAGTCAAGTTTCTTTTCCCGACAGAAGACTACTCTCACCTTCAAAGGGTGTTTCCCAACCGTAATTCCTGCATGAAAAGTGACCTAAAAAAAGGCAGCCCGGTGCACAAAGGCATCCCCGCGCAGCGAGTGTCCGGGGAAGGGTCTCACCACAAGGGTGAAATGTAGGCAAACCTTACCATGCATTTTTGCAAGAGGCTGCTTCCAGGACTCGAACCCGTGACCTCAAGGTCACACGGCAACACCTCAACCGGTGCGCCAAGGCTCCCTAATGAATTGAATTGCATGAAAAGTGACCTGAAAGAGAAATTCAGCTAATTGAATTGCAGATACCGAACCCTAATGTTTCTTTGATGCACTATGCAGTGCTGATATTTTGAGGCAACCCTTCATCTTTTATAATGTGCAAACTAGGATGATACCAAAAATGCCATAACAGATATGCTGATTTGTTCCTTTCATATTTGTATTATTCTCCAAAATTTTTAGCCCTTCTAAGCTTTCAGTTCAATTTTTGTTGATTAACCCAGTAAACTTATTTGTTTTTTTTTAATTTCATACAGTTTCATTATCAAGTGTTTTAGTCTGAAGGGGAGAGTTGTATTATCTATAGTAAATGTTTCTATTTATCATAAGTTTTTCCTATATGTTTTTAGGATGTTATTGACATAGGAAGAATCTATATGAGGCTACAGAATTTCCAACTCTATATAAATGGAAGCAAGCACATGACAAATGCAAATGGACTACGAACCGATTAAGATGAAGGTGTGAATGTAGCATGCTTGGGACGGTCGTAGGTGTGGTGTGTTGGTTCCGCTGTACAGTTGGCGTGTAAATGAGATGTGGGGGATGTCTAGGATATCTGAAATTTAGGGGATTTATGGTGTTTGCGGGGTTTTGGGTACTTGGAAGTGGAAGTGGGCAGGGTTCGAGAATGCTGTGGGGCTGGAAAAGGAAAGAGAAGTGATGGGTAGGCTCGGGTGCAGGCTTCCCTATGTGCTGGAGGTTCGCCGAAGGTTGATGAGGTGGTTGAGAAGGTAGGAAGGGGCGGTTAGAGGGTAGGAACTAGGAAGTAGCGGTTAGAGGGCTGGTGAGGGGCATTCAACGGCTGGAGGGTCCTACCAGGTCGTTGGAGACGAGTGCTCCAGTGGCTTGGGAATGATTACGAGGCTGTTAGTTGCAAGGGGGAGAAGTTACGGGCTATGTAATAACCAAAAATGACTTGAGGGCAAGGGGGGGGGGGGGTCCGCCATGGACGAACAGGCGGCGGGCAGCGATGATTTGGGCGTCGACACTCCTAGAGGCTGGAACAACAGTGCCGGCACCGTACGGGATTCTTGACGGCCCATTTCTCGATGAAAAAACCTAGAACTATACCGTGGGATATATAAAGAGGTGATTTTAGTTTAAGTGTTTCCGAATGCCCTGAACCTCCTATCGTAGAAAAATATAGAAAAATAGGAAAAATGCACTGATTGCGATAGCCTTCCTGAGCGTCCATCCGACAATCCAAAAGTTGTCAACCATGAAAATCAACTAAAAGCGACGCGACCAATATTTGGCAGTTTAAGTCTGGAGGTTATCGCAAACAATATTACCACGTCTAGATAGCAAATTGTCCCGAAGTTGTATGATAATTCACTGAAGCCAAAATTGGATAAATATGATGTGATACAATAATTAGTACAATTGTTTTTTACCTGTTTGCTAAGATTTGCATTGAACTTGAAAATGTGCTTTGTTCTTTTATGTATTCCATGCACAATATTGCATAAAGAATTTGAAGGTTGATTTATATTCATCTCGCTTTCTTGGGTAACTGATTCTCAAGTTTGCTTCTTGAAAACTGCAGCTTATATTGTTACGAGATCATCCTACACGGGAGGAATGCCCATTGATTTATCATTTAGATGTTGCTGCAATGTATCCAAACATTATTTTGACAAACAGACTTCAGGTTCTCTTTTTCTTCTTTGTCGGCGTCCTTGTGCAGTTTTTCTTATTGCACTGAGTCTTTATTTGATGAACAAAATTTTGATATTCTTTTTTATGTTGGGGCTTCCATATATATCCTTTTATGTTTTGCAGATTTAAATCTTTTACTTTTTATATTAGGCAAAAAAGTGAAATTGTATTAGGATATTTGTCTTTTCAAATCCGCAGTTTAACAAGTTTTTTGTATTTATTGCCATCTATCTGCCCGTGAGAAGTGGGTGGGGCACAATGCTGCTAAGTAGCAATTAAATAAAATATTTCGATTCCATCAAAATGTATCATTTATTTTCTGTACAAAATAGATTTTTTTTTTATGTAGAATTTGAATTTTGAATCACCTATGCTCGTCAACATTTCATGTAATTAAAATGCTATGCAAAAGTTAACCTGTAATTAATTTGTTTAAAATTTTATATTCTAAAGTAAAAATAGTTAAATAAATTAACTAAAAGTAAAATAAATATAAATGGAAATAAATAAAATATAGGAACTAAAATAAAAATGTTTTTACATGTGAAAGTTGTGAGGTTGCTGAAGTTACAGCCGCCGCATGACATAGTGCACGAGGATACCTACAAGATAGGAGTACCGCTGCCTTCAGTTTGACACAGGAAGGGGATCCATGCCTATTCCGCCAGCATCTAAATAAGCGTCTTGATAATTTGCGTCACTATTTATCACTCTCAACTTTAAGGTGTTCTGTTTCTCCTTAAATTGTTGTTGAGTTATTCTGTTCACCTGTTGTTTTGCCGTCATCTTTTTCACTTGGAGGAGGTCATGCAGCGCTACGTTCTGATGATACATGCTTCACCGATTAAAAATCATTCTCATCAGAAGCCGTGTGCGGGAGGGAAAACCGGTTGGAAGAGGGAGGAAGATCCAATTAGGTTTCCATTGGAAACTCTAATTGAGTGGCAGGTCAGATCAATTGATATGCGGCAGCTGTATCGAGAACGAGAACAAAGAGCACGAACTTGCATTACATGAAATAAAAATACAATCGGGAGACAAGCACCCAGAGGCTGGGTCCTCTAAAGCATTCCCCTCTCCAAGGAGAGACCAAATGACTACACTCAAAAGTTAAAAGACATGTTCACATCCTAAAGTACCTGAACTTTATTATATTTGTCGATCTCTAGTACTCAAATTCCCTGCCATTGAAGTTATCCGTTTCCACTTTTGATGGGGATCACGGATCGACGGCGGCCGACACTTACTTGAATCTGCATGAGTCTACGTATGTAGGAGACGGAGATAGGATCGTTGGATTGACGATCCGAGCCGGTAGTAGTTTTCAAAGCGATGATGACATATTTTTATGTAATTTTATTTTTTTGTATTTTTATTTCGTGTAAATTTAGTGATTTTATATTTCGGACGATCTAGACGGTTCTTAGTGGGTTCTAAGTTTATAAATATGGGTATAAGAGCTGATTTTAAGGTATCACAGATTTTGGACAGAAATTCCGGGTTCTCGTCGTCGTCCCACGATGCCGATTCTGCCGATCCTTGGTGCTGAATCCAAGTTAACTACATTCTCTTCCATTAGGATTCCATAACTACCCCCACTACTCATAAGCACCAATAATTACCTCCTACCACCAAATCACCTACATAACTACCCTTCCCCACACTTCCAATTCATCATATAACTGTAAAATTTTAAATAACTGCCTCCATTCCCTGTTTTCCTGCATTTTGAAATCCACGTCCACTCTTCCACACAAGCAACCCTTCCTGTACAGGAAGTAAGCTGTTCCTTTCCCTGCAAACTGCCCACCCCCTGAGTCCACCCACCCCTCCGGCCCAGAAAATCTTCCCAAGTTCTGATTCTCTCATTCCAGGAAACCTACACTCCTCTATACAGACATATTCCGTCTCTGTCTACTTGCAGCCTGCTGTCCAACACTCATCCAGCCTTTCCCGACCACTTTAATCCACGTGAATAACCCCCATTGACATTCCCTCACTAGTCATTTTCATTCCCCAACAATAACTACCCAAAGACAGAATTAGTGTAAATCAATCTGCTTGCTGTCGAGTCCTTAATCAGCCCCTTGCTACTTCCTTGCATTCCGATTAGTTGTATAAGCTCTAAATTGTAGTCTTTATTATTTTATGTTGACTACTTATTGAAAAACATATAATTTGGGATCTTATTTAGTTCAAGCTTCGCAATTTTAGTCCTACTTGAAAGATTCATTTGTCGAACATATGATCGAAGCGCTCTCTTCTTAAATTCAACTAAACATTGCTTGTGTTTTTAATGCCAAATCACCAGTGTTAATATTTGTGAATTCAGCTATTAATTACAAAATTTATTGTAATTAAATGTTGTACAATCTCATGTGCTTCATGTCATTTTAGAATTTCCTGCAACACCACGCTGCCATTCATTCATTAGAATTCCTTTAGAGCACATACACACTCATTTCACATTCGTCAATATCCCTATATTGGAATATGAGAAACAACACCCCAACTTTAATAGAAATGAGTTTAGAATAAGTATATCTCCAACTTAAGCATAAAAGTTCCAAAAACCTCAAATACTACACCTAAACTTCTCCAAACAACAATTATACAATTTGGACAGCAACTAACCAAAATCCCTGAAGAGTAACTGGTATTAATTGAGTATATTTACTTGTCATTGCAAGGAGATTAGGCCAATGCCTCTATGCCACGATTACGAACTCTCGCCACAGTTGGATGGACACCAAGTTATAATAGTAGAAAACCCCCCGACCTAGCAGCCGACGACATGCTTCCTGGGTAATTCAACAATTCCCAGCCCTAGCTACCCGTTGGCCTTGCATAGGACAGAATTTGAAAATTACAAACCACTCCCACAGTTTTAAATCTAAAGACAAATAATTTATTACAAAACAAATCCCGATGACTTTTGAGTCTGAATTGCTTAAAAAAAGTTATTGAAGTCCAAATCAAGGGATCCGAAACTAAGTGTGATCTAGTTTCATCTTCTTCAAAAGATAATGCATCATGCTTGAATAGGAAAATAAACGTAAAGATTACCAATTTACCACCAACAAGAGACAAATATTTATGTTATTCAGCTACTTCTCAACTATCAAGTACATAGGTATTCCACTAGATTAGATACAAGTACAAATATTGATGTGATTCCATTAGATTAGATACAAGTACAAGTACATTCTTTTTCTCTCCAATATTTTCATTTCATCTTAGATTTCCTCTTCACCGTTTTCTCTTTTCGATCCCCCAACCTTTATCTCTTTTCTCAAATCTACTTGTCGCACAACAATCAGTCACACTATTGACCTTCACTGGCTGTATTAATATTGTCTGCTGCTGAAACACCCATACCTAATTTAACATCAATTCATAAGCCAGGACGACACTTGTGATATGAAGCAGACTAAACAACAATATTAAAATCGGCACATAGCTGGTAATATATAAAGCACACATCAGAAATAAAAAAAAACTGTCTGGAGTTAAGGTTAGCGAAATACCTCAATATCTGATTTATAGAGCCAATTTGAAATGAGTAAATAGTCTGAAATACTGAAACTGCAAACAGTTTGATACATCTGAATTCATAATTAAATGATGCAACAATTCTTAAAGAAAAAACAAACTAAAAGTCGACATCCTCGAGAGCTTATCCTAGGCGTATCTTCCTACCTGTGACCCCTGAAAAGAATTGTACGAAGACGGGATCAGCTCAACTGGTGAGTAAGAAAAACTATCCCTCCTAATGCTCTAAAAATATCTTGATTAAATATGAGCGCATGCTTTTAAAATACATTTTATACAAAAGAAATGTATGCTTCGGTTCCATGTATGCTTTTGTATAAAAGTACTTGAACATAATGCCTGTTCTATGACGTGATCTTAAACTGAATTTCTTTCCAATTTTGAAATCATTAACTGAAGGGATTCTAGATTTCGGCTTGCATTTGGAATTAAGGTGTCTTATATCTTCTTTTCTTCTCATTCTTAGTTGAGTGGATTCTTATGCACGTCCTAGCAATTCGAGTCCCTATTAACGAACATAGTTGTTCTAGTATCTCTCGGTCACGGACACAAACTTGTATTTACTAATCTTGTATATGGTGTGTCGACTCCCAAATTTGAGGCTCATATGACCTACTAAGCCCAATGAGTAAGATAGTGTGCTTCTATCTATTACGAGAGGAAACCTCGACCGTGCCTCATAATTATCTTCTATTCATGTTTCATTAATCCTTTACCCTTATGTTAGGGATGACATAATTAATAACGAGGGAACACTCACATATGAGTACGATCTTTAACTATGAATTTCATCTTGTTTTTGTCTTATGACCCGTCTTAGCATTAACGATGTCAACATTGCGAATTAGCTATGTTGTGATACTAAATTTCTTACTTTCATAACATTCATATATTTTACATGTGATTGTATAGAAATTTCGTACGAAGTTTTTTTACGTCTTAACTCACAATATGCATATCATTGTAATAAAATAATTAAACTACGAACAACCTTTGCTTTTATTCATGAGTTAGTTTTTCATAATTTCACACAACCCTTTTTTTTCTTAATATAGCTTAATTGCATTGGGATACTAAAATACATACTTAACATGATATGTCTAACTAAAAGAGATTGACTATCTTACCTCGGCGTTGCAACGTTTGTAAACACGACGCGACTGTATGACTCTTCTAGATTATGTTGAAAACACAGAATTCTTCTCCAATTAATAGTGGGTCTCGCCTCCGTTCCCCCCTCCCCAAAAATTCAGGAAAAATGAATTATGCTCTTACAACTCCAAAGACTTAATAATACTTAACATTAAATCAATTCATTATCTGCATAAATTAAAATGAGGGAGGTTATGGAAATCTAAGGTGACGACACCTTGTTCCAACGATAGTAGCAGAGAAACGTTCCTGGTTGACGAAGAGGAAAGAAAAAATGGCAAGGCAAAGGTTGGAGTCTCCTGATTGGAAATGATTGTAGCAGTGAAACTCAAAGCATCTTGAAATCGAAGGAAGAGTCCCGACAGAAAGCTAGTAAGGAGGAAGGAACTCATTGGAAAAATTGGATTCGCCGGTTACGTGATAGACTGGCGACGGGAGGCTGATCGTGAGTAGAAGAGGGCTAGATCGTCTGTCTAGGGCAAGGAGTTGTTGCTTGTCGTTGATGAAGGCTGCTGCATCGTTTCGTCGATACACTGGAGCGACGAGGGTGAGCGTTGAGTGCATTTCCGTCGACGATCAAGGACGAGAGACTGAAAAGCTCCACCCGACGGTTTCTCTTTCTCCAGCGTCGAGAGGTCTACAACCCTGATTCTGCGGTGTTGTACGATGGCTGGGAAGGAAATAAGGTCATCATGCGCTTAAAGGAATGAAAGGGAAAATGAAACTGCCGATTATTTCCTTTTCACCTTTCCTTCGTTTGCGTATTTACATATCTTGCGGCTGTGTTCATGACTTTCCCAAACTTGTTTTCAGCAATTTACTCCATCCTCATTAAAAACCTTATTATTTCGAATAGGAAACGCCCTCTTGAACCCTTGAATCGTGTCTAACGAAATCTTGTACAATTTCTCGCTAAAAATGCATTATTTAATTTGCACTTAACTCATAAAACTTAACTGTAAAGACGTAATTACCTCGATTCGATGTTGCACCGATCATAATTATTTGCGATCGAATCCCGCAATCACGGATGACGACACACATAAATTTCGGATGTTACAACTACCGTACTCCACAACCTACGACTTCTTCGACTGACCAACATTAGCTGAGCTCTTCGCCTACGCTTGTTCGTCTTTGGTTTGTTCCCACTGTCTGTACTAAAGAAATTTTCATTTATTAAATGTACATTATGACTTTGTTTGGCTTGGCTGCATTGATGATAGGAGCAGTGGTGGATAACAGTGGTGGAGAAATGAGCTGTTTTGCATAGTGGTGGCAAAATTGCTAAAACTATTTGGAAGAATTGCATTTGCAGTGCAGTTTGAACAAAAATGTGTATATCGACAATTTTATTAAAAACAGTATATTGTTTATAAACTGAATAATGAATAATAAATAATATACTATGTATAAACTAATACAATTATAAATAAAATGATATTTTATTTATAAATTATTATAATTATAATAGAAATACAAAAATAATATATTATTTATAAATTAAAATTTATAATGAAATTAATATTTTATTTATAAACAAAAGTATAGACTAATTATAATGAATAAAACAAAATATAAATTAAATATATTAATATAAACCAAATTATTAACTAATTATAGTAAATGTATTATTTATGAACTAGTATATTATTTCTAAACTAGTTATATATGTTATTTATAAACTATTTAAAATTATATTTATAAACTAATTAATATATTATTTAATGTTAATAACTAATATTATTAGCGGTAATATTTATAAAGTTAATAAATATAGTTATTATGATTATTGCTATTAGTGTTATGATACTATAAAAATAATTAAGGTTATTATATTAGTGTTATTAACTATTAAAAGTGTAACACTGTAACTGCTATAATAATTATTAATCGTATAACATTTATATTAATATTATTGGTATTTATATTATTATATCAAACTATGAAAATAATCATTAAAAAGTGCAACATGCCCACTTTCTATTATAATAATAGCATTGAAATTAGAGCAGTGCTGGGTTCCATTCAACGTTCAAAAAGTAGCTGCATGCCGCTATATTTGAGAAATATCTATTACCACTACACCTATACATTTAAGCGTTTGGAATGAATTTTACAAAAATCACAGCACACCACTCCCAAAAGTTTGAGCTAAACAGAGCATATGTTGTTGATGTTTCCTGCTGTCTTTCCTTAGTCATAACATTAGTGACTTGCATTCAGCGCCATCAATCCTAGTCACAGTTAGCTTGTGAAACCATTTTTATTCAGTTGGCTCTATCGATCCTTCTTCACCTTTTTTGTTATGAAATGCCATCTTTTTTTTAATGGGGTGGAAGGTCAATTGTATGTAGGCTTTTATGCTTATCATATATGTGTGGGGTGTTCATTCCTTAGAGTAAACTTATTTTTTCAAAATCTTTTTGGTAATTTTGTTATCGATCCTTCTTCACCTTTTTTGTTATGAAATGCCATCTTTTTTTTAATGGGGTGGAAGGTCAATTGTATGTAGGCTTTTATGCTTATCATATATGTGTGGGGTGTTCATTCCTTAGAGTAAACTTATTTTTTCAAAATCTTTTTGGTAATTTTGTTGTTTGGATGATATTCGTTTTTACAGCCACCATCAATAGTTTCAGATGTGATATGTACAGCATGTGATTTCAATCGGCCAGGAAAGAACTGTCTTCGGAAGCTTGAATGGGTCTGGCGCGGGGAAACTTACATGGCAAAGAAAAGGTTTATTTGAAAGTACACTCTTTCTTTCAACATTTGATTTAGTAAACTGTGTTTAGCTAATTTATAAGACATCATCTTTTTATTGTTATTTTTTATATTTTTCTCAGTGATTACTATCATATTAAAAAGCAAATTGAGTCAGAGCTCATTGAATCAAATGATAGCAAGTCTATGAAGCCCTTTATTGAACTCCCCAAGGCAGAACAGCAGTTGAAGCTTAAGGAGCGCTTGAAGAAGTATTGCCAGAAGGTAAATACCTATATATCTTTATTGTTTCACAGTTAAGGCACATGCGAAATATTTTACTCAACAACTGCAGGCTTATAAACGAGTTCTTGACAAACCTACCATGGAGGTTCGAGAAGCTGGGATTTGCATGCGTGAGAATCCCTTCTACGTCGATACAGTACGAAGGTCTTCAAATTAATCTCTGAACGTTTGAAGTTAGTTTGTGTTTACTTGCGTGCTATTTATGCACTACTATTCTTGTTTCGTAACTCGTTACTTTCCATGGATTTTTGTAATCTTTCAAATTTCCTTTTACTGCAATCTTTCAAATCTCCTTTTTAATACTTTATTGCCATTACTTATTTTCTTTATTTTCAGTTTTCGAGATAGAAGATATGAATATAAGGGTCTGAACAAAACATGGAAGGGAAAATTGGGAGATGCAAAGGCCTCTGGAAATTTAATGAAGATCCAGGAAGCTCAGGTCAGACTTCTTTATCAATGAATTGATAATGGTGGGATATTCTAATTGTTTTAGTCTTCTTGTTCCAAAATTGCAGGACATGGTTGTTCTCTATGATTCCTTACAGCTTGCTCACAAGTGCATACTCAATTCCTTTTATGGATATGTCATGCGCAAGTAAGGTTCTTTCACTTTTTATTATTTATCTGTTACAGAAATTATATATATCTGGAACTCTTTGTAATTTAACTGAATCAAGCATTTAAAGGGGTGCACGATGGTACTCAATGGAAATGGCAGGAGTTGTCACCTACACTGGGGCAAAGATCATTCAGAATGCACGTTTACTTGTTGAAAAGATTGGAAGGCCCCTTGAATTGGATACAGATGGCATATGGTGTGTTCTTCCAGGGTCTTTCCCGGAGAACTTCACTTTTAAAGCAAAGTAAGTACTGTTTTTGTTTATCATTTGTTTATCCTTTACTGGTAGGTAATTCAATAAATCCGTTCCTCTTCCGCAAAATTTAAAAATTACACTACCTAATTCTTCAAATTTTCTGATAATGGGTTGAAGATCAGCTGAGCATAATTGTAGTGATCATGATATTTATTCCATGAGTACTTCATTTCATCAACTTTCTTCACTTTGTATCTATTGATTGTAGTTTTACCGTGCCCAGTAAGGTTTAAATATCTTATGTAGTTATTGTCTGCTCGTTGTGCTGTTGGATAAGTTCTTATTCATTACCATCTTTCTCTTAAATCTTTAATGTCTCTTTATTTACTGTTTCATCCTTTTCTTATCCAGTAAGAAACGAAAAGGTGTTCCTACACTCAAGATGATGCAGACTGTTTCGGAGATTTATCCTTAGATTCAAAATAACAAGAGATTTCATGAAGAGAACACTATGAAATGTATAATCTGGAAATTTAATGAAAAATTAATGCTTTTGTAGATGTATGACGTACACATGGAAACACTTGCGGAATCAACTATAATGACATACTGCTATTAATCTACTTTTAGTGCACTAGAAGAGCTAAGAAATTAGGAGTCTAAAAAGGGTGAAGAACTATTGTCAACATAATATTCCTAATGTACATTTTGTTCGAACTTATCAAATGATTCAGCGGGATATGATACATCTATTTATTAAAGTTAAATGCCACGTTCCAGGTACCCACAGCTTGATTACCTTCACTAGAGAACAAATACTTCACAAAATCAGAGGTCAACTTCTTCCAAAATCTGTCAACAATACCAATAATAGAAAACAAGCACACTAGTCACAAGACAAACACCGTACAATCCTCAAATTGCTAATACAACTGACGCAGGACGGGCTGTGTGAAATAAATGACGGCTGTGCCGACACGCTAATGCAACCCTACGTGCATATGCGACGCGAATGCGATCTCGCTCGTCGTCACAAGTGGTGCTTTCCACTGCAACTTGTACAAATGAAATATTGGATTCAAAAGAAAACCAAACAATAGCGCTAGTAATTTCAATATCCAAGCACATATAACATGTCCATCCAAAATTTAATACAGAAAATATATCACCAACAATAATACTCACAAAGCACGATGAATCCGGTGACGGCGGTCAGCATGGCTCCACGAGGGGATGGATACGGCTTTTACGAGGCGAGCAATTTCCAGTCTGGACTGGATCAGGAATGATTAGGAATGAAATTCCTGTAGGAAAAGCTTGTGGGTGAGGGGATAGGGGTGTGACAATTGAAGTAGGTTACGCGAGTGGTAATATTGGCAGGAGGCGGGACAGGATGATGAAGTGGAATGCACGCACGATTGGATGGGACGAGCTTGTGGTTTGTTTTGGTAGTGGGAGATTAGGGCTAGCAGAGGTCGACGATCCCAGGTGATGGGGCTTGCGGCCTTCGATCGAGAAATGGATGTTGGATGACGATTGGGCCTGGCGACGAGGACGGGAGGTGTGCCCTGCTTGTCGATGGAGGAGGAGATGAGGCTGACAACTTCAGGAAGGGATTGAGTGGAAGTCTACGACAGTGGGAGGGCTTGCAGGCGACGGGATGCTGAGAGTTCATCACTCTTCGATCAGGATGAAGGCGATCGGTGGTAGACGGAGGAGAGGTGGATGTCGTGCTGTTCTGGAGGAGTCGACGGAGGGAGGGAGGCCAGTCGACGGAGGGATGTCGACTGGCGTGACAATCGAGGAAGATGAACATGAGGAGTGGTTTCCTGCGTGCGGTTTTAGGTCGCTGGGAGGATGATGAATAGTGGTTTTGGCGTTGGCGTGTTCAGCGAGAGGAAGGAGATGAACATAGACTTGGGGTGGTTTTCTCCTTCCAATAACAAGGGAATGTGGGAATGAGGGGGAGTTAGCGGTGGTTCCACGACATGGGATCAACAGTATTTAGAAACAGTGAATGGCAATGAAAAGATAACTGAAAATAAAGCAGGAAATAAATCGAAACGTCGCACCCCGGGCTCGCGGCGTCGCACCACGAATAATTTCCGGATCTGGATTCACTCATAAATTCAACAATAATCTGAAAATGAGAACTCCCGCCTCTATTTATAACGAGATGGGCGGCTGGGCACTCGGCGTGAACGACTATCACCCGTTACGCCCGGTGTCCCAAAACACTAAATACAAGCTCAATAAAATAAAATAAAATACATATAAAATGTAAAACGATGCCCGGATGCGCTCGCGGTCTCGGATCGCCGATCCGATCAACGCATCTCCGACAAATATGCAAAAACTACTTTGGCCGAGTGGTGGCCCGATCTCCTCCGATCACGAACATGCGGCCGATCACCATCAACAACTTTGTCTAGAAAATGTACCCACTTAAGAAACACAATCACATAAAACTGTTCAAAACATCTTCATGATGCCTCCAAAATTCACCACCGTCATCAAACTAGCCATAGTAACATACACTACCGTTAAAACAAGAGTAATAGTTCTCCGGAAGCCAAAAAAAGTTGAACTTGGAAAATCTGGGCAACAAAATAGTGCACAAGGAAATGGAATGGAGAAGATGCAATTTCCCCACTAGAGGAAGATAAGGCCGCCCGTCATTTCCATGGTTAAGAGTGCTCACAGTAGAATAGAATAATCAAAATTAATACAAGGCAAGTCTTTGCCCTTACATATACATGGGTAAAGACACCATATGACGGAATTACCCTTAGTGGGTATTATACATACGACTTGCTAATATAGAGATAATGGTTTAATTATAACTCTCCCCCTCAAGTCGGGCGAAAGATACCAATCATCCCTAGCTTGTGGATATCATCAGTGAACACATCGCACCCCAGACTTTTGGTGAAAACATCTGCCAGAGTATATTTGGAGTGAACAAATGGAGTGACCACATTCCCTTTGTTCAAGTGGTCTTTGATAAAATGTCGATCAACTTCATCATGCTTACTCCTGTCATGTTGTACTTAGGTTATGAGCTATACTAATGGCTGCATTGTTGTCACAGTATAAAGAGAGTGAGATATGCTCCTGGAATCCCAGATCTTGCAACATAGAACGCAACCATAGCCCTTCACAGAGACCTTGCGACATTGCCCGGTACTCAGCCTCCGCACTTGATGTGGCTACCACATTCCGCTTCTTGCTTTGCCAGGTAACCAAATTTCCTTTAACAAAGGTACTATACCCCGTTGTAGACTTCCTGCCATCACGATTCGTAGCCCAATTTGTGTCGGTGAAGACTTCGATCCTCAAGTGATTTTTCTTAGAAAACATGAATCCTCGATCAGGTGCCTTCTTCAAGTACCACAATATACGATATGCGGCCTCTTGATGTCTGAACCTGGGAGCATTCATATATCCACTCAAGGTGATGATAAGAAACATGGTTGGAAATAGGTTTATGCGTGCAGATTGCTTTACCTTTCAGCAATGCAAAAGGGAGATGTAAGTCATCACTAGAATTTGAGTCTGAAGCAGGCGCTAGTAGAGGTGGAATGATAGTGGCATGTTAACCTTTTTGTTGGCGGTGATATATAAGAGGAAGTGGAGGAATTAGAGATGGAGGAGGAAACTGTGTAGGATACGCTGCTTGGATGTAAGGGATAGTATGAGTTGGAGGAATGAGAGGGAGAGGAAGATGCGTGTCAGATGTAGTGTAACTAGTCTCCCCCTGACGAATGGAGTTAATCAGATCCAAAAAATATGATTCCTCCTCGCGGAAGGTAACATCCATGACACAAAATGTAGGTCGTGACGGAGGGTGGTAACGCCGATGTCCTTTCGTGGTGGAGGAATAACCAATTAAGACACAACGATGAGCACGAAAGTTAGGTTTGTCACGATGAGACCGATGTACATGAATAAAACACATACACCCAACAAGGTGACATATGACAGGTATGCATAATATAAGTGGTGGAGAGACGGGCGAAAGGAGTAGTATAGTCTAAAACCCGTGATGGTAGATGATTGATGAGATGAGCAGTGGTTAGAATAACATCTCCCCAATAAGATTTAGGAAGATGCATAGTGGTGAGAAGGCAACATGCAACCTCAAGCAAATGCCGATTTTTCTGTTCAACTATCCCGTTTTGGGTAGAGGTGTGAACAAATGTGGTTTGGTGGATAATACTATGATCGGCGAGATAGGAACCAAACAACCCACGATCGTCATATCCCCCCTCATTATCACTACGAAGGAAACAGATTATGCCTTTGAACTGGATCATCACCATCCGATGAAAGGCTTAAAACAAGAAGAAACTTTACTTTTTTAAAAAAGATAAACCGAAGTAGTATGAAAAAAACAGTCAATAAAAGTGACAAACCAACGAAAACCAGATCATGATAAAATAGAGGATGGACCCCAAACATTTGAATGTATGACATCAAAAAGACTGATACTAGGAGAAGATAAGTGCGAAGAGTTATGTCTAACATGTTTAGACAACTCACATACATCAGAAGATAAAGATCCAATAAAGGCAAAAAAGGACACTTTTTGAAGATAAAGATGAGAGGGATATCCGAGACCCCGATTCCTACCAATGCCAATGTTCCGCTTCATACTCAGTTCTAATAAACACAAACATCAGGAAAGAAAGTTACTGAGCTGTTAAGAGATCTAGTGATATTGCTAATCGAAAGCAAATTACGAGAAAAGGAGGGAACATGCATGACATAAAAGGAAATGGACGGAGAGCATGAGATGGGGCCTTTGTCCGCAATGGGGGACAATGTGCCATTGACAGAGATAACCTTGTCCTTACCAGACAAAGGAGTGTAAGAAACAAAACTTGAGGAGGTTCCAGTCATATGATCAGTGTCCCTTGAGTTGATGATCCAATCAGATGGAGTGATGGTAGCAGCATGCGCTCTGGGCATAGTCGCGGTGGCAAAGGAGGTAGAAGCACCAAAAGACATATCTGGCTGGGAATGAAGTAGTCGCCTGAAAGCATCCAATTCATCCACAGTAAATGTCCCTGAGGAAGGAGCTTGAGAGGGCTCCTCATACACTTTCGTGGAATAAGTAGAATCATGAGGTCTCGACCCCTCAGTCGAGAACCCTCTCGGTCAGGAGCACAGCCACGTCCTGGTGGAGCGAGATGAGGATGGATTCTGAAGCATACATCTCGAATATGTCCTCTACGACCACAATAATCACACGTAGGAACAAAAGTACTGATATTGTCCCGAAGGTAGAGCGATCAGGAGGTATAATCATACTGAAAGATTTGCGACGGTCTTCGTTGCCCAAAACCATACTGAATGCCTCCCGAAGAGAAGGGAGAGGGGAGCGATGTGGAATATGAGTTCGAACCATATCAAACTCCATGTTCAAACCCATCAAGAAGACATGAAGACGATAACGTTTTTTTTTCTCTGCAACTGAACCACATTTATAGTACAAGTAGGAGTGAACTTCTAAAAAAAATCCAGCTCCTGATATAGTAGCTCGAACTCCGAAAAATATGAGGAGAAATTCAAGGATCCTTGACACAATTCAAAAATTCGATGAGTAAGCTCGTAAATCTGGGTGGAGCTGCCAACCTGTTTGCTGTGAGTAGGTTTCACGTGCCCGAGTCCAGATCTCATAGGCAGTGTCCATCAACATATTACTCCGATATACCTTCGGGGACATTGAACTTAGGAGCCAGGAGTCGACTAGGGAATTCTCTGAATCCAAACGCTTCCAAGAGGGACTGGTCTTGGGTGGCTCCATGACAGTCCCATTAAAGTATCCGAACATCTGATGGCTGCGCATCACATGTTGAGCTGCTGGGGACCATTCGAGATAATTAGTCCCATCAAATGCATGGTGGTAACCTTCAATGAGCTAATGTGGCCATGAGTCCTCTGAGGATCACTCATCTGTGACATCATCACACTTAGCGAAGAAAATGAAGAATCACCCACGTTGGCACAACTTTATGGGAAGAAGAGTACCCACTTTAGGTCAAAGGAACAAAGCAGCAGGGTAGACGAGATTTGGAATCGTTGGAAAAAAACTAGGGCAACGGATGAAGGAGGCATGATCGCACAGAAACAGTCGACTGGAGCATCGTCGAACTCTGAAGAAGAGCGCCCTCTGCACAGGAGTGAAAGAAAAGATGGGGAGCTGCGTCGTTGTCGTGGATGTCGCGAGAGAAGGAATCTCCAACGACTGGAGAGTGAAGCAGCAAGCGAGCGATGAGATCAACTCATGTGGGAGATGAGCTCGACAAGAAGAAATGTCGAAGAACGGTTGTCGACGAGAACAATAGGAGCACTAGACGGGATCATCGATGAAATCACCAGACAGGACGAGCGGAGGAAGCGTCAGTAGGCGACGTCCTCAGGAGTCGGCGACGTCAACTCCTTCAGTGAACGACGACGGAGGAAGCCACCTATGGCACGCGCGGGCTCAGCATCAGATCCGAGCCCGCAAACTAGTCACCGTCACCGTAGGGACTGCGCCCGGAATAGACGATCGAAGCAGGAAATGCGAGCGACGGATGTTGAAGCCAGGAAAATCCCGAGCCCGACTCCAAAATTCGGATCAATGCAGCCTGAGGCTACTCGCCCAGCAGTCCAACTAGACAGCTTGACTGACAACGACGAAAGGGTTAGGACAACAACAACAGGACCCCAGGTGCTGCGGCAGGGAGGTCCCACCACGTACCCAGAAGCTCAGAAGAGACTTCTCCTCCACAACCAAAGATGACCGAGCAGGGTACGAAGAAGACACCAACTTTACGAGTATCTAGGATGACGGTCGAGGGTGATGGTCAAGAACTCAGGGGGACAAGTCTTCGAAAATGAGGTTCCAAAAGCTCAGCCAAAGGTGCCAATCCAAGTACCCCTGGGGTCCTATTTATAGGAAAACCAAGGGGGGGGGGGGGGGGGGGGCTATTTATAGCCCCACCCTGCCCGACGACTACGCAACATTGAGGGAATCTCGCCTGGCTTCAGCGAGCATCCACTATGGTCGCCCACCTGGCGAGTATAAGGGGCTTGCTCGCACATGCTCGCCTATACTCGCACATGCCTTCTGCTGCCCCTGCTTGCTGGGCTGTCTTCAATCTCCCACTCCCGTCTTATGTGTTGACCTTTGAATTTGACCTTTTGCCTCCGTGGCTTGAATCAGGTTCTACTCTCGCAGAATATGGGTTGTACATCGAAGACAAGAGCGAGAGCAAGAGTTAGGGCACTGTTTAGCTCTTATACCAAGTATAATATAATAATCAAAATTAGATAATACAAGACTAGTCTTTTCCCTTACATATACATGGGTAAAGACACCGTATGACGGAATTACCCTTAGTGGGTATTACACATACGACTTGCTAATGTAGAGATAATGGTCTAATTACAACTCTCACCATACTGGGATGAATGATAAGAGGATGAAGGAGGAGGAGAAGCTCTCCACTTGATGCCTTCGATCTCTGGGTCGCATAATTACCAAATGAGGCCTTCTCCATGCCGTCAGTTACCACATGTGGGCCACAATTTGGGAAATTGTCAATCCCCCTCCCAAGCTTTTAAATCAAAAGATTAAGATAAATGATTATTAAATAGATTCTCTCTAAGGTTAAAAGTATAAATCTAAATAATCATAAAGAAAAAGATGATCTTCTTTCTATAGTTTAAAAACGTGGGTATTCAATATCTATTGTGCATAACATGTAACACCCCAACTTAGTTTATCAACAAATCAGCAGTCCGGCTGGGCCCCGTGATAAGAAGTAAACTAAGTAACAATATTTAAATTGATACATAGCAGACATAAAAGAAAAGAAAATGCTAAAAGAGTACTTGCAGCGGAAGTAATAAAAAAACTAAGGGTAAAAGTGTACCTCATAATCAGATTTCACAGAGCCACTAAACTGAAAGAGTCAAAAACGCTGGAAATACTGTAGTCTTAAACATAGTCTGACACAAAGAAACATTAGGCAAATTCTGATACTTGTCCAATATTACAAAACAGTGCTGGAAGGATAAACTACTGAATGAAAACAAACTAAACGAGGTACAACGGCAACTGCGCTCATCCTAGGCGCAACACCCCACCTGTGACCCCTGTAATAATAAGCCCATAAAAATGGGCCAGCCCAACCGGAGAGTAAGAAAATTCATTTCTTCTAGTGACACTAAAAATATTAATACTTGAGTAATCATGGGTGAATGCTAAATAAGGAAAATACATGTGTATCATACTGGAGAATGATTATATTTAGTTTGTAAACATGCTCTTCTATCAAAAGGCTGTGAACATAAATGTCTATTCTACAGTAATTGAATCATGTATATCTATTTAACTGCTTCAAGTAAAAATTCAAGGGATTTCTAAACTTCGACGCATACTTGAATTTTGGCATTTTAGAATCATTTTTTTTCACGTTCTAGGATGACTTACTTCTTATGCGCATTCTAACGATCCGAGTCCTTACTAACGAACGCATCACGTTCTATGCCCCACGGACTTGGACCCGCATCTACTAATCTATTAGAGGATGCAATCCCTCCCAAAAAGATGAGGCTCATAAGGACTACTACGCCCTACGAGTAAGATTGTGCGCCTCAATCTATCACGAGCGAAACTATCATTCGTGCCTCCTAGCCGGTTCCTGTTAATATTTAGATTTTAATAACATAATCTACTAGATGTCTGAGATCGAAACATATATTGGTTGTCGCCCTAGACACACAATTAATTAATGCTCTACTGAAATACTTGAATGTCTGATATATTTATATGCTCGTACTATCAATTACTAATTACAAAACGTAAATACATGTTTCTAGTTAATTTCTCATTTACACCAAAATTACTTATGTGTTGCTATGTGATATGTCTAACCAAAAGAAATAGAGTTTCTTACTGTGAGAGTACGACGCTCGTACACTTGACGTGGCGGCATGATTCCTTCTAGTACGCTTGACGATTGGTGACCTCTTCAGATATACATCCAAACGTACCCTAGCTCTCTTCCAAATGGTGGGCACTATTACGATGGTGACGAATCAATGAAATGGGAGGAGAGATCGACGACGTCTCACGAGGAATCTTGATGTGCGTGCAGACGATTAGAACATAGAGGGGAAACGAATCCCCTACTGCGATAGCAATCGACTAAGACAGAAAGGAGGAAGGAGTAAGAAAAGACCTGCGGCTAAGACTCCCGCTTCTATTGAGAGGAACACGGGATGGAGTCGACGTCTAGGGCTTCTGGAGGGATCGATGCTGCCTGCTCCTGCTGTCGACGACGAAGCCAAGAGAAGCGCGCGACGCGCCGTCTGGAAGCGGACACGAGAAGTGGAGTTTTCCCTAGCCCTCTTTCGGTCGAAACGAGAAGCAGAGGAGAAGATCAGCGTTTTTCCTCTCTCTGCCGAGCGATGTGAACGGTTTATAGAACACAGGAGGCATCAGTTACGAAACCGTGTGAGTTGCGGTTAACCCTAAATGAAACCGTGAATTGGATAGGGGGAAAACTGAAATTTGTGCAAGTTTCTAAATAGAGAGGAGAATTCAAGGTTTTGAGTTTACTACTACAATGCCACTCACCCTCATAACACTAACGTTTTGAGTGAAACAAGACATGTGGACCCTTAAAACGTGTCGAAATAAATTCTATAAAGATAAAATATTCACTTGCACGCAACAATTAACCACGACAAACTCATACCTCGATCAAAAATTGGCTCGATTACTTGCTCTCGCGTTCGGACCCTGAAATTAGATTTACGCTCGCATTAAATTACGGATGTTACATAACATTTATGCCAAACTACCAAGGGTTGAAGATACGAGAAGTTCTCATGGGCACCATGTTACAAAGAACCCCTCTTGATATGTTTTGCTTATGGAGAAGACAATGAGCATCCGTGTATGAACAGTAATCAAACCATAACTATTGTGGAAGTTATGATGCAAATATTTGATGCCATATTCATGTCAGTTTGTGGTGAAATGTTTGATATCTGATTGTAAATATGTACAATTCTACATACAATGTACGTTTATAAATTACACAATAAACATGTAATAAATATGCTTATAATGAAATATTGAACACAGTAAAACACAATTTTGTATATAAATAATTAAATTCTGAAGCAAGCGACTTGCCTATATTTTTATGATTGTTTGAAGATTGATGACATTTGTCCAATAGTTTCATGAAGAGAAAGTCGTCGAAGCTAGGTCAGAGTGTTGTGTGAAATGAATCATTAAACAAAACATTACACCTCGACCGCTTTAAGGAAATAATTTTTTTAATACTTACGCTGGTATACCAGCCGCGAGGTATCACCCAATATGTCTGGTAAAACCGATATATCAGATGATAATTTCAAAAATATCATTTTTACTTAAAATGTCGATGATGTGTCGTTTTCTACCCAAAATCTTTTTATATCGACCAACATCAAACATTTCATCTGACATTTACAACACTGAATATTTCAAATTCTCACAACGATGATCCTATCTCCATCTTCTGTGTATGAAGACTGTTGCGGGATCTGGTAAGTGTCGGCTTGCCCTCATTTTGTGATCATCATCAAATCACCTTAGTTTGAGAGCATTCAGCTTACTGGATGAAAATGATCATGGTCTCTAAGAACATAAGGGGTAAGTAGGTTAAACTCCTTAGGCGTCATCCAAGTATTGTCAATAATTGGTTCAATGACCAAGTATCTTAATACAAATCTGTTTGGTGTCCCTGAAAGCTCATGAGTCACTATGTCCGCTATGCTCTCTGGAGAAGGGTGTATGCTCTCGGGTGTCGAAGGTTAAGTGAGTAAGTATGCTGTTTGGTGGGCTGCATGTTGAGGATAGGGGTGACTATCTAGTGGAGGTGGTAGTTGAGGCTTAGAAGTGTGCTAGGGGTTACAATATGGAGCCAAATCCTCAATATTGAATATCAAAAGAATTCTCATACTCTTTGAGATGTTTAGCTCGTAGACATTTTCCTAATTCTTTGTCCCAATTCTCCGTACTACTACATAGACGCTTATTCGCCTAGCCTTTAATTTTTTCCCTGCTCCTCGAGGGAACCTCTCACCCTTAACTTTAACCGTCATTTGCTCGCCTTCTTGAAAACTTTGTTCTCTCGTGTGAATGTCTGCTTAAACTTTATAATTTTTTATTAGTTATTGCAATTTTACGTCAGACATATTCATGCAGGTTAAGCTAATGATACAAAACATACCATAAATGCGAATCATATGGCACTGACGTGTCTTGCAATACATGTAAATAATCATGCATCAAATGTGAAGGATGAACAATAGACATGACCAACTACTTATTATGAGTCTTTGCGGCGCTATAAGGGACTTTTAAGTGGGGTACTTGGTCAAGATGCTTAACTGGTGGGTTATAAAAAAATTCATCTTGAGTGCGATGATCACTCAAATAATCACACGAGACAACGAGTGCTGGTAGTGATAAAATAAACTCTTAAGCTATTAAGAGCACTCACAACCTTGACCGAGTCACTAACGATGGTAGTGTCTAATGAGCCGTGGCTTATTAGGAGGCTCTCTTGATGAACAAACAGTTCTCACGAAGCAAGGGGAGTCTGTAGAGTGGAGATCCGACGATTCCAAGTAAGCGGTTGACTGTCCAGAGGTGGGTGAAATGCTGAGAAAGACTCGGTGGGGCGGCGGTTGAGAGGAGGAGGCGGATATGGAAGTTTAGGGTTTTCTGGTAGGTATTAGGCTAGGGGTCGACTGGTAGAACTGGGAGGATTTTGGATATCTTGGTGGGTGTTAGGCTAGGGATCAACTGACAGAGCTGGGATCAGCAGGCTGCTGTGAGAAGGCTCCCGTGAGCTTAAGGCAGGGGGGATGGATTCCAGGAGTGTCGTGGGGTTCGATTAGAGGAGGTGAGGGCTGGACATGGTCGGTGAATGGTGGGGGCTTAGAAGGCAGACAGTCTGGACGAAGGATGGCCGACTGTTAGGTGTGGAGTTACTGTGTAAACAGAGGATTTACGGAGGTGTTTCTGTAGGGAAACAAAGAATTGATGATAGGGTTTCAATAGAGATTTAGAGAGGGGAAAGACATTGGTTGTGATGGGGAATACAAAAGGGATGAGGGAAAATAACTAGGATTCGTCACCTAGGGCCTCACAGAGGCCTCACTATGAGAGGATCATCGGATTTCGGGGGTGTTTCTTCTCCAAAATCAGCAATCCCCATGGTGGTTGCCCCCTACTTCTATTTAAAAGAAACTACCCAGGGCATCCCTTACATCAACGACCGTGATTTACCGTTAATGTAACGGACTCGATTACAATAAATAAAATATTGAAAAATACAATGTAATATATGAAAATGCTAGTAAACAAAAATTCGGACGCATCCGTGGAGTCGGTTCGTTGATCCGGTCAAGTCCTCCTACACGAGTACATGACCGTGGGTCCCACCTTGTGGCGAGCAATCTCTAGTGTGGTGGGTGATGTGGAGCAAACACATGGATGAGTTTTGGGCCAATTCGGGGCTGATTTGGCGACTTACCATATATGGCGTGCCCGAATCGACGATAGGACTCCACAGATGTGTCCAGATTATATTATTTTACTATGTTTGCATTTATTTTGATGTATTTGGGTAGCCTCACTTTCGGCCAATCATAGCCGTTGACGGGGGATGCCCTAACCCTCCTTTTATTATAAATAGATGGTTTGTGGGCTGATTGGAGGCATTGCAGAGTTTGGAGAATTGTATTCCCGGATTCCCGCGATCCCACCACGGTGCCGACTCCGTGGAACCCTAGGTGACGACTCCTATGCTTGTATCTCCCTCCCCAAGTTTTGCCCTTACCCTAGGCTCCTTCCTCCCCCTCCAAAACCCCTTGCCGCCACCCTCAAACCCCCCAAAATCCAGCCACGGTTGGCTGTCCAGAACTCCCGTAATTTTCCAATTCCATGTTACTATTCAAAAATTAAAATCACTATTCCTAGCCTATAGTTTACCCTCCCTCTGTCCAGCAACCTGCCGCCCCTTGCTGTCCAGGATCCAGCCACCCTCCCTCTGTCCAGCAACCTGCCGCCCCTTGCTGTCCATGATGCAGCCGCCCTCCCTCTGTCCAGCAACCTGCCGCCCCTTGCTGTCCAGGATCCAGCCGCCCTCCTCCAAGCAGCTGCCAGCCCACAGCAACCCTACTCCCCGTTGCCAGTCCACAGCAACACACCTCCCTTCCACCCTAAAATTCTAGATCAATCAAGATCTAGGGTTTTTGTATCCCGATCCGTCATCTCCACCGTCATACGCCATTCCGCACCACGGATCCGCTCTCATACACCGGATCTATCTACCCCCCCACCCGGATCTACTTCCTAGTGGCCGGAACTACCATTTTTCGGCCCGATCTCACCATTTTCACCTAGGACAGCCACCACCATTCCGTCACGCCTCCGGTTCCACCTTAGATCGCCGATCTACACTTCCAGATCCAAATTCTTCAGTGTCTCGGTTCGCCCACTGCTTGGTGAGTTTTGTTGTATTGGACTAAATTTTTGGCATTATTATTATCAGTTGGATCTTATTCTTGTTGGGATCTCTTGTATGATAGTTGTTTGTTTTTAGATTATTTTGTGATTTGCAGAAATTATTCGCCGCGCGCTCTTGCTTTGGCCCTCCACGCCGAGAAAAACCTAAGCTTGTTTCGCCCTAACTAATTATTGTATCTTGCTGTGAATTATCTGCGTGGGATGTTGTTATTATTTATTATCTAATTTGTGGCTAATCCGCCGGGCTTTGCATAGCATGTAGGGTTAGGTCGCAGATATTTTGCCGCCTATAGATTCGTCCTGCGTTGGTGGGTGATCCCCATCACTTATATGTAGACTCATGCGGCTCCTGTAAGTGTCAGCTCACCCTCATTCCTAAGACGTTCCACAAAATGTTTTGTAAAATAGAGTTAACATCTCACATGATATTCAACAAGAATAAATTTAGGACAATTCATAGACAACCCATTATGGTTAGTAGCATGCTTCTCATTTTTTTTATAGATAGAAATCAATGTTTCAGAAAAAGTTGAGATTATTAGTTTAGTATTATTATTAGTCTATTTGTATGTGCATGGGTTTAGTCCCACATCGTGAGTCAAGTTGGAAGTGTCATTGTATTTTCTATATATTATGCCCTATATGGATGAATAGAATCAATTGGTTGTTTTTCCTCTTTACTTTCAACTTGGTATCAGAGCTGAGTAAACCCTAAAAAAATCCTTTCTCCCGTCGCCGCCATTTTCTTCCCCTTCCGCTGTCTGATTTCATCGCTGCTCCCGACGTGGATCTCTTCCGCTCCCGTCGACGGGCCCAGCCTCTGACTCCGTCGACGGGAGGCTCTGCTATCGTCGCTCCGACTGCTGCGCCTACCTCCATCGACGACGCTTCCGCCTGCGCAGACCTCTGCCGATTCCTCGATCGCATCTCCAGTCGCCTCTTCTCCCGAGCCTTCTTCCTCGCCGATCCATCGTCGTCGTTCTCCTTGCTCTTGATCGACAAAAGCCATCGACGATCTACGCTGCTCCTGCTCTTGTTCCTGACCACGACAACAACGATTGAGACTTCGTCGATCTCGTCTGCTTCCGGTTGCAGATCCGTCTGTTGCTCATTGACGGAGATGATTCTCCCTTCCGACAATGTGAATCCCGCATCTGTCCCTGTCGATGCTCTCTTGTGCCGATCCCGACGTCGATCCCCTGCATCGACGACGAATCTTCTGTCAGCTGAGACGATGTTGATCTCTGGTCATCTTCCTCCTATGCTTGGTCTGCACTGCTTCCGTCTGCCGCTTGTGCGTGTAGCCATCTTTGCCCGGGCTTCTATCCGCTGCTGCACCTGATGCAACTCTCTTCCGAGACGATTCATGTTGCCGATCTATTGCAGATACTGATGTTTGTGCTGTTTTTGCTATCTTTATTTTGTGTCTCTATGTTTGTTTATGTCTTGTTATGACTACATGCACGTGTTATCCACGTGAGGGGGAGTGTTTGGGATGACGGCGACCGAATGATCTTTCCCAGTGTTCGCCTTAGTCCCATACGGCCTCTAGGCTTATGTTGTGTGTTGTTTGTGTCTCCCCAAGTTTTTTCTTTATGATTGGTAGGTGGTATGGTCTTTGGTGGTTGTTTTTCCCCCTTTCTCTCTTATCCCTGCGGTCTCGTAGATTCGTGAGTGTGGTGTTATCCCCGCGGTCTCGTAGATTCGTGAGTGTGGTGTTATCCCCGCGGTCTCGTAGATTCGTGAGTGTGGTGTTATCCCCGCGGTCTCGTAGATTCGTGTGTGTGGTGTTATCCCCGCGGTCCCGTAGATCTGTGCGTGTGTGGTGTTATCCCCGCGGCCTCGTGGATTCGTGTGTGTGGTTTCTTTCCTGTGGGTGTATCGTGTGTGGGAGTATCCCCGGTCACCCGTCTTGTCCCACCTTTGCCTTCCACATTTACCCTTCCTTTGATGTTGTCAAGCTGGTGGTTTCCCCTCCAGCTTGAGGGGGAGAGTTGGGATTATTAGTTTAGTATTATTATTAGTCTATTTGTATGTGCATGAGTTTAGTCCCACATCGTGAGTCAAGTTGTAAGTGTCATTGTATTTTCTATATATTATGCCCTATATGGATGAATAGAATCAATTGGTTGTTTTTCCTCTTTACTTTCAACTGAAAATAGTGACTTTGTTCACCGATTAGAGGGAGTTCTGAAGAGATTTATCGAATTTGAATTCGACAATAGGGTTCAAATGCATATATTGGATTTATGAAATAACACCATTTCATAAAACTTAATTTTCTAATTTCAAGCAATCAAATCTGAGTTATAATTGCTGCTTAACCGAAAGAGGCACAAGCAGTAGAATTTCAGAACACTTGATAGTATCCAAGGAGGTTGTTTGTACAAACATATCTCACTACTCCTGGGTTGTTCATCCAATTCCAAAACCTTATAGCTCAATGCAAAATTTTAAAAGATAAATGGCTATAACTAAAGCTTCATGTTCTTTGCTTTGCAAGCCTCTAGTGTTTTCAATTAATAATGCCATTTTACAGTTACATAATGAATAGTTTAGCATGTGCATCTCCTATATTGTAACTTCATGTATCGGACTCATGCTATATTTACAGTGATGGAAAGAGGAAGTTCTCAATCTCCTATCCATGCGTGATGCTTAATGTTGATGTTGCAAGAAACAATACCAATGATCAATATCAGGTAACTCATGACTTCTTGATTATAAAATTCATCAATACGTGGTTTTTTATTTCATGTACTCCCCTCATTTTAATCATTGTGTTGCAATTACTGTGATAGTGTTGAAAATGATGTTAAAATGCTGTGTATATCTTATTATTATTATTTTTACTTGTAGACACTTACCGATCCTGTTACGAAGGCATATGCTACACACAATGAATGCTCCATTGAATTTGAAGTGGATGGACCATACAAAGTGAGCAGCTAGTTTGTGAATTCACCCCTCCCCTCTTGTTAAATATCTATACTTCTTTCTTTGAAGCTGTTGATTAATTATCATTCAATCATTTAAAGGCAATGATACTTCCTGCTTCAAAGGAAGAGGGAGTATTAATTAAGAAGAGATATGCTGTTTTTAATCATGATGGAAGCTTGGCAGAGCTGAAAGGTTTTGAAATCAAGCGAAGAGGTGAGCTGAAGCTTATAAAAGTTTTCCAGGTATGCAGTATCTTTCCTTGGATATAAAAGTAGTGCTCCTCGTTCTTCTTCTAAATGCTTTGTGAGTTTTCTTTGTCATAGTTGATATCCTTCATTGCCTAGTTGAGGTCTTTTAGCCATATAGCAAGACCTGTAGTTGCAATATTTAGAAGAATGAGCCGTTGTGCCACTTTCTTAATGTCCTTTCACTGTTGTATGCTGTAAATTATCGATTTATATTCTGTTGTCTGACTCGATACTTTTGTGAAGCCTCATTATACTATTTGAATGATGACATTGACAAGAAAAACTACTATACTTCTTTAAGGCCCCGTTTGGTTCTACTGTTTCCCTCCGGTGCGTCTGGACAGAAACGCCGTTTTTGTGAATCGCAGCGTTTGTTTCGGCTTTTTGTTGCAAACGCCGTTTTATAAGAAACTGCGTTTCTTTTATTACGCCAGACGGGGGTCGGTCTTCCAGTTCAGACGCGCGGCGCGATTTCTCCCTCTCGCGAACTCCCCGTGCCGACCCCTCGCCGAGCGCATCTGCCCCCTCGATCCCGATCCAGAACCCTCGCTCCTCCTATTCTTTGCCAAAGGAGAGGAATCCCGCAGCTCTGCCACAGGCTTCTTCATCGTTGATAGATCTGTGAGGAGCTTCCCGATCATTAGCCCAGATCTGCCGCAGACCTCGCTGTCGACCTATCTCCTTGCATCTTGTTCGATAGACCGGTTTCTTCTTCGATTTCCGGCGTCTGTCCGTCGACCTATCTGTAAGTATAATCCCTCCTCTATCTTCGATCTTCATTTCTCTTGGAATGGTGTAAACACCAAGCTTGTTTGATGCTAGAATTTATGCCCGGTTTCTTTTGGAATGGTGGAATGATATTGATGTTTGTAGTTTACTTCAAATGTTTCACTTGGAATGGTGTAATAATAGTGAGATGTTTTCAAAAATTTTAGGGCATTTTGATGATGGTTTTTGGCTTTTTTTGACGATGGTGGTGAATGTGTGTGTATGTTATTATTTTTGTTTGTGTGTATGTGTGTGTATGTGTGTGTATGTGTGTGTGTGTGTGTATGTGTGTGTGTTTGTGTATGTGTGTGTATGTGTGTGTGTGTGTGTGTATGTGCGTGTTTGTGTATGTGTATATATGTGTTTTTTTGTGTGTGTTTTTTGTGTATGTGTTTTTTTGTGTATGTGTTTTTTTGTGTATGTGTTTTTTGTGTATGTGTGTGTATATGTGTGTTTGTGTACATTGTTGTTTGTGTATGTGTGTTTATGTATGTGTGTGTGTTTGTAAAGAGAAGAAAAAATTTTAAAAACTCCATTTTGTAACCAAACAACTTTTTCAAAACTCCATTTCAATAAGCACTGAAAACTCCATTTGACCAAAACAGTTTTTTTGACAAAACTCCATTTCACAGAAACAACTCTTTTTCAAAACTCAATTTCTGATCAGCAACTTTTCATTAGCAACAGCCCAACCAAACACACCCTAAATGATCAAGTTGACGTGGGAATTCTTCTATACATTTTAAATGATCGAGTTGATAAGGGAATTCTGATCAGTTATTTAGATTTTTGTTGTTAGACTCACATGCTAATTTTTAGGAGTTTACACACAGTGTAGTTGATGTTATCGGATGGCGTATATCCGATGAAATGATCTAAAAACAACATATGAGCACTGTTAGATTACTCTAATTATATGTGTATGAAATAACTTAATGCTCACTTCATCTTTCTTTACCTAAAATAATGAGGAATAAATGTTAGGAAGAGGACCGATGAATTGCATTAACGTAGAAATAAAGATACAATCGAGACGAATCTCACCAAGCATCCGGAGGCTGGGTCCTCCTTGATACTCCACTCTCCAAGAGAGCCAAAACCCTAGACTTCCAAGATGATAAAGACTCACCCCCAAGGCTCCTTATATAGATGGAGCCCCGGACTACAGGATAAATATTAAAATAATATAATAACGAAATAGACGATAATGCCCGTGGGCTACATAAACTCATAACGATTGCAGGGCCGCCGGTCGCTTCGTATCATCTGGTCCCGCCGGAAAAACGACCTTGTCCTCAAGGTCGAGGGCCATATGGGTCGTCAGGAAGCGTCAGTGGATCCAGCTCCCCAAAGTCAGGATCAGGATCTTCAGCTCCCAGTAAAATGCATAGGTTCCGTTGAGGGCAGACGTGGGTGGGTGAGTACGGTTGCTGGCAGCGGAAGCAGAGGCCCTGGCGGCGAAGCTCTTCGTGTTGTTGGTAAGACAAGTGATGAGGCCGTCGCGGGGGAGGTGGCCGTGGAGCTGGCGGTTGCGGGGGCGGAGTCAGAAGCTGGGGCCCAGGTGGGGGCAGAGGGTCCATCGGCGGCCGAGGTGGGAGTGGTGGCCGCGGAGGTGGGGTCGGCCATGTCGAGTGGGTTGGTGCAGCTGGGATGAGTTCCTCGTCCAGATATCTAGCCTGCTCCATTGCGCGGAAAAGAGTAGTCGGGTTGTGGACCCGAAGGCGCGCGCGGAGGTGGGGTTGCAGTCCCGCCAGAAAATAGCCCAAGTAGTGGTCGGGTGCCAGATCGGGAACATGTGTAGCGACCGCGATGAAATCGTCAATGTAGGTTGCCACAGAGTCGGACTGGCGAACGGAGCTGAGGCGCTCAAAGGCATTGCCCGCCCGGCGGCTATCGTAGTGGCGGAGGAGTTCCTCCTTCAAGGTGGGCCAGGTAATGTCCGGTTCCTGCTGGCGCAACCAACGCACCCAATGGAGCGTCGAGCCTTCCATATAAATTGTGGCGAGGGGGACCTTCTGGTCGGCGGGGGTGGTATGCAAGTCGAAGAACTGCTCTGCGCGGGCAATCCACCCGAGAGGGTCTGTGCCATCGAACACCGGAATTTCAATCCGGCGGAGGTGGGCCGGGACACCATCGGTCGTGGGGTGCAAAACCCCCATGGGGTCGAGAACCACGGGAGTTGGTGGCGGAGGAGTGGTTGGAGGGCGATTAACTGCCGCGGTAAGACCTCGGAGGAGGAGCGTGAGGTCCGCCAGTTGGGCTTCAATGTTATCCAGGCGCTGCGAGTCCGAGTGTGCAGGGGTGGAGGTGTTCTCGTTGGCGTGGAGGGCCATGGACCGAGTCACGGGCATGAACTGTGGCTCGGAGGAGCGGCTAGGGCAGCCGGAGCGCAACAAGTGCTGTAGGAGGCGGCCGACACGGCGGTAGGCGGCGAGACTGGGAGCCGAGGCAGGAAGAGAGCCTCCGGAAGGTGGCGCGGAGGAGAAGAAGCCGTCGGGAGGCCGCTGGAAGGCCGTAGAAGCCGCTGGAGAAGGCGGTCTGGGCGGCTTTGGACTCGACGCAATGGTCGCAGGGAGGAGGAGCTGCGGCGGGCGAAGTCGCGGAAACGACTAGCGCAGTCGCAGGAGAAGTCGGCGATGCGGTCGGCGGAAGGAGCAGGCGGAGCGCGGGTGCGAGGAGCTGGACCGGCAGCAGCGGATGCGAGGATGTGCGAGGATGTGCGAGGATCTGGATCGGCAGCAGCTGGCGCGTGCGATGTGCGAGGACCTGGATCGGCAACAGTGGGGCGCGGATCGACAGTAATGGAAGCACCGTCCGCAGGCGGGGAAATAGGGCTCGTTCGAACCCTAATTTGGGCAGGTCGGACCAATCTCGCCAAGCATCCGGAGGCTGGGTCCTCCTTGATACTCCACTCTCCAAGAGAGCCAAAACCCTAGACTTCCAAGATGATAAAGACTCACCCCCAAGGCTCCTTATATAGATGGAGCCCCGGACTACAGGACAAATATTAAAATAATATAATAACGAAATAGACGATAATGCCCGTGGGCTACATAAACTCATAACGATTGCAGGGCCGCCGGTCGCTTCGTATCAATAAATCTATCAGTTAAAATGAATTCTCATTTTAACTGGTTATATGCGATTCAATGGTTAGTACCAGTATGCATAAATAAACAATGGCAATAAATTCAGCACTCATTTATTCGTAAACTGAAAGTCTGCATGACACTTAAAATATTATGTCAAGAACTATAGCAATTCATAATGAAATGTACTGTAAGAAAACAAAGTGAATAAAATTGGGTAAATTTTGATTCATAAAAGTTTTCATAATTCTAATGATGGATACTATTCATATTATCAGTGTTTATTATCATATTTCGTGTTATAGAATATTCTACATTATTCTCTATCTTTGTTATTTTTTCTTTCGGTTTAGACGATCAAGTTTATGGTAGATTGCTTTCTTTCTTTCATAATGGGCCTGCCACATGTGAAAATTGCTAGGCTACTGGATGTTGCCAACCTCTGGTCATCTGTTGTATGACAATATGCATGCAGTCCCTAAGGACACCTACATCATATTTGTGGTAGGAATGCCACCCCTTCTCTAGGGTTAGCCCATGACTTTATCGTTTGATGCATGCATCGACTTGTTTTTATTATTTTACTTATGTGCTTGATTGGTTGGAATCTTTATTAAGCTCCCAGTAGATTTCATTCTTTTATCGGCATCACCAACAGGTTAGCAATTAAACCAGCCAATACAGATAATTGTATTGGATCATAAGTATTCACGTTTCATCGTGAAAATAAATCATCAAACATCATAATAAAAGACGATCGAAGTTTTAAAACAATGAGTAATATAGTTCGAATAAAACACCATTGAGTTGAAATCGTTAAAATAATTCATACAAAATTTTTCATAGACATGAATGATTTGACATGCAATGAAATCTCCTTTTTACCGTTTTCAACATAATGCATTTTAATCTGAAAGTTATGAAATAGGGCATAAATTATAAAAGCAAGAACTTACATTCCCTTTTCTTTTTCCCTTTTCTCATTTGGGTCAATGTTCCTCCTTGATGCCATCTCTAAGATAGTAAATCTTGGAGCAGAACTCGTGAAAGCTTGGGAATTCAGACTAACAGTCAATAATTTTATTTTATTTCCCAAATCAAAATCATTCCTACATGAGTTGTATTAATAAAAAATGGACGACGACACAAACCCTAAGAATCTAGGAAATACCTATTAGAATTGGCCAATACATTTAATTCCAATGTCACCCCTTTAAGTTCAAGTGCAATGCATAATGAAATTAGCAAACTAGAGGCTAGAATTTCCCAAACTCAATTCCAAATCAGCAAGTATACTGAATTTAGGCAGCCATATAGTGTCCTGAAAGCCTCCAAAAATTTACCAAACCAACGCCAACATATTAGACCCAATTTATAACATATATGACAATTAGTGGCAGCCATATGAAGCGACAAATGGAGCCAAATTAAAACCAAGTAAGCTAAGTACAGAAACCCCCATAAAACCAATGCAACACCATATTAAAAATTAGGATATGAGCTATAAAAAACTCAAGGCAGCACTCTAATGAACTCAAGACAGAATTAGGACAAAAAACCTTAATAAAAACCAGGATAACACTCCAAAAATTAAGCAACTCATATAAAAGCCCAATATTTTTAGCTCAAGAGATTAGTTTAGTGAGCTCACCACCACAAATACAAATAACGAAGGAAGCTCAGCTTGGAAGTTCATGGCAGCAGTAAATCAGCCAACCCAGCCACAACAGCCAAAGGAACCCAAAGCCAAGAAGCTCACGATAGCAGCCACAAGAAGCTCCAGCACCAAGGAATCAAAGACCCAAAGCAAGAAGCTCAAGTAGCAGTCATAGGAGCTCCAGCCACATCAGCCAAGAACCCAAGGCCAAGATGCTCCAGAACTAGAGCTCAGGAAGCGAAAGCAGTGGATAATGAAGGAGAAGAGGAGGGAATAGCTTTTTAATCCATTTCCAAAAACAGTTTTCAATGCATTGAAGCCTCAATTTCATAAAGCACCATAGAATCCAATCATAAGATTTAATTTCAAGATCCAAGATCAAGCCACCTTGCCTCCTCCAAGGGATATTAAAGTCTTTTCATCAATCCACTAAGTGACCTTGCCCAAGGTAGTAATTAAATAATTAAACCATTCAAATATCCAGTACCAATCAAGTCAGCCTGAATACATCAGCCAACTAATAATTGAAGGGGCTGAACGATTCAATTAAGCTCATTGTAATTTCTTTTCCTCCAAGGGATATTAAAGCCTTTTCATCAATCCACTAAATGACCTTGCCCAAGTTCACTCTCATGAAAGCCTACTCATTTATAACCAATTATCTAAAAAATGCTAGGCATAAAGCAATGCATATGGGGGCCGACCAACTCAAGATTCCACAATTAAGGAAGGCAGAGTCCAAGTAGCAAAGAGCTTAATTTAAAAAGACCCATCTTAATGCATTGTCATAATAGCCAAAAATATTAGAAAAATTAACTAGGGCATCAATTAAAATCCAAATTCATAAGATTGCCAAATATGACATGAAGACTCAAGATGATATAAATCAATTGCGTGAAAATTTGGTGAAGCTCAAAATGAAATAATTCAACTTGACACATAATTAGTTGTTCACGTTTGAATTGCATTCATCATTAGACAGGCTTCTATAGATGTTTAAATCTAAGAACAATTTTGAGGTCTCACAAAGCCCTCTTTCTATTTATGCCTACCTCACCTTTGAAAAAACTAGTGATGAAAAAAAAAAGAAACAAACTTACTGTTTTGTTTCTCGGTAATATCTTCTCGACCCTGGCTCTCGTCTCAGTCCGTATCTCCCTTTCAGTGTCCGATCGAGTCCCTACAGACGCAAAATGCCGCCCCCGGAGCTCCTCCCATAGGGTGTCGATCACTTCACCGTCTGCTTATGTCCACCCCGACGATTCCAGTCCCGTCAGTAATCCACATCCTCCCATCCAACCCTTACACGATTCTTGTTTTAGTTAATGCCCCTACTTCTTCGATCGAGAATGATCTACAGTCCTCCTGTCAGACTATGCCGACTCCATCCCAAGCCTCAGCCCCGTCGAACACCCCTACCTAGAGTCTCGCTTCTTGTCTCAATCCTTCTAATGGATGTGTAAGGACCCGGTCTCATTGCATTTAATTTTCTAGCAGTTCCCTTGAGAAACCTCTCAGCACACATGCAAGCCATTACTTGTTCGCCTTCTTTGAAGCTTTGTGCTTTTTTGTGGCTATTGTCATAAGATTTATTAATTTTATTATTGCAAGTGATTCTACACCTGATAGACTAATGCATGACATGCAACAAAACTAAATGATGGTTGATAGATTCATCGACCTCTTACGTAGTGGTTCTGTAACGTCCCATATTGCACGCGGTCAGGAGGATCATATGGTGGAGTATAGAAATACTCATCGCAAGTGTCATGGTCACTCTCAGGATTCTCTAAGGCATATCAATAGTAAGATGCAACTCTATAACAAGCAAAATGTTTCGAGGGATGTGAGGAGTGGTAGAATGAACAGATGTATCAATGGTGTATCCGACTTCTAAGGCAACACTGAGTGATGACTCAATAACAATGAATGCGTTCAACTCGACCCTTCTAGGTTCAAAGCTCTACTCCATGAATAGATTCCGTGCATGGCACAGGGCTGCTACATGTCCTATATCCTCACATCAATACCAATGGATTACCCTAAATTTGGGGGGTCTTTAAGAAATAACCTTGTTTTCGTGTCAGTGGGGACACGACTATGCGTAGGAGTGGGGGCATCCGTCGAGGATGACTTCTTAAAAGATGAATTCTCTGACTCCCTGCTCAACCATCTCGGACTAGTGATCTGTGGGTATTGCTCGTATTCTATAGCGAGCTGAAATATCTGTTCGACTGATTCCATATGATGTGCGATAAGTTCTCTACAAATCTCAAGATGGATACTCGCTCGGAAGCGAGACACAGTCCTAAATGCCTCCTCTCTAATATCACTTTGCACGATTAACTCGTCAAAATGTGTCATGTAATCTGATATAATGAGAGTGCCCTGTCGTAAGACGTAGAGCTGGTCCAGGAACTGCCTCCTGTATGAAGTGGGAAGATATTTCTCTTCGATCTATGCTTAATCTCCATCCATCGAAAGATGGGATGGTAACCCTCTTGCGCTAGTGCCCTCTTTAAGCTCGTTCACTAAATCTTTGCTTGCCCGTGTAGTTTCATTTAGGCAAATCGAACCCTATGCTTGTTGGTAATGCCGAACTACTCAAAATAGTGATCCATGTCGAGGACATTAAATGCTTTTGAGTCTAACTCACTATCAAATGAAGATGCATCAGTGTAGACCTGACGAGTGATTTCATTGTCAATATGATGACCTCTTCGAGGCTTGAAATCATTATCATAGTCGTCCTTACCATATTCTAACCGCATCAGAGGGGCATCACAATCCGTCCCATAAGGAAATTGTGGGTGAACACGCACATCCTTCTTGGGTAATGGTCGGCCTAAGGCAGGACTACGCCGACACTCGTAAATGAATTTTGGATCTCTACATGCGAGAGTGAATTGCGGTGGTGCAATAGGATTTTCAAAATGATGAATGCTTGTCCCTTCTAAGTCTTGGTCCACCTCAAGATGGACTCGTTTGTGCCCTTGGGCTCAAGGTGACACGTGTCTTGTGCTTTTGTGAGGGCTAGATTGCCGACACGTGTAGAAATTGTGCCTAATTCGTCTTTTAGATTATTAAACTTCACATCCGTTTGATTGAATCAAGTGATCATGAATTTTTGGAAATCAGATGGGGACATGTCTGTGTGTGCGCTGCCCAATTGGCGTTCAGTGTGACTTGGACCCGACAGGAGAGTCTTAAAAAGAAAGACAATTTTTTGAAAAAGAAAGACAATGTTTTTGAAAAAGAATGACAAGTATTTTTTTCAATAAGAAAGACAAATAAGGAAATAAAATATTGTCCTACATTCACGCTTGTGTTAGTGGCCCAGATCTTGGGCTCTGATACTAAACTGACGCAGGGTAGGTTCCGAAGGAGGCTACACAAGCTGATGAAGAAATATGTGCGCTAGACACTAAACTCGCAACTAAACTTGCAATAATAAAAATTATAAACGATATCATAAGCAAAACCACAATTAACTATAACTCCAAGGTAAGGAAGCAAGTGATATAATATATATGCAAGAGAACTAGGAAGTAACTACGCAAGCAAATAATTTCCGACAAATTGTAAGAGACATGGAGGCAAAGATTACAAACTGGTATGCCCCCAAAACAGTGAGTAAACACAATTCAACAAAAAATATAATCAAACAATAAACTCACAATAGGTATGGATAGAAAGCTTGATTGGTGTCTGATAAGATGTCGGTGGTTGGAGAGGTGACGGAATGCTGAATCCGAATGTCAGAGGGGAGTCGGATGGCTGCACAGTGTCATTGGGCTGCGGGATTGTGTCTTTAGTTGGCTGGTTGATGGTGGTAGGGGCGAGGGAGGCTGGTGGATGATGGGGAAAGGGTGTTTAGTGGCTGCTGAAGGAGTTTGAGGAGATTAGGAGATTTCCAACACATGGAATGAGGTTCCCAGGGCTGCCTTGGCAGATTCTTTGACAGTTTCCAGGTTTGTTTGTTGGACGAGTGAGGCAGTCACACTTAAGGGAAAGGGGGACCATAGGATGTGTCATTTAGGGGAGTATGAGGTAGAGTGGTTGTGATGTGGTAGGTATAGGTACGTGTGCCTAGGAGATGGGAATGGCTTGAGACAGGACTGGTTTTGGAGGTGGATGAATGTTGGATTGGGAGAGATCGTGGGAGAGGAGGCAGTTATGGGATGGGTACTGTTTCGGTATGTGAGCGGTATGGGTCTGGTTATATTAAGAATATTGGTGAAAGTTAATGAGTTGAGAGTGGGGGGTGTCCGTCTGGTTTAGGATTAGTTTCAGTGGTTTAATGGGGTGTTTGGGTGGTTATTAAGTGGTTATGGATGTTATGTGGTAGTGTGGTGTGGAGGTTATGAAAGTTATGGGGAAGAGTGGTGGTGGTCGAGATGCGGGGTGGTGGCCGGAGGCGGTGGGGAGGTGGACGGAAATGTGAATAAGATGGGATTTGAATGTCCGACCAAGGAGGGGGGAGGGGGGAGGGGGGAGGGGAGGGAAATGTCCGAGTTTTGCGCTCGGATTCTGGCTTCGGCACCAGTGATTATAAGGAGTTTTTTCTCTCTCCAACTTCCAATACATCTCAAATAAGCCTTCTACCTCTATAAATAAACTAAGTAGGAGTCATGAATGGTCATGATTCTCCGAACATGACAACCTCCAGGACGTAGAAAAAAAATCCGAAAAATATTAATATTCTTACATGGACGATCCATTCAAAATGAATGATCTCAATTATATTTCAAGCCTATACCTCCAATGATTTAAGCAATTCCTCGATGGCCACTTTCTATGCATGAAGGGTTCATCATTATGCTTGGAGCCTTATGTAATATTTAGTGACAAATCTATTTTTTTCTTTTTATCTTCTATACAAATTCCAAGATCTTATCAAAATTGGATTTAATATATATATTTTTTACTTACCCATGGTTAGTACAAAATAACTAATAAGGAATTACGTACAAGATTTGCACCTGAAGTCCTAGTCTCTAGAATGCTAATGCTAGCAATTATCTCTTTGAAACACTCCCGGCTATCATGTAATGTATTAATTTTCCTGTTTGATTTGTTATTCTTGTACATAGGCAGAAGTTTTTGACAAGTTCCTGCAAGGTTCAACTTTAGAGGAATGCTATGCATCTGTTGCAGCAGTAGCCAATCGTTGGCTAGACCTTTTAGATGTGAGTAATTAATTTATACACGCAATTCAAATATCGTTCGCTGGACTTTTTTGATGCGAGTAAGAGATTACTTTTTGGATTGAGGTATGCTCAGAATAATATCTTTGTCTTCCCTTCAGAATCAAGGGACTGATATTGCTGACAGTGAGTTGCTTGAATATATATCAGAATCAAGCACCATGAGCAAATCTTTAGCTGACTATGGGGAGCAGAAATCATGTGCCGTGACAACTGCAAGACGCCTTGCTGATTTTCTTGGTGATACAATGGGCAAAGACAAAGGCTTACGTTGCCAATATATTGTTGCCTCTGAGCCGCAGGTGCAAGTTTTTCTGGCATTTGATATGAACTAGTTGCATGCTCATAGTCTTTCATAATTTACCACAATACTTGATACTGTTTTAAGACGTGATATATATATATATATATATATATATATATATATATATATATATATATATATAAGGGCAGCCCGGTGCACAAAGCATCCCTGCGCAACGAAGGTCCAGGGAAGAGTCCCACCACAAGGGTGAAATGCAGGCAAACTTTACCCTGCATTTTTGCAAGAGGCTGCTTTCAGGACTTGAACCCATGACCTTATGGTTACACGACAACCAGATTAATACTCTCATAGCGAGCCTTTCTCGTTCTTCTGCCCTAGCATCTCCCTCGACTCTCTGGCGCTCTCCTCTGGTTCTTCTCTCTGGTTGCTACGAATTCTCTGGTTCTTCTTCCTGGTTGTAACGTATCTCTCGCTGGTTCTTCTCCCTGGTTGCTACAACTCTCTCGCTTATTCTTTGCCCTGGTATTTGCTACCTCGTTGGTTTCTACAACTTCTTCTTGTTCTTGCACAATGAGGGAGAGGGAGGGCTGGAGATAACAAGAGAGAAGTATGTGCGCGAAATCAAACTACTAATTGAATGAGAGAATACAAAGACAAAAACAACTGAAATCAAGACGTACAAATCAATATCTCTTCAAGTAGAGATCAAATACGAGACCAAACGCTAAAAAAATAACGAACACACCTTGAACTTGCACAATGAGGGAGAGGGAGGGCTGGAGATGTCTTCAGAGCGCTGTGGAGTAGCAGGGAGAGCCACCTGGGTCTGGACTTCGGGTTCCAAATAACGTTGCAGGGCTGCCAGCAGCTGGAGTGGACTGGAATTCAGATTCCGGGTGCAGGAAGGGGCTTGGCAGTGAGCTGGAAGATGGGTGGAGGCTTCCAGGGTGCAGGTGAGGGTGCTGGAATTCAGGTACGGGTTCAGGACAACAAGTTAGGAGGAGATTGGAGGCTGCATGTGGCTGCTCAGAGGTGCTGCTGTAGGTGGTGGCCGGCTGGGAGGGGAAGGGAGATGGAAGGTCGGCCTGGACAGCATTTTTGGGGGAATTGGTTGCTGCAGGTGGCTGTCCAGATATGCTGCTGTAGGTGGAGGCCAGCTGGGAGGGGAAGGGAGATGGGTGGTTGGCCTGGACAACAACTTTGGGGGGGGGGGGATTTGTGGCCGCAGGTGGCTGTCCAGATATGCTGCTGTAGGTGGAGGCCGTCTGGGAGGGCAATGGAGGTGGGAGGTTAGGAGTTAGGGGCGTGCATGGGGGTCGGTTTTGAGGGGAGATGGTGAGTGGTTCCACGTGAGGTTGGGGAGTGGGATAATGGGGAGGGGGGGGGGGGGGTGGACTGTTGTGCTGAGGTTGGGGAGTGGGATAATGGGGAGGGGTGGGGGGGGGGGGGGGGGGGGGGGGTGGGGAAATGAAAAATGAAAAGAACAACCAATGGTATGATCGGCGATCCGCTCAAGATGAGCGGCCTCGATCGTCACTATGCCCGAGGTCGTCGTAAGTAGACCCGAGGCGGGCTGCTCCCCATCACTTTTCCTTTAGCAATTTGCTCTCAACTATGTCATTCCCTGAAATGTTAATATCGTCGACATACATAAGTAACAAGGCGAGTTTACCTTCCCTGAGTGTTTGGAGAACAATATGTGATCAACTTGGCTTTGTTTATACCTCTAGCATGGCTTTGGTGAATCTCCAAAGCATACTTAGGGAGACTGCTTAAGCCCATACAAAGCCTTCTTTAGCATGACAACTTGATTCTCGTTATTGTTGGAGCAAAAACTAGGTGAGATATGTATATATATCTCTTCCTCAAGATCTCCTTGAAGAAATGCATTTTTAACACTGAAGCAAAAGTTTTATGGTAATCTATTCCATATGTCTGAGTGTACCCTTCACAACCAACCTTGCCTTGTACCAATCCAGGGTTCCATTAGACCTATATTTTAAGGAGTAGATTCACATGCACCCTACATATTTTGTCCTTTGGCCTTGAAACAATATCCCAAGTTTCATTCTTCTTCTGAGCTCTCATCTCCTCATTGATGGCTTGATCCCATTTCTTATCCTTTAATGCTTCATGTACTAATGTTGGGTTGATATGGAATCAAGAGATGGGATAAAATTTTCGTGATTTATAGAAAGGTTCTTTGTAAAGATAAGTAGGATAATATTAGATGAGTTATCTGTCGACTCAGTATCTGCCAGAGGTTGAGATGGCTGGAGTTGCTGGGAGGTATGTTTGGGTTGTATCCGTCTCTTGTAAACAATGATAGAACTATTAGTTTTTATAACAGTATCTCCATCACTTTGAAGGGAATATGCTCATGGAAAGTGACAACCATGGAGGTGGGCATACGACGACTTGAGAGATAATAACATATGTAACCCTTCTTGTCAAAAGTATAGCCTAAAAATACACTTAGTAGCTTGAGGGTCAAGTTTTGTACAATGATGGTGATGCTTGTTAACATAAGCAACACACCAAACACACGAGCATTCAGACTTTTCATGATGGGGACAAAGAGAAAGAATGATGTTAGGAGTTTTACAGGATTCACCCCGCCAAGAATCCTTGAGGGTAGACAATTGATTAGGTAAGAGCTATAAGAAGAGCTTCACCCCAATATAGCTTAGGAATCGATAGTTGAAAGAGTAAAATGCAAGTAACTTCAAGGAGGTGTTGATTTTTTTGTTCAGATATATCATTTGGTTGGGGGTATCAACACAGGTAAGTTCACGAATAATGCGATGTTCTTTCGTAAATTTTAAGAAATGTTGGTTAAGATATTCTTTACCTTTGTCAAAATGAATGCGTTTAATAGATTTGTGGAATTGAGTTTGAACCATACCATGAAATTGAAAATAATTTTGTGACTTCAGCTTTGTGCCCAATCAAGAAAACCCAAAATACTCTACTTTAATCAACAATAAATGATACAAACCACTTGGCACCAGATATACTAGTAATAGACAGAGGTCCCAACCACCATAATGGATAAGGTCAAAGGGTTCACTACTAGCATTAGTACTTGGATAAAAAGAAGTTCGATAATGTTTAGCAAGTTCACAAGTTTCACAAGTCAATAGTTCAACAGTTTGTTTAAGAAATAAAGTAGGAAACATAGTTTTGAGAAGCGAGAAAGGCGGATGTACCAGTCGCCATACTTATCAAGGCGCGCGCCTGAGGCGCTGGGCTCACCAGGCGCACTCACGGGCGCCTCTAGAGGCCAAAGGCGGGCGAGCCGAGCTAGGCGCACCTAAGGTGCGCCTAACGCTCACCTAAGGCGCAACCTAGGCGCGCCTCACCCCCGAACCCGGTTTATAGTGGGAGCATGGCTCGGTTTAAGTTCAATTTAGGGTTTAAGGTGGGAGCAACGACGTATTCAGCTGCGTGGGCTCGGTTTAAGTTATCTCCCTCACGTATTTCTCCCGCAAGCTATCGGTGAAACCCTCAAGTCCTCTCGTTCCTCTCATGCGTCAGGCGGCTGGAAGGTTCTTCTCTACGGTTCTTCTCCACGACCGGAAGGGGTTCTTCTCCCGCTAGCAACGTATTCTCCATTTCTCCTGCAATCCCTCTCGTCTTCTCTACGGTTTGGTTCTCCTCTTTCCCACGTCTTCTCTCTGGCGTAATCATCTTGTTTCAAGTTCTTCAGTTCGCTGGAAAACAGTGAACTGGGCTTCCAGTTCACCGTATTCTAGTGAACTGGGTGCCCAGTTCACCGAAAAACAGTGAACGTATTCTCCATTTCTCCTGCAATCCCTCTCGTTTTCTCTACGGTTTGGTTCTCCTCTTTCCCACGTCTTCTCTCCGGCGTAATCATCTTGTTTCAAGTTCTCCAGTTCGCTGGAAAACAGTGAACTGGGCTTCCAGTTCACCGTATTCTAGTGAACTGGGTGCCCAGTTCACCGAAAAACAGTGAACTGGAAGCCCAATTCACTGTTTCTCCTTGATGTGGATGTCTAATTCACTGTTTCGCCCAGTTCACTGCTATTTTTATTTTATTTATGTGCACTCATTATTTATGTTGTAAATATGGTTTAATAGGCTTAAATGGATGCGACTCATGCGAGTGGTTCTGGTTCATCCAGTGTACAATCACGGATTGATCCAGGGTGGAAGTATGTTCGTTAGATATCCACCGTCAATAAAAATGATTTAATTTGCAATTTTTGTGAGGTCACAAAGGGTGTCATTTATCGTGCTAAACAATACATTGTTGGGGGATTTAGGAATACTAATGCTTGTCTCAAATGCCCACCACATGTACGCACATAAATACACGAATTTATGGAAAAGAAAATGAGTGCATGCAACACAAAATAACAAGCATTCCCTGACTTTTCAAACATAGATACTTTTGGAATTGATGAAGAGATGGATGACAATGGAATGAAAATTTGTGGAAGTGGTCCAAGCCATGTGTCTAAAAAACCCCGAACCAAAGGGCCAATGTATGTTTTTATTGCACAAGACATCGAGAAGATGCAAAAAAGGGCCAACAAAAACAAATGAAACAAAGTACTATTAACAAAGCGTGCAAGAAGGAAATTAGAGGGAGGGCTTGCAAGAAAATAGCTCAATGGATGTATGATGCACCTATCCCATTTATTGCTGTTAATTATCCTAGTTTTCAGTGATGATTGAGTCCATTGGACAGTTTGGGGTTGGAATGAAACCACCCAGTTCTCATGAAGTTCATGTGCCCTTGTTGAATAATGAAGTAACTGAAGTGAAAAGTATGATGAAGAGTTATGAGAATGAGTGGAGGTTGTATGTTTGTTCTATCATGTCCGACGGATGGGCAGATAAAAAACAAAGAACTTTGATAAATTTTTTGGTGAATTCACGTAAATGAATTTTTTTCTCGAATCTGTTGATGCATCTGATTACACAAAGACGGGAGAAAAGTTGTTTGAATTGCTGGATAGAGTGGTGGACCGTGTTGGAGAGGCCAATGTTATTCAAGTTGTTACTGATAGTGCAAACAACAATGTACTAGCAGGTAAATAATTTAATAGTCTTCACAATAGTATTTATTTGCTTTTTTACTTTGTTTGTTTAATTGATGTTAAATAGGAAAATTATTGGAAGCAAAACGACCGCATTTATATTGGACGTCATGTGCTGCTTATTGCATCGACTTAATGTTGGTGGATATTGGGAAGATGCCTACTATTAGTAGAACAATAAAGAGGGCAATGACCATCAATAGTTATATTTATGTTCGCCCTGGACTTGTCAACATGCTTAGGAGCTTTACAGGTCAAGTGGAGCTTGTTAGACTTGCGGTGACGAGGGTTGCCACTTCTTTCCTGACACTTCAGCGCATTCACAAGTAGAGGACCAATCTTAGAAAGATGTTCACCTCACCTGAGTGGACAACAAGCAAGTGGGCAAAGGAAACAGGAGGTAAGCAGGTACATGACATTATATTAATGGTCTCTTTCTGGAGTACTAATGTGTATATTTTGAAGATTTTCGCACCTTTAGTTTGAGTTCTAAGATTGGTAGATGGTGAGAAAGGACCTGCCATGGGTTATATCTATGAAGCTATGAATAGAGCAAAAGAGACTATCATTTAGTCTTTTAATGAGAAAAATCCATTGCCATATATTTAATGCGTTGGAGGGGACACCCATTCATTAATGATGTGGGTAACGTCCAAGGACCTAAACCGACTCACATCTAATTTGCATTAGGAGTATGACAATATTTATTTATAGAAGATGAATGCTCTTAAGCTAGGGAGAATTGATGCTAATCAAAAGCATAATTTAGAGGATTGTCATTTGGGGCCCCAAAGTGTCGATTTTTGTCACAGACAATTATAGGATCGTCACTTGGTGCACGGATGCGTTCATAATATCAGATGCATTTATTTATTTGGTCAATGCAATGATCTAGCGATGATCACCCGGTCATTGCATTGACCTAACTTATGATTTTGTGTGTGTAAAATATGGTTTTTTAGATTTAGCAGACACTTCAAATGTTTGGAAGAGTTTTCGTATTCAGTCGTATGAGAGCGGCTTGGTGCTAAAACTAAAGCCGAGATTTCATGCCACCAGTAGATTACCAACGAAAGTCTCCCGTCAATCACCTTTAACTGCCACAAAACTTATCTGCGACCTTCTCTTTTGTCCGACCGCTGCCCCAAATCCCCATCCACTCTCCTAACCGCTTATCTTCTCCTCTACTCTAGCCGCCCGTTAGCTTCGAATCATATGCTCATCACTACCATCTAAACACTATTCGTCTGACCACTGCTCGCATAGCTGCACTCCTCAGCCAACATCGTTCTCCACCTCTTCCTTCATTCACCAACCACTTTTTCTTTCTTTTTTTCCCTAACCACAAGCCTTAGGTACCTCCCCATTTTACTATCCGAACCATCACCCCAAAGCTCTAATACCATATGCCCCACCATCGCTTCCTTCACCCATCAACCACTTTTTCTTTCTTCTTTGCCCTAACCACAAGCCTTTGGTACCTCCCCATTTTACTAGCCGAACTATCACCCCAAAGCACTAATACCATATGTCCCACCGTTTGCTAACATCACATTAGAACCTATGTGTTACTTCTTTCACTATCTAAGCACGCCAATTTCATCATCCTCCCACCAGACTGATTACTCGGCGAGTTTCATAGTTTGTTTACATTTCTTTTCATTGTATGAGAATATTTATATCTTAGTGATTATTATTATATCGGCAATTTCATCACCAATGCTCTGGATGCTGAATGAAGGAAGCATGGTTATGTGCACATAAATCAAAATGGATTCTTGGGTCTGCCCTCTCTGATGTCTTTGGCTTTGATTTGAGGGCATGATTCCGCAGCAAACGCGACGGTATAGGGGGCCACTATTTCAGTGGTACTCTGTGAGCAGCCACTTTGTGCATTTATTGTCAAAGGTTAGGTCTTTCTCCTCTGAGAGAAGCCACTTTGTGCATAGTGCCAAAGGTTAGGTCTGTTTCCAATCTTCCCCCGCCCATACCCCCAATGATTGGGGACTATATGGGTTCTGTTGTTGTTGTTGTTGATTATTAGTTTGTAGTTTTGCTCATCTTTATCATAGAACTTGCATAGTTTATTCACCGTGTATTTATCTTCTAGCACTTTTTGTGGTATATTGATCATGTTTCGGATATTATTACGCGATGATTCATATAGGTGACAATACATTAGTATTTGGTTAATTGTTGTCCATTTTCTTTGTTGTGTAGTTAGCTGCATCATCATATATAGTTAGGTATACTTCCCCTCTATAGCCTTTTTCTAGGTCACCTACACTTTGCTTTTGTAGCCTAGAGAACATAGTTCAATTTACGGTGTCACAGGTTATTTGTAGGCGCACATATGACAAAAGATCCCATGATGGGAGGCCGTATCTAGTGTAAATACGCCGCAATCAGAACTGCTGACCTATCAAGTCCAGCGCATCCAGCAATCTCCACCACCCATGCAGTTGTCATATAACTCAGTCGGCATTGCCTTCCAGCCCTCGGTGGCCCATACAAGCACGCCTAGGCTTCTCGGTCTCCCTCCCACGCTTAACGCACCCGCTTAGGTAGCCGCAGAAAGATTCCGTCGTATTACGATGTCCTGCTCCTTCACCTTCGGCTGCCTAAGGGACACTCCTCTATAGGGTTGTGATCCCCAAACCCACCGCCTTCGCAACATATGTTCCGAATCACCTATTTCAACATAGGTCGTTCATGAGGATCACCCTCCATCGCCTCCCGTCCGGTAACCCGATCTTATGCCCATGGCTGACAAATTGAGCTTGCTGATCTATGACAATTCTTTAGGCTTAGTTTATGTTATTGGAACACAATTAAAAGTGTTAAAAAACAGGAGATGTTTAGAAGGCACATATTATTTAGAATATTGTTTAACTATTCAAGGTGCGTTTGTTACGAACAATTTTGAATGCTATTACGGTTGCAAGGCACTCATTCTCCTATGCATATAACATACTGCATTCAAGTATTGGGGTCTTAATTTATTTCTTTATTTCCGTATACCTTTTTTAAACTGTATTTTGTTGAAACTACTGAGTTGCTACCTTCTATGCCATCTGGTACGTTGTGCTTACAGTTCCTGTTTTCCACTATTTTAATTTCAACGTTATTTACATCAAAATATAGTTTCGGATTGTTTGAATATCCAGTTCAATCTAACTCTTGTTTCCTTTTTGTACTACTTTCAGGGTACTCCAGTAAGTGAACGTGCTATACCTGTTGCAATATTTGGAACTGAGATAGGTACTGATGCTTCCTTTTTTATTCTTTAGTAGAAATAAACTCTGTATTTGATTTTGCCGTCATCATCATGTCATCCTTAGTATTATCCATAGCACTAGGAGTCAGCTTTATGAATCTTTATGTAGTTATTTTCCATTTGTAAATGCTAAGTGCTGTAGTAGGTGCAATTCATTTTGAACTTGTTATGAGCCTATTCGGGGCTTTGTCGGAGATGGCGGTGGAGGCGGAGATGCAAGGGGGAGCCGAGCTCAACACGCTGAGCATGCATGGGGAGGGGAAGAAGAAGAGCCGTGCTAAACTCTAACCCTGAAAATTGATGGAGGAGAAAAGAACTAAAGAGAGGAATAGAATTTTCATAATTTCATTGATATCTCATACATTGACCTAAGGGGTCTATTTATAGATAAAAGACATTAACCCTAAAACATAAAAATAAAAGTTAATACTAAAAATATTTAGATTCCAAAGAATTGTCTCGACTCAACTCATACAACTTGAAATAACACAATAAAATGTGTAACATAATCGGCTACGGATAGTGGATACCCATAACATCTCTTCCGTCCTTCAAACTGAGTTTGTCCTCAAGCTCCAATGAGGCTCAGATGATTTGGCCGTCTGACTCTTTGATTTCACACCATAACAGCTCCCGGTAGCGTGCCGATGTGACAATGGTTGCATCCAGTGCCGGGCCGTCATCATGCTCATAGGGGGCATGAGAGGTTGTAAGGTTCTGGCGTGGCAGAGGCGTTTGTGGAAGGAAGACTGTCAGATAGAATATCTGGGTTTGGGGCGATTGTGCCCAGGGGATGCAGCCAGTCGAGGGAGATGGAGGACTGTGTTGAATGCTAACCACGGTGATGAGAAACGGCGGAGCCGACTTGGGGGCGGTCTTCAGAAGGAATGCATCGAGAGGGACCACTAGAACAGGTGACCGAAGCGAAGGTTGCTGCGTGGAAACCGTGGGGATGGATGGCGACGCATTATGTGGCTTCACCACCTCAGGGCTCGGCGGCGACGAGGCCGGTTGTGTGAAATGCGAGGAGGGAACAACTTGAGGCGATTGCGGAGCGACCATAACTGCGTTTGTCAGAGGGGTTACTTCAAGCGCAGGTGGGATCGATGACTGCGGTAATGGGATCAATGACGACTCCGGTGGAATCAGACCTCTGAAGCGTCGGTCGATGTTGGTGGTGAGTCGATCAAGTGCGACATTATATGATGTCGACATCTCTAAGAACTTCTGAAGTATCGAACGGACGGTGAGTGGCTCGCCGGGGGTTGTTATTAAGTCGTAATAATTAATTAATCGCGTGAAATGGGTTGGTCTGCGACTGTTTGGTTTGCTCGTGGAAGATAAGGGCGTCTCGATGAGGAGGCGTGCGGTGTAATGCTCGAGAACATGTAAGAGCGTCGTCGGCCTGGCTGGAGTGTCGTGGAAGGTTGATGCTGGGCTTTGGTGGAGGAACCTCGAACCGTGACTAAGAAGGTTCGCCGGGGCTACTGATTGGGGGAGTGAGGAGTACCGAAGGCTCTGATACCAAGATGTTACGAGCCCATTCGGGGCTTTGTCGGAGATGGCGGTGGTGGCAGAGATACAAGGGGGAGCCGAGCTTAACCTGCAAAGAATGTAAGGGAAGAGAAAGAAGGGGAGCCATACTCAACCATAATCCTAGAAATTGAGGGAGGAGAAAAGAACTCAACAGAAATATATTTTTCATAATTTCATTGATGCCTCATACATTGACCCAATGAGTGTATTTATAGACCAAAGACATTAACCCTAAAACATAAAAATGAAAGATAACACTAAAAACATTTAGATTCTAAAGACTCGATTTAACTTGACTCTTGCAACTCGAAACAACGTAATAAAATGTGTAACATAATCGGAGACGAATAGTGAGGACCCATACCATTTCACGCGTCCTTCAAATCGAGCTTTTCCTCAAGCTCGAACGAGATTCAGATGATTTGACCGTCTGGCTCATTGATTTCACGCAAGAACAACTCCCAGTAGTGCGTCGATGTGGCAGCGGCTGCATCCAGTGATGGGCTGTCATTGCGCTCACATGGGGCATGAGGGACTGTCTGGCTCTGTCGTGGCAGAGGCGCTTGCGGAAGGTAGACCGTTAGAGAAAAGCTCCGGTGTTGGGGCGAGTGCGCCCGAGGGATGCAGACTGTCGAAGGAGACGGAGGATTGCGCTGAATGTGAACCACGACGATGAGAAGAGGTGATGCCGACGTGGGGTTTGTCGTCAGAAGGAATGGATTGAGAGGGACCACCAGGACATGTGACTGGGGCGGAGGCTGCGGAGTGGAGACCGTGAGGACATATGATGGCATAATATGAGGCGGCATCACCTCGGGGCTCGACGACGATGAGGCCGGTTGTGTGAACTGCGGGGAGGGTACAATCAGAGGCGATTGTGGAGGGACCATAAGTGTTGTTGTCGGAGGGGTTACTTCGAGTGCAGGTGGGATTGATGGTTGCGGTAGTGTGATTAGTGGTGACACCTATGGAATCGAACCTCTGAAGCGTCGGTTCATGCTGACGGTGAGTCACGCCAGTGCGACATCATATGACGTCGACATCTCTAAGAATTTCTGAAGCATCAAACTGACAGTGAGTGTCTCGCCGAGTGTCATCATCAAGACAATTAATTTAACGCGCGAAATGTGCTGGTCTGCGGCTGTTTGGTGGGCTCGAGGAAGATAAGGGAGGCTTAATGTGGAGGCGTGAGGTGCTGCTCGAGAATAGGTAAAAGCATTGTGGCGAGCCTGGCTGGAGCGTCGTGGAAGGGTAATGCCAGGTCGGGGAAGCGCGGGACCGGTGAAAGCTGCCAGCAGTGAAGGTTGAAGACGACGACGAGGACTTTAGGAGTGAGGTCATCAGAGTCCGTAGGGAACAGAGACGAGATCCCGTTTGCTTGCAGGAGATCGAGATGATGGTGTTGAAAGCCGACTTTGTCGACCTCAACGGAAGAGGAAAGAGGGATCCACATCAGGGGATCGAGACGATGCCGTCGTAGACGACACGAATGTTGTCGTCGATCTGCTAGAGCTGTCCCATAAAACCGAAAATCGTAAACTGAACCAGAACTGCAAAGAACCGAACCGTTTATTTGGGTTCCGGTTTGAATTTTAGAATCATAAACAATAATGGTTCAGACGCGGTTCATTCATTTTATTATTCGGACCGAAACCGGAACAACAACATATTTTCTCGAGCGGTTTCAGAATTTTTAGACTCGATCCGCACCGAGCCGAAACAAAACCGAACCGCAATCCGTTTATTATTATTATTATCATTTACAATATATATTTATTATTAATATTATTATAATATTGTTTTATAATATTAATAATATATATGTATTATCTATACGACTATACCTATATTAGCCGTCCGATTGCAGTGCTGCTCGATTCCAGCGAGATTCAAATACTCATACCGAGCACCTAGCTCCGCTGCATTGCTTCCGAGCAGCCCCGCCAGTGGACCCAGTGGGTGGCATGGGCAGAATTATGGTACAATACCGCCTACCAGTCGGCATCAGGCATCACCTCCTTCTAGACAGTTTGTGGGCGCCCGCCCCCACCGATACCGGTCAGGCTTGCCGATGAATGCCAGGTCCAAGTATTGGCAGAGGACCTACAGGATCGAGACGAGGCTCTATGACAGTTGAAGCATCACCTAAGCCGCGCTCAGGAGAGAATGGTCCAGCAGGCCAACCGACGCCACCGAGAGGTTCTCCTCTCACCGGGCGAACATGTGTTCGCCAAACTGCGACCGTATCGTCAGAGTTTCTTGACCAGTCGCCTCCACCCCAAGCTCTCCGTGCGGTATTTTGGCCCCTTCTTCGTGGAAAAGATAGGTGAGGTGGCATATCGCTTGCAGCTTCCACCCGATAGCCGAATTCACCCGGTATTTCATGTGTTATAGTTGAGGAGGGCGTTGGGGAACCACCCCCTTCAGACCACCCTGCCCGAAGGTCTGAGTAGTTAAGCTGCCCCACGTTATGAGCCCGAGGCGTTGATGGGCACCCGCATCGAGCACGTCCGAGGCTAGCCCGCAAGACATGTTCTCATTCAGTGGAAGGGACAGGCGAAGGACGAGGCAACATGGATCTTGGCAGAGGAAGTGAAGGCCCAATTTCCAAAGTTTAACCTTGAGGACAAGTTGACGGATCCGGTTGAGGGAAGGCGCTTCACGCGCGTTTACACTAGGTGCGCATGGGGAACAAAGATTGCATAAGCCTCGTTCAACATTCGATGGGACTTGCATCTCTTTAGATTTGACGTTTTATTTACTAGCATTTTATTTTATGCTTGTACGACCAACCGACATATGTGGTCTCCCCCCATATAAGGGAGATGTGTGGACTTGATTATTATGTTTTTGGTTGTTGAGTTATGAAATTTAAGAGGGAGAAAATCGACCCAGCGGTTCCCTGTTGCCCTAGCCGCATATCGCGTCCCCTCCCCTTTCCGCTATCTCTCTCTGTCGCGCGTGACCTTGCCGCCGCTCCACCCTCGCCGACCGCAACTCCCACTAACATCCCACTCCACCTGAAAGGCCTGAGTGAAATCCGGCAGATGAAGCACCGTTGCGGCCACCAACGCCTGCTAAAGGGACCTGAAGGCTGCTGTAGCGGTGTCTTCTCAAGAGAATGAATGCCACTTCAGCAGGTACAGCAAAGGCGCCACAATCACGCTATAACCCCGAATGAAGCATCGTTACTAGCCTGGGAGATCCAGAAAGCCACGGAGCTCGCGATGAGATTGGGGAACCGGCTAGTCGGTCACCCCCTGGATTTTGGTGGGGTCGACGGAGACTACGGTGTTGTCGACGATGTGCCCCAAGTAGGTGACCTTGTCAGTCGCAAAAGAGCATTTGACCCTCTTCAAGAAGAATTTATGGTCGTGAATGAGCTGAAGGGCGATGCGTAAGTGGGCCAGGTGTGATGCCCATGTCTTGCTGTACACAACAATGTCGTCAAAGAACACAAGGACACAACAATGCAAGAGATTATGGAATACCTCATTCATGAGAGCTTGGAAGGTGGATAGCGCATTGGTGAGCCCGAAAGGCATCACGAGGAACTCAAAGTGGCCGTGGTGGGTGCAAAAATCGGTCTTTTCCACGTCGGGCGGGGCTATGCGTACCTGGGGGTACCCCGAGCATGGGTCGGGTTGGAGAAGTAGCGGGCGCCAACGTCGAGTAATTCCTCCACAATGGGGATAGGAAATTTGTCCTTCACAGCTTGCACGTTCAGTGCGCGGTAGTCCACACGGAACCGGGGACAAGAAAAGGGAGACACTGTGACGATGAGGCCCTGTTGTAGCATGGCTGTGCACTGTCTTTCAATCTCATCCTTTTGCAGGAATGGATTGCGGTAGGGGCGGACAACCACATGAGCTTTGTTCGGCAGGAGGCAGATGCGGTGATCATGTCGTCGAGAAGGAGGAAGGCCCGTGGGAGTAGCCATGGTGTCGCTAAACTCATGCAAAAAATCGTCGAGGTCGGTGTGCCCCGTGCCATCTTCCTGTACTAAGAATGATCGCCGCGAAGTGGCCGTGGAGCAACCCTGCCATTCCTTCTGGTGGGAGCCACGACTCCAAGTCATCGTGAGGTGGCCAAAATCCCAAAGCAGCGACCCCAAGGTGCGCAACCATTGAACCCCCAAGACACACTTAATGCCCCACAAAGTGATCACCAAGAAATCCACATGCGGCTGGTGCTCCATCACAATCGGAACAACTCGACAAACGCCCGAACAAGCCATTGTAGTGTCGTTGGTCACGACGACGATGAGGCGACTCCGGGGAGTCACGGAGAGCTGAAGACGATTTGTGGTGTGCTCGCTGATGAAGTTTTGAGTGCTGCCTGAGTCCATAAAAGAGAGAGAGAGAGAAAGTTCCCCCGGATCCTCCTCCTCCTCCCCTTCGGAGGGGTCCTCAACCTCAAGGCAGGAGAGACGCTTGCACCGGTGATCATGACTGTAAGTGTCGTTGTAACTGTAACAGAGGCCTTTTTCTTGGCGGCCGGCCATCTCTTAGGTCGACATGCGGCGGATCACGATCTGCCGGTCGCCCTCTTTACCCTTACAGGGTGTACTGCTGAACTTAGCCGGGGAGCAGTGAAACCCCGAGGTCCGTTGCCGCTTCGACGTTCGAGGTGTGGTCGATCCATCAAAACACGCCTCTAGCAGACACGTGCGAGGGTCATGGCGGTAGTGAGCTCGGCCTGATTCTGGAACTCCACATACAGACAGAGACACTCATGGAGGTCCTCTGTGAAGACGGACACCTGATGTGCTGGTCGAATGGATGGTGTCCGAGCGAGCAACACCTAGAACTGTTCCAAATAATCGTTAGTGGAGCCTGTCTGACGGAGAGATACGAGGTCGCCAACGGGGTTGCTACGAAGAGGCGGCCCGAAGTGAAGGTTGCAATGGACAAGAAAACCCCAAATTGTCCCTTTTCCCCAAAATCCCCCCCTCATCAGGCTTAACACAATGAGGTCTAAAATTAACCCGCTCCCACAAATTAATGACGCAACATGAATGAGACAAATATTGCGGAAATCATTTCTTGCGGGGTCGTGCGCGATGTTGGTATGTGACGCCCCAACGTGGATCCGCAATAGAGACTTTGTAATATATTAGCAAGTTGATTATCTGTCATCACAAATTCTGTGACAATAGTTTCATCAATTGCTTTCTTCCTGACAAAGTGCTAGTCAATTTCAATATACTTTGTTCGTTCATGAAACATAGGATTGGAAGCAATATGCATACCAACAATATTTTCACACAACAAATGCTTTGAGCCCTCAACCTTCTGGTTTAATTCTTTAGTAACCGTTTTACCAAACCAGTTCACAACCATCTGAGCCATAGTTTGTACTTAGATTCAGCGCTGGACCTAAAAATGATGTGATGCTTCCTACTCTTCCATGACACCATATTTTCACCAACAAACACACAATATCATGTGATGCTTCCTACTCTTCCATGACATCATATTTTCACCAACAAACACACAATATCATATAGTGGATCTTATGCCAAAAGGAGATCTCTTCTAGTCAACATCAAAATACCCTTCCACTCTTGTATTTTTTTTACTATAATACACCGACCTAACATCTTCCTTTAAGAAAGAAAACAATAGCCATATAGGAGACCTTGGGAGTAGATATGAAGTCACTACACTCTTGAAAAGAAATATCAGGATGGGTAATAGTTAAGTGATTGAATTTCCCACAACTCTCCTGCATCTTCCAACATCCATATGGATTGCCCTAGCCTCTTCATCTTTCGTGAGTATCACATTAGGATCCATCTGATTTTCAGCAGTCTTGCACCCAGCATACATGCATCCTTCAATAGGTCTAAAGTATACCTGCGCACACTAGCCATTTCCCTTTGAACATCAAGCTTTCCTCAATCCGTAGAAAGTACTTCAATTTTCCCAAATTTTTTTGCCTGAAATTGTTTGTTGATTGCCCTTTTAATTCTTGTATGTCGTTAGTCTTGCTCCCAGTTGATGATATCATCTTCATACACACATACACAGTTAATAGAATACTCTCATGTTCATTGAGTCAAGAAAGCACAGAGTGATCAACCATATATTTAGTTAGCCCAACATTCTGGAGGGAAAAATAAAAGAGAGCAACCCATGCCCTTGGTGATTGTTTTAGTTCATAGAGAGATTTCTTTAGTTTACATACAAGATCATGACCATTTTCCTTCTGAGCAACACTAACATTTGCTCCATGTAGATTTCTTCTTTAGTCTTGGTGCAAGAATGCTTTATAGGCGTACAACTGAAATAGGGGTTGTTCATACCTAACTGTTGAGGAGATAAGAAGTTTGATCGATTTCATCTCAACGACATGAGAAAAAGTCCCTACATAATTCATACCATAGATTTTTTTGAATCCTTTAGCAACTGTAAGAAAAGACAAGATTGAGGAACAAATTTAATTATAGAAATATTTTCATTATTTTTCTTAATTTCCATGTACAACTACACCCTATATATAGGGAGATAAACTACAATCAAACTCCCAATACACAATGTGGGACTAATAAACAAAGAAGACAATATGAGCCTTAATATGACCAAATATAATGAACAAGAATAATGACTATTTTGTGGACTTTGATTCTTCATTCTTCAACACTCCCCCGCAAGCTGGAGCGTACAAGTCGTAGACATCAAACTTGGAAAGGAATTAACAATATAGTGGACGATGTAAGGCCTTTGCAATAACGTCTGACACTTGTTCTGCGGAAGGAATATGTCGTAAAATCAACTTCCGAGATCGAACCTTTTCACGGACAAAATGACCATCAACTTCGATGTGTTTTGTACGCTCATGAAATACAGGATTCTCGGTGATGTGGCTAACAACTTGATTATCGTCAAAAAAGACTGCTGGAGAAGAAGTTTGATGCCCAAATCATAAAAAAAACTCTCTAGCCATGTAAGTTCAGAAACATCAGAAGCCATTTAGCGATACTCAGCCTCGACAGAGGAGCGTTCAACGACAGCTTGCTTTTTTCTTCGCTAGGTGACCAGATGTCCACCAAAATATGTTCAGAATCCACTCGTAGAGCGACGAAGAGAGCTGGCATAATCAACGTCAGAGTAGGCAATGAGAGAAAGAGAAGAGGAAGGATGATACACAAGCCCTTGCCCAGGGGCATTCTTCAGATACCTGAGAATATGTTCCACGGACTGGAGTTGAGGGGTTCAAGGGGCATGCATAAAACGGTTGACAACTCTGACATCAAAGGATATATCCGGCCTGGTGATAGTGAGATAAATGCGTTTGACAACCAAACGACGGTAATAGTCCGGATTTTGAAGAAGTGAATCATTGTCAGAGGCTTGAGCGCATAATTTGTGATGACATCCATATGTGTGTCAGCGAGCTTACAACCCAAATAGCCTGCATCGCGAAGAAGATCGATGCAGTATTTTCATTGAGATAAGAGAAGGCCATCAGGACGTCGAGGGGTTCAAGGGGCATGCATAAAACGGTTGACAACTCTGACATCAAAGGATATATCCGGCCTGGTGATAGTGAGATAAATGCGTTTGACAACCAAACGACGGTAATAGTCCGGATTTTGAAGAAGTGAATCATTGTCAGAGGCTTGAGCGCATAATTTGTGATGACATCCATATGTGTGTCAGCGAGCTTACAACCCAAATAGCCTGCATCGCGAAGAAGATCGATGCAGTATTTTCATTGAGATAAGAGAAGGCCATCAGGACGTCGAGCAGTCTCGATACCCAAGAAGTATCAGAGAGGACCGAAATCTTTAGTCTGAAACTTTGAGACCAAATGCTTCTTGACTAAATTGATGAGAAGGATGTCATCCCATGTTAGAAGAATGTCATCAACATAAACAAGAAGTACCACTGTGCCTGTTGGATGACGATGAATAAACAAGGAGAAGTCGGAAGAGCTCTGAGTAAAACCAATATCACGAACAACTCGATTGAATTTGTTAAACCATGCCCTTGGAGATTGCTTGAGACCGTAATGAGATTTCTTGAGGTGACACACCAAAGACTCCCCCGTGGGTGCATAACCAGGAGGTTGTTGCATGTACACTGTTTCCACAAGATCGCCATTGAGAAAGACATTATTAATGTCGAGTTAGTATAATGTCCAATGTCGATGGACTGCTAGAGAGATAACTACGCAGACAATATTGAACTTGGCAATAAGAGAGAATGTCTCTTTATAATCAAGACCGCATTGTTGTGTGTAGCCACAAGCAACAAGACGAGCTTTGAGACGCTCAATTGTCCCATCAGACTGGTCATTTCCTCATCCATTGCCGCCCGCCACCCCTGATGCTGAAGAGCCTCTTGCACAAAAGACGGGGTGGAAACAGAGGACAAGGACGTCGCAAACCTGCGAAGGGGAGAAGAGAGGCTGCGCAGTGATACATAATTAGAGAGAGGGTGAGCAGCAGAAGCAACCACATCGTGGGAGGGAGCCGTAGGCGGATCATCGACCTGGGGAGCAGCATTAGTAGACGACAACTGTCGCAGGGCATCAGACAGAGGACGATGACGAGTGTACACTTGAGTGGGAACAACCAGGCGTGGGAGAGTCGTGGGAGATATAACGTCAGGAGGTGCTGAGTAGAACGGTTGATCCTCAAAGAAGGTAACATCCTCAGAGGTGATTGTTTTCACAGTAGTAGGAGAATGACACACATAACCTTTCTGTGTACGAGAGAGTACCCAACACAGATGTATTTGGTAGCACGAGGAGCCAACTTATCGACAAGAGGTCCGAGATGATGGACAAAGCAGACACATCCAAAAATTCGAGGAGAGAGGGAGAAGGGAAGTGTGGAAGGATACAAAATGGAGAAGGGAGTAACAAAGTTGGGAACGGTCGACGACATGCAATTAATTAAATAGCACGCGGTGGAAACAACAAAGTGTCAATACTGTGTTGGAACGTGCATCTAGAACATAGAGAGCGAGCAACCTCCAGAAGGTGGCGGTTCTTTCTGTCGGCGACCCCATTTTGTTGTGGTCTATAGACACATGATGTATGATGGAGAATGCCGAGGAGATTACACGTGTCCTGGAATTCGTGGATGATATACGCACGAGCATTATCAGTGCGAAAAATTTTAATGGTGCTCGAGAATTGAGTGCTTCACCAATGCTCTGGATGCTGAATGAAGGAAGCATGGTTATGTGCACATAAATCAAAATGGATTCTTGGGTCTGCCCTCTCTGATGTCTTTGGCTTTGATTTGAGGGCATGATTCCGCAGCAAACGCGACGGTATAGGGGGCCACTTTTTCAGTGGTACTCTGTGAGCAGCCACTTTGTGCATTTATTGTCAAAGGTTAGGTCTTTCTCCTCTGAGAGAAGCCACTTTGTGCATAGTGCCAAAGGTTAGGTCTGTTTCCAATCTTCCCCCGCCCATACCCCCAATGATTGGGGACTATATGGGTTATGTTGTTGTTGTTGTTGTTGCTCGAGAATTGAGTACGAGTTTCAACGATGAAGGAACGGAAGCATCGCAACACCTCAGAGCGATCGCACAGTAAGTATAACCAGGTGACGCGAGAATGATCATCAACAAAGGTCAGAAAATAGCGATAGCCAGATAGTCTGGCAGTTTTATACGGACCCCAAATATCCGAGTAGACTAAGTTAAAGGGAGCGGAGCTCTGAGAACAATGAGGGGGGAAGGTAGATCAGTGTTGTTTGCCGTAAATACAAGTTTCACATTGATAGGAAGAGGAGCATGGCCAAGTCGACGATGACAGTCAACAGAAGTAATCGAGGATAACACGGAGGCGGGAATGTCCAAAGTGTAAAGCCCATTTGACAGTCGACCGATACCAATGACACGTTGCGTCCGACAATCCTGCACCACAAAAGACGAGGAGGTAAAAGTAATGGAGCAGTCATCCTCTTAAGTAAGGTGACTGATAGATAGAAGTTTAAAGGCGAAGTCAGGGACATGAAGAACATAACGTAAAGAAAGGGAGGTAGTCACAATAAGATCTCCGCATCCATAAACAGGGGTGGTAACACCATTCCCAACTGTGGTAAATTTGGGAGCAATCTGTGTAGCGAGAGGGTTTTTGTGGAGACGTGATTGATATCTCCGAAGTCCATAATCCACGAGGAGCCAAAAGGGTAAGACACAAGGCTGGCATGGAAGGAAGAGGCCACGAGGCCAGAGGTGCAAGCAATTAGCTCCCGTAGGCGCCAAAGTTCATCCCGTAAAATGTCGATTTCAGGGCGGGAAGAGGTGCTAGAATGAGCCCTAGGATTTCTCATGACTGGCAGGAACCAGGAACGGTAGCCGCGAGTTCAGCAAGCAGTAGCTCGACACCAGAGAGCTCGACGAGCAGGAGATTGACAACATCGATATCGGCGACCAGGAGACGGGGCGATGCAAAGAATAATCAAGCCACAGAAGGGGCGGTTAAGGCGAGCTCGATGGAAAGGTCGCACGGTGAGCTCGCGAGGACAGACAAAGTCGATGCATACATTTGCGAGCACAAGAGATGGCGATCTCAGAAGGAGAGGTTGCACGAAGGAAATGGAGTGAACGCGACAGAGTAGATTTCAGTCCGTATGGAGCAAGGCGCACGAGGGCGGCCACAACGAGCTTGAGGTCCGGTCTCTGCTAGCAGAGACGAAGATGCCGCAAACAAGGTTGAAGCGGTTTCCGCGGTCTTCAGAGGAGGTCGCTGATGATCACCGCGACCAGAGAATTAAAGCGATCGCATGGGCTTGCGACCAGAAGATCGCGACCAGTAGATCACGACCAGAAGAAGAGCGCGACCACTGGGTTCTGCGACCCGAGGGAGCTCGACGAATGAACGATCGCGGGAGAGCTCACGACGAACAGTGCGAGTAGGAAAGGGGAGGTCGCTGTAGACACCAGACTGGTGGGGCCCGGTTAGCAGCAGGAGACATTATAAAAGCGGAAGGCGGTGGTCGATTTCCAGTAGAGATCGGAGCTAGAGCGGGAGATACGCGGTCTCTGAATTGAAATCGTCAGACCCCACAATCAGAGAGCCTTGTGGCGTGCAGAAAGCAAGATTGCACCTAAAAAAAAATTTAGGTAACCTAGCTCTTGATACAACGTAAGAAAACAAGATTGAGGAACAAATTTAATTATAGAAATATTTCCATTATTTTTCTTAATTTCAATGTACAACTACACCGTATATATAGGGAGACAAACTACAATCAAACTCCCAATATACAATGTGGGACTAATTAACAAAGAAGACAATATGAGCCTTAATATGAGCCAAATACAATGAACAATAATAATGACTATTTTGTTGGCTTTGATTCTTCTTTCTTCAATAACTAGTCAGACATTGTACCTGGCAACAAATTCATCTAGATTTTTTTAATAGCATGCATCTGTTCGACAACCTACAACAAGTTTCCCTTTGGGTAGAGGAACAAAATCTCAAGTACAATTGATGTGCAACGCTTGCATCTTTTCAAGAATGACATTTTTTCACTCCGACAGATGTGTCTTCTCATTCAAAGCAGAAATTACGTGAGAGGATAGTTCAAATACAAATTAAATTACGTAATTGTGACCTCCGTCCCTAAGGATTTAAATCTAAATACTAAATGTACATATTACAAAATAAATCTTTTTGGGGTTTTTAAATATTAAAAATATTATAAAACTTATAAAAGCTCTCCAAGCCTTTAAAAACTGATATTTAGCCATTTGACTAACAAAACATTGCCGATTTCGAGCTAAGGATGTCCGATGCCTCTCTCCCACTCCTTGTGAGAAAATCCAATGCTCCATCACCTTTAAAACAGGTTAGAGAACATTGTCTTCACTAGGAACTTGTCTTCCGATTTTCATCTCCAAATCAAACCGATGCATCCAAATATATATAACAAATTCCTTAAAGTTAAGGTAAAATAGAAAGAAATATTACATTGTAGAACTTCAAAATCGAAAGCACTCAAATATTCTTGATACATAAACCACTAACAAAACATGTATAATTAATTAATTTTTCCGAGGTCAAGCTAATGCTTTAATCGGGTGACTGTCAATTGTCAACACACCCGCTAAAATTCATATCATGCACTTATTTTTTGTGTTGGTCGTCCATCTTCCTAATATTTTCAATATATTCTAGCGTTCAGTGTTTCATTTATTGAGTTATTGTCCATGGTGAAATGTTCTAATCTTTGTAGCTTGTGATTCATTGTAGAAATCGAAAAGCATTATCTGCGCAAATGGTGCAAGGTTTCATCTGTCACAAATATTCGATCAATTGTAGACTGGTCTTACTACAAGCAACGTCTTTCTTCAACCATCCAAAAGATTATCACTATTCCTGCTGCAATGCAGAAGGTGAGTTTGAAGAATTACCTTTCCTACTAGTAACCCACTTTTCCTGGAAGCTTTGGAAATTTATCTAGATTTTGAACGAAATTGTGAACTCAAATTTTTTTTAGGTCTCTAATCCTGTTCCCAGAGTGTTGCATCCTGAATGGCTCCACAAAAAAGTACGTGAGAAGGAGGATCGTTTTCGCCAGCGAAAGTTAGTTGACATTTTCAGTAAAAGAAGCAGCAATGAGGTTGATGCTAGCATTAGAGACCTAGAAGACATTGTAAGCAGCAGGAATGGTTTTAGAAGCAGGCATCAGCCTGTGATCCATGATCATGAGGTTAACAAAGTTTGTTCTTCGGTTAAACAATCTTCAGTGAAGGGGTTGGAAGTTTCACAAGAGCCTTTAATTGAACTGGATCATAATGTTGTTTCTGGAGAAAGCATTGACAGAAATGCTGATTATCAAAAATGGCTTGCTGTGAAGAAAAGAAAATGGAAAGCATCTCTACAAAATAGAAAGAGGAGGAGGTAATTTTTAGTTGGCATTTTCAAAAATGTAATATGCGATTGAATAATCTTGCTCAAAAATGTTGGAAGCGTTATAGAAAGGAAATGATATACCACTCTTAGACTAGACCAAACAAAATTGTCTCTGTTAAACATTACATCATTTCTATTTCAGTGCTTCACATTTCCTTTATTCCGTAGACCGAAGAGAAAGTCTTGTGGTTAGCTATTGAAGGTTTCTCTTGATTGTACCTTTTAACTTACTAAAATCACTTGAAATTACTGAATTTCATCGGTTGCCGAGATTTAACTTTTAAATAGAAGCAAATGTGTCAAAAAATATCATGTAATATTTTACTTTCCAAACTGTTGTTCGACAAAGATACATTAAAGGGCCATAATTTTATTATAATGACACGCTAATTGAAAATTTTGTCCTTTCTCTGGGTAACTCAAAGATCTGCTTGTGTGTTGATGGTTGAATGAACTAGCTGATTAACCTTATTAAGGTTTAATACTTGAATCTCATGCATATTTTAAGTTGGATTTGTCCATTAAACTTTAAATGTTAGTTACTCAAAATGGTAGCTAAATAATGTAGCATGTGACATTGCCATTTTCTTTTTTGTAAGGCTCAGCTACTGGCAAGTGGTAATGTTGAATGGAATGATTAAAATTTATTAACACAAGTTACTCAAAATGGTAGCTAAATAATGTAGCATGTGACATTGCCATTTTCTTTTTTGTAAGGCTCAGCTACAGGCAAGTGGTAGCGAGGGAGCGAGCACACCAATACTAACATTCACCATCAAGTTGGATATTACATGCCCAACTTGACAATAATCTTCCCAAAGGAAGTCATACTCAATCCATTAGTGAAAACATCAGCCAGTTATCGGTCGGAGGGAACAACCGTGTTCCCACAATTCCTCTCTCACTATTCTATTTGATAAAATGTTTATCCACTTTAATGTGTTTGGTGCGGTCATGTTGGACAAAGTTGTGTGCAATGATGATGGCCGTCTAGTTGGCACATTATAGTTTGATAGGCTCTTCTTTAGCAAGACCAAAACCACTCATTATGGAGTGAACCCATAAGTCTTCACAAATTCCATGAGCCATGACTCTGAACTATGCTTCAACACTGGGCAATCACATGTTTTTTTGCTTCTCCAAGCGACAAGATTCTCACCAACCAGAGAACAATATCCAGATGTGGATCTTCGGTCATTAGTTGAGGTAGCCCAATCTGCATCCGTATAAACTTCAACTGACAAGTCTTTGGTGATGCCAACAGGTTTTGGTGATGCACTCAGTGAGTTCTCCGTCACCCCTTCCTAATATATGGTTGGATTCAATTGGGATGCTAATAGGTTTACATCCATTGAGTTAAGTCAGAGTAGTAATAGGAGGAATAAGAGGGTGATGTGATGGAGGAATAGGTTGGGAACTCACTTCCGTCGTAGCTAAGGAATCCCTCCTGAAGTAAGGTCCCATAGTAAGCCTCAGATTCACGAAAAGTGACATCAATGGTAACTGTGGATAAAAACAGAACCTTGTATATTCTCTTCTATGTATTAAATACAATGTAGGAATACAAATATATGGGAGGGAGAAAGAGAGAGGTGATCCTTATACACAATGTGGGACTAAAGAAGGGAGAGAAACAAGAAAATAGAAGGGCCCCAAATGGGCTTTTACATGGGCTTTTCTAACACTCTCCCGCAAGCTGGAGCGTTCAAGTCGTAGGCACTCAGCTTGGACAGGAATTGGAAAAATAGGGTACTTGGTAAGGCCTTGGTGAGAATATCAATAACTTGGTCAGTACCCGGAACATGCTTTAATTCTAACTTCTTTATTTGAACTTTCTCCCGGATGAAGTGACAGTCTACTTCAGTGTGTTTCGTTCTTTCGTGGAAGACTGGGTTCTTAGCTATGCGTATAGCGGCTTGATTGTCATATAGTAAGGTAGCTGGTGAGGGAAGTTTTACTCCTAGATCAGCGAGGAGACTTTCAAGCCATGTGAGTTCAGAGACAACTGATGCCATCGAACGGTTTTCTGCTTCAGCTGAAGATCGAGCAACCACAACTTGTTTCTTACTACGCCAGGTAACATACTGTCCTCCAAAGTAGGTACAAAATCCACTAGTAGACCGTCGATCATCCAGGGAACCAACATAATCTGCATCAGAATACGCAACCAAAGTTGGAGTGGAAGACGAGATTTTGTATACCAGCCCTTGACCAGGGGCTGTTTTTAGGTATCTTAGGATGCGTTCAACAACCTGAAGATGAGACATTCGAGGGGAATGCATAAATCGACTGACAACCCCAACAACAAAAAATATATCTGGTCTCGTGACCGTTAGGTAAATCAGTTTTCCAACAAGTCGTCGATAATATTCTGGATTTGGAAGGGGAAGATCATCATCAGAGGCGTGTGCACACAACTTGTGATTTACATCCATAGGAGTGTTAATCAGTTTGCATCCAGATTAGCCAACCTCCTGAAGAAGATCGTGACAGTACTTCCGTTGAGAGAGGACAAGTCCATCATGACGTCTCGCGATCTCAAGACCAAGGAAGTATCGAAGGTTTCCCAGATCTTTTGTTTGAAAGACGGAGCTAAGGTGTTGTTTGACCTCTTGTATTCCCTTTGAATCATTTCCAGTGATTAGGATGTCGTCAACATATACCAACAGAATAACCGTTCCTGTTGTTCGATGTCGAGTAAACAGAGAGAAGTTTGCCGAGCTCTGACTAAAGCCAACTTCCCGAATAGCGTTACTGAACCTGTCGAACCATGCCTTAGGGGATTGTTTGAGACCATAGATTGACTTCTTAAGGTGACAAACTCGGGACTCCCCCGTGGTCTCAAACCCGGGAGGCTGTTGCATGAAAACTGTTTCTATTAGGTCACCATTTAAAAACGCATTCTTGATATCCAGTTGATGTAGGGGCCATTGACGATGTGCAAACACGAAGAGGAGGACACGAACGGTGTTTAGCTTAACAACTGAAGAGAATGCTTCCTCATAATCGAGACCTTGTTGGGTAAAGCCACGAACCACCAGTCGGGCTTTCAGACGATCAATTGTCTCATCAGGAGCATGCTTGATGCAAAGACCCATTTGCACCCAACAGGAGTCTGGCCTGGAGGGAGAGGGACCAGGTCCCATGACTTGTTAGCCCAACGAGCTGTCATTTCTTCGTCCATGGCTGCCCGCCAGCCTGTATATTAGAGAGCCTGCTGCACAGAGTTAGGTATAGAAATAGAGGATAATGAAGTAGCAAAGTGATGAAGCGGCGGGGACAGACGATGTAAGGATACATAGTTCGCCATGGGATGAGCGGTGGACGTTGGTGCCTAATCAGCAGGTCGCATAGTTTCGGAGGTCGAGGTCGACTGTATTGGGGCAACGGAGCGAGGAGTGCGACGAGTGTAGAACCAGGTAAGACGAGGCTTGTGGAGAGCGGGAGCAGGGTCAGGAAGTAGGGGTAGAGGATGGGAAACTGGAACGACAGGTCGTGGGAAGGAGGGTGGTGGAAGAGGTGGGGTCGGTGCGTTGAAGAAAGGCTAATCCTCTTGAGAGGTAACATCTGCAGAAACGGTAACTTTTCGGGTAGCAGGAGAGTAGCAGAAGCAGCCTTTTTGAGTACGTGAGTAGCCGTCTAATATGTGTTTGGCTGCACGGGGATCCAACTTGTCCGTGGACGGACCAAGTAGGTGGACGCAGCAAGTACAACCAAATATGCTGTGTGTGAGAGAGAACGCCGGAGTGGAGTGGAAAAGGAGGCTAAATGGAGTAGCGTTTAGGAGGACGGAGGAAGGAAAACGGTTAATGAGATATCATGTCGTGGACAGCGCAAAGTTTCAATAAGCTTTGGGTACCCGCTTGTGGATCATGAGAGACCGGGCAACATCGAGCAAATGTCTATTTTTTCATTCAACAACACCATTTTGTTGGGGGGGGGGGGGGGGTATAGGCAGAAATTAGCAAATTCAGAACAGAGATTAGCAAATCTTGTGCCAGACGTCTGGTGAATGATCCCAAATTTGGAGTAGAGATTAGCAAATTCGTGGCTAGTATATTCGCGAGCATTATCTGTCTGGAGAGTTTTTATGTTTTCGGAAAACTGCATGCGAATCTCAAGAAGGAAAGCTCGAAAACACGGGGAAGCTTGGAGCGATCACGAAGTAAATATAACCAAGTTGTGCGAGAATAATCATCAATAAAGGTGATGAAATAGCGATAACCAGATATACTAGTAATTTTATACGGACCCCAAATATCAGAATGTACTAAAACAAAAGGAGCAGAGCTCCGAGTACAATAAGGAGGAAAAGAGGAACGATGTTGTTTTCCCAAAATACATGATTCACATTTAAAAGTAGAAAGAGAGATCTCTGGAAGAGCCTTCTGAAGGACTGGAAGAGGGGCATACCCAAGACGCCGATGCCAATCAACGGAGGAGACTGAGGAGAGGATGGTAGCAGAAACATCAAGGAGGTAGAACCCGTTTTGCAGTTGTCCCTTACCAATGATACTCTGCGTCTGTCGATCTTGCATCAGAAAAGAGGAAGAAGTGAATGTTACTGAGCAATCCAAATCCGTAGTGAGGCGGCTAACAGAAAGTAAATTGAACGGGGAGCCCGGAACATGAAGAGCCGAGCGGAGAGAGATAGAAGAATTGAGAGGGATATCAGCAGAGCCGGAGACAGGGACGATGTCGCCATTGGCTACTGTGATGCACTTAGGATGTGGAACATCCAAGTATTGATGTGGTTTCGGCGAGGTGATATGGTGGGTAGCACCTGAATCCACTATCCAGCGCGGACTAGTGGAGAGACAAGCGATACCTTCATTGGAGATGAAGGCGACAAAGGCAGGTGGGTGGCAGGGCATCCCGTGAAGTTGTTGGAGCTGGAGGCGAACTGCTTCAAGATCAGCATGAGTGGCAGAGAGTTTGCCAGCGACAATATGAGCAGTCAGATGAGTAGGACGACCATGTTTGCGGTAGCAGTTCGCCTCAAGATGTCCATCCTTTATGCAGAATGAACACTTAGGACGTGGCCGGCCTCCGCAACCCCCGCCCCGAGAGCCTGAACGTCCTCCACGAGTAGCGGGAGGGAGAGGTAGTAATGGTGCAGACGAGTGCTGGAGAAGGACTGGTGAGTGAGGTCCAATAGTATCCGGAGGCGGTGAAACTTTGAGCAACATGGAGCAGACATCAGATAACGACGGGGTTGTAGCAGACGAAAGGATCTGCGCCCGAATACTCTGAAGGTGAAGCGGGACACGAGCCATCATCGTGGCAATACACACAACCTCTTTTTGAGCATGTTGAGCTGCTAGATCCGTAGTAGACGACTGATGTTGGATCCAGGCTTCAGCAAGAGTCTTAGCCCGAGCAACAAATGAGGTTAAGTTGGCCGCCCCGCCAGTGTCAAGAGTTTGAAGCTCGGTATTGAAGTCATACAGGTGCTGAAGACTCTCCTTGCCGGAGTATTAAGAGTGAAGCTCCTCCCACATTGCCTTGGCCGTCTCGTGATACATGGCCATGCGGTAAGGTTCGCCATCAAGGGAGCTGAGAAGCCACGTCTGAACACGACCATCGTTACACAGCCAGTCATCAGTAGGATCAGATGGGGCTCCTTAGTGAGATGAGACAGAAGCCCCTTGGACCAAAGAACCCGTCTGACAGAGTGCACCCATTCGACGAAGTTTTTCTTCCCAGTCAGGGAGATGGTGGTGATTCTTAGCTCGTTGCTTAGTTCAGGAGTGGGAAGCAAGCGGGTTGCAGGAGAGGTAGCGGTCTGCCCATCGGGATGCACAGAGGGATCACTGCAGGAACCCATTTGGATACAATGGCTGGAGCAGAGAGGTCAACAAGGCTGGGAGTGGGCCGCTGGGAGCTCGGCAAGGCCGCTTGGAGGGGGCCGCACGATCTTAGGGAAACCGCTGGGAGGGGGACTCTGGGAGGGGGCCGCACGATCTCAGGGAGACCTCTGGGAGGAGACCGCTGGGAGGAGGCCACACGATCTCAGTTAAGGTCGACAAGGCTGGGAGCTCGACAAACCGCTGGGAGGGGGTCGCTGGGAGGAGGCCGCTGGAGAGGCAGATCGCTGGGAGGAGGTCGCACTATCTCAGGGAGCTCGGCAGACCGCTGGAGGGAGGTTGCTGGAGGAGGACGCTGGAGGGGAGCTCGGCAAAGGGAGTGGCGAGCAGCGGGAGTGGCGAGCAGAGGGAGGTGAGGCCGCAGAGGGGAGATAGCGGCGAGCAGCGTGAGGTGAGACCGACAGAGGGAGATAAAGGCGACCAATGTAGAGGGAGACCGCACGGGAGCGGAGCGATCAGGAAGAGGGGGGGGCACTTGTCAGAAGGGAGGAGGCTATAAGAGAGCCGATAAACAGACCAAGCGGGACGGAGAGAGGAGCAACAGAGTTCGCAAGGGGGGGGGGGGGGGCGGTCAAGGAAAAGGGAGACCGCCGTCTGAATGAGCTCGCATCCATTCGTATAATTGGATCCATCCATTCGTATAATAGTAATATGAGGAGTGTTATGATCATAACTAGCCCAAATAGATCCCACAGAAGTCTAGGGGGAGGGAAGGCACCAACTCCAGATGAGGTAATGAGAGAGTTAACACTCCCCAAAATTAGGGTTTGCTCATAGAAAGAGGGTAACTCTAGATCTAACAAAGCTTTTGATCCAATCAATGGACCGAAAAGAAATCATAAAATATGATAAGGAAGAGGAGGAATCATCTCCGCAAAAATGGCTGGATGAAACTGTAAGACTGCTACTTGCTGATTCCTGGGGCTGAGAGTGGCTGGCAGCAATTGGGAGGAGATTGGGATGTTTGTGGGAGGGGTACAAGGTACTGGATTGAGAATCTGAGCCCTGGAAGGGTTGCTGGGTGTTGGGTGTTCTTGACAGGGAGAGGTGAAGTGGGGAAAACAATTAGTTAGTGGAGGGGAGATTGGTAGAGGATGGCTGGACTTAGTGGGGAGTGGTGTGGGGGTGTCGGTGAATCAAATGCGGACGGGTCGTGATGAGATGTGGAGGTGTGGGATTTGCCTAGGTGGGAGGTGGGCTGGAGGGGATTCTTGTTTCAGGGTTATAGTGGGGCCTATGTAGTGGAAAGGGACTTGATTGGCAGTTATTATTAACAACCGGCTGGTGTTGGGGATTAATTAATGTGAGAAGTTGTGGGGGGAGGGGGGGGGGGGGGGGGGGGGGAGTGATGGATAATGTGAGGTTAATAAGTTAGTGGTAGAAGTTATGGAAGTTAAGAGTAGCGGAAGGTGGTTACTAAGTAGTTATGGGGAGGTGGTGGCCAAAGCTTTGGGTAGAAGCCTTGGCTAGGCCGGGTTGTGGGGAGGAGGTGTTCAAGCTTTGCACTCGACTCCGAATTCAGCACCATTGATCAAAAAGAGGAGTTTTCTCTCTAACTTTCAATGTCTTCAAAATGAGCCATGTATCCCATTTATTGGCTTACAAGACGCCACCAATGGTCATGATTCTCTGATCACGACGGTCTCCAAATACACAAAAAAGGTAACTTCAAATCATGGATCGTCGATTCACACAAAGTGAACTCTTTCGATTGTCATGTAAACCCATGTGTGACGTGATCACCATCTCTAAGTTACTCAAGTTAGAATCTTGGATTCCAGACCATTGAATTGCTCTTTAGTAGTTGACTGAAGTTGTTTGAGCACATAGATAAATTATCACTCGCTATGCAGATTTGACAAAGGTTCTAGTCTGCAGTCATCAGTCATGGATTCCCAAGTATGTGTTAACTGCAAGCAAATTAGTTTGAAATCCCAAATTGCCCGAAAATGATAACTAAAGCCTTACTTTCTAAATTTAGGCCGAAAATGGTTGGTGCTGAAATGAGCCATTTTCATATGATAGGAGAACAAGGGTTAGAACTAAAGGTAATATGAATGAAAGTTGTTATAGTTTAGATTTAACACTAGGACAATACCCAACAAAAATTAACGAAGAATGAGGAATCATAAAGTCGGCCCCAAATAGTTGTGTGATATGTTGATTATGCCTACTCCTTTATTTACATGAGTAAAGAGAAGACCTGCTTGGTTTTCTTTTTATACATTCCATTTTATTGGTTGTCTGTCTATATTACAAAAAAAGTTCACCATCCCATAGCATCAAAGTTGTTGAGTAAACCACCCACCTAATATCTCTTTCTTCTCCAAAGGGGGGCTTCGAGAAATTTACTGAAAGCCAAAATTTTTTTATTTATGCATGTACAATTGTTTTTTGATAGTTCATGTTAGAATTAATTAAACAATTCTTTGTATTTTCCTCTTATATAAGAGGATATTTTCATGTTAATGATATGCACTGTTCATGTTAACATGGTATCAGAGCCCCCTAAATCTCCCGTTCCCGTTCGTTCCTCTCTCGTCGCCCATCGATTGACCGCTGCCGCTCCTCGCCGGCTTCCTCCCTCCCGTCTCCGTCCAACACAAATGCCCTTCCTCTCGTTTAGGGTTTGCAGCGCCACTTGTCTAGTCCGTCTCTTCCCGTCGGTCGGTCGGTCGACGCTGGCTGACGGGATGGGTTCTCCGACGATCTTCCGGTGGTCCGATGGACCACAGACTTTGGGAAAAGTTTCGCTTTGGCCTTCGTCTTATCATACTGATTTTTTTATACGATTTCAACGGTTGGATCTCTCCCAAAATCAAATCTAGTCTTTTTCTGTTCAAGAAGAGGAATGATTCTAACTCTAAACCCTATCTCACCTCCGCTCTTTGAAGACGTGCTCTCGGTTCCTTACCATCATTGTCGTGGAGGAGTTCTGTTCAAGTCTTTTCTTTGTCGGACGTGATTGATTCTGGTAGCTCCATGACCCCCGCTGGATCTACCTGGGCTGGTTAGGATCATAACTTCTCTCAGATCACCACGATCCGACTGTATGACACTAATTATTTATAGTGGTCTCGCTCCATCACTCTATCCTTAAAGATTCAGCGTCTCTTTGGTTATATCAGCAACGCCGCCAGCGTAGCTGCTAAGTATTCTGCAGCTTGACCTCAATGGGAGTCGGAAAACTCCCTTGTCATGTCATGACTCATTCCATGCAGGAATTCATTGCTCGGAATTACGATTTCCTGGACACTGCTGCTGACATCGGGAAACGTGCTGAATCTACCTATTCCTGGAAGGGGAATGCGTCCCAGATTTACCAACTATGCCGCAAGATCTTTCTTCTCCGACAGGGTGGTCGAACTCCATCAACTTACTATCTTGATTTACTTAATTGTATCAGTAGTAAGACCACTTTGACTTTCTCGTCATGGTCTGTACTGCGGATGAGCTCTCGCTGAGGGACCATGAGGATCTTAACCGGGTATTCGAGTTTTTGCATGGGCTACACAGAGATTTTGATCAGATTACTGTCTAGATCTTGGGACGTGTGCCTATTCCTTTGCTTCCTGAAGTCTTACAACATTGTTCAACAAGAGTTTGACCGCCGATAGTCTTGGAAATCCACCGCTATTACAGAGGGATCAACATTAGTGGCTCATCAACCCAATTTTGGAGGTCGTGGTTCCCGTGATTTCAAGCCTAAACCTACAAATAAGGATCACCTTATGATTATTGTGGCAAGCCTCGTCATACTCAGGATACGTGCTTTAGCCTGCATGGCTTTCCTCCTCCCAGGGGGGATTGTCATCCCGTGGTGGCCACGGTCTTGGTAGAACTCCAGGGCGAACCTATCACTCTACTCATCTGATCGAGATTCCCGAGAGCAGTTCATCTGGAGTTTTTTTGCCCTACTCCTACACAGTCCTCCTCCTTCTCTGCTGAAGAGATGTTGGCCCTTCGTCGGATGATGCATGGTCTTACTACAGTGACTTCTACTTCATCCTCTGCTCTTACCCACACAGGTACCCCAGGTGCCCATTCTGCTACTACTCGTCCTTCTACTCATTGGATTATCGACTCTGACGCCGCTGCTTCCATGATTGGATCAACTTCAAGTTTTGTGTCCTATTCTCCTTTTTCTGGAAGAGATAAAGTGAGCATTGCTTTTGGCTCCTTCTCCTCCGTTGCTGGAAAAGGATCCATCCCTTGTTCTTCCCTCACTTTATCTTTTGTGCTTCATGTTCCAAAATTTACCCGCAGTTTGCTTTATGATAGTCATTTGACTAATTCTCTTCAATGTGCAGTTTCCTTCTCACTGTGTTTTTCAAGATCTGAAGACGGGGAAGGTGATTGGCTCTGGTAGCATGCATGATGACCTGTACGTGTTTGACTCCTCCCGTGGGTCTCCATCTCCGCAAGCTCTCCACACTTCGCAGGCATCCGACCTGCTCACCTGACACTGTCGACTTGGCCATCCCTCTGTTGCTACCATCCAATGTTTATTTCCTGTTTTTTCCTTTCGTGTTTTAAAAATTTTGTTTGTGATGTGTGTTGCTGCCAAACCTCATCGTACTCCTGTTAATCATGTTTTTTTACCTAGTACTACTCTGTTTTATATTGTTCATACTGATGTTTGGGGGCCCTGCCCCGTTGTCTCAATTTCTAGATGTCATTGATTTATTACCTTTATTAACTGTTTTTCTCGCATGACTTAGGTCTATTTGATGAAAACTAAGAATGAAGTTTTTTTATTTTCCAGAAATTTCACAAAATGGTTTCTACTCAATTCTCTGATACTATCAAAATTTTACGCAGTGATAATGGTCGGGATTATATCAACTCCCTCTTTGAACACTACCTTGCTGATCTTAACATCCTCCACCAAACATCATGTGTTCACTCCCCTTCTCAGAATGGGGTCGCTGAGGGGAAAAACCATCACGTCTTGGAGGTTGCTCGGTGTTTACTATTCTTTATGAATCTTCCTAAGTTCTATTGGGGTGATGCTGTTCTCACATCTGCCTGCCTTATCAACCGCTTGCCATCTCCGGTCTTGGGACATCAAACCCCTCTTCTCACCTTAGGGGTTACCTTGACCTCTCTCCAACCAAAAACATTTGGTTGTGTTTGTTTTGCTCACACGCACTCTCCGGGTCAGTTTAAGCTTGACCCTCATGCTCTCAAGTGTGTATTTCTTAGATATTCACTTACTCAGAAGGGGTATAATTGCTATCATCCCCTGAATAAGATGATTTTTGTCATTGCAGATATTACATTTTGTGAATCCGAACCTTATTATGTGACCTCACTTCAGGGGGAGCGTGAATCTACGGAAGAAGTGATCTCCCCTACTATATCCCTACTGACCCCTCCTCCATACTCCATTCCTCCACATACCTTGCCTCATGACGAGACTCTCAATCAGGTGTAGCCTCTCCGTAAAAACCAGGAATTACAGGTGTACACCAGACGGAGTAAAGGTCCTAACCCACAAGGTCATCCCACGCTACCAGTCTCAGTGCCAATTCTGTCGGCAGACTCCTCTGAACTCCCCATTGCCCTTCGTAAAGGCATCAGATCTTGCACTAAACATCCATTGTCTCATTATGTTTCTTATGACACTCTAACTCCTCATAGAGTCTTTGTTTCTGCTCGTACATCTGTTTCTATTCCATCCCCATGGCGGGAGGCTCTTGGGCAACCAAAGTGGAAAGATGCAATGATTGAGGAAATGACTCATTTGGGAAAAAACTATACATAAGATTTAACACACCTCCCACATGGAAAGAAAACCGTTGGTTGTAAGTGTGTGTTTACCGTGAAGCAGAACTCTGATGGCTTAGTTGAATGTTTCATAACTAGGTTGGTGGCAATGAGATATACTCAAACCTTAGTGATCGATTATCAAGAGATTTTTGCCCCTGTTGCAAAAATGAACTCTATACGAGTCTCGTTATCGTGTGCTGTGCAAGGGATGTGACCTTACCCAATTGGACGTAAAAAATGCATTCCTTCATGGAAATTTAGAAGAAGAGGTATATATGTCTCTCCTCCTGGGTTTTCTTCTTCTGGTTTTGAAGGGAAAGTGTGCAAACTAAAAAAAGCTCTCTACGGCCTGAAGTAATTACCGAGGGCTTGGGTTTGTTGTTTTCACAGTCATGATATCTCTTGGATACAGACAGTCACGCCCAGGGGGGATTCAGGAATTTTAACAAGGGGGGGGGGCACGCATCATCCTTCAGCCAAATTTTTTTTGAACGTCTCTATTTTATCAGTTATTTCTCCCTCACCCGGTTGCCGTTTTTGACGTATAAGTAGTCAAAATTCATTGCCTCGACGAAAGGAATCCAAAGCCACTAACTATTTTGTAAAATTCTGGGGGGGGGGGGGGGACCCAGCCCGCCGCCCCTTAGATCTGCCCCTGGTCACGCCGACCATACTTTGTTTATAAAACAGAGGGGTAGCATGTTAACGGCTTTCATTGTCTATGTCGATGACATCGTCATAACAAGAGATGGTGTTGAAGAAGTGAAAGCTTTAAAGGAGAATTTGTCAAAAATGTTTGAAATAAAGGATCTGGAAAAACTCAAGTTCTTTTTGGGATTAATGTAGCTAGATCCAAACGGGTTATTTTCATCTCTCAGAGAAAATGTCTTTGATTTACTGGAACAATCCGGCATGAGTGGGTGCAGACCTTTTGATACTTCTATGGAGGTCAACCACAGTCTTGGAAGGGATGATGGAGATTCTATTGAAGATATAACTAGTTATCAATGTCTTGTCGGGCGATTAATCTATTTATCCCATACTCACCCTGACATAGCTTATGCTGTGGGGGGTTGTTAGCCAATATATGCATTCCCAAAGGCGAGACATCTCGATGCTGTTCATAGGTTCTTGAGGTATTTGAAGACCTTGCCAGGAAGAGGGTTCCTCTTCACCCCTAATACAAATTTGAAAATTGAAGTTTATACTGATGCATATTAGGCAGGATCCGTAGAAGATAGATGTTCTATATCTGGGTATTGCTCGTTTGTTGGTGAGAACCTGATTACTTGGAGAAGTAAAAAATAACATGTTGTCTCAAGGTCTAGTCCAGAGGCAGAATTTAGAGCTATGACACATGACATACGTGAGGGATTGTGGTTACGCTCCTTGTGTGATGTGGGTTTAAATGAGGTCAGTCCTATCCGGTTGTATTATGACAACAAACCTGCAGTCAGTATCGCCAACAATTCCGTTCAACACGATCGCACCAAACACATCAAAGTGGACAGACACTTTATCAAGGAGAATATTGAGAAGATCATCTGTATTCCATTTGTTCCTTCAGAGGGACAATTAGCTGATATTCTTACTAAAAGTCTGGGGTGAATGTTTTCTGTGGTTTTATCGACAAGTTAGGTATGAGAATTATAATAGGCCCAACTTGAGGGGAGTGTTAGAATTAATTAAAAAATTCATTGTATTCTCCTCTTATATATGACTAATATGAGGATATTTTCATGTTAAAATGATATGCACTTTTCACGTTAACAGTTCACATCAATGCTTATTCTTCCTAATTGTATCTGCAACTTTCAGATTAGGCGTCATGAATGAATCACATCAGTCTGCTCCTGCTACTAAATTGTCCAAGTCTGCTGTAAGCTATAGGCATACTATAGAGAAGAATGGGTTGAATTCATTCTTTAGAAAACAGGAGTTGGCGCTGCTAAGATCGTACTGGCAGGTCTAGCTTTTTCTATACAAGTTCTTCAATAACCATGGTTTTTCGCCATTTTGTTTTATTATAGGAAGCTAATGAGTCAAAATAAACAATCCAGGTGGTACAACTTGTCTCAAGTTCCAAACCTGGACGCTTCATGGCCTGGATAATTGTGGATGGTGTCATGCTTAGGATTAATCTAGATGTGCCTAGGATATTTTATCTCAATTCTAAAGCACCGGTCACTGAAGAATTTCCTGGAAGATGCGTCAATAAAATTCTCCCTCATAGTAGACCTATCTTTAATCTTATTGAGGTAATCAAATCCTGGATTTATTTTAAATTTTTAATAATAAAAATTGCTTCCTATTGATGTCTCTCATGAAGTATCTTCTCGACTTCTCGTGGTTAGTATTGTGATTCTAGCACTTTTTACAGGTTGTAATTGATGAAGAACAATTCTTAGCTGAAAACAAGAAACTGTTAAGCCACTTGGCAGATCCAGAAGTTGAGGTCAGTTACCTTTTTCAACCTTCTAAATCCCAGTGTTAATGATCTGGAAGGATTAATAGGACACCATATCTTATTTCTGCATTTCTTTTTCAAATCATCTTTCCTTAGGTCTTTTTCTTGGTGTAAATTATATGTAAATTCACTCTCTTGAGAGAGCAGGGCACACTATTCATTTCTAACCAGCATACTGCTTAAGTAGTGTGAGGAACAAATTTATTGTTAGAAGGGGAGTTTCAAGTTCTGAGAGGACATCCATGTTTTGGGCCTCACTGTTTCACTGTTCAAATCATAGTGTCCTGTGATAAGCTTGAACGGAACCGTTAAGATGGAGCACTAGTTCGCCCCTATTATAAAAATACTAAGTTCAGGATTCAAGTACTATCAAGAACATTGTTTGTATTGTATGAAATTTTCTATTATCTGTCATTACAGAAAATGATTATGCTGTTGAAGCATCTATCATGCTGCATATGAACAGTTTTGTGCTTGAAGATTTTGTGTATGTGCCTCTAAATACATGTAAAGGAAAATGCCACATTTTTTGAAACCCAGAAGTTTCCCTGATTGTAGCTTTGCATTTATTCAGAAATGAATGCTTATTTTACTTTTTTCTATTTTTTATTTATCTTAATTAAATCAGATGCAATCTTCTATAAGTCTGTAAAATGGTCAATTTGATTTCACTCATTTGTCTTCTCTCTATCTTATATTACTTTTCATTGAGCTTAAAAATCTAATGAAATTTTCCAGGGAATATATGAGACAAAGGTGCCTCTAGAATTTAATGCAGTACTTCAGATTGGTTGTGTTTGTAAAGTGGACAAAGTTTCTAAGGTTCGCAATTCCCAAGATAGCTGGAATTTAACTGAATTGCATATGAAGACTACAACTGAATGCTCCTATCTGGAACATATTATTTCATTCTTCTATTTGTATCACAGGTGAGTAGGATCAAACTATTCACTATTGATGCATCCTGATTCTTTTCTTCTTTTAACTTAATAATTGGACTTTAACCTCTATTTTAAGTGCATTTTATATTATTCTTTGCTATTTTGTATTTGTTTTTGAGCAGAAACCTGTTGCATCCGTATTTAAAAGGAAAATATTTGTATATAGCAGCTGATTTGATATATCCTCATATCACATCACCCTCTAGTTTCTACATTTAGAAGTGTACAATTCATCTTCCCGGTCCTTATGAAGTTAGTTTTCAGTGTTTTTAGTTAACTTAATATGATATGAGAAATGATGTAATACTCTTTGTAATCTCATATTTTCATGTTGTTAATTGTTATTGTTCTGATTGCTTTGACACTTATTACATTTAGAAGTTGAATTCACACACAGACGCAGGCGCAGGCGCACAAACACAATATTTTAAAATATTCCCCATGTTATCTCCCGCTGTTTAATACCACTATTTCATTGGGAATTACAGCTATTAAGTTTAACATTTTTTTACAATTCACTCCCTGAAATCTGAACCTGGTTTGTGTTTGGTAATTTATGTTCATCAATCAGTTACACACTAATCAATATATGGTTAAGGTCTCATTTGATTTAGCTTCTTGCTTGCTTGATGCACACTGTTTGGGTGATAAAAGCTTGATAGCTTTTTTAAAACGGTACTATGGTGTTAGTCGAAAAAAGTTTTGGCACTTTAAGATACTTTGTAAAGTTTTGGTTAGAAAAAAAGGAAAAAAGAAGCTCTACATAACACACCCGAAGTGATTTGAATGCCCTCACTATTAAGGCATGCCAACTTTTTTGGTTTGATCGGATCCTTGTGTAACTTGGGGCTACTGCTAACTTTCTCGTTGAATCCAATAATGATGGCGATCAACTGTACTTATCGGAGCACAAGTTTTTGGGCTTGGTCGTGTCTTATTTATCACATGCCATATTTGGTATCACCCGATCAACATTAGGAGTCCGCTATCACGTTCAGAGCATTGTTTTCATATTTCTATGTTATTTTTAGCATTTTTATTTTGAGAGTTGGGACAAACATCATGATCACGTGATCAGAGCCGTTCATGACAGTTGCTCTAGAGCGGTTTATCTATTTAAACAAGCATAGGAACTGGTTTGAAGGCTATCTCCAATTTTGAAGCCTTAATCTTTGATCTGCCGGTCATCCGCAATGCCAACTTGGTAATATCATTCTCTTGTGTTTTTTGTGTTTTCATTGTTGCCACCCCTCTCCCTTCTATTCACCCTCAGCCGGTCACCTTAATAGCCCCTACCGCAGTATCCTCACTACACTTTTTCCCCAGTACCTAGTCCAAATGCTTCTTAACCAACCCACCTCCCCCCGCCCCGACACGCTCCACCGTCTTGGCTGAACCTTTCCCAGCCCCAACCATCCCTCCTAGACCCTGTCTAGGGCCTGTCTGAACTTCCCAGGCCCTGTCTTTGCATGGACAACCCCCATTAGACTCCTAAGCCTATTCAAGCACTTTCAATCCATTCTAGCCCTACAATTCTCTAATACAGTCTCTCACTGCCCTAATCAGTCTCCCACCATCCCCTTGCAGTGGTGTTACTTCTCTTGACAACCACCATACTTCTCCACTACCATTGAATCATTCTTTATTTCGATTTTGTTTTCTTCATTGTTGTATGGATCAGATACCTATATTATTATGGATGTGTATGTTATTAGTGCATTTATTTTGTGATTGAGCTTGACTTGCATGGCTTAATCCGCTTGCTAATTAAAAGCACTATAATCGAAAGGGGAACCTTTGTTGCTAACTCTTTTAATTTTACTGTAAACAATTGTGCTAGTTGTAAGAGTTTTATGCGTTTTATTAATATTTGCAACTTTTTGTTGGATTAAACACTGCCTACATACATCATTGTAGATCAGATTTATATTCTTTGAAATTGCATTAAAGGGTTGCATCATCTCGAGGTCCACTTACACACAAGATTGTAAATATCGGATATCGACTACATGTCAGACTTAGTTTTTTAATGTCTATCGGAATTCGAAGACATGTCAGAGATATTTTTAACCATATATCTCCTAAAAATATTTTTATGTGTACTTAGTATAATTATATGTTCTAAAAGTAAAAATTAGTATAACAAGTTTACAAACACTGAGTCATGTATATCCCAAAATAAATTGAAAGAGTCCAAAATAAAAAGAAGTAACACACTACGATTACTATTAACAAGTACAAATAGATATAATGTAAAATATATTTAATATTATACAATAATTTTTGTGCATAACAATAAGTTTTATACCAAATAAAAAAAATTAAATGCTAAATATTTTTGATTGATTATAATTTAAAAGTCTTTTCATACTTAACAAATTTCTATTAAAATAATTAACTAATAAATGTGTCAAAAGTTTTAATATTTTTTTGTAATATGAAATAAGAAAGATATATTGAGAAATAATTAAAAAAATTGATTATAAGAATAACACATATTATAGTGAATAATACAATTACTCCAATCAATTTAATCTTATATAATATAAGGGGATTGTTATCCGCATACCTAATTTGGCTTTTCACAGATTATTACTTTTCGCAGCTCTAAAGAGAGCTAAATTTGTTATTCGCAGAGATTATTGTTATTCGCAGACCAACATAAAAAATAAAAAAAATAAAAATAAACATGAACATTAGTACAAAAAGGTGTATTAACAATTAAGAACATTAGTATTTTCCCATGATTAGCAACTGTACAATCCATATTAACAATAATAATAACTATAACTATCTCAAAATAAAAGCATTAGTACAAAAAGGTGTATGTAAACTATCTCAAAATGAAGGCATTGGTTAATGTTAAATGTTATTAGTTATTCTTGAACATTTGAAACATATTCTTTTCAAAATTGATTAGGGATATCGACATATCTAATCTAATGAATTCTTGCTTAAATTATAAAATTTCACTGTTCGAAGACTTGAACTCTCTTTCATTTCTTGGTGTATATCTGACTAATGCAATGTATGTATTTTATTACTCATCACATATTTGCATTACCTTATTAAAAAGGATTTTTACCTTGCATTAAAGCCCAAGCCTATATTGAAAGCTAGTGGAATGAAACATATAAACTTATTCAATTTTTGTAATCATTCTATTAACTTCTGAACAAGTATCCCTCGTATTTCAACACTATTTTATTTGGCTAAAATTCAATAACAAGCAGGAAATGTGGAAATTTTCCATTTTTCATAAAATTTGTCGAGAGATAGCAGAAGCGAAGAAGGAAATTTCTGCAGCAACATTCATCTTTTCATTTGCATGCTCAGTTAATTATTTCTTGAGCTTTCAAACTTATCTACCGTCTTCTTCTCTTAGCCATAGGTGAAAGCATGCTTAAACCCTAGCTCTGCCAGTTATTTTGGGAAAAAATAATGCAATATCGATTTAAAAGGGGGCGAGGAAATATCGATTTAAGCAAGATCAGAGTTCTAGAAGGTCTAGGTTTTTTGCAAGATCGGAGGTCTAAAGGGTACCTTCGCCGTCGACACTGAGGTAGGAGTCTGGGCACTTGCCACCAGGAACGGTCGAATGAAGAGGCGGGCTGCTATGGGGATCAAGAAATGTCGTCGTCGGAGCTAGTAGAGGTCATCATCTTTGCCGGCGAGAGATCTACAGGAATCGACGGGAGGACGCGGGTCGGGATCGGGAGAGACGACTGGAATGGAAAGAGGCAAAATTTTTAGGGTTCGGTTTGTGAATAGAGGTTTTAAAACCTTAGAAGGAATCATAAACTAAAAAAAAATAGGGGAATATCGGTCTGCGGATAGCCATTATAGGTTTGCGAACAACAATCCCCTGATATAATACACATATTATATTTAAACATACACGACTAACTTAATATAAAATAAAAATAACGAACGATATGTTCAAAAGTCGTGTCGGCCGATATATCGGAAAAAGTCATATATGTTGGTCTATATTTTATAAATGGACAATCTATTTTAAAGAAAAAATTAGTGTTTTGCCCTAAAAAATGACATGTTGGTGGACATGTCAGACATTTAAAACCATGCTTACACATCGCTGCCATGCATCAGATTCATCCTTTTTGAATTGACTCTTAATGAGTTGCCAACGTGAATGTAGCATGTTGTCCATGAATGTATTACAACTTACAAGCAGTCATAATAGTGCATAATGTTAGCAAAAATTGTGGGTTGGGGCTCTGTAAAGCTATGAAGCTTGGATACTTACAACGACCTTACATATCGTATTCGAAACGTTTCGGAGTCGGCAAACTCTAGGAAACCCTTAAAACTCTTGGAAATTTTTTCTTTTAATTTTAGATAAATTTTTTTGGATGCTCACGAATATTGTCAGATATTACAAGATATGCCATAGTATGCTTGAAAATATCCAAACATTTGTGTTTTGAGACAGTGACATGGGGGAAGGCGTGTGAAAGAAAAAATGTTGAATAAAATGGTGGAATTCAATTGATTTACATACTTTATTCGTGACTCATATTTAGGATATGATATATTTTTGTGACCCTTAAACCTTGTTTTCTTTTAATATATGATATGAGTTATATAATGATGAAAAAAATGAAGAGGACATGAATGTCATACATGACTTCACATTAATTTGTATTTATATTTAAATAAAAAGTGCAGCCCGGTGCACAAAGCATTACCCTGCATTTTTGCAAGAGGCTGCTTCCAGGACTCGAACCCGTGACCTCAAGGTCACACGGCGACACCTTAACCGGTGCGCCAAGGCTCCCCTTCTTGTATTTATATTTTAATAATTTTAAAAAATTCAAAAACGTGTCCTAGCTTTTTTGAAATAACATTGGCTGTATCTGTATTGTATCATATCTCATATCCCGTCTCTGTCCACGTGCAACATAGTTGTAAAAGAGGTGATGTTTGTTTTTAAAGGAGTTGATTGCTGAGAAAAGTGAAGGTGTAGATTTTTTGCCTACTCATAAATTGGTTCTCCACCAAGGAATGAGGAATTGGGGATTATATGCGGATTAGCTTAAGGTCCAAATGAAATTAGGAAGGTGAAATAATGGCATCATATTTAAGAGCCAAAGTTGAGGATATTTGAGTTATTTATTTTTAGTTTTTGTTGGATGACAGTCTAATTAATTTTTTGTTATATTATTAGGGTATTGTTAAGAGCACCACACTTTTGGCTAGTCGCACCACTTTGTTAAAGGCACCACACATTTTCACATATTGTTAAAGACACCCAGAAATGTTAATCGCACTGCAATTGAGATAAAGACACCACCTTCTAAAATTTGAATAATAAGATGTTTTCATTGAATTACAACATGAATATCAACCAAATTGGCAAAATACTTGATTCAAAAAGCCATTAAATATGTTGTCCAAATCTTTGTGATCTCCATGCTGCTATAAAAATCAAAGCAATTCAAAATCAACATTCTAACTTGTTTTATGGTTTAATATACATAACCGAAATTAATGATTTCTCACAAAAAAAGCAAAATATTTGATACAAAAAGTCATGTAGTTTGTTTCCCAAATATTTGTGATCTTCATGTTCCTATAACAATAAAAGTAATCAAAGTCAACATTCATGTTGAAAATATTAATAACACAAATTAATGCTTTCTAACCTTTATCAAAAATCCTCCAAGCCGATAACCGAAGTGCTCATTATATCTGTCTGTGGAATGGTTATCAATGACATATATGTAAATGCCCATGTTTGTGCAAACTCCTCATGAAACCTTCTCCATGGCGAGAATAATGGTGGCAATGGACAATTCTCACTTAGAATTAGCATAAAGAAAATGATACCTTGAATGCGCAAATCTTTTTAGAATGACTTCAATTTTGTTGTTAATATCATTATCGTCTTTGTTTTTTTGCTCTCTTTCTTGTAATGTCAATTGCTTCCAATGCCCATTTACCAACCATAGAGAGAGGGATTTTGATTATAATATGTAAGACGAAAGCTCATGTTGGATATTGATCATCTGATTAAACGTCTTCCATGTGGTAGTCAAATTGCTAATAATGGCTTCAAGAACTTTTTTTTAACATGCTATTCCCACTGACCACCCTGTTTGTAGTAGTACTACCCAAATGCAGGAATTTGTCAACCCACTTTGAAATAAAATATTGCTTGTATGGATCAACCCAAGAGGTGGTAACATAACACAATGCATCTGGGTACTCAGAAGTAAAATTGGCCAATAAAGTTTTGAATGCAATAGGGAAATCATTTTCTGTTGGTGCATCAATCAATCGTTGCCATGCACACATAAACCACTCAAATTTTGTACCTTTACTGAAATATTTTTTACAGTTGACCAACACATTCCTGATAATGTGTACCTGGCATAATATATTTTTTGCACTCGGAAATGTTGCTCTAATGGCGTTCATTAAAGCAAGCTCTCTATCCGTAATAAGTATAGCTGGTTCTGATAATGGATCAAGCAATGATTGAAAACATTCAAGTGCCCATCTGTAACTACTTTCGGTTTCATATGAAATTTCAAGGGAAATATCCATATTACTACCCTCCATACTGTAAGCAAACACATTCAACCACTCACATATGCAACACAATGATCTTGGAAAAAAAATACCCACCACTCAAAAATTGGGAAAAAAATCATAAATAACAATGATCTTCCACTCATCAACATTTTTGTAGGGTTCTAGAAGGACCTTCAATCAAGCAACAATCAAAAGTAAAGGAAAATAAAAAATATAATACCTTGGGGTTGAGAAAGAACTCACCACAATGATCTTCAACAAACAGGAGGAATCGGCCTACTATGGAGTATATCCTACGTAGATCAAAGGAGGTGGAAAACCATGAGTAAAATGGGCTAATAAGAAACCCTAGGTCGCTACAAACAAAATCCTAGGATCACTTACACGATGGCTGGAAATTCGTCGAGAAGGCGGACGAAGGAGGAGCGGCGTCGGGAGGAGGAGCAACGTCGGGTTTCGGTGCTGCTCTTGGCGGGCGTCGGCAGCGGGAGGAGGAACGACGTCGGGAGGGGCGGCGTCCTGGTTCAGGAAAGCGCGAAACAGATTCGCGGGGGGAGAGGCGTGCGTGTGATTTAGGTGAGTGCGATTAGGGTTTTTAGAAAGTAGATTTTAAGTATCAAATATACCAAAATGCGGTGCGACTAGCCATTTTGGCGGTGCTCTTAACAATCCCCTATTATTATTATTTGTTTCATCAAGAGCCTCCCTGAATGTTGGATCTGAAGAGTTAAATCTGAAAATTCTAGAGACCTAATTATTATGATTTTAAATTTTTTTAAATCATATCATCATATCACCAGCTAAATGACGTTTGGGGATTCAAAAACCCAAAAAGTTTTAAGAACATGTTTCTTTTATCCATGATTCTGCTTTTAACGTCTATGGTGGATGTTTTTTTAAGCAAAATAGAGGAAAAAAAGTGTTTGGTTCAAAACCCTTAATTACTTCTCCAAAATTTTGACCTATTATCCTTTTTCTTCTTTTTTGTTACAGTTTATCTGAAGGAAGGGCGGTGTACATTGTATATTTTCAATTATCCGGAGTAATATCTGTAGTGATCGTCAACCCATTCCAAAACAAAGAAGTTTCTTCATCTCTTCTTGAGAAACAATTTCGGGAAGCTTGTCAAGCAATATCCTTGGAACCTTCTTCACAGGCAACCTATGCATCTGTCAAGGTACGGACAATTATTATTGTCTATTTAACATATTTCTTCTCTATTTGCGTAACTATTTACTCATAACAATCAATGACAGGTGGAGTATGTACGCACTATTGAAGCTGGAGAAAAGCTTGTACAAAGAGCTTTAGTTGAATACAGGTTCATTCTAATTTTATTCTCACAAACAATATTCATTCTTGCTTATTATTAGTAGGCAAAATCCTTGTTTATGTACAGTATTGTTGTATAGCTTTTCATTGATTTTTGTGGAATGAATAATACATCACCTCAAATTCTATCACTAAGCATGTATAATGCATCACCTCGAGTAACATTGTTGGTGCCTATTAAAATGATAATAAGAAAGTTACCCTCTCAATTCCTTGGAGTTACATTCATACCATTGTCAGGGATTCGATGATGGGCATCAACCACATCATTCTAATCACGCACATCACAGCCTTATGATGGTCAATTTTCTTGATTAACAAGTATAAGATCAACATCTAGACAAACGGAGCCCATATATGCGACCGACTTTTGTATTTTTTTGTTATGTATGATGACACCAATGCTTCACCAATGCTCTGGATGCTGAATGAAGGAAGCATGGTTATGTGCACATAAATCAAAATGGATTCTTGGGTCTGCCCTCTCTGACGTCTTTGGCTTTGATTTGAGGGCATGATTCCGCAACAAACGCGATGGTATAGGGGGCCACTATTTCAGTGGTACTCTGTGAGCAGCCACTTTGTGCATTTATTGTCAAAGGTTAGGTCTTTCTCCTCTGAGAGAAGCCACTTTGTGCATAGTGCCAAAGGTTAGGTCTGTTTCCAATCTTCCCCCGCCCATACCCCCAATGATTGGGGACTATATGGGTTCTGTTGTTGTTGTTGTTGTTGTATGATGACAGGTGATCATGACCATTCATTATACTTAACCTAGAGTTGAAGTATTATAATTAAGATGTTTCCTAGGGTTTGCGGGATTGATGGATGGCTTATCGTGAAGCTACCCAACCATTCTTGATGTGAAGCTTTGTTCCCACCGGTGCTGACTCCAGCGAGATATTACATGTCGTGATGCCAATCCAATGCCGCTACCAACTTCAGTCACCCGACTTCTCCATCCAGTCGCAACCTTAAGTTGGCACCGCCTTCATCTACCAACTCCCATCTATCATCAAATGCCATAAACCCCAAACCTTAAAATTTTACATCACCATTCATGCTAACCACATGTTCAAACCTACACATTACGCCTATCACCAAGAAATTGCAACCGCCCTGATCATAAGGCTTAGTCCTTACATTTATTCACATTTTTATGTATGAGAAATGTACGTAAACGGACACTCAATGAAGAGAAGCGACTGATTAAACCCTTCTATTTCTATTGATAATTTGCTCTGATAATGTTGCTAATTGACTTTCAAGATGTGTAACTCTATTCGATTGACATTTTATCACTTTCAATTGTGTTTCTGACGCATGACGAATCTATGGGTGACGTACACACAATGCTATAACCTTATATGCAATGCAAACAATCACGAACAACTGTAGTGGATCTGCGACAAACCATAAAATGAAGATGCGACGACAAACACGCAATCAAACAGACAATAAAATGAACGTGATTCTTATGAAAAAAATCTAATGCGATGCAAATACAAATAAATGATTCAATCATGCAAGTATTTCAAACGCGCAATTAATTAAATAATAAAATTTGTAGCTCGCCCAATTGAATTGCATTTGATCACATATGATCAAAATTATGTAAATAAGTGATAATTGCAATTAAGTGAGAGTGCACGAAAATTAGATGCAGATGAATAAGTGTTGCACGTATACGCAAAATAAAAGTGTAATCCATTTGCGCAAAGTAATACTAGCAATAAATGCGAATACTCGTACAATGTAACGGAAAATGAAACTACGATGGAGACTCACCGAGTAATTAGTGTCGGTGGTGGAGGGGAAGATCCAGCGGTGGCAGTGGATGTCAGAAGGGAGGGAGGATTTTGTGGGCTGGTATTGGCTGGGAAGGGGCTAGAGGGTGGGCCAGTTTTTATGAGGGGATGATAATGATGACTCAGGACTCAGCTAGTTTTAAGATTGTGGGATTGGGACGAAACATTTCTGTTAGGTTGAGACAAACCTGAGGGGGTGGTTTGGACGGAGGAAGGCAGTATGCGGGTCAGTTAAGGTTTGGGAGGGAATGGGAATGTCCATGACTAATGTAGAGGGTTCAGGGAGGACAGACGGTGGCCGGGGAGGAGCTAGGAGGGAAGCAACACGTGTATGAAGGCACAATAGGGAAAGGAACTCATGGAATCAACAACGGGGGTGCGCTATGGGGTTCACCGGAAGTGGTGCAGGAGGTGGGAGGTAGCGATGTGGGCTGAAGATGCAGATCATGGAGTCGGCATCAGGACTTCGGTCGGTCGCCAACACCTGACCACGAAACTCAGTGGCGTATAGGATAGAAACCAATTTTCTGGTCCTTAAAAAACATAAGAGGCGTGCATATATATGAAAGGATTAGATTAAGAGGATTTGATGGTTCAGATTGTCTGATTGGATAGCTTAACCGAACTCCCATAATAGACCTACAAAAATACACCTGAACTTTCCATTTCATAACATCATGAACAAAAATTCAGGATTTTCTGTAATGAAATTGTACACCGATGTGGTTTTTTGTAATGAAATTAAAACTTATAGGGAAGTTTTTGTAATTATGCTAACTTATAGGGGAGTTTTTTGTAATTTCGAAAATAAGAGGGGTGCTCTCAGTAATTTAGCAAAGTTAGAGGGGAGGTCCCGGTAAATTATCTAAGTGGCAAGAGTGACATCTTAACATCAAACCACGGTGTAGTAGGACTAATCTATACATGAGAGGGATATCCTAATGATCCAAAGAAGTGCATCTTTACATTGGACTTCTATATACATATTTCTTCTATAGAAACATTAATTTCTTATTAAAAATATCATGTAAGCAGTAAAATAATGGATGAAACGATATATTGATTGTGAGTGCCAATACATCGGCAAACTAACTTTCGGGTGGGGTGGGTGCACTGTTTTAAATGTCCTCTAATATGTCCGATATGTCTGCCGACATGTCGTTTTTAAGGTAAAACATCTTTTTTTTCCTAAAAAAATGGATTGTCGTTTCCTAAAATATACGCTGACATATCTGTTTTTTTTCGATATATTTGATGACATAATTTTTGAACATATCCTTCGCAATTTTATGTTATGTTAGCAGACTAGTAGTGTATGTCTAAATCACATGTATTTTATATTATGTATGCTTAAATCACATGTGATATAATGACTCCTTATTTGTTTACTTATTATGTTAATGTCTTGCTTTTAGAACATATAATTACTTAATATTTATAAAGATACAATTTTATATTTATATATAGGAATGATTACCAAAACTTTTTCTGGAAGATAGCATAATTACAGATTGCACCCCTCTTATTATTGAAATTTATAAAACATAACAGTTACCTCCCCTGAAGTTCATATTTCATAACATCCATACTCCGAAAGGGGGTATTTTTGTGCATGAATGTTATGAAATGTGAACTTCAAGGGAGGTAAATGTAATGTTTTGTAACATTGAGGGGAGTTTTTTGTAATTTCAATAATAAGAGGTCCCGATAAAACGCAATCCAACATCGTCGACATCCGATATTTACAACCTTGGGATATGTGATATTTATAGCAAGCTGAAAAAGTTCTGAACTTTTAATTACATTAGATCTAAATGTCTATAATTAACAGAATTCAATATGAATTGAAATTTTGAAGTTTACAATGATATGCAATTTTGCAGGCTTCAACATCCTGCACCGACCGTTGCTATCATAGAATGTCCAAATATTCATGCTGTCAAGTCAACTGTACGCGTTCTGGAAGATTTTCCTTGCATCAGTCTTCCTTGTAACACCCAGGACAGCAACTATCAGGTACTGCAACGCATTTCATTGTAGTTGTTTCTTGTTTGTATGATCAGAGAGTATAATTATAGATTTTTTTTGCTCTATTAGGCTCTTGGATGGCAAGTGACAGCTGGAAAAATTGGCATGCACAGATGTGCCGCCTCTTCCCGTTGGTTTACAGAAAGAATCCTGCTATCTAGATATGCACATGTAGATCTTCTTCACAACTAGTAAAGCTTTGCTTCGAACAAGTCATTTTTTTTGTTGCTTAACTCCAAATGCAATGGTGGAACAGGTTCCGATAGGAAATTTTGAATTTGATTGGCTCTTATTTACTGCAGACATCTTCTTTTCTAGAGCATTGCGTGATCAACAGCAGGTTTGCTCTTTTCTTGGGCATTGCACTATTCATTCTATTTGCAATACTTCTGCACGCATCATCAGATAACTGTAAGGAGCCTAAGACTAATGCCAAGGTGCATGGAAATGAGTGAAGTACTGTAAAGCTTTTTTGACATTCATAATTCCTTGTCTTAGCTAATTAAAGCTTAAAACTAATGATGACATAAAACTGAATTAACAGTTATATTTTGTGTGTTTGAGATACAATTTTTCTAACGTATTGACAAATAGATCATACTTGCAAAGCTTCAATGTAATGAGATGCAATATTCTACCTGATATGCTCCATTATTTCTTAGGAAAATATAAAATGCATGTGGTCCTAAAGCTAATACGTAGGATTTTCTCTTTATTATTCATGCTGCCAGTCTCCCAAGAATTCCGCAGTTGCCGGTAATTTTGTCACTGCTGATCGATCTTGTTTATTCCAGAGATGATCTAATCATGGGTTTCTTCATGATTTATGTGTAATTTCTTCGTGACTTCCAGATTACTGTTTGGTCAATGATGAGTGCCACGACCTGATGTGATATTTTATGTTATGTTTTTGTGTTATAATTGGTTGTTGTGTCGTGACGTGATCCCAGTATTTCCTGACTATTGTCACATTTCTGCTTGGATGTCATATATAAGATTGTCATCCCCCGTCCCTTCATAAGATGATAACTCCGTAAGAATATGATGCATGGGAAGAAGAGGATTTCTAAGGTGCATACACATATCCATCCCTACTAGATGCAATGGATTTATTCGTTGCATTTAGCCCGACTCACATGCACACATCTAAACTCTAGAATATGTGTTGATTGTTGCTCCCGTTCCTTGTTTTGGAGTGAATCACATGTGAAATACGAAGCAGAATTTGACATACATGTTATCCTTGTAGGAAATCTTTCATAGTCCTTTATCTAGTTTGGAGTTTAGTCATGTTTGTGAAACATCATTGTAGCACATACACCCCTCAAAAATAAGAGTCACATTTTATGCTCCTTTTGGGTTTGTGCATTCTAATGCGCAGGGACCTTTTTCTGTCAACTCTATATTTATGTTTAAATATCTGGTAACTTTTGCTCATGATTTTTCCAATGTTACTTGTTTTTATTGAAAGAACAAGTAGAATTATTTTCATCTTTCAACAATTTTATGCTAAAGTTAGAACTCAGTTTTACGTTACTATTCATATCCTTTTAGTGATAATGCCAAAGAATAATTATCTAATAATTTCACTGCTTTATCTCCATAAATGTGGGAGATCTATTTCTTGCATGCTTCTTCTGGTATGTGCAGCCGATGCCTAGACTGTCTTTCTAGGGTTTTCCACTATATAGTTTCATTAAGGCACTAGTATCATGTATTTTAACTCAATTTCACACATTACTTCAGATTATACGATATAACTTAAAGTTTATTGCTTAGACATACATGTATTTGTAATATTGGAACTAACTGATATGCTTCTCCAGTTATATAGATGATTATTTTGATCATACTATTTAAATGATTTTCTGACTTGTATCTATGTAGATACTTTGGACATCTGATGATGGCATTCCGGATTTAGGAGGAATATATGAGGGAGATACATGCTATGCTGATGAAGTAAGAAGTCTAACTTTATTTATGATTTTAGATCCTACTCCATGCTAAGAAAAAATAATAATGCAGAGTTGCACTGGTTTTCTTGAGATATGTGCTCAAACTTTTTCCGTTGACATTGTTTAGTTTCAGATTTGATGAGATCTATTGATAAGAGTCCATAGGCTTTATTTCATCTCGTTCATTCACTAAATTACATTCTTTGTGAATGTAGGTCAATCAATTGGCTCTCACTTACCCTGGAGCGTATAGAAGAGTGGCTGTTGAATTAAAGGCATTGATGGCTCCACTTCAACATATGCACTTAGTTATGTTTCATTCTCTAAAATACAAATTATTTTGTCAATAATTTGAATCTTTTTCTACAGATTCATCACCTAGCTGTAAATGCTTTACTTAAAAGCAGTCTAGTCGATGAAATGGAGGGAGGATCTTTGTTCGGATATGATAATGAAATCAATTACGGATCATCCGCCGATGAAGTTAATGATGAAGCCAGTGCATGCGCACCTGCATTTCGAGTGCTTAAGCAATTAATTCAAAGATGTGTTTCCGATGCTGTGGCTTCTGGAAATGAATATGCCGATGCAATATTGCAACATCTTTACCGGTGGCTTTGCAGGTAATGCGCAGGGATCTTTTTGAGGGGTTTATCTTTAATTGATATATGCAGTTATCTTTCCTAAATATATATTGTTGCTACATATACAGCCCGATGTCAAAACTTCATGACCCCGCTCTTCATCGGGTACTGCACAAGGTACATTTAGCATACTAAGCGTGATCAACCCTCGAGATTTTTTCTGATTCATTTTTCGTCATCGCAATGACTTTCTTGTCTTCCCATGATTGTCAGGTCATGAAGAAAGTATTTGCTCTTCTCTTGGCAGAGTTTCAGAAGTTAGGAGCTACTATTATCTTTGCTGATTTCTCAAAGGTCATTATAGACACGGGAAAAGTAGATATTGTGGCAGCACGTGCTTATTGTGACTGCGTGATAAAAACTCTGCAAACAAGGTAAGTTTACTGATATGTTTGGATTATACTTTGATCGTTTTTCGCATATCTTGTTTCATTATTTGTTATTTACGATTCTCCATTGTAGGGATCTTTTTGAGTGGATCGAACTTGAACCACTTCACTTCTGGCATTCACTATTGTTTATGGATCAGGTTAGTCGTGTTTCTCCTCAACATGTCAACCCTCACAATCTGTTCTCTATTTCTGCCACTTACAGTCCAAGTTTCAAATTCCTTAATGTTGCTACAGACTATTTTGTTATCAATGTCATTCTTAAGAAAAAAGACAAGCTTACTTGACTTTATACCATTATAAAATAATGTTTTTTTCAGAGTACCATCGCACTACTTGCCACATCTTTTAGTTTGAACATCGAACTGTTTTTTCTGGTTCTGGATTATTTTCATAAAATATTACATTGTTTCAAGGTTTTCTTTTACTAGTGAATATTGGTTGTGCTTGACAGTATAATTACGGAGGGATTCAAGCAAAACCCTCTACTGATTTTGCAAAAGATGTGGATTGTGACGCTCAAGTTGACATTGTTTCTAGTTGGAGCATAGCAGATTATTTACCTAAAGTAACACAGGTTCGTATTCATCTCCATGTCAAATGCATTTCATCGGACCAAAATCAAGTTCTGTGCCATGCATTATAGCTATGAATAGTAATTGCCTCCCTGGAAAGGGTAGAAGGATGGGACCTATTATGGGACATACAATGCATTGTAAATGTATGATCATTATGCTTCAACCAGGTTATTCTACTCCACCTCTTATAGAGAGACTTCATAACACGACAATACTTTTCTACAAAACTTATGCCCTGCACGCGCAATGGAGCTGTAGACAGTCAATTGAAATCTAATCCGCAATAATTTGATCTTTGGACATCATCTGCGTGGTAATGGTTGTAATGTCAGGGGGATCATTACCGCAAGGCATATAGGAGGTCATAGCCGTCTATACCATAAAATTGACTTTCAACGGAGTGAAAAAGAGATATCTGGTAGAATCGTAACCATAGAATGACCCTAATCGAAATGCATACATTTTTCATACACTATGAGAGATTTTGTCATATATGGTGATTCTCTTGGGGCACCCCAATTTTTTCTCAAACTACTTTTTTGTAAAATAGAGAGAAAATGTGAATTATAGAAAGCTTCCTCTATTAGTTGATGCTTAAAGGGGGTTCCCTGGTATGATAGAACAAAAACTGATTCATGAGGGTTTAATAACTGAATCACTTCCTAACCGTATATTCCGAGTTCAGTTAGATAATCAAGATCAAATCTTAGGTTATATTTCCTGGAGAATCCGGCATAGTTTTATGCATATACTACCCTGAGAAAGAGTCCCCATCTATTATGTATTTTCCCCTTTACAAAGATGATTTATATGCATATTTTTCCCCCAAAACAGGACCATTTTATTTTGATTGTTTCTGAGTTCTTATATCTCCCGTGGAAATATTTAAAAGAACAAATTGCAAGTTTCAACATCAAGAGGGATTCTACCAACTCCACTCAGTCATTTACTGTTTCAACTTCCGAAACTCTTGAAGCACGTGTTGATGAATATCTGAAAGAGCAGGTCATTCCTTGCAGATTTTAATATCATTTCCTAAAAATTGACTAATTTATTATTTATTGAATAATTACTTCATTTAATGTTGCAGATTAGCTGCTATTTCTCGGAAAAGCTCCTCAAGATTGTTTGTGATACACTTCACCATTTTAAGGGAAAGAGCAATCTTGATGACAATACCGAAAATCGTTGCTTCAGACACTTTGATGATTCTCATTCAAACAGAGGAAATGCTGCATTGGAGTTTATTAAGCATGTCTGTGCTGTGCTTGCACTTGATCAGAATGCTCAGCATGATATCCTGGTATATGCTCTGTCCTGTGCTTGTTTATTTACTACTGATCTCCTTTTCTAATGGCTATGAATCACCTAATTTTACAAAAAAAATTAATAGAGAATGAGGAAGAACCTTTTGAAGCTAATTCGGGTGAAAGAGTTTGCCCCAGAAGCACAGTTCCATGACCCATGCCCATCTTTCACACTGCCAAATGTCATTTGCAGGTATGCTTTTTTAATTTCAGTGAGCGAGAAGTTATTTAATGAGAGTTCAAAGAAAAAGGTACTTTAATGTATATAATGATGAGGTATGTTTTAGATTGATTAAAAAAAGTTATTTGATTGGAAACAAAAGCATCGATCGGAGCATATTCATCAATGACGGCTAAGAATCTAAATATTAGTGCTTATGAGTCTAAATATAAAGCTATGGGATAATGCCGAAGGTGTTATACGAATCTTGGTTGATGGACACAATAAATCGTTGAGCAGTGTGCTCTCAGAATACCTTCATTCAGCACTATTTTTGTTGTTTTCTCTTGCTTTTCAAATTTTATAACTTGTCATTGTGCTTCACCAATGCTTTGGATGCTGAATGAAGGAAGCATGGTTATGTGCACATAAATCAAAATGGATTCTTGGGTCTGCCCTCTCTGATGTCTTTGGCTTTGATTTGAGGGCATGATTCCGCAGCAAACGCGATGGTATAGGGGGCCACTATTTCAGTGGTACTCTGTGAGCAGCCACTTTGTGCATTTATTGTCAAAGGTTAGGTCTTTCTCCTCTGAGAGAAGCCACTTTGTGCATAGTGCCAAAGGTTAGGTCTGTTTCCAATCTTCCCCCGCCCATACCCCCAATGATTGGGGACTATATGGGTTCTGTTGTTGTTGTTGTTGTCATTGTGTTCTAAGCTCAGACTTCCTTCTTGGCAGCTATTGTAATGACTGCAGAGATCTGGACCTATGCCGAGATCCGATGCTCTTAGAACAAGAATGGCGATGCGCCGTACGGCACTGTTCGCAGCCGTACAATCGCGAGCAGATCGAGAACGCCCTCCTCCAGATAGCTCGGCAGAGAGAGAGGCTCTACCATTTGCAGGATTTGGTCTGCATCCGATGCAGGCAAGTTAAAGCAGTCCATTTAGCCGAGCAGTGCGCTTGCGGCGGCTTGTTCAGATGCGTGGAAGATTCGTCCCAGTTTCTAAGCAAAATGAAGGTGATCCTGAGCATCGCGACACGCCAGAAACTCGAGCTCCTCAAGGATTGCACCTCTTGGATAATGGAAGTTAAAGCATTGTAGTACCAGGATCAATATTTATATATTCCTAGTAGTTGGATATATTGCTCATTGAAATGGTTGGGCAATCTGTACAGGTGCTGGTGTTTTTTATTAATGTGCTGTCATTGCTCTTTTATTATATTTATTTCTAAACATGTTCTTATCAACTGGTCTGGGTTTGGGACAGTTACTTTCTATGTTTTAGCTGCTTGCAGGTGCTGTTAGCGCCTCTTCTCTCTCGTCTGTTCCGCCTATGTTTTAAGCACGGGCGAAAGGAGTGTGTTTTCTTTCACAGATTAGTTTTGTAGACCTGTAGTTGCATTAGAAATGTAAGTTCTTGAAATTAAGTCTTAGTTTTGCACCATATTTTTGCTCCGGTGAGTTTGGATAAAAAGGCACTGCAATTAAGGCTCCGTTTGGGGGGATTTATTTTCACTGGTCAAGCAGTTACGATCGCATGAACCGGACCTTAATTAAAGTCCGCTTCGTGCGATCGTAACCGCTTGACCGGTGAAAATAAGTCCCTCCAAACGAAGCCTAAATGTATGTTTGGTATGACTACGGTTATGACTGCCACCAAGTTAAGAAAATTAGGTTTAAACATAAAAGGGAATGAAGTTCCTTGCGTGAGGCCGGGCGTTCACGGATGGCAAAATCCCTTCATGGCCGCTACCATCATGTCGAACAGGATCACCACATAATTTTGGCTCATTAAATTTTTTAGATATTGCTAAATCCCTTCATTTTAAAATAATTTTCAATTACTTTATTTCATCGTAAATTTAATATGATAAATTTATCACTATTGTGACCTATTTGATTGTCACCCACAAATTCCATTAATTTACAGTATGCATTAGTAGTATATATAATTTACAAACAGAGGCCAACTTCCGATACTTGTATGACAAACCTATCCATATTATTGCATTATACGTCATAATGCTACTTTCATCATTTTTCAAACTAAATCCAACGGCTATGGCTCTCTTCATTATGCAATTACACAAATTAAGATATTAGGCCCCCGTGAAAATTATGTATGAAAATATTTTATTTCATATTAAATTCAATAACTAAAATTAGCCTTGCAGTGCTCTCCATTACACATCTTAATTTTCTTTGATATATAAACGAGGACGGCGGCTGCCATGTGACCGCAGCAGTACACTAATCACGAAAATGCCCCCATTAATCGCCATCTTGATGAACGGTGCATCCAATATAACCACCAACCATTATTCAAGTAATTCATGTAAATGTGTAGCATGAAATACATATTTTCAGCCACTCCACTTTCAATCAAAATTTATATTGAGTATAACATTATATTGTACTAGAAGCGTGCCCAATTTTAAAAAAAAAAATAGAACAAATTTGGTCTCGCACAAGCGTGCAATGCTTGTGCAATGTTGAAAAACACGCGCAGCCTTGTGCATTTAATACAGAACCCGATCCTATAACCAAACACAGCCTCAACATTTATTTTTGGGCAAACAATATGCCGCGTGGGTGAAATAAACAAAAATAATATTATACAGCATCTTAAAGAAAATTATTTTGCCATTACATAAAAAATTATGTTTTAACCTAAATTTCAAGAAAAATGGGAAGCTTTCTCCTCCATCAAGAGATTGATTATGGTCTTCACAACCTCATTGTTGGAAACAGTCATCACCTGGAATAATTAAACAGTTCAAGCTGCTTAAACTCCAAGATAACACATCATGGTGAGAATTAAAATTTAAATGTCTTTTGAAAGTAAATGCATGCGTAGCAAGGATCGCGAGAAAATTTCAATTATGTCTGAAATGCTCTATGCATGATTAAAAAAGAGCAGTTAAAGAGCAAGAACGTAATAGACTAGCGTTTGAAGGACGGTGTATGTAATAACTTTATAAGAACAATTCCATATCAAGCTAATTGAACAGTCTTAAACTGACGACAACGAGACCTCAATTACTAGTCGGGGCGCGACTCAAGTTACGATAGATAAAAAAGGGCAGCCTAGTGCTCAGCATCCCAGCGCAGCGAGGGTCCGGAAAAGAGTCCCACCACAAGGGTGAAATGCAGGCAAACCTTACCCTGCATTTTTTTTCAAATTAGGATAGATATGCTGATGAAATTTCCATGAACGGTTGGAGATAAAATGGCATTCTTAAATTAAGGGCCTCTTTGGGATAAAATGGCATTCTTAAACGTGTCCCCCTCCCCGAGGTTTGAATTGGACATAAAACAACATTTAGATGCGCAGACAAATTACTATTTGCATTTTTTTTTCAAAAATGCAATGGAGAAAAAAAACAAAAAACTGAGCTTTAAGTATCAATTTAGAGGTTTGTAAATCCTGGTCTTAATAAAAACATGAGTTCTCTCCTTTATTGTAGTTTGACACTTTTAGTTTCTCTTTAGTTCCTGCATTGAGATCCAAGGGAGAGAGAGAGAGAGAGAGAGAGAGAGAGAGAGAGAGAGAGAGAGAGAGAGAGAGAGAGAGAGAGAGAGAGAGAGAGGAGAGATCCACCCAAAAACATACTTGAATGAACAAAAAACATCAAATAAAGGAAACTTACAGTAATTAGAATAATAATATTAAGTAAAGACATAAATTCATTCGAATCACCGACAAACAACACATTTGACCATAAAGAATATAAGAGATGCCGATCTCCGAGAGGAAAAAAAAAGTTGCACACTTTATCGTTGCTACACTCATATCGGCAAAGTTAGAGAAATCGAATAAAAAAAGTCATATAAGACTCTGGAGAAGGAAAAAATGTACCTCGGGCTTGCCAATGAGATCCTTTAGAACGGTATGGAGTGTTGAGCGAAGTTCCTTGAACAGAACAGCTATTTGTGCTGGAGCAGTTAGTTTCAACCAGCCGTCTATGATGACCACACCCATCTGTTGCAACAGTTGCATGGTGATATGCAGAAACAGTGTACAAAACATGAAACAATAATTTTTAAACTCTAAACTTTTTATACAAGGTTTTAATTATTAGCTGAAACAGACCCGGTTTTGGAAGTCAGATTTCAGATCAATTTTCTTCAGTAGCCAAAAAAAAAAAAATTTGCTACGTCCGAGTTTCTGGATTTAAATTAATAACAGGATTAGAAAGCATCCATCTGATTTTTAGTAGCACAACATGAATACTTTGATTTCCTAAGTGGAGAAACGCACGATGCTATTGTGAAAACAAAACAAATGGAAGACAAAACATCAAATCCTTAAGAGACAAACCTGATGTTGAACAGAAATAGAACCACCGAAAAGGAGAAGGGAGTAAGGGGATATAATACTGGTGTCTCTCAGAAACACCTTGCTGGTTTCAACCTGAAATATGAAGAAACTAGTAAAACAGAACGCATAGCTATGACAAAATTCCATTCAAATTTGAACTTTCACATAATTTTAAGAAAATGCGAGGTCATCTATGTGAGAATAGCACATAAACTAGTGCCGGAAAGCATGATAACTGTTGAAATTCCTATTAGACACTGACTCCTTTCTTGGCAAACAAGAGTCGACGATGCTAGCTCATCTTCTTATCCCTTGGCAAACTACAGTCAACTCATCTCTCTCTCTCCCTCCATGCATTGCAGTCAATACAATCTTCAGCACACTCAACTCAAGGCCTGTTGTCATTTCCACCTCGTCTTCCTCTTTTCGTTGGAGCACAACACCATCAGGGAATTGTTTCTTGCTTGGAGAAAATTTGCTCTTATGAAAACCAAAAAGCAAACAGTTGTGGCAAAGCTGCATGTTGTAGTTGAATAAAAAGTCATTGGTATTACGCTTTAACTTCATGTGAGTTCAAATGGCTAAAACAAATTTATATTGATCTTATCTTCCCTCAAAAAGAACTCATGAAGCTCCTCATAATCACGTTGTGATGCATATTGCATCAAATTCAATGCATCATGAAATGACGAAACATATTGAGATTGACTCACTCCATCCAAATCAAAAGAGTGTCACACTCATTGTTAGTTCAAATGTTAATTGGTTAACTTGATAGTTGAATTCAAGTCCTTTTATGTATTTTTGTATTTTACCCGTGTAAGGGTATTTCTGTCAGTGTCTTTGTCTTTACCCCTTACACTATATATATGAGTATGGGGTTGGTTTAATTTGATTATCTCATTATTTCCTTCAACTTGGTATCAGAGCCAAGCAAGAAACCCTAATCCCGTTCCCTTTCCTTCGTTGCGCCTTCCGCTCCTCTGTCGACCGCTGCCTCCTCTGCCGTTTTGTCTTCTCCGTTTATGGTGAGCCGTGGTTTGACGACGGCGGTGCACGCTGAAGGAGCCGGCCGCCCCTCCTCATGAAGCGTGTCTTTCTCAGCCGTCTTCTTCTCCGCTCCCGCTGATCAAGTGTCGTCGGTTGTCCCGTCGTCGGCTGCTTTCCCAGTGTCGTCCTCTTCTGTGTCGGCTTCCCTGTCGTCGGCTACTTCCGCGTCCCGCATGCTTCCGCCTCTTCCAGATCGTCGACCTCTTCTAGATCGTCGCCTACTTCCCTGTCGTCGGCCTCTTCCGGATCCCGCATGCTCCAACTCGTGAGTCCAAAGATTCGTCGTGGGCTCCTCTTCGTCGAGTGTACTTCATCGAGTGCCCCATCTCGTCCAGATCGTCGAGTGCTCCATCTCCTCCAGGTCGTTGAGTGATCTTCGTCGAGTGCTCCAGATCGTCGAGTGCTCCAGCTCCTGCTCCTCTTCGTCGAGTGTACTTCGTCGAGTCCTCTTCGTTGAGTGTTATTCCTCGAGAGCTCCAGCTCCAACAACTCCTCCTGTTTTCCGTGAGAACTCCAGCTCCAGCTCCAACATCTTCCTGTTCGTCGTGAGCTCCCCTCTCTTGTGTGCCTCATGAATGAGCTATCTGCCGCCGATTCTCCATCTCCAAGTGTGGTGACACCCCGGATGAGCGACCCTCAACGCCCTTCTGGCCTTTCAGGGTCCCTAAAGATCACCATTGTTCCCTTGGATGGGACCAATTATTTGGAATGGTCTCGTGCTGCTCAGCATGTCATTCGCAGTCATCAGCTGTTTGGATACATCGATGGGACGAAGGTAGCACCTTCTAAGGATAATCCTACCTGGCAACGATGGGACTCAGGAAATTTCCTGGTTGTCTCCTGGCTCCTTCACTCTATGTCTCCAAAGGTGTACAGGAGTTATATGTTGAGGGACTCTGCTTACGAGATCTGGACTCGGGCACGTGAGACGTACTCACAGATTGGCAGTTCCACTCAGACTTATGAGCTGACACAGCGTATGTTGGAGATTCGTCAGGGAACCATGACGGTGTCCTCATACTTCTCGGAGTTCGAGCGTATCGCACAGGAATTGGATTACTTTGGTCAGTTTACCCCCGCATGCATTGCCGATGCAGCCCAGTTGCATAAAAGAGACGAACGATTTCGCCTACATGTGTTTCTGATGGTGTTGAGCAAGGGCAAGGACATGGTTCGCACAAATATTCTTCACCGCTCTCCCCTTCCATCCCTTCGGGAGGCGTTTAGCATGGTTCTTGGCGACGAAGACCGCCGAAGGTCCCTCAGCACGGCTCCTCCTCCAGATCGTTCTGCCTTGACTAGTGTTGGTCGTGGCGGCTCCAACAATACTAGTGGGGTTCCGACCTGTGATAACTGTGGTCGCAGGGGACATACTCGGGACAGTTGCTTCAAACTTCATCCTCATCTTATCCCACCTGGATACGGTCGTGGTCCAGGTCGGGGAGGATACCGCCAGACTGATCCTCGTCCTCACGATGTTGCTTACTCCACTGAGGTGCATGACGACCATCAGGGTCAGTTTCCAGGACATTTCACCACGTCGGAATTGGACGCTATCCGTCGTCTTCTGCACTCTCATTCTGACTCTTTCCAGAGCGGTACCTCTACTTCCTTTGCTACTACTGCTATGCCCAGTGCCAATGCCGCCACCACTCCTCTGTCTGAGTGGATTATTGACTCCGGAGCCACCGATCACATGACCGGCTCTTCCTCAGGTTTTTCTTCTTACACCCCCTTGTCAGGTAAAAACAAGGTTATCTCTGCTAATGACACCTTGTCCCCCATTGCAGGGGAAGGAACCATTTCATGTTCCTCCTCTTTGTCTCTTCCGTCTGTCTTACATATCCCTTCTTTTCTTCGCAATCTTCTATCTATTAACAATCTTACTTGGTCACTTAACTGCTCGGTTTCCTTCTTTCCAGTTTCTTGTGTTTTTCAGGAACTGGGTACGAAGCGGACCATTGGCAGTGGTAAGAATCGCGGTGGCTTGTACTATCTGGATGCTTCCCAGCCGTCTCTTGCGCTCTCCTCTTATGTTGCTACTGTTGTTGATGCTCGACGCTGGCACTTGCGTCTGGGGCATCCCTCTTCTGTTTATCTCTCAAAGTGTTTCCTGCTTTATCGCATCTTGTTAAAACTTTAAAATGTGATGTTTGTGATATGTCCAAACATGTTCGATATTCATTGTCACATGTTTCTTCTCCTAGTACTACCCCTTTTGCTATTATAAATTATGATGTTTGGGGACCTTCCCCTGTAGTTTCTTTAAATGGCTATCATTGATTTGTTACTTTTATAGATTGTTTTTCTCGAACTGCTTGGGTTTACCTTTTAAAGAAAAAAAATGAAGTGTTTCCTATCTTTCAAACCTTCCATAAAATGGTGCAAACCCAGTTCGATGTTATTATTCGTGTTCTGCGTAGTGATAAGGGGGGGATACGATGACCGTGGAGCGTTTGGATCGTATCTCACGAGTTATGGAATTATTCACCAAACTACTTGTGTCTACACCTCCACCCAAAATGGTGTGGTTGAACGAAAAAACTGACACCTCCTTGATGTTGCCCGGTGCCTTCTAGACACCATGCATCTCCCAAAATCATATTGGGGTGATGCTATCCTAACTGCCACTCATCTTATCAATCGTCTTCCCTCACGGGTTCTAGACTTTTCTACCCCTCTCACTCGTCTCTCTGCGACTTCCGTTGTTCATACTGCTCATCTTTCATTCCGCGTATTCGGGTGTGTTTGTTTTGTTCACGTCCAACAACCTCAGCGTGACAAGCTTGACCATCGGGCTCTACGTTGTGTCTTCATTGGTTACTCTGCCACCACTAAGGGGTATCGGTGCTACCACCCCCTTCCAGACGTGTCTTCTGTACTATGGACGTGACGTTCCGTGAGGAAGAATCTTACTATGTGGATTTGCCTCACTCCGATCGTCAGGGGGAGAATGAGGTCATCGACTTGGTGCCTCTCCCTCTGATTCCTCCAACGCCTACCACTCCTTCAGCTACCTCTCCTACTCCACCTTCACCTACATCCCCCACGTCACTTATATCTACGTCGTTTTCCCCGAATACCAACATCTGCCCCTCATCTCTCCTCTTCCTCATATATATCGTCGTCGACAAATAGGTGAACAGTCCTCCGTGGTTCCTTCGCTGCCGGTGTCGTCTTTGGACTCAGATACTGATGTTGACCTGCATATTCCCCTTGCTATGCTAAGAGGTAAGGTTGTGTGTACCGATCACCCTATCTCAAATCATGTTGCTTATGGTCATCTTTCCCAGCTTCATCAGGGTTTTATATCCTCCTTGTCCATGATGACTACCCCTAAGACATGGCAGGAGACAGTAGGCATTCCGGCATGGGCTCATGCAATGGAGGAGGAAATGTCCGCCTTGAATAAAAATAACACATGGGATGTCTCCTCTCTTCCTCCTGAAAAGAAAGTCATTGGTTATAGATGGGTGTTCTCTGTTAAGCAAAATCAGGATGGCAAAGTTGAGCGGTACAAAGCCCTCTTGGTGGCTCGCGATTACACTCAGACTCAGGGAGTCGACAACCAGGAGAACTTTGCCCCTGTTGCGAAGATGGACACTGTTCGTGTTATTCTATCTTGTGCGGCATGCTTGGGCTGAGATCTACATCAACTGGACGTCAAAAATGCCTTCCTGCATGGTGACCTCGATGAAGAAGTTTACATGACCTTTCCCCTAGGATTTGTGAAGAAAGGGGCAAGAAAGCCTTGTCTGTCACCTAAGGAAGTCCCTATACGGGTTGAAGCAGTCCCCCAGGGCTTGGTTTGGCAGGTTCCACAAGGCCATGGTCAAGTTTGGATACCAACAGGGACATTCTGATCATACCCTGTTTGTCAGGAAGAATGAGGGGAAGATTGTCGTTCTTATTGTTTATGTGGACGACATCGTGATCATCGGGGATGACTCAGATGAAATATCGAAGCTGAAAGCCCTTCTGTCTGCAAAGTTTTAAGTAAAGGACCTGGGAAGGCTTCGCTACTTCCTGGGAATTGAAATGACTCTTTCTGATCAGGGTATCTTCATCTCGCAACTGAGACTGGGATGCTTGGGTGTGCTCCCGCTAACACACCTATGGAGGAGAACCATAGGATCGATGAAGATACCGATGGAGATCGCACGGATGCTGCAAGTTACCAGAGATTGGTGGGCAGACTGTTATACCTTTCACACACTCGCCCTGACATCACATATGTAGTTGGAATCCTGAGGAGGTACATGCATGCCCCCAGAATCAGACATTAGGATGTTGTATACCGTGTCCTTAGTTACTTAAAGAAGACTCCAGGTCGGGGACTGATGTTTTCAAAAAAACTATCATTTAAAGATTGATGTCTTTACCGATGCGGATTGGGCCGGAAGCCGTGATGACAGAAAATCTACAACCGACTATTGCACTTTCGTTGGTGGAAATTTAGTCACATGGCGTAGCAAGAAACAAAATGTGGTGGCCAGATCTAGTGCTAAAGTGGAGTATCGGTCAATGTCTCAAGGCCTCTGCGAAGGATTATGGTTGCGCACCTTATTGAAAGACCTGGACCTTCAGATTGATACTCCTATCTCTCTGTTCTGTGACAACAAGGCCGCCATCAGCATTGCTCATAATCCGGTCCAGCATGACCGAACAAAGCATGTTGAGGTTGACCGCCATTTCATCAAAGACCACCTCGAAAAAAGAAATTTAGTCGCCCCCTTTGTTCACTCCAGAGTCGGTTGGCCGATGTCTTCACCAAGAGCTTGGGGAGCGATGTCTTTACTGATGATATCTATAGACTTGAAATGACAGACATCTATCGTTCGACTTGAGAGGGAGAGTTGAATTCAAGTCATTTTATGTATTTTTGTATTTTACCCGCGTAAGGGTATTTCTGTCCGTGCCTTTGTCTTTACCCCTTACTCTATATATATGAGTATGTGGTTGGTTTAATTTGATTATCTCATTATTTCCTTCAACTTTGATGACAAAAGCAACAAGGGGACCCAAAATTAACTATACATGTAACCTTCACATCTGGTTACCTAATCTTCATGTATGGTTACCTGGTGCCAAAAAAGATCTAACTCCTATTTCAGCTCTTATACATGTTGCTACTATGGTATCAACAATTATTTTTCTTGTAGCTCAGCTCTTCCTCTTTTCATAGTTATACCGTCCATAATAAATATCATTTCTTTAAGAGGCTACTTTAGGTCTTGCCCAAAGAGATATTAAGGAAATTCGTCTCATTCTAGAATATCTCAACTGGGCTATATTATGTAACGGTTTTAGGTTCATAGGCAGGCATTTTCCTTGTGGTTACACGCTCTGTCAGATAGATCTTAGTATCAGAGATCTGTAGTCCCCTAAATATTTGACAGAAATGTCTACTACCATTTTGAGCTTGTACATCTTTCTTCCTTGTAAGTTAACCAGAACATAGTGCATAGGTACTCTTCCATTTTGAGCTTGTGCATGATCGTATCATGACGTGACATAGTACGATCATGTACAGAAAAAATAATGGTTCAGTTCTGGTTGATTAAAATAAAATCATTGTTTCAATTTTGAACGAGTTCACAGGGTTTGGTTCTGGAATGGCAGAATAAAATAATGATCATTTTACAGAATCCTCAATTCAAGCCGAGTGAACCACCGAATGTATACCCCAGCATGCATAATGCTTGTTTATAGCATGATTTTTAGCATCTCACCTTTTTCTCCATATTCTCACAACTGCAAATTATACAGTGACATTTAACTGCTCTATAGTTTTTAGAGAGAAAGAAACTGGACAGATTAAAGGAATTTGTATTTACCTTTTCAAGGAAAACAAGGAATGGATACTCAGAATCTTTAATTTTATGGTTCAACGAGGATGGATGAATATGAACTTCTCTTTTACCATCAAACCAAAGTGACCGATCAGCTGTAGACATGCTGTTGGATGGTGCTGTATTGCTTCCAAGAGGTAAACCAATAGTGCCTTCTATGGCTGCAGCCACATTGGGATATAGACCGGCACATAAAATTGACTGAAGAAAGACAATCAACATAATTACCGAAAGAGTAACGATGATAAACCTTGATGAACAAATGATTAACTATGTAACACAAATAAATGTAATACAGAAACATCCACAATGTCGCATTTCAAAACTTAAAATATAGATTACCTTTATAACTGCAGAGTGCATTGCATGGATGTTGAATGGCTGTTTCATATCAGCAAGCCAACTCTCAAGCTTGTCTTTCCTTTTACCATCAATCTAATTTTTACAAAACTAATCAGACACAAATATGTGGAGAAGAATGAGGTACGATGCAAAGCCTTAAACAATAACAAAAGGAAATGATGAAAACATGGTGAATTTTTAATCAGAATAAAGAGAACAGTGATCTATTTATCACGAAGGATGCTGAATGGCTGTTATCCCTACAATATACTCAGCACCGTTGTACTTTTTTTAAGAAAAATATTATTTGGTTGATGCTGGATATCTACTACAATGAGGATTCTTAAAGTCATATTCAGATACACGATATCATTTACCAGATTTTGCAAAGGGAAATCGGCCTATACAAGACATGAAATATTTGATCAGGAAATCATCCTAGAATAAACATTTGGTGTATGGAATAAAAGTAAGTTATACTCAAGGACATGCCACATTTGGTGTATGGTCATAGCAACAATGTTGTAGATATCGGCCGACATGTCGACCGACATAAAGGTTTGGGAGCTAAAAGAACACGTAACCGTTTTATATTTTGGGTAAAACGTTATGAAAAAAAACGGCCGATATATCGGTTATAACCGATATATCGGTCCCAAAAAATGGTAAAAAAACGATATTTTAGTTTTATATTTTATTTATTTATTTATCCGATCTACTTACTTCCCCCCACCCACCCGGTTCATTTCCTTGCGCCGCTCCTGCCCTAGCTCCCCTCACACTCTCCGCTGGTTCTCTCCCTCGCGCTCTCCGCTGGTGCTCTCCCTCGCGCTCTCCCCCGACTCTCTCGCGCTCGCTGGTTCTCTTTCGTGCGCTCTCTGCACTCTAGCTCGTTGGTTGTTCTCTCTGGTTCTTTCTTCTCCCCGCTGGTTCTCCCTGGTGCTCGCTGATTGACGAGCTGGTGCTCTCGATTCCCTCGGCTGGTGCTCTCACCCTGGTTGTTCTCTCTTCTCTCCGGTGCTCTCAATCTCGTTGGCTCTCGACTCTCCCGGCTGGTGCATTCTTCTCCCTACCTCTCTGATGCGGAGCAGAGACGAGGACGAGTTATGGGCCCATTCGGGGCTGATTTGGCGACTTACCATATATGGCGTGCCCGGATCGACGATCGGACTCCACAGATGTGTCCGGATTCGAGTTGCGAATCAATTTGATATATTATTTTACTATGTTTGCATTTATTTTGATGTATTTGGGTAGCCCCACCTCCGACCAATCATAGCCGTTGATGGGGGATGCCCTAATCCTTGTTTTATTATAAATAGATGTGATATGGGGCTGGTCTAGGCATTGCAGATTTTGGAGAAGCTTATTCCCGGAATTCCGCGATCCTGCCACGGTGCCAACTCCGTGGAACCCTAGGTGACAACTCCTAGGCTTGTATCTCCCTCCCCAAGGTTTGCCCTAGCCCTAGGCTCCTTCTTCCCCCTCACACGCCCCCTCTCTCAGCCTCCACAGCCCCAACCAAACAGCAACTGTTTCCCTCCCCCCCCCCCCCCACAAATTCCAGCCACTATTTCTGCTAGGAGGAATTCCTAACTGTATAGCCACTGTTGATTAATGAAATTTACTATTCACTTATATAGTCCCCCCCCCCTTCCCCGGTGAACTGGCGGCCTGAACACCTCCAAGAGATCTCCGCCGCCTGCTGCTTCTCTCCCTGCTGTCCGCCTTCTTCCCCTCTGCTTGCCACTTCCTCCCTCCAGATCTACAGCCCCACCTCCCTCTACAGCCTCCCTCCCAAGCCGCAAGTCCACCCCCTCCCGTGGATCCACCCGTGCAGCCCTTCCCGCACCCTAGCAGTCCGGATCTAGGCAAATCCAGCCCGGATCCGGCTTTCTCCCCATCCATCCACCATTCCCTAACCCGGATCCGTTATCAAATCATCGGATCTATCCACCCCCGTCCGGATCTTTACCCACGTGGTCGGATCCATCCATTTCCGCTCCGTTTTCATCTCCCATCGCCGAGGACAGCCACCGTCATCATTTCCACACCAACGGTTCCACCTCGGATCGTCGTTCACGCATCTTCGGATTCTTCAGTGCCTTGGTCAGCCCACTTTTGGTGAGATTTCGTTGTATTGGACTTATTATTTTCTGCATTATTATTATTAGTTGGATCGCATGTTTATTTGGATCTCTCGTGTTGTAATTGTTGGCTTTAGATTACTATTGTGATTTGCAGGGTCTATTCGCCGCGCGCTCTTGCTTTGGCCCTCCACGCATAGGAAAGCCTAAGCTTGCTTGCAATAATAAACTATTTTTATCTTGCTGTGAATTTATCTGCGTGGGATATTCTATTTATTATCTAATTGTGGCTTAACCGTCGGATTTGCATAACATGTAGGATTAGGTCGCCGATTCTCTCGCCGCCAGTAGATTCGACCTGCGTCAATTGGTATCAGAGCTAGGTTACGCGCTCTTTTTGATACGCAGTTGTAGAGTCTATAGGTTTTTCATTATGTCTAGGTGTCACAATTATTCCTCCCCTCATTTTGGATGTCTCGAGTCCACTTGCACCCGCCCTCTTCCCCCCCCCCCCCCCAAACTCCCTCCTGCAGCCCCCCAAACATCCACCATTGGCTGTCCAGAAAATCCCCACTTTGGCACTGTTCAAAAATGAAATTTACTGTTCATTGGCTATAGTTTTATTCCCCTGAAGTCACAGCCGCTGTCGCCTCTCCTCCTTCCCCTGTTTTTGCCAGCCGCCCCTCTCCCCCACTACTCTCCTATACGCCACCACCACTCCTCCCTCCTCCTCCCACTATTGCTGCCAGCCACCTCCATCCCCTCTGTCCGCCCACGTCCCAGGCCGCCGCCCCCCCTTTCTCCCCTCCATTCAGTGCCAGCAACCCCCCCCCCCAGTCCGTGGAACCACCTCCCTGCACCCCACCCCTCTGGATCTGTCCAAATATGGGTGTTGCAGCCCAGATCCCGCCCTCCGTCATCCTGATCCAGCCCTCCCCCGCTTTATTCCCGGTAACCACCACCCCTCCCCTCTACATGGAACCACCTCCAGCCCCCTCTTGTCCAGATCTGGACAAATCCAGCCCGGATCCGCTCTCAATCAATCGGATCTACCCTTCCCCGCTCGGATCTCCCCATACGTTACCGGATCTACTCATTTCTGGTCCGTTTTCACCCTCCACCGCCTAGGAAAACCGCCTACGTCGCTTTCCCGCCTCCGGTTCCACCTCGGATCGTCGTCCACGGATTTTCGACTCCGAATTCTTCAGTGTCTTGGTCAGCCCACTACTTGGTGTGTTCTCGTTGTATTGGATTATTATTTTCAGCATATTTATATTGGATTGGATCTTGTACTTGTTTTGAATATCTCGCATGGTAGTTGTTTGTTAGATTATTATTGTGATTTGCAGGATTTATTCGTCGAGCGCTCGTGTTTTGGCCCTCCACACAGAGGAAAGCCTAAACTTGCTTTGCCCAAGTAAATTATTTTGCCTTGCTGTGAATTAACTGCGTGGGATATTGTGATTATTAATTATCTAATTTGTGACTAATCCGTCGGGCATTGCATAACATGTAGGGTTAGGTCGCAGATATTCCGCCGCCTATAGATTCGTCCTGCGTCACTCCCCCTCTCATTCTCTCGCTTTGCATATTTCGTTCTCTTTTTTTTCTGGACGGCTTGCTGGTTTTCGTTGCCCTACTGCCCTGCTTCCTTGTTTCCTTATTGGCACTCTAGCTCGCATGGTGGATGTTAGAATATGTTGCCCTTTGCTGCATTCCCTCGGATGGTGCTCTCACTCCTTGCCGGTTGTGGGTTCTGTAGCATGGTGGTTGTTTGCTACTTGCTGCCATGTTTGCTACTTTGTTGCATTGTCAGTTGGTCGTTGCCCTACTGCCCTGCTACCTTGTTTGCTACTTGTTGTCTTGTAGATTGATGTTTGCATTGCTTCGTGCTTGGTGACTGTTTGTTATTTGGCCCGTTTTTAATTTTGTTAGTCAACAAATGATTTGAGATACCCTATTACTAGTTATTTATCCAACTTCATTTTGCAATCGATGATGCATGTATATCCAACTTCATTTTCTAGTTCCCTTGTTGTTTCGTGCCTTTTGATAAACAAAATGTTGGATGTTTTGAATGATAATTGAGTAATAGCCTACGTGGACGCTTTGTTGGATACGTTGAATGATAGTTATAACTTTGTGTACTAGTATACTACTGATGATGCAAAATGTTGTTGGATAAATAAAATGTTGTGGATAATTTGAAAGAAAACTGAAGATCTAACAATCTAATGAAGTTATGGGGATTTTCTGATGTTGATTTTTTCAACTAATCAAGTAATTTTGTATTTTTTTTCTCGTGATGCAACCATGCAATTATGTAAAATATTTATTTCATAAAACTAATATTGATTTCATTTCATATTCCATAGAATGACTTCTTCTTCTGCATCTAATGAGGTGCCCGTATCATTGGTACCAACCGGTAGAGATCCGTTCTGGGCATTTGGTGAGAAGTTGGTTGCAAACGACATCAACCGAATCAAATGCAACTACTGCAAGCAGACATTGTGGTGGAATTACACGTTTCAAGCATCACTTGGGTGGGTGGAAGGGTAAGGTTAAGTCATGCCCTCAGGTTCCCGCCGACGTTAAAGCAAAAGCGAAGTCGGCCCTAAACTCAAATTTGGAGAGTAAAAGAGCTAAGAGTGCAAAGTTACAAGCAACTTTGAATGAGGTGGTAGTTGGAGGAGTTCATGATGATGAATTAGAGGAGACTACTGTACGCTCATACACATGTTCCAAGGGTCCAATGGACCAATTTGTTCATTCAGCTGCGGAGTCTAGCAAGAGAAAAGATTCCCAACAGAGCACGATAGAGAGCAAGTACAAAAAGAAAGCCAGAGATGATGTTGACGTGTATATAGGTAGATGGGCATATGAAAACGGGATCTCGTTTAATGCCATATGTAATTCCTCCTTCCAGCAGATGGCTTATGCCATTGGATTATGCGGACGTGGGATGAAGATCCCCACATTTTATAAGTTGAGAGAGAAAATTTTGCGAACGGAGGTGGAGGACGAAGGAGATGTTGGCCACATTCATGCAGACCTGCAAATTGAATGGTTGCACTATCATGACCGATGTGTGGACAGATCGGAAGGGTAGAAGCGTGATGAACATCATGATACATTGTAGTTTCGGAGTGGCATTCTGGCTTTAGAAAAATGTCTCCTCCTCCACACATGATGGAAAGTTCATCTTTGACTTCTTGGATGAGGCAATTGATAGACCTGGGAGCCCGGGAGCGGACAGTATCTTGCATATTGTGACAGATAACGCGTCCAATAATATGGTTGCAGCAAAGCTTATGGCTTTGAAAAGGCCAAAGCTTTTTTGGACTAGTTGTGCAGCTCACACAATTAATCTACTATTACAAGATATAGGAAAATTGAAGCCAATAAAGAGTGTTATCTCCTTGGGCCGCCAACTCTCTATCTTCATCTATGGTCACACCATCTCTCTTGACATGTTTAGAGAGTCGACGAAGAACTTGGACTCTCATGAGCATATTCGACTAGGGGTGATTAGATTCGTTACAGTCTTTCTATCTTTAGAGAGTATCTTAGAAAAGAAGAATCAGTTGAGGGGCATATTCACATCTGCAAAGTGGGCTACAATAAAGTTGGTCAATAGTGTCGGGGGAAAGCAGGTAAATTTATTGCAACTGACGCTTTATAGTATATTCTTACTAATTTATTTTGCATAAGGTAGGCTACAATGATAGTGATGAGCGCTAGATTTTGGGCGAATGTCGAGCTGGTTGTTGGTATATTCACACCATTTGTGAAGGTTTTGAGAAAAGTTGACAGGGATACACCTTCCATGGGGTGGTTATATGGGGATATAAAAAAGGCTAGGGAAGATGTTGTTCTCAATCACGAAGAGAACAAATATTTTCCTATATGAAAGTTGATTGATAGCAGATGGGAGAAGAAGATGAGCAGCCCTTTGCACCTTGCAGGTTATTACATAAACCCCATATTTTTATTATTCTCGTCGAGTGGATATTGAGGCGGATGGAAGGTTTATGAGTGGTTTTGATGCGACTCGGGTTGTATCTTCATTTCGAATTCCCTGTTCCGCCTCCACCGCTCCTCCCCTTTTTTTCCCATCCAGTCCGGCATCTTCTTCCTCGATCGGGCCCGTCGACTTCAATAGTTCTCTTCCGGGTCCCGGCCGCAAGGGTGCCGCCGGCTACCATTCCAGGCCCAGTCGTTTTCCTTCCCGGTCACTCTCACCCCGCTTCCTCTGCGTAATCCGTATCCTTGCTCCCCCTTGTTTTAGATAATTTTTACGCGCCTTTTAAATGAACTATGAGCTTGCCACAGCGTTCTAACTATTTTTTATTATCGTTATTTCATAAGTTTTGTGTGTGAATCTTGCTTGTGATAGATAGATCTCGTAGAGGATTCAAACCCACGAATATAATAGAAGTTTTACTCGGGCGCTATTAACGAATTTCAAGTTACATCTCGAAGAGTGTGATTACGCGCGCCAAATTTCACTTTTGGTCCCTCGACCGTTGCTCTATTTTAAATAAAATAACAAACATTTTTCAAATCTAGATTTTGCCTACATCAGTTTGGTATCAGAGGCGGTTCGATTCACTTCTATCGTTAATCGGACGATCCTGATCTTAGTTTATTTGGTTACGTTGTTAAAAATAAATTGCTTTAAAAAAAATATTTTCATTTCCTGTTTTGAAGATAAAATAAATCTTTGTTTAAAATATTTATATATATATTTAGTTGTCATTTTCTTTTTCTAAAAGCAAAATTTTTTCTAAAAAAAACATATTAAAAAAAACTTAAGAGTTTCAAAATAGGATTTTACTTTTAAAAACAAATTTAAGTAAAAAAAAGAAAAAAACTTTTAAAATGTAGAATTTGGACGAGCGCCTTAAAAAATTAACGAAAAACGTTGAGATTCTCTCCGCTCATATTCAACATGAAGTGAATGAGATGTTGACTACGGTTAAAAAACTTGATGCAAAAATACCCAAGCCTACATTTTACCTAACCACCTCCCAATTTCGTATCATATAGTGGAACCTGAGGTTAGGTCTCTCGATAGTCCTTTTCCTCGAACCTTGGTCTCACCTACCTCCACCATGTATTTACCTTCAGTCGTGGAGGTTCTTCTTGAGCCCCAGCTCCAGGGAGAAGAGCTTCGTCCTCCTCATCCCGTCATCCTGACTGAAATGGTGATTCCACTTGCTCACACTGAAGCAAAACCTCTAGTCACCGAGTTTATTTCAGAGGCTCCGCTCCATGAAAAACTTACTAGTGATGTGTCACTCTCCTTGGATGACACAAGCTCAATATCTGTTCTCCCGAAGGAGTTGGCTAGTGATGAGTTCCTCATCTTAGGTGACATAGAATTGATTTTCATATGTCCTGAATCTCCTAGCCCGCTGCAGCCACAAACCCTTGGGGTCGCAGACATTGTGCTTGGCGGCCACTCACAAGTGACATTCGAGTCACCACCCTATATAGACTATGTCTTCAGTGACCGCACTTTTAGTTATTTTCACTATCTTATGATTATTGGAGAGTGCTTTAGGTTTCTTTGTCAATTTATCCGTCTTTTCATGCCTAGTTGTGTTAGGAGGATAGTCATGGTTCCTAAAATTTTCACTCCTCATCGAGACACGCGTTTTAAGAGATTTCTCTGGATGGTTTTACAAAATAAATTTGGGATCAAATTTAAATTTTGTTGTGCTAGTCTAACGCTAACGAGTAATATTTTTGGGATAACTAATCTTGGTTTAGTTGACGCTCATAAGTGTTTAGCAGATGAACGTATGATGCGATACGATTTATTAACTCCACAGGTCGTCAGGCCTTCTCCCTACTTTGTTTCTTCCCTTGCATTTTACCTTGCTTTTTTCAATCCACCGTCTCTTCCACTTTGTAATTCTCTCCTACTTGATGCTCTGATTTTTATTGGTCAATTAAATATTCTGCATAAAATTATGACTAACAGTTTGCGAGCATCTTCGGAAATCTATAATTCCTTGGTTGATTTTCTCCCCGGGGATCATATTTTTTCGAAGGAGAGAGGTTTTGTCTATTTCAGGAACGAGATTTTACCTACAGATCTTGGTTATTCAGCAGCAGCAGGGTGGTAGCACAACATTTCTCAGATCGACATTTGGACATTCTACTAGCAGGTCACATCCTAGTCTCGTCGGGGTCGAGCTCTTTCAACCCCGGGAGAATTGATGCAACCCGAGTCGCATCATATTTTATTTTTATTACCCGCATTTTTATTAGTGTCGCGCACGTCTTTAGCATGTTGTTTTATTTGTGTATGTGTGTTTATGCATTTGTACGCATGCTTGTTTGTACGACTTATTGGAATGACCACCCAATAAGATCATGAATGAACAGGTCCGTCAAATTAGGACAGGTAATAATTAGGGCAAGCTTTGAAATTATAAAGATTTTTATTGAAATTTCAGAAATTATAATTAAATATGAATATTTTAATTTCTGAAATTTAATTTTGGATCATTGGGGGTATTAAAGAAAGAGAATATAAATCAAATGCCACTTTGAATGCCTACCTTAATTACATTTATTTCCTTCACTTGGAAGCCCAAAAGAAAAATGAACCCTTTCCAATTTTTTCCTACCGCCGAAATCATTGACCTTCCTATTGAAAATTAGCTGCCAACTTTGAATTCTCCCCTTCAGTTTAATATTAATTAATATCCAACATTGAACCATTTCTTTATGGAATATGAGTTGTCTCTTTTAAAAAAAGAGATTTCAGTTATTGCATTTAATGTTAATTACAAAAGTTTGACGAGTCCCCTCCATATTCCCAATTAGCTTTATTTTATCCCCCCTTCTCTCCCAAATAGAAAAGACTGGAAAAAGAGAACTGTGCGGGACTTCTTGTCACCGTACGGTTCTCCCTCCAGCAAACCTCTCCTACACCGAGCTCGACGTCACCAACACTCCCATCTTTGGAAAGATCGGTCTCCAGCGAATCCACCCCCAGTTGGGCTAGAACCAGCCCCCCCATTCCTGCAGCCAATCTGATTCCTCCAGTTCTTCTCTCCTACTTCAATGAATGTCCAGTATGTGTGTAGGTATAACTTTTCTCCTCTCAAAAGCTCACTAGCTGTAGACTTCATTTTATGTTTGGTACTTTATTTGATCAATTAAAGTTCAGAGCTTGCCTTGGTTTCGCTTTTCCTACTTGTCGTTAATTTGAAATCTTGTTTGTCTTTCATTTCTCGGATTGCGTTCCTGTGGAAGATTTATTTCATAATGCGGAATGCGCACGAATGTTAGGCATTTACACGTGTCTAGCTAATCCTTGGTTAAGTATCGCATGTTATTGCTCATGAAAGGTTTGCTAGCGCCGCAATATATTAACGAGATCACAAAATTTATCTTTTAAAATAAATTTCAGATTTTAGATTACATCAGGTTTTGTTGAGTGCCTCTCAAGGATATATAGGAAAGATCCTTCTACACAGGATCACATCAGTGCTGACCTTGATCTTTACCAAGACCAACAAGGGTTATTTTGTAGAGACATAACAAAGAGACAGCTACAAAATCCCACATTTTAATTTATATTTTTATTAATTTTAATTTTTAATGATGTAATATATATAATTGAATTGTGTTGTCATTTTAATTTTCACAGTACATTGGTGGAGGCTTAACGGTGCTGATACGCCACACCTTAAAACTATGGCTATGAAGATTTTGAGTCTGACAACTTCATCCTCTGGCTGTGAAAGGAAATGGAGCACCTTCGAGATGGTATGAATTAATTTAATAATTTAGTTAAACATAAATGTCTTATTATATGATTGTGTGCATTATTTAACATTTTTTAAAAATTTTGTAGATACATTCTAAGAAGAGAAATAAACTCGACAGCAAAAGATTGAATGATCTTGTATTTGTAAAGTTCAATGTTTTGTTGAAGTCAAAATATTCAGACACATCTCGAGATTCATTGGCAGCTAACAATGTAGATTCTGGGAAGGTACAAGAGTGGATGGTGAATGTTGATCCCGAGGAGGATGAAAATGAAGATGGCGATGATGAAGTCTTTCCTGGAGAGGGGTTGACATGGGCGCAAATTGATAATATAGTCGGCGTTGATCATGATGAAAGGAGACCTCCAAGACTAGCTACAAGCAAAGAAGTGGCAATTAGTTATCAAAGAAGGGGAAAGAGAAAAATATATGAGGTGGACGAGACAGATCTAGAGAATTCATCAGATGAAGATCACATTCTATCTACTCTGCCGACTATAAATGACTCTATAAGTGATGAAGAATGAGGTATGCTTGAAATTTAATTTTTAAATTTTGATATCATAGAAATAATATATAGTTGCAAGTTTCTTAAAATTACTATTTTTACAAATTTTCTATCATTTAAGTATTGTATGTTAAATGTTACATATAACTTTTAGTATTTAGTAATTCAATAGGTTGTAAAATAGGTCGTATTGTGACATGTATAAAAAAATAACATTTAATTACATATATAATTAATTAAATATTAAAACCCGATATATGAAATATCCCCGATATATAGAAAACCGACATGAAAACTCAAACTGACGTGTCTCCGACATCCGACATCCGACATCTGCAACCGTGGTAATAAGAGCAGGTCAAACTCAAAGCGCTATTAATATACGATCAAAGGCAGATCATGTTAGAAGTATGAGAGTAGGTGTTGATGAAATGATTGCATTGCAAGATTTCATTGTTGAACAGTTATACGATGTTAATACATAGTTTGAATGTTATAACATTATTAAACATGTTGTATTCATGTATACTCAGGTGTTGTATTTATGTGACTTCAATGAGAGATTTAAAAAAAATTGTGTACTATCAGTATCGTTTCATAATTTTTTAATGTAATACTCCGCATAAATATATTTCAGCTATTTGCATTAAAACCATCACCCCACCACAGTTTTGCCAAATAGTTTAAAATGATTCTTTGTTCTGAACAGCTCTGCAAGCGGAGATCATCCAAACAGATCTTCATTTACGACAACCAATTTCCTACAGCTCTTTTTGCAACCCTCCATTTGCCACCACAACTTTCCATACCGCTACAACTCTCCTAAACAGGCCCTTAATTCTTACAACATGAAGGCAAAATAGTAAAAGAGGGCACAAACAATGTCGTAATAGCGTACCAGTCAATGCACAATTAAATGTTCTGCGGCAGGAGCACGTAATGAAGGTGCACTAGGAGATACTGTAGTTCAGTAATGTGGAGAAGATCTCACTAGTGGGGGAGAAGATACGGTGTCGTAGCGTCAAAGGAGTAGAGAATCATCTTAAAGAAGTAACGTTGTTCAAGGAATGTTGGGAATTGGAGTAAGAAATCTATAGTACAATAGGAATCAAAGGGAAAAAATAGATCAACAGATGGTGTTGAAAAGCATAGTGACGTTGATGGGATCATAGCATTGATCAACCAGTGGAAAGTTCACATGAGCAGAAAATTGCATCATGATTGTAGTTTATGAGCAGCGAAAGTGAAGGTAGATCTCACTGTTGTAAGCACGAATATGTTATTGGTCTCATTTTTGAGATTACGGCGAAAGAAGTTCGTGCTAGAAATGAGGTAAAGACTACACTTCTGATCCTCTGGCAACTGATGGTGTTGCAATCGACAAAGGTCGAGTGGCATAGGGACAATATTACATCACAGGACCAAGGCGGCGTTAAGGAGCCTCGAAGGACACAATTAAAAGGCAGATCTCAGAGAACAATTTACACAATTTATGGGTGTACAGAAGCCTAGAAGAAGTATCAATGGTGAATTATGGAGACTCGTTATATAGGAAATCAACTACAATGAGGCATGTTAGGGAAGTAGTGATAAGGGTTGTGTAAATAGAGAAGAACCAAGGAAGATAACGAAAATGGAGAAGACCATGCAATTACAGGCTATGATACCAATTATTATATTTCTTGTTCATTCAGGAATAATTAGCCATATTTAAATATAATAACATACGTTTAAATAGGAAAAGAACATAAAAGGTAATGACATTAATACTAAACACAAGTGCAAATGCACATTGATACCACATTGTAATTGACAATAAATTAAGTGTATAGAAGTGTTCTATTCTGAGATTAGCGGGCCACAATCTGGGGTTGATCAATTCAGTAACTGAGCTGTCAAAAACATTAAAACTGAAAGTGAATTACAGCAAAAAAGGATAGGCATCAATCAAAAGAGGAAGCAATACATGTATGCCAACCAAAGCCAAAAGGATTTATAACAGAGTCAATACCTGAAAACTTCTTGGGAGAGTGATCAATCCAATATCAGCTAACAAACTGCCAAACTGTATGCGCATGTCTCTGCCATGTTATATAAAGTCATTGGATTTAGGTTAAAAATAAACACAGGTACCACCTCTAGACTAATAACTGTATTAGGAAGTTAAAAGTTTTCGTGGACATAGAAAATCGCACTGGTATTCATTCATTCATTCATGATACACATGTATGCTTGCATCAATCTGAGTAGAAATGTCCACATTTTTATTTATGCATATATATGCATGTGCGAAATGTACATGTTCATGAGCCTTTTTTGAGTATGTGCACGCAGATGCAGTTTCTCCTCGGATGAAGAATCTCATATGTTGTGGTCCATGCCCCCAAATCCGTGTAATGCTCTCTGTGGAAGAAATAAATCCCAATGGAAGGAGGAATTGCAGTCAATGTTCTCCTTTTGTTGATGTACTAAGAAGAGGGTAATTCCTTTAAGAGGTTTTGAAACAGTACGAGGTTAAGAGAACAAATGGGGATAGTGGTGGAGAGGAGCAAAGGAGAATTAGAAGTGGATAAGCATAGAAAGCTGGATGGTAGAGGGGAGGAGGAAGGGATAGGAAAACGGAGAAGACTAAGGGTGCAGATCCAAACTTCTCTATATTATCATTCACTAATCCGAAATAGAATGTCCTCTACGGTTTATAAGAGAGAATCTTGATTGCAATGAAATGACAAAAACTAAGACATGATCAAATAATATAAAATAACTTATCATAGCAATATCTTGCCCAATGTTTTAAATATCGGATGTCGGCGACATATCGGATTGAGTTTTTAAATGTCGGAAGTCGGAGACATGTCGGGGATATTTTAAAATATCGGATTTCCATGTTTTATAAATAAAATTTGTATTTATATGTATATTAACTATAACTATATGTTATAAAAATAAAAAAAAATAATATAACAAATAGATAAAAAATGAGTCATTTATATTACAAAATAAAATGGAATAGTATCTAAGAAAAAATATTATTAACAAATACAAAATGATACATTGTAAAATATATTTAATAGTATACAATAATTTCATTTTGATAACAATAAGTTTATTCCAAATAAAGAAGATTTAAATATTTTCCTATTTTTTGTAATAAATGTATTTAATATTTTCATATTTTTTGTAATATGAAATTAAAAAATTGTGAAACAATTATACAAAATTGGTTGTAAGAATAAAATGATAAAAAAATTGAAACAATAAATCTAATCGATTTAAACATACATAATATAATATTCATAGGCGATTTAAACATATGTTGCTAGTCTGCTAATATAACATAAAATAAAATAGCGGGTGATATATTTAAAAGTCGTGTCGACCGATATATCGGAAAAAACGGACATGTCGGCCTATATTTTACAAAATGACATAATCTATTTTTTTAGAAAAACATATCATTTTGCCCTAAAAAATGACCTGTCGGGAGACATGTCGGACATGTCAGAGGACATTTAAAACAATGATCTTGCCCCATGATCATCCTAGATCATTATCTAGGACCATGGAAGTAGAAGTTCAAAGATATAGTGGGCAAAGAGATGGAACTGGCTGATTTGTAGGAAGAAAATCTCCGGGAAGGTCTCATTGTAATAAAGCGAACCAAGGAGTCTGTAACTGTAGTACAAATACAACTTAGGGTTATATGGTAATGAAGGGTCGGAAAGATATTGGTTTACACTCGGAGGGACAACTTGCAGATTTCCTCATTAAGGCATTGAGTGAAAAAATATTTGCGACTATTATTAGCAAGTTGGGTATGACGAGCAGATAGCAAGTTGGGTAATGAGGGAGTGTTAGAAATATTAGTCGCTATATTTTTTATTCTCTTGTATAACCCTCCACTATTAGCAGAGGGACTTCTATTAGTCAATATATGATTCTATTTTTCAGTTTAACAGAAATAATACTCCTAATTTTCCGAGGGAGGATCTTACAGGGGCCGACAGCATCAACAAGCAGCAATTCATATCTAAAACAGAGCTTCAGGCTCTCGGTTAGTGGTCTAGGAGGTGTATTCGAGTGCCTCAGAGGGTTTCCAATTTCTGGAATTTATTGGGGGAGATGTACAGGGCTGGAGACATGACAATAGGTTCACGTTGAGGCCGATTTGGAGGAGAAAACTGCCAAATGACTGCTTTGAGTTGGCAGTCCAGCAGTTAACCTCTTTGTATACAAAACGAAAAAAATTGTCACAAAACAACCTCATGCCAATTGGTTAAGAATGTTTCAACTCTTTTAATATTCTTGTCTTGACAATCTGCAAAAGATAATGTTGTATATTGAATGCTATGTTTCAGTTGCAGAGATTAATACAACCTTCTACTTGTTTGACTACTGAACAAGAAACAAGAATCTTCTACTGTCATTAAAATGCATTTTCAACTCTCATTATACCAAATCTGAATTGAATTTCAAGATTTCCATAGTGAATACATGATCAATGGTTTCACTCAAATAACACAAAATCCTTTTGAACAACATCCCAGTGACAATACTTGGGGTTCCAATTATCTTGAATTGTCTCGAGAATTGCAGTATGCCATTCACAGTCATCAACGACATTGGCACATTGATGGGACCATTTTTCAATCTCCCGGTACTAATCACTAATGGTGGAAATGGGATGCAAACAATTCTCTGATGGTCTCATGGCTTCTCCACTAAATGTCTCCCTTGGTCTAGCGTAGCCACATGCTTATGAACTCTGTCTTTAAAATATATACAAGGGATCGCAAGACTTGTTTTCAAATTTGTAGCTTTACCCAAGTATAAGAGCTCACTTGGCGTCTTCTCGAACTAGAGTAAGGCTCCTCTAGTGTTGCCGCCTACTTCTCTAAGTTCTAATGCTTCTATCAAGAACTTGACCAAGTTGAGGACTTCCTTTCAGCATGCAGTGTCGGCGCTCGTGCATTGAAAAGCAAGGAGGGCCGATATCGTCATGTCTTCCTCATGGGCCTCACTGCGGAGTTCGACACGGTCCGCATGCCATGTCCTAAACCACCACCCTCTTCCCTCTCTTCGGGAAGCATTCAGCATGTCCTTAAGGGACAACGATTGCTGACGCACTTTCAATTTCGACAGGATGCCTGATCATTCAGCCATTGCGGGCATTGGCAGAGACATTCAATCTTTCAGAGTTCTTGTTCGGATGTGTGATCACTGTGGCAAACAAGGTCATGTACAGGACACTTGTTTTTTCTATATCCTCACCTTGCCCATTCGCAAAAAGGTAACAGAATATGTGGACGTGGAAGTCCTCGCCAACCCAATCATCCTTTTACTGCTCATGCTACTGAAGATAATATTGGTAAGCTTCCCTCCGAGGTTTTTCCATTGAAGAAGTTGATGTTTTGCGTCGTCTAGTACGCTCTCCGGGCAACTCTTCCATCACTGCCTTCACAACCACAGGTACTCCAAGCGCACAATCTGTTTCCACAATCCAATCTGAGTGGATCATTAATTCTTGTGTGGCGGATCACATGACTGGGGCATCGTCAAGTTTTACCTTATACACCTCACTCTCAGGTTGTCATAAAATTATCACTATCTTTTTCTTCCATTGCAAGCAAAGGAACCGTCTTATGTACCTTCGTCGTGCCCCTCACATTTATTTATATATATGTTCCTACGTTTCCTAGAAATTTGATATATTAGTCCCCTGACCACATTCTTAAACTGCTCGATAATATTCATCCATGATGGTTGTGTTTTTCAGAATCTGGCAGCAAAGTAACGTATTGGCAGTGGTAGGATCTGGCAAAAAGCTCACCAAGCTCTCTTCAATGCTTATACTCCCTCTTTTGCGGATGTGCAACGTTGGCGGACACCCCTTCATAATTGATCTTCTCAAATGTTTCCTACGACTTTCAACTCTATGAGCAATTTTGTTTGTGATATTTGTGAACTCTTGAAACATGTGCGACATAGTCCAACTCATTTTTCATCTTCAAGTATGCTTCCTTTTGACGTTATTTAGGCAAATATTTGGGGACCTTCAACAATAATTTTTTATTTTGCTACAATTGGTTTGTGTTTTTATTGATTGTTTTTTTTTGCTCTACTTGAGTTTACTTAATAAAACGAAAGAGTGACGTTGTTGATTGCGTTAAACTATTTCACAAAATGGTGGTCACTCAGTTTGGCAGAATTATTTGTGTCTTTCAACGTGATAATGAGGGCACAACGACCATGGTGTGCTTGGGACATATCTTGTTGATCATGGTATACTCTATCAAACCACATGCGTACATACTTCCACCCAAAACGGTGTTGAAGGACGCAAGAAATAACACCTCCTCGAAGCACACAGTGTTTTCTTATTACAATCGATCTCCCCAAATCCTATTGGGGAGAAGTTGCACTCGCTGCGACGTACCTCATTAACGACCTTCCATCCAGCACTATGCAATGTCTCCTCTCATTTGTCCACCAAATATGTCGTCCAAGTCTGGATGTGTATGTTTTGTCCATGTTGATGAACACAATCGTGATAAACTAAATGTGTGCTCCCAGAAAAAGAATTTTTGTTGGATACTCCTCCACTACGAAAGGATATCGTTATTACCACCATTCCCTCTAACATTTTTTGTACCATGGACATTACATTTCGTGAAGGGAATAATTCTTTGGCACTCGTCAAAGGCGAGAGACACTGATGTTGATGCTCTCAATATTCCCCTTTCCATTGTTACCTCGTATACTCCTCGCACTATTCCAACCACCACATTTACTCTTATCATCACCTCGACTCCCACAGCTAGGAGGCTTATTCCTCCATTTTCTCAGGTAAATCAACGACGAAATGTTGGTGTTAAGATTGTATAGAATCAAGTATTCTACGACAGATACAAACTTTTAAACCAAGTCCTGACGAAGACCTCCATCAATATCGCATACATCTTAAGAGTAAGCCGACCTCCGTTAAATACTATATTGTCAATTATATCTCATATCACAATCTAACCAAGCCACATACAGTTTTCAACTCTTGTGTCTTCTGTCTGTATTCCTAAAACTTGGCAGGAAGCAATTGATATACTAGAATGGAGAATGGCAATGGAGGAAGAGATGTCTACATCGTAGAAGAATCAAATTTGGAAACTCTCTCTTAAGTCCTAACAGGAAAAGTATGTTGGATCAAAATGAGTGTTTTCTGTCAAACAAAAACAAGGAGTCGTAGAGAGATACAAAGTATAGCTAGTTACTCAGAGAGATACTCAAACTCATGGAGTTGACTACCATGAAACATTTGCGTCGATTGTCAACATGGATTCCATCCGCACAGTTTTATCATGCATTGCATGCCTGGGATGAGACCTACAACTAGACGTAAAAACTATCTTTTTACATGGCGATCTCGAAGAGGAGGTATACATGAAGCTTTCGTTAGGATTTAAAGACATGATCAGAAGGGAATGTTCGTCAATTTAAAAAAAAAAGTTTGAAGCAGTCCCTTAGAGCTTGCATTGAAAAGTTGTTAAAAGGCATGAACCTATCAGGATACTAACCGGGTCACTTTGATTATACTCTCTTCACTAAGAGGAAAGCAAAAAAGTGGAAAATCTCATTGTCTGTGGGGATGATATTATTATCACAGGAAATAATTTAGAAAAAATCACGTGGCTTAAAGCATGTCTGTGTAAGGAGTTCGAAGTGAAGGACCTAGGAAAGTTGAAATACTTTTGAGGAATTAAAGTTCACGGACAAACCGCTTAATCTTCATTTCTCAGAGAAATTATGTTCTAGAACTCTATACAATGACCATTTAAGTAATTACACCATATTCTCAAATTAAAAATAATGATGAAAATTCATAAAATTGAAAAAAAATAGTAGAGCTCATATACCTAATATGGTAGTTCATTACCTACTATGGTAGGCTATCATTAGGCACGCCAACTTTATTAAAGTTGATTTGAAAAGTAATGATAGAAACCAAATAATTTAATTTATAAAAGTAATGATGAAAAACTAATAATATATGAATAATGATTAAAAAATTTTAACAAAAAACGAAAAAATGGTGTATAACTATTTTCCGCATTAATTAATCAATAGTGTTTATTTTAAACTGCATTAATTAATTGATAGGGCGGAGCTCCGTGCCTGTCGCGGTCGGGGTACTATCACAATCGAGCTACTGTACAGTCGGGGTACTGTCGGGGTTGGTCGTAGGGGTCTCAACTGATTATTCTAGACAGCTAGCGTAAAATTTAGTCACCCTTATGAATAAAATGCTCTACGGTTCTGAGTGTTGGGCAGTGAATGGTGTGCATGAGCAAAAAATGGGAGTTGCGGAGATGAGAATGCTCAGGTGGATGTGTGGTCACACAAGACTGGATAAAATTAGGAATGAATGTATCAGGGATAAGACATGAGTGACAACAATTGTAGAGAAGATGCGAGAAGCTCGTTTAAGATGGTTCGGACATGTACATAGGAGACCATTAGAGGCACCGGTTAGGCGTTGTGAGAGTTTAGCCACTAGACATGTTAAATGGAGGAGGGTTAGACCAAAAAAACTTGGAATGAAACTATAAGGAAAGACATGATGTACTTAGGCATTAGTGAGACTATGATTAAAGATATGGCGCAATGGCGACGGAGGATCCATATAGCCGACCCCACTATGGTGGGATAAAGGCTTGGGTGTGGTTGTTCTCAACTGATTATTCTCCCTCCTCTATTTTGTATAAAGAGGGGAGCCTCAATATAATGAGATAGATTTGATATAATAATAAATTTTATTTTTCAAACTTTCACATTGAAAGAGGAGTATAAAGTAAAAGGTCTAACCTTATGGTGTGCATGACAGAACTATTCAAAAAGAATGAACGACAAAATTGCTGTGCAGCATTGGACCCATTCTGCAAAATCAACAATGCAAGAATTTTAGAGAGAAGCTAAAGGAAGTAGCAATCAATGAAATATAAAACTATTTTTCTTTCCTATATGAGGTTTAAATTTAATGCCTTAAATAAGATCATTAAAGGTAATGCGTTCTTAAATAATTGGTAAAGAGCATTCTTCAATAAATAAAATCCATATAAGATATCGTGAACAGTATTAAACCTCGTGTAGAATCCTGGCCCATCTGTCGTAGGCAATGACCAATAAGAGGTGATCTGACTGTTTCTTACTTTCATCAAAAGCAGTGCCACCATCAAGGTCATAAGTCAACAGAGTTGATCTTGCCCTCATGGCATTGTACTTCTGTAATTGAAAAGGTCATAAACTCAATGTGCCTCAAAATTTCAGCACAATAATAATCATGATGCAGTGTAAGCTCAGTAATAACCTCGTCCTTGGGATTCAGAAAAGGAGATTTGTGACTCAAAAAGGCTGCAATTGAAAGTACTGGTGACAGACAACCAAAAATTGCACCATGCAACATCATCTGAAAATAGTATGAATTTTGTGTTAACTAGCTGTGGTTAAATATTTTCACCAATAACTGAAGGAAACAGAAGAATAAATTGCATAGAGTAATTTCACCCACAGTATGCCAGCCATGTTATGTCTAATGGCATCAAAAGGTTGCATTGAAGCCCAAAAAAGAAGGCTCATTATGAAGGCCCGCTAATGTCATATTCTTGTATACAGTTTTGTCCCACGTTGTCTATGATAGTTTAGGCTCTCTCCTTGCGCGTATAGAAATATATATATACGAGTAACTGGCACGGGGCTCTGCCCATATGGCCAACTGTGACAGTACCCCGACCTCAACAGTGCACGAGGGAGGGAGGACATCTTTTTACCTGGCGTAGCAAGAAGCAATCTGTTGTTGCTCGCTCATCTGCTGAAGCTGAGTATCGTTCAATGGCAGTTGTTGTGTCTGAGCTTACGTGGCTTGAAAGTCTCCTAGGTGATTGGGGAGTAAAACTTTCTACACCAGCCACTCTATTTTGTGACAATCAAGTTGTTATACACATTGCCAAGAATCTTGTATTCCATGAGCTAACCAAACACATTTAAGTTGATTGTCACTTCATTCGAGAGAAGGTTCAATTGAAGAGGTTGGAATTAAAACATGTTCCTGCTGCCGGGCAAGTTGCTGACATTCTCACCAAGGCCTTACCACGACCGTTATACTATCAGTTTTTGTCCAAGCTTGGTGCTTATGATCTGTATGCTCCAGCTTCTGGGGGAGTGTTGAAGAAAATATGTAAAGCCCAAAATAAGGCTCATCTTGTTCCTTATATTTAGTCCCACATCTTAGGATGGAAATTCACATCCTCTCTCTCTCTTCTTATATAAGTGTACAAATACATGTATGTATGTCATGAGAAATAGAGATTAATAAAATTACTTTTTAATTTATCTCCCTTTTTGGTGAATTTCTTAACTTATGATGTTATATTTTAGATAAAAAAAAGAAGTCTCTAGACCTTTCCAATAAGGACATCCACAGGAAGTTTCGCCAAATGATAACCAAGGGGAGACAACTCCTCGCATCCCTCAAAGGCTCCAACCTGAAGAAATCAAGAATCCACAAAAGGTTATAATCTTTTGAAAGGTTTCAATAGACAGACTCTTTACTTGATAAAAAAAAGAACTGGTAAGCGTGGGCATATATGAATTTGCAAATTCATTGACATACTTTATGTAGCAAGTCAGCTGCAGAGGAAATAGCCTCTTCTCCTGGTGGTTCTATTGCCTGGAAATCAACATGAAAAGGAAATGACAGAAAAATTTAATACTTACTACAAGTATTGCTAAAAGATGAAGTATAAAACAAGACTAAAAAAATTCAACAGAAACAAAAGACATAAAGAGGAGGGAAAAAACACTGACCTCCAAGAGGAAAGATTTTATATCTCCTAAAGAAAGAAATTTGATCTGTAGACATAAATCAGTAAGAGGCATTCGCAGCATCTCTGGCACCTTCATATATTTAGTAAATAAAAATTAGCATGGTTGACGCAATTATGATTAAAATTAATCCATGTTAGAAAAACTAATTGGAACTAAAAATTAGCATGGTTGACGCAATTGATGATGGAAAAAAAGAATGCTATACCGAATATTATGTAATATCCATATGACATATGGTAGGCTCTAATTGGAACTAAGGAGGCAAATGGATGGACTGTATATGCACTAGCACTAATCCGACAATTAACTTGCAATAATAAACTTTATAAACGAGGCTACAGACAAACCACAATCAAGTTGAACTCCAAAATAGGAAACATGTGGTATAGTACATATGTGAGAGCGCGAAAACTAACTACACATGTGAATAAGTCCTAACAAACCACAAGAGACTTGTAGGCAAAGAATATAAATTAATATGCCCAAAAACAGTGAATAAACACGCAATTTGACAATAAAGATTTCACAATCAATCAATAAACTTATAATTCCTACGAGGTAGAAGGCTCCATGGATGTAGAGGTGACAAATCTGAAACCGAAACGGAAGGGTGGACTGAATGGTATCTGTCCTGAACCTGGATGGTAGTCTCCAGCCTCCTAGGTTGCATCGAGGGCTTGGGTAGGGGTGCTGTTCTGCAGGATAGCAGGATTGTATGTTTGGAATGGGTACTGGGAGGTTTAATGGAGATAGAGGCGGGTATGGTCGGCTGTTGGGAAGGAGATTGGACGGGGCAAAGAGTAATTCCCGAGGTGAAATTACACTTGCATATGGTCTGGAAAGGAACGGAACTTGGATGGGGGAAGGAAATGGTGGGACAGGTCCAGTGAGGTGGTTTCAAAGTTCGTCAGTGGGGCTGGGAGGTAAGGGAGTGTGAGGGAGTGAGAGGAGCGATGGGGAGATGTGTTTGAGTGGAGAGGTTTTCCGTTATAAGTGGGATAGTGTAGATGTAGACGGTTACCGCGGGGGAATGTGTTGGGATTCTGGGTCTGAGGAAGGGAGGTGTACTTGATTGTTTAGTGTGTGTGTGTGTGTGTGTGTGTGTGTGTGTGGGGGGGGGGGGGGGGGGGGGGGGGGGGGGGGGGGGCGATGAGGATGGTGAGAATGGGTTGCAATAGAAGAGGGGATGGTTATGTCAGTGGTTATAGGTAGTCACTAGTTAGCTTAGTTATTAAAGTCTTAAGGCGCAAAAGGGTCTTCGAGCCTAGGCGCAGGCGTGCGCCTGACAAGAGCAAGGTGCAACCACATCCATTTTAAATAATCAACATCAAACATTAATTCATCTTCATGATCAGATTCTTCATCTATTCTACTCATTAATCATTCGTTACTATCATTTATACCACTTCAAAAATAGAATCAATATGGTCATTTGCATCATATCTAAGTCTCAACAATCAATTATGTTTCACAAGCACTAAACCATGCAAAAATTATTGAGTTGTTACATTATTTCTTTCTTTATTTTGAAAAAAAAAATTACAAACAGAAATCTCACTCACATGCGCCTTTTATGCTCTAAAGGTGCACGAAGGCGCAAGCCTCTAAGCTTGGTGAGCCTTAGGCGCGCCTTTAACAACATAGCTAGGTAATTGCGTAGATAGTGGGGTAGTGGAGATGGTGGTCGGAGGTGGTGATGGAGAACTGAGGTAGAGGGATGGTGGCCGGAAATTGAGGTGGAGTGGTGGTTAGGTCGTCCAAGGAGGAGTGGGGGAGGGAAGGAGATGTCCAAGCTTCGCACCCGAATTACAGCTTTGGCACCGGTGATCAGAAGAAAGAGTTTTCACCTTTCAATGATCATCAAATGAGCATTCTACCTCAATTTATAGAATAAGGAGGGTCCATGAATGGTCATAATTCTCTGATCATGACGACAACCAAAATATACTAAATAAATATCAGAGAAATACAAATAAAATATTAAAATTCCTAGGTCGGCGATCCGCTCGAAATGAATGGTCTTTATCGTCACTATCGATTCCTTGGTTGGCACATGTAGACCCATAGAAGTTGTGTAATGTGATCCTCATCATCATCTGTATTAATATTACTAAGGATAATTTTCAGAAGGCATATAAACTGATAATAAATCTGACTGGTATGGGAATCAATTAACTTAATGAACTTAAACTTTCAAATAGAAGAAGCATTTGGGAGTGGCTACAGTATAGGAAAAACATGAAATTTAAAAAAAATTAATTATAACATGAACCGGATAATCTGGACAGTGCTTAAGTAATTGTAAAAATATTGAAGTCAATAGCAACAAGTCATTTCCCCTGAATTTTAGCAGAAGCATAATCCCTACTCACAGTTTGAATTTGTTCCATTTGCCCGTGCATCTAAAGATCAATTTATAGAACATGTTAGAATTAAAAAAAACGTATCAGATAATTTCCTTTCCATTCAAAAGGCCAGTATTTTATATTTGTCTTAATGAAAATGACCATGATATGTTGAGTACTCCAACACCACCATAATTGCATAAAAATTTGAAACTTCATAGTTAAGAAAGTGTATAGTAATTATGTGTGATATTTATGTGCTTGTCACACTTTTAAGAGTCTAAAATTTGGGTTGCGTTATTATATTAACTTCTTTGGTATATTATAACATTATTTTTCTTAAATGATAAAGTATTAATATATTCTTCATAATGTGATTTTGACATTTTAGACGGATGCACAATGCACCATGGCTCTACAGAGACCTTGATCCATGGTGCGCAATTCGCAATTTACAAATAAGAAGTAAAACTGAGGCAGCATTACTGGGAAAGGAAGAAAACCTGAAAGGGGCGCATGAGTTTCTCAAACCTATGGAGAGTATATAAACAAAAGCAAATTCCAGGCTTTACACGGCCAGCTCTCCCTCGTCGTTGCTTGGCATTTGCCTGGGATATCCATTCTTCAACCATGCTCGACATTTTCTGTACAAAAAACGGCAAGGAAAAAACATAGAAATATAAATCATGGATCTTTATTTTGATGTGCATACAGAAATTAGACAATACAAATTTATTCTTTAGCTATATCATTCTTTCCTGAACTTCAGTATTCACTGGAAAGATGGATAATCAAACAGAAAACTATACGCTATAAAATATGTTTTAGCATTTAAAACATAATATTTCTTAGTCGGTTTCAATGAGAAACAGAAAAATGAAAAGATTATGCTAGCATAAGGTAAATGATAATTATGAAACAAGATAGGTTAATAATGTCTGGCAAATGTAAATAATGCTATAAAAACCTCATTGAATGACCTGTAGGTTCAACAACCACAGCTTAATTGTTTATAAAATAAAAAGCAGAAAACTTAGGCCCCGTTTGGGAGGGCTTTTGAGCTCCTTTTCGTTTTCTGAAAAATGCTACCGCGCTTTACAAATTGTTTGGAATGTCTATTGGTGGGAAAAGTTGTCGCTCAAAACTCCTTTTTCTGCTCTTTTTGGAAAATCACGGGCCTCCTCCAGTCACGCCTTTTTCAACCGCTGCAGAAATCCTTTTCTCCTCCCGATCCAGTTTGACGCAGCGGAAACCCTATCTGCTCCTGATGATCCAGTTCGACGACGCAAACCTTATCCCCTCCCGACGACGATCCAGGTCACGAGCCCGTCTCCTCCTGACGATCTTCCCATTCGCGAGTCTTCTGTCTCCTCCGGGGTCCAGTTTGATGAAGATCATGTTCGCAATTCTTGTCGTCTCCCGATCATCTACAGATTCGACAGGTATGAATCCTCTCCTTCTCAAATGATCTAATTCATTTTTGGCTCTCAATCGTTTGTTTTTTGGGCTCAAATAACAGTTCAAAAGACCTTTGCAAAGAACCGATCCGATTCGTTTTTACCATGATCTGAAGATCTTATTCGTTTTTGCAAAGAACCGATCTTCTCCGGATACATTTTTTGTTTTTCTGATTCGTGTTTGCCAAACAGTTTTCTGATTCGTTTTTGCCAAGCAGTTTGCAAAGAACCGGTCTTCTCCCTCTGTCTCCTCCCGATCCAATTCGTGTTTTTTGGCTCAAATAACATTCCTTTTTAGATCGTTCATGTATAAGTAGAGAGAGCAAATAAAGTATTGTTCTGCCCTAACCCAAGGGCAAGCATACAGGATACAATACACATGACATATCACGTGTCATAGCAGCGGTAAAATGACAAACTAAAAACTAAAATACGCATATTCAACTCTCCCCCTCAAGTTGGGAGTATATATCAATCATTCCCAACTTGATCGTATCATCCATAAAATTGTCATAGCTTGGTCCTTTGGGAAGTCGTCTGTGAGTTGATCATGAGAATTCACAAAAGGTGTGCAGATATTTCCCTTGTCTAGGTGATCTTTGATGAAATGTTTGTCAACTTCAACATGCTTCGTTCTATCATGTTGCACCGGATTGTGAGCAATATTGATGACAACTTTGTTGTCGCAATAGATAGTAACAGGTTTATTCACCTGGAGTCTCATATCCTGAAGAATAGTCTTCAACCACAACCCCTCACATACTCCTTGTGCCATAGCCCTATACTCCGCTTCGGCACTTGAGCGAGCAACAACATTCTGTTTCTTGCTGATCCCACGTCCTGGAGACTTCTTGAGGTATCTCAATACCCGATATGCAGCCTGCTGATGGCGAACTATGGGAGAGTGCATGAATCTACTTAGGACACCCACGACATACGTAATATCAGGGCGAGTATGAGATAAGTATATGAGTCTCCCAACCAATCGTTGGTACCTTGAGATGTCAACTTTCTCCCCTCTGGCATCAACATCAATCTTGTGATTAGCCTCAATAGGTGTATCCACGAGAGCACACCCAAGCATACCATTTTCCTCCAGAAGATCAAGGGTATACTTTCTCTGAGAGATGAAGATCCATCGGCGAGACCTTACTACTTCAATCCCCAAGATATATTTCAACTTACCCAGATCGTTGACTTCAAATTTTTTGCCCAATTGTTCTTTCAAGTGCATGATTTCCTCCCGGTCATCTCCTGTAATAATGATGTCATCAAAGTATACAATGAGTATCGATATTTTAGTTCCTCTTCTCTTGACAAAGAGAGTATGATCAACATGTCCTTGAATATAACCTAGTTGTAGCATGGTTTTGTTAAACCGTCCAAACCAGGCTCTAGGGGATTGTTTCAGGCCATATAGGGATTTCTGCAGACGGCAGACCTTTCCATTGGACCCTGCTTTGGTAAAGTCAGGTAGGATAGTCATGTAGACTTCTTCTTCCAGATCACCATACAAGAAGGCATTTTTGACATCAAGTTGTTGTAACTCCCACCCAAGACATACAACACAAGAGAGAATCACACGAATAGAATTCATCTTTGCAACAGGGGCAAAGGTTTCTTGGTAGTCAATTCCTTGGGTTTGGGTATACCCTTGAGCGACAAAGCGTGCTTTATACCGCTCCATCACTCCATCTTGATTTTGTTTAACAGAGAAAAAACAGCGTGATCCAATTGTTCGCTTCCCAGGGGAAGACTCGCAAGTTGCCATGTTCCATTTTTTTCCAAAGCACGCATCTCTTCTTCCATAGCCAGTTTCCACTCAGGTATCTGAGTAGCCTCCTGCCAGGACTTAGGAATCACAATAGAGGAGAGAGATGAGATAAAAGTTTTGTGAGTATGAGAGAGGTGATGATAAGAAATGTAATTGGCAATGGGGTGTTTGGTGCCACCAGTATTACCTTTGAGAAGAGCAAGGGGAACATGGAGGTCATCATCCGAATCTGGAGCAGAAGTGGGCACCGACACTGGTGGGACATCCACGGATGGTACTTTCTCAGCGGTACGAGGTCTGCGAGAGTATGTATATAATATAGGAGGAATAGGAGTGGGAGGATTCGAAACAGTACTGGGAGAAAAAGGAGCAGGAGTAGAAGGAATATGAGGAGAAGCAACTATCGGAAGAGGAGAGTCGAGGGTCCCGTCACTTTTACTACTCGTCTCCCCTTGACGAGGACCAAAATATGACTCCCCCTCACGAAAAGTAACATCAACAGTGCAGTAGAAGCGACGTGTAGGAGGGTGATAACATCTATAAGCTTTGGTGGTAGGAGAGTAGCCAACAAAAACACATTTAATAGAACGAGCGTCTAATTTATCGCGATGCGGGGTATGAACATGAACAAAGCAAACAGAACCAAAGATGCGGGGAGAGATGTGAGAGGTGTGGACAACGTATTTCTGGGATAAACGGGAAAGGGGCGTATTGTATTGAAGGGAGCGCGACGGTAGACGATTAATAAGATGAGTTGCAGTCAAAACTACATCACCCCAATAGGAGTTGGGAAGGTGCGTGGCAACTAACAAACACCGAGCAACCCAAGTAAGTGCCTATTTTTTGTTCGGCCACGCCATTTTGAGAAGATGTATGGACACAGGTGGTTTGGTGAAGAATGCCATGTTCGGCAAGATAGGCACCAAATGCTCCCTGATCAACATACTCCCCACCATTATCGCTACGAAGCACACGAATTGTGCCATTAAACTATGTAATAACCATTTGATGAAAGGAGCGAAAACAAGTAAACACGTCACTCTTCCGTTTTAATAAATACAGTCACGTAGTATGGGAATTACAATCAATAAAGGTGACAAACTATTTATAGTCAGATAAAGATATCACGGGGGATGGACCCCAACCATCGGAATGAATTACATCAAACGGACAGGAACTAGGAAAAGAAACATGACTGAGAATATCACGAGCATGCTTTGATAGTTCACAAGTGTCACAAGTAAACGATTTAATTAAACAACTGAAAGCAGTAAATAGTTTGGTAAGATATAAAGCAGAAGGGTGGCCAAGACGAAGATGTCAGCGCCGGATGTCATGCAAAGTCGGAGCACGGGTGGTGGAGAGAGCACTGGGAGATACCGGTTGGTTCAACAAGTACAATCCGCCAACGTTCTTACCACTGCCAAGCATCCGCTTCGTATCCAGATCCTAAAACACATAAATATCAGGAAAAAAAGGTTACAGAGCAGTTTAAAGAGACAGTTAAGTGACTAATGGAGAGAAGATTGCGAGGAAACGAAGGGACATGCAAGACCGAAGAAAGAGACAGGTCGGGAGAACAAGCAATGGTTCCTTTGCCAGCAATAGAAGAGAGGGAACCATTGGCAGCAATAACCTTATCACGACCAGAGAGAGGAATATAGGAGATGAAATCTGAGGCAATGCCGGTCATGTGATCAGTCGCACCCGAGTCAATGATCCACTCGGAAGGGGATGAAGACACGACATGAGCACTGGAGATGACTGAAGTAGCAAACGCGGTAGTGGAATCAGTCGATGTAGAGTCGGACTGAGAACACAACAGACGGTGAAATGCCTCTAACTCCATAGCAGAAAGACCTCCAAAGAGGAGGGGGGTCCTCATAAACTTCAGTCGAATGCGCAGAATACTGTGTGCGGGCACCAGCCTGACGACCACCACCACGGTGACCACCTCTCCCCCGAGCACCAGATCCCAGACCAAGGGGAGCAAGATAGAGGTGAATACGAAAACAGACGTCCTTAGTATGTCCTTTCTTCCCGCAGTGGCCGCATATATGAGAGGAGAAAGGAGGAGGCCCACAACCAATCCCAGCAAGAGCAGAGTGGTCAGTAGAGGAACCAAGAGAGCGGCGACGATTCTCATCACTGAGGAGCATATTAAAGGCTTCCCTAAGAGAGGGAAGAGGCTCGCGGTGGAGGACGTGCAGGCGAACAGCATCAAACTCCATGTTGAGCCCCATAAGAAAGACGTGAACACAAAAGCGGTTTTTATCCTTCTGAAGAGCAGGCGCATTGGCAGTGCATGCAGAAGTAAAGGTGTTGAAGTAATCCAGTTCCTGATAAAGACGTTCGAACTCCGAGTAATAAGCAGAAACAGACATGGTTCCCTGCTTCAGCTCCAAAACACGGCGAGTGAGCTTATAAATCTGCGTCGAACTCCCTACCTCAGAGTAGGTGTCACGGGCCCTTTTCCAAATTTCGTGAGCAGAATCCAGAAGCATGTAGATGCGATATACCTGAGGGGACATAGAGTGGAGTAACCACAAGACAACCAAGGAATTGTCTGCATCCCATTTTTTCCAAGAGGGATCGGTACGCAGTGGCTCAACAGTGGTTCCATCAATATGTCCATATAGCTGGTGACTTCGAATAGCATGTTGTGCTTCCCTGGACCTTCAAGATAATGTGTCATCCAAGGCAACAGTAGTGATCTTTAAGGAACCAGATTGGTCGTGGCTCCAAGGAGGATCACCGGAGGGAACTATGCGGGGAAAAAATGAGATATCAAAGGAATCACCCATCGATGGCCATCCGAAGGCAACTAGCAATAAGAACTCAAGACAGAAGAAACCACATCCTACGAGTGTCCCTTAGATCTCGCGGTCGGAAAGGACACCAGAGGATGTGACCATGATGTCTCCGGCAGCCCCCATGGACGACAAAACGGCCGGAGACGAAGGACCGCCCGTAGAACGGGCGGAAAGAGGCGTTGGAAGCTGCGAAACTAGGGCTGGAAGTTGTGGAACTAGGGCTGGAGCGACGATGGACGTTGCTGTTGACGGAGGCGGGAGCGACGCTGGACGCTACTGCGACGTTGGACGTTGCTGCTGACAGAGGTTGCGTTGGGATCGAGCGCCGGTGCTGGAGGTGGGATCATGAGACGACTCCAGAAGCGACGTTGAATGCGAGATCGAGCGACGGAAGCGGCACTAATGCGGGATTTGGATTGAGGGACGGAAGCGGAACGGGATGCCCTAGGCTCTGATACCAAGTAGAGAGAGCAAATAAACTATTTAGGGTGTTTCATGGTTTGCTGATAAGACCCTAAAACCCTAAACCCTAACCCAAGAGTGAGCATACATATATAGGATATAATACACGTGACATATCACGTGTCATAGCAGCGGTAAAATAACAAAAAATATAGGTATTTCATGGTTTGCTGATAAGATCTACTTGTAGTATCCGGAAAGTGCAAGCTAATATGTAGATAGTGATTTTTTATAAAGCATTTTATACGTTTGCTAATAATCACATTAATCCAACAATTACACATCTGTTTTAAAAAAATATATATAATTTCAACAAACTTCATGTTATTTCTTTGAAAGAATTGGTTATAAGTTTCATTACATGATCATTGCTCCCAATGAAATACGAGCCCACAATTTAGCTCAAACAAAGCTGTAACTTTGAAAAAATGCAACAATACGCAGCTGTTCTAACAATATAGCAATACTAATAATAAGTTAAAAAACATGAAATTTTGAAATGGTCAAAATACAACATTAATAAACATCACAAGCAGGAACAGGTCCAAAGTTATAGCAATACTTCATGCTTGTGTAATATGTGTTTGTCATAAATTTTTTCTGTGTTTGTGTGTACGTATCTGTGGTAAATTTATTTTATTTGTTTATGTCCAGTTTGCAGAATTGGTAAACACAAAGAAGGTGGAATCTCTGCAACTTTGTAAACGAACGATGTGATGATATTTTGTGATTTATGCATAAAAAATTGAGTTGGGGAATAGATCAACTACACATTTTAGCAAAGACGGGTGGAATAATCAGATTTAATGATATGGCAGCATCGGGCTGGATATCCACTACAACGAGGGTTCTTAAAGCCATATTCAGATACACGATATCATTTACCAGACTTTGCACGGGGAAATCGGCCTATACAAGGAAGACATAAAATATTCAACCATGCGCATTCATGAATGCGTAGTGTCATAGAACGAACATTCGGTGTTTGGAAGAAAAAGTGGGTTATACTCAGGGACATGCCTCAATATAGTTTAGCAAAACAACGTGATATTGTCATATCAACCATGACTTTGCATAACTATATTCGTAGACATACAACTCGTTCTAATCCAGATTTCATGGTCTGTGATGATGACGAGAAGTTAATATATCATGAGGCACATGTAATAAGAAAAATCATGCACCAACCACTAATATAACATCAAATGCATACCGTGTTAGAGGTGTGCGAGTGAGTGTTGATGAAATGATTGCATTGCATGACTGCATTGCAGAACTGTTGTACCAAGCTGAAGCAGAAGACGATATGTCTCACAGGGGATTGACGACATGAGCAGAATGCAACGACAAGAGCAGAAGACAAACCGCAAGAAAAAAACTGCGACATGGGCACACGGGACCGAGAGTGAAAAGAACGAGAGCGAGAGTGGAAGATTTCTGAAGAAATTTCAGATCGTCAACATTTTAGAGCGCCGAAATTTCAGATCGTCAACATTTTAAGGCGCCGAAATTTCAAGGAGGAGTCAATTCCTGCTCTGATATCATGTTAAAATAGAAGAGAGAAATATTTTGTACAGTCATATTCATCCACAAAGGGGTATTATATAGAAAATACATGGACTCATAAACTCAAAACGACAATGTAGGACTAAACTGAACATACTTAAATACCTAAATATTAATATAAAATTAATGACTTCAACAAGTGAAAATGTCGGTCAGCTCTTTACATGAAGTAACAAACGGAGTGCATATTCAACTATTAATAATTTCCTCTCTGAAGAAGTAGTAATCTACTTTTATATGTTTTGTTCTTTCATTGAACACGGGATTTTTAGATATGTAGATGATAACTTAATTATCACAGAACATCGGTAGAGGAGAGTTGTAAATTTTACCAAAATCTTTCAGAAGTGTCATCAACCACTTCAACTCATAATCAGTCTGAGTCATACTTCTGCATTAAGCTTCTGCACTTAACCTAACCACTGCTTATTTAGTGTTTCTCCAAGTATCTAGAATATGACATACGTAAAGTATCTAGAAGTTGATTTTCAATCGTTTATCATTTGCATAGCTTGCATACGAATATGCTTCAATATGTAAGTGATTGTTTCATTTTGTTGGTTGATCTGATTCCAGCGGGTGCACGTCATATGGGACTGCATCGTGTGGGACCGCCTCATGTGCAGATTATCTCCGTTGGATTATCCTCGGAGGCCCGTGTTGTGCAAATTGTCTATCGCACATCAGCCGCATGTGTTTATAAGTCATGTCCCGCTCCTATCACTACAGAGTTTTGGGATGGAAGGGCGGATCGGGGATTATAAGTGCAGGTGGGTGATACACAGTAGGCAATGTGGGACTTATCAACAACATGGGCCACTGCGGATAATTTGCACATTGGACAGTCCCACACGAAGCGGACCGACAAAATCAGGTCAACCAGCATGCCCCCGCAATGAGTCAAACTTTGCTCTGATACCATCTAAGAAACTCGCACTTTGATTCCAAAACTCTGACGTAATAGGAGGAGTGGGACCGGTCTTATAGACACAGACGAGTGATGCACAGTAGGCAAGGTGGGACTAATCAACAGACGAACATTTGATATATTCTAATTTCTAATACTTTTAATGAAGTTTCAAGATGACACGATCTAGAAGTCTGCATAAATTGTCTGACCTCCCAACAGCAAAAGAGATTCAAATCTAATTGTGGTGAGATAAATGAGGTTACCGATCATAAGCCTATAACGAGTGATATATTTTAAAGGAATGACTCATCACAAAGTCTATCAGTGCCCATAGGCATTTGACATTGAGCAGGCTTCGTACTAAGAAAACATGTTTCTTCAATTAGATCTAGGACTTTCGTATGAAGAGAGAGCGAGATGCATTGCTTCTGGAAAAAATTAATGGTAGAAAAAACCTAACTTATCAAACCATGTTCTGGGACTTTGTTTAAGACTATAGATGGCCTTCTACAGCTTGCACACTTGAGACTCTCAGAACAACATAACCTGATGGTTGCTCCATATAGATTACTTTGTGCATATCTCCATATAAGAAGACATTTTTGAAATTGAGCTGGAACATTTGCCAATTTTGAGGTCAACCCCAAGAAGAGTGCCTGGAAATATTGATACAGGTAACTGTATAGAATATGTAAAAGAAATAAACACAATATGCCTAGGTCAACCCCTTCGCAACCAGACATGCTTTTTATTTGTTCACAATGCCGTCATGGAGAAATTTGATGACAAACAGCAATATCGCCATCAGATGAGGTAAGAATAAGAATCCAAGTACACTGGGATGCAAAGGCAAAAATCTCCTCGTCATACTGCTTTACAGCAAGGTATGTGAAGAGCTTCATGGTCTTTAGTAGAGGCGGTGATGGTAGAAATTGTCAAGGCAAATCGGTTGTAAGAATGACTGTAATTTGCATAAAACACAATATTAGTGTTAGAATTATGTCTATTTTTCCGTCTTTTTGCTAGTTGTATTTCCTTTATTGCTCGTGTAGTTTCTCCCTCCAATATCTAGGAGTGAGCCTCCTTTCAAAGAAAATAACAATTTCGTATTCTCCAACATGGTATCAGAGTCGGGCGTGCCCTAGCCAGCGCGACTGTTCTCACGTCGTTCTCGCGTCCGCCACAGCCCGACATCGTCTACGTCTCTCATCTCAATGCATCACCTCCCTTCGGAGCCCGATCCAGCCACCACCTCCCTAGCGCCTTCCGCAGCAGGTCGACCCGTCGTCACCTCTTTCGCAGCAGCCGTCATCGCCTTTCTCAAAGCAGCAGGTGTCGCTTCTTTCGTCGTAGCAGGCTTCTGCTTCCCGCTGCGTTCGTCTCCGCTTCCTTTGCAGCAGCAGTGCCGGACTCCACCCCTTTCTGTTCTTCCCGACGCCGGATCTATGCTGCCTTGAGCCCGTACTTGCTCCTTTGGGGTCCATTCTTCCTCTCTATTGTGGGGATGTTTTCTCCCCCTTCTTTCCATGCGTGATTGCGAGCTTCGATTGGTTCCACTGTCCGGATAGGGGTTGATTTCTCTCCTCTCTATAAGTGAGATCCTTTTTTCAGCATCGTGATTTCTATTCTAGGTTCGTTATGCCAGGGAGTGTTAATTCTCCAAATGTCTCCTTCGGTGGGAGGGCCCCTCAAGATCCTTTGCCTCCTACTGGATCTATTTGTACCTCCCATGATCACGGGACTCCTCATATCACTACCATTAAATTGGACGGAACCAATTATCTCCTGTGGGCTCGTTCCATTACTCTGGCTCTCAAGAGTCATTGTCTGTTTGGATACATCAGTGGTACCACCAGGGTACCGACAACAACCTCCCAGATTGGCCTCAATGGGAATCTGAGAACTCCTTAGTGATGTCATGGTTGACCAACTCCATGCGGGAATCTTTGCCCGCAACAATTTATTTCTGGACACTACGGTCGACATTTGGAAGCGGGCCGAGATTACCTATTCCTGTAGAGGGAATGCCGCTCAGATTTTTCAATTGCGGCGACGGATGTTCCTTGACTCCGGCGCCACAAATCTGATTCTGGCTCCTCCACTCAGTGGATCCTTGACTCCCACAGACCACATGATTGGTTCTTCTACAGGTTTTGTTTCCTACATACCATTGTCTGGTAGGGACAAAGTGAGCATTGCAGATGGATCTCTGTCTCCCATTGTCGGGAAAGGATTCATCTCTTGCTCCTCCCTCACCCTCTCTTCTGTTCTCCATGTTCTCAAGTTTACCCGCAACCTGCTTTCTATTAGTCACCTGACTAATTCAATGAATTGTTCAGTAACTTTTTTCTCTCGTCTTGTATCTTTCAGGACCTGAAGACGGGGACGGTGATTGGCTCTGGTAAACTGTGTGATAGCCTTTGCCTGTTTGACCCCTCCAACTCTGTCTCTTGTCTGCACGCTCTTTCTGCAACTCAGACCTCTTTGTAGATTCCTGGCACTTCGCCTGGGTCATCTGTCTCTCTCTACTATGCATCTTTTATTTCCAAATATGTCAAATGTATCTTTGAATGCTTTTAAATGTGATGTGTGTGCTCTCATTAAACATCATGCTTCTCTTAATCATGTGTCTAAACCTAGTGCTTCTCTTTTGTTGTAGTCCATACTGATGTTTGGGGTCCTTGCCATGTTACCTCTATTTCTGGTTTTCACTGGTTTTAGATTTATTGAATGCTTTTTCTCGTTGTACTTAGGTATACTTAATGAAAAACAAAATTGATGTGTTTCCGTTATTTCAACGTTTTCATAAGATGGTGGCTACCCAATTTAACATTGTCATTAAAGTTCTGCGCAGTGACAACGGTCGTGAGTACATTGACTCTTTCTTTGAGCGTTATCTCAGTGATCAGGAAATTATACATCAAACCTCTTGTGTCTATACCCCGGCTCAGAATGGGGTCTTCGGGCGTAACAATCGCCACCTCCTTGAGGTAGCTCGTTGCCTCCTCCTGAAGATGCACCTTCCCAAGCATTATTGGGGCGTTGCAGTTCTTACTCTGCGTACCTTATTAATCATATGCTAACTCGTGTTCTTGGCTCTTTCTGTCTCTCCCACTCATCTTCTCCCTCGGATCTTTGGGTGTGTTTTGTCCATGTGCACCCCAAGTCCAAACTTGATCCTCATGCCCCCAAGTGTATCTTTATTGGGTATTCTCGTACCCAGAATAAGGTACATATGATTTCATCCTGCATCCAAAAAGACATTTGTAATTATGGATGTCACGTTTCGGGATTCTGAGTCCTACTACGAGCCCTCACTTCAGGAGGAGTCTTATCCAATGGTAGTGAGCTCTCTTCCACTACCCATTCCTCTTTATCCTCCCCTTCCCTCTACTCCTACTCCTTCGTTGTCTATGCATGCTACTTTTACTTCTTTGCCTACTCCTACTCCTACTCCTATGACCGCTCCTCCTTTACAAGTGTATACTTGGAGGAATAAGGGTCAAGGTACATCAGCTTCGCTCAGGCTGCCCGCTCCAACATCGGAACCATCTTTGGGGACTCAATGTAACTGTATCTCTACCCAAGATCCGATGTCCCACTTTGTGTCCTATGACTCAATATCTCCTCACATAAAATCTATGTTGCCTCTCTCTCTTCCATTTCTAACCCCTCAACCTGGAAGGAAGCTATTGAGCACCAAAAGTGGCAGGATGCCATGCGTGAGGAAATGTTGGTGTTGGAAAAGAATTGCACATGGGAATTAGTTCTTTTACCACCAGGCAAGACCGTGGTTGTGTGCAAGTGAGTGTTCTCCGTTAAGCAGAACTCTCAAGGTGTTGTTGAACGATACAAGGCTCGATTAGTGGCTAAGGGCTATACTAAGACCATGGGGATCGACTATCAAGAAACCTTTGTTCCTGTGGCAAAGATGAATTCTATAAGAGTTTTGTTCTTGTGTGCTGCCTACAAAGGGTGGACTTTGACCCAGTTGGATGTGAAGAATGTTTTTCTTCATGGGGATATGGAAGAAGAAGTATGCATGTCTTTACCATCGGATCTTACCCCGGAAGGATCTGGGGGAAAGGTATGCAGGCTAAAGAAAGCTTTGTATGGCCTAAAGCAATCCGCTCGGGCCTGGTTTGGGAGATTACATAGAGCTATGGTCACTTTTGGATACTCACAGAGCAATGTCGATCACACTTTATTTGTAATGCACGAGCATGGAAGACTAACTGCTCTTATTGTCTTTGTGGATGATATCATTATAACAGGCGATGATACTGAAGAAATCCAGACTCTGAAATAAAGATTGTCAAAGGAATTTGAAGTAAAAGACCTGGGAAATCTCAGGTACTTCCAGGATATTGGGGTCGCTCGGTCAAAGCATGGGATATTCATATCTCAGAGGAAGTACATCATAAACTTGCTTCAGTCACCTGGGATGAGTGAGTGTAGACCTGTCGACACCCCAATTGAAGTCAACCATAGATTGGGAAGAGATGATGGGCAAGTAGTAGCAGATATCACAAGATTTCAACGACTGGTTCGTCACCTTATCTATTTATCTCATACTCGCCCGGACATTTCTTATGTTGTTGGTGTCATCAACCAGTTCATGCACTTACCAAAAACACGTCACTTAGAAGCTGCTCACAGAATCCTACGGTATCTCAAGTCCGCTCCTGGAAAGGGTACCTTGTTCTCCCCGAGTAAAGAATTGATTGTTGAAGTCTATATTAATGTTGGTTGGGTTGGCTCCGTTGAGGACCAGAGGTCCACCTTTAGGTATTGTTCTATAGTCGGTGGTAATTTGGTAACCTGAAGAAGTAAAAAACAACATGTGGTTGTCGGGTCAGTGCGGAGGCAGAATTTAGAGCTATGGCTCATGGGATTTGCGAAGGACTGTGGATTAGGTCTTTTTGAATGATCTTGGCATGGAAATCAAGGACCCTGTGAGACTTTATTGTGATAACAAGGACGTCATTAGCATTTCTCACAATCATATCCAACATGACCGCACAAAGCATGTCAAGGTTGATCGTCACTTCATCAAAGAGAACATAGAAAGAGGAGTAGTGAGCACACCATTTGTCCCTTCAATCAACAATTAGATGATGTTCTCACCAAGGGATTAAGTCTGAGTGCTTTTGGAAAAATCATGTGCAAGTTGGGCATGCAAGACATCACACGCCCAACTTGACGGGAAGTGTTAGAATTATGTCTATTTTTTCATCTTTTGTTGGTTGTATTTCCTTTACTGCCCTTGTAGTTTCTCCCTCCTATATTCAGGAGTGAGCCTCCTTTCAAAGAAAATAACAATTTTCTATTCTCCACCAATTAGTAATCGGATGATGTGTACTTCCACGTACCTCCTTCCACAAAGCAATGTCAACATCCTAATTTGAGTCTGCAGGTGTGAAGGATCCTCCATAAGAAAGAGAACTGACCTACGAGTAGACATCGGGGATTTAAAAGTGGAAGGAGCTATGGGAGCGAGAGTAGCAGGATGTTCATTATAATGGTAAGAAAAAAGGTATGAGAGGAGGAGGGGTATATGTCTAGAAGGTGGTGTAGGAGGTGTGATATCAGGTGGAGAAGCATGAATGATGTGAGATCCTCAATACTTATAATAATTGCTTATCGGAAAATAAGCCATTAATGTTAATTCACCTTAATAATAGTGTCATAGCATCCTATAATTGAAATAAATTTATTTTAAAATTTGGAGAATATTTTCCATTTTTATGAAGTTTAATTCATGAACAAACCTATTTTATTGATTTAAATTAAAATAGAACAAATTATTTAATATGAAAAATTTATGAAATATTTTTCTTAAACCTAAAATATTTTTCTTAGCTCTAAAATTCATTAGGAAATTTTTCCAAATTTTTAGTGAAGTATTTAGCCTTGTAAGGAATTTAACATTAAATTTTAAGCATTAGTCAAATTTCATTATTAAAGTGGGCTTCATCTCTTAACATGAAGAGATCCTAGCCATTCATGACCCTTCCAACTCCCATGGATGAGATGTAATGAAGTTTAAGACCCTTCTCAACCCCTTTAAGGAGCAGTCGGCCGCGTATAGACCCAAACTGAGCCCTCCCTGCTTCGGTTCACAAGCATAAGGCAACCGCAACTTGTCCCTCCTCCGACACCTGCGTGGAGCAGCTCCTTCGTGCATTACGTCGCCCATAGCCTCATGGAGGTCCTCCCTCGTGAAGATCGATGCCTCCATGTTGCGTGGAGTCCCTCTCATGGAAAGTAGACGGCCTTCCCAAGTAATCCCCTCTATTTAAGCTTCATTCTTCATCCCCATGGATTTCTTTGCTCAAATCTTGGAGAAATCTTCCAACCATAACTTCCATCAGAGATTTTCGGGTTTCCCATTCATTCCAAGGACGGTTTCACGGCTCTCAAGGGTTATTCAAGGAAAGGTAAGGCTTCTCTTGCCAATGATAAGTATTTCTCTTGCCCTAATTTTCTGTGTGCTTTAGAGTAATTATTTATACCCATTCATATGAACTATGAGAGCTAAATTAGCTAGAATCATCTTAGATGTTTAGGAAATGATTTCTAGATACAATGTTATGAACTCCTTTTCTAACCCTTTTTCTTGCCTTGATTTTCCATGCGCTTAAAAAATTTCAGATTATCTTTAAGTTTGGAAATGAAGAAGAATTTAATGTTTATGGCTAATGATAAATCTTGATCATGCATGACTAATCTTGATGCATAAATCTCTGAAAATTTAGAGGTGTTTCCTATAATGATCTACCTTAAATCTCCTAGCATGCAAATTGTTGGCGAGAATGAAAGTTGTATTATTCAATAAACATACTCCTTAATATATAGGAGTAGGAACACCGGGGTTACAATCGTAATCAAGCTGAAACTTATAAATTACGTAATAAGATACTCGCATAATTCCAACACTCCCCCTCAAGTTGGGCATGTAATATCCGTCATGCTTAACTTGCCCAATATTTTATCAAAAGAACATTGACTTAAGCCTTTAGTAAGAACATTTGCCAGTTGTTGGTTGGAAGGAACGAAAGAAGTGCTCACAATTCCCCTCACTATGTTTTCCTTGATAAAGTGTCTGTCCACTTCTATGTGTTTGTACGGTCATGTTGAACCGGGTTGTGGGCAATGCTGATAGCAGCTTTGGTATCACAATAAATCCTGATTGGACCCCTGCATACAATACCAAGGTCCCGCATAATCGACTGAATCCACAATCTTTCACATATCCCCTGTGTCATCGCCCTGAACTCAGCTTCTGCACTGGATCTGGCCACAACATGTTGTTTCTTACTCCTCCATGTCACCAGATTACCCTCAACTAGGGAACAATATCCAAATGTAGATCTCCGGTCATCATTAGAACCAGCCCACATCTGTATAGATCTCTATGGTTAAAACATTGTTGGGGGAGAACAAAACACCCTTGCCAGGAGTGGATTTGAGGTATCGCAAGACCTTGTGGGCAGCATCAAGGTGATGTGATCATGGCGAGTGCATGTATTGACTGAGAACCCCCATTGCGTACGAGATGTCCGGACGGGTATGCGAGAGATAAATAAGCTTCCCCACCAGTCGTTGGAAACCCGGTATGTCATCAACCACCTCTCCACCATCTCTCCCAAGCTTATGATTGGCTTCAATAGGGGTGTCAGCTGGTCTACACCCAATCATCCCAGATGTTTCCAACAAGTCTAGGATATACCTCCGCTGTGATATAAAGACATCATGTCTGGATCTGGCCACTTCAATGCCAAGAAAGTACTTGAGAGATCCAAGATCCTTCACTTCAAACTCCCTTGCCAATCGAGATTTCAGATGGTTAATCTCCTATGTGTCATCTCCAGTTATAACTATATCATCCACGTAGACAATAAGGGCAGTCAACTTACCTTGTCGGTGTTTTACAAATAGGGTATGGTTTGCATGACTCTGTTTGTATCCAAAAGTCATCATTGCCCGTTGAAACCTTCCAAACCAGGCACGCGGGGACTATTTTAAGTCGTACAAAGCTTTCTTCAACCTGCAAACCTTTCCTGCTGACTCTCTGGGAGGAAACCAGGCGGCAGAGACATGTAGACTTCCTCCTCTAAGTCCCTATGAAGAAAGGCATTCTTCTCGTCCAACTGACTAAGATTTCACCATTTACATACCGCACATGAGAGCAATATCCTGATGGAGTTCATTTTAGCAACAGGAGCAAAAGTCTCTGATAGTCGATACTTGTAGTCTGAGTATAGCCTCTAGCAACCAATCGAGCTTTGCGTCATTCAACAAGACCTTGGGGGTTTTGCTTCACAGAGAAGACCCACTTGCATCCCATAGTGGTTTTCCCGTGAGGTAAGTGAACAAGATCCCAAGTATGATTTTTATCAAGAGCCGTCATTTCTTCTAACATGGCAGCCTTCTTAAGAGCTTCCTGCCAAGAGCGAGGAATGGGAATGGAAGACAAGGAGGTGACAAAAACTCTATGTGCATGAGACAGAGTCATAGGTCACAAAGTGAGAGAGAGGATGTTGGGTGAAAAAAACATTACCTCGGTCAGTATCAGAAAAAGGATCAGGTGTTGACCCAGGAAGTGTGGGCAAGGCTTGTGTATTCGTACCCCTCCTTCGAGTATAGACCTGCAATGGAGGAGGTGGTGGAGCAACGGGATCCCCAGGTATAGAAGGCATCACCGGATCACAATACAACGGAGTAGGAGAAGGAAAGGAAGGAACAATAGGCAAAGGAAGAGAAGGGGAACTCACATCATTAGTAATCGACTCCCCCTGAAGTGAGATCCCATAGTAAGCTTCAGATTCCCGGAAGGTGACATTCATAGTAATGAACGTCCATTTAGTAACAGGATGAAAACACTTGTATCCTTTCTGGGTCGGAGAGTAGTCGATGAAGACACATCGCAGAGCTTGGGGGTCAAGTTTGGATTTAGGGTGTATATGGACAAAGCACACACCCAAAGATACGAGGCAAGAGATGAGTGGGACAGGCATTTAGGGTGGCCAGAGGAGTCTAATGCCCAAGAACCCGGGTAGGGAGGCGATTGATGAGGTAGGCAGTAGTCAAGACTACATCACCCTAATAATATTTAGGTTCATGCGGAGAAGAAGACACCGAGCTGCCTCAAGGAGATGGCGATTCTTGCGGTAAGCAACTCCATTCTGTGTGGGGGTGTAGACAGGAGGTTTGATGGATGATACCAATGTCACTCAGGTCTCAAAGCGGGAGTCAATATACTCTCGGCAATTGTCACTGCGCAAAATTTTAATTGTAGCACTAAATTGGGTAGTAATCATCCTTGCCGGAAAGTGCGTTTGCATATAGAAAATACCCTTAGCCCCTCTAGGACCTTACCCTACGTCAAGAGGTCACTGTAATTAACCCAACTTTAACTATGTTAACTTACGTCCTCGGAAGTCATGAGTCCCAAAATAACTAAACCTAGCATATACATAAAATTACAAGAAGATAGTTAAATAAAAACTCACAGATAAGATATTCGTGTGCAAGTATCTACTATGTTGATGGGATCAAAAGAACAAAACAAGATGTTTGTAAAAATAAAAACTACAATGTTTATGAGTCAAAAGAGTGTTTAACGAATAATGCATCCATGTGGCAGAAACGAACCAACTTTCTTGTCCAGGAAAGAGTAGTTATGGCTAGAGGCTTGCATCTGCTGGAAGACTAAAGGATATTGTAGCTTGATAGAGTAGAAAGTTAGTTTAATAGAACGTTTTCTATATATGTTGTCAAAATGACAAACCAGTAAGAAATGCTATATTGACATTCAATGCAATTTTATAATAATTGTCAACTTACAACAATAGAAAGGTTCTATCTTCTTGTCTTCATCATTTCAAAAAACCGTCCCATGTATATAAAAAAAAATGCATTGGTTTCTTTGTTTTTGGCATGTATGGTTGGCTGTCCAATAAACAACTTCAACACCACTCTGGGGTAATTTTTGGTGATTCAAATAAATATGTGCACATGCAACAACAATAACACAAATAACAAGGCTAGGACATAGGAATATTTTAGGGGAAGTGAAAATTTATACCAAACAAAATATTTGCAGAATATTAATCATATGTTATCTTATCATGTTGTCATTAATAAGCCATTGAAGGAAATAAAACCTTATGAGGATTAAAACGGCTCTCTTTGTGTTTTCCCGAGTCCACCACATATATGACATCATCAATAGTAATGCTCGTCTCTGCAATGTTTGTGGCGATAATCACCTAAGACAACAACAACAACAAAATGAAAGAAACACTACACCTTAATAAATTAATCACCGTCAGCATAAAAGTCCATCTACTTAATTATTGTACCCAACCAAATGCTTCAAAAAAACATCCAAACTAACAAAATAGCGTGCAAGTGTCAACAAACGCAAGAGTTACTACAATGTTGCAATAATGATCACAAACATGGAGCAAGGTTATTGGAGTATAAAAATTTGTTCTCTCATAAATAGTGCTTATAAAGTCATGTATTAATATAACAACACAACCACAATATTGAAGGTATTGTCCATTTGTTTCATCCTAGCAATTATTAAGCTGAACCACACACTTTTATCTTTTTTTCATAGGTAGCTTGTAAGTACTTCCTAAGAGGTCACTCATCTCAAAATTACTCTTATCAGAGCACAGTTAATTAAGATCCTAACACAATTTCACTCCTTGCTCCAAAAAAGGGTCTCTAATATTTGCAGATCTAAACTATTACATAAGCCCAGTACCTTTCCATCCAATTCTGATGTAAATTTCGGTTCATTCGTACATCTTTTTCACTTAAAAATGTATCATCTTATAAGTTTGTCAAGAATTGTCTTTCTTTGGGGTTCGCTGCCCCAAACACGCTCTTCGCCCTTATCGGACCATCATCATCGAATTCGGGATATTACAGGCTCACCAGCTTCCGCTTGGTTTGAGCCAAAACAACACATCATACTGCAGCAAGTCCAGCTCTGGTACCATTTAAAATGACCCAACTCACAACATCAAAGGCATTATCCACTTCAGTTCTTCCCAACTCATATTAACGTGGACCGTGTTGTTTTAACATTTTTCATTGGTGGCCAATGAGCATTTACAATGAGATCTCAAGATTACTCCCAGGATAGCACACTTAATTATAAAGTTCCTAATACAACATCACTTGCTCAAAAAAAGTGCGCCTAATATTTGAGGGTCGAATTTTTTTACTTAAGACAATAATTTTTCCTCCAATTTGAAGTGAGTTTCAGTTCATTTATGCATCTTTTTTCACATAGATGACTGTTAGAAGTTGTCCTTCGGGTTTCACTACCCCAAAGACACTTCTCACCCTCATCGAACCACCTTTGTATTTGGGAGGTTACAGACCGGAATCATTTAAAGGGGGAAACCATTATAGGGGAAATTGTAACAACCCGATATATCGACTATAAATTTTCGTGCAAAAATATTGGTCAAGTTGGAAATTAATTTCTAATTTTATGACCATATTTGGAGTAAAATTATATTGGGACAATTAATTGACAAAATAACAACAAACTTATTATTATTATTGAATAATATATGTACAAAGACCCATAACAAGGCCCAGATTGAGCTCGTTACCTCCTTAGGATTTAGTCTCATATCTTAGATGGGAATTTTGCGCCTTCTTCTCTTCCTATATAAATGTACAAATACTTGTATGTATACATGTGTGAGAAATATAATAAAGAAATTATTTCTTTTATTTTATCATTTCCATATTTTCCTACATGGTATCAGAGTCAAACGGATCCTAAAATGTTATTTTGCTCTGCTCTCCTCTCCTGACCACGCGATCTCTCCCTTTAACAGCGAGCTCCCGTCTATCTCCCTCTGCAATCAATTGCTTCCTCCCTTCATCCTTTTATAGATTCTCCCAGCTGCCAAACTGGGACCCACGGCTTCAAGGACACACGAGGTTTCTCCTCTCTACCCGCGTTGATCGCCAAGCCTCTGTTCGAAGACCCTGCTCGTTGCGTCTGGTCGCCACTTCCTCTAACTGTGTTTGATCGCAGCCCATGTTCGCCCGACCTCCTGCTCGCTACGTCTCCTGACAATCTCTTGGTAACAACTTCAGCTCGTTGAGTCTGCTCGCTGCCCCTGTCTCCTGTTCGCCGCTCCTGCTCGCTGAATTTGATCGTGATCGCTCATGTTCACGGCTTCTGTCTTCCCGAGTTCATTCTTCTTGCTCGTTGCTTCTGATTGCTCATGTTCGACACTCCTGCTTGCTGAAATTGATCGTGATCGCTCCTGTTCGCGGCTTCTGTCCGCCCGAGTTCATTCTTCCTGTTCGCTACTTCGCCAGAACCCCTGTCCGCCTCCTCTAACAGTCGGGGCTTATACTACATAGACCTATTGTTCGCCCTTACCTCTGTTCACTGCCTCTACTCTCGTGTCTTCTCCGCGAGCTCTCCATCGTGATCGCGCTCCTCTCCAAGTGACATGGATGTGAATAATGCCTCGTCTCTTCCGACCCGTGCTGCAACACCTCTACCTGAAATTTGTGATGAGCTTCGGATCACCATTGTCTCTCTTAGTTGTAAGAAGATCTTTGTTGAGTGGGTGCACTCTGATCGCCATGTTCTGCAGACCAAAGGCCTCCTTCATCATATGACAAAGGCAACTCCTGCCGAGCCCACCTAGGAAGGGCTTCGTGATGACAGTCGTGTCCAATCATGGATCCTAAACTCTATGGACAGTGAACCATATCGGATGGTCATGTATCATGAGACGGACAAGGCCATCTGGGAGGAACTTCACTCGCTCTATTTTGGCAAGGACAGACTCCAACACCTGTTTGACATCATAACAGACCTGCAATCTCTTAAATCCGGAGTGGCAGGAGACTTAACCTCCTTTATTGCGCGATCCAAAACTCTAGTTGAGGCATGGACACCATCCAACAGCGGACCTCGCCGCCCAGCGTGCACAGAAAGAAGCAGTTGGGATAACCATGATGCTGGCCCGTGTTCCACAGCATCTCCACAACGTCCAGGCTCGGATCTTTTTTTCTCCACAATTCCCTCTCTTTCAGATGTGTGCTCCATGTTATTAAAGGTTACGCCGCCACCACCACCACCCACCCACCCCTGATGCTCATGGGACTCTATCTCTGTCCCTCCTCCAACAGTCTTTTACACCTCAACCCGCTCCTCCTTCGGCTCGTGGAGGTCGCTGTTATGGGCTAGATTCGTTGCCGATCTGGATCGTGTGTGAGGACCCGAGTAGGAAGATGAACCCCACGGTTCGGAGGAGCGCGTGGTCAAGGCCGTCGTGGCTGCAGGTGGTAACGCGGAAGGGAGAGCCGAGAGAAGAGAGGAGGACGGGGCGAGGAGGCCGGCGATACCCAAGCGGATCGCGGTAGCAGCGGCGCTAGCTAGCGGCATCGCGGTAGCTGGCGACTAGGCGAGCAGCAAGGCGCTAGAGGCGGCGCTAGTTAGGGCACACCCGATTTGGACGAAAGAGGGGAAGAGAGAGAGAGAGTTTAGAGAGAGAGGGATTTGAGGATAATTTCTTGCTTGCCTTTCCCTCACACCCAACCGGACCTTATAGGTCCAAAGCCAACCAAACCGGACCGGCTCAGTCCAAAAATCAAAACATGGAAATAAGGTTCGCGCCCATCACCTGGGATTACTACAAGTGAGCACAAACAGTTGAATTAAAAGTGCAATAAGAAAATAACATAGAGGGCATCAGGCGGCTTCAGTTGGTTGGCGACGTCGGTAAGTGCGCCCCCAATATGGATCCGTCGCGTCGAGTGTCGTAACATCACCGCCCTCGTTCGAAGACAGCTTGTCCTCAAGCTGTGGTGGGATGTGAACCAGGGGACCCGATGGCGGAGGCCCCACGAACGGCTTCAGCTGGGAAATGTGGAAAACATCACGAATGTGTGCCTCGGGTGGCAAGGCGAGACGGTAGGCCATGTCGCCAATGCGCTCGGTGATGGGAAAGGGGCCAAAGAACTTAGGACCCAGCTTGTTGGAAGGAGGACGAACCGCAGTAACTTGACGGAAGGGGCGACGGCGCACCCAAACCCACTCTCCAACCGCGAGGGTGAGATCTCTATGCCCACGGTTGTAGGAAACCTCCATACGTTGTTGGGCCTGCAGCAGGCGATCCCGAGCGGCCTATAAGAAAGCGTCGCGATCCTCAAACTCGTGATCGATGGACGTCAGACGAGCCGAACCACTCGTGTAGGACAATAGGCGGGGTGGGTCGCGACCATAGATGAGGCGGAAGGGTGTGGTCTGCAAGGCCGTATGGTATGCTGTGTTGTAACAATATTCCACCCATGGTAGCCAATGTGGTCATTCCTGCGGCCTGTCCCCGGTCACACATCGCAGGTACATCTCCAGGGTGCGGTTGACCACCTTGGTCTGTCCGTCCTACTGAGGGTGGTATGCGGACGAAAACGCCAATTTGGTGCCGCTGAGGGCGAAGAGCTCTCTCCAGAAATTACTCGTGAATACTTTGTCCCGGTCGGATACAAGCGTCTCCGGCATGCCGTGTAGACGAAAGATCTCCTGAAAGAACACGCGGACCACGTGCTCCGCGACAAGTGGTCGAGCTAGGGGGATGAAATGGGCTCCCTTTGAAAACCGGTCCACCACGACCATCAAAATACACTTGTCGCGAACTGGGGGAAGTCCTTCAACAAAATCCATAGAAAGGTCCGCCCAAACTTGTGTAGGGATAGGTAGGGGCTGCAGCAATCCCGCCGGCAGGAGGTGATCCGCCTTATTTTGTTGGCAGATGGCGCATGTGGAAATGAATTCGTGGACGTCTCGGCGCATACCTTTCCAATAAAATTCTGTGCGGAGACGTTGGAGTGTGCGGTGAACTCCTTCATGGCTGCGGAAGTGGATGTCACCCACTATCTTGCGAATGAGGGGCGAAGACTGGTCAACATAAAGCCATCCGTGATAATAGATGAGTCCCTGACGGGCTGTCCACGTGGCATCCGAAAGGCCCTGCTCCGCCCTGTGCAGCAGGTCGAATAAACTGGGAGAGTCATGGACCTCATGTCGGAGCAAGGAGAGGAAGTCGGCCGTCGGAAAAGAAATGGCACATATGGCTGCTGGCGTCGGTGTGTCCCGGCGGGAGAGCGCGTCGGCGGCGCGGTAGAGGGAACCCGCCTTATGCTCCACTTGAAAGTCGAAACCGAGTAATTTGCTAACTCATCGTTGTTGTGGTACCGTAGTGAGACGTTGCTCCAAAAGATATTTGAGATTGTAATGGTCTGTCCTCACGATGAAGGGGCGACCCCATAAGTAAGGTTGCCAATGCTAAACTGCCTTGGCAAGCCCAATGAGCTTTTGCTCGTAGGCCGGTAACTTCCGGTGGTGGATGGCCGTTTGCCGGCTGAAATACGCCACGGGATGACCCGCCTGTTGCAGCACCGCTCCGTAGCCCAACTCGGAGGCATCACACTCGACTAGGAACGGCACGGTGAAATCCGGGAGGCGGAGGACGGGGGCGGACAACAAGGCAACCTGGAGGGCATGGAAGGCCTCGGTTGCGGTGTCCGTCCATGCAAATGTGTTCTTCCGCAGTTAACTGATCAGAGGGGCGGCCACGGTACCGTAGTCGCGGATGAAGCGGCGGTAGTAGCCTGTGAGGCGGAGGAATCCGCGGAGGTCGGTGATGTTCTGCGGTTGTGGCCACACCGCCACTCCCTCGAGCATGGCCGGATCAGCCGACACGCCCGAATGATCCACCACGTGGCCCAAGTAGGCGATTGAGCGCTGCCCGAATGAGCACTTCGACGGCTTCAAGACGAAGTGGTGCCGGTGGGCCATGTGAAGAACAGCCCGGAGATGGTGTAGGTGGTCCTCCCAAGTTTTACTATACACCAAAATATCGTCAAAAAAAACGAGAACGGATTTGTGGAGGAAGGCTTGGAATACCTCATTCATCAATGCTTGAAAGGTGGATGGAACGTTTGTTAGGCCGAAGGGCATAACAAGGAATTCGAAATGGCTGTGATGTGTCCGAAAGGCCGTCTTCTCCACATCATGTTCCGCCATGCGGACTTGATGGTACCCGGAGAATAAGTCGAGTTTGGAGAAGTAACATGCGTCATGTAACTCATCCAGCAACTCTTCCACCACCGGAATCGAAAATTTGTCCTTGAATGTAATTGCGTTGAGGGCGCGGTAGTCCACACACATGCGCCATGTACTATCCTTTTTGTGCACCAGCAACACTGTGGAAGAGAACGGGGAAATGCTGCGCCGAATGAGACCCTGCTGGAGGAGGAGATCGCATTGTCGCTCGATCTCGTCCTTCTGGAGGAAGGGGTACCGGTACGGTCGTACCACCACTGGGGCCGCTCCCGAAAGGAGGCAAATGCGATGGTCCCGCCGCCGCCTCGGGGGAAGGCCCAAACGCGAGCTAAAAAGGTCCGGCAATGACTGAAGAAGGGCCGCCAAGTCCGCGGGATGTTCCTTCGCCGCATGCAGGGAAAACGTCGATGGCTCGATATGGACAAGGAAGGAGGATGGTGACTGTCCTGGATTTTTTCCTTGCCATTGTACGACCCGAGAGCCCGCACGCCAGGAAATTATCATCCGGTCAAAATCCCATGTCAGTGTCCCCAATGTGCGCAGCCAACGCACGCCCAGTACGATGTCAAAGCCCTGAAGATCAACGAGAAAGAGGTCTGTCTGGTAAGAAGAGTCGTCCACGCCAAACGCTACGCGGCGACAGACGCCCGGACACGGCATTTGTTGCATGTTGGCCACTGCGAACGTGACATGGTTGCGCGTCATGAACGGAAGTTGGAGTTGGAGGGCCCGGTCCTTGCGGATGAAGTTGTGGGTACTGCCCGTGTCCAAAAGAGCGAGGAGTGCGATCCCCATGATGGTCACGAAAAGCTGAATGGTGCAGCCCTCCTGTGGGCCTTCTAAAGCATGCAGGGATAGGTGAGGGGTACTGGTATCGACGGAGCCGTCGTCATCATCCTCGGTTGGGTCGTCAACCTCTAACCAAAAGAGGCGTTTGCACCTATGTGAGGGAGTGTATAACTCGTCGCAATTGAAACATAAGCCCTTCTCACGGCGGGTCGTCATCTCCGGACGGGTTAGTCGGCGGCGAAAAGCAGGTCGTGGGGGCTGGTCCCCTTCTGGCTGCGGTGGCCGCGGAAAGCTGGGGGATGGTCGTGGGCGGCCCGGCGGCGGGGCATCTAGTGCGAGGCGGCGATCAAAAGCACGGGCGAGGCTCATAGTCGTCAAGAGATCCGGGGGTTTTTGAAATTCCACATCCCAGCGAAGCCGGTCGGGCAAGCCGGCGGTGAAGAATGGTACTTGTTGGGTTGGCAACACGGTCGTGGCACGTGAGAGCAGCAGTTGAAATTGCTCGAGGTAGGTGTCGATGGAGCCCGTGTACTTGAGAGCAATTAGATCGCCGAGAGGGTTGCCCGGCATCGCCGGCCCAAATCGGAGAGAGCAAGCGGCTCTAAAATCAGCCCACGAAATGGTGGGATGCTCCAGGAGAAGTTGTGTGACCCACAATTGTGCCGGGCCGAGGAGGTGGAAGGAGGCGACGCACACACACTCCGCGTCGGGAGTGTGTTGGTTGGTGAAGAAGAACTCGCAACGAGTTAACCAAGGAAGGGGGTCTTCGCGCCCCTCGTAGAGGGGAAAATCCATCCGGACGAAACGATTGTTGGTGTAAGGGTCGCCGCGCGAGGGCGGGGTGGAATCCATCCGACTCTCGGATGGGGCTGCGGCGGGGTATGGCGGGGACGTCGGAACGTCGTTGGCGCAGTCCAAACGCGCATTAAGGGCATCCATTTTCTCATTTTGTGTGGCAAACATAGACTGAATCATCTCCATGAGTTGGCCAAGGGAAGGACAACCTTCAGCCATTGGAAGAGGGGAAATAACCGGCGAAGGCAGCAGCCCTGCGTTGTCTCTGACGGGCGGAATCGGGGCTCACGGGCGGCGAGATCCCGTGAGCGCGGCGCGGTAGGAGCCGGGGATGGAGATCCCGGTGTTTGGCTCTGATACCAAGTTGTTATGGGCTAGATTCGTTGCCGATCTGGATCGTGTGTGAGGACCCGAGTAGGAAGATGAACCCCACGGTTCGGAGGAGCCCGTGGTGAAGGCCGTCGTGGCTGAAGGTGGTAACGCGGAAGGGGAAGCCGAGAGAAGAGAGGAGGACGGGGCGAGGAGGCCGGCGATACCCAAGCAGATCGCGGTAGCAACGGCGCTAGCTAGCGGCGTCGCGGTAGCTAGCGACTCGGCGAGCAGCAAGGCGCTAGAGGCGGCGCTAGTTAGGGCACACGCGGTTTGGACGAAAGAGGGGAAGAGAGAGAGAGGGTTTAGAGAGAGAGAGATTTGAGGATAATTTCTTGATTGCCTTTCCCTCGCCCCCAACCGTGGTGAAGGCCGTCGTGGCTGCAGGTGGTAACGCGGAAGGGGAAGCCGAGAGAAGAGAGGAGGACGGGGCGAGGAGGCCGGCGATACCCAAGCAGATCGCGGTAGCAGCGGCGCTAGCTTAGCGGCGTCGCGGTAGCTGGCGACTCGGCGAGCAGCAAGGCGCTAGAGGCGGCGCTAGTTAGGGCACACGCGGTTTGGACGAAAGAGGGGAAGAGAGAGAGAGAGGGTTTAGAGAGAGAGAGATTTGAGGATAATTTCTTGCTTGCCTTTCCCTCGCCCCCAACCGGACCCTATAGGTCCAAAGCTAACCAAACCGGACCGGCTCGGTCCAAACATCAAAACATGGAAATAAGGTTCGCGCCCCTCACCTGGGCTTACTACAAGTGAGCACAAACAATTGAAATAACATAGAGGGCATCAGGCGGCTTCAGTTGGTTGGCGACGTCGGTAAGTGCGCCCCCAATATGGATCCGTCGCGTTGAGTGTCGTAACAGTCGCACCACTTCTCGGGGTAGGGGACGTAACGGAAGGCCTCGTCTTAAGTGTTCTCATTGTGGTCGGGATGATTATCTTGAGGTAACATGCAATCGTAAGCATGGTATGCCACCACAACAACATGCATTCATTGTGGTCAATACTACCTCCACCACCCGTAACGACATTGATGTTTTGCGCACCCAGCTCATGCATCTTCAGGGGATGATCAGTCGTTCATCTGGCTCTGTTGCGTCGATCTCCAATGAAGGTATCTCTTGACTCTCCCATAGTTCAACTTGGACTGTGGACTAGGATTCCACACACCATATTACTCCGCAGAAACCGCCTCAGTACTTAAAATCTGCGTATCCCAAGTTCATCACAGTGGCTAATTCTGGCTCTGTTGATATGCCCCTCACTTCAATTCTCTCTCTCTCTCTCTCTCTCTCTCTCTCTCTCTCTCTCTCTCTCTCTCTCTCTCTCTCTCTCTCTCTCTCTCCGCTCGGTTCTTCATGTTCCGGGATCTCCTTTCAACCATTCTTTTGTTAATCGTCTTACACAAGACCTTGATTATTGTGTAATCTTCTCTTCCTCATCTATTGTTGTTCAGGATCGACAGACGCAGAATATCATTGGTAAAGGGAGACTGTCCAATAAGCTCTATACTTTGGATGTTCCACCCACAGTTCTCTCCTCTGTCACTTCTGTTGATTGGCACCGACGACTTGGGCATGCTCCGCTCCCGATCCTCAAGAAAGCTCTTCCTGATCTCTCCTTCACTGACTTTACTTGTGAGTCATGTATCTTCGAAAAACAACATCGTTCGTCTTTTCTCCCTCACTGTACTCAGAGCAATGCTCATTTTGATGTAGTACATTCTGATATTTGTGGACCGTATAAAACAACTAGTATTTATGGTTATCATTACTTTCTTACATTTATTGATGATTACTCTCGCATGACATGGTTGTATTTATAATTTACTTCACAATCGTTCTGAATTAACTCCTGTAATTTGTGCTTTTATTACTGAGACTCATACTTTGTTTTCAAGCCCTATTAAGACACTTCGCACTGACAATACACGTGAATATACGAGCCATGCTTTTACTAATCTTTGTACTGAGTTTGGGATCATCCATCAAACTTCATGTGCTTATATCCCCCAGCAAAATGGTGTGGCTGAGCGGAAAAATCACCACCTTCTTGAGGTCGCACGCTCACTTATGTTTCAAATGCAGGTTCCCAAACTTTACTAGAATTTTGTGGTTTCTACAGGCTGCTACCTCGTCAATCGCATGTCCTCCATTCTCAAATATACGACCCCTTATAGTCTTCTATTTTCTTTCGCGCCTCCCTTTCCCATCACACCTCGCGTCTTTGGATATACTTGTTATGTCCATTATCTTAGTCCTTCCACTGACAAGCTTTCTCCTCGTGCTACAAAAAATATGTTTGTTGGTTACTCCCGCACTCAGAAAGGTTATGTTTACTACTCTCCCGACGATCGCAAGGTTGTCATTTCTGCGAATGTGACCATCGAAGACCAACATTTTCACTCTCTCCATCCAACTCCTCTTGCACCTACGTTATTACCACGCCCTACCATCCCTGTTACGTCTCATCTTCCACCACTCCCCTGATTCGTGTACTCTCCAAATCACCTCTTCTTCGTGTGTATGCTCATTGTCCTCCTCGTTCTGAAGCCCTAGGACAGTTACCCCTACTAGTGATACCTCGCGGCCTGAAGATCCGGCACCAGTATCTACTGCTTATCCCATGGCTAATTATGTGTCCTTGCACCACCTCTCCTCGGTACTTCTCAAATTCGCAACTTCTTTATCCTCTATTTCCATCCCTAACTCTCTGCAGGAGGCTCTTCAATATCTGGGGTGGCGTGTGGCCATGGATGAGGAAATGTCTGCTTTTTGGGCCAATCAGACTTGGGATCTAGTCCTTATTCCTCTAGGACAGTCTTGTGTGGGATGTAAGTGGGTCTTTACGATCAAACATGGTCCAGACGTGACGGTTGAACGCCTAAAAGCTCATCTTGTGGCTTGGGGGTTTACTCGGCAACAAAGCCTCGATTATGATAAGACCTTCTCACCTATCGCAAAGTTGAATATTGTTCGTGTTCGATCTCCTTAGTTGTTCATCGAAAGTGGCCATTACATCAATTGGATGTCAAGAATGTATTTCTCAATAGCGACCTTCTAGAGACTATCTACATGCATCAACCTCCTGGGTTTGAAACCACGGGGGAGTCTCTTGTATGTCACCTCAAAAAATCTATTTATGGTCTCAAATAGTCTCCTCGAGCATGGTTTGACAAGTTTAGTAAGGTTGTTCGTGATGTTAAATTCACTTGAAGATCGGCTGACTTCTCTCTCTTTACTCGTCATCGTCCGACAGGCACAGTGATTCTCTTGGTTTATGTCGATGATATTTTGATTACGGGTGATGATTCCAAAGGAATACACATGATAAAGCAGCACTTGAACTCTATTTTTCAAACTAAAGATCTGGGAAATCTTCGGTACTTCCTTGGTCTCTAGGTAGCAAGACGTCCTGATGTTCTTGTACTATCCCAACGGAAGTACTGTCTTGACCCTATTCATGATGCTGGCTATTCAGGATGCAAGTGTGATGATACGCCTATGGATGTCAATCATAAGCTATGTGCTCACGCCACCGACTCCGATCATCTTCTTTCGAATCCAGAGTATTATCGTCGTCTTGTGGGGAAGTTGATTTATCTTATAGTTACAAGACCTAATATATCATTTGTTATTAGAGTTGTCAGCCGATTCATGCATACTCCACGAATCTCTCACCTCCAGACCGTCGAGTGAATCCCCCGATATTTGAAGACTGCTCCTGGACAATGGCTTGTATGAAAGCCTTCTTCTTCCTCGACTCTTATTGCATACTTTAATGCTGACTACGTTGGCTCTCTGGATGATCATCGTTCCACAAGTGAATTTTGTACTTACTTCGGTGGACACCTTATCACCTGGCGCAGTAAGAAGCAGTATGTGGTTGTTCGCTCATCTGCTGAAGCCGAGTGTCGTTCAATGGCCGATGTTGTGTCTGAGCTTACATGGTTGGAAAGTCTCCTAAGTGATCTGCGAGTCAAACTTCTCTCACCGGCCACTCTATTTTGCGACAGTCAAGTTGTTATACATATTGCCAAGAATCCTGTACTCCATGAACGGACCAAACACCTCGAAGTCGATCGTCACTTCATTCGGGAGAAGGTTCAACTGGAGAAGCTGGAATTAAAACATGTTCCTGCTGCTGGGCAAGTTGCTGGCATTCTCACTAAAGCATTATCATGTCCGCTATATTATTAGTTCTTGTCCGACCTTGATGCTTACGATCTATATGATCCAACTTGCAGGGGAATGTTGAATAAAATATGTACAAAGGCTCATAGCAAGGCCCAGATTGAGCTCATTACCTCCTTAAGATTTAGTCTCACATCTAAGAATGGGAGTTTTGCTCCTCTTCCTATACAAATGTACAAATACTTGTATGTATACATGTGTGAGAAATATACAACAACAACAACAACAACAACATAACCCATATAGTCCCCAATCATTGGGGGTATGGGCGGGGGAAGATTGGAAACAGACCTAACCTTTGGCACTATGCACAAAGTGGCTTCTCTCAGAGGAGAAAGACCTAACCTTTGACAATAAATGCACAAAGTGGCTGCTCACAGAGTACCACTGAAATAGTGGCCCCCTATACCGTCGCGTTTGCTGCAGAATCATGCCCTCAAATCAAAGCCAAAGACATCAGAGAGGGAGACCCAAGAATCCATTTTGATTTATGTGTGAGAAATATAATAAAGAAATATTTCTTTCATTTTCTCATTTCCATATTTTCCTACAATTATCAATAGAGCTAGTAAAATCTTATTTGCATTTAAAATTTCTGGGCTACTCAAAAGTCTCAAAACATAAAGTGTTAACAAAACTAAACTAAAAATCTCTTATAATGATTATCGACTGTGACTGTGACGTGACTCGGTGACTTTAATGGAGAAAGGAGCTGCAGTTAACAGCTGGCAATTATTAAAAAAATACATGATCTAAAAAATCTGGGACCAAAAAACTCCCATCATCAGTTCTAGATTCTCCACTGCCATTCTCACTGAAATAACTCTTCACAACACACTAATGAAGCTTCTCCTGCCGTCCAATTGTCAAAAGCATTATCATGGTTGCTCCCTGGTGCTCTGCAGTTGTTAACAGTGAAGTTCAGTGAGGTCCCCTGCTCCATGCGTTGCTCGTGGACCAGCCTTGAGTTTGTTGCCAACTCGGTTGAATTGTTTGATTTTCATTTATGGTTTGAAACTTGTGGGTGGGACCAAAAAACTTTAAGATTTGTTTTAGTTCGTATATATGCTGCCCGAGACCTAGTTTACTCGGCATCGAGTGATGCCGTCAGCCTTTTGTGCCCGTCAAATTTCCATGATCGTCATTGTCAAAGGCAGGCAATTGACTTGAAGTGATAACTAAACTAGATCTACTCCTGATAGGCTAAAGTAAGGCTTAACTCCTAGTTGTAAAAAAAAAGATAACAATCTTGATTTGATCAGGGATTTTTGTTCCTTCGGTCTCCTGGGTATTTATAAAGTTGCTCCTAACTGTTTAATAGCTATGGATTTCAACCTCGTGGCACTTAACTCATGACTCCTTTGCAGTAGTTACTCCCTTAAGTATGATCTCCATTTTCTTCCGCAAAGTGCTGAGTTTTTTCAGTCGCTTACTCGTCTAACCATCTATAAATAAATTATTCTGGAGTCCGGATATGAACGATGTCGACACATTATCAGTCATGGGATAATTTTCCTAGCCGGTTTGGCTTTCCTTTCATTACCGGTTGTCGGTCAATTCTTCATTTTATTTAATGACAAATAATGGGTGTAAACATAGGCGAAGTTATGGTCTAGAAAAGAAAAAACATGAAATTTATTAGTCTCACATTGTGTATTGGGAGTTTGTTTGTAGTTTATCTCCCTATATATAGGGTGTAGTTGTACATGAAAATTAAGGAGAAATACAAAAATAATATTTAATTTCATCTTGTTTCACATGGTATCAGAGCCAAAAGGATCCTAAAGTTTTTTTTCTGCTTCATGTTCGGTTTTATACCGCGCCATCCTCCACCATAGTGCGCGACTAGGTGAACTCTGTTCTTAGTCCGCCTCTCTGCATGAAAACATCTCGGCGCCATTACCCGCTCCTCCTGTCCTTCTCTCTGTTGGCTTTATAGCGCCAGATCGCCACGTGCCTATTGTGCTTGCCGACCACTACTGTTGGTCGCAGCCGAGCATAGTTGTGCCTGCTCGCCTGCTCGAGATCTCACAGCTCCTCGCATGTTCGTCGAGACACTGATCGCCAAACTCTTGTCTGCAGAGCTCCGCCAAGCCTCTGTCGAGCTCCCGCAGCTTCTCGCAAGCTCGTTGTTGAGCTTGTTACATATGCCCGCCAATCTTGTGCATACGGCTCCTTCTGAGCTCCTCCTCCAACCACTAAGCTCGTTGTTAAGCCCGATATGTGCTTCTCTTTGATTTCTACGACCTCTGCGGCCTTTTCTCCTGCAATCATCCAGCTTCATGTTGAGTTTGATGATCCCTCCGCTTACGCATGACTCTGTGTGATGCGCGTGTTTGTTGCACCAGTGCTTGTCCATGGTGTGTCGAGCTCCCTTATCTCGCCGCTTGACCTGGGTTGCTTCTCTGCAGCTCGTGCTCGTTGATCATGTGCTCGCATCCTTGCGTACTTCGACCCCCTGCTCTCCTTCTCGTGAGCACACTGTACTCGTCCCCTGGTTCTAAGGGCTTGTCACCACCTCTGCTACTTCTGGTCGCAGTTATGTGGGTCTGGTTCCCGCTGCTCTCTATGGGGACTCCAGCTTTGTCTTTCCTCTTTGCAGCTCAACCTTCCTCCAATAGTTCCCACACTAAACTCGATATCTTACAGGATCAACTTGAGCAATTGCGGGAGCTGCTTACCCGCCCAATTGGCCCCGTGGACTCTTCCTTCCATGTCAGCCTCGCCTTTTGCCCTCTTGGCTACTCTTGGGTTATGGACTCTGGAGCCACCAATCACGTTCTCCACAAAATCCCTCTCGCTACACGAATTCTCCTGCTCCCAAAATTATTACAGTTACAAATGGCGCTACTACCCCTGTTTGTGGATGTGGAGATCTTGTTGTGACTCCCTCCCTTTCTTTACGTTCTATTCTTCATGTCCCTAACTCTGATTTTAATCTTCTCTCTGGCAGTCGTCTTACTCAAGAGCAAGTTTGTTCCATTACTTTTACCTCGTCTTCTTTTGTGGTGCAGGATTGACGGACGCGGCATGTCATTAGTACCGGTCGACTGTCAAATGAGCTTTATACTTTGGACATTCCCGCCTCCGTGTTATCATCGGTTACTTCCGTTGACTGGCATCGTCGACTTGGCCATGCTCCTCTTACTATCCTACGAAAATCTCTTCCTGAGTTTTCGTTAACTGAGTTTCAATGTGAAACTTGTGTTTACGGCAAGCACCATCGATCTACATTCCCCTTAGTTGCTTTTTGACTTGGTTCATTTTGACTTGGTTCACTCGGATATTTGGGGTGGGTATAAAATTGTCAGTTTGTCTGGTTATCGGTACATTCTGACGTTTATTGATGATCATTCTCGCGTCACCTGGTTATACTTCTTGCGTGATCGCTCTGAATTGTTGCGGTGCTTCCACTCCTTCATCGCTGAAACTCATACACAACTCTCAAGCACCATGAAAAATATTCGCATTGATAATGCCCGTGAGTATACAAGTCGGGAATTTCAAGACACATGTAACCTCCTTGGCATTCTTCATCAGACATCATGTGCCTATACACCACAACAAAATGGTGTCGCCGAGCAGAAGAACCGCCACCTTCTGGAGGTTGCTCGCAACCTTATGTTCCAAATGCACGTTCCAAAGTAATATTGACACTTCGCTATTTCAACCGCGTGCTATTTAACTAATCGCATGTCATCGACCGTCCTTTGTTTTGCTACTTCATTCTCCATTTTGTATCCTTCCACCAAACCCTTCTCCCTCCCTCCTATGGTCTTTGGATGTACCTATTTTGCCAATCATCACGGACCTCCTGTCAATAAGTTGGTCCCTCGTGCTACCAAGTATATTTTCGTTGGGTACTCACGTACACATAAAGGTTGTGTGTCATTCTCCTACTACTGGGAAAACAATCACCTCTGTGGATATTACCTTCTTTCTTTGAGGATCAACCGTTCTACTCAGCACCTCCTACTCTCTCTCCCACTGCTCTCCCACGTCCAGTTGTTCCCACTCACACTTCTCCCTTGCGTCCTACCCCTCCTCATATGCCCTCCTCTCCTCCCTAACTCCCTACACCTCCTCCCATGCTCCCCTCTCCTCCTTTACAAGTTTACACTCGTCGTCGACCTCGGTCTAATGCCCTACGACCGTTGTCGTCTACTGATGTTGCTCCCCAGACCATTGATCCGCCTACGGCTCCCTCCCAAGCTACGGGTTCTTCTACTACTCACCCTCTCTCTATTTATGTATCCTTGTACCGCCTCATTTCTCCCCAACGCAAGTTTGTGGCGTCTTTGTCCTCTGTTTCCATCTCGTCTTCTGTGCAGGAGGCTCTTCAGCATCCGGGGTGGCGGGCGGCCATGGATAAGGAAATGGCAGTTCTATGGGCTAATCACACATAGGATCTTGTCCCCTTCCTCCTGGTCAAGCATCACTCTGATGGGACAATTGAGTGCTTCAAAACACGTCTTGTTTCTCGTGGCTTCACTCGGCAACATGTCCTTGATTATGAAGAGATATTCTCTCCTGTTGTCAAACTCAATACAGTCCGAGTAGTAATCTCTCTAGCAGTCCATCGACATTGGCCATTACACCAACTCGACATAAAGAATGTCTTTCTCAATGGCGATCTTATGAAAACGGTGTGCATGCAACAACCTCCTAGTTATGAAACCACGGGGGAGTCTCTGGTGTGTCACCTCAAGAAATTTCTTTACGACCTCAAGCAGTCCCCACGGGCATGGTTTGACAAATTCAGTCGAGTTGTTCGTGATAGTGGTTTTACTCTGAGCTCTGCCGACTTCTCCATATTTATTCGTCGTCGTCCAACAGGCACGGTGATAGTTTTTGTCTATGTTGATGACATCCTTCTAACAAGGGGTGCCATCCCCGGCATCAATTTGGTCGAGAAGCATTTGGCCTCACAGTTTCATACTAAAGATTTGTGTCCTTTCTGATACTTCTTGGGTATCGAGGTTGCTCATCGTCCTGATGGTCTTGTCTTATCTCAACGAAAATACTGCACCGACCTTCTTCGTGATGCAGGCTATTGGGGATGTAATCTCGTTGACACACCTATGGATGTCAATCACAAATTATGGGTTCATTCCTCCGACAATGATTTACTTCTTACTAATCTGAAGTACTGCCGTCGTTTGGTTGACAAACTCATTTATCTCACTTCACAAGACCGGATATATCCTTTGTTGTCGGAATTATCAGTCGTATTATGCATGCCCCTCGGAACTCTCATCTCCAGACCATGGAACGTATTCTCAGGTATGTGAAGAATACCCCTGGACAAGGGCTTGTGTATCAACCTTCCACTTCTCTTTCTCTTATTGCCTACTCTGACGTTGATTATGTTGGCTCCCTCGATAATCGTCGTTCTACGAGTTGATTCTGCACATATTTTGGTGGGCATCTGGTCACCTGGCGAACCAAAAAGCGAACCATCGTTGCACGCTCCTCTGTCGAGGCTGAGTATCGCTCAATGGCTTCTACTGTTTCTGAAATACATGGCTAGAGAGTCTTCTTTATGATTTGGGCGTCAAACTTCCTTCTCCAGCAGTCCTTTTATGCGATAATCAAGCCGTTATCCACATCGTCGAGAATTCTGTATTTCATGAGAGTACGAAACACATCGAAGTCGATTGTCATTTTGTCCGAGAAAAGATTCAAACTCGGAAGCTGATTTTACGACATGTACCTGTTGTAGAACAAGTGTAAGACATTATGACAAAGGTCTTATATCGTCCACTATATTGTCAATTCCTTTCCAAGTTTGGTGCCTACGACTTGTACGCTCCAGCTTATGGGGGAGAGTTGGAGAATGAAGAATCAAAGCCCATAAAATAGCATCTATCATTGTTCATTGTATTTGGCCCATATTAAAGCCCATATAATTTTCTTTGTTTATTAGTCTCACATTGTGTATTGGGAGTTTGTTTGTAGTTTGTCTCCCTATATAGAGGGTGTAGTTGTACATGGAAATTAAGGAGAAATACAAAAAATAATATTTAATTTCTTCTCGTTTCACACTAGCAATAAAAGTGCCCAGGTACAATACACAGGAAATGAAAACTAAAATGAAAAACTCACCAAGTAAGGTGTCCATCGGCGTGGCGGATGCAATCTGGCGAAGTTGTGGTGGTTGTCCAGGCAAGGTATGGTGCTATTTGTCGCAGTGAAGGACTGGTTGTGGCAAGCAGATGATTCGGGAGGGTCGGTTACAGGTTCTTGGGGTTGGGAATGGTGTGAAGAGGCTTGAGATGGTTGTTGGAGGTGGTAGAATGGACAAGGTTGTTGTTGGTGTGGCTGAATATGGGCTAGAAGAGGGAAAACAAGTGGTGGTGTCGGGGGCGCAGGATACTGAGGAGATGGGAGAGGGTTGAGGATGGCAAGATGGACTAGGTTGTTGTTGGTGGGACCAGATATGGGCTAGAAGAGGGAAAATGAGTGGTGTTGGCTCAGGCGGGCGAGGTCGGCGTGTTGGGGAGGTGAGAGAGGGCTGAGGATGTGATGTCGTGGATGTCAAAGGTCGGAAGGGGCCGTGGAGGCAAAGGGGAGATGAACGGAGGTCGTAGAAGGCAGCGTTGACGGCTGGAGGTGGATCGTTCGACGGGAACAGCAGTTGGAGGGCGAGAGGGACTCGTAGGAGGAGAGAGAGGCGGCGGATGGGGTGGCGGCACTCCCGGAGGCTTCGCACCTTGCGGGAGACACGGTGTCGCACCGATCCGCAGATCGAGCGGTGTTCACTGGAAAAATCGCAACATACTCAATACCCTCTACTGTAACCTAATGGATCATATATATGGGGAGGGTTTAGGTTAAGTTTATCTAACGGCCATGACCGTCCGGTAGGATAACTTAACCTAAATCTCAAATTACACCTCAGAAAATTAAATAAAACATAAAAATATTAAAATTAGAGCCGGTCGTGATCACGGTCTCTGGTCGTCCATCTGATGATCCAAAAATGTCGATCTCACGAATATCCGAACTGATGTGTAATCGATCTCCATCAATATTGCTTAAATTATTTTTTCCATAAAATATTTAATAGTAAATAAAATACCTAACATCCTGGGAAGTAAATTTCCCTCAAATGAATCAGCGAAGATTGATAGTTCCAAATAAATTTTGTTTTTTTACATAATTCTTTACTAGTAGATCGCAATAAACTAAAATAGAAGTATTCAATAGAAAGGAATTATATTGCTAGTATCAGATATGCCAACTTATCTCTCAAATTGCAAGCAGACAAAAGAAGAGTAAATAATATGCAAAAACAACTAGCTCTGCGTTTGTGAGTAGGACTTATTTGTGCTTAGAGACTTAATAAAATGCATCCTACAGTTTAAAGCATATCCAAATAATCAACAATACCTTGCGTGTATTTTCAGGCGGGGACAAAAATACTTTACGTTGTTCCATTGAAGAAAGAGATGAATGCAATGGAAGAACCCAATCAGATGACACCCCACGAAATTGAAAGCTAGCAGCTAATTTGTTAACAAGAAGTTCAATTTCGGGTACTCCCTGAAATAATTAGTTAATGAAAAAATACATTACGAAAAGTTAGATTCTTGAACGAGTGAAAAGATACGACTAAATATCATCGCAATCAAAAGAAATATTATAGAAGAAGAACTGAAGAAACAAACACAAACGAATAGAGCATACCGGTAGAAAGACAAGAATGGCTCCTGGTGGGTATGTTTCATCAATATGGTAAATTAAATCTTCCAGAAGATCAAAATCTATCACATCTTCGTTCATGCTTTTCTACAAAATCAAGTAAAATTGGTATTATTTCATATATATATAAAGAGTGAAATGTCAAAAAAAAATCCATAATATAGTATATTTAAACTCACTAAATTTTGTTGTGTCCTCTCACTGTAAGGATGATAAAGATCTGAAATATAATAGGGATTGACATAGTCTTCATAAAGTAAAGTTTCATCGCCCCAAGAGGACATGACGAGATTCTTCTTTCCTCTATGGTTATCCACAGAACTTTTCCCCGTCTTCAATGAAAACAGAGTTGTTCAGAAGATTGATATAATTGGCTATTAAAAGAAACCAATTAGCAACAGCTGATTAAAATTATGGCACAATTATCAAAATAATAAAAGGAGCCTTAGCTGTTGCGCCTTAATTAAGACGGAAAGAATGATAGAGACCAAAACATGTCATATAACATAAAATGACCCTACCCTTACTATTTAGTCATTAAGCATTGTAGAAGAAAAAGATGGGAAGATCTTTGTATCTTTCTTATCATTTCAAAGATACCAAAGCCCTATATACACCTCTCTCTCTCTCTCTCTCTCTCTCTCTCTCTCTCTCTCTCTCTCTCTCTCTCTCTATATATATATATATATATATATGTTAGAAAAGTCCATGTAAAGGCCCATTTGGAGCCCATTTATTTTCTAGTTTCTCACCCTTCTTTAGTCCCACATTGTATATAAGGAACTCATCTCTCTTTCTCCCTCTTATATATTTGTATTCATATTTTGTATTTAATGCATTGAAGGGAATATACAAGGTTCTGCTCATTTCTACATGATATCAGAGCCTTCGGTCCGAACCTGCGGTTAACCCTTCGAAACCGCCTGCCCTCTGCTCTCTGCGAGCTCCTCGTCCTTGCGGTCTCCCAATTCTTTGATCGCAGCTCTCCTGCGTGCACCACTGCTCTTCTCTCCATCCCGCTTCGTCTTCTTATCGGCTCTCTTATAGCCTCCTCCCTTCTGACAAGTGGGCCCCGCTCCTGTTCGCTCCGCTCCCGTGCGGCCTTGTTCTCGTTGCTCGCGTCGTCTCCCTATCGCGCTGCTAGCGCCGTCTCCCTCTCGCGCTGCTCGCGACCTCTCCCTCTCCTTCTCGCAGTTGCCTCCCTCTGCTCGCGCCGAGTTGCTCGCACGATCTCCCAGCAGCTACCAGCGGCCTCCTCTCCAGCGGCCACCTCTTCAGCGGCCTCCCCTTCAGCGGCCTCCTGCGGCCTCCACTTGTCCAGCGGACTCCTCTTCAGCGGCCTCCTCTCCAAGGCCTCCTCTCCAACGGCCTACAACGATCTCCTCAGCAGCTAACTACACTGCTACCAGCGGCCTCCCAACGGCTTTGTCGAGGTCTTCTAGCGGTCTCCCTGCTGCCCCGAAGTCTCCCTTCTATTGCAGCCCGCTGCCCAGCCTTGCCGACCTCTCTAGCAGTCTCCCTGCTGCCTAGCCTTGCCGAACTCTCTGCTCCAACCGCTGAATCAAAATGGGTTCCTCCAGTGATCCCTCAGAGCATCCCGATGGGCAGACCGCCTCCTCTCCTGCAGCCTGCTTGCTTCCCACTCCTGAACTGCGCGACGAGCTAAGAATCGCCACCATCTCCCTGACTGGGAAGAAAAACTTCGTTGAATGGGTGCACTCTGTCCGACGGGTTCTTCAGTCCAAGGGACTTCTGTCTCATCTCACTAAGGAGACTCCTTCTGATCCTACTGATGACTGGCGCGTAACGATGATCGTGTTCAGACGTGGCTTCTCAACTCACTTGATGGTGAACCTTACCACATGGTCATGTATCATAATACGGCCAAGGCAATGTGGGAGGAGCTCCACTCCTTGTACTCCGACAAGAACAGTCTTCAGCACTTGTATGACATCATTATCGAGCTTCAAACTCTCGACACTGGCGGGGAAGCCGAATTAACCTTATTTGTTGCTCGGGCTAAGACTATCGTTGAAGTCTGGATCCAACATCAGCCCTCTACTACGGATCTAGCTGCTCAGCGTGCACAAAAAGAGGTTGTGTGTATTTCCATGATGATGGTTCGTGTCCCGCTTCACCTTCAGAGTATTCGGGCGCAAATCCTTTCGTCTGCAACAACCCCGTCATTATCTGATGTATGCTCCATGTTGCTCAAAGTTTCACCCCCTCCGGATACAATTGGACCTCCCTCGTCGGTCCTTCTCCAGCACTCGTCTGCACCATTACTAGCTCTCCCTCCCGCTACTCGTAAAGGACATTCAGGCTCTCGGGGCAGGGGTCGCGGAGGCCGGCCACGTCCTAAGTGTTCATTCTGCTGAAAGGATGGACATCTTGAGGCGACCAGCTACCGCAAACATGATCGTCCTCCTCATCTGACTGCTCATATTGCCGCTGACAATCCCTCTGCCACTCGTGCTAATCTTGAAGTGGTTCGCCTCCAGCTCCAGCAACTTCACGGGATGCTCCGCCACCCACCTGCCTTCGTCGTCTCCATCTCCAATGAAGGTATCGCTTGTCTGTCCACGAGTCCATGTTGGATAGTGGATTCAGGTGCTACCCACCATATCACCTCGCTAAAACCACATCAATACTTGGATGCTCCTCATCCTAAGTGCATCACAATAGCCAATGGCGACACTGTCTCAATCTCCGGCTCTGCTGATATCCCTCTCAATTCTTCTATCTCTCTCTGCTCGGCTCTTCATGTTCCGGGCTCCCCGTTTAATTTACTTTCTGTTAGTCGCCTCACCACCGATTTGGATTGCTCAGTAACATTCACTTCTTCTTCTTTTCTGATGCGGGATCGACGGACGCAGAGTATCATTGGTAAGGGACTACTGCAAAACGGGATCTACCCTCTTGATGTTTCTCCTACCATCCTCTCCTCAGTCTCCTCTGTTGATTGACATCGGCGTCTTGGGCATGCCCCTCTTCCAGTCCTTCAGAAGGCTCTTCCAGATATCTCTCTTTCTGTTTAAGTGTGAATCATGTATTTTGGGAAAACAACATCGTTCCTCGTTTTCTCATTGTACTCGGAGCTCTGCTCCTTTTGTTTTAGTACATTCCGATGTTTGGGGTTTGTACAAAACTACTAGTATCTCTGGTTATCGCTATTTCATCACCTTTATTGATGATTATTCTCGCACAACTTGGTTATATTTACTCCATGATCGCTCTGAGCTTCCTCGTGTATTTCGGGCTTTCGTTCTTGAGATTCGCACGCAGTTTTCCGAAAATATAAAAACTCTCCGGACAGATAATGCTAGTGAATTTACTAGTCATGAATTTGCTAATCTCTGCTCTGAATTTGGGATCATTCACCAGACGTTGTGTGTCTATACCCCCCAACAAAACGGTGTTGTTGAACCGAAAAATAGACATCTGCTCGATGTTGCTCAGTCTTTCATGTCCCTTGGTCTTGCCATTGCTTTTATGCACCATCAGTATGGGCTAACATGCTTGACCTTCTTCATATTGATCTCGGCAGTTCTCAACATGCCTAGGAGCTTGGGCAGTGTCTTGTCAATTTCATTCATATTGTAATTTAAGACAAACTGCTCATAATTGTCCGACAACGATTGCAGGATCAGATCAGTGGACAACTCTTGTCCCAACAGAAACTCCAGTCTTTCAAGGTTCTCTATATACTCAATCATCTTGAGTACGTGAGTTCCTACTGGGTCCCGAGCTCCCATTTTACACTGAAATAATGCCCTGGATATGTCAAACCTCTCTTGGCGAGCTTGCCCTTGAAACATTTTCTTCAGGTGCTCCACCATCTCGTAACAGCGCATGTTCTCATGTTGCTTCTGAAGCTCAGAGTTGCCCAAAGCCTATTGGAACTTTGCGTTGTCCACGGCATGTTATCTCATTAACCGTCTCCCTTCCTCCGTCCTCCAAAATGCTACTCCATTTAGCCTCTTTTTCCCCTCCACTCCGGCGTTCTCTCACACCCCGCATATTTGGTTGTACCTTCTATGTCACCTACTTGGTCCGTCCACGGACAAGTTGGATCCTCGAGCAGCCAAACACATATTCGTCGGCTATTCACGTACTCAGAAAGGCTATGTCTACTACTCTCCTGCTACCCGAAAAGTGACCGTTTCTGCAGATGTTACCTTTCAGGAGGATCAACCTTTCTTCTCTGCACCAACCCCACCTCTTCCACCACCATCCTTCCCACGACTTGTCGTTCCCGTTACCACTCGTCCACCACTACTCCTTCCTGACCCTGCTCCTGCTCTCAACAAGCCACCTCTTATTCATGTCTACACTCGTCGCACTCCTCGCTCCGTTGCCCCAATACAGTCGACGTCGACCTCTGACACTCTGCGCTCTGCTGATCCAGCACATGCGTCCACCGCTCATCACATGGCGAACTATGTATCCTTACATCGCATGTCCCCACCGCTTCATCACTTTGCTATTTCACTATCCTCTATTTCTGTACCTAACTCTGTGCAGGAAGCTCTCCAACATCCAGGCTGGCGGGCAGCCATGAACGAAGAAATGACAGCTCCTGGGCTAACCAGACATGGAACCTGGTCCATCTCCCTCCAGGCCAGACTCCTGTTGGGTTCAAATGGGTCTTTGTCATCAAGCATGCTCCTAATGGCACAGTTGATCGATTGAAAGCCCGATTATTGGCTTGTGTCTTTACCCAACAACAAGGTCTCGATTATGAGGAAACATTCTCCAATAGTCAAGCTCAACACAGTCTGTGTCCTCTTCGTGGCTGTGCAACGCCAATGGCCCTTACATCAACTGGATATCAAGAATGCCTTTTTAAATGGGAACCTACAAGAAACAGTCTACATGCAACAGCCTCCCAGGTTTTAGACCACGGGGGAGTCCCGAGTTTGTCACCTTAAGAAGTCAATCTATGGTCTCAAACAATCCCCTCGGGCATGGTTGACAGGTTCAGTAAGGCTATTTGGGAAGTTGGTTTTACTCAGAGCTCAGCAGACTTCTCTCTGTTCACTCGACATCGAACAACAGGAACGGTTCTTCTGTTGGTATATGTTGAAGACATCCTAATCACAGGAAATGATTCAAAGGGAATACAAGCGGTCAAACAACACCTTAACTCCGTCTTTCAAACAAAAGATCTGGGGAACCTTCGATACTTCTTTGGTCTTGAGATCGCGAGACGTCCTGATAGACTTGACCTCTCTCAACGGAAGTACTGTCTCGATCTTCTTCAGGATGTTGGCTACTCTGGGTGCAAGCCGATTAACACTCATATGCATATCAATCACAAGTTGTGTGCACATGTCTCTGATGATGATCTTCTTCCAAATCCAGAATATTATCGACGACTTGTTGGAAAACTGATTTACCTAACGGTCACAAGACCAGATATATCCTTTGTTGTTGGGGTTGTCAGTAGGTTTATGCATTCCCCTCGAATGTCTCATCTTCAGGCTGTCGAACGCATCCTAAGATATCTAGAAACAGCCCATGGTCAAAGGCAGGTATACAAAACCTCATCTTCTACTCCAACTCTAGTTGCGTATTCTGATGCAGATTATGCTGATTCCCTTGATGATCGGCGGTCAACTAGTGGTTTTGTACCTACTTTGGAGGTCACCTTGTTACCTGGCGTAGTAAGAAACAAGCTGTGGTTGCTTGATCTTCAGCTGAAACGGAATACTGTTCGATGGCATCAATTGTCTTTGAACTCACATGGCTTAAAAGTCTTCTCGCTGATCTAGAAGTAAAACTTCCTTCACCAGCTGTCTTACTATGTGACAGTCAAGTCGTTATACACATAGCTAAGAACCCGGTCTTCCACGAAAGAACGAAACACGTTGAAGTGGACTGTCACTTCATCCGAGAGAAAGTTCAAATGAAGAAGTTAGAATTAAAGCATGTTCCGGGTACTGACCAAGTTGTTGATATTCTCACCAAGGCCTTACCAAGTGCCTTATTTTATCAATTCCTGTCCCAGCTGGGTGCCTACGACTTGTACACTCCAGCTTGCAGGGGAGTATTAGAAAAGTCCGTGTAAAGGCCCATTGGGAGCCCATTTATTTTCTTGTTTCTCTCCCTTCTTTAGTCTCACATTGTGTATAAGAAACTCCTCTCTCTTTTTCTCCCTCCTAGATATTTGTATTCATACTTTGTATTTAATACATTGAAGGGAATATACAAGGTTCTGCTCAATTCTACAAAATATATATATATATATATCAAGGTTGTAAATGTCGGATGTCGGCAATATGTTGGATTGAGTTTTTAAATAGCTGATGTCAGGTTGAGTTTTTAAATAGCTGATGTCAGGTTGAGTTTTTAAATAGCGGATATCGGAAGTCGGAGAAATCTTGGGGATATTTTAAAATATCGGATTTTTATAGCTTATAAATAAGAAAATTATTTTTATTTATACTAAGCATAATTATATACTCTACAAGTAAAAAAATTACTGTAACAATGAGTCCATCTATATTCCAAAATAAATTCAAAAAGTATAAAAGGGCAGCCCGGTGCACAAAAGCATCCCCGCGCAGCGAGGGTCCTGGGAAGGGTCCCACCACAAGTACAAATCGATACATTATAAAATATATTTAATATTATACAATAATTTATTTTTGATAATACTAAAAGTTATAGTAAATAAAGAAAATTTAAAAGATAAATATTCTTGATTTATTATAAATCTTTACCGGCTTAATAAATTTATTTAAAAGGCATAAGATAATGAATTAATAAATATGTTGAAATTTTTCACATTTTTTAATATGAAATAAGAAAATTTGTAAAATAAATATATAAAATTGATTGTAAAAATAACACATTAAAATGACGAAATAGTAAGTCTAATTGATTTAAGCATACATAGTGATGATTTAAAAATATAATGTTAGTCTGTTAACATAACATAAAATAAAATGGCGAATAATATGTTCAAAAGTCAAGTTGGCCGATATATAGAAAAAAATCAGATATATCGGTATATATTTCATGAAATGACAATCTAATTTTTTAGAAAAAAAAATTGTAATTTCACTCTAAAAAACGATATGTCAACAGACATGTCTGACATGTCGGAGGACATTTAAAACAGTGATATAGAGAGAGACACACACAAACCTAAAGTCCCATGGCCAATGTGGAGCATACATATTTTATGAACAAAACTTGAAAAGAAATCAAAGATACATTGGGCATGGTAAAGGCCTAATGAAGATGTTGGTGACAAGAATAGGGAGAGAGAGAAGCACCAACACTGGTTAAGAGGCTTTCCAGTCAAGTAAGTTCGAAAACCGCAAGCGCCATCAACCGAGTTTGGCCTCAGACGTAGAGCGTGCAACTTGTTTCTTCTTGCTTTTCTATGTGATGAGCTACATCCAACGAAAGTAAATAATCCATTTGTAGATTGATGGCCTCTAATCTGGAGCATGCTTTAGGTATCATAGGATACGTTCAATGGCCTACATTTGAGAAACCTATGGAGGACACATGAATTCACTAAACACATAGAAAATGAGATGACATGAACTCACTGAACACATAGAAAATGAGACGACGAAACGGCCTCCCCAGCACACAGCTCGCAAGGACGACCGTTGGCACCCCCAGCACACAGCTCGAAAGAGTTCAGCCTCAACCTGTCTACAGACCGTGAACTCCAACCCCACTCCGTCCCACCACAGGGCACAGCGGGTTTTTAGAGGTCGCAGCTCTCCCTTTCATGAGGAATGCTTCAGTTAAGCGGTAGCGCAGGGAATTCACAGGAGGTCACCCATCACGTGACTACTCCAGCTCAAGCACGCTTAACTATGGAGTTCTTTCATTCATCATCACCAATTGAGCTGCAGGTCAATTGGTGATGAGGAATGAAAGAACATCATAGTTAAGCGTGCTTGGGTTGGAGTAGTCACAGGATGGGTGACTTCCTGGGAAGTCTCTGCGTTGCAGTTTAACTCAATCATTCCTCATGAAACGGGGGGGCGCGGCCTCCAACAACCCATTGTGTCATGTGGTGGGACAGAGAGGGGTTGGGGTGCATGGTCTGCAGGCCGGTTGAGGCTGGACCCTTTCGAGCTGTGTGTTGGGGGTGACGGCGGTCGTCCTTGCAAGATGTGTGATGGGGAGGCCGTTACACTTAGTAATTGGGTGGAATTAAATAGTCATCGGGACAATCTCAACGGTTCAACCTAAAACCTAGACGATGGATCCCCCTTCTAAAACACACGCTCGCTCTTCTTTTCTATTCCCCCTCGTGATGCCCTCCCGCTGCTCCACATATCCTCCCCAAACCTCCATCCTCATTGCGATCTCTACCTCGCATGAACTCTTCTCACGCTGCAACATTTCTCGCCTCCACCCTCGTGATGGATATGCCCTAACTCCCGCTCCCCTCCATTCCGACTGGCAGAACTCCCGAAATCCAACCAGCATCCATCATTCGGCGGCCGACGCATTCTACGGCGCGTGAAAGCTCTCCCCTGCGCATTCTCCACCACGTGAAAACTCTCCCCCAAAGATGGTTCCCTTAAAACCCTCTACTTCACGATCGGCAAAGGCTATATCTAACCAGTGCATCTCCTCACACTGCAAAGGTATACTTATATCCTCCTACCCGAAGCCCCACTACATACTTCGACTCTTTCAGATCTCCTTCTCCCTTGCATTTCTCCTCCCTACCCCGACGCATCACTCGACTCCTTCGTATCCGGTCGACGCATCGCCGACAAAATCTCAAATCAGTGTTAGATTGAACGGTCACAACTTCCTTGCCTCTGGCTCCCCTCTACCTTGCTCATGCCAAATTTATGAAGGTGATCCGTTAATTCGCCCTCCCCATTTATGTGAATTTCTTTGGTTACAGTAGGTTGTAAATGAACTGAGATCCGCAGAATCATTTTTTATGCCCTACTCTTTTATATATATATATATAAGAGTAATAGGCTTGGCAAATGATCAATTTAATTCTTCTCTCATTTCCATTTAGCATCAGAGGAAATCAAAAACCCTAAACCGTGTGCGACGTTCTGCTCGATTCTGTCTCACTTGGCGCGTTGCTGCTCGGCCGCTCATCTCGCCTCTCAAGCCACGGTGTTCGCCGATCGGTAGGCTCTTCCCGTCGGCAGGTTTGAGCGGTCGTTCGTGCTCGACCCGCTTATGCGGTGGTCTGGCGGAAACGACACCGTTGTCGGTTGCTGAGGAGGACAATGTCGTTGTTCGTCTGTGATGCCTTCGCTGCTTGATGATGATGTCACTGCTCTCTCAGAGGTTGATAATGTCGTCACTTTCGAGCCACTGCTTGCTTTGTCTGATAGTCCTAGCCGTTGGTGAGCCAATGTTTGTCTTGTTTTGATTGTTCCAGCCGCTGGACGCCGTTGTTTTTTCCTTTTTTTTGCTCTTCCTTTTTGTGTGCGGTCATGGGAGATTCTTTGGTTACTTCGCCGAGTGTGATGATGCCACGGATGAATGACCCGCCGCGGACTAATGGCCACTCTGGCTCCTTGAAGATCACCATTGTGACCCTCGATGGTACAAACTATCTTGAATGGTCTCGTGTTGCTTTGCATGTGATACGCAGCCACCAGATGTACGGTTACATAGACGGGAGTGTCAAGGAACCTCATAAGGACGATCCCTCTTGGAAATGATGGGACTCAAAAAATTCCCTCATTGTCTCCAGGCACCTTCACTCAATGTCTCCCAAGGTTTATCGTAGCTACATGTTGATGGATTTTGCTTCTGAGATATGGACACGGGCACGGGAAACGTACTCACAGATCGGTAGTTCTACTCATATCTATGAGCTTACTTGCCGCATTTTAGAGTTGAGACAGGGACCTATGACTGTGGCTTCCTATTTTTTTGAGTTTGAGCGGCTCTATCAGGAATTGGACTATTTAAAGCAGTTTACTCATGTATGCACCACTAATGTGATTAAGTTACAGCAAAAGGAGGAACACTTTCGTCTATATGTTTTCTAGATGGGCCTCAATATGGATTCAGACACTGTTCGGACTCACATCATCCACCGGCCCCATCTCCCTTCGCTTAGGGAAGCTTTTAGCATGATTCTTGGAGATGATGACCGTCGGAAGTCTCTCAGCTCGATTGTCCCTCCAGATTGTTCGGCCCTAGCTAGCATAGGGTGTAGCACCTCCAGCACTACTGTCCCTACCTGTGATTACTGTGAGTGCAGAGGACACAGTCGTGAGGTGTGCTTCAAACTTCATCCTCACCTTGCTCCTGCTGGTCGCGGTCGTGGTCGTGGTTGGGGTCCCAGCCGTGGAGGGACTCGACAGGGAGGTTCTCGGGTGGCTGATGCTGCTTATGCTATGCGGGCAAGGAGCATATCTCGTGCTCTCCTTTTATTTCTCTTACCTCTGTCCTTCATGTCTCCTCTTTCCCTGAAATTTACTTTCTATCAGCAACATTACTAGATCTCTTAACTGCTCTGTGACATTCTTTCCTGACTCTTGTGTTTTTCAGGAACTGGGTACGAAGCGGATAATTGGCAGTGGTAGGAACCTTGGTGGCTTCTACTACATGGACACCCAGCTACCATCTCGTACTCTCACATCCACTACTGTTACTGTTGAGGATGTTCGACGATGGCATCTTCGCCTCGGACATTCGTCTTCTATTTATCTTTACAAACTGTTTCCGGCTTTCTTGGTGTTTATTAAAACTTTATCTTGTGATGTTTGTGCTACGTCTAAGCATGTTCGTCACACTTTTGTGCATTTATCTTCTCCTAGTGACATTCCTTTTTCTATTATACATTCTGATGTTTGGGGTCCTTCCCCTATAGTCTTTTTATCTGGTTTTCGTTGGTTTGTTACATTTATTGACTGTTTTTCGAGAACCACTTAGGTTTATTTATTAAAGAAAAATTGACATGTTTTCTTGTTTTCAAAGTTTCCATAAGATGGTACAGACCCAATTTGATCCCAAAATTTGTGTTCATCGTAGTGACAAGAGGGGGAATACGATGATCGTGGTCTGTTTGGCTCGTACCTCACCAGTCATGGTATCATGCATCAAACCACCTGTGTTCACACCAAGCTTGCAGATGTCGGATGTCGGACTCATGTCGGTTTTGGTTTTTTATGTCGGATTGCGGGGGATATATCGGGGACATTTCAAAATGTCGGATTTTAATTTTATATACATATATGTGTGTGTGTGTGTGTTTTTAATTAGATCGTAATTATTTTTTCTAATTATATATATTTTTTTTATATGTTTTTAATTATGTCGGATGTCGGATTTTAATAATAGATGGTAATTATTTTTTCTAATTATATATTATTTTAATTATATAATCGGATTTTAGGTTTTACGGGTTCGAGAAATGAAGTGAACCGGGAGAAAATAAATGGGGTTTTAGTATTTTTGGGTGTTATTAGCCATTAATAGGGTGATAATTAAAAATAAATGTTCATAGCTAATGTCGACGCCATAAGCCGTCATAAACCGACATGTCGGGCCGACATGTCCGACATGTCGGCCACCATACTGGAAAACGTCATTTTTCTCATCTGTGTCGCAAACGTTGTGATTTCCCCTCAAAAATGACATGTCGGCTGACATGACATGTCGCCGACATCTACAAGCTTGGTTCACACTTCCACACAAAACGGGGTTGTTGAACGAAAGAATTGATACCTCCTTGAGGTGGCACGTTGCCTTCATCACATCATGCACCTTCCCAAATCCTATTGGGGCGATTTCATCACCACTGCCTCTCATCTTATCAATCGTTTTCCCTCAGGTGTTTTAGATTATGTTACTTCCATCGCTCGGCTCTCTTCTATGTTTGTCATTCATACCTCTCATCTACCCCCTCTTGTATTTGGGTGTGTATGTTTCGTGCATGTTCATCAGCCTTGTAGGGACAAACTTGACCATCAGGCTCAACGTTGTGTCTTTATCGGATATTCCCCCACCATGAAAGGATATATGTGTTACCACCCTCCTTCCAGACGTTTCTTCTGTACCATGGATGTTACTTTTCAAGAGGAGGAACCCTACTATCCAGTTTCGACTCACTCTCTTCGGCAGGGGGAGATGGACGACACTGGTGTTGATCCTCCTCTTCATCTTATTCCTTTCATCCCCGCTCAGCCTCCTATCCCTGATTTCCCCATTCAGATTCCTCTGTCGCCTCCTATCCAAGTTCCTCTGCTTCATTGATTCCTCCTCTTCCGCATATATACCACTGTCGCCAACCGGGGAAATAGGCTACTAGCGTTCCACCCCTACCAGTGCCCTCTTCAGACTCGGTTTCTGGGGATGATTCCCTTGATTTGCTGAAAGGTAAAAAGGTAAGCACTCAGCACCCTATTTCCAATCATGTAGCTTATCAGCATCTTACCCTGACCCATCAGGCCTTTGTTTCTTCATTATCTTTGGCTTCTATTCCCAAGACGTGGCAGGAAGCATTGGGTATACCGGTTTGTACACGGGCTATGGAGAAAGAAATGTCTGCCTTAGACAAGAGTCGTACATGGCACCTCTCTTCCCCCCGGGAAGAAAGCCATTGGATCACGATAGGTGATCTCAATTAAGCAGAATCAGGATGGTAAGGTTGAACGATACAAGGTTCGGCTAGTTGCTCAAGGGTACACTCAGACTCAAGGAGTGGACTATCAGGAGACTTTTGCCCTCGTGGCAAAGATGGACTCCATTCGGATTCTTCTATCATGTGTCACTTGCTTAGGATGGGATTTGCATCAACTGGATGTTAAGAATGTCTTCATCTATCGTGAGCTTGATGAGGAAGTGTACATGAAATTTCCTCCTGGATTCGTAAAATAGGGGGCAAAAGGCCTTGTTTGTCGCTTGCGAAAATCCTTATACGGCCTGAAACAGTCTCCAAGGGAATGGTTTGGCAGATTTCTCAAGACAATGATCAATTTCGTCTATAAGCAGGGGCAATCTGATCACACTATGTGTATCCGCATAAGCGACCAGAAGATTGTGGTTCTTATTATCTATGTGGATGACATTGTGATCACAGGCAATGACATTGAGGAGATTAGTAACCTTAAGGCTCTCTTATCTGCTGAGTTTGAGGTGAAAGACTTAGGAAGATTACGATACTTCCTAGGTATTGAGGTGACTCGGTCGAACCAAGGTATCCTCATCTCTCAACGAAAATATGTCCTGAACCTTTTGAAAGAAACTGGAATGCTTGGTTGTGCTCCTGCAAACACTCCTATGGAGGAGAATCATATGATCGATGAGGATGGTGATGGTGATCGCACGGATACTTCAAGCTATCATAGATTGGTTGGGAGACTCATATATCTATCACACACCCGTCCTGACATCACGTATGATGTTGGTATCTTGAGTAGATATATGCATGCCCCTAGGATCAGACATCAAGAGGCAGCATATCGTGTATTGCGATACCTGAAGAAGGCTCCTGGTCGTGGCATCTTGTTCTCTCGGAACAATCATTTGAAGGTTGAAGTCTTCACTGATGTTGATTGAGTTGGATGTCGTGATGACAGGAAATCCACTATATGCTATTGTACCTTTGTTGGAGGAAATTTAGTGGCATGGAGGAGTAATAAGCAGAATGTGGTTGCTAGATCTAGTAGCGAGGCTAAGTATCGTGCAATGTCTCAAGGTCTTTGTGAAGGTCTTTGGGTACATACCATGCTTCGTGATCTGGGGCTCCAGGAGAATAACCATATATCCTTATATTGTGACAATAAGGTTGCGATCAGAATAGCTCATAATCATGTTCAACATTATAGGACTAAACATATTGAGGTGGATCGACACTTTATCAAAGATCATCTGGATAAGGGGAATGTGGTCACTCTGTTCGTTCAGTCCAAAGACCAACTTACTGATGTGTTCACCAAGAGCTTGGGATGTGATGTTTTTGTTGACGATATTCAGAAGCTTGGAATGACAGATATTTTCCGTTCAACTTGAGGGGGAGAGTTGTAATTAGTCAAGTCTATTTATTATCATGTCTTTCTTATTTCGTTATCCCACTATAGGGATATTTTAATCCTGTATTTTATGCCCTACTCTTATATATATAAGAGTAATAGGCTTGGTAAATGATCAATTTAATTCTTCTCTCATTTCCACTTCATTTTGATAAGTTTTCTTTCTTGATCAAATTTTTTAATTAGTTTGTTTCCTTATCATATGTTTAATTAATTCTCAGGCGAGTGGACGAGCTTCTAGGTTGCCTAGCATTATGAAAAGTGGACTTGGAAAGTATATCTGTTGTATGGATTAGGGAATATTGCTCTTACTGTGCCGAGGAAGGCAATTGTCGGGGTTTTCACATTTCTGTAGTATTTCTGGTCTGGGCTCCTCTTTGCTAATTGAATTGGTAAGATTTCTGCATAATATTGAAATCATAACATCGATTTACCTTTTCTTGCACATATGAATCCAAATATATTGATTTAATTTATATATTTATAAGCAATAACTTCTTTTTAATAACCAGCTAAGATAAATCAGCAGAACAATGCATAAAGTTTGTGCATTGTTGAGTTTTTTAAAATAATGTAGCTGTCTAAATGTTCTATTTAAGATGAAATAAGTTAACGCGTTGCTTTATTTGAATCTATTACTGTCTCTAGCACAGGTATGCATTATATTTGTATCAGAATTCTTTGTTTTTTTAATAGTGTTTAAAGAAGTGGGTTTCCTCCGTGGGTTGGATGTGCTTAATCCTAGAGTAATTTTGTTCAAACTTATTAATATCTTAGTTTCAGGTATTCTTTTTCAACATAGAACAATTAATGAAGGATTTCATAGATGAATATCCTAACCATGCAAAGATATTTAAACACCCTGAACCTTGCATGCCTTTACACATGCCTCCCCTTACCCCTTCCAAAGATAGGAGCGGAGCCCCTTCACGGACATAGTTAGGAGAGGGGCAAAGCACCGTGCCGTTTCACTCACATTATATTTGTCGCGGTCGGGGTACAATCGTAGCTTGGGATACGGACATTATGTTTGGCGCCCGCCGAATGTCTCCGCCCAAGCCGAATGTTGCCGCACCTCGCAGAATGTCGCCACCCCCGCAGAATGTCGCCGCCCCCGCAGAATGTCGTCTCCCACGCCGACCGAATGTCGCCGACCCCGCCGAATGTCACCGCTCGCATGGGGGCTTCGTGCCCTGTCACTCGTATGTATGTATGTATGTATGTATATATATACTATATATAAAGGGAAAAGTATATCTTTACTATATATAAAGGGAAAAGTTGTCTCTGGTTAAACATTCAAAATTGTCAAAATTAACCTTACTTTTAAAATAAAATGACTTTAACATATATTATAATCTATTTCAAAAAATCTAAAATACAATGTTCATACAAGTAATTACACCATATCACAAAATTAAAAGTAATGATGGAAATCTATAAAATCCAAAAAAAAAAATTAGTAGAGCTCCTACACCTACTATTATAGGCTATCATTAGGCATTAATTAATGTATATTGTGTTTATTAAATAATTGATAGGGGTGGAGCCAAAAAGTTGGCCGCTATTTGCAGACCGCCCGATGGAGGGCACAGCCTGCGGAGAGCGGGCTCTCGGCAGGGAGTGGGCGTATCCCGCTACCAGTGCGGGCAAAGCCTGTCGTTGCACTAGCATATAGCTGGAGGCCCGTGACGTTCGACTTATATATATATATATATACACACACACACAAGACAGAGATCACTTAATGGGCCAAGGAAATCGAGCATTTACAATGGGCTTTCACACAAATATTTCTTCTATAGGAACCAACACACCTTATATATAAGATGTTATATCAGCACATGCATAATATCCTCTAATCTGAGAAGTGTTTATCAACCACGGAAACTGCAGATAAATGCTTAGGAACCAAAAAACTGAAATAAATAATACGGGTTACATGTTGAGAAACAAACCCTTCTTCCTCTGTTGGATTTCAAAGTTGCCCCTGATACAATAGAGTCTGAAGGAAGATGATACTCAAGCTTCTCATAAATGTCCTCGATGTAAGAAACTGAAACTGGGTGTGTTCTCCCTTCTGCAGTAATGACGGGACAATGTCCAAAGTACTTTGAAAACAAACTCGAATCAAATGTTGCTGACCTAAAAAAGATGAATTAATTTGAACCAGTAGGCAAGTCAATAAAGAGAGCTGATTACAAAATGAAAGTGTACTACTTTTTAATGATAGGATTATATGGTGGAAGAACTAGAATACATGAGTATGACTTTCAGATTGCCTCTGCGCCTGCTGCAACTAGATTGCCTCTTGATGATGTTTTTCAGAACAATAAGTAAAAAGTCACCCTAAAAAATAACACTAATTAAGAAATATTTTATCTTATAATAACAAAGACGAAACATCTAATCAGTTTACACTAAACAGGTATAAGAATGTTCCAGGACACTATCCATTTGGGACTCTGACAGTAAAACCACAAACAGGTCTCGGCTCAGAAACCAAAGGTCCTATCAATTGTGTAAACCCGTTAAGATAATTAAGGGAAACCAATATTGTTAAGAGGTAAAATCACAAAGAAAACAAGATTGTCCGACAAAAGGAAAACTGATGAATATTGGATATTTTAAATTACCAATATTGACGTGGGACAAGGCAATAGGATTCGACACGGATCCAATTTTGTATGAGGAATGCAAGCAAACACGCAAACAATGAACAAGACTAGCAACTAACTCTAATACAATGCACACTAGTGTCCAATGTACAATTAAATAACAGAAGTTTAAAAATTGCGCAATTGACCTCAAATGGTTACAACTAATTCAAACAATGCTAACATGAAATAATTTTGCAGTAATGAAACAACCAGAAATTGAATATGAGCGAAAACTAATGTGCAACTACTCACAGAAAAGTGCAGAATATTTAGAGCTAAATATCCCTAGTAATATAGCACTATTCATACAATGTAGGTAAATGAAATTAACTATAAAGACAAGCCACATTAGTCGGTCAGAGAATGAAGAGATGTTGTAGATGGGTATGGATTTTAATAGGAGCGGTGTGTGGGTGTTTTCGTGTGATTAGCAACAGGATGTTAATATAGTTTATGTTGTTGAAAGGTTGGAGTTTCTGGCAGGGCTTCTGGTGGTGGAGGTGGGTGGATGTTAGAGGTGGTGGGGGATTTGTAGGAGCTTAGACATGATGTGGACTGAGAGAAGAATAGATGTAGGGAAGGTGAAGGGTCAACTGTAGAGGTGAAAGTGGACGGAGGTCTGTGAACACAAAGTCAAGGAGTCCATGGGGGAGGAGGCAACAGCAAGACTTCCCAGGACCAGAAGTTGTGATGGCCACTAGGGCGTGCGGTTGTGGTGCATGTCACTAAAATCGAGCTCCTGGAAGGAGCATGAGCAACAACAGCTAAGGAAAGACCTGGCTGCAGCAGCTAAAGCGGTAGCCGGGGTAGGTGCAGCAGCGAGGAGGGGAGCCTTGACACCCCTAATTGGGTGAGCATGAGGATCAGCACCCATGAGACCGGCGACTTCAGAATCAAAATTTTAACATCGATACCAAGCCCTAACAATTGGTGGGAATTAATATTAGAAATTAGAATATATGTACTTGTTAAATCCGATAGCCTAATAGAATCATTTAACCTAATTCTCAAAATACATCTCAAAAAATACATAAAAATATGAAATTTTGAGTTGATCGCAACCACGGGGTCCGATTGTCTAAACGACAAACCTACAACTGTCAGTGGGGTAAATCGACTATGAGTGGTTCCTATTACGCATGGTCAGAGTAACGTGGCTGATCTCCATTACATATATTAATAATAAGGATAAGATCAAAAAATTCAATCAAATTCCACAAATCAAGGAATTTCAATAAAAGAAAAAAAATTAGTAAGTAACAAGACAGTTGCAAGCTTGGAATTAAGTACTTCAGCACCAACAAATGTGTTCATGAGTTCATTATTCAATCTGGAGCAGAAATAAGGATACTATAGAAGTGACAAGGACAAGGAATGGAGAAATATTAGATAAATCATGAATGACACAGGAGACAAGGGACCAAGTGAAAGAAAGTATTTTGTACATATATACATACATACATATATATATAATATGTGCATATAAGTGTGATTGCCAAATCACAAGGAATAGGAAACTAGACTTACTTTTTATGTTCACTTGTCAAACAAAAAAATTGCCACGCGATAGTAAGACCAAAATGAGAACAGAATACAGTGAGAGAGTCAAAAGTACGATTGAAAATGCAAACATAATGGCTAGAGTAGCATAGGGAGTACCAAGAGATTAATTTCTCTCTGCACCCTATCTTACTGAAGATGCGCTCAAGGTTCACTAAGTTCAGAGATATGTGTCTTAAGATAGCCAAGGAAGATGACCTCACTTAGGCACGCTCCTTATAGCCATCATGCGCGCCTTTGGAGCATAAAAAGTGGACCTTAGTGAGGTTTTTGTTGTAAAACATGTTTTCAAAAGAAAGAAGGTAATGCAAGTGTTTGTAAAATATAATTGAGTGTTGAGACTTCAATATGATTCAAGTCTGCATTGATCTTATTTCAATAGAGATATAGATGATAGTAATGAATGACTAATTAGTAGAATGGATGAAGAAGGGTGGTGTTATTTGTACACCATTTTTAGTTATTCACACACCATTTCTCCTTTTAAAACAGCATTTTTATAACCCTAAAATGTTATATTTGTACCCCTCCTTCCGTCAATCTGCGAAACCCTGGCTTGCGATTTGCGAAACTCCCTCGCTCACACGACGCTCCTCCGGCCGTCGTTCGCCCGTCGATCCCTCCGGCCGCCGCTCACCGGACGCTCTAGAGCTGGGCACCTCCTCTTCTTCTTCTCTGGAGCCTGACGCCTCCCTTGGCCGCCTAGAACTTCGACGCCTCCAACAGCCGCCCGTCCGAACACCTTCCCCGGCGAAGAAGAAGACTCTTTCTCCTTCCTTTGGATGGTATTTCAGAGTTATTGAGGTGATATTAGGCTTGTTTAGGGTTCCTCTATTTCACCCCCTTAACCTCCTTAACTTATGAAAACCCTAGATTCACAATTACTTAAAATTTTGTGTAGTTCCATTTTGTTGTTTAATATCACTATCATCTACATATAGTTTAATTTTGGTGATCCTTTGTAGTGGAGAAATTTTTTTGCCTAGTTGTAGATTTTTTTTCTTGTTTATATTCAATGTTGTGACATTTTGTTTATGTGATTGTACTTCCATTTGATAGGAATGAGTTCAGAAAAAATGTTATTATTGTGTAATGAAGAGTCCTCTAAAGACACCGCGTTTGATGTTGGAATGCATTTTTGTAGAGATCCTTCTATGTTTGTTTTATATTAGTTTTTTTAATTTGTAGCTACTATTTTGCAGGGATAATATATTTTGAGCGGAAGCTTACAAATGGTGACTAAATTTTGAAGAAATTAGTGTTGTCACAATATATTCTGAAAATGATGTAGTTATGCCACAATATATTTTGCAGGGATCATTCTATGTTTGATTTAAAATTTTAAACATTGGGGTATAAATAGCATATCGGGGTACAAATATAATTTTGATGGGTACAAATATTCATGGGCTATAAATAGATATTTATGGTGTACAAATAACATCACCCATGAAGAATCTAATCAAGAAGATGAATTCATACTTGATGATGATTCTTTCAAATAGGATGTAGTTTGTGTCTTACCTTCTCAGGCACAGACCTGTGGAATGAGCTTGTGAAGGAGACCAATTACGCGGTAGTTCAAATAATTGTGAGATTGACATCTTTGGATCGTCGGATGAATGATCAGAGGTCGAGATCGCGGTCGGCTCGATTTTTCATATTATTATGATTTTTTGTTGTATTTTTAGATTTATGTTAAATCATCCGTCAGGAGATCGTTGTTGTCGGGACCTAGCCCCCCCCCCCCCCCCCCCCACCCCCCACCCCCCCCCCACCCCAAACACACACACAACTTATATCATGCTAGCAGCCGACAAATGTGGGCGATCGAGAGTTTAGGTTTTTCTAGGAGAAGCCGCTGGATCTTCTCTCTCGGTACGACGTCGAGAGCCACCTGTGGTGCGACGCCGCAGGTTCCAGTTGAATATATGATGTCACATATCATATATGTGTAATTGTTTTTTGACCTAATAGAATTAGTTCTCGTTTCTCGCTACTTGGTATCAGAGCGACATTGTGCAAAACCGCCACTCTCGCTTGCGTCCGTCCTCGATCTCCGCTTCTCGTCGAGCCTTCTCCAGCGCTTCTCGTCGAGCACTCTCCCGCAGTTCTCGTAAAGCCTTCTCCCGCGACTCTCCCGCGGCAATTTCTCCCACGGCAGCTACTCTCGTGCTTCTCGTCGAGCCTTCTCCAGCGTCACTCCCAGGTTGCCTCTCCCCGCAGCAGCTTCTCCCGCAGTGGCGCCTCTCTTCTCGGCCGCAGCAGCGCCCCTCTTTCCCACCGCAGAAACCGGCCTCTCTCCGCCCGTCCAGTGGGCGGACGTCTGTCTCCGGCCGTTTGGTCCTCCATGGCAGCCGTCGGAGACATCATGGTCGCATCTTATGGTGTCCTCTCTGGTGGATCAATATTAATGGGGGACCGTAGGGTGTGATGCTTCTTCATTCTACCTTTTTGATTGATTCCTTCTACAGTGTCTCTTCCTTGCCCATGGGTGATTCTTCCGACATCTAATCCACTCATTGGTTTGTTCCTACAAGTGACCCACCTCAGAGCCACAGGCAATCTAGATCTTTGAAGATCATTACATTGGATTTAGATGGCACGAATTACCTTGAATGGTCCAGGGCCGCTTAGCATGCAATTTGTAGTCACCAGTTGTATGGGCATATTGATGGAACCGTTGTTGATTCACCACGTTCTAATCCCTCATGGAGGAAATGGGATGTGACAATTCTTTGGTTGTCTCCTGGTTGCTCCACCCAATGTCCCCTCTGGTGTACCGTAGTTATATGTTCATGGACTCCGCCCAAGAAATTTGGACTCGCGTCTGTGATACTTACACCCAGGTTGGTAGCTCGGCGCAAATCTATGAGCTCACACGTCGTGCTTTGGAGTTGGAACAAGGATCCATGTTTGTATCTGCCTATTACTCAGAATTTGAACGCTTTTATCAAGAATTAGATTACTTCAACACCTTCATTCGTGTGTGCATTTTCGATGTCGTCAACCTTCAGAAGGGCAAAGACCATTTTTTGGTACATGTCTTCCTTATGGACCTCAACATGGAGTTTGACATTGTTCTCTTACATGTTCTTCATCGGGAACCGCTTCCCTATCTTCATAAAGCATTCAGCATGATCCTCAGTGATGGGAATCGTCGGCGCTCCCTTGCTCCTATCGCTCAGACCGATCACTCCGCTCTTGCTGGGCTTGGTCGTGCCCCCCCCCCCCCCCCCCCCCTAAATTCACTACATGATATTGTTCCTTTGTGGGTGAAAATCTTGTATCTTAGGGGAGCAAGAAACAAAATGTTGTAGCAAGATCTAGTGTTGAGGAGAATATAGGGATATGGCACAAGGAGTATGTGAGGGCTTGTGATAAAATCTATTCTTCAGGACTTGGGGCTCCTCGAGGAAAAGCCTATTACTCTCTATTGTGATAACAAAGCAGCCATCAATATTGCTCACAATCCAGTTCAACATAATCGGACCAAACATGTTGGAGAATCATTTTTCTTAATTTCAGGAGCCGAGCACGAATGATTAGGATCTATATTGTTAAAGGCGCGCCTATGGCTCCAGGCTCAACAGGCCCAAAGGCTTGCGCCCTTTTGTGCCTTTTTTGCGCCTTTGGAGCATAAAAGCCGCACCTGAGTGCGATTTCTGTTGCAAACCTTATTTTTCCTAAAGAAATAATGTAATAACTAAATAATTTTTACATGATTTAGTGTTTTTGAAACTTAATCGAGTGTTAAGACTTAGATATCATGTAAGGGACCACATTAATTTTATTTTTAAGAGATATAAATGATAGTAATGAATGATTAATGAGTAGAATAGATGAAAAATCTGATCAAGAAGATGAACTGATGTTTGATGCTTATTTTTTAAAATGAATGTGGTTGTGCCTTGCCTTCGTCAGGCGCGCGCATGCGCCTTAAGCCTTGCGCCTAGGCTCCAAGACCCATTGCGCCTTGGAGCGCCTTGCGCCTTTAATAACTAAAATTAGGATCGATGTCATCGGTAAATCAAGGTACTTTTTTTACTCGTTAGTAATACTGGCTACTCACCAAATCGCCCTCTTGAATAGTGTCTTTTAATGAGAGGTTTATTTCAGCGGGAGCGTTTAGGGTGCGCAAGAATAAAATACACTTAATACGTATTTTATTTAAGTAATAGGGAAATGGCAGTTTTGTAATTATGGTGAAAACCCTAATTCCCCTCCCTATTAAAAAGCCTCTCCACGATTCCCTCTCTCACGGAAGCAGAAACCGTTGCACCCTCTCACTTTCGACTCGGGTAAGACAGTCGATCGACGATACGACTCTTTCCTCTCCCTCTCGCGGTCGACTAGTTCTCCCTCCACCATTCCCGTAAGGCTCGACAGTTCCCTCTCCCGTTTCCATCGATAGCTTCCAGCGTAGAGCCATGGTTCCTCGTCGGAAGCCTTAGACGACATCTTCCTGCTATCTGAGGAAGCAGGACAGCACCTCGTTCGGCAGAATACGACTCTCGGCAAACCTTTCCCCTAGTGCCAGGTAACTGTCATGTTTCCGCTCAATCGAAAATCTCGTTTTGCCTTGTTAATAGATAGTGAAGCCCTCTCTTCCTATGCCTAAGCACATATATGCTTGGTCCTTGCAATAAGTTTTGTCGTCGTTGGGATCTCCAGCCGAATCCAGCAATGGTGAAGCCGTTCAATCGCTTAGGGCTTTGTCGTTGGATCTGAGCCTTTCACTTTCCTCCAGCGAACCCTTTTCAGGTATTGACGATCTCTCTCTTTCTCTTGAATCATAACTATGAAAAATCAAGTCAGTGTGTTCTTATCAAATTAGTGGATTTCCTTTGCAGTCACGGCTAAAACGAAAACGTCAAATTTAGACGTGACCGCCTCGCTTTCAGAAATCATCTCCCTCCCCTGTTAGAGAAGGGGGTTAGTCCTTCCCTTCGTTCTGAAATAGCATCCTTGAAATCTAGGAAAATAATTGAATGCATATTTGCCCTTTTAGGGTTTCTTGAAGGGAATTGAGGAAATCTCATAAATTATCAGACAGCAAATTTGTGCATTCAGAATATTCTTATAAACATGATGTCGCGTCTTGTGTACGAGCGCCGCAATACGTCTGTAAGAAATTCAAATTCTGTTTGGTTAGACATATCACCTAGTTCATTGTATAATATGTTCTTGTATAGCAAAGAGAAATACTAAAAACCCAAGCGAGACGATAAGAAATGAATAGTTATGGTACGAAATTATAAATTCATCAAGTATTTAATTGCTTCAAGTAGATCACATTTAATGTATTTTTCCTTCAGTTATATTCCCCATGAAATTTGGAAAAATTTGCATAACATGTAATTTCATAATTGTTTAGAATGCGAGAGAATAGTAAACCATATGTATATGTCCATAAGATGACTATCTAGTAATTTTCTTAATCTAAGGCATCCAGTTGAATAAGTATGCAATCCATCGTTTAATGAAAATCAGATAGGGGGCACGAGTGGGTCTTTCGCTCGAGATAGATAGAGGCGCACTATCTTACGCATAGGGCATAATAGACCTGATGAGCCTCAAGTATTAGGGAGGTTATACCCCACTTAGAAAATCAGTAGATGTGAGTCCGTGTCCGTGAGACACTAAAACACTTGTGTTCGTTAGTTGGGACTCGGATAGTTAGAATGCGCACAATAAGCAATGTAAACTAGAATATGAATAAGAATAGCACCTCAAAAGTTAGAATTCAAGTATATGCCGCGATTTAGAAATTTCTATAGTCTAATACTTCCGGAACTTGAATGAAAATATATGTCATGGTCAAAATAGAACATACATTTATGTTTAGAGTATTTTTTATAGAAAAACATGCATAGAATTGTTGTACATATTTCCCTCAGTTTTAAAAAGAAATTGTTATTTTTAGGAAAAGCATGCACACATGTAACTTTTAAATCATTTTTAGTGTCACTAGGAAGAATGGTTTTTCTCACTCTCCAGTTGGGCTGACCCGTATTCGGGCTTATTATTACAGGGGTCACAGATGGGGAGTTGCGCCTAGGTTAAGCGTTGCGGATCTCCTTTTATAGTTGGTTACTTGTTCAGTTGTTTTCCCTTCCAGTTGTTACATTATTTTATTTCAAGAACTCAGTGTAACTTTAATGTTTAAGATTTTCTATCTATCATATAGTATTTAGCGTTTCAGTTTATCAGATACTATGTTCATTTCTTTTCCAATTGGCTCTGTGAATTCAAAAATTGAGGTACACTTTTACCCTTAGCTCATTTTACTACTTCCATTGTAAGTTTCTTTTTTAGTACTCTTTAATGTATGTCTGATATGTACCAATTGTATTACTGCTACTTAGTTTACTTCTTATCGTGGGACCCGGTCGTACTGCTGATTTATTGTTAAACTAGGAGGGGGTTTTACATTCCCAGTCTTCCCCGACAATGACAGCCATCCCCTCTGCAACAACAGAGTTCGGTTTGCCTCCAGATTGACTCCCAGTCGTCGCCTCCCTCTATTAACGCCACTACCGCAACCTACTTAGCACCCTTCTGTCTCCTACATTCCCTCCAAGCCCCGCGGTAGCTCCCACACACCCAAACTCCCCTCCCAACACCATCCAGCCCTAGAAAAACCCCACCAGCCTTCCTTCTTCCTGTCCCAGTACCTTGTCGGCCTCCCAATTCATGGACAACCACCTCCAGCCCCTTTTGCACCCCTCCAAACCCCCTGTCATCCGCCCCACAAGCAGCTCCCCCCTCCCAGCCACAATAGTCCTTCCAGCTATCACCCAGTGCCTCTCTGATCTAGTCTGGAAAAGCCAACATCACCCTTCTGAATCGCCACTGGCACTCTTACAGCCACTGTATTTCAGCTTTTACACCGACGGCTCCTCTAGTTGGTGACATCCACATTTACTTTCAGTGCTTTGCACTTGTACATATATATCATATTATTTCAAGTAATATTTTGCTCAGTTTAATGTGATTGTTTCTCTTTCGGTAGAGCGTAACACATATTCTCCATGTATTTAATTTCAGTGCACTCGCATTTAATGCAATTATTAATTTCTTACCTAAATTGTGATATTTGCAATCAGTTGTGAAGCATGTGTGAAATTTATAATTAATATTGTTTAACTAATTGCGCACTGGAAATACTTGCAGGATTGAATCATTCATGAGCATCGCATTAGAGTTTAGGGTTAGTCGTCATAGGTTCATCGGATTGTGTGTGTGCATTCGTTTATATCTTCATTTTAGAGTTTGTTGTGATTCCATTGCATTCATTGTGGTTGCCTGCATTGTATTTAGGGTTACGGTATTTGTGTGTCTGTCACCTATAGATACGTCCAGACTTTGCTTGTGCCTAAGCTTCAAGACCCCTTTGTGACTTGATACGCCTTGAGCCTCTAACAATTATGCATACACAAATCTCATGTCAAAGGAGCATTGAAAAGGTACAAAGAATAACTCTAAAAGTTATTAAAACTAAGGCACGTATATAAGTATGACTGGTATCGAAAATACTGCAGATTTGCTAGCTATGAAAAATTGAAAGGAAAAGCAATGGGTGTTTGCAACTCTGAACTAAACATGAATTTGTTGGGTGACTTGCAAATTTTATGTAGTAAAAAAATTGTTGGGTGAACTTGAATTCTAGTATCAATTTAGAATGTTTAGTTAGGTGAAATCATGCGGAAATAATGAGCTTATTCATTCATTTCAGGGCAACGCCCTCTATTTATACAGAATGGGTGAAGACCCAAAAAACAAGAAAAATAAACGAGCATTTTATAATGGGTCTTTTACAATATGCTACAAATAATAATTTAAATCAACTCTCCCTCAAGATGAGAGTATATGTCAAACATTCTTAGCTTGATAATATTGTCTTTGAACAAGTCACAGCACAGGCTCTTGGTAAAGATGTTTGCAAGTTGATCTTGAGATTGAACAAACGGAGTGCAAACATTGCCTTTTTCAAGGTGATCCTTGATAAAGTGTCTATCAATTTAGACATGTTTTGTTTGATCATGTTGAACAGGATTATGTGCAATATTGATGACAATTTTGTTGTCGCGGTATAATCTGATAGGCCTTTCGGTTTGTAGTCTCAAATCCCGCATTATCGAGTTAAGCCAGAGCCCCTTACATATTCCTTGTGATATTGCTATATACTCCACTTCTACGTGGAGCTTTCTACAACATTTTGTTTCTTGCATCGTCAGGTCACTAGATTCCCTCCAACAAATGAGCAATATCCGGTGGAGGACTTTCTATCATATTGACTTCCATCCCAATCAGCATATGTATAAACATCAACATCCAGCTATTTATTTCAAAAGAATAGAAGTCCACGTTCAGGGGAGTCCTTCAAATATCGTAGCACACATATGGCCAAGGTTGTAGATGTCGGATGTCGGATTCATGTAGGTTTGAGTTTGAAATGTCGGATGTCGGATTGCGGGGGATATATCGGGGATATTTTATAATGTCGGATTTTAATATTTAAATAAATTTATTCATATATATACACAATTTTTATAAATATGTATAATTGTATACATAATTTATGTTTATAAACTACAAAATAAACATATATACATATAATATATGTTTATAAATTACATAACAAAGAGATGTCGACTGCAATAAATGGCATAAAGATCACCAAATGAGAGCGAGATGAGAAATTAAAGTCGTTGACGCTAGACTTAAAGAGATGCATGAAACGATATATCGGTCGCGAAATATCGCCAGATATATCGGGTTAAACCGATATATCGGGCGATAATTTCAAAAACGACATTTTTGTTTAAAATATCGATGTCGTTGCGTTTTATCCCGAAAACCTTTATGTTGGCCGACATGTCGGACATGTCGGCCGACATCTACAGCACTGCGTATGGCAGTTTCATGATGTCGCAGTCTGAGAGAATGCATGTATCCGCAGAGGATCCCAACAGCATGTGTGATATGTGGGCGAGTATGTGAGAGATTGATCAGCCTTCCCACCAGTCTTCGGTAGCTAGAGGAGTCCACCTTCACACCATCCTTATTTTCATCAATCTTACAGTTTACTTCCATAGGAGAGTTAGCAAGAGCACAACCAAGCATCTGTGTTTCTTCTAGAAGACCGAGGACATATTTCCTCTGAGAAATAAAGATTCTACGGTCAGAGCGTGCAACTTTTATTCTCAGAAAATACTTCAACTTCCTAGATCTTTAGCTTCAAACTCTTTACATAAGCGCGACTTAAGCCGCGTGATTTCTGCAACATCATTTCCCGTGATGATTATGTCGTCGACATAAACAATGAGAATTATCACTTTCTCTGCTTTCCTTTTCACGAAGAGGGTATGATCTGAGTGACCCTGTTTGTATTCCAATATAGTCATGGCGTTCTAGAACTTTCCAAACCAAGCTCTGGGAGATTGTTTGAGACCGTATATATATTTTTGAAGTTGACGCACCTTTCCCTCAGATCCTGCCTTCACAAAACCAGGTGGGACTTTCATATAGACTTTTTGTTCAAGATCATCATGTAAAAATGCGTTCTTGACATCAATTTGTTGCAACTCCCATCCCAAGCATGCAGCATATGATAAAAAGACACAGATGGAATCCATCTTGGCAATAGGAGTAAACATTTCATGATAATCCACACCTGGGGTTTGAGTATACCCTTGAGCAACTAGCCTTGTTTTATATCTCTCAACAACCCCCTCTTGATTCTGTTTAACAGAGAACACCCATCGGGAACCAACAAACTTCTTCCCGACAGGGAGATGGGTGAGTGTCCATTTCAGAATTTTTCCAATGCCAACATCACTTCTTTCATTGCCTTGCGCCACACAGGTATCTCTATGGCTTCCTGCCAAGTATTAGGAATGTGAACAGAATCCAAGGAGGAGATAAAGGTCTTATGTGACTGTGTCAAATTTTGATAAGTGATATAATTAGCAAGTGGGTATTTAGCAGAAATTGACTTCCGCTTTAGATGTATAAGAGGAAGATGAAGCTCGTCTTCAAAACCTGAGTCAGAAGAGCATACCTGCGGTAGAGGAATGATCGGGGGTTGTAACACCATAGCACCATGGTTGCATTTGCGATAGACCAGAGGAAGAGGAGTAATGAGACTCCCAGGAGGTGAATTCGCGAGAGGAGTAGGAATGTCTGAGGCAGTCATAAGAGATGATTGTGAGTCCACAATAGATGGATTCGCGGGAGCAGATATGTTAGAGGCAGGCATAAGAGGTGATTGTGAGACCACAATAGGGAGAGGAAGATGGGGATCGTCGACAGCAGTGTCCTACTCCCCCTGACGAGAACCGGCGTGTTGTGCCTCCTCACGAAACGTCACGTCCATGGTGCAGTAGAACCGTCGAGAGGGAGGATGACAACAACGATACTCTTTCGTAGTAGCAGGGTAACCAACAAAGACACACTGTAGGGAAAGCACATCCAATTAATCACGATGTTGTTGATGAACATGAACGAAGCAGCACACCCAAACACATGAGGAGGTAGATGAGATGTGTGTACAATGTATTTAGTAGACAAACGGGGTAAGGGAGACACATATTGTAAGGTGTTGGAGAGTAGACGATTGATGAGGTAAGCAGCGGTGAGAACCGCGTCACCCCAATAAGACTTGGGAAGATTCATGGTGAGAAAAAGACATCTGGTAACCTCGAGGAGATGTTTGTTCTTACGTTCAAACACGTCATTCCGAGTAGAGGTGTTGACACATGTTTTTTTATGAAGAATCACATGGTGTCTAAGATAAGTGTCAAAAGCACCACAATCATCGTACTCACCCCCATTGTAACTACAGAGCACACGAATAGTGCTACCAAATTGAGTAGCCACCATGGTGTGGAAAATACGAAAGCAATCAAAGACCTCACTTTTCGGTTTTATAAATGTACTCAAGTAGAGCGAGAAAAGCAATCAATAAAAATCAGAAACAATCGGTAACCAGAGAGAAGCAAAAGAGGATGGTCCCCAAACATCAGTATGAATAACATCAAAAGGAACCATACTAGGAGAAGAAAAATGATTCGGACTATGGCGTGCATGTTTAGAAAATTCACATTCATTACAGACAAAATGGCTCAGAGAGCTTGAAAACATAGGAAATAACTTGAGAAGATAGCTGGCGGAGGGATGTCCAAGACGTTGATGCCATCGACGCACATACGCAAGTGAAGGGCGAGGAGGAGCACTGGAGAGAGCTTGAGTTGGAGGATGGTCCAAGATGTACAACCCCTCACAGTTCCTACCACTGCCAATACGTTATTCGTTGTCAGATCCTAAAAAACACAACCATTGGGAAAGAAAATGACAGAATAGTTCAAGGATGTAGTCAGACGACTAATAGATTACAGATTGCGAGGAAAAGCAGGAACATGCAACCTTTGGTGAGGGGCATGGTAGAGGAACAGAGGATGGTCCCCTTGCCAGTAATTGGTGAGAGTGAGTAATTGGCGGTGACAATCTCATCACGCCCTGAGAGGGGTGTAAGAGGTAAAACCTGACGATGTTCATGGCATATGATATGTCGCCTGGAGTCAATAATCCATTCAGAAGAAGTTGCGGAGGCAGACTAGGCACTGGGTCGATCAGCAATGGCGAATGCAACAAAAGGGGAGGAAACCTGAGTGCATAAGAGACGACGCAAAACATCCAGTTCCTCCGAGGAAAGACTGTCAAAGGGAGGCCGACCAAGAGCAACTTCAGTAGTGTGAGCAGCAGAAGAAGGATTGGGTTGGCGAGAGGGACTGCGGCCACGACCACGAGAGCTTTTATGCGATAGAGCAAGATGAGGATGGAGACGGAAGCAGGAGCCCCGGGCATGGCCCTGTTTGCCATAGTAATCGCACAGCTTGAGAGACGAAGAGGGAGGAGCGCGAAGAAGACCAGCAAGGGAGAAGAGATCAGAACCACGATCGAAGTTGAGAGAACGATGACGATCTTCGTCCCCTAAGACCATACTGAAGATTTCCCGGAGAGGGGGAAGAGGTTGTCGGTTCAAAACATGAATGCGCACCATATTGAATTCCATATTAAGGCCCATGAGGAATACATGGAGACGATAACGGTCTTCCTTAGTTTTTAAGGCTCGAGCATCAGCGGTGCAAGCGAGAGTGAAATCCTTAAAGTAATCCAGCTCTTGGTAGAGGCGTTCAAACTCAGAGAAGTAAGCTGCTACAGAAGAAGTGTCTTTTTGAGTTCAAGGAGATGTCAAGTGAGTTCGTACACCAAGTTAGAACTACCAAGCTATGAAAAAGTCTCAACAAGGGAATTGTCAGCGTCCCACTTTCGCCAACCCAGATCAGTACTGGGAGGCTGAACAAGTGTCCCGTCAATGTACCCATAGAGATGATGGTTTCGGATGATATGCTTCGTTGCGCGAGACCACTCTAGGTAACTGGTGTCATCCAAAGGAATAGTGGTAATACGGAGGGAAATCACTACCCGAAGGTGGGATAAGCATGGAAGGATACTGCACGCTAGAATCCGAGGAGTTAGCCATGAGGAACGAGGTCGTACGGCGCTAGAGAGGGCGCGACAAAAGAGCGCAGGAGGCCACGCAAGAGAAGCCAGACGAGCAGAAGGAGCCACACGAACCTTTGGAGACGAGGAAGAAGGTTGCATAACCCACACTCAAGTTGAGGTCCCACTTAGTTGCAAGGAAGCTAAGGTCACACTTAGCCCACACTCAAGCAGAAGCGGACGAGAGTACGAAGTCGAGGAGACCGCACGAAGCGAACTGAGAAGCAGATGAGAGCAAGAAGTCAACGAGACCGCATGAAGCAGAAGCGGAAGTCGCAGGAAGCACGTAGCCACAGGAAGAAGAAAAAAAAAGAGATATATGAATCGCGAGGTCCCACTATGTCGACGAGATCGCAGAGAGCGATCGCGGAAAGAAGAAAAAAAGAAGTCGCAGATCCTGACGAGGCCGCACCAGGCGAGTGCATGAATCGCGCGAAAAAGCGGAAACCGCGGAAAGAAGAGACGAGACCGCGGAATGAAGAGACGATCGCAGGGACCGTACGAGCACACGAGCCGCGAGAAGAGACCGCAACTCTGATACCAAGTTAGGCGGAATCAGGCGGAAATAATAAGCTGATTCATTCATTTCAGGGCAACGCCCTCTATTTATACACAATGGGCGAAGACCCAAAAAATAAGAAAAAAATGAGCCTTCTATAATGGGCCTTTTACAATATGTTGTAAATAATGATTTAATTCACCTTGTTTACATTGAAACTTTAGAAGCGTGTCAATAAACAGCAAATGAACTATATTTAGCAAGCTGTGCACACACAAGAATTTCCCTGGTTCTACTGAAAATAAACTAGAATTGTCTCTTTAAGTAAATGAATTGAAAGAAGGGTTGGTAAACTCAAACAAAGTGTTGTTCTAAGACTGATGATGAAGTCAGCAATGATAAACATTTTTGGAATTAGTAATGATGGTACAGAAAAAAACCCATTCTTCCATCATTGTTCTAATTTCATGAATGCCTTTTATTGTAGCAATTTTCCATGCCCATACAAAGTAGTAACTCTTGAGCGATAACAGAATGAAATTTAGCTTTTCAGAAGTATCGGATATCAAAAAGCCAACAGAGATGTCTAATAATTCACAAAATGCTGTATTTCGGAATCAATGTGGGTCCTGCTTCCACGTAGCCTTAACAAACTACCAGGACTAGTATATTTATAAATCATGAAAAAGTAAAAAATAAAATTTATATTAAGAGACTTTATGAGCATTGTTATAAAAACAAATTAGAGGGGTCAAAAAGTTACTACCAGCAGAGAACGCTCATGAACTTCATCTACAATAACATGTGTAACGCCAACCAGGTCTCGATTGCTCTGCAATAATCCTCTATAATTAGAATGTTTCTTAGAAAGTTGAAGCACGTGTATTTATCGCTGAGAGCATAAGATACAGCAAACTGATGTAAACAATTTAGTTATTAGCTTTAGTCCAAATGCAATCACTAATATGTATACTCTTCTCAAAAACAGCTTTGTTCCTCCCACCATCACTCCATTAAATAGCTCTTGCTTTAGCATTTTAGAGACATGAATTACAGTTGCATCTAAAAGGGCGGCCTGGTGCACAAAGCATCCCCGCGCAGCGAGGGTCCGGGGAAGGGTCCCACCACAAGGGTAAAATGTAGGCAAACCTTACCTTGCATTTTTGCAAGAGGCTGCCTCCAGGACTCGAACCGGTGACCTCAAGGTTACACAGCGACACCTTAATCAGTGTGTCAAGACTCCTCTTCGAATTACAGATGCATCTAATAGCAAAATTTTGTTGTACAGAGGTGAATCTATTATCTTGCTTAAAAAGATATTTAAAAGAAGAGTGTTTTAGTCTATTTTCTTTTTACAAAGGTAAGTATATGTATGTGCATGGATCCCAGATTTTTTCTAGGTCCTAGCTCATCTAAGAAAAAGAGCACTGATCCTTAATGTAATTTTACAATCTTCTTCTGAGTTCCTAACCTCTATTTTACAACAACGTTTACAGTTTCTCTAAATGCAATCATGTAGGAGTGTAGGACCACATGCATTGATAATGGAAAGGAAATTAAAAAAGTTCTTTACAGAAAGAAACAATCCTTCAAAGTAGTTTACTGATAGAGACAGGAGTTTCAGTATATAGTCACTTAAAATACAGAAAGCAGCATAAAAAGGCAGCCAATAAGAAGAGGGGCAAAACATAAGAAAGAATCTCCCAAGAATGATGCATCACCCCCGGTAAGAAGAGTGTGATGCTTACAAAGCAAGTTCACAATTTGGCATTTAACCATAATTTTTGAAAAATATACATTTAGAATCCTAGCTAGTTAATTAAATTCCATATACTTGAAGTGTTCATAATTTAGGTAAAATAAGGCTTTAACATAAATTTGTAAGGGGCAAACTATAGCTTCTAAATAATATCTTTAAGAAGGTGGAGAAGGATTTGGCTTTTCACTTTCCCCCTTTACAAACAATACCGGAGATGGGGATTAACCACTCATGGTAGCAAAAAGCCCGTTCTCTGTGGAAGAATACTAGACAGTGGCGGGGAGGAAGAGAGAAAGAGATGGAGGAACCGATCAGTAGAAGCTCGGAACGAATTGTTTTTAAGCATATCAAACCGGGACGAGATAGATTTGATTTCAATGTCAAGTTGGATCAGCTCGATATAGAGAGATTTTGATCCAGATCAAAGATAATTCGAGATGGCTCAAAATATATTTATAAATTTGATTTAGATTATCTTAAGCTAACAATTACATTTTAGAACAAAAAATTAAATTTCGAGCCAACTTAACAACCATAGAGAATGGTGGGATAGGTGCTTCCAAACTTGTTGGAAATGCTATTGCCTAAGCACAGCACCCTAAAGGATGAGAGAGAGGGCGATTGGAAGGAAGCAAAACACAATCACCACAAAATTTCGACTTTATGGGCATTCCAAACCATTTCTTGTTGGTTCAAGTTGTTAAGGCACATAAGATTATTGGTTGTCCAACATCGAACAAGTAAAAAGGCTGATCTTGCTTGAGAGACATTGTCCAAATCAATATGCATGTTGAAGGTTGCCGTCGGAACTAGCCGATAGCGGGTGGTGACGGACAGGTGCTAGCAATAACAATTTGCCAACAACATAGGTCACTGCCCAAAATTTTCTTTGGATTGCTTTTGTAAACGTTTTAGAAGAAATTGTAAAGACAGATAATAGAAGAAAGGAAGAAAGGAAAAGTAAAGAAAGTCGGTGAAAATTCCATCTCTAGGAGCATTGAGCATTGTCTCGAATAACATCTAAGAAATTACAAGGAAATCAAAAGGCTCTGTGATTTTTTAAGGTTAAAAAAATCTCAAATCTGCTCTCTAATACCAATTGTAACATCTCTACCTACTTCAACAATATTTCAGAAGTCCAATCGGCACTCAGGATATGAAGCAAACTAGACAATAATATAAAAATTGGTAAAGTAACAAAAAGAATGTAAATGAAACTAAAATACAAAACGGAAATGAAAGACTAGAGTTTGGGTTAAAAGTAAGATTTCAATTTCTGAATCACAGAGCCAACTAAATGAAAATAAAATCAATACTGAATATTAAAACTATAATAGAGACTGGTACACCTAGGTCATCAAATCCACATAAACTAAATTTACCATGAAAAGCAAACGAAGATTGCGTAAATCATCCTCAGAAGATTATCCTAAGTGAATCACTCGATCTATACTCTCCCCGAAAACGGGATCAACCCACTGGTAAGTAAGAAATACACTTCTTCCCAATGACATAAATCATATTTTATGTAATTATCATGTCTTTGAATTCTAATCATAACTTTAATTCATTAAAATCTAAATTTTATAAGACATGTCAAATTTTGGATGTTTCGGAATGGGTTAAGGGTTTCCGCTTTTTATGAGACATGGAGTACTCGAGTTACAAGAAGAGATGGTGAGTGTCTGTTGTAATACATCATTTATATATGGCTTCTGTTTTTAAAGAACTGATTCCTCTCCTATAGCATAAACATTGATCTCTTGAACAATATAAATCTTTGAGTTCTTTATGATACTTGATTCCATTTCGTTCACTTTATGTTTTGTATTCCGATTTTAGAGCTACTTCATCACGAATAATTCTAATAAAAGCATCAAGACAGCACACAACAGGCCTTTTCCTAGTCATAACAAGGCACCAACTAAGACGGGTAGTGAGAAGGTGAGAGAAGAGAATGTTAAAGAAAAATAGCTACTTCTAAGGTCCTCATACCCAACTGATATTTCATTTACTACAAAGGAGAAGCAATATCATGTCACCAATATCTAGATCTTCAAGTGGAGGATACAGCTACATTCAAGTATAGTATAAGGACCTACGTATAAAAATGTATGACGCGCCTACAAGCACTTACTGAGGTACCTATATAGACATTTGCATTTTTCCATTAAGTGGTTGAATGAGACAATCATTTGAACAAAAAATAATCTAACCGCATACACTAAGAAATTTTGACCTTTAATTAACAAAGGGACTATGCAAATACAGCTTTTAGAAGAAATTTCAAGGTGTAGGAAGAACTACTATACTTTACATGCACTTTTATGATGCAGGACAGGCGTCACACCTGTCTGCCAACCTGGAGTCCCACCTGGGCGGCTTTTATCAGGACTGCAGCCCATACACCCCAACCCGTCTCTGGGCCCACCACAGGGCGCAGCGGGTTGCTGAGGTCTGGGATCGAACACCCGACGTCCTTGATAAAGAGTCTTCAAGCGGACTCTAATCACCAATTGAGTTGCAGATCAGTTGGTGATGAGAGTCTGCCTAAAGACTCTTTATCAAGGAGGTCGGGTGTTCGATCCCAGCCTCAATAACCCGTTGCGCCCTGTGGTGGGGCCAGAGACGGGTTGGGGTGTACCGTGTACGGGTTGCAAACCTGATGAAAACCGCCCACCTGGACTCCTAGGTGGGCCCATGGTGGGACTCCAGGGTGGCAGGCAAGTGTGACGTCTGCCCTGCATCACATACAATACACCTTTGAACATTGTGACAACAAAGCAATTATCTACATATATCTTAAAAACTTGTGTTTCAAGAAAGAACGAAGTATATATAAGTAGATTGTCATTTTTGTCAAAGAGGAGGTCATCAAACGGTGTATATGCACTCTTTTTGTTAAACCAGAGAAAGAACTGACTGATATATTCAACAAACATCTTTCTTTATCCTTTTCTGATATATGTACCAAGTTGGGCATGATGATACATATATATAATCCAGCTCGAGGAGAGTTAAGCCCATGTATAAAGCCCAAGGGGTCATTCACTTTTCTTTCTTCTTATCTTTAGTCTCACCCCTCCATAGTATATATAGAGGGAAGTTGTAATGTGTTGATTGTTGAAGATATTATAAAGGAAACTTTTCTTTCCTTCCTAACAATAACAATGAACCTTAGCAATGGAAATTATAACAGATCAAAGAATAACTGTGATAAATTAAAAAGGGATCATAGACTGGATGAAATTAAAGCATAACCATGGTTTGTTTAAAAAAGTGTAATCCAGTAAAGAATTAATGAAATTCAAGAAATGAATCTAATAGCGTATCAATTAGGAGATCGTGGTATTACAATAAAAGTAAGATAATATCCTCATAATACATATGTTTGTAAAATGACAAACAGAACAAGAGAATTAGGTTTACATATCCATTGTTCCTTTAAACTTCGCCAATTAAACAAAGGCTTGCATCGAAGAGAAACTTCAATATACAAGTTAAAAGCATTCAAATATAAATAAAAAAGATATATTTACCAAATCATATATTCTGAGAAACTTACAGCAAGTTTTCGCAGAAGAATGCCTGTTGTACAAAAAAGTAGCTTTGTCCTCTCATTCCTAATTTGATGAGAATAAGAAAGTTGCATTATAAGGGCAATGGAATTGCCCCAAAGTTAACAGAATTACGGTAATCTATGAATTCTAAAATTGAAATTAATGATAAACTGATTGTAAAAGGAAGAGCACCAACTTGTCATACAATAAGCTCATCCATAATCAGAAATTATGTGTATAATTTAAAAGAAAGAATTGAAGATAATTGAGTCACCAAAATTGGTTCATGAGGAATTCAAGTGATTTTAAGTCAACTTTATTAGAGTAAGAGGTATTTGGTATTTATACTGCAAAGCATGTAATAATTTGTGCCTATTTTGGTCGTCAATATTTGGTTCTTACATGTCAGCCCTTTTTGAAAAAATCATGTATTACATTTTATTGGAAGCTACAATAGTATATTAAATTAGTATTGATTGGTTTTTCCCTAAGACAAGGAGTGAGGTGTGCAGCCTAACATATTGAAGGAGACTGAAAACTTGCTAGTTACGATGAGTTGACTAGAGACGTGAACGACGATAAAGCAAATGTTCTCTTACATTGTATCTGAGAGCCACTTCTCGTAATCTTCTTTGTCATGGCTGGCTGTGTAACATCCGAAATTTAAATTGTTATTTTTTTAAATTCAGAGTTGGAACAGAGTTAGTGTCGACATCACAATCATCAATTGAGGTACTCGTGTGTTTTTACATCATAATGGTCAATTAATTAATTAATAAGGTTACGAATTTTAATTATGAGCGAATTGGGGTTTTTAGGGAGCGCTTGTTGTTGATATAAGAAGTTCGAATGCAAAATGACATTTTTTGTATTTTGTGCAATGTTGCATGACCCACCTCTCATTAAGAAATTAGGATTGTAGTTATATTCTTATAACTTACCCCCCCCCCCCCCCCCCGCCAAGTAAAATCGTGGCTGCGACTCCTCTCAGCCACACGCCAGAAGTCGAAACCAAATCGCAGGTCGCTCGCCTCTCGCAGACAATACCCTCAACCTTCCCTCTCTTGTTCAAGTTGGTCGACAGAACGGCGCCTGCAGCGGTTTTCTCCGACGAAGTCGACGACAGTAAGCAGCGTGTCGCCTTCTCCCTTGCCCTGGGCGGTTAATCGAGCGCCCTTTATCACGATCGACCTCCCCCTTCCGCCATTTTTGTCAGTTAAGCTCCGGATCTACCTCTCTAGTGGGGTTTTCGTGAGATTCACGGTTCCTCATTCCTCCTATGTTTGATTTCAGGAAATAAGTAATTTGATTTTTTTTCAAAAAACATAGCAGCCAGTCGAGCCCTTTTTTCTCTCTCGATCGATCCTCCTTGTCTGAGATCGGCTTCTCCCCAGCAATTTCGGATCTAGTCGACATCAATCTCTCAATCTCCTTACTCCAGATCTGAGGTATACCGACAACTTCTGTTATTTTGAGACCCTTCTCCATCAAGTAGTAGCAATCATAGATTTTTCACTCTCTTGTAAGTGGGGGTGTTTGGAAATCGACGTTCTTGCTCTTCTTGCATTTTGACGGACATCCTTTACAACGGGTCAATCTAGGTTGGATGAGATTACTAGTGAATGCTTCCACCTCTCGCTATGTATACATCATTTTCCTCTTTGTGTAATTATTGATTGGTGGGATTTCAGGGTAAGAAACCCTAGTGAAGCTAAATGATTTCTACTCCAACCTAGTCCGCTATGCCGTCGTATTGTGTCTATGAACGTCGCAACGTCGAGGTAAGAAAGTATAATCTTTTTTGTTAGACATACCATATAATTCAATATATGTGTTTTCCTCTTATAGTTAGAAAAAGATATGGAAAGAACATGAAATTGTATGAATCAAACTTCGATCGTAGATCAAAATAAGAAATTATAAATTCGTCATTTTGTCACAATAATACAAACAAGGCATGCTAGTGTGACGATCTCAATTTCGTACTTTTTTTGGTTTTGTAATTTCCCCGATGATGATCCAAGGCAGTACTATTTTGGCATTTTAGCTTTTTCGCGTTTTATTTTCGAGTTAAATTTGTTTTCTAATTTTGGGTACCATGAGTGATCTCATTTTGGAACTTACTATATGGGCTGCCAATAACCATGAGGGCTAAATATTAATTGGCTGCTATTAAAATATTGGGATGCAAGAATTATTTATGTGGGCTGTTGTTAGGCATTTGGTTTTTGGCTTGTTTATATGTGCTGGAATTTCTAATGCTGGCTGGTGAGTAGCTTAGCTTGTGCTTGACACATGGCCAAGCCACTTGTGGGCTGGTTTAACCTTGGGGCATATTTATTTGGCAACTGGCTTTCCTTCTGCGGTGCATTTGACTTTACCCTACCGCTAACCGTTGTTTGGGCTGTTTAAAATGGCGAGCCTGTGTTGGTTCATTCCCGCATCCTCTTCTGGCGCTCTCCCTTCCGTCTGCCGCTGCTCCCACCGGCTGCTCCCAAATACTTCTTCCTCTTAGCCACTACTCCTCCCCTCTGATTGCTGCTTCCCTGCTGCTCTGGGCTGCTAATCTCTGCTGCCTGCCGCTGTTTTAGGGTTGCCGACTGCTGGCTGTGATCTCTTACCGCTGCTGCTGTGCTTCTCCTCTACTACTTCAGAAGTTTCCTCGGAGTTCTTGGAAGGGTTTCGCTGGACCTCTATGCATCTAAGCAAAGATCGGTTGTGCAGCACTTCCTTCCTCCTTCTCCCTCATTGTAAGATGCTTCCTTCTCCATTTTCTGGTGTGAATGCTGTCCTTGTGCTGTTAGTAGGGTTTTGTGGCTATGGCTATTGTGGAACCAACATTTTGAAGGCTGTTTTAGTTGGAGAAGCAATTGCTCTCCCAACCGCTGTTTTGGGCTATTTTTATCCGATGTTTTAATGCTATTTTATTATGCCCTTCATAAAGTGGAGGTAAGCAATTTATAGGGTAATTTTGTATCTCTACGTGCTGTTTTGGTGTTGAATAGCCTTGGTGTTGAATAGCCTTTAGGAATGTTGTTTCAAACTGTTTTTGGGTTATGTAAGAGGGAATCATCGCTCTTTTTGATTTCCTAGAAATTGTGGACTGTTTTAAGCCACTTAGCTCCATATCTTTGCTGGACAGCCATTATGGAGGCTGATTTTTGAGGATGGATAGTCCATATAAACCTAATTTAGTATTTTGATAAAGACGACGATTTGGTTATGTTGTTTAAGAGTTGGTTAGCCAATTTTAAATACTATTGGGAGCTGTTTTCGATGCTCTGGGTTGATTTAAAACCGTTTAACTTATTTCCGTTATGATTTTACATTTTTTTATCGGATTTGTATACTTTTAGAACTCCTTTTTACTTCAAACGCTACGTATGGCTAGTGACGCAACCCAAATAAAACATGTGTCATTTCAGTGGTTTCCTAGGCCAAGAAATAAGAGGATGGCGTCACAGGGGCAACGTGGCAAAGAACTTGAGAAGGATAATCGAAAGGCTGTAGTGAGTATTTTATTTCTTGAATTATGTTTATTCAAATTAATTTCTATTTTTGTTTATTTATTTCAAGGACACTGCCTGTGCATATGAGTTTAACTCAATGATATCTCGCTATAAATGAAAAGTGGGCGAGGGAAAAATAAAAGCGATTCAAATATCTGAGGGGAATTTTATATTTTGATTTACAACAAGACAAGAAAAATAACAAATTTTGCATAAGGAAATGTGAGGGTTTCAAATCCTTAAGTGGATTTACCAGTAGGGGTGAGCCTACACTTTTGCCCTTAAGTGGGATGCCCTTAAATGGGTGGGGCCCAATTCAAGTTTGCATACCCAAGCATTTCCTATTTTATGTAATTAAAATCAAGGGATAAATAGCATAACAAGGGAAGAATATGAAAACTGTACTTTATTGCAGTGTATGCATATTGTTATTCTCCATTTTCTTGCATGTATAACTGTTTCACGAAATATCTTTCTCACCTAGTCATATTTTATGACTAATCCATTGTGGACTATATTTTTTAGGAAACAGAAGCTTCTCCTAGTATGCCTCGAAGACCTCCCCTCACTGAAGAGGAAAAACGAAAGCGTGTTGAAGACCTCGCTAAGGTATGGCTAAAGATTTTTACCGGAATCGAAGAAGCTCAAGATCGACATCGAGCAGCGTGTCCCAATTGTTCATGTGATTACTGTATCCAGTATTATTCGTGAATTATTGTATCAAGCAAATATATATAAATAAATGTGGCCGTGTTTATGTTCTTTGTACTATGAATCTGAGTGTGATTCTGAACTGCGATCTTTTTACTGAAAACCGAGTCGATCCTCGAATCAATTGGAAAACCCGGAATTAGGGTCTTCACAACTTGGTATCAGAGGCAGGTTTTCACTATTTTGATCGTAGACGGTACAAAGTCATAGCACATATTAAAAATGTAACATAATTCATTTAATCCCTTATAGGAACCCATCCAAGTATATTCCAGCCGAAGACATCATGAAATCCGAGAAGAGCCCGAAACCCATCGAAGAACAAGATCTGAAGAAAGTGATAACGGGCATCCACGACACCCTTCAGAATTCGTGTTGGCCATTGCAGAAGCCCTTAAGTTAGTCTTCCCTACGCTAGCCACTCTAGGACCTACAATCCCCCAAGATGGACCTATTCCAAGAAAACATCCCATGGACCCTCCTCCCACTCTTCCTCCTGTAGTACCTGCGCCACAACTTCGACAAGTGGATTTTGATCTAAAACAATTTATGGAGTTAAAACCACCAACCTTCGTAGGAGGCTTATCTCCCTTAGAAACTGAAGATTGGATCCTTCGTTTGGAAACAATATTTCAAGTTATGCACTATCCGGAGGATCGAAAGGTCGAATTCGCTTCGTTTTTATTTGAGGGCGCGGTGAAGCGTTGGTGGAATAATATCGTTGCTACAAAGTTCGTCAGTCGTGGAATCGTGACGTAGACAAACTTCCTTCAAGAATTCACAAACTGGTTTGTGCCACGGTCAGAGAAACGAGTATTGCATGATCAATTTCTACGACTCGTGCAAGGGACGAAAACAGTTCTGCAGTACGAATCTGAATTCTCCAAATTGGCATACTATGCCGATTCTCTCGTAACCTCCGAAGAAGATCGTTGCCGCCAATTCCAGCAAGGACTGCAGGATGATATTCGTAATTTGCTAGTACCCCTTGATATTCTGGAGTACGGAAAGCTGGTCGAACGAGCGCGTTTAGTAGAGATTGATCAGGAGAAGTCTCAAAAGCGTCGAGACAGCGGAAAAAGAAAAGTCACTGAGACACCGACTCAGGAAGAAGCACAAAGTAAAGAAGCAAAAACATTGCAAACTGATCCTTCTTCGAGTAATGCCTCTCAAGCACCCGCAACGAAATGCGCTAAATGTCACCGCATACATCGAGGAGAATGTTTAATTGGACTTTGTTTTTACTGTCGTCAACCTGGCCATACAAAGAGAAACTGTCCAAAACTGTTAAAAAAAACGTCAACTCGCAAACACCTGTACTTCCGACGCCACAACAATTATATCAAATGTATGCTGAATCTTCAGCATCAACCCCTGCGCCGGCACCTGTACCTACTCCTGCTCCAACTCCTCCTCAAGATATTCCAGAAGAACGTTCGATTCAGCCTCGTGCTTTTAATTTGGAACCTTACCGTAAAAAGGGACTGTAATAAATAAGTAGCAGCTACTCTTGAACATTCGTGTATATAACGAACTGTTTGGTTTAATATTACATACTCACCTTTCATTTTCGGGACGAAACCTCCTTCTAAAGAGGGAAGAATTGTGACGATCTCAATTTCGTACAATTTTTTTTGTTTTGAAATTTCCCCGATGATGATCCAAGGCAGTACGATTTTTGCATTTTAGCTTTTTCACGTTTTATTTTCGAGTTAAATTTGTTTTCTAATTTTGGGTACCATTAGTGATCTCATTTTGGAACTTACTATATGGGCTGCCAATAACCATGAGGGCTAAATATTAATAGGCTGCTATTAAAATATTGGGCTGCAAAAATTATTTATGTGGGTTGTTGTTAGGCATTTGGTTTTTGGCTTGTTTATATGTGCTGGAATTTCTAATGTTGGCTGATGAGTAGCTTAGTTTGTGCTTGACACATGGCCAAGCCACTTGTGGGCTGGTTTAACCTTGGGGCATATTTATTTGGCACCTGGCTTTCCTTCTGCGGTGCATTTGACTTTACCCTACCGCTAACCGTTGTTTGGGCTGTTTAAAATGGCGAGCCTGTGTTGGTTCATTCCCGCATCCTCTTCTGGCGCTCTCCCTTCCGTCTGCCGCTGCTCCCACCGGCTGCTCCCAAATACTTCTTCCTCTTAGCCACTACTCCTCCCCTCTGATTGCTGCGTCCCTGCTGCTCTGGGCTGCTAATCTCTGCTGCATGCCGCTGTTTTAGGGTTGCCGACTGCTGGCTGTGATCTCTTACCGCTGCTGTTGTGCTTCTCCTCTACTACTTCAGAAGTTTCCTCGGAGTTCTTGGAAGGGTTTCGCTGGACCTCTACGCATCTAAGTAAGATCGGTTGTGCAGCACTTCCTTCCTCCTTCTCCCCAATTGTAAGATGCTTCCTTCTCCATTTTCTGGTGTGAATGTTGTCCTTGTGCTGTTAGTAGGGTTTTGTGGCTATGGCTATTGTGGAACCAACATTTTGAAGGCTGTTTTAGTTGGAGAAGCAATTGCTCTTCCAACCGTTGTTTTGGGCTATTTTTATCCGTTGTTTTAATGCTATAAAGTGGAGGTAAGCAATTTATAGGGTAATTTTGTATCTCTACGTGCTGTTTTGGTGTTGAATAGCCTTGGTGTTGAATAGCCTTTAGGAATGTTGTTTCAGACTGTTTTTGGGTTATGTAAGAGGGAACCATCGCTCTTTTTGATTTCCTAGAAATTGTGGACTGTTTTAAGCCACTTAGCTCCATATCTTTGCTGGACAGCCATTATGGAGGCTGATTTTTGAGGATGGACAGCCCATATAAACCTAATTTAGTATTTTGTTAAAGACGACGATTTGGTTATGTTGTTTAAGAGTGGGTTAGCCAATTTTAAATACTATTGGGAGCTGTTTTCGATGCTCTGGGTTGATTTAAAACCGTTTAACTTATTTCTGTTATGATTTTACATTTTTTTATCGGATTTGTATACTTTTAGAACTCCTTTTTACTTCAAACGCTACGTATGGCTAGTGACGCAACCCAAATAAAACATGTGCCATTTCAGTGGTTTCCTAGACCAATAAATAAGAGGATGGCGTCACAGGGGCAACGTGGCAAAGAACTTGAGAAGGATAATCGAAAGGCTGTAGTGAGTATTTTATTTCTTGAATTATGTTTATTCAAATTAATTTCTATTTTTGTTTATTTATTTCAAGGACACTGCCTGTGCATATGAGTTTAACTCAATGATATCTCGCTATAAATGAAAAGTGGGCGAGGGAAAAATAAAAGGGATTCAAATATCTGAGGGGAATTTTATATTTTGATTTACATCAAGACAAGAAGAATAATAAAATTTTGCATAAGGAAATGTGAGGGTTTCAAATCCTTAAGTGGATTTACCAGTAGGGGTGAGTCTACACTTTTGCCCTTAAGTGGGATGCCCTTAAATGGGTGGGGCCCAATTCAAGTTTGCATACCCAAGCATTTCCTATTTTATGTAATTAAAATCAAGGGATAAATAGCATAACAAGGGAAGAATACGAAAACTGTACTTTATTGCAGTGTATGCATATTGTTATTCTCCATTTTCTTGCATGTATAACTGTTTCACGAAATATCTTTCTCACCTAGTCATATTTTTATGACTAATCCATTGTGGACTATATTTTTTAGGAAACAGAAGCTTCTCCTAGTATGCCTCGAAGACCTCCCCTCACTGAAGAGGAAAAACGAAAGTGTGTTGAAGACCTCGCTAAGGTATGGCTAAAGATTTTTACCGGAATCGAAGAAGCTCAAGATCGACATCGAGCAACGTGTCCCAATTGTTCATGTGATTACTGTATCCAGTATTATTTGTGAATTATTGTATCAAGCAAATATATATAAATAAATGTGGCCGTGTTTATGTTCTTTGTACTATGAATCTGAGTGTGATTCTGAACTGCGATCTTTTTACTAAAAACCGAGTTGATCCTCGAATCAATTGGAAAACCCGGAATTAGGGTCTTCACAGCTAGAACGTAAGAAATGATTTTCCTTTCATTTAAACACATTATGAATCTTTAAACTAGTAAATTATATGTGATCGCGTACCTCTTTATAAATGTAAGAACGATATGAAGGCACGGGTATATGTATGTGAAGCGTATAATTATTATGAGATACAATCTAAAATGCAAGGATTATAAAGTATGTAATCCAAATATTTAAAGTGGTGTAAGGCTGGTGTTCCCATAAGATTAATCGTGCAATCACTAATACAAAGGTAAAGGATTAATGGAACACTTAATTTAAAATTAGTGGCTTTAAGCGTGTGTTCCTTTTTGTTGTTCATGTCGACCGCTATAAGAACATAATTAGGAGGCACGGTCAAGGTTTCATCTCGTGATTGATAGAGGCAAACTATCTTACTCATAGGGCGTAGCAAACCATATGAGACTCAAGTTGGGGAGTCGACGCCCCAAATAAAAGATTATTAGATGTGAAACCATGATCGAGAGACACTGGGACACCTATGCTCGCCATTAGGGACTCGAATCGCTAGAATGTACATAAGAACTTATTTCACTACGAATAAGAAGAAAGAAAATATAAGACACCTCAATTTCAAAATACAAGTTGAAACCTAGAATCTTCATATTTTAATGATTTCGAAATTGGAGAGCAATTTAGTACAAGATCAAGAAATGGAAAGACATTTTTGTTCAAAATATTTTTATAGAAAAGCATGCATAGAACTATAGTATACATTTCTTTAAAATAAAATGTTATTTTAAAAGTATGCGCGCATATTTTTATTCAAGTTATTTTAGGGTCACTAAGAGGGATAGTTTTTCTTACTCACCAGTTGGGATGACCCCGTCTTTGGACATTTCTTTTCAGGGGTTACAGATCGGGAGATACGCCTAGGATAAGCTTCCGAAGATTTCTACCTTTAGTTGACTTTCCTTTAATTTGTTGCATCATTTATTTATGACCTCAGATGTATCAGACTCTTTTAAATTTCAGTGTTTCAAACTATTTGCACATTTCATTTCTAGTTGGCTCTGTGAATCATATTTTGAAGTATTTGTTTAACCTTAACTTCAATTTTAAATTTTTTTTCGTTCTGTACTTTAGATATTACCTACTATGTACCAATCTATTTATTGTTGCTTAGTTTGCTTCAAATCGCAGGTATCGACCGGGCTTATGAATTGATGTTAAACTAGGTAAGGGTGTTACAGGCTGCTCTAAAGTCATCTTCGTTTTCATCATCATAGTCTTCATTTTTATCATCGTCGTTATTGGCAGCGAGGTGCACCCCAACCTCTGTTTAGAAGATCTTACTCAATTTGCTTGGATTTGATCCTCTGCGTCGTCTTTGTTTTCAACAAATTCCTCCACCTCTGCAATTTCCAGTGCCGAAACACTTGTTGCATTTGTCTTCGCCCTGCAAAGATCTCAGCTACTTCCAGAGATCTTGAATACATGTTTTCTTATGTTTTTTGTCTGTTTCCAGCGATCCCAATTGTTTCAACTTTCAAGAGATCTTGACTGCTTCTAGCGTCAGATATCTCGACTACTTCTATTTGCTTCCTCTTGTTTCTTATGATGTCAGTCTTGGGTTGTTGCATCAATCCAATCCAATAGCTCTAGATCTGACTTGATCCGTTTCAGCTCTCTCTCTCTCACAGCCCCAATCTGGCTTAAGTTAGTGACGTTGACATCGCTCCTAAAATGTCTAAGAGAATTGATGAAAGTGAGATTACTTCAATGAATAGATCCATAATCAGAACTAGCATTGTTAACCATATCACCTCCAAAAAACTGAATTATTGAAAATCACATGCAATGGAAAAATCATATCCTCGCGTACTTAACGGGAGGGGGCAAGAGAGACCATCTTACTACGCCCCTCCTACAACTAGAACTATTGATTGTGTTGCGTGAGAGCAAGAAGAGGCTCAAATTATGAGCTTGATGTAGGACTGCATGAAAACCCTTTTTTCTGATCTTGTCACTCATTGCATGACAAACAGGTTGTATGGGATAATTTGGTTGTATTGTGCTCCGGAAGTAATAACTTGAGAGGAATTTATGACCAATCACAGACGACTTTAGGAAATTCAATAAGTTGGTTTAAGAACTGAATTCTCTGCTCCTTATTTTCATTGATGTCAGAATTATGCAACAACAGCGAGAACCGTAGATTATGACATTCTTAGGAGGCCTTAGTTGGCGTAGGAGCACCGGAGGGGGTGGGGGTCGACCTTCCGGCCTCCCCTTGGGAGGCACTCGACCTCGAGTGCTCGGGGTAAAGCGGGACGTCCGGGTAGAAAGGAGACAAGTTGCTCACGTTGAAGGTCTTGGAGATGTTGAGGTTCAGCGGGAGGTCGACCACATAAGCGTTGTCATTGATCTTGCGGGTGATGGGGAAAGGGTCGTACTTCTTCGGCATAACTTTGTAATGGTGTCCCGTTGGAAGCCGCTCCTTGCGGAGGAAGACCATCACTAAGTCTCCCACCTCAAAAATCCTCTCGCGACGGTGCTTGTCATCCATGGCCTTGTATTTGGCATTAGACTCAAGCAATTTGAGCCGGGTGTCGGCTTGGATGTCGCGGGTCTCTTCCGCTAGCTGAGTTGCTGAAGGAGGTGCCGCCGGTAGGCGGGCTAGATCGAGCGCATGCGGGGGAACCTTAGTGTAAATGATAGAGAAAGGCGTGCGACCGGTAGAGCTGTGCACCGCACTGTTATAAGCAAATTCAGCTTGCGCGAGGGCGTGATCCCATTGCTTCGATCCTGGCAGATGCAACGAACGAGGTTCCCCAAGGTCTTGTTCACGACTTCGGTTTGGCCGTCAGTTTGAGGATGGGCGGAGCTACTAAACTGGAGGAAGGTATCAAACATCTTCCACAACATCTTCCAAAAGTGGCCGAGAAATTTGGGGTCACGGTCGGACGTGATAGTGATCGGCACGCCATGCAAACGAACCACTTCCCGGAAGAAAAGACGCGCGATGTGAGAAGCATCAGACGTCTTGCGGCAAGGTAGAAAATGTGTCATCTTTGAGAAACGATCCACCATGACAAACATTGAATCGACCCCGCGTTGCGTGCGCGGAAGGCCCAAGACGAAGTCCATGGAAAGATCCTCCCAAACGCCGGAGGGGACCGGGAGGGGTGTATAGAGCCCAGTGTTGTGTGCATGGCCCTTGTACTGTTGGCACACATAACACTTCCGAACGAAGTTCCCCACGTCCTTTGTCAGCTGCGGCCAGAAATAGCGCTCTTGTAAACTGGCGAGTGTTTTGTCTCGACCCGGGTGGCCACTCAGCCCGCCACCATGCAAATCACGAATGAGCTTCTCCCGCAAGGAAGTGCGGGGAATACACAGGCGGTTGTCTTAAAGCAGGAACCCATCAAGTAAGAGGAAACCACCATGTGATCCGCCCAACGAACAGGCGCGCCAAACCTCTTGGAAATCAATGTCGTCGGCATACAAGTCGACGAGGGTATCAAAACCGATGATCTCGTGGTGCATAGTCGCTAACAAACAACTCCGCCGGCTAAGTGCGTCGGCGACGACATTGGTAGTCCCCGGCTTGTGATGGATAATATATGGAAACCGCTGGAGATACGTGGTCCAACGAAGGTGGATTCCATCCATGCGCTTCTGACTGTTGATGAACTTGAGAGCTTGATGATCTGTGTACAAGATGAACTCCTTGTGCAGCAAGTAGTGCTCCCAATGCTTGAGAGCCCAGACGACGGCATAAAACTCTTGATCATAAGCGGCCCAATTCCGCCTGGCGTCACTTAGTTTCTCGCTGAAAAACGCAACTGGCCGCTTGTCTTGGGAGAGGACCGCTCCTATACCAATGCCACTAGCATCACTCTGCACCTCAAAGAGCTTATCAAAACTGGGTAGCGCCAAGACCGGGGCCGAGCTAAGCTTCTGTTTGATCAAGTCGTAGGAGCGGCTGGCCTCTTCTCCCCATAGGAACCGCCCCTTCTTCAAACAATCGGTCATCGACGTTGTAAGGGTGCTGAAGTCACGGATGAACCGCCGGTAGAATGTGGCCAAACCATGGAACGACCGCAACTCCGATAGCGCCGTTGGAGCCGGCCAATCTCGGATCGCCTGGATCTTCTCCTCGTCAACCCGGATGCCGTCCGCACCCACAACGAAGCCCAAAAAGTTCAGCCGCGGAGCGAGAAAGGTACACTTTTTGAGGTGAATAAACAGTTTGTGCTCCGCCAACACCTCCAATACCGCACGAAGATGCGACAGATGATCCGCTCTGCTCTTGTTGAAGATCAATATGTCGTCAAAATAGACGACAACAGACTTTCCCATAAATGGTCACAGTACCTGTCATGAGGCGCATAAACGTACTTGGAGCGTTAGATAATCCAAAAGGCATTACCTTCCACTCGAAGAGGTCGTCCGGCGTTTTGAAAGCCGTCTTCCATTCGTCACCCGGCTTGATGCGGATTTGGTGGTACCCGCTGCGTAGGTCTATCTTTGAGAAGAACTGGGGACCATCTAACATGTCCAACATGTCATCAAGATGAGGAATGGGAAATGAGTACTTGATGGTGATCTGGTTGATCGCGCGACTGTCGACGCACATTCGTCAGGAACCGTCCTTTTTGGGGACCAAGAGCGCTGGGACCCCACAGGGGCTGAGGCTCTCAGAGATGAAGCCCTTCTTCAACAATTCTTCCACCTTCTCACGCAAGATGTCATGCTCCTTAGGACTCATGCGGTAGTGAGGCAAGTTCGGAAGACTAGCTCCCGGATGAGGTCGATCTGGTGCTGTATATCCCGAAGAGGAGGGGGATGGTCGGGTAAGTCCTCCGTCGTGATGGCTCGGAACTCGTGCAGCAGTGCTCGCACGTCCGGGGGTGCGGCTTCCGCCTCCTGCTCGCTAGTGGCGTACAACCCGTAGGAGACGAGGGCTACCACTTCCTTGGCCTCCGCAGCGTCTCGCTCAAACAGAGAGGAGTCTTCGTGCATCACCAACAGACATCGCTCCTTATCTAAAGGTGGACTGGCTTCGGGTTTCCCTCCGACCCGGGCAATAATCTGTATCTTCTTGCCGGCCCAAGTGAAAGAGTATACATTCTCGCGGCCCTTATACGAAACATCTGTGTCATATTTCCACGGCCGCCCCAAGAGTAGGTGGCTCGCGTCCATCTCCACGACGTCGCACCAAACGTCGGCCCGGTAGTGCTTCCCAATGGCAACAGGAACGTGAGAGCGGTGGGTGACCCGTACTGACGGGCCGCGCTGGATCCATCAGATGGAATAGGGGTGTGGGTGAGGCTCGGTCGTTAGCTGCAGGTAGGAGACCAACCGGTTCGCAACAAAGTTCTCGCAACTGTCGTTGTCAATCAGGACATCACAGATCTTCCCCTTGATGTTGCAGTAGCCCCGAAAAACGTTGCTACGTTGGACGTGTTCATCCAGCCGGGGTGTAAGAAGTAGACGATGAACCACGCAAGCGGCGAAATCGCCCTCCTCGTCATACCCATCAATGACTTCATCGGCCTCCCCTATGTCGTCCTCCCTCTCCTCGTCCGGAGCTACAGTGTGGACGGGCTGGCGAAGCAGGGGGCAACGGGAGGCGAAATGGCCGGGTTGTTGACATTTGAAACACGTGACCGCCGGTGCGCGGTCAGGTGCCCGACCCTTTGGTGCGGAAGAGGAGGCTGGCACCCGATCTGCAATCTCTTTGCCGGTAGTGTCCTGGCTGCTAGAACCCGAAGAATCCATCCAAGGGCGGCGCGAGGCCGCGCGGTGTGGCGGTACTGCTGCCTTCTCCATTTGTTCAGCCTTGAGGGCCATGTTGTAAGCCTCATCCACCGTGCGCAAAACATGCAATCCAATCTTCTCCCGTAGGGAGGGACGTAGCCCATGTAGGAAACGAGTAACACGTTGGCCATCCGTCTCGGTTAGGCCGTTGCGGTCCGCGAGTCGGCTTATCTCCGCCAGGTACTCCGTCATCGTACGAGTTCCTTGCGAACAACTCTGGTAGAACTGAAACAAGTGCTGGTCGTAGTCGGGTGGGAGGAACCTATTCCGCAACAACTTCTTCATCTTCAGCCACATGCGAACGGGAGCCTTGCCTTGGCGGTTGCGGTTGAGTTAAAGTTGGTCCCACCAAACCGTCGCGCCGGATTTAAGGCGGTAAGCGACCATCTTCACTTGGCGGCGGTCGTCGATCTCGGCCATTTCAAAGAAACGTTCGACTTCCGAAATCCAATCGAGGAAGTCCTCGATGCCCAGGTTGCCATGAAAATGGGAAATGTCCGCGCGCAGTCGGTAACCCGGTTGGTAATGAGGTTGCTGGTCACCCCCGCGAGGAGGATTGCCGCCGTCGGGGAGATCCTCGTCGGAGCTGGACTCGGAAAGGGTTGGATTGAGGGGTGGGGCAGCCGGAGGCACGCGGCCACGGCGGTATTGCCGCCTAAAGAAGTGATTAGCTAGAGCGTTGGCGTCAGCGGGAGGCGGATGCTGGTTACGGCCCGGCTGCAGGTTGTCGAGGGCGGCGGTGAGGGTGGCAAGTTAGGTGGTGATGCCATTGATGCCCGCCCATAGGTCGGCGTCGTCACGCGGGTTGTCGCCCATCTGCAGGACAGGAAAACCCCACGCGGTTGAGTGTCGCGCGCGAGCGGGAGGATGCAACGTCGAGCGAGCGGAAGGAAGCAGCGTCGTTGAACGCGCGAGCGGGAGGAAGCAGCGTCGAGCGTAGAAGTCGACGGGCTCCTCTGATACCAACTGGCGTAGGAGCACCGGAGGGGGTGGGGGTCGACCTTCCAGACTGGGGCCTTCCTCACAGGAACGGCGGGAGCGGCGGGGAAGGAGCGGTGCGGAGTCCTTTCGGACGAACTTCTCTCGCACGGAGAGGAGGGGAGAGGGCGGCTAGGGCAACTTGATCGACTCTTGATTAACAAAAACTGAATACAACATAAGTTATCCCACCTCTTATACTATGAGGGGGGGAAGCCACAACTATTAGCACACCAAGCAAAGAGTGCAAAAATAAACATGCAAATACAAATAGAAATCCGCACATGCTAAGAAAATACTTAAACAGCCCGAGGCTTCCAAAGCGGTCGATCTTCTCAAGTCAAGCGATTCCGGTCTCGCCGGGAGTTCCTCATGTCGCGTTTGTTCCGTCCACGATGCATCCTTCATCATTAGTCCTAAGTTTGAAACATATCAATCACAAGTTTTGGGAGGCATACCAAGATGATCGTTGCTGAAACTTTTTCGAAGGTTCTTTGTGTGTCTAGAGAGGCTCCTAGTAGTGGCAATGTTGGTGTTAATCACAATACTTTAGCTATCCAACATATCAGGGGCAATCAAAGAGGTAGAGGGGTCCATGGTGGAACAGGTAGGAAATGTTATCACTGTGGGGATTAAGGACATGTCATATCCAAGTGTTGGAAGCTCCATGGCAGCCCACCTGCTAGAGGTGCCAAAGCAACTATGATTGATACTTCTAGAACTCTAACATCGGATACACTATCCATCAGTAGAGAAGAGTACACAAAACTCCGGCAAGGGATCATAGTCCGCGGGCGAGCCGACCCGTATCGGAGCCTGTTCGGGTTTACACTCGTAGGAGTTAGGATCGTCATATGAATTATATGAGTCTATAGTAGCATTCAGAGCATCTACAGAACATTTCAATATATTTCCTAAATTTTTTTTGCGAATTATTTATGTTATATTTCATGTTTTTTGTATCAGACAATCATAATCAATCGTTGTTTTTCTATAGCCTATATATAGGATTTGGGAGTTAAATTTTAGTAGTTGCAGAATTTGTAAGAAGAATCTCAAATTGTGTGATCCCTCTTTGTGTCGAATTCGTGGAACATAGGTGTTGAAGCCTAGCCCTGCTCCTCCCCTTGCAACCGTTGGTCCTTCACCCATTCTCCTCCCTTAGCCGCCGGAAACCACCTCGCCTAGATCCGGCCAATCAACCTCTCATCCCTCCCCCCCCCCCAAACCTTCATGCAAATAGTTACCTATAATCACAAGTAACTACCTCGGGAAACCACCAAAAACTGCATTCAACTACTATAATCGTCCACAACTTAGACTGTTGTGGGTAGTTAACTAGCAAAATCAGCCCCCAAGTGAACACCAACCTCCTTCTAAGGTATGAACATCTTCTCCTCCTCGGATTTCTTCCATTTTCTCCCCACCGGCCAGCATACCTAGGCGCCCCCTCTGCCACCTGTCACTTCCAGTGAGTCCGGACACTGTATCCAGCCTCCTGCTTCAACAGGACGATGGTGTGGCTCCTCTCCAACCCTGGATGACCCCTCCCTTAGTGAAATTCCATTCTCTTTAACCGCCCCTTGTTGCCAACAGTAGTTGTCGTCTCCCTGCTTCACTGGTCTGCAAAATATGCCCCTCTCAGTCATTGTCCAGAGGATCTACGACTGCCAACAAGCTTCCATCCTCAAGTCCAGCCACTGCATCATCCAATCGGCCACCCCTTCGCTCCACCACAGCCACTGCCCCTTCAATGATAACCAGCTATTTTGAAGTCCAAACCAGTACAGAGAAAAATAACTTTAGTGTCAGAATCGCATTATGTCGTTGTCCAATCCTCAAACTGCAGCAAATCTCCACTTTGGTCTTATATGCTTGTGTAAATTCTAATTTGAAGTTAACATTGTTCTTGTTTGCTTATTTGGGTGAAGACATATTAGTAGGGATCTAAATCAGTACTAGTTTGTCTAATTATCGCATTATTTGAAAGGCGTTATTTGAAAGGCGTATTGGTCGAGTTTTTGTGGATGCGCTCTTTGGTTTAATTCAACTAGCACAAGTTTGTTTATCAGATTTGCTACTTTCAATTGTGATTGTTAATTTCCTTTATTACTTTACAGTGTTCATGGTTATTTATTTGTCGGATACTTGCATGAGCATTGCATCATTCTAGAATCCCCCATCATCACCACACTTGCATCCATTCATTATAGTCTCATTAGATCATAATCACCTCACAATCGTCACCTTATCCTACGACAATCAGCCTTGATGGCCTGATCCCATTACGACCTATGCTCACTCAAGTAATCTCGTTGCTTGTGTTTCCTCTATCTCCCAAACCAGGATAATTGACTCGGGTGTCTCTGAACATATGACAGTAATCCAAGTTTTTTCTCTAGAATGGCCAATGTCATTAATTCATCATTTTACCATATTCATCTTGTTGATAGTTTCTCTGCACAACCAAGTGTATTGGGATCATTACTTTGTACCCAAGCCTAGATCTTCATGACACACTATATTCCTAAATTTCTTTGATTCATATATTTGTTACCAAAATTACCAAAGTTTTGAATTGCTCTTTAAATTTTCTTCATATTTCTTGTGTCATGTAGGACCTGAAGACGAGGAGGACGATTGGTACGAAGATTGAATCTTGTGGGATGTACTACTTTGACATAGCCCCTTCTATTGTATGATATGCATATACGTCTTTTTTACAGCTACATGCCTACATTACCAACATGTTCATCCCTTTCTATCCAGAATGAAGCTGATCTTTCTCCAATTTTATATCATGTCTAAACTAGAATCTCAGTCATGTGTGTATGGGAAGCATCGACGGATGTTGTATCATTCCTGAGTTATTACTAGAGTGACTAGCCCATGTGAACTTATTCATAGTGATGTATGAGGTCCCTGGCGTAATACCTCACTAAAAGGCATAAGATATTTTGTTACTTTCATTGATGATTTCTCTTGTCGGAGTGTTTTTGTGACATGCACGTTCCGATTTCTACAACGCTCATTGCATTATGTGCTGAAATTCAAATAAATTTAATACCGCCGGTAAAACCCTTAGGATTGATAATGAGCTAGAGTATAAACAATCCAAATTATTTCATTATTATCTGTCAACTCATGATATTTTACTTGAGACTTCTTGTTCTCACACTCATGCACAAAACGGTGGTGTTGAGCGAAAGAATTACCTTCTTGAAGTTACTTGGTCTATATTGTTTCACGTGAATGTTCCCATGTCATTGGGTTGATATTGTTTTTATTGTTTGACACTTAATTTAAAAACATCACCCTCGGCATCAATCTTATCCTAAGTATTTAGGGTAGGCTTGTTATTACTATCTGAAAAAAATCGCAATTCACCCACAGCAATTTCACCTGACACTATCAAGGCGAACTTGATAACCAACTAATGATCCATCGCCACCTGGTGAGGACTCACATCGTTCATCCGACACTCTTTCAGCCACTGACATGGCCTGCAAGTATGCATTAAAAAACAGATTATGATTCTCAGACAAAATATACAATTAGACAAGACATACAAGAAATAATATATAAAGATTATAAAATTAAAAAAAGATGGTAATGCCATAAGAAAGGAAACTATTGAGTTTTGATACTTGTCCATCTAAAATAGTGCCTTCAACTCACTCATGCTATCAAACAACCAAATTTGGCTTTTATTAGATCAATTAAATTTCGAGCCTTATAAACATATTTGCTCATCAAGTTCATAAGACAACATAAGAAGGGCTTTCTTTTTTTATGTTGGGCTAAATAACAATGCTTGGTATCTAATATTATGAAACAAACACAGAATTTTAACGGACATAAATAAAAACAAACTTGCATATGTATGCATTTTACAACCAATGTACATAGAAGCATATCAATGTACATATGCATCTACAAATTTGTGCCTATATGCACACACCAACATGCACCCGGCATGAATACAAATCAAGCACTTAATGAGCAAACAAGTCTGCACACATATGTATGAGAACACCTATTACTGCACATTCTTATGTACACAGCACAAAAAAGTTAATCAAACAAAAGTACGACAAAGGGATAAAATGAAATTCATAAAATTTCAACTTGTCAGATTAGGGTGCCCCTAACTTTCTCGGTAATTTAAATCATTACCACTACTTTACCTTTATGATTGTACCCTTCAAACTTCACCTCAGCAACTGCTTGATGTTCTGTTTACTTTTTTTAGTATTTCCATCAATTTCCCAAATTGATCAATGGAATCAACCATGGTGGCTGGCTATAGATTGTAGGTGGAACTGTTGTAGGTTGGGAGGGAGGAAGCAGAAAGATAGTGGCTTGTTGGTTTGATAACAAGAGGAGGTTGGAAGGAAATGGAGAGAATCTAAGGGCTGCTGATTTTAGAAGGAATGTGATGTAGTCATCTTAGCTATCGTTAGAGCAACTTAATCAGGAAAAGATGTAGTGAGGCTAAACTTAGAGAATTGTTTTCATGCATTTACCTTATGTATCTTTGCTTTCTTGAGATAATGTTTACAACTTTTCCTTTATTTGGTGCACTTATTTGCAATTTTCTCAATCCCTCAACCTAGTTATACATAGTGGCTTGGGGATTGTTCTTTAGGGTGGTTTCATCCCACGCCCTCTTGTGGCTGCCATCATTTCAGTGGCCAACAACAACACAATCTATTTTTAAAAAATCAAGAACAAGATCTCTGCAGGTCATTCCTAGCTCTTCACAAATTCACCAATCTTTCAGGTGGACTATAATGCATCTTCATTGGGTATAGGTGTTGTGCTTAGCCAGAAGAGCCGACCAGTGACCTTTTCAATAAGAGGCTAGCATAAGTAAACATATTATCTCGAGTTATTTCATATCATTCGAGCCTTATGACACTGGAGGCATGATCTGCTGCACAAGGAGCCTTTCATTTCATGATCATGAGGCCCCCAAGTACATTCATGGGCAGAAGCTACACGAAGCAAGGATACTTAAAAATGTTCTGCGCATCGGCTCGGAGGCGTATCGGATACGGGAAATGCCCGGAAACGAGCGGAAACGCGTTTCCGAAACTCTAGGAAATGCATTTTTAAATCAAAAAGAATTTTTAATTCGGAATCGCGTATCCCGCTTGCGGGATACGCGATTCCCGTGCGGTAAAGTCCCGCGGCTTATATTAATTTCACGCTAAGGTTTACGAACGCGATTCACGCCCTCCCCTCTTGTTGTTGCTCCTCTGCCGCTCTCCCCTCTTGTTGTTGCTACCGTGTTGCTGCTGCCACTCCATTGTCGCTCCAGATCACGCTCCCTGCTCTCGATCCCTCCCTGCTAGTAAGCTCTTCTTCCTCTTTTTCTTCTTCCTCCTCTTCTTCCTCCTCTGCCTCCTCCTCCTCTTCTTCTTCTTCCTCTTCTTCTTCTTCATCTTCTTCTTTGCCTCTTTTTCTTCTTCTTCCTCTTCTTCTTCCTCTTCCTCTTCTTCTTCCTCTTCTTCCTCTTCTTGTTCTTCCTCTTCGTGTTCTTCCTCTTCTTCTTCCTCTTCTTCCTTTTCATTAAGATTTACTGTTATGTTATTCTAATTCTCTTGTTATTGTAAACCATATGTTTCATGCAGTAGGGATACCTATTGTTGCCTCATAAAATTTCTCTTTAAATGGTGGCTAACTCTTAAAAATAATTTCTTCTCCATCGTGTCATCGCTTACGGTTGTTAATAACAACACCACCTATTCTCCACGATATGTTTAATTACATTGAGTAAATGTTTCTCAAGATGAATTAATCACGTTACAATACATTTAAAGCCTAATGACATTCAAACATGACAACTCATTATTTCTTGAATTTCATTTAACTCTATTAAATGCAGCTCAGCTGCAAATTTAGATCTGCTTGCTTCTAATTCCACAGCAACAACTTGTGATCACCCTCGTTATCATCACCCTCTAAATCAATGGAAAATTTCTGGCATTCATTTATACTTATTATGTAACGCTCATGAGAGAAAAAGAGAAGAAGATGTGTCCACCTTTATTGAGGTAGTACATGCTATCATTGTGGATCGTTGGAACAAGAATAACACTTCGCTTCATTGTTTTGCGCATTCATTGAATCCAAGGTACTTCTTTTTTAAATTATAAATTTATATTTTATGTCGTGTGTATGATTGATTTTTAACTCAATAATATTTTTATTATTTTACTAGATATTATAGTGAACAATGGCCAGCGGAGGATCCAAATAGAGTTGCTCCTCATAAAGATCCGGAAGTTAGCAAGGAAAGGATTAAATGCATGAAAAAGTATTTTCCAAGCTTAATGGAGCGCAATGTGGTCGTCAAGGAGTATGCGGAATTCATTGACAAATCAAGGGATTTTAACAATTATGATTCAATTTAAACTCGTTATCTCTTAGATCCAAAGACTTGGTGGATAAATCATGGATCGCTGGCCCCTTCACTTCAAACCATAGCATTGAAGCTATTAGTACAACCATCATCTTCTTCATGCGCCGAGAGAAATTGGAGTACTTACACCTTTATCCATTCAATGAAATGGAATAGAATGGCATCGCAATAATCTACGACTACTTTCTAGAAGAGATTAAAAATACAATGAAGGAGAGTCAATATTTTGGGATATTGCGGGAGAAGGCTATGAGTCATTCAAAAATGTAGGTACGCTTGAGATAGCTAATATATCGCTTGATGAACCAAGGTTGGAGCGCTCGATTATTGAAGAAGATTATGAAGTTGATACTATTAGAGAGAATGTTTAATTTTTAAACTTGATATTTTGCATGTGAATGTAACAAACAATGATCAATTGTCAATTGATGTAATGATGTGAAGATGTGGTATATATTGTTTTTTTATGATGTTTGTTTCCTTGAATCTTCTCTATATTTTTATAGTATTATATGTGTAGAGAAAAGTGATAGGAGAGAGAGAAAATAAAGATTTATATATATTCTCAGAATAACATGTGTACATATATATAAAAGGAGAGAGGAGAGCCTAAACTCAATCCTAAGGTGTGGGACTAAATCCTAAGAGAGCTTTACATGGGTCTCCTACATGGGCCTTTCTTTACAATTTCTTCAACACTCCCCCGCAAGCTGGAGCATACAAGTCGTAGGAACCAAGCTTGGACAAGAACTAAAAATATAGAGGTCGCGGTAGAGCTTTGGTGAGAATATCAGCGATCTGTTCTGTAACAGGAATATGTCTCAGGTTCAATTTCCTTAGTTGAACCTTTTCCCGAACAAAGTGACAATCGACCTTGATATGCTTGATCCGTTCATGGAACACAGAATTTTTAGCAATATGAATAGCAGATTGACTATCGCGGAGCAAAGTGGCAGGAGAGGAGAATTTGACACCAAGGTCTCCCATAAGGCTTTCTAGCCATGTGAGTTCAGAGACGACAAAGGTCATTGATCGATACTCAGCTTCAGCAGATGAGCGTGCGACGACAGATTGCTTCTTGCTTCTCCAGGTAACAAGATGTCCACCAAAATATGTGCAAAAACCACTTGTGAAACGACGATCATCCAAAGATCCAGCATAATCAGCATCAGAGTAGGCGATGAGAGATAGAGATGATGAAGGCTTATATACGAGCCCTTGTCCAGGAGCAGACTTTAGGTATCGTAGGATGCACTCAACTACCTGGAGATGAGAGGTCCGTGAAGCATGCATAAACCTACTGACAACCCCAACAGCAAATGATATATCAGGTCTTGTAACTGTCAGATAGATCAGCTTTCCCGCAAGACGACGATAGTATTTTGGGTTTGGTATGAGCGTATCAGAGTCGGAAGAGCAGGCACAGAGTTTGTGGTTGGCATCCATGGGTGTGTCAGCTGGCTTGCAACCTGAGTAGCCAACATCATGGAGAAGATCGAGGCAATACTTTTTTGAGATAGGACAAGACCATCGGGACGACGAGCTACCTCGATGCCAAGAAAGTATCGGAGATTCCCCAAATCTTTAGTTTGAAATACGGAGGTCAGGTATTCTTTGATCATATGGATGCCTTTTGAATCATCGCCAGTAATTAAAATATCATCCACATAAACCAGGAGTATCACAGTGCCTGTTGAACAATGACGGGTGAAGAGAGAGAAGTCCGTCGAACTTCGAGTAAACCCAACATCACTAACAACCCGACTGAACTTGTCAAACCACGCCCGAGTAGACTGTTTGAGACATAAAGAGATTTCTTAAGTTGACATACAAGTGACTCCCCCGTGGTCTCAAAGTCGGGAGGTTGGTGCATGTAGACAGTCTCTGCGAGATCACCATTGAGAAAGGCATTTTTGACGTCCAACTGATCCAACGGCCAATGACGATGAACGGCCAGAGAGATTAAGACACGGACAGTGTTGAGCTTTGCAACAGGGGAGAAAGTCTCTTCGTAGTCAAGGTCGTGTTGTTGAGTAAAACCACGAGCGACAAGATGAGCATTTTGTCGTTCAACCGTCCCAGTTGGAGTCTGTTTGACAGTAAAGACCCATTTACATCTCACACAATTCTGGCCAGGAGGGAGAGGGACAAGATCCCAGGTTTTATTGGCCCAGAGGGCAGCCATTTCTTCCATAGCCGCCCGCCACTCCGGATGTTGAAGAGCCTCCTGTAAAGAAGTAGGGGTGGAAACCGCCGACAAAGATGTCGCAAATGTGTGAAGCATTGGAGACAAGCGATGCAAAGAAGCAAAATTAGTGATGGGGTGAGTTGTAGAAGGCATGTCCGGATCAGCAGAGCGCAGAGTACCATCAATAGGAGGTAACATCCTTGGGGCTTCAGAGGGAAGATGACGGCGAGTGTACACACGGAAAAGAGGAGGTGGGTTGGTGGGTCTGGCGGAGGACGTGGGAAGGAGAGGTGGGGCCAGGGAGGTGACAGGAATGACAAGACGGGGTAGGAGAGAAGGAGCAGGAGAGGCCAAAGTTGATGAGTGAAAAGGTTGATCTTCAAGAAAGGTGACATCCATACTCGTTACTAATTTGTGAGTGGAAGGAGAATAACAGACATAGCCTTTTTGGGTGCGGGAGTAGCCAACAAACATATACTTAGTAGCGTGAGAATCAAGTTAGTCAGTTCTAGGGCCAAGGGAATGGACATAGCAGGTGCAACCAAAAACACGAGGTGTGATGGCAAAGGGAGAGGTGGATGGGAAGAGAAGACTGAATGGAGTGGCAAAATTGAGAACGGAGGTGGGCATGGGATTGATGAGATAGCAGGCGATGGAGACCGCAAAATGCCAAAAAAACTTGGGTACCTGCATTTGAAACATGAGGGAACGAGCAACATCGAGGAGATGACGGTTCTTGCGCTCAGCAACGTCATTTTGTTGTGGTGTGTAAGCACAAGAGGCTTGGTGGAGGATACCGAACTCAGTACAAAGGTTCTGAAAGGCATGACTCGTATACTCGCGAGCATTATCAGTCCGAAGAGTCTTAATAGTAGTAGAGAACTAAGTACGTATCTCAGCATTAAAGGCTTGAAAGACACGAACTAATTCAGAGCGATCACGAAGTAAGTATAACCAGGTCATGCGAGAATAATCATCAATAAAAGTAAGAAAATAGCGATAACCAGAAACACTAGCAATTTTATAGGGATCCCAAATGTCCGAATGAACTAAAACAAAATGAGCATTGATCCGAGTACAGTGAGAAGGAAAAAAGGAGCGATGTTGCTTGCCGAAGATACAAGTCGGAGAGGGAAACTGCTGGAAGTGCTTTCTTCAAAATGGGGAGAGGAGCATGCCCAAGACGTCGATGTCAGTCAACGGTGGTAACAGAGGAGAGAGCAGTTGGGGAAATATCCAAGGTATACAACCCATTAGACAATCGCCCTCTACCAATGATATTTTGCGTCTGTCAGTCCTGCACAACAAAGGAGGAGGAAGAAAAGGTTATAGAGCAGTTGAGGTCCTGAGTAAGACGGCTGACAAAAAGAAGATAAAAATGAGAGCCCAGAACATGAAGAACCGAGCGAAGAGAGAGGGAGTCAGGTCCATGTTGCCAGAACCATGGACGGGAGTAGTGTCACCATTTGCCACGGTGATGAACTTAGGACAGGGAGTGTCCAAGTACTGAGGAGGCCTCTGAGGAGTAATATGGTTGGTTGCCCCAGAATCCATAATCCAAGTTGGACTATGGGAGAGGCAGGAGATAGCTTCATTGGAGATGGTCGCAGCAGGACTTGACGACGGACTAAGCAGGCCCTGAAGATTCTGGAGCTGAGTACGTAATGCAGTCATGTCAGAGGAAGTAGCAGTGGGAGCAGCAGTCGCTATAGAGGCAAGGTGTGGAGGGAGGTCATGCTTACGATAGCAAGTGGCCTCAAGGTAACCGTCTCGACCACAATAGAAGCACTTGGGACATGGCCTACTAGATCGACCTCGACCCCGAGAGTCGGTGCGACCTCCACGAACCAGCGGAGGAGGTAGGTAAGTAGGAGGAGATTGTTGAAGAAGAACTGGAGAGACAGTGACGGGGGGATCAGGAGGCGGTGTCACCTTCAAGAGCATGGAGCACACATCAGAGAGAGAGGGCAGAGTTGAGGATGAGAGGATATTTGCACGGACGTTGTGGAGATGTGGGGGGACACGAGTCATCATCATGGCAATGCCAACAGCTTCTTTCTAGGCCCGTTGGGCCGCGAGATCTGTTGTGGAAGGTTGATGTTGAATCCATGCTTCAATCAAAGTCTTAGACCGTGCAACGAAGGAAGTGAGATCACCATCCGCTCCTGGGTCAAGAGACTGGAGATCGTGGAAGATGTCAAACAGGTGTTGCAAACTGTCCATGCCTGAGTATAAGGAGTGAAGTTCTTCCCACATGGTTTTGGTTGTGTCATGATATATGGTCATGCGATAAGGTTCATTATCCATAGAGTTCGGAAGTCACGTCTGAACTCGCCCATCATCGCAAAGCCAGTCCTCAGTGGGGTTAGTTGGTTGTGCCTTGGTAAGGTGATGAAGAAGCCCTTTGGTCTGGAGGACTCGACGGACCGAGTGGACCCACTCCACAAAATTTATCCGACCATTCAGGGAGATAGTTGTGATGCGGAGCTCATCACGAACTTCAGTAGGAGTAGTTGATGCACGAGCCGGAAGTGATGAGGCATCATTCAAGGCCATGACACTAAGAATAGAGCGATCTAAGTTGGCTGGCTGGCGAGCAGGAGAGCAGCGGTCTGGCGATCAGAAGAGATCGCGATCAGAAGAGATCGCAGACTGGCGAACTGGAGAGCTAGCAAGCTAGCGAACTGGAGATCAGCGGACTGGCGAACTGGAGAGCTGGCGATCAGAAGAGATCGCAGAGAGTTGGCGGGAATGGCGAGCTGGCGAGATCGCAGAGAGCTGACGAGCTGGAGAGATCGCAGAGAACTAGCGAGTTGGCGAGCTGAGCGGCCTGATGGTGCGGGATTGGCGGTCTGGCGAGATCGCAGAGAGCTGGAGAGATGGCGAGCTGGAGAGCTCGCGGTGGTCAGGCAAGCAAGACAAAGGTGGTCTCGGACAGGGCCGCGGTCAGAAAAAAAAACAGATCGCAGGAAAGGGCGAAAAAAAAACTGACCAGTTGTGAGACCCAGCTGTCAGAGAGGGAAGTATAAAAGGAGGAGGAGAGCCAAAACTCAATCATAAGATGTGGGACTAAATCCTAAGAGAGCTTTACATGGGCCTCCTACATGGGTCTTTCTTTACAATTTCTTCAACAATATGTATGATCAATGTTGTAGTCTTATTAAATTCTTTTTTGTTACGATTCAAGATATGTACACTTAGTTTGTTAGTTGTATTATTTTTAAATTGATTAATATTTATATTAATATAATTAAAAAAATTTAAAAAAGTTTCTCGTATCCTTTTGTTTTTAAATCACGTTTCATGTATATGTTTCGTATCGTATTTGTATCTCGTTTCCGTACTCATGCAATCGCAGAAGAAACTCAGCAGCATACATACATAATATATAAATTTCTTGCATGAATATCATCTCCTTCTATTAACAAATCAAGAACATTGAATCAAGTAGTGGATGATCTGAGCAGAAAAGTGCACATACATTCTAATTGAGGATCCAAGTGATATGATTTGAATCTCTGAAGGCTCGGTATGTCTAGGATCCCTCCTTTTCCTCCATCATTTGGGAAGTCCAGGATGGGAAGATAAGAGATTATCATATTCAGAGAATTTTTAAGTAGTTTCATGCTGAAGGATATTTTGGGTGAGATAAGACCCTAGAGCTACTTCCCGTTAACTATCAATGGACAAAGATACAGTGACATGTAACTCACAACGAGGAAAGGTGTTATACCTGCCAAGTTTTTGAAGATGTGGCCAATAACGCGGGTCTATATATTATATACACCACTACATGTTCCAAGGACCCTTGAGAAAATGCGAGCAAGATTTGTGTTTGAAAAGGATATGATAGTCATGCTTAAATAAAATAGACCGCTTCACTAAAATGACATGCTTCATTGCTTGTCAAAAGATGATGGATAACAGTGTGGGAAGTTCCTTAAGGAGTCTCGTAAGGGACAAGCATAAGAAGTGGAACTGAGCACTTCTGCAAGCTGAGTCGCATTTAACAGGTCTCATAATCGGACTATTGATTGTAGTCCATTTCAAGTTGTTTATGGAAGTAATCATAGTAGTATTTTGGACGATCTATATTCCTCTCGGCAGAAGAATTAATATGAAAGCTACAGAGATGATAAAAAATCTAAAATCCATTCATGAGTCTGTAAAGACACAAGCTGAAGTTGGCAATACTGAATATAAGAAAAAAAAACATATAAGCGTATGAGGAAGATCATGTTTGAGATTGGCAACTATGTTGTGGGCCATACTAACAAAAAATCGCAACCTCGTAGAAGAATACAAGCTTAGCAAAACAAAATCGGTCTTTGTGAGTCTTGAACAAAATCAATGGCAATGTGTATTAGTTAAAACTTCCGAGTACCACAGAAACATGGATGATGATCAGTATGATCAGTAAGATACTTCCGCTTCTGGAACTGTTGGCTACCATATCCATAGTGCTCGAGGAGCGAGCTATAAAATCTCCGAGATTTAGAAAAAAAATTCCTCGCTTTCATTCCAACCCATAGGGTCATATAAATACAACTTAAAAAATTATATTCGCAAAAATGTTCAAACAAACAAATAATAGCAAAATTAACCAATAGTAAGTCATAAATGTTAGAAGCACAAAGGACCCAAAACAATAAAAGCACTAAATGCATATTAAACACTTATATGACCCATAACAAATAATTTGAGCTTGAACAACACATAAAACAAGCATTTTCGAGTAAACAATTTTAAGTCAACGCTCATTAGCAAGAGCCTTTGCAACTACAGACTCGCTTAAAAATCCATATTAAAGGTGAGGGTTTTTTCCAACAGAATCTACAATATAAGTGCGCAATCAAATCTTATCCGTTAGAAATTTAAACTACGAAGATAAATGAGAAAACAATTGCATTTGTTGGATGTACTCGTAATTTTATCAACGATCTCCAATGAATATATAGCATTGTAGATAAAACTGGAAACATAAAATAAAATTATACGGGCTAAAAGAGAATTGATACCGCAATTCTCCTAGGTTGTGTGCAAATTATATTACAGACACCACCTAATCCTGATTTAATCATGTCATCCAAAATAAACTGAGGAACCTGCATAAAAAAACAATAATAATAATAATAATTATAAAAAAAAACTGAGAAACCTGCAACATTTACATGGGGGAAGATAACTTTGTTAAATACATATAAATAAACTGTCAACAGTGGATTAAACCAAGGACATAACAGTATTGCAAAAAAGTTGCAATCGGCAGTCCTTAAATTAAGAACAGTGGCATTCAGGCTTTTCTCTTTCCACTGTCTTGAACCCAAAAATTGCCAGTAGGAAATATGGGCTTATAGTTGGACAAACATAGTTAACTTGTTCGGAAATCATAGAATGCTTTAACATAAATAACACAATCATGCTAATCAAATACTTAACAAACAGCAATTTCATAATGGTTTAATTGAATCTCCTGTCCCGGGTATTATTTCGAGACATTCTGTATATGAGCCCCTTCAAACGAGACTTATTGTCAATGATTCAATGATCCCGATTATATATTCCTTAACGGTCCGTTCAGCGCGCAGGTATTGACTTTCTGGAATTGGCTTTGGTCAGAAAACCAATATCTGCAGAAATTGACTTTCTGCAAAAAACTTGGTTTCATTCTCAAATCAAAACCATTTCTAATTCTTGCGCCCCGAACAGCGGAATTGGCTTTCTGGAACCCAAAGTCAATTCCAGAAAGCCAATACCCGCGCGCCGAACGGACCATTAAAGGATTATTGAACCTTCTTTACCCTCCGCTGCATTCTAGAACAGAGAAGTAATAGATAAAGCTGTCACTTAGGCTTTGTTTGGTTGGGCGTTTCGCCTCCTCCGTTTGGAGCAAACGCCACCGGATGGCGGGTAAACAAACGGGCACCGGCGGCATTTGCTCCGTTTGCACCCGCCGGACATAGGAAAAGGCGCCTAAATGGAGCGTTTCCAGCCCCGCATCCCCCCCTCCGGTTCCAATGCTCTGTTTGAACCTATCGGTTGCATCCGCCACCGTCGAACCAAATGAAGCCTTAAAACCAAAAACCGTAAATCGAATCGGAACCAAACCAGAACCGGACCGAACCGTTAGCGAATTATTTGGATTTCGGTTTGAATTTTCGAACCATGAACAACATTGGTCCGGGTGTGGATCTTTCATTTTATTATCCATACTGGAACCAGAACCGGGACCGCAATATACAAGTCTCAAGCGGTTTCAAGATTTTTAGAACCGATCCGAACCGGACCGAAGCAGAACCGAACCGCAACTCATTCATTATTAATATTAATATTATTATAATATTATTATTTTTTATAGTATATTCATAATCTATACTAACTATTATGGGTGAAACTGGTGCGGTTTGAACCCAAACCGCAATCACAACAAAGGGGTCAGTTTTGGACTGAACAAAATCGCACAGTACCAAAACCGTGTTGTGTGGTTTGACATTGGTGCGATTTGGAGCCGGTTTTTGCGGTGTACTTTCATTTTTTATACAATCATATAATGTATTTTCAATTTTACTCCCATATTTTTCTGAAATATTTTGTTTTAAAATATAATGGATATGCAACTACTATTTAATAGTAATTATGAAAGATAAGTCTAATTGTAGCTGATAAATTAGTCAAATTGAATTAACTAATATATTCTTCTAACAAAATTTTAATTGTAAAATAAGATTTCAAGAGCAACAATTCAAAGTTATTTACCCTATGTTGAGTCGTGATCTTCAGCAACATGAACATTGCATCAGCATTACACGGTCGTGATCTTTGAATTTTTAAAATCGGAGCGGTCTGGCGCAATTTTGTGGTTTTGCGGTTTCAGTTTTGATCTTTCAGCCCGACTTACTATATATTATAAAAAAGTACTCCCCATTGGTGTAACGCGAAATTCCTGCGACCGGGCCTCTCAGACTTCGAAGTCCCTCTTGCAAAAAAAACTGAATGGGTATACTTTTTCCCTCCGATTTTTTATTTTTGACCTCCTCCATTCATTCCGCCAAGTTTGGTTTTGGTTATAGTTGGAACCGATTGGAACCGGACCGAACCGCACAGAACCGGACCGAACCGCACAGAACCGGACCGAACCGCACAGAACCGGACCGAACCGCACAGAACCGGACCGAACCGTTAGTATCCGGTTTGGTTTTGGTTCTTGTTGAACCGGAATCGAAACCGTTAACACGACGGTTCCAAAAATTATGCTGGAACCGGAACCAGAACCGGAACCGGTCAAACCAAATACGGTTTTGATTCTAATTTGAAGAACCGTTACCTTAGCGGTTCGGTTCACGGCTTTAGAAGAACCGGAACCGTGACAGCTCTAGTAATAGCCTAGTATGTTATTTATTCATTTTATGGTTTCCATCTGCCAAAAGAAGCAAGATTTGCAAGTATTGTTGTGATTTGAACTTAAAATACAGATGATAACATTAGGTCCTTGATATTAAAAACTAGAAACTCAATGGCATCCAATCATTGGACAGCCCAGGAAATTCCTAGTTCACATTGCAAGAATGTCGTTATTGAGGGGGCATTTATTTCTATTTTTTTATGGATTTCTAAATAGCTTCTTTCCATTGTATTTCGCAAATATCTGGTCTATGACTAAGCGACCAAACATTTTTTGACTCTTAAATTGCCTATCAAGTCAAAGAAAGCACACCTGAGTTGTTTTACCAGAACCAGTTTCCCCAGAAACAATGATTACATCATTGTCGCTGAATAGTTGCAAGAGATTATCCTGTAGCTTAGCTATAGGTAGAGCTGCTCTAGTCTCCAGCATTGCCTGTAGTAAATAACGCAATAAAGAGAAAATAAGTTCATTGAGTCAATCAAATGAAGAGTATAATGAATATTCAGCACAACAACAAAATAACAGAAGCTATAAAGAGAAATCAAGCATAAATAAAGAGGGCAACAATTATTTTCTAAGTAACCAAATGCAAGATCAAAAAGAGACCATGTATTTAGGATTCTTCATTTTATTCTGCAACTCTTCTTTCAAAAGTTTGCTCTCCCGTTGTTCATGATAGCTCAAACCTACAAAATCATAAAAGACAATCAGAAGTTGAGAAGTAATAAGAGGTCAACCTGAAGCTGCCAAAGAAAAAAAATCACAAGATAATATCTCAACAGCAAAATCTAAGACATGTTTGGATTCATGCTCACTTTTTCTCTTCCTTTAGTTCAAAAATAAATGCATTGTTAAAAAAAAATATGTTTGGCAAAATATTTCATTCCATGTTTTTCTGATAAAATTCAAATTGCTTCGTGAAATTGCGAGACACCTATAGGGTATTTTTACATGTTTGGAAACGAGCCAAAGTGACTGATTCAATTAATTAGACTTATTTAGCTAACTTTTACATTAATAAAAAAGTTAAATTGAGTAGTGAACTCTAATTGCAGTCAACTCCTACGAGCTTACTGGGATAACCTATATTAATTATGTTAATTAAATATTAATAAAGCTAAGGATTTACTATTGTTGTAATTAAGGTTTTATGGGTGTCTAATTTGGCAATTGCGTATTGATAGTGTATTCATCTAATAATGAGTTAAGATAATTTATAGTAATTAATTATAAAGACTAATTAGAGACCAAATATAGACTTATGAAGATTATTAAACTTTATTTGTTGTTCAGGCATGGTAGTTTGGACTAGTATAATTTATTTATTTATTCACCGAAATATGTTGCTGATGATTACTAATTAGGATGATAAGGGCTTAAATAGGTTTTAAATATGATTAGAAATATTTTACTAATATTTAACTATGATACTTAATTCTAGAATAACTAATTACTAAATATATGGATAAAGTACTTGATAATAATAAATTATTCAAAGTTAATTATAATTTTAAATAAGAATAACTAATTATATATTACATGTAATTCTTGATTAAAATTATAATTTAGATTAATTATGGTCTTTTAATATTTAAGTAGGATAATTGACACATAGAAGGTATTAATAATGGACTAAATTGATAATTATGATAACTAAATATAGATTAATAAATTTCTAATGGTTTAGTCCCAAATATCTTTTTTTCTATTTTGAGTTTTTAAAAACATAAAATAAGCATCACATTCAATATGATTCTGTATAAATTAAACCATAACCTTAGCTTTCAATAATTAAACAATCGGTAAATTTTAATAGAAGCACGGAGGATGATGGCACGTGGGTGTGTATGAGAAGGGGCAACTTAAAAAATTTATCCCCTAACATATTGGGGCGGAAGGAGCACCTTAATTGTTATGAATCAAAAAGGAGCAATTACAATCAAGGCTAAATGATGGGAGAAAATGATCCAATTAAAAATGATAAATGACCTACTTGGGTGTGTATGTCAAGCTCTCTAGGGCTTTTTGCATGCAGCAGCAAACTAGTTATGAGACTATAGAAGAATCTCTTATCTGACATCTAAGAAAATTTTTAGCTAGTTCATTCAGGTTATTCGCTTCCGACGCAACTCTTTTGACTTTTTTTCTTTTTGCTCATCGTCGCCAGCTGAGCACCGTGATTCTCTTTGTACTCACAGGCAGCGATGTTGAAGAAATTTCTAAGGTCAAACTTCATCTGGGCAAGCATTTTGTTATGGGTTCCACGTTGTCAGTTATCTATTTTATTACAGGTTTTATTGAGTTCGAGTTATCTGAGTTGAGTCGTATCAAGTTGAGTCATTTGGGACTGAATGTTAGTGTTGTACGCACATCTTTCTTGTTGGGCATAATTGCGCCCATGCCATTGTAATTTATAAATAGACCCGTTGGGTCATGTACGAGGATATGAATGAATTAATCCAAGTTTCTCTATGTCTCGCTAAGTTCTCTCTCTAGTTCCCTTTCTCCTCATTCCATTTCTAGGGTTAGGATTGAGGAAGGCTCCCTTTCTCCCCCCCCCCCCCCCCCCCCCTCACATTCTCCGTGGGTTGAGCTCGGCTCCCCTTGTATCTCCACCGCCACCTTCGACGAGATTCGGAATAGGCACATAACAACTTTGATATTAGAGCTATTCAGTCCTCCTCATTTCTTACGCAATCAGCAGACCAAAATTCCTGCATTTCAATCCTTCGTCGTCGAACACAGCAATCTCCATCCAGACCACCGAGGATGTGATCCCTTCCCAGAATAGTTGGAGCTTGCGGACGATATCATGGCACAACTCCATCGACGATTCGTCGAGTCAACCTTCTCTAGGCTCAATTCCGCCTCCTCCGCCCCCAAGTCGACATCCCTTGCAATCTGCCTTCCCCTTCATCGATCCCACCAGCGCCCAGAGAAGCTCCACCGATCTCCATTGTTTGTGTCGCTCCACCATCGCTTCCAATCGTTCAATCCCCACGGTTCACACGGCCAGCATCATCGCCTCCAAGCCCAGCGGTGATGCTGCAGCAATTGGTGACGCCACCATCAATCCCCATGGTCTCCATCTCGCGGCCTCAACTCGAGTCACCCATTCTGGCGGTCCTTCTAGATACATTCCTTCTGACGACCCCCCCCCCCCCCAAGTCGACAGTGTCGCATCTTGTCGTCGCGGCTTACATTCAGTAGGTTCTTCGTCACCCTCGACTGCCCACACTCACAAAGCACACTCGCCCCGTCTCCAGATAGTATGCTTGGCAATCTCCTATCAGCAAGCCTCTGCCACACCGACTCCGTGAAGTCTTTCGTGACATATGTGCACACGGCGACGACCTGATGCACGATGTAGTCATCGCTACACACCGACGCGCTATTGGAAGTTGCTCTAGCAGGAAACTAAATTACTTGATGTTTACACCATCGAAGTTTCGTTCGAGCTTGAGGACAAGCTCGAAAAAAGGGCGGGTGGAATGTTATGGGTCCCACGTCGTCAGTTATCTATTAGCGGTTACATTACGCATATTTTATTATAAGTTTTCATATAGTTCGGGTTGTATGAGTTGAGTCGTATCAAGTCGAGTTGAGTCATTAGTGTTTGAATGTTTTAGTATTGTGCGCATTTCTTTCTTGTTGGGCTTAATTACGCATCTGCCATTGTAGTCTATAAATAGACCCCTTTGGTCATTTATGAGGAAATGAATAAATTAATCCAAGTTTCTCTATCTCTCTCTAAGTTTTCCTCTTTCTAGTTCCCTTTCTCCTCATTCCATTTCTAGGATTAGGGTTAAGCAAGGATCCCCTTCTTGGAATAGGCTCATAACACATTTTCAAACCAAAGATCTTTGTCTTCTTCGCTACTTCTTGGAGATTGTGGTAGCTTCCCAAGATGATTGTCTCACTCTTTCTCGAAGTATTGCACATTTTTCTTTAGGATACAAAATATTTGGAGTGCATTCCAGCTGATACACCCATGGAAACAAATGTGATGCTCTCATATACTGCTTCTGAATCAGACTCATTGTTACCCAATCCAAAGAATTATCGGAGGTTATTTACAAAGTAGGTTTATTTGACGGTTGCATGTCCAGACATTTCTTCTATTGTAGATGTTATGAGTCAATTCATGCACATTCTAAGAGCCTCACACATAGAGGCAGTTGAGCGCATTCTTCAATATCTAAAGCACACTCTTAGGAAGTTATTTATCAACCGTCTTCTGATATTCCCTTTGTGCAATGCACTAATGTTGACTTGTTGACTATGTTGGATTCGTTGATAACCGCAAATGTACAAGTGGCTTCGGTAATTACTTTGGCGCCAAATTTATCACATGGAAGAGTAATAAGCAACATTGTGTTGCTCATTCTATGGTCGAGGGAAAATACAGTTTGATGGCCCCTGCAATTTCTAAGCTCACTTGGCTTAAGAGCATCTTGGGAGACCTTATTTCTCTCTATTTACTTGGGCTCTTATTTGTGATAATCATGATGTTATTCATATGGTCGAGAAATATGTCTTTCATAAGCATACAAGACACAGAGAAGTTGATCTGTCACTTTATCAAACACAAGGCAAAGCTATGAGGAATGTTGCTCCAGCATGTTCCCATTGCTTCCAAGATCGCTGACATTCTCATTAAGTCATTATCTTATCTATTGTATCATCATTTTCTTTAGATGTTTGGCTCAAACGACGTGTATATTCCAGCTTACATTAAGTGTAGAAAGTAGTTGTATGTATTTATTTATTGTAGAAGTTACATTTTGTTTTATAGCTTAGTCATGGAACCCTTCCCTATATAAATAGAGCCATTTTCATGGTCAAATCAATTTAATATATTTTCATTACAAACTCCTCTACAATATGATTTAATGTGTTTAGATATTGTTTTCATTTTTAATATTAGTATCGGCGTTCATTTAGACAGTGATAATAGGATATCTAGTCCAGGTAACTTCAAGCCTCCAACACTGGTGACAATATGCTTCTATTTTTCCACTAAAGTTTCTACTAGTACGTCTGAAAATGCTGCTACTATCTGAACAAGATGGAAATGTGGTGTGGCTTCAGGATATCACACTATTTACTATTTGGAGGAGAGTTTTTCTCGACCTGGGGAATTGGCATATTACTTCAGCAGGTTTTACAAAAAAAGAGAATTGGCACATTATATCGGCATGCTTTCTCAAAAAAAATTGTTATATATAAACTCCAGGGGTTGAACAAAGTACCAAAAGAGCACAAAGTCAAGAAATGGATGCTAAGTTCAGGTTGAACTTCTAGGCAGTATTTAATTTGGTTGAACTTCTATTATATTTAATTTGTTTGAATAATGATAAAGAGTGTTTATCATATTTATGATTTATTTAATTCTACTAGTTTGAATAAGATCATGATTGAAGCTATCACATAATTCTATTTCTATAAATAGGGATCTATCGTTTGTAATTTGTATAGTTAATTATGAATACAATTTATGTTTCTCTAGATTTCTCCTTTCAAGAATATTGAGAATCCGCATCTTACATGAGAATTGAGCAACAATTGCTTGAGGATTTGTTGCTTGGTAGTGTTATTTTTATTTTATGTTATTCCATTTCCACTCAATTCTGATGTGTCGATTATCTGCCTCCTATTTGCCCATAACAGACAATTGCATGTTCCTTTGCATGCATAAATTTCAGAAACCCAAGAAGTCTTAAAATTAACGACTGTCCCCTTACTTTTATGCTCTCTCTTGGGCAAGTAGTAATACATTAAAAAAAGGTTCAGATTGAAAGAATAGCTTGCCTTCCAAAGATGTCCTTTTTGTGTTCTCAAATAAGAAATTACGTTCACCAACTTTGTTTGGTGGGTCAACAAGCATCTCTCTAGAAATTAATTCATCTTTAACATCTTTGGAAGCTCTTGGTTTTGAAACCCCGTCCAACAGAGAATCCACAAATTCCACTCTGCGGTTATTCTCATTATCTTCTACTCTTTCCGAAAATTCATCTTCTGTCGAATCATGATTAAAGAATAGATGCACAAAGTCAAGAAAATACATCTCAGGAGAATTTATTTAATGTTAATAATAATAATTGCATTCAATTGAAATTGTTACCTTCCAGTCGCTCCGTAATAAAAGAAGCATATGGCTCTATAAGGAGCTGGGCAAATGGAAGATTGGGAAACAGTTGATAAAGAACGAAGGCTGCTATCTTATTTTGTGCCTCCTGGAAGAAGAAAAAATTGTCAGAATTTAAATTAAAAATTAAAATAATATAATAGTTAAAGCATATCTCCTTCATTAAGAAACACAAGGAAACATCTAGGTAAGATTAGTCCAGAAAAAGAACATAGTATAAAATAATATAATAAAATTTACAAAAAAAATCTGGAAAATAATTTTGTTGAGTATCACTCCAGACAGTGAGAAAAAAGCTACCTCGGTGGATCTAAAAGCTTCATCTTGGTTTGGATAATGGAAGTTTATCAAACCACCAGCTTTTCGGCTCTTGCCGCGTCCACTTGCTGTACGTAAAATACTAACAGAATAAACAAACTTATTTTCTACTGTCGATACTCTGTTGTACTTGGGTGCTTCCCATCCTAATCTCTGGCACAACTTCTGAAGCACAGCCTTAGGAATTCTTGCTGGATCACCCTGTAATCAAGAAAGTAGGCTGATCTGGGTAGTTCAAATATATATAATGCATGAGCAATGATCAACAAATTCAAACTGCATCTTGTAATACACCAATTAAAGTACTTTTAACATAATCACAAATATTTTCAATAAATAGAGTCTCAAAAACTTCTTGTAATAATCGTACAATGAAAAAACAATAATTGCATGTAGAAAAGTAAACAGGCACATCCATGTCAACGAAGCCACACACAAGAATTAGCAAACAGGCACATCCATGTCAATGTAGACACACATAAGAATTGGTAGATAAGCAAGAAATTCCATGCATATACCAATATAAAAAGAAATGGATGCTAAGTTTAGGTATCTCTTTACATTTGACATGCTTGCAATTTTGTTTTATTCATTTTTTGTATGCCTTCTGGATACGTAAATGTGTTCATTTTATGTACGGACACCTTCATGCATAAACAAATAGGGACAAGCATGTAACATTATGAAGACAGGTATTAAAAGATAATAATGCTACAAAGCATTACACTTTTCCATATCTCATCAATATTTCCTAGAATATGAAGATATTCAAGATGTTCAAATTTCTCTTTCTTCTGTTGTTTCAATGCTTTTGAAGGTAAAGTTCCACTGTAAGAGCAATCTTCAGAAAATAGATTATCAAGTTCCAACTCTTCCAGCTCCTCTTTTTGTTCACATTCATCTGGAACTGAATGAACCGAACTACCAACAATACGATTAAGTTCTTCGAAGTGGGAGGAACCAACTATAGATGCACTCATTGTTTCTCCCTCAAATTTGGCATCATCTGACGGCTTTGACTCAAGCGATGGATTTTCTGAGGAACCACTTGGCATCACCTGCATCTTCAAACTAGCAATTTCATCGTGCAACTCTGATTCTAAATCTTTTTCAGATAGTCCTGCATGAAAGCAAAACCCAAGAGCATTATGTGTAATATGCAAACTTAGAGATTGTAAGCATGAGATTAAAGCTCTGAGCGTGCAAATGTGAAACCTAAAGATGTGAGTTCTTGCTTAAGTTTGCTGATTATTTCATTATATTTTTTTTGGCTCATCTTGTTTCTCTTTTGCTTTGCTTCTAAAGCTCCCAATCTTGCTAGACGATACTCTTTAGCAACTGAATCCGCACGAGAGCATGGATCAACCTCCTGAAATTGATAACATTATCGAAACCTTCGTGACATTGTATATTGCACATTATATAGAACTTTAACCAATAAAATTAGACTATCAAAAATGTCACGCAATTCTAAATTATATCAGCCTCTAAAATGGGTATTCAAACCCAATCACAGTCTAACATTCATCAACATCACCATCATCAATATCCTTATCCTAACTATCCGGGTTGGGTGAAAATAATGCAGGGAAAGTGTGCATACCTAACCTTTGGGAGGTTAAAATTAAAAAAATGAGGCTATTATTTCTGTAAGACCTCTAACCATGCAATTTCAAATTAACAACGGCATCAGAGATTCATAGCCGATGATAAAGTTAAGAGTAGCTCAATAACATAATTTTGGGTGGAGTTTTTTTTTACTACTGACATTAATAGATCATTCAACCACCATGCGGAGGAGTACTCCAAGATCTACATACCTTTTCTTTCTCCTTGTCTTCATCTTCCTTCTCTTCTTCTTGCTCCAGATACTGCCTTATCCACACAGCTTGTGAAGATTTTCCAAAATCTACAGATGACTCATCATGCTGACCTTTAAACCTCACAGAAAGTTCAAAAGTGCCCTCTTTCAGTTCATCTATAGGACGCTGAGTAGGAACCCAATCTGCTCTAGCAGTGGATATGATTCTAACTGATCTGGCTGTCCAAGAATAATTAAGTGAGTAAATACAAAGCCTTAGCCCGGAAATAAATCATTAACAAAATATAATGTAATTAACAATATAATAAATAATTTTATCAAATTAGATGCATTAAGAACGAAGAAAATAAGATATTAACTAAAGAGAAGAGCATTATGAATGAATGTTAACATTAATTTAAATGAGGAGTTCAACCACGAATTATTCTTAAAAAGCAAAACCAATCAAAAAGAATGTTGTAAATTTATCCCAATTATTGACGATGAGATGGCTTTTTAAAGACGCATAAAAATAAATCTTCACATTCAAATGTGATATCAATTAAGACTCTGTTTGAGACGGATGTGCCGCTTTAAAAGGGAGCAGTGAGAAAAAGATATAATAAACTGCATTTTCAAAACTGAGAAAATTGGTTGGGTAACCTCCATTTACAGTCAGGTTCAAAACAGAGAAATAATTTAGTTGTTTGCCAAAACATCGTTCTGATGGCTGTTTAAATTATAATTACTACAAATATCTAAAATTTAACAAAAGTTTCTATGAAATGCAAATTAAAATACGATAAAGATAAAAATGAAACATACTAAATGCTCGATAGCCTCATATAGTTGTTCGACAATGGAATCACGCAGTGCAGCAATTTGACTCACTCCATTCCTTGCACCCCTAACAATTTTGTTGTTCTCACTCCTTGCACTGCTTGTTGTGTTTTGTCCTTCTCAAATCTCATGTGTCTTTGGGTAAACAAAAGTCTCATCATGATCACATGCAGAGAAATCAGACTGTGGACGTGAATGATGCCTACATATAAAATTATGCAATGTCATTGTAGACACCACAATATTTCGTTGTTTTTTGAAATTATATTGTGGCATGTCTCGAAGGATACGCCACTTTTTCTTCATCACCCCAAACGTTCGTTCAATGACATTACAGAACAATGAGTACGCCTGATTGAATATTTCCTTTCTTCCTTAAACTCAGCGCTGATCATGTGCAAAGTCTATCAAATGATACATTGTTTCTGCGTAAGGTTTGATATTCAATTTGTAATGAGTATCCGGTAACAACCAAGTAGTATTTTCCTATAAGTTGGAAATAGTGTTAAAAACATATAAAGAAGGATTTTTTAAATAATAATCTTTTGTTATTAGTCACCTGGAGGAGGATAAGGAAAGTTCTAATGTCGATCTGTAATTGCACTCTGCAAAATACGTCTATCATGTGCAAAACCCTCTCAACCAGCCATGACAAAAATGAATGTCATATTGAAGTCACATACATCTATAATATTTTGAGTTGGAGAATTGTGACGTCCTATGTATGGGATGTGTAAACTGATCATCAACAGATGTCTTGTGAAAGCTTTATTAAAGCAGTCAGTCCTCTTGGAAATTATCGGCGTATTATTTATATCGAATGTTGAAAACACTCACAGGTAGCCCTTACCAATTGTTCTTGAGCAATAATATATATTGTAATTGCAAAAACTTCTCTTGCGGTAATACTCCCCAATCCTTGTAGCACATGAGATGAAACAAGTTGACCAAGTAACAACAACAACACTCAAGCCTTTATCCCACCATAGTTGACCAAGTATATCAAGAAAAAATTGTTGCGACATCCAAAAGGTATTGTGAAACCTGACAGGATAACCATCCAATATTTCGCCAACCCCCTCATCTCATGTGTTAGAAAATATCATGCAAGGTCACCAATCTTGATAGGAGTTGTAATCGAGCATCATACATACACTCATGTTTACCATCATAAGAAAATAAGCAGCTCTCTGTCGTATATCATTTAATTCATTCAACTCACAATCATTCTCATTTGACATTTGTGCATTGTACAATCACATAAAAAACAATATCTTACACAAACTTGATACATTAAACACAATAGCTCTTACATGCTCCTGATACATTAAACAGACTATCTCTTACATAAACATGATCCAATTAACATAATATCACTTGTCAAACTAAAAAACATAGCATAAGTCCAAATTGATCACTTAATACATTAAACACTACGCATTCAACATAGAAAACAACATGACATAAGTCCAAAATGATCATTTAATCCACTGAACACCACCCTACTGCATGCTAGTATATTAGCGATTTCCGAGCCACCAAACCTTTTTAGAACTAACAACAACACTCAAGCTTTTATCCCACTATAGTGGGGTCGGCAATATGGATCCTTTGTCGCCATTGTGCCCTATCTTTAGTCATAATATCACTAATGCCTAAGTACATCATGTCTTTTCTTATAGTTTCATTCCAAGTCTTTATTGGTCTACCCCTCCCCCGTTTAACATGTCTAATAACTAAACTCTCACAACGCCTAATAGGTGCCTCTAATGGTCTCCTTTGTATGTGTCCAAACCATCTTAGTCGGGCTTCTCGCATCTTCTCCGCAATTGGTGTCACTCTTGCCTTATCCCTGATACATTCATTCCTAATTTTATCCAGTCTCGTGTGTCCACACATCCACCTAAGCATTCTCATCTCCGCAACTCCCATTTTTGCTCATGTACACAATTCACTGCCCAACACTCAGAACCATAGAGCATCATTGGTCTAATTGCAGTACGGTAAAACTTGTCTTTAAGTTTTAATGGTACTTTACGATCACATAAGATACCTGGCGCGCCTCCACTTCAACCAACCTGCTTGGATTCTATTTATCACATCTTTATCAACACCTCCATCTTTTTGAACTATCGATCCAAGATATAACACTCACTGCGGGAAATATCTTGATCACCCAACTTAATAACGAAGTCATCCGTCCTTCTTGCACGGCTAAATTTAAGCTTCATGTACTCCGTCTTTGCACTGCTCAACCCAAAACCCTTCTTTTCTAAAGTGTTTCGCCAAGATTCAAGTTTCGCGTTTACACCCTCGCGCGTCTCATCGACCAAAACGATATCATCCGCAAACAATAAACACCAAGGTATTGCTTGTTGGATATGTCTGGTGAGCTCATCTAAGATATGGGTAAAGAGATAAGGGCTTAAAGCTGAACTTTGATGTAAGCCTCTTGTGTTAATCCTCTAGATGTCCTCACCATCGTCACTGAATTTGTATACATATCTTTGATTATATCAATGTATGATACATTTACACCTTTCTTTTCTAAGACTCTCCATAAGATCTCTCTTAGAACCCTAGCATAAGCTTTCACAAGATCGATAAACAGCATATGCAAATCTTGTTCTCTTTCTCGATAGTTGTCAATGAGTCTCCTCAAGAGATGTATAACTTTCATGGTTGGCCGCCCTGGCATGAATCCAAATTGATTCTCAGAGATGTTAGTCTTACTCTTCTTTCTATCACTTGTTCTCATAGTTTCACGGTATGACTCATTAATTTAATTCCTCTGTAATTAACACAATTTTGTATATCTCTTTTGTTCTTATACAAAGGTACCAAGATACTTTCTCTTCATTGGTCTGGCATCCTCTTTGACTTCAGTATCTTATTGAAGAAACATGTAAGCCACAAAATTCCTTCTTTCCCTAGACATTTTCATTCTTCGATGGGTATATCATCTGGCTCAACCGTCTTTTTCATTTTTCATCTTCTTTAAAGCATGATTTATCTCCAATACTTAAATTTTATGATAAAATATTACGTTCATATACTCCTCCGATTTACTTAACTCTTTCAAGTTCAGTTCATTGTCTTTTGGTTCATTTTAGAGTTGATAAAAGTATCTTTTACATCGCTCTTTAATAGTCACATCATCCATCAAAATTGTAGTTGTTTCATATTTTATGCATTTAACTTGACTTAAATCTCTTGTCTTGCTCTCTCTAGCTCGAGCAATTTTAAATATGTCACGCTCTCCATCTTTGGTATTTAGTCGTTTATACAATTCTTCATAAACTTGACTTATTTATTTACTTACTGCACGTTTAGCTGCTTTCTTGGCGACTTTATATCTTGCCAAGTTTTCATCATTTCTATCAGCGTATAGTGTTTTATAGTTGGCCCTATTTGCCATCACTTTGTCTTGCATTTCCTCTTTCTACCACCAAGATTCTTTATTTGGAGGCACACGACCTTTTGATTCTCCAAGTATGTTCTTTCCACTTATTATTAAATGTGAAGACATAACTTCTCATGAGACACTGGATCAACATAACGGTCATCAACTAGTTGTTTCATAAATGTTGTCTTGAAAGCAACCTGTTTTTCCATCTTTAAGTTCCATCACAGAATTTTTGACAACATGTTTGTCCTCTTAAATTTATTATATTTAATTTGCACGTTCAACACCACTAACATATGTTGTGTTGTCAAACTTTCCCCTGGTATGACTTTGCAATCCTTAAAAATCATTTTATCCATTTTGCGAGTCATAAAATAATCATTTTGTGACTTATTTGGTCTAGTTTTAAGCGTAATTAAATGTTTCTCCCTCTTCATGAAAAGCGTATTTGTCACAATTAGCTCATGTGATATGGCAAAGTCTAAAATGACTCTTCCTTCTTCATTTCTTTCTCCATACCCAAATCCTCCATGAACGGCTGTATAATCTGTATTTTCCTTTCATATATGTCCATTTAAGTCTCCTCCAATGAAAATATTCTCTCTTTGTGGGATTTCTCTTACTAAATCATCTAAGTCTTCCCAAAATTGCACTTTAATAGTTTCACTTAATCCCACTTGTGGCGCATAAGCACTGATCACATTAATAGTTTCATTTCCTATGAACAATTTAAGAGCTAAAATTATATCACTTTTTTTACTTACTCCAACAACTACATCCCTCCAAGTAGTATTCACAATAATATCTACTTCATTGTTTGTTTTATTTTATTTTTTGTACCATAATTTAAAACCTGAATTGTCTAAAAATTTAGCTTTCTCACTCACCCATCTAGTCTCTTGCAGGCATAAGATATTTATTTTTCTCCTAATCATTGTATTCATTACTTCCATAATTTTTTCTGTTAGCGTACCTATATTCCAAATTCCAAACCTAAGTCGGTCGCAAATCCTACGATATACTTTCCTAGGACATCTAATATGTGAGGGCTTTTGCCTATTTAACACTACACCCAAGTCCTCCTGGAGATGCAACGGTTCTTGCCAAGATGCCGCATTCTGACCATACGACGAGGACTCTTGCAAATTTAACACTACACCCAAGTCCTGGAGATGTAGCGGTTCTTGCTAAGACGCCGCATTCGGACCATACAATGCATTCCTTAGGTGGAACAACCTAGTTTTTGCACAAATTCTCAAATGATTCATATTCATAAGGGTGACTAAATTTTACGTTGGTCGTCTGCCTAACACAACCCTCACCATTTTTCATCTGGACATGGGACCGACATAAGCCGGTTTCTTTTTAGAACTAAAATGACTCAAAAATAACTCTCTATTTTTGTTGCCCATTAAAAATATGGTCATAATTCATAGAGCATTGGATCGGAACTATTAATGCAGGAGCAGCGGAAGGGATCATGCTCTCCCTAATATGACATTTCGATATTAGTTCGGTCACTTGTCTATGGAGTTCCTCATGCTCTTTCGGACTCATACGATAATGGGGGAGATGAGGTAAGCTAACTTCTGGCATCATGTCAATACAGTGTTGGATATCTCTCGTCGGAGGTAGCTGATCGGGCAACTCCTTCGGCATAATCTCAAAAAACTCGTAAATAATAGATTGTGTTGCACTAGGAAAAGAAAATTACATAGTATAAATGAAATAAATAATAATCGACGCATGACGATATCATGCGTCCTCGAATAATACTGCAAAAGGTGCATCAGGCACGGAACTGCATGTCAGCGGGTCACATCAGCAGGAATGCCAACAAGCCATCTCACGTGAATAGTAGAGGTGTAGGCCCTAATAATGTGCTCATACCATGAACTTAGGCATTCATCATAAAATCAATTGGTGATAGAAGGAAGGGTTAAAGTCTTATAAGACCATCAAATTAGTATTGTATTAAGTATTAACCGATATGGGACTAATATTGCCAACCAAGCATCGGGAGAAGCTCAACCAGATGCAGACCACACAATGGCAAGTCATGTCGGACAGTCTAGCGATACAGGGCTACACGCTGACAAGTCACACTTGGAGGAACGCCAACATGCCTCCTCACATAGATATCACCTTTAGTAGAAGTTTGCACCTCAACTATGCTAATACCAAGTAAGAACGCAGGCATCCATGATGAACTCAATTTGTTCAGAAAAACTATAGTAGTGTTACTATATATCAAAGAACCATTTTATTATGGCTTCCATAATTTGGCACATGTGTAGATAATAAAATTAGACGGTGTATGAGGATTCTAAAAATGTTAATAGTCTGATGGGAGTTATTACAAATGTTGAGGATAGTATTCCAGTCCTAGATCTAAATTAATCTTGGAGTTGAAAACTTGTAAATCTTCATCGTGAACATCTTATGGCTTTCAAAGAAAAATTCATTTGAAAACTTCTAAAAGTAGAATTTACATTTTTTCTAGATCTTCCTCGTTAAGATCTTACGCCTTTCAAAAACCTATCATTAGAAAACTTCTAGAAATAGTATTTACATATTCTCGTACTCTTTGGAATTAAGATCTTATCAACATTGTTTTTTATGTTTCTATGTGTATGACACATACTCGTCGAGACCAATAGAAGGCTGACTGACAAGCAGTACTAACGACTCACAAGGGTCCTCGCCTAGAACTAGCCGAGCTCACTTGTTCTCACTTTGAGCATACTTCTCCACCCAACCTAGCACAGAATTTGGTTTGGGAGAGGAGTTCATATACACTCATGGGTGTATGGCAGGACCTCCTAATTGTAGCTATTTGTAATATCACCCAACAAGAAATAAACCCTCACTCTTTCTCTTGTTTGACCATTCTTATCTGTGATCTCTACTTCGATGAGTAAATAACCTCTGTCATACCCAAGTCTGAACTTTGTGAGCCGAGTTCTCGGCTCCAACACATGACTAAGAGGTAAGAGAAGTTCATCATAAACATGTCATGAAGGTAACATTTGAATTTACTTAGAGTTGAGAAATACAAATTAAATAAAAAAAACTTACATAATCATTCAAAGAGTAATTGATAAAATTTTGAAAATATAGTCAAAAGAAAAAACAATACCTAATGAGGAGTTTCGTGAACTTTGAGGTTGTATGAGAGGAATGGTGAGGGGAATGAATAGCGGGAAGCGACCAGCCAAAGAAAATGAGAGGCGGGTAAAAAATAGAGAGAATAAAAGCGAGAGTGAGAGAGAAACAATTCACAGCACATATAGTCTCATTGCATGAAACATCATTTCCAATTTTATATTTGTGTGGGGTTTAGAGTTTAGGGCTTTATAAATTAAGATTTACGGACTGTTTGAGTGAGTGGTGGAGGTTGGAAATGGAGCAATTGGAGATAAGGATAAAACATTGTTCTTGAATGGAGATCTCCCTCTGCGGTTGGAATCAGGTATGAAATGGCGTTATGGGGGATTGGTGATTCCAAATGAAGGATATTCAAATTATAAAAAAATTAGTGTTTCCGTTTTCTAGAAAGTACAACGAAAAAAACAATCAAACAAACGGAATCTTAGTCTCATTGCATGAAACATCACTTCCTAACTTATATTTGTGTGGATGTTTTGAACTAAACATGCCAATTTGAGACTCTAAATTGTTGAACCAGCAATCTGAGTGAGCAAATCAATAAATTGAAGGAACAAACAAAGTGCAATCTAGAGACAAAGTGCATAGCACTATGATATGTGGTTGAGTGGTTTGTAGCACTCACGTGATCCATTGTGCCACAGTTTCGCTTCAAGAGAATGCTTGTGTATGTTTTTGACAGCGCAGCAATGAATTTGACATCTCATGTAGCATTCAGCAGGAATAAATGAAAATATTTGATTTCGGCTCTACATATTTGGGATAATGCAAGCCATGCTAATGATCATTATTTCAACAGAATGGAGCAATCTAGAACAGAGGTAACCAATGCAGTGGAGCATGATTATACCTTCTTCATTTGTAGAAGATGCTGCCCCACTGGAAAACTTCAGAGGAAGCTCATTTCCAGGTATATTCAGACATAGCCAGTCCAGAGCAATCTCGAAAGTGGCTCCCTCCTACGAACAATGGAAAATAGATCAGAAGAAGAAGCGAGCGCGATTTCAAAGGAAACCCTAAAACATAATCATAAGCTTAAAAACAAATGACGGTGTGGAAATGTCGAACTTTGAGGGCGGAGAGCGCCTGCTCGATTTGATCGGATGTGAAACCCTCGAGAGAGAGCTTATCATAAACACCACGGATCCTTCTGGTCTTCTGAGCTCGGGTAACGGAGGTGCTGGAAACGGCGGATGGATCCGCGGCCGTAACGTCTAGGGGTGGCCTGTCGGTGTTGAGAAGGAGACGGCGAAGGAGGCGTTCATTCTCCGCCGATATATGTAGTTTGGGAGCTGATCTGGAGTCCACAGTATGGCCCTTCGATTTTGAGGGAGCTTTTCCGCCACCCTTCTGCTTCTTGGGCGCCATTGCTTCACACTTCACAGTGACCGAGGGAAATAGCCGCGGACTTTAGACGGGTTTTGATTTAGGCGTTCTTGATAGCATTATATCTTGACTGTTGTTATTCTCAAATTATATTTGTCTATTGACAAATATTTTTGTTACCCGTAGATTAGTCAAAAAAATTAAAAATAACTTTTGTCATCCTCTTCACCTTCCTCGCGAGAGAGAGAGAGAGAGAGAGTAATCCTAGCTATCTAAATCTTCCTAAATAAACCCTAGCTATCTAAATCTTCCCAAACAAATCGAAATCACATGAACAATGAAGAAATCGTCTTTCTTCCTCAACTCGGTCTCTATTCGTTCATTTATTTTATGAATCATGATCTGTGCACACATTGAAGTGCTCAGAAGGTCGTCAAAGATGTTCATTTGTTGTCGGGTCTTGCTCTTGGAGAACAAAGATATCGACTGCTCAAATTTAAAATTGGTCAGCGGATAACAATTTGTAAACTCAAATAAAATGAGAAAAAGTTGGTCTGCAGATAGACATTTATGGTCTCCGAATAGACATTTATGATCTGTGAATAACAATTGCTTATATTTTCTTATGTTTGCAATTATTTAATAACTTTAAATCATTGTTTTTAAAAATAGATATTCGCAAATAAATTGTCATCCGCAAATAAAAAATTTTAGAAATAAAAACCTAAAGACTTAGGCTTTGTTTGGGGGGATTTATTTTCACCGGTCAAGCGGTTACGACCGCATGAATTAGACTTTAATTAAGGCTCGGTTCATGCGGTCCTAACCGCTTGACCGGCGGAAATAAGTCCCCCCAAACAGAGCCTTATTAATTAGAGCACTACAATTACATTGATATAAATAAACTTCTCAAAATATCATCAAATGTAAATAATTTTTGTTGGGGTGTCTGCGTCCTTCACTTTACTCATGGCGCGTTTGTTACTTATTTAAAATAAAAGGTAGCATCTTTTCCATAAGTTTGAGCTTATGGACTACATGGGTATGCGCTTGATCCTAGAATTAGTATCAGAGGGAGGTTATGGGATCAAGACCGGGGCGCTGCTTTAGTTGTGTGATCTCACGTAAATCAACTGTCTCTCTACTTGTGTGGGTCCGGAGGGTCAGGCGCCTTTGGACATGTGGTACGCCACCTTTGAGCCGATGGAGGTCGTGATGGATGCTGGGAGGATTGTTAGAGTGTCTGCGTCCTACTTCACTTGACCCATGGCATGTTTGCTACCTATTTAAAAGAAAACGTGGCATCATTTCCATAAGTTCGAGCTTATGGACCAGTTAGAAATGCACTTGATCCTAGAATTTCAATTATTTCAGTGTTCAGAAAGAAAAAAGTTAACATTCAAAACTAGTCATGCTTGGCTTCAAATTAGACATTGCTTCACTTCATATTTTAAACTTGCAGAAATGAAGAAAATGTTAGAAATTGTGTAAATAAACATTTATTTATAATGTTTTATTGGAGCCTTTTGGTGTTTGGTGTATGGCTATTCATATATGATAAAAAGCTCCAAAACCAAAATTGGAGGGAACCCAAATTGTTTGGAGGGAAACCTTTCATGAATGAAAGAGATAATGATATGCTAGAATCATTTTTAACTAGTTTCTGCGTCCTACTTCACTTGACCCATGAATGAAAGGATGAACCCATTAGTCTCACCTTGCCTTTTTGCTTTCTAGCCAAAGAGTATTTATATTAGTTCACACCTTCTTATTTGTTCAAAAGAACATAAGGAGAAACTATGAACCACACGCGCGCGCGCGCACGCACCGCACCGGACCGGATCCGGATTTCGGATTTGGGGAATAATTGAATTGAATTGTATTTTTGTTCCAAATAGTTTCATAGCATTTTACTCGGAGTTGCGTCGATTAGAATTCGGAGCTGCGTCGAATAGATTTCGACGTAGCGTCGTTTTGCCCGCTGGAGTTGTGTGGCGGTCGAATGGAATTCGACGCATGCGTCGATTGAACTCGACGTAGCGTCGATAAGGCTTGCGTCGATAAGTCCTGCGTCGATAGAACTCGACGTAGCGTCGATATGATGTCGACGCAACGTCGATTTCTCTTCACGCGTTCTGCCGTTTTACGCGTTTTCTTAACCGCTCTTTTTCGAGTCTTTCTCGCCAATATTTACGTTGGAAATATTCAAACGTTTATTCTTCTGATTATGATCCTTCCATTTACAACCGTTAATATTTAGTATGTCATTTATTTTATTGCCGTTTTCTGAGATCCTATTTTGGAGGAGATCGTGCTATCCGAGTTTTATATATACTCGTTCTTTCTGCAGTTCTTCTTACGCTCTATTACGTGCTCTGATACGCTCTTGTGCTCTCTCTGCTTTCACGATATTCTACGTGCTTCCTTTTCTTTACGTTTGCTTCATCAAGTGGTTGTTCGGGTGCTCTGTGCTTCTTCGGTGTCCGCGCACATCGGAGTTTCGGGATCTAGCCGGGTGTTGTACCTTGGAGGAGTGAGCATCGACGAAAACCCTGCCGGAGGGTGGTGCAACTTCTTTAGGGCAGTGATCACACGTCTTACCCAGGCTCGATTCTAAACTATATATTATTCTCCTTTATTTCTCACCTCTTTCATGAAATATTATTGATATTACTGTTTATATATCTTATAGATCTTCTGCTGTTTTCTGTAAAAGTTTTAAAAAACAAAATTATAGTATTTTGTATATTAATATAGGAATATAATAGAAATATTCCAACAATCTAAAGAAGTTTGTAACTCCACATCAATAGAATAAATAAAATCAAATAATCAAAATGATCATCTCTGTTTTATTGTTTACATGTACTGTTTGTATGTATTTTAAATTTCAGAAATCACTAATGGCATCTAGATCTGAGGATTCTGCCGGGATCAAACCCGAGAAATTCAATGGAAATGGTTTTCATCGTTGGCAAGCACAAATAGAATACTGGCTTAACACCTTAGGTCTTTTATCTGCAATCTTTGATGTTACTGCCATAGAAACTGAAATCTCTAGCGCTGCAAATGCAGTCGCTTCAACTCTTCCTTCATCCTCATCCTCAACTGCAAACACCACTAGAACTTACGTAAGACGTGTTCCTTATAGAGATCCGGTAGATATTGAATATCATTGCCGTAACCGAATTCTAAGTGCTTTGTCCGATAGCCTTTACGATGTCTTCCTTCAATATCGTACGACTAAGGATTTGTGGTATGCTCTTGAAGCGCGCTATAACCTTGACAATGCGGGTATAGAACGCTATAATGTTTCCAACCTTCACAAATTCAAGATTGATGCTTCCAAGCCCATCAATCCTCAACTCCATCAACTAGATGAGATGTTGTCCAAGATCCGAGCCGATGGCTCAATCCTTTCCGAAAATTATCTTGTGGCATGTCTTATTGATTCTCTTCCCGATTCATGGTCCGACTTTAGCACTAGACTAAGGCATGACCAATCAAACCTCACTTATGTTCAAATCCAAAATGCAATCCGCATAGAGGAGGAACATAAGAGCAAAAATTCTAAAACCCTCAAAGACCTTGCTCCTAAAGTAAATCTCACTGAATCGCAAGGCAATCATTCTTCCCACCATCACTTCAAAGGGAAAAGAAAGAATTTTAAGAAACCTTTCCGTCAAGGTTCCCGCCATCAAAAACCCAATCATCCCAAGCCTGGTCCCTCAAACCAAAACCCAGGTAAAGGGAAATGGTGCTTCATCTGCGGCCGCACAAACCATCTGTCTACCAACTGCTTCTATAAGAAGACAGAACCCGTGGTTGGTAAGTCTCGTGGAGACAAGCCTCAGGCCAACATGATCCAAGCACCGGTTCAACCTATCTTCAGGTTAGATTATACTCCTAGTCTTCTTCTTACTTGTTCATCAGATTGGTGGCTTGATTCCGGAGCAAATGTTCATACTTGTTTTGATCGTTCTTGCTTTGCCACCTTTCAGGACATCAGTGGAGGAAGCGTGATCTTAGGAGATGCCTCTTCGGCACAAATACTTGGACGTGGGCGAGTGGATCTTAGGTTGACATCCGGGAAGACACTAGCCTTGCATGATGTGCTTTATGTGCCGAGAGTTAGGAAGAATCTTGTTAGCGGATCTTTGATAGTGAAGAAAGGCTACAAGATTGTTTTAGAATCTAATAAAGTTGTAATAACATTAAATGATAATTTTATTGGCAAAGGTTTTGTATGTGATGGATTATTTAAATTAAATATTGCTGATTTGGAAGTTAATCAAATTTCTTCTTCTTCAGTTTCAAATTCTTCTCCTGATTTTTGGCATGCTAGATTAGGGCATGTGAATTCAGATTGCATGAAAAGAATGATGTCCTTAAATTTGATTCCCAAAATCAATATTGCACCAAGTGCTAAATGTGAAATTTGTGTGCAAGCTAAATTTTCTAGAAAGCCTTTTAAATCAGTTGATAGAACTTCAAAACCTTTAGAACTAATTCATTCGGATGTATGTGATTCAAACCGCCAACCCACTAGAGGTGGAAATAAATATTTTGTAACTTTTATTGATGACTTTACTAAATATTGTTACATATATTTATTAAAAACTAAAGATGAAGTCTTTTCATACTTTAAGATTTTCAAAGCGGAAGTAGAAAATCAATTAGGAACCTCTATTAAAATTCTTAGATCCGATCGAGGTGGAGAATACACTTCGAATGAACTAACCCAATTTTGCCAAGAACATGAGATTATTCATCAAGTGACTGCTCCATATTCTCCTCAATCGAATGGTGTAGCTGAACATAAAAATCGGACCTTGATGAACATGGTCAATGCCATGTTAGCCGAGTCCGGTGCCCCGGAAAATCTCTGGGGAGAAGCGTTGCTCACTTCCTCCTTCATCCTTAATAGGATTCCATCTAAACAAAACAATAAGACACCTTTTGAATTATTCAAATTAAGAAAACCTAACCTCCAAATTCTTCGAGTGTGGGGGTGTTTAGCTAAGGTAGCAATTCCTGAACCTAAGAGAAAGAAAATAGGACCAAAAACATTAGACTCTATTTTCATAGGATATGCACCTGATAGCAGTGCCAATAGATTTCTCATCACTATTTCCCTAATTAGTGAAATATCTAACAACACCATTATAGAAGCTAGAGATGCAGCTTATTTTGAAGATAAATTTCCATATAAACTAAATAACTCATCTCAACCTTCAACTAGCTCAAACCAACCATCCACTTCTTCTATTGAACCATTAGAAAATGATGAACCTAGAAGAAGCAAAAGAGTTAGAACCGAAAGATCATATGGGGAGGACTACTTCACTTATCTAGTTGAAGGAGATCCTAATACATATGAGGAAGCAATGACCTCATCTGATTATCCCTTTTGGAAAGAAGCAATTAATTTAGAAATTAATTCTATCTTAGAAAATAAAACTTGGATCCTAACCGATTTACCTCCCGGTGCTAAAGCCATAGGATGTAAATGGATCTTTAGAAAGAAATTAAATCCGGATGGATCCATAGATAAATATAAGGCTCGCCTTGTAGCTAAAGGCTATGCCCAAAAACAAGGAATAGAATATCTAGACAAATATGCTCCCGTAGCTAGAATAACCTCTCTTCGTATTCTAGTCGCCTTGGCTTCAATCCATAGGATGATCATTCATCAAATGGATGTTAAAACCGCATTCTTGCATGGAGACTTAGATGAAGAAGTCTACATGTCTCAACCCGAAGGTTTTGTGGTCAAAGGCCAAGAAACCAAAGTTTGTAAATTAATTAAATCTCTTTACGGTTTAAAACAAGCACCTAAACAATGGCATCAAAAGTTTGACTCTGTAGTCTTAACTTTTGGTTTCAAATCTAATGAATTTGATAAATGTATTTATGACAAACAAGACGGAAATGAAATTGTCTTGTTATGTCTCTATGTAGATGACATCTTAATCTTTGGAAACTCAATTAAAATTATTAATGAAACCAAAAATAATTTATCATCCAACTTTGATATGAAATATTTGGGGGAAGCAAACATTATATTAGGAATGAAACTAGTTAAAAATGATTCTAGCATATCATTATCTCTTTCACACTCGATTGAGAAAATGTTGATTAAATTCAACTTATATGATTCCATTCCCGCTTCTACTCCATATGACGCTAGTGTAAAACTTTGTAAAAATACTAATGAACCCGTTGATCAACATAGGTATGCACAAATGATAGGATCACTCCTATACATAGCTAACCGCACTAGGCCCGACATTTCCTATGTCGTAGGCCGCCTTAGTAGATATACTAGTAATCCAAGTGATGAACATTGGATAGCACTAAATAGAATATTTAACTATCTTCGTGGAACTATAGATTATAGTTTATTGTACACGGGATTTCCCGGAGTACTAGAAGGATGTTCAGATGCCAATTGGGTAACTGATTCGTTAGACGTTAAGTCAACAACCGGATATGTTTTCCTCCTCGGAGGAGCCGCCATTTCATGGGCTTCTACAAAACAAACTGTGATTTCAAGAAGTATCATGGAATCGGAGCTTATAGCTTTGGACACTACATGTGCCGAAGCAGAATGGATTAAAAATTTACTTAGTGAAATTCCATTAATTGAAAACCCCATGCTTGCTATCTCTTTACATTGTGATAACAAAAGTGTTATTGATTTAATTGCTTATAATAGTACTAATTCCAAAATGAATAAGTTCATGAGAATCAGGTACAAGTCCGTGAAGCAAAGAAGAAAATAAGTGATATCACTCAACTATGTAAAGTCAGAATTGAATCTGGCTGATAATCTTACCAAGGGATTGTCCCGAAGGGAGATATTGTTGTCATCGAGGGGAATGGGGCTTAAGCCCACATGATTTGCTGCCAACGGTGGATACCCAACCCATGTGATTGGAGATCCCATGAAGTGGGTTCAATGTGGTAGAAACGAAGCCGTTGATGTAGCGTAGTTGGGAGCACAAAATATAAGGTTGAGAAAAACCTTCTCCCCATTCCTATGATGTTGTGCTCTACGTAACAAGTTAGGATGAACTTAATTAAGTTCTTAATGGTTGCCAAAGGCATATTTCTTTGCGAGATATTGGTTACGAATAATCTCTTGAGGCACCACCTATGTGGGGGTTGTTGTGAGGCCGCAACTTTGGGATCCGGGCTGAACCCAAAATACCTCTCATGAAAAATCAAGGAATGCGCATGGCCATTAACGCGCCCACCGCCATAACCCAAGAATAACCAATCTTTTGTGTGCTTATCTAATTTACCTGGTCAAAAGTTTATAATTCAAAGCCTCTGGCACATTATACTCTTCGGTAGAGGAAGTAAGTACTAAGTATAGATTCAAGGTAACCACTCCATCTATACCCATTGCATTAGATACAACTTGATGAAGCAAATTTGTATTTGATTTTATTTATTATTAGTAACATCATATTTATGAAGTTCGCTTTTGGTTTTTCGCTTTTGTGGGGGATTGTTAGAAATTGTGTAAATAAACATTTATTTATAATGTTTTATTGGAGCCTTTTGGTGTTTGGTGTATGGCTATTCATATATGATGAAAAGCTCCAAAACCAAAATTGGAGGGAACCCAAATTGTTTGGAGGGAAACCTTTCATAAATGAAAGGATGAACCCATTAGTCCCACCTTGCCTTTTTGCTTTCTAGCCAAAGAGTATTTATATTAGTTCACACCTTCTTATTTGTTCAAAAGAACATAAGGAGAAACTATGAACCACACGCGCGCGCGCGCGCACGCACCGCACCGGATCGGATCCGGATTTCGGATTTGGGGAATAATTGAATTGAATTGTATTTTTGTTCCAAATAGTTTCATAGCATTTTACTCGGAGTTGCGTCGATTAGAATTCGGAGCTGCGTCGAATAGATTTCGACGTAGCGTCGTTTTGCCCGCTGGAGTTGCGTGGCGGTCGAATGGAATTCGACGCATGCGTCGATTGAACTCGACGTAGCGTCAATAAGGCTTGCGTCGATAAGTCCTGCATCGATAGAACTCGACGTAGCGTCGATATGATGTCGACGCAACGTCGATTTCTCTTCACGCGTTCTGCCGTTTTACGCGTTTTCTTAACCGCTCTTTTTCGAGTCTTTCTCGCCAATATTTACGTTGGAAATATTCAAACGTTTATTCTTCTGATTATGATCCTTCCATTTACAACCGTTAATATTTAGTATGCCATTTATTTTATTGCCGTTTTCTGAGATCCTATTTTGGAGGAGATCGTGCTATCCGAGTTTTATATATACTCGTTCTTTCTGCAGTTCTTCTTACGCTCTATTACATGCTCTGATACGCTCTTGTGCTCTCTCTGCTTTCACGATATTCTACGTGCTTCCTTTTCTTTACGTTTGCTTCATCAAGTGGTTGTTCGGGTGCTCTGTGCTTCTTCGGTGTCCGCGCACATCGGAGTTTCGGGATCTAGCCGGGTGTTGTACCTTGGAGGAGTGAGCATCGACGAAAACCCTGCCGGAGGGTGGTGCAACTTCTTTAGGGCAGTGATCACACGCCTTACCCAGGCTCGATTCTAAACTATATATTATTCTCCTTTATTTCTCACCTCCTTCATGAAATATTATTGATATTACTGTTTATATATCTTATAGATCTTCTGTTGTTTTCTGTAAAAGTTTTAAAAAACGAAATTATAGTATTTTGTATATTAATATAGGAATATAATAGAAATATTCCAACAGAAAAAAAATTAATATTAATAGTTTTGTTGTGGGTCGCTCGACGCTCTCGTAGACTGGCCGAAATGAACCGTCTTAACTCGAGGGAGGATTGAATGCGCAAACAGTCACAGAGAAGACCAACAGCTAACAAGAAGACTTTTAACGTGGAAAATCCAAAAATTGTGAAAAAACACGGGGTCAGAACGATGCCGACCAAGATGCATTATTTCTCTGAGGTGTTACAAAAGTTCTCTCGAGAGTGACAGATCACCGCTCATTATAATGATTCTTTTGGACCGATGAGGTCGCTTAGAGTGGAGTGATGATGAGCGTGCTCGGAAGCAATCTGGAATGATGAATGTGACAACGGGGCTCTAGGATCGAAGGACGGAGCTGGATGAGGTATTCGAGCTGTCTTCCAGCGGACCTTCGAGGAGTGAAGGAGAACTTCGAGGCTTCGAAGGAATCTTTAAAGGCCGAAAGAGATCATCTTCGAGCAATCTTCAGGGGATCTTCGAACTTCGAAGGAGATCTTCGAGTGCTGAAGAAAATCTTCGAAGGGATCTTCAAGCGCCGAAAGAGAACTTAGGGAGATCCTCGAAGGAAGACTTTGGAGCTCTCTCAGACGTATAAGGCAAAGTGACTTCGAATGAGGTCTCCGGGCCCCTTTTATAGTTTCTGAGAGAGACATTTTGGTAATTATGCAGTTAGGGTGTGGCTATCCCCACACTCATAATAATAAATTTTGTTGTGCGCACACCCATGATGGAGATATTACTATGTGCACCCTCGTAATAAGAGATTTTACTATGTGCACCACCGCAATGTGGGATTTTTCTATGCGCACTCCCATTACGGGGGACTTTTCTATGCGCACATAATTAGGGGGGATTTACTATGCGCACCCCCATAATGTGGGTTTTGATTAACCACACCCCTCAAAATGGGGGGTTTTACTATGCGCACCCCTATCATGGGGGGTGTTCTTTCGCGCGGTGGAGGAGTCTCCTGCGCACGCCATGTAGACGAGGTGTCGTGCGGCGGCGACCGCACAACTAGCGGTCGATGTGCGGCGGCAGCGGTCGATGTGCGGCGGCAGCGGCCGCCGCATGGCTAGCGGTGTCATGCGGCGGCCGCAGTCGCATGGCTAGCGGTGTGTGCGGCGGTGGCGGCCGCACAGTTTGAAGCGTCGTGCAGCACTGGAGGCCGCACAATTGGAAGCGTCGTGCGGTGGTGGAGGTCGCATGGTCGGAGGTTGTCGTGCAACGGTGGTCGTGCAATGGTGGTCGTGCAACGGTGGTCGTGCGGCGGGGTGCGGCGGGGGCCGCACGGCCGAAGACACCGCAAGTCGGCGGCCGCACGACCGGAGACACCGCAAGGCGGCGGCCGCACTACCGGAGGAGGTTGTACGACTCGTGGTCGTCGTGCGACGCAGTGGTGATGGTGGGCGGAGTGGTGCTACGGGCGGTTTCCTCATTCCCCATTAATGTCACCACTCATAATGGGGAAGTGCGGCTATTTGCACACCCATTATGATGGAGGAATCGGCTATTCGCAGTCCGATTCCTCCTATTTATTTAGGGGGTACCTAACAAGTTTTTGCATTGCTAATTAAAAATAAGGGAGTTGATATTAGCAGTCCGGAACTGGATATTCGCAGTCCATTGCTATTCGTAGTCCATAAATTTTATTTGTAGTCCAAAATTATATTTGCACCGCACTCCCATCCCAAATAAGTGAAACACTTTGCTGATTTATTAAGTATTAGAAGCCTAGAGAAATATCTTAAAGACTCTAAAACAATTTTAAAACCTAGCAGGAAAACAAATTAAATGACATGCATAGAGGAATCAACTCTAAAACAAGTTAAATGACTTGCAAACCTTTCTCTATCCAAAAAATTGACTACTTTTTGGGGATTTTCGTTGGATAATTTCCTTCTTTTTTGAAGAAGATGAATCTAAGAGGGGGAAAGACGACGCGACCGGTAGAACCACGGCTAGGGTTTAGGCAACAGGAGGAGAGAGATGGAGAGGAGGAGGTTATTCGATGGGGTGCAATTAGCAAAAATTGGACTGCGAATATAATTAAGATTTTTACAATTTTCGGGGTGCGAATAGCGAGAATTGGACTGGTAATATCAACTCTCTTAAAATAAACTTATATAAAAATTTCAAAAATTAACTTTTACACACCTCTTCTCACTTTAAACTATCCAAGTCTAGCAATATAGTTGGTCACATTATCGGCTGTAATTCTTGCAATCGTTGATTATATTGTATTCCTCAACTTTTCGCCACTCGTTCGTGATATCTCATCCAAGAAGGAACAATGTGTGGTATCAGATAGCAAACATTCAAGTGCAGTCGAATGAAGTGAATATCATATTAAAATCTAATGCAAACAAGTGTTGGTATCTCCGGCATAGACGAATAAAGTGGAGAAAATTTCAAACTTTGTACTTGAGATAGATGAACCATTGCTATGTTGTAGCACGAAGAGATAACTAGTCTCATATCCGATTGTGTCATCCATTTATCAAATAGAGCTGAAGTTTTTGTGCACTATAGATAGTCATATAACTTTAATCACCTTTGGCTATCATATATATCATCATACAAAACATGTTGATTCTCAAGCTCCTAATATAGATTATTTCTTATTTGTTGTCAATCACTAATTACACTTAATGCATTATTAATAACTCGGTATCCACAATAACAATCACCAACAACGTCATAGGCATCAACAATGTGTGTAGACCAAAAAATGTAACGTCCCAAGGCCCTGGACTTACAATCGGGACAACGTCCACCGACTGCCTCGCCTGGCGACCGTTACCGGGCTGCAGCCCAAGCACCCCAACCCCTCTCCAGCCCACAGGCGGGTTGTTGGTGGCCACAGTCTCCCTTTGGTGAGAAGTGATCCAGTTAAGTGCCTCTACGGGGCCTTCCCAGGAGGTCACCCATCCCAATACTACTCCAGCCCGAGCACGCTTAACTATATAGTTCTTTCACTTCTCATCACCACACAGTCTCCATTTAGCTCAATTGGTGATGAGAAGTGGAAGAACAATATAGTTAAGCGTGCTCGGACTGGAGTAGTACTGGGATGAGTGACCTCCTGAGAAGGCCCCGTAGAGGCGCTTAACTGGATCACTTCTCACCAAAGGGAGGATGTGGACACCAACAACCCGCCTGTGGGCTGAAGAGGGGTTGGGGTGCTTGGGCTGCAGCCCGGTAACGGTCGCCAGGCGAGGCAGCCGGTGGACGTTGTCCCGATGGTAAGTCCAGGGCCTTGAGACGTTACAAAAAAAGTGCACTTCTTGGACTTCTTTGATCGGTTTCTGAGGAGGAGATTTGGGGCGTCATCAAGGCCATGAAGGCCAACCGTGCTCCGAGATTAGACGGTATTACTTCCTCTTTTTTGTCCACTTTTGGCCCATTGTGCGTACTTCTGTTTGCAGGGCCATTTGCGACTTCTTTGCTCTTGGTCGTATGCCCAGTGCGTGGAAGGAGACATTGGTGGTACTCATTCCGAAGTGCTCTAATGCGTCTCGGCCAGATCGGTTCCGGCCTATCAGTCTGTATCAGACCATCTATAAGGTGGCAGTGAAGACCATTGTGGACCGCATGAAGGGGCTCCTACCCTCGCTCATCTCTGAGGAGTAGGGGGCCTTTGTTCCCGGGCGCTCTATTTCCTACCAGTGCTTCATCGCCCAGGAGGTGGTGCATAAGCTGGCTATCTCGAGCACTGGGACTGGGTTCCTCGCTATGAAGGTCGTCATTGAGCAGGCCTACGACAAGATGTCGTGGGAGACGCTGCGGCAGGTTCTGGCCATGTTTGGGTTTCCGGTGGAGTTTGCTAGTTGGATTCTTCAGTGCGTGGAGGGGCTGCAGTTTGCGTTGCTCCTTAACGGGCGACGTACGAGGTGGATCGAGGCGAGCTGTGTCTTCCGACAGGGATGCCCCCTCTCCCCTTATCTGTTCATTCTGTGCTCTGAGCTGCTCTCGCTTGCCTTCAGTCAGCGGGGGAACTCATTGGGCATTCTGGTTGCGGCTTCAGGCCCACGAATCTCTCACTTGCTTTACGCCGACGACATCTTCATCACCTTGGACGCCACCACGTCTTGTGTGGATCAGTGCTTTGTCGTGTTGCAGGAGTACTGTACTTGGACTGGGCAGCGGATCAACATATCGAAGTCCATGGTCATGTTTGGCAAGTCCACCCCTACGGGGAAGTGCAACATGCTGACTCGCCGTTTGGGCTTTCAGAGGGTCCGAGAGTTTACTTACTTGGGCATTTTGCTGGCAATCCGTAAGTTGAAACGCTCCGACTTTTCACACCTGCTCCTGAAGGTGGCGGAGAAGGTTCGGGCTTGGGGGAACCACCACCTCTCCCTGGTGGGCCGGGCCACCCTCGTCAGGTCGGCGCTCCTGGCCACGCCGATGTTCCTCTATACGCATTGCCATGTGCCTCGCTCGGTCCAGGAGTCTATAGAGCGGCTGGCACTGTTTTTCCTGTGGCAGAGGGCCCCTTCCCAGCGCGGGATGCACTATGCTAGCTGGGAGCAGTGTTGTTCTCCCTCTGCCGGGGGTGGGCTTGGCTTCCATGGAGTGAGTAGGTGGCAGGGCCCCTTGCGGGCAAAGTTCGCCTGGGAGTTGATGCAGCCGGGATCCTCCCTTTTTCGCAGGATGATTTTGGCCCGGTACAATGGCCGTCTTTGGCGGGAGAGGATCACCCGGCGCGACTCTCCGGTTTGGCGGCTCATCAGGGAGGGCGTTGAATGCCTTCGGCCCCTGCTTCGCTGGAAGATTGCGGATGGGGATTCTATGGATGTGCTTGGGCATGCTTGGATTCTTGACCGACCTCTCTCCCGGTGGCCTACTTTCGATGACTGCGGCTCGCTGAAGTCGCTACAGGTTTCAGCCTTCTTGCTTCCTGGCGGCGGTTGGGATGTTTCCGCTCTGTCTCAGTTTTTTGGGCTGGATCTTGTTGAGGTTGTCCTCCAGATCCCGGTCCACAGCTCTTTTCCCCAGGACAGACCGGAGCTCTGCACCCGCCTCAGCGGCCGTTCTGTTGCCTCCCTCGCCTACATGACCCAGTTTGACGGGGCTTGTACGGACTTTAGCTGGCTACGGAAGCTGAAGCTTCACCCGCGGGAGCGGATGTTTTGGTGGCTGCTCCTTTGGGATGCGATCCCCACCCGGGCGTGGCTTGCCCGTCAGGGTCTTACTGCTGAGCGGGGATGTCCTTAGGACTGCACTTCTGAGGAGACCCGGGACCATCTTGTCTCGAACTGCTATTGTCTCTCGTCCATTCAGGCCGCTCTTCTGCGTTGGGGATACAGTATGCCTTCCTTCTCTGGCTGGGAGACTGCGCGGGAGCTTCTTTCCTCTGCCTCAGCTGGCGCGCTTGGTCCGACGAGGGTTTTTTGCTGTGCAGTGTACCAGGCCTGGCGTGACTGCAACACCAAGGTCCACCAGGGCGAGGTGGCGACCTTCACTGTCATGGCGGCGACCATTGTTGAGACCCTCTCCATTATGCGAACTCTACCAATCCAGGGGCACTAGGGTACCACCCAGCCTCACCGGCTGTCGACACCACTCTTTTGGTGCCCCCCGCCCCTGGATGGATAAAGTTCAATGTGGATGGTTCTCTCTCCTCGTCCGGGCTTGCTGGGCTTGGGATGGTGGCCCGCGATGACTGGGGTGCTCTCATCTTTGCTGCTGGGTCCCCGCTGGTGCACTGGGATCCAGGGGGAGTGGAGCTGGCGGCGGTCTTGTCTCTCAAGGATCTTATCCCTCCTTTTTATTTGGGGTGCGCGGGGCAATAGTGGAGGGCGACTGTTTGACCCTTATGGACAGTTGTGCTGTTGGTTTGCGCCGGGGCGACTGGAGCGTGACGGTGGACGGCGAGGAGGACTTCTCCTTTCTGAGCGGCTTCCCTCAGCTTCGATTCCAGCATATTGGCCGTGAGGCCAACAGAGTTGCTGATTTCTCTGCTCGTTTTGCCCTACGGGGAAACTTTGTATGGCTAGATGTTGACAACACCCAGACTGAGTTTGCCGAGCATGTTCGTGCAGACTTGGATGACATGCTGTAGTTTTGTTGTCCTTTTTTATTTTTAATTCCATGCTATATGCACTTTTCAAAAAAAAAAAGAGGCAAAATGCAGTTGTATGCAATTATACGTTCAGTTATATAAAGTACATTTTTTACACTTAGACCTCTATTTTTGATTCTGCGTTGGACTTTTTGCGCTGCACCTGTTTTTATATGATTATGGTTCCTATTAATTGAATGCACTATTTCTCTAAATATTCAATTGATCACTATTTAAATTTGATTCAAATTTGTAGTCAGTTCACCAAGCTATATTCTGAATTTACTTCTATAAAGTTAATCTTGGCATCATAGTATACGCTTTGATGATAAAGTGTGCACAGATATGTCATAAAATTGATTATAGAACTATGACCTAATTATAACACACTGCTTATCTTTTTTTTTCTTCTTCTAAAGTTTCTTATTCTCTAATCCATAAAATAAATGATTTATTCATTATGTGATAACTCCATCCAATTATAATGTATAACTTTCAAGTTCCTTATAATTGATGCAAAGATAATCATGTTTGTCCAATCTTTTTGTGTGGAGACTGCAAGCTTGCAGCTGGAGACTTCAAGCTTGCAGTTTCCAAGTGCAGTTGGAGATTGCATGCTTGCAGTTTCCAAGCGCAAGGTTAAAGTCCAATTCCATATGGTTGCAACTTATGGTATTTGTGTTGTAGATATTGTTGATTCTTTACTATAACAATCCATATGGTTAATATATTTTCTATTCTAATCATCAATTCATTGCATATTAACCACTGTGTTGAGTTGTATTCTGAATATCTGCTGTGGATTTGAATTCCGAAGCAATGCTCGATTCGGATGTATATTATGATGCTATCGTTAACAAATTCATTTGTGAAAGTTTTTTGATCAATATGTTTTAACTTAAAAGTTCAGTATGAGTATCTTCTCTAGAATACAAGCATCTTTTGCACGGGCTACCGCCCGTGCTCGATGCTTTTTGCTTTGACAGTACCCCAGTAGCGACGGTACCTCTGCCCAAACTCGTCCGCTCTAAGACGCTCGGTCAATTGACAGTGCATGGGTAGCCCACATGCCCCGCGCGGCAGTACCGCCGCCTCAACAGTATCCCGACGCGACGACGCTCCCTCCGCTCGCGGACCCCCGTGTGCACGACAAAATCCGGACGGGGGAGAGCACCGGGAATGGGGGTTCGCGAGCGGAGGGAGCGCCGTCGCGCCGGGACATTGTCGACGCGGCGGTACTGTCGTGCGGGGCACGTGGGCTACCCATGCACTGTCATTTGACCGATCGTCCTAGAGCGGGCGAGTTTGGGCGGAGGTACCGTCGCTGCTGGGGTACCGTCAAAGCGAACAGCATCGAGCACGGGCGGTAGCCATTGCGAAGATGCTCGTATATATAAGGTTAGCTTCATTTTTACCGGATCCCTCCAAGCAGCGTCGTCACGCAACTCCCTCCTCCAGCCCGATCTCTCTCTCCTATCCGGTGTTTTCTCTGGTGAACCCGTTCTCCGGCGACCTCCTCCTCACGGCAAGACGTGAGCATATCTCCTTCAAGCTCGGTGCTCCCTCCTCCGCCATGGCCGCCCGAGCTCCTCCCTCCTCGAGCAGCCCACCTCCGCGAGCTCCTCCCCCTCCGGTGCTCCTCCTTGCGGCTCGGGCAAGCTCCTCACGACGAGCAACTCCGGCAACTCTCTCTCCGGTGAGCCTCCTCCTCGAGCCACTCCCCTTTCTCCATTTCTCCATTTCTCCATCTCTCTGACTCTCTCTCTACGTTTTTTCCTCCAGATCTCTCTCTCTCTCTCTCCGTTTTCTGTTTTTTTTATCCAGAACCCCACTCGATCCATCTCCATTTCCCTCTCTACCTCTCCATTTTATTTTTTAGCCAGAACTCTCCAACCGCCATCTCTCTCTCTCACTATCACTTTCTCCCTCTCACCGCCATCTCATCGAACCGCCAACCTCCTCCATTTCCGGCGATATCTAAGGCCGACTTCTTCCGCGAACGTCAAATGAGATCCGGATCGGCGAGATCTGACCATTGCCGGGAACGACAGACAAATGCCCCATACACGGCTATTGGGTAGCATGCATGGACACAGGATGTGTTCTTCCTTGACTTCTCCTTCTGCATAGATCTTAAGTTTTCAATTGTATAAACATTATCACAAAGGCCTCCTTTTCCGGCAACCCGCGGACACACGAGTGTAGTCGTGCTTGACGTGACCACAGATCATTTTGAGTGAGTCCTTGCGACCCCTCTTCGCGAGTCTCGGGTTGCGACATGATGGTAAATAAATAATATTTGTGCGCACGCAGACGAAATAACGACGATCGCGCGGCGACAAATACGATTGATGTGCGCGCGGTCGAAATAACGACGATCGCGCATCGGTAAATAAGATTGATGCACGCGCGGTCGAAATAACGACGATCGCGTAACGTCAAATAATATTGATGAGGGTGCGGTCGAAATAACGACGATCGCGCGGCGGCAATTAATATTGATGCGCGCGGTCGAAATAACGACGATCGCGCGACGATAAATAAATATTAATGCGCGTGGGGTTGAAACAACAGCTGTTGAAACCAGCAACTGGTCTCTTGAGTTCGGACCCACTGGGGGTGTAGCCGATGCTTATTTCTCCCTCACTAGACTCTCTTGACGGTGGATGCTGGAAACGGAAAAGACCCAAGGTTGAAGCGAGGAGGTCCCGCCACTTACCCGGAAGATCTTAGAGAGCTTCCCCTCCCAAACCAAAGCTCAACCGGGCACCTTGGAGGGCACTGGCTGCCAACCAAAACTAGCCTAGAGGAGAGGATGCTCAAAAATCGGATCTCCTCCAAGGTGCCCTTAAGGGTCTATTTATAGTTTTTCTTAGGCTGGTCTGCAAATAGCATGAATCCGCCTTTTAATTTTACTAAACACACCCCAAATTGGTCTACGAATAGCCTAACTCCGCTGTTCTGAAGGGCTATATGCAGACCACAAGGGATATTATGGTCATTTCCTCCTCACTGCCTTCTGGGCGAGTGGTCCGTGAGGGAACCACTCGCCGAGTTCCCGCTTGACTGGGCGAATGCTCAAGCCCTGAGCGAATGGTCCGTGGAGGCACCACTCGTCAGGTTCCCGCTTGACTGGGCGAATGCTCAAGCCCCTGAGCGAATGGTCCGTGGAGGCACCACTCGTCAGGCTCCCTCTCGCCTGCAGCCTACCCCCACTAATCTGGAGATCCTTTTTCCTATCTTGGTACGGGCGAATGGTCTGGATGACCCCTGTCCCATCAACTGACTCGAGGGACCCACTCGCCAAATACGGGTTGTACAACAGCAATCGTGCGTTGGTAAATAATATTGATGCGCACGATCAAAATAACTGCACTCGCTTGTCGATAAATAGTATTAAATTGTGCGGTGAGATCGACGGTGGATCTCGTGATGAAACTCATGGTAATCGCGCGATGGAAATAAGCAATGGAGCTTACGACAAAGACTTACGACGATGATGGAAGCGAGCACGTCATTATATAGTTTGAATTTATGGTAGAATTATCAGAACAAGGACGCATCGCCAATTTATATAATATTATAATAATGGCTCGATGTCTTATAGGTCATAGCCGCATCTGCCCACAATTGATGCGTATGAGGCAGACATTTCAAAACCCTTGATTTGATTCAAAGATATTGACCCTAGAAGAGTTTAAGTAAGCCCAATGATCGTGTGGCGAAATCAACGACGATCGTGCATTGGCGCTAGTCATGGAGCTTGCGACGATGATCTTCGGCGGTGAAGATTTCTAGTCTGTGGAATGCTTAGTCGACTTAGGGTAGAATAACTGAACCAACGTCGTTAGCATCACATACTTCATGATAATGAATCAACACCATGATATTTATTAAATCATGGTCGCGCAGCCAACCATATGAGGTGGCTAACCCAAATCCTATTCTAAATCTAGGAAGTGATTATGATCAATAATCTGAGGCATTTATCGCACTTAAAACATATGATTTTACATAACCATTTAATGGTTCTATGAATTAGTGTTTTGGTTTGGTACAGTAGTGAGTTGTTTGCCTCCCCTAGTTGGTGTTTTGCATTGTATGTAACTCTGCTTGTATGAAAAGATAATGTGCGTGGATGTATGTGGCGGGTCGTTGACTGTACCGGTGGCACACTCCGGAGGGGTAGTACAGTGACTCTAGGATAACGTCATGGTCGAACAATAGTGTGTGCCCTAGCCCAATTTGTTGTTTGTGTAGTTGCTAGCCACCTATAGTTCGACTTGAGCTATGCATCGGTACTTTTATTTGTTCCGCTAGTATGAGTGAAGACTGAGTATGGGCTCGGACAGTCGTACGTAAGGCCTAGGGATGATTGTGCTTAAATACCCAAGAAGTGGTCAGGACGTGTCACTGCCACCGTTTGGCCACGATGGTGGTGCCTGTGGGCTTAGCTACCCAATGAATAAGTGTCTTAGTCATTAGTTTGAACTTGATTTCGATCGAGTGCTTGCATCTCGACACTGTGTTTGTTAAGTTTATGTCGACATAGATTTCATATGCATTTGTGATGATAGCACATTTGTGTTAATCTAAGTAGGGTCTATTCTTTTACTAGTAATGCTCTCAGATGATAGCACATTTCTTTATTGTATTAGCTTAGCATCGTTGAGTGCGTGAGTGTGGACACCGCTAAGTTCGAAATAGTAGGTTTTAATCACTGTTCAATTTATTATACGCATATAATTGATAGTCTATCAGTTGTACCGTCATTTTATTACTATACTCTGCTTAGTCTATTTGCTCATATATGATAGTATGCTGGTGGTACTTATATTATTTTCATACTTATACTTGTCTGTTATACTTGCATATTATACCGCCTATCACTTTCTGCAGCGTGGTATTTCCCTCCCTTGAGCGTTAGGGCTTTGGGAAGAGCAGGAAGAACCACTCAGTCTAGTTTGATTTATCAGACTGCGAGGCAAAGACTTCAGTCAAACCAAAGGCTCCGCGACGTGAGCATGGCCCTCCAGGAGGTGGAGGGGAAGTGTAAGGAGGTTGAAGAGGAGCTGGTTGCGCTCTAAGAGAAGCAGCTTCCCGCGATGAAGTATGACCTCTTACCCGCTCCTATCTAACATGCTTAGTGATTTTTTCAGCTAACCAGTTCCCTGACAGGAAGCCGTGCTCGCGTTGGTCCAGCGAGTTTTTGCCTTGGAGGAAGAGCTAAGGGTGGCACGACGCGAGTCTGACTATCTCTCCAGCAGGCTCGCCGAGGCAGAATCCAGGGTGGTGGAGCTCCTGCACCCCGGAGGTGGATAGTCATCTCGCTCCGCCCCGCTTCTGCAATTTACTCATGCCAAGGTGGAGGAGACACGCAAAAAGCTGGTCACCTCCACGACTATGCTCACGTTGGCACGCCTCCTACGACATAATGCCTTGACCGTTGAGGGAGCCCAGCTCGACCTCCAGACGTACCCTACTTCCAGAATTGTTCCCAAAACCGACGAGTACTCCCTCGGCGAGCGCTTTAGGCAAAGTTCTTTCGGGTGAGTCCGAGGATGAAGGCTAATCAGAGTAGCCTACCTTCATGACTTAGCTTTGTTGTAATTTTTACTTCTCTTACATTATATGAACATACTCGGTGTACTCGTCAACTTTATAATATGTAACTATGGTACTCGCCCTTCCTTCTCTTTTCCACACTTGGAGGTTTGCATGTTTTATTTTTCTCGTGCTCACATAATAGTTATTCTCGCGTAAGGCTCTTACTCACTTAGTCTGCCCATTCATATGAACCTTGAATTCGAGTAGGTACTTTACTCGTGTACGCGCGTTAAATGCTTTCGACGCGAAATCGTTCTGGGCTCTTGGCGTCGAGAGGACATAGTTGTTATCTTGATTCCTCTTCTTAATAGGGGATGGAGAGTACGCATTGGATGAGCGAGGACAGCGTGCATACTCACCTTGCTCTGACCTCCTATTGTCTTGAACTCGCCTAGAGTCAGCCTAGTTCCAGACCCCTTAGGTGTAACGACCCAAATTAAGAATTTCACCAAATCGATATTTATATTTGACTATAAGAATAAAAAGAAATTCCCGATGATGAAAAGAAAATCAGTGTCGATTCGACGTCGCACCTTATATTTGTAAGTTCGTGATTTTCGACATTTTTGCGACGTTCATTTCGTTTCGATAAATTTTACCATTTGAACATTACTTGGATGTTTGCTTGTTAATTGGTGATTGACTTTTGGATTCACATAAGGGGCTGATTTGTATACTTCTATGAGTTGGACCGGCTGTCACTTAGCTGGACTTTTGACTGGCCGGTTTTGGGCTGAACTGGTTCTTATGTTATGTTGGTTTATGTGCGTCCTCCTGCTGAACTTTTGGGCTGGCTGGTTACGTTGCTTTAGCTGTTGCCTTTATTTCAATATGTTGATTCAAGCGGTGGCTTTAACATGAAGCGGTGGATAGTTGTTGTCGTGGCCCTCTATCGTCTGATATAATCTATTCCTCTTGCCGCTAACTTCATTTCATCGTGGTCTGGAGCTTTGGTCGGGCTGAACGGCGCTAGGGCTTGTTTCCTCTTCCCTTTTTCTGCTGGACGACTCCTCCTTTTCTCGTCGTCAGCCCTGGGAGAGCTCGGTTGGGCTTTCGCTTGAGCAGTAGGCAGACTTCTGTGCGTGCAATAGTGGTCGTGAACAAGTTCTGTGCTTTATCCTCTCATTGTGAGCTTTCTACTTCTTTCCCCTCTTCTTCTGTTACTTCTACTTGCTGGTATTTGGGCTCCTTTATGAATCTTAGTTGGTATGCAAGTATTCTTGATGAGGATTTTGGGGAAATAAATTTATAAAGGCTTAGAGGTTTCTATAATGTATTTTTGCAAGGGAGTCTTTGGGGAAAATGGATTCTTTGTGCCTTTTTGCTGGCTGCCTAATTGATTTGGGGTTAGGGTCTTTCATTCCCTTGCCTCAGCCAGCTATTTGTGTCTTCAATTAAGAGTGGTTCTGTTCTGACTATGGCCGGCCAGCAGCTTTGTAGTTTGGGTTGTCTTATAGCTTTTATGTCCTATTTTGTGGGCTGCTGTTGAACAGTCCCTGTTGTGGGCTGCTGTTTGGGATTTTGGTGTTGCGGAGTAGCATCCAGTTATTTAAAATTTTGGAGTTTTATGTTTTGTATAATTGTTTTCTGCCTTAGACAACTCCTCTTGAGTCATAGTTGTAATCGTCATCGGAATTAAATCGTATCTAATTAGCGGCGCAACCCTAAGTAAATGATTTAATTGATACTGCAGTGGATGGCGTCAGGTGATAGTCGCGATGAAAATCCTGGTGCTTTTAAAGGCAAAGATAAATCAGTGAGCTCTTACCTCTTTTATTATGCTTAGCAACTTATTTTCAGATTACCAATTGTTCAGTTCTTGTCCACATATTTTTTTGTGTATTGATATGAAATTGAATAAGTTTGACGTTTTGAAGCAATGATAACGAGAAATCGCTAAAGGATGCGAATTGTGAAATAAGTGATATACTCTGAGGGGATAATTCAATATAATATCATGTTGAATAAATCATCATCAATAAAAGATAAACATCAAATTGTAAGCATCGATGCGTATGAAATAATAAGGGTTAACCCAGTGCTGGGGGGGGGGAGGGGGTTATGAATACCCACGGTGTAATCATTTTGAGATATATATGCGACCGTTGAAGGCCAGAAGCCGTTGAGGCTCAGGGGTCGTGAAAGACCCGGATGCACGCATTTTAATATACCCTTATAATTTCCTACTTGAAGAACAATAAGATACAGAAAAAGAATGTGATGTGAAAGGTATAAAATGAAAATTAGTTTTGAATATGAAAACGGCTATGAAAACGATTGACTATGAATAGAGATTCGGATATTGCAATTGAAACGAATACAAATAAAGAAAGAACAAACGGATGAGTGCATATACACTGTAACTGTTTTACTACTTGTTATAGAACTATGGCTATCCACATATGATGCTTATTGCTACTAATGTTTATTGTTTGCTGGTACAGCAGTGGAAGAGGTATGTTCCTCATTTAGTCATATTTTTATGACTAAGCCCGTTGCCTACTTTGTTTAGGTAGTAGAGACGACCATGAGTGCGCAAAGAAAGGCTATGTTGGCCGAGGATGAAAGAAAAAGACACGTAGCAGAAAAATCCAAGGTATGCGTTTTATGTTTTATGTGTTTATTTTGTACTCATGCTTAGAAAATTATATATCTGCTGCATCGAATACTTGGCAAACGTAATGAGGTACATAATTTCTGTGGGGTCTGAATTGGGGCCTCACATTAGGAGGCGCGACTCTCAGTCTCAACTCTTGCTTTGAAATTCTGTCGGGTGATCAGTCTCGAGGGGGAAGGTAGCCGTCATATATGGGAGGAGCCCGTGCAGAGGTCTGGACTACGACAACTGTCTGCTCAAGGACTTTATCTCACTCGGGGGCAAGTAGTAGACATGAATGAGAGGAGCCCGTGCAGAGATTTGACTACGACAACTTTTCGCTCAAGGACTTCATCTCACTCGATGGTACAAGTAGCCAGCATGTATAGGAGGAGCCCGTGCATATGTCTGTACTACGACAACTCTCTGCTCGAGGACTTCATCTCACTCGAGGGGGAAAGTAGTCAGTATGCATAGGAGGAGCCCGTGTCGAAGTATGGACTATGGAAACTCTCTGCTCGAGGACTTCATCTCACTCGAGGGAGCAAGTAGCCAACACGCATAGGAGGAGCTCGTGCAAAGGTATGCACTATGAAAACTCTCTACTTTATGACTTCATCTCTCTTGAGGGCAAGTGGCCAACATGCAGGAGAGAAGCTCGTGCAGAGGTCTGAACTACGACAACTCTCTGCTCGAGGATTTCATCTCACTCAAGAGGGCAAGTAACCATCATGCAGGGGAGGAGCCCGTGCAGATGTCTGGACTGAGATAACCCTTTGCTCAAGGACTTCATCTCACTCGAGAGGGCAAGTAGCCAACATGCAGGGGAGGAGCCAGTGCAGAGGTCTGGACTATGACAACTCTCTGTTCGAGGACTTCATCTTACTTGAAGGGGCAAGTAGCCAACATGCATGAAAGGATCTCATGCAGAGGTCTGGACTATGACAACTTTCTGCTCGAGGACTTCATCTCACTCGAGGGGGCAAGTAGCTAGCATGCAGGGGAGGAGCCCGTGTAGAGGCCTGAACCGTGACATCTCTCTGCTCGAGGAATTCATACCACTTGAGGGGGCAAGTAGCCAACATGCATGGGAGGAGCTCGTGCAGAGGTCTGTACTACGACAACTTTCTGCTCGAGGGCTTTATCTCGCTCGAGGGGGCAAGTAGTCAGCATGCATGGGAGGAGCCCGTGCAGAGGTCTGGAATACGACAACTCTCTTCTCGAGGACTTCATCTCACTCGGGGCAAACAACAACCAACATGCAAGGGAGGAGCCCGTGTAGATGTCTGGCGACAACTCTCTGCTCGAGGATTTCATCTCACTCGAGGGGGCAAGTAGTCAGCATGCAGGGGAGGAGCCCGTGCAGAGGTCTGGACTACGACAACTCCTGAGCTCGCCTGACGCCTCCAATCCCGATCCCGCCTGCTGAAGGTCGCCGACCATCCTCCCGATTTCCAACTCCCAGCAGTCCCCTGCTGTAGCCGCCGCTTCTTCTCGATTTGTGTCCGCCCAGTCATCAACTCCGGTCTCCACCCCAGCGTTCCGCCTCTTCTTTTCCCGCCTTCAAGAATCTGTCCGTCCTTCTCTTTCTGATAGCCCCAGTCTCAACGGTTGATTCCACATCTTCGTTGTTGACGCCAGGAAAATCCTGACCTCAAAATTCGGACCTTTGCAGCCGGAGGCTACTTGCCCAGCTGTCCGACGAGATGATCACGTTGGCGACTACGAGGAAGCTAGGAGAGCAACAACAGGACCCCAGGTGCTGCGGCAGGGAGGTCCCACCACATACCCGAAAGCTCAAAGGAGTCTTCCCCCCCCCCCCCCCCCCCCCCAACCAAGAATGGCCGAGCAGGGTACGAGGAAGGCACCAGCTTGGCTAGCAAGCAGGGGTGACGGGCTCGAGAATTCGGAAATCGGGATCCAGAAGCTCAAGCACAGGTGCCAATCCAAGTACCCATGGGGTCCTATTTATAGGCAACCAAGGGGTAGGGGGGTTTTTATAGCCCAACCCTAACCTGGCGACATACGGGATACTCGGCATGTAACTCCGACCATAGTCATCCATCTGGCGAGTATTAGTTGCTGCTCGCACAAGCCGGGCCAATACTCGCGCAGGTCTTCTGTGGCTTGCCGGGTACCTGGGGCGACATACGGGATACTCGGCACGTATCTTCGACCATAGTCGCCCATCTGGCGAGTATTTAGCCAATACTCGCCAAGTCCTCTTTTGCTCCTGCTGGTTGATTTGTCTGCTTCTTTGACTTTGACCTCTGCCTACGTGGCCTTGAGTGGGTCCTACCCTCGAAGAATAAGGGTTGTACACAATCTCCGCTCTTTGCGAGTAACATAGTTGCTCGGAAAGAAACATCCAACATTTATTCGACGAGCTTCTGTCTGGGCGAGTATTGGGAGATACTCGGAATCTTGTCGGCCGACGTCTGGGCTCTAAATATAGGGGGGGGGGTCTCTGACGGAACCACCTTTCTGCACTCGCCTACAATGTCGCTAGCTTTTGCTGAGGCTGCCAAAAAGGCCAAGGCTGATCTCGCGAATCTGATCGGCGTTCCCACTCCTCCTTCTCGCATGGACGCCGAGGTAGACGCCTTTCTTGCTAATAAGAAGAGGAAGAGGGCAGCTAAGAAGAAGAAGAGAGAGAAGAAGAAGGGGGCGACTATGGAGAACGTCGCCGATCCTCTGAGCGAGCAGCGTCAGTAGCTGCTGGAAGATTTGGGTCTCTCTCACGAGGGGCTCTCGCCTGCTCCTGCTCCTCCTCCTCCTTCGGCAGAGGTCGCCCCGGAGGCGAGTAGGGCTGGGGCCCAAACTCCAGCCCAACCGGACCTTCCTCCTGCGCGAGGTGAGCTCTTTAGTCGCTGTTCTGAAGACTATGCTGCTATAATAACCACTCCTGGCGAGATTTCTGACGCTTTTTTGCTTCTGTTTTCAGATCCGCCGAGTACCGAGGTTCGGGAGGAACCTTTGGACGTTCTGCCGCTGCGATCATCTTCCTGTGCAGCCACGTCTGCACTCTGGCGGGCACTTCCAACAAGAACCATCGCTGGGTGGAGCGACTAGTCGCCATTGAAGGCGACTTCGCGGGCATCTCCAGCTCGCCCCTCCAGCCGTCGGAGAATGTCTTCACCGTCCCCTTCTTGAAGGACGGTCGGGAGAAACTGCTCGATTCCTTCAGGCATCGTCGCTTCGATGTGATATTCTGGAGGAGGCGAGTAGACGAGCTCACAGAAGTTCGCCTAGGGGAAGGTACTTTTTGCGCGAGCATCAGCCATACTCGCACTTGAGCCTTGATTTAGGCGACTAATTTTTGGTCTCCTTGTTTGCAGGTGTGCAAACTCTTCCGCGCGACGCTCCTCCTCCCGCGGTGAAGGCGACGGCTGCCACCCAAGGGGGTGCGGGAACCTCGGCGCGCGAGGTTGGGGGCTCCTCCCCAATCGTCTTATCGCCAGGGGGCGACAATCCCAAGGTCGCCGGCGATGAGGCCGGGACCTCCAAGAAGCGAACGGGCAAGGCTAAGGCCTCTGAGCCCAAGAGGAGGAAGAAGGAAGTCGCCCACAGGGATCTGGGCAAGAAGGCGGATCCTTCGGAGGCTGGCGAGCCGAGCGACCATCCGCTCTTCAATGAGGGCACCCGCAGCGAGGATGCCTATGGTCGCCCATTGGTGACCTGGGCTGAGCGCGCGCACGAGGTGACCCTCAGCTCTAACCTCCCCGCCTGGTCGGATGAGTGGGAGGACAAGGGGGAGGCCTTCGACGTGACCTACGTCCTCTATGGTCGCGCGGACGCCGAAGTCCTGCAGGACACAACTACCGAGGATCTGGCGCACCAGACCTCGCGCTCCCTCTTGCGGTCAGCCGAGCTGGCTCACGCAACAGCAAGGTGACTACTTGAGTACGAGCAGGCGATCAAGGTGCAGGGTCCGAAGCTGATCGCCCTCGCGCTCCGGATCAAGGAGTTCGAGGTACTCGTCTTTGCGTCTTTGCTTGTTACTAATATACTCGCCACCTTGCAAGCTGTCAAACTTACCTTTCCCTTTTTACCTTCTGCAGGCTGCCGAGCTGGAATCAGCGAAGAGATTGTCCCAGGCTGAGAAGGAGTTGGAGGATACTCGCTCGGCCCTGGAGGTCGCCCAGATCCGTATCGCCGAGTTGGAAACTCGGCCTGTCGAGCAGCAACCGGCAGAGGCGGCCATTCCTAGAGGCAAGCGCATAAGGATGCACGACGACGACATGCCTTATATTCGCCGGGAGATCGCGCGAGCAACGGGGGAGTGTTGGAAATTGTATTCACAATTACCTTGATTTGTGAGAAGTCACCCTTAAACTAAGATTGAATTGCTTTTGTATTTGATATGCTTTTCTAGTATTGTCTTGCAGATTATCATTGATAAGTGTAAATCAATGTCAGGTCACAATGGGTCTGCAAACACAGTTTCATACAATGTAATTCCTCATTATATGAAACATGGTGATGACTCATGTGTGATCTCTCTATTGGGGTACACTTCATTTTCAAGACTATTGAAGACTTTGGAGTGCGGTTGCAGCAAGTGTTCAAGAGAAGAAAAGAAAATTTTTGAAAACAATTTCTCTAAGGATATGTCTCGAGAGATCAGACTTGTCTCGAGAGCTCTGGCATGTCTCGAGAAGCAAGTTCTATTGATCTCGGTATTTCTGTTCTTGATGACTCGAGAGATCAAGCTTGTCTCGAGAGTCCTTAAGACCGAAATCTTTGTAATGTCTCGAGAGATCATCGAGTTCTCGAGACATCCCTTTCCTGCTCTCTTTGTTTCATATCTCGAGAGATCCGTTAGTTCTCGAGAGATCCCTTATGTCTCGAGAATTCTGTCCGTTATTTTCTAATTTGTTTCCTCTGTTCTTGACGGTTCGTAAACGCTCCTTCCCGATCCTAACGGCTATATTGAGTGCGTTTAAGGTCGATTTAACCCTTAATCATTGCCCTCTATATATAGGATCGCTCTTGGGTTATTTCCAACAAGTTTTTCGAATCGTTCTCAAACCCTAATTTTCTTTCCTGATCTAAAAGAACGAGAAAAGCGCCGCCTCGCTGTCGCCTACGATTGAAGATCGATCTACTCATTTGAGTTGCTGATTTCTATCAAAGAAGGATTCGATCGATCCGTGTTCTGATTCTACAACCTCTATTGGATCGTTTCGGATTGCTAAAGACAGATTTGAAGGATCGTTGTTCTTCCTCATCGTTCTCAAAAGCCATTCAAGAAGAAGGAAGAAAACGCCTCTGTTATTCAGATCTGGTATCTTATTGTTCAAAACCTTTTATCATCTATTGTAGGAGTTGTTATCTCCGAGCTGTAGGAGAGGTTGTTCTCCGAGTTGTAGGAGAAGTTTTTCTCCGAGTTGTAAGAGAGGTTCTCTCTGAGATTGTAGGAGTTTGACTCCGAGTTTGTAGGATCATTCTGATCCGAGATTTAGTGAGTAGTCAAGTCTAGCTGTGGTGCTAGATTGGCGAGGCCGGTAGTGGAGTACCCAAGTACGGGGAACCACTATAAATTCCTGGTGTTATCTGTGGCTGTGATTTATTTTGTGTGCTGTGCTTTACGTTTAATTCTTAATTCCGCAAAAGACGTAGAGATCACCTATTCACCCCCCTCTAGGTGATTTAGGTAAGCAACTAGATACTTCAATTGGTATCAGAGGTACGCTGTTCGTTGCTAGGTTAACACCTTGAACAGGGTCCATCCTTCTAGTTGCTAGCAAGCCATGGATAGAGTCGAGGAATCCTCTCTGAAACTGCCCATCTGCACTAAGGCCAACTTTCCTATGTGGAAGGAAAGAGTCAGTTTTTATATGGAAGCTGCAGATCCCAGAATCTTCCAAGTCGTGGAAGAAGGTCCCCATGTGCCCATGACCGTTTCGTCAACAAATCCTACTGTTCAGATACCTAAGAAAATGATGGATTTGAATAAGGATGAGATAGCTCTTGTTGCTCTTGACAAGAAGGCTAAGAACATAATTGCTAGTGCAGTGGACGTTTCCATGTTGCAAAACTTAATCCACTGCAAATCAGCCAAAGAGATGTGGACATCCTTAATTGTTCTAATGGAAGGTACTGACGAGGTAAGAGAAGATAGAAGGTCTCTACTTAATCAAGAGTACGAGGCGTTTAAGCAGAATAAGAAGGAGTGCATTGCTGATGCGTACGAAAGATTCTTCAAGATAGTCAATGGTCTGAGGAACTACGACAGGGAGTTCACAAACGGTGAACTAAATGACAAATTCTTGCGTTCCCTAATGAAAGACTGGGATAGCAAGATTGTTGCTATTAGAGAGTTTGGAAAATTGCCCAGTCTAGAACCTCAGAATCTGTTCAGAAAGTTGTTGTCTCATGAACTGCAAATGAACATCCGAAAGTCTGAAGAGGATGTAAATCGAGCTTCAAGCAAAGAAAGAACCTTTGCCTTGAAGGCAGAGAGTTCAAAGAAGAGCAAAGCCATGATACCGATCAAAGAAAAGGAATCTGATAATGAAGAAGAATCGGAAGCCAGCTCCTCCTGTTCCGAACTGTCTGATGGGGAGTTCTCTTTGATTTCCCGTCAGTTTAAGAAACTGCTGAACAAACGAAGGCACATGAACAACAAGACGTCTTCCTCGGATCATAAACATTCTCGTCGTGATGACGACTATCACAGGAAGGGCTCAAGCAATAATGACAGGTACAAATCAAAACAGAACAAACATTTTTCTTCTGACATTATTTGCTACTGTTGTAATAAGCCAGGGCACATAATTGCTGAGTGTCCCTACAAGAAGAAAGAAGGTGGAAGAAAAGAAGACAAGAAATCCATCCACGGAAAGAAGAAATCAGATAGAAGTTTCGTCGCTAAGAAAGCCAAAACTCTGAGCGACAGTGACTCCGATGAGTCGAGTGATGAAGAAGAAGCTTACTTCGGCCTGATGGCCATGTCTGATGATGAAGAAGCACCCCCGTACACCGGAAAGGTAAATGATCACACTATCCTATCTGATTCTGATTATGCTTCGGCTGAACAAAAGGATAACCCCTCAGACGATGAATCTGAGCTTATGTCTCAATATACCAAAATGCTCAAAGGCTTTGACAAGTGCCGAAAGGTCGTCAAAACTCAAGGTAAGGAGATCATGGCTCTCAAGGAGGTGGAATCTAACTTGAGAAAAGAAGTTGAAGAACTTTCTTCTCTCAAAGAGGAAGTCCAAGCCTTGAAAGACAAGATCAAAAGCTCGGAAGAGACTCTTGCCCTGAGAGATCATTCGATAAAAGTCTTGGAGGAATAGCTTGCGGCTGAGAAGAAGTTGGTTGAAGCTTTCTCTCAACCTAAAACTGTTCTGCCAATTATTGGTACTTTTACCACTAAGGCAAAAGGAAGCGGTATAGGGCATGAAGCTAGTACTAGCGATTCTTCTAAAAACACAATTGCTAAGAAGAATGGTTTGGTTGCTAAGAAAGCTACCACCAAAGAAAAAGGGAAAGCTCATCAAGAGCCTGTAGCATTCAAGAGAGTTATATTCCCTACGAATGCTTATGATATGGAGAGTTCCTATGGTCATTTCACACGACCAATTCCTTTTGCGCCTGTGAATGATCATAAGGAATGGGCTCCTCCCCGAAACTTTGGTGATAGTGCTTTTCAAGCACCCTATCAAGAGATTAATCGGAAAGGGTACGGTCCATTTGTTCATGGTCCGAGTGCTAAGAAAGCACCAAAAGTGAAGGCTGTTGCACCAAAGCCGAAGAAGACAGTACCACCTTGTGTGTGCTGCCCCCATGAGGCATCCTCATCTAGAAGGACTGCTCCTGCAAGAACTAACGTTCAAAAAGTTAAGCAGGAGAGTGTAAAAAGAAGGTACAACAGATTCGACTGTTGGTGCTGCGGCAAAATTGGTCACTTTGCCGTTGATTGTTGGTTCAACACAACGTATACTAGGAGACCACAAGTGAACGTTGCAAGGCAGACCACTCGCAATGTTAACATTCATCGTGGTGCTCAACTGACAAGGGACCAAGGACCCAAATCTGTTTGGGCTCCTAAGGCAAAATAATCTGTTTTTGCAGATATGTCCAAAGGCCAATAAAAATCCTATCTGGTACTTGGACAGTGGATGCTCTCGGCATATGACCGGGACAAGAAGCCTTTTGCTAAACTACATTCCAGTTGCGAACGGTCCAAAAGTTATTTTTGGCGGTTCAGACAGAGGAATAACTAAAGGCTATGGTATGATTTCTAATGGTAATGTATCGTTTTCCGATGTAGCTTATGTGGAAGGATTACAACATAATCTGATAAACATAAGTCAACTTTGTGATAAAGGATACATTGTTGATTTTCATAAAGATAAGTGTTTGATAAAGTCGGCTGAAAATCATGAAACGATTTTATCAGGCATTCGCTGTAGAAACATATTTTGTTTAAATTTTCTTTGTATATCATCTTCTACACCTGTGTGTCTTTTAGCTAAAGATAGTGCATCTCTTGTTGACCAATGGCATAAGAGATTAGCACATATAAATCTCAAAACTATTAATAAATTGTTTTCTCAAAACTTAGTGCGCGATGCACCAGATGTTAAGTGCGTTAAAGATAGATCTTGTCATGCATGTGTAAAAGGCAAGCAAACTAGAGCTACCTTTAAGAGCATTATTGGCAAAGATTCAACCAGGTGTTTATACCTGCTCCATATGGATTTGTTTGGTCCTTTGCAAATTAGGAGTTTAGGAGGAAAGTCTTACACATTGGTTATTGTAGATGATTACTCTCGTTTTGCCTGGGTATTCTTTCTGAAACACAAGTCAGATACCTTTGACACTTTTACTAGCTTTGTCAGGCAAGTCCAGAATGAATTTAACTGTTCGGTGGTCAAAATCAGAAGTGACCATGGTACAGAATTTGAATCTGGAGCCATGACAGAATTCTGTGAAAGCCTTGGTATCTTTCATGAGTTTTCCTCTCCTCGAACTCCACAACAAAATGGAGTAGCTGAGAGAAAGAATAGAACACTTATTGAGGCTTGCAGAACCATGTTGAGTGACTCTTCACTACCTGAATATTTCTGGGCTGAAGCTGTCAATACTGCATGCCATGTGCAAAACAGAGCACTCATAAACAAAAACCATGAAAAGACTCCTTATGAACTTCTAAAGGGCAAGAAACCGACCATTTCTTATTTTCGAATCTTTGGTAGTAAATGCTTTGTGCTAAACAATGGAAAGCATTACAAAACTAAGTTTAGTGAAAAGAGCTTTGAAGGTACTTTTGTAGGTTATAGTAGCCATAGTAGGGCATATAGAGTTTTTAATAAGAAAACCCTAGTGGTAGAAGAATCTATTAATATTGTATTTGATGAGACGAGCATGCTACAAGGCAGCTCCTCTAGCATTTCTTCTGTAGACACAGGTTTAAAGCTGCAGGACTTAAGCTTGGATCAGCCAGTTGAAGAAAATTCTCAACACTTCATCAAGATTCCCCCAATAACTACCTATGAAGAAGATCATCCGGATGAAGAGCCAATCCAAGTGGAGGAAGATACTCCAACAGTAGAAGAAAGTCCTATCGGTCCAAATCATGCAAGGAACCTCGGGCTACGACACATGAGGGATCATCCAGTTGATCAGATCATAGGAGATCCTCATGAAGGAATAAGAACAAGACGAGGTACCTTTAATGAGAATATGCATTTGAGTTTTCTTTCGCAGGTCGAACCAAAGAAATTCCAAGAGGCAAATGAAGATCCATCTTGGATAATTGCTATGGAAGAAGAATTAAATCAATTCAAACGCTGTAAGGTATGGACACTTGTTCCAAAACCCAAAGACAAAAATGTCATTGGAACAAAGTGGGTGTATAGAAACAAGCTGGATGAAGAAGGAACAATCATAAAGAACAAAGCCAGACTTGTAGCTAAAGGATACATACAAGAGGAAGGTATCGACTTCGATCAGACGTACGCTCCAGTAGCAAGGCTCGAAGCGATCAGACTCTTCCTTGCTTATGCTGCTTTCAAGGGTTTCACCGTATATCAAATGGATGTCAAATCCGCTTTCCTAAACGGAGACATTAAAGAGGAAGTATACGTTGAACAACCCCCAGGTTTTGTTAATCCTGATCATCCCAATCATGTTTATTTATTACAAAAAGCTTTATATGGTTTGAAACAAGCTCCTCGAGCTTGGTATGAGACGCTATCTAACTTTCTTCTTGAGAACAAGTTCACAAGAGGAAAGATAGACAAAACATTATTTCTTAGGGAAGTAAAAGGCAAGATTTTGCTAGTGCAAATCTATGTCGATGACATCATATTTGGCTCTACAGACAATAACCTCTGCAAAAAGTTTTCTAAACTTATGCAAGGGAAATTTGAAATGAGCAGTATGGATGAGCTGAAATATTTCTTAGGACTTCAAGTGAAACAGTCTGAAGATGGAATCTTCATTTCTCAGACAAAGTTCACTAAGGAGTTGATTAAGAAATTTGGAATGGAGAATGCAACCTCTATGAGGACTCCAATGAGCTCAGCTACGTCTCTGGACAAGGATGAAAAAGGGAAACCTTTTGATGAAACCAAGTACAGAAGCATAATTGGCTCGTTGCTCTACCTTACTGCCAGTAGACCTGATATAATGTTCTCTACATGTGTATGTGCTAGATATCAGGTGAACTCTAAGGAATCCCACTATACTGCCGCAAAGCGGATTTTGAGATACCTTAAAGGCACACCAAATCTTGGCTTATGGTACCCAAGAAGTAATGATAGCGAACTAATTGGTTTTTCAGATGCAGGCTTTGCAGGTAGCAAAGACGACAGAAAAAGCACTTCCGGGACGTGCCAATTCCTCGGAAGGAGACTTATTTCCTGGAGTACCAAGAAGCAGAATTGTGTTGCAATATCAACCGCCGAGTCGGAATACGTTTCTGCTGGCAGTTGTTGCGCACAACTTCTATGGATAAAGAATCAACTTCAAGACTACAACATGAAGATCAAAGACATTCCTATGTTTTGCGACTCTTCCAGTGCAATTGCTATCGCAAATAATCTAGTCTCTCACAGTCGGACAAAGCACATCGAGCTACGATATAACTTTATCCGGGAGCATGTGGAGATGGGTGACATAAATCTGAGTTATGTTCCCACGGATAAGCAAGTTGCAGACATTTTCACGAAGCCACTGGATGAGACTAAGTTCTCTTTCTTCAAGACGGAACTTGGAATGCTCAACATGGAGTAATGATCAAGTCAACCAAAACCATGACGAACAGGAAGTTTTTGACAAGTCATGTCTCGGGACCTGGCTGGATTTCTCGAGACAAGCTGAAGATTTCGAGATAGGCAGATGTCTCGAGACACGGGTTATCACTCGAGACATCAGGGAAGGAAATGCCGCGCTGAATTTCCTGAGTTCTCGAGACATAATCGATGTCTCGAGACATAAGTACTTTAAAGAACTCCAAACGTCAGGTACGCGCTGCTCTTTCTCTTATTTTTCTTCAAAATGTCACTTAAACGTCAAATCAAGATAGTATATATATATATTAGAACTCGAAAACTTGATGTTCACGCAAATCATTTCCGAGACTTCCAAGACCTTTCGACTTCTTCTCGAGCGGCGACAGGTCGGTGCTTCCGTGGTTCTCGGTGCTTCATCATTCTCGTTCGACAATTCTCTCTCTCTCTCGCATTAATGGCTCCTACTCCTCATCCAAAGATTGGCGTCGAGAATGAGGTCGTTCGCTCAGGTATCGCCAGTTTATCCGATGACTTCAAGAACCTATTTTGTTTGCTTGATGCCGCCGGTCTTACTTTCGTTCTTGAGCATCCTTGCCGGGTGCTGTTTGATGAGGTTGAAGAGTTCTTTATAAATGTGAAGCCTATTAAGGAAGGAAGAATGTTGATTTCATTTGTTAAGGGTATCAAAATCAAAGTCTCTCCAAAGACTCTTACTAAGTATTTGCAGCTGTCTGAAATAGAAGCTGAAGCAGAGCTGAATGAAATTGACTGGTTGAGAACAGCAAGGTACTGTGGTCTTGATTCAGATTTTGCTGCAGTGAAGAGGCACAAGATGAACGATGCTGGCAAGCTTTTAGTGGACATTGTTTCCAAGGTTCTTTTCTGCAGGACAGGCACACGAGGACATGTGTCTGAAGAAATATTTCAGTTGGTGATTGGAATTGTGTCAGGAAAACAGAGAGATTGAGCCTCAATCTTATTCTCAAATATCAAGGCTTGCATTAATTCTCCAAACTTTGCCCGGATCATCTCATTATTCCTGAATCAGTTTAATCCTGCTATATTTGACATGTCCAAAGGTGCAGTTATCCATCACTTTAAGAAGATCGATGTCATCTCCATGCAGAGATGGGACATTCAAATCAAGAAGCCGGGAGTGGCTAGTGCTACTTCTGAGGGGGAGACTCATAAATCTGCAGTTGCAAGTGAAGCAGAAATTCTAGTTCCATCTTCTGAAGGTCAGGTACCTAAAGTAACATCATTTCCACTTCCTTCACGGATTCGTTCTAAAGCTTCAGGTCGAGCCAAGCTGCCAATCCGTTCTAAAGCCAAAGGTCAGCCCTCATCAGCTCCAACAGAATTCATTCCATCAGTGACTCAGTCAGATCCATCAGATACTATCCCATCACCTGCTCATATTCACATTCCAACTCCATCTTCACCTCTACCAGATTCAGTTCCATCACCTCCTCCTTCTCCATCAGTACAAGCAGATGTCATAGTGTCAGATTTTCCAGCTAAGGAGAACATACCTTCTTCTGACAAGGATGTGTTCATCCCCTCTTCTCCCTCAGTTCTTGAAGCAGACACTTCTTTGGCAGATGACAGAGTTTCAGATGTTCAGAAGGATTTGCAACAAGAAGTATCTGAAGTGCACAGTCCCAGTGGCCAACAGGCAGGGTCTGGTGCAGATTTTGTTTTTGAAGACGTTGGTGATGATTCTGTTCATGAATCATCCCCTCCCCTAGTACATGTTGAGGGGGAGTCAGAGTTTGACACAACCAGGAATGCTCCAGATGAGCTAGGTTGTGAAGAGGGCAATGTGGTTCACTCTCTTGAGATTGAAGGGCTCCCTGATGATGTTCCTGATGCCGCACCTGCTGTTACTCTTCCTTCCTCTCATCCTTCCCCTCCAATCCTTGATGCAGATTCTCTTCTGGGAAAGATTGAAGCTATGCTCAAGAAGCAGAGTGAACAGTTTGAGAACTCTTTGACAACTGTTCACAGGAAGATTGCCTCAGTTGAAAGTGAACTTGGTAGGGAGTTAGCTAAAATCAAATCAAATTATGAAAATCTCTCTGAATTGATGTGCCTAGGGAGCAAAGCAATTGAACATGCAACTGAAGGTGTAGGCACAGTGTTGGCTCAGACTATTACAATGAAAAAGCTTCAAGACTCATTGTCTGACAAGGCTGAAGCAAATACATTCCGGATTGTTGATGAAGTCGGAAATTTCAAAGATGATACTCTCCAAACCCTATCTGTAGAAGTTAGAAAGGGGGAGGACATTATAATGGAAAGAATGACAGATTTAGTGGAAAGCTCTGTGTCAGCTATTCAAAGCTCATGGAAATCACAGTTTGATCAGTTCTCTTCCAGGGTGCAGAAGCAAATTGCTGATGTTAATGCTTATTCCTTCAAAACAGCAACATGGCTTCATAATCAAATTTTTCCTGAGTTAGAAATTGATCCAGATGTTCCTGTTCCTCAGTTTTCTCCAAGGCCAGAAGAACTACTTGGGAAGGCTCCTATAGTTGAAGATCAATCAGATAGGGCTGGGACCAAAAGAAAAAGAAAACATGGTGAAGGTCCCTCTGCGAGTAGATCTGTTCCGAGTTCTAGCTCTGCAGGTCTTAGCAAAGCTCAGGTTGAGGAGGTTCTACCAGAAATCTGGAGCCCAGTCTCAAAAGACATAATTCTTGAATCCTATAAGTTAGTCCATGAAGGCAAAATGAATAGATCTGAATGCTACAGCTCACTTGAATGGGAAAAACATGAGACAGCTCAAAGGAAGAGAAGAATCCATTTCAGGGCATTTGGTTATACTAATTCTGATGCTCCGGCTCCACCTCCGTTTTACCATCCCAAGCCTTATGCTTATTTCTCCAGACACGAAGAAAAGAGGAAAAGGAGGTCTTGAAGGATATTGCTGATGCTGACAAGACATATTTTGTTTTGGTTCTGATTTTGTGAACATCAAGTCCTCTTAACAATTCAATTTAGACATATATATATAATTGTTGATTTGATGTTCTCTACTTGTTCATTTTCATATCATTGTGTAGTGTAGCATATTTATTCTATATTGCTGTAATTCAACTTAGTGTATAGGGTTCTGACTTCTACAAATAGGGGGAGATTGTTGGAAATTGTATTCACAATTACCTTGATTTGTGAGAAGTCACCCTTAAACTAAGATTGAATTGCTTTTGTATTTGATATGCTTTTCTAGTATTGTCTTGCAGATTATCATTGCTAAGTGTAAATCAATGTCAGGTCACAATGGGTCTGCAAACACAGTTTCATACAATGTAATTCCTCATTATATGAAACATGGTGATGACTCATGTGTGATCTCTCTATTGGGGTACACTTCATTTTCAAGACTATTGAAGACTTTGGAGTGCGGTTGCAGCAAGTGTTCAAGAGAAGAAAAGAAAATTTTTGAAAACAATTTCTCTAAGGATATGTCTCGAGAGATCAGACTTGTCTCAAGAGTTTTCTGGCATGTCTCGAGAAGCAAGTTCTGTTGATCTCGGTATTTCTGTTCTTGATGACTCGAGAGATCAAGCTTGTCTCGAGAGTCCTTAAGACCGAAATCTTTGTAATGTCTCGAGAGATCATCGAGTTCTCGAGACATCCCTTTCCTGCTCTCTTTGTTTCATATCTCGAGAGATCCGTTAGTTCTCGAGAGATCCCTTATGTCTCGAGAATTCTGTCCGTTATTTTCTAATTTGTTTCCTCTGTTCTTGACGGTTCGTAAACGCTCCTTCCCGATCCTAACGGCTATATTGAGTGCATTTAAGGTCGATTTAACCCTTAATCATTGCCCTCTATATATAGGATCGCTCTTGGGTTATTTCCAACAAGTTTTTCGAATCGTTCTCAAACCCTAATTTTCTTTCCTGATCTAAAAGAACGAGAAAAGCGCCGCCTCGCTGTCGCCTACGATTGAAGATCGATCTACTCATTTGAGTTGCTGATTTCTATCAAAGAAGGATTCGATCGATCCGTGTTCTGATTCTACAACCTCTATTGGATCATTTCAGATTGCTAAAGACAGATTTGAAGGATCGTTGTTCTTCCTCATCGTTCTCAAAAGCCATTCAAGAAGAAGGAAGAAAACGCCTCTGTTATTCAGATCTGGTATCTTATTGTTCAAAATCTTTTATCATCTATTGTAGGAGTTGTTATCTCCGAGCTGTAGGAGAGGTTGTTCTCCGAGTTGTAGGAGAAGTTTTTCTCCGAGTTGTAAGAGAGGTTCTCTCTGAGATTGTAGGAGTTTGACTCCGAGTTTGTAGGATCATTCTGATCCGAGATTTAGTGAGTAGTCAAGTCTAGCTGTGGTGCTAGATTGGCGAGGCCGGCAGTGGAGTACCCAAGTACGGGGAACCACTATAAATTCCTGGTGTTATCTGTGGCTGTGATTTATTTTGTGTGCTGTGCTTTACGTTTAATTCATAATTCCGCAAAAGACGTAGAGATCACCTATTCACCCCCCTCTAGGTAATTTAGGTAAGCAACTAGATACTTCAGGGAGGTCATCCTGAACCAGATGAAGGCAGACGATCTTCTGAAGCCGGAAGCTATGGGATTGACAGTGGGGGACCTCATTCCGGCGCTGCTCGCCGAAGAGTCTTCCTCCCCCTTGCGAGCATCCTCGCCGCAGCCCAGCGATGCCGAGGATGAAGATGATGAGGACGACGATGACGATGATGATGACGATGATGATGATGATGACGACGATGATGGTGCTGCTGATGAGGCCGATGTAGATATAGAAGGCGAGGATGTCGCCTAGTCGCCTGGGCTCCTTTTTGCTCGCCCGGCGACCTTTTTGTGCACCCTTTTTTATATATACCTGTAACTTGTACACATTTTTTGAAAAAATGAAAGGAACTTGACAAGTCTTACTCGCCTCTTTCTTCATGTACTTACTTCCTTGCTTGTATGTCGCTTAGGCTCCTAGGCTCGAGGCGAGGTTGAGTGATCGCTAGGCTCTTAGGATTTTGGCGAGGATGTATGCTCGCACCTATATACTCGCAATACATGCTCGCACCATCAGACTCGCACCTGCAGACTTGCTCCTGAGGTCTTGACTTGCACCTAGTGAAGAGCGCCGTTAGGATTTTAAGCAGGAAATAAAAGGAGCTCTTCAAGGGAAGGAAGAAGTAGGATTTAGCAGTCGGGGAGGCCCGGGGGGGACATATCATCCCGAGGCCTCTCTCCTACTTGAAAACCTAGTGTCTTCAAAGGATGACGTCAAGTATGGCATGGCAGCCGGACAGGTCCAAGGGGACACACCGTCCTTAGGCCACCATCCTACTTGGATGCTTGAAGTCTTCGTTCTTCGGTTGGTCGAATCGATCACCTCTTTCTTTCAAGTTGGGCTATCGGCGTCTAGACTTCCTCCTGGTAATCCCTCCAGTCGAATGAGAAGCGCAGTCGATACGAACCGTGGCCAACATGCAAGGGGGGAGCTGATCTCGACCGTCAATGCAGAGGCTTGGTCTTAGAGGGTTGCTGAACCGAGGCACTGTCCCATCATCCGTTCCGGGGTTTTACGAGGTTCAAGTCGGAGGCTCATTTCCCAACTGGTGGTGACGGAGATCGACTAGCAGATCGTCCGGTAGGGAATGACAGTCGGGGAGTTCCATGGGAACACACCGTCCCGAGGTCCCCTCCTACTTGGATGATGAATGCCGACCAAACCTGTTTCCTGCTGCTCAACAATTTTAAGGGGAGTTTAAGCACAATAACTCACACAATCGGAGGAAAAGCTGGCAACAAGATTGATCACTTCTTTGCCCGATCGGAAGGTCGGCGTCCAGACTTCTTCCATGTAATCTCTCCAGTCGAATGAGAAGTGCAATCGATACGAACCATGGCCAACATGCAAAGGGGGAGCTGATCTCGACCGTCAATGCAGAGGCTTGGTCTTAGAGGGTTGCTGAACCGAGGCACTGTCCCACCATCCGTTCTGGGGTTTTACGAGGATTAAGTCGGAGGCTCATTTTCCAACCTAGCATGTGGACCAATTTTACCGACTTTTTCTTTTCTCTTCTCTGAAGATTCTTGCTGTGACAGAAAAAAGCTTCCTAGTCCCGTGTTTCAGGGAGAGGAAGGGTTTTATTTATAAATCAATAGGGATTACAAGGGTGGGACATACACATTCCCCATTAGGGGTAGAACCTTTTCAGGTCATCACCGCTTCAAGTATTCCCAAGCAGCTCTCCTTCCTGGTTCTGCAGACGGTATCCTCCGGTTAGGAGTGACTCGTGGATGATGAAGGACCCTTCCCAGTTTGGATGGAGCTTTCCGATGGCCGCTGATCGTCCCGCCGCGTCTACCTTCTTCAGGACCAGGTCACCTTCTTGGAAGTGCTTGAGGCGAACATTTTTATCGAAATGCCTCGCCATTCGTCGCTTGATCTCCTCTTGCCTGGCGGAAGCTAAATCTCTAAGTTCTTCGATGTAGTCGAGAGATAGCTTCTGAGCCTCCTCATTCTCTAGTCGCCATCTCAACCGGAGGAAGCTAAATCTCTAAGTGTTGACGCCAGGAAAATCCTGACCTCAAAATTCGGACCTTTGTAGCCGGAGGCTACTTGCCCAGCTGTCCGACGAGATGATCATGCTGGCGACTACGAGGAAGCTAGGAGAGCAACAACAGGACCCCAGGTGCTGCGACAGGGAGGTCCCACCACATACCCGGAAGCTCAAAGGAGTCTTCCCCCCCACAACCAAGAATGGCCGAGCATGGTACGAGGAAGGCACCGGCTTGACTAGCAAGCAGGGGTGACGGGCTCGAGAATTCGGAAATCGGGATCCAGAAGCTCAAGCACAGGTGCCAATCCAAGTACCCCTGGGGTCCTATTTATAGCCAACCAAGGGGTAGGGGGGTTTTTATAGCCCAGCCCTAACCTGGCGACATACGGGATACTCGGCATGTATCTCCGACCATAGTCGTCCATCTGGCGAGTATTAGTTGTTGCTCGCACAAGCTGGGCCAATACTCGCGCAGGTCTTCTGTGGCTTGCCGGGTACCTGGGGCGACATATGGGATACTCGACACGTATCTTCGACCATAGTCGCCCATCTGGCGAGTATTTAGCCAATACTCGCCAAGTCCTCTTTTGCTCCTGCTGGTTGATTTGTCTGCTTCTTTGACTTTGACCTCTGCCTACGTAGCCTTGAGTGAGTCCTACCCTCGGAGAATAAGGGTTGTACACAATCCCCGCTCTTTGCGAGTAACATTGTTGCTCGGAAAGAAATATCCAACCTTTATTCGACGAGCTTCTGTCTGGGCGAGTATTGGGAGATACTCGGAATCTTGGCGGCCGACGTCTGGGCTCTATATATAGGGGGGGGGGGGGGTCTCTGACGGACCACCTTTCTGCACTCGCCTACAATGTCGCTAGCTTTTGCTGAGGCTGCCAAAAAGGCCAAGGCTGATCTCGCGAATCTGATCGCCATTCCGACTCCTCCTTCTCGCATGGACGCCGAGGTAGACGCCTTCCTTGCTAATAAGAAGAGGAAGAGGGCGGCTAAGAAGAAGAAGAGAGAGAAGAAGAAGGGGGCGACTATGGAGAACGTCGCCGATCCTCTGAGCGAGCAGCGTCAGCAGCTGCTGAAAGATTTGGGTCTCTCTCACGAGGGGCTCTCGCCTGCTCCTGCTCCTCCTCCTCCTTCGGCAGAGGTCGCCCCGGAGGCGAGTAGGGCTGGGGCCCAAACTCCAGCCCAACCGGACCTTCCTCCTGCGCGAGGTGAGCTCTTTAGTCGCTGTTCTGAAGACTATGCTGCTATAATAACCACTCCTGGCGAGATTTCTGACGCTTTTTGCTTCTGTTTTCAGATCCGCCGAGTACCGAGGTTCGGGAGGAACCTTTGGACGTTCTGCCGCTGCGATCATCTTCCTGTGCAGCCACGTCTGCACTCTGGCGGGCACTTCCAACAAGAACCATCGCTGGGTGGAGCGACTAGTCGCCATTGAAGGCGACTTCGCGGGCATCTCCAGCTCGCCCCTCCAGCCGTCGGAGAATGTCTTCACCGTCCCCTTCTTGAAGGACAGTCGGGAGAAACTGCTCGATTCCTTTAGGCATCGTCGCTTCGATGTGATATTCTGGAGGAGGCGAGTAGACGAGCTCACAGAAGTTCGCCTAGGGGAAGGTACTTTTTGCGCGAGCATCAGCCATACTCGCACTTGAGCCTTGATTTAGGCGACTAATTTTTGGTCTCCTTGTTTGCAGGTGTGCAAACTCTTCCGCGCGACGCTCTTCCTCCCGCGGTGAAGGCGACGACTGCCACCCAAGGGGGTGCGGGAACCTCGGCGCGCGAGGTTGGGGGCTCCTCCCCAATCGTCTTGTCACCAGGGGGCGACAATCCCAAGGTCGCCGGCGATGAGGTCGGGACCTCCAAGAAGCGAACGGGCAAGGCTAAGGCCTCTGAGCCCAAGAGGAGGAAGAAGGAAGTCGCCCACAGGGATCTGGGCAAGAAGGCGGATCCTTCGGAGGCTGGCGAGCCGAGCGACCATCCGCTCTTCAATGAGGGCACCCGCAGCGAGGATGCCTATGGTCGCCCATTGGTGACCTGGGCTGAGCGCGCGCACGAGGTGACCCTCAGCTCTAACCTCCCCGCCTGGTCGGATGAGTGGGAGGACAAGGGGGAGGCCTTCGACGTGACCTACGTCCTCTATGGTCGCGCGGACGCCGAAGTCCTGCAGGACACAACTACCGAGGATCTGGCGCACCAGACCTCGCGCTCCCTCTTGCGGTCAGCCGAGCTGGCTCACGCAACAGCAAGGCGACTACTTGAGTACGAGCAGGCGATCAAGGTGCAGGGTCCGAAGCTGATCGCCCTCGCGCTCCGGATCAAGGAGTTCGAGGTACTCGCCTTTGCGTCTTTGCTTGTTACTAAGATACTCGCCACCTTGCAAGCTGTCAAACTTACCTTTCCCTTTTTACCTTCTGCAGGCTGCAGAGCTGGAATCATCGAAAAGATTGTCCCAGGCTGAGAAGGAGTTGGAGGATACTCGCTCTGCCCTGGAGGTCGCCCAGATCCGTATCGCCGAGTTGGAAACTCGGCCTGCCGAGCAGCAACCGGCAGAGGCGGCCATTCCTAGGGGCAAGCGCATAAGGATGCACGGCGACGACATGCCTTATATTCGCCGGGAGATCGCGCGAGCAACGGGGGAGGTCATCCTGAACCAGATGAAGGCAGACGATCTTCTGAAGCCGGAAGCTATGGGATTGACAGTGGGGGACCTCATTCCGGCGCTGCTCGCCGAAGAGTCTTCCTCCCCCTTGCGAGCATCCTCGCCGCAGCCCAGCGATGTCGAGGATGAAGATGATGAGGACGACGATGACGATGATGATGACGATGATGACGACGATGATGGTGCTGCTGATGAGGCCGATGTAGATATAGAAGGCGAGGATGTCGCCTAGTCGCCTGGGCTCCCTTTTTGCTTGCCCGGCGACCTTTTTGTGCACCCTTTTTTATATATACCTGTAACTTGTACACATTTTTTGAAAAAAATGAAAGGGACTTGACAAGTCTTACTCGCCTCTTTCTTCATGTACTTACTTCTTTGCTTGTATGTCGCTTAGGCTCCTAGGCTCGAGGCGAGGTTGAGTGCTCGCTAGGCTCTTAGGATTTTGGCGAGGATGTATGCTCGCACCTATATACTCGCAATACATGCTCGCATCATCAGACTCGCACCTGCAGACTTGCTCCTGAGGCCTTGACTTGCACCTAGTGAAGAGCGTCGTTAGGATTTTAAGCAGGAAATAAAAGGAGCTCTTCAAGGGAAGGAAGAAGTAGGATTTAGCAGTCGGGGAGGCCCGGGGGGACATATCATCCCGAGGCCTCTCTCCTACTTGAAAGCATGTGTCTTCAAAGGATGACGTCAAGTATGGCATGGCAGCCGGACAGGTCCAAGGGGACACACCGTCCTTAGGCCACCATCCTACTTGGATGCTTGAAGTCTTCGTTCTTCGGTTGGTCGAATCGATCACCTCTTTCTTTCAAGTTGGGCTATCGGCGTCCAGACTTCCTCCTGGTAATCCCTCCAGTCGAATGAGAAGCGCAGTCGATACGAACCGTGGCCAACATGCAAGGGGGGAGCTGATCTCGACCGTCAATGCAGAGGCTTGGTCTTAGAGGGTTGCTGAACCGAGGCACCGTCCCATCATCCGTTCCGGGGTTTTACGAGGTTCAAGTAGGAGGCTCGTTTCCAAACTGGTGGTGACGGAGATCGACGAGCAGATCGTCCGGTAGGGAATGACAGTCGGGGAGTTCCATGGGAACACACCGTCCTGAGGTCCCCTCCTACTTGGATGATGAATGCCGACCAAACCTGTTTCCTGCTGCTCAACAATTTTAAGGGGAGTTTAAGCACATTTAAGCACAATAACTCACACAATCGGAGGAAAAGCTGGCAACAAGATTGATCACTTCTTTGCCCGATCGGAAGGTCGGCGTCCAGACTTCTTCCCTGTAATCTCTCCAGTCGAATGAGAAGTGCAATCGATACGAACCATGGCCAACATGCAAGGGGGGAGCTGATCTCGACCATCAATGCAGAGGCTTGGTCTTAGAGGGTTGCTGAACTGAGGCACTGTCCCACCATCCGTTCTGGGGTTTTACGAGGATTAAGTCGGAGGCTCATTTTCCAACCTAGCATGTGGACCAATTTTACTGGCTTTTTCTTTTCTCTTCTCTGAAGATTCTTGCTGTGACAGAAAAAAGCTTCCCAGTCCCGTGTTTCAGGGAGAGGAAGGGTTTTATTTATAAATCAATAGGGATTACAAGGGTGGGACATACACATTCCCCCTTAGGGGTAGAACCTTTTCAGGTCATCACCGCTCCAAGTATTCCCAAGCAGCTCTCCTTCCTGGTTCTGCAGACGGTATCCTCCGGTTAGGAGTGACTCGTGGATGATGAAGGGCCCTTCCCAGTTTGGATGGAGCTTTCCGATGGTCGTTGATCGTCCCGCCGCGTCTACCTTCTTCAGGACCAGGTCACCTTCTTGGAAGTGCTTGAGGCGAACATTTTTATCGAAATGCCTCGCCATTCGTCGCTTGATCTCCTCTTGCCTGGCGGAAACTAAATCTCTAAGTTCTTCGATGTAGTCGAGAGATAGGCTCTGAGCCTCCTCATTCTCTAGTCGCCATCCCTCACTTCCGCCCTCGGCGGCGATCACCCTCGGACTTCTGACTTCAAACTCTACTGGGATGAGAGCTTCCGATCCGTGAGAGAGCTTGAACGGTGTCTCCCCGATATCTGAGCTAGGAGTGGTCCTCAAAGCCCACAGAACTGAAGAGAGCTGGTCCGCCCAGTTACCTCTCAGGTTCTCCACCTTTTTCTTCAGCAGGTTGATGATCAGCTTGTTGGCGGCCTCCACTTGGCCATTGCTCCTCGGGTGATGCACGGAGGCGAATCGAAGATCAGTTCCCAACTGTCTGCAGAAATCTTCCAGCTCCAAGCTGGCAAACTGAGGACCGTTGTCGGTGACGATGGCGAGAGGAATCCCAAACCTACAGACGATCTCCCCCCAGATGAAGTTCTTCACGACTTGAGAGGTGGTCTTGGCCAAAGCTTTGGCCTCGATCCACTTGGAGAAGTAGTCGATCATGACGAGAATGAACTTCCTCTGACCACTAGCTAGGGGGAAGGGCCAATCAAATCCATCCCCCAAATGGCAAACGGCCATGGGGCGGTGATTGATCGGAGCTGCTGGGCTGGCTGCAACTGGAGGGGGGCGAAGAGCTGGCACTTCTGGCACTTCTTCGAGAAGATCTCAGCATCCTTCCGGATAGTAGGCCAGAAGTAACCATGCCTCAAGACCCTCTGCTCTAAAGTGCGAGTCCCAGAATGACTTCCACACTCTCCCGAGTGGATCTCTTCCAACACCCGGGGTACTTCGTCTTCAGAGATACACCTGGCTAAGGGGCCCGGGATGGTTTTACGGTACAGCTCCCCATCCTGCAAAAGATAGTACGCCGCTTTGTACCGAAACCTTCTCTGATCCCCTTCACTTGCTGGAAGCTGGCCGGTGGCAAGGAATGCCACAAAAGGATCCGTCCATGAGGGGCGCTGCTCGATCTCCATCATCTCCCCTTCTTCGATGGACGGCCGGAACAGCTCGGTGATGGTTCCCCCAGCTCTTGGCCCATACTTGGCCAAACGGTCCGCGACCGAGTTTTCCTCTCTCCGGACGTGCTCGACGAAGAACGACTGGAAGCCTCCAATCAATCCCTTGACCTTCACCAAGTACTTCTGTAGGATGGTGTCGCGCACTTCGAACTCTCCTCTGATCTGCGACGCGACCACCATTGAATCCGTAAAGGCCCGAACATCACGGATCCCTAGCTCCTTGGCGAGGCGCAAGCCTGCCACTATGGCCTCGTACTCTGCCTGATTGTTTGTGACGGGAAAGAGGATCTCGACGGCTTGCTCGATCCTCGTTCCCTGTGGGCTGACAAGAACGATGCCCACTCCCACAGAGCTCCTTCCCGAAGCTCCGTCAACAAACATCTTCCAAGGGATTGGGTCGAACACCTCTTCCCCTGGCTCTGCTTCGGCCGAGAAGTCTGCCAAGAAGTCTGCTACCGCTTGGGCCTTGATCGCCACCCGGGGTGAGAAGGAAATGTCGAACTCGCTGAGTTCTACCGACCATTTCGCTAATCTCCCTGAATGCTCCACTCCTTCCAAGATGCTTCGGAGAGGATGACCAGTCACTACTCGGATGGAGTGAGCCTGAATATAAGGTCGGAGCTTCCGCGCTGACACCACCAAGGCGAAGGCAAGCTTCTCCAGGATTGGATACTTCAGCTCCGCCTTCTTTAGTACCCGGCTGACGTAGTAGATGGGTAACTGTTTCTTCCTCTCTTCTCGGACTAGCACAGAGCTCACAGCCTCTGCCCCTACTCCCAGGTAGATGAGCAGGTCTTCGCCTTCTTTTGGGCTCTGAAGGAGAGGTGTCTGAGTCAACTGCTCCTTCAGCTTTACGAATGCCTTCTCGCATACTTCGGACCACTCAAAATTCTCCGTTTTGCGGAGTGTTCTGAAGAATGGAGAGCACTTCTCCCCGGCCTTTGACAGGAAGCGGCTAAGACCCGCCAACCTTCCAGTCAACCTTTGCACCTCCTTCATTGTCTTCGGGGAAGGCATCTCCAGGATCGCCCTAACCTTGTCGGGGTTAGGCTCTACTCCCTCCGGGGTAAGGAGATGCCCCAGGAACTTGCCTCTTCCCGCTCCAAAGACGCACTTCGCAGGATTCAACCTCATTTTGAACCTCCTTAGCGTCGCAAAGGTCTCCACCAGATCCACAATGTGTTCTTGGACGCTCTTGCTTTTAATCAAGAGGTCGTCCACATACACCTCCAGGTTCCTCCCCTTTTGCTCCTTGAAAATGTGATCCAACATCCGCTGATAGGTGGCTCCGGCATTCTTCAGCCCGAAGGGCATCATTTTGTAGCTGTAGCAGCCATCATCAGTGATGAAGGAAACATCGCGGCAGTCAGGGGGATGCATCCGGATCTGATGGTATCCTGAAAACGCATCAAGAAAGCTCATTACAGAAAAACCGACGGCTGAATCAACCAGCGCGTCGATTCGAGGCAAGGGATAACAATCCTTCGGACAACTTTTATTCATCAAAGAAAAGTCTACACACATTCGCCAGCTGCCCCCTACTTTCTTAACCATTACAATATTTGAGACCCAGCCTGGATACTGGATCTCTGACACAAAGCCTGCGTCTAGCAGCTTTTTCACCTCCTGCCGGATTGGCTCGGCCAGGATAGTGGCATTCTTCCTCTTTCTCTGGCGGACGGGCTGGGCCGTGGGATCCAAATTGAGGTGATGACAAGCGACCTCAGGATCGATCCCCGGCATCTCTGCTGCACTCCAAGCAAAGATGTCGACGTTCTCTTGAAGACACGTCGCCATCCTTATCTTCTCCTCGATCTTCAGGGACCCGCCGATCTTCACCAGCCCGAATGCTCCTGCTGCGGAGAGCACCTCGATCTCCTCGACTTCCTCGGCTACCTCCAGCCTAGCTGGGCTCTCCAGCACCCTTCCGAATTCTTCCGCGTCAGCCATCCAGCTGATGGTACTGACGGCGCTGAGGTAGCACTCTCTGGCGGCTCTTGGATCGCTCCTGATCCTCACCTGAACATCCCCCTGACAGTACTTCAAGGACTGATGGTAGGAGGAAGGGACGACCTTGAAGGCGTTGAGAAGTGGCCTCCCGAAGATGGCCTTGTAACAGCTCGGGGCGTCGACGATTACGCATCGACAGTTGATGGAGGTGCCACCGAGGGTTACAAGGAGATCTGCTCCTCCTTCCACCTCCTTCTTCTCTCTGGAGAAGCCAAAGAGGGGACCATCTGCTGCTCGAACTCTGTCGGGCCTGACTCCCAGTCCATCGAACGTCTCTTTGAAGATGACGTTCACGGAGCTACCGTTGTCGACCAGAATTCGATCAACGGTGAAGTCTTCCACTGCGGTTTGGATGACGAGGGCATCATGGAAAGGGATTCTCATTCCCTAGCATGTCCTCCTCGGAGAAGGTGATCTCCTCCAATGGGGGCGAGGCTTGCGAGGTCGAAGCGACGCTCCGACGGTAGATCTGATGGAGGCTCCCCTTTCGGGAAGCTCCCAGCCCGCCCCCCCCCCCCCCATGAATCACTCCAACTCCTCCTCCCCCTCGACTCCCTTGGCCAAGCTCTCCACGGCCTCCGCGGTCGACGCGATCCTCGTTCCTCCTTCGAACGACGGCAGCCTGCCCTGCCTGCGGCTCGGCAGGGGCCTCGATCCTCCGCTGCTCTCCTCCGGCTTCCCCTGCGGCTAGCTTCCTTCTGGCCTCCCAAAAGGCTGGGCAGGCCATCATGGCATGCCCCTCCGCCTGGTGGAAGTCGCAGTAGAGCGGAACCTCTTCCATCTGCTCTTTCCTTGGCTGCTTCTTCTTCTTCTTCTTGCCCTGAGGGTGCCCAGGCCTGGCAACCATCATGGCTTCATCTCTCCTTCCCTCTCGCCTTCCCTGCTGGTGGTAAGGCCTCCTCTCGGGGGATCTCCCCCTCTGATCCTGACGCTAGTGCCGTCCAGCCGGCCTCCATGGCGGCCGGTTGTCCGGAACCTGATAGCGCTTCTCCTCTTCTCGACGCTCCGGAGCCACGACGAGTCGCCTCTCGTCGTTCCTTCTTGGCTCCTCCCTTCTCCTCTCTTCTCGCCGCTCTGGCTTCTTCCTCTCTGCCCTCGGGGGCTCTTCCCTCTTCCTCTTCTATGGGACCTTCTCCCCCCTTCCTCTGCTGTCTTGGTCATATCCGCTAGCTTGGCCAAGAAGTCCCGGTTGGAAGCCTCCCCCTGAACGAACTTGTTGGCCCTCACGATGAGGTTGTCGTAGGAGTAGGGAGGGTTCCTGCCGAGCTCCAGCTTGAAGAGGCCTTGCCCTATCCCGAACGTCAAGGCCAGCTGCAGGATGGTGCGATCCACCTCCTCGATATGCAGCACCTCCTCCTGGAAACGCTCGACATAGGCCCCCAACGGCTCATCCGGCCTCTGGGTCACAAGGAACAGAGCTGTCGCCTCCTTCTTCAGCTTCTGGGCCGTGGCGAACCGGGTCGTTACTCCACGACGCAGGTCTTCGAAGCAGTAGATCGAGCCCAGAGGCAACTGGTGGAACCAGTCCCTGGCTTTCCCCGTAAAAGTGATGGCGAACAGCCGACACTTGAACGCATCCGACATGGTTCGGATAGAGATAATATCCTCAAACCATTGGATGTGACGAACAAGGTCGTCCCTCCCGGTGTAGTATTTCAACACAGGATCCCTGAATCCTTCCGGCACGGGCGCGCCAAGGATGTCTTCACAGAATGGGCTCCTCCCACTCGCTGGACGACGGTCTTCAAGCTGGCGAGTATCATGGCCATACTCGCCATAAGGCCGAGTATCCTGATATCTCTCCTGCTCTTCCACCTCGCGGAAGCGAATTCCTTGCGAGGATTGCGGGAAGGGCTGCGACCTCCTTGGTCGCTCGGGCTCCGGATCGACGTGCTCCTTGCCTGCGCGCTGGGTGTGCTCCTCGCCCTCGGTTAGCACCGGGCGATTAGGCGAGGTCGCCGTGACCTCCGCACCCTGCTGGAACACTGCTCGCATAGCCCCTTCCATGCGCTGGGCGAATGCTTCGAAAACTTCCATCGTCACGAACCTGCCAGTTCCCGACGAGTTGCCGACCACTTCCTCGTGGTCGCCTTCTACGACCATCTTGTCTTCCTACTAGGTTTTCTCCCTCTGGCTGCGGTCCACGCTCACCGCACCAAAGTGTTGACGCCAGGAAAATCCTGACCTCAAAATTCGGACCTTTGCAGCCGGAGGCTACTTGCCCAGCTGTCCGACGAGATGATCACGCTGGCGACTACGAGGAAGCTAGGAGAGCAACAACAGGACCCCAGGTGCTGCGGCAGGGAGGTCTCACCACGTACCCGGAAGCTCAAATGAGTCTTCCCCCCCCCCCCCCCCCCCCCACAACCAAGAATGGCCGAGCAGGGTACGAGGAAGGCACCGGCTTGGCTAGCAAGCAGGAGTGACGGGCTCGAGAATTCGGAAATCGGGATCCAGAAGCTCAAGCACATGTGCCAATCCAAGTACCCCTGGGGTCCTATTTATAGGCAACCAAGGGGTATGGGGGGTTTTTATAGCCCAGCCCTAACCTGGCGACATACGGGATACTCGGCATGTATCTCCGACCATAGTCGTCCATCTGGCGAGTATTAGTTGCTGCTCGCACAAGCCGGGCCAATACTCGCGCAGGTCTTCTGTGGCTTGCCGGGTACCTGGGGCGACATACGGGATACTCGGCACGTATCTTCGACCATAGTCGCCCATCTGGCTAGTATTTAGCCAATACTCGCCAAGTCCTCTTTTGCTCCTGCTGGTTGATTTGTCTGCTTCTTTGACTTTGACCTCTGCCTACGTGGCCTTGAGTGGGTCCTACCCTCGGAGAATAAGGGTTGTACATTCGTCTTCTCCGGTTGATTATGCAACCCTGGTCTTCCTCTTCTCTGGCAGCCCCGACCTCAACGGTTGCACTTATTCTGCAGCCCCGATGGCCTCCTCTCACTCCTCCGGCTTCCTTCAAAAGGTTGATGTCACCCTCGATGGGCGGAATTACAAGGCTTGGTTCACCACCGTCGGCGTCATTCTCCGTGGCCTAGATTTGTGGGGCCACATTGACGGCTCCGAGTCTGCTCCTGCACTGACGGTTGCTGCTCCGACTACCGACTCTTCCACTGTCAGCACGGTCGCCTCCACCAAGGGCTCCGAATTAGCACGGTGATGCCGCCGGGAACAACTATTGGGAACCTATCGGCGAGTTAGGGGGAGGCGGTGGAAAGACGGCGAGAAAGGGGGAGACGAAAACCCTAGAAACTATCGGGGTTGGCTGTACATAGCCACATGGGGAGAAAATTAAAAATAGTACTTTTAAATGGTTTTAAGTGTTGATTTATAGTGTGTCCATACTCCATAGCGAGATTTGGTGCACCAGTAACACCACTATGAAAAAAAGCCCTACAAACATTAAAAAAAAAAGTGCTAATAGCGAGATATAAAGTGCTAATATCAATCCCCCTCTTTGACATCGGTTACCCACTACTGACGTCGTATTGCCGGCCGGCCGCAGCGGACTCTCTCACGCCCACCTCCATTAACCGCCGTTTCAGTCTCACTAGAGATCTGCGCGCTACTTCCCCCCACCTCGTAATCTCTTCAGAGAAAAAATGTGATATCGCTCAGCTCTCTTCTTAGTTCCTCTCTCCTGACCTTTCTACTCTATGGTTCCGTCAAAGCCCATTAACTTCCTTGCGCCGATGATCGCCTTCGCCACGGCCCTTCTTCTCCTTTCCCTCTTCCTCGAATTCCCTCCTTTCTCTTCTCCCCTCCCCACGAGTACTCCGTCCTCCTCCACCTCGTCGATTCCGTCCTATCCCTCCTCTTCTTCCGGTCGTCTGGGTTCGAGGCCTAAAGAGGCGTTTTCCGACCTGAGGGGGACTTTCGCGAAGTGGGACGCGGAGGTGGGCTGCGCGCGCTTCAGGGAGCGCCACAGGGGATTGGCGTCGAATGCGTCGGCTCTGCAGGATTCCGGCGGTGGCGCGGACTGCGAGGGCCTTGGGCCGGCGCACGTTAGCGTTCTGGTGAAGGGGTGGACTTGGATTCCGGACAACTTGGATAATCTCTATTCATGTCGATGCGGGCTGAGCTGTCTCTGGACCAAATCTCCGGTGATGGCGGACAAACCCGATGCTTTACTTTTTGAGAACGCCATACCGCCGGCAAGGGTGAGACTTGGTATTGATTGCTTCTATATTTAATTATTTTTCCTGATGATTTTGTTAGGCTGGATAATTGAAGAAGCCTTGTTTTTTTTTCTGATATTTTGGAAACGGTAGATACCAGCCAGGATCTCTGGTTTATCTGTTGAATTGGGTAGAAGGTTTAATTCATCTGCGAGTTAATCAATCTTGGGACGATGTTAGTGTTCGAGAGAATGTTGATGGAAATTTTACCTTGTCCAACAAAATTGGTGAATGTGAAAAATCACAGATTTCTATACCGAAATGGCTTAATGAGGAACTCGTAATGTCCCAATTGGGTCTCTTAATGTCGTCTTCTCCACATCATGTACGTGCATCCGAATCTATCGGTAGTTGGAGCTCAAGTTCAGCTTCTAAAGTAGTCCCGCTCCATGCAGTTCATCCAAAAGCTCATTCACGACTGATATCAAAAATTTGTCTTTTAGGGTTCTTGAATTCAATTCACGATAGTCCACGTAAAATAGTCATGAACTATCACGTATTTTTACTAGAAGCATTGGAGAAGCAATTGACATCCGGATGGATCGAGTGATCTCTTGTTGCATCATCCATCACACCGCCGCTCAATCTCGTTCTTCTGAATGAATGAATATTGAATAGCGGTATGGCTGCACCGCTAGTAAAAGTGTATCCGGAAGGATAAAATACGATTGTCATGTGGTTGTCCAAACAAAATCGGAGCAGTCGATTTATAGTTTTCCTAAGAATTCGGCCTATGTCATATGTACCTGCAAGGACTGCACTTGGTGGTTGTCTTTCTGTTCTTCTCCATGTCGAGAATCTCTTCAGGAAGTAAATCCAAACTTCATGGTAAGGGAGGTGAAAGTGAAATACCAAACGACCGGACCCAAGGTACGAAGAGGTAAAGTCGTAGTAGGTCTCCCTGTAGTACGAGCCCTCTGTCTGTTGAACCTTTCCTCCTGAATCCGTGCCAAACTGATAGCATGGGTCAGGCTACGGGGCATGTATGCCTGTACCTCATCACGCAAGTGGTCCTTCAGCCCCGACACGAAACAACTGAGAAGTGTCCGCTCCTCCCAATGCACCCTATTCGCCAACTTCTCAAATTCCGTTCTATACTCTGTGACGGTGCCCTTCTGGCGCAACTTTTGCAAGAGAGCCTCAAAGTCTTCGAACTCCAGAGGCCCAAATCGGGCAGTGAACCCATCGACAAACTCTGCCCAAGGCACATAATCCCGTCCCCGCAGGAACCATTGCGTCCACTGGAACGCGTCCTCCTCCAAATGGAAAGATGCCAGCTGCATCCACTGCGCCTCGGGTACCTCTTGGTAGCTAAAAAAAAGTTCCGCCTTTTGGACCCACTCCAACGCATCCCCTACACCGAACCGCGGAAAATTCATGCGTGTCAGTTTTGGGGGCATGTATGCTCTCGGAGCCGCTTGCCCTTGCCACCCAGGCCCTTGCCCATTCCCCACCGGCCTCCTCGGATCCATTGGCCCCGCGTAAGCACCCGGATAGCCTTGTTGTTGATGTCTGAAGCCTTGATATGGCTGTCCCCCGAAAGGAAAGCCGGCCCCTCCTCCCGGACCGCCGACAGGTCGCGGTTGCGGAAGGATTCCGACGCCGGTAGTTCCATCTCCCCCGTAGGGGTCACCGCCGACCCTCGCACCAAGTGGACGGCCCGTCCCGCACTCCTGCGCCCCATACGGGTGCGTCCCGACTGCTGGAGCCGCAACGCGGCTGTCCCAGGCCGATCCCACGCGCGACAGTCCAATTCCGCCAAATCCCGTCGGTCCGGCTCCGTTCCAGGCCGATCCCGCGCCGGACGGTCCATTTCCGCCAAATCCCGTCAATTCGGCTCCGTTCCAGGCCGATCCAGCGCCCGAAGCCCCGATTCCCGTCGGCCCGCCTCCCACGCGAGTCGGATCGGCCGATCCGGCCGATTCTCCGACAAGCGGAGCCGGTTGCTGTATTCCCGTGTCTCCCGTGGTCGATCCTTGTCCGCCGTTACCCTCATGCGTCTTCCCTTTCAGATTTAGAGTAAGCAACGCCTTGAGTTCGTCCAGCCTTAGATCCATCCGTTCTTCCAACCTTTGGGCGGACGCCTTCACCTCCTATTCGATGGCGGCCACCGAATCGGTCAATCCGGCGTAGTTTACCTCTAGGTTTTCCAAACGACTAGCGTCTTCTTGTCCGCGGGTAGAAACCATGGCGGAGGACGAATCCTCTGATACCAAATGTTAGGAAGAAATCTAAAAGAGAGAGAGAGAGATCTAACTTGGAGAGGAAGGAAGAGGAATTAAGGTTTGGAGAGGAAGAAGGAGAATAATACCTGATTAATAACTTGCATGCCTGTAAAAGAGGGGTCCGGGTATATTTATACCCGGACCAAGGCCGACCGGCCAAGGGGGGCCGGCCGGCCCTGTAACGTCCCAAGGCCCTGGACTTACCATCGGGACAACGTCCACCGACTGCCTCGCCTGGCGACCGTTACCGGGCTGCAGCCCAAGCACCCCAAAGCCTCTCCGCGCCACTATTTCTCAGCAACGGCGCATTGTTGAGGCCGGGTCTTGAACCCGCAACCTCCTTGATAAGGAGTTTTCAAACCACTCCTCATCACCAATTGAGCTGCAGCTCAATTGGTGATGAGGAGTGGTTTGAAAACTCCTTATCAAGGAGGTTGCGGGTTCAAGACCCGGCCTCAACAATGCGCCGTTGCTGAGAAATAGTGGCGCGGAGAGGCTTTGGGGTGCTTGGGCTGCAGCCCGGTAACGGTCGCCAGGCGAGGCAGTCGGTGGACGTTGTCCCGATGGTAAGTCCAGGGCCTTGGGACGTTACAAAAAAAAGTGCACTTTTTTTTGTAACGTCCCAAGGCCCTGGACTTACAATCGGGACAATGTCCACCGACTGCCTCGCCCGACGACCGTTACCGGGCTGCAGCCCAAGCACCCCAACCCCTCTCCAGCCCACAGGCGGGTTGTTGGTGGCCACAGCCTCCCTTTGGTGAGAAGTGATCCAGTTAAGTGCCTCTACGGGGCCTTCCCAGGAGGTCACCCATCCCAGTACTACTCCAGCCCGAGCACGCTTAACTATGGAGTTCTTTCACTTCTCATCACCAATTGAGCTGCAGCTCAATTGGTGATGAGGAGTGGTTTGAAAACTCCTTATCAAGGAGGTTGCGGGTTCAAGACCCGGCCTCAACAATGCGCCGTTGCTGAGAAATAGTGGCGCGGAGAGGCTTTGGGGTGCTTGGGCTGCAGCCCGGTAGCGGCCTGGCTGGGTCCCGCTGGATCTCGTGTTGACGAGTCGGGCCTGGGTCGTTACAGGCCCCAATGGGGGCTGAACCGGGTGGGTTCAGCCCCCCCCCCCCCCCCGAGCCGCCATTTAATTACTGGGGGCTGAACCGGTTGGTTCAGCCCCGTTGTTGTCTTCCGTCTCCTTGCGTCGGCGCGTGTACTGCGCCCAAATAGGTGATCGCCGCTCGGAGGCGTAACAAACACCTAGAAGTCTAGAACCATGTTAACCCCTCCAAGGGAATGATATGTAAATTAGTGTAAAATTCACAATGAATCTCCATTTGTACTGCCCGACAAATGCCCCGACTTTGTAATCGCTCACCATTAACCACAACCACTTACATCCCCACTTTTGGTTGAATTTTCCAACATCAATGCATGCGTTGCAAACTCCTCAAACGCGAACCAACCAACAAAAAATTGAATGAGATCTCATTTTTGCTCATAGGTGCATTGGCTATGGAATCTATTTTTCCATTATAACATTTAATGAAATTTAAAGTCCATCCAAATCCATGTCTTCTTCAATGTCATCCTCATTGTCGACCTGCGAATCGGAATAACATTATTGTTCCCTTCGCGTGCCTCTCGTCATTTCATCTAGAGAAAGACGGTGGAATAAAGTAGATGTAACCGCATAATGTGCCGCCTCTCCTTCCATGGGGTGGTTTGCTCGATGGTTAGGTGGACTCATCTGAGGGGATGGTAATGCATGACAGTTTTCGGTGGCATGGTCCAATTGAAGGAGGCAATCAAAAATTTGAGCCAAACTCATAGCAAAAATGAGATTCAGACGGGTTTACAAATTCACATATAATCGAAGACACTCTTCTAACGCTACAATTAAAATTAATACATATTGTTTCGTTGCAATGCTCATCGCACAAGCAAGCAAAGTCTGAAACTTCTATAAATAGCCATCGACAGGGCCAATTTTCTTCATGGAGATCAATTCTCAACATGTTACTTCTCATAGGTGGTCCGAACTCCAAGTTGCAAAATTGTTTACAATCCTCCAATGTTATGTCGGACTTCGCCATCAGCAAGCGAACGAATCACATTTGGGCTGCTCCCAGAAGGTGGTATGCGGTCAATCCAGCCCACTCTATCACTGGCCTTCATTGGTTGATGAAGAGTTTGCACCATGTCAACCCCTTAGGGGTCTTCCTTGACATCATATGCAGGAAACTTCAATCGAACATATTAGGATAACACATTGTGATCATCGCTTTCAATATTTGAACACTCACTATGGGCATCGAGGTGGGATCCACCTGAACTGCTGCCCTCTCGGTCTTGGCGAAAATCCACATTTCTTGACGGAGAAAGGGTGGTGTCATCAACCTTGTTGTTAGGTCGGAGATGATTGTTTGTTGTCTGGATTCTGACGCGGTCAATTGGTCCATCATCACCTTTTGCATCTTTCAAACATTGGGTTACTTGATGTCATCATATAATAGAATGCTCTGATACCAAATTGTTATAAGCCTAACATAGGATCAAGTCGTCAAATGGGGGAGGAGTGCTTATAGGGATGCTCACAAACCAAACCAAATAATTTGTGAATAATTCAGGAATCATATTGTGGAGATTCAATTAAGATTCGTATTTTTTGAATTTGAATTCTGATTCGAGTCCAAATTCAGATTCGAGTGGTATTCGAATTCGAATCCGAATAATATTATCTCTATTGTCAAGATTCGTGAATAGTTCGCGAATAATAACATTATCTATATTATATATGAAGATGATCCTGACTGTCCGATCAAAGTTTATATGGTCCTTCATTTGAAGTGAATTCAGATTTGAATCCAAGCCCGAATCCAAATTCGAATCCTGGATTTCGGGATGAATCCGAATCTGAAACGCTGCATTCTATGACAAATTTGGATTCGATTGAAGAGGTATTTGTTTCGGTTCGTGAACACCCCTAGGTGCTTGGACTAGGCAGAATACTTGGTTGGTGTCGTATTGTTTCTTGTAGTCGACCTATGTTATATGGGAGTTGCGGAGCCTTTCTACAACTTCCTAAATGGGGACCAAGTGAGAGAAGGGAGTAGTAGGTAGCAGCCTACGTTCGTGCACTGCACGAGGGAGGCGGACGCCGACCACCGACGACATTAATGAGAAGGGGGGAGCTGAGAGGGAGCCCTAAATCTCTTGAACCAAATAACTTCAAGATAATAATGCATACCTTGGACCAAAACGGTTTCATCGTTAAGCACAAGTCATGACTCGTAGCTAATTAAAAACTTTATTTTTTACTCACGATAGTTGTGAAGGTTTGCAGAGAGCAGATTGTAATAAAACCTTGGAAAAGTTTGGTGCACTATTTAAGAAGAACCTTAGATTTGTTCCTCTTATGGCTGATTTGGTGAGAATATGTAATAGCTGTTGTTTAAGATGGGCTGACATTCATGTCTTAAGTCTAACATCCCACGTAAGCACGTACATAAGATTTGGATTAGCAGGAAAAATATTAATTTTGCAGTCGAGGATTGACGGGCAAAATTAGTTTGTTAGAGTTCTTTTGACTGTAATTCACGAGGACTTATCTTAAATTAGGACAGCTGAGTCTGGGTACGAAAAGTGAATGAAACTAAACCCCAGCAGTTTGTTCCCTGATCTTGAATCACTGGCCATGCAGTGTTAGCTGTCCTTTGTAGGAATTGTTTTCTTCATGCACCTTATTTTTGGGATTTGTCTCTACTTGATCCATTCATTTGTGAATAAAAGTTCTCAAAGAATTGTGCAATTTCAACTGTTTGCTGCTGAAAATTCTATTTTTTTTCCAAATAATGAGGAAATTGGAGATACAACCACTTCGAGCATTGGTTCATATGTAAGAGATCCATATAATTGATAGTTAGATCTCTATTTTGAAATTGGATTCAAGCATTTATGCGATAAAAAGAGGATGCAAGCGGGTTTTATTCTCGGAGCTCATCTTCACTTGGTTAGAATTAGCTCCATAAATAGTCATGCATTGGTATGCAAAAAGATAAATTGGAACACCATTGTTTTCAACAAAAAAACCCATTTTGAACCTAAACTTACTCAGCGATTCCAGGGGCGAGGTCGTCTGTTCATTGGCCACAGTTCGCTACCACCCGTTCACGACTACCACTTCCCCGCCAAACGGACATCGAGTTTATCAAAAATATAGCAGATTTAGAGGGGAAGTGGATCGTTCTAGTTAAAAACCCTTCATAAATGTCGTTTATATCTATAAGATGAATGAGCTGCTGGTCCAATTCTCTCATTTTTTAAAGCTAATGAGCACACATTATCTAGGAGTGGTTGTAGTTTTCCGCCAACTACGAAATTCTATGGATGGAAAGGGCGAAACTGGAGCTTTATTTCGCAATTCAGTTCAGGATCGAAGACTATCAATATATGCATTACCCATTGGTAACATCAAAAACCCATCTTTGAACTTTTCCTTATAGGCTATTATTCCACATTGTATAAATACTGTTACATGTATGATGAACATTTTCCCTGCTGATGGCAAGTTTTTTTTAACCTTTGGCCGCATCTATTATACTTCTGTCTAACTTATGTGAATCCACGTCCGACAGAGATGGAAGGGAGACCCACTTCGCGTCTACATTGATCTCGAGGCCAGCAGAAAACCTTCGGGGTTTGAAGATATTTTCATTGGTTATCATGCTAATGATGACGTGCAGTGTACTTACGCCGGCTCGTTCTTCCACAACAACCGGAACTACCATGTCTCCCCCAACAAATTGAATGTATGTGCATTTACATGATTTTCACCACATTAACATTTTAAAATTTCTGCTGTTATTGATTTTTCAGTCTTTTAAATGATACATGTATTATGCTGTAGGGAGACTTCATGTTATCTAGGCATAGTGATGGGAACCCACAGTTTATTCCATGGGGTCACAAGCTGTTGTTTGGTTCTGTATATTCTCAATTTAGGTTAGGAGTCGGGACGCCGACTATGTCGGATTTAGTTACCGATTCATTAACATTTAGTATTTTTATGTTGTTGTTCTTAAGATTATGTTTTCTTGTTGTTTTTATGTTTTTGACATTTTTGGGGGCGATACAGATTCCGTATTGTAGGAAAAGATTTATTCTCATATCACCACTGTTTTGTAGGCATTTGGGTTTCCCGGTGATGGAAAAGCACTTGTGTCAAAAAGGTATTTTCAAAACTTTTTGAAAAGCAGGGAACCATCTCTCTTCCAGAAAAGCTTTCAGCATTTTTATGCTTCTTTTTCCATAAATCAAATGTCGCTTTCTCCTCCTATATCTTTTCCTACCACGGCTTTTCTAAGAACTCTAATATCAACGTTGGTTCCCACTCCTATTTTTTCTGCAGCCGCAAGTTTCCCAAACAGAGCCTGTCATGAACCAATGCTAGCTTTTCCTTTGTTGTTGATCCTTAAGAAGAAATCATACAGCAGTAGGTATTTTGAATAGAGCTTTTAGACTAGTATATTATAAAACAAAATATCGTGTCTATGATGTGTCGTGTTCTATTCGTGTTTTCGTGTCCTATTCGTGTTTTCTTAGCTGCAATCCTCCATTCATATCGTGTCTACTGTCTATGATGTGTCGTGTCCTATTCGTGTTCTCGTGTCCTATTCGTGTTTTCGTGTCCTATTCGTGTTTTCTTAGCTGCAATCCTCCATTCCACCAGTTAAAGCTTAATCTAGACATTCGTTGATGGTCATAAGTTTGTCTTCACTATTGAATCATTGAGCAGAACTGAAATATGACCCTATAATTGGTTGGCATGCGCATAAGTTTTGCCTTCAAGAACAAAAAAGTACAAAAAGTGGGCAGGTAGTGTCGAATTGGACATATTATTATTTTTTGGGATCTGTTGGAATGAATTGAGGCTTTAGAATTGAAGTTGAGGGTATAATTCAATGAAAATGAACCTCCAATTCAAATTTTGAAGCCTCGGTTTCATGATTTTCATCTAATGTATCTATAGATTATGGCTCTATTTGGCACGGGGGCTAGCGGTCGTGAAGTGGTAGTTATGAACCATCGTTCGCGAATGCACAACCTCACCTAAGGAACTTCGTTGTCATGCCAAACATAGATTCTATGACGGACTCACCGGAGCAAAAACGCCGCGCCAAACGGAGCCTGTAACACTATTTTTTTCTAAATCTTTGGTTTTATGTGGTAGAACCCATTTATGCAGTGTGAGTGAAGAAGAACTAGTTTTTTTTTTCTTTAAAATCTAAACTCCACCTCTTCTTCTCAGGACAGCATTGTTTATTGGTCCTCGTCAAGGTGCCTCTCCCAGCGGAATCAACTGGCTGCCAGATTCCTCTCCCTCGTTCCACACCACTCCTTTGGGAAATGCATGAACAACGTCGGAGGTCTGGACAAGGCCCTCTCCTTCTATCCCGAGTGCTCCGCCGGCGCCTCCGCCGTCCACTGGTGGGACCACCTCCACTGCGCCATGTCGCGCTACAAGTTTGTTCTCGCCATCGAGAACACCGTCACTGAGAGTTACGTCACCGAGAAGCTCTACTACGCCCTGGACGCCGGCGCCGTTCCCATCTACTTCGGCGCCCCCAATGTGTGGGATTTCGTCCCGCCGGGCTCCATCATAGACGGATCGAAGTTCAGCTCCGTCGAAGAATTGGCTTCGTATGTCAAATCCGTCGCCGATGATCCGGTGGCGTACGCCGAGTTCCACGCCTGGAGAAGATGCGGCGTTCTGGGGAATTACGGCAAGACTCGTGCGGCGAGCATCGACACGCTGCCCTGCCGACTGTGCGAGCTCGTTAGGAGAAAGGGTGGGAGGGATGGAAGAACACTGTGAGATCGACATTTCAAGATTTGAGAATTTCATTCAGTTGAGAAAACAGTGTATAATTTTAGGCCGGTGTTAACCGCACTGCAGTTTTTGCTAAGCGCACTGCTTAAACTTTAATATTTAGGGTTTTTTAATCGGCTAACCGCACTAACGCCTCACGCACTGCACTTCATCTTCCCCAAATCGCGATTCCGCCGCCTCCTATCGCGATCTTCTGCTTGCGATCCGCCGCCCTCCACTCGCGATCCATCTTCCAGCGATCCGCCGCCGTCGTCTGATTCTCCGGCGCCGTCGTCCATTTCTGTGATCCGCCGCCGTCCATTTCTGCGTTTCAGCGCCTGTAAAAAACTAAAAGGGCGCCGTCGTCACTTCATCTTCCAGCGATCCGCCGCCGCCGTCGTCCATTTCTGTGAGTTTGCTCCTGCGTCCTCCATTTCTGCTCCGGCGTCGTCCATTTCTGTTATGGCGTGGACAGAAAATTTCGTTTTCATTAAAGCAGCGTTCCTCTTTCTTCTCCTCCATTCTCATTTTGTTCTTATTTTTTGGTTTCAGCCCAAGATCGCCGGTTGGAAGCAGTTGATTCCATACATCTTCACCATTTTGTTTATTGTCTTGTTCATCTAAGGTATTACAATTTCTGCCAAAAAAAATTATAATGAGACATGCACATTCATATATTATTATGCCTATCTATTGAGTGATTCATATATTGAGTATGCACATTCATATTCAGTGACATCATGCTCTGATTTTAGGGTATAACGTTGGGGGAAAATGAATTCCGAAGCATTGCTAAATTCTCCCGTTGTTCTATTTGGTATGATGTTGCTCTTAATTATATTTTTTTTAAACCCTTGTAATGCAAGTAATTAAAAGTTTTTTGTTATTTTTTGTGCTTTTCGAAGATTCCAAAAATGAAACCAGGGAAAAAGATCAATTTCAAGTTGATTTGAGCAATCATTTCCAAACCGATAAAATTTTCTGTTCAAAGGAAGAGTTGATTGACTGGTGTAGATGCGTTAGTAAAAACCTTGGCTACGTCATCACAATAAAGACATCGGATAAAGTCATTGGGTGTCTCACACCACGTGTTATTTTATGGTGTGATAGAAGTGGTTATTATAGAGAGAATCAGAATAAGAAGGACTGGGTTAAAAAGGGTCTTCGAAAATCAACATCTAAGCGATGTGGTTGCTTATTTTCCCTTAAAGGGGTGAAAGTAGCTAATATGGATGAATGGAGGCTTGAGGTGCTTTGTGGGTTGCATAATCATGACCGAGTACATTTGGAAGCGCATGCATTTGCGGGGAGATTAGAAGAAGAGGAGGAAAAACTAGTAAAAGAAATGTTTAGTGCAGGTGTCAAACAACGGAAAATCTTAACCGCTGTTAAGAATAAAAATATTGGCAACACTTCAGTGATGAGAACTATTTATAATGCACGTGCAAAGTTGCAGAAAGAGGAGTTAGATGGTCTTTCTCCCATCCAGTTTTTGTACAAGCTCATTAACCGTGCATGTTATGTAAGCTTCAATAAGGTCAATGAAAGTACTCAAAAACCAGAGAGCTTATTTTTTGCACATCCGGTTTCAATTAAGTTGGCAAATATGTTTCCAACCGTGTTTGTACTAGACTGCACTTATAAGACTAACAGGTATCGGATGCCGTTGTTAAGCATTGTTGGAATGACATCAACAACCAAATCTTTTTATTCGTGTTTTGCTTTCATATCAGATGAAACACAGTCTAGCTATGAATGGGCTTTGCATTGCTTCAAGTCTTTATTTTCTCCAGATTACAGTCCAAATGTTTTGGTAACGGATAGAGAACTTGCATTGTTGAATGCCATTAAAACGGTATTTTCGAAGGCCAAAAATATTTTATGTCGTGTACACATTAACAGAAATATTTTGGCACACTGTAAGAAGTTGTTTAGTAATGACAAAGATTTTGAAAGCTTTATGTTTGAATGACAAAAGTTGATAGAAACTGATTCAGAAAATGATTTCAAAAGATGTTTCAACGAACTAATTGCTCGATTTTCTACATTGCACTCTAAAGTTTTAGAGTATGTTACTACGATATGGTTAGAGTCGTATAAAGAATGTTTTGTTTCAGCATGGATTGATAAGTTTCTACATTTTGGAAATTCAAGCACAAACCGTGTGGAGGGGGGACATAGCTTATTGAAAAAATTCTTAGAAGTGTCTATTGGAAACTTCACCACTGTATGGAAAATCTTTGACCAAATGATAAACCTTCAACATACGGACATTAGAAGATCATTTGGAGAAAGTTGCATCAAATTTAGCAATGACTTCAATGGTTTTTTGTATTCAGAGTTGGTTGGAAAAGTGTCTATACAAGCATTAAAAATCATTAAAGAGGAAGAAGATCAAATTAAAAGAGGACACTTCAAGCAAGCTAATGAATGCACGCATTTGAAAAGATATACTTTGGGTTTGCCATGCGCACATGAATTACTTCCATATGTTACAAACTCAAAAGGAATCCCTTTATGGTTGATTAATGGACATTGGAAAAAGTTAGTGTTAAATGAAAGATTTGAGGTAGATATTGAAGACAACATCGATACCGAACTTGAAGGGATCACACAAAAAATTTATGACTCGAACAAACAACAAAAACAGGAGCTAAAAAGAAAGTTAAGGGAGCTTATAAATCCAACATCGGCACAAACCATGGAACCTTCTGTACCAATAAAGTTGAAAGGTAGGCCAAAGGGTAGTAATAAGAAATTTAAAGAAGATGTTTTATCAACCAAAAGACTACCCTCACATTTCGAGTACGCATTGTTGGAAGATAAGGTCATGGAAAATAACAAAATCCCCAAAAGAAATAAGTTGTCAATTCGTAAGAGCATAAAGTTTGTTGACAAGGTACGTCCGAAGTTTGCACCGTATTGGTCGGAACATATTACAGATGCTTTGGACGTGTTGGGAGATGGGCACTGTGGGTACCGTGTTATCAGCCAGGCTTTGAATATTGAAGGAGGTTGGGCACAGGTAAGACTAGATCTACAATGGGAACTTGAAAATAGAAATGCTTTATATGGTCTTATATTCGGTCGCAAAAGATATGAAGAATTATTGTTATCCGTACAATGCACGGACACTCCAGCACCATTTACCAAGTGGATGACAATGCCAGATATGGGACTTATTATCAGTTCATGCTATAATATTGCTTTGGTTCAACTTTCTAAAGTGCAAAGCTTGACATTTTTTCCTCTGCATTCATCGATGCCGGAAATACCATCTCTTGTTTGCATTGGCTTCTTAAATGATAATCACTTCATTCAGTTGATGTTAAAAGATTGCTCTCCAATACCACAAAATTTTTCAACTTGGATGCGATACCATGAACAAATAGCAGAAGGTTGGAAAATATATTACAACGAAAGAATTACAAACGCAAAAACTGCAACCGGGATGGTGCAATTTTATGATATGGAATGAAAGGAGGTACTCTACTCTACTTTCAAAAATTCATACTCCTAATTTTAATGGCACTTCTATATTTATTAAATTAATTTGTTTTCATTTATGTAGGTGAAAAATTGGAAAGGAAGGAGACATGAAAGGAATCACAAGTTCAATGATATTTTTGCAAGCTTGATTTGATAAATTTTATGTATTTTGATACTATTTTATGTTGTTTTGTTTCATTTTGATGAAATTCTACTCATAGTATCTTTTTTTTTTCATTTTTATGGGCTACTTCAATATTGCATAAGTTTTACATCTCTAAAAAGACCAAAAAAATCAAAAAGATATTGGTGTGTAAATAAAAAATATGCTTGCGGATAGCCAATTCGCAATATGATGCTTGCGGATAGCCGTTAGTGCGGATAGCCAAAACTGTAGTGCTAATATCAGCACGTGGCACGCGGACAACGATCTCGAACAACGATTTATTTAGGTAATAACTTTATGCAGGCCCACTTCAATTGCAGACCGTGCAATTTGAAAAGTGCTATATGCAGCTCAATTTTTGAACGGGTTCATAATTTTCTATGATTTTAGAGGTGGCATTAAAACCAGATTTGCCGGGCCCAGACAGACCCGATCCAAGCCCGGACCGGGCTTTGGGGGCCTAACAAGGGCGAAATTTTTGAATCCTACGAACGGACTCCGATTTGTTCTTTGCTCGAATACGTGAACGGGTTCACCAATCCCGATGGTTTTTTAGATTTAATTGCCTTCCTTCGATCTTGCACGTGGCACGCGGACAACGATCTCGAACAACGATTTCAAAATGCTGTTCGAACACAAGAATCCCTCCTAACAAGACCCCCATCTCTTAGATTTGCCCGGCCTGGTGCCCATTTGCCCGGGCTTTGGCCTAGCATGGGACTCGGCCAGGCCAAAGCCTGGACCAGGCAACAATCGTTGATCAACAACTCTTTTAAAGAGTCGTTCAACGACTCTTTTCTGGCAGCAAAATTTGCTGCTTGCTGCTAGGAAACGGCTGCCTAGGCTGTTTTTAATTTTATTTTTAATTTTTTCTAATTTCTATATAAACCCCACCTCATATCTGATCACCCCTCTCCCTTAATTTTTTTCTCTCTCTCATCTTATCTCTTTCTCTCTCGCTCTCACACTCATTCTCTCCCTCCAATGCTCCAAACATGGCGTACATCAACCGGGCATGAAGTTGTGGAGCACAAGCACGCGACTCCAGTCTGGGAGCACTTTGAAAAAGTATGGGTGACACAAAATTTAAGGTGAAGTGCAAACACTGTTCGAAGCTGTTGACCGTCTGCGGAAATTCGACGCTCGCTCGACATATCAAATCGTGTATGGCTAAACAAACCCAGGAGGTAAGTAGCAAATAGAGAACGTCATCAAATGTGGATTATTGTTCGGACACTACGACAATGAGGACGAGACGTTTGGAGTAGCAAGTAGATCCACGCTTAAGCGATGCATACAAATCTTATTTGCAATCAAAACAATGCTTAATAAATTATTTTGAAACTTTTGACTGTGGGGTTAGATTGACGAGTGACGTTTGGAGCAACAACATAAAAGTAGGAATATCGTATATATGTATTACTTATCATTGGATCGATTCTGATTTGTGGGAACTAAATACACACATTATATGTTTTGAATATCCTCATACATGTCAAGTTATTTATCACGTAATTATTAAATGTATTAGTTGTTTTAAAATTAAAGATAAAATTATTAATATTTCTTTCGATAATGCTACTAATAATACCGTTACAATCAAATATTTAAAATGAGATTTGAAACCAATATTAAACAGAATATGTTTTCATACTCACTACGTATGTTATGTTTTAAATTTAGTTGTGCATGATAGTTTATCGTACATGGTACATTATATTAATAAAATTCGTATAATGTTAAAATGTATTTGTAGTTTTAAAAAATGAAAACAAGATTAAAAAAAATGTAACTGCACAAGGACATAAATTTTTAAACATGAATTTGATATGCCTATAAGATGAAATTTAACCTATAAAATGCTAAAAGGAACCATGCAACAAAAGTCGCAACTAATGAAATTTTATAGTATGTCTGGAATTCATGATTTTTAAGATTCTGATTAAGATGCGATCGAAAATTATATGGATTTATTATAAGTTTTTTATAGATCAACAACTATTTTATCCGGCGTTTATTATCCGACTAGTTCACCAGTTATCATAAATTTTGTATTAATTACAGAAAAATTTAATGTTAAAAAATTTCAAGGCTTGGCGTCCTTTAATTCAAATAATGGAAGATTTTTTTAAATATTATAGAGAAATGTCACTTATGTTTTCATGCGCCGCAACTCTACATCTTTTAATAGGTGTAAATGGTGTAGAAAATCTTATAGAAGAAATAAATAGCAATTTGAACTTAAATCAAACATCTAAATATTTTGATAATATTATTGTTTCAAAATTTAATAACGATTTTACCGAATTTTATAATTATTATGATCAGTTATATGGATCGCGACCTAGAGAAGAAAACACAACCTAAAACAAAAGATAGCCTTAAAAATAAAATTTTAGATTGACTCTTTAATTTGATCTGCATATAACAATACTATTTATTCAGGATAGTTTTAAAATTTATTTTTGTATTACAACAATTCAAATGATATGGGCTCTTTAAAATAAATTAAAAATATATAAATAGTTTAAAATAAAACACAATATACAACGGAATACAAAAATATACATAGGAGAAGGCAAATAAAATAAATCAACATATACATAGAGAGTCGTTCCAATTGCATCTCACGAATCACAATATTTGTTGGTTCTGCTCCTGACTAAGACTCCGTTTGGGGGGACTTATTTTCACCGGTCAAGCGGTTACGATCGCATGAACCGAACCTTAATTTAGGATCCGTTTCATGCGGTCGTAACCGCTTGACCGATGAAAATAATCTCCAGATATACCAAACATATGTCGTAACTAATCTGCATGCGCCTAAATAGATCGTGCCCCTGCAACCAATTTTCAAAACATTAAAGATGCAACCCACATTTTATTTATTTGAACTCAAATATAAATTTGTCTAATCTATTTTTGTTTAATCTTACAATATTTCCACGAAATTATTTTATTATTTTTTGTTAGACTTTTCGTTCAAATACTAGACTTAAGAAATTTGACATCTTGGAACAACGTCAACATAACAATTCGATACAACTTATGATAAAGTTAAGGCGAACAGCAAAGTTCATTGGTCAAAGTCAAAGGTTTCAATAAATTTATGTTTGTAACACTTGGCCATATTTGATTGAGTAAAAAGTGTTAATCTATGAACAAATTTTGAGTCAACTCTAGGCCTTTGGCAGTTTATTAACAATCTAGTTTTATCCAAATCTTTGAATTGAATCACGCTTAGGCTATGTTACGCTGGTTGCATTAGAGTTGTCTAGAAAATTGTTTTGAAAAAATTATAGACCGTTTGAAAAATATCCATTTAAATGCTTTTCAAAAAAGTATTTTATGTTTTTTTGTTTAGAAGAACAAGTTTTTAATAATAGTTAAAAAATTTATAATAAAAATGTGTTTTATGTTAATCATTTATCGCATACAAAAATAAATATTATATAAATCCTAAAAAATCAAGTTACAAAAAGTCAGTAGTGAAAAGCAGAGATCGTGATGAGTGAAGAAACATGAATGATAGAAGAAAATCTTTGGTAGCGTTTGTAAATCCTCAAATAAAAGAGAAAAAATTCAAAGCAGATAAATCTATTTTTAGAAAGCTATGTTGGACATGCTATACAAAAAATGTTCAAAACAACTCTTTTAAAAAACTTCTTATCCAAACAACCTAAAAAAGGCGGCTATAAAAATAATGTTTTTCTTATCACGATCGCCCCTCCAAACAGAGCCGTTCTTAAATAAAGATCAATTGGCCACCCAAAAAATAAAAGTTCTGCATATGAAATTACACGAGCACAAATATTCTTAAAAAAAGGAATTTTTGGCCACCAAAAAATAACAAAAATATTGTTATATGCAGGTCAATTATTTTCATTTTTTTTGGCAAAGAATTTTATTAAACCTAAAAAGTCTTCTATCAGCAGACCAGCTGATCATGAAATTAGGTTATCTCAGAATCCGAGTCCCTCTCTTCTGACCGCGCCTTCTCTGAATGAACTTATAGACAAATTTTATCTGCGCATAGTAAATTTAAAAAAGGTCTTTATATTGACAGCACCTATTTGACTATTGGCACACCAATTTATATGAGTTATAACGCACATTTTGAAAATATGCATTATACATGCATATTTAGGAAAAATGTTCAACACAAAATTGTAGATCTCATCGAGATCTACAACTTTCGTGTTGAACACTTTTCCTAAAAATGCACGCACAAGGCGTATTGCCGCCCTGATCGTAATTATAGCAATTTTTTGACAAATTTTTGAAAATACGCTTTGTACATGCATTTTTAGGAAACGTGTTCAACACGAAAGTTGTAGATCTAGATGAGATCTACAATTTTTGTGTTGAACACTTTTCCTAAATATACATGTATAATGCATATTTTCAAAAGGCGCGTTATAACTCATATAAATTGGTGTGTCAATAGTCAAATAGAGGCTGCCAATATAAAGACCCTTAAAAAATAATGTCCCAAAATTGCGAAATATTCAATTAACTCAAACTGTGCATACGATGTATTAAAGAAATTTATTATTTAGAAATGCAATTTTATTTTATATTTTATCTTCAATATTTTTTTTTCGAATTACATGTTTATATAGAACTATTATTTATAATAGGATATGATATAGTAATACATATTAGTCAAAACATTATATATAGATAGTGGAATATATAATTAAATATTAAATATATAAAATAGTTGACATTTTATAATTAATTTCATATATTTGATATATTGTGTTATTTTATAATTATTAATATATTTGTTATATTGTAGATGATTTGTTTGGCGTGAGCCGTGAATGTGTCAAGACAATAAGACATATCTTGGTGAGCTCATATGATGAGACTCTCTATTGGGTTAAAGGCCGCGTTTGCCGCATTAAGGCTTCATTTGGCGCGGCGGTGGCGGGCGACGTTTGGCCACTGCAAGGCGGGTGAACAAACGCCCGGCGGCGGCGTTTGCCGCGTTTGCTCCCACCACGCTATGGAAAAAGCTCCAAAACGGAGCTTTTCGAGCCCCGCCTCCTCCCCTCCGGTCCCATTGCCACGTCTCCACCCGCAGGTGCCGCCCGCCACCGCCGCGCCAAATAAACCCTAACTATGAAGCTGATCAAGAGTGCACGAGCTTGCCATGTTATGAAAACTATAAATATGGGCGGCGGGCGGCGAGAAAATGACACTCTTTTAAATCCAAAAATATTTGATCCCCCGGCAACACGAACTTGTTGGTTCCCGGACGATGAGTTCATATGCACTCCTAGGTTAGCGGCGGCGCCTCCAATTAAAATAATTCTTTCCATCATCATTCTCTCTATCTTATCGTCCCTCGATCATGACCCAATAATCGGTCGACCGAAGATACTACTTTTAATCTTTCTTTGAGAATTAGCTGACCCGAGGCAATACAAGCGTCGTCGTCTTCTGCAGACAATACAAGCTTCTAAGACAAACTATCAATTATTCAGATTCCGTGAACAATGCATGTCAAGATAGTACGTAACTAATGCTCTATATTCGTAACGATATGAGAAAAAACTTTTTTACTAGAGACACCAAGATGGTAATCGTCGGTCGAATATTATGGGCGTCGCGCACTAGGGCTCCGTTTGGCGTGGAGTTTGGACAAAAACTCCATCATCATAGAATGTATATTTGACATGACAACAATTACGACTACCGCTGAGAAAAGAAATTTAGTTTTGAGCATAAAATAGATGAAATTTCATAGGTGAAGTTGGGCATTCACAAACAACAGCTCATAACCACCGCGATCATAACTGGCGAAACGGAACCTAGATTTCTCAACAGTAAGACTAATAAGTTGTAATATTTGAGCGATGATATCCGCACTGCAATTTCGACTATCTGCACTCTATTTGTATGAGTTATTACACGCCTTTTGGAAATACGCCACTTACATACATTTTTAGGAAATGTTCAACACGAAAGTTGTAGATCTACAACTTTCGTGTTGAACACTTTTCCTAAAAATGCACGCACAAGACGTATTGCCGCCCTGATTGAAAGCTGAGCGTAACTATAACGAATTTTTGGAAATACGTCTCGTACATGCATGTTTAGGAAAAAGGTTCAACACAAAAGTTATAGATCTCGAGATCTACAACATTTGTGTTGAACACTTTTCCTAAAAAAAATATGCCAGACGTATTTCAAAAGACGCATAATAATTTGTACAAATAGAATGCAGATAACTAAAACTGCAGAAATTTTGTTCGGCGGCACAAATTTTATATATTAAAAATAGAGAAAAAAAAATGGAATCGGCGACTGGCCCACTTTCCCGCTATAAACACGCAACATAAAACCCACTATAAGGAACGTGACAATAACTAACGCCAAACTGTCACGTAGAATAATTCGCGCAACACGGTGGTGAATCCATGTGGCGCTGTGGCGGCAGCAACAGGGTCGGCTACACCAGTGGTACCTCCTCTCCTCCTAAAATTTCGCATTCCCGGGGGCCGGCGCCGTCTGCCGTGCTGAACTGCAAACAGCTAATACATCTCTTCTCTCCAAACTATAAATTCAGCGAGGCTCCGACTTTACCGGATCTGCCATTTTCGACCACCGTGCAAAGTGACGATCGATTCAGTCCCAAACTGGTCAGCTTTCACTCTTTCTGTTTTTATCCTCCCTGCTTTCTTTTCTTCGATGCTAGGGTTCGATCATTTGTCGGAACTACTGCTGACTTGATTTGTGTAATAAGTATCGAAACCCTTTCTCGTTTCTTAACTACCGGTATGGCTGGAAGTTGATTATATATGAGATTTCTTCTATTCGTTGATTTTGGTTTTGGCTATAATTTTTTACGAGTAAATCCGATCTGGATGCGGATGGTTAATTAGAAGGATTCACGCATCCAGATTGTAGAGTTGTGTTTTGGTACATAATGGTGTTTCTATTAATCCTTATTGACCGGGGATTTGATAATGTAGGAGCGATACCGACTCAGCTACACTGATTTTCTTTGATATTCAACAATATGGAGTTTCCATCAGGGAGTGATTTTTGAATCTACAAAAAAATGTGTTGTCATCTAAATAAGAGGGTTTATCTACTTTGCATGGATCAAGCTTGTAGTGAGCGTGGATTATGGAGAGGATAAAAAAAGTGGAATCGATGGAGATTGAGCAGAATCGCCTGAAGTTATGCAACGACAAGAGTTTTTTGTAAACCATTAAAGCAAACATACTGGTTCCATCAACATACCTAGCTCATCCTCCTTGTGATTCCGGCTCCCACCATTCTTCAACTGCCATCATCACCATCATTACTATGCCCTGCCACTCTATCCAACCAGATCTCAATGGAGATCCGTGTCAAGTCTTATCACAAAAATTGCGTGGGAGAGAATATTTCCCTCTTAAATTCAAAATGCTAGTACTTGATAGCCACCATGCAAGTTTAACTTAGCAGACATGTCACTCGGTTTGAGTCGATGACTTTCTTGCAATGTGTTCGATGTGATTTTCTCCTTTTGCTTGCAAATTTAAAGAAGCAATCACTGCAGTGGTTCACCATCCTCCCACAATCTCACAGAAGAGCGGTGTGACATTTGAGACTGGAATATGAAGATCCTGCAAAAGACGTCGTAGCCAAGTAACTTTAGCGGCAGTGGTACACATGACATGGTAGTTAGAGTCAACACTGAAGCGATGTATCACATCTTGTTTCTTGGTCCAAGAGATCAGAGAGTCTCCAAGAAAGATGCAATATCCACAGGTGAATTTACGGTTAGACACATCGTCAACCCAATCAGCGTCAGTGTATGCACGAAGATCCAGAGATGAGTTAGATGAGAAAAACAAAGATCTGTTAATTGTGCTACGAAGGCAGCGCAATCTGCGTAGAAAAGCCGCATAGTGAGTGTTCCGAGGTTGTGAGACAAAGTGACTGACGATATGAACAACATGTGAGATATTCGGGCGACTGATTGTGAGATAAACTAGTACTCCAACAAGTTGTCAGTATCTGCAGGGATCTGATTGGATTTCTCCTTCTTGAGAACGAAGCTTGAGATTTAGTTCAAGAAGAGTGACAACAGTCCTTTCGTCTGTCAACACAGCTCTATCAATGATCTCATTAATGAACTTTTTTTGGGATAAGATATATCCCATGGGAGAGCGACCTATTTCGAGACCGAGAAAGTAAAAAGAGGCCCGAAATCTTTCATTTCAAACTAATTTCGGAGATAATCCTTGACTTGTTGGATATTCCTTGACTTGTGGTCCGTAATGTTCATGTCATCAACATATAACAACAAAAGAGTGCTTGAGGTATGTGTGAAAAATGCAGAGTCCGAGGGACTTGCAGTAAATCTAGCCACCAGGATGCCTGCAGTGAACCTGGAGAACCATGCTCGAGGGGCTTGTTTGAGTTCATAAAGTGCCTTGCGAAGGTGATAGGATATTGCGGTGGTTCGATAATGTCAGATTGTGGACTAGGTGTGTTAGAGGAATCAAAGTCACTAGGGGGAGTCTCAGTGCGATCTGGTATAGTGGGAGAGACCGGAGCAGATGCTTGAGGCGTGGATGAAGGTAAGGTATCGAGAAATTTTAGGTCATCAGGAGTAGATGATGGTAGAGGTACACATGGGTTAGGTAGAGCGTAGTAGGGGAGATTCTCGAGAAAGATAACATGATATGAGATGCGCATACATCCGACAACGCGATCGAAACATGGATAGCTTTTGTTTTGAGAGTTGTATCCGAGGAAGACACGTTGCAGAGCAAGGTGACAACTTGTTGTGTTCTATTGCTGTAAGTTGAACAATGCATGTACACTCAAACACCTTTAAGGAGTACAAGGGGATTTTATTGTGGAGGCGTTGATAATGAGATATGTTTTGAAGATTGATAGTAGGTATTCTATTAATCAAAAACACACTTGTGAGAACAGGTTCAACCTAGAACTGAACAAGAACAAACGATGTTAGAAGGAGAGAACGAGCAACCTCCATGATATGATGATGACATCGTTCAGCTACCCTATTTTGTTGATGAATGTGCGAACATTAGTATTGAGCAAGAGTTCTTTGAGATATAACAAATTGCTTAAACACGTACGTGATATATTTTCACTAGAACTAGATCGAAAAGTTTTGATTTTGATAAAGAAATGAGTCGCTACCATAGTATTAAAATCAACATACTTAGAAAATACATATAATTTATCATTTAATAAGTAGAGCCAAGTAAAGCGAGAATAATCATCAACAAAAATAGTATTTATTTCTGCTTTTTGAAATACGAAGATAAGAGCCTCGTACATCAAAGTGAACTAATTCAAAAAGAGCAGAAGATATAGAAAAAGTGGAAGAAAAAGATGTGTCAATACGGCGATCTCTAATACAACTGATACATGAATTAAGCGTTTTAATAGAGGTGGTTCCAAGAGCTCCAGATGAAACGAGGAATTGAAATCGTGGCAGCGAGATGTGGGCTAGATGTTGATATAAAGATCACACATGGTCGTCGACACAGAAGTAGAGGGAACACTCGTAGTGGCAGCAATGGACGACAGCGGAAGATGAAGAGTATCAACGTGGTAGAGGCCGTTCCTCCAGTGTCCCTTAACCCTCCCCGTAAGAGGATCTTGTATCAGACAAGTGGAAACATTAAAAGAAAGAGAGTTCATGTCGGTAATTTGTGATACAGATAAGAGATTCATAGCTAGACGAGGGACATGCTAAACATGAGGAATAGTGAGGAGCATGGCGCCCGGGAATCTGTTAGCGGCTGCTTCTTGGGCTTTGCAGTTGGCGAGAGCAATGACATTCCCTAGTACTGTGAGTCTATGACTATCATGTTGTTTGTGCCACGTACACCACTTTTGTCCAGGAGAGGTTTGCTCGAGTTTGTTAGGACGAGGTCCAGAAGATGTGGACTTTGGAGGAGGCTGAGTTGCCACAACAACAAACAGAGCAAAATCAGTGGGCGGAGTGGCCATGACAGAGGGTTCCAGAGAAGAGTTTGTCTCAAGAGCAAGCCTTCGATTTTCCTCAGCAGTGAGTTCATTCACCATAATAGAGAGAGAGAGAGAGAGAGAGAGAGAGAGAGTTGCAGAACGTTGGAGGAGGATGTCTGTGAAGGTCTGATATTCAGGCGGGAGATGCATGAGGAACTGTAACAGCCGATGACGATCATGAATAGCACGACACTGGTGGTAGAAGGGACTATTATCTCTGGACATAGGAGTAGGCTCCATGATACTGAGTTGGTTTTAAAGATCCATCATAGCTGCGCGATATTGTCGGATAGTGAGGTTCCCTTGTTTAGTGGACTGAATGGTTTGAAGAAGCTGGAACTCATGAGCGTCTAGGTTGTGTCCATGATGGTGGCCGGATATGGCGTGGAGATCGATCTCCGGGTCCCATGGATCCTCATCCTCATAATGCATGGGGTTGTCTATGTGAGGTCCCCTTTCGGCTACCACAATTAATTTTATAGCTAAGCTCATTTTCAATTCATTCATCGCAACACATCGTAGAAACATGCACAATAGTACAAAGTATAACACATAAAAACTTTTTTATTTCGTTATAAACTTCGATTACAAAGATACATAACATCCAGATATACGGTTATGTCAAAACTACAACTTCCTCTATTTCAACACACCACTAACTCAAAACTATTAGTCATTTATTTGGTTATATACATGACACTGTAAATTCTGACACGCCTCTACATGTCTCTCAAGAGCTTCCTCAATTTCAACAAATATCTTAACCTATACCTTAGCCCTTTCTTCTGCTCTCTTTCGTCGTTCTTCATCGGTCAGTCTTCTAGCTGGGTCCGAACCTACGCTGGGACCCTAAAAATTTAGACAACTACGGAGTTAGTCATAAACAATACGACTAAGTACTTTACCTCTTCAAATGCTGTACAAGCAAAAAAGGAAAGTAAGTAACAATATGCATAATCATTTTAAGGTGCAGTAAAAGCAAGAAAGTACAATACTATGTAAATAAATAAGATTCTATATTCTTGTATTTTCTGTTATTTTGTTCTTAGGGTTCTTCAAGATCATTGTTCCTTTTATTCATCATGTTCTTGTAAATTCAATCTTTTAAATTAGTGTCTGTCATTTTTTTCTTCTTTAAATTTTCCTCCTTCTATCTCTCTCTATCTCTCTCTCCCTCCCGTCCTCCTCTCTCGCTCGGTCTAGCTAGCGCCTCCTCCGCCGGCGGTATCTCCCGCAATTGTTATCGCCCCTGCTACCGCTCTTCTCTCCACCGCGATACGCTAAGCGGTATCATTGGTCCGACCTGCCGGACCGCCCGCCACCGTGCCGCCGGAAACTCGACACTATGACCGTCACCACCCGCCAAAACCCCGCCGGCTCCCTCGACGCGACGGAGGATCTCCGCGCCCGCGCCGACGCCCATGAGGCGGACATCTCTGAACTGCCATTGTCCTTGGCGTCCATCCACGCTCTCGCCCTCGCCAACCAGAACACCAACGCCGCCATTATCGCCCGCCTCGAACAATTCTCGCCCGCCTCCCCCCTCGCCGCCGCATCAACGTCCACCCGGGAGGGCGACTCGATCCTCGGCCAACCCCCCGTCCCGCAACAGCCGTCCGTGGCGGCCGAACCGCGCCTCGCGGCCCATCTTACAGCTCCCGGCAGACCGCCCCTCGCCTTGGAGCTGCCGTCCTTTACCGGGGTCGATCCAATGGGATGGATAGCTCGCGCCGAGCAATTTTTCGACCTCCATTACAATCACGACGATGACAAGGTGGGCACTGCTGTAGTCGGCCTTTCTGGCCCCGCCTTGCATTCGGCGCGTTGGCTCCGTCAGGTGCAACCCCACATTTCGTGGGCCGAACTAAAGCACGAAATGATTCAACGTTATGATGCGCGCCACTCCGGCTCCGTCATTGAGCGCCTCTGCAACATTCGCCAGTCCGCCGATCTGGATAGTTATATTGATGAGTTTGTGGCATTGGTCTCCCACGTACCGGAGCTTCCACCGGACCACTATTTGGGCTTCTTCCTACAAGGATTGCTACCCGCCATCCGCTCTCTCCTTCGCACTCATCACCCCCACACCGTGTCGGCGGCGATCGACCTTGCTCGCGCCGTCGAAGCGGATTTGGGCATTCGCCACCCGCCACCAGTACACCATCCGCCACCTCGGCCGACTCTGCCTCGTGACGTGGCTCCTCGAGCATTCCCACCAGGTGGCCAACGGCTGGGCCGCCCCACCCCCCACCGTTTCTCCGATGGGGAATACAACGACCTCCACCGCAAGGGCTTGTGCTTCCGGTGCCGTCAACCTTACTCTCCCAATCACGTTTGCTCGGTCAAAGAATTTCATGCTCTGTTTGGGGAAGACACTTCCACGGAGGAGCTGGCCGAGGGCGACGAATTGGCCCTACCCGAGACCACCGATCCACCCCTTAACCCTACCGAGCCCTTCCACTGCCTGGAGCTCCCTTACTTCTCGATCGGCGGCATCACGGGCCCCCGCACGATGAAACTCCAAGGCCGCATACGGGACCGCGACATCGTCCTCATGATCGACAGCGGCACGAGCCACAACTTCATCTCGGAACAGCTGGCGCGAGACCTTGCTCTCGCCCACCTCCCATCCGCGGAATTCACAGTTTGCTTGGGAGACGGTCGCCGACGGCCGACACAGGGCTTGTGCCAAGCGGTCACGTTAACCATGGGCTCCTGCACCGTCACGACCGACTTCTACATATTCGGGTTGGGTGGCATTGACGCCATCTTGGGACTTGCATGGTTGCGAACACTGGGCGACGTTCGGGTAAACTGGGCAAAGATGACCATGAACTTTCAACAGGGATCGACTTCGTGCTGCCTTATGGGTGACTCGACCCTCCTCCGTACGCCAGTCTCGTTCCGGGCCCTGCAACGCACCTCGACCGTAGACTTTTCCGCATGGCTTTGGCCTCTTCAGGGCGACTAAGAGGACACGAGGCCCTTACCGGACGATCTCCGGGGCATCTTGGACGAGTTTGCCGAGATCTTTGTGGCCCCGACCGGCTTACCCCCGGTCCGCCCCACTGACCACGCCATCGTCCTCCACCCGGGGACAGCTGCGGTGTCAGCTCGACCGTACCGCTATGGACATGTGCATAATGACGAGATCGAACGCCTGGTACGGGAAATGCTTTTGGGAGGCATCATTCGCCCCAGTGCCAGCCCCTTCTCCAGCCCGGTCCTCCTCGTGCGTAAGAAGGATGGCAGTTGGCGCTTCTGCGTTGACTATCGGGAGCTCAACAAGGCAACCGTCGCCGACAAATATCCAATCCCGGTCATTCAGGAGCTCCTGGACGAGCTCCATGGCGCCACCTTCTTCACCAAGCTGGATCTCCGATCCGGCTATCATCAGATTCGTGTGCGGCCGGCGGATGTTCCCAAGACTGCGTTTCACACTCACGATGGCCACTTCGAGTTCCTGGTAATGCCGTTCGGTTTGACCAACGCCCCGACAACCTTTCAGGCTACAATGAATGACATCTTTCAACCGGTACTCCGCAAACATGTCCTTGTTTTTTTGACGATATCTTGGTGTATAGTTCCAATTGGCAGGAACACCTCCGGCATGTCCGGGCCACCTTCCACACCCTTCGTGGCCACAATCTCGTCCTGAACCGGAAAAAAGTGCTCCTTCGGGGCCACTGCGGTTAGCTACCTGGGCCACACCATTTTGGCCCACGGGGTGGCCATGGATGCCGACAAGATCGCCGCGGTGCTCCACTGGCCGACCCCCACACCCGTCCGCGAGGTGCGCGGGTTTCTGGGGTTGACCGGCTACTACCGGAGGTTCATTCATGGCTATGGGACGTTAGTCCGCCCCCTCACGCAGCTACTCAAGAGTTCGGAGGAGGGCCCCTTTCTCTGGTCTGCCGCGGCCATGGCGGCGTTTACAGCTCTGCAGTCGGCCCTCGTGCACGGGCCGGTTCTGGCCATGCCGGACTTCCAACAGCCCTTTGTCGTTGAATGCGACGCGTTGGGCACCGGTGTCGGCGCGGTCCTCATGCAGTTCGGAAAACCAACGCTTTTTATAGCCGTGCCTTCTCCTCCACCATTCGCAGCCGGTCGGCGTACGAGAATGAACTAATGGCCCTCGTTTTGGCGGTACAGCATTGGCGATCGTATCTCCTCGGGCGGCCGTTTGTGGTTCGGACGGATCACCACAGCCTCCGCTACCTCCTGCAACAAAAAATCGCAACACCGACACAACAATTTTGGGTCGCCAAGCTCTAGGGCTACGACTTCTCGATCGCTTTCCGCTCCGGTAAAACCAACCGGGCCGCCGATGCTCTCTCCCGCCAGCCGCACGCACCGGAGTTGACCGCCATTTCTCGGCCGGTCTGGGAAGAGGGCTCCGACATTCAGGAGGGCGTCGAGAAAGACCCCTACTTATCATCAATCCGTACGGCCCTCATCGCCGATCCGGCGGCGCACCCTCCCTACTCGCTCATTGGCGGCCGACTGTTCTACCGCGGTCGTCTGGCGCTGTCCGCGTCCTCCGCATGCATTCCGCGGTTGCTGGCCGAGTTCCACGCGTCGCCAACCGGTGGTCACGCCGGCGCATTCCGGACCTACCGCCGACTATCAGCCTCCTTGTTTTGGCCCCAGATGTTTTGTCAAATAAAGGCTTACGTCGCAGCTTGCCTTCCCTGTCAGAAGGCCAAATATGAGTCAATGTTTCCCGGCGGTCTCCTGCAGCCCCTTCCGATACCGGACCGTATATGGGAGGACATTGCCATGGACTTCATCACTCGGCTACCACGGTCTGACGGGTTCGACTGCATACTGGTGGTGGTGGACCGCCTCTCAAAGTATGGCCATTTCATCCCCCTTCGCCATCCGTACACGGCGAAATCGGTAGCGGATAGCTTCATTGCTGGCATCGTGCGCCTCCACGGGTTTCCGCGTTCCATCGTGAGCGACCGAGACCCTCTCTTCTTGAGCAGCTTTTGGACCTCCCTATTCCGTTTACAAGGAACTCAACTTCGCATGAGCACCGCCTACCACCCGCAGACGGACGGGCAGTCCGAGGTTCTAAATCGGTGCCTAGAAACCTACCTCCAGTGCTTCATTGGCGAAAGACCGGGAACTAGGGCCAAGTGGCTTCCTTGGGCGGAGTACTCTTAGAATACGGCCTATCACTATGCGGCCAACACCTCCCCATTCGAAGTGGTTTACGGCCGCCCACCCCCTTCAATTGTGCGGCACCTTCTGAGCGAGTGCCTTGTGGACAGCCTCGCGGTTCACCTTTAGGATCGCGACACTATTCTGGACAGCTTAAAGCATCACCTACGGCGCGCCCAAGCCAAAATGACCTCTTTCGCAAATCGCAAACGCCGGGACCTACAACTCAACATTGGGGAGAAGGTATTCATCAAGCTGCAGCCTTACCGGCAACTGTCCGTGGCTCGCCGCACGTGCCCAAAGTTGGCACCACGTTTCTTTGGCCCATTCGAAGTGATCGGCCGAATTGGAGCAGTGGATTGCCGCCTTCGGTTACCGGACGACAGCCGGATTCACCCTGTCTTCCATGTATCGCAGCTTCGACGGGTCGTCGGCGACCACCCGAACGTGGATCACATCCCTACCGATTTGGACTATTCAGGTACGGCACCCTTGTACCCAGCCGCCATCATCGACCGTCAGTCATCTCACTCCGGTGCGGAATTTCCCGAGGAAGTCCGGGTGGCGTGGCGGCATCGACCCCAGTACGAGAGCACGTGGCTGATTCGAGATGACTTCCGCCGTCAATTTCCAGATTACTGCCTTGAGGACAAGGCCAATTTACCAGACGGCGACATTGTTACCGACTTGCAGGAAGGAGAACCGCCATGGCGGGTGTACGCACGACGACAACACGGATCGGGCAACAAGGAAGCATCGGGGAAGGTGGTGTCGTCCGACGTTGGGGACGGCGACACCGTGGGCGACAGCGAGACCGGCGGCGTGGGTGAAGGCTTTGGGCATGCTTAGTGTTTATTGTTTTGGCTAAGGGGTATTTTGGGGTTTTTGGTTTGGGACCTCATAGTATAAGAGGTTATGTTTAAACCTAGAATGTATCTTTGGATCATTTGTCTAAGTTGGGGCTGCTCCCCTTTTCCTCCTTCTCTCTCTCTCTCTCTCTCTCTATCTCTCTCTCTCCCTCCCGTCCTCCTCTCTCGCTCGGTCTAGCTAGCGTCTCCTCCGCCGGCGGTATCTCCCGCGATTGCTATCGCCCCTGCTACCGCTCTTCTCTCCGCCTTGATACCCTAAGCGGTATCAGTCCGCCTGAGGACTCTTTATCAAGGAGGTGGGGTCTTCGATCCCCAGCCTCAACAACCCGTTGTCCCTGTGGTTGGGGCTGGAGATGGGTTGGGGTGTATGGGCTGCAGTCCTGATAATGGCAGGAAGGCTAGGTGAATTGGGCTGACAGCCCCCTGGTGGATTCCAGGGTGGGCCTGTCCTACGTCAGAACCGCACTTTGGGCATTCCAGGTGTTAGGAATCTAAACTCTTCTTTAAATCAGCCGGTCTACCCTCCAAACCAGCCCACAATTCTCTCACCCCATCAAAAAGACCACCAAAATATCACCATTTAAATCAAAACTCATCAAAATTTTGTAAATAAAATAATTTGCCGATAAAAATAATCGTCAAAAATAAGTACGATAAAACTTTTTGAAATTCACGACATTGCTTTTATGCTCTTGTCATCGGGGATTTAATTCATATTAATTTTTGTGTAGCCATTTGGATCGTTGCAGTCCACCTCGAGCCATAAAAGGCGTTTGTATTTATGTCCAATTGTGTACTGTTATCACAATTTAAACGTAATCCCTTGATGTGTCACTTAGCCATCTCCTCCCGCGTGAGGCCTTTGAAGAATGGTGTGCAAGTCACCTCTTTGTTCTTGGGACTAGTGGAGGTGCTATCGAGTGGGTAGAAGCGCACACAAATAGTTCGTGAATAATTCAAGAATCGATTCGTGAAAATTCAATTAAGATTCGTTTTTTTTTTCAAATTCGAATCCAAATTCAGATTCAACTGGTATTCGAATCCGAATATGAATAATATTATCTCTATTTACAAGATTGGCGAATAGTTTGCGAATAATAACAATATATACTAAACATTAATCCATATTAATTTTGTTGTGTTTGAAAGGAAAATTCAAATTCGAATCGAAGTCTGAATCCAAATTCGAATTCAAATTCGAATACAGGATTTCGGGACGAGTTCGAATTTGAATGATCCAAATTCAAATATTCGAATGAATTCGTATCAAAATCTCTGCATTCTATGACATATTTGGATTCGATTGAAGAGTTATTCAACTCGATTTAGTTCATGAACACCCCTAGTCATCACCGTGGAGGCGACTACTGTACATCCAATCTATCGGTAGATGCTTTTCATAAATGCGAACGATGCTTATTGTCATGCTAAGATCAGAGGGAACCTCAAACTCCACATCGAGGCAAAGCCTCTCCTATAAGCTTGCTATGAAGACACGCACTTGCTGCTTTAGAATAATAATGGATGCTTGGGCTGGCAAATTTAGAACTTCTCTAAGTATTTTGTCCCTCCCGCTTGAGGGAGACAAGGTCACTCACGGGGTTGCTGCAAAGAGGTGATCTGAAACACAGGTTATAATGGTGCTTGAAATCGCCTATGTTCATGCTGTTGGTTTGTTTTGGTTGACTTGGTCAACAGTTGTGTTATTTTAAGATGATATGTATTTTGAATTAATTATTAGGAGAGAGGGTGTCCCGCATTTATTGCGGAGAGAGAATTTGATGTTTTTTTTGGTTTGCCTATAAATAGGCTTGAGTGTTTGTAAATTGATAAGAGTTGGAATAGAGAAATTTGGAGAGCCCATTTTTTCTTTTCGGCAGATTTAAGAGAGAGTGTAGAGAGAGAGAAAAGATAGGAAATATTCCCGCAGGAATAATTGTTTGGATCTCGCCATTATCTCTCGCCACCTCATCTCGCATTCTCCCTCTCGTCAGCCACCTCCCGTTGGGTACCTCGCCTGGACAAGCAGCAGCTCTCGCCTGCGCCAGGACGTGGAGGAGTGGAGCAGCCCGCCAGCCGTGCGCCAACTCGCGAGTGTGTCAGCTCGCCGGAAGGAGTCCTCGCCGCCGTGCCTCGCCGAGGAATAGTGGAGCTCGCCGGAGTATCTCGCGTAGTGGGTGATCGCCGGAAGGAGTGTGTGAGCCTGCCGAGGAAGAGTGGAGGTGCTCGCGTGAAAGTGTGTCTCGCCGTGGAGAGTGCTCGGCGAGAGGAGGTAGCGTGAAGAAGGGAGTGCTCGCCAATTTGAGTTCGCCGGAGGGTGTTTGCTGCGAGAAGTAGAGAAGCGGGGAGTGAGCTCGCGTGAAGGTCTCGCTTCCAACAAGTGGTATCAAAGCGAGGTTGCAAACCTTTGCGGTGACTCGGAAGGTTTGAGGAGTAGAAGCAATGGAGACAGGTGGAGCTATGCCGGGGCAAGTCCCCAAGCTGACGAAGACCAATTATGGGAATTGGAGTATACAGATGCGAGTGCTACTCGCCTCCAAGGAGTTGTGGGATGTAGTGGAGAATGGGTATGAGGAGCGCACTGCTGCAGCAGAGGCGACGTTGACTAACGCCCAGAAGACAACACTTAGAGAGGCAAGGAAGGCGGACAAGAAGACTTTGTTCTTGTTGTATCAAGGGGTTGACGAAGCAACCTTTGAGAAGATCTCAGACGCGAAAACTTCCAAGGAGGCATGGGAGGTGTTGCAACGCTCCATGCAGGGGGTAGACAAAGCAAAGAAGGTGAAGCTACAGTCCCTCCGTGCGGAGTATGAAGTAACGAAGATGCAGAGCACCGAGAAGGTCGATGACTATGTGACCCGTCTGCGGACGCTCACAAATGAGATGAAGAGAAATGGGGAGACGATCGAAGATGTGAGCTTCATGGAGAAGTTGTTGAGATCTATGTCGAAGAAGTTCCGCCATATAGTGGTGGCAATTGAAGAGTCGAAGGACCTCACCGAGATGACCGTGGATGAGCTTGTAAGCTCTTTGCAAGCCCATGAGTATAGGATGTTGCAAGACGATGAAGAAGTGAGTGGCTTGGGAAAAGCACTCCAGACCCAGTTGAACTTTGGGGAGAGTTCAGGAAGAGGAGGCGGTCAGCGTGACCGAGGTCATCAAGGCAGAGGCAGAGGTAGAAGAGGAGGTAGAAACCAAAATTTCCAGAAAGAGGCGGAGCGACCTCAAGGAGGTTGGCAAGAAGGAAGAGGAAGAGGAAGAGGCCGAGGAGATATGTCCCAAGTACAATGTTACAACTGTAACAAGTATGGGCATATGAGCTACGACTGCTGGAGTCCGAGGAAGAGAGAAGAAGCTAACCACTATGCGGAGGCTAGGAACAATGGGAACAATGCTGGAGGTGGAAACCCGATGATGTTCCTAACCTACCGAGGTGCGGAAGAAGGGAGAAGTGAAGTGTGGTACCTGGACACAGGGGCGAGCAACCGCATGTGTGGAGATAGAGAGATGTTCACAAACCTTGAACCCATTGGGGGTGAGGTTAGCTTCGGGGATGCGTCAAGATCTCCTTGGAAGGAAAGGGTTTGGTGGAGACGAAGCTGAACGGGGAGAGAGTACACCTGAACGATGTGTACTATGTGTCAGGGTTGAAGACCAACATCTTGAGCATTGGGCAGTTAGTGGAGAGAGGCTATTGCGTCCAGATGAAGGATGGGTCTCTGTCAATGAAGAATGTTCAAGGGAAGGAAGTAGTGAAGGTGGAGATGACGGCGAACCGTCTCTTCACGTTGAAGATGGATGCTCAAGAGACAACTTGTCTCGCGAGAACGGAGGAAGAGGAAGAAGCATGGCTATGACCCCATAGGATGGGTCATTTGGGTTTCACGGGGTTGAAGCTGCTATCTCACTCAAGGATGGTGACATATCTGCCAATGATCTCACCACCTCAGAAGGTGTGTGAAGCTTGCACGAAAGGGAAGCAGAAGAGGCAGAGTTTTGAAGGAGGGAAGTCCTGGAGAGCAAGGAGGCAGCTTGAACTGGTTCACTTGGACATTGCGGGTCCGTTTGAGACCACCTCAATAGGCGGAAGCAGATACTACATAACCTTCACGGATGACTTTAGTCGGAAGTGTTGGGTATATTTCCTAAGGGAGAAATCTGAGGCCCTTGACAAGTTCAAGGAGTTCAAGGCTATGGCGGAGAAGGAGAGCGGTCAGGCTCTGAAGGTGCTAAGGACAGATCGAGGTGGGGAGTACACCTCGAGGCTGTTTAATGTCTACTGCAAGGAGAAGAGAATCTTACACCAGCTGACGGCGGCGTACTCACCGCAGCAGAACGGAGTGGCAGAGAGGAAGAACCTCACCATCATGAACATGACGAGGAGCATGGTGAAGGAGAAGGGGCTACCGAAGAGTTTCTGGGCGGAAGGAGTGCAGTGTGCGGTGTATCTACTGAACAGATGCCCCACAAAGAGCGTGAAGTTCATGACGCCGTTTGAAGCATGGATTGGCTGGAAGCCAAACGTGAAGCACCTAAGGGTCTTCGGGTGTGTAGCTCATGCTCACATCCCGGAACAAAGAAGGAAGAAGCTCGATGATAGGAGCGAGAAATGTATCTTTGTTGGCTACGCTCCGGAGAGCAAGGCATACAAGCTCTACAACCCGGTGACGGGGAAGGCCATCGTCTCGAGAGACGTGGTGTTCGAAGAAGGCAGCAGCTGGAGCTGGGATGAGAAGACGAGGAGCATGAAGGGCATGTTCTTCGAGGATGAAGATGAAGGAGGTCATGAGGCTGGAGTCGAGGATGGTGGAGTGGAGCCACCATCACCACCGAGCAGGAATTCAGGGGGAGCTTCCACCTCCCACTCAAGAGGGGAAAGCTCAAGTGGAGGAAATTCTGCAGGAGGCAGCGGGAGCCAGAGTGACTCCGAGAGTCCACCACCCAGGATGAAGAGGGTGGGGGAGCTCTATGAGGAGACGACCCCAATCCATACTAACTATTCATTGTATTGCCTCTTAGCAGATTGTGAGCCAAGGTCCTATGAAGAAGCTGCCCAGGAGAAATCTTGGAGGACGGCGATGGATGCCGAGATGGCTTCTATCAAGAAGAACGATACCTGGAGGCTAGTGGATCCACCGGCAGGCCACAAACCCCTCGGGGTGAAGTGGGTCTATAAGGTGAAGAAGAACAAAGACGGCGCTGTGGAAAAGCACAAGGCCAGGCTGGTGGTGAAAGGGTATAGACAAGTCCAAGGAGTGGACTATGATGAAGTCTACGCCCCAGTTGCGCGGATCGATACCATAAGACTGATCATCGCACTGGCGGCTCATTATGGGTGGACAATCTTGCAAATGGATGTTGTGGCGGCGTACTTGAATGAGTACCTGGAAGAGGATGTGTACATCGAGCAGCCTCCAGGGTATGTGGTAAAGGACCAGGAGAGAAAAGTCAGCAAGCTAGACAGAGCCTTGTACGGGCTGAAGCAAGGAGCAAGGGCGTGGAATGGAAAGATAGATGCCTTCCTCCAGAAGCATGGATATGTGAAGTGCCCGTACGAGTATGCCCTGTATGTGAAGATAGAGGAGAACGGGGATACCATGGTCTTGTGTCTATATGTGGACGACATGATATTCACCGGGAACAACCCAACCATGCTTGAGGAGTTCGAGAGGCTTATGAAGAAGGAGTTCGAAATGACGGACTTGGGAGAGCTGAGTTATTTCCTGGGGGTTGAGGTGAAGCAGGAGGAAAACGGGATCTTCATATCCCAGAAGAAGTATGCAGAAGAAATTCTGAAGAAGTTCAGGATGGAGGGTAGCAAGGCTATCTTCACTCCAGCGGACCCAGGGACAAAGTTGAGGAAGGACTCTGAGGAGGAAGGTGTGGACCCGACGATGTTCAAGAGCCTAGTCGGGAGTCTAAGGTACTTGACCTTCACTAGGCCGGACATCATGTATGCGGTCGGGGTGGTAAGCAGGCACATGGAGGAGCCCAAGCAGGATCACTTCACCGCAGCGAAGCGAATCCTAAGATATGCGAACGGAACAAGGGACCATGGCCTGAAGTACTCATCAGGAGAAGAGTTGAAGCTAGTCGGCTACTCGGATAGCGACTATGGTGGAGATGTCAATGATCGGAAGAGCACTTCCGGATACTGTTTTCACATGGGGACGGCGGCGTTCTCATGGAGCTCGAAGAAGCAGGCTACTATAGCCTTGTCATCATGCGAAGCGGAGTATATAGCGGCGGCGGCATGCGCCTGCCAAACCATCTGGCTCAAGAAGCTATTAGAGGAGCTACATTATGTGCAGGACTGGCCAACGACAGTGTTAGTAGATAACATGTCGGCCATCCAGCTCGCGAAGAACCCAGTGCTGTATGGGAGGAGCAAGCATATCGAGACTCGATATCATTTTCTTCGGGAGCAAGTGGAGCTGAAGACGGTCGAAGTAAAGTATTGCCCCACCGGAGAGCAGGTCGCGGACATATTCACTAAGGCGTTGAAGGCAGAGACGTTTGCGAAGCTCAAAGGCAAACTCGGCATGTGCTGCCAAGTTTGAGGGGGAGTTTGTTGGTTTGTTTTGGTTGACTTGGTCAACGGTTGTGTTATTTTAAGATGATATGTATTTTGAATTAATTATTAGGAGAGAGGGTGTCCCGCATTTATTGCGGAGAGAGAAGTTGATGTTATTTTTGGTTTGCCTATAAATAGGCTTGAGAAATTTGGAGAGCCCATTTTTTCTTTTCGGCAGATTTAAGAGAGAGAGAGAGAGAGAGAGAGAGAGAGAGTAGAGAGAGAGAGAAAAGATAGGAAATATTCCCGCAGGAATAATTGTTTGGATCTCGCCATTATCTCTCGCCACCTCATCTCGCATTCTCCCTCTCGCCAGCCACCTCCCGTTGGGTACCTCGCCTGGACAAGCAGCAACTCTCGCCTGCGCCAGGACGTGGAGGAGTGGAGCAGCCCGCCAGCCGTGCGCCAACTCGCGAGTGTGTCAGCTCGCCGGAAGGATTCCTCGCCGCCGTGCCTCGCCGAGGAATAGTGGAGCTCGCCGGAGTATCTCGCGTAGTGGGTGATCGCCGGAAGGAGTGTGTGAGCTTGCCGAGGAAGAGTGGAGGTGCTCGCGTGAAAGTGTGTCTCGCCGTGGAGAGTGCTCGGCGAGAGGTGGTGGCGTGAAGAAGGGAGTGCTCGCCGATTTGAGTTCGCCGGAGGGTGTTCGCTGCGAGAAGTAGAGAAGCGGGGAGTGAGCTCGCGTGAAGGTCTCGCTTCCAACACATGCTGGGTTTCTCCCGCTTCAATTGCACGTAACACAACTGGGGGATCCCATGAGGTGGAAAGAAGCCAAACTGATCCACTCCTCCTAGGGAGTGTGATGACTATAGAAGAACTGCTCACATATGGCAATCCATTCAATAGGGTCCTCTTCGATGTTGAAGAGTGCAAAGTCTAACTTCACATAGGGTAGCATGTCGCCGCCTTCTGATCGGCTACCCAGCTCTTCGAAACGGTTGGTGAAAGGGTGATCACCGTGGGTGGAACTAGCTGCTGGTCAGGGAGGTAGGTGCATACCTTCTATACACGTGGCCAAATCTTTGAAGGTAGCAACATTGGCGGCTTGTTGTTGGGCAACCCAGGCGGCTTGGTCGACCATCATTTTTTTATTAGCTCCATCACTTGAGTTAGAGTAAGACCGCGTTCCTCAATAGCTGTTGAAAATTAAGGACGAAGGTGGTTTCAACCAGTTCCAGACAATGGACTTGCAGATGGAAACAAAAGAAGAGGAAGCATGATTAGATCTTTTCACGCTATGGGCGGTGGAGGTGGAGATGGCGGTGGAAACTAGTTGAGGAAGCTCTGATACCAGATGTTATGGTTTGCCGTTTATGACCTATTGCGAGGGAGAGAGAGAGAGAGAAATCTTGGAGAAGATTTGCACATCCCTTCTTGATTCTTGAAAGGCCTATGATGGAGAGGCAGGAAAGGAATTTCGTCGGAAGGAGATGAGTCGTTGGCATGGAGCTCGGGGCTGGTCGAGGGAGCCCGACTGTTCCTCCCAATGCCCTAGGTGTGAGTTTCGGTGAGGGGAGAGAGAGAGAAAGAAAGTTGATTTGAATATTAATGCTTGCATAAAATGAAATCATCCCATGGCTTCCATCATAAGTATGACAAGGGAGATTTGTCACAAAATATCAAATACTCACTTCACCAAGGCTTACACAAAAGTGAGTAAATATGCAAGGGCACGAAATAAAAAAAAAATACTACCCCAAAATTATAAAGATACTCATTTTCCATCCACTAGGGTTTCCCCCGCGATGGTACGTTGTCCCCCATTTAAAAAAACACTTGTTAGAAGCCAAATACACTTCACTTGAGAAGATGTGTTGAGAATAGTCAGACAGTAAAAAACACATGTAGCCTTGGACACTTCATATAGATCATGTATCCTCCACGGTTGCACCTATAACCAGTTGGTTTTGGGTTGAATGCGTAGATTCTCACAATTCCATCCAACATTACCGTACCAAATCTAATATGAACTAATGGGTCAGTTAACTAAAAAATTCACCGAGTGTAGGAGCCTTATAAACGAAGGGCTATACTGCTCCCTATAGTTTGTTGGTTCTTTGATGGGCAATAGCTTTAATAGTTCACAAACAAGTTTATCATATTTAACATACACGGAGTCGTGCATGGGGTTCCCCCGTACCTCGGCACGACAGTACATTCTACGTTCATCATCCCCGTAAAACTTTTTATCACGCAACATACAAATCTTAATAGAATTTGAGGGGATGCCGACACATTTTTTCAAATTAAATAAAAAACATACAAATTATACCATTAAATTTTTTATATGCACTTATCTCTTCTGTCTAAGGAAGGGGAGCCTTGGCGCACAGGTTGAGGTGTTGCCGTGTGACCTTGAGGTCACGGTTCGAGTCTTGAAAGCAAACTCTTGCAAAAATGCAGGGTAAGGTTTGCCTACATTTCACCCTTCTGGTGGGACCCTTCCCTGGACCCTCGTTGCGCGGGGATGCTTTGTGCACCGGGCTGCCCTTTATCTCTTCTGTCTAAGGGTACCTACACTCTCTGCTTTGACCTAATGACCCCAAGAATGCTAGCTGGATTACACAACTAGTATTATACAAGAGAAGATCTTTAGCTATGTGTTTTAACAAATTGAATTTGGGTGGGGATACACTGAGCCACATGCTAAAGAATAGTGTGTTCATCATTCTGCATGCAAAGGAACATTGACACGACATTCTCTTCAAAAAGTTAGCTAGTTAGAATATTCAAGTTATCGTACTTGCTTTTCAAAAGAAAACTTATGTGAATCTAGAATAATCATCTGCAACTACAAGTGAATATCTCTTCAAAAAAAAAAAAAACTCTTGTGAATCTAGAAAGCCAATATTAACTTTTTAAGTTATTGTTTGTGACTTAGTCCTTTCCATTGTGCGTAGACTTTTCAAGTAAGTTTTAAATGAAGTGTCCAAACATAGCTTCTCTCCTCAGAATTATTATGACTTCCCGCACAGCTTATTAATATCTAGCCTCGGAATTATTATGACTTCCCGCACAGCTTATTAATATCTAGCGCTTTTGTCTCGCGTACGTGAAGTGGTGGTGGGTATAGAGTCCAGTTTGAGCGATCCAGCCTCAACTTGGAAATAAAAGTTTCTATTTGGATTTTTGAGTCAAGTCAAGACAGGTTGAACTGAAAGCGGTCGATTTCTGGTCCAGTTTTGAGCCGAGTCTATTCATTTATAATATATATATAGAGAGAGATAAAACCAGCTGATGCCGGTCTCAAGCCCGGATGAAAAATGGTGAGGGTTGTGTTAGGTAGACGGCCAGCATAAAATTTAGTCACTCTTATGAATATGGATCTTTTGAAAAATTACTGTATATATATATGTAGATATGTTTGTACATTTGGTCAAGATTATTATATTTGTATATATGTATTTAAAATTTGATATAAAGTTATATCACGACTTATAATATAGGTATAATTTGATTCATTTACTGAATCGAATTAATTTTGATCAATTGTGGTGTGTGAGTTTTGAGCTTTAGATGTATTAACGGTGAAATGGATCATGAATGCGTTAGAGCTTTAGGATTCAAAACTCATCATGCTTAACATTATCATGCTATCTGAATGCAATTCTTGATGATATCCCCTGAAATTTATCAGCCTTATTCGCCGCAGTTACGCGAGCAAATCATGAGCTTGGGGTGCCTCGCGTGCCGAAGCATCGACAGTCCAACACAGTCCTTCCGGAGCTACTCCGCCTCGAGCTCCGACAACGAGGGCCGATGCGCTGCCATGGTGGGCTGCCTGACCAGGACGACCTCCGGTCTGCCGGGAAATGACACGAGAACCGCGAAGGTGACCCCGCTCTCGACCATCACAAATGTGCAGGACACAGCGGAGGCGCCGCGCCTCGTGCGTAGCCGTGCGGTCAACAGAGACCTTGTCAGGGACTGGAACTTTGACGAGTTTCTCATGGAGAGCTGATCAGAGGGGACACATGTTCCCAGGCATTTCAGCCCTTTTTGTATATATATATATATATATATATAGATGCTCATCCACGGCCTTCCTCGCTGTTTACGGCAGCTGTGCGGCGGAGTCCACGCAGATCCTCCATGCAAGTGTTTTACTCCATACCTCATAATGGGGGTACCAAAGACAGCGTGCAGAGAAACTCAATGAGCTCAATAAAAAGTAGAGGAGAGGTTATGCAAAAGCAGCTCTGAGGACTATAATAAAGTCGAGGAGGAGGAGGACTTGGGAAACTGTTTGGAAAACTCCAAAATCTGATTAACAGACATTTTTCATTGATGATTGTGATTTGTGTTTTTCACATTTGTCGACGCCTTCTTCCAATCACAATGCTCCTCTGCTCCTGGGCCTCACAATGTTTTTGCTCCTTTGACTCTCCCTATACTACATTATACTACTATACTTATACAGTTATAGTATATATATATATGTGCATTTGCCGGGATCTCCTCTCTAAGTTTGTAAAATTATAGATTGCACCCCTCTTATTATTGAAATTACAAAAACCTCCCCTCAATGTTACAAAACATTAACATTTACCTCCCCTGAAGTTCACATTTTATAACATTCATGCACAAAAATACTCCCTTCGGAGTACATTTCCAGGAGATATTTTGTGCATGGAAGTTATGAAATATGAACTCCAGGAGAGGTAAATGTTATGTTTTATAACATTCATGGGAGGTTTTTTTTAAATTTAATAAGAAGAGGGGTGCAATCTGTAATTATGCTATCTTCGTGGGGAAGTTTTGGTAATTATTCATATATATATATATCTTTATCTTTATTATATAAAAAAATATGCATATTTGGAAGCACACCATGCTTTGATTTTTGACCGTCCGATCAAACAAAATCAAAAGCTTTGATTTCAAGCAAAATCAAAAGCTTATTTGCTTTTTCCCTAAAAGAATGCTGCTCAATCCCATCTTCTCATGGTAATATATGTTTATAATCATAAAACATATTTACTTTTTCCCTAAAAGAATGCTGCTCAATCCCATCTTCTTTTCAAGTCCATGAATGAGCATCAGTAATATAACATTTCTACATTAACATAATTTATTTTTCAGTACCCTAAACTAGAACTGTCAAAAAAAAGGAAAGCAAAGAACAAAAAAAGGAGATTTTTTTTGCTAGTACCACTGCAAACTTTATTGATACGAATCAAAACATTCTTTATAATTATAGCAATCTCTATCAACTTCAATTATGCATGTTAAAAAATTAAGCGGTGGTAAAAGCAGAGTGAAATGGGGGAGCGATTATTACGACCGGGCTCCTTTCCGAGATCTAGAACCAGGTGGAAGGAGGATTTGCAGCGTGGAGCTATGAAGGGGCACGGTTTAGAGTGAGAAAAAACTAAAAAGGTAAAGGGCGTGGGGAACCCGTTCCGTAGTCGCACGCGGGCAGTTTTCGATCGTCCGGACGGAAATCAGCTTCCGAAATGGGGAGATGTACAGGATTATCATGCGGATAATGTCAGCTAATAAATAGCTCAGCTCCAGGAGGCAGACCTCTTGGGAACAGGCTTCATGGCCTTGTCTTCTTCAAGGGATACCATCCCCACATGCGTGGGGTCCTCCAGCATCATCTTTGCCACCAAGTAGCCGGCGATGGACCAAGTCTGGAACTTTCTGGCTTGCTTTCCGACATAGCGGCCCAGCTTCCCGTCGTAGTACTCCGGCCACCCGTCCTTGAGCAATCTGCTCTCCGCAAGGTCAAGCGCTTTTCTGGCAATCTGCGGCCTCCCGGTCTTGATGCACGCCGCAGTCAGCATCCATAGAAGCACTGCCCATGACAAATTAGCATCCATAAAATAATGCATGAAACGTAATTGTAAGAAAAACTAAAATGTTAATATTTGATATGCAGAAACGGGTCATTAGCTTTATGGAGAGTGGTGGAGAGTAATAACCTGGCCAAGATCCGCCGTTGTGGTAACTCCACCTGGTGTTTTTAGGATCACAGCCGGTGACGACCCGCCACTCGTAGCTCTCTATAGCAGGATAACAAATCTTGAGCGGCATCTCCCCCACCAGTTCCTCCCAGCGCCCCTCGATGAGGTCCATGATGGCGGTGGACTGCTCCGGCGTCGCCAGAGACGACAAGATGGCGAATAGATTGCCGAGGGCAAACCAGCGGAAGTCCATCCTGGCGGGGCTGACGTTGCCGATGAAGTAGCCGCCGCGGCAGGGCATGAAGTCGAAGAGCCAGTCAGGGATGGAATCGGGGATGACGTTGAACTTGTTGACGGCGGTGTGGGAGTACTCCTCGGTTTTGTAGCGGTAGATGACGTTGAGCTGCTGGAAGTCCAGCCAGAAGTAAGTGCGCATGTGATAGCTGAGAGCATGCAGTCGCTTCACTATTCGCTCGATGAACTCCTTCCCCTCCGCGTCGTGCTTCAGCATGGAGAAGGCGCACCTCAGCGCCATAAAGAATAGGGATTGGATTTCAATTGGATAGCCATATATGCCCTGCATTTTATTCATTCATTACAAAGCTTCACAGTCCAGCTCCTATATTCAACATTCACTGAGCATTTTCAGGCTTTGACTTGTTGGAAACAAGTGAACACTTCTCAATCTGTTTTTAAAAAAGTATACCCACTACATACGAGAGTAATCATTCACAATGAGTTACTGAATAATATAGGGTGGGTATCGGCCGTCGTATATCAAGATGAAGCAATTGTAACGGGTTGGTGGCTCCTCCAGCTAACTTCTTTTGGAAAAACTGTGTTTGAAATGTCTTCACATTTGTCAACTTGCCTTGATAACCTATCACCATTGAATGTAGATGCAGTCTATCCAAATAATACATATTTAGGCACCCATATCGTTTTTGTCCAACAAGTCACTCTCTTCTTCTTGTGTGCAGGCAAATGCAGTTTGCTGTCTCAACATGAAAAAAGGGCAGCCCGATGCACAAAGCATCCCCGCGCAGCGAAAATGTAGGCAAATCTCACCCTACATTTTTGCAAGAGGCTGCTTTCAGGACTCAAACCTGTGACCTCAAGGTCACACGGCAAAACCTCAACCAGCAACACCTCAAGGTCAAACGACAAACCCTACCCTGCATTTTCGTTGTCTCATCATGAAAGGGAAAATTTTAGTCTGAGTCATGGTGATTGTGGTAATAAGATGCTGTGATGCTTTGCCAATAATATGACATTGGCCGGCATCAAACAATATTTTGTAACCATTTTGAACCAACAGACTCAACAGATTGTGAGCCAATTCCGAGGCATATACATTTTAATCACTTTGTGTGTGTCTTGATTACTCACTACAGCAACATCACCTTTCCCTTCAATTTTGAGGGCTTTCCCATTGCCTAACATGACATTTGCTAATAGCTTTTCTTCAAACGGGACATAGGTGACTCGGTTATAAGTCATATGATTAGAGCAGACACTATCTATTATCCATACATTGTTGTTTTGCTTTTCTGTTTGCAGACAGATAAAGAACATTTATTTTGGTTGGTTGGTCTCCATATATTTAGCTTCCGCTGATCGTCCCTCCTTATTTTTGTACAACAATGGCGGTACAAATGATTAGCTCATTTGCAAGTTTTATAGCGATAGAAACAAGTTTTGCAAGATTTACAACTTTTGTAAGTTTTACGAGTTTTACTTTTACATGATATACAATACTGATTGCATTATGGTTGGTTTAAGTCCCTTCTCTACCCTCTCCACATCTATTTCTTCCTCTTGAAGTGCCCCTGAAAGGACATTGAGGAGTATCAGCACCCTTCTGCTCATGCAATTCTTTCTCTACATTTCTATGGAGAGTATTTCCTTTCTTGCTTTGCCAATTCATTTGCAAGGCATGTTCTGCAGGGATTTCTGTTCTTTTGAGTCTCTCTTCACGAGCTGGGAGAGATCTTTTAATTTCAAGGAGGGAAAACTTGTTTAAATCTTTGGCCTCCACAATCACGGTTACAATATGATCAAACCTTGGGGATAGGCTACGCAGAATTTTAACTCAATTCCGCGGTCACCAACAATATCTCCAATGGTGCGAATATTATTAATGATAACACCTGCTCTGGAGAGAAAGGAGATGTTTTCTCGCTCAGACATCTGAAGTGTATCGAAGTCTTTCCAGGTGGTTTGTAGCATGATTGTAAGTATTTTACTAGTACCTTTAAATTATGTTTGCAAGGTACTCCAAGCTTCCTGTGACGTTTCGGCAGCTATGATGTGTAGAATTAGGGCTTCTTCTTTTCTATTAACACATACATACATATATATACCTCTACAACATCTCTAAACGCACACCACACACTAAACACGCCAACATTCCACCTCAAGGTGGGTGAAAGATATTTACTAAACCCATCTTGTCAGAATTTCTAATCATATCCTTCGAGCTAAGACCTTTGGTCAAACAATCTGCGTCCTGATCATTGCTCGCAATGTAACTAAGCTCCAGTAGCCCACTGTCCAGCTTCTCTTTTATGAAGAACCTATCGATCTCAATATGTTTGGTCCTATCATGTTGAACTGGATTGTTTGCAATACTGATAGCTGTCTGGTTGTCACACCACAACTTCATCTTATCTCCTCAATCCAATTTCAACTTCATCAACATTCCCTTTAGTCACAGAAGTTTAGCAACCCCCAATGCCACACACTAAACACGCCCACAATACTGATTGCTTCTTGCTCCTCCAGGAGACCAAGTTACCTCCTACAAACATACAATAGCCTGGGGTGGGTCTCCTGTCGTCTAAGCAACTTGCCCAATAAGAATCACAATAGCCCTCAATCTTCATGTGCCTGTTCCTTCTGAATAACAACCCCTTTACAGGGGAAGTCTTCAAGTATCGAAGGATCTGGTACACAATATCCATGTGGCCCTTCCTAGGGTCATGCATATAACGGCTCACCACGCTCAAGGCAAAGGAAATGTCCAGACGCGTGTGGCTCAAGTAAATCAGCTTCCTAACTAGTTTCTGGTACATCTCTCGATCGACTGGTTCACCTGCCTCAGCATCCAGTTTACACTTTTGATCGATCGGTGTTGCAGCAGGCCTGCACCACAACATCTTTGTCTCTGTGAGGAGATCCAAAACATACCTCCTTTGGGACAAAACAATTCCCTTTGCACCATAGGCAATCTCAATCCCAAGGAAATACCTTAGCAAACCCAAATCATTTACTTCGAACTCCTTGCCCAACGCCTTCTTGAGGCGGACGATCTCCTACTCATCGTCCCATGTGATGACATACACCGCAAGTATAGTGATGTGGTGACCTTCATTTTCCCTGAAGAACACCGTGTGATCAGCATTAATCTGCCGGTATCCCATCCCAATCATGGTCTTCCTGAATCGGTCAAACCACGCACGGAGAGACTGCTTCAAGCCATAGAGGGACTTCTTCAGTCTACAAACTTTGTCTTCGGTCTCAGTTGTGCCAAACCCCGGTGGTATCTCCATGTACACCTCCTCCGCTAACTCTCCATGAAGAAACGCATTCTTCACATCTAGTTGATGCAACCTCCATCCACCATTTGATGTCAAGCTTATTAGAGTTCGGATAGTGCTTATCTTAGCCACGGGTGGAAATGTCTCGTCGTAATCGATGTCATAGGTCTGGATATACCCCTTTGCGACCAACCGAGCCTTATAGTGCTCGACAAGACCATCCAGGTTCTGCTTCAAAGTGAAAACCCATTTGCACCCGACAACCCTCTTGTTCTTTGGTAGGTGTGTCAGCTCCCAGGTTTTGTTCTTCTCAAGAGCTCTCATCTTCTCCTTCATTGATGCTTTCCATTTTGGATCAGTTTTGGCAACCTGCCAATTATTAGGTACAATAATACTATCCAAAGAGGCAATGAATGCTCCATGAGGAGAAAAGATATTATCGTAGGAGACAAAAGAAGCAAGATCCCAACCGTATATGTTCGGAGGGTTTCCCGCATTGTTGCGAGTAGTCCGCCGGACCGTGGTAGTATGAGATGGAGGGGTAGAAGGAATGATCTCACCAGAAAATGATTGTAGTGGTGGAGGTGCTCCAGGAGTAGAGACTGGTATAGATGAGGGACTAGGCACTGACATTCTAGGCATGAGTACTGGTTCGACAGTATGTTTTCCTCTCCTATGATATGTAAGCAGTTCCCCCTGAGTTGTAGGCCTCGCGCCTCTCACTTCCTCATCTTGCTCTTCATTACTCCCATGCTCCTCCACTGATCCTTCATGCCATACTTCCAGATCTGTCACCAAACACTCCTCTCGCCTCATATTTTCAGAATTTGGCAATTCTAGTGTGAGTTGGGCCTCCTCCTGTCGGTAGTACTACTCCCGCTCTCTGAAGTGTACATCCAGACTCACAAAACTTCTCTTCTCGACTGGACTCCAGCACACGTATCCCTTCTGAGTACCAGAGTAGCCCACAAAGATACACTTGAGTGCCTTCGAATCAAGTTTTCTAATACTCGGTCTGTTGTCCTTCACACAACACACACAGCCAAAAACTTTTAATGGAAGCATCCTTCCATTATGTCCTTGCAACTTTTTACACGAGGATTTCCACCCGAGAATACGTGATGACATCCTGTTAATCAATTGTGTTGTTGTTAACACAACATACCCCCATAAGCTTTAAGGGACTTTCATGTGGAGCATCATACTCCTTGCCACCTCCATCAGATGCCTGTTTTTTCTCTCCGCCGAGCCATTCTGTGCAGGTGTGTATGCACATGTTGTCTGATGCAGTATCCCATGGACTGATAGGTACTCTGTCAATGCCTGATTAGTGTACTCCGTTTCATTGTCCGACCTTAATACATTTATGATTGTGTCGTACTGTGTTTGGACATGCTTATGGAAGTCCCGAAAACATGTAAAAAACCTTACTTTTATTTTTCATCAAATATAACCAAGTGACATGCGAGGCGCAATCAATAAATGTCACAAAATATTTATAATCATTCAAGAAACTTACGGCACAAGGCCCCCAAACGTCAGAATGCACAACATCAAAAAAGGAAGAGTTTATACGTCATGTGCTAACATAAGAGCTTCTAGTAAGTTTGCCTAAGTCGCATGCATCACATACAAGTTTATGTTGATTTGTTTATTGAAACAATAAAGAAAATAGTCTGACTAAAGTGCCGAAAGAAGAATGCCGCAAACGCTGGTGATGCAGTAGAAGCGTATCCTCTGCACTCATCTTCGTTCCTCCTCCTTCTGTCTCCCCCACCATAGATATAAGAGCTACGTCCAATCCTTCCCGATCCAAATACCATAGCCCGTCATGTCAAGTCCCAGTCCCAAGTATCCGCCTCGTCCCTTTCTCCTGGAAGGTCACCTTGGGAATATCAAAATACAACAACAACGACAGAACCCATATAGTCCCCAATCATTGGGGGTATGAGCGGGGGAAGATTGGAAACAGACTTAACCTTTGGCATTATGCACAAAGTGGCTTCTCTCAGAGGAGAGAGACCTAACCTTTGGGAATATCAAAATAAACGACACATTTTAGCTGAAAGATTATGAAACTAATGGATAAAAGGCTAACTGGAAAAGAAGGAGCATACAAGACATTGAATAGTTTTACTGAACCTGTGCAATTGACCGTGCCCTTACCGACCTCTGATTGAAAAGTCTCATCTGCTGTCTGGATGCTATCAACAGTAGCTAGGCGAGTGTAGGAGGAGAACTCACCTGCATCTCCTGTCACGTGTCGTGAAGCACCGGAGTCAATGATCCAATTCGATGTCCTGGACGGGTGGGCATACATAACTGAAGCTGATGCCCCCCTGGTTCCACTCTTGCTTCCTTCATCAGCTTGTTTCCTCTTGAGGCCCTTCATCATGCTCATTATACTTAGTAGAGTCTGCTCCTCCTCGGTGTAAATAACGTCAGCCTTCTTATCACATCCACTAATGCCTAGATTGGCACGATAGCCACCCCTGTCACCACGACCCTGGCCACGTCCACGACCACGTCCACGTCCATGACCACGTCCACGACCACCAAAATCCCCCTCCTTGGGTGGTCTGGGGCAAGCATACAACAGATGACATGTCTCCCCACAATTGTAGCATTGTCGTGTTTCCTCTCGTGGTCTTATAATACCCGTGCCAGTAGCCGCTAGTGCGGATTTAACGGCAGCGGAATCTCCCGTCCCTGCCTGGAGTTTGAACCGGGTCTCCTTCTGAATCATGGTCGAGATGGCCTCTAACAGAGTAGGGATCTTTGTACCTGACAGAAGTAAGGCTCTCCTTTGATTGAACCGTTCATTTAACCCCTTCAGGAACCTCATGGTCCTATCATCTACTATAATCTTGGAAGCCTTACACAGTGGGTCACTGCAACACATACCACTAGAAGCATGGACATAGTCCACCCATAGTCATTCTAACTCTGATGCGTACTCCTGCACAGTCTTCTCACCTTGAACTGTGTCATCAATTTCTCCTTTCACCTGGAAGACTCTGAGAGTGGTTCCAACTCCATCATATGTACTTCGCAACTTGTCACAAACCTCCATGACTGTCTCCAGGTAGGGCTGATATCGAGTCGAGTTCGAGCGATTTTGGCTCGGCTCGAAATCGAAATTTTCGAGTCGAACTCGGCTCGAAATCGGATCGAAATCGATTTCGAGTCGACTCAACTCGACTCGAAATGGCTCGATTCCGAGCTGGCTCGAAATCGAATCGAGCTGATTCAAAATCGAATCAAGCTGGCTCGAAATTATGCAAATTTTCTCTTTATTCGTAATTGGCTCGAAATTAAATTGGGAAACTTCTAAATTTAGGGAATGAAACAATTAAAACCTTCAATATTTTTATTTAGGTTTAAAATTTAGTGTTTTTAATTTTTAAATAATAACATATTAATAAATAAATAATATTTTTAATCAATTCGAGTTGATTCAAATCATATTTCGAGCGATTCAGGGCTGGCTCGAAATCGACTCGAAATCAGATTCGAGTCAAATTGAATCGACTCAAATTGAGTCGAATCAATTGTAACCGATTCCGATTCGGCTCAATATTTGAGCGATTTTCGAGCGACTTTCGAGTTTCGAATATTATGCTCAGCCTTATCTCCAGGCCATCAACCGTGGAAGCAATCGATGAGACAACTAAGCTGAGAAGCCACATGAACACCGTCATGTGGGTTGATTCCCACTCATCTCCTGCAGTTGGGTTCCCTGGCTTCTTCAACTCCCCTGTCAAGAAACCCCCAACCTTCTGCGTTGTAAGAGTCTTCCTCACGCGACGCGACCAACCCAGATAGGTGGTCGGTCCTTCGAGCTTCAGGTTAAACGGTGGAAGGTCCAACTTCACCGGTCGGGGTGATGAACCCAACAGCTTCAACAAAGTAACCACTTCTGTCGGGTCCAACTTCTTGAGGACGTCCTCCATCCTTTCGTAATCATCACTTCCTAGTGCACACACCAATCAAGCAAAAAGAAACAACACTAACTGGTGTCTCTGTCTCAACCTGAACAGTGAGGAGACTCTTCACCAGTAGAAGACCAATAATGTTCCTTGGATTTCCTGAATAAAAAGGGACTCTGCTGTGTGAGAGACCTTTCGTCGAGTGTCGTCAGCTCCCAAGCTGTCGAGAGACCTTTCGTCGTGTGTCATCGAGTGAGCTCAATGTCGTCGTCGAATGTCGTCGTCGAAGAGGTTCCCTTTCTGCAGTGTTGTCCTGTGTTGTGGCTGTGTCGACGAGAGCGAGATTCCAGTGGTAGATCGGGTCGTAGACGAGGCTCCAGCGACGAGATCACTGAGGGAGCGGAGCGACGACGAAACTCCATGAGATCGCGAGGCTTCAGCGACGACGAGGACTCCACGAGATACCACGGGATCACGAGGCTTCAGCGACGACGAGGACTCCACGGGATCGACGATGCTCCAACGAGAACGGCTCATACCAGAGGACTCCACGGGATCGACGATGCTCCCTCCCCCGGCTCTGATACCACGTAGAATTAGGGCTTCTTATTTTCTATTAACACATACATACATATATATACCTCTACCACATCTCTAAACGCACACCACACACTAAACACGCCAACATGATGCAAGGAAATTGATAGGAGAAAGCTAAAGAGAAGAAGACTAGGGGGAGAAATAAGAGAGATTAGGGTTAGAGGGAAGGAGGAGAAATACCTTGATTGTTCATAGTTGCCCCCCAAGAGAGAGAGCCCCGGGTATAAATATACCCGGGCCCAAGAGGGGCCGGCCGCCCCCCCCCCCCCCCCCCCCCCCCCATGGGGCTGAACCGGTGCGGTTCAGCCCCGGTCCGGCAGAATTAGAGAGTGGGGGCTGAACCAGGTGGTTCAGCCCCATTGCCGTCTGTCTTCGCCTTGCTCCGTCGAGCGTAGGTACGCCCAAAAAATTGTGTCGTGTTCGGGGGCGTAATAGAAATATAGTTGCTTTTGCATCCTTTTTCAAATTCTCTGTATAGCCCTTCACTGCAGCAGCAACCCATGTCTTCAAAGGATGTTTTACTATTGGCTGACGATAATTGGATATCCTTCTTTCACGAGCGTCCGCAGTCCTAGTGATCATATCCTTCATCATCAAAGATCGGGACTCCCGTTTGCGAATACACAAAATTGGAAGGGGTAGACGAAGATGTGAACGCAATATGATGAGTAATAGCTTCACACAGCTGATGACTAACAAGATGTCTAGTCCTGGCCAAGAGCAGATACTATAATTACACTGATGGTTTGAATCGAAACTCTAATACCATTGTTAAACCACCGGGAGATTCTCAACTTCCCCCGGTATCTTCTCGCGCACGCACACACGCAGGAAGAAAATATAGTTTTTCATATATATATCACTATTTGGTTTACATTCCACACTTTATATCGACTGAACTTTGGCTTATCTAAACAGTCCACCGTTTAAGACATTTATACATCTAGTAAGGCCCATTAGACCGTTTTAAATTCATTATATGATTACAAAACAACAAACTTTTGCATTTCAGTCCTAGAGGATTACTTCTAACAATAGTTCTTTGTAGTTGACAGTGTGCCAACTTCTAAGTCTGGGAAACTGGTTGTTATTTGTGTCCTTGTCACTTAAGCTTGATTGAGCTTCTTCTGTTTGTCGGCATGGCGCCTACTTCTGGAAATCGGCTTGTACACGCAGCATCATGGTTATTTCTCACTTTGAAGTTGGTCGTTTTTTTGGTACAAACTTGATGTCGACTGATGTACTTTGTAGATTTTGTTGAATACTTCTTTCTTTAGGTAGTCAGACTATTTGTCAGCTGAGAGCCGATTTCTTCTATATCCTTGCTTTTGTGAGAGCTTATTTTGCTTACACTTTGCTAGTAGCGTTTAGAGTATCAAGAGTATTTGTTTCTCTATGGATGGTAGCGGCGAGATCTGGGGACTCACAAGGATTTTGATATACAGACCATGCGCCATTTTTCGAAAGTGGATCCTAGTACCCTCTTTTCCTTCATTTCTATGGAAAAATGGAAGGTTTTCACCACTCTTCGTCTTATTAGTTACCAATAATCTGAAGACTTATGTACTCTTATTGATATGTACTCGTATTTATAGGCCGGATTCGGGCGGTTAGTGGGCGGTTTTCCAAACCCCCACTAACCCCACTTTCCCCATCATGACCGGTCAAACCACTACCCAACTTCTCTTTCCTACGTGGCGTAAGCGCCGCTCGGCGTAAGCGCCGCTCGGCGTAAGCGCCGCTCGGCGTAAGCGCCGCTCGGCGTAACCGCCGCTCGGCGTAAGCGCCGCTCGGCGTAACCGCCGCTCGGCGTAAGCGCCGCTCGGCGTAAGCGCCGCTCGGCGTAACCGCCGCTCGGCGTAACCGCCGCTCGGCGTAACCGCCGCTCGGCGTAACCGCCGCTCGGCGTAACCGCCCACTCCGCGTAACCGCCAAGCCCAATCCGGGCTAACCGCTGCCCCTCTCTCTCGAGAGGGAGGCCGGCCACCGGCCACCGGGCGCCGCCCCTCCCTCAAGGGGACCGGCCGGCCTTGGCCAACCCCTCCTTGGAGGGGGTCGGCCATGGCCGCCCCTCCTTCGAGGGGGCCGGCCGCCCCCTCTTGGAGGGGGCCGGCCTCGGCCGTCCCCTCTTGGAGGGGGCCGGCCTCGGCCGTCCCCTTGGAGGGGGCCGGCCGCCCCCTCCCTCGAGGGGACCAGCCGCCCCCTCCATAGAGGGGGTCGGCCATAGCGCCGGCCGCCCTCAACTTGAGGGGGCCGGCCTTGGCCGCCCCCTCCCTTGAGGGGGGCCGGCCGCTCCCTCCTTGAGGGGGCCGGCTCCGGCCGCCCCTTTCATTGGAGGGGGCCGGCCGCCCCTTTCCTTGGAAGGGGCCGGCCTCCCCTTCCTTGGGAAGGGCCGTCCGCCCCTCCTTCTCCAAGGGAGGAGTCCGGCCGCCCCTCCCTCCTTGAGGGAGGGCGGCGGCCGGCCCTTCTTCCCCGCGAAGAAGAAGACCGCCGCCCATTTTTGGGATTCCGGCGGTGGCCGGCGTCGCCGCTCCGGCGAGATCGCCGCCCGACGGTTATCAAATCGCCCGATCATAGAAGGATCGCGTATGGGCCGTCCGATCATCCTCTTTTTCTATTTATTTAATTATTTATTTATTTAAAGATGCTAACCGCACACCATAACTACCAATACCACCTCCGAATCCTATAAATAGGACCCTTGGGGTCTTCATTTGGGATCGGATTTCTCTCTCTCTGAAGGAACTCTGCCTCCGGAAAATCCTCCAACGGACTCCGACCGTTCCGCCGAAGTGAGCGTCGTCCGTTCCGCGGAAGTGAGCGCCGTCCGTTCCGCTAAAGCGAGCGTTGTCCGTTCGCCTCCGACGAACGCACTTGACTCCAGCATACACGCTCTCCCAACGTGCAGCGAGACCCCTGAACAAGGCAAAGCTCGGAGCGTCAGCGAAGCGGTCATCATCCAAAAGCAAAATTCTACAACCGAAGGGTCCAACACTTAGAATATTTTCCCGAGTCACTCAGCATCGTGAGAGGTGGCCTGTCACCCTCCGAGCATCTCTCTCACTCAAAATTGTAAAGAGGCGCGGCCTGTCGCCCTCTCCTTCTCCGAAAGCTGTAACCTCCCGGGAAGATAGTGAAGTTCGGTCGGCACCGTCCCGACAACGTGGTTTTTCACCCCGCCTTGGGGTTTTCCACGGTAAAAAGTCTCCTTGTCCATTGCCGTCTACATTGACTGTTTGCGCGCACCGGCTCGACTCCCGAGCTAAGGCGGTCGATTTAGACCGGACCGCGGAAGAGCCGTGTGCGACCCGCAACAGTTTGGCGCCGTCTGTGGGAACCGTTCCCAAAAGCTCTAGAATTCAGAAGACAGTATCCCAGCACAGTGATACTCGATCGACGGAAATGGCAAGAAAGACTGCTCGTACGACCGAAGAGCCCGCTCACGAAGGGCGGCCGGGATCTGCGCCCTCGCTCTCAGGCGTCAACATCGCCCCCCCGCTGAAGAAGTGGTCGCCACGCCTATGGCGGCCATGGAGGAGCGGATGAACCGACTAGAAGAATTCCAAACCGAGATGCTCCTGCTCCTCAGGAACGCCGCAGCACCGCGTGCTGCCAATCCCCCTCCACAACAGAACGACATACCACCTCTGGCAGAGAGCCAACTCCGCGGCGGACACACCGCTGACGTACATCACACTGCGAGAGATGGGCAGTCTGACACCGCTAGTTCCACCCATCCGCTTCACCGCCACCATTCGGCAGCTACAGTCCCCGATTAGGAGATGAGGAGAATCACACGGGAGGAAATCCGTGAGGTGGTAGCAGAAGAATGCAGACAACTGGGGCGGCCCTCCGCCTATGCTCGGGGGGCACTCGGACGTGGATCCCCGCTGACTCCCCAGATACTAGCTTACCCAGTCCCGCATGGGTTCAAGCTGCCCAGCGTGGAAACCTTTGACGGGACCAACGACCCCCTCGAACACATCAACCACTTCGCAACTGTAATGCGCATCTACAACGCTAGTGATCAACTCATGTGCCAAGTCTTCCCAGCGACGCTCAAGGGGCAGGCCCGGACGTGGTTCCACTCGCTTAAAGAGGGGGTGATCAACAGCTTCGTCAAGCTGACCCAAGTGTTTGTCGAACAGTTTGTGGCAAACAGAAGAGTCGTCCGGGATCCCTCCCACCTTTCCGGAATACGTCAGAACGAAGGAGAAACACTTAAGGACTTCTTTCGCCGATTCACCACCGAGGCTCGACAAATCCCCGGGGTAGACCCGGAGCTCTTACGAGGGGTTTTCCTTGGCGGACTCCGACCCAGCGGTTTCTACTCAACTCTGATGAGGAAAACCGTCCCAAGCTATCCCGACCTCATCCACCGGATAGAGGCTCAAATTGCAGCTGACGAAGCGATAGAGGCCCATCGCCAGCAGTTCGAGGGAGGACTAAAGAGAAAGAAGGAAGAGTTGACCCCGCGGCAGCCGGAAGAACACCGGAACAATGCCCGGCGACAGGATCGACGCGGCAACAAAGGATCCAACACGTACCGAGAGTATGCGCCGCTCAACACTTCTCGTGCTAATGTGCTTTATGCGATTCAGGACAACCCGGTGCTGCGAAGGCCACGGGAAATCCAGCCAAACAAAGGAGATCCCTCGAAGTACTGTGAGTTCCACAGGGGAGCAGGGCACACAACGGAGGAATGCGTAAAGCTCAAGGATGAAATCGAACGCCTCATCCGTCAAGGCGTTCTCGGAAGGTTCATACAGGACCGTACCCGGAACCAGCCACCGGCTCCCCAGGGGGGTCCAGGGAACAGAGAAATAGTAGGGATCGTAGAAACCATCTACGGATCACCTTATGACACAGTCAACTCCATCGCCGAGCATGAGGAACGGGGCAAAGACCGAAACACTCAAACCTCGGGGACAATTTCCTTCTGGGACAAGGACCTCGAGGGGCTGCTCGCGCCGCACCAGGACCCCCTGGTCATAAGCGCAGAGATTGGAGATCCCAGCTTCCGCGTCAAGAGAATACTGATAGACAACGGCAGTTCGGTGAACGTCATCTTCATGACCGCTCTCCAAGGAATGAAGATCCAGAGGGAAAGGCTTCAGCAGGCTCCGGGGCCCATACATGGATTCAGCGGAAATCCGGTCCCTGTTGAGGGGACCATCACCCTCCCGGTAACCTTGGGAGAGTTCCCGAAGCAGGTGACTCACAACATTCAGTTTGTGGCAGTTACAACGGAATCACCGTACAACGCGATCTTCGGTCGTCCGCTCCAGGTAGCATTTGGGGCAATCCCGTCCATCCCACACCTCGCCATGAAATTTGTCACCCCAGCCGGGATAGGAGTCGTTCACGGATACCAAGAGACGGCACGAGCATGCTACCTACAACAAGTGCAGCCCTACGTCCGAGCAACCTCGCACGCCGGCACTTCAAGCACCAGATGAACGACCTCCTCGACTTCATCTTCTATCTCAGGAACTAATGTTTGTGTTATAAACAACTACAGAACTTAAAGGTCGCAAGAAAACCACTTGCACACGAACTACCATCTCGTTATATGTGAACCTATGCTCGCTCGTTCTCTTTGTTTAGTAAATGCATGGCTATTCTTAGAGCCAGTTTACTTACAATCGCGCGCACTTAAGGATCAGCGAAACCTCGTTATCTCCCGAGGATGGACCCTCGGGAGCTCCATATCAATACAGCAAATAACGAGCAAGCGACAGGACTCTCGGTCCTTCCTTGGAGGCAAGGTCGGTCAAAGGATCGTACCTACACCTATCACAACGGACGACCGGACCCTCGGTCCTCGTCTAAGACAAGCGACAAGACCCTCGGTCCTTCCTTGGAGGCAAGGTCGGTCAAAGGATCGTACCTACACCTATCATAACGGACGACCGGACCCTCGGTCCTCGTCTAAGACAAGCGACAGGACCCTCGGTCCTTCCTTGGAGGCAAGGTCGGTCAAAGGATCGTACCTACACCTATCACAACGGACGACCGGACCCTCGGTCCTCGTCTAAGACAAGCGATAGGACCCTCGGTCCTTCCTTGGGGGCAAGGTCGGTCAAAGGATCGCACCTACACCTATCGAAGACGGACGACCGGACCCTCGGTCCTCGTCTAATACAAGCGACAAGACCCTCGGTCCTTCCTTGGGGGCAAGGTCGGTCAAAGGATCGCACCTACACCTATCGAAGACGGACGACCGGACCCTCGGTCCTCGTCTAAGACAAGCGACAGGACCCTCGGTCCTTCCTTGAGGGCAAGGTCGGTCAAAGGATCGCACCTACACCTATCGAAGACGGACGACCGGACCCTCGGTCCTCGTCTAAGACAAGCGACAGGACCCTCGGTCCTTCCTTGGAGGCAAGGTCGGTCAAAGGATCGTACCTACACCTATCACAACGGACGACCGGACCCTCGGTCCTCGTCTAAGACAAGCAACAGGACCCTCGGTCCTTCCTTGGAGGCAAGGTCGGTCAAAGGATCGTACCTACACCTATCACAACGGACGACCGGACCCTCGGTCCTCGTCTAAGACAAGCGACAGGACCCTCGGTCCTTCCTTGGGGGCAAGGTCGGTCAAAGGATCGCACCTACACCTATCGAAGACGGACGACCGGACCCTCGGTCCTCGTCTAAGACAAGCGACAGGACCCTCGGTCCTTCCTTGGGGGCAAGGTCGGTCAAAGGATCGCACCTACACCTATCGAAGACGGACGACCGGACCCTCGGTCCTCGTCTAAGACAAGCGACAGGACCCTCGGTCCTTCCTTGGGGGCAAGGTCGGTCAAAGGATCGCACCTACACCTATCGAAGACGGACGACCTGATCCTCGGTCCTCGTCTAAGACAAGCGACATGACCCTCGGTCCTTCCTTGGAGGCAAGGTCGGTCAAAGGATCATACCTACACCTATCACAACGGACGACCGGACCCTCGGTCCTCGTCTAAGACAAGCGACAGGACCCTCGGTCCTTCCTTGGGGGCAAGGTCGGTCAAAGGATCGCACCTACACCTATCGAAGACGGACGACCGGACCCTCGGTCCTCGTCAAGACAAGCGACAGGACTCTCGGTTCTTCCTTGGGGGCAAGGTCGGTCAAAGGACCGTACCAACACCTATCTTAACGGACGATCGGACCGACGGCCCTCGCCCAGAACAAGAAATAGAGATTCAGCTCTTCTTAGGCAAGTTCGGTAAAAGGACTGCAACTACGCCAAACAAGACGAATAAAACAACCACGAAGCTCTTTCACACTCTCCCAGGTATCTTTAAACATATCATCACAAAAACAAAGCAAGATGATGTACAAAATCCGGTCAATGAACGGGGACAGATATCACGGCAAACACACGAACAACATACAACTGGATACACATAAAGTACAAGAATGCAAACAAACGGCTATGCGTCAAACGCTAGCCTCGCCCTCCGAGGCATCGACATCATCTTCAGATAGGTCGCCGACCCCGAGACCCTCCACGTCCACATCACGGACTCTAGCGATCAGGCGAAAACCCTTCGCCGCACCTCGACGGAAGGCGACCTCGCGCTCATCTTCCAGCTGTGGCTCCACCTCTGAGCTCCAAATCTCACCACGGATCTCGTCGGCAAAGGTCACACGATCCTGCTCGTAATCAAGCGAATCTCGGTACTCAGCAACCCCCGCGGCCTTTAACTCAGCAATTCGCTCCTGGGACGACAGACGCCCCACCTCTGCCTCCAAACGAGCCACGTCTTCAAGGGCCACCACCCGAAGACGGGCGGACTCGTCTGCCTGCTCCTTCTCAGCACGAAGCTCCCCCTGAAACTGTCTAAGCTCGGCGCGTAGACCAGACTCAACCTGGCTGAATCGTGACACATCACGCTCCCGTCTACCCCTGGAAATCTACAGGGACTCTTGGGACTCCCGGAGCTCCCTCTGAAGCTGCTCGTGGCTATCCTTCAGACCAACATAATGTTCATTCCAGGTGAGGGCAATATTCGTCTGAACACCAATCTGCAAGAAACAAGAAAATGCTCAGAACACGAACGACATTAGAAAGAAAAAACAAGAGAATCGAAATCACGCTCACCGCAGCGTTCATCGCCTCCAGCGACGACGATACTCGTACTCCCTTTACCAGGCGCCGGGGAGGGACCTCATCGGGAACTCGGGGGGCAGGAGACTCGAGTACCTCCACATCTAAGACGTCGGGCGCACCCTCGGCTTGAGATTCGCCAACCGCCGCGTCTTTTACTTGCTCTCCCCCTCTGTCTGGAGATCGAGGGGCCGAAATTCGATCAGCACTACGGAAGACAAGACGCCTCTTCGTCCCGCGACCCAAAGGAGCCGCAACAGAACGTCCTGCGTCAGTGGACAACCCGCAAAGAAGCAAACGCTTCTCCTCGACGCCCTTCGACAAGTGGAAAAGGGCCTTCGATAGCGAACCCGCGTCCGTAAAGCCTAGCACCGGGGCAAACTCATGCTCTCTTCCAGAAATTCTGCGACTACGACCTGGAAGTGATCTCCATTCCTCAGGAAGAGACCAGGAATTGCGAACATATCCATATAAGGTATTCCCATGCCGACGATCGACACGACTTTCAAACCTAAGCCATCGCTTATTGCTGTGAACCCCGATGCGTCCACTACCATCAGATTCAACAAAGCACCAATCGCGGAATAAGTCCAGCGAAATCCGAGACCCGTGCTCTCGAAAGAAGGCGGCTAAACCCATCACCCGCATCATGCCCAATGGCGAGTACTGAGAGACCGGACACGCAAAGAACCTCAAAATCTCCGCCACCTCCTCGCAAGGAGGCAGGCGAAAGCCAGATCGAAAGGAAGAGTCGCATATGGTCATCCATCCGGTTGGAGGATTTTGGGCCCGCTCTTGGATCCCCGGCACCTTGATCTCTAAGTCGTCAGGTACATTATACCGCTTCCTCCAGACAGCGATACCTTCAACATTCAGAAGAGAACGACATCTCATCGGGCGCCCAGAACCTCCGCGCTTAGATCCCTGCAAGAGCAAAGCAGAAAAACAAGTTAAAAATCGGCCAACATTAGCCCCCACACTCCCCGCGCGTCTCCGCAGTCAAAGGGCAGCACATGCAGAAATATCGCGATGTGCGCCCAAGGCATACGACCGGACGCGGTGGATAGGCGCGGACGCATGCACGTGATCGCCCTACATGCACAAACCCGCGCGCGCTCACCCCAAGCGCACACGCCCACACGCGTTCTCCCGGAGCGCGCGCGCCCGCGCGCGCTCACCTGGAGCACGTGCGCCCGCGTGCGCTCGCTCGGAGCGCGCATGCCCGCGCGGGCTCACCGCGAGCGCACGCGCCTGCCCAAGGCACGCGCACCCGCGCGTGCTCGCCCGGGGCGCGCGCACACCCGGGGCGCGCACACCTGCGCGCGCCCTTCTGGCACGAGCGCGCCCGCGCGCTCTTCCAGCGCGCGCGCGCCCGCACGCTCTTCCGACGCGCGCGCGCGCACTCCCCCGGGGCGCAAGCGCCCGCGCGCACTCACCCGGGGCGCGCGCACCCGTGCACGCCCGTGCACGCTGTTGGAAGCGGCAGCCCGGGACGCACCCGCTTGCGCCCCGGCGGCACTCCACCCACCGCGCCCGTTTGGGTACTCCGCCCCTTCTCCACAACTCATCCCCACAACGGATTAACTTACCTCGCGCACAATCTCGTCGCATTCCGCCATGATGGAAACAAGCGTCCGTAGAGGAAAGACCTTCTCCTCCTTAGCCGAGCGTTCTCCCCGTCAAAGGTCTTGGGGGGCAATTGATATGTACTCGTATTTATAGGCCGGATTCGGGCGGTTAGTGGGCGGTTTTCCAAACCCCCACTAACCCCACTTTCTCCATCATGACCGGTCAAACCACTACCCAACTTCTCTTTCCTACGTGGCGTAACCGCCACTTGGCGTAACCGCCAACTCGGCGTAACCGCCACTCGGCGTAACCGCCACTCGGCGTAACCGCCACTCGGCGTAACCGCCCACTCGGCGTAACCGCCCACTCGGCGTAACCGCCACTCGGCGTAACCGCCCACTCCGCGTAACCGCCAAGCCCAATCCGGGCTAATCGCCGCCCCCTCTCTCTCGAGAGGGAGGCCGGCCGCCGGCCACCGGGCGCCGCCCCTCCCTCAAGGGGACCTGCCGGCCTTGGCCAACCCCTCCTTGGAGGGGGTCGGCCATGGCGCCCCCTCCTTGGAGGGGGTCGGCCCGGCCGGCCGCCCTCAACTTGAGGGGGCCGGCCTTGGCCGCCCCCTCCCTTGAGGGGGGCCGGCCGCTCCCTCCTTGAGGGGGCCGGCTCCGGCCGCCCCTTTCATTGGAGGGGGCCGGCCGCCCCTTTCCTTGGAAGGGGCCGGCCGCCCCTTCCTTGGGAAGGGCCGGCCGCCCCTCCTTCTCCAAGGGAGGAGTCCGGCCGCCCCTCCCTCCTTGAGGGAGGGCGGCGGCCGGCCCTTCTTCCCCGCGAAGAAGAAGGCCGCAGCCACCGCCGCCCATTTTTGGGATTCCGGCGGTGGCCGGCGTCGCCGCTCCGGCGAGATCGCCGCCCGGCGGTTATCAAATCGCCCGATCATAGAAGGATCGCGTATGGGCCATCCGATCATCCTCTTTTTCTATTTATTTAATTATTTATTTATTTAAAGATGCTAACCGCACACCATAACTACCATAACCACCTCCGAATCCTATAAATAGGACCCTAGGGGTCTTCATTTGGGATCGGATTTCTCTCTCTCTGAAGGAACTCTGCCTCCGGAAAATCCTCCAACGGACTCCGACCGTTCCGCCGAAGTGAGCGTCGTCCGTTCCGCGGAAGTGAGCGTCGTCCGTTCCGCTAAAGCGAGCGTTGTCCGTTCGCCTCCGACGAACGCACTTGACTCCAGCATACACGCTCTCCCAACGTGCAGCGAGACCCCTGAACAAGGCAAAGATCGGAGCGTCAGCGAAGCGGTCATCATCCAAAAGCACAATTCTACAACCGAAGGGTCCAACACTTAGAATATTTTCCCGAGTCACTCAGCATCGTGAGAGGTGGCCTGTCACCCTCCGAGCATCTCTCTCACTCAAAATTGTAAAGAGGCGCGGCCTGTCGCTCTCTCCTTCTCCGAAAGCTGTAACCTCCCGGGAAGATAGTGAAGTTCGGTCGGCACCGTCCCGACAACGTGGTTTTTCACCCCGCCTTGGGGTTTTCCACGGTAAAAAGTCTCCTTGTCCATTGCCGTCTACATTGACTGTTTGCGCGCACCGGCTCGACTCCCGAGCTAAGGCGGTCGATTTAGACCGGACCGCGGAAGAGCCGTGTGCGACCCGCAACACTTATATTACCTATCTGATCCCAAATTCCCTCATCTGATGCATCTTGGCTGTCCGCAGCTTTATTGATGCACACTCTTCGTTTTAACGCTGCAACATTGCTCACTTAGTTGTGACATTGATCATAATAGTTGGCAGGCGATTTTCTTTTGTTCCAACTTCTAGTGTAGAGGTTGGTAGACAACATGCATTGTGATGCATAGGTGTCTTCGGCTTTCTCGTATGTGGGCTTTGGTCTTCTGGGCAGTTAATCACCTCTTCGAAGTCCAGATGCCCTGCCTTTAGCATATTCATTATCCTTGTTGCATGTTGGTTTGGAAGAACAAACTGGCATGCTAGTTCAACATTTTTCTCTCCCTTCTAGTTCGACATGTCTGGCTCTCTCCTTTTCTTCCCTTCAATAGAGGTATGGAAGGTTTTTGCTACTCTTTGTTTTACTGGTTATCAATAATCTAAAGAGTTTGGCACTTTTATACAATCTGATCTAAACTTCTCTGGTCTAACATACACTGGATAGGTGCTCCGAGGAGGTGGCAATCAGGAAGATTTATTATACTACTAGAAGTTGCATGTGAAAAATAGTCATGTTGGAGGATAGTGAAGACATTCCCTTCTTTTCAAACTCAAGCATTAAAAGATAAATCTTGGGGGGCTTTTGTGACATCGATTTTAGTTTGGGGTACGATTGATTTCGAGTAGAGTTCGAATGATTTTGGTTCGGTTTGAAATTGAAAATTTTGAATCAAACACGGCTCGAAATCGAAACTATTTCAAGTCAAATCGACTCGACTAAAAATGGCTCGATTCCGAGGCGACAAGAAATGGAATCGAGTCAACTCGAAATTGAGCATTTTTTCTCTTTATTTCGAGTCGGCTCGAAATTAAATTGAGTTGCTTAAATCTGAATTGAGTTGGCTCATAATTGAAGCTTTTTAAGACTTTAATCTTTTAGTTTAGATTTAGAATTTAGTGTTTTTATTTTATTTTAAATAATAATATGTTAATAAGTACGTAATGTTTAAATCAATTCAAGCTTATTCGAATCATATTTTGAGCGATTCGGGACAGACTTGAAATCGACTCGAAATGTGATTCGAGCCAAATTGAATCGGCTCAAATTGAGTCGAACCAATTGTAACCGATTCCGATCCAACTCAATATTTGAACGGCTTTCGAGTTTCGGATAATATGCTTAACCCTAGTTTGGGATGAGCGTTCAGATGTTGTTCGATGACGTTCACAAGGAAGACTTTGCCACACGAATTAGATCCAGAGCAGATCTGGTCAAGGATCGAAGAGGCATCTCGGGGAGCATTTGTGTAATCCGTCTCGTCCGTCACTGTCGGTAACTTGTAATTTTTCTTCTATTGTACAATATTGTGTGGTGCGAAGTTGGTGAAGATCCTATGTGAATCGAGAAGAGAAAGCTTTGTATTTGTCTGTGTGTTTCCACATATCTTTAGTGACGATTTTCCGGGTTAGACTTCGATCTTCCCGTGATTTTCACCCGATTGGGTTTTCATGTTAAAATCTTTGTGTCCCATTTATATTATTGTTATTATTGTGTTGTACTTTGCTTGTGTATCACATACCGCAAAACAGTCGCGTATATGTTCTTGCCAAATTAATTTGCAGGTGCTCTGATCGGGTTTGCATACTCTCAAATCCAATAGTTATTAGCATTTGAATCCGAATATTCAAACTTAAAACCAACTGATTTTCAAATGCAACGAAGATCCATATTAAATGCATAAAACTATACAATTTTTTAATGTGAAACTATATTATCAACATGCCCCATCAAATACAAGGAATTTATCCTCTAATATGTGGAATTTTTTAATTTGCTCTGATTCTGTAATAAAATCTAAGCCTCTAACTTAAAATCATTTAGTGGCAGCTGGAGGGCTTCTTATAAAAGCATTATCAATTTTTTGAAGTAAGATTATATACTCAATAATTAAGAGCGAAGAAATTTCCAAACAATTTTAATGGAGGACAAGCAAAAACAAATAAAGCTGAAACTTACCATTCTACGATCTATCATCGAGCAACCATCTGCACATAGCAAGGTTGGAAATGTATCAAATCCCTCGGACAAACACAGTGATAATACAAGCCTCATCCCTTTCTGACATTCTGCTGATTCTGCCAAAGATATATCTCCGGTAGACTTTGTGTACGCTCGAAGAAGTATAATCCACCAGAAACCAGAATCAACAGGAGCAACTCTCCCGATGGCACTCTCGCCGAAATCTGCGGCTAATGAATCGGTCTTCCGAATCGGATCATGAAGCACCTTGAAACTGGCGGGCATGGCCCCTTCACCAAGCTTAAAGCTGTCGATCATCTTTTCCCAGCTTTGAAGTCGCACAGTTTTCAATAAGAAGTTCTTAACTATGTCAGATTCCCCATTCATAAGAAACGCCAGCGCACTCGGAACAAAATCACGCACAAACACCTGTCCATGGGTAAAAAATCAATCAAGAAAGCAGCAGGGTAGATCTATACCCGATCAGATCGCATGGCGTTCTTTCATTCATTACAATTCAAATCAAATTTATCAAAATGCGGTTTGCATTTCAAAGAAAAGTATATTCATTAAGCACACCATTGCTATTAGAGTTCAGGAGGAAGAACTGTAGCACGTCGGAATTCACATCTAAAGATTCTCCATGTATGGAATGTCTCACAACTCACATCTAAAAGCATTAATTATTTTCTCCTACTTTGAAAAAATTCCGTAAAGAATTCCTCATTAGCATCATGATTGCGTTATCCTAAATCCTAATTATAAAGGCTTGCGCTGCATACCTGATCATAATTTAGGACCGCTTCGGATTGATGATCAACAGCAGCAATGGTTCCAACGGGAAGACCCCGGAAGTAGACCAGCGAGCGCTGGAGAGAAGCCCAGGCGTCGACAACCATGGGATGGGGCTCGGAGGCGTGAGGAGTGGACGAAGCCGGCGTGTCCCAACCAGACCGCGCCCCCGCCGCCATGGGCGAGTACATGCTATCATAACTCTCCACGTTCCTGACATTCCCGCTTATAGAGAGCTCGCTCAAAGATCGCTCGTCTAGCGAGCTCTTCCGATCGATGTTCAGCCTCCGCTTGTCAAGAGGCCGGGAGAGGTTTAACACATCGGCTTCTACCGACGAATGCGGCTCCACTTTCGCATTACCGGATTCTCGGACCACGTCCATCTCTTTGCCACCGAAGAACGACCCGCCGATCTGCATAAATCCAATAAATCAATGAAGAAAAGTAAGTATTCTAGATCATCCTTCGCCAGCTCCAAATCGATCTGGATGCCGGAGAACAGAAGAGAGATAATCCGAGAGTAACTTGATTGGAAGGAAAGAGGAGCCAAACCCTAAGGATTTCCAAGAGGGGAAGGGTACGCGAGCTCTGTAATCTTGGAGAATGTGATCGGCGGGAGGAAATGTCGCGAGCGGAGAAAGAGAACAGGCGAAGCTCGGAAGGCAATTTATATGTTGAGGGTAGGAGAATGGCAGATCGGGACAAAATTAAGGGTGGTGTTAAAAAGCACATCGTTAATGTCTAGTAGCACACCCAAATAAAATTCACCATTATGCTTAAACGCACACCACCCGACAGCCACCTCCCTTTACTCCCGCTGCCCGCTGCCTGCTGCCCGCTGCCCGCTGCCCGCTGCCCGCCTAGAGTCGCTGGAAGGAGGAAGGCTGGATCCCTCCCCTTCTGCCGGAAGGAGGAAGGCCACTGGTTTTGCCGCCACATGCTAGAGAAGGGTAGTCTTTTCTGCTCCATTTCGCCGTCCACTGCAGGAGGAGGTCATCGTTTCTCTATTTCTCCATTTTTGTTTCGATTTCGTCGCTGTTTATGGAGGGTCGCCGTTGCATTTCTGGAGGAGGGTAGTCGTTGCATTTTTGGAGGAGGATCGTCATTTTGCTTCTTTCATATTTTGGAGCCACACTTAAAATAACATTAAATATTATTCCCTAAAGCAATTAAGACTCTCTTTGGGGCGGTGGTGACAATCGTGAAAGCGGTGGTTATAAACTGTCGGTCGTGACCGTTCGACCTCATTACACTTCATCTGCTTTTTTATGTTCAAAACTAGTTTTTTTCTTGGCGACAGTCGTAACATTTGTCATGCTAAACATACATTTTATAATGTTCGCATTTTTGTCCATACCGACTTTTGCATCATCTAATTCATTTTCTCCCTCCACATACCGGCTTTCTCTCTTCTATGTGACAACGCGCTGGAGTTCGCCTCCCCCCCCCCCCCCCACCACCGAAATTTGTTGTAAAATCGAGTTTACGAGCAGATTTAACTCAACTTGCGCCCTGCATTATATTATTATTGCTATTCATTTAAACTTTAAGCTGACGACTGTATTATTATCGTTATTCATTTAAACTTAATTTTTATTTAATTAAAATTATTTATGTATATATTATATCGTGCTATAGTTTTAATTTATTTTATTTCTATCCATTTTATTCAATTTTGTTTTGATGTATTTATATGCTATACAGTGTCTCTAAACGATAGTTATAATCTGGTTATTTTGATGGTTTTAAATACTTATATAATGTGGAGAATTTTAAAAATCTAAAATACATTTTGTTAGAAAAAAAAAACACTTAATTTCTTTTTTTATATTTATCACTGGCGTAAGAAAAATGATTTTGTGACGACAGCATCATCTGCGCTCTTGGCGTGACCGGCTACTTGGAGTGCACGCTTCAATACTCCCCGCTTAGATAATTTTCATCTACTTCCACTATTTCATGACAATTTTTTGGCTTGCTGGCTAGCATTTTCGCTCTGTTTGTTTGGGCGTTTTTTTTTCGTTGCGTTTTTCAAAAAACACGAACGTTATGTTCTACTCATTTGAATAGCCTTGTTGCGGGTCGCTTAGGGCTCTTGGTAGACCGGACGAATTGAACCACCTTAGCTCGAGAGCGAACTAAGCGCGCAAACAGTCACAGAGAAATTCGTTGAGTACACTGAGACGTTTTAACGTGGAAAAACCCGGAAAGGGTAAAAAAACCACGCGGCCGGGGCTGTGCCGACCAAACTTCCACTATCTTCTGGGGGATTACAGTTATAGACTTAGAAGTCGAGCGCGACAGGCCGCTGCTCGTTACAATATTAGAGAGAGAGAGAGAGAACGTTCCGAGGGTGACAGGTCACCTCTCGGAAAAACTAAGTCTTTTCCTTCGGAGAACGGCAGAGAACGAAAGTGAGAACACCTTGTCCGCTTTCGTGAAGACGAAAGTGAGAACGCTGTGTCCGCTTTCGTGAAAACGAAAGTGAGACTGCTGTGTCCGCTTTCCTGAGAACGAAAGTGAGACTGTTGTGTCCGCTTTCCTGAGAACGAAAGTGAGACTGTCGTGCCCGCTTTCGGGACGAAGGAGAACTTCAAGTCCACGAAGGAGACCTTCAAGCGCCGAAGGAGAAATCCGTGGAAACCTTCAAGCGCCGAAGGAGAAATCCGTGGAAATCTTCAAGGAGCTCTCTCTGGTCATCAAGGCCGGGATCCTCTCAAATGAAGCCTAGGGGGTCCTTTTATAGTTTTGGCTAGGGGTAGCCCGGTAATTTTGCCGTTGTAACCACCATAACTACCTGGGAGGACGAATCATATTTTCCGGTTCAGAGCCCTCGGATCACCATTTTTCATAAATGACCATCATGCCCTTCGAGGAAAGGCGACAAGCTGTTCCTGAAAAGTGAGAAACTGAAAAGACAAAAAGTGAGCGAGCCGAGTCGGAAATGTGAGAAGTCAGAAAAGATAAAAAGAGAGATAAGCGCGCTCAGAAGCGTTCTGAGCACGTAACGAACGGGGAATTGCTCCGAACGGAGCCCGGAGCCCGAAAAGCGGGCGGCGAGCCGGAAGAGGGGGGACTCACCCCATCCTGAGGGAGGTGGCTCGACCGCACCCCGAAGGGGGGGTGGGCCGCACCCTAAGAGGGGGGTGCGGCCTGGCCGCACCCTAAGATGGGGGTGCGGCCTGGCTGCAGCCCGCACCCCAAGAAGGGGGTGCGGCCTGGCTGCACCACAAGAGGGGTGCGGCCTGGCAGCACCCCAAGAGGGGTGCGGCCTGGCCGCACCCCAAGGGAGGTGCGGGCTGGCCGCACCCCAAGGGGGGTGCGGCCTGGCCGCACCCCAAGAGGGGTGCTGGCTGGTCGCACCCCAAGAGGGGGGTGCGGGCTGGCCGCACCCCAAGAGGGGTGCGGGCTGGCCGCACCCCAAGAGTGGGGTGCGGCCTAGCCGCACCCCAAGAGGGGGGTGCGGGCTGGCCGCACCCCAAGAGGGGTGCAGGCTGGCTCGGCGCTACCGCGCGGTAGCGCCGGGCGGTAGCGTCGCGCTTGCTGCGGGCGCTACCGTGCGCGGTCCTGCTTTGCGCGGTGATGTAGTGTTCAGATGCGGCGATCGCACGCGGTCTTGTACGGGCGGTTGGTGGCGGAGATAGTGGGCTTGTCCACTCTCCCACTTCCCTCTTATCATCTTAGTGGGCCTTTGGGATAACCACCTCCTTGACTTGTATATAAATGAATGAGAATCTTGTATGAGTACGCATCATAAGCCCCCCAAACATTCGGAGTCCGAATTACTGCGCAGAGGAGTTCAGAGGTTTTGATTTTCCTTTGCGACAATTCAGACCATCCTCATCTCCGTGCGACGCATCGTACCATGTCGAGGGTAAGCTGTTGCGATTTGCGCGACTATGAGTCTGTCGTCTCGAGAACTTTCTGGAAGTCGTCACTTGGCTCCAGTTGTGGGAGAAACCTAAATCTCGTCTTGTTCGGTTGCGAGCTTGCCGCCCAGCGATTGTGCTAGAGATCGTGACGAGATTGTCGTTCAGCGTTGAAGCCTGAGTAGCTTGGGGGCGATGTGCTCTGCTACGCGGGAGCGTGATGCTCTGCCGCGTGAGAGCGATGTGCCCTGCAATGCGGGAGCGTGATGCTCCGCAGCGTGGGAGCGGTGTGCCCTGCAACGCGGGAGCGTGATGCTCTGCAGCGTGGGAGCGGTGTGCCCTGCAACGCGGGAGCGTGATGCTCTACAGCGTGGGAGCGGTGTGCCCTGCAACGCGGGAGCGTGATGCTCTACAGCGTGGGAGCGGTGTGCCCTGCAACGCTGGAGCGTGATGCTCTGCAGCGTGGGAGCAGAGTGCCCTGCAACGCGGGAGCGTGATGCTCTACAGTGTGGGAGCGGAGTGCCCTGCAACGCGGGAGCGTGATGCTCTGCAGCGTGGGAGCGGTGTGCCCTGCAACGCGGGAGCGTGATGCTCTGCAGCGTGGGAGCGGTGTGCCCTGCAACGCGGGAGCGTGATGCTCTGCAGCGTGGGAGCGGTGTGCCCTGCAACGCGGGAGCGTGATGCTCTGCAGCGTGGGAGCGGAGTGCCCTGCAACGCGGGAGCGTGATGCTCTGCAGCGTGGGAGCGGTGTGCCCTGCAACGCGGGAGCGTGATGCTCTGCAGCGTGGGAGCGGAGTGCCCTGCAACGCGGGAGCGTGATGCTCTGCAGCGTGGGAGCGGTGTGGTCTTTTTTTGTGGACTTAATTTAGATTGTCGGACTCGCCGCATGTCCTTTACTTGTGAGAGGCCTCCTCTTTTCACTACGTTGGCGAGTTTGTTGTTTGGTAATAATACTAAGGGTCGTACGTGAACTTAACTTTTCGGCGCCTTACTTTAAAAGATTCGCACCGCTGATTGAGCCAGAAAGTAAATGTAGTAATTTCAAATACATAATGGGTACATGCGCACAAGCATAATCTTACAGCTTACTATTTTTAAAAGCAGAAAACTGGAAGAAGCGAAAAATAGAAATTGATGATAAATGAAATGCGGGCTGTGCGCACTCTATTAGGGGGAAAGTTTTCCTGCTCGATATCTTTGGTTCATCCGTGTCGGGGTACTGCGTTGTCCTCTACTGGATTGTCAGCCCGTGTTCCACGTTGGTTCGGGACTTGGTTTAGTAAAAACCTACCGAGGAGGCCTTGTTGGACAAGACGCTCGATTTCGTCCTTCAATCGATTGCAGCCTTCAGTCCTGTGTCCATGCCCGCGATGAAAGTCACAATACTGCAACTGGTTTCCTCTGTTTGGTGCAAGCGGCTCGGGTCGGCGTAGCGCGTTGTTATCACGGATGGCGAGGAGAACGTTAGTCCTGGTAGTGTTCAGGGGAGTGTAGTCCTGTTGCTGGTGAGATCTTTGGTCTCGGCCGGGGTTGTCGTGATGCTTGTTGTTCTTATTGGGAACTGTCTGCGGCAGTGACTCTTCTTTCTTCCTCTTCGAGCTCCCCTCGAACTGCCGGCGGTGCGCTTCAATTGCCTCATCTGCTGCTATCTGGGCCTCGACTCGCTGAACGAGGTCAGGATAGCTTGGTACGGTTTCTCTCATTAGAGCTGAGTAAAAGCCACTTGGGCGGAGGCCTCCGAGGAAAACTCCTCGCAGGAGTTCGGGGCCGTCTCCCGGAATCTGTCGAGCCTCAGAGGTGAAGCGTCGGAAAAAGTCCTTCAAAGTTTCTCCGTCATTCTGGCGGATTCCCGAGAGATGGGAGGGATCTCGGACAATCCTACGATTGGCTATGAACTGGTCCACGAACTGCTGCGCCATTTCTGCGAAGTTGTTGATGGACCCATCTCGTAGGGAGTGGAACCAAGTGCGTGCTTGTCCATTTAAGGTTGCTGAGAACACTTGACAAAGGAGTTGATCGGGAGCGCTGTAAATCCTCATGATGGTGGTGAAGTGATTGACATGTTCCAGGGGTTCGTCCGTCCCATTGAACGTTTCGATGCTGGGAAGCTTGAAACCATTCGGAATTGGATGTGCCAAGACTTGAGGCAACAACGGGGAGCCGCGGTGTGTGGGACGGTGGGCAAGAGTTGCGCGTCGTCCTGCTTGGGCGCACTCTTCTTCTATCATGTCGCGTATTTCATCTCGCGTGGCTCTTTCCAATGCTCGGACGGGAGCAGCTCTCCCTTGGCGGGGGTGATGGGGGTCAGCCTCCGGTCCTCTGACCGGTGGAGAAGGATGAGCGGAGCTTGCAGCGTCGGAGAAATCCTCAGAGACTTCATCTTCCCGAACGGCTCCCTCGACCGGAGCATGATTCGGAACTGGGGGTGGCGGAGCGTTCGATGCTGGAGGCTTAATGGGAACTCGAGGTGCCCCCAGGTTTCTCATGAGAGTCAGCATCTCGGCTTGTTGCTCTTCCATTTGCCGAATGCGCCCTTCCAGCACCGTAAAAGGCGTAAGCACTACCTCTTCTGCGAGAGGCGCGTTGATGAGTGAGTGGGAGGGAGCTGGGTCGACGCGCCCCTCCGGGACTGATCCTTCAGTTGTGCGAGAACTTCTTCTGGCCATTTCAGTTGGCGGTAAGTGTCACTTTCAGTAGTCCTTGCTGAACTTTTGGGAATTGTTTCCCACAGACGATGCCAAACTGTTGCGGGTCGCTTAGGGCTCTTGGTAGACCGGTCGAATTGAACCACCTTAGCTCGAGAGCGAACCAAGCGCGCAAACAGTCACAGAGAAATTCGTTGAGTACACTGGGACGTTTTAACGTGGAAAACCCGGAAAGGGTAAAAAAACCACGCGGCCGGGGCTGTGCCGACCCACTTCCACTATCTTCTGGGGGATTACAGTTATAGACTTAGAAGTCGAGCGCGACAAGCCGCTGCTCGTTACAATATTAGAGAGAGAGAGAGAACGTTCCGAGGGTGACAGGCCACCTCTCAGAAAAACTAAGTCTTTTCCTTCGGAGAACGGCAGAGAACGAAAGTGAGAACACTTTGTACGCTTTCGTGAAGACGAAAGTGAGAACGCCGTGTCTGCTTTCATGAGAACGAAAGTGAGACTGCTGTGTCCGCTTTCCTGAGAACGAAAGTGAGACTGTTGTGTCCGCTTTCCTGAGAACGAAAGTGAGACTGTCGTGTCCGCTTTCGGGACGAAGGAGAACTTCAAGTCCACGAAGGAGACCTTCAAGCGCCGAAGGAGAAATCCGTGGAAATCTTCAAGGAGCTCTCTCTGGTCATCAAGGCCGGGATCCTCTCAAATGAAGCCTAGGGGGTCCTTTTATAGTTTTGGCTGGGGGTAGCCCGGTAATTTTGCCGTTGTAACCACCATAACTACCTGGGAGGACGAATCATATTTTCCGGTTCAGAGCCCTCGGATCACCATTTTTCATAAATGACCATCATGCCCTTCGAGGAAAGGCGACAAGCTGTTCCTGAAAAGTGAGAAACTGAAAAGACAAAAAGTGAGCGAGCCGAGTCGGAAATGTGAGAAGTCAGAAAAGATAAAAAGTGAGATAAGCGCGCTCAGAAGCGTTCTGAGCACGTAACGAACGGGGAATTGCTCCAAACGGAGCCCGAAAAGTGGGCGGCGAGCCGGAAGAGGGGGGACTCACCCCATCCTGAGGGAGGTGGCTCGATTGCACTCCGAAGGGGGGGTGGGCCGCACCGTAAGAGGGGGTGCGGCCTGGCTGCAGCCCGCCCGGGCTGGCCGCACCCCAAGAGGGGTGCGGCCTGGCCGCAACCCAAGGGAGGTGCGGCCTGGCCGCACCCCAAGGGTGGGGTGCTGCCTAGCCGCACCCCAAGAGGGGTGCGGGCTGGCCGCACCCCAAGAGTGGGGTGCGGCCTAGCCGCACCCCAAGAGGGGTGCAGGCTGGCTCGGCGCTACAGCGCGCTACCGCGTGCTACCGCGCGGTAGCGCTGGGCGGTAGCGCCGCGCTTGCCGCGGGCACTACCGTGCGCGGTCCTGCTTTGCGCGGTGATGTAGTGTTCGGATGCGGCGGTCGCACGCGATCTTGTACGGGCGGTTGGTGGCGGAGATAGTGGGCTTGTCCACTCTCCCACTTCCCTCTTATCATCTTAGTGGGCCTTTGGGATAACCACCTCCTTGACTTGTATATAAATGAATGAGAATCTTGTACGAGTACGCATCAAGCCTCAATTTAGATCCGGCGTTCGCCCAAAATACCGTTTTATGTATGATTCCAACGGCAGTGAAGGAGCACCATTCAAGAACATTGTTTTATCTGCATCTCCAACGACTACCACCGACCCAAAGGGACCCTTAATGCTCAATTTCTTAATGTTCCCTTTATGGATTGGGTAAAAATGAACTTGTTGAATTGTTTTGTTGTCGTCGGGCTATTTTAGGGATCTTCACTTCTCATGAGTAGGTCTTCCACTATTCTTCTAAGATAAGTAGAGACGTCCTAAGCGGATTCGACGGCAACCGTTTGATATGGGGTTTCTAATTCTTAATACTATTGGTGCAGTGTTGGGGTGTGGTTTCTGTTGGTTGTCTTATCAGGAATCATCGCGGCGCATGGCTTGAGGGGTCGTGGCGAACATTAGCCGAGCGGATGTGGTCCTCGATCATAAGAGATTATTTAGCTTGTTTCCATCAAATCGTCATCCATCACGTTTGGGGAGAGTGAAATAAGTCTGATGATGCCCAAGGGAGCCACACATGGATGATCATCAACTGGACTCCCCACTACATCAGATACGCCCCTTGTCGGTCGTTGATAGTTTGAGAAGGCAATTTTGTAGACTTTAGGGTCTCTCTTTTTGGACTTCTGCTTGGATGTGAGTCCCAGACGCTTTTTGAGACCAACAAGAGGGCAGAAACAAATGTATGAACTGAACTTCACATGTAAATTAAGGTCATTGATATACGCACTACATATTTCGATATACGCAATTCATTTTAGCCAAATTTTAGGGCTTTTGAAATGCATATCCGCACTCACACTATTCCTTCCGCCGTCTCCGCCTTTTGCGAAACAGTTCGCATCTCCCTTCGCCTCCGCCTCCGCCTCCGCCTCCCCGACTTCTAAGCCGGATTCGTCATCCACCACCGAAGGCCTCTCCTGCCAGTCTCACCGTCCACCACCGAAGGCTTCTCCGACCAGTCTTGTCGTCCACCGCCGAAGGCCTTGTTATGGTGCTCCGCTCAAGATATTCTACTAAGGCTCATCGGTGTGGAATGGTCTTATATAGTATCTCCAGCATAGATCTCAGAACCCTAGTGACACGTAACCCGTTGGGTCATCCCGATTCGATCATGATACGCGCGGATATATTACATCAAATACCTAACAATCTCCTCTTATGTCCGCGGTAAACCCGACGTCAGAAAGGGGTTGGTGTGTGTTGTGTTCAACCAAATTCGACTCAATACACATATTGGACTGGAAGAATAAATAGAAGTATGTATGCACACATAAGAATAAAACATAAACTCAACAGCATCACATCAAAGTCAAAAGTACAATCCGAGAAACATGTACTAGAACACCTAGTGTCTCATGACCAACAGAAGAGCAAATAATAGTTCAAACAACAGTTGAAAAGAAGAGAGCTAAAATAGTGCTCTAAGTCAAAGAAAGAAGACCAAACAAACACTCTAGAGGTCATCGCTCAGCAGATCATCCTGCTCTGGATCCCAAACTGCACGTGCTCCTCCATCAGCAGCAGCTCCTGTAATTTTCAATAGAGAACTTCATTCAGAATGAATTCAAACTTGGAAAATATACATGTATCTAGTTCTACTTATAAGAACGTAGTACTTTAGTTTACTAAGATGACACTTATGTAGAGTATTTTAGGTTCAACCGCAGAATGTTGAAATTGTTGAAGTAGAAGTTTGGAGGCTTTTGGATCTGGGCGGTCTGGGTGAGGTCGGGCGGTCTGGCGAGTTCGCGCGAACTAACGGTCTGATTCTGCGGTCAGGCAAGTTTGCCGACTTGGCGGTCTGGATCGGCGGTTTGGCATGATCTGTGCCTAGTCGCGGTCTCCCGGGTTGACTGTTGGTCTGGTCCAAAGTCTGCTGAAGGAGGAGCCGCGCGGTCTGTGCGTGATCGCGTGGCAGGCTGTCCTCTTCAAGGCTGTGGCGGTCTGGTGTGACCGCACAGCTTGATCAAGGTTCTCTTCAGGATGCGGTCTGATAGCTGACCGGGCCTTCTGGGAGAGTTCACGGACTAAGGGTCTTAGTCGCGCGGTCTCAGCTCGCGGTCTCAGGAGGAGGCTGGCTTGCGAGCTGGTTGCTGTTCGCGGTCTCAGGAGGAGATCGGCATGCGGACAGGAGTTCGCGGTCTGATGGCGAACTGACTGTGTTCGCGGTCTCGTGCGAACACAGGTGGTGAACAGCTTCGGGCGGTCTGGCGATCTTCGTTGAAGTCGCGATCTGCCGTGAGAGCAGCGGTCTCTCATGGCTGATGTGTGAAGCTGGCGGGTTCACCAAAATGAAGCAGGAGTTCGGCTGCTGATCGCGGGTTGACCGGTTTGGTCACGCGGTCTGAGGGGTGGTGATCCTATCTCATAGGGTGGTGACTGGATCAGGTCGCATGCCTATAAATAGGAGGCCACTGTAGCAGCAAACAAGAACACACCAAGTGTAAGCTGAGTTCGCGTCTTTCTTGCGGTCTGTGTTTTCTGACCGGGCGGTCTCTGATCGAATTCTTCTTGTGCAGCTTCTGCGGATAGTGCGGGCAGCAACGATCACCTCTTCCTCTGAAAGTGTTCGGGCGGTCTGCGGCTTGGAGTTGTGTTGCTGGAGTTTGGGAAGATCAGGAGGTCGAAAGAAGGGAGCGGTCTGTGCAGCGGTTTGGTGGTGGTCTGAGGTCGGCAGTGTGTTGCGGTCTAGCAACAGGAGGAGATCGCAAGGGAGATCGCGCGGTCTGTGCAAGAGAGGTCGCGCGGGTTGTGCGGTCTGAAGTCTTCCAGTATTCTTCTCTGTATTGGTTCTGGAGTGTTGTGCTGACGAAATCATGTCTCGTCAAGCATGTCTTGCCCTGTAACTGAAGTTAGAAAATCAATAAAGATCAATTGTTTGCCCCAAATTGTTTCTGGTTGTTTTGGCTTGTAACTCTAGTTGTTATTCCTGCTTGCTCTCACAAGGTCCGGAAAAAATTTCACATGGTATCAGAGGGAGGTTGGAGTGGTTAGAGCAGTGAATAACTTAGAGTAGCCATCGCCTTTGTGAAGAAGGAACCAGAGGGAAAACAATGGAAGGCGGATTTGCAAGAGGTCTTGGGATTGATATGCTTACTTCGACCAACTTTAAGAAGTGGAGGTCATGTATGCAGAGCTATCTTCTAGGGGAGGACCTCTGGGAGGTTGTTGGAGGAGATGCAACTGAAGAGGTGAAGGCAATGGAAGCAGGTGATAATGGTCCGGCTGTGAGGGCGTGGAGAAAGACCAATGCTAAAGCCGAGTTCACCTTGAAGCGTGCCATTTCACCGGAACTATTTGATCACATCTTAGGGTGTGGATCAGCTGCCGAAATCTGGAGAGCCCTGGATGGGCTGTTTAACAAGAAGAATGTGGCGAGGCTGCAGTTCTTGGAGAATGAGCTGGCAAGGTCGGCTCAGGGTGATCTTTCTATCTCAAACTTCTTTCTGAAGATGAAGAACCTCTGCGCTGAGATATCAGCACTGGATCCTGATGAGCCTATCTCTGAGGCAAAGCTGAAGAGGCACATCATCCGCGGCCTGCGGAAGGAATATGTTGCCTTTGTGACGTCAGTGCAGGGATGGGCAAATCAGCCGTCTCTGCTAGAGCTGGAGAATCTGCTAGCTTCGCAGGAAAGTCTGGCAAGGCAGATGGCGGGAGTGTCAGTGACTGGGGGAGACGGCGAGGTGCTCTTCTCAGGGAAGAAGAAGAAGTGGGAGAAGAAGAAAAAGATCGCGGGAGGCTATGGGCCTTCAACTTCTGGGCAGCAGGAAAGGGGGTATGCTCCCAAGGCTGGCGGGAAGAAGAAGGGGGAAGGTCCGAGATGCTTCAAGTGCGGGAAGGTTGGGCACTTCAAGAAGGAATGCCCAGTTGTTACTCAATCGGGGCATGTTGCTGGAAAGGTGGAAGTGGAGGCCAGGCACATTGATGGAGGATGGGGAGGAGCCTTCTCGGCTTCGGTTGAAGCCTCGGCTACTATCAACTATCAAGAGGACTGGATCGTGGACTCGGGGTGTGGTCATCACCTCACCGGAGATGAGTCGAAGCTTTCATCAGCACAACCCTATACAGGTAACAATGCTATCATCACCGCTGATAATACTATGCATCCAGTCGAGAAGGTGGGGGTTGTTTCTTTGGGCAGTGATAGAGGGCCACTTACCTTGAAGAGTGTCTATCATGTGCCCGGGATGAAGAAAAACCTCTTCTCAGTAACCAACGCTGTTGACGCTGGGTATCACGTTCTGTTCGGCCCAACAGAAGTGAAATTTCTACGAAATGTAGAGGCCGTGAAGGCGGAGGTCGTTCATGTTGGGAGACGGGCAAAGGACTTGTTCGTTTTGTCGACAAGTTCCTACATCGACAAGATGAAGACGAATGATGGTGCCGTGATATGGCATGAGAGGTTGGGGCATGTAGGGATGGACAAGCTGAAAGCAATGGCGGTGAAAGGTCTTGTCAAGGGCCTGCCAAGTCTATCTTCCTACGGAGAAGGTCACGTTTGCGCGGGATGTCAGTTCGGCAAGTCTCATCGACTACCGTTTGACAAGTCACAGACAAGGTGTAGTCAGCCGTTGGAGTGCATCCATGGTGACTTGATGGGACCAACTGCTACCCCAAGCCTCGGAGGCAGCAGGTATATGATGGTGCTGATCGATGATTACACCAGATATGTCTGGGTTTATTTCCTGAAGGAGAAGGCGGAAGCGTTTGCCAAGTTTGTGGAGTTCAAGGAGCTCGTGGAAGGTCGGCTGAATCTGCGGATCAAGAAGCTGAGGACGGACAACGGAGGAGAGTTCACCTCTGCTGAGTTCTCCAGTTTTTGCAGGAAGGCAGGCATCCGGAGGGAGCTTACTTGTGCATATACTCCACAGCAGAACGGTGTTGCAGAGCGGAAGATCCGTCATCTGACGGAGACCTGCAAGTGTTGGCTGCATGCCAAGAGTATCCCAAAGTCCTTCTGGGCGGAGGGAATGTCTTGTGCTGCTTACGTCATCAACATGATGCCTCTAAGCCCCATCAACATGTTGACCCCGCATGAGATGATGTTCAAGGAGAAGCCAAGCGTGGCACACCTTCGGGTGTTCGGTTCCACCTGTTACGTGCACATCCCTGATGCTCTTCGGACAAAGCTAGAAGCGAAGGCTAGGAAGCTAGTCTTTGTGGGATACGATGAGAGGAAGAAAGGGTGGAAGTGCATGGACCCGGAGACGCGGAGATTTGTTGTATCTCACGACGTCGTGTTCGATGAGGTGACATCTTACAGGGGGTCCTCTGGAGTGGAGTTACCAGAGAGCAGGGTGGAGGAGCCGGAGCAAGCTGTGGAAAATCTTCAGGTGGAGCTACCTGTGTCACCAGGTGGTCCATCGCCTTCTAGTTCTGAGACGGGAGCTTCTGGTTCAGGGAGCAGGGGGAGCAATGCTCCTAGCACGTCTGGAAGAGGAGCTAGGGAAGAAGCAGCTGAAGATGATGCGGTTCAGGGGAAGGAGCTGAGGAGATCGAAGCGAGCGATCATCGCCCCTGATCGCTATACAGGAGGAAACACAGTGAGCTTTGTCTCATGTTTCTTCGCTGGTCCCTTAGATGAGAGGGAACCGTCGAGCTTTGAGAAGGCCAGAGGCGTGAAGGAGTGGGATGTTGCAATGCAAGAAGAGATGTCAGCTCTTGAGAAGAATGAGACCTGGTCTCTTGTGCCCAAGCCTAAGGGCACCACTCCTGTTACATGCAAGTGGGTCTACAAGCTGAAGAAGAAGGCTGGCGGTAGTATCGAGCGGTACAAGGCTCGCCTTGTAGCTCGGGGGTTCTCGCAGCAATACGGTGAAGATTACGAGGAGACTTTCAGTCCGGTGGCAAAAATGACTTCAGTTCGTTTTATTATTGCCTTGGCGGCGTTCAGTGGATGGAAGATTTGGCAGCTCGACGTCAAAAACGCCTTCTTGTACGGTGAGATTGACAAGGATATCTTCATGGTCCAGCCTCCAGGCTTTGTGTCTGAAGATTTTCCGGAGCATGTCTGCAAGTTGAAGAAGGCCCTGTATGGGTTGAAGCAAGCGCCGAGGGCGTGGTATGGGAAGATCGCAGAATATCTCTTATTCTGTGGATTTGGGGCTTCAGACTCAGACTCAAGCTTGTTCGTCAAGAAGAGCGGGGAGCTTCAAGTCATCGTGCTGTTATACGTCGACGATATGATCGTGACGGGGAACTCGAAGGAGGAGGTAGCGCAGCTTCGGGCCGAGCTGTCTATCAGGTTCGAGATGAAGGACTTAGGTGAACTTCACCATTTCCTTGGACTCGAGGTGCAGAGGAAGGAAGGTGGAGTGCTGGTGACCCAGGCCGGCTATGCGGAGCAAATCATGGAGCGATTCGGCATGAAGGAAGGGAAGTGCACTTCCACACCTCTGGATAAAGCTATGAAGCTTCGGAAGGATGAGGGGAGGATCATGCAAGATCCGTTGGTGTTCCGAGCTCTAGTTGGGAGCTTGATTTATCTGACGATCACGAGGCCGGATATTGCATATGCAGTTGGCAGAGTGAGTCGATATATGGCGGAGCCACGGGTACCTCATCTGCTAGCGGCCAAGAACATTCTGAAGTATGTCAAGGCGACCTCGGACATGGGTCTCCTGTACCGGAGGGATGCGGACTTCAAGGTGCACGGGTTCATGGATGCTGACTACGGGGGAGATTCGGATGATCGGAAGTCGACGTCTGGATTCGTCTTCATGGCGGGCCCCACAGCTATTTCATGGTGCAGCAAGAAACAAGATTCCGTGTCAGTCTCTACCACGGAAGCGGAATACAAGGCTTCGGCTTTGGCAGCTCAAGAAGCCATCTGGCTTAGGAGGTTGGTGGGAGACGTCCATAAGGAGGTTCGGGAGCCGACTCTGCTACGCGGTGACAACGAGAGTGCTCTCAAACTGGTAACCAATCCAGTTTGTCACGCGAGGACCAAGCATATCGAGATCGAGCATCACTTCATACGGGAGAAGGTGCTGGAGGGATCTCTTTCGGTCGGGCATGTGCGGAGTGCGGACAATGTCGCAGACATCTTCACAAAGGCGCTGGCAAAGGGGCCGTTCACACGGCTAAGGAGCTTACTGGGGCTGGTTTCAACTTCCCACTTCAAGGGGGAGTGTTGAAATTGTTGAAGTAGAAGTTTGGAGGCTTTTGGATCTGGGCGGTCTGGGTGAGGTCGGGCGGTCTGGCGAGTTCGCGCGAACTAACGGTCTGATTCTGCGGTCAGGCAAGTTTGCCGACTTGGCGGTCTGGATCGGCGGTTTGGCATGATCTGTGCCTAGTCGCGGTCTCCCGGGTTGACTGTTGGTCTGGTCCAAAGTCTGCTGAAGGAGGAGCCGCGCGGTCTGTGCGTGATCGCGTGGCAGGCTGTCCTCTTCAAGGCTGTGGCGGTCTGGTGTGACCGCACAGCTTGATCAAGGTTCTCTTCAGGATGCGGTCTGATAGCTGACCGGGCCTTCTGGGAGAGTTCGCGGACTAAGGGTCTTAGTCGCGCGGTCTCAGCTCGCGGTCTCAGGAGGAGGCTGGCTTGCGAGCTGGTTGCTGTTCGCGGTCTCAGGAGGAGATCGGCATGCGGACAGGAGTTCGCGGTCTGATGGCGAACTGACTGTGTTCGCGGTCTCGTGCGAACACAGGTGGTGAACAGCTTCGGGCGGTCTGGCGATCTTCGTTGAAGTCGCGATCTGCCGTGAGAGCAGCGGTCTCTCATGGCTGATGTGTGAAGCTGGCGGGTTCACCAAAATGAAGCAGGAGTTCGGCTGCTGATCGCGGGTTGACCGGTTTGGTCACGCGGTCTGAGGGGTGGTGATCCTATCTCATAGGGTGGTGACTGGATCAGGTCGCATGCCTATAAATAGGAGGCCACTGTAGCAGCAAACAAGAACACACCAAGTGTAAGCTGAGTTCGCGTCTTTCTTGCGGTCTGTGTTTTCTGACCGGGCGGTCTCTGATCGAATTCTTCTTGTGCAGCTTCTGCGGATAGTGCGGGCAGCAGCGATCACCTCTTCCTCTGAAAGTGTTCGGGCGGTCTGCGGCTTGGAGTTGTGTTGCTGGAGTTTGGGAAGATCAGGAGGTCGAAAGAAGGGAGCGGTCTGTGCAGCGGTTTGGTGGTGGTCTGAGGTCGGCAGGGTGTTGCGGTCTAGCAACAGGAGGAGATCGCAAGGGAGATCGCGCGGTCTGTGCAAGAGAGGTCGCGCGGGTTGTGCGGTCTGAAGTCTTCCAGTATTCTTCTCTGTATTGGTTCTGGAGTGTTGTGCTGACGAAATCATGTCTCGTCAAGCATGTCTTGCCCTGTAACTGATGTTAGAAAATCAATAAAGATCAATTGTTTGCCCCAAATTGTTTCTGGTTGTTTTGGCTTGTAACTCTAGTTGTTATTCCTGCTTGCTCTCACAAGGTCCGGAAAAAATTTCACACAGAATCTGTAATCTGTTTCCAACCGAAACTATTTCAGACTTCTGGACACCGCAGCCATATCTGTGTTTCTATATGTGATGTCATGGTTACTGTTCTTCTAAAGTTGTTTGGAACTCATCAAATGTGGAATGGAAACAATTAACAGAAGAAGGTCCAAACCAAGTCAGATCGTGTTATCAAATGTGAAATAACACTCTCCTCCAAGGTAAAGAAGACGAATATGGTTGAAGATGTTAACATCAAATGTGGAATGAAACAACTTACTGGATTCGTGCTCAACAACCAAGAACATCAGCGGAGCACAACATGCTTGTTATGACAAAGGAAAGGGAGGCAATCAAAACATTTGGACTAAGGTGGAACTGAATCGCCTAACCTTGAACTAAGGTAGATGTCAAATCGCCTTGAGTCTCATTTACCCCACTATTTTGATTAATCGATCTTTGGGCATTCCTTTTCGTCAAAGGACTAGCTAGATTATCCTTCGATCGCACATCGACCAAAGTGATAATGTCTTATTCTTTCAGATAATTCAAAAGAGCGTGTCTCAGTCGTACATGTCGTCTCTTGGTGTTAAAAAGAACATTCTTAACAACTTGGACTGCTGTCTGATTATCACAGTACATGCTTAAAGAATTGACTTGAAGTCTAGACAAGGGGATGTCTAGAATCAAATTTCTGATCCAGTCTGCCTCTTCACCAGTTGAAGCTAAGGCAATCAACTCGGCTTCCATATACGACATGGTTATACATGTCTGTCTTTTGGACTTCCAAGTAACTGCAGCGCCACCCAAGGTGAATATAAATCCACTGGTGGACTTGCTGTTTCCAACTTCTGAACACCAAGTGGCATCAGAGTATCCTTCCAAAGTAGGAGGGTGACCAGTGTAGCACAGAGCGTGATCTTTAGTACCTTTGAGGTACCTCATCAGCCGGTCTAAGACATCCCAATGCTCTTTGCCAGGACTACTGGTGAAACGACTCAACATGCCTACAGAGAAGGTAATGTCTAGTCTAGTGCAACTTGTGGCGTACATGAGACTTCCAATGATCTTTGAGTACTTCACTTGATCAATGCTTGTCCCTTTATTCGGACTCAGCTTGACATTATGATCAATTGGTGTTTCAAAAGGCTTACAGTCGCTATAACCCCAGGTAGAGAGAATCTGCTCTATGTAATGAGCTTGACTTATAGTCACTCGTCCATTGTCTGCTCTAATTTTCATACCTAGTAGGGTATCCACAGGACCAAGGTCCTTTATATCAACCACTTTTGCGAGAGCGGATTTAATATCCCTCACGGCAGCAAGGTCTGACCCCAGAATCAACATGTCATCCACATATAGGCATATGATGACTGTTTGGTTTGACATCGAGCGGTAATAGAGACACTTGTTTGAGAGATTGGACTGAAATCCAGCGCTCTTTACCACTTGATCAAACTTCATGTGCCACATCTTAGGTGTTTGTTTAAGCTCATAGATGAATTTGTCTAGCTTGCACATTTTATTCTTTAGATCTCTATATACATAACCTTCAGGTTGTGCCATGTAGATCTCTTCATTAAGCTCTCCATTCAAGAAGCTGTTTTCACATCCATCTGATGAACTATAAAATTCTCGATAGAAGCTAAGGCTAGAAGAATCCTGATAGTGGATAGATGACATACATGTGAATAGACGTCAAAATAGTAAATTCCCCTATGTTGTTTATAACCCTTAGCGACTAGACGTGCTTTGTATCTGGCTATAGACCTATCATTGTGCAATTTCTTCTTTAATACCAACTTGCATCCCAGGACTTTAACTCCTTTCGGTAGGTCCACTAGATGCCAAGTGTTATTTTGTAGTAGTGAGTTCATCTCATCATTGATGGCTTCTGCCCATATTAACGCATCTCTAGATCCCATCGCTTCCTGATAGGAGAATTGATCATCCTCTAAGTGGTAGGTGACGAAATTCTCACCAAAAGCCTTATGAATTCTATCTCTTATAGATACTCTAAGAGGAATGGGTTCCACCTCTAAAGGTTGGGGAGTAGTGCCAGAGGGGCCAGCTTCAGGTTTTATAGTAGATTTTGAGATCATGTCAGTAGATGGATGGTTAAGCCATGATCTTTGATAAATTTATGTTCAAAGAAAATAGCATCTCTAGACTTTATCACTGAATTAGTGGATAGATCCAGAAACCTGTCAGCTGCACTGTCTTCTGCACTTCCTAGATAGATACATGTTGTCGTTCTAGGTCCCACCTTAGGTCTTTTAAGGTATTTTATTCACACATAGGCAATACAGCCTCAGGTCTTAAGAGTGTCATATCTACAAGGATGGTCGTGCCACAACTCATACGGAGTAGAACTAAGCTTTGAGTGAGACACTCTATTTAGAATGTGATTCACAGTTAGAACTGCTTCACCCCAAAAGGAATTAGGCATGTCAGCGATGAGGAGCATAGAATTTAACATCTCTGTCAAAGTTCTATTCTTACGCTCAACAACACCATTCGATTGTGGTGAGTAAGGAGCTGTGGTTTCAAGGATTATGCCCTAAGTGACAAAAAATTCCCTAAACCCAGTTGCAGTGTATTCTCCTCCCCGACCACTTCTAAGTCTTTTAATCTTTAGATTTAACTGATTTTCTACCAGAGATTTGAAGATTTTATAAGTCTCGAATGTCTCGTTTTTCGATTTTAATAGGTAAACATGACAAAATCTGGAAAAATCGCTGATGAAGGTAATTAGATAATTTCTTCCCCCTCTAGTGACATGACTACGAAAGTCACAGAGGTCGGAATGAATCAACTCCAGAAGTTGTGTGCTTCTAGAAACTATCTTGTAAGAGTTTCTAGTGATTTTAGTCTAGTCACAAACTTCGCACTTATAAAATCGAATAAAAAGATCTAACGGAATGTTGTGACTCTTAACTAGATCGTGCATCTTCTTATAGTGAACGTGTCTAAGTCTATTATGTAGTAGCTTTGGATCTATCAGCGAAGAACTCACTTGATTTATGCACTCATTTATTAGGCTAAGTCTATACATTTCATTTATCAGGTTAGCGCAAACGAAATAGTGAGAATTAACAGTTAAGGTTATTCTACTGTTTATGGTTGTGAAAGACATCCCGAAATTATCAAACAAACTCATAAAAATTAAATTTTTAGTTAAATTTGGAACTACTTTAACATTTTGTAAAATTAAAGTTTTACCTGAATAGAGGACTAGCTCTGTCGTCCCAGCATGAGTAACAACTGTCTCTCCTCCACTGCAGTTCTCAACTCTATCTTGGACTACTCTGACCTCTGAGAGAAGACATCTGTCATTTGCAACATGACATGTAGCACCGTTGTCCAGCCACCACTCAAAAGATGCACTGCAGTGACTACTCCCAATCATAGCCACAAAGGACTTGGGATCAGAGTTGTCGACCACCATGTTCGCCACTTATTGTGGAGCTTCATCCTTCTGCCTCTTCGGACACGTGCATTCAGCGGCCTAGTGACCTCATTTGCCGCAATTGTGGCATTTGCTCTTCTTTCTTTTGAGAGAAGGCTTTTTGACCGCCAACTGAGCAGGGGTATCACCTTTAGGTGCCCGAGGCTTCCGAGAAGGCTTGCTAGGCCGAGAAACGAAGTGGACAGCCTGTAAGGACTGAACAGCGATGTTCTGGTCCTCAATTTGAATGAACATTTTTAGTTCATCCAGAGTGATCTTCTCCTTCCGTCTGTGCATTTCAGTCTTGAAGGTGAGCCACTCCGGAGGCAGCTTGCTTAGAATCAGATATACAAAAAGATTGTCGTCCATCTTCGACTGATCGTCCTCCAGCTTGTGACTGAAGGATTTGTGTTTTGAAAGTTGTCTTCAAATTTATTAAGTTCATGTTTTGTGAATGATTAACTCATTCTGTCCCTAGATCATATGATGATGTCTCATGATAGTTCAAGAAGATGCTCTTGGTCTTGAACTGTAGAACACTTGAGTTTCATCACATGATCTTAGTTTAATATGCTCACGATCATGGTAGTCAAAGAGGGACATTGACCACCACATTGGATTGTCATATGGGTTAAAGTACATTGTAGTTCTACAAATGTTGATAATTGTTATCGCTTAATCATATGAATATGTATATAGGTTGAAGCTATACATATTGAGTTAGACCTAATCTTATGTTGAGATATCGTATGGATTGTGTTTAGTGTCATCGATAGTCTCAACGTGTCTTATTGAATGAAGATATGAGATTTGTGAACCTATCTTCACAGGGTGTACAATGTAGTAGCAGTTGAATATCGTCTATTGATGGAATATACACTGCAACTTGTTGTGTGACTTGTGTGGATTAGGTTCACACATCGACAGTTTCAAATTGTCCCTTGAGTTACATCGAGCTATTATATTACTGGGCCCCTTGGCAAAGCGAGATTGTATAGCATGCAATATAACTAAAGTAGTTATAAATACATTGCGCTTGAGAAGCCAAGAAATATGAATGTGCTGCGGGAATGACACTAACCTATTCTGCGAGACATTCATGATATCATGTGACAGGCATAGACACAGGTCATATATTTGTGTTACCTAGCTACTGTGTTCTCTGGTCAGCTATAATGCAGTGATAAAGACTCTTATAGCCCATGATAAATATATAGATATATTATTGACTAGACGACTCAGTCACTCAGTAAAGGTCACACCAAATGAACAGAAACAGCCGCATTCGACTCAAATTGTGTATTTATTTTCATAGTTATATGATTCAAATACTTGGTTGAGTGCGAATAACAATCGTCGTTAAGCGACACGTTTAGACAGTTATTAATTTGTGATTTTATTTAGGCGTTATTGATATAATGACTGAATCCATTATAGAATCGATAACTCCACTAAATAATATATGTAGCGCGTGGCGTTACATACAATCACATTAATTAATAAGATTTGAAAGGGAAGAAATGATGGTGGTGGCATTGTATAAATAATTCATTTGTACAATATTTTAGCACACTAATTGAGAATTCAAATTCTCTAAAATTTCTAATTAAGTATTTCAGTTTTGGAATTAATTAAGACCCAATTAAGAAATCAGGCTGAAATTAAATTTCTAATTAAAAGATTTCGGTTTCAGAATTTATAAAGAGCCAATTAAGAAATCAGGTTCTTTGTAATTAAAACCGAAATAATTTTAATTATAGAATTTCCTTAAAAAGAATTCTCTCTCTCTCTAATAAATAAAAAGATAAAAAGGAAGAAAGGTGGCAGATTTTTGGAATGCTCAGCCCGTGAATACCAGGAAAGGCTTTCCCTCTCTCCCTGTCCGCCCGACCCTCTCCCTGAGCAGGTTCTCCGGCGGCCGTTCGAATCCTCTCCCATAGTGGGTTCTCCGGCAGCCTTTCCTCGGTTGTTTCTCAGTCCGTGAAGGGCTACGAGAGGTGTTTTCCTGGACGGTAAAAGAGAGCAGCCTCTCTCCATTCTTCCTACTATTCGCCGGCATCTTGGTGTGGTTCGGTCACCTGGAGTTGCCCGGAAATAGGAATACTGTCTAAAGCTTGTTCCTCTTCCTCCTCTCTTCAAAGTCTAGGTCGTTGGGCTGTTTTGGGTTCAAGGTGAGCCTAGAGTTTTGGAGCCGGATTTTGTTTCTTCATCGACGCCGTTTTGTTTCTCCGCTTCTCCGCGTCAAAATCAGAGATCCGCTCTTCACCTAGAGATTTATCTCTAGAGGTACAACTCTAATCTTTTGTGATGGTTTAGATTAGTTTGTGATTGCTAATTTTAAATGACGTAGAATATTATCTCGCTATCGCCATGAGATGAACACGATCCGTTTCTGTGTTTTCGTTTTTGTGATTAATTTTTTTTTAATTTCATCCCTACGTTGCACAATAAATCCAACAGTGGTATCAGAGGGAGGTTCGTTCTCTCATGGCAATATAGTCGTTCAATTTTGTGCAAGGGCGTGCGCACAATTGATTTGAGTTAACCATGTCCTAAGATTTGATTCAAGTTTTATTAATTCACCTTGTTTGAGATTATTAAAAGATTATTTTGTTGGATTTAAAATAATCAAGATGAATCATGAAATCTTGTGACATGGATTAATCCAAATGCGAGATTTGTTTTCTTTCGTTTAATAATGTAGGAGCGCATCTCAATTTCATTTTACGTTACATTTAGAACTTCTGGAATGTATTGTTGTGAATGAATGTAATAGTTAGAATGCCATGTGTTAGGTTTTCTATTGTTGCAATTATTTTCTTATCATCGTATAAAAGGAAAATAATTTAAATCAAAAGAAAAATTTAAGAGAGTATTTCCTCCTCATCGTGTTCATCTAAGCTAGTGATATTGAATGAATATGAGTATGAATTCAATCACTAGACATGGTGGCATTTTTGCAAGTTGATATTAGGCCACAAGTGGGCAAGTCGTGTGTGGCACTTCTTGCTCATTCTGTGGAAATATCACTCGCACAAGTTACCCTACATGATGAGTTTTCTTAATCAAATTTCCAAGATCTAGGCTTGGTCTTTTGGGAAAATGTTATTTCTTAAAATAGTACCTTCACAATAAATTATGGAAAATTTATTTTGAAATTAATATCAAGAATCATAAAGGTTTTAAGTTTTTCTTAAAAGGTTATGATTGGTGATTAGTACCTACCTGGACAACCTATTGGATGAGTCCACTAGATTGAAAAGGATCTTAATTTACTATTTTAAAAGGAAAATAAAATATGGATCTCTCTAATCCATCAAATATTTCTTAAAAAAAATATTTTAAACATGAACTCTAACTTGCTCTCATAACTATGTTTTTACAGCTATGTCTACACTACCGAACTTTCTACGTTCAATGATCGATAAAAGCCCACTTGCGAATGACGGGTCAAACTTTTCTGACTGGATCCTCAAGCTTAACATTGTGTTGCGCTTGGAGAATCTCTTACCTATTTTGGAGGGAGAATGCCCAAAAGAGAAAGAGATTGGCAAGCCAACTGATGCTGAGAAGGAGGAACAGAAAAGGTGGAATGACAATCAGCGTGTCGTGCAGACTCTGATCTTGGCCAGTATTGGCGATCAGCTGCAAAGGAAATTTCTCGATACTCCTGCAAAGAAAATTGTAGCACAGTTGGAAAAGATGTTCACCGATAGTGCTCGTAAAGAGCGCTATAAGACCACCATCGCACTCACATGGTGCAAGATGATGGAGGGTGAATCTGTCTCGGTGCACTTCCTTAAGGTGCAGGGTTATTTGGAGAAATTGGAGAAACTAAATTCTCCAATTCCTGAAGACATTGCTGAGGACATCATTTTGGGGTCACTTCCTTACTCGTTTAAGGACTTCATCATGCACTATCATATGCGTGAGAAGAATATGACCATAAATGAACTCCACAATGCCCTCAAAACAGCTGAGGTTGACATGGGCAAGACAAAGGGGAATGTTGTCTTAGTTGTTGCGTCAGAAAGCAAGAAGATGTTCAAGAAAAAGGACAAGACCAAAGGCCAGACCTCGAAAGGAAACCCTCATCTCAAGGGCAAAAGGGGAGGAACTCAAGGAAGTACCTCCAAGGGTGGCAATGTGAAGAATTCTCCTAATTCTCTCACTGAATGCTACCATTGCCACGAGAAGGGACACTTCAAAATAAACTGCCCCAAGTACAAGAAGGACTTGGATGAAGGCAAAATCGAAAGGAAGCGTCCTAAAGGTATTTTTGTTATTGAGTTAAGTTTAAACCTAACCACTACTATCATTGATTGGGTAATTGATACCGGATCATGTGCTCACTTAATCTCTAATGTGCAGTCACTAAAGGATAGGAGATCTCTCTCCAAAGGAGAGGTGGTGCTGAAGGTTGGAAACGGTGCTAGCATCTCCGCAGTTGCAGTGGGCACCTTGGAACTTCCCTTACCTAGTGGTTTATATTCAACTTTGTTTAATGTTTATCATGTCCCTTCGATTTTAAGAAACATTATTTCTGTATCATGTTTGGATGCAGAAGGTTTCTGTTTTGTCATTAAGAATTCCCAAATGAAAATTGAGAAGGATGGTTTATTTTATGCAAGCGCTTTCATTTCTAATGGATTGTATTTGCTTAATATAGTTGAAGATATAGATAAACAGGTTTTAAACATTAATAACAAACGACTCAAAATATCTCACATAAGCGAGACTCTCTTATGGCACCACCGTCTTGGTCACATTAATGAAAAACGCATAAGAAAATTGCATCAAGCTAATCTTTTAGATTCTTTTGATCCTGATGCAATTGGGACATGCGAATCATGCCTAACTGGCAAAATGACCAAAACACCATTTAAAAAGAAAGGTGCAAGGGCAAACAACTTATTGGAATTGATACACTCTGATGTATGTGGTCCAATGAGTGTGTGTGCTAGAGATGATTTTAGATACTTCATCACTTTTACGGATGATTATAGTCGTTATGGCTATGTTTATCTTATGAAACATAAAAGTGAATCCCTTGCCAAGTTCAAGGAATATAAAAATGAAGTGGAAAATCAACTAGATAAGAGAATCAAAGTTTTGAGAACAGATCGTGGAGGTGAGTACTTGAGCAATGAGTTCAGTACTTACCTAAAGGAGTGTGATATTGTACCACAACTAACTCCTCCTGGGACACCGCAGTGGAGTGGAGTCTCTGAAAGGAGAAATCGGACCCTGCTAGACATGGTTAGACCCATGATGTGTCAAACCGATCTACCTTTATATTTTTGGGGTCATGCACTTTTAACCGCGGCTTACACTCTAAACTTCGTTCCAACTAAGGCCGTAGAAAAAACTCCACATGAAATATGGGTTGGGAAACAACCCAACACATCCTTCTTTACGATTTGGGGTTGTGAGGCATATGTCAAACGTATGCTATCATCTAAACTCGACCCCAAAGTCGATAAGTGTTTCTTCATTGGATACCCTAGAGAAACAAAAGGGTATAGCTTTTGGCACAAGTCAACGAATACTATATTCGTTAAGAAGGGTGCTGCATTCTTAGAGAAAGAGTTTCTTGAAAGATTCAAAAGCGGTGACCGTAGGGTGACACTTGAGGAAACTCAAGAAAACCTACAAGGGAGTGATCATGAGATGAACACTGATGTTCAATATGATCACCAAGAGTCACAAGAAGTTCCTTTAGTCAGTGGGAGCATGAGTATTCCACCTTCGCAAATGATTGCGAAGGAGACTCTTACTTTACCACCGCCTGTTAGTCTTACTCGTGTTGAGCATGAGTTAACTCCACCAGAAATGGTGGAGGAGATTCAAGAATCTCAAATTGAGTCAGACAAACCAAAGGAACTTAGAAGGTCAATCAGGGAAAGGAAAAAGCCTGATGTTTATATGGGTCTTCATGAGGTCTTTATTCTAGACACAGAAGACTCGTTGACCTATGAAGAAGCAATGAAAAGAAAGGATTCCATAGCATGGCTTGAAGCCATGAAATCCGAAATGCAATCCATGTACGACAATCAAGTATGGAACTTGGTTGACCTTCATGATGGAAAGAAATCCATTCCTTGTAAATGGATCTTCAAGAGGAAGATGGACATGAATGGCAACATGACAACCTACAAGGCAAGACTTGTAGCGAAAGGTTTTAGTCAAGTCCAAGGGATTGACTATGATGAAACCTTCTCGCCCGTTGTGATGTTTAAAACAATTCGGATCATGTTGGCCATTGCCGCATTTCATGATTATGAAATTTGGCAATTGGATGTCAAAACAGCTTTCTTAAATGGAAAGCTAGATGATGATGTATTTATGAAGCAACCTCAAGGTTTTGAAGATCCTCAGAATAATGGCAAAGTATGCAAGCTTCAAAGAGCCATTTATGGGTTGAAGCAGGCATCAAGGAGTTGGAATAAACGCTTTGATGAAGAGGTTAATGTTGACGCCAGGAAAATCCTGACCTCAAAATTCGGACCGATGCAGCCGGAGGCTACTCGCCCAGCAGTCCAACGAGATGACTTGGCTGGCGACTACGACGAAGCTAGAAAAGCAACGAACCGGACCCCAGGTGCTGCGGCAGGGAGGTCCCACCACGTACCCAGAAGCTCAAGAGAGTCTTCCCCTCCGAAACCAAAGTGGCCGAGTTGGGTACAGGGAAGACACCGACTTGGTTGAAAGCAAGGGTGACGGGCTCGAGAGTTCGGGAATCGGGGGTCCAAAAGCTCAAGTCCAGATGCCAATCCAAGTACCCATGGGGTCCTATTTATAGGAAAACCAAAGGGTAGGGGGGCCTTTTATAGCCCAGCCCCCAACCCGGCGACTATGGGTTACTCGGCGAGTACCATGCCATAGTCGCCCATCTGGCGAGTATTGGGTGCTGCTCGCACACGCCGGGCCAATACTCGCCCAGGGCTTCTGCTGTCTTCTGTGCGCGGCGAGCTCTTCTGGTTGATACTCGCCTACCTAGCGAGTATTGCCTGCATACTGCTTCCACCACCACCGCCTCTTGATTCTTCGGGGTTGGCGAGCAGCTCGCAGCTGCCCGTGGGTGGGCTTCCGCCACCTCCTCCTTTTCTTCCTCCCGTTACGACTTAGGGCGAGCAGCGCCCTTCGATTTCGACCGCTCCTTCTACTCACCAAGGCGAATCCTCACGCCGTGGTGGGACTGAGGGCCCTTCGGGCTTCTTTCCTCCGAGGGGGGGAGGGCGGCCATCCGATAGTCGCGGTTGTGGGAACGCGCCTCCTAGCCGGGATCAGACCGATGGGTCCCGTCCTACTCGGCGAGGCGATCATCATCACCGCACGTCTCCTCAGCGAGGCAGGGGCTCTCCCCGTCGTCATTCGCGCAGTCCGCGGCCAGGTACTTGGTCGCCATTTGTGATAGTCGCCATTATCTTCACTTGGTTCCTTTAGTCGTCAATGCCCTGATATTTTTACCCTTTTTTGCAGCTCGCGCTCGCACTCCCATAGGAGCCTTGATTGACGTCGTCGGGCTTCCTTCTCGCGAGTATCAAGAGAAGGCCACTCGCGCGATCTTGGATCTGGAGGCGAAGCTAGAGCGTTTGGCAGTCAGCGAGCCCCATCGCCTCCTGACTGACATGGAGTCGCGGGTTGAGCGCCTGGAGAGCACTGACGCTCATCGTCGCTTGATCGAGTTGGAGGTGCGAGTATCGCTGCTGGAAGAGTTCGATACTCGCCTGGCTGGTGCAGAATTTCGCCTTCACACCGTTAGCGACCTAGAGCGCCGAGTTGCGAGGCTCGAGCATCGCCAGCAGCTGCATCATGACGAGATAGTGGGGATGCGTGCGAGTATGGGCTTGGTCGGTCGGCTGGCGAGGATTGAAGATCAGCTGCGGCAGGGCGAGGACGCGATGTCTGTAGCCTTCAAGCACTTCAAGCGAGCTCGCAGCTTGGGCTGGGTCGGGCGACATCCTCAGCTTCCAGATCCTCGGGCGAATATTCAGGCGCCTCCTTAGATGTTGTCCTTCTTTATTTTCTTCTTTCCATGTTATGTCGCCCTTGGCGAGTACCCTTGTAACTCTGAAACATTTTTGATTTGATGTCATATTATTTAGGTGAGTATTGGAAACTCGACCTCCATTACTTGCTCTGCTTTCTTTTTCTGTGATGGATTTTTTGTCTTGATTTTTTCTATCTTCTTTCATTTTGGCGAGTATTGTCTGCGTGTCGCCTATGCATGGCGAGCTTCTTTCATGTTTTGTCTTGCAGGTCTTCTCGCCTTGGAGGTCGACTCCTTGCTGACGTGTGCTGTTGAGTTGGCGACCTTAACTTAATACTCGCCACCCCCTTATTCCTGATCGCGCCGTCGTGCTTGATAAGCCAAGCTACCCGACTACTATAAATAGGGGGGTGGGTGGGTGAGTATTTATTACGCTTTCGGCGACCTTCCAACTCAGACGCGAGTATCTTCCGTCTTCCTCCCCTTTTCTTGTCTTCTTTGATACTCGCCTCTCTTTCCTTCTCTCCTCCAAGATGTCTGACGAGGCGACTGTTCGGCGTGCCAATCACGCCAAGAACTTCGCGGCGACCACCTTCAAGAAGTCCGTCACGACTGAGAAGGACTTGGAGATCTTCAAGGCGAAGTACATCCCGCCTGGGTTTGTCGCTCGGCTTCCTCGCCAGGGCGAGCGACTAAACACGGTCCTGACCACTGAGCGGGTGTTCCCTACTCGCCACTTCGAGGTGGGCTTGCGACTACCATTGTGGACGGAGTTCTCCCAGATACTCCGTTACTTTGGGATAGTCCCCGCCCAAATCAACCCCAATGGGGTGGCGATGATCGTGGGGTTCCTCTGCTACCTGCGCGACCAGGGGATCGCCTTCGACCTTTCCGTCTTCAGGCGGATATTTCACTTCATGGCGACAGGCGAGGGCGTCGTCTTCTTGTGCAGCCATGTCTGCACACTGGTCGGCACGGCGAAGAAGAACCACCGCTGGGGAGAGCGACTAGTCGTCATCGCTGGCGACTTCCAAGCGATCCCCGAAAGGTCCTTCCAGCCGCCGGAGAGCGTCTTCGGGGTTTCCTTCCTGAACGAGGGTGGCGAGAAACTGCTCGAATCCTTCAAGAATCGCCGCCTTGATGTGGTATTCTGGAGGAGGCGAGTAGACGAACTTGCTGAGGTGTTTCCGGGCGAAGGTAACCTATCGCGCGAGTATTCACACTACTCGCTCTTCGTCTTCGTTCTGGCGACTAACTGGGGTTAACTCTCTGTTTGTTGCAGCAGTTCATGTTCTGCCACGCGAGCTTCTCCCCGCGGTGGTGAAGGCGGCGACTTCAACACAGGGAGGTGCGGGGAACTCTGCTCGCGGGGATGGGGTCTACTCGCCCATCGACTTGTCGCTAGGAGGCGATGAGCCCTTGATCATCGGCGAAGGATCTGGGCCTTCGAAGAAGCGGAAGGAGAGGGGCGAGCCCTCCGAGCCCTTGAGGAAGAAGAAGGAGGTCGCTCATATGGACCTTGGCAAGAAGGAGGACCCTTCTGAGGCTGGCGAGCCTTTCACCCATCCGAACTTCAACCTGGGTGGACGTGGCGAGGACCTCTATGGTCGCCCCTTGGTGACCTGGACGGAGAGCGCCCACGTGGTGTCTCTAAGCTCCAACCTCCCGCCATGGTCGGAGGACTGGGAGGACAAGGGCGAGGGCTTCGACGTGCTCCACGTCGTCTATGGTCGCGAGGATGCCGAGAGACTGCAGGAGGAGACCTCCGAGTATCTCGCTCACCAAACCTCGCGATCTCTGCTGCGATCTGCCGAGCTGGCCCATTCGACAGCAAGGCGATTGCTCGAGTATGAAGGGGTGATCAAGATCCAAAGTAAGAAGATGATCGCCATGGGGCTCAAAGAGAAGGAGCATGAGGTACTCGCCTCGCTTCTATACTCGCTTGTGGGATACTCGCCACCTGGCCGAATAGTTTGCTTACTTTCTGCGTCTTCTCTTTTTGCAGGCCGCTGAAGTGGAGATGGCGAAGAAGACCTCCCAGCTGGAGAAGGAGCTGGACGACACCCGGCTGGCCTTGGAGGCCGCCCAAGTTCGCATCGCTGAGCTGGAAACTCGGCCTGCCGAGCAACAACCAGCGGTGGCGGGCCCCTCCAGGGTCAGCAAGCAGATCAGGATACTTGGCGACGATATGCCTCGCATTCGTCGGGAGATCGCGCGAGCAACGGGGACTGTCATCCTGAGCCAACTGAAGGCGGACGACCTTCTGAAGCCGACGGCGATGGAGCTGACAGTGGTGGACCTCATCCCGGCGCTGCTCGCCGAGGAGTCCACCTCTCCCTTGCGAGCATCTTCCCAGCTGTCTGGTGACTCCGAGGATGATGACTCCGAGGACGAGGATGATGACAATGGCGGCGATGAACCAGATGTTGACATTGATGGCGAGGATGACGCCTAGTCGCCTGCGCACCCTTTTTTGTTCGCCCGACGACCTTTTGTAAGCCCTTTTAAGATTTTTTTGTAATGTACATCAAACATACAAATGATAAAGGACAAAATTTTGCTCGCCTGTTTCTTCTGCCCTGCTTCCTGTCTTGACTGTCGCTTAAGCTCTTAGGCTCGAGGCGAGATTGAGTGCTCGCTAGGCTCTTAGGATCGGGGCGAGATTGAGTGCTCACTAGGCTCTTCGGCTCGGGCGAGATTGAATGCTCGCGCCTGCCTACTCGCACCTGTATGCTCGCCTGTGTATACTCGCAGGTATATACTCGCCTATCCGGCGAGTATTACCTTCATACTCGCCTTTTCAATGGTTCCTTCTGCTTGAGTCTAGTCGTGAGGGGCACTTGGAGGGTCTCGAGGGACACATGCTCTCAAGGCCTTGCCTTGCACCTGGGGAAGAGTGCATTAGAATTATTGTAATAAAAATGGACTTTTTTAAAGGAAAGAGATAGGGAATGGCAGTCGGGGAGGTCGGGAGGGACACATCTTCCCGAGGCCTCCATCCTACTTGGATGCTGGATGTCGATGAAGAATGACGTCAAGTAGGGAATGGCGGTCGGGGAGGTCCAAGGGGATACACCATCCCGAGGCCTCTATCCTACTTGGATGCCAGAATGTCTCCATTCTTTGGTCGGTCGAATCGGTCTTGCCCTTTCTCAAGTTGGAATGTCGGCTTCCAGACTTTTTCCCTGGTAATCTCTCCAGTCGGACGAGAAGTACGGTCGGTGGGAACCGCGGCCAACGTGCAAGGGGGGAGCTGATCTCGGCCGTCATCGCAGAGGCTTGGACTTAAGGGAACGCACACCCGAGGCACCATCCCATCATCCGTTCTGAGTTTTTTACGAGGGTGTAGTCGGAGGCTCGTGTTTCAACTTGCGGCGGTGAATGTTGATGCAGGACGACGTCAAGCAGGGAGTGGCAGTCGGGGAGGTCCAAGGGGACATACCGTCCCGAGGCCTCCACCCTACTTGGATGCTGGATGTGGATCAAACCTGCTTCCTGTTGCTCAACAAATTAGCAGGGAGTTAAGCACACTTAAGCACACCAACTCACATGATCGGACACAATATTTTTTAGAAAAAACGGTTTGCTTCGCTGCGATCTTTCAGCTCTTGAGGGTACACGACACCTTTATTCAAGGGTCCCCTGAGCTAGTTAAATCGATCATCTCTTCACCGAATCGGGAGGTCGGCGTCCAGACTTTTCTCCTGGTAATCTCTTCAGTCGGACGAGAAATGCGGTCGGTGGGAACCGCTGCCAACGTGCAAGGGGGGAGCTGATCTCGGCCGTCATTGCAGAGGCTTGGACTTAAGGGAACGCACACCCGAGGCACTGTCCCATCATCCGTTCTGAGTTTTTACGAGGGTTAAGTCGGAGGCACATTTCCCAACCTAGCGTGGAGATCGACTATACTGGCCTTCTTCCTTAAAAGACTTTTCTGAGATAGGAAGGACTGCCTCATCCCATATTTCAGGGAGACGTAAATTTTTATTTATAAACAAATTTACAAAAGGAGGGGGCATGTACATTCCCCTTAGGGATAAAACCTTTTCAGGTCATCGCCGCTCCAGGTGTTCCCTAGCAGCTCGCCTTCCTGGTTCTGCAAGCGGTATCCTCCGGTCAGGAGAGCTTCTTGGATGATGAAGGGTCCTTCCCAGTTCGGGTTGAGCTTCCCGACGGCTGCTGACCTGCCTGCCGCGTCCACTTTTTTTAGGACCAATTCACCTGCTTGGAAGTGTTTGAGGCGGACATTTTTGTCAAAATGTCTAGCCATTCGGCGCTTGATCAATTCTTGCCTAGCTGAGGCCAGGTCTCGGAGCTCTTCGATGTAATCGAGGGACAGCTTCTGGGCTTCCTCATTTTCCAATCGCCATTCTTCATTTCCGTCTTCCGCGGCTACCACCCTTGGGCTTCTGACTTCGAACTCTACTGGAATGAGAGCCTCTGACCCGTGAGAGAGCTTGAACGGTGTCTCCCCGGTGGCTGGGCTAGGAGTGGTCCTCAAAGCCCAAAGGACCGAGGGGAGCTGGTCTGCCCAATTACCTCTCAGGTTCTCGACTTTCTTCTTCAGCAGATTGATGATCAGCTTGTTGGCGGCCTCCACCTGACTGTTGCTCCTGGGATGGTGTACGGAGACGAATCGAAGATCGGTTCCCAGCTGCCTGCAGAAATCTTCCAATTCCAGGCTGGCAAACTGGGGACCGTTGTCGGTGATGATGGCGAGAGGGATTCCAAATCGGCAGACGATCTCTCCCCAAATGAAGTTCTTCACGACTTGAGAGGTGGTCTTGGCCAAAGCTTTGGCCTCGATCCACTTAGAGAAGTAGTCGATCATGACGAGAACGAACTTCCTCTGGCCACTTGCTTGTGGGAAGGGCCGATCAAATCCATCCCCCAGATGGCAAACGACCATGGGGAGGTGATTGATCGGAGCTGTTGGGCCGGCTGTAACTGAAGAGGGGCGAAGAGTTGGCACTTCTGACACTTCTTTGAGAAGGTCTCGGCATCCTTTCGGATAGTAGGCCAGAAGTAACCTTGCCTTAGGATCCTTTGCTCCAAAGTGCGAGTCCCAGAATGGCTTCCGCACTCTCCCGAGTGAATCTCCTCCAACACTCGAGGTACTTCGTCTTCAGAGACACATCTGGCCAGGGGGCCGGAGATGGTTTTGCGGTACAGCTCTCCGTTTTGCAGTAAATAGTACGCCGCCTTGTACCGGAATCTTCTTTGATCACCTTCGCCTGTTGGGAGCTGACCGCTGACTAGGAAGGCCACGAAGGGATCCATCCATGAAGGGCGTTGCTCGATCTCCATCATCTCCCCTTCTTCAATGGATGGATGGAAGAGTTCGGTAATAGTTCCTCCAGCTCTCGGCCCATACTTGGCTAAGTGATCTGCTGTCGAGTTCTCCTCTCTCGGCACATGCTCGACGAAGAAGGACTGCAAGCCCCCAATCAGCCCTTTCACCTTTACCAAGTACTTCTGCAGGATGGTGTCGCGCACCTCGAACTCGCCTCGAATCTGCGACGCGACCACCATCGAATCCGTGAAAGCCCGGATGTCACGGATCCCCAACTCCTTGTCAAGGCGCAAGCTTGCCACTATGGCCTCGTACTCTGCTTGGTTGTTTGTGACGGGGAAGAGGATCTCGACGGCTTGCTCGATCCTTGTTCCCTGTGGGCTGACGAGCACGATGCCCACCCCCACAGAACTTTTGCCCGAAGCTCCGTCCACAAACATCTTCCATGGGATCAGATAGAGAGCTTCTTCTCCTGGCTCCGTTTCCATTGAGAAGTCAGCCAGGAAGTCTGCTACCGCCTGGGCCTTGATCGCTACCCGGGGTGAGAAGGAAATGTCGAACTCGCTGAGTTCTACCGACCATTTCGCTAACCTCCCAGAATGTTCCACTCCCTCTAGGACATTTCGGAGAGGATGATCAATCACAACCCGAATGGAGTGAGCTTGAAAGTAAGGCCGGAGCTTCCGCGCCGACACCACCAGGGCGAAAGCGAGCTTCTCCAGGATCGGGTATTTCAACTCCGCCTTCTTCAACACCCGACTGACATAGTAGATGGGTAGCTGCTTCCTTCCTTCCTCTCGGACCAATACGGAACTCACTGCTTCTGCTCCTGCTCCCAGGTAGATGAGCAGGTCTTCCCCCTTCCTTTGGGCTCTGAAGGAGAGGTGTCTGAGTCAACTGCTCCTTCAATCTTTCGAACGTCGTCTCACATCCTTCGGACCACTCAAAGCTTTCAATTTTGTGGAGTGTTTTGAAGAATGGAGAGCACTTCTCACCGGCCTTTGAGAGGAAGCGGCTAAGACCCGCCAGCCTTCCTGTCAACCGTTGGACTTCCTTCATCGTTTTTGGGGACTGCATCTCCAGGATCGCCTTAACCTTGTCGGGGTTAGGCTCTACTCCCTCCGGGGTAAGGAGATGCCCCAGAAACTTTCCTCTTCCTGCTCCGAAGACGCACTTTGCTGGATTGAGTCTCATCTTGAATTTCCTTAGCGTCGCGAAGGTTTCCACCAGATCGGTCACATGTTCCTGGACGCTCTTGCTTTTGATTAAGAGGTCGTCCACGTACACTTCCAGGTTCCTACCCTTTTGTCCCTTGAAGATGTGGTCCATCATCCGCTGGTAGGTGTCTCCCGCATTCTTCAAACCGAAGGGCATCATCTTGTAGCTGTAGCAGCCATCATCGGTGATGAAGGAGACATTGCGGCAATCAGGGGGATGCATCCAGATCTGGTGATATCCTGAAAACGCATCAAGAAAACTCATCACAGAAAAACCGACGGCTGAATCAACCAACGCGTCGATTCGAGGCAGGGGATAACAATCCTTCGGGCAGCTTTTATTCATCAAGGAAAAGTCAACACACATTCTCCAGCTACCCCCCGTTTTCTTCACCATTACAACATTGGAGACCCAGCCTGGGTACTGGATATCCGATACAAAGCCTGCATCGAGCAGTTTTTTCACCTCCTCCTGGATTGGCTTGCCAAGGATGGTGGCGGTCCTCTTCTTCTGGCGGACGGGCTGGACCGCGGGATCCAGGTTGAGGTGATGACATGCAACCTCAGGGTCGACTCCTGGCATCTCGGCGGCACTCCAAGCGAAGATGTCAACGTTCTTTTGTAGACACGCCGCCATCTTGATCTTCTCCTCCGTCTTTAGCGATCCGCCGATCTTCAGCAATCCAGGTACTCCCTCTGCGGAGAGTACCTCGATTTCTTCAACTTCTTCGGCCACCTCCAGCCTGGCCGGGCTCTCCAGCACCCTTCCGAACTCTTCTGCGTCAGCCATCCAGCTGATGGTGCTGACGGCGCTGAGATAGCACTCCCGCGCGGCTCTTGGATCGCTCCTGATCCTCACCTGGACATCTCCCTTGCAGTACTTCAAGCACTGATGGTAGGAAGATGGGACGGCCTTGAAGGCGTTGAGAAGCGGCCTCCCAAAGATAGCCCTGTAACAGCTCGGGGCGTCGACGATAACAAATTGACAGTTGATGGAGATGCCACCGAGCGTTAGAAGGAGGTCTGATCCTCCTTCCACTTCCTTTTTCTCTCCGGAGAAGCCGAAGAGGGGATCATCAGCTGCTCGAACCCTTGCTGCTCCGACTCCCAGTCCGCTAAACGTCCCCTTGAAGATAACGTTTACGGAGCTACCGTTATCGATCAGGATACGATCAACGGTGAAGTCCTCCACCGCGGCTTGAATCACGAGGGCATCATGGAAGGGATTCTCATTCCCTAGCATGTCCTCCTCAGAAAAGGTGATTTCCTCCATCGGGGGTGGTGCTTGCGAGGTCGAGGCGACACTCCTGCGGTAGATCTGATGGAGGCTCCCCTTGCGGGAAGCTTCCAGCCCCGCTCCCCCATGGATTACTCCGACTCTGCCTCCCCGAACCAGGTCTCCCCGACCTCCCTGGTCGACCCGGTCTTCGTTCCTCCTTCGAACGACGGCAGCCTGCCCTGCCTGCGGCTCGGCGGGGGCCTCTATTCTCCGCTGCTCCCCTCCACCTTCCCCTGCTGCTAGCCTCCTCCGGGCTTCCCAAAAGTCTGGGCAGGCAGCCATGGCATGTCCCTCCGCCTGGTGGAAGTCACAGTAGAGGGGAACCTCTTCTGCTTGACGCCTCCTCTGCTTCTGCTTCTTCCTTCCTTGAAGGCGGCCACGCCCGGCTACCGCCATCACTTCGTCTCTCCTCCTCTCCTGACGCCTCTCCGGCTGGCGAAAAGGCCTTCTCTCCGGGGATCTCCCCCTTTGATCCCGGCGCTGGTGCTGTCCAGCCGGCCTCCATGGTGGCCGGTTGACGGGGACCTGATAGCGCCTTTCCTCCTCCTGACGCTCCGGGGACTCGACGGGCCTCCTCTCGATGCTCCTCCTGACTTCCTTCCTCCTGAGCTCATCTCTCTTCTTCTCTTCTCTCCTCCTTTCTTCTCGCCGCTCCAGCCTCTTCTTTTCCTCCCTCCGGGGCTCTCCTCTCTTCCTTTTCTCAGGGATCCCATCCCTCTCTCCTTCCTCGCCTCTGGTCACCTGTGCCAGCCTCGCCAAGAAGTCAGGGTTGGAAGCCTCTCCTCGGACAAATTTGTTGGCCCTCTGAATGAGGTTGTCGTAGGAGTAGGGAGGATTCTCGATGCGCTCCAACTTGAAAAGACCTTGACTTATACCGAACGTCAAGGCCAGCAACAGGATTTTGCTATCCACCTCCTGGATTTGCAGAACCTCCTCCTGAAAGCGCTCGATATAGGGTCCCAATGCCTCGTCCGGCCTTTGCACTAGATAGAACAGGGCCGTTGCCTCCTTCTTCAGCTTCCGGGCCGTGTCGAACCGGGTCGTCAGCCCATGGCACAGGTCTTCAAAGCAGTAGATCGAGCCGGCGGGCAACTGGTGGAACCAGTCCCAGGCCTTTGCACGGAAGGTGATGGCAAACAACCTGCACTTGAAGGCGTCCGACATGGTTCGGATAGAGACTATATCCTCGAACCATTGGATGTGCCGGACGGGGTCCTCCTTCCCCGAATAATAATTCAAGGCGGGGTCCCTGAACCCTTCTGGAACTGGCGCGACAAGGATCTCCTCGCAGAAGGGGCTCCTCCCTCCTGCCCGGCGACGATCCTCCACCTGGCGAGTATCACATCCATACTCGCCATATGGGCGAGTATCCTGGTACCTCGCCTGCTCGCCCGGCTCGCGGAAGCGAATCCCTTGCAAGGTTGGCTGGTAGAACTGCGACCTCCTTGGTCGCTCGGTCTCATCCTCCACGTGCTCCTTTCCTGCTCGCCGAGGTGGACTCCCTCCCTCGGACGGAACTGGGCGATGCGGCGAGGTCGTCGTGACCTCGGCGCGCGGCTGAAGCACTGCTCGCATGGTCCCCTCCATACGCTGCGCGAAGGCTTCAAAAACTGCTAGCGTCACGAACTCGCCACTTGCGGACGGGTTGCCGACTACCTCCTCATGGTCGCCAACTGCGACCATCTCGCCTTCTTACTGAACTGTCTTCCAACGACTACGGTCCACGCTCACCGCACCAAAGTGTTGACGCCAGGAAAATCCTGACCTCAAAATTCGGACCGATGCAGCCGGAGGCTACTCGCCCAGCAGTCCAACGAGATGACTTGGCTGGCGACTACGACGAAGCTAGAAGAGCAACGAACCGGACCCCAGGTGCTGCGGCAAGGAGGTCCCACCACGTACCCAGAAGCTCAAGAGAGTCTTCCCCTCCGAAACCAAAGTGGCCGAGCTGGGTATAGGGAAGGCACCGACTTGGTTGAAAGCAAGGGTGACGGGCTCGAGAGTTCGGGAATCGGGGTCCAAAAGCTCAAGTCCAGATGCCAATCCAAGTACCCATGGGGTCCTATTTATAGGAAAACCAAAGGGTAGGGGGGCCTTTTATAGCCCATCCCCCAACCCGACGACTATGGGTTACTCGGCGAGTACCATGTCATAGTCGCCCATCTGGCGAGTATTGGGTGCTGCTCGCACACGCCGGGCCAATACTCGCCCAGGGCTTCTGCTGTCTTCTGTGCGCGACGAGCTCTTCTGGTTGATACTCGCCTACCTAACGAGTATTGCCTGCATACTTGCCAGGGTCTCTTCTGCTTCTATCTTGGACTGCTGGTCTCTGTGTTGACCCTTTGATCTTGACTTCTGTCTACGTGGCCTTGGGGGGGGGGGGGTCCACCCTCGGAGAATAAGGGTTGTACAGTTAAAACCCTTGAGTTCGTTCAAAGCAAGGAAGAGCCTTGTGTATACAAGAAGGTGAGTGGGAGTCACATTGTTTTTCTAATCCTATATGTTGACGACATCTTACTAATGGGAAACAATTTATCTATAATGGAACAAACAAGAAATTCGTTGAAAACGATATTTTCAATGAAGGACATGGGTGAAGCTCAATATATCTTAGGAATAAAGATATATAGAGACAAATCACGTAGACTCATTGGCCTAAGTCAAAGTATCTATATTGACAAAATCTTAGAAAGGTTCCAAATGGAAAACTCTAAGAAAGGAAATGTGCCAATGAAGATGTCTACTCAGCCAGGCAAGTCTCAATGTGCCTCATCACATAAAGACATTGAATATATGATGAATGTGCCTTATGCTTCCGCCATAGGTTCCATCATGTATGTCATGATCTGTACGAGACCGGATGTCGCATATGCTCTTAGCATGACGAGTCGACATCAAGCTTCACCTGGTCCGAATCATTGGACAGCGGTCAAGAATATTCTTAGGTACCTAAAAAGGACTAAGAATAAGTTTCTTGTATTTGGTGGACATAAAGAGCTCCGAGTAGAAGGTTACACGGATGCTAGCTTTATGACAGATCCGGACGATAGAAGATCTCAATCTGGGTTCGTTTTTCTTCTGAATGGTGGAGCTGTGAGTTGGCGTAGTTGAAAACAATCCACTACTGCTGATTCGACCACCGCAGCGGAAGTCATGGCGGCCACAGAGGCAAGCAAAGAGGCAGTCTGGATAAAGAAATTTCTTGAGGAGCTAGGAGTCGTGGCATCTAGTGAAGAGCCCTTGAGAGTTCCTGACGCCTTGCCCTCCAGGCTCTGTGCGGAAGAAGAAGCATAAGAAGAGAAGGATCGACCCCGATCTCCGCGAGAGGTCCTCCACCGATCCTGAGTCCACTGCGCGGGACGGATCTAAGCCGAAAAGGGTGGCCGCCTCGCCCATCCAGGAAGAGCCCAATCTCAACCTGATCTCGCGACAAGGTGGGGGCATGGCTGAGGTCACGATCAAGGGGGCTGGCGAGACGGGACGACCTCCGAGCCATACAGGCGTCCTGTCTGCTTCCCCGACTCGCCATACCGACATGCCAGGTAGGGTTGCTGAACCACTTTATTTTGGTATCCCGTCTACTCGAATCGGGCCGTTCACCGAGATTTTTCGCTCTGCAGCACCTTCCAATCGTCTTCTCCCGCCATCTTACCGGGGCGAGGTGCTCATCAGAGACCGGATGACTGCGTCCTCTACTGCTCGGGGGTATGCGGGGGTGACCGTCACCCCATCTTCTCGCCCTACCACCGGAGGGAAGTCCATAACCATCAGTCCCATGCCTGGGGGCGCGGGTGTGATCCTTCGGTTATCCGGCTCCGTCGGCGCGCCGCGGGTCGATCCACCACGACTTCAAGGGGAGGGTGGTGCCCTTGTGGATGTTCGCCTTTCTCTTGCCGGTACTCGCTCTACTCGACCCCTTTTCTTCTCGCTTTCATTATTCCGCCTCGCCGTCTCAGCCCTCTTTCTCGTTTTCAGGTAATCAGAGGTCCGCATCTTCCAGTCATCAGCCATCTCCGGAGTCTCTTCCGGAATCACCGCCGCCGGTGATGTCTACTCCCATGAGGGATTTCCTCGCTGACCCTCCGGCGTTTGGCGAAGAGTCATGGACCCGCCTGATCGCTGTTCTCCGAGCCCATGACTCCTTTTTACTGGCTATGCCGCCTGCCGAGGTGAATGCTCAGCTGGTTGATCTGGGGGACCGCCTCGCCGGAGTGGAGGAGTTCCAACAACAGCTGCAGGGCGAGGATGGCTTACTTGATCGGATGACCGACTTGGAGGCAAGGCTGTACGAGATGGAAACTCGCTAGAAGGCCACCGAGGATGACCTCCATCGGTTCGCGCAGGTGGCCGGTACCGTGGGGGAAGCCTCTCTGCTGGAAGAACATATCCGGCGAGGCGAGGACCATCTCCGTCAGGGTGAAGAGAACTTGGGGAGGGCTCGCGAAGATCTGCGCGCAACCCGCAACATTACCTGGAGGGCTCGCCACCCTCAGCGTACGCGTCGCCGAGGCCGCGGTCCGGTGCATCGTGGTTGAGGTCCTAGGGGTGATCTCCCTTTTTTGATTTTTTGAGAGCCTGATTAGCAGTCTGACTCGCGACCTACGGGTCCTTGTAATCCTCAGGCGTCATTTTGTGTTTCTTTGCTTGTACTCGCGCTTGGCGCCCCGAGAATTTCTGACAGGTTTATATATATTCTTTTTGTGCTCGTCTAGCGCGCTCTCTTTGTTCGTTGTTCCTCCTTTTCCGCGCGGACGTGTATTCCATTGCTATTTATTCGCGGCTTTGAACCTACTCGCCTCGCTAAGTGATCCATCCGCGCGTGGATAAGCCGGGGGGGGGGGGGGGGGGCAGAATCTATAAATAGGGGGTCCTCTTGCGTTGGAGGATACGTTCCCCTACCCCTCCCAGGCACCGTTCTCCGAACCCTCCCCGCCGAATCTTCTTATTCCTACTCGCGGCCAATCATGGGGAAAGAACCATCCGAGGAGGGGCGTGCCTTCTGCGTCCGCAACTTCCGGGCGCACAACTTTCCCATCTCGCAGACTTTCGGCGAGGAGTTAGCGGATGTCGAGAAGCGGTATTTGCCTCCGGGTTATACCGCGAGGCGGCCAGGGACGGGTGAGTTTCTCAACTCGCTCTACAGTGGGGAGCTGGCCATCCCCTTGGCCCACTTTCAGGTAGGGTTGAGGCTCCCCCTGTGGCCCGAGGTTCGTCAAGTCCTTCGGTATTTCGGGATGATCCCCGCACAGGTCAACCCTAACGCGATCAGCGTTCTGGTTGCTTATGCCTGCTACCTCCGCGGGGAGAAGATAGAGTTTAACCTTCCCACCTTCCGCAAAGTGATGACCCTGAAGGCGACCAACGATGGCACCCTGTTCTTCACCAGTGTGTGTGTCAAGGTCGCCGAGACCTTCAACAAGGTCCACCATTGGACTGACAAATTCGTCCTGGTGCGAGGCGACTACGGTAATATTCCCTTCGCCCCCATCCAGAAGACCGAGGTGGAATACCGACCGCCTAGCCTGAGGGGGGACGCGCTCGAGCTATACCGTTATCTGAAAGACAAGGTCCTGGACGTCGTTTTCCTGCGATAGGGCATGGAACAACTCACCTTTGTTAACCCGGGAGCGGGTAAATCTTTCTAGCCTCGCGATGTCGGTTATCTGTTCCTGGTGGGGGTGATTACTAACTGCCTCGTGTTTAAATGCAGGAGAGCGCGTCGTCCCCCTCCGACCCCCTCATGATGCTTCTCGACAACGGTCGAGTGAGCCTTCCAGGGAGGGGTCCCTTGCGGGGGTGGTGGTTATGGTGGACAGCGAGCCGATCTCGCCGGTGGACAAGGGTAAGGGGCAGGTAGATCCCGAAGTCGCTTCGGCAAGCGAGCCGAGGCCAAAGAAGCGGAGGACAGGGGGTTCTACCTCTCGCCTTCCGGCGAGTCCTCCTCCCGATCCTTCCACTCATCCGTATTACGGGTTGGGGATGCGGAGCGAGGACTCCCGGGGCGACCCCCTCATGATATGGGATCATGAGGCGAATCGGATTTCGGTGAGCTCGATCCTCCCCTCTTGGGAGGATTTCGAAGAGGTAGGCGATCAGGCGTTTAACCTGATCTTTGGGCTGTACGGGCGAGACGACGCCGAGGTACTCGCGGAGGTTCCTATCCGCGAGTTGGCTAACCTTAGTTGCCGCTCCGCCCTCCGGACAGCTGAGCTGATTCACCAGACTGCGCGGCGGGGGATTCAATCGAACAGGCGGCTCCGCGACCTGGGCGCCGCCCATGCGGAGTTGAAGGAGAAGATGATCGAGAGAGAAAAGGAAATAGCCGAGCTCCAGGCCAAGGAGGCTCCCCCTCCCGAGGTATTTAGCTCGGCCCGTCTTCGTGCCCCTTATCTACTTTGGAGTTAGTTAATGTTTCACTTCTCAGGAGGCCGCGGTGGCGCTAGTGACGCGAATATCCGAACTGGAGGAGCAACTCACTGCCTCGCAGCGTCAGATCGATTATCTCGGTAATCACCTCGCCGAGGCCGAGTCAGAAATAGAGGAACTTCGCCACCAAAGCCGGGGAGAGTCGTCGAACGCGCCAACTCTCCTCCAATTCACCCCTGTCCAAATTGCCGAGACGCGCCGGAAGCTGGCGATCGCGACCGCGGTGTTCGTGCGGGAGCGCCTCCGGCGCCGTTTCATGCTTACCGCTGATGGGGCCCAGGTTGATCTCGCCACCCTTCTTCCAGAGTTATACCGCGAGGCGGTGATTCCAGCTCCCACCGAGGCCCGAGACGAGGGCTCCTCCAGCGGGTCCGAAGAAGAGGGTTCGGATGTTTAAATCTTTTGGCTTTGTAACAATAAACTTCTCGGCGTGTTTATTTTGGGTGTGCTCGCCTTTCTTCTTGCATTTGCATATGTATAATTCGCTTTATTTTATCTTGCGGTTACGTCGCTCATGCCTGGGATTAGTTTTTATGCATACGTATCTCCTACTCGCCTTTAGGGAGTACTCGCGCGCGACTGCGACTTGCTCAGGAGGATTCTTTTGTAGATCTGGCGCCTAGGTCTTCCTCCCTGGCCATTAACGCGAAGAGGTTGACGGAAGACTCGCCGTGCTGGGTGCTCATCCACTTGCACTGGGACTTCCGGCGAGGCGGTAAGATGGCGGCCGCACCGAGCTCGCTTCGGAGGGACATTGACGTCACTCGCCTCGCCCCCTCCCCCCCCCCCCCCCCCCCCCCCTCTCTATCCTCTCCTGAGGTTATAACTAGGCTTTAGCATCTTATAGGGTACTGCCTCCACTCGAGAGGGTAAGTAGTCAGCCTGCAGGGGAGGAGTCCAGTGCTACGACCTGGTCTACGACAACAATACATCTCGAGGACTTAGAACTCACTCGATGGGGCAAGTAGCCGGTATGCATGAGAGGAGCTCGTGCAGTGACCTGGTCTACGGCAACAACACATCTCGAGGACTTAGAACTCACTCGAGGGGGCAAGTAGTCGGTATGCAGGAGAGGAGCTCGTGCAGTGACCTGGTCTACGGCAACAACACATCTCGAGGACTTAGAACTCACTCGAGGGGGCAAGTAGCCGGTGTGCAGGAGAGGAGATCGTGCAATGACCTGGTCTACGACAACAACACATCTCGAGGACTTAGAACTCACTCGAGGGGGCAAGTAGCCGGTATGCAGGAGAGGAGCTCGTGCAGTGACCTGTTCTACGGCAACAACACATCTCGAGGACTTAGAACTCACTCGAGGGGGCAAGTAGCCGGTATGCAGGAGAGGAGCTCGTGCAGTGACCTGGTCTACGTCAACAACACATCTCGAGGACTTAGAACTCACTCGAGGGGGCAAGTAGCCGGTATGCAGGAGAGAAGCTCGTGCAGTGACCTGGTCTACGGCAACAACACATCTCGAGGACTTAGAACTCACTCGAGGGGGCAAGTAGCCGGTATGTAGGAGAGGAGCTCGTGCAGTGACCTGGTCTACGGCAACAACACATCTCGAGGACTTAGAACTCACTCGAGGGGGCAAGTAGCCGGTATGCAGGAGAGGATCTCGTGCAGTGACCTGGTCTACGGCAACGACACATCTCGAGAACTTAGAACTCACTCGAGGGGGCAAGTAGCTGGTATGCAGGAGAGGAGCTCGTGCAGTGACCTGGTCTACGACAACAACACATCTCGAGGACTTAGAACTCACTTGAGGGGGCAAGTAGCCGGTATGCAGGAGAGGAGCTCGTGCAGTGACCTGGTCTACGACAACAACACATCTCGAGGACTTAGAACTCACTCGAGGGGGCAAGTAGCCGGTATGCAGGAGAGGAGCTCGTGCAGTGACCTGGTCTACGACAACAACACATCTCGAGGACTTAGAACTCACTCGAGGGTGCAAGTAGCCGGTATGCAAGAGAGGAGCTCGTGCAGTGACCTGGTCAACGGCAACAACACATCTCGAGGACTTAGAACTCACTCGAGGGGGCAAGTAGCCGGTATGCAGGAGAGGAGCTCGTGCAGTGACCTGGTCTACGGCAACAACACATCCTGAGGACTTAGAACTCACTCGAGGGGGCAAGTAGCCGATGTGCAGGAGAGGAGCGCGTGCAGTGACATGGTCTACGACAACATCTCGAGGACTTAAAACTCACTCGAGGGGGCAAGTAGCCGGTATGCAGAAGAGGAGCTCGTGCAGTGACCTGGTCTATGACAACAACACATCTCGAGGACTTCAACTCACTGCCTGGGGTCCGTTGCTTAGGTGGTGAAGCGTTGCGAGTTTGCCATGGAAAGCATTATTATCTTAAGTGGAACAAAAATAAACTAAGTATTACATTAATGCTAAGAGTAGAAACGCTTCAAGTCGTCTCCACTCCAAGTGTTTCCTAGGAGTTCTCCCTCGACATTTTGTAGACGATACCCGCCTGTTCTTAGTACTTCGGAGACAATGTAGGGGCCTTCCCAATTGGGGTGGAGTTTACCTATTGCGGCGGATCTCCCTGCGGCGTCTACTTTTTTGAGGACCAGGTCTCCTTTGTCGAATTGTTTGACTCGGGCATGCTTGTCGAAGTGTCTTTCCATCCTTCGCTTGATCTCTTACTGGCGGATCGTGGCCTGGTCGTGGAGTTCTTCCACCAAATCCAAGGCGAGTCGATGTGCATCTTCGTTCTCAAGTCTCCACCCCTCGTCTCCTTCTGATCACATTAGCTTCTCTGGGCGGCGCTTGGTTTTGCCTCCACTGCCCTTGCCTCAGCTCGGGAGAGCGACAGCGGTCTCTCCGTTCCGTAGAGTACCTCCCTCCTGGTCTCCCTTGGTAGCCTCCTCCAGCAGGTCTCCAGGCCGGCCGGCGAGGCGGAGCCTGGAACCTCCTCTCCTGATCTCGCTGATCCCTGTTCTCCCGGGACCCTCCCTCTTCTCGCCTTCTCGGCTCACCTCTCTTCTTGGACTCGCGTCGGCCGCTCCCATCTCCTTCCTTCTCTCCTCCCTCCAATCTAGCTAACTTGGCCACGAACTCCAGGCTGGTTGCCTCCCCTGCGATCTGCCTTCCGGCCCGATCGATAAGCTCTTCGAACGATAGGGGGGGGGGGGGGGGGGGTTGCGGGTGATCTCCATTTTGAAAAACCCTGGCTGCAACCCCAGCTTGAATGCCAAGATCAGGGTATGTCCAGGGACCTCTTGGACCAGGAGGATCTCCTCCTGAAAGCGATCCAAATACGACCCGAGCATCTCCTGGGTCTTTGCTTGACAAGGAAAAGATCTTCTGAACCTTTCCTCCTCTTCTTGGAAGTAGAGAAGCGGAGCAAATAACTTCTGCGCAGGTCATCAAACCCGTAGACGCTTCCCGCGGGTAAATGGTGGAACCAATCTCGGGCTTTTTCCTGGAAGGTTATGGCGAACAACCGACATTTGAAGGGATCCGTCATCGGCTTGATGGAGACCATATCTTCAAACCATTGCAGGTGCTTGACGGGATCTTCTTTTCCGGAGTAGAAACTCATGGCGGGCTCTGTGAATCCTGCAGGAATGGGGGAGGACAACACCAACTCGCAGAACGGACTGCGCAGGGCAAGCTGGCGAAGGGGACTAACTTGGTCGTACTCGCCCTCTGACTGGCGAGTTTCCGTCGGGCTGGCAAAGAGCACTCGCGCGCGGAGTGGCTGGTCTTCCTCCCCCAGGAGCGCTTCCTTGCCGAGGCGCTGACTTGGACCCGCCTCCGTGGGCGAGGCGACTGATACTCCCACCTCGGCGCGAGGTGTGAGTAACCTCCGGATAGTATCCTCCATCGCCTTCATCCCCTGCTCGAAGACACTCTTGGTCACGAACTCGCCCGAAGGCGGCGAGTTCCCCTGGCCGGTTCCCAGCTTGTCACGTTCAGTCATGGGATCGTCAGATGAGATTTTCTTCTCTTGCTACAGTCCACGCTCACCGCACCAAAAATGTTGGAACCCGGATACCGGTCCAACTTGTTCGAGACTTGGGGAGTAGCTTGAGTTACTTCACTCTTCGTCGGATCCCTAGATCTAAGTATTCCGAGCTAAGAACTGATCCTCACCAGTTGGTAGGTAGCTTCCTAAGAATGACCCACTGGCTGCAGCGAGGAGGTCCCGCCACTAACCCGAAAATCTCACTTGATTTCCCCTCCCAAAAACCAGAAGCTGAGCCTGTCTCAGACAGCACAAGGAAGAAAGCACAGGCTCTCACACGGGGGGGGGGGGGGGGGGGTGGATCTGTGCTGATCTGAGACATAATGAGTCCTATTTATAGGGAAAGACTTCCCAGGGGTAGAATGGTCTGGATGACCTGCGGATAGCGTAACTCCGTCTTACTATTTTGCTAAACGCACTCCAAATTGGTCTGCAGGTAGCCAGACTCCGCTGTCACGAAGGGCTATAGGCAGACCACCATAAGTGCCTGGACAATTCTATTCCCCGGAATCTGACTCTACTCGCCGAGGTAGGCACCGACCTATTCGCCAAGCCTCCTGGCTCTACTCGCTGAGAGAGGCACCGACCTACTCGCCAGGTACCTTCGGCTCTACTCGCCGAGAGAGGCACCGACCTACTCGCCAGGCACCTTCGACTCTACTCGTCGAGAGAGGCACCGGCCTACTCGCCAGGTACCTTCGGCTCTACTCGCCGAGAGAGGCACCGGCCTACTCGCCAGATGCCTTCGGCTCTACTCGCCGAATACAGCACCGGCTTGCTCGCCAGGTACCTTCGGCTCTACTCGCCGAATACGGGTTGTACATACGGTAGGTTCGCGATTCCTCCTTCTCGAATCCGAGCGGCGATCTGGCTTGCGATCTATCCACGGCCGCAGATCTGGATCTGCGATCTAGATATGGCAGCAAACAGCTAGATCTGGAGTGCGACAACGGCGACGAGGGGAAACAGGAAGGACAGCGACGGCGGCGACAAGCGATGAACAACGACCATAACGTTTCTCCTCTACACAATCCTTGCGTCCAACCTTGGCAGCAACGGGAGAGCAAAAAAAAACGAATCGGGAACAACGATTTCTGAAAGGCTCTCTCACAGGATCTTCCTTACGATCGGCGACGGGTCCTCTCTTAAGGGAATCACAAATCGGGAATGGCACAAAGCAAGAGAGAGACGGGAGAGCGGAAACCCTAAAACTTATCTTGAGAATGTTATGGTGCTCCGCTCAAGATATTCTACTAAGACTCATCGGTGTTGAATGATCTTATATAGTATCTCCAGCGTAGGACCCAGAACCCTAGTGACACGTAACCCGTTGGGTCGTTCCGAGTCGATCCCGATACACGCAGACATATAATTACATCAAATACCTAACATGCCTCTCCCGCCAGTCTCGCCGTCCACCACCGAAGGCCTCTCCCGCCAGTCTCGCCGTCCACCACCTCATCTGGAGAAGTGGAAATGAAGCCGCTCTTCCTCTCACGTCTCTCAATCACATCTCCCTCATAGGTTCAATCACGGTTTCTTCCCAATTCGGAGACCCGACTCTTTCAATTTCGATGGGGCTTGGTACTTATTTGTTTAGTTTCTCTGCTTGATTCCTCTTCAAATACACTTTTCTCTTCTTTTTTGACGATTGTGTGCCGATCATAATTGACGTAATAGGTTGTTCAACTACGGAATCGACATCCACCTTCTGCAATCAGAGGAACCCGAGAGCATTATAGTCAAGTTGGAGATAAACCCAAAGAACAGCCACATCTCCTTCCAGGTACCTATCCATAATTACTGATTGATCATCCCTATCATGCATTGGCTAATCAGATATGCATCAATGGTGGATCAATCAGTGCGAGAGCTTAGCTCTGGTGGAGAAGAAGCTCAATGAGATGGGGATCGACTATGTACAGAGGTCGGTCGAGGAGGGAGGGATTTTTGTTCGTTCAGATCTTCTTCCATGACCCTGACGGCTTCATGATCGAGATCTGCAATTGCGAAAAATCTCCCCGTCATTCCCCTTGCCCTCGGAGAGCCCGTACCGTTTCACGGTGGCGCCGGGAGGAGTTTCTGCGGCTGCCAGAGGGAGCGGAGCCATTTAATTTTTTTATTTGCGGCTATATCTACTGTGTTTGCTAAAATTGTAATTAAAACTGTCACTTAAAATCGAAAACCGTAATCCGAACCGGAACCGAACCAGAACCGCAAAGAACCGGACCGAACCGTTCGCGAATTATTTGGGTTCCGGTTTGAATTTTGAAACCGTGAACAACAATGGTCCGGGTTTGGTTTTTTCATTTTATTATCCGGACCGGAACCGGATCCGGAACCGCTATATATAAGTCTCAAACGGTTTCAAGATTTTTAGAACCAATCCGAATCGGACCGAAGCAGAACCGAACCGCAACCCGTTTATTATTATTACTATTATTATTATTAATATTATTATAATATTGTTATTTTTTATAATATATCTATAATATCTATACTTACTATTATGGATGAAACTGGTGCAGTTTGAACCCAAATCGCATTCGCAACAAAGGAGGTCGATTTTGGACTGAACAAAACCGCACCGCACCAAATCCGTGTCGTGTCGTTTGACATTGGTGCGATTTGAAATTTGTTTTTGCGGTGTACTTTCGGTTTTCATACAGTCATATAATGTATTTTCAATTTTACTTACATATTTTTCTGAAATATTTTGTTTTAAAAATATAAAGAATATACAACTACTATTTAATAGTAATCATGAAAGACAAATCTAATTGTAGCTAATAAATTAGTCAAATTGAATTAACTAATATATTCTTCAAACAAAATTTTAATTGTAAAATAATATTTCAAGAGCAATAATTCAAAGTTCTTTACCCTATGTTGAGTCGTGATCTTCAGCAACATGAACATTGCATTAGCATTAAACGATCGTGATATTTGAATTTTTAAAATCGGCACGGGCTGGTGCAATTTTATGGTTTTGCGGTTTCAATTTTTAACTTTCAGCACGACTTGTTATATATTATACAAAAAGTACTCTCCCTTGGTGTAACACGAAATTCCTGCGCTCAGGCCTCAAATTTCGAAGTCCCTCTTGCACAAAAACCAAGCGGGTATACTTTTCCCCTCTGGTTTTTTTATCTTTGACCTCCCTCATTCATTCCGTCAAGTTTGGTTTTGGTTCTAGTTGGAACCGATTGGAACCGGACCGAACCGCATAGAACCGGACCGAACTGTTAGTGGTCGGTTTGGTTTTGATTCTTGTTGAACCGTAACCTGAACTGTTAACACGATGGTTCCAAAAATTATACTGGAACCGGAACTAGAACCGGAACCGGTCAAACCAAATACGGTTTTGGTTCTAATTTGAAGAACTGTTACCTTAGCGGTTCGGTTCACGGTTTTAGTAGAACCGGAACCGAACCGGAACCGTGACTGCTCTAATTGTAATGCGTATAACAACCACCTAAATTAAATAAGAGAAATAAATGAAAATTTAGTTGTGGAAAAAAAATTGGATAACGACGACCCTCGAATAGAACTATTAAATAATTTTGAGCTCTTCAATTCTAATCTTACTAATAGTATTTGGTCGTTGCTTGAATGATGATCGCATGAGGGGATCTGTTGCATGATTTCTAGAAAATATATATTATGTGTACAACTTCATATTCGTCGAGTGGGCCCCCAGGCCCCAGGAGGTCAAAGGGCATGCAAGGTAGGCTAAGAGAAGCATTCGCCCAGATCATTAGGGGGTCACTCGCCCAAGCCAGGAGAGGCAAGCAGCTTCGGGGCGAGTGCGAGCCTCATTCGCCAAGCATTCGCCCGCTTAGGTGTGCGGATACACAAGAGGTCAGGCGAGTGAGGGGGCGGAACCTCACTCGCCCGGGAGGCCAGGGACCTGACGAGTGGTGCCCTCACAGACCACTAGCCCAGTAAGACCTAGAGAACCCGGTGCGCGGGAAGTCTGGAGAGTGATGCCTTCACGGACCACTAGCCCACTGGGCCCAGGTGTGAATTTACCTAAATACCTTTTGTGGGTTGCCAATAGCTTTTTAGAACAACGAAGTTTGGCTGTTAGCAGACCAGTTTGGAGTGCACTTAGTAAAACCAAAAGATGGAATGAGAGTATTTGTAGACCAGATAAGAAAAACTATAAATAGACCATTAAGGGCACCTTGGAGGAGATCCGATTTTTTGGGCTCTTTCCTCCTCTGGTTAATTTTGGTTGGCTCGTAGTGTCCTCCAAGGTGTCCAGTTGAGCATTGATTTACGAGGGGAAGCTCTCTAAGATCTTTCGGGTGTGTCGGGACCTTCTCACTACAGCTTTGGGTTTATTCATTTTTCTTCGTCAACAGTCAAGAGTATCGGTGAGGAAAAAGTAGGTGTAAGCTACAACCTATGTCGGTCTGAACTCCTCAAGAGACCGATTAACGGTTTCAACATTATAGATAGTAATTTATATACATTGCCTATTTGTCAATATCATATTTAAATTTATGTATTTAAATTAAAATTAACTAATGCATCAGACTCCATGAAATTGTCTATATATATTTTTTTCGTGTGATCTAAAATTTGGAGAGAAAATAATTCGCTTTTCAAAAATTTATTTTGAAATAATTAAAATATAGGAGAGAAATTACAAAAAGATCCAAAAAGCTGAAACTAAAGGCAGACAGGTATGGCCTTGGGGAGAAGCATTAACAAACATCACAGCTTTCTCGATTCGATCCTTCAAAGGGCAAATAAGTATCTTATCTTTTTTGAATAAAATAAATATTTTAAAATAATATTACAAATAAAATAAATTAAAACAGTTAAAAATCAAGAGCTATAAGAGGGCGATCCGCATTGTCTCATTTCCCCCACAGCTCGAGGCCGGTTGGCAAAGCTTTTGATTTCTATGGCTGGAGGGAAGAAGAGCCTGCTCTTGTATTTTATTATAATTATAATCTTATTATTTCTCCAAGTATAATCCTGACCCTTGAATTTTTTGTGATCTGTTTTTTCTTTGGTAATATTGCAAAAATTATTCAATGAGTTTTTTATTTATTTAAAATTCTGATATAAAAATGCTTTTGGCACCTCCTCAGGCGATTGCAGAAGCAAATCTGGGAGATGAAGCAGATGACATAGATGTGAGAATTTTTTTTAAATTTTTTTTAGATTTTAATGCTTGTTCAGATATACACACTAACACACCCCCGGCGTGTGTCAGCGATAGCGCCTTGCCGTGACTGCACTCCAGTGGTACGCAGTCTCACGAGGATAGTCGTGTGCTTGGGGGCGGGAGCGGCGTGAGTGTCGTCCTGCCAGGCAGTGACGGATCCAGAAAATTATAAATGATGGTGCACAAAAAATTTCTAAACACAAATGCTAGCGGGGTGAGTAGGAAGGTCGTGGGTCAGATGCTGAAAATTAATTTTGGGGTTGCACATAGTTGAACATGGTCTGCTAATAGCCAAATTTGGTCTGCGAATAGCCAACTTTGGTCCGCGAATAGCCAATATTTGTCCCTAAACAAACTAGTTACTTGACGTGAGAACGCTTCCATCTTATTAGGTTGGCTCTGTTTGTGGGAAAAAAAATTAGGTGTGTTTCTCTCATTTATTTTTAGGTGGGAGAAACAATATAGCCGTATGATCTGGTATCCTACGGAAGAGTTATTTTTGCGGAATACTGCAGTATTCTACAAATAATGTCAGTTTTTTCAGTATTTTCAGTATTTCGATCAATCGTGTTATTTTTGCAGAAATCAACGATTTGTTGCGCACGAGCACCGTGATCTTAAATGGGGGAACACACCTAAAAATATCTCCTATTTGGGACCGTTGTGTCGTCAGAAATTTTTTTGATGAGAAATTAATGATAAAATTAGAGTTAGAAAAAATACGGTAATAAAAATAGTATGAGAATAGAAATGTAGAGCCACGATAATAAAAAACACGGAAAATACTTTTAGTTTTTTTTTTAAAATGGGAGGATTCACGTACAATCTGGTATACTACGATTGTAAGTGAAATTTAGGTTCCGTTTGTCGCGGCTTTTTTGCTCCGCTGAGTTTGGACAAAAGCGTCACCTCCGTAGAATGTATGTTTGGCATGGCAACGGTTAAAAAATGAACATAAAATGGACAAAATTCCTTAAGTGAGGTCAGACGTTCACGAACAACAATTCATAACCACCGCGTTCATGTTCGCCACCGCTGTGCCAAACGAAGCCTTCTAAGGCCCCGTTTGGTGGAGCGGTTTCAGTATGGTGGTGGTTGAGAGCATGATTATGAAAAATGCATACAATGCTATTTTTCAGAAACGATGCTTTATATCAAAACACAGTCATAGTCACGCAAGTGTGTTGAAGCTTTAGCCGTCATAGATACCTAAAAGCAATAAGGTGAACTTTTTTTCTAAAAAAAGTCGCAAAAATTCATAACACGTGTATATCACGAGCACTGTGTTTACTACCATAGTTTCACATTTTTACTGGTCAAATGATGTTGATGTTCCAAATAGAAGCAAGTTTACATAAATTTATAACTTTATTAAGAATGACATATGTATATATAATATTATTTCTGTGATGATTTTTTTGGCCTTGTTTTCAGATGGCAGGAAATGCATCTTCTCTTTACAAAGCAACTCATGGGAGGCCGATCCCCAAAATTAGTATGTATATTTAATTTGTGCATATAAATATATGAGTGACAGACACGAGGCTCAGTCACTACTGCCAAGCGCGACAGTACCCGGCCGGTGACGGCGGGCTTTGCCTGCCTTTGCGCCCACAACATATACATATGAACACTCAAAATGACCGTACAAAAATTTTAATCAATATTTTATAATTATTTTTTTTCAAAAACAGTTATATTTTAACAAAAAATTATTTTAAAGTAAATCTAAGAGGTCTAATGATTACCTAACATAGTAGGTGTAAAAGATCTACTAAAAAGTTTTTGAATTTTATGAATTTACGTCATTATTTTTATTATAGGAATATAGTGTAATTACACAAATAACCATTATATTTTATGAATTTTCATTTTCTTCATAATATATGTTAAGTCATTGGAGTAAAAGAATGAGGCTATATTTGACAATTTTGAATGTTGCATAAAAACAATTTCTTGTATATAGTAGTTAAATTTATATATATAATAAGAAATAAGTTGATTTTGGTGCATCGTTCAAAATGGTCAAATATAATTTTATTCTTTTACTCTAATGGCCTAACCTATATTTAAAATAATGATGAAAATTCATTAAATACTATGTCCATTTATGTAATTACAACATATCCCAAAATTAAAAATAATGATAAAAATTCATGAAATCCAAAAAGTTTTTAGTTGAGCTCCTAGATATACTTTGATAGACTATCATTACACATGTCCTAGAGAGAGGAGAGGGGTGGAGCCCACTGCCATAAATCAACATAAAGAAATAGAGGGGGGGGGGGGGGGATTTTCTATGTGTTGAGCTCATATGGAGTAGGGTGTGTGGAGGATTTTTTTTTTAAAATTAATTTATTTGTTATTTTTTAAAGAAATAATTAACGGAATATTAATCCATGTATTTTTACGGCCATTTTAAATACTCATATGTATATATTTTTAGGTGAACTTGTGTGAAAATATAGTTGTTAAAAAATGTGTATGTTTGTAAACTATTTTACAACTGTATTTTTGAGGCAAAAGTAAGTGTACTAATACAGTTCATTACAAATGTATATGACGTTACAACTGTATTTTTGCAAGAAAATATAGTTGTGCAGGATGCTCATTATCTGTTGAGCGCACAGAAAATTCTCCCAATAGAGGGAGAGAGGGGCGGCAGAAGTTTTTGGGGGAGAGATTAGAGAGAGAAAGAGAGAGGAGAGAAGGGTGGGGCCCACTGCCATCAATCGACATAAAGAAATAGAGGGGATGGAGGGGGCGGCGGAATTTTTGGGGGAGAGATTAGAGAGAGAGAGATAAATCAACATAAAGAAATAGAGAGGGAGAGAGGGCGGCGGCGAGAGTATTGTCTGTCCATGCAGAGCAATAAATTTGTATTAATATTTGCGAGATGCGCGCGCGACATGATCGAGATACTGTCAGGCTCAAGGTACAATTGGCCGTAGGGGCGGAGCCCGTGTATCACTCGTGTGTGTTGTTTTATTGCATGGAGGGAATTTATTTTTGAATCTAAGAATTAAGATTTTATTTAGTTGTGCGAACAAAAATAAATGTTTATAGTCAAATCAAATATATATTTAAGACATTATAATTTTCTTTATGTCCTTTTCTATAACGAAAGTGTTTTCTTCACACGGGATTATTTGGTTTTTTTTATAATCCAAAAATAAAATAACAAAATGTTGCTAATAGGGATATTCGTAAATCAAATAGTTCGTGAATAATTTGGGAATCGATTCATAAAGATTCAATTAAGATTAGTATATTTTGAATTAAAATCTGTAATTCGGATTCGAGTGACCGAAATCGAATAATATTGTCTGTATGGTCAAAGATTCACGAATAGTTCGCGAATAATAGCAATATCTATATTATATGAAGATCATCGTGGCCGTCCGATCAAAATCTATTTGGTCCTTGGTCTAAAGCGGATTTGAATTTGAATCCAGGTCTGAACACGAATTCAAATCCAAATTTGAATCTAGTATTTTGGGACGAATCCGAATATCTACATTCTATGACAAATTTTGATTCGAATGAAGAGTTGCTCAATTCAATTCGGTTCGATTCGGTTCAATTCGTGGCCGTCCCTAATTGCTAAGTGTGATGATTTTTCCAATCATCTAGAAGGAATTTAATAATGAAATTTAATATTGTAATTTTCTAATTATGTAATTCATGCATACCAGATTGCAACTACGCATGCGCTACGAGGTGCAGGAAGGCGCCGAGGAAGAATGTGTGCAGGCGTGCGTGCGGCACGTGCTGCTTGAGGTGCCACTGCGTTCCACCCGGCACCTACGGCAACAAGAACGCTTGCCCATGCTATGCGGGCCTCCGCACTCATGGAAGAAAGCCCAAGTGTCCCTGACGTGCATTCCTCCGCATAAAGATATCCTATAAGTAAACAGGCCTCGAAGTGTTTAAGCCTTCTACGAATTGTTGGTGCTTGAAACAAGTTATTGCTTGCTATTTTGCCTAATATATGTGTTTCTCATGTTAATAAAAATCTTCTAGGCATTGCTCCTGCCTTATTGTAATAAATTCATGTATTATACTCATAATGACTATATCTATGGGAAAATATTTTTTTGTTAAAACATTCATAATGATAATATTATTTGTGTTTTTTTTAATCCAATATCATCATTTTTTTTTGTAAAATAACTTAAATTATAATGTCTAATCTACGTAATTAAGCATTCAAAAAAGTAAAAAAAATTCGAAATCAAGTTGTCGAAATTAAGTTGTCAACAAGTCTAAATCAAGTTTTCAAATTGTCCTGATTATTATATTATCTAAATCAAGTTTGCGAACCACGGGAGTGTCATCGCGGCGTGACACTATCGTGGCCGGGGTACTGTCGTGGCCGCACGGCTGGCCCCACGTACTGTCACTTGTGCTAATATATGTATAATACTGTGGATAAACAATTATACTACATGAATTTTATGTGCATGCTCATATTACATTCTTTAAAAACTCTCGGATAATAACTGATCTCAAGTACACCTTAAGCTAATCGGGAGGCAAATGTATTACATAAAAAAAGAAAAAAAATGAAGGGAGGATTTCTCTTGTTCCGATGTTGAGATGCGCATGTATGCAAAAGCTCAATAGTTAACTTTTCGCTCTTTTCTACAGAAAAAAAAAGGAAAGAAATATAAATAATATTTTAATGCACGTATAAAATAAAAATAAAATAAAAATTGTTTTATTTGATGTCGAGCGGCAATTGAGCGCTTTTAAATAGATTCCTTCAAAAAATGAAATAATTACCCGTACCTCCCCTGTAAGTTAGCATAATTACTGAGAGCACCCCTCTTATTTTCAAAATTACAAAAACCTCCCCTGAAATTTTAATTTCATAACATCATGAACAAAAATTATGGGTTTTTTTGTAATGAAATTGTATCACGGATGAGATTTTTTGTAATGAAATTAAAACTTCAAGGAAAGTTTTTGTAATTATGCTAACTTATAGAGGAGTTTTTTATAATTTCAAAAATAAGAGGGGTGCTCTCAGTAATTTAGTAAAGTTAGAGGGGAGGTCCCAGTAAATGGCCCTAAAAAAATATATTAAAAATCCAAGAGTAGCAATCGAAATTTTGGATTAAAAAAATAAAATAAAGTCATTTATGCCATTAATAAAAATTCACATTATATAATATTAAAATATCTAAACTAAAAGGCAAATTTTCAATGTAAAAATTGGGAATTGGAGAGGGCAAATTGAGAAATATTGTGAGCCTCCTACTCACCCATAGCATAGCTCTTGCTTCATATAATTTATAGAATAAATAATATTCATCAACATAATCCAACACAAACATACAAAATTTTATAAATAAAATCATCATCATGATTACATTCACATTAATCTAATATAGCACAGCTTCTGTACACAAACAAATGCTAGAAAACTATACCTGAATCTACCACACACAACTAAGGCTTCGTTTGGCGCGGTGGTGACGGTCGTGGATGCGGTGGTCATGAACCGTCGTTCGTGAGCGCCCGACCTCACCTAAAAAAATTCATGCATTTTATGCTCAAAACTAGTTTATTTTCTTGGCAGAAGTCATAACATTTGTCTTGCCAAACATACAATCTATGATAATGGAGTTTTTGACCCAACTCACCGGAGCAAATAAGTCGCACCAAACGAAGCCTAAGCTCGCATTCCATTTAGCTAGGATACCTTTAAAAATCCAGTGCAGTCTATATGGCAGACTTGATAACATGGAGCAGGTGAAGTAGAAGGGAAGAACACAGACAGGAACTTAGTTTTTTTTTTGCTACACATCATAAATGCTCTTATGAAAATGAATTGATGGCCTTCAGGTGCCTTAGAAGGAGGTCTAGAAGGGATTATTGCCCCTTCGAGTGCCCTACGGAGGCCTACAAGTGAATTCAATGGCTTACAAGGCCTTCAACCGCCTTCTTCCAGTGCCACGCAAGCTGTTTCTTGTCCTCGAACGATGAGACCTTCATAGGCTGAACAAACCATGTAAATAGATAATAACAAAAGTTTACTATAATAGGTAAGAGCTGCGACTAGTAAAAGACTACTTGTGAGGTGTGAACTTTTCTTATTTGTAAATAAAATGAAAAGATGGAAGTAATATGTGGATGGGTGGGGATTATGAAGGGCAGAATAAATTCATTGTGATGAGTATCCACAAGTGAAATTAGATGACCTGATCATTGATCAGTTGTGATGATCCTCAATATTCTACAAAATTGATCTAAGGTCAGGATATCAAGGTCAGGATATCAGCTAAAGATCAAGGAATTGAAAAATCCAATGTCACTTTTGTCCGAGGCGAAGATGTCTCGTGCACGCCTCAAACTGAGGAGAATATGGCTTCGTTTGGCGCGGTGGCGGCGGTCGTGAACGTGGTGGTCATGAACCGTCGTTCGTGAACGCCCGACTTCGCCTAAAAAAATTCATGCATTCTATGCTCAAAACTACTTTATTTTCTCGGCAGCGGTCATAACCTTTGTCTTGCCAAACATACAATCTATGATAATGGTGTTTTTGACCCAACTCACCGGAGCAAATAAGCCGTGCCAAACGAAGCCTATGTCTCTTGATGTGTTGAACGCGCTTTAGTTGTAGATGTGACATACTGCTCCCTCCAGCCAAAGCCGGTGGCCACTCCCCCGTCGAGTACTGCGCTAAACTACGTCTTGCGACCACTGTCACCTTGCTGCTCCCCGCAGACAATAACTGCAGTCTAGAACCTTATCGGTGTATGCAATATCGCCTTGCTGTGCGCTAATCAGCGCCCGCAACACCTATGGCCGTACTCACCTGTGTTTGTCATCACTCAATCGTACTCATGACTGCTTCAACCTATGCCTAAGCACTGCTCTCCACTCAATACCACTGACTGCAGCCCATAGAGGTGCAACTCGGCTCGGTTTGAATTGGTGCCTCTCAAAATCAATTTTTTGGAGCCGGGGCCAATCAGTGTACTCATTGTCTAGAACCATGTCCGAAACGAAAATCTCGGTTCGGTTTGGTTCTCGGTTCGACCTGCATCTCGTAAGAGTTTTCACATGGACACATTGTATTAATTTTAAGCTACAACAAAATAACATCATATGTACAATCATAAGACAAATTTATTACCTAAAAAGTATAAAAATGCAAATATGCTATATAAAATGTATGCATACATATATAATATGAGAACTTTGATAAAGTTATGGCAAATAACTTTGACAAGAGGGAAATACTCAGGCCTGGTGGGACAGGATGGTGAATGGACCTTAGAAGCATGGATGTGTGCTAACACTTAGAATGGTTCTATATAACCGGTTCTAAAAATTTGGACCCAAACCCGAACCAAGAATAGTTAGGATCAACCTGAATTGCTCGGCTTGGTTCGGTTCGATTTTGGTCCGGTTCTCTAGTTTTCAGTTATTTTTGCACACCGTTAGCTACCCATGTCCATTTCGCGAGACCTCTAGCCTCGCAGCCTCTTTTTGCATGTGTCAATTACAGCCCCTTGCGCTTGCACGCCTACGGCTGCTCCGCTGCTCTTATGCTCTCTGTCGCTGCTTAAATTGCACTACTATGGCTCATGGAAGATCTGCTCACCGATGCTGCCTACTGCAGCTCCAGCATGCAGCTCCTGCATAAAAGTACATGGTTGTTCTGCATGCAACCCACAAAGTCACTACCTGCATGTGACATTGCTCCTTCGTCGCGGCCTTGTTGCACTGAAGGCGGACTTGCCGCTTGAAACTGAGAGGTAGACGGAAGGAGGGATCAAGGGTCTATTAGTTCCGCGGTTGCTAGGAGATCAATGCCAAGTTTGTTTGGGCGCTTTTGTTCCATTTCGGTGAGGAAAAATCCACCAGAGTATTTGTTACCTATACATAAATAACTTGCAATAATACTCAAGAAATTGGATATACTCATGAAGGATACTCGTGCCTAACCCCAGGAGGCTAATTCCTCCTCGAAGTTCCTCTCACAAGTAGAGATCTCAAACCCTAAGCATAAAAGAAAATGTTATGTGCTCGGATCGTTGCGGATCTAGACCGTGTGAGGGGACCGATTGAGGAGGAAGAACTTCCCGTTTGGGAGGGATCCGTTGTGGAGATCTGCGGAAGAGAGGAGAAGAGGGGAAGGAGAAGCCGAGAGAGAGAGAGAGAGAAGGAGGCGGAGGCCGGCGTTGCTAGCGGAAGGCGGAAACAACGGGCGGAAGGCGATAGCCGCAGCGATAGCTAGGGCGTCGGCTGGCGTGCGAACGGAAGAGAGGGAGAGAGAGAGAGAGAATTAGAGAGAGAAGGGGATTTGGAAAATAACTTCTTGCTTACTTCATTGCTCCACCCAACCGGACCATATAGGTCCTAAACTCCACCAAAACGAACCGGCTCGGTTCGACATAAAAACCCAAACATAAAGTTCGCGCCCCTCACCTGGGCTTACTACAAGTGAGAACAAACATTTGAAATAAAAGATACTACGAAATTAACATAGCAACGTCAGGTGGCTTCGGTTGGTTGGCGACGTCGGTAGGTGCGCCCCCAATATGGATCCGACGCTTCGAGTGCCGTAACATCACCCTCCTCGTTCGAAGACAGCTTGTCCTCAAGCTGTGCTGGAATGTACACCAAGGGGGCGGAAGGCGGGGGCCCCACGTACTGCTTGAGCTGGGAAATGTGGAAGACATCATGAATGCGAGCCTCGGGTGGCAAAGCGAGACGGTAAGCCACGTTGCCAATGCGCTCGGTGATGGTAAAGGGACCAAAGAACTTCGGCCCCAACTTGTTGGAAGGAGGGCGGGTCGCCGTAAGTTGGCGATAGGGGTGGCGGCGTACCCACACCCAGTCCCCTATCGTGAAGGTGAGATCCCTATGTCCACGGTTGTAGGCAATCTCCATACGTTGCTGGGCTTGCAATAAGCGATCCCGGGCAGCTTGTAAGAACGTGTCGCGGTCCTCCAATTCTTGATGTATGGCCGTCAGGCGAGCCGAACCACCGGTGTATGACAGAAGGCGCGGTGGATCGCGACCGTAGATGAGGCGGAACGGCGTGGTCCGCAAGGCCGTATGATATCCGTGGTTCATTATTTCAAGCATTCTCTTTCAAGTTTCCATTATATCACAATCGACATTGAGACCTATCTCCTTGCATATATCTCTTCTTGTTCTTCTCGCCCTATCACTAGGGATCTTACGATGAGTTGTAGATCAAAGATCGCTAGAAAATCTAATCGAGCTCAGATCGAACTTAAACGATTTGAGCCACGAGCCAAAACTCATCTCAGTCATAATTTCAAGTTTTTTTTAAGACCGACTTCGGAATTCAAAGTAAAATAAATAATATTTACATATATTTTGTTGGTTGTCATTAGCCGAGTGTCAAGCAATCTTACAGATATATAATGCTCTACGTGGCACTATGAAGTGTAAGTCATTCTTAAATTGATCCTAGATCAATCTTAGGTTTTGAGGGTTTCTTGCCTCCCCCCTCTATGGTGTATAATAATCTTGCAAATTCTTCCGTTAAATCACTCAGTTTCGCTTCCTCGTTGGCGCTTTATCGTCATTTCGTGCAAAGTTTTCTCGCTCTCGACTTCTCGAGCCTCGTCTTTCATAATAATTTTTAGTCAGCTCAAAATCATTTCACGTTGGATCAATATCAAAGAAATTTGAGCATGCCAGAAATCAACTAGAACACATTGGAGCTCAGGACGATTTTGAGTCATCTCAAAATTGCATCAACAAAAGCCTTATCAATAACCTCTGATCTTGTGCACCTCTTCACCTTTAGAGCTCACCTCTATATAGGAGAGGCTTGGCCTCAGGCTACTACGATGAATGACCAATAAACCCTGGGAAAATATCCATCATCTGTATCCGAATGCACTAATATATCCTTCTGTATCTAGTTTCACAACTACCAACAATCTGAACTAAATATATGGAATATGATGAATGTGCTTGAGCACAACCAAATAACCTGTGCTCGTCTTCAGGTGCACATCTCCGACAATGATAGAGTGGAGAATTCCTGAAGCCATCGAGAATTCCTGAAGCCATCTTCAACATCCCGCAATAACATGATGTGTAGTAGAAGTTAAGACTGTAGAAACAGAAGAAGTTAGAGAAGGAGGAAAAGTCCATGATATTCGCATTCCAGCAAACCAATTGGATATTTCATAGCTTTGATCGGGTGGGTAATTGATGGCCATTAGTCATCTCCTTATGCTCATTGGTCACGTCACTTGAAGTCGGTTCCCAAGGTCCAGTGTCAGTGCCAATAATTGATAGAGCACAAAGTTGGATGCAAAGTAAGTGTGCATATATCTGCATGCCTATTAATATTTGTGTGGTTTATGTTTCCTTGCTCTCTTTTGATACTCACAAGTGCTAAATAAAACGGGTCGAAATCCCAACACACCACCCATCAACGTGATAAAGTTACACGCGCACCTCATGGAACACATGGATTTCCATGAACAGAGGTTGGTTAGCATGCTCGTTATATCATTGCAGCTTTTGGCACGTGTTTCAGTTGAGCCAATGGTTCCGACTCTGACAATCTCTAATAATAATTGCAGCTCCACTTGTTGCCATCTGAAGATCACCCTTGCTGCATCTTTCCCACAAAACCCCCGCCTACAACCCAAACATCCCCTACAGCCCCATTGTTGCTCCCTATTACTTGTTAGGCTCTATTTCACAGCATCCAGCACAAACACCCCCTCTCCCCACTGCTTCCATCCCAGCGCCCGCTTCACCATCTATTTTGTGTCATGCACACCAAAAAAATCATCACCTACCTCCGTCGCAGCCACAAAACACTTTGGTTCCCCTCCACTTGTAGACCAAGAAATCCCACATCGTTCATTTTTGTCGATCCTACATAGCCTCACGGACGTCCCCAATGCACCAACATCCACATACTTCCTTAATATCGATCACAAGCCCATAGCCGTGAGCACCACCACAGCCTATAACTCCCTCATCCATTATGTGCCACCATCGTCACCTTCGACTACTTCCATTAGCCACTTCAACATCCTAAATAACTCTATTATGACAATTTCCTATGGCAGCATATCTACATCCTAAGCCCCGCTCAGCTGCATTGTTTGTTCACCAACCTATCACATCTTTTTCGACCCTTTTCTTCTCGTTACCTCCACCGATGTGCATCTAATGCACCAACAATGACTAATGATGTCCGACCATATCATTGTCATCGCCATAATTATTAAAGATCCAGACAAACTCCTTCACTCTTCATGATTCAATCGCCCTCATCGACCTCATTTCACACCAATTTTGATAGCTCATGACAACCTTGCCACACGATTCTCTCACAACTGTCTCGGGGACAAAATATGCTTTCGAGTGGTAGGTAGTGTTTGTTAGATATATTGTATATTGAAGTGGTAGATATAGCTTAGGCTTACCTATGGGTGCTTGGATCACCCCTCTCATTGTATTTATATATCCCATCTGATAGTGCGAATACTACATTCCCTCTAATTCTATCGACGTGAAGAATGTTTTTCTTCACGGCGACCTTCAGCAGGAAGTGTACATGCTCCCTCCTCCCGGTCTTTCCTCTCCTCTAGGCCTTGTCTGTCGCTTGAGGCGAGCTCTTTACGGGCTCAAGCATGCGCCCCGCGCGTGGTTTGCACGTTTCTGCTCAGCCATTACTGTCGTCGGTTTTCAGCCGAGCCCGCATGATCCAACCCTATTTATGCACTCCTCCTCTCGTGGTCGGACTCTTCTGTTACTTTATGTGGATGATATGATCATTACTGGTGATGATCCTTCTCATGTCGCCCTCGCCAAGCATCACCTTCAGCAGCAATTTCAGATGACTGATCTTGGACAGCTGAGTTATTTCTTGGGCCTTGAGGTTACCTCTACAGACCGTGATTTTCAGCTCTCTCAGCGGCATTACACATCAGATCTCTTAGCTCGGGGCTGCACTCTTAGACTCTCGCCTCGTGGACACTCCTATGGAGCTTCACCTTTCAGCTACGACCGGATGATGGGGTTCCACTCTCTGATCCTACCCGCTATCGTCACCTTGTCGGGAGTCTTGTCTACCTTACCATTACTCGGCCCCACATTGCTCATGTTGTTCATGTGTTGAGCCAATTTGCTAGTGCACCTACCTCTGTGCATTACGGTCACCTACTGCGGCTCCCGCGCTATCTTCAGGGGACGATTTCACGTGGTCTCTTCTACTCCAGTAGCATTTCTCTGCAGCTTCGTGCTTACTCAGATTCTACTTGGGCTAGTGATCCTGTTAACAGTCGATCCGGCACTGGTTTCTGTTTGTTCTTGGGTACTTCCCTTATTGCCTGGAAGTCCAAGAAACAGACTGGGGTCTCTCGTTCCAGCACTGAGGCTGAGCTTCGGGCCATGGATACCACTACTGAGGACATTATCTGGCTCCGCTGGCTTCTTGAGGACCTTGGTGTCTCTTCTCTGAATCCCACTTCACTCCACTGTGATAACACCGACACCATTCAGATTACTCTGAATCCGGTGAAACATTCTCTTTTCAAGCATATTGGGGTTGATACTTTCTTCCTTCGTGAGCAGTATGGTCGTCACACTCTTGCTCCTTCCTTTGTTTCTTCTGAGCAGTAGCTTGCAGATTTGATGACTAAGCCACAGACACGGACACAACATGCTTATCTTTTGTCCAAACTCTCGATGTATGATCCTCGATGAGTTTGAGGGGGTGTAAGATATATTGTATATTGAAGTGGTAGATATAGCTTAGGCTTACCTCTGGGTGCTTGGATCACTGCTCCCATTATATTTATATATCCCATTTGTTAGTGTGAATGCTACTTTCCCTCTAATTCTATCAGTGTTAAGGTGTGCCACTCTCTGTATCCCACCATACTATGAGTAAATGACGAGCCTCGTACGAAAATCGTTGGGGACATACTTGACAATCATGATTGAATGCAAGTAGATAATTTGGGGAAGCGATCCACTTCACAAGTCATTTGAGTTATTTATGTAATAAAGTAAATACTGAATTAGTAGAATAATTATAGGTGTTTATTGGCAATTAATTAAGGGAACTGTAACAGATGAGGTTGCTATAGAGATCATATTTTTAAAATAACTTGATAATATAAGGGGACACAATTAGGCCTCTTTATATAAGGAAATATGTTTATGGATCATTCTTATTAAATTGTATTTGTTACATTTATTGAAATTAATTAAAGGAAGAGTCTTGCCTTAATTAGAGTGTCCTAAGACTCTATACAAGCGAGAGTTTTATATGAGAGAACTTTGATCAATGGAGTATTTGGTTGGGCAAGCCAAGAAATCTCTCTTGATTTGTATCTTTCTCTTATATTGGTGAATTTGTGAATTCATCTTCTCCTTCCTCCACCCCTCTATGTTTCAGCTTCACAATAGATGGTATTTGTGGATTATATTTTGGTATTTTCATAATCTATGGAAGATCATACAGGTCATTTGCATCAAGTATTGGAGACACTAAAGGAACAACTCTGCAAAATTCTTAAAATGTGAAGAGCTTTTTTTAGTATAAATTGAGCCTGATGTACCAAAATATTTAAGATACTGACTAAAGGTAACTACTAATATTTTTTCATACCGGATGTGGGACTATTCTCCACCTTACGTAGATTGCAAATATAGTTTAAAATTTAGCAATGTAAAGACCAGAAAATTGCCCAGAGAAAACACATACCGTGCAAATCTTGAAATGCGAAGGATTCAAGACCTGGATGCTAATATCATTAGGGTTATCAGACCAAAGTAACTTCATATTCTCCATTGACTTTGAAGTGTTAACATAAAATAATCTGGGTCTGTTGGTGAGGATGAGCTGCACTTTCTTGCTTGTGAGTAGACGCAATTTCTTAATCTTTGATGCCAAAACAATGCACTCCCCAGGCTCTAGAAACTCTTGCCTAAAAATAGAGTGTATGATTTAGTGAAAAAAAACAAATACCTAATAAAATACATCCTAGCGTGCGGATTCTGTAAAACGCGCCCCACCATTCCTGCAGCCACCCACTGAATACGGTATACGTTCAAAGCAGAAAACGAGTATGAAAAATTGATGGACACTGCACTCGCCCAAACGAGGCTGGCCCCGTGATGGTGGTCAGGGGTTGTCCCACAACGCCCCAAAAGCCGTCCCAAACGATGTCTTATTTAAAGCATACATCTGCTTACCATCTAGAATCAAAAGAGTCTACTGAAGCCAACTTGGCAGCATGAAGTTCTAATGTTGGTGATATTCGTTGTGTCCCTCGTTGAGAATCAGAAGAGTCTATTGAAGCTGATTTTTTAGGAAAGAAGCCATCTGAGATATTCATTGTGTCCCTTGTTGAATCCTGGACATAGAAAAATGGGTTGATTACATATTTATAGGCATGTCCTCTTTTAAGTACATAAATTTCAAATTTAGAGCACTACATTTGAGTCAAGAGCAATCTTTGGTGGTGAGGCCTCTCTTAACTTGCTCCATTCTATGCCCTTGAAAAAAGGATGCATTTTTAGGGCAGGATAACCACCTGGGGCAGAACCTAACCTTCTTCTGGGATCAATATCCTGTAACATAGCTATGATTAGACTAGCAGTAACATAACTTTCTGCTGCTATATTTGTTTATGCTACACCCACACCCACACACATATATATATAGGGTTAATTACAGGGACCTCCCCTGGGAGTTTGCATAATTACAGGTTGCACCCCTCTATCTTTCAAAATTACATTTACATGCCTTGTAAGTTTCCTCGGTTTACAAAAATGTCCCTTCCGTTAGAAATATGAATGAAAAATGATAAATCAATCAAATTATTATGATATTTCAATTTTATCTTTTTATAATGATTCTAGATTCATTACAAAGGGCAAAATGTAACACATCCTTTTCAATGTAGAGTTATTAAAAAGGGTAAAATTAGACTATCATAAAATAATTTGGCATATTTGATCACTTTTCATCTATATTTCTAAAGGAAAAGGTCATACCTTTCAATGTAGAGTCATTACAAAGGGTAAAACTGCACGTCATAAAATAATTTGGCTGATTTTATTATTTTCCATCCATATTTCTAATGAAAGGGGCATTTTTGTAAACTAGGGAAACTTAGAGGGGAGGTAAATGTAATTTCGAAAGTTAGAGGGGTGCAACCTGTAATTATGCAAACTCCCAGGGGAGGTCCCGGTAATTAACCTTATATATACATATATATATATATATGTGTGTGTGTGTGTGTGTGTGTGTGTGTGTGTGTATACATACATACATATGTATGTATATAGGCATGGAGAGCAACTTTATTCTTCTCTTGAAGGGGTATGAATAGGATGAGAGTTAAATATAAGTATGCTAGTGTACAATGTGGGACTAACTAGCATTTAACACCCCCCATCAAACTCAGAGTGTGACAAATTAGGACTTTGAAAGAGAACAAACCAAAAAAAGAAGGAAAAGGCAAGTATAGGTGAAGAACAAACTCAGAGTGTAACATAGCTTGCACTGTCTTGTTGCAGTTGTTGCTGAGGAGACCCGTCTTCACTCTTTGGAGGGCATGCGCCCCTCTGCTGTCACCTCCTCGCCACACTCAGTTCTCGCTGATCCTCAGTACGACTTCTCGACACCTGATCCGACGGCTTTACCAGCTCCTCCTGGATTTAGTGCACCTACTCCGTATCGTCCGTCTTCAGCTGCTTCACCCAGTACCTTGCCGGGTGCACCACCGGTCTCCGGGCCATCCCATCGCCGTGTTCCTCGCTGTCACTACTGTCACAACTTGGGACACATCCGTTCAGAGTGTCGCAAGTTACATCGTGTTCTAAGTCAGCAGGGCGCACCACAGTGAGTTGCTTCTATCTTGCCACTTACTCCTGGCAGTCCTACCTCTGTTCATGGTCAGATCATGCAGCTCGTTCAACAGCTCTCTCAGATCCGTGCCTCCTCATCCTAAGCGTCTGTTGTCAGCCAAGCCTCTATTTCACAAACCGACTCAGCGGCTGCATCTGCCTCTACAGGTATCACTAAATCTTCCTAGTTACTAGATTCTGGAGCATCTTTTCATATGACCTTTGATGTAGCTCCCTTACATTCCCGCTGGTATGTTTCTTCTGACCTACGTGTCATTCTTGTTGATGGCACCACCTTGCCCATTGCTAGCTGTGGTACACTGCATACCGTTCATTTTCACATTCCTAATATTGTCTATATCCCTAAACTTTCCATGAACCTTATATCTGTTAGTCAGCTTGCTTCCCGAGGTTGTCTTGTTATTTTTGATGGCCTTTTGTGTTATGTGCAGGATCGTCATAGAGGGACACTCATTGGAACTGGCCGTCACCGTAGCGGAGTTTATGTGCTCGACCATCTCCGTCTTCCTTCACCCACTTCACTATCAGCTTCCCCTGTTGTATCTCCCATTCAGCTTTTCGCAGTGGCATCACCGTCTCAGCCATCCCAGTGGAGCTCAACTATCTTATCTTGTTCGTCAGGGTATCTTAGGTCGTGTATCTGTTGATCGCTCGCACTCATGTGCGGGTTGTATGCTTGGCAAACAGCTACAACTCACATATCGATCCAGCGAGTCTCGATCATCCTCTCCTTTTGCTTTAGTTCATTCTGATGTATGGGGTCTAGCCCCCATTATTTCAAAAGGTGGTCATCGTTATTATGTTATTTTTGTTGATGATTTCTCTCGTTATACATGGGTTTGCATGATGCGTTATCATACTGATTTCTTTCACATTTACGTTGAGTTTGTCTCCATGGTGCTCAGTTCTCTACGACCATCCGCACGTTTCGCTCCGATTCAGGGGGAATACTTGTCACATGCCTTTCGTGATCTTCTGGTACTCTACCTTAGCTCTCCTGTCCTGGTGCTCATTCTCAGAATGGCACTGCGAAAAGGAAGCATCGTCATATCATTGAGACGGCTTGTACCATCCTCATTGCCTCTCATGTACATCCACACTTCTAGGCCGAGGACATATCCACTGTTGTCTATCTTATCAACTTCCAGCCATCCACTTTACTACAGGGTAGCAGTCCTGGTGAGCGTCTGTTTGGTTGTACTCGTTATGACCACCTACGTGTGTTTGGTTGTCTATGATATGTTCTTCTCCCTCCTCGTGAGCGCACCAAACTATCTGCTCAGTCCATCGCTTGTGTTTTCCTTGGTTATAGTTCTGAGCACACGGGATATAGATGTTATGACCTCGTAGATCGTCGTCTTCGTAATCCCTGAGACATTACTTTTGTTAAGGACCGCCCTTTTTTGTTTCATCTTCACCTTCGTCTCCTTCTTCATCTACTCACATTTCCACTACAGTTGATGACGTTCTTTTTCTCTCCATATCACCGCCTGTGTCACCTTCCTCTGAGTTACCTCACACTCAGTCTCCACCAGGGTCACCGTCTCCTGTCCTTCTCCCTGAGTCATCTCCACAATCTCCTGACCTTCCTGTCCAGGTTCGTGCCCCTGCTCTTCCTCAGCACTATGCTTGGCACTATGTTCGACGGTCTTGTCCTACAGATGCGCCCTCTTCCCCTCTGCATCCGGCCTCTTCCAGTGAGTTACCTATGGATGTTCCTTTAGCACGACGCTACCCCACTCGTGATCGACAGCCACCCGATCGGCTCAACCTTGCTACTCAGCTGTTTGACCTATCAGCCCTTCCAGCGACTACTTGTGGTGTTCCAGAGCCTAGTACCTACAGAGAGGCTGTCCTGATTCCTGAGTGGCAGGCCACCATGTCTGACGAGTTGAGTGCTTTGGAGCGCACTTCTTTTTGGGATCTAGTCCCATTACCTTCTGGTGCAGTTCCTATCACCTGCAAGTGGGTCTTCAAAGTGAAGACTCACTCTGATGGCACAGTGGAGAGATACAACGCCCGGTTAGTGGCCCGTGGTTTTTAGCAGAAGCACGGTCGGGACTATGATGAGACCTTTGCTTATGTGACTCACATGACTACTATCAGGACCCTCATTGATGTTGTAGCCGTCTGTCAGTGGTCCTTGTTTCAGCTTGAAGTGAAGAATATTTTTCTTCACGGTGACTTGCAGCAGGAGGTGTACATGTTTCCTCCCTCAGTTCTCTCTACTACTCATGTTCTTGTCTGAGCACTTTATGGTCTCAAACAAGCTCCTCGAGCCTGGTTTGAGTGTTTTAGTTCAGCAGTTCTTGCAACCGGTTTTCAGCCTAGTCACTATGATCCAGCTCTGTTTGTCTACTCTTCATCACGAGGTCTGACTCTTCTCCTGTTATATGTTGACGATATGATTATTATTGGTGACGATGCCTCTCATGTTGAGTTTGTCAAGCATCGCCTTCAGCAGCAGTTTCAGATGACTAGTCTTAGCACACTGAGTTACTTCTTGGCATCGAGTTCTCTGCTACTCCTACTGGCTACCAGTTATCTCAGCAGCGCTACACCTCGGACTTACTGACCCGTGCTGCACTATTCGACTCTCGCACTGCTGCTACTTCCATGGAGCTCCACCTTCAGTTGCGTTCAGATGAGGGCTCTCCTCTTTTCGATCCGACACGGAACCGCCATCTGGTTGGGAGTCTGGTTTACCTCACCATTACTAGACCTGACATTGCCTTTGATGTTCATGTGCTGAGTCAGTTTGTGAGTGCTCCCACATCAGTTCACTACGCTCACCTACTGCGTGTTCTCCGGTATCTTCATGCTACTATGACTCATTCTACCCTCGCAGTAGCTCTCTCCAGTTACATACATATTCTGATGCTACATCGGTCAGTGATCTTGTTGATCGTCGTTCTGTCACCGATTTTTGTCTCTTCTTGGGTTCTTCTCTAATTGCCTGGAAATCTAAGAAGCAAAATGGCATTTTTCGCTCTAGCACAGAGGCAGAGCTCCGTGTCATGGCCACTACAGTTGAGGATATTGTTTGGCTCCGTTGGTTGCTTATTGATCTTGTTACTGCTCCTTCTGGTTCTACCACTCTCTATTGTGATAACACTGAGGCTGTCCAGATTACCCTGAATCCATCCAAGCATTCGCTTTCCAAGCACATTGGCGTTGATGCCTTTTTTCTTCGTGATCAACACATAAGTCTAACAATAGCGAAAGTCTTACAAAGATATTGTTGGCGAACATAGTGACAATCAATCTTTATGTGTTTTGTCCATTTATGAAAAACTAAATTAGATGCAATTTAAATAGCGATTGTATTGTCATAGGATAATGGTGTAGCATCATAAATAGGGATGACAATATCACTAAGAAGTCGTTGTGGATAAATGACTCCGCGACAATAGTATTAGTAGTCATCACTCTATGCTCTAGATCAGGAAAGCAAATCCTGCTTTTTTATTTCTAATAATTCAAAATTGCCAAGAAACACACAATACCCAGTAGTAGAGCGTCAACATGAGACATCGCCTGCTGAGTCTGCCACAGAATAAGCACGAAGCTCAAGCTAGTAGGTCGAAGAAAATAATAGAGGTTTAGATCTAGTGGCTCATAGGTAGCAGATGATTCACAATAAAGCAGTATAGTGACTAGTATAAGTCTCATAAACAAATGGACTAGCGAAGTGAATGGCATGAGGGGTGTTAGGATGTATGATAGTGTGGTAAATGAGCATGCCAACAAGCTGACGATATCTTGAGGGGTTAGAAAGAGAATCACCATCCTAGGGGTGCAGTTTAAGGTTTAACTCAAGTGGTGTAGGGGTGGTGCGAGCTCACTAAGATCCACTCTACAGAGGATCTTATTAATGAACTTCTGATATGTAAGAAGGTAGCCCAAAGGAGAATGATCAACCTCCAACCCAAGAAAATAATGAAGATGATCGAGATATTTCATCTCAAATGCAGTGTCCAAATTTTTTTAGGCCCTGTTTGGTGCGGTTGTGGGGGTCATGCATGCAGTTGTGAAGAACTATAGTCAACTTGTGATCACTGATGCAGTGGTGGGAAATTGTCATAAAGAACGCAGTGGTGGAAAACTGTCATCACGAACGCTGTGAGAAATTGTAGTCACAAACTAAGTGTATTGTTTGGATGCACTGTGCTATTAGTGCAATCATGAACAGAGAAATGGTCTAATCTGTTTGGTCGCGTAGCAGTGTGGTGGTGACTTACACCATAATGAACCATTTACTCCTTTGCATTGTGTAATAAAAAAATAATTTGGAGTATTTAGTAAGCAATTGAATAAAATTTAAAATTTTAAATCATCATGATATCGCTTCAATCCAATTTGAGTATCTCATAAGTATTGAGATTCAAATTGTTCAAATATTTATAAGTATGGTGACGTGGCCTTCCTTCTACGTGAAGAATAATGTGTGATCAGCATTAATCTACCGATATCTCATCCCAATCATGTCCTTCCTGAACCTGTCGAACCACGCTCGGGGAGACTGCTTCAGTCCATAGAGGGACATCCTCATCCTGCAAACTCTTCCTTTTGTTTTGGTTGTGTCGAACCATGGTGTATCTCCATATACACCTCCTCAGCTAGATCTCCATACAGAAATGCATTCTTCACATCTAGTTGGTGCAACCGCCATCCACTATTCGCCGCCAAGCTGATCATAGTTCTGACGGTGCTCATTTTTGCCACGGGTGCAAATATCTCGTCGTAATCGATACCATAAGTCTGGTTGTACCCCTTTGCAACCAATCGGGCCTTGTAGCGCTCGACCTGTCCATCTGGATTCTGCTTTACGGTGAAAACCCATTTGCAACCGATGACCTTCTTATCCTTTGGTAGCTGTGTCAGCTCCCAAATCTTGTTCTTCTCAAGGGATCTCATCTCCTCCTTCATTGTTGCTTTCCATTTTGGATTGTCTTTGACAACCTGCCAATTGTTAGGTACAATAATACTATCCAAAGATGCGATGAATGCTCTATGAGAAGAAGAAACAGTATCATAAGAGACAAAAGAAGCAAGGTCTCAACCATATCTATTAGGAGGATTTCCCGCATTACAGTGAGTGGTATTTCGTAACGTCACAGTTGGGGAAGGAGGAGTAGGAGGGGGGATATCACCTGAAGGTGGCGGTGGTGTAGGTACTCCAGGAGTAGGGACCGACGTAGCCAAGGGGCTGGGCACTGTCACTGAAGGTGCTGGAACTGATCCAGCAGTAAGCTTCCCCTTCCTACTATATGTAAGTAACTCCCCTTGAGTCGTAGGCCTAACACCTCTTCTCTCCTCCATCTCCTCCTCCTTCTCCCCATCACTCTCCTGCTCCTCCACCGATCCTCCCTGCCATACTCCCAGATCAGTCACCAAACTCTCCCTCTCTTGCCTCATACATTCGGTATCTGGTGAATCTGGTATGGGTGGGACTCCCTCCTGTCTGTAGTACTGCTCCAGCTCTCTAAAGTGAACATTCATGCTCACGAAGCTTCGCTTCTCCATCTGACTCCAGCACACGTACCCCTTCTGAGTACGAGAGTAGCCCATAAAGATATACTTAATTGCCCTCGCATCAAGTTTTCTAACACTCGGCCTGTTGTCTTTCACAAAACAGACACCCTAGAACCTGTGATCAGCTGTGACGCCGTTAACACCGCATATCCCCACAAAGTCTGAGGAACCTTCATGTTAAGCATCATACTCCTTGCCACCTCCAGAAGGTGTCTGTTTTTCCTCTCCGCCACCTCCAGAAGGTGTCTGTTTTTCCTCTCCGCCACTTCATTCTGTGTCGGTGTGTATGCACAGGTGGTCTGATGCAGTATCACATGGACTGATAGGTACTCTTCCATTGCCCTATTAGTGTATTTTGTCTTATTATCTGACCTTAGAACCTTAACCATTGTCGTGTACTGTGTCTGGACATGCTTATGGAAGTCCTGGAAGCAAGTAAATACATCACTCTTATTTTCATCAGGTATAACCAAGTAACACGAGATGCACAATCAATAAAAGTCACAAAATACTTATAACCATGCAAAAAACTTATGGCACAAGACCCATATACATCAGAATGTACTACATCAAAAAGAGAATGGCTCTTCCAGCCCGTACCAACATAAGAGCTCCTAGTAAGCTTGCCTAAGTTACAAGTATCACAAACTAGTTTGGTTTTATTTGTTTTTACAAACATAGTAGGAAATAATCTAGCTAAAGTGCTGAAAGAAGGGTATCCCAATCGACGGTGATGGAGTATCAGCATATTCTCTGCACTCATCTTCTGCCCCCCAACTCCTGCCTTCTCTGCCACAGATATAAGAGTTGCATCCAATCCTTCCCAATCCAGATACCATAGCCCGTCATGCCAAGTCCCAGTCCTAAGTATCTGCCTCGTCCCTTTCTCCTGGAAAGTCACCTTGAGAATATCAAAAGAAACAACACATCTCAGTTGAATAATTATGGAACTAATGGATAAGAGACTAACTGGAAAAGAAGGAGCATTCAAGACATTGGATAGTTTTACCGAACCTGTGGAATCGACAACACCCTTACCGACCACTGGTTGGAAAGTCTCATCCGCCATTTGGATGTTATTTGTAACAGCAAGGCGAGTGTAGGAGGAGAACTCACTTGCATCTCCTGTCACGCGTCGTGATGCACCTAAGTCAACAATCCAATCTAATGCCCTGGGGGAGGATATGGATGTTAGAGCAAGAGATCCATCAGTTGGGTGAGCATACATAGTTGTCCCCCCCCCCCTTCGTTCCACTCATGCTTCCTTCACCAGACTATTTCATCTTGATGTCGTCCATCATACTCAGTAGGGTCTGCTCCTCCTCAGTATAGATAATGCCAGCTTCCTCCGCACTTTCAGTCAGGCCCAAATTGGCCCGGTAGCCTCCTTGGCCACCACGAGCCCGGCCACGTCCACGGCCATGTCCCCGTCCATCACCCAAATCGCCCAACTTGGGCGGCTTAGGGCAGGCATACCTCAGATGACACGCCTCCCCACAGTTGTAGCACTGTCAGGTTTCTCCCCTCTGTCCTGTAACACCAAAGTCAGCAACCGCTAGTGGCGACTTCACAGTAGTGGACCCTCCTGTCATTGCAAGACGTTTAAGACGTCTCCTTCTGGATCATGGCTGAGATGACCTCTATAAGTGTAGGGACCTTCATACTTGACAGAAGTAAGACTCTCCTCTGATCAAACTGTCCATCTAATCTCTTTAGGAACTTCATCGTCCTCTCCTCCACGATAATCTTGGAGGCCCTACACTGTGGGTCACCACAACCCATCCCACCGGAGGCGTGATCGTAATCCACCCATAGGCGTTCTAATTCTGAGGCGTACTCCTGCACCGTCTTCTCTCCCTGAACGTTGTCGTCAATTTCTCCATTCACCTGTAAGACCCGCAGAGTGTTTCCCACACCATATTTACTCCGCTGCTTGTCCCAAACCTCCTTGACCGCCTCCAGGCCATCTACCGTGGTGGCGATCGATGAGATGACCGAGCTAGGAAGCCACATAAACACTGTCATATGGGTGGACTACCACCCATCTCCTCCTGCCGTGTTCTCTGGCTTCTTTAACTCTCCTGTCAAAAAGCCCCCAACTTGCTTTGCTGCAAGGGTTTTCTTCACCCGATGGGACCAACCCAGGTAGGTGGTCGGTCCATCGAGCTTCAGATCAACCGGTGGAAGTTCCAACTTTGTCGGTCGGTGCGATGAACCCAACACCCTCAACAATGTGGTCATCTCAGCAGAGCCCAACATCTTAAAGATATCCTCCATCGTACCTTCCTTCGTCGTCATGGATCAGCTTCGTCATCGATCACCATATCCTGTTACCGATTCAAGCGTTGCTACCTCCTTTCCGAGAGCTGATCACCACATCTTATTGTCAGAGCATGTGGGATGTGCTACTGGCGTGCACAGGACGAGAACGCCGCACCCCACGCCCTAGGGAAGCAGCCGCAGCGTGCGGCTGCGGCAGAGAGCTGTTGCGGCTTCCCTAGCCGCGGCCTATGTCGACGAGGGTTGCGGGAGAAGCTGCCTAGGTCGTCGGTGACAAGGGGAGAGATCGCTGGCAGCAGCGGCTAGAGGGGGGAGAGCATCGGCAGCGGGGAAGAGCGAACAAACCGCAGCGGCGAGATCGATCGAAGGAGAGCGGTAGGGCTTCGTTTTCGCAGCCTCTAATACCAAGTTGCGAGATATTTTGGGGGGGGGGGGGGCAAAGAAGACTTAATGATTTTATTAGATAAGACCTATGGCTATATATATAGCCTACACAATAACATAATAAAAAAAAATTCATCAATAAGTTCAAGGAGGGAGCAGCTTACCAATAATTTATCAATCAGATCAGTTGCCTCATCAGAAAAATAAGATGGAAACTTAATGTCTCTCGCCTTGATTCTCTTAAACACAAGGCAATCACTAGAATCTTGGAAGGGTGAAGTTCCAGAAAGCATCTGATACAAGGTGCATCCAAGAGCCCAATGATCACTTCTGAAATATAAACATCAGCATTAATTTCATACAAGAAGGATATAGTTTTTCAAATTTTCGTAAACCAAAAAATTCACTTACTCAATTGTTGCTGTAGAAGTGTTGAGTACTTCTGGAGGAATATATGCAGCACTTCCCTCGAAGGAACAAGCTTTTTCACCTGAGTCACTCATAGTTCAAAGCGAATATAGTGAGGCATTCATTCATCATAGAAGGGAAGTTCTGAAGGAAATCTAGATTATATGCAACTGTTTGGGATAACGGTGGGAGAGCAGTGGTGATTGTTGCGAGCGCAGTTATGAAAAATGTAGGTAGTTGTTGGGTAGGTGTTGTCAAGTGCGCTATTTTCCCAAAATGACGTTTTAGGAAAGAACACCACCGAGGTCATGTAGGCATAGTCAAGCTTTAGCAAGTTTAGGGTGCCTAGACCCTAGAAATTGAAATTTAGGCCACAAAAGCTATCATGAAAGTGGAAAATATAAGTAAATTGTCACCACTGCGTTTATTACCACAGTTTCATACCCCCACCACTCAAATACCACAACTTTCCCAAACAGAGACAACATTGTGAACTTACTTGCTGCGAGTGGAGGTAGTATGATTTTGGTGCCTTTTGTTACCATTACACTACCAAAATCAGCAATCTTGACATGACCATCTGCAGTAAGGAGCACATTCTCTGGCTAACATTTGCAAGAAGGTTAGCATGCATAATGGAAGTAGTTAAGTACAAGTTCACAGATCATAGCCTCGAACCTTAATATCACGATGAATCAATCCAACACCATGTAGATATTCCATGGCATCAATGATTTCTGCTGTATAAAAGCGAGCATCACTCTCGATGACACGCCCTTTCTACCAAAAGTGAACATATAATGTGTTTGTTTAGCATATCAACCTTCACAAAATTAGAATCTTTTGAAAACTTCTTAAATTCGAATATTAGTTATTCAGTGGTACCCTTGTTATTTGATCAAATAGCTCTCCTCCTTCACATGCCTCAAATGCCATGTCTACATAGTTCACAACATAAGGACAAAAAACATCTCTTAGAGGGAAATCTATGCTCAAAATTTTCAAATACCCAAGTGATATTGTGTTTGATTTTACTACTCTATCAAGTGTGGTTCGAAAACAAAGTACTATAACGCCAACTTAATGTTCTCGGGTGACAGTTGGTTGGAGGACACGGCTTACAAATTGAATGAGAATCTTGGAAAGTGAACAGAAGCTGAACAATTCCAGGATGATTTAATTGATCGAGTACAATGCGCTCCCGTTTTACATGAGATACTTTATCTTGTTTCATAATGAAATCCTTGTCCATTATCTTCAAAGCATATACCTGCCCAGTATCTTTCTTCTTTGCACCTACTACCTGATGACATGAATTACAAAATAAGGTTGGTATCTAATTAGGAGAAATATTGATATTTATTAATAAATTAGGTGTAAGAACAAGTAGATTAATGTCAAATCACAATCTAGCGAAAACTTTTAGTAAAGGACTTATTTATAAGTGTAAAAGTGTAATATTTGTAAGAATATAGTTTTCTTTTTGTTCCTTTTGCATATTTATTATGTACTATTAATTACCCAATCCTCCCTGGGAGTTAACATAATTACAGGTTGCACCTCTATCTTTTCAAGTTAAAAAAAACTCCCCTATAAGTTTACATTTCATAGCATGCATGCTAAAAGATACTAGCCATGAGGCTCCACTCCAAGGGAGTTTCAGTAATTTCAGAAGATAGAGGATGCAACCTATAATTTAGCAAACTTACTGTGGAGGTTAAACGATTCTTAGTATGTATATTGATTTGTTTCCCTTGTACTCAAGGGTCGATATTAATAAGAAAAAATCAGTTATTGTTCATTTCTACATGGTACAAGAGCAGGGAAATTTCATGACCTGGTCGTCCAGCAGTCCGTCTGTTGACAATGACAAAGCCACCGGTTCTTCTTCTCTTGACCATCTCGAAATGGCGTCCTTGTCTTTGATATGCTTGCAGACCATTTACAACATTTAAATGTAGAACGAGGGCATAGTAACATTGAGTTGGCATTTGAACAACCCATCTCCTAGCCCCTGCTGGAGGGACGCTTTTGCTATGACATCGCCTACCTCCTTTATTTCGAGTTTTGCAACTTCGATGAGAGACGAACTCATGTAAAGGCTCGTTCACCCATTGTAGCAACTAGCATCTCTTCACTTTCTTGGAGAGAACTTCATCAGAAGGCACTTAAACTCTTCAGAACTATATATTCAATATAGTGTGGATTTTCCAATGTTGCTAGTTGCTACAACAGTTGACATTTTACATTGTCTAGGAGATGATGATTTATAATCGCCTACTCGAATCTACAGACATGAATTTTGGAGCCTCGGTTACAATACATACTAGCAATTTTGGTTACTTGAAGTCCGTTGGTATATAGTGACTTTGAATCCTCACATTAAATGACTATTCTTTGTGTTATTGTTGCGGGCTTCTCCCGTAACGTCGTCGGTGGAGGCGGAGATACAAGGGGAGTCAAGCTCAATCTGTGAAGAATATGATGGGAGAAGAAGAAGGGGATCCGTGCTCAACTCTAACCCTAGAATTGGGGAAGAAGAGAGAACTAGAAAGAGAGAGAAGAATTTAGAGAGATAAAGAGAAAGTTGGATTAATTCATTTCATAACATTCTCATGACCCAAGGTATAATATTACAAATGACTCGACAAGACTCGACAAGACTCGACTCATAATGACTCATGATGACTCGACTCGATAACACTGACTAGACTCAATACAACTAGACTCCATGCCTAAACACTCATAATAATACATCTGCTAGATAACTGACGGCGTGGGAGACCTAACATTCCACCCGTCTTTCAAATCGAGCTTGCCCTCAAGTTTGAACGGTCATGAATGACCCGATCATCGGGCTCTTTGATTTCCCACCAGAACAGCTCCTGATAGCTCGTCACTGCGACGGAGGCGGCGTCAAGAGGCGGGGTGTCAACATGCTCACAAGTGTCATAAACGACTAAAAGGAGCTGGCGTGGGCTGCCTGACAGAAGCACTTGCAGAGGGGAGACTGCCAGGCAAACCTGGAGTCAGGGCGAGTGTGCCCAGTGGACAGTTGTTACGCGTAGGAGAAAAGACTTGCAGTAAATGAAATAACAGGGATACAATCATGAGGTATACTCGTGCCAACTTCCGGAGGCTGGTTCCTCCTTGAAGCTCCTCTCCAAATGAGAGTTCTAAAACCTAGAAGATGAAAGATGAACCTAACCCCCAAGCCACCTCCTTATATAGGGAGGGGGGGGGGGGGGGGGGGGGGGGGGGGGGGGGGCTCACATCATTTACCTAAAGCATACTATTTAAAATAGGAAATACAATAATAATACGCGCGCGCGTAACAATACATCCCGTCGGAAAATCAACCTTGTCCCCAAGGTCGGAGTGTCGTCTGTGGTCTAGTAGCGATATGCCCGCGAGTGGGTTGCTGCCGAGGTACCCAAAGCTCCGTCTGGCGGTACGTCCGTGAGCAGAAGGGCGTCAAAGTCGGCCGCGCCGATCTCGTCCATGTCATCCCCGATGAGGACCCGAAACTCCTTCACAGGACAACCATGACCAGGAGAGTATGGTTGCTTGCAATGGTAAAACAGACCCTTGCTCCGTAAGTCATTGTACTCCTGGTTGGAAAGGAGGTGAGTAGGGGTATGACGGTTGTTGCGTGAGCCCATAATGAGTGGGTGAGGTAGAGGAGGTGGCAGTGGTGGATGTTTCAGCGGGGTAGGAAAATATGGTTGGTAGGGAGGTTTGGAGGGAGGCGATGGGGAAGGAATGTCCCCGGACATCGCTAGGAATTCGGCCTCCACTAGTGGGGAGAGGTCCATGACTTGGTTGACAGTTAACTGTTAGAGGGTGCGGAGGAGGGCTCGGATATGGGGTTGTAAGCAGTGCATGAAGTAGCCCAAGTAATGGTCGGGTGGAATACCTGGGACATGGGTGACCAATTCGATGAATGCATCAACGTGCGAGTCAATGGAGTCAGTTTGACGAACCCCGCAAAAGAGCTCGATCATGGAGCCGGAGTAGCGATGATCATACCGCTGAATGAGGGCCTCCGTTGGAGATGTCTAGGTGAGGCCGGGAGAGGACTGGCGGAGCCAGCAAATCCAATGGAGGGTGGACCCTTCCATGCCAATAATCGTTGTGGAGACCTGTTGCGTCGGAGGAGTCTGGTGAAGGTAAAAAAACTGTTCGGCGCGGGGAATAAACCTGAGGGGATCAGTCCTGTTGAATGTGGGAATGTCGAGGCGTGGAAGTTGCGGAGTAGGCAGTCCCACCAATGCGAGTTCTTCGGAGGCCGCGGTGCTTAGGGATCCCAAGGCAGAGGCGGCAGTAGGCCCGAAGTTCTGGACGGTTTGCAAGTTGTGGAGCATGACCAAAATCGAAGTGAACTGCTCGACTTGGGTCTCGAGACGAGAGTTGATGGTGGTGAGAGCTTGTTCGAGGGTTTCCACACGGGATTCCATCCATCCCTTAGGCATATGAAGAAGAGGGCACAAGTTGGAGATGCGAGATGGAGAGAAAGAGAGCACCGGAGCCGGCGGAGATGCGAGCAGACAGAGGACTGCAGGGCTACAGGGAGCCCGGAATCGAGCGGCGCTGCCGAGGAGAGAGCAGGAAGAGGACTGTTAGGCGGGGTTCGTGCAGGCCGAAGGAACGAACAGAGCAGACGTCGATCGTCGGTACTATCGAACTGGAGTAGGCTGAGCGGGCGACGATAGGATCTAGCGGAGCGGGCGACACGTAGAGGTTTGATGCAGAGGGATCGATCGATCGGTGGTACTGTCGACGAGCAGACGTCGAAGCAGCGAGTCGATCGTCGTTGGGAACGAGCGGCGCTGTCGACGCAGAAGAGACGGGCGTCGACAACGGATGCAGGCGGGGAGGCTAGGTCGGACCAATGTTACACGCAGGAGAAAAGACTTGCAATAAATGAAATAACAGGGATACAATCACGAGGTATGCTCGAGCCAACTTCCGGAGGCTGGTTCCTCCTTGAAGCTCCTCTCCAAATGAGAGTTCTAAAACCTAGAAGATGAAAGATGAACCTAACTCACAAGCCACCTCTTTAGGGAGGGGGGCTCACATCATTTACTTAAAGCATACTATTTAAAATAAGAAAAATTTGTAGGTGAGTATCTCGCACCTAGATCAGGGTGAGAGAAGCGCATCTCAGCCATTGATAGCTCTAAATATTGCTGTATTTATGAATAATAAATAATGTCAGTATTTTCCCTACCGTCGGATCTAAGATCATACGGCTGTATTCCCCCCCCCCCCCCCACCTAGAACTAGGTGAGAGAACGCACTTAAGTATCTCTCTTAAAATAAGAAATACAATAATAATACGCACGCGCGTAGCAACAGTCGAGGGTGATGAAAGATCAGGTAATACGTGAGTTGTGGCAATGAAAAGCGGCGGGGTTGATGGGGGAATGTAGGTGAAAGGAACGGATTTAGAGGCGTCGGCAGAGCAGATGACCGAAGTAGAGGTTACGAAATGACAACCGCGGGGGGGGGGGGGGGGGGGGGGGGGGGGGGGGGGGTGAAGGCGACACAAACTGGGACGACACCACCACAGGGCTTGGAAGCGATGATGTCGGTGGTGTAAACTGCAGGGAGGGAACCACTGGCTGCGATGGTGGGGCGACAAGAACTGTGGAAAGTGACGGAGCTTCTGCGGTCGTCGGTGTGAGCGATGTCTGTTCTAATAAAATCGGCGTCGGGGAAGGTGGAAGCGTCGTCTGGAGGCGGCCTGCAGGGTCCGACAGTGGCAGTGGTTGCATCGGCGCAATCGGCGGCCTCGATGGAGCAAACATAGGCGGTGGTGGGACCGGGCAAGCTGGGATGGAAGGGACGGTAGCATGTGCCGGCTGGGATGAAGGATGCGCTGGTGGAATCGGTGACTGCTCTGGTCGGATCGGGCCCCCGAGGTGTCGATCAATGCTAGCGATGAAACATGAAAGAGCGGTGTTAAAGGACGTTGATATATGCAATAGCATTGAACGGAGGGTGGCCTTTTTGCGGCGCTTATCTTCATGCTAAGTTAATGAATTAATCAGTTAATTCTATTAAGAATTAATTAACTAATTAAGCACTTGTCAATAGGCAAGTTATTGGAAAGATGGAGGAAGGCGCGGGGCTCGATGCATCGCGACCTGATTGACTGAAGAGATACGTGGGCTAGCTGTTGTCGATAGAAGATAGAAAAAGGGATGCGCTGTATAGGGAGAGCTGTGCGAGATTGGCTCCCTCCCATTGGCGAAGTAGCAGCCTCGTGCTTGGACGCTTGCGGTAAGGGGTACGACGATGCGCAAAACTCGTCGAGGAGTATCGTGCTTGGAACGAGTGGAGGATCGATGAGCGGGAGTTATCGTGCGTGGGGCCGGCGACATAGAAGATCGACGAGGTTCAACAGTCGATAATGTCAGCGCAGGGTTCTGGATGTCTCGGTCGACTTCCCTAAGAGTCGGCGAGCAGGAGTCGAAGGGTGCGCGATCGGCGGATGGCTGGAAGACATTGATAGCACAGGAAGACATCGATGAGGTAAGGGCTGGCGATTTTTTATGAGGAGAAGGCATGCGGTTGCAGATGTTGGTTGCGGAAGAGAGGAGGACAGCTTGTTCTGATACCAAGATGTTACGGTCTTCTCCGGTAACGTCGTCGGTAGTGACGGTGGAGGCGGAGATATATGGGGAGCCGAGCTCAACCCGCGGAGAATGCGAGGGGAGAGGAAGAAGGGAGACGTGCTCAACCCTAACCCTAGAATTGGGGAAGAAGAGAGAAACTTAGAGAGATAAAGAAAAAGTAGGATTAATTCATTTCATACCATTCTCATGACCCAAGGGAGTCTATATAATATTACAAATGACTGGACAAGACTCGACTAGATAACAATGACTCAACTCATACAACTCGACTTGATACAATTCGACTCTATGCCTAAAGACTCATAATAATATAACCGCTAGATAACTGAGGATGGGACCCCTGACAGTTATCATCTTCTTCGCAGCAAAAATCCGGTTCGCATATGCCGCCAATCTTCAATACAAACATTTTTGGGTCCGTGTTTTAATAGGCGCTTGTCAGTATTTCTCGAATTTTCAACGACAAAATGAGCTTGAGTGTTTGGAGCAACCAACGCTTGTGCAGGGCCAGTAAGCTCCTGGATGATATTTGTTAGGTGAGTTATAGTCTCTGACTTGGTGGATTGATGGTGGACGATCCATCAATGTTAGGGATGGGCATATTGTCGTGATTCGACAGGTTGTTTTTCCATCCTTCCCGAGAAATTCGTGCCCACCACACCTTTGGGGGTATTGAATTCAAATTTGTTTGTGAAGCACTTTGGTAAGAAATGTTACGATGAAAGAGGAGAAACGAACCTTAGGGTTCTGTCCCTCTTCACTCGCGATCTATTTCTTCAATGAGCCGACCATCCTTTTTATATCTTCAAGGGAACCAGACGGGCTTAGTCTTAGCCACTCTTATCCTCACCACCCGGTGAGGGGGTTACTTGACATTTAACACCCCCCTCAAGCTAACCCTATAAGCATCCAGCATTCCGAGCTTAAGGGAGTAAGAACGTAGGGATTTGCCAGAGACCGCTTTAGTGAGCATGTCAGCCAGTTGATCTTCAGAGTGCACAAACACCATAGTCACAGTTTGATCCTGAATTTTGTCTCGCACAAAATGGCAATCAATTTCAATATGCTTTGTTCTCTCGTGAAAGACAGGATTGTTAGATATATGAATTGCAGCTTGATTATCACAATGGAGTTGCATAGCCTCAATGACAGGAAATCCCATTTCCCCCAAGATAGATTTAACCCAAACCAGTTCACACGCAGTAACAGCAATGACACGGTACTCTGCTTCAGTGGAGGAACGAGCCACAACATTTTGTTTTTTACTTCTCCAGGAAATAAGATTGCCACCAACAAAGATGGTATACCCACTAGTAGATCTTCTGTCCACGGAAGAGCCTGCCCAATCAGCATCACAGTACCCGTGGACCTTAAGATGGCCATGGTTTTGTGATAGATAATGCCTTTTCCAGGGTCCTTTTTTAAATACTTGAGAATCCGCAGAACAGCTTGATAGTGATGAACTTTAGGGTTGTGCATGAATTGACTAACCAATCCAACAGCGAAGGAGATATCAGGTCTGGTGATTGTCAAATAAATCAATTTCCCCACAATTCGTTGAAAATCAGACTTCCTCTCAAGATCTGGAGAGGTCTCCTTATGAATGTCATAGCTAGGGTCCACAGGACTATCCACAGGTTTGACTCCCAAATATCCAACATCATTAAGAAGGTCCAAGACATACTTCCGCTGGGAGATCATAATCTTCCCGGCAGAACGCGCAATCTCAATTCCAAGAAAGTACCGAAGGAGACCCAAATCCTTTATTTCAAAAGCGGACGCTAATTCCTCCTTAACTCGAGTAATATGGAGGTCATCCGTTCCTGTAATAATGATATCATCCACATAGACTACGAGAATAGTAGTGCATTCCTCCCCTTTGTAGACAAAGACAGAATGATCTGAAGTACAGCGATTGAAATTCAGATGAACAAGTTTATCACTTAGCTTGGCAAACCAGGCACGTGGAGACTGTTTGAGGCCATATAGGGCTTTCTTGAGGCGGCACACATGTCCTTTAGGAACATCCATACCAGGAGGTGGAGTCATATAGATTTCTTCCTCCAATACACCATGTAGGAAAGCATTTTTAACATCGAGTTGATGTAGAGTCCAAGACTTATGAGCAGCAATAGATAGGAGTATTCTGACTGAGTTCAATTTAGCAACTGGAGCAAAGGTCTCTTGGAAGTCTACACCATCAACCTGAGTAAAACCTTTAGCTACCAATCTCGCTTTGTACCTATCAAGAGTTCCATCTTGTAGAAATTTACTAGTATAAATCCATTTGCATCCGACTAGATGGCGCCCATGAGGAATAAAAACAATTTCCCAAGTCTTTTGACGTTGGAGAGCGTTCATCTCCTCCTCCATAGCCTTTACCCAGTGGAAATTTGAGCTAGCCTCTAAAAAACTGTTAGGAATAGGAATAGAGGAAACAGAAGCAAGATAAACTTGTAATGAGTGAGAGATAGAGTGATACCCAACATACTTATCCATAGGATATCTAGTACGACCACTCTGAATTTGAAGAGCAGAAGGGATCTCTGAAGTGGTGTTGTAGCTTGGATCTGGCGAAGTGGTGGTAGGTGGTGGAGCATGAGTGTGACATTCTTGTCCAGTCTTGATGTTTTTCCTTCTTTGATATACTTGAAGATTCCCTTTTCTGCTGTAAACCCGAAGATCACTCGTTGGGGTTTCCTTTATAACAGGAATATCAACACTTTCTGGAGCAGTCACATCAACAAGAACAGGAAGAGGAGGCAACATGTCACTTTCTTCTTTGCTTTCCTTTTGAAACGTGATGAGTTTGCCCTCATTGGAATAATAAGGAGTGTTCTCGAAAAAGGTAACATCTTTTGATATAAACCTTCTCCGGAGAGCAGGAGAATAACACTTATATCCCTTTTGGTTGGCAGCATATCCCACAAAGACACATTTTATTGATTGTGGCCCTAATTTGTCCTTATGAGGCCCCACGATGTGAACAAAGGCAACGCACCCAAACACCTTAGGAGGAAGGTTGAATAGAGGCATATTTAGGCAGAGAATCTGTAGGGGATACTTTCCTCCCAAAGTACCGGTAGCCATCCTATTAATAAGATAGACGGATGTGAGAACTCCTTCATCCCATAGTCCCTTAGGGACGAACGTCTCTTGCAACAAGCATCGAGTGGTCTCCAAGATATGACGATTCTTTCTTTCGGCAACCCCATTCTGTTGAGGAGTCCCCGGACAGGAAGATTGGAAAATAATCCCATGATCTCTCAGAAATAGCTGAAGGTCACTGCACGTATATTCGCCTCCATTGTCACTCCTAAGAATTTTAATTCCAGTTCCAAATTGAGTCTGCACGTAATGATAGAACAACTGAAATATTTTTGAGACTTCATCCTTCCTTTTCATGAGGTACACCCAGGTAAAGCGTGAGTGATCATTAATAAAGGAAACAAAATATTGAAAACCATTCACAGAACAAATAGAAGATGTCCAGACATCGGAATGTATCAAATCAAAACATTTCAAACTTCGACTCAAACTAGGAGCATAGTTAGTCCTACAATGCTTTGAAAATTCACAAGACTGACAATCAAAAGTAACAGTTTTAACATTAAGCAAATGCGGAAAAATAGCTTTCAAGGTCTTCAAACTAGCATGCCCAAATCTCTTGTGCCACAGCCTCAACTGATCCTGGTCGGTAATTTTCTGAGAACTGAGAGCCTGACAGTTATCCATGACATACACTCCACCTGACTCATGTCCACCACCAATCGTCTTCCCACTCGCCAGATCCTGAAACACACAATGAGAGGAGAAAAAGGTGATAGAGCAGTTAAGTTGTTTAGTTAAACTGCTAACAGACAAGAGATTTGTAGGAAATGAGGGAACAATAATTACAGATTTGAGAGAGACAGATGGAGAAAGATGAATAACCCCTTTACCAGTCACAGACGCCGAGGATCCATCAGCGAGTTTCACACTGCCAGAGGTAGGTAAAATAGAGGAGACTCCCATAGAAGATCCGGTCATGTGATCGGAAGCCCCCGAGTCAATAATCCAAGGGGTGGATAGATCTTTAGAGGACACAGTACTAGAGCGAACATGAGCGACCGTACCTGCCAAATCACCAGCAGAGTTGGCTTTCAGAGCCTTGAGTTCTCTAATTAAACTTTCATTTTCTGCCTGAAGGTGCCCAGAATTATCAAGGTGGCCATACATAGCAGTAGAAGGCCTCACATATTTCCCATCAGAACCCCGAATCCATCCTGGAGGGATTAAATGAGGGTGAAGATCCCAACATTTCTCTTTCCCATGGCCTTTCTTCCCACAGTGAGGGCACTTCATTTTACTCTTGTCTTCTTGCCTCATATTTCTAGGATGCCATTTCTTCTGTTCAGCAGCAAGGGCAGACTTCTCATGACCCACATGAGTATCTGAACGAAGAGAGTTTATACGACTAGCTTCTCCCCTAATATAGTGAGCCACAGTCTCTAGATCAGGCACAGAATCACGTCCCAACATCTGAACCCTCTGGAATTCAAGTTCAGGAGGGAGACCAGAGAGCATCTCAAATACCCTCCGTTGCATGAATTCAGTCTTGTAGTCTTCAATAGTCTGAATAGCAGAATACTGATCAATTTCAGCCCACTTATGAGTCAACTTGCCATAATATTCTTCGAAGTCCCCCATTCCAGCCATGTGGATCTGTTCAGTTTGGAGTTGATATATTCTCGCCAAGTCCTTTTTTTTTAAGTAATTTCGTTCGATCTGTTCCCACATTTCTTTTGCAGTATCACAAAATAGAAAGTGGCTTGCAATCTTGGGTTCCATAGAATTGACAAGCAAATTAATCACTGTTAGATTCTCACCTTCCCATTCCTCGTATTTGGGATCAGTCTTGTTTGGAGCCGGCTTGGATCCTGTGAGAAAACCCAGTCTTCGACGGCTCCCAATGAAAATCCTCATAGACTGAGCCCATAGAAGGTAACTCCTTCCATTGAGTTTAATGTGAGTAACACCTTGACTGAAGTCCATGTTAGAACTCCCTCCATAGTATCTGGGTTGGTTGACGGCCCCTTTTATTGGCATTTGCACTTTTCAAGTTGTCCTCCATACGGGCACACAAGCCGGAGGACCTTTAGGAAGCAGACGGATAACCATCCGCAACAGCAGGAGGACCTTCAGGTCAGAACCACGGCGGCAGCAGGACAATCGGCAGGAGCAGGACCTTCAGGTCGCGGCAGCGGCAGCAGCAGCAGAAGGAGAACCTCCAGGTCAGAACCACGGCTGGCAGCGGCAGCAGCAGCAGAACAACAGCGGCAGGACGAGGCTCCAGATCGATCACCGTCGTCGAGGAAGATCGAAGAGATCGTCGTCGTCGAAGAAGATCACCGATGCGAGGAAGATCGAAGGAATCGTCGGCGAGATCAAGCAGATCGACGGGATCGAGCATAAGAAACGATCGACGGGATCGAGCAGACGAACAGAAGAAACGATCGACGGGATCGAGTAGATCAAGCGACGACGGAAACGGCAGTTCTGAGGACGACGAGATGGAGCAGATCGCACAGTTCTGAGATCGAAGAAATCGGCTCTGATACCATGTTACGATGAAAGAGGAGAAACGAACCTTAGGGTTCTGTCCCTCTTCACTCGCGATCTATTTCTTCAATGAGCCGACCATCCTTTTTATATCTTCAAGGGAACCAGACGGGCTTAGTCTTAGCCACTCTTATCCTCACCACCCGGTGAGGGGGTTACTTGACATTTAACAAGAAATTGCTCAACAATGAGATACAAGAATGAATTTCTTTCACAAATATCCTTCCTCTTACCTGGGAGTTTTTTTTTTTCAACTTTCCGAGGAGCTGGGACCTTCTAATTTTTTGAACTCGCAGCTCTTATTATTACTCATATTTATACTCTAGATCTTTCATCATTCACTACAAATTTTGCCAGAGTAGGGTCAAAAAGGTTGTGATGGTCTGATAGTATTAGAAAGATGATGATGGCAGTAGTGATCTGCATTAACAAAATTTTGAATCTTTACGCAATTACTTCCTCACTCACAGTGTTATGACTATCCTTTGTAGTAGCAAACAAGTGTCTATCAAATGATCAGCTTCATCATGCCTTAGCGGCAATCTCTGGAATGCCTGCTGAAATGATGATTTAAGATTCATTTTATATGGTGCTTAAATGGATGATCACTTGCATATAAAACTTCCACCGATTTAGCGATTATTGTTTAATAATCGCATGGGTGTCGCCATGTTAGAACAAACACATCAGTCCGTAGAGAAGCAAATGGCGTTAACTTCAATCCTTTTTACCTGGGTCTACTCTTTTCCTTCATAATGGTTGATAGCCACAGGAAATCAGTAACTGTGTTGTTGTTCTATTGGACCATCTTCCTAGGGGTCGTCTCCTTCCGGAAGCACATGATAACTGGGGAGAAGAAACATATATATGGAGCACAATACTGGGAGGAATTATCTCTACTGCTCTTAACTATTTTATTTTTATATAAATAATAATTTCAGATTCACATTATTGCATATCGATATCGAGAAGATATCATGAATTTAGAGTTATATTACACAGGTATTTACAAGATGTTAATCAACCCGTTTCAATTATGAAAATGGGAGATGGTTATTACTGGCATTTGTCTTCCCACCTGTCTTCGTATGTAACAAATATCGTCCCCTCAATAGAATCCGTCTTCTCAAGGATTAAAACTTAGGAAACGTTTGTAAAAGTTGTAGTAGTTCTCCCGCATTGCCTTCCCTCTAGTGTGTTGAGCCACTTGATGAGAATTTGTGTTGTTGCCCATCCTCTCTGCAATACTAATCTTCGTTCTAGGGTATTTTCGGGTTCCAGTAATGTAGTCCCATCCACTGTTAATGTTTCAGATAAGGATGGTTGTTTCAACTGCAAAATGTGGAAGGTGTTGTGTATTTTGGAGTTCGGCAGTAAGTCGAGTTGATATGACACACAGCTTGTTCGCTTAATTACCTGAAAGGGGCCGAAATACATTGGGAAAATCTTTGGTAAGAATGATAGCGCAAACTAAGCTGTAGGTAAGTTTGGAGCTTGACGTATACGCATCTGCCGAGAATGAATTATTTATGTGTTATGGGCGTGACGACGCCAGTTATTTTATGTTATGTTGTTTTGGCCCATTGTCGTAAGCCCAAATGGGGGGCGTCGCGTGAACTTAAATAGTGCCCGGTTGGGCTTTGTTAGTAAGCAAAGAAATTAGAACTAAAAATCTCTCTCTCTCTTATTTTCCCTCCTCCCTCTCTCTCTCTAACCCACGGGAAAAACCCGTGAGTTGCCCTAGCCGCAACTCCCGCGCGGCTTTCTCTCCCTCCCTCCCGATCGACGCCGCCTCCCTCTCCCTCGTCCCTTTTCAAGTGCCGATCATAGCTCCTCCTCCGTTTACGAGATCTAAGGGAAGGGTTCACAACAGTTTGGTATCAGAGCCAGCCTCCGGCCCTTCTTCCGGCGTTTCCTCCGCCCGCCCAAACCCACGACGCCCCTCCTGCGCGCCCGCCAGCTCCTCCGCCGCCCGCCCGTGCTCCCCCGAGGTCCACCCCAGCCCCGCAGCTCCTACCCCGCAGCACCCGACCCCTACTTACGCCGCTTCTGCGGCCGCTGTCGGCTCTTTCCCCGCCGTCGGCCTCCTTCCAACACCGCTGGCTAGTTGTCCCCCTCGATCACTGATGGCGGACGATGCTCCCTCACTCGCAGAGATCATGGCACTCTTCCAATCCATGTTTGCGACTCAGAACGCCAAAATGGACGCCCTCAACGCACGCTTGGATTCCCTACAGGGGACGCCTTCTCCTCCACCGCTGCACCCGGCCGACCAACCTTCGACCAGCCGCTTGGGCTCTACCGCTTCTGCCGGCGGGGACTACCCCGCCAACGCTCGCTCTTTCCGGATGGACTTTCCGATCTATGAGGGCTGCGAAGACCCTCTTCCTTGGCTCACCCGCTGCGATATTTTCTTCGCGAACCAATGCACGCCGGAGGCCGACCGCGTCGGCATCGCCTCCTTCCACTTACTTGGGCCAGCGCAATTATGGTTCACTCAACTTATGCGCGAGCACCCCCACACTTCGTGGGCGGACTTCAGTGCGGCCTGTACCTTAAGGTTGGTCCTCCCCTCCAGGGAAACCCACTCGGCGATCTGGTGAATCTCAAACAGGACGGCTCCATTGACACCTATCTCGAACAATTTCAACTTCTTCTGTCTAGGGCGACGTCAGTTCTACCGGAACAACAAGTGCACCTCTTCACCGCCGGCCTTCATGAGCGTTTACGTTGGGATGTGGAATTTCTGCTGCCACATGATCTCAACACCGCTATGAGCCTCGCCAGGGCTTGTGAACGGCGACTGCTATTAGACCGTCCACCTTTGGGACGTCGGGACTATCAGGGCGCTTACTCTCCAGCCAATCTTCCGGTCAAGGCTCCCCCTCGGGATGATCCACCGAGGTCCACTGTCCTCCGCCGCTTGTCCAGCTCTGAGATGGCCGCGCGTCGTGAGAAAGGCTTGTGCTACAATTGTGATGAACACTTTACACCGGGACATCGTTGCAAACGCTTATTCTGGCTTGAAGTAGATGATCCTCCCAGTGACGACGAGACAAGGGACGAACGCACCGCAACCATTTGATCCAGCTTGAGGACAAGCTGTCTTCCGGCGATGGCGGCGATGTTATGGGCGTGACGACGCCAGTTATTTTATGTTATGTTATTTTATGTTATGTTGTTTTGGCCCATTGTCGTAAGCCCAAATGGGGGGCGTCGCGTGAACTTAAATAGTGCCCGGTTGGGCTTTGTTAGTAAGCAAAGAAATTAGAACTAAAAATCTCTCTCTCTCTCTCTCTCTCTCTCTCTCTCTCTTATTTTCCCTCCTCTCTCTCTCTCTCTCTCTAACCCACGGGAAAAACCCGTGAGTTGCCCTAGCCGCAACTCCCGCGCGGCTTTCTCTCCCTCCCTCCCGATCGACGCCGCCTCCCTCTCCCTCGTCCCTTTTCAAGTGCCGATCATAGCTCCTCCTCCGTTTACGAGATCTAAGGGAAGGGTTCACAACATTATGCCTTCTCTTTCAATCTGCCATTTGTTTCATTCTATTCTGAGCTAATACTAAATGGCATTGGACAAAACAAATCAGCTTCTCTCTTTCTCGGAGACTATGATCCACGGTATCCATCATTGTTGAACTTGGATAAGGTAGATGAATTGGCGGTGTCTGACCGTAAACAACTTCATATGGTGACATCTTGATGGAGAAATGAAATGAAATGTTGTACCATCTCTTGAGTTTGTCAAAAGTCCTACAACAAAAATAAGCTTCAAATCATCTGTTGAAGACTTCGGCCTGGTCATCAGATTGATGATGGCAGATCGTCAAGGTATTCAATTTCACTTGTTGTAAGGTAAACAAAATTCTTGTTAGAAGGTGTTTATAAAAATGATGTCTCTGTCACTGACGATGAATGATGCCATTCCTAGAAGTCTGTAGATGGTATGAGCGCATTTGCTGAATATGGGTTCTTGGGAGAAATAATATGAGCGCATTTGCTCAACCTATCCACGACCACCAAAATCATGTCATTCCCTTGTGAAACTGGAGGTCCTTCGATGAAATTCAGTGAGATATCTAACTCATTGGTTTTGAAGTGTCTGTTTTTTGCACAGCTGCCACACTTGGCACTCGCTGGTATACTTGCGCACTGTGTGCTTCATTTTCTTCCGATAGAATGGATGTCACAAACGCTTCAATGTAGCATGTTCCTCTGCATGACCGCCAACCAGTTGGTCATGATATAACTGAAGCAGTGTTTTTTCTTAATAACTCTTCTTTTCCAATCATGAGCTTTCCTTCTCTCTTTACCAGGTGTAGTGAGCATGTCATATTGCTTGGTTGAATGATGGAATGGAGATGGAGATCAATTTGTCAATATAATTTGATTTGCTCTAAAATATATATGGTGTTTGAAACCAAAGCCGACGCCATTCCTTGAACTTCCTGAATCTGTCTGTTTCCTGGAGAGGGCATCTGGACACACATTCTGATGGAGATCGCAGGCCCACGTAGATTTATTCCTGCAGGAGGTGGTGATCTGCAACCCATTCGGATGATTCAGGCCCACGGATGTGTCCGGATGGTCGTTCCGATTCTATTTCATGTACCTGTGTCTCTATCTATCTCTCTCTATATATATAGAGAGAGAGAGAGATTATATATATAGAGAGAGAGAGAGAAGACACTATTTGGTATTGTTTATTTTCTGAAACCGTCGGTCTCCTCCTCCCGGTGCGACGACAAGATGCCCCTTGGTGCGACTCCTAGGGTTCCCCTTCACTTTAATCTCTCCCTGCCCGATATCCCACCAGCCGCATCCCACTCTCTCTTTTTCCCATCGTAATCCCAACTGCACCCTACTGTCGCTTGCTTACATTCACACCAACCGCAAACTTGTGTCTTCCCTCATCAGCAGCCACGACCAATGTGTGTTCTCCCCATCCCGACGCCGACCCATCATCTTCCATCCCAATACGATGCCAACCAGACCCCTTCCACCCCTACCCGACGCCGGCCAAGTCTTCCTAGTCAATCGATGCCCACACTCCAACTGCAAGATGTTATGAACTAGCTAGAGAAAGGGAAGAACTAGAGAGAACTAGAGAGGAACTAGAGATTAGGGTTAGGGTTTGAGGGGGAAGAGAGGGAATACCTTGATAATAGATTTCATAATGAACCAAGGAGGAGGGGTTGAGTATTTATGCTCCCACCCAACCCCTAGGGCCGGCCGGCCCCCATAGGGGCTGAACCGGCGCGGTTCAGCCCCATTGCTCCTTATTTAATATTGGCGGGCTGAACCGGATGGTTCAGCCCGGTCTTCCTCCACCTTCTCCTTTGGTCGACGTGCACAGTAATCTTCGGAGAATCTGGTAATGACGCCTGGCGTAACATTCCCTCTCCCATCAAGGAGCAGCTTGTCCTCAAGATGGAGGCGGAGAGCGTGCGTCTCCTGGAGCAAGTCGGCTCTGGCTTGCATCTGAGACGAGACCTCTGTTGGAGCCGTAGGCTCTGCTCTACTCGCCGTAACGATGGTCATCGTACTATCCGGTGCCCCTAGTCGTTCCACGCTGTGGAGTGAGATCTCCTTTACCTGGGACGACTTGAGGCCTTCCAAGCAATGCCCCTTCCCGTGCTGGCTGAACTCCATAGCCATTTGGTCCCAATCAAAAGTCACCCGCCGAAGTTGTCGCAGCCACGGTACGCCTAACACCATGTCAGAACCTCGGATTGGCAATAAGTAAACATCAATATGTCCAGTGTAACCCTGTATCTGGAGCTCCACCCCCTTCATCACTCCCTCGCACTGCAGTGTACGTCCATCCGCTACCCTGACGTGGAAAGCTGCGCTGCGATCTATGTCACACCCCGTCTTCTGGGCCACACCGGGTTGGATGAAGTTGTGAGTGCTCCCGATGTCCATCAAGATCATCACCGTCTCCCTGCCGACCCTCCCGGCTAGGTGTAAGGTCGGAGATGGAGTACCCCCCTCCAGGGCCTGGATGGATACTCCAAAGTCTTCAATAGCTAACTCTCCCTCCTCTTCAGTGCGAGGAACATCTTCCGCTTCCACCTGCAGCATGAATACCTGGACCTTCTGGCATGCGAGCCCTCGGGTGTACTTCTCATCACAGTTGAAGCATAACCCCTTCTCCTTTCTGGCCTGAAGCTCCTGCCACGTCAACCTCATCACAGTAGGACGGCCCCCGGTCGGTGGTTCCTTCTTGGGTACATCTGTAACCGTAGGTGCCCGACCTGTCGTCCGAGTCCTCTACCGATTGTACCGCTCCTCCTGTATCCTAGCCAGGCTGATGGCATGACTCAAACTGTGTGGCATGTAAGCGTGGACCTCGTCTCTCAAATGGTCCTTCAATCCGGATACGAAACAGCTCAGCATCGTCCTCTCCTCCCAATTGACCCGGTTGGCCAGCCGTTCGAACTCTGTCCGGTACTCTGTGACTGATCCTTTTTGTCGCAGCTTCTGTAGCATAGCCTCTACGTCTTCGTACTCCAGAGGCCCGAAGCGAGCCGAGAAGGACTCCACAAACTCCTCCCAGGGTGTGTAATTGCGTCCCCTCAGAAACCACTTTGTCCACTGGAAAGCGTCATCTTCCAGGCGAAAAGACGCCAACTGGACCCACTACCCCTCCGGAATCTCCTGGTACTTGAAGAAAAGTTCAGCCTTCTGGACCCACTCTAAGGCGTCGCCGCCTTTGAACTTAGGGAAGTTCATACGTGTCAGTTTGGGCTGCATGTACGGCCGTGGTTCTGCATGTGCTGGTTGGTAAGGTTGCGCTGGAGCCACTGCGGGCCCGGGCCGTCCCCGGTCCAGACCGTAGCCTCCTTGTTGCCCTCCACCCCATGGGTTGCCATTTCCATAGTCCTCCGGTCCTCCAAATGGCGGTGGTAGCGGTAGGATGCCCGCCACACCCCCGATTGGGACCGCATTCGCTCCAATAGGTCGAAAAGGGGCTGCTCCTTGCCCTGGACCCCGCCACGAGGGACCCGGCTGCATTCCCGGTCCGTTCCAGGCGGACTGGGCGTCGAACGGCCCATTCGGTGTCGCCGGCCCTTCCGGCGGCCTCCAGCCACCTGGCCGGCAGTAGCCGACCTCCATCGAGCCGTCGGTGGCCGCTCCAGGGGCCCCGCACCCCTCCTGCGCCGATCCGCTCGTGCGGACGGCGTAGGTGCCGATCCGCGTAAGATCGGCTTCCGCCGATCCGCGTAAGATCTGCTTCCGCCGATCCCGATACAGGGATTCCGCCTCCTGTAGACCCGGATCCGGCCCCCTACTGCGTTCCACTTCCGATTCCCGTGTCGTTCTGCGCCGGAGGATGGTAGGATGCTTCGGTTTCGGATCCCTCCGCCGCGTGGGTTTTTCCCTTCAGATTTTGCACGAGTAGGGTCTTGATCTCCTCCATGCGCGCGTCCAAGCGATCCTCTAGATTTTTTTGGGAGGATTTCACTTGTTCTTCGAGCGCCGCCATCGTGTCCGACAACCCTACGTAGTTCTCCTCGAGGGATGCAAGCCGCGCGGTTTCGGCTTCCGTGTATGTCACCATCGTCGCAGGAATGATGCTCTGATACCAAATGTTATGAACTAGCTAGAGAAAGGGAAGAACTAGAGGGAACTAGAGAGGAACTAGAGATTAGGGTTAGGGTTTGAGGGGGAAGAGAGGGAATACCTTGATAATAGATTTCATAATGAACCAAGGAGGAGAGGTTGGGTATTTATGCTCTCACCCAACCCCTAGGGCCGGCCGGCCCCCATAGGGGCTGAACCGGCGCGGTTCAGCCCCATTGCTCCTTATTTAATATTGGCAGGCTGAACAGGATGGTTCAGCCCGGTCTTCCTCCGCCTTCTCCTTTGGTCGACGTGCACAGTAATCTTCGGAGAATCTGGTAATGACGCCTGGCGTAACACAAGACCACCCTCTCGTCACACGTCGACGCTCCCATCCTTGATTCTCTCCATTTTGACGTCGATTACCTCCCCACTGGACTCTACTCCTCCGTTCGACTTCCCCTCCGCCAGTTGCAGACCATTTTCCATCACCGAGCAACCTCCTTCATTTCCCCCGACCACCTGCCACCTTATCCCCTCAATCCTCATTCCTTGCCACAGTCCGCAAGCCCCACAATTACTTCCAACCACACCCTGATACCTCTCTCACAGCCATCTGCCCACCCGAGCCCCCTTGGCTTCTACTCAGCAGCACCCACCTCTAGGAGGGACCAGCAACCCTCGGATATCCACAGTGTTGTGTTCTGCCGCTGCCTGCACACGTAAGTCGTATTTTGGTGTCATGCTGTTTTCTTTTGTTGTATGCTCATACCATATTTTATTGGATGTTATATTATATGTTTTTGTCCCATGAAATCGTATGACTTGCAGTGTTTATGCCATGTGTCTTAATTGCTTGTGAATTAGCGCGTGCCTCTTAATTCATTTTCTGCAAACGAACGTGCTACTAAATAGGTTTTAATTCAATCAATTGTTTATTATTATTTTACTCGATCTGTCTCAATTGCATCTGCATTTACACTAGAGCTTGGTAGTTATATTACATTCCACTTAGGGTCACATCTTAGAGCATCCACATTCACAACCTGCCCTGTATCAAATTGGTATTAGAGCCCCAGGTTGACCACATTATATGTTACATAATGGTAGGTTGTTTCGATCATCTATGTCTGACCAAAACCTCACCGACGACTGGGCTGCCAATTCGAATTCGTACATGACGCTTGTCGAGTTACAAAGACTTGTACTTGATCGATTTGAGCAGATAGGGGCCCAATTTGATATCATTGGGATGACATCACTAGGGTTAGCACTAGAATCGGCCAGTTAGACATACCTAGAGGTCAGGACCCACCCCCACGTCATGATGATCCTCTGGATGCTCCACCACCCCAGGAGAGACGTGCTAAAGAGCTGCCTCGCCAAGGTCCCACTCCTCCCGCGAGAAGGAATCTCGAGCAGGCTTACGAGTATCGACAGGGCCCAACCCCTTTAAGAAACTATCGCCCTCTCGACGAACCTCGTCCACCCCCTCCACCGGTTCGTAGAGGTCGTGCTCCACCGGCACGACACAATTACGATTATAATGATAACTATCTGGATCCACGTAAAGCAACCCCGACCGAGGATTTACCCGGCCAGCGCATCCACATCAACGCACCATCCTTCGACAGTCACCTAGACCCGAATGCATTTAGCGATTGGCTCTTAGACATGGATCATTACTCTAAGTGGTATGACATGAGTGACGAGAGGCGAGTATGGTTTGCCAAAATGAAGTTACATGGGCAGGTCAAGATTTACTAGACAAGTCTAGAGAGATCTCTTGAACGAGATAGGCAATACCCCACCGCCACATCGGCGGAAATGAAACAGCGGATGAAGGACAAAACCTTCCCGCCTTGTATTGAGATTAGCTTTTAGACCAATTTTACTCTCTTCAACAGGGGACCCTTTCCGTTTTCGAGTGCGTGTCTCGTTTTGATAAATTAGTGGTGATGAGCGAGATCTTAAAGGAGTTCATTGCGATTGCATCCCGCTTTCCGGATGGACTCAAATCTAATATCTAGAGAAAACTGATTCCACATAGGGTAGAGACGGTCGAGCAGGTGTTTCATCTCGCTCTTGAGTATGAGCAGTACCTGCGCAACCCGAGACAGGTCACCCCTCGACCTGATACTTCCACATTAATGAGGCCCTCCACGACTACAACCACTGCCGCAACACCAATTTGATGCAGTGGTTGGTGGACTTTTGGCGGACTAATGAAATGCAAGGTTAAATGCAATGTTCCGATGCGAATGCAAGAGGCGGTCCGCTTAAAACAGCAACAATAATTAACTATTATAACTCAAGTAGAGGCACGACGCTTGCAAATATTAATTAAAGAGAAGCAGATATGGATTGCAAACAGTCAAAGTGCAAGTAATTTTAAGCGCGCACAAAAGGGGTCCTGCAAATCAAACAACCAAAGGTTCTACTAGCATATAAAATATTGTCCGCAACAAAGCATAGGTGTTGAGTATTCAACAATAAAAGACTAAACTCCAACTAACAACTTACACGTGCAAATAGAGGCGAGTAGGGGCTGGTTGAGCTGACGGAGGCCTCCACGGAAGCGGAAGGCTGGAAAGCTGGGGACGGTGGCGGTTGGCGGGCAGTATATGTAGAGGGGTAGGGTTTAGTGGTCCAAAGACGTGGAAGGGAAGTGGAGGTGGCTGGCTTGGGTTCGTAGAGTGGGGCTGCAGGAAGTAGGAGGGATGGAAGTGGAGTCACGGAAGGGGAAGGGGAGGTGGGCGGGAGGTTGTTGCTGGAGGAGTAATAGGGTGGCAGGAAATACGTAGACGGGGAGAGGGGGTGCTGGACAGCGGCAGGAGGGAGGGGGAGGGCTGACGGAGGGCTGGCTGGAGGTGGGAGGGTTCGGCGGCGGGCTGGAAGGAGGTGGGAGGGTTCGGCGGCGGGCTGGAAGGAGGAGGCAAGGCTTGGCGGCGAGTGGCTGGGAGGGAGGAGGGGCTGCGAGTGGTTGGGAGGGCTAGGGTTCAGCGGAAGAGGGAGGGGGCCGGGGTAGGGAGGTTGGTAGGGGAGGAGGAGAGGAGGGAGGCTTACCCTTGGAGTCACACCAAGGGGAGGAGGAGAACGCCGGCCTGCGCGGAGAAGACCGATGGCTGCCGTATTCAGCAAAACCCACGATACTTCAAACAGCCCCCACTTACCCTATTTATAATAACATGATTAGGGCAACCCGAAATGGACGGCTCAGAATGTCCGGTCCGATCAGGCGCTAAATAGACTCCGAAATATAAAGATAAATATAGCAACTCGACTCGTAACGACGATCCGGACGCAACCGTGGGCTCGAATCAAACGTCCGAGCGAGGGTTCACCGCCTTCTGCGGGAATAGACGTGCGCGCTATCGGTTATGCTCTCTCTGACCCAACCCATGGACCCCCTCCCCCAAGGGTAAGGTCGACTCGTCCATTGGTGTGGGGTCATCGAGACCCTTGCATATCTTGAGGAAGAGTGACTTTTTGAGAGAGAGTTTAGACACAGGGGTTATGTATGTAGTGGCGGACACCGTGGATTCTAAGGTCTCTATAAACACTACGATTATTGATATGGGCGTCCATCATTTGTTGGATGATTATTATAAAATCATGCATGAGGAGCTCCCTGATGAGTTCCCTCCTTTGAGAGACCAGCATGCGATTGATTTAGTCCCGAGGGGATCTTTGCCCAATTTACCCCACTATCGCATGAACTCGACTAAACACACTGAGCTAAAGCGGCAAGTTGATGACCTCCTTCGGAAGAGTTTCTTATGTGAGAGTTTGAGTTCATGCGCATTACCCGCCTTTCTTACTCCAAAGAGGGATGAGAGTTGAGGCATATGTATCGTAATCGTGTTATTAATAAAATCACGGTGAAATATTTTTTCCCATACCCCGCCTCGACGACCTTCTGGCGATGGTTGATCCCCAGATCTTTTCAAAGATCGACATGCGTGGTGGGTACCACCAGATTAAAGTAAGAAATAGGGACGAGTGGAACACAACCTTCAAGATGAAAGATGGTATGTATGAGTGCCTAGTTATATCATTTGGATTATCGAATGCACACAACACATTCATGAGGGTGATGATACGGATCCTGAGGCCCTTGGGCAAAATCTTGGTAGTATATTTCGATGACATACTGATATACAGTCAGAGCCGCACCAAGCATTCCTCCGCGCAGGCCGGCGTTCATTCCTGAATGACCCATTTTCTTGAGTACATCGTATCCGCATCCGGTATATCAGTTGGCCCTGACAAAGGCAAGTTCATTCGTGAATGACCCATCCCGACGAAGATTCATGAGTCTCATAGTTTACACAAACTTTCCACCTTCTATCGAAGATTTGTCAGAGGTTTCAACTCGATTATGGTCCCTCCTACGAGCTGCCTCTGTAAGGGTGAATTTGTACGGACGAAAACGGTCACTCGGGCATTCGAAGAACTTAAGGAGAAGTTATCGTCCGCCCCTGTTTTGATTCTCCTAGATTTTTTTGAAGCATTTAAGATGGCTTATGATGCATCAGGAGTTGGTATTATTGGAGTACGCAGTTAAGAGGGTCATCTGGTTGCTAACTTTAGTGAGAAGCTGAATGACGCTCGACAAAAGTATTTGAATTACGATCGTGAATTTTACACTGTAGTGCAGGCACTTTGCTATTGGCGTCATTATATCCCTTATAAGAAATTCGTTCTATACTCTTATCGTCAGACCCTGCGATACCTTGACTCGCAAAAGAAGTTGGGTTATCGTTATGCAAATAAGTACAGTTTATGCAAGACTATCATTACATTCTCAAACACTGAGCAGGTGTTGAGAACAAGTCGGTTGTCGTCTTTAGTCTTCGGGTCAATCTATTACATACCATGAGCACCCATGTTGTGGTGTTTGAGCGATTAGTATATGACTACCCAGAGTGTCCTGATTTTAGTGACACTTATGGCGCGTTGACAAGAGATCCCCCCGAGCCCCAGGAGGGTTATATGGTTTCTGACGGTTATCTCTTCTTTGGCATACCACATGCATCCCTCCGATATTTCCTTATTTGGGAGTTACACACGGGCGGCGCCGCAGGACATTTTGGTCGAGATAAGACTATTGTGTTGGATGATGACCGTTTCTTTTGTCCTAGCCTGAAGAAGGACGTCGTGAGGGTTATTAGGCATTGTCGAGTCTGTCAGACCGCAAAGGGGACACACCAACCCACTGGTTTATACATTACCCTCCCTATCCCTCACAGACCCTAGGTTAACATCAGTATGGATTTTGTACTCGGGCTCCCTCGCACTTAGAGAAAGAAGAACTCTATCTTTTTCGTAGTGGACCATTTTTCGAAGATGGTCCACTTCAACTCATGTCGTAAGATCGCTGAGACATCCCATATCATAGCTCTATTATTTAGGGAAGTACTCAAATATCACGGGTTACCGACGTTTATAGTTTCTGATCGCGGCGTTAGATTAATGAGTTTTTTTAAAAGACATTGTGGAAGAAGACTGATATGGTGCTGAAGTTTTCCTCCGCCTATCACACAGACGGATGGGCAAACTGAAGTCATCAATCGTAGCTTAGGGACCCTTTTAGTGGGAGATAGCCCCGCCACCTGAGATTTTATTTTGCCTGTAGCCGAATTTGCCTATACTAGTTCAATTAATATAACTACGAGTCTGAGTCCATTTCATATCATGTTAGATTATGAACCTAGGAGGCCCATTGACTTGATCCAAAACCCTTTAGAAGCCCGACTCAGTGAGTCTAGCGACTCTTTTATTCAGCATTTGCATGCACTTCATGAACCAGCCTGAAAGAAAATTGCATTGAGTAACAAATTACTATAAGTTCAAACATATCAGCACAATAGGGAGCAGATTTTTGAAGTTGGATAGCAGGTGATGATTCGCATACAATCCGAGAGGTTCCCTTAAGAAACAACAAAAAAATTATGCGGTCGACGAATGGGTCTGCATACAGTCATACGAAGGATCGGTACACTCACATGAAATTGACATCCCTCAATATTGAAGCCAGAAACCCGGACTCAATGTTCGAACTTGGGTATGGGCAGAGATTAGTGACCCGCAGAAGCAGACGTCACGAACGAGAGAGGTCAATAGAGAGGGTGAATAACGACAACTAGGGGGTCTCACCTCACACCTAGGAGTGTAAATGAACTCCCCCTCCTAAACCAAATGATGTGATGGGTTAAAGGGGGAGGTGCAGACTAGCTGGGTGTACTGGCGGGCTCACTGATTCTAGGCGAGGTCACATGTGGGTCGCTAGCACTACCCACCCACCCCCTGACGACAGGTCATATTATAGACAAAGATTAGGTGGGGGGGGGGGGGGGGGGGGGGGGGGTCTAGTGACGATGGTCAACTCTCCTGCCCACGTGCGGATTTGACCAGATGGCTGACGAATTACCGCGAGTTGATTGTATGATTTGTGAGTTGAGAAATGTATTTTGGGCGAGTTAGTTACGAGTTCTTAGCGACTTGAGCAGGGTGTTGATAGGACTGCTGATGGTTTGTGTTGACCATTCTGAGTCGTTGACTGCCCTCGATGAGTACGGGTTGTACACTCAAAATATGGGGATAAACTGGGTATTTAATGTAGAGGACTTGACTCTTTACTACGAGGAGCGCACGTATGTGGATCCTTTCTCCACTCCCACGCATGTGCCACGTCATCCCTTATTTCCTCCCAACTCCACCCTAGCCTTAGCCTGATGAGTCTCACCATGAGAGCCACGCACACAACCAACGGTTCCACCAGTTCATTTTTCAGATGGAGATACATCTTACTCAAACCTACCCGCGACTGCAAGAGGCATTATTCAGATTGTTTCCCATGACCTCACAATCGTAGGCGGGCGAGATACACTACGATATCTTGTCGGTTGGAGTGGTTGTCTGACCTCAAATGATACTTGGATCTACCCGGAGGAGCTTGAGAGACTCGCCCTTAGGCTACACCGAAAGTATAACCATCCTCACTCACCGGAGATGAGTACTTTCAAGTCGGGGAGTTGATGGAGATCGCCGACCCACATACATTTATTCTCACAGGACGCGGTGATACGCTACATGTTCGGACGATCTGAATCCACGGATGCGTCCGGATCGGTGGACGCTATGAGCCGTCCAATTTTGGTGTCCTAGTTGTACTTGTCTATATATATATATACATGTTTTTTCTAGAATCAAGTGTTTCATGCAATCCTAACTACTTGAATTTCATCCTGTAACTGAACAGAAAAATTGACAAATTCAATTCATGTGCCTGAAAACCTTCATGCAAACGAACAAAGGAATTTGTTTTGGCCCAATTTCAAAACCTACGAGTTTTTGGTTTTCGGCCAAAAACCAATTCATTCTCCTAATTCTTATGAAACGAACTGGCCCAAAGAATACTCGGGTGTCCATGTTAGAAGCAGTCCATAGAAAGACAAATGTGGTTGACTTCAATTAATTTTACCGGGTATAATATTTTCCATCATAATCGCTGGCAACTAATTGCAACCAATGAAAGGTAATTGCAAAATTACAACTAGATTCCAGCATCCCAAACAATCCATGCACAAACTCTAGAAATAAATTCTAAAATAGGGCATCTCCAAATCTTTAACCTAGTTTTCTCCTGACGGGATTCACCGATGAAGATGGAGATGGGCATTGAGAAGTACTGAGGTTAAATCATAACCTTGGAAAATGAACCGACGCCGAGAACCGGTCCCAGCTCAAAATCGTCGACGGTGAAGCTTTCCTGCGGCGCCCTGAAGGTGAAGTTGCTCATTCTCGGTGGAGCGCTGCAACGGACGGAGTTTCCCAGCAGCGGTGGCCGAACCCTCGCTTCGAACTCGTTTGTCGACGCTTCCTGGCATTCCCTGTCCACCATCATCTCCGCCTGTTAGATGAGGGAGAGAAAGGGGGCGATTAATTAACGATAATGTGGATCTGGGAAGACGAGGAGACGGGAGGAGGGGGAAGGGAGAACGTGGGGAGCAGTATCTGGGAGCTGCGTCTCTGTTGGAAGAAGACGAAAAAAAAAACTGTCAGCGGTTACGATTCTGGGGTCCTACGCTGGAACCACCGTGAAACGGATTCTTTCTCCAAATTTGAGGAAATAATTTATATTTAATTTTTTTTTTACTTTAACAGTACTTGATTTTTCTATTTTACTTGATTATTTATAGACTCAGTTTGGTGCGGTTTTTTTTTTTTTTTTTTGCTTCTTAGAGTTTGGACAAAAATGTCATAATCATAGAACGATAGAATACATATTTGACGATACAATAGTTATGACCGCAAAAGAAAACTAGTTTTGAACATAAAAGTTGATGAAGTTTCTTAGGTGAGGGCGAGCGTTCACGAACGACACTTCATAACTATCACGTTCACGATCGTCACGACCGTGTCAAACGGAGCCTAAGGATACTCATTTTTGTTTTATACTTCCAATATATTTGGAGATTTTTTGGGGAGAATTGTTAAGGGTACCGCAGTTTTGGTTAGTTGCACCGCTTTGTTAACACCACACAATTTCACATATTGTTAAAGACACCCAGAAATGTTAATCACACCGCAATTGAGATAAAGACACTGCGCTTAAAATTTGAATAAAAATAGGTTTTCATTAAATTAAAACATTAATATCAACCAAATTAGCAAAATACTTGATACAAAATGCCATTAAATATGATGTCCAAATCTTTGTGATCTCCACACTCCAATAAAAATCAAAGCAATTCAAAATCAACATTCAAATATGTTTAATAGAAAAATATACGTAACCGAAATTAATGATTTCTCACCAATCGAGTGTCTAACGCAACCGCATTGAAAACAGATCGAGGGAAGCCCCTCGTATTCCACTTCTTGAAAGAAAAATTTTAATTTGCTAATTACCTGAACACCGGCTGGTAACGATTTCGCAAGATCAATCCATAATGACTTCCCCACTTTGGCAGCAATTCGAGCAATGTTGGAGAAACTCTGTAAGGAGGAAGGATCAAATGACGACGACCAAGCGTCAAGTCCGACGAGGAATCCATTGATGAATCAAGGACCGCCCCACAATACCCCATCCCATCTGGTTGGATCCGGAAGAACATCGTCGAGACCAACCACATCCTCAAGCCCGATGAAGCTAGGTTTGCGAACGCCAAACCGATGGAGAAGAGTGGGGAGGCTCCGAAGGTCGCTGTACATTGGAGTTCATTGCAGAGCTAGCGGAAGGGCTGCGACGGTGGCTTGAAGTAGCATCCTCCTTGAGAGAATTGGAAGGGACATTTGTACAAACACCTGGTGTGTTATTTGCGGATCAAGGAGGGTCCAACATCCCTGGAAGACCCCCCCCCCCCCCCTCCCCCGCCCAACACACACACACACACACACACACACACCTAACCTGGGCACTGATTTGGAATGTCAAATCGGGTTACACATTGATACACACCTCTGTTAATGTATATTTGGACAAATAATATTGTTCGGAGGCTTAACGGGTTGGTTGAGTACTTGGATATCCGATACCCGTAGACACTCATAGGGTTTGCCTATTTATACCCGCCTAGGGGCAACGAAGAGTTCATTCCACTTTGATGTGCCTTCAGATGTTTCGAGCAACTCCCTCTCAATCTCGAAGTTTGCCCTAGGGTTGCTCCCGTCCGGTTCGCACGAAAAGGAGTTCCTCCTCGTCGTCGCACGTCGTCTAGAGGAGAGATCGTGTAACTGCTGCTGGAAGCAATCGTCCTCGAGCGTCGATCGATCGCGAGATCTCGTCACTTTTTCCTCGTCGCCGGTCGCAAGAAGGAGTTCGCGACTTCTTTCGCCTTCCCAGTCATCGCTGGTCTGGTTCGCACGCAAGAGGAGAAGCGACCGCTTGTCTGGAGGTTTCCCGTAACTGCTTCGCTGCAGTTCCTCCTCGCCGCTCGTCCACGGGAGATCGCGAAACCGCCGCTAGTTCTCGCAAAGCCCCGCTCGCCTCCGTCCCGTGCGGCTCTCGGTGCTCCCGTCGCCATTGTGTAGAAGTCCTTGCCGGTGCTGCAGAGGAAGAAGCCACCGCTCGTGCCTCTGTCGCTTATTCTCGCCAGACTCTTTTGGAGCCGCCGCCGCTGTCGCCACCGTGTGCTGCTCAGGAAGTCTTCGCCTCAGATCCCTCCCAATCCAGATCACTCCCGCCGTCGTCGTCTCCACACCCACAGAAGTGCAGCCATAAGCGCTACCGCCAGCGCTATCTGCTAGCGCCTGACACTAGTAGCTGAACTTGCTACCGCCGGCGCTAGCGACAGAGTCACCATTCCTCTGTTTGGTGACCTGATCCCGTCTGCTAGACGCACAATGATGAAGGGGAACAATTTTTTGTCCCATGTTCCGATGATCAAGCTGGAGAAGTTCACGACGACTGAGTTCAACGACTGGAAGTTGAATACTCAGTTCGGGATGAAGTACCTGAACGTATTTACACAGTTCAGACTGATCGTGTTGGGGTCGTCGGGACTGATGACGAAGCTCAGTGGGTTTCTGATGAAGACTTCTGCCGCGACTACCCGCTTAACTATTTGTCCTCCAATTTGGCGAAGACGTATATGAAGATGAAGACAGCTAAGGAGATTTGGGACGCACTGCAGGATCACCCCAGGCAAGAGGAGGATCTGTCCAAGGAGCACTTGGTGGACAAGTTCCACTCATTCACCTTCGACGAGGAGAAAGTCATTCTCCCCCGAGTATCAGATTTTGAAGTTTTAGTAGATTCCTTGCATAATGAATATATTTCGTTGCCAGATAGCTTTGTTGCTGGCACAATTGTGTATAAGTTGCCTTCCACGTGGTACAATTTCAAAACTGAAATGTACCGCAAGAAGATGCAGATAGGTTTAAATGAACTCAAGTGTTTTATACGCATTGAGGACGAGAACAAGATTCGACACGCTTTAGAAGTTGTTAGAAAGCAGAAGGATGCCGCTAACATGATAACAAGCTCTAAGCGCGTGCCGAACCCTAGGAAATCGAAATACAATCCTAGTAGCTCCCAGGTTGCAGGCCCCAGTAAACACATTAAAATTTTTAAGGGGAAGTGTTTTAACTACAACAAGTGGGGACACAGTGCATCAGATTGCAGGCTTCCTCGCAAAGAAAAGGGCAAAGCACCACATGAAGGCAACCATGCTAACATGGTTAGCCTCACTGAGCCATCCAACTTTGTCGTCATGGTTGGAAACGAGAAGGCCAGTACAGAGTGGTACCTTGACTCGGGGGCAACGTGTCACATTTGCAACAACTCTACTCTGATGACAAGACTCATTGATGCAAGAGAATCGGTGACCATTGCCAACGGTGAGACAACTGATGTACTGAAGGTGGGGAACACAACTTTATTGTTATCCTCGGGTAAGACTTTAACCTTAAAGAACGTTAAATTCATTCATTCACTAGCTGCTAACTTAGTGTCTATTAGCTTACTTTGTGATGTTGGTATGTCTTTTACTTTCTTCAACGGTAGAGTAACTCTGTCAGTTAACTCACACTATTTTGGATGTGCCTACGTCCAAAATAGGATGTACAGACTAAGTCTAGCAAATGAAATGGTTCAACAAGTTCAAACAAACTTAGTTAGCCCTAAGACTCTACATGAGAGACTAGGACACGTAAACTATAGGAAAATGTTCCAAATTGCTGGAACTCATCAGATTGCTTTAGACACTACAAACAAAACTGATAAATGTGAAGTGTGTGCTCAGACTAAGATCACTAGGAAACCTTTTAGTGCGGTTACTAGGAGCACAACACCCTTAGAACTGATATATTCCGACATATGTGACTTAAAAAGTTTTGTCACTAGAGGAGGCAGGAAGTATTTGATCATCTTTATTGATGATTGTTCTATGTTTTGTCACATTTATCTCCTTAAAACTAAAGACGAAACGTTTGGAAAATTCTGTATTTTCAAAACTAGGGTAGAAAACCAACTTGACATGAAAATCAAGAGATTTAGAAGTGATAGAGGAGGAGAATATATGTCCAGTGAGTTCAAGTGTTTCCTTGCCCAACATGGAACCATAGCAGAAACCACTGCTCCTTACTCACCTCAGTCTAATGGCATAGCTGAGCGTAAAAATCGGATGTTAACAGAAATGTTAAACTCTATGTTTTTGACTGCAGACATGCCTTCTGCTTATTGGGGAGAAGCAGTCTTAACTGCAAATCACATTTTAAATAAAGTTCCTCATGCTAAGTTAGAGGTTACACCATACGAGCTTTGGTTTAAAAGACCCCTCGTCTTTTACTAGACTTAAGACATGGGGATGTATAGCCTATGTCAGGGTTCCTGAACCTAGATGGTCTAAGATTGGACCTAGGACCAATACATGTGTCTACCTAGGTTGTGCTGAGGATAGTGCTGCAGATAAATTCTTAGATATTTCTAATAATGTCGTTATAGAATTTAGGGATGCAGTGTTCTTTGAAGATAAGTTCCGCAAGGATAAGAACCTGTCTCTCTCAGGTATACAAGTAACTATTACTGAAACAGATCCTGGATCAGTACCGAACACTTCCTATTCCATTCCTGTAGACAACTCTGGCCTAGAGTCTAGGAGAACTTCTGTACGAGAGCGAACTTCCAGAACCTTCGGTAGTGATTTTGTCACTTGCCACATTGAGGCTGATCCATCCACCTATAAGGAAGCGATGAGATCCAGGGATTCCCTACTCTGGAAAGAAGCAATTGATGAAGAGATGAATTCTCTACTTCAGAATAATACCTGGACGTTGGTTGATAAGCCAAAAGAGGCTAAAACTGTAGGGTATAAGTGAATTATGAAAAAGAAACTGAATCCTGATGGTAGCGTAGCTAAGTATAAAGCACGCCTGGTGGCTAAAGGTTTCACACAAGTAAGCGGAGTAGATTACTTTGATGTCTACTCACCCGTGTGTCACTTAGCACCCATTAGGGTCCTCCTTGCTATTACATCTATTGAGAACTTTATTGTTCATCAAATGGATGTTAAGACTGCGTTCTTGAACGGAGATCTGACCGAAGAGATCTACATGAGTCAACCTGAAGGTTTCATTGTAGACGATCACAAAACGAAGGTCTGTAAACTACTAAAATGTTTATACGGACTAAAACAAGCACCCAAATTATGGCATGAGAAGTTTGATTATAGTGTAAAGAACATGGGATTCATGTCGAGTCTCTCGGATAAATGTCTTTACAAAAGTTATAGATCGGATAAAATCGCCATAATATGCTTGTATGTAGATGATATGCTCATCTAGGATCTGATCAATCCGAAGTGGATGACGTTAAGTCAGATCTAATAAAAGAATTTAGCATTAAAGACCTAGGTGTAGCTAACACTATACTAGACATGCAAGTGAGCTTTGGGAAGAATGACATCTCCCTAAGTCAAAGCCACTACATACAGTCCATGTTGGACATGTGGGGATACAGTGACAGTAGAGCATTTGAGACTCCATACGACTACACTGTAAGACCCCCCCCCCCTCCCTAAACTGAACCTGGTTCAGGGAGGGGGGATCTTACTGCCCAAAGAGGACTACCCAGCGCTTTCCGGGTGGCGACGTCCCACCTTTTCAAGTGCTGAGCGGTCTTTGTCAGGCACAAGAATCATCACAACACATCAGAACGCACAGCGGAAGCAATCGAAATAAGAAAAGCTAAGCATGCTGATTATATTACATATTTAAATATGGTCGGGGCCTATCGTTTTACAAAACATTGCCTCGAGAGCTACATAGTCTAAAACAAATGGGAGCCCTAGGCTAGTCCTTATACTCTCGAACTCACGTCTCTGAAGATAGGAGGAGAGGCTGGGGTAATCGAACGGGCCATCTCCAAGGCTCATAACTCATCCTGCGGTGCGGGGGCTCCTTGCTGTCCCATCTCCTATGATTGGTGATAAGAAATAACCGTTAGTCACAGAGCTAAGTAGAAAATACATCCCCTCCCCGGATCCATATCCAGGGGGCGGCTAAAGAACAGAAATGAAATAGCTGAAGCAAGGTAGAGGGTTAGCAGCAGGTAAACATATATATCCCTGTATATATATAGGGCTTCCCGCCCTAAGCTCGTAATCGCGCCGTATAGTAAGTACACAACACTATAACGCGCAGACACGCACACCCAGGTATTCAAACCTGTACGCACACAAAAGACCCTGTGTCGACACAGTTTAGACCGCTTTATTTCAAGCAGGGGAGCTAACCCCGCGGGCCTCACCGATGTGGCCGTCGGTGACAGTGGCCAGTCTTGCCACTTCTGAATGTAGTCGTACCGTACCATTCAGGCCCTCCTGTACAACTTGGTGTACTAACTGGATGTGAGCGACATCCGACGAGCCGATTTGTAGGCCAACCAGAGGAGATAAAACTGCAGGCTCGGAGGGTGATAACCCGTTGTGCACATCTCCCTGTCGCCATGAGTCGTCAACCCACCCGCACCGGTACGAACGGTCTGCGAGCGTGACCAACCTGCCACTCCCAAAAAATCTTCACCCGCTTTATATAAAACAAGCACATAAGTGTCGTGGCAATTCTACTCGACCGGTCACACAACCTCTTCCCGGGAGGATTAGCGGTATGAGGGCTCCTTGCTTGGGACTAACCTGGGAGGAGGGACTCAACTCCGGGTTTTCCCCAACTAAGGCCTTGCAGAAGGGAGGATAAGCACTGCATGGTTGCCACGACAGTTCTGCATTAGCAAATAAATTAGGCCGAAAGCAGGGGCCATAACACTAAGCAGAAATATAGGCCGAAAGCAGAGGCCATAATAATAAGCTGAAAAGTAGGCTGAAAGCAGAGGCCATGGTAATAAACAGAAAAGTAGGCCGAAAGCAGAGGCCATGGTAATAAACAGAAAAGTAGGCCGAAAGCAGAGGTCATGGTAATAAACAGAAAAGTAGGCCGAAAGCAGAGGCCATGGTAATAAACAGAAAAGTAGGCCGAAAGCAGAGGACATAATGACAGGACCAGTGCGAGACTGGATTTAAATGAAAGTACAGAAAATAAATGCGGGGGACCAGTGCGAGACTGGATTTAAAGGGAAGTACAAAAAGTAAATGCGGCGGACCAGTGCGAGACTGGATTTAAAGGGAAGTACAGAAAGTAAATGTGGGGGACCAGTGCGAGACTGGATTTAAAGGGAAGTACAGAAAGTAAATGCGGGGGACCAGTGCGAGACTGGATTTAAAGGAAAGTACGGAAAACAGTAACAGCATAAGGAAAGGGTTAGTAGTCCAATCGCTCTTTTATTATTGTCGCGGCGGGGTTAAATTTCGGCGCCGCGCCGCGATTTCGATCCGATTTTCGCGTCGATATTCCGAGCTTAGTCGATTCCTTGGATAGATAGCATAATTTTTAATAGGCATTTAAAAATATGCGTCGAGAGGACGCCGATTCATTTTGATGAATTTCGCTCTTTTTGGGCGTTTATTTTCGCTTGTAAAAGCTTTTGGAGGACCAAAATAAGAAATCACATCTCCCAATTTTAATAGTAGTTGTAAAACACCTTTAATTAGAGCCCCTAATTTTTGGTGATTTTTGTGAACTTATTTGGACGTTTATTTTCTCAAAATAAACCCTATAAAGGATTTTAAAAATAGTAAAATTCCTCCTAAAAATCCCAAAAAAATTCAGTAGGTGCCCCTTAGGGTGGGGCACATTTTTTATTTAGAAAACTTCTTCCCAATCTGCCCCATTTTTTCTCAAAAAAATGGGGAAGGGGGAAGGGAGATTGGGGTGCGGTTAGGGAAAGGGAAGGGGGGTGTTGGGGTGCGATTAGGGAAAGGGAGGGGGCGCAGGGGCCTTGTACCCTGCGCCTTCCAGCGGCTCCCACAGCGGATCTGCGGCGGATCCGCTGTGGGAGCACTCAAACTGAGGCGGAAGGCGGGAAACGAGGAGCGGGAGGCCGCCCGATCTCCTGGGGGAGATCGGACGGCTCCCGCCATCCCCGCCAGCAGGTGGCCCCAGCTGCCGCCGGGCAGCGGTCGGAGGGGCCGGCGCCGCCCCCGGTCTGTGCGCCGGGGGCCGGCGACTCCTCCGGTGATGGTCCGGCGGCCTGGTGCTGCCGGCCACCGCCGGGGGAGAGCGAAGAAGTAAGCGGGAGGCGAAGGCGCGGCCTGCATGGTCCATGCAGGCCTGCTGCGCCGCCGCCTCCGCTGAGAGGGCGCCGGTGCCTCCCCTGGTCGGTGCGCCGGGGGTCGGCGCCCACTCCGGTGGTGGTCCGGCGGCCGGGTGCCGCCGGACCCCGCCGGAAGGAGGATCTGGAGGGGACAGGGAGGCGCGGCGCAGCCGGCCCGAACCATGTCGGCTTGCCGTGCCGCCACCTCCACGTGCATGGCCCTCCCTGCCGCCCCTGGTCGGGGCGCCGGAGAGGGGGAAATCCTCCGGCGGTGGTCCGGCGGCCTGGAGCGGCCAGCCGCCGCCGGGGGAGGGGATTATTCCCCTCCAGGAAAACCAAGCAGAGGGGGGAGGGGGAGGCCACGGGTGGCGCCGGCTGCGTCTTCCGGCGGCCCGGCCGCCTCCCCGGTGCCGGCGCCGAGTTCCCCGAGAGGGAACCTACCTCCCCCAGCGCCACCACCGGCGCCGGGGGAGAAGGCTTCTACGACCGCTCCCTCTCCGAGCCTTGCAAGGCTCGGGGCGGCGGCCAGCGACGCTCAGGCGACGGGGGGGGGGGGGGGGGGGGGGGGGGGGGGGGGGGGGGGGGAGTGGCCTACTCCGGGAGGTAGGAAGGAGGAGGGGGGAGCTTCTACCTGGAGGTGAGGTGGGGCTCGAGAGGTGGAGGGGCGGTGGCCGGCCATGAGGAAGGAGGAGGAGGTGGCGGCTTGGGGTTGGCCTGCTCCGGCAAGGTGGAGGAGGAGGAGGAGGGCTGGGCTGCCGGCAGGGAGAGGCTGAGAGGGAGAGAGTGGGGTGGGGGTTTGAGAGGGGCTGCCCCTCCTTTTATAGGAAAGGGGGGAGCTCCCCCCCCCCCCCCCCCCCCCCCCCCTCCTTTTCCTCCACGTGGGGATAAGGGAGGGGGAGATATTTCTCCCCCTCCCCTCCCTTCTCTCTCTTCTGCCCCCTTTGCCCAAATAGGGCTGCCCATTCATGGGCAACCCTCTTCTTTGGGGGGGGGGGGGGCTTTCTCCCCCCCCCCCTTTTCTTTTTCATTTCTCAATAAATTTCAGGCCGGGGGGAAGGGGTTTGACCGAGTCAACTTAGGGCGGGGTCCTCCTTGGCCCCCGGGGTCCAATAGGAGTTGTCGGGGCCGATGTCGGGTTCATGTACTTTATATCTCATGCGTTGCACTGAGGCGATCTGCATAGTCGTAAAATGACATACTCCTCATACGACCTTGAATCGAGGCCCAACGACTTCCGTTGCGCTCGTATTGTTCGCACGAGTTTACCAGAACTGACAGAAGTTAATTCGGGGCTCGTACGGTCACTATTCATAATAATGAGGTAGTGGCGCGCTACGATACCCGAAATAGTCGTTTTCTCCAAACGACTTCGGATTGAAGTGCAACGAATTCCGTTGCGCTCGTATTGTCCATACGAGTCTAACGGAACTGACGGAAGTCCAATCGGGGTTCGTATGGTCACTATTCATAATAATGAGGTAGTGGGGCGCTACGACACCCGAAATGGTCGTTTTCTCCAAACGACCTCGGATCGAAGTGCAACGAATTCCGTTGCGCTCGTATTGTCCATACGAGTCTAACGGAACTGACGGAAGTCCAATCGGGGTTCATCTGGTCACTATACCCTAATGACTTAGTTGCGGCGCGCAATATTACTTAAAATGGTAGTTTTCTACTGCTCGGGCCTACTTTTATTGGGCTCACTAGGGTCTAGTGGCCCAATAAAAGTCGGGATGTTACAATCCAATAAAAATAAAGAGATTTTCGTCCCCGAAAATTGGCTAAGGTAGGGGTTAAAAGGATATACCTGGGGGAAGAGCGCCGGGTATTTTTCTCGGACGAGCGTCTCTGGTTCCCAAGTAAACTCTTCGCGTCCGCAGTTTGACCACAAGATCTTAACCATCGTGATGGTTTTGTTCCGCAGTTCTTTGATCTTGGAGTCCACTATCTTTACTGGTTCAAGTTGGATGGATCGGTCGGATTGTACTGATGTCGGTGGTGTGGGAAGATGCTGCTCTGGTTGGCGTAGAACACGTCTTAGGGAGGAGACATGAAATACGTCGTGAAGGTTTCCCAGTTCGGCTGGCAGAGCAAACCTATAAGCCACTGGGCCAACTCTTTCGATGACTTGATATGGGCCCAAATAGCGGGGGTCCAGCTTTTTCTGCTTCTTTATTCGGGATATCCCGTGCATCGGCTTAATTTTTAAGAAAACCATATCTCCTACTTGGAACTCCACTTTCCGATGACGTGCGTCGTAATATTTGGCCTGACGACTCTGTGCCTCCAGCATACGTTCTTGAATTAACCTTATTGCGCCAGTGGTATCGTCTATGTAGGTGACCCCCAAGGCTTCAGGGTCCTCATCCTGTGCCCAAGATAGTGGGGTCCGACAGCGTCTTCCGTAGAGGGCTTAATTCGTAAGGTGTCATCTTGATGCTTGCCTGAAAGCTGTTGTTATATGAAAATTCTACCAGAGGTAGTAACTGCTCCCATGGCTCGTTGTGTTCCACTATGCATAATCGGAGAAGGTCTTCCATCGTTCGGTTCGTTCTTTCCATCTGCCCATCGGTCTGGGGGTGGAAGGCGGTGCTAAATGCCAATTTGGTTCCTAGATAAGCTTGCACTCTTCTCCATTCCTTCGATGTAAAGCGCCCGTCGCGATCCGAGACGATCGATTTGGGTATTCCATGAAATCGGACTACCTGCTCAATAAATAGTCGGGCTAATATGTCGACACCGTCGCCTTGCCGGTTCGGGATGAATCGGGCTACCTTGGTGAGGCGGTCTACTACGACCCATATGGAGTCGTTACCTGCACGAGATCGGGGTAAGTCATGGACAAAATCCATGGAAATATCCTCGAACTTCCATTCTGGTATGGGCAGGGGTTGTGGTAGGCCCCCTGGGCTTCGACACTCTGCCTTGACCAGTTGACAGGTCTGGCAGTGCGCAACATAGTTGGTGACGTCCCTCTTCATTCCTGGCCAGTATAAAGTCCTTCGTAGGTCTGTATACATCTTCACTACCCCTGGGTGTATTGAATACCTTGTTTGATGTGCTTCACGGAGTATCTCCTCCCGAATCCCCTCTGTAGCGGGAATGAATATGCAGTGTCTGTATTGCAGGATGCCATCGTACAAGTTGTAGTCTTCTTGTGCACCGTGTTGCAAGTCCTGAATGATCGGTGCTGCTTCAACGTCGGTCTTCTGGGCTTCTCGTATTCTATCCCTGATGTCACACTGTATCTCCATCCAATAGAGGTGGGACTGATACTCCATCGGGTTCCTGCGGGTAACGAGGATGATATCCAGTTTTGCCAAAGATTCGACTAATTCCTCCGGTACCATTTCTAACCAACTCCCGGTCCTCGGAGGCTGCCGACTCAGGGCATCTGCAACCTTATTAGCCTTGCCGGGGTGGTACTGAAGGGTGAAGTCGTAATCGCAGAGGAATTCCAACCACCGGCGTTGTCGGAGGTTCATCTCCTTCTGGGTGAAGACATACTTGAGGCTCTTATGATCAGAGAAAATCTCGCATCGTACCCCGTAGAGGTAGTGTCTCCAAACCTTTAATGCGAAAACTACCGCCCCCAATTCTAGATCGTGGGTGGCGTAGTTTAGTTCGTGCGGCTTGAGCTGACGTGAGGCGTAGGCAACTACCTTGCCATGTTGCATAAGCACGGCTCCCAATCCTTTCAGAGAGGCATCCGCATAGATCTGGAAGCCCTCAGTTCCTGAGGGGAGAGTCAGGATCGGGGCCGATATCAGCCGGTTCTTCAGTTCGATGAACGCTGCTTCGCACTCGGGAGACCACTGGAATGTCACATCCTTTTTGGTGAGGGAGGTAAGCGGTAACGCAATCTTGGAGAATCCTTCGACGAACTTACGGTAGTAGCCAGCGAGGCCAAGGAAACTTCGGATGTCTGCCGCTGTCTTAAGTGGCGGCCAATCTCGTACCGCTTGTACCTTGGCTTGATCCACTGCTACCCCGTTCTTGTTAACTGTGTGTCCCAGAAAATCGACTTCTTCCATCCAGAACTCGCATTTGCTAAACTTGGCGAACAGCGAGTGCTCTCTTAGCTTAAACAGAACCATTTGGAGATGCCTGGAGTGATCGGTTTTGTTCTTCGAGTAGATGAGGATATCATCTATGAAGACTATTACGAAATGATCCAGGAAGGGTTTGAATACAATATTCATTAATGCCATGAAAGCGGACGGGGCATTGGTTAACCCAAATGGCATTACCATGAACTCGTACAGTCCGTAGCGGGAGCTGAAGGCGGTCTTGGGAATGTCCTCTTCTCGCACTCTGAGTTGATAGTAGCCGGATCTTAAATCCATCTTGGAAAAGACGGACGCGCCTTGCAGCTGATCGAACAATTCATCTATCCGGGGTAGGGGATAGGTATTCCGGACAGTGAGTTTATTCAATTCTCTGTAGTCAATGCAGAGACGCAAAGATCCATCCTTCTTTTTAACAAACAGTACTGGGGCTCCCCAGGGCGAAGTACTAGGACGTACGAATCCTGCATCGACTAACTCTTGTAGTTGAATTTTGAGCTCGGCCAGTTCCCTCGGGGCCATCTGATACGGTGCTCGGGATATTGGTCGGGCTCCTTGAGTAAGTTCGATTTGGAAGTCCACTTCTCGTTGCGGGGGTAACCCGGGAAAGGACTCTGGGAAGATATCTGGGAAGTCCCTGATTACAGGCACTTTAGCGAGTACTTGTGTCGTGTCTTCCATCTCAAAGTAGATTAGGTACACCTCGTCCTTCCGTCGAACTGCCTTGACGGTTTGTGCAGAGGTTAAGATAATGCGGGTGACAGAGGGTATACCTGCTAGCGTGATGGAGGCGGATTTCTCGAGTTGAACAATTGATTTGGGTGCTGTGCTCGGTCAACCAATCCATCCCCAGAATGATGTCGAATCTGGTTATTGCCAAAACGGTTGCGTTGACTTCGAATTCTATGCCTCCTAGCATTGCCTGGAAGGAACACTTTTCGGTGGAAGTCATATCTGATCCATCCGGGAGTCGTATTCGGATTGACATCCAGGATGATCACACCGTGTTCTCCTTGTCAGCGATGAAGTTTTGTGCAACAAAAGAATGTGTGGCGCCGGTATCGAACAGTGTTTTAGCGGGATGACCTTCTACCAAAAGTAAACCTGATAACATATATATATATAATGATCATATGCTTTTCACAAATGTACAGGAGTAGGGATGACATATACAAAAGTCCTAACATATAAAGTTATAACGTCTCCTAGGATATCGTACTACCGGAAGTAGATACCTATCACTACGTTAGGAGCAGGACCGTGCTGAAGATCCAACGCGTATGCCTCGAGCGGTGCTGCTCTGCCCTGCCTAGCCGGCTCCCTCCTGCCTGCGGGACGTCCTCTGCGTCTGCCTCGTCCTCTCTCCGCCGCTCTCTGTACTGCTCCTAAACCGGGTCTCCCGGTAGCCTGTGGGCAGAAGGCTCGTATATGCCCAGGCTGATGGCATAGGTAGCAGTTCCCTGCGAAGGGAACATCTCGTCGTGCGGCTGGGACGACCTGAGGTGCTGGGGCTGGGGGTGCTGGTCGGGGCTGGGGTGCTGGTCGGGGCTGGGGTGCCTGCCTATATGGCTGGTGACGCTGACGCTGTCTCCCGTCTCGGCCCTGCCTGCGAGGACCTACTCCTCTCTCTCGTCCCTGAGTCCAGGGAACACCTATGTGTCCCTTCCGCTGCTGGGCTACCATCCGTTGATCCATCTCTAGAGCAGTGGCATGTGAGGCGATCGTGTGGAAGGACGCCTGGGAAATCATGATCAGGGCCTGACGGAGGTCGTCTCGTAATCCCCGGTAAAATCTGGCCGCCCTGTCCTTATCCGTACCTGCTAAGGTCCCGGCGAAGCGGGCCAGGTGGATAAACTCTCTCTGGTAGTCTGGAACCGTCCTATCTCCCTGCCTGATCTGCAGGAACCGTTCCTGGAGTGCCATCCGGTCTGCATCCGAAATGAAATGCTCTAAGAAGGCCTCTGAGAACTCCCCCAGAGGATTGTGCTGAGTGGTCGTCCTCGGAAGGTAGAGCGGCTGGCGGCCCTCCACCAGTCCCGGGCATAGCCCTCCAGCATGGTCACCACCAGGGACACTGCGGCTACTGCGGGGCACATCATCCCTACTAGAAGCTCCTCTACCCTCTCCACCCACTCCTCGGCCTGGATAGCTGACTCGGTACCTCGGAAGGTGGGGGGCCTTAGCCCCCGGAATGTCGTCAGCAGATCGGTGGGTACGGTGGCCTGCTGTGGTGGTCGTAAGGTGGCTGTCTGGAAGGCAGCTAACAGGGCTACCAGGGTCTGTCCGAGCTCTGTCTCTCCGAACGGAACTGTGGCTGGAGCGGCCGGGGCTGGTGGTGGAGTGGTAGGGTGGTACTGGTCCCGAGAGGAGGACCTTCCGTTACTCGACTCCGGTATCTGGAGAAGTAACAAACGGGTATCAGAACTTGCAAAAATAGGGAATTTTGCAGGACTGAAAGAAAAGGAAGCGGAAAGCGTGTGGGTGTACTACCGTGCAGTCTCGGATCCTTAACCTTAAACCTAAAGGGTCCACCAGGCTTCCGCTGCGTGGTTCGTCCCGAACCAAGAAACGGAACCGGGGGAAGGGAGGATCGAAAGACTGCCCCATGTGGTCGGATCGTGGTGGCTCTGATCCATTTGTAAGACCCCCCCCTCCCTAAACTGAACCTGGTTCAGGGAGGGGGGATCTTACTGCCCAAAGAGGACTACCCAGCGCTTTTCGGGTGGCGACGTCCCACCTTTTCAAGTGCTGAGCGGTCTCTTTGTCAGGCACAAGAATCATCACAACACATCAGAACGCACAGCGGAAGCAATCGAAATAAGAAAAGCTAAGCATGCTGATTATATTACATATTTAAATATGGTCGGGGCCTATCGTTTTACAAAACATTGCCTCGAGGGCTACATAGTCTAAAACAAACGGGAGCCCTAGGCTAGTCCTTATACTCTCGAACTCACGTCTCTGAAGATAGGAGGAGAGGCTGGGGTAATCGAACGGGCCATCTCCAAGGCTCGTAACTCATCCTGCGGTGCGGGGGCTCCTTGTTGTCCCATCTCCTGTGATTGGTTATAAGAAATAACCGTTAGTCACAGAGCTAAGTAGAAAATACATCTTCTCCCCGGATCCATATCCAGGGGGCGGCTAAAGAACAGAAATGAAATAGCCGAAGCAAGGTAGAGGGTTAGCAGCAGGTAAACATATATATCCCTGTATATATATAGGGCTTCCCGCCCTAAGCTCGTAATCGCGCCGTATAGTAAGTACACAACACTATAACGCGCAGACACGCACACCCAGGTATTCAAACCTGTACGCACACAAAAGACCCTGTGTCGACACAGTTTAGACCGCTTTATTTCAAGCAGGGGAGCTAACCTCGCGGGCCTCACCGATGTGGCCATCGGTGACAGTGGCCAGTCTTGCCACTTCTGAATGTAGTCGTACCGTACCATTCAGGCCCTCCTGTACAACTTGGTGTACTAAATGGATGTAAGCGACATCCGACGAGCCGATTTGTAGGCCGACCAGAGGAGGTAAAACTGCAGGCTCGGAGGGTGATAACCCGTTGTGCACATCTCCCTGTCGCCATGAATCGTCAACCCACCCGCACCGGTACGAACGGTCTACGAGCGTGACCAACCCGCCACTCCCAAACAATCTTCACCCGCTTTATATAAAACAAGCACATAAGTGTCGTGGCAATTCTACTCGACCGGTCACACAACCTCTGCCCGGGAGGATTAGCGGTATGAGGGCTCCTTGCTTGGGACTAACCTGGGAGGAGGGACTCAACTCCGGGTTTTCCCCAACTAAGGCCTCGCAGAAGGGAGGATAAGCACTGCATGGTTGCCACGATAGTTCTGCATTAGCAAATAAATTAGGCCGAAAGCAGGGGCCATAACACTAAGCAAAAATATAGGCCGAAAGCAGAGGCCATAATAATAAGCTGAAAAGTAGGCCGAAAGCAGAGGCCATGGTAATAAACAGAAAAGTAGGCCGAAAGCAGAGGCCATGGTAATAAACAGAAAAGTAGGCCGAAAGCAGAGGCCATGGTAATAAACAGAAAAGTAGGCCGAAAGCAGAGGCCATGATAATAAACAGAAAAGTAGGCCGAAAGCAGAGGCCATGGTAATAAACAGAAAAGTAGGCCGAAAGCAGAGGCCATAATGACAGAACCAGTGCGAAACTGGATTTTAATGAAAGTACAGAAAGTAAATGCGGGGGACCAGTGCGAGACTGGATTTAAAGTGAAGTACAGAAAGTAAATGCGGGGGACCAGTGCGAGACTGGATTTAAAGGGAAGTACAGAAAGTAAATGTGAGGGACCAGTGCGAGACTGGATTTAAAGGGAAGTACAGAAAGTAAATGCGGGGGACCAGTGCGAGACTGGATTTAAAGGAAAGTACGGAAAACAGTAACAGCATAAGGAAAGGGTTAGTAGTCCAATCGCTCTTTTATTATTGTCGCGGCGGGGTTAAATTTCGGCGCCGCGCCGCGATTTCGATCCGATTTTCGCGTCGATATTCCGAGCTTAGTCGATTCCTTGGATAGATACGCATAATTTTTAATAGGCATTTAAAAATATGCGTCGAGGAGACGCCGATTCATTTTGATGAATTTCGCTCTTTTGGGGCGTTTATTTTCGCTTGTAAAAGCTTTTGGAGGACCAAAATAAGAAACCACACTTCCCAATTTTAACAGTAGTTGTAAAACACCTTTAATTAAAGCCCCTAATTTTTGGTGATTTTTGCGAACTTATTTGGACGTTTATTTTCTCAAAATAAACCCTATAAAGGATTTTAAAAATAGTAAAATTCCTCCTAAAAATCCCAAAAAAATTCAGTAGGTGCCCCTTAGGGTGGGGCACATTTTTTATTTAGAAAACTTCTTCCCAATCTGCCCCATTTTTTCTCAAAAAAATGGGGAAGGGGGAAGGGAGATTGGGGTGCGGTTAGGGAAAGGGAAGGGGGGGTGTTGGGGTGCGATTAGGGAAAGGGAGGGGGCGCAGGGGCCTTGTACCCTGCGCCTTCCCGCAGCTCCCACAGCGGATCTGCGGTGGATCCGCTGTGGGAGCACTCAAACTGAGGCGGAAGGCGGGAAACGAGGAGCGGGAGGCCGCCCGATCTCCTGGGGGAGATCGGACGGCTCCCGCCATCCCCGCCAGCAGGCGGCCCCAGCTACCGCCGGGCAGCGGTCGGAGGGGCCAGCGCCGCCCCCGGTCGGTGCGCCGGGGGCCGACGACTCCTCCGGTGATGGTCCGGCGGCCTGGTGCCGCCGGCCACCGCCGGGGGAGGGCGAAGAAGTAAGCGGGAGGCGGAGGCGCGGCCTGCATGGGCCATGCAGGCCTGCTGTGCCGCCGCCTCCGCTGAGAGGGCGCCGGTGCCGCCCCTGGTCGGTGCGCCGGGGGTCGGCGCCCACTCCGGTGGTGGTCCGGCGGCCGGGCGCCGCCGGACCCCGCCGGAAGGAGGATCTGGAGGGGACGGGGAGGCGCGGCGCAGCCGACCCGAACCATGTCGGCTTGTCGTGCCGCCACCTCCACGTGCATGGCCCTCCCTGCCGCCCCTGGTCGGGGCGCCGGGGAGGGGGAAATCCTCCGGCGGTGGTCCGGCGGCCTGGAGCCGCCGACCGCCGCCGGGGGAGGGGATTATTCCCCTCCAGGAAAACCAAGCAGAGGGGGAGGGGGAGGCCACGGGTGCAGCCGGCTGCGTCCTCCGGCGGCCCGGCCGCCTCCCCGGTGCTGGCGCCGAGTTCCCCGAGAGGGAACCTACCTCCCCCAGCGCCACCACCGGCGCCGGGAGAGAAGGCTTCCACGACCGCTCCCTCCCCGAGCCTTGCAAGGCTCGGGGCGGCGGTCGGCGACGCTCAGGCGACGGGGGGGGGGGGGGGGGGGGGGGGGGGGGCCTACTCCGGGAGGTAGGAAGGAGGAGGGGGGAGCTTCTACCTGGAGGTGAGGTGGGGCTCGAGAGGTGGAGGGGCGGTGGTCGGCCATGAGGAAGGAGGAGGAGGTGGCGGCTTGGGGTTGGCTTGCTCCGGCAAGGTGGAGGAGGAGGAGGGCTGGGCTGCCGGCAGGGAGAGGCTGAGAGGGAGAGAGTGGGGTGGGGGTTTGAGAGGGGCTGCCCCTCCTTTTATAGGAAAGGGGGGAGCTCTCCCCCCCTCCTTTTCCTCCACGTGGGGATAAGGGAGGGGGAGATATTTCTCCCCCTCCCCTCCCTTCTCTCTCTCCTGCCCCCTTTGCCCAAATAGGGCTGCCCATTCATGGGCAACCCTCTTCTTTGGGGGGGGGGGGGGGGGGGGGGGGGCTTTCTCCCCCCCCCCCCCTTTTCCTTTTCATTTCTCAATAAATTTCAGGCCGGGGGGGAAGGGGTTTGACCGAGTCAACTTAGGGCGGGGTCCTCCTTGGCCCCCGGGGTCCAATAGGAGTTGTCGGGCCGATGTCGGGTTCATGTGCTTTATATCTCATGCGTTGCACTGAGGCGATCTGCATAGTCGTAAAATGGCATACTCCTCATACAACCTTAAATCGAGGTCCAACGACTTCCGTTGCGCTCGTATTGTTCGCACGAGTTTACCAGAACTGACAGAAGTTAATTCGGGGCTCGTACGGTCACTATTCATAATAATGAGGTAGTGGCGCGCTACGATACCCGAAATAGTCATTTTCTCCAAACGACCTCGGATCGAAGTGCAACGAATTCCGTTGCGCTCGTATTGTCCATACGAGTCTAACGGAACTGACGGAAGTCCAATCGGGGTTCGTATGGTCACTATTCATAATAATGAGGTAGTGGGGCGCTACGACACCCGAAATGGTCGTTTTCTCCAAACGACCTCGGATCGAAGTGCAACGAATTCCGTTGCGCTCGTATTGTCCATACGAGTCTAACGGAACTGACAGAAGTCCAATCGGGGTTCATCTGGTCACTATACCCTAATGACTTAGTTGCGGCGCGCAATATTACTTAAAATGGTAGTTTTCTACTGCTCGGGCCTACTTTTATTGGGCTCACTAGGGTCTAGTGGCCCAATAAAAGTCGGGATGTTACATACAGTAACCGCCTAAAGCCCAATGAAGGAGTTATGGTTAGACAGTTAGATTACTTTAAACTGCTTGGTAGTCTCATGTATGTTATGGTCTGCACTAGACCTGACATAGCCTTTACGGTTGACATGTTATGCAAATTCACTAGTAATCCTGGCCAAGACCACTGGAACGCCTTAGATAGGCTAATGAGGTACTTAAAGCACACCCAACAGTATGTTTTATTCTACTCTGGTCATCCTTCAGTGCTTGAAGGATATTCTGACGCATCATGGTGCTCGGAATTAAACGACAGCAAGCCCACTAGTGGGTTTGTATTCACACTAGGAGGAGCAGATGTAGCCTGGAAGTCCAAGAGGCAATCCTGTATTGTTCTCTCTTCTATGGAATCCGAACTCTACGCTCTAGCATCAGCAGGAGAAGAAGCAGAGTGGTTAAGAGATTTAGTGATGGACATTCCTCTGATGAGCCTGAAAATGAGTTCTATTGCAGTTTACTGTGACAATCAGGCTACTAAAACGATTGCTACGAACATTTTGTTCAATGGCAAAAGAAGGCAACTAAGGATGAAACAATCCAGGTTGACCTCACTCACAAGTCAATGGATTATGACCCTGATTGATGTGAGATCTAAAGATAATGTTGCAGACGCCTTGACCAAAGGTCTGAATAGAGCTCTCACAATAAAAACATCAGGGGAGATGAGACTAAAGTTCATAGAAGTATGAAACTGTCCTCCGTTGTTTATGTTTTGATAGTGAGAACCTATATAGTCGCAATATTCAAGCATTTAATAACAGACTGAAAACCCCAAATAATTTCTTGATGAAAACCCAAGATGGTTAGATGCATGTTATTCCACATTTGATAACTAAGCATCTTTCTCATTGTAAGTTTATTCGAAAATTATTCAACTGGGAATAGAAATTCGTTGTAATCGGTTAATCTAACATTAATGATCATATCACATTATTCCACACCTGATAATGTTGCAAACGTTGTTGTGCCAAATCATTCCACATTTGATGATGAGGTACATAATGATCACTAATGAGTAAGATAACAACGATTGATTTACAAAAATCAACACTAGACTGGTTCCTGCTAGACCACATAGAGATGCTGACAATGTTACTTCACCAATACTACATGTTCTAAGCTCACTTAGGTAAGAGCTAGTTCACTTTCTACGTTACTGCATATGTTCATGAATTCATAGAGTCTAACTCATGAAATTCCTTGCAGGCACTGGTGGAGATGGAGGAGAGAAAGTAGTTTTTGACATGGATGTTGATGATCTACTAGACGAGTAGAATTGTCATATGTTTTATCCTTGTCATTTTGTTTTCCGACTTATATTGCTGAGTAGCACTTTTATTCTGGATGTTTTATTTTACTGTGAAAAATCCTGTTGTTATTTAATGTGCTAACTCTTATGTTTTTATGTTAAGTCGAAAACTCTCTTTATGCTATTTACTACTTTCTGCACTTCGAAATGTATATGTTATTTGTCACAAATATAGTAGGAGATTGTTAATGTATATTTGGACAAATAATATTGTTCAGAGACTTAACTGGTCGGTTGAGTACTCGGATACCCGATACCCGTAGACACTCATAGAGTCTGCCTATTTATACCCGCCTAGGGGCAACAGAGAGTTCATTCCACTTTGATGTGCCTCCGGATGCTTCGAGCAACTCCCTCTCAACCTCAACTGCGGATAGTTTACTAGAAGGAAGATATACCAGAAAGGAGTGTGAGGTGTAACATCGACACAATTCCTTCGAGAATTTACAAGTTGGTCAAACTTCTGTTAGAAAAGAGGTAATACAAGAGAAGTTTCTTCGACTGGTGCAGCGAAGTCGATCAGTGGTTCAAATATGAAACATAGTTTACTCACCTGGCATATTATGTGAGAACTCGTACTGTTGATGAAGAGGAAAGGTGTTTCCATTTCCAACAGGGGTTGAGAGACAATATCACGATGTATTTAATTTCTCAAAGGATAAAGAATTATAATGACTTGGTCGATCGAGATTGCGAGATTAATATAGATTGATCTTGAAAAATCTCAGAAGAGAAGAGAGTTTTAGTAGAAGAGATCATCAGAGAGCAGAGGGAGGGAAGGAGTTTGTTGCTAAAGAATAAAATTCTAATTGGAAAAGAAAAAAAGGGTCGCAATCCCAGACATATAACCAAAGTGTGAATCAGTCTACAGAGCCGAAGAAATGTGAGAAATATGGGAAGGCATGAGGCGGAGAGTGTCTGTCCGGATTAAATGTTTGCTTCATATGTCATCGACTAGGAGATCACAATATCATCTTCTTTGATCTTCAACTGATAGTATCCTGATCTGAGGTCGATTTTAGAAAAGGTCGTGATATTCACTAATTGATCAAATAACTCATCAATTCGAGACAGATGAAACTTATTTTTGATTATGAGTTTGTTTAGTTCTCTGTAATATATGTACAACCACAAGCTGGTTCCATCCTTCCTTTTCACGAAAAGGACTTGGGCTCCCCATGGTGATGAGCTATGTCGAATAAAGTTTTTGTCCAATAACTCATGAAGTTGACTTTTTAACTCGGCCATCTCTTTGGAGCCATACAATAGGGGGTCTTTGCTACATGCAATGTTCCTTCTATAAGATTGATTGGAAACTAAATCTCTTGATCAAGCGGAATCCCTGTAATTCTTCTGTAAATACTTCGGGAAATTCATGAACAACAGGGACTTTACTTAATTCATTTATAGTCTTATTATTAATTTTGATCATAGCTTTAGATATTTCACACATTCCATGGAAGCACACATAAGCCTAGTGTGAGAGCTTATTTTTATCTCCTTGTTCTTACAATTTATATCTGCTTCGTGATTGGATAGTCAATCCATGCCAAATGTTATGTTAAACTCTGACAACGATAGGACGACAAAATATATTTTATCTTCTTATCTCTCAGATTAATCAGTGTCTTGCATCTTTGTTTAGTAATCATTAATGTATTATTTGGCATTGAGACTTTCAATTCTTTAATAGCGCGACATGATTTTAATTGTAAGTGCTTAACGATCTTATCAGAAATAAATGAATGACTAGCTCCATATTTAAAAAAAACTCTTAGAAGATTAACATTTTCATCGATCATTCCTGTCCCCACAACATCATCGGCCTTAGCTTCTTGTTGGCTGAGATTGAATACTCTCGGCTGCACCTGCCTTTCTTCTGGAGCTTCAACAACTGGTATGGATGCGACTGACTTGACTCTTTTGCCCTTATCGAAGTAGTTTGAAAAACCAACATGACACCGTTTCTAGATCGGTGGCGATGCTCCTTTGTATTCTTTTCAGTCACTTGTTTCAAATTTGGGCAATTATTCTTGCTATAAAACTATTTTTAGTACCAGATACGAACATTATGAATTTGTTGTAATATCGTTTAGGTTGACGAATGCTATGAATTTGTCTCCATGAGTGCGATGATTGATGGTTGTTTGTTATGGGTGCAGTAGCTTAGAACATGACAGGCCGCCACTAGAAATAAAGTGCATGAATATGATATTCATTATGTAGATCATGTGTGTATAGTAGGCCCCTTTACTTTTTGCTATACGTGCATGATGTTTGCGACACTTCATCGTGGTGTTTGTGTACTACTTTATTTTTTTATATTACGATGTGTTGATTTGCAGGGATTTGTACTTCCCGGCATCCGCTAAGATGCCCGGGGGGGGATGATTACATTGTTATTGATCAGCTCCGGCTGACCCATGATTTCCGCTTATTCATATTTGGTTGCAGGGGTTTGCGCTCGCTTGAAGTTACTTGTTGTCAAATAAAGAAATAAAACTGGAAGTTTTAATTTGTTGTATATTCCTGTATTTTCACATATGTTGTATTGGGCTTATGTACCCCCAAAGCGTTGTATTGTACTTTATTGCATAAATGTTATGTGGACATTCCGCTTAGCCTTATTTGTATTCTGAGATAGTTTGTTTGACTGTTTATCATTTTATAATGTTATATTTGTATATGTTGTATGGTGTGGGCCCGACCGGACCTATAATATACGACAGTTACATGTGGAGTGTTACACTTTCATCCTGTCAGGATGTATGTGCATAATGTGCTATATATGTCAGTGATCGGATGATGTAAAAGTTTGTTATGTACATTATACAGTTATATATAATGTTTTGCAAGTCTCCGTTGCGATGCAAAAAAAAAAATCCAACAAAGCTGTCTCTGATAATATTAAGCAAAGTATTTAAATTTTGAATGTTTAGCAGGACGTAATATTTGCTATGTATTTTGAAAGGGTATTTTGGGGATTTTATTATGTACGGTTTTGTGTAAACTCCTCATATTCCAGGGTTTGAGAATCGGATGAAAACCGAAGACCTTTTCATCTTGTAAAGGTTTTTGTTCCTCCCTCTAGTGAAAAAAACTGTCGGTACTCATGTATGTAGCCCATCTTGAGGTGAATCACATAAATCTTATGTTTTTGTGTTTGTTTTTCTCTCATTTTATTTGATTTCTTAACAGCAAGGAAATAGTGGAATTAAATGTTTACTTGAAGATAGTTGTGGGTTGACTCTTTTTTTAGTGAGGGCATAATCGTCAAATGTTCCTTCACTGCTGTAGCTTTCAGTCCCAATTTAAAAGCTCATTTTGCTTCAATGCATGTGGTTAGATTCTAACTGAACATTCATTCCTTAAATCAATTTTATTTCAATTAATATCTTTTATTATCTTAAAGAAATAGTTTGGAATAGAGGAGTTAATCTTAGCCATCCAATATGTGCCAAAGTTTTAATCTCAGCCATTAAATTGAGAGAGAAAGAAAGAGTGAGGAGAGAGGGGAAGAGAGGGAATCTTTATAGGGAGAGAGAGGGGGGGGGGGGGGGGGGGGGGGGGGAGAGGGAGAGAGAGAGTGGGCAGGAGGGAGAGAGAGAGAAGGAAAGAGAGAGAGCGGGAGTGATAGGGAGAGAGGGAGAGAGAAATTAGTTTTTTTAGTTAAAAATGTACCTTGTTTTACAAAATAAAAATATGAATATTAATTTATGGTCATTTTAATTCATATTTTTTACGGTCATTTTAAATACTCATTTCTATATGTTTTGAATAAAAGTTATAAAAATACAATTGCATTATAAAAATATATTCAAGTTTATTTGAAAATTATAAAAGTTGTATTTTCGGATATAACTGTATTGTTGCAGAAAAGTACGGTATCTCTGCCCGCTCATATGCGGGCGCAGCTCGCTCATAGGTGGGCGCAACCCGCTCGAATACGGGCGAAGCCCGCTAAGAGTCAGGGAGCACGAGCAAACCCCGCGCGGAGCAAACATATCATCAATTTAGAATTCCAATGAAATACTGTCAACCTATCTTTACTAATAAAAAGAGAATTATGTGCGACACGATATGCTAAATCTCAGCCGTCCGATGTAATCAAATCTATTAATCTAAATCACTTCATTTAACTCCTCATCCTTGCCGCATCCATCCAGTCTTCCTCACGCCGAAGGCTCTCCTCTTCGCTCACGCCGAGCCCTCACTGTACAACCTTGTATTCGCCGAGTAGGTACTCGAGCCAAGAGGTATTTCAGAACATCGTTCCTCAGCAGGATCCAAGGAAGGGGGCGAGAACCCCAGTAAGGGGCGAGACCAGCCAGGGGGGGCCGCCCCTGGCTGGGTCTCGCCCAGCCCCGGCTAAGGGGCGAGACCGGCCAGGGGGGCCGCCCCTGGCAGGGTCTCGCCCAGCCCCAGCAGGGGGGCGAGACCAGCAGGGGGGGCATCCCCGGGTCTCGCCCCACCCCAGTTAGGGGGCTCGCCGAGCCCCGCGAGGTACCTCTCTCGCCCAGTTTCGGGGGGAGGTGTCGGTCTGCGTTTAGCATCCCAGAACAGCGGGATTTGGCTATTTGCAGTCCGGTTTTGGCTATTCGCAGTCCAAATCCGAGGGTATTTTGGGTATTCTGCAGTCCTGTTTAGGTTATTTACAGCCCAGATCCGAAAATCCTATAAATAGGACCAAGGGGGCACCATTTGGAGGGATCTCTCATCCTAGGCTAGCTCTCTCCTTCTCCCTCTCCCTCCCCAAGTCTCTCTATGGGGTGAGGAGAGGCTCCAGTGGTGCCCAAGCTTAGTAGTGGCTTGGGAGGGGAAGTTCCAAGGGGACTTCCGGGTACGTGGCGGGACCTCCCCGCTAAGCCCTTGGTCCAGTTCTTAGTTCCGACACCTTCAACCTAGAGCTCTCCCTTGGGGGAAGTAAGGGTTGGTCGCCCCTCAGCCTCGTTGAGGGCCCCGAACTCCACAGAGACCGAGTTGTCGGTTTCAACATTTTGGTGCGGTGAGCGTGGAGTGTGATCGATTCAAGAAACCCTCAAGATGAGCTCCATGGATGGAGGTGGAGGAAATTCCGACCCAGGTCACTCGCAGCCCCCGGTGGCTGGGGTGATGTTGGAGATGTTCGAAAATTTCAGGCAAGAGGTCCTGCAGACCTTGCAGGTGACTTTCGCCTCGATAGGCGAAGGCAGGAGAGGAAGTGGTTCGGAGGTCTCGCCCCGACAGGAGGGTGAGATCCCTCTCGACCAACCAACCAGAGAGGTGCCAGGAGGTGGCGAGTGGGGAGGCGCCAGGCCCCCACTCGCCCAGCTCCAAGGTGGCGAGTGGGGAGGCGCCAGGGCCCCCACTCGCCCAGCCCCAAGGTGGCGAGTGGGGAGGCGCCAGGCCCCCACTCGCCCAGCCCCAAGGGGGCGAGTGGGGAGGCGCCAGGCCCCCACTCGCCCAGCCCCAAGGGGGCGAGTGGGGAGGCGCCAGGCCCCCACTCGCCCAGCCCCAAGGGGGCGAGTGGGGAGGCGCCAGGCCCCCACTCGCCCAGCCCCAAAAGGGGGCGAGCACGGGAGGTCCCTTTTGTGAGCTGATCCTCTCGGCCCCGATTCCGGAGGGGTTCAAGGGGGCGAAGATGTCTCACTACTTCGGCAAGGATAACCCCATCTTACACCTGCAGTGGTTTGAAGACATGGTCTCCATCATGCCCATGTCGGCCGCTTTCAAATGTCGACTCTTCGCGACAACTCTGAAGGAGAAGGCTAGAGATTGGTTCCACCAGCTCCCTGCGGGATCCATCTATGCCTTTGAAGACTTGCGTCGAGGCTTCCTGCTACGCTTCTCGACGTCAAGGAAGAGGAAGAAAGATGTCGAAGAACTTTTCAAGATCAAGCAAGAGCCAGAAGAGTCGCTGGCTCACTATCTGGAGCGGTTCAGGGAGGAGGTTCTCCTCGTCCAAGAAGTGCCCGGGTACACCCTCAAGCTCGCCTTCACGGTGGGGCTGCGGGAGGGCTTCTTTAAGATGGACCTCAAGAGAAGAGCTCCTTTGTCTTTTGAGGAGTTGATGGAAAGGGTGGCCGAAGAAGTTGAAAGTGAAGAGGCCAACCCGGAGTTCACAAGAAGGCTGGCCAAGCTGAGTGAGCCAGAGGCAAGGCAGCATGGGAGGAAGGTAGAGGCTCCCAAGAGAAAGTTCGACCAAGAGGAGGACAACTTCTAGGAAGAAGAGACTGACCTCCCAGGGTGGAGGCAGGGCCCGAAAGCACCCTCTCCACCACCCCAGCAAGCCATGGCGATCGGCCACAGAAGAAGAAGAAATCGTAGGGGAGGAAGAGGGGGCGTCTGGGCGGAGTTACCTTACTGTGACTTCCATCAGGAGGAGGGTCACGCGACATCCGTCTGCCCTGAGTTCTTGGAGTTAAGGGAGGCGAGGTGTCTGAAGCCGCATCGTCAACAACCAGAAGAGGTCGAGGAGGACCATGCCTGGGGGTAGAAGTCCAAGTCCTGGTCTCCGTGCTTAGTTTTTCTTTAAATCCATGTAGTGTGATAGTTGGTTTCCTTACTTAGAGTCTCTTGCATGTAACCAGATAACTAATGAAATAAAAGTTTTTCTATGTTCTTCACCCCTCGGATGGTTCCGCTGACCGGGCTCTCACTAGCCGGCAGGGCAGGTCGACCTCCCAGGGAGGCTATGTTCTTCACCCCTCGGATGGTTCCGCTGACCGGGCTCTCACTAGCCGGCAGGGCAGGTTGACCTCCCAGGGAGGCTATGTTCTTCACCCCTCGGATGGTTCCGCTGACCGGGCTCTCACTAGCCGGCAGGGCAGGTCGACCTCCCAGGGAGGCTATGTTCTTCACCCCTCGGATGGTTCCGCTGACCGGGCTCTCACTAGCCGGCAGGGCAGGTTGACCTCCCAGGGAGGCTATGTTCTTCACCCCTCGGATGGTTCCGCTGACCGGGCTCTCACTAGCCGGCAGGGCAGGTTGACCTCCCAGGGAGGCTATGTTCTTCACCCCTCGGATGGTTCCGCTGACCAGGCTCTCACTAGCCGGCAGGTCAGGTCGACCTCCCAGGGAGGCTATGTTCTTCACCCCTCGGATGGTTCCGCTGACCGGGCTCTCACTAGCCGGCAGGGCAGGTCGACCTCCCAGGGAGGCTATGTTCTTCACCCCTCGGATGGTTCCGCTGACCGGGCTCTCACTAGCCGGCAGGGCAGGTTGATCTCCCAGGGAGGCTATGTTCTTCACCCCTCGGATGGTTCCGCTGACCGGGCTCTCACTAGCCGGCAGGGCAGGTTAACCTCCCAGGGAGGCTATGTTCTTCACCCCTCAGATGGTTCCGCTGACCGGGCTCTCACTAGCCGGCAGGGCAGGTCGACCTCCCAGGGAGGCTATGTTCTTCACCCCTCGGATGGTTCCGCTGACCGGGCTCTCACTAGCCGGCAGGGCAGGTTGACCTCCCAGGGAGGCTATGTTCTTCACCCCTCGGATGGTTCCGCTGACCGGGCTCTCACTAGCCGGCAGGGCAGGTCGACCTCCTAGGGAGGCTATGTTCTTCACCCCTCGGATGGTTCCGCTGACCGGGCTCTCACTAGCCGGCAGGGCAGGTTGACCTCCCAGGGAGGCTATGTTCTTCACCCCTCGGATGGTTCCGCTGACCGGGCTCTCACTAGCCGGCAGGGCAGGTTGACCTCCCAGGGAGGCTATGTTCTTCACCCCTCGGATGGTTCCGCTGACCGGGCTCTCACTAGCCGGCAGGGCAGGTCGACCTCCCAGGGAGGCTATGTTCTTCACCCCTCGGATGGTTCCGCTGACCGGGCTCTCACTAGCCGGCAGGGCAGGTTGACCTCCCAGGGAGGCTATGTTCTTCACCCCTCGGATGGTTCCGCTGACCGGGCTCTCACTAGCCGGCAGGGCAGGTTGACCTCCCAGGGAGGCTATGTTCTTCACCCCTCGGATGGTTCCGCTGACCGGGCTCTCACTAGCCGGCAGGGCAGGTTGACCTCCCAGGGAGGCTATGTTCTTCACCCCTCGGATGGTTCCGCTGACCGGGCTCTCACTAGACGGCAGGATAGGTTGACCTCCCAGGGAGGTAAGTGATGCTCCCCTCGTTGGCTGACAGGGTAAGAAGGTCTCTCGGAGAGGTTGTGTTTTTCCCCGAGGTGGCTTCATTAGCCGACGAGGTTGGAGGACCTCTCGGGAATGCTAAGTGTTTTTCCCCGAGGTGGCTTCATTAGCCGACGAGGTTGGAGGACCTCTCGGGAATGCTAAGTGTTTTTCCCCAAGGTAGCTCTGTTAGTCGGATTTCCAGCGACACTCGTCGAAAATACAGGGTTGGACATTTCTTTCCGAGCGTGTATCTCGCTCGAAAAGAGCGGGGATTGTGTACAACCCTGTATTCGCCGAGTAGGTACTCGAGCCAAGAGGTATTTCGAAACATCGTTCCTCAGCAGGATCCAAGGAAGGGGGCGAGAACCCCAGTAAGGGGCGAGACCAGCCAGGGGGGCCGCCCCTGGCTGGGTCTCGCCCAGCCCCGGCTAAGGGGCGAGACCGGCCAGGGGGGCCGCCCCTGGCAGGGTCTCGCCCAGCCCCAGCAGGGGGGGCGAGACCAGCAGGGGGGGGGGGGCATCCCCGGGTCTCGCCCCACCCCAGTTAGGGGGCTCGCCGAGCCCCGCGAGGTACCTCTCTCGCCCAGTTTCGGGGGGAGGTGTCGGTCTGCGTTTAGCATCCCAGAACAGCGGGATTTGGCTATTTGCAGTCCGGTTTTGGCTATTCGCAGTCCAAATCCGAGGGTATTTTGTGTATTCTGCAGTCCTGTTTAGGTTATTTACAGCCCAGATCCGAAAATCCTATAAATAGGACCAAGGGGGCACCATTTGGAGGGATCTCTCATCCTAGGCTAGCTCTCTCCTTCTCCCTCTCCCTCCCCAAGTCTCTCTAGGGGGTGAGGAGAGGCTCCAGTGGTGCCCAAGCTTAGTAGTGGCTTGGGAGGGGAAGTTCCATGGGGACTTCCGGGTACGTGGCGGGACCTCCCCGCTAAGCCCTTGGTCCAGTTCTTAGTTCCGACACCTTCAACCTAGAGCTCTCCCTTGGGGGAAGTAAGGGTTGGTCGCCGCTCAGCCTCGTTGAGGGCCCCGAACTCCACAGAGACCGAGTTGTCGGTTTCAACACTCACCTCTTCGTCCACGCTGCAAATTCCCGCCTCTTCGTCCATGCTGCAAGCCGCCTCCTATCGTCCATTTTGCATCTTCCTACACCGCATACCCTCATCTCTTCGTCAACACCGCTGCATGCTCCCACATGTCCATCTTTTTCTTTTGATCTTTCCGAGCGCAAGGTTCCTATGCGTCATTATTTTCTGAATTTGAATCAACATAAAGCTAGCTGAGACGAAAAGTGAGAAATACATCTACTAAGATAATATTAGATGCTTGATACTATGATATTGCTAACAAAAACAAAAATGAGGGTATAAGAGAGGGAGAATGAGACGAAGGAGAAGAAGTGACTGAGAAGTGGTTGTCTGATTTTTGCGCACAACACCTTTTTGGAATGAGCTCGGATACCTACATCCAATGGAGAACAAGTTTTACCCATTCCAGTTTATTTAGTGATCAATATACAGCGGGTTGGTAATAAGGTATTTTGCTCGAAAGGAGATCTAAACTTCAAACATCCGTAACCGACCTAGAACAAAACCGAACCGATTAATATTCAAGACGGTTCTAATGGTTCTCGGTTCGGGTATAGTTCTGGAAAAGGCAAGAACCGACCTTTTGAGTCGATTCTCAGGTTTTTGCGGTTCGGTACATGAGAACCGACTTCAGAACCGAATGTCATACTTGTTGCATAAATATTAATTAATGTAAAAGTAAGATAATCTTATTTGATTATACTTGTTTATATTTGAACATAAAGAACATATAATAAAATAAGATTTGTGTAAAAAGACTGGTAGGAAAATAAGATTTTTCATAAATTTTATAAGTATTTTTTTATTATAATTATGCCACCAGGGGGAACCTAGGCCTGATATCGAGTCGATTTCGATCGATTTCAACTCGGCTCGAAATCGAAATTTTCGACTCGAAGTCGACTCGAAATCGTCTCGAAATCGAAATCGAGCCGACTCGACTCGAAATCGATTCGATTCCGAGCCAACTCGAATCAATTTCGAGTTGGCTCGAAATTAATTAATTTTTTATAAAAATTAATTTATTACACATTAATAAATTGTAATGTTAAATAAATTTTTTAATCAATTGTTGAAAGCATCATTTAAGACATTTTTAAAATCACAATATATATATGATATCATGGCGATGAGTAGTTGATCACTTGATCTTTACATTCAAACATAACCTATATTATTTTTACATTCAAAACCAATTTTTTCTAAAAAGAACAAGATAACAGATTCATTCAAATATTTGACTAAAAATAATTATCGAAATCCCATAAAAAAGCATTTGAAAATTAAATTACTTCCCAATTCAAATATTTGACTAAAAATATAACAAAATACAAAATAATCAGTCAAATCTCCAAAAGATATAAATATTAAATAGTCTAATAAAAGTCCATAAATAGTCAAATAAAAATCCATAGAGTCCATTTTAGACAAACACTCCAAAAATATATTAAGCTTTAAGTCTTGAGCTGATTGTGCTAGTCTAGAATATGATCTCCGCTTCAGCTCCTTAATCTGTAATTAAAAAAACACATAAATCAAATTAGCAGAACTATTTGGCATGCATGTGATAGGAGGTGTGGAGCTTACCCTTGCTGCAGAAATAAAGCCATTCTGATCCTTGTCAAAGACTTAGTAGAAGGATGCACTCATGCACCAAAAAACAGATTGAAACCACCTAGTATATTCACAGAAAACCATCACATTAGTAGAAACCACAGTGACACATATTCATTCTATATTTCTATATTCACAGAAAACCATCACATTAGTAGAAGTAATGATGAAACAATACTAAGCTTATAATTGAGTAGTAAATTACTAGGTAATGATGAAACCACCTAGTATATTCATAGAAAATAAGAGAATAAGAATCAAAGTCAATCATTGAATATGAATATGCACACAGTGACACAGATTCATTCTATATTCACAGAAAACCATCACATTAGTAGAAGTAATGATGAAACAATACTAGGTTTATAATTGAGTAGTAAATTACTAGGTAATGATGAAACCATCACAGTATGCAAGTTTAATCTTTATGCAAGTAGTAAATACCTTTATGCAAGTTTAATCTCATTAGTCATTAGTAGAAGTCCCAACGATCTCATCCGGTAGAGGACTTGTTAAGTCACCCAAATCAAACTGTGATTGTAAAACACAACGTCAAATAATATAATTGAGTAATGATGAAACATTTAAGAGTAAATACATATAAGCACTTACATTGGCACAATGCTTATGTTGGGACCGAATCCAATTTGAAGCACACACTAGAGCATTCACAGTTTTGGGATTTAGAGCACTTCTATAATCATCAAGTACTCTCCCTCCAGCACTAAAAGCTGATTCGGAAGCCACAGTTGTGATGGGTATTGTGAGGATATCTTTTGCCATCTTAGAGAGCTTCACATACTTCACTGAACATATTTTCCACCATTCTAAGACATCAAATCTATCTCTACTCTCAAGAGGAGGTTGTACAGGTGGTTCCTCTAGATATATTTCAAGTTCATTTTTAAGAGGTTGTGTAGAAGAACTTGAAAACAGAAAATCATCAAACCCAAGAAGAACAGAATTCATGATAAGTTGTGGTTGAGTTGTTGCACTTGGATGTCCCATGACTCCCACTCGAGTTGAAGAAGATGATTCAGAGCTGATAATTGAAGTATTTTGCTCTGTGCTACTACTATCACAGTAAGTGGAAAAAAGCTCAAAGAGAATATCTTTTACCACATTCACTTTTTGGGCTGTTTCATAACTATTGTACAATTTATTGAAAGCATAAGTGATGAACAATAACTTTCGTCGAGGATCAAGAATAATGGCAAGAGACATGAGTAAGTGACAATCACTCCAATATTTGTCAAATTTGGTTTTCATTGGTTTGACCATGCCACGTACGAACTCATCATCGGATGTTGAGGATCTGTCCAATACTTCCTTAATAGCAATCAATGCAGGTAAAAATAAATTACATGTTGGATAAGAAGTTCCTGAAAATAATTTTGTTGCGGATTCAAAGACTTCCAAGATGTTCTTAATCTTATAAAAATGCTGCCAAGTTTCTTCAGAAAAGTCCCAGACCAAACCTTTATCTTTTCTAAAGAAATCATGAATAGCATATCTAAAATGAAATGCACTGTCAAGCATGTAATAAGTACTATTCCACCTTGTTTTCACATCCGAAGAAAGTCCTCGTGTTGTAGAAATTCCCAATAATTTGGCCGATTCAGCAAAAGATTTAAGACGTGATGGTGACTTCCTTATGTATCCCACAGCTTCTCTAACAACGTTAACCAATGAAGAAATCTCTTTCAAACCATCTTGCACAAGAATGTTGATTAACAATTGAGAATGGGAGTTCGGCACTAATAATAAACTTGGCTAGAAGTTGCCTAATACTAACTGGATCATAAGATCCAGACATACAAATGGGCGGAATTTGAATATCATCCTCTACCATATTTATTCTCTCTTGGTTGAACATGGTTTGATTTTTCTTAACTTGTATAAGCTTATAACAAGTTTTAATATGCCTGGCACAATTTGACGTGGATCCAGATGACTGATATTTGTATGTTTTGAAGCAATGTTTACATTGCCATTTGGAGACAACATTTCCACTTCTATCCTTCATTTTCTCAACTTTGAAGTGCTCCCATACTTCACTTCTTTTCCTTTTTTCTTTGTTTCCTGTATCAACTTCACTAGATTGTTGACCTAATGAAGGTTCAGTGGGAGTGGTAATGAGAGTGGGGCCAGTTGAGATGGGTGCTAGTTCCACGTCTTTGACATTAAGATCAGTAATGATTGCATTTGCATCAGGAATAATGAATTCATCATCCTCAAATGGTGATGATGATGAGCCACTACAATTCTCTACTGAATTGATAATATTCATATCTGAATAAATAAAAATTAGTTAGATACTACAAGAACAAAGAGACTATTAGAATTTTTAAAATCACATTTGAACTATGAATTCAGACTATTTGAACAAAGAGGCTATTAGAACATTTGAACATTTGAACTATGAACATTTGAACAAAGAATAATGAATTCATCATCCTTTATTAGATGCTTGGTAGTAATTGAATATTATAACAAATTAACAATCGGACTATTAGAACATTTGAACATTTGAACAAATAAATTCAGACTATTAGATGCTAGCAAGTCATCCTATGAAATCAATTCTTCGTACTTTCACAAAACAAGAGCCGATAGGTTTTCTTCATCATTCTGCAACTTATTAATGCACTAAAATAAAGCCTGAAGAAACTGCGCAAGCTGTTTCAGATTTCGTAGAGCAACCCCCAGGCAAACATATTCAGAAGTTGAAGAACATAAACTGCACAAATTCACAATTTATAAATTATAATAGAGAGCTCCCATGAGAAATCACAATGCCTAGTACTAAGACACAAAGGGGGAAACACTAAAACTAATGTAAATGACAGGAAGTACATTTATCTAAATAGCTTCAACTTCATCATATTTGCTTCAACTTAATTTTAAAATAAAGAGTTGCTGGAACCTGTAAAGAAACCCTAACCTGCACCGCCGGAAGTGAAGACGCCAACGAAGGAACCGAAGAAAGCCGATAAGCTTCAAACCAACCACTGCAATCCCTTTGTCGTCGGTCTACTTCGTCGATGTCGTGCTTGCGTAGTCGCGTGTGGTGAAGCCGAAGAGTCCTCGTCGTCGTCGTCGCGCTTGCGTCTCGCGTGAGCTAGGCTGAGGAGGAGAGGTTTAGGGTTTCAGCGGTGAGAGTTGAAAATGCCAAAAGGAAATGAGGCGTGACTGCGTGAGCGGTGAGTCTGGTAGTCCCGAGGAGGCGAGGAGAGAAATCAGAAATTCAAAATAGGCGTGCTGCTCTAGGCTCTAGCTGCAGGTTCAGTAGTGATGTACCGTATTAAACATGCTATAAACAGCAAACAGCTAAGAGTAACCTTCAGGTGAATGACCAATGTCACTCATGACCCGTGCAATTTAAAAGGAAAATTTAAAAATTTAAAAACTTGAAAAATATTTAAATCGATTCGACTCCAATCAAAAATCGAGCGACTCATACGAGGCTCGAAATCGACTCGAAATTGATTTCGAGTCAATTTTGATTCGAATCTTTTATTTCGAGTTCGATTCGAATATAAACTCGAGCGATTTTCGAGCGAATATCGAGTTTCGATTATTATGCTCACCCTTAGGGGAACCGAACCAAACCTTTTGGTTCGGGTATGATTCTAGATTTTGAATATATGAATCGGTTCTTAATTTTTGGTGAAACCGATCCGACCCGACCCGAGTTGCACCCCTACTCTCGGGCATCATTTTAGGCGCATCACAAGAATGGGATGATTAAGGCTTCGTTTGGCGCGGCTTATTTGCTCCGATGAGTTTGATCAAAAACATCATTATCATAGAATGTATGTTTGGCAAGACAAAGGTTATGACCGCTATAAAGAAAATTAACTAGTTTTGAGCATAAAATGCATGGTTTTTTTAGGTTAGGTTAGGCGTTCACGAATGACGGGTTCACGGCCACCGCGTTCACGACCACCGCACAGTTTATTTGCTTCAGTGAGTTTGGTCCAAAACGCCATTATCATAGAATGTATGTTTGGCAAGACAGGTTACGACAGCTACCAAGAGAATAAACAAGTTTTGAGCATAAAATACATGAATTTTTTTAGGTGAGGACGGGCGTTCACGAACGACGGTTCGTCGGTTCATGACCACGGCGTTCACGACCGCGACCACCGCGCCAAACGAAGCCTAAGGCTCCGTTTGGCACGACGGTGGCTGTCGTGAACTCTGTGGTAAAACTGTAACGGACACATAAGGAACTTCATCCACTTTTATGCTGAAGCGGATGAAGTTCCTTATGTGGGCGTTCACATACGTCAGTTCATGACCACCGGGTTCACGACCGCCGCCGCGCCAAGCGAAGCCTAAATCATGTTTGCATTTTTGTTAAAAAAAATTAGCTAAAGGCTGATCGGAGTTGTTTCATGTGTGGGGCAGTTCTCAGCGGAACAGAGGTTGGTTCTGGTGCAGCAGGTGATGAGGCTGACGCCCAAGCAGCTTCGTTCATTGTCTCTGGATATCCAAAAGGTTTTTTTTTTCTCTGCTCTTATGTTCTGGTGGGAGACGGTGAGCGAAGAGCCTGTTTGGGGGGGCAGGTGCTGCTCCATGTGTGGCCGGAGCTGTGGAAGATGGAGGGGCATGAGGCTCCAGCGGTGGTCCGTCTCCGGTGGAAAAGGAGAAAACTTCCGGCGGGCCACCGTTGACCACCAGCCTCTTTTTGCCACGGGAATGAAGCTGCATCGGTCCACCAAACAACCCACCGATAAGGGTAAACTTTTTTTTAGGTGTAGCGTTGCTATCTCTAGATGTGAAATTGATTTTGTAGGCTAGTATGTACATTTTTTTACAAAATAAAAATCTTAATATTGATTCATATTTTTTTACGATCATTTTAAGATCTCATATGCACATGTTTTGGATAAAGGTTGTAAAAATATTACTGTAGAAAAATTGTTTTTGTTAGTGTTAAATACAACTGTATTTTTGCCTGCAAAAAAGGTCTGAAAACATAGCTTTTTGAAACTGTATTTTCGATTACAACTGTAGTTAATAGGGAAAATACAGTCCCACAGCTAGAGGTAGCAACGCTACACCCATAAAAATATTTCTCCCGATACGACTAGCTGCAGCAGACACAACAAGTGTGTACTAGCTCTTCGTACCATGAGTTTGTCGCGTGGACTTTTTTTCTGCAAAATTACAGTTGTAATGAACTTTATTTTTGTACTTATTTTTCAGCAAAAATACATTGTCCATTCATTAAAAAAATCGCTATAACTCGAGTTACGGCGTATTTCCAAAAATTCGCTATAGTTACGCTCAGGTTTCAATCAGAGCGGCAATACGTCTTGTGCATGTATTTTTAAGAAAAGTGTTCAACACGAAAGTTGTAGATTTCGACGAGACCTACAACTTCTATATTAAACACTTTTCCTAAAAATGCATGTACAAGACGTATTTCCAAAATGGGCATAATAACTCATACAAATAAATAAAATGTGAATGGCCAAAGCGGATATCAGCGCCTTTATTTCATGTAATAGTCGACAGACATTCTCGTATAAAGCAAACTAGCAACGCCACACCACTTGTTTGGCAGGGCGGTGGCCGCTGAAGATGGAACAGCGTATACATTCATGTAATAGTCGCCACTTGTTTGGAAGGGCGGTGGCCGCTGAAGATGAAACAGCGTTCCTGAATGTAAATATAAAATAGTCTTTTGGGGGTTCCGAGATTCCAAGAACTTTACATCTATGACGTGGAGATACAAGTAAAAGTTAAATGACGCCATGAAAGTCGCATGGGTGGTCAAAGTGGACTACACCGTCAAGACCCCTTGACTACGCCTGATTCACCGCACTCTCCTTCACTCCAACCGTCCGTCGTCGCCGGCCTACCACCACCCGCACACCCCTCACACCTGCCATCAATACAACCGCAATCCCAACCCACCATCCTCCCACACCCAAACCAGCATTCTCCATCTAGGAATATCACTAACTCGGCAGCAAAAGGCTTTGCTTTCGTTGCAACTTGCAAGCAACCGTACTGTCTCACTCATGATTGCCTCATGAAAGAGTCTGACTCCCTCAAGTTCTAGGACACTGACGCCACCACCGGACCAGGCGGATAGTTCTCCGACTTTGTACGAGGCGACTTGCCTCATACATTACCCTTTTTGTGGATTTCTTAACACTTTGTGAGCGGCTTAAAGTGCATGACACCTCTTTAAGACAGTGGAGATGACAGATGACACGTGGCGTGTTCTGCAGAATGTCTGCCCTAAAGGTGTACAGAAAGACTCTGCCCGTGGGATGGTTAGAAGGCCGCACACCGCGCCGACGTTCTAGTTGGCGAGGGAACCCGGGATATGTTTATTAAGTTATTTTCCTTTTGTGGATTGGCATTTCATGAAGGCAATTTAATGCAATTATGATGGAATGAAGTCAGGAATCAGCAGGCATAAATAATATAGCAAAATGTTAACATTTCTGCAGATAACACGAAAAAGAAGATGTTTCTTCAGATAACACTAAAAAGAAGATGTTTCTGCAGATAACACGGAAAAGATGTTTCTGCAGATAACACGAAAAAGAAGATGTTTCTGATATGTAATATAATGAAAACACTTGATAATTTATTTGAGCTACAGTATACTAAATCAAGATATAGAAAAGTGAGCTGACTGGAAAACTTACAACATTTGAATGATCATAATGAGAGATGATTCAGTTAAGAAATAGAAACCGCGCCACTTAACAAAACACGCGTACATGTATGAACTCAGTCTTCTTTGTCGTTAGGCCGATAATCTCGCTGACTGGCGATTTCGGAAGGAGGTTTGCTCACATCTTCGTCTTCTGATCTACCGTGTCTTGCGTAATGAACATTGTCCCCTTGCTGTGCCCATTTTCTGAGAACCATCAGAACAGCTACCAGAAAAACAATCAGGTACACTGTTTTTATACTAACAAGAGAGTTGATGAAGCCTATAAAAGAAGGGCCACTTATTCCCTTTTTAATGGTTCTTCCCTCTCTAAATCCTTTGAGAAAGCGACTAAGTTGCGATCCTAGATCCTCGGAATCATCGAGGATCTCGGAGCCTTCAACCTGAAAAATGAAGAAAATGACGAGCATGACTAATGCAGAATTACAAGGCGGCTGCTTTTATTTGCAGCTACAAACCTGGTATTTGAGCTAAAATCTAACAATAATGCGCAGCTTAAAATATATTAAATAATTACTTTGCTTGGAGACAGGATATTTAGCATGAAACTAAGGGTCCGTTTGGCACGGTGGTGGTGGTCATGAATGTGGTGGTTATAAACCGTCGTTCGTGAACGTCCGACCTCACCTATGGAACTTTATCAACTTTCAAGTTCGAAATAGTTCTTTTTTGTTGGCGGCATTCATAACCATTGTCATGTCAAACACATTTTATGGCAGTGGTGTTTTCGTCCAAACTCACCGGAGCAAAAACGGCGTGCCAAACGGACTCTAAATATTAGTATTGTATAAAAGGGAATGATTTAGAAGTAGAACAGTTGGATGAAATTTGTTATGTATTCACCATAAAAAGAAATCTAAGGACAGGCAGAACGCCAAAAAAGTCAAGCTTTTCAACAGTTAAATCAGGGCTAGACTTTAAAAAAAAACGTACGAGTTAGGGAAATTTTGCAATGACATCTATACTATATTAAAAGAGACAAGTTGGGTGGTCATGGTACTGAAATAGGATCATCAAATGAATTTGCACCCTTCAATTTCAATCACCCTAATCTAACGGAGGACTATTTCGTTAATACATACGGATACCATAAAAAATCAGATATATATATATATATATCTAATTTATAAATACTAGCAATTGTGCACATGATTGTTAACTCGTCGGAAGCTTCGCCAGAGGCGGAGATAGCATTGGTGGACATACTACGAAGTATGAGCTGCGACTGACTAAGCGGGGTGTGTAGAGAGCTACCACGATCACAAAGAGTTTCAAGGCAATATCTCTTGCCTACTTTCTTCCAACATCTCATGTCTTTAAATATATGACACCTTCAGACTTTTGACGACGAACTAATATCTCCACACTCATAAATGAACGCCAAAACTCATAACATAAATAGATCCTCTAATGATAACGGCGTGATGACCAATAACATCACTCCTCGCTACCAAAATGAGTTTGTCCTCAAGGTCAGAGGGTGGCCGACTTCCGGTGCCAGCTTACGCGATTCCATTTGTCTATTCAACTCAAACTAGAAAAGTCTTTTGCAATGATGCCCTCATATATAGGTGTCATCACAATTATAACATAACCCCACTTTTTGATCAACGTTCGACCATCTCCATGTGACATGCGTTGGATATGTGGGGGTTGGCTAACCTTAGGTTAAATAGTCGTCTTGATCCATGTGTTATCGACGTTCACAAATCTTGGACAAACTCATAGCAGTGACCAAGTTTAGTGGATTTTCAATCTCGATGTCTAATTGCAGTCATTTATGAAATCTCGTTGTGAAGACTGCGACCTGCTTCCATGGTTGGACCGACATAACACGGGCTAGTGTAACTTGAAATATTTCCAGATAATCGTCGACAGACCCTATTTGCCAAGACGATTGCTTCATACTGGGGAACTGAAGAGCACGTTGTAGAGCGTTTTAAATTCTTCCCACATCATGCAGGGTTTTTCCATCTGCAAACGGATAAACCATAATTGAGCTGCTCCCAGAAGGTGGAAGGATGTCAGGCCGATCTATTTTGCTATTGATGTCTATTGATGACCAAAAAATTGCTCACATTGGGTTATCCATCCCAATGGGTCTTCTTTCCCGCTATAGGTTGGGAATTCCAATTTAACATAGCACGATATGGCATTAGCTTCATGTCACGCATCTATTGGGGCAGAGACGCGGATAGGTGACGGAGGTCTCTGACTGCTATTGGCTTGTTCATGTGTTGGAACAGTGATGACTTGGACAGGTGGAGTGAGACTATCGATTATGTTGGAAAGTGTGGTGAGGGTGGTCTAATGCCGCGTTTCAGCTTCTTGATATCGTATTTCTGGAGTTGTTTGAGCCGTTGTAATCATTTTCATCATATATAGTGTTGTTCATTTTATGGTTGGGGTTGTCCATGAGGTTACGAGTTGAAGGAAGTTGAAGTGCTGTAGAATAAGATCAATTTGCGGGAAGACACAATTCACTGGAAGAGGGAGCCGGTGGTTTACTCGTGGTTCCACGCGATCCGCGGCGATTCCCTCTGTTGAGCTACAATAATACGAAGGGCACATTTTTTTAATAATTACTGAAGTAATTAATTGAAATAATTATGCCCCTTTTCGAAATAGTTGATGAATTAACCAATTAATTAATAGATTAACAATGAAATTTTTCCAGAAAATTCAATTAATTAATCAAAAAGCTAATCAATCGATGTTGTGTGTCTCAAGTAGGCGGTGCTGGAGATGGAGTCGACGCAGAAGGCTGGCATAGGTGGAGCTAGCGATGGGCTTAACAAAAAGTAGAAACACATGCGTGCTGTAGAAATAGAGAAGACTCGGTTGATGGAAGCACACCGGAAGGGGATAGGCGTTGTTTATTCTTGTGGAGAAACGCAGTCGCAAAGGAAGCAGCACCTGCGTTTTTCCAGCGGCTTTGTTGCTATTGCAGTGTGTTGACTAAGTAGAAGATAGAAACACGTCGATTGGGATGGAGGTGTCGTCTGACTACGCTGCAGTAATGGGAAATCAATTACTGACAATTGAGTCCAACTAGAGGATGGAGAAGATTCGGTTGGAACACGATCTAGCTGGAAAGTAAACCTGGTGATCACTGTAACCAGACACTGAAATGGTTCTCTTTCTCTGGCACATTTCAGTAAGGGAAGGAAAGAGTTGAATGAGGATTTGGTGGGAAACGAAATATGAGGGACGCGATGTCAGCGTACATAGAGGAGGACCTCTGACACCAAGCTGTCAGTCATGGGCTAGGCATAATTTGTCAGGAGCTTTGCCGAAGGCGGAGATGGCGGCAATGGAGATACTGTGAAGCCGGAACCGCGGCTACCTAGGCGGGGTTACTCCGAAAGAGAGAGCTACCATGATCTCAAAGAGTTTATAGAATACTTCTTGCTTACTTCCAACATCTCTTGCCTTTAAATAGGCTCACATGACACTAACAAACTTCTAATGACAAACTAAAAACTCCCACGGCCAACTGACACACTAATTAATATAGAAAATATATAAAAAGATCTACAATGAAAATGACCGCAACAACTCAAAACATAAAAAAGATCCTCTAACGATAACAGTGTGATGACCCATAACAAGGGTCCCTGTGCGCAGTGACAGTCGGATACTGTCATTGTTGCACATTGCGGCGAGATGACTCCAAGCACGGCCGCTAGTAAAAAAACTAAACATAAATGAATTAAGAAGTTGTGTATCTCTAGGTTCATCTGTTGTTCTTAGCTAGTATGCTTGCTGCAGTAATCCTCTGTGGGACATTTCAGAAAGAAAGCTTTTGTAATATGTGCCAGAAGCTGTTTTACAGTCAAAAAAGATCTTTGATGGAATAACAGTATACCGATAAGACAAGGAGCTTCCTTAAATACTCGGTCTGAGAAGAACTTTAATAAGAAACAATGCAGAATGAAAAGCCCCAGCAAATTTTACATGTCTAAACAACATTATCATCTGGAGTTATCTGCTGTCAATTTCTCTTGGACAACAAAAATAAGATATGAACACTTCTGATGACTTTCTCCTGCTTGGAAGAGAACAGATTACTGGGAGAAGTGACTTGTCTAACAGCAAAAATTTCTAAGTATACCTGGATCAGGAAAGGTGACAAATTAATGAATTATATCAATCAAGGTCTTGACACCTACAAATGCATGATAGCTTTTTCTAATGAAGGTTAGCTAGATTCATGCAAATAAGAGTATCGTTTATAGTAAAGTTAGAGATTCACAAACCTATGTATGTGATTTAGGGTTTGATTCACGAACCAACTAAAAGAGAACAAAATACATAATCGGATGCAAGATCGGGGATGAATTCCTGCTAACTCTAGAGAGTTGGTTCCCACGAAGAGCTTCCTCTCCAAAGATCCTCCTGGAAATTGGTTCCACCAAGGAGCTTCTCTTCAAGAGAGCTCCAAAACTCGAGTGTGATCCAAAGATGCTCCACTCATACAATACTCTCCCTTTATAGACTCATGGGGAATGACATAAAGGGAAGACTCTTCCTTTAATTAATTACAATAAATGATACTTAATAAAGACTACCTAAAAATATGCCTAATTAAGGAGGGGCTCTTTCCTTAATTAACTAAAGGGCAGCCCGGTGCACAAAGCATCCCCGCGCAGCGAGGGTCCGAGGAAGGGTTCACCACAAGGGTGAAATGTAGGCAAACCTTACCCTGCATTTTTGCAAGAGGCTGCTTTCAGGACTCGAACCCGTGACCTCAAGGTCCCACGGCGACACCTTAACCGGTGCGTCAAGGCTCCCTTTCTTTTCCTTAATTAACTACAACTAAAAAATATATAATAAAGAAACTTAATTAAATAATAAGACAATTAAAAGAGAACTAATAATGAATGATGTTGTTAATTAATTAATACTTGATTAATTAATTAGTAACATTACTAATTATTTACTTATGTAAATACATCACTAGTGTTTCCAAAATTGATCTTCTTGCTTTCCAAAATAATTGCCGAGTGTAGGCCTTATTCTCATTATGTCGTCATGCAAGGCCCAGTGTTGGGTCGCATGACATCAGGGGTTCGGGCAGGTGCACCCTTAACATAGTGTGGGGTGGCAAAGGCAAGTAAGAGGCCTAAGGGGAAAGCAAAGCCTAACCGAATCATATTGCAGTTTTAGTGCACACAAGTGTCTGTAAATCTCAAATAATCATTCTTTTTTTGGAAGTAATCATCCGATGAAGGACGAATGTGAGGAATGCATATATAAGCTAGACCATAATCTGGCAACTAAACTTGCAAAAGTGAACGTTATAAATAATACGACACAATAATCACAATCAAGTGGAGCTTCTAGTAAGGTAATAAATAATGTAATGCACATGCGATAGTGCTAGAAAACAAATACTTGAACGAATAAAATCCGGTAAGTTACAAGATACTTAGGCACAAGAATTACAAACCAATATTTCTCCAAAACAGTGAATTCACATAAGAATTGACACAAAAGAAATTACAATCAAACAATAAACTAAATAACAACGAGGCAGAAGGCTGGGGGGATGTGAATTGAGTGGACGATGACTGTAGAAATGGAGGCGGACTGAATTTGGACCTTCGGGAAGGTGTCGGAGGACTGGACGACAGTTTCCAGTGGTTTGAAGGGTGGATGTAGTGGCTGGCAGAGGGGATGTGGCTGGATTGGATATGAACTTGAATTCCCGGGTCTGTCATGCTTTGGAATTGGAAAAGGGGAGGGACTGGGCAGCTTCTGGACAAGGAATGGGCTGCAAGATGGAGTGGAGTAGCTGTAATTGTGAATTCCAGTAACTGGAACTGCTGTCCAGGGATTGATTACTGAAAAAGGAGGCGGAAGGAAGTGGTAGGCAGCTATTTGGAGGGCTCTGAAATTGAGGGAGTTTATGGAGCCTGGATTGGCGTGACTAAGGGTTGGAAAAGGTGGAGGCGTGGGTGATATAGGGTCTGTTTGAGAGGGTTTTTTAGCTCCATTTCGTTTTCTGTAAAACGCTACCACACTTTACTGTTAAATTTTGTGTTGCTACCATGCAAGGACACCAACGAAGAACAAAGACGAAGAGCACTTTATAACTAGGCAATTTGATTACAAATTAACAAGCTGAATACAAGGTGCATACACCTTGATTCACAACAACTGAAATAAAAGAAATAACTTTTCGCGGACTAGGACCGCTTCTCCACTAGGTGCCGTTGAGCTTGTCAACGCACTCTCCACTTCAAAATACACTCAACCCTGCACTCTTCACCTCACAGTGCACCCTCCACCTCTCGCTGAGGTACGGGTTGGGGTTGGACTCTCTTGGGGTGTAGGCACACTCCCACTCTCTCTTGGCAGCTCACCTCAGCTCACTAGCTCTCTACTAGTTCTCTCCTCTTCTCTCTCTTCGTATATCAACAACATACTAAGGGGGGGGGGGGGGGGGGGGGGGGGGGGCATACACCTCAACACATGCACACCTCCCTCTCCAACATCCACTCGGCAAGAGCCCACTCGCCCCCCCCCCCCCTCTCACTTGTACACTTCCACTCGGCAAGCTCCAACTCCCACTCGCCACTCCTCCATTGCTCCACTCGGCAACCCCCAACAACCCACTCGCCCAGGCTTCAAATCCCACTCGCCAACATCACTAGGCAGACCCCGCCCCCCCAAGGTGCACTCGCCAACTAGGGTAGGGATAGGGGTGCACTCGCCAACCTGCATAGGTGCACACGTCCCCCCCCCCCCCCCCCCCCCCCCCCCCCCCCCCCCCCTCTTCCTTCCACTCGCCCAGCCACCTGCACATCATCCACTCGGCAGCAGCACTCGCACCCCCTCCCCATCACTTCAACCTTCAACACTCCCCCTTGAAGTGAGCTTCAGGGACAACTCCAAGGCAGGCGCGAAGCTTCTTGAACGGCCCCGCAGATAGGGGCTTTGTAAAGATGTCTGCCAGGTTCTCTTCACTTCGCACGTGCTCCACAGCAAGCGAGCCACCCAACACCTTCTCTCGGATGAAGTGGTGTTCGATCTCTATGTGTTTTGTCCTTGCGTGACACACTGGGTTAGTTGCCAGCTTCAGAGCACTCTCGTTGTCTCCACGCAACACAGTAGGTCCGCTGACCTTCTCATCCACGTCTTCCACCAGCCTCCTCAGCCAGACACACTCCTGAGCTGCTAAGGACGACGTCTTGTACTCAGCCTCAGTGGTGGAAAGGGAAATGGAGTCCTGCTTCTTGCTACACCACGAGATGACAGTGGCTCCACACATGAACACGTAACCTGATGTCGACTTGCGGTCATCAGCGTCACCTGCGTAATCTGCATCTGTGTAACCATGCAGCTTGAATTCAGTCCTCCCTCCATAGAACAACCCCATCTTAAGGGTCCCCTTCACATACTTCAATATCCCCTTAGCTGCCTCTAGATGAGGCTTCCGCGACTCCTGCATGTATCGACTCACTCGGCTGACAACAAAGGCGATGTCCGGCCTTGTGATGGTCAGATATATAAGGCTCCCCACCAGTGCCCGAAAGATCTTCGGATCAGGAAGAATCCTCTCTTCTTCCTTCCGAAGCTTCAGCCCAACCTCCAGTGGAACGGAGCAGCTATTCCCCTCCTTCATGCTGAATCTCTCGACGATCTTCTCGGCATATGCCTTCTGGGTCACGAGCAGCCCGTCACTTCTCTTCTCCACTTGAAGTCCAAGGAAATGGTGCAGTTTACCAAGATCCTTCATCTCAAACCGGATGGCTAGCTGCTGTCTCAGCGTCGCGACCTCCTCACTGTTGTTCCCGGTCACGATCATGTCGTCGACGTACAGCAGCACCAGCACGTGAAGATCTCCACTCTTCTTCACAAACATGCTAGAGTCTGAGTCTGAGGCATCGTAACCACAGAACTGCAGATACTCTGCAATCTTCCCATACCAGGCTCTCGGCGCCTGTTTCAACCCATAAAGGGCCTTCTTCAGCTTGTAGACATGACGTGGCTGAGACTTGGACACATACCCAGGTGGTTGCACCATGAATATGTCCTTGTTTATCTCTCCGTATAGGAACGCGTTCTTCACATCCAGCTGCCACAGCTTCCACCCTCTGCACGCTGTTAGGGCAATGACCGTCCTCACCGACGTCATCTTTGTCAAAGGACTGAACGTCTCCTCATAGTCCTCTCCATAGGTTTGTGAGAAACCTCGAGCGACAAGCCTAGCCTTGTACCGCTCCACTTCTCCATCAGCTCTCTTCTTCACCTTGTACACCCACTTGCAGGTGACAGGCTTGATGCCCTCCACCATGGGAACAAGGTCTCATGTCTCATTCTTCTTCAGGGCCTCCATCTCCTAATCCATGGCCACGTCCCACTCCTTAGTGCCAACAACATCTTCAAAGCGGGCAGGTTCCCTCTCGTCGAGTGGTCCTGCGAAGAAGCAAGAGACCAAACTCATGAAGTTCCCCTCCTTATAGCGAGCAGGCGGGACGATGGTCCGCTTCGACCTCCTTAAGGCTTGGCCACTTTCTACCGCTCTGGTAGACTCCTCCTCTCCAGCTCCTCCTTCAACTTCTCTTGAAGCAGCGCTCCCCCTGCTTCTAGAGCTAGAAGCTCCACCTGAGCCAGAAGCTCCCCCTGAGCCAGATGCTCCCCTTGAGCCAGATAGCGATGGGGCACTTGGAGATACCTCCAACTCCAGCATAGAGTCCTCAGTGACTCTCTCTTCTTCTTCCCTGCTTGATTCTCCACTCTCCGGCAGCACCACAGAAGAGACTCCCTGAGTCCCTGATACGAGATCAGTTCGTCAAACACTACGTCGCGCGAGACGACGAACTTGTGGGTATGTGGGTTCATGCACTTCCATCCCTTCTTCCTCTCGTCGTAGCCGATGAAGACACACTTCCTCGCTTTCGGCTCCAACTTAGTTCTCTCAGCCTCTGGAACGTGCACGAAGCAGGTAGAGCCAAACACCCTCATGTGACTCACATCTGGCTTCTCCCCGAACATGAGTTGGTGTGGAGACACCATCCTGTTGGGACTCAGAGGTAGCCGGTTGATCACATGGGTAGCACATGTCATTCCCTCCGCCCATAAGGCTTTGGGAATCCCCTTGGCATGTAGCCAACTCCTGGTTGTCTCCACCAGATGACAGATCTTCCTCTCTGCGACCTCATTTTGTTGAGGGGTGTGGGCGCAGGAGAGCTCTCGCCTGATGCCGAATTTCCTGCAGAAAGAGTTAAAAGCGTTAGAGATAAACTCCCCCCCCCATTATCACTTTTTAACTTCTTCACCCTCAGGTTCAGCCTCCCCTCCACTAGTTCCTTCCACTCCTGGAACTTCTCAAACACCTCCGCCTTCTCCCTCATGAAGTAAACCCACGTGTAGCGGGTGTAGTCATCCACCAAGACAAGCGCATACTTGTTTCCTCCATAGGTCAGGGTGGCGCACGACCCCATCACATCTGCATGAACGCACTCAAGAGGTGTCTTACATCTGGTCTCTGACTTGTCAAATGGAAGTCGATGTGACTTTCCAAATTGACAGCCCTTGCATACATGGCCGTCGCCGCAAGAGGAGAGATTGGGCAGGCCAGACACCAGACCCTTCGCCGCTATCATCTTCAACTTGTCCATCCCCACGTGACCTGGCCTTTCATGCCAGATCGATGCGCTGTTATTTGTCTTCAGCTTGTCCACATAGGCACTTGCAGAAAGAACGTACAAGTCCTTCACCCTTCTCCCGGTGAGCGTGACATCAGCATCAACTGAAGACAGGTTCTTTAGGAACTTCACCTCCTTCGGTCCGAACAGCACGTGGTATCCTGCATCCACTGCATTCGCAACCGAGAAGAGGTTCTTCTTCATGCCCGGCACGTGATACACACGTTTCAGTGTCACGGGCTTCTCTTCACTTCCCAGGGATACCATCCCTTCCTTCTCAACTGGATGCACCGTATCATCCGCCGTGATGATAGCATCAGTTCCACCATATGCCTTCAAGGAGGCAAACTTAGACACATCTCCAGTGAGATGGTGCCCGCAACCGGAGTCCACTATCCAGTCGTTCTCAAAGCTGACGGAGGCTAAAGCATCGACTGACGTTGTCGTCATCTCAGCCAAGAAGCAGTTGTCTCCGCCTTCACCACCCTGGTGACCTCCACCTCTTCCTCCACCTCTTCGGTGGTCTCCCTCTCTCTCAGCAATATGACCGGCCTTGAGATTTGACCGGCACTCCTTCGCCATGTGCCCGTACTTCTTGCAGGCAAAGCAAAGGGGTCTCCCCCTCTGGTCATAAGGAGGGAGAAAGTTCTCCCTAACTCCCTGAGAGGACGTTGAGGGTCCATCTCCGGAGTTCTTCTTCTTCTTGTCCCAAGGCTTTCTCTTGCCTGAGAACAACGCCTCGCTATCTCCCCCTGAGATAGACACTCCCGCCATCTGCTTCGCCAAGCTCTCTTGTGACGAAAGCAGGTTCTCTAGCTCCAGTAAGGTGGGCTGGGTAGCCCATCCTTGCACAGACGTGATAAACGGAACATACTCCTTCCGCAGACCTCGGAGTATGTGCCAGTTCAGCTTCGCCTCTGAGATCGGCTCATCGGGATCCAAGGCCGAGATCTCTGCACACAGGTTCTTCACCTTCAAGAAGAAGGTGGATATCGACAACTCTCTCTGAGTGGACCGCGCCAACTCATTCTCCAGGAACTGTAGCCGCGCTACGTTCTTCTTGTTGAATAGCCCATCAAGGGCACTCCAGATCTCTGACGCTGACTTGCACCCCAGGATGTGGTCGAACAAGTCAGGTGAGATAGCCCTCTTTAAGGTGAACTCAGCTTTGGCGTTGGTCTTCCTCCACGCCCTCACTGCTGGACCATTGTCTCTGGCAGCTATAACTTCCTCTTGCTCAGCTCCTCCAACGACCTCCCATAAGTCCTCTCCAAGAAGGTAGCTCTCCATGCATGACTTTCACTTCTTGTAGTTGGTCTGGGTGAGCAACTCAATGTCTAGTCCTCTCGCATAACCTCCTCCGCCTTCCATCTTGGTTGTCAACCTTGAACCTTGATAGCACACTTCGCTTCACCAACCAACCTCTGATACCATGTTAAATTTTGTGTTGCTACCATGCAAGGACACCAACGAAGAACAAAGACGAAGAGCACTTTATAACTAGGCAATTTGATTACAAATTAACAAGCTGAATACAAGGTGAATACACCTTGATTCACAACAGCTGAAATAAAAGAAATAACTTGTCGCGGACTAGGTCCGCTTCTCCACTAGGTGTCGTTTAGCTTGTCAACGCACTGTCTACTTCACAACACACTCAACCCTGCACTCTTCACCTCACAGTGCACTCTCCACCTCTCGCTGAGGTACGGGTTGGGGTTGGACTCTCTTGGGGTGTAGGCATACTCCCACTCTCTCTTGGCAGCTCACCTCACCTCAGCTCACTAGCTCTTTACTAGTTCTCTCCTCTTCTCTCTCTTCGTATATCAACAACATACTAAGGGGGGGGGGTATTTATAGGAAACACATATATGGGGGGGGGGGGGGGGGGGGGCATACACCTCAACACATGCACACCTCCCTCTCCAACATCCACTCGGCAAGAGCCCACTCGCCCCCCCCCCCCCCCCTCTCACTTGTACACTTCCACTCGGCAAGCTCCAACTCCCACTCGCCACTCCTCCATTGCTCCACTCGGCAACCCCCCAACAGCCCACTCGCCAACATCACTAGACAGCCCCCCCCCCCCCAAGGTGCACTCGCCAACTAGGGTAGGGAGAGGGGTGCACTCGCCAACCTGCATAGGTGCACACGCCCCCCCCCCCCCCCCCCCCCCCCCTCTTCCTTCCACTCGCCCAGCCACCTGCACATCATCCACTCGGCAGCAGCACTCGCACCCCCTCCCCATCACTTCAACCTTCAACATTTACAAACTGTTTGGAAAGTCTATCGGTTGGAAACACTACCGCCCAAAACTCTTTTTTCTCCTTTTTTTGAAAAGTCATGAGCCTCCTACTTTTCAACCTTTTCGGAAAGTTTTTTCTCATCCCGATACACAATTGACGCTGCAGAAATGTTTTCCTCCTCCCAATCAAGTTCGACAATACTGTGGAAACCCTAGCCTTTCACCCGACGATCCATTTTCCGCTCGGGCTCGCATTTTCGGCTCGGGCGTACATTTTTTCGAGCGGGAGCGCTTTTTCCGCCCGAGCGCGCATTTTTTCGACCGGGCACGCATTTTTTTGTCCGGGTACGCATTTTTCCGCCCTTGCGCGTATTTTTTCGCCCTGGCGCGCATTTTCGGCCCGTGCGCGCAATTTTCTGCCCGTGCACGCGTTTTTGGCCCGTGCGCGCATTTTCGGCCCGTGCGCGCATTTCGGCCCGTGCGCGCATTTCGGCCCGTGCGCGCATTTTCGGCCCGGGCGCGCATTTTCCGCCCGGGCTCGGATTTTCGGCCCGGACGCGCATTTTCGGTCCCGAGCGCGCATTTTTTGGCCGGGCGCGCATTTTCCGCGCAGGCGCACATTTTCGGCCCGGGCGCGCTACTATGAATTTATTTTATTTGCTTATGTCTAGTTTTGCCAAACAGTTTATAATGTGCTTCTCCTTTCTGAAAAGCTCTGCAAAAGGAGTTCACCCAAACGAATCTTCATTTGCAATAGACATTTTCCAATAGCTAATTTTCCTACCCTCCTTTTGCTACCACTCCTTTTTCCCACCGCCACTGCTCTCCCAAACAGGCTCATAATCTTAATTTCAAAATTCGAAGGTGATGACGTGGTTCCCACTTGAAGTTCCTTACGCTTTTTAATTTTAGAGTAGATGAACATACATGATATTAATAAAACGTCGTTCGAGAGTGAAAATTCTTGCGCATTTGCGGATCGACTTCTAACACGGGTCACTGATTATTCTCTGCCTTTTGGCCGCTTTTAGTTAGTGTTCATTGCTGAGTGATCGCTAGTTCTAACGAATGAGAGCAAAAAGGAACCCTAGTCACTGACCTTTTTATACATTCTGCAATATCAATGTTGTGGATATCTCCCGACATGACCGACATGTCGGACGACATGAAGGTTTCATGGACAAAACGACACGTTTCCGATATTTATTTACTAAATATCCTTTTGGAATACATCATCCAATATATTAGCTATCGACCGATATATTTGTCGATATATCGGCCGATATATCTCGACGTTATATCGGCCGATATATCTCGACGTTATATCAGCTGACTTAATTCAATTTATTTTATTTATTGTCTATGATCTAATAGACAATAAACTTAAATTATTTCGTTGCTAGGTTGCTTTATATCATTCCTCCGACTTTTTTCCATGCGCCAGTCCGTCATTAACTTTGATAATGCTTGGCCGTAATTTTAGACTAAAGGTTCCTTATCTTCCATCGTTCTCGACGACTTCCTGACTTCCTCTTGCTTTCTTCCATGCGTTATATTGTTATTAATTGTATAACATAAACTGTTTATACTATTGGTAGATTTAAAAGTTAAATAAATGTTAAATTATTAATACATCAATATATATAAATTAAAAAAAACGATTTCATGTATATAAATAATTAATTATTAAAACCCGACATATGAAATATCCCCGATATATCCCCCGACATATTAAAACCGACATGAAAAACCTACAAAGACGTGTCCCCGACATCCGACATTTGTGCGGATCTCAATATAATGTCTTTCTTACATACATTTATCCTTATTTAATTGGGTCTAAGGCATCTGACATCCGACATCTGACTCATTTAGAAGACATTAATAGGGATATACAGGAGGATGTCAATATAATGTCTTTCCTGCATACATTTATCCTTGTTTAATTAGAAGGATTTAATTCCGCCATTATTTTATTTGTTACCTAAATAATTACGGAGTGTCTTTCCCTCCTTAATTATTCTAAATTACCGGACATTTTTATTCATGGTCTTACAAAACGGTCAACTCAGTAAGCCTTCTTAAGACATAGACATACGCATACGTAATAAAACAATTGAAACATGCGGGAAACAAAACATATATAAAATACTTAAAAAATAGAAAATAAGGAGACACTAGGGTGTGTCTCCAGATGCGACGTTGGTTGCATCATTAGTTATTAGGAGGGGTATAACTTAATTCCTGAAAAGGAGGAGTGGGGTTAATACGAGGGGAAATTGCAGTTAGACATGGGTTTGGGCAGGGGAAGATCCAAGTTGTGAGGACATCTGGGTAGAGGAAAACTGAGGGATGTAATTTTGCTTTTCTTTCTTTGTGCAGTGGGGTAAGGTGGCTAATGAGTAAGTGGGGTATGATAATTGGTAGTTAATGGAGGTTATAGTGATTATAGGGTGGTTATATGGCAGTGGAATGTGGTGAGTGTGGAAGTTATGTGGAGGAGTGGTGGTGGTGGTGGTGGTGATGAACCGGTCAAGTGGTAGTGACCGGGAAGGGGGCCGGCAGGGGGCGGGTGGAAGGGGAGCGCTAGCCAAGGAGGGGAAGGGGGAAGATCCAAGTTTCACATTTGCACTCCGGCTTCGCATCGAGTGATCAAAAAGAGAATTTTACTCCAACTTTTAATGTCTTCTAAATGAGTCATCTATCCCTATTTATAGACTAAAAAGAAGTTATGGACGGTCATGATTTTGCAATCATGATGTCCTCCAAAACATGCTAAAATAAAAAAAAATCAAGGATCGTCGATCCGCACAAAATGAATGGCTCCGATCATCGTGTAGAGTCATGTGTGGCATGATCCCCAATTCTCCATCATTATCAAATTATAGCTAGTATGTAAAAATTGAAAAAAAAAACAATTCTATGAAATTGATCAGAGTAAAGTATGCTGCTAAAATAGTTACAAACAAAATTCAATTGAACTTCACTTACCAAATGATATTCTTCATTTCTATCCCAAACAAGTATCTTCGGCAATCTTGTATTCTTATTAACATCAAATGTATCGGCAAAGTCTCCCCACTGCTTGACCCCAACATAAGCAAACACCAGATCACGATTGGCGGTAGCAGCGGACCTCAAAATCTTAATTAACTTTAGTGATTGCGCATCCAGTTCATCCCCCACAACCGTTAGAACAATTCTCCTCTCATCATTGTTCAACAGCTTGAGTGTTTCAGATTTGATGGGGACAACAAGTGGCAATTGATTTTGAAGGATAAAATCCTCCAAAAATCCTCCTGTAAGCTTAAAACAGGAACCTTATCACTGCATTGATTGAGAAAGCATATCAAACAACTAAAAGAAATGTTTGCATTCAATACATAGTACTTAATTATGGAAATGTATGAAATGGTCAACATTCAACAAATATAGTGCTTATGTTCGGAAGGGACTGTAAAAGAAGCTCCCTGTGCAAAGTGAAAATAGACAAGTGAACCATTTCTTCCAAATCACTGCAATATTGTCCTTGAATGGGTCTCAAAAAGAAAGTGAAGCCAATTAAACTAAAACAGTGACATTTTTTTTTCATAAATTTGCATATTATTCAGAGTTCTAGGCTATCACTGTAGGTTCACTTAGAACTTTAATTGGGTCTAAGGCCCAGTTTAGTCAGTTTTTGGGAATGGAAATGTCGAACACCGAATGTAGCAACGGTCATCCGCACGCAGTTGAAACAAGCACGAAGATGACGGTTGGTAGTGTACAGAATTTTGCCAGGACAGCACAAATCGACTCTCAAACGAGTTCCGCAGACGTTCTTCCACACCCAAAAATTCATCCCAAACAAAGCCAAAAACGAATAAAGGCATGCAAATCCCAAGTCATGTTCTTAGGCTCAGTAGGTAATATCTATCACCAGTCAAAAATGAATAAAGGCATGTAAATCCTAAGTCAAATTCTTAGGCTTAATATGATAATATCCATCATTAAATATCTTAATACCAAGTGTGAAAAAAAATTAAATCATGAAACAATTGCATATAAATAATTCAATTGCACTTGAGGATTTATCTCACCTTCAAAAGGGCCATAGAACACACTACGTTCGTCATAACTGGGGTGAATGGCGACCAATGCAGGAGTTTTGTCAAAATCATAAGCTACCATAACTTCCTCTGAGAAATCATTAGCTACAGCGAACCATGACTTCTTCTTGTATCTTTGCCCGTACTCAGAAATTAAGGATTCATTCAATCCAAAGCCAATAAATATAGGGAAATCTTTGCCCGCTTCATCGACAAAGTTATATACAGCTGAATCTGATTTAAGAACAGAAACATTGGGTGCGACATATTTTTTCAGAAATCGGATAAGTTGCTCGGCTTTCCGTGGACCGGTATACTCAATGGGAACACCATGCACAAAGAGCTTCAGTGTGGGAAAGCCACTGCACCAATAAAATGGAATAACTTCTCTTACAACAGGTTGAAAACAGTAAAGGGAAAACAATTTCTAATATGCACGTTTTAAAAATGAAATAGATAAAATGATTGCATTATGTAACTCTCATTGCTTTACATGAAGCTAATATGTAGCGTGATATTTTAAAAATAAAAAACTATTTGTATTTATTTTATTTGAACATCAAAGCAATATGGCAAGTTTTAAAAATGTATTTATTTGTATAATTTATATTTTCTTAATTACTACCTATAATGTTCTTAAAACTATATAATATAATACTCCAACAACAACACTCAAGCCTTTACCCACTATAGTGGGGTCGGCTATATGGATCCTTTGTCGCCATTGTGCCCTATCTTTAGTCATAATTTCACTAATGCCTAAGTACATCATGTCTTTCCTTATAGTCTCATTCCAAGTCTTTCTTGGTCTACCTCTCCCCATTTAACATGCCTAGTGACTAAACTCTCACAACGCCTAACATGTGCCTCTAATGGTCTCCTTTGTACGTGTCCAAACCATCTTAATCGAGCTTCTCGCATCTTCTCTGCAATTGGTGTCACTCATGTCTTATCCCTAATATATTCATTCCTAATTTTATCCAGTCTCGTGCGTCCACACATCCACCTAAGCATTCTCATCTCCACAACTCCCATTTTTTGCTCATGTACACAATTCACTGCCCAACAGTCAGAACCATAGAGCATCGCTGGTCTAATTGCAGTACGGTAAAACTTGCCTTTAAGTTTTAATGGCACTTTACGATCACATAAGATCCCTGACGCGCCTTTCCACTTCAACCAACTTGCTTGGATTCTATGTATCACATTTTTATCAACACCTCCATCTTTTTGAACCATCGATCCAAGATATTTAAGGCACTCACTGCGGGAAATATCTTGATCACCCAACTTAATAACGAAGTCATCCGTCCTTCTTGCACTGCTAAATTTAAGCTCCATATACTCCATTTTTGTCATGCTCAACCTAAAACCCTTCTTTTCTAAAGTGTCTTGCCAAGATTCAAGTTTCACGTTTACACCCTCGCGCGTCTCATCGACCAAAACGATAAACACAAAGGTATTGCTTGTTGGATATGTCTGATTAGCTCATCTAAGATAAGGGTAAAGAGATAAGAGCTTAAAGCTGAACCTTGATGTAAGCCAACGGTGATAGGGAATTCATGTGTTATCTTACATACATATCTTTGATTATGCACACAGTTATTTGATTATGCACACAGTTATTTTACATACATATCTTACACAGTTATTTTACATACATATCTTACACAGTTTGTTGGATATGCACACAGTTATTTGATTACGCACACAGTTATTTGATTATACATATCTTACATACATATCTTTGAATTTGTATGCATATCTTTGATTATGCACACAGTTATTTTACTACACAATTAAAGTAGTTATCTGTTCTGAACAGTTCTGTAAATGGGGATCATCCGCAATTTCCCACAACTCCATTTGCAACCCTCATTTAACATCACTCTATTTGAGACCATTATTTCTCTCTCAAACAAACCCTGAGAGTGGTGTAGGTGACTCCAATGGAAAATAGAGCTCCGGTGAGAAATGGAGCATCCACCCTACAATGGAAAATGGAGCTCAAAATAGAGTTTTTGACAGTTCCTACCGCACAGGAGCTCCAAAATGGAGATTAACCAAACAGTTTTATCTCTCAAATGTCAAAAACATCACCGGAGCAAAAATGGAATATCAAACAGAGCCTTAAAGTAACTCCATTGGATGAAAAAAGTGATTTTTCAATCAACAGCATACAAGAATATTCGGCTAAAAGTAAGCTCCGGTATGTACAATTCTAGGATCATACGAAATTTCTATAATCTCACAAAGTAACCATAAAAAAACAATTCATCTACTTCAAAATATGAAAGGTATGAAACTAATGAAATGTGAAAGAACATACTCAATTTCATGCTTAGAAGCAAGCTTCCTATACTTATCAGCATCTAGTTTAGCTATCACAACTGGCTGATTCAGCTTCGCGAGAACTGGAGCAGCCGCATCAAGCTGAAAATGCAGTAAGAAAATGAGATCATACACTTAGGGGGGAAAAGGAATTTAACGACTATAAAAGAGAAATACTAAAGGGGGAAATAATGTGGATCGTAGAACAGAAAAGAACACGAAATAAGGAAAGGCGGACTGAAGATATGGAATTATAGCAGAATCAAGATAAATGGACCAGAAAAGCTTTCGATCGTAATAGATTAAACGTAAACTCTGCTTATTTCGCACAATCAGGGAATAGAACAGAGATAAGAAGAGGAACTTTTTTTTTGTTTCGAACAAGCGTCCATCACATGGCTATGAAATACTGGAATCCAGAGAGGAAGGTGACGGAAATGAAACAAAATAGAAGGTATGTAAGGGACGATAATGAATCGACAGCCATTGTTTTGAAATTTTCATATCACACCGCATTTACGCACACCCAAATTTCCACAAACAAAAACAGAAAGAGAGACTTAGAAGGAATACACTGGATCTATAGATTCAAAACAAAAATAGAAAAATAAGATGAAGAATCCTAACCACAGGGGAGAGCCTCTTGCAGTGGCCGCACCATGGGGCGTAGAAATCGACGAGAATGTGATCGAAGGTTGAGATAGCTGTGTCGAAGTTGGAATCGTTGAGCTCGATCACGGTGCCGTCGACCGCTAACTGTTGGGCCACCGCCGACCTGAAGCCGATCGGAAAGACGCTGACCAAAAACAAGATCAAAAGCCAGGTAACGGCGGCGGCCGCGCTCTGGATAGTCGCCATGTCCCTGCAATGCAGATCGCGGCTAGAGTAGAGACCACGGCCTCTGAATAAACGATCGGACCGGTCGATAATTCCGGCAGAGATTTTTTGCGCAATGCACCCTCAAAATATTTTCTTTTGCGCTCTGGACCTTATATTTTAAATATTGACACTTCTCACTATTAACATTTATTATGCTTGGCACACTGCACCCAATGAGAAATATTTAGATATGGTAACCCAGGGTAATAGATCATCTTCCGGGAGCAGATACAGCCGTATGATCAGTGAAAATATATGGTCTTATTTATATTATACGGTCATATTGAAAAGTGATCCTACTTTAGATCAATCATGCACGAAAATTCATGCTGGCGTAAATAAACGGTGAGATCAGGGATCGCAAGTACAAGTTTTTTTTCCTGACCCAATAGACCATTTTTTATTTTATTTTGTAACCGTTTCAAATAAATTTATTCATAAATGAAGATATATTTTAGTCTTCGTAGTTTTATCTACTAACAAATCCAGGTCTATTTTCACTATTCTTATTGCGCCCCTTTGCAAACTATCCCACTTCGCCAGGACAATTCCAAGTGTTGTGGTTGCAGTCGCTTGATTCCAGGTAGCAAGCGATCTCTTCGGAATTTCTCTTCGACGATTACTGCTCACGTTCTCCTCATGCAAGGTATTGATCCATAACCTTTTGATCACCATTTTTCGATCTTCTGCAAACGAGAAATGTCGGAAATGCCAACTGTGGAATTACTCCAGATCAAGCTCTAGCAACCTGCATTTGTTTATTATAGTAACCTTAGAACTTGGTTTTTCAGATTTGGAGTAGTTTTTGTTAACTCACTTCTCAAACGAGAAATGTCGTAAATGACAACTGTGGAGCTTTAGCCGACTATGGAGTTACTCCTGATCAAGCCCTAGCAGACTGCATTTCTTGATTTTAGTAATTTTGAACTTGGTTTTGTAGATTTGTAGTAGTTCTTTTAACCCTAAGCACCAACTACACAAACCAACTTTTTGGTTCAATTGTTATGATTATATGCAGAATGGCGTGGTTAATGAAGCAAATAATCTAAGGGCCTCTTCGTTTGGACGGAATTGGAATTTGATATTCGAATTCGATATTGGATTCAATATTCAGAATTGGAATTGGTCTAATTCCAATTCCATCGTTCACCTAATAAACAATATAATTGAATATTGTGGAATTTAACAATTCTTTTGTTCGTTTCTTAAATAAAATTCAATCTAAGAATTGAAAAATATTATAAAGAAATTAATATTTTTTTACATATATAATAAAAAATGTGCGTCCCGACAAAAAACACACGCTCGGGCGAAAAACGCGTGCCCGGACAAAAAAAACGTGCTCGGGCACAAAAAGCGCGCCCGGGCGAAAAACTCACGCCCGGGAGAAAAATTGAGTGTCTGGGCGACAAAACGTGCGCCAAGGTAAAAAACGCGCCCCCGAGCGAGAAACGCGCGCCCGGGCGAAAAATGCGCTCCCTGACGAAAAATGCGCGCCCGCGCGAAAAACTTGCGCCCGGGCAAAAATTGCACGCCCGGGCGAAAAACGCGTACCCGGACAAAACACACGTGCTCGGGCGAAAAATGTGCGCCCGAGCAAAAAACGCGCGCCCGGGCGAAAAACGCGCGCCCGAGCGAAAAACACGCGCCCGGGCGAAAAACTCGCACCCGGGGGACAAATTGCCCGCCCGGGCGACAAAACGCGCCCCTGGGCGAAAAACGTGCGCCTATGCGAAAAATGCGCGCCCGGGCGAAAAACACGCCCCTGGGGGAAAACGCGTGCCCGGGCTAAAACGCGCGCCCGAGCAAAAAATTGCGCGCCTGGGCGACAAAACGTGCGCCCGGGTGAAAAATGCGCGCCCGGGAGAAAAAGTGCGCCCGGGCGAAAAACTCGTGCCCGGGCAAAAAATTGCGCGCCCAGGCGAAAAACGCGCGCCCGGGCGAAAAACACGCGCCTGGGCGAAAAACTTGCTTCTAGGCGAAAAACTCATGCCCGGGCGAAAAATTGCTCTCCCTGGCGAAAAACGCGATAAATCGAGCATGTCAGACTCGCCCAATTCCGATATGTCCAGCTAGATTTTGTGTCTGGGTTAAAATGAATTCCATGATATTCAACTCAAATTTCAATTATTAAAGTTATCTAACAAGGGAACGGCGTAAGTGAAATTCGACGTCAAATTTCAATTCCATGTCTTCAATTCCGTCCAAACGAACGGGCCCTAAGGGAATGCGCATTTCGCATACCCAGCGGGCTTGATTCTCCAATATATGTTAACATTTGGTTAAATTGAGTAAAATGCACCATTCTCGATCATTTGATGGTTTTAATAGGATCTTTTATGTGCCTGATAAGATCAACTATTTTGATTTCTGCGATTCGAGTAAGTTTATATTGAAAGATTTACACGACATGGCTACACAACTCGGTCAAGAGCGGGTTGGTTGAGATTTCATTGCAATTTAATTGAACCGGATGAGTGTAGCAATCTTGTGCTTATTGTCAATGATAATGATGCTAGAAATATAATAAATTATGTCAAGTAGTAAGCGTGAATGTTGACACGATTAAACCTTCATTTGAGAGTGATCTAAGTAATTTAGAGGAATATGGTCATGGCATGATTGAAGAACAAGAAGCTAACCGAATAATTGAAACTTGAATTGTGATTCAATTAGCAATGAAGAAACTGATGGTGATGATTCAACATTCACTGATGGATTTGACGAGTGTTGCGGGTCGCTTGGGTGCTCTTGGTAGACCGGTCGATTTAAACCGTCTTAGCTCTAAAGCGAGCCAAGCGTGCTAACAGTCAATTTGAGATTCGTTGAGTACACTGAGACTTTTTAACGTGGAAACCCCGGAAAGGGTAAAAAACCACGCGGTCGGAGCTGTGCCGACCAAACTTCACTATCTTCTGGGGGGTTACAGTCAGGTACTTAGAATTCGAGCGCAACAGACCGCCGCTCGTTACAATAATAGAGAGAGAGAGAGAGTTCCGAAGGTGACAGACCACCTCTCGGAAAACTAAGTCTTTTTCCTTCTGAGAACGGTGGAGAACAAAAGTGAGAATGCTCGGGAGAACAAAAGTGAGAATGCTGAGTCGCCTTTCAGGAGAAAGGAAATCTTCAAGTCCACAAAGGAGATCTTCAAGCGCCGAAGGAGAATTCCGAGGAAATCTTCAAAGGAGCTCTCCCGGGTGCAGAAGGCAAGGTCCTCTCAAATGAAGGTTCTGGGCTCCTTTTATAGCTTTGGTCGGGGGTAGCCCGGTAATTTTGCCGTCGTAACCACTGTAACCACCTGACGAGCGAATCACGTTGGCCGATTTGGAGCACACGGATCGCCATTTTTCGTAAATGACCGTCTCGCCCTTCGGTCAGTTCGGGCAGTTTTGTTGAAGGCGAAAAAGGCGACAAACGAGTCCTGCAATCTGAGAAATTAAGAAATGTTAAATGCGCGCGTGTTCAGAATTTGGGAACGTTCTGAGCGCGTTCAGAACGTGGAAACGTTCTGAGCGTGCGGGGAAGCCTTATGAGCGCGCGAGGAAGCATTATGAGCGCGCAACGAACTCGGGAGTGTTCTGAGCGCGCATCGAACTTGTGAGCGTTCTGAGTGAACGGAGAGGCGTTCTGAGCGCGCAACGAGCGCGGGAGCATCCTGCGGCGAGCGGAGAAATGAGAAGTCGCACCCCAAAGGGGAACTGGGTTCTGGTCGGGCGCTCTGCAGGACCCCCTGTAGGAGAGGGGGGCGGTCTGGCAGCATCCGCACGGGGTGTGGCCGCACCCCAAGGGGGGGCGCGGCTCGGTCGCACACCTAAAGGGCGCGGCGGCTTGGCCGCACCCCAGGAGGGGTGCGGCTTTGACGCACCCCCATGGGGGGTGCGGCCTGGCCGCACCCCAGGAGGGGTACGGCTGGGCTGCACCCCTCGTGGGGTGCGGCGGCCTGGCCGCACCCCAGGAGGGGTGAGGTTAGGCCGCACCCCTTGAGAGGGGGTCGGCGCTACCGCGCGGCAGCGCCACGCGCGTCGTGGCGGTAGCGCGCCCGCTACCGCGCGGTAGCGCCACGCGCGTCGTGGCGGTAGCGCCGCGCGGTAGCGCCACGCGCGTCGTGGCGGTAGCGCGCCCGCTACCGCGCGGTAGCGCCACGCGCGTCGTGGCGGTAGCGCGCCCGCTACCGCGCGCGGTACCGCCACGCGCGTCGTGGCGGTAGCGCGCCCTCTACCGTGCGCGGCAGTGTTTGCGGTTGCGTGCAACATTGCCGCGCGCGGTGCTGGCGCGCATTGTTGAGTGCGGCCCTGCGACGCGTTCTGCGTGCGTCTTTGCTCGGGTGGTTGGCTGTGGAGAGGATGAGTTTGACCCACTTTTCCACTCATCACTCACCACCTTAGTGGTGGAGTGAGGTTTGTGAGTAACCGCTACCCGTCTTTGGACATATAGATGAGAGCTCATGTATGAATGCGTATCAAAGAGAATGAATGTAACTACGACGATATCCAATTTGATGAAAATATTGATGAGGACATTGAATGGGTCAGCTCGAGGAATCCAGATGATCAGATTAATATAATGAACATGTTGAAAAACAAGTTGTGGAGCATTTTGGCCCTTCAAAAAAATGCAAGTTCATGTGAATGTTAATAAGAGCAAGTTACCACATTATCGAATTTATAAAGGTGATGAAAATGACTCTGACTTTGAATTTGTTGTTGGTTTATGTTTTAATACTGCCGTGGGATTTAGAGAGACATTCAGATGCAGTCAATCAAGCAAGAAAAGTCATTAAAATTTACAAAGAATTATTGTGACAATGTGAATATGGTTGGATTATTTATGCTTCCTTCATATCAAAGACTGATAAATTTTTTTCAAACAAAGTCAATCAAAGGAGACTTATTTGTTTCAGGGCTCCATTTTCCAAACTTTGCAATTCCAAATATCTTGCAAAAAATATCATCACATTCAGAGAAATCCCGAGTGGTTGTAAATTCGATGCAAGAAATTATGCAAATGGAGAACAAGACATCCGTCTCTATTTGGAAAATGTATAAAACTATGAATCGCGTTAATAAACTAATCCATGGAATAGAATTAAAAGAGTGTGTAGAGCTATGAGATTACTGTGATGAAATTAAGACAAGCAATCCAGACACAACAATAAAAATGAAGTGTAAGAAGGTGTCAGACACTCCATTATGCACATTTCAAAGACTATATATATGTTGCGGTGCTTTAAACTGATTTATTGCAATGTGTAGATCACTAATAGATCTATGTGGCGCTCATTTGAGGATCGAAAATAGCGGGGTTTTATTATACGCGGATGGAATTGATGGAAACAATGATATGTATCTGATTGTGTATATTATGGTTAAGAAAGAAAATAGGAAGACTTGGGGATGGTTTGTCGGTCTTCTTACCCAAGATCTGAATATGATGAATAGTTACACATGGACGATCATTTCAGATAAGCAAAATAGACTTATAAAGGCAATTGAAGAATTACTGTCATATGCCGAACATATATTTTGTGTAAGTCGTATTTACAATAAATTCAAGTTAAAAATTCAGGTTTACAACTAACAGATCTTTTATGGAAGGCTACATTGGCAACCCGGGTTGTTGATTTCAACAATTAAATTGAGAAGTTGAAGGCAAGCAATATAGTTGCATATGCTGTGGTAAGGGAAAGAGGTCAACAAAATTGAGTGAGATCACATTAGAGTACTTGGTCAACGTGTGATATAATGATAAATAATTTGTGCAAAAGTTTCAACAATGTTATACTCAAAGCTAGATATAAACCAATAATAACGATGAGATTATAAGAGTGATTATGATGAGAAGAATCCATATACAGGGGGATAAATTGCTTAAATCTACTGGAGATATTTGTACTATAATACAAAGGATATTGGAAAATAATAAAAAGAAGATTCTTGATTACATCTTGGTATGGAATGACAATGATAGATTTGAAGTCAAAGGGTGACCTGGTGACATATGGACAGTTGATTTAACTTCAAGAAAATGCAGGTGCAATAAGTGGGATCTCATAGGTATACCTTGTGTGCATGCCACAACATGTATCTTCTTCAAAATAGGGAATATTGAAGATTTTGTTGACCATTGGTACAAGAAAACAACATCACTTAATGCATATGAACACTTGCTAAATCCTATAAGAGGACAAAAAGAGTGACCTAATTCTAATCTACGTTGGTTCTATGGTCTGAGAAACCAAAGAAGAATGGGAGACCACTGAGACATGCTAGAAGAAAGGAAGCCGAAGAGGTTGATAAGAAGAAATACAAATTAAAAAGGTATGGATCGAAGTATATGGGCTCCAATTATGGAGTGACTTGGCATAATTAAAAAAAGGATGTAATCCACTGATTAGCCAGACAATACCAACAGCATATACTAAGAGATCAAAACTACCAGTAAGTATTAGAAGTTGTAATTTGTCATATTTTTTTCATTGGTAAAGCAATTTTTAATGAGTACCGCTCTCATTTAGCAAGTAAAGAAGAAGATTTTACAAGACTCTATACGAATGGATTCACAAAGTTTTCTGACTCAACAAACTGAAGGATGCTCAACAGAAGAGAGGTTAGATGACCGGAGGATGTGATGTAATTAATGATGTTAATTTTGAAACCTTGTTTTTTTTTTGTATTTTAGTGAACTATGAATCTTGTGATGGAAATATGGATGCAAATGTTGGTTTTGCACGATTTTTGTATTTTAGTGATCTATGAATCTTATGTGTTGACTGCTGTTAAATTTTTTTTGGCTTTACTCCTGAAGCATACATATCCTCGACTAACTTTACCTCATCATGATCTAACCGTCCTGCATATGTGTGTACATTCAAATGAACAATCTCATGATTATGCTTCTCACGCATTACAACTATCTTCCACTCATCAACATCGCTACTTTTTGTCATGCAATGAAAAAATGACAATCACACCTCTTGATGATTTTTGAATGTCTTTCCTTACAAAATCTTTCTTATTTTGTTTGACTCGATAATGCCCCCGTTTATCACACCCTAAGAGCTTTTATAACCTAGGGTTTATTTATGACCAAATGGGAAGATGAGAGTTCACCGGTGGGGGACGGGGTGCGTTGAGAAGAGCTCGTAATTTTTTTGAAATAACTAAGTTGTCATTTCATTTTTTAGGATCATCACGTGTCGAACATCCGTGCATCAAAAAAGTGATTTTGTATCTGAACGGACCCAATAATTTGGCATATCATCCTTGAATTACAATTCACCACCGCCATAATTATACCGATCTGACCCTTATGATGCATTTACAAAAATAGAACAATGTTAAGTGCAACCCACTTTTGGCTATACGCGAATCATGGTTATGTTAAAACCCAAAATATGTAACTGCAGACCACACAGTTATGTGCAGACCAATCCATTCTTCCAGATTTTATCAATCTTCAACAACCATTTTATAATCGATCTACCGTGTTCTGAGAATCAGCACAAGGGGAGGTGAGCTCTTCCGATGCAACTTTTGTTTACTTTGATAAAACTCATTTTTCCAACGTGCGCTGCGTCCAACTACTATGGTGGAATTTCTCTCCGCATTCCAACTGAATGCCCCGCGAGTATCCATAAAAGTTAAAATTCAATCTATACATTTCAGATTATATGTTGTACATGTAAAAAAAACCAATCATATTCGGAAATTGGCTGCTCAGGATAATTGTTGCCGGTGCGCATGCATAAATCAGTCAATGTGTTTGCTTTGATTTCTCGTCACTCATTCCTTTAGCGGAAATGAGGGTTGATCCGGTGCTAAGAAACTCTCGAATGGAAGAGGGAACACAAAGCAGAGAAAAGAGCAGAGTCAACACATGAACGAAAAACCAAGCGAAAAGAGATTCAGAGATGAGTGAGGAAATTTGGATTCCTTGGAGCGCAAAAGCAAGAAAAGGAGGGAGGTCGAGAAGAAGACCAAGTCCAATGGAAGCAGTAGCGAGCCAAGGAAAGATCACTGCAAACACTTGGAATGAATCGACCTTTTTGAGGAACACAATCGGCCTGCTTCCTGCAACTTTAAATGTTCTTAGTATTCAATAAAAGATTTGCACCTAAAAATTCTTAGTGTTCAGTATATTAATCTTCTGTTTCGGATTTACAGATAGTCAAAAATGGGTGGAACTAACATTGCTAAAACAAAATAGGCAAATGTTATTCGCACCGCAGTTTTTGCTATTAGCACTCGAAATTAGTTTATTTTTTCTCCTCAATCCAATAACCGCAAAGCACCCGCACACCTCTTTCGTTTTGTCGCAGCCCGCCTCCTTCGGTCCGCGTGTTCACGCTTCCAGCCAGGGTTGCGCCGCCAGTTATCGTTTTCGCCGCCAGCGAGGGTTTCGCCTGCCCACATACGCCGCCGGAAGGGTTTTGTCGGACCTTCCTACTCCTTGCACGCCGCCGGGAAGTTATTTTCGCTGCCAACTATGAATTTCGGCCCCAGCTAGGGTTTCGCCTACCCTACATACGCCGCCGGAAGGGTTTCTCCGGACCTTCCTACTGCTTGCACACTGCCGGAAGCTTCTTCTCGCTGCCAGCAAGGGTTTCGCAGATTTCTGGGTATAATTTCTTCATTCCCTAAACCCTAAACAAACTTCATACAAATTTTTTTTAGTTTTTCAATAGACTAAAAAATTTGTTTTAACCTAGTGACAAACTATTGATTTACTTGTTCTACTATTACTAGGTTGTTTTGTATTCGGATTCACACGATGTCGGATTCTTCAAAACTTTTGGAAAATACAATCCATTGACTTTTGGAATATTTGAGAAGAAGATTTACTATTTAAGAAATTTCAATTTTTTTTGCTTTGCGTATAACAATTTTATTTGCGGATATAATTTTATTAAATTGTTCCGTGGATATACAAAATTTGTGAATAGCCAAAAAAAAAAATTTGTGAATAGCCAAAACTGACAAAAAATAAAAAATAACATGAGAATAATGAGTTGAAAATAACGTGCAAACACGTGAGCGCACGTGCGACCATATAGGTCGGAAGTCGGTAGGCGATTCTCTGAACCGTGATGGTTCTCCGTGGCCCGCCTGCTCTCATCTCTGACACCAAAATCCCGCGCATTAATACAAAACTAAAATGCATTTCCTCCGCATTCAAACGATTGTCGCGGCTTTGCCCTCCCGCCCTCACCCCCCCCACATGCTTCCTCTCTCTCTTCCCCTCCCTCTCTCTCTCTCTCTCTGGTCGTCTTCCTGTCTCTAACCTCATTTTGGTCGAAGATCGATGGAATCTAGTATCCAGAATTAAAAAAACCTTTGCCATGGCTCTCTTCTCTCTTTTAAATGGAGCTTTTCATCCCAAATCACCTATATTCTCCTGGAGATTGGAGAGGCGAGAGGCGGATCCATGGGCGAGGGGAGATCGCTAGCCGAGACACCAACGTGGTCCGTAGCCACGGTGACTACCGTCATGGTATTTGTCTGCCTCCTCGTCGAGCGCTCTATCTGCCGCCTCGGCAAGTGGCTGAAGAGGACCAAGCGGAAGGCCATGCTCGCCTCCCTCGAGAAGATCCGCGAAGGTTAGCTGATCCACGTTCCTACCTTCTCTCTACCTCTACAATCTTAGCTGGTTCGATTTCTGTCGTAATGATCTTGAGATATTCCGTGTTTTTTTGCCCCAATGAGAAGAGCTGGTGCTGCTCGGTCTGATCTCGCTGATGCTGAGCCAAACGGCGCGGTGGATTTCTGAGATTTGCGTCCCCTCTTCCCTTTTTAGTAGACGATTCTTTATTTGCTCAGAGAAAGATACTGATTCCGCGGGGAATTCGTCGGAATGGGGTTCCAATCGGGCGGAACTCACCAGCGACGAGATTAATATGTTCTCTTATCATTGCCCTGAGGTGAGTGAGATCTGAGCTTGAGTTTAACCGTGCACGCTTTTGGGAGTTCCTGATGATAAGTGATTACAGCATCACGAGCCCTTTGTTTCGTTTGAGGGGCTTGAGCAGCTTCACCGCTTCTTATTCATTCTTGGAATCACTCATGTCTTCTACAGCTTCGCAACTGTTGTTTTGTCCATGATTAAGGTGAGCGTACCTATTTGTTAACTCTTTAGGTTTCATGTTAAAATCTAAATAGTTTTATGCGTTCATATAATCTTTTCCTCTCTTTCTTTGCACTTGTTTTGTGCAGATATATAGTTGGAGAAAATGGGAAGACCAATCTTATCCCCTCTCGGCAGAGGATTTACAAGGTTAAAGATTCAAATTGAAGGGCTTAATAGACTGCATTCTGTCTTTTGGCTTATTTCCATCTTCTCTACCCCTACTATAAACCTAGTATGTACTAACTAATAGAAATAATAATATTGGCTAGCAAAAGATGTTAATTATTCAAGTTACAAGACTGTCATTAATACTGACCCAATTTACGTGATCTGATTAATTGAGTTAGTTGTGTTTCATATCGTATGGATCATTCACATTATGTGTGGATATCATAAATCATTTCACATTTATATGATGAGCCTAAACGTAAAATACGCTCATTAAGGTTTAGCTATAAAAATTATGATCCCCGAGTCACACAACATGGTTTCATTATTTTGCGGTTCTGACATCTCATCGCCGGTGATAGCAATGCTGGGAACCATCTTCTCCCTCAAGACCTTGTAGACTAGGAATATCCATGTCTCCATTCATCTATTTCCATGGATTCAAGTATGTTTTCGCTTTGGTCTCCTTCTTGATGTTCCAATTAGAATGAGTTGGTGTTTCACATAGATCAATCGCCCCAAGAGTAACTTTATGTTTCATGTAGTTAAAATTTCATAATCAGCAAGTTTTCTCGACTTTTTAGACAATAAAATTCAATCGCAATGACTTGGATGAAAATTATTGCATCAGTTTCGACCTTCTCTATTCAGTTCCAAATGAATTTCATGATGTCTAGAACTGTTGTTTTTCATAACTGCATCATGATTTTGTTTGAAAGTTTGTGATATTGCTTTTGCATAACTTTGAATAGGCATATGCATTATATTGCAGCTAAGAGGAATAAAATGATGAGGCAGTCCACCTTTGTTTCTCATCATGCATCCCATCCATGGAGCAAGAACAAGATTCTAATTTGGATGGTGAGTTTTTTTATTTCTTAAGTGTTCTCTTGATGATATTACAAACTTCCAAGCGATATATTAAAGCACATCTACTTCACATAGTTTTTGGCTTATGTTACAATTTTAGAAGTCCTCAGACCCTAATATCCATGAAATTATGGGTATAACAGTTCGGTTCGGTTTTTGAGCAAAACCGCAAACCGAACCACCCTTATGTGGTTCCATAAATCTAGAACCGAACAGAGCAGCGCAAACTCTTGGAACCGAACCAAATGGTTCGGTTCGGTTTGAGTGGTTTAAAAAATAGAAACATAAACAATCAAAGAGAAAATGAGGCAAAATAATATATATTATGTTAGCACTTATAATTAGGGGATTGTTAAAGGCACATCAAAAATGGCTATCCGCACACCATTGCTAACAACAAACCACAATTTTTGAAAATTACTAATTGAAAGCAAAACTGTTAACAAAAAATGATATTGTTAACAACAAACCAATTTAAAAACTGCAAATCTTAGCGCGCAAATAAGTTCAATATCACTAAAATACCGTAGGAGTCAAAGGTGCGGTCGCTCGGTAGGAAGGCCGATGGTTGGCGTCGTGGCTCTGGAGGACCGTCGACTGGGCTGGAGTAGATGATCGCTAGGATCAGTCGCGTGCACATTAATCACTTTCGGTCGATAGAGGGAAATGAAGGATTCGTTTCCTCTGTTAATGACCAGTTGCTTCTTCTGTCGAAAGGAGGTCCAAGATTCTTTTTTTAATTTGTTTCGAAAAGAACAAATAATTCTATGTTTTTTTAATATTTATTACAAAATATGAGTTCTTAATTTTCTCCTATAAATAAAATCAAAACTTCTAATTAGAGATATTGTCGCCTTAGCCATCTGCGTCCTTAATTAGTTAAGGCTTGTCTTTTCGTCCTAGCTACTCAAAATTACCGGACCATTTATTTATGGTCTCACCGGGTGGTCAAACCGATGAGCCGTAACTCAAAATAAGATTGGTGCGTGGGAAAAGAAGATGACAAAATAAAATAACAAATAATAAATAACATAAAGATAGCTGACGCGTGACGATATCACGCGTCCGTGGATGCGGCGGCGGTTGCACCAAGTTATGTTTTTATCATCATGCCCACCAATCCCACCCTCTTCAACTATATATAGTGAGAGTAAATGTTCCACAAAATTTACCAAAATTGCCTGCACCCAAGATACATAATGCGTGAGTAATAAAAGTACGCAAATGTAACAATGCGGAAAAGTAAAGATACAATGCAAAAAAATATACATGTCGTCCCAGACACGCGTTGTCACCCCCTGTGTGGGCTCGTAACATCTCCTCCCCCGTTTGGATCAAGCTTGCCCTCAAGCTTGAGGCATGGGGGTCTCGCCGACCTGGCATCCTCGTTGTCATCTCATCATCCGAGGGATCATCCACTTTGAGCCAAAAAGACGCTTGCACCCCTGCATAGCCGATTATGGTTCGTCACAGTTGAAACAAAGTCCTTGTGCACGCATTTTGCGATCTCTGCTCATGTTAGCGTTTGATGGCTGGACTGCCGCTTAATTCCTTACCCTAAAGTGATGCAGGCGGACTGTCGGAACGAGGAGTGGTGTTAGGGGTGCAAGTTGAGTCGAGCCGGCTCGTGAGCTCGATGAGCCATCTCGAAAAAAGCTCGACTCGAGCTCGAGTCAGTTGAGCTGAAGCTCGAGCTCGACGAGCTCGAGCTCGATTTCGAGCCGAGCTCGAGCTCGATTGCTCTTGTTTATGAGCTCGCGAGCCGGCTCACGAACATTTTTTTGGGTATTTAAAAAAAATATATTTAAATATAAATAAAATAGGCTTATGAACAAAAAACTCACGAGCAGCTCGAGCTCGAGCTCAATATACTGGTCTCGAGCTCAAGCTCGAGCCAAGCAGGAGGAGCTCGACGAGCTCGAGCTCAAAATATTTAGCTCGAGCTCGAAATATTTAGCTTGAGCTTGGGATTTTTGCCAAGCTCGACTCGAGCTCGACTCGTTTACACCCCTAGTGGGGGTGTCCTCTCGTCGGCTGTCCCCATTCTCACCGTAGTGGTTGCCATGCGGGTTGTCCATGAGGAGACATTGCTCACAGATATGTGTGAGGCTCATGGCTGTGTTAAGGTTCTGTGGAGCTTGAAATTCGACATCTAGGCGCAGCCGATCGTGCATGCTAGCCGTGAAGATAAACACCTGATATCTGGCAAGATCGAAGGGACAGAGCAAGTAACATCTGGAAGCTCTCCAAGTGATCATCCACGGGTCCTGATTGCTTGAGATTCACGAGGTCGCTCAAGGTATTGCTACGAAGAGGTAGCCCAAAATGCAGATTGCATGAGTGCTTGAAGGTTGCCCAATTTAAATTAGGGGTCTCCCGAGCCAGTTGTCATACCATAACTGTGTTGAGCCCAAGAAGTAGAAGGAAGCTAACCAGATCCAATCCTCCAACGACGTGAGCTGGTTGGTGAAGAAGTGCTCACAGCGCGCGAGCCAAGACATGGATCGCTCTTGTCGTCAAACAGGGGAAAATCCAACTTCACGTAACGCGAAACACTGCCTCCCATGGACCTGGGTACGTGGGAATCAGAGGGCACGACATGCGGCGGCTCGCCTTGATTAGAACTCGTCGCGGGGTGGTGTGATGGCTGGGAGGTACCGAGCAGAGGCAAGCCATCTATGTGGGCAGTGAGAGCTGTGAGCGATGCCTGTTATTGAGCTTGAATGACCATTAGCTTTTGAATGGCCTCCATAATGTGAGCGAGGGTAAGACTGCCCTCGTTCATGGGCGGAGAAGGTGCGTAGGGGCTGGCCAGCGGTTGTAAAAGTGGGGGTAGAGGGCTGGAAGGCCCGTTTGATGGTTGGGCGCTCGGCCTGCCGATGTTGCAGTGGAGCAACGGTGTGAGAGGACTGGAAGGTTCGGCGGAGGGAGGTGGGGGTGGTTCGACTGGCGGGAGAAAGGAGTGCAGCCGCTGAAGGCGCGCAGAGAGGAGTCGCTGGGGTCGTCGACCGATCGATCGGCAGATTCGCCGCGACTTGGACTGAGAGGACTTGCGCGGGAGTCATCGGTATGCGGGTGTCGGCGTGGATTGTCGAGGGTTGCTCAGGGTCGTCAGATGGCGTAGCGGCCATCATCGTTGCGGGAGTTAACGTAGTTTGGCAAGCGTCGTTGCTGGAAGGGAGACCAAATGGAAATGAGGACTCTGATGCTACTGTACGTGAGGGCGTGAGTCAGATGCAGCGGATAGAGGATGAAGGAGGCTCTGATACCTAGATGTTACGGGCTTCCGATTGTAAGCGGGTGTGCGGTTTTAAGAGGAAGAAATTTCGGAATGGATCGTCTTGACGCTTCCTTGACCTAGCCTTCTCAATGGTGGAAGATACAAGAGGAGCCAGGCTCGACCGAGAGAAGAGGAGAGTCTTCTCGACCCTAACCCTAGCTTAAGAAAATGAGAGGAGAAGGGGAAAATTCAAGAGGAGAGGAAGTTAGATTTTTATCATCATGCCCACCAAGCCCACCCTTCTCGCCCGTATATAGTGAGAGGAAAGGATTCACAAAATTTATCAAAAATGCCCCTCACCCAGGTTACATAATGCGTGAGTAATAAAAGTGCGCAAAATATAACAATGCGGAAAAGTAAAAATACAATGCAAAAGAAGATACGCGTCGTGACCCTCTGCGTGGGCCCATAACATTATGTTACTTTTTCTCTCATGTCGTATGTGTTGCTAGCCAATTTATTTCTGTCCCCATGCTACTAATTGTGTTGCCCCGGTGAGGGTTATTTATTATAAATAGGGCCCTCGAGCTGTATCACTATTTTTCTCTACTCCATCATTAGAGATTCATGCTTATTTTAATGTTGATTGGGCAGGAAATGTCATTGATCGGAGATCTACTATATGTTTTTGTGTGCTTCTCTGAGACTCTTTAATCTGGTGGTAATAAAAACATCGGGTTGTGATTTCTTGATTCATTATTGAGGCTTAGTAGGATCTGTTGGAGTTTCTGAGGTGATCTCAAAGCAATCAACAGTTAGTCTTGCTGCCAACGCAATATGAGCCTATAGGGTCGCACATAAAAGCGTTTGGAGAAATTGGAGAAAGGATTGTGTTGGCCTTATTCATATTGGATATGAGTGGAGGACCAATCCTGTGACTGCTTGGAATTAAGTTGAGAATGTCTCAACGGGAAATCGTTTAAAGGGTTTAAACGAATGGATTTATTCATGACAAATTCGGCTAAAGGGTTTAACCGAATTATGTCAAAATCGGCTAATGTGATTAACCGAATTATGTTGATTCGACTAATGAAATTCGGCTAATATGATTAACCGAATTTATTACAGATTCGACTAAAGGGTTTAGCCGAATCCGGTCAGTTCGACGAAATGGTTTCGCCGAATTTATATAGCCGAATGGTTAGTCGAATTCGGCGAATGTCATTAGTCGAATTCGGCGAATATCATTAGTCGAATTAGGAGAATGTAAATCTGGACTGATTTTCTGTTTTTCCTTCTGGTCTGCGGATAGTCGATTTTATGCCTAGCGTATAAAAGGACGTGATTAGGGCTTCGGCAATGACGGTTTTTCAGATCGAGCCTTTTCGCGAGAGAACAGACGACGGAAGTGTTCAGGCTGTTCTCGTTCCGTCCGCCGATCGACGTTCCGCCGCCGCTAGTCGCCGCCGCCGGTCGCCGCCTCCTCTGGATCGGACCTAGCAGTCCGTGAGGACGTTGGGAGCTTCCTTCTCCGACCTAGTTCTTGTGCGACAAGAAGCTAGGGTTCTTCATCGCTTGTGTGGACTTCTGTAGAGGGATCGATCTATTTCGATCCTTGAAGAACTCAAAGCAGATTTCAGATTTCTCTTGGAGCATCTAGGTTGGATTTGATCCAATCCCGCAAAGGTAATTTTCATACCTAGTAGTTTTGATTAACTTCTTGATTCAATGTTCATGGCCCGATCCAAACTCTTTTGGGTTGTTCTCTTTATTTCCGCTGCGCCTACATATGATGTATGGTTGTAGAAAACCCAACAAGATCAATGACACCACTATTGTTGAAGTTAGTTGGCTCAGACGCCTTCTTACATGAATGAGTTTATCGTTTATGGTCCCACTCCATTATATTGTGATAATATTAATATTGTTCAGATTGCTTCCAACCTGGTGTTTCATGAAGGGATGAAACACATAGATGTCAATTGTCAATGTACAGGACAATATCCACATTACGAATTACCGCATGTTACCTCTCAATTGCAACTTTCTTCACGAAGACCCATAATGTTCAAAGGCACTCCTTAGTGGGCAAGTTTTGAATCTTTTGATGGTAAATCATCATGAGTTTGAGTTTGTTAATTTTTTTCTGGCTTGTTACCTGCTTCTTAGCCATCTATTTGTTCCAAACTAGTGATTGTTTCAATCATGAGTTTGAGGAGTGTGTTAGAGAATATTATGCATTTGCTTACTTTACTTTCTGTTGCTTGGTCTGCCAGCCTCATTTGTTGTATATATACGCACCTTTGGGATGCATAAGATTCTATTCCATTTATTCTAACAATGTCTACTAGGGTATACCTTGCCTATCTATAAGATGAATAAAAATGTAATATAGATAAAGCTGTCACTTAAAACCGAAAATCGTAAACCGAACCGGAACCGCAAAAAATCAGACCGAACCGCTCACGAATTATTTGGGTTCTGGTTTAAATTTTGGAACCGTGAACAACATTGGTCCGGGTGTGGTTCTTTCATTTTATTATCCGGACCGGAACCGCAATATATAAGTCTCAAGCGGTTTAAATTTTTTAGAACCGATCTGAACCGGACCGAAGCAGAACCGAACTGCAACCCGTTTATTATTATTATTAATATTATAATATTGTTATTTTTATAATATATCTAGCTATAATAGTTATACTTACAATTATGGGTGAAACTGGTGCGGTTTGAACCCAAACCGCAATCGCAACAAAGGGGGTCGGTTTTGGACTGAACAAAATCGCACCGCACCAAAACCGTGCTGTGTGGTTTGACATTGGTGCAGTTGGAAGTCGGTGTTTGCGGTGTATTTTCGGTTTTTATACAGTCATAATGTATTTTCAATTTTACTCACATATTTTTCTGAAATATTTTGTTTACTCTAAAAATATAGATGATATACACACACTATTTTATAGTAATCATGAAAGACAAATGTAATTGTAGCTGATAAATTAGTTAAATTGAATTAACTAATATATTATTCAAACAAAATTTTAATTGTAAAATAAGATTTCAAGAGCAACAATTCTAAGTTGTTTACCATATGTTGAGTCGTGATCTTCAACAACATGAACATTGCATCAACATTACACGATCGTGATCTTTGAAATTTTAAAATCTGTGCTGTCTGGTGCAATTTTGTGGTTTCTGTTTTTAACTTTCAGCCCGACTTACTATATCTTTATTATATAAGGGAAGAGAAAATCACCCATGGTGTAACTTTCGGATACCCAAAATACCCCTACAAAATCTCTCCATTTACAATTGAGTGATTTTTTGATCATTTCTTTTTCCCCAACACCAACCGAAAATCCCTTTCACTTTATTTCAAATCCAAATTAAATGAACCCTTGCTGCTCCCCAAAAATCAGTTCTACATGTTGCTCCCCTCGATTGTTGTCTGCCTCCTTGACCCCAGCCACGCCACCTCTAAAAAAAGACTTCTGCTTCCTTGGCAGAGCCTCGCCTACTACACGAAATTCTTGAATCATACATGTTAGGGGTAAGGCCTAACCCGTACCGGTGGGCAATACCAGCTACTCAAATACCGCACCGCGCGAAGCAGTCCACGACAATGATCCATAGTGGCTCCCAATCCGGAGCCCCTAACAGGGCCGCGGCCCCCACACCCCAACCCGTCTCCTCAACCAGTTTAATTGAGGCGGGTTGTTGAGGCTGGGATTCGATCCCCAGACCTCCTTGATAAGGAGCCTTCAACACGGCCATCATCACCAACTGAGCCGAATCCCAGCCTCAACAACCCGTCTCAATTAAACTGGTTGAGGAGACGGGTTGGGGTGTGGGGGCCGCGGCCCTGTTAGGGGCTCCGGATTGGGAGCCACTATGGATCATTGTCGTGGACTGCTTCACGCGGTGCTGTATTTGAGCAGCTGATATTGCCCACCGGTACGGGTTAGGCCTTGCCCCTAACATAAAAGTGCACTTTTATGTTATGGGTAAGGCTTCACCCGTACCGGTGGGCAATACCAGCTGCTCAAATACCGCACCACGTGAAGCAGTCCACGGCAATGATCCATAGTGGCCCCCAATCCGGAGCCCCTAACAGGGCCGCGGCCCCCACACCCCAACCCGTCTCCTCAACCAGTTTAATTGAGGCGGGTCGCGGCTCAGTTGGTGATGAGGGCCGTGTTGAAGGCTCCTTATCAAGGAGGTCTGGGGATCGAATCCCAACCTCAACAACCCGCCTCAATTAAACTGGTTGAGGAGACGGTTTGGGGTGTGGGGGCAGCGGCCCTGTTAGAGGCTCCAGATTGGGGGCCACTATGGATCATTGTCGTGGACTGCTTCGCGCGGTGCGGTATTTGAGCAACTGGTATTGCCCACCGGTACGGGTTAGGCCTTACCCCTAACAATACAGCTCCTCCTCCACACGACATCCCCAGGTACTTCTCGACTGCTGCCCGCCGCATTGACCCAGGCCATGCCACCTCTACAAAATGTCCTCTGCTTCCTCCTTGGAAAAGCCTCGCCTCCTCCACATCTCCTCCACAGAGCCTCCTCCGTAACTCCTCCTCGGCGGCTACTCCTGCTCGCGCTGCTGCAACTCCTCTTCAGGTCTGCCGACTTTGAATTTTATTTGCAATGTTTTTGTCTACTATAAAGGTTCAAATGTTTTAGAAAGGTTCATAAAAGTTTAAGTTTAGTCTTTTCCTCTAACTTTTTTGAAATCAAAACTTTATGAAATCTGAACTTAAGCTTTTATGAAATCTGAACTTAAACTTTTATAATGTTGCCGGCCACGACCAATGTCGGTGCCCACGACTAATGTCGGCGCCCAGGACCAATGTCGCCGCCCCCGACCAATGTCGTCGCTCCGCACAGGGTCCCCCGTGCACGATTGCTCGTATATTATACAAAAAATACTCCCGCTTGGTGTAACGCGACGCCCGGGCCTCAGACTTCGAAGTCCCTCTTGCAAAAAACACCGAACGGGTATACTTTGTTCCTCCGGTTTTTTATTTTTGACCTCCCTCATTCATTCCACCAAGTTTGATTTTGGTTCTGGTTGGAACCGATTGGAACCGGACCGAACCGCATAGAACCAGACCGAACTGTTACTGGCCGGTTTGGTTTTGGTTCTTGTTGAACCGTAACCGGAACCGTTAACACAACGGTTCTAAAAATTATACTGAAACCGGAACCGGAACCAGAACCGGTCAAACCAAATACGGTTTTGGTTCTAATTTGAAGAACCGTTACCTTAGCGGTTCGGTTCACGGTTTTAGTAGGCCCACAACAAAAAAGAAGAGTGCTTTCCTTACAAAAATTGAGTTCCCTCACACTTGCAGATCAATTATAACATTTACATTCTGCTCTAGTCTCTAGATTCCATTAAGTATCACAGTATGGGTATTTCTCTGTTATTTTTTTTGTTGCTATTTGATTATTTATGGAGTTTGGTTTAGTTTCTAACTTAACACGTCAGTATTCTCTGTTACTGCAACTTCAGTTCATAGATTACAACATATTTGTGTTTATGCATGTATATGGTGGCATGATTGATTTTTAAAATTGCAATTATACTTCTCTTGGTGTTTAGATTTTCTTCCCTATGGCTAGGGCATGAATCTCATACACATGATTTTCATTTTTGTCGGGCATTTCAGTGTTGGATCATGATTGTAATTCTAGTCTTATGTTTATTTGTTAATTTACGCTCTACTTATATAGAGCTATATTGCATGCAGCTTTGCTTCATTCGCCAGTTTAGGGGCTCAATTACGAGGTCCGATTACTTAGCCTTGCGGCTAGGTTTTGTCACTGTGAGTTGACCTTTGTTGCTTATGATTTGTGTTAAATATAATGGATCATAATACCATTCTTTTTGCACCTCACACATTGGAAACTGAGCACATTGTCTTGCCACCACAACCAAGCGGACAAATTTATAGTTTTCGACGATGTATCTACACTTAAATGAATGCAAATAGGCATGCAACAAATGCGGATGAGATATTGACTAGCTTGGCACTAATGTGATATGCTTGTATGATTCACTCGTGCAAATAATTTCGACATGCAATAAATTAAACAGTGGAAATTTAAAGCTTGCACAATTAATTACAGAACCTAAATCAAATTACGATGATAGATAATGATTGCATGCAAACGAGAGTACTCAAATTTAAAGTGCGGGGCGAAAACATTTACTCGTCTACTGAAGGAGTGATGCAAACGAGATCTCTAGGGTTTGGAGCTTGTCGTTTTGGTGGTGGGAGAATTTTTCGGTGAAGTTTCCGGTGATGCAAGTTTGCTAGTGGAGGTACGGTGATGCATGGATCATCGAAATGTGGTGGGGTGCATTGGGGGAGCTGCTGGGGTTGGTGAAGGGACATAGAAACTTTGGAAGGTGAAAAGGGTCTCGGGTTGGGGATGAGCTAGGAGGCGGGGGTTCATTGATCGCCAACGGATGGAGGGAAAGCCGATGATACTGGGGTGAAGGGAAACAACAAATTTGGATTGAGGGGGAAGAGAAGGTGGTTGGGTCCCTCGACGGAGTTGTGGAGAGGGAGACAAGGCCGGATAGAGTGTCTGGGCTGGAGCGGATGGCAGGGGACTCCGTGGTTGAGTGAGGGAGACACCTGCAACGGCTGCTAGAGGAAAAGGGATCGGTGGTAGCGCCGGAGGAGGGTTGCGATGGGACAACGATTGGAGTGGTTTTGCGCTTTGACACCCTAAGGAGTCACGCAATCGACATAGAACACGACCTCTAGGTTTCAGATTTTTCCAAAACTTCTCAATCCTTAACCCTGGTCTAATACAATGTATAAATAAATAATCGGGTTTAGATTAAATGTCGTGAAGGGCCCAGATTGTAAGATCGCATGATTTACGTTTAACCTTTAAATACCACTTGAAAAAGACACATATATATGAAAATTTGAGTCACTTACTTTCGCTGGCTCCAATTGTCCATGACTATCCTATAGTTGCTGATCACAGAGATTGACCCATCGGGACCCTGAGCCTGAGGTGCATGATCAAAATTAGGTGGTTTGATCCCCATCAATTATCCTTAGCTTTGAAGCATTCATCCCTGATGAATGATGACTGTCATGCTCCTGGTACAAGCCAGGTGAGAATCGGCAAAGCTCCTCAGATGCCACATAAGCATCAACAGTGACTGGGCGTCTCCTTCAGTATGGTAGATAGCATGTTGTATGTCCATATAATGTGTCTCTATCTCATAGTCCAAACTAATTGTAGCGCCTTATGAGGTCATTAGCCTTGTTGTATGTTATGAACTAGCAAGAAGGAAGGAGAGAAATAGAGGAAACTAGAGAGGAATGAGAGATTAGGGTTAGGGGTTGAGGGAGAAGAGAGGGAAACCTGATAGTTCTTTGATAATCCTCCTCCAAGCAGCCCCCGGGCTATAAATACCCGGGGAAAAGAGGGGGCCGGCCGGCCCCCTCAAGTGTGGCTGAACCGGAGTGGTTCAGCCCCGTTCTGGCTAGTTTATTGAGTGGGGGCTGAACCGGATGGTTCAGCCCCGTTGTCTTGCGCCCGCCCTTTGGTTCGCCGCGAGTACTTATGTCCCGAGAACCCAAGCGGGTGTTGGGGCATAACATTCCCCTCCCCATCAAGCACCAGCTTGTCCTCAAGGTGGAAATCTGGAAATCGCTCGCGGAACTCTAACAAGTCAACCCACGAGTTGTGCTCTGCATCCATATGCTTCCATTTGACAAGCACTGCTGGTCGATATTCCGTGCCCGACTTCTTCCACTTGGTCAACAAAATGGCCTCGGGTGATGGCCGCAACTCGCCACTGTTGGTCGCCTCGGGAAGGAAAGGACTAGCCTGAACGGAAGCCCCGAGCTTCTTCTTCAAAACAGAGACATGAAATGTCGGGTGGATGCGAGACCCCGCCGGAAGATCCAAGGTGTAGGCGACTGGTCCCACACGACGCAGAATGCGGAACGGCCCGTAGTAACGCGGGGCGAGTTTCTGATTTGTCCTCCGAGAGACCGACAACTGGCGATAAGGTTGGAGCTTGAGGAAGACCTCATCGCCCACCGCGAATTCCCGCTCGGTGCGGTGTTTGTCTGCCTGTGCCTTCATGCGGTCCTGAGCGACCCGCAGATTGTCCCGTAATAAGGCTAAGGTGCGATCCCGGTCCTGAAGTGTCTGCTCCACAGCTGGAAGAGCGGTGCTGGTGGGCTCATAAGAACTCAACGTAGGAGGAGGGCGGCCGTATACCACCTCGAAGGGGGTGAGCTTGCTAGCTGTGTGGAAAGACGTGTTGTAGCAGTACTCCGCCCAATGCAACCATCGGGTCCACGTGCGCAGCTCATCCATCACAAAACATCGTAAGTAGGTCTCCACTCCCCTGTTGAGGACCTCCGTCTGACCGTCCGTCTGGGGATGGTGGGCTGTGCTCATGCGTAACGTAGTACCCTGTAATCGAAAGAGCTCCTTCCAAAAAATGCTGACAAAAACCGGATCCCTGTCGGAAATGATGAAGCGCGGAATCCCATGGAGGCGCACAATCTCCCGCACAAATAACTCTGCAACTGTCTCCCCAGAGTACGGATGGCTCAAGGGAAGGAAATGACCATACTTAGAGAGCCTGTCTACCACCACCAGGATGACGGTCTTGCCTTGGGACTTGGGCAGTCCGTCAATGAAGTCCATGGAAATGGTGTCCCAAATCTGGTGCGGAATCTCTAGCTGAGTGAGAAGCCCGGCTGGTGAGGTGGTCTCGTACTTCTGCCGCTGGCAGATCTCACACTCCCGCACAAATTGCTGGACATCGCGTCGCATTCCCTTCCAGAAGACATTTGCCCTGAGCCGCTGAAGTGTCCGCAGAATCCCAGCATGGCCGCCTGTGGGAGAGGCGTGAAACTCCTGCATCATCGCCGTCCGCCATGACGATGCAGAGGGAATGACTATTCTGCCCTGAAAGTAAAGCCGCTGGCCCTGAAGGTGATAGCCCGACTCTGTAGCCTGACCCTGCTGCAGTGCCTTAACAATAGTGCGTAGCTCGGGATCCTGGAGTACCGCTGCCTGTATCTCGTCCAAGGTGGTGATCACCGGCCTCGACACGTGTGAGAGAGAGCTTTCAGGTAGGCGGGAGAGTGCGTCGGCAAGCACATTGTCTGCCCTGCTTGTACACGATCTCGTAATCGTAACCCATCAACTTGGTCAACCACTTTTGCTGCAGTGGGGAAGCCAACCGCTGCTCAAGGAAGTGCTTCAAACTCTGGTGGTCCGTGCGGACCTGGAAGTGCTGTCCCAAAAGATAGGGCCGCCACATTTCGACTGCATGGATAATGACCAACATCTCCTTCTCGTACGTCGAAAGTCCCAACGTCCGAAGGGCCAAGGCCTTGCTGAAGTATGCGAGTGGACGACCCTCCTGCATCAAGACTGCCCCGAGGCCGACGCCCGAAGCATCAGTCTCCACCACAAACTCCTTGGCGAAATCCGCCAGTGCTAACACCGGCGTAGTAGTCATGACTTGCTTCAAGGCCCGGAAGGCCTCGTCCGCCTCGGTGCTCCACTGGAACGCATCCTTCTGCAACAGCTGGGTAAGAGGTCGAGCGATCTTGTCGTAGTCCTTCACAAAACGGCGGTAGTACCCCGTCAGGCCGAGGAAGCCGCGCAAGGCTCGCACCGTCGTGGGCTGGGGCCACAACACCATACTAGCAATCTTCTGTGGATCCGCCTGGACCCCACGGGTCGAAACTAGGTGTCCCAGGTACTCGGCCTCCTTCTGTCCGAACGAGCACTTGGACCGTTTGACGTATAGCTGGTGCTCCCGCAGTATGGTGAGGACATGTCGAGCGTGCTCCAAATGGTCGTCCCAAGTCCTGCTATATATTAGTATATCATCAAAAAATACCAGGACATACCGGCGAAGAAGTGGTCGGAAGATCTCGTTCATCACCGCCTAGAAGGTGGAGGGAGCGTTAGCCAACCCGAACGACATCACCAAGAACTCATAGTGACCGTCGTGGGTGCGAAACGCCGTCTTGTGGACATCCTCTTCCTTCATTCGAATTTGATGGTAACCGGACCGGAGGTCCAGTTTGGTGAACAGACTTGCTCCATGCAGCTCATCCAGCAACTCTTCAATCATTGGAATGAGAAACTTGTCTCTGATAGTGGAGCTATTCAGCCCCCGGTAGTCGACGCAGAATCGCCACGAGCCGTCCTTCTTCTTGACCAAGATGATCGGAGAAGAGAACGCGCTTGTACTGGGCCGAATGATGCCTGTCGCCAGCATCTCCCGCACGCTGCGCTCGATCTCTGCCTTCTGAATGTACGGGTAGCGGTAGGGACGGATATTGGTGGGGTCCGCCCCCGTCTTCAGCTGTATCTGGTGGTCTCGGAAACGCGACGGGGAAGAGTGCGTGGCTCCTGGAAGACGTCCTCGAACTGTGCTAAAAGGAGCTGTATCTGGTCAGGCTCCGCCAGCGTATCGGACCCCTCGGCATCCACCCCGAGTATCATGGCCATCATGCTGCCCTGCTCCTCCAATCTCTGAAGGCTTCAAAGCGAGATCTCCTTGAGGGGGGAAGATCGTATGCCGTGTAAGCAGTAATCCGTCCCCTGCTGCGTGAACTCCAGTGTCATGCGGTCCCAGTCCGTGGTCACCCGCCTCAGTTGGTGGAGCCACTGCACCCCAAGTACCATATCAGGTCCCCTAATCGAAAGGAGGTAGATGTCGGTGCGGCACACATATCCTGGAAGATGTAACTCCACGCCCTTCAGTGCCCCTTCGCACCTCAGCTTGCTGCCATCCGCGACCATAACCTGAAAAGCCGCGTCCCTGTCGACTGGATGCCCTGCCTTCAGCGCCACCTCAGGATTGATGAAGTTGTGGGTGCTCCCACTATCGATGAGGATGGTTACCCTTTCCTTGCTAATCCTGCCCTTGATCCGCATAGTGAGGGGTGCCACACACCCCTGCATGGCCTGTATCGAAACTCCAAACTCGGCCAAATCCAACCCCTCCTCTTCCTCGAGGCTCGGGTAATCCTCCTCCTCGTCCTCCTCGCGCAGCATGAAGACTTGCACCTTTTGGCAGCGGTGCCCCAGCGCGTACTTCTCATCGCAGTTGAAACACAATCTCTTCTCCCTTCTGGCCTGTAGCTTGGGCCAAGTGAGTCGCGTCACGGTCGGTCGAGCTGTCGGTGGCTGCTCCCTTCTACCTGCTGCTGGAGCGGTCGGGATCCTTGGTGGGGCCCGGTTTTTCCGACGGTTGAAGCGCTCCTCTTGTATGCGAGCCAGACTGATGGCATGACTCAGACTGCGCGGCATGTACGCATGGACCTCATCCCTCAAATGGTCCCGCAAGCCGGATATGAAACAGCTGAGGAGCATCTTTTCCTCCCAATTGACCCGATTTGCCAGTTTCTCAAAATCCACCCGGTACTCCATCACCGTACCCTTCTGACGGAGTTTCTGTAGCGTGGCTTGCACATCCTCATACTCCAACGGCCCAAAGCGTGTCACGAATCCTTCCACAAAGTTGGTCCATGTTGCGTATCCGTAGGCCCGTATGAACCACTGAGCTCACTGGTATGCGTCATCTTCCAGATGGAAGGACGCCAACTGTACCCACTGGTCATCTGGAATCTCCTGGTAAGTGAAAAACAACTCCGCCTTCTACACCCATTCCAAAGCATCCCCGCTGCGGTACTTAGGGAAATTCATACGAGTTCTCTTCGGAGGCATGTACGGTCGTTGTTGCATATCCCCATGTCTCCCGTTGGCCTCCGGTCCGTGCTGTGGTCGGCCGTAAGGGTCCTGGAGATTCGCTCCCCCTTGGCCGCCGCCCCATTACTGTCCTCCGCCTTGAAATCCCTGCCTGAGAGGTTGCTCGTGCCATGTTTCGCCGTTTCCGAACCTCATCGGGCCTCCAACGTGTTGTGGCGTAGGTAGGAGGCCCATTCCTCCTCCGAAAATGACGTCGACAGCCCCCGGTGGTCGATATGGGACTGCTAGGGCCTCTCGGCCCCTCCACAGGGCAGCCCCGACCCTCTCCTGGGCGGCGGAAGGACCGCCTGGCCTGCTACTTGGCTGCACAGCCGGGTGCGGCTGCTACTGGGCGGCCCAGGCCGGCGGTTGGCGTGGGGGGGGGGGGAGCCGCCCCCTGGCCGACCGTAGCCGGACCCCTCCGGACCCGACGGCCAGCCCGCCTGGCTGTGCAGAGCCCCGCCCCAGGCAGGGGCCGATCCGGCGCCGGCTGGCTCCGTGCGTCCCGGATCGGTCCCGATCCCGCCAGGGATAGTCACGCCCGAGCCGGCCGACCCTCCGTTGGTTGCCGGCGGCGCATTGTGTGACGCCTCCGCCTCGGAATTGCTGCCCGAAACCGCTTTTCCCTTCAAGGACTGCATCAACAACGCCTTGATCTCCTCCATGCGTCCGTCCAGACGTTCCTCCATTTTTTTTGTGGACGTTTTCACGTGATCTTCGATTGCCGCCACCGAATCCGCCAACCCTACGTAGTTCTCCTCTAGGGTTGCCAATCGTGTGGTTTCCACCTCCGAGCGTGTCACCATGGTCGCAGGAAGGTTGCTCTGATACCAAATGTTATGAACTAGCAAGAAGGAAGGAGAGAAATAGAGGAAACTAGAGAGGAAGGAGAGATTAGGGTTAGGGGTTGAGGGAGAAGAGAGGGAAACCTGATAGTTCTTTGATAATCCTCCTCCAAGCAGCCCCCGGGCTATAAATACCCGGGGAAAAGAGGGGGCCGGCCGGCCCCCTCAAGTGGGGCTGAACCGGAGTGGTTCATCCCCGTTCTGGCCGGTTTATTGAGTGGGGGCTGAACCAGATGGTTCAGCCCCGTTGTCTTGCGCCCGCCCTTTGGTTCGCCGCGAGTACTTATGTCCCGAGAACCCAAGCGGGTGTGGGGGCATAACATTGTAGATGTCAGAGGTCCTATAAATGGTGTAAGACGCAGTTGAAGTGGAAGATGAGTTTGGGGTGGAGGGTAAGGTTGAAGTTGATATGGAGTGTCAGGCTAAAGGTCTCAATAACTAAGTGACTCATTATCTAGATTCAAATCATCTACATTGAATAATTCTTTTGAAGATTATAATTGTTAGAACTATGCTTTCAACCAGAATTAATTGGTTGTAGGTAGAGAAGAAATGATCTATATTAAGTGCACAATGTTATATGTGTTTCTCAATGTGAGAGTGAGACTATATTCTCACCATGCCCAAGGTCTTTGTTCAATAACATATGAACTATTTTTTTAAATTTGGTGAGACGTGGGAATAGGCTGTTGGACCTAGCCCATATGACTATCCTATAGTTGCCAATCACAAAAATTGACCCATCGTGACCCTGAGGTTCATGATCAAAATTAGATGGTTGATTCCCATCAATTCTCCCCAGCTTTGAAGCATTCATCCCTGATGAATGATTGTTGTCATGCTCTTGGTACAAGCTAGGCGAGAATCGAGCAAGCTCCTCAGATGCCACATGAGTATCAACAATGAATGGGCGTCTTACTCAGTATGGTAGATAGCGTGTTGTAGGTCCATCGAATGTGTCTCTCTCATAACGTCTTGTTGTAGATTTTGAAGGTCCCATAAGTGGTGTAAGCCGCTGTTGAAGTGGAAGCTGAGTTTGGGGCGGAGGGTAAGGTTGAGGTTGATATGGAATGTCAGGCTAAAGGTCTCAATAACTAAGTGACTCATTATCTAGATTCAAATCCTCTACATTGAATAATTCTTTTTATGATTATAATTGTTAGAACTATGCATTCAACCAAAACTAATTTGTTGTAGGTAGAGAAGAAATGATTTATATTAAGTGCACAAGACTATATTAGTTTCTCAATGTGACAGTGAGACTATATTCTCTACCCTGTTAAGGTCTTTGGTCTCTAACATGTGAACTATTTTTTTTAAATTTGGTGAGACGTGGGAGTAGGCCATTGGTCCTAGACTACTCTGATACCATATTAAAAGCTATGTATCCAACCCAAAATCAATTGTAGTCCTAGACTACTCTGATACCATATTAAAAGCTATGTATCCAACCCAAAATCAATTGTAAGTAGGGGCGCATGATCTATGTTAATTGCACCAGGATACACGGATTTCTAGATAGAGAGATTATATTCTCAATAATAAGTTACCTTTGATTACTTTTAAAATGCTGACAACTAGTGTTTTTTTTTCTTCATCCTTGAAAAATGTGGTAGCAACTTATCTGTAGATAGTGAATATTTGTAAGGACATCTCCCACGCTTGTTATTTTGTGAATCATGGGATTAGTTTTCTTCATTGTTGGGAATAAATTGAACCTAAAATTGTGTCATCACGAAGAATAGCTTTGATTTTTCCTCCGTTTTACCATTATACTACCTTTGCATATTTTTCTTTGGAAGCTGTTTGTCACCATATGCTGTGTTACGTTGTCATTTCAGAATCACAAACTTCCACACTCTTACAATTTTCATAAATATATGGTTCGGGGCATGGAGGATGAGTTTCATGGAAGTGTTGGGATCAGGTAAACTCCCATGATATTTGGATTCTTGGTTCATTTGTAACTTTGCGGTTGTATTCCTCCCAACCTCTTACAAGCATTTACATCTTATAAAACAGCAAATGTGTGCGTGCCATTTCCCCATTTTACTGCCTGTTAATTGCATGCTCACCTACTATGGGGTTTCATTTGTCATTATCCTGTTCTCATGCTTCAAAACATTCTAAGCCAATCCAGCATTTACTAAATGTTAATTTTCACTGTATAATCAATGGAGACGTTACTAGAATATTGTTGGTTAAATGCACTTTTAGCTATGGGTATTATTGAGTATCTTAAATTTTAGTACACATGCAAGATTCCTACGTGATAAAGATGTGAGGTGTAGATAAAGATGTGATACATAGAATCCAAGCAGGTTGGTTGAAGTGGAGAGGCGCGTCTGGGATCTTATGTGATCGTAAAGTACCATTAAAACTTAAAACAAGTTTTACCGTACTGCAATTAGGCCAGCAATGCTCTACGGTTCTGAGTGTTGGGCATTGAATGGTGTACATGAGCAAAAAATGGGAGTTGCGAAGATGAGAATGCTTAGGTGGATGTTGATAGGAAATAGGATTTTCTGTATATTCACAATTGAACAAAGTAATACATATACATGAATAACGGAGGATGATCCTAACACCCGAGGTGACTATAGGCTAACACTACTACTCAATATACAACATATCTAACACCCCCCCCCCCCCCCCCCCCAAACTCACGGGGGATCATACACCGAGAGTTTGGACAGTAGATAGGCATGCTGGGTCTTCGTCTGCGGCTTTGTCATCAAATATGCAATCTGCTGCTCTGAAGGAATAAAGGAAGGGGCAAGAGTGCCCTGACTATAGTGCTCACGCAGGAAGAAAACATCCACCCCGATATGCTTGGAGAGAGAATGCTTCACTGGGTTTAGAGTAATCTGAATGGCACAGGTGTTATCACAATAGAGGGGAGTGGGATCTGGAGAAGAGACACCAAGGTCCTCAAGAAGCCAACGAAGCCAAATAATATCCTCAGCGGTGGTAGCCATGGCTCGAAGCTCAGCCTCAGTGCTGGAACGAGAAACACCAGTCTGTTTCTTGGACTTCCATGCAATAAGTGAAGAACCCAAGAACAAACAAAAATCAGTGACAGAACGATGGTCAGCGAGATCAAAAAAGACTTGGAATGAAACTATAAGGAAAGATATGATGTACTTAGGTATTAATGAGGCTATGATTAAAGATAGGGCGCAATGGTGACAAAGGATCCATATAGCCGACCCCACTATGGTGGGATAAAGGCTTCAGTGTTGTTGTATGTAAGATTCCTACGTGCAATTAATTAAATACTAGAAAATTAACACTCGCACAAATGATTACAATTGATCATTGATAGAGCTTATAACACCCTAACTCAGTTTTACCACAAATCAGCAGTCTGGCCGGGCCCCGTGATAAGAAGCAAACCAAGTAGCGGTAATAAAAATGGTACATAGCAGGCATAAATAAAAAAATTGCTAAAAGAGTACTTACAGCGGAAGTAATAAAAAAGACTAAGGTTAAATGTGTACCTCAAAATCTGATTTCACAGAGCCACTAAATTTGAAAGAGTCCAAAATACTTGAAATACTGAAACCTTATACATGGTCTGATACAAGAAACATTAGAGAGTCTGGATACATGCCCAATATAACGATACAGTACAGAAGGAATAAACTACTGAAAGAAAGCAAACTATAAGGGGAACAACGGCAAACGCGTTCATCCTAGGCGCAACACCCCACCTGTGACCCCTGTAATAATAAGCCCATAAAAATGGGTCAGCCCAACTGGAGAGTAAGAAAAACCATTCTTCTTAGTGACACTAAAAATAATTTATAAAGAACATGATTTCTTGCTTTCTCTTTTGAAAACGATACTGTTATTCTACAAAAGTAAACTATTTATACAATGCTATAATATGCATGCTTTTCTATAAAATGCTTATCATAAATGTCTGTTCTAGTTTGTAAACATCTTAAGCATAATTATTCAAGTTCCAAAAAGAACGGTTAACTATAATACCATTTCTAAATTTTGTCGTATGCTGAGTGATGTTTATCTAGTGATTATCCTTCTTAAAATCTTATACTGAGAAAACTGTTTATGCGCAATCTAGCGATTCGAGTCCCAACTAACGAACGCAGAGGTTCTAGTGTCTCACGGACATAGACTCGCATCTTCTGAATTTCTGATGGAGAAAACGTCTCCCTGCAATTGAGGCTCAAAGGGTCTACTACGCCCCATGAGTAAGATAGTGCGCCTCTATCTAACACGATGGAGAGAATCTCAATCATGCCTCCTAATTATTTTAAATAACAGTCGGTTCTCTTATACATTCACTTGAAAGATGCAGGTCGTATTTTACGCTAAGGGAATGCCCAGTACACATTTTCTGGAGCATAATATATAATTGAACGTCTAAAGAAATACGTGGTTAAGAGTGCTATACAAACTCATGCATTTCATATGGTTTAATCTCATTTCTGAACATTTTAACTGGTGCATAATACTATGTGATATATCTAGCCAAAAAGAATAGAATTTCTTACCGTAATATTACGGCGTTCGTACACAAGACGTGGCGGCATGGTTCCTTTTAGATTACTTTGCAACGCTTGACGAATGGGCAAAATTTGTCGGAGAGAACTACCCTAACTCCTGGTTGAGGAAACAAAATCCACTACCACTATCAACTGTAATAAGACAGGTAAATGTCAAAATCATCATCACTGGACCACCAACAAGTGAGGAGGAAGGAAGGGGAACAACAGTTACTTACCCACGGACAGAAAACGGAACTAATTCACACTGTTAAGGGTTCAGACGGCGGCTAGGGCACGGCAGGAAACGTCGATCGAAGCTTGGAGTCGAAGGAACCTCACCGGGAAAAACTTCCGAGAGCGACAAACTCGTTGTCTCCTGCGCCTGAGGGGTCTGCGCCTACCGTCGGTTTCTGCGAAGGAGAGGCTAAACGGGAGTTTACGAGAGGGAGGAGGTGGCTCCTAACATCAGTCGCTGTTGACGATCAGGGGGAGGGAGCGAGGGGCGCCGATCGATAGGAACGAGAAGCCCTACCTCCTATCTCTCGCTCGGGTCGAGAGGAAAAAGAACTGAGCGATGGTTGTTCCTCTCTGTCGAGCGACTCAGAGCGATTAAAAGGACTAACAACAGTTTCGTTTATGTGTGGAGGGGAAAGGAACTGACGCGCTGCTCTATTAACTGCCAAATCGTGCCTTGCGACTTTTCTTAAATTGAATATTCATCATTAATTCTTAGGAGAAAATTTTAAACCTTTTAAATCGTAATCCAAACTTGTCAAACCTTAGTAACCGCTAAAACTACGCACTACGTCCTCACATAAATATCAAAATGCGTCAATTGAAATTTCGAATACTTTCGTTAATGAATTTAATGATGCGCATCCATTGACCATAATAAAAATTGTACCTCACCCCGACGTTGGCTTGATCAATCTTGCTCGAGATCGGTCTCTGCGATCAAAATTTAATTTTGCGTATTAAATTACGGTTGTTACAGAGCTAATTTATAATAATCTCACGCAAATGGAAGTGCTAGAAATTAAGTATGGTGCTAAGAGAAATTAAATATGTAATTTAAAAAAGGTGCAAACAATACTAGCTAAATATCACTAAATATTTTAGGTAAATCCGTACAATGCAAAGGAATTGAAACTAGATGCAAAGACTCATCGAATAATCAAAGTTCGAGGCGGAAATGATTTAATAGGTGCTTGTATAGGGATTGGAGCTAGACATAGGTGTGAGCATGCGACTTGTGGCGGAATCAATACGCAAATTTGGGGCTTTGCATATTTGAGAATTATAGTGGGAGGAGAAGGGGATTGTTACATGGCTAGAGGAAGTTGGGCTAAGGTTGTCGACCAGGATTTAAGGTTGCAGGAAGTTTGTTGCAGTGTTGGGATGAAGGCCAAAGGTGGGGTTATGTAGAGCTAAGACGGGGTTACAGGCTTCTCCCTTAACGGCGGTAGCGTCTCCGGAGGATGGTTGGAGGAGGAGAAAATGACGGTGTAGGAGAAAATGACGGTGTAGGAGAAAATGACGGTGTAGGATAAGTTTGTTGTAGTGTTGGGATGAAGGCCAAAGGTGGGGTTATGTAGAGCTAAGACGGGGTTACGGGCTTCTCCCTTAACGACAGTAGCGTCTTCGGAGGATGGTTGGAGGAGGAGAAAATGATGGTGTAGGATACAGTGAAGTCAGAACCTGCCTAAGTGGGGTGTGCTCGGCAGGAAAGAGATACCATAATCTCATAAACAAAGACAAGGAAAAAAGAATAACTTCTTGCTTGCCATTCAACTAGCCTAAGGGGGCCCTTAAATAAGAGATATAAGGGTATAAACATAATTAACGACACATAATAATAAAACCTAAAGATACTTGGACTATGACATTAAGGAAATAAACTTAATGAAAGATACAACATAATAACTAAAGACACATCATAATAACTGGCTGTGAATCCCATAACAACTCGCCCGTCCTTTAAATTGAGTTTGTCCTCAAGCTCGAGTGAGGCTTGCACTGCGTGATCATCTGGTTTCTTAATTTCCTGCCAGAACAGTTCCCGGTAGCGAGTCGTTGTAGCGGAAACCACATCGAGCGGTAGGTCGTCATCGTGCTCATGGGTGTTACGAAAGACTGCAGGGATCTGGCGTAGCAGGGGCACTAGCTGTTAGGTCCCCCTCCCCCAAAACACGATCAGGGCTAAGGGAACTTATGCCGATGGCGCCCTACACTATCCAGGCAGGTATACAGGCTGTAGAATACGAATTAGGGCTTCCATATCTCTATTACACCATATTCACAATATATATAACTCTACAAGACTCTAAACGCACAACACACATCTAACACACGCTAACACTCCTCATGGTAGGTGAAAGATATTTACTAAACCCATCTTGTCAGAATTCCTAATCATATCATTCGAACTACAACCCTTGGTCAAACAATCTGCAGTCTGATCATTGTTCGAAATGTGACTAAGCTCCAGTGGCCCACTGTCCAGCTTCTCTTTTATGAAGGACTTATCGATCTCGATATGCTTGGTTCTATCATGTTGAACTGGATTGTTTGCAATACTGATGGTTGTCTGGCTGTCACACCACTGCTTCATCCTATCTCCTCGATCCAATTTCAACTCCATTAGCATTCCTTTTAGCCACAAAAGTTCAGCAACCCCCAATGCTATAGCTTTATATTTTGCCTCTGCTGTCGATCTGGCCACCAACGATTGCTTCTTACTCCCCTAGGAGACCAAGTTGCCTCCTACGAATATGCAATAGCCTAAGGTGGATCTCCTGTCGTCTGTACAACTTGCCCAATCAGAGTCACAGTAGCCCTCAATCTTCACGTGTCTGTGCCTTCTGAACAACAACCCCTTTCCAGGGGCAATTTTCAAGTATCGAAGGATCTGGTACACAATATCCATGTGGTCCTAGGGTCATGCATATAGCGGCTCACCACACTCATGGCAAAGGAAATGTCCGGACGCGTGTGACTCAAGTAAATCAGCTTCCCAACTAGTTTCTGGTACATCTCTCGATCAACTAGTTCACCTGCCTCAGCATCTAGTTTACACTTCTGATCGATCGGTGTTGCAGCAGGCCTGCACCCCAACATCCCTGTCTCTGTAAGGAGATCCAAAACATACCTTATTTGGGACAGAACAATTCCCTTTGCACCATAGACAATCTCAATCCCAAGGAAATACCTAAGCAAACCCAAATCCTTTACCTCGAACTCCTTGCCCAACGTCTTCTTGAGGCGGCAATCTCCTGCTCATCGTCCCCTGTGATGATCATGTCATCCACATACACCGCAAGCATGGTGATGTGGTGGCCTTCATTTTCCCTGAAGAACACTGTGTGATCAACATTAATCTGCTGGTATCTCATCCCAATCATGGTCTTGCTGAATCGTTCAAACCACGCACGGGGAGACTGCTTCAAGCCATAGATGGACTTCTTCAGTCTGCAGACTCTGCCTTCGGTCTCGGCTGTACCAAACCCTGTGGTATCTCCATGTACACCTCCCCAGCTAGATCTCCATGGAGAAACACATTCTTCACATTTAGTTGATGCAAATTCCATCCACCATTCGCTGTCAAGCTTATCAGAGTTCGAACGATGCTCATCTTAGCCACGGGTGCAAATGTCTCGTCGTAATCGATGTCATAGGTCTGGATATACCCCTTTGCGACCAATCGAGCCTTATAGTGCTCGACCCGTCCATCCGGGTTCTGCTTCACGGTGAAAACCCACTTGCACCCTACAACCCTCTTGTCCTTTGGTTGGTGTGCCGGCTCCCAGGTCTTGTTCTTCTAAAGAGCTCTCATCTTCTCCTTCATTTTTGCTTGCCACTTTGGTTCAGTTTTGGCAACCTCCCAATTGTTAGGTACAATAATACTATCCAAAGAGGCGATGAATGCTCCACGAGAAGAAGATATATTATCAAAGGAGACAAAAGAAGCAAGGTCCCAACCATACCTATCCGAAGGGTTGCCCGCATTGCTGCTAGTGGTTCGTCAGACCGTGGTGGTGGGAGAGGGAGGAGTGGAAGGAATGATCTCACCAGAAAATAACTGTGGTGGTGGAGGTGCTTTAGGAGTAAATACTGACGTAGACAAGGTGTATGACCCCCCTCCCCTAACTGCAACCGGGTCGGGTCGGAGGCGGGCCTTACCGCCCAAGACGGACACCATATGCTTTCTGAGTGGCACCAACCCACTCTCCAAGCATAAAATGATTGTCTTGTCAGATTATAGAAACTCATCACATCAGATCACATCGGAAGTAATTCAGAAACCAATATATATATATTTAACAAAAGTCGTAGCCATAAGTTTATACATGCGGTCCATTGGGCTAAAGAAAATTACAACACCATCTCTCTGCTTCTACCAAGTGATGTAGGGTAGGCTGTGCCGTGAACTCCTAGAATGCAATCTAGTGAGGTGCAGGGGCTGATTTAAGTAGATCTTTAACTATATGCATGTGACACACATGGCTTGGCGCAAGTGATTAATTTCAACAACAAAATATTATAAAATGACATGCAAACGTTCATAAACAAGAATAAGCAATTTCGTAAGGCTTGAGGCGTGGCTTTCCTCCGCACGGAGGGCCAAAAGAAAGCGCGCGGCGATTCAATCCATCCTGCAGTTAGAGATATCACGAGGCGAACAATAATAAACCTTTTTATTCCAACAAACAACAGATAACCACCGCAGAACAAAGTCTAATACCTTCAACAGTACAAAACACCAAACGAATAATCTGAAATAAGCTTAGGACTGCAGTAAATCAGACAAAACTGAAATTATGGAGGTAAAACGGAGGTTTCCGGGTGATGGGAGACTAGATCGGATAAGGGGGAAGGTGGATCCACGAGCGGGGAAGGGTGGGCTGCGGGTACGGGAGATTTAGGGCTGGATCGGGAGGTTGGAACTTGGAGTGGACGGATCTGCCCGGGACAGGACAGATCCTGCGGGTTGCGGGATGGATGAGGGGGCTGAGGTGGGGCGGCTGCTGGGCGGAAGGCTGGTGGCGGGTATGGATGCTGGCGGCGTGGGTGGCTGCGATCAAGGGGGCGGCAGGATGTGTGGAGGGGGGGGGGGGGGGAAGCCGGCGGCTGTGGCCTTGGACGGGAAGGGGCGGACAGCAGGGCGCTGTTTGGGAAGGTTGGCGGCGGCACTGTTGGAAGGGCTGGCGGCAATGGAATAGCAGGGGGCTGGCGGCAAGGTATGGAGGAGGATATGGAGATGAGAAAACAAAGCACTTACCCAAGGAATCGTCACCAAGGGCTCCACGGAGTCGGCACCGCGGAGGGGATCACCGGAAACAAGGAAGAGGCTTCTCCTAATTTCAGCAATGAGATTTCCTGCAGCCCTAGGATATCTATTTATAATAAAACAACATTAGGGCAACCGGAATCGACGGCTATGATTGGCCGGCGGTTCCGATGCCATAACTACATGAAATAATAACCAAAATACAAAATGTCTTATATGAAAATAAATCAAAACAGCGAGCCGGACGCGTCCACGGTGGCGGATCGCCGGTTCGGTCAAGTCCGTCTGCGAGAATAAACGAAGGTGGGGTCCGCCTTGCGCCGAATTGCGCCTGATGGTCCCCCATCAACTCCCCCCACTGAAAAGCCTTCATCTCCGATGAATGGAGATGATCATACTGTAGTCGAAGTCCGGGGGCGAGTCGGTCAAGCTCAGTAACTGCAATCCAAGTATCGTCGGAGAAGGAGCATCCACGCCAGCGAACCAGGTAGCGGCACACGAGGCCATCCACAGAGGGGACGTACTCGTGCGCAATGATCTCAGTAATGTGCTCGTCGCACAATGCTCGAGGAAGGTGATCCGGTGAAATCGGTGGTGCAGGCGACGGAGCCAGCGGGGACGAAATCTCGGGAAAGCTAGGATCAGTGGTGGACTGGGTGGTGGGAGCAGGCAGGGGTGGCATGGGCCGAGTGGTGGGAACAGGCTGTGACGGTACAGGCTCAGGGAAACGGTCAAGGTGGGGATCAGGATACTCGTGAGGTGCAAAGTATGGCGTCAGGTCCTCAACATTGAACACGGGGTGGATACCCATGCTCGTAGGAATATCTAGCTCATAAGCATTCGGCCCGATCCGTCTCAGGACTGAGTAGGGACCGAATCGCCTGGCGCTTAACTTCTTAGCAGACCCCCGGGGGAGCCTCTCGGTGCGGATTCTCACCATCACCTTGTCACCCACCTGAAAATGTTTTTCTCGTTTATGTTTATCCGCTTGTTCCTTATAATATTCGTTGCTTAGATTAATTTTGCGCCTAACCGACTCATGCAACTCATGCAAATGACGCGTGAAGGACTCGGCGGACTCACTAGGTCGAGACTCAGTCGGGACAGGAATAAGGTCTATAGGTTTCTTAGGATCATAGCCTGACACTATGTGAAATGGGCTTAGACCTGTAGACCTATTGATGGAACTATTATATGCAAACTCTGCCACGGGAAGCACCGAATCCCAGCTAGCTATATGCTCTCCCACCATACATCGCAGTAAATTCCCTAGACTCCTATTTACTACCTCAGTCTGACCGCCCGTCTGAGGGTGATATGCCGATGAAAATTTCAGGGTCGTCCCGGTCTTTCGCCACAGGGTCTTCCAGAAGTAACTGACGAACCTCACGTCTCTATCGGACACAATGGATTTCGGTAGGCCGTGTGGTCTAAAGACGCCACTAACAAATAAGGCCGCGACATGGGGTGCGTCCGCAGTCTTACTGCAAGCAATGAAATGGGCCATCTTAGAGAACCGGTCGACTACTACGAATATAGAATCATGCTTCCTCTGAGTGCGAGGAAGCCCGAGTACGAAATCCATGTTGATGTCCTCCCAGGGGCGATGGGGAACAGGTAGGGGGTGTATAAGCCGGTATTCTGTTTCGTTCCCTTGGCCGTCTGGCAAACACGACAATGTCGGACGATACGAGCCACATCCTTCTTCAGGCTCGGCCAATAGAAACGGTCCTCCACTAAAGCAATCGACTTGTCCCGCCCAAAATGACCGGCGGCACCTCCGGCATGTAACTCCCACACTAAATAATCACGGTACGAGGTGTTGGGCACGCACAAGCGAGAGCCCCGAAATAAGTACCTATCAATGATCTGGAATCCCTCAATGGGCTCGGGTGGGTCCTTCGACAGCGCAGTGTATAAGTCAGCAAAATCAGGACAAGTGGGGTAGTCTAAGATCAGTCTCTTGAAACCATCCACCTGGGCCCTCAATGTGTGTAGTAGAGAGACTCGACGACTGAGAGCGTCGGCGGGTTTGTTCTCAACACCGGCGCGGTGTTTGAGAACGTAGTGGAAGTCTTGCAGATACTCTACCCACTTCGCGTGTCGGTGACTCAATTTTCTCTGGGAATCGAGGTAGCGTAAGGCCTGGTGGTCGGAATAAAGCACAAACTCTCGGGGAAGGAGGTAGTGTCTCCAATACCGTAACGACTGGACGATAGCATAAAATTCCCGATCGTAGTTCGAGTATTTTTGCTTGGCTTCATTCAGCTTCTCACTAAAGTAAGAAACTGGGTGTCCCTCTTGACTCAAAACTCCACCGATACCCACACCTGACGCATCACAAGCGACCTCGAAAGCTCTGCTAAAATCGGGGAGTCGAAGAACGGGAGCGGACGTCAGCTTGTCCTTAATCTCTTCAAATGCGCGAGTGGCCTCGGCGGTCCACTGAAAATCTCCCTTACGTAAACAGCTAGTAAACGGGGCCATGATCGAGCTAAACCCCTTCACGAATCTCCTGTAAAAGGTCGCAAGCCCGTGAAAGCTACGGGCCTCATGAATATTCGATGGCGTGGGCCACTCGCGGATGGACTGGACCTTCTCAGGGTCAACAGACACGCCTGATGAGGAGATAATGAACCCCAGAAAGTGTACTGACTCGGATAAGAAAGAACACTTCTTCATATTGATAAATAGTTTCTCCTTTCGGAGAATATCGAATAGGAGTCTCAAGTGCTCAAGGTGCTCCGACTCAGTATGACTGTAGATCAGGATGTCGTCAAAGTAAACGACTAAGAATTTGCCCATATAGGGCCGCAGAATCTGGGTCATGACTCGCATGAACGTGCTCGGGGCATTCGAGAGCCCAAATGGCATGACCAACCACTCGTACAGACCATCTTTGGTCTTAAACGCCGTTTTCCACTCGTCTCCCTCGCGAACTCTGATCTGGTGGTACCCGCTGCGGAGATCGATCTTCGAGAAGATCTGGGCTCCAGACATCGTATCTAATAGGTCATCCAACCGAGGGATCGGGAAACGGTACTTCACAGTGATCTTATTGATAGCTCTACTATCAATGCACATGCGCCAACTGCCGTCCTTCTTAGGGGTAAGAAGGGCGGGGACGGCACATGGACTCAAACTCTCGCGAATAAACTGCTTCCGAAGAAGCTCGTCAACCTGCCTCTTGAGTTCAGCGTGCTCAACCGGATTCATGCGATAATGTGGCAGATTTGGGAGCGAGGCCCCCGGGACTAAGTCAATGGCATGTTGGATGTCTCGCAGAGGGGGCAACTCATCAGGGAGCTCCTCTGGCATAAGGTCAACGAACTCGTCCAACAACGGTCGGACAGTAGGGTGAAGTTCAGATGTAGGGCAATCAGGTGCCATGGTGGCCGCCACTACATACATAATCCCAGCATCAGTGCTGTCTCTCAAAAACTCACTGCATCGCAGAATGTGCAGGGGTTTCGACGCACTCGTACTAACAGAAGGCTCAACCCGACCCTTTGGCCGCTCTTTGGGCTGGGTTGGGGATAACGTGATCTTTCGCCCCTTGTCATAAAAGACACACGTGTTCGAACGACCGAAACACGTGACGTCACAATCAAAAAGCCAGGGGCGGCCTAGCAGGACGTGGGCGACATCCATGTGAATGACATCACACCAGACCCGATCCTCAAAGGAGGCTATGCTGATCGGGACGAGGCAACGCTGAGTGACTTGGATGGCCGTTTTGTCGACCCAGATGACACGATAAGGGTGGGGGTGGGGCTCCGCCTTCACCTGCATGCGGTCTAGACCCTTCTGGGCCACGATATTCACACAGCTCCCACTATCGATAGCTAACTTGCAGGGTCCGCCTGCACTCGGGAAATATGTGTAGAAAATGGTAGTGCGGCGCCAATCCTCATCGGCACGTGGGGTATGCAGGAAGCGCCTGACTACTCCTACCTCTAATGAACGCTCAGCGCCGCTCTCCCATCCCTCCTCAACGGTGGCAGTGACCTCCTCAGTAATCTCCACATCTCCCTCTAAAGCGGTCTCCTCCTCAATCAACAGATTACGTGTGGGGCAGTGGGCCGCTACGTGTCCTCTGCCCCTGCACCTAAAACACTGAATACCCCCAGGCCTCTGGCCCTCGGTAGCGACAGCCTTCCCCCTCAAATCAGGAGTGACTCGGGGTGGGGGGGGGGGGGGGGTGGAGTGGCTGCAGCAGTCTGGGCTGGAGCGGGCTTCCTAAACGTCGACGAATCCGTCCGGGAAGGAAACTGCTTCGTGCTAGGGGCACGAAGGTACTGCTCATACTCAAGAGCGAGCTGGAATATCTGATCTACAGTCTCCAAGCGGTGGGGAATCAGCTCTCTCCGGAGATCCGCACGGAGGCCAGCCTTGAATCGAGAGGCAGTGGCAATAGGCTCCTCCGAAATATCGCTCCTAACAACTAGCTCGTCGAATCGAGCCATATACTCAGCTACGGAAAGCGTCCCCTGACGTAAGCTCTGCAGCTGATCAAGTAGCTGGTCACGGTAGGAAGCAGGGAGGTATTTATCCTTAAGCCTCTCCTTCATGTCATCCCATCAGGTGATGGGGTAATAACCGTCACGATCTAAGGCTCGCTCAACACTAATCCAATACACCTTAGCATGTCCGATTAACTTCATCTTGGCAAACCGGACACAACGATCATCACTCATATCGTACCAATCGAAATAGTGATCCATGTCTAGTAGCCAGTCACTAAAGGCCTTCGGATCCAGGCGACCATCGAATGTCGGGGCATCGAGGCGAATCCTACGGGTGATGTCAAGGGCGCGATCACCTCTCCGCGGGTCAGGATAATCATCAGGATCGTCGTCACGGTCATAATCGTGCCGAGCGGGTGGGGGTCCGCGCCCACGTCGACCCGGTGGGTAATACTCGTCTCGACGCTGGTCATGATGACCATGTGGAGGGACACGGTCCCTGGGGTCAGGCTGTCGTGGCATGCGGTAATCTTCCCGCGGGGGCGGGGGTCGGCCACGTGCTGGCTCAGGGTTCCGCCTTGCTGGCGGAGTGGGGGCTCTCACAGGAATCTCACGACGGTAGCGGTCAGCCGGCGGTGGATCACCTCTGACCTGCTGACCGCGGCGGGGAGAGTAGGCCGGGTCATCCGCTACCTCATCGTCATGTAGGGAAGGAGTATCCCTAGCGTTCTCTATCCTATCTAGGCGATGGTTCACCGCAGCAATATCATGTTGTACGGTCTCAAACTGGGTGCCTAAAGCATCGAAACGGTCTAGCATCAGGCGCTCGAAATCCGTGGTGGCAGCGCTCGAATTCGAGCCTGCCGCTCGTTCGTTGGTGACCTGTGGATCTACCATGCTTCTAAATGACCTACCACTACGGAGCATGCAAAACAGCCCAACCTAGCTCTGATACCAACTGATGTAGGGTAGGCTGTGCCGTGAACTCCTAGAATGCAATCTAGTGAGGTGCAGGGGCTGATTTAAGTAGATCTTTAACTATATGCATGTGACACACATGGCTTGGCGCAAGTGATTAATTTCAACAACAAAATATTATAAAATGACATGCAAACGTTCATAAACAAGAATAAGCAATTTCGTAAGGCTTGAGGCGTGGCTTTCCTCCGCACGGAGGGCCAAAAGAAAGCGCGCGGCGATTCAATCCGTCCTGCAGTTAGAGATATCACGAGGCGAACAATAATAAACTTTTTTATTCCAACAAACAACAAATAACCACCACAGAACAAAGTCTAATACCTTCAACAGTACAAAACACCAAACGAATAATCTGAAATAAGCTTAGGACTGCAATAAATCAGGCAAAACTGAAATTATGGAGGTAAAACGGAGGTTTCCGGGTGATGGGAGACTAGATCGGATAAGGGGGAAGGTGGATCCACGAGCGGGGAAGGGTGGGCTGCGGGTACGGGAGATTTAGGGCTGGATCGGGAGGTTGGAACTTGGAGTGGACGGATCTGCCCGGGACAGGACAGATCCTGCGGGTTGCGGGATGGATGAGGGGGCTGAGGTGGGGCGGCTGCTGGGCGGAGGGCTGGTGGCGGGTATGGATGCTGGCGGCGTGGGTGGCTGCGATCAAGGGGGCGGCAGGATGTGTGGAGGGGGGGGGGGGAAGCCGGTGGCTGTGGCCTTGGACGGGAAGGGGCGGACAGCAGGGCGCTGTTTGGGAAGGTTGGCGGCGGCACTGTTGGAAGGGCTGGCGGCAATGGAATAGCAGGGGGGCTGGCGGCAAGGTATGGAGGAGGATATGGAGATGAGAAAACAAAGCACTTACCCAAGGAATCGTCACCAAGGGCTCCACGGAGTCGGCACCGCGGAGGGGATCACCGGAAACAAGGAAGAGGCTTCTCCTAATTTCAGCAATGAGATTTCCTGCAGCCCTAGGATATCTATTTATAATAAAACAACATTAGGGCAACCGGAATCGACGGCTATGATTGGCCGGCGGTTCCGATGCCATAACTACATGAAATAATAACCAAAATACAAAATGTCTTATATGAAAATAAATCAAAACAGCGAGCCGGACGCGTCCACGGTGGCGGATCGCCGGTTCGGTCAAGTCCGTCTGCGAGAATAAACGAAGGTGGGGTCCGCCTTGCGCCGAATTGCGCCTGATGGTCCCCCATCACCAAGTTAAGGGCTCACTTCTCTAAGGACCGGAGACAAGACTGGTGCGTCTGTTCGTGCGGGCTCTAAGGCAAGTATGCTCTCACGCGCTAACTGAACTTCGCGCTGCTCCATCTAATGTTAATGGTTATTCAATAATCGTTAGTCACAGACTAAGTGGATTCACACCTCCTCCCCAAGATCCCTGAACTTTGGGACGAGAGTGAACCTCAATACTAGCAACAATAGCCGAAGCAAAAGAGAGTTAACAGTAGCATATTTATATATTTGCATTTTCAAGAAATAAAGCTAGGAGCATAAACATTAGTTATCCCACAAAGAGCTCAACGAGCATAAACACCAGCTATCCCACAAAGAGCTCAACTAGCATTTACACAATTCCGCAGGGGTTTAGAACCTGCAACCACACCGCAGGTGTTCATAACCTGCCATCACACCGCAGGTGTTCATAACTTGTTATCACACCCTATGTCAACATAGTTTGGACCGCTTCTCTTCCAGCAGGGTAGCGAACCCCGCGGGCCTCGCCGATGTGGTCATCGGTGACAGTGGCCAGTCCTGCCACTTATCGGTGTGGATGTACCGCACTACCCAGGCCCCAACGTACAACCTCATGTACTCCTGGACGTAGGAGACGTCCGGTAAAAACTAAATTTGGCCAACCAGCGGAGGGAACCAGTGGGGCATATAAGACACAACCGAGCTCTCGGGGTGCACATCTCCTTGTCGCTTAGAGTCGTCAACCTTCCCGCACCGGTATGTACGGTCTACGGGCATGATTGACCCACCACTTTTTACCGCATGCATTTTACAATACAAGCATTTATAAGTCAGATGATAGTCACTCTCAGGTCCGCGGCGGTTTACCTTACTCGACATGAAACTATTCGGGCAGGCGGCCGCACAATATCCGCGTGCAGCTCAACTTTAGGCCAGAAGCGCGACGAGCGCGTGAGTACATTATTTGGGGCTAACTTGGGAGGATTAACTCGACTCGCGACTATCCCCAACTAACGCACCACTAGAAAGCCAAACGTCCGTTAGAGTAGGACCCGAGCTTAAAGATGTAGAAAAAGTAAATTGCAATAAATAAGTGCGGTAAGAGAATGCTGCTAAATAAACTGCAAAATTGAAGTATTGAAATAAGGTACTAGAACAAACTGCAGTAAGTAAATGCTGAACTGAAATGCTGGAATGAAGTGCTGAAAGGAACTGGACCAGTACTGAACTGGAACAAAAGAAATACTGAAGGAAATTGCGAAATCTGAAATAAAAGAAAATAAGAAAGTTAGTAATCCTTCAGTTCCATCTCCATCACAGGAGGTTCTCTATTCCATGGAGGCAAGTTCACATTCTGCTGCGAATTCTTAGTATGTTACCGTGTTAGGGTCTGCTGGTTTATTTGAATCCAATAATCACTTTAGTTGTACCTACTAAGGCAATTTATCGGATTTGCGTTGATCTGTAGGAACTTCATTATAATTTCAAGCCATCTTGTTATAATCACTCAATTTAATTAAGGAGACTTCAATTCTCCACAAGAGGTCTAACATGAGATCTTTTAACCTCAATTGCTTGCACTGGGGCGAATCAAGTTCTTGTATTACGACTGATATTAATCCTTCCGATTTAAACCTCTTTTATTCAATAAACACCAAAAAGAGATGGAAAATTATAAAACTTGAACCAAAGGTGGGATTTGCCCTAATGTAGTCCCCATAATGTTCTCAAACCATTTTGAACTTGTTTTGGGCTCTGACAAATTATTCGCCTCGAATAAACCCTTACATTAATTATCAAAAATACTTTTGCTAGTCCAAAAATTCCCAAATTTTTGATTGAGGGTTTATACTATCGTAAAGAGGCTTTCATAATTTCACCATACTTATTTCACCAAGTAGGAGCTATCTGGGATATTTTAAAAGGATGAAGAGATCACAAATTAATTTCTCAAAAATAGAAAGTCTTTCAATAAATCACTAAACTTCTCCAGTGGGTAAACACCAGACCCACTGTCATTCAAGAATTTTCTCAGATTTTTAATACCAAGTAAAAAGCCTATAATATTATTAAACCAGTAATTTATAACTCACTTAAATCTTTAAAAATATCAGGAATGCATAATAAAATCTGATTATTTTTCAGGGGCTATGTCATCCTCTAATAATCACCATATAAAAATTACAGCAGTTTTAAAATAGCAGATATTCCCCTGGAATTTTTATAATGAAGGGAACTATATTAATTAAATCACCAAAATGTCACATAATTGTTAAAAATTCTCAAATAATTACAGAGGGTAAAATTAAGCCCTGATAATCACCTCAAATTTTCCAGAATTTTTTTCTCATAATTAAGAGTCTCTGTTAATTCAAAAACCTCAATTTATCACTGTATTTTAATTATTAAAAATACTAAATTATGACAAAAATCTCAAAACTTTTCCGGAGATGCTCCTCACTGACATGCACAACTTTCATGTTCAACATGTTTGCATTTGGGCTTCCTTTAAGGCCCCAGAAAAATAAAATCCTATAATAAATAAAAATTATAAAATATAAAGTAATTCCAAAACTTTTCCTGTACGCGTCGCCCCCCATGCGGGCTCTTGCCGCCGGTGGTTGGCCATCGGCTGGCCTTGGCTCCGCCCCCGGCCGACTCTAAGGGGGCGGGCACTCCCTCCGGCGTTGGTTCGGTGGCCTGCCCCCGCCGGCCACCCCCGGAGCTATTTTTTTTAAATCCGAATGGAGAGCGGGTTGATGGTGGCGGCGCTCCGGCGGCCGGAGTATACATGCGACGCGTTCAAAAGGTAGGGAGAAAGGAGAGGAGGAGGTCCCACCTGGTTTGGAGACCTCCCCGGGAGCTCTCCGGCTAATCCGCCATTAGAGGTGGTGGAACTTGGGTTGGTTCTCTCCGGCAGGGAGGAGTTCCGGCAGAGGTGGGGCTGGGGTCGGTTTGAGCTGGGTAGAGGGGTGGTGTGGATGGTGTGGGGGGAGGTGGTCTTATATAGAGGGAGGGGAGAGCCCCTCCCTCCTCTCTTCCTTCTGGGCTATGCTGGTTTATCCAACCATGGTTTGATCAAGGGGAGCTGGCAGAGCCTTAGAGGTTGATCGTACTTGTCTGGGTTAGCCAATCAGAGCTCACCCCTTGGATTGTGTTTTTCTTGGTTTGAGTGGGGGATGAGGGAGGAGGGTTTTGGCTAAGCTTGGGTTAGCCTTGATCATAACCCTCCCTCTGCCTAAGGCTGAGTGCATGGCTACTGATCAGCCAATTAGGAAGGAGCATGGGGATTGTGGTCTTGATGAGTGGGGAAATGAGTGGCTTAAGTGGAAATCTTAAAATTCCACTTTTAAGGTGCATTGACCAAAGTCAACCCGAAGTGGGTCCCCCGTGCATGTCAAAGTCAACATGGGTCCGCGTCGTCGAGTGCCGGGTCATCATTGATGTGATGGGATTGAAATCAAGCGTTCACGTATCTCAAAGCTTCAGATAATTTTACGAGCATAATTTTTATTTACTTGACTAAACGACGTTGGAAATGAGCGAAACGAATTCCGTTGCACTCGTATCGGCTATACGAGTCTAATGCAACTGACATAATTCAATTCGGAGCTCATTTGCTCACTGAGCTATTTTGGCGCTGTTGCCATGCTCGGCGTTACTCAAAATAGTCGTTTTCTCTAAACAACCTCGGATCGAGACGAGACGAGTTTCGTTGCACTTGTATCAACTATATGAGTCTAACGCAACTGACGGAAGTCGATTCGGAGCATGTATGCTCAATTTACTAAAATGATGTCGTCGTGACGCGCTACGATACTCAAAATGGTCGTTTCTCTAAACGACCTCGGATCAAGACGAGTTGAGTTTCGTTGTACTCATATCAATTATATGAGTCTAACGCAACTGATGGAAGTCGATCCGGAGCACGTATGCTCAATATACTAAAATATCGTCGTTGTGACGCACTACGATACAAAAAATGGTCTCATTGTTTTAAATGTCCTCCGACATGTCCGACATGTCTCCCGACATGTCATTTTTTAGAGCAAAACGATATGTTTTTCTAAAAAAAATAGATTATGTCCTTTTGTAAAATAAAGGCCGACATGTCCGATTTTTTCCGATATATCGGCCGACACGACTTTTAAATATATCGCCCGCTATTTTATTTTATGTTATATTAGCAGACTAGTAGAATATGTTTAAATCGCATATGAATATTATATTATGTATATTTAAATCGATTAAACTTATTGTTTCGATTTTTTTAACATTTTATTCTTACTACCAATTTTGTATAATTATTTCGTAATTTTTTTAATTTCATATTACAAAAAATATGAAAATATTTAAATCTTCTTTATTTGCAATAAACTTATTGTTATCAAAATAAAATTATTGTATACTATTAAATATATTTTAAAATGTATCATTTTGTATTTGTTAATAATATTTTATCTTAGATACCAGCCCTGTGCAAAAATATCCGAAGAACCGAGAACCGGACCGAAACCGACCCGAACCGGACGGTTCGGGTCGGTTCTCACATCGGTCGGTTCGGTTCCGGTTCTTAAAAAAAAAGAACCGGCGGTTCGGTTCGGTTCTCGGGTCCCGTGGTTGGGTACCCGAGAACCGATCCGAGCAGCATATTTGAATAATATTTTTAATTGGCATGGATATCCCGCTGTCATATTGTGCAAGACCAATGCTCTGGATGCTGAATGAAGGAAGCATGGTTATGTGCACATAAATCAAAATGGATTCTTGAGTCTGCCCTCTCTGATGTCTTTGGCTTTGATTTGAGGGCATGATTCCGCAGCAAACGTGACGGTATAGGGGGCCACTATTTCAGTGGTAATCTGTGAGCAGCCACTTTGTGCATCTATTGTCAAAGGTTCGGTCTTTCTCCTCTGAGAGAAGCCACTTTGGGCATAGGGCCAAAGGTTAGGTCTGTTTCCAATCTTCCCCCGCCCATACCCCCAATGATTGGGGACTATATGGGTTCTGTTGTTGTTGTTGTTGTTGTATGGATATCCCGCTGTCAATCTGATATACTCATACATATTAATGTTTTATACTTTTATATTCAGATGAATCAGATCCCCGTCTCCTCGCCCTAGCCCCGCTCGCCCGTTCTCGCTCCCTAGCCCCGCTCCCTAGAATATCATGTTTTGTTTGATATCTTGTTACAGAGATTAAATGCTCAACATTGCTGATTTATATCGCTTAAAAAATTTATGATACATAACAATTTGTTGTCCATGAAATAGAATTTAAAGAACCGAGAACCGAACCGGAACCGAACCGACATATTCGGTTCGGTTCCGGTTCTACAAATTAGAACCGTGGGTCGGTTCCGGTTCCAAAATATTGGAACCGAACCTATACGGGTCGGTTCTTGGTTCTGAGTGGAACCAAACCGAACCGATCAGAGTTGCAGGGCTATTAAATACTATCGATTTTATTTCGTAATATAAATGACTCATTTTTTATCTATTTGTTATATTATTTTTCTATTTTTATAACATATAATTTATAGTTAGTATACATAAAATAAAAATTTTATTTATAAGACATAGAAATCCGATATTTTAAAATATCCCCGACATGTCTCCGACTTCCGACATCCGACATTTAAAAACTCAATCCGATATGAAACCGACATCCGATATTTAAAACATTGGTTTTCTCTAAACAATCTCGGATTGAGACAAAACGAGTTCTGTTGCACTCGTATCAATTATACGAGTCTAACGCAACTGATGGAAGTCGATTCGGAGCACGTATGCTCAATATACTAAAATGTCGTCGTCGTGACGCACTACGATACTCAAAATGGTCGTTTTCTCTAAACAACCTCGGATCGAGACGAAACGCGTTCTGTTGCACTCGTATCTACTATACAAGTCTAACGCAACTGACGGAAGTCAATTCGGAGCACATATGCTCAATATACTAAAATGTCGTCGTCGTGACGCGCTACGATACTCAAAATGATCGTTTTCTCTAAACGACCTCGGATCGAGACGAAGCGAGTTCCGTTGCACTCAAATCAACTATACGAGTCTAACGCAACCGACGGAAGTCGATTCTGAGCATGTATGCTCAATATACTAAAGTGACGTCGTCGTGACGCGCTACGATACTCAAAATGGTCGTTTTCTCTACACAACCTCGGATCGAGACGAAACGAGTTCCGTTGCACTCGTATCAACTATACGAGTTTAATACAACTGGCGGAAGTTGATTCGGAGCACGTATGCTCAATATACTAAAATGACGTCGTCGTGACGCCCTATTTGTTAAAGGCGCGCCTCAGGCTCAAGGCTCACTAGGCTCAGAGGTTTGCGCCTTTGTGCGCCTTTTTTGCGCCTTTGGAGCATAAAAGACACGTCTAGGTGCAATTTCTATTGTAATTTTTTTTCCAAAATAAATAAAGAAATAATGTAAGAACTAAATATTTTTTTACATGATTTAGTGTTTGTGAAACATAATCGAGTGTTGAGACTTAGATATGATGCAAGTGATCACATTGATTTTATTTTTTAAGAGATATAAATGATAGTAATGAATTATTAATGAGTAGAATAAATGAAAAATCTGATTAAGAAGATGAAGTGATGTTTGATGCAGATTATTTAAACCGAATATAGTTGCACCTTGCCTTCGTCAGGCGCGCCTGCGCCTAGGTTCCAAGACCCCTTTGCGCCTTGGTGCGCCTTTGATAACTAAGCGTGATGCGCTACGATACTCAAAATGGTCGTTTTCTCTAAACGACCTCGGATCGAGACGAAACGAGTTCTGTTGCACTTGTATCAAGTATACGAGTCTAATGCAACTGACGGAAGTCGATTCGGAGCACATATGCTCAATATACTACATGAGTCACCGACTAGCTTTTAGGGTACCCTACAGGGGGTCGGGTCACTTTTATTGGGTCATTTATGGTCCTAGTGACCCATTAAAAGTCAGAATGTTACACAAGGGACTAGACACTGATACTATAGGCACAAGTACTGGTTTTGCAGTATGCTTCCCTTTCCTATGATGTGTAAGCAGCTCCCCCTGAGCCGTAGGCCTCACACCTCTCACTGCCTCCTCCTGCTCCTCATTACTCCCCTGCTCCTCCACTGATCCTTCATGCCATACTTCCAAATCTGTCACCAAATTCTCCCTCTCTCGCCTCATACATTCGGTATTTGACAATTCTGGTATGAGTTGGTCCTCCTCCTGTCGGTAGTATTGCTCCAGCTCTCTGAAGTGGACATCCAGGCTCACGAAACTTCTCTTCTCCAATGGACTCCAGGACACGTACCTCTTCTGAGTACCAGAGTAACCCACAAAGATACATTTGAGTGCCTTCACATCAAGTTTTTCAACACTCGGTCTGTTGTCCTTCACGAAGCACACACAACCGAATACTTTTAATGGAAGTATCCCCCATTATGTCCCTGCAACTTCTGACACAGGGATTTCCACCCTAGAATATATGATGACATTCTGTTGATCAATTGTGCTGTTGTTAGCATTGCATACCCCCACAAGCTCCGAGGGACCTTCATGTGGAGCATCATACTCCTTGCCACCTCCATAAGATGCCTGTTTTTTCTCTCCGCCACGCCATTCTGTGCAGGTGTGTATGCACAAGTGGTCTGATGCAGTATCTCATGGGCTGATAGGTACTCTGTCAATGCCCTATTAATGTACTATGTTTCATTATCCGACCTTAATACCTTTATCACTGCGGCGTACTGTGTTTGGACATGCTTATGGAAATCCGGAAAACAGGTAAAAATCTCACTCTTATTTTTCATCAGATATAATCAAGTGGCACGCGAAGCACAATCAATAAATTTCACAAAGTATTTATAATCATTCAAAAAATTTACGGCACAAGGCCCCCAAACATCAGAACGCACAACATCAAAAATAGAAGAGCTCATCTGACATGTGCTAACATAAGAGCTCATAGTAAGCTTGCCTAAGTTACATGCATCACATACTAGTTTGTGTTTATTTGTCTTTTTAAACAATAAAAGAAATAGTCTAGCTAAAGTGCCAAAGGAAGAATGCCCCAAACGTTGGTGATGTAGTGGAAGCATATCCTTTGCGCTCATCTTCGTTCCTCTACTTCTGTCTCCCCTGCCACAGATATAAGAGTTGCACCCAATCCTTCCCGATCCAAATACCATAGCCCGCCATGCCAAGTCTCAGTCTCAAGTATCCTCCTCGTCCCTTTCTCCTAGAAAGTCACATTGGGAATATCAAAAGTTACGACACATTTTAGCTGAAGGATTATGGAACTAATGGATAGAAGACTAATTGGAAAAAATGGAGCATGCAAGATATTGGATAGTTTTACTGAACCTGTACAATTGACTGTGTCCTTACCGACCACTGATTGGAAAGTCTCATCCGTCGTCTGGATGCTATCTGCAGTAGCTATGTGAGTGTATGAAGAGAACTCACTCGCATCTCCTGTCACATGTCGTGAAGCACCGGAGTCAACGATCCAATTCAATGTCTTGGAAGGGTGAGCATACATAGCTGAAGTTGATCCCCTCCCCCCCAGTTCCACTCCTGCTTCCTTCACCAGCTTGTTTCCTCTTGAGGCCCTCCATCATGCTCATGATACTTAGTAGAGTCTACTCCTCCTCAGTGTAAATAACACCAGCTTTCTCATCACATCCAATAATGCCCAGATTGGAATGATAACCAAATCGGCCACCACGACCCTGGCCACGACCACGTCCACGATCACATCCACGTCCACCACCACCCAAATCCCCATCGGGTGGTCTGGGGAAAGCATACCACAGATGACCTGTCTCCCCGCAGTTGTAGCACTGTCGGGTTTTCTCTCGTGGTCATGGAACACCTGAGCCAGTAGCCGCTAGTGCTGACTTCACTGCAGCGGACTCTCCCGTCCCTGCCTGAAGTTTGAAACGGGTCTCCTCCTGAATCATGGCCGAGATGGCCTCTGACAGTGTAGGAATCTTCGTACCAGACAGAAGTAGGGCTCTCCTATGATCGAACTTTTCATTTAACCCCTTCAGGAACTTCATGGTCCTCTCCTCTACGATGATCTTGGAAGCCCTATACTGTGGGTCACTGAAATGCATCCCACAAGAAGCATGGTCGTAGTCCACCCATAGGCGTTCTAACTCTGAGGCATACTCCTGCACAGTCTTCTCACCTTGAACTGTCATTAATTTCTCCCTTCACCTGGAAGACCCTGAGAGTGTTCCCCACTCCATCATATGCACTTCGCAGCCTGTCCGAAACCTCCATGACTGTCTCCAGGCCATCTACCGTGGCAGCAATCGATGAGACTACCGAGCTGAGAAGCCACATGAACACCGTCATGTGGGTTGATTCCCACTCATCTCCTGCAGCTGGGTTCTCTGGCTTCTTCAACTCCCCTGTCAAGAAACCCCCAACCTTCTACGTTGTGAGGGTTTTCTTCACGTGGCGTGACCAACCCAGATAGGTGATCGGTCCTTCGAGCTTCAGATCAACCGGCGGAAGGTCCAACTTCGCTAGTCGAGGCGATGAACCCAACAGCTTCAACAAAGTAGCCACCTATGCATGATCTAACTTCTTGAGGACGTCCTTCATCCTTTCGTCATCGTCACTAACCTGTGCACGCACCAATCAAGCAAAGCCTCTTCTTCTCTTAGACCTGGAGCTGGATTGTCGACGAGGCCCCCCATTGTCGACGAGACTGGTGTCGACGAGACCGGGATCCTGCATTTGGATTGTTGACGTGACCCCCCAGTGTCAATGAGACTGATGTCGACGAGACCTCCCCAGTGTCGGCGAGACGGGATTGTCGACAAAAAAAAAACAGATAGGGATTGTTGACGAGAAGTCCAGCGGGATGGGGTCGTCGACGAGAACTCCAGCGGGATCGGATCCTCGACGAAATCGTGTGAACTCTGGTGGCGAGAACTCCAGCGATGGGATCGTCGACGTGAACTCCAAAGGGATCAGATCGTCGACGAGAACTCCAATGGGATCAGATCGTCGACGGGATCGTGTGAACTCCAGCGGGATCGGATCGCCGACGGAAACTCCAGCGAGATCGTGAGACCTCCAGCGGCGAGAACTCCGATGACAGAATCTTGTGAACTCCAGCGACGGGATCACGGCTGCGGCTGCGAGGGTTGCTGCGATGCGGAGAGATCGCGAGAACGGCTGCTCCCCGGCTCTGATACCAAGTAGAATACGAATTGGGGCTTCTATATCTCCATTACACCATATTCACAGTATATATAACTCTACAAGACTCTAAACGAACACCATACATCTAACACACGCTAACACAGGCCTGCCCTTCAATCGCAGTATGATCGTCTTGTAAGGCTAGTCATCATCACAACCAATTGCATTTATAAAGCGGCAGGCAAAATCCAAAAAAACATATGCATAAAGTAAATCTATAGCCACAGTTTATACATAGATGCCCAGGGTCGTACATGCCACCCTAAAATCGGGCACGAGCAAAATAAACGGTGGTAGCGTCACCGGAGGATTGCTGGAGGCAGAGATGATAGCGGAACCGCGGCTGCCTAAGCGGGGTGTGCTCAGGAGGAAAGAGCTATCATAATCTCATAAGCAAACACAAGGAAAAGAGAATAACTTCTTGCTTGCCATTCAGCTAGCCCTAGGCGGCCCTTAGATAAGAGATACAAGGGTATAGACGTAATTTGATACCGCTCGGGGTATCGGGTAGCCGGTAGGGAGGACGACAGCGATAGGGCTTCCGTCGGGGCCGACGGCGGACGTTGGCGGCAGCGAGAGGGGGCGGTGCGGACGGGCAAGATAGAGAGGGAGAGAGAGATAGACGGGAGATAAAGGTAGAGATAGAGAGATAGAGATAGAGATAGAGGAAGGGGAGCAACCCCACTTTACTCAATTGATCCAAAGATGAAAACAAAACCCTAAGGTGATCCCTTATATAGGGGAAACCCACCACATAATAAAGAGTTTACTAAAATAAAAGCAAATACAACATAATCAAATAAAAGCTGCAGGGGAAGATAACTTTGGCCGGTCGGCCTCCTTAGACCGCCTCCGCAGAACCGCCCGGTTCGGTGCGGGGCTCGGTGTTGTTGCTTGTTCTCGCGCGCGCCCTTCTCGAATACACCTGTCATTCCGGCTCATCTGACTGGATGTCGGTAACATAATTAAAGACCCATCATAATAAAACCTAAAGATACTTGGACTATGACATCAAGGAAATAAACCTAATGAAAGATACAACATAAATCATAATAACTAAAGACGCGTCATAATAACTGGGTACGAAGCCCATAATAGACTGCATGGATATTAGCTGGCGGCTAGCTGGAGGGGAGTATGCTGGGCTGGAAGTTTCTGTGGAGGAAAGGGTTGTGCGGGTAGTAACACCTCGATAAGGGATGATAAGCAATGACTGGATGAGGAGATGATTACGGATGCAGTGGGCCCGAGCTTCAGCACCTAGGAATGACAACGGACAACAACTTGTCTTCACACTGAGATCGCGCTACTCGGTTTCGACACCAAGAGCTAGGACTGACAATTCTGAAATTCTATTCAAAATCTTCGATATCCCCGGCAACGACGCCAAAAACTTGATAGAGAAATTTGTGTTTTATAAATGATTTTGATTTTCTCCGATTCTATGCTCGATAAAGGCAAGTGTACTTTATCGATTATAGTATAGGATATGAAATATCAAGGTCGTATTAAAACCAGGGCACATCGAATACTTCTACTTCAAAGAACTCGCTGTTATCCTATCAAATAGATTTTGAGTTGGTTTTGCAAAAAGAGGGATTATGATTAAAAGAGGTGGTTTAAACTATATAAAAAAAACTAGCACTCGATCTCGACTCACCTCGGAATGAAACGATCAAATAAATAAATTTCTCAATCACTTTAACGGAAATACTTGGACCGTGGAGATTCCCGAAACATGAGCGCACCTCTTTCAATGCTACGCCCAACTGAGTTTAGGTTGATCGACCGAACTTTCGTTCTCCAATCGAAACCCCTAAAGCTCGCTTTACGTGATGAATCCCGCTATTGGATTTGACTCCAATTCAGGAGATTTACGTCGTCCTCTTTCAAGGATTGCATTCAACTTCTTTTACCCGTGAGTGATCGATCCGTACACACGATCCTTTCGGCTACTAAAATACAGAAACAAACGTGAAAATCATCTATCGATAATATGATCTTACTAAATATTAATCAAGGGTAAATCCTAAGCATTCGTTCAAAGAGAAAAAGAAATTAAAGTAAGAAGAGAAGATCATTTCATTCCTTGGATCGTCTTGTTCAAGCACTAAACAAAGTTTAGTTACTCATAATAATGTAGGAAATGAAAATCATGTTAAAAATATGCATAATAAGACAGAGAGAGAAAGAAAAGGAATAACAAATTATTTTATTTCTTATTGAAACAGAGTCACCAAAGGGCAAAAAGACACTACAAAGAGAGATTGCAAAAAGATTACAAGTACGATAAAAAAAATTGCAAGAACATTTAAGCATGAAAACATTAAGCTAAAACACTCTAAAAAATAAACTCTCAACAACTCTCTAGAAGGCTCAAATAAAGGAGGAAGGATGATCCCCTCTCCCTCTTCCTTCATGCCTATTTATTGGGCCAAAACCATGGAGGTAGAGATGGTAGATGACATGAGGATGAAGCTTCCCTTGGTCAAAAACACATGTTGGTTTTAAAGGTCATTGACGACTACTCCTTTTCGCACTTGTCATGCCTTGAAAAGTATGATCAAAGTTGGCTAGCTTTCTCTCTTTCCAAGAATCTTCCTTCATGAACACATGCTGAATTCATAGTCAAAGGTAGCTAGCATCTTTCATACTTAGGAGAAAATATCTCATCGGACCATTTGGGCTTCATTCTCTTCTTGAATATGGTTCAGTAACACGGTAACATTGCTGCACTCGATATTTAGTTTGGCACGCCCTAAATAAAGCCGTGCTCTTTAGAAATGATAATGCAACTGTCCCGGGATCCTGCAAAAATAGTAAAATAGGCGTTGTTAGGATATAATTATAAAAAGATACGATTTAACGGATAAAATTAACAATATATATATTTATATTATAATATTTAAATATCCCTATTAATAACTTAGGTTAAATTATGCATCATCAAATTCTCTCAAACTTATTATTTTGCTTGTCCTCAAGCAAAGACATACGAGCTAGCAAAGATAAAAGGACTAACCAAACTAATTGGCTATGTCAAACACAAGTACGATGCGAAATTATGATAGAGAAATTATGAAAAGAAACCTAAACATTCTTACTTAGTCTTGACACAAAGTTTTACAATTTTCACTTTAAAAATAAATCATCTCATGTTTTAAACAAAATTAAAAATTGAGTATTGAGTAATGTGATGAATGAAAATGATATTGAGTTACTACTAAAATCTAAGAGACATTTTATAATCATATCAATCTAAATCAAAGATCAATATTGCTACCTAGAAACTTACTCAATTTACTTTCTCGCTATCGTACTAAAGATAAACCTTGGGAGCATGAATTAAAAGGACTTTCATTAGGTGTATCTTTTTGGCTTAGCTTTTAAGGGTGTGGAGTTCAAAAGATAAACATGAAGGGTAAATCACACTTAAAACAAAAGGAAAAGCTTTGCAAAAAAAACTTATTGCTAGAAAATAAAATTTTGACACCCCAAGTAATTTTGCAATATAAAGTTGGGTCAAAATGTCATTCATAATTTTTTTTTTCAATACTTTTTTTGCATATATATAAATATATATATCATTTTTTTTGTAGCAATTTGAGATATGATACAAATCTCTACCATTTTCACAAAATGTAGTACACCAAAGTGACAAATAATGCTCAGAAGTTTTATGTGTGCAAAATAGGTAAGCTATATGGCTTTGGTGAGAAATAAGTGGGGCTTACAAAGAAAATGAAAAAAAAAACACACTGTGGCTAACAATGATTAAGAATTTAAGGTTCGGGATACAATAGCTCAAACTAATCAAAAGGATGCCTAAATCATACTCATGCTCTTTGGTCTACTTAAAGCAAAGTATTGAGAAATTCAAGAGAAGTAAATTTCGGATAGAAAATAAAGATAATTGACTTTTCATGAAAAATGAAGATAATAAGCGTCTAGATCGGTTCGCATCTACTATACTTAACAATAATCAATTATTTCAAAGATTTTTAACAGGAAAAACACGGGATGGTAGATTTTATAATAGTGAAAAACATAAAGAAAAATGACTATGAAAAAGTGTAAATATTTAAGAGAATTTTTCAAAAATAACATGTACCTTAATTTGAAACACTACATGAGTCAACATATTACCCATGAAACATAGACAATATGAAAGTTAATCAAATTTATATTAACTGAACAAGTACATAAATGAATAAAAATAAGAAAATGCAAAGTTATGGGGTACTAAATGATTTAGCAAAAAAAATTTAACTCAAATTATTAATAGTTTTATATGACTTTTATGCAATATATTTTTTTGACAAAGAGGGAAAGAAGAGAAAATTATGGCATCTTTTTTGGATTTTTGGATTTTATAATATATATATATATTATTTATTTAGATTAAGGTACTATACCCTCATACTTAAAGTTAAATATTGTCCCCAATATTTAAAACTAAGTATAAAGCAAAAAGGGAAAGAAAGCAAGAAAATAAAGAAAATTAAGTGCAAGCAAAAAAAAAAAGGAATGCGAGAAAAAGGAGAAGGGAGTAAGACGTCCCTGATTATGACATTTTTGGGCTGGACTGGTGGTGTTCCTGCAGAAAATGTTAAAACAAAAACAAAAATAACAAAAAAGGTAACTTTGGGGTGTCTCCCAAAAGCGTTTTGTTTAAGGTCGCGTAGCTTGACCCATTTGGCGCTCACGTACTTGGCGGAAGTAATGTTGACTCACTCTTTTCGTTTGATATTTCTCCGGAAAGATACAACTTAAGACGGTGTCCATTTACTTTGAAGGATCCTTTTTCTGGGTGGGAAATAAGAATTGTCCCATATGACCAAACCTCTTTAATGATAAAGGGGCCGGACCATCGAGATTTCAGCTTTCCCGGAAAAAGGCGAAGGCGAGAGTTATAAAGGAGGACGAGATCACCCGGCGAAAAAGTTTTAGGAAATTTTATTTTTCTATCGTGATAAAACTTTGTTCGCTCCTTATAAATTTTGTTACTCTCATACGCATTCGCGCGCCACTCATCTAATTCGTTTATTTGCAATTTTCTTTTTTCGACCGCTAAGGTAGAGTCGAGATTTAAAAATTTAAGCGCCCAGAATGCGCGGTGCTCTAACTCGACCGGAAGGTGGCAAGCCTTGCCATAAACCAATCGATACAGTGTACAACCGATAACAGTCTTATACGCCGTTCGTTAGGCCCATAACGCGTCATCGAGCTTGAGTGCCAAATCCTTCTTATTAATGGAAACGGTTTTTTCTAATATTCTTTTTAATTCTCGATTTACGACTTCGACTTGGCCGCTCGTTTGTGGGTGATATGCAGTGGAGAGTTTGTGAGTGACACCATATTTCGCTAAAATTTTAGTGAATTGGCTATTGCAGAAATGTGTATCCCTATCACTAACTATAGCGCGTGGCGTGCCAAAACGAGAGAATATTTTTTTTAGAAAATTTATGACGACCCTCGCATCGTTGGTGGGGAGAGCTTGCGCTTCCGTCCACCTCGATACGTAGTCGACTGCGACGAGAATGTACTTGTTTGAAAAAGATGGAGGGAGAGGACCAACAAAATCAATACCCCAGAGGTCAAAAATTTCGCATTCAAGAAAAATATTTTGGGGCATCTCATCTCGGCGGGAGATATTGCCCGACCGCTGGCAGCTGTCGCAAGTACTCATAAGAGTGTGAGCATCTTTAAAGAGCGTGGGCCAATAGAAGCCCGCCTCCAGCACCTTCCTTGCGGTACAATTCGCTTGATAATGACCGTCGGTTGGTCCTTCATGGCATGCCGCAATATTTTAAAACCTTCCTCACTCGAAACACATCTTCTCACTACCTGGTCCGCGCAGACACGGAATAGAAATGGGTCCTCCCAAAAATAATTCTTTAAATCAGAAAAGAATTTCTTCTTTTGTTGACTCGAGAATTCTTTTGGTAGGACCCGGGCTACTAAATAGTTAGCCAAATCTGCGAACCAGGGGGTGGAAGTTGTCATTATATTTTCGAGAGCAAAGAGGCGCTCTTCGGGGAATTTATCATTAATATCGGCTTCCACTAATGCTTCCATGGCGGGATTTTCTAATCGGGAAAGATGATCGGCCGCCAAGTTTTCGGCTCCCCTCTTGTCCCGGATTTCTAAATCAAACTCCTGCAAGAGGAGGATCCATCGCAAAAGACAGGGCTTGGCATCCGATTTACTTAAGAGATATCTAAGAGCGGAGTGATCTGTGAAGACGATTACTTTGGAGAGAGTGATGTACGACCTAAACTTATCGAAAGCGAATACGATAGCTAGAAGCTCCTTCTCGGTAGTAGTGTAGTTCGCTTGTGCCGACGTGAGTGTTTTGCTAGCATAATAAATCGGGTGAAAATACTTGTTTACTCGTTGGCCTAAAACCACGCCTATCGCAATATCACTCGCGTCGCACATAATTTCGAAGGGTAGTGACCAATCTAATGCGACTAGAATCGGAGAATTTATTAGTTTTTCTTTGATAAGTTTAAAGGCTAAAAGAAATTTGTCGGAGAAAATAAAGGAAGATTCTTTCTCGAGAAGATGGGTTAACGGCTTCGTGATTTTGGAAAAATTGTATATAAAACGTTGATAAAACCCTGCGTGACCTAGGAAACTTCTAATTGCTTTTACGTTCATTGGAGGGGGGGGGGGGGGCTTTTCGATAACTTCGATCTTGGCCCTATCGACCTCGATCCCTTTCCCCGATATTTTATGGTCAAAGACTAATCCTTCTTTGACCATAAAATGACTTTTCTCCCAATTGAGAGCTAGATTCGTTTCCTCACAACGCTGAAGTACACGCTCGAGATTTTTTAAACAATTTTTGAAAGAGTTTCCGAAAACGGAAAAATCGTCCACGAAGACTTTCATCACTTCCTCTACTAACTCATCGAATATTGCCAGCATACATCTTTAGAATGTAGCTGGCGCGTTACAAAGGCCAAACGACATCCTTCGATAAGCGAAGGTGCCGAAGGGACAGGTGAATGTTGTTTTCTCTTGGTCATCGGGTGAAATAGGGATTTGAAAGTATCCCGACAAACCATCGAGGAAACAATAGTAGGAGTGACCTGAAAGGCGTTCTAAGATTTGATCGATAAAAGGCAACGGGAAGTGATCCTTACGGGTGGCATCATTAAGTTTTCGATAATCTATGCACATCCGCCAACCCGTAACAGTACGGGTTGAGATCAATTTGTTATTTTCATTCGCAACTACCGTTACTCCGCCTTTCTTTGGAACGACTTGTACTGGGCTAACCCAAGTACTATCCGATATTGGGTAGATGATTCTCGCATCTAAGAGTTTGATAACTTCAGCCTTAACGACTTCTTTCATATTCGGGTTTAGTCGTCGTTAAGGCTGGACTGAGTTGCGGGAATTGTCTTCGAGGAAAATTTTGTGAGTGCAAATGGAAGGGTTTATACCCTTGATGTCGGATATTTGTCACGCAATTGCGTGGCGGTGATTGCTTAAGACTAGAGTCAATTCAGAAATTTCTGAATCGCTCAACTCGGATGATACGATAATGGGTAGCTTAGAATTTTTTTCCAAAAAGAGATATTTTAGATGATGGGGGAGTTGCTTCAATTCTAAAGTGGGTGGTTCTTCATATGATGTTTTGATTTTTAATTTTTCGATGTGTAATGGCTCGGGTGGTGTGGATCGAGAGACTTCTTCTAAGCAAAAGAGCTCGACGAGCTCAGAATCGTTACTCGATGAAGAGATTAACTCGGGAAGTGAATAAAACTCATTTTCGAAACATTCTTCTAGGTAGAAACATGAATCGTCATTTTCTAGAGTATTTCGCATTGAGGGATTTATACTAAAAGTAACTTCATCTTCTCCAACCCGTAGGAGGAGCTTTCCGTCACTTACATCGATAATTGCGCGGGAGGTGGCAAGGAAGGGGCGGCCGAGTATGTGGGGTACTTCGGCATCCTCTTCGATATCAAGAATGACAAAGTCCACCGGAAAGATGAACTTGTCAACCTTAACGAGCACGTCCTCCACTATCCCTACTGGATATTTTAATGAACGATCGGCGAGTTGAATACTCATTCGGGTAGGGCTAGGATTTTCTAAACCTAGCTTTTTGAATAACGAAAAAGGCATGAAGTTTATCTTGCTCCAAGATCAGCTAAGACGTGTTTTATTAACGCATTGCCAAATAGACATGGGATGGAGAACCGTCCCGGGCCATTTGCTTTTCGGGGCAATTTGTTAAGTATAACCGCAGAACATTCTGCGTTTAAGGAAATATGTGAAATATCTTCAAGTTTCTTTTTATTGGAGAGTAACTCCTTGAGATATTTCGCATACTTCGGCATTTGAGAGATAGCCTCACAGAACGGAACATTAATATGAATTTGTTTTAAAATTTCTAAAAACTTTTTATAATTTTTCTCGGCGCACTCGCTCCTAAGCTTAGACGGATACAGAATATTTGAACTAGAATTAGAAGCGTGCGGAGCTAACGTAGCGGGCAAATTTGAAGCTAAAATAGGAGGAGGACGAGGAGAAGTTACCATGGTTTCGTCTTGTTTTGAAACCACCTCTTTTCCGCTGCGTAGAGTAATCATGTTCGCGCTTTCCCTTGTATTAGGTTCCGTATTTCCCGGTAGAGCTCCTTGCTGACGCTCGGAAAACATCTTCGCTAGTTGGCCCACTTGGTTCTCTAAATTTTTGATCGATCCGGTGAGGTTCCGGATGTTCGATTCATTTGTACCAACATATTTTGCAAAGATCTCTTCAAGTGGAGAGGGCTTTTGCTGTTGCGGTGGAAATCCTGGTGGATTATTATAATTTAGAGGAGGGGGATTTAGATTAAGAGGTTGATTAAGAAGTTGATTTAGATTTAAAGGGCGCTGAGCATTTCCTTGGTTGCTCTATGAGAAATTTGGATGGTTCCTATAACCCGCATTGTATGTGTTGTTATACGGAGCGGAGTTCGGGTTATAGGAAGGCCGAGGCGGATTTCCCATGTAGTCAGCCTGCTCTTCTATTAAACATTATTAGCCCAAGGAGGAGTGGCGGAGGAAGCAAACATCTCCGCCACTTGCTTTGTTAAGCGCTCAACTTATAAAGCTAAATTAGAAGTAGCGTCTATTTCAAATATACCGGCGGGCTTGTTAGACCGTGCGCGGGGCATATTCCATTGATACGCATTCATGACCATCTCTTCAAAAAGCTCTTGAGCGGCCTCCGTTTTTTTTTATTTAAAGTACCTCCGGCGGCTGCATCAATCATTTGTCTTGTTTGGAAATTCAAGCCATTATAAAATATTTGTACTTGTTGTCAAGTTGGCAGTGCGTGGTGTGGGCATCTACGCAAAAGCTCCTTGAAGCGCTCCCATGTATCATAGAGAGTCTCCGAGTCGATTTGCATAAATTAAGCAATATCCGTGCGCATTTTAGCGGTCTTTGCATGCGGGAAATATTTAGTGAGAAATTTTTCCGCCATATCGGCCCATGTAGTGATGGACTCCCTGGGAAGAGAGCCCAACCACTGCTTGGCCTTAGACCGCAAAGAAAAAAGAAAAAGACGTAATCAAATGGCGTCATCCGTGACGTCATGATTTTGAACGTATCGCAAATTTTGAGAAAATTAGATATATGCGTGTTTGGATCTTCGTCCAGACGATACTAGATTGTGTCCCTTCTAAGTTTGTCCGCGCAAAATAGGACATGGTCTGTTGCGGGGCCTCATTCAGATTGGGATTGGGCTCACCCATAGTTTCTGGTATAGTGTCTCCGATCGACTCTTCGAAGTTCAAATCAAAATCCCGATCACGAGTTCGGAGCCGCTGCAGAAGAGTGCGCTCAATCTCTGGATCAAAACGAATATCGGGACTATTCGAAGAACTTCCTCGGGTCATGCACTAAAAGAGATGAAAAGAGAGAAGGGGAAAAGATGAAAAATAAAAGAAAAGAAAGGAATTTTTTGTTTTGTTTTGTTTTGTTTCGGAAAGCAAAAATAAAAAAGAAAACGATAAAATTAATGGTTATTCTGTTTTTCAAAATATCGACGCAAAAAGTCCCCGGCAACGACGTCAAAAACTTGATAAAGAAATTTGTGTTTTATAAATGATTTTGATTTTCTCCGATTCTATGCTCGATAAAGGCAAGTGTACCTTATCGATTATAGTATAGGATATGAAATATCAATGTCGTATTAGAACCAGGGCACATCGAATATTTCTACTTCAAAGAACTCGCTATTATCCTATCAAATAGATTTTGAGTTGGTTTTGCAAAAAGAGAGATTATGATTAAAATAGGTGGTTTAGACTATATAAAAAAAGACTAGCACTCGATCTCGACTCACCTCGGAATGAAACGATCAAATAAATAAATTTCTCAATCACTTTAACGGAAATACTTGGACCGTGGAGATTCCCGAAACATGAGCGCACCTCTTTCAAGGCTACACCCAACTGAGTTTAGGTTGATCAACCGAATTTTCGTTCTCCAATCGAAACCCCTAAAGCTCGCTTTACGTGGTGAATCCCGCTATTGGATTTGACTCCAATCCAGGAGATTTACGTCGTCCTCTTTCAAGGATTGCATTCAACTCCCTTTACCCGTGAGTGATCGATCCGTACACACGATCCTTTCGGCTACTAGAATACGAAAACAAACGTGAAAATCATCTATCGATAATATGATCTTACTAAATATTAATCAAAGGTAAATCCTAAGCATTCGTTCAAAGAGAAAAGGAAATTAAAGTAAGAAGAGAAGATCATTTCATTCCTTGGATCGTCTTGATCAAGCACTAAACAAAGTTTAGTTACTCATAATAATGTAGGAAATGAAAATCATGTTAAGAATATGTATAATAAGACAGAGAGAGAAAGAAAAGGAATAGCAAACTATTTTATTTCTTATTTAAACGGAGTCACCAAAAGGGCAAAAAGACACTACAAAGAGAGATTGCAAAAAGATTACAAGTACGGCAAAAAAGATTACAAGAATATTTAAGCATGAAAACATTAAGCTAAAATACTCTAAAAATAAACTCCCAACAACTCTCTAGAAGGCTCAAATGAAGGAGGAAGGATGATCCCCTCTCCCTCTTCCTTCATGCCTATTTATAGGATCAAAATCAAGGAGGTAGAGATGGTAGATGACATGAGGATGAAGCTTCCATGAAGCTTCCCTTGGTCAAAAACACATGTTGGTTTTAAAGGACAATGACGTCTACTCTTTTTCACACTTGTCATGCCTTGAAAAGTATGATCAAAGTTGGCTAGCTTTCTCTCTTTCCAAGAATCTTCCTTCATGAACACATGCTGAATTCATAATCAAAGGTGGCTAGCCTCTTTCATACTTAGGAGAAAATATCTCATCGGACCATTTGGGCTTCATTCTCTTCTTGAATATGGTTCAGTAACACGGTAACATTGCTGCACTCGATATTTAGTTTGACACGCCCTAAATAAAGGCGTGCTCTTTAGAAATGATAATGCAACTGTCCCGGGATCCTGCAAAAATAGTAAAATAGGTGTTGTTAGGATATAATTATAAAAAGATACGATTTAACGGATAAAATTAACAATATATATATTTATATTATAATATTTAAATATCCCTATTAATAAATTAGGTCAAATTATGCATCATCACTTGTCTTCACACTGAGATCGCGCTACTTGTTTTCGACCCCAAGAGCTAGGACTGACAATTCTGAAATTCTATTCAAAATCTTCGATATCACCTCATACCTAATATGAGATATATATAAGAAATGACAATTATGTTAAGTGTCACGGAAGGACTAGATTACCCGATCTTGGCCTTAACCTAAGCCCCTGGTTCTAATCCGTAGGCTCCAATTGTCTGGATGGCGATCCTATAACGCTTGGTAGAGAGAGTTGCCTCAATTAGGTCTTGATGCACTCTGAGTGATGTGGCTGCTCCTCATCACTAATTATAACCACTCATCTCATCTTTTCTTAGTATTGCAAGTAACACTGAGGAGTTCTTTAATGCTAAGCCAAACTTTTCTAGTTAATTAATTGTTACAATTTTTTTATTTTTTATTTTTATTTTTATTTTTGTTTACAGTGCTTTTATTATTTTAGCTTTTTTGGGAGAAGACTTCTTAGCAATCTTTGGTATTGCAGCTGGCCTCTATGGATCTATGTGGTAGTTTGCATTATCGTGAACATTCATGGTAATCTTCATTTTTCCTACATGCATATGTTCAATTTTTGTAACGTTCTCAAGTGTTCATATTATCCTTGATTCTGCAGGCCTTAACATCTACTTTTATTTGTCTTTTGTCCCTGCAATTGTAAGAAGCTTCCATAATTCCTTCCATTTTTTATAGAACTAGTGGTTTTCTTATATTGCTTAAAAATATGTTTCTCATTATCATGATTTGATCTATGTGAAAATTCAGTTGGTTATGCTGGTAGGAACAAAACTTCAACATGTTGTTGCTCTATTAGCTCTTGAAGCTGTTGAGGCGGCTGCTCCATTTGCTGAGACACAACTCAAGCCACGTGACGATCTCTTCTGGTTTGGGAAGCCAGATTTTTTAATGTGGCTTGTCCAATTTATTTCCTTTCAGGTGTTTGGATATGATTATATTCTTAATAAAATGTAATTTGATTTTGGTTCATGCTATGCTCTAATGCTTTTTTGACTGTTTATTTGTTTTTGCTGCCTCCAGAACGCCTTTGAAGTGGCAACCTTTATATGGTCCTTGGTATGAAATGTTTCTATCTTTGTTTTTGAAAGACCATACGAGATTTGAAGAGTTACATCTTTGCTTTTATCATGAAATATGAGTTGCATTTTACCCATCTTTTCATTATTTGGTCATCTATCGGGACCTCCCCTCTAACTTTGCATAATTACAGGGATCTCCGTTTTATTTTTCAAAATTACAAAGACCTTCCCTCTAAGTTTACATTGTTAACAAACATGTACAAAAAAAGTCCCTTAGAGGGGTTGTTTAGGGTTTTTTTTGTTCTGTACATGTATGTTAACAATGTAAACTCAAAGGGAAGGTTTTGATAATTTTTACAGAAAGTGGGGAGGTCCATGTAATTATGCAAAGTTGATGAGGAGTTTTTCGTAATTATTCCAATATATAATAAACATTAGTGAACCCTTTGATTCTGCTGATTTAAGTAATGAACATGATACCGAGTTTTGGTCATTAAAAAAAGCATTGATAGTTAGGTTGAATGCTATGGAAATGAATGTTAGGATGAATGTGCCACAAAATAAGGAAAAAATAAATTAAAGTAATCATGTTAGAGGAACATTAAGAGTAATATCTATTAAGATAAGGTTATTGAAAATAATTTTTAGTTGTTTGGACATGTACAACTAATGGATGAAAAGATATCCCATTGGATATGCAGATCAAATTAGCCTCTGATGACTAGGATGGAGAAATTAGTAAATAATAATGTTATTATTGGAGGATGGTTGAGGCAACATATATTGAAGATAAGGTAATGAAAAATTGATTTAGGTTGTTTGGACATATATAAATGATTAAAACATTTACCATTATAAGGAGGATTAGTTAAGAAAAGATTATGGCTCTGACACAGGACGGTCCTATGTGATGGGAAAACACATGAATGAACTCCTACATGCAATCATACATAAATCTGACGGTTTACTTGCAACAATGAATATTTAGAAAGCAATATTAATTTGATTGGCCACAAAGAGTTAAAGCTCTCAAATATGGAAACACGTGAAGTCGTATAAGTGCAAAAGTGCCAAAAAATCAAATACTATTTAAATGAGAGATTACAAAAACTAAAACAATTGAATGCAAAGTCTATAAACCGCTATCTCTCAAGTAGAGAACAAACACAAGACCCAATGGTAAAGAAATTAGCACACAAACCTTGATTACCAAGACTATAAAGAGGGGAGGGCTGGAGGCGCTTTAAGAGGGCTGTCCGGAACAGATTTCAGCTTCCAGAAGTTGTTTGGGGGCTGTCCAGAAATTGGGACAGCGATTGGGTAGTTGCAGGAAGGTAATTTCAGCAACAAGCAAATGAGGTTTGCTGCCCTGGAAGTCTGGACAGCAACCTGGAGGGTGGTAGGTGGCTGTAAGGGAGATGAGGTGGCTAGGCAGGAGCCCACGGGTTTAATTCTGAACGGGTCTTGCTGTTCTGGACAGCAGAAAAAGAGTTTCCTGCAGCTGGGATGGGGGTCAGCAGAGGAATTCCACGAGGGAATGAGTGATTGGGTGATGTGGCTCCACGTGTGATTGGGTGGTGGGCAGATTGGGGACAACATGGCTGTGGCTCCATGAGAGGGGAAGAGGCAGGGAGATGGGCTGTAGTTGGAGCAACAAATGGAGGAATCAGCAACCTGGACTCAACGTGAAATTGAAGAGCAGAGGAGGGGGGAAATCAGCCAGGCAGTTTGGAGGAAGTGGGGCAATTATTGGAAGGATGTGGGGGGAGGCTTTCACGTGGGAATGAGAGAAATGGGAGGGGCTTATTTGTTGTGTGTTTTTTTGGGGGAGTGAGGGTGGTGGAGATTAATTTTAGGAGTTGTGCCTAAAATTTAGGAGAGAGGAGAAAGTGGGGAAGTGGGGTAGTTATGGAGGTGGTAATGGATGGTGGAGGTGGTTGCCGGCTGGGTGGAGGTTAGTGGTGACCGGAGGTGTCCGCCGGAGCTATTTTCCGGCGATCGCCGGAAAATACAAAATGAAGGGAAATCGATATGGGAGATGTAGGAGGATCACCGGAGACGTATTCCGGAGATCGCCGGAGATGGGATTTGTGGGTAAAGATGTCTGTTTTTGTGGAGATTTTTATAGGTGGTTGTTAAGTGGGGGAGATTGATATGGTGGCCGGTGGATGTTTTGGAGGTGGAGAGGGGAAGGTTTTGTGGAGGAGGTGGGCTGCTGCAGTTGGAGTCGGAGGAGGGGAGGTCCCTTTGAAAGGGGGGGGGGGAGGGGGCGGCTGTAGCTTGTGGTGGAGGAGGAGGAGGGGTGGTGGAGTGGCCGGACAAGGGAAATGGGAGGGAGGAGGTAGACCCGAGCTTCTTACCCGGGGTTCGGCTTCGGTACCTAGTTGACCAAAGAATGGGCTTCAATACTCCATTCTTCAATGCCTAAAATGAGAGAACTCACCCTCTATTTATAGATTCCTAGGGGGCAACGGACGGCTATGATTGGCCGAACATCCCGACTCAAAAATACATAAAATTCCAACTCGAAATAAAAAATAACAAGAACAAAAACTGCTACGATCGTCGATCCGCATAAAATGAATGGTTCTGATTCCCCATCAATTCCCCCTGCCCTGAAATCATTCATCTCCGTGAATGAAGATGAGCGTGCTCTCGTCTGAAGGCAAGGAGAAACCTTGTAGCTCTAAACTTGTAGGTCGTTGAAGCTGATGATGATGGAACCGAGGATGGTACTGCTGAAGCTGACGATGGTACTGTAACTGGTGCTGCTGCTAAAGAGATGATGTCAAAGATGTCGGGGACGGAGTACTGGGCATCAATGCTGAAGAAGGTACTGCTACTGTCGTCGACGTCGAACACTGTACTGTACTGCTTTGGAAGAAGCTAGATGATGCCTGTGACGGAGAATGTGGTACTGATGAAGACGGTGGAACTGCTGGTGACGAACGAGATGTAGGAACTGGAGAAGCCGGATGAGCAGTCGGTGTCGAGGACTCGGGCTGAGAAGGAAGTTATATGGTAGGTGAAGGCTGATGCTGATGCGGCGAGGTGGAAGGCGAGAATGGTGGTAACTGAGGTTGTGGTGGAGTGATGGATGCAGACGGAGGTTGAGAGGATGTGGAAGTAGAGGACGAAGGGTACATGTAGTCATGCGACTCAAAGTATGAAGTCAAATCTTTAACGTTGAATACAAGTGAAATCCCCATACTCGGCGAGATATCCAGCTCATAAGCATTTGCTCCAATTTGTTTAAGCACAGTGTAAGGACCCATTTGCTTAGCATTCAATTTACGAGCAATTCCTTGGGGAACCTCTCATCACATATACAAATCAACACTTGTCCTCCTTTGTTGAAGCTTTGCAATCTCCTGTGGCTATCATCATAAGATTTATAAATAATTTTATTGCAAGTACTCTTACGTCGGATAGACTCATGCATGTTACACAGTGACAATGAATGATGACCGACAAACATAACAGAACGGCTATGTAGAGACTCTGCATCCCTCTAGGTGTCATACTAAAGGGGCATATGATCAGGGAGATCAGTGGGTGGGGTGTAAAAAAATTCATCGCAGGGGTGATGATCATCTAAATAAACACCTGAAATGTCTGTACTAACAATGATGGAACTAAACCCAAGATCATCGAGAGCACTCTCTCCTCAACTAATTCAAAGATATGGACACGTACCTAAATAGTGGTGGCTTATCTGGAGGCTCTTTTGGTGGAGTATAAAAATACTCATCGAGTGTGAGATAAACACCCAGAAGGCTATGCAAGACTTTGGTATTGAGATGCCATTCCATGATGTGTAGAATGCTTCCATAAAGTAGAAACTCATCAGGTGGCTCACCGGGAGGGGTATAATGAAATTCGTCGCAAATGCCACGATTACCAACATATGTTCATGGAATATCAGGAGTAACCTTAAAGATAAGAGGAATCATCACTGAGTACACAACACTAGGCTCTCGGCTCCCGATAGTAATGTTGAGGATTGACTTTCTAGCCATAGGGGACACTGTCACACTAGGACTAAGTGAGGTGCAGAGAATGGATATATCATCACTGTGTCACCGGGCCGTTCACTAATCATACTAGTGAACATACTAGTGACGTATTGGGGACCAAGTTCACTAATCATACTAGTGTTGCTCTCCACTGATATCACATGATCAAGATCAGACTCGACCCCAAAATCAAGTGGGCACTGAATCTCCTCAATATGAGAGGAATCAAAATCTAGCGTCGTGTCTCTCATGTCAGTGAGAGCACTACTAGACACATTGGTGGCTTGACCTAAATCCTTAAGTTTTTTCCTACGGGTTCCCTTTGAGGCATTCTTTATGTCATCAAAATGAACATCCAAGCGATCAAATTGATCACTGACCCATCGTTGAAATTTGGCTACCGACATATCCGTTTTCGGAACATTAGGGAGGCCACTACACGTGATGTTATCTTGATGGTGGTGACCTCTATAAGGCTCTTGATATTCTTCAAGGTAATTACCTCTAGAAAAATCAAAGTGTGAAAAAGGGTTAGCACGATTTTTACGAGTGACGTATTGGGGACGAGGATAATCATGATAGTATGAGGGTCCTCCCGATGGAGCTCTATGTGCATGATCAGTGGTGGACTCCGGTTCCTCAAATAGAGGATTAACGAAATGAGTGGACTCATGTTTATCAAATAAAGGATTAATGTAGCAATTGCTCCACTATGATATGACATGGTGAAACATATAGGTTCTAGTCCTGCGTATTATAAACTAAGCCCGAACCTGAGTCTCTGATACCAATCTGAAGCAGGACGGTCCTATGTGATGGGAAAACACATGAATGAACTCCTACATGCAACCATACATAAATCCGACGGTTTACTTGCAACAATGAATATTTATAAAGCAATATTAATTTGATTGACCACAAAGAGTTAAAGCTCTCAAATATGGAAACACGTGAAGTCGTATAAGTGCAAGAGTGCCAAAAAATCAAATACTATTTAAATGAGAGATTACAAAGACTAAAACAATTGAATGCAAAGTCTATAAACCGCTATCTCTCAAGTAGAGAACAAACACAAGACTCAATGGTAAAGAAATCAGCACACAAACCTTGATTACCAAGACTATAAAGAGGGGAGGGCTGGAGGCGCTTTAAGAGGGCTGTCCGGAACAGATTTCAGCGTCCAGAAGTTGTTTGGGGGCTGTCCAGAAATTGGGACAGCGATTGGGTAGTTGCAGGAAGGTAATTTCAGCAGCAAGCAAATGAGGTTTGCTGCCCTGGAAATCTGGACAGCAACCTGGAGGGTGGTAGGTGGCTGTAAGGGAGATGAGGTGGCTAGGCAGGAGCCCACGGGTTTAATTCTGGATGGGTCTTGCTGTTCTGGACAGCAGTAAAAGAGTTTCCTGCAGCTGGGATGGGGGTCAGCAGAGGAATTCCACGAGGGAATGAGTGATTGGGTGATGTGGCTCCACGTGTGATTGGGTGGTGGGCAGATTGGGGGCAACTTGGCTGTGGCTCCACGAGAGGGCAAGAGGCAGGGAGATGGGCTGTAGTTGGAGCAACAAATGGAGGAACCAGCAACCTGGACTCAACGTGAAATTGAAGAGCAGAGGAGGGGGGAAATCAGCCAGGCAGTTTGGAGGAAGTGGGGGCAGTTATTGGAAGGATGTGGGGGGAGGCTTTCACGTGGGAATGAGAGAAATGGAGGGGGCTTATTTGCTGAGTGGTTTTTTTTGGGGAGTGAGGGTGATGGAGATTAATTTTAGGAGTTGTGCTTAAAATTTAGGAGAGAGGAGAAAGTGGGGAAGTGGGGTAGTTATGGAGGTGGTAATGGATGGTGGAGGTGGTTGCCGGCTGGGCGGAGGTTAGTGGTGACCGGAGGTGGCCGCCGGTGGTGGTGGCCGCCGGAGCTATTTTCCGGCGATCGCCGGAAAATACAAAATGAAGGGAAATCGATATGGGAGATTTAGGAGGATCACCGGAGACGTATTCCGGAGATCGCCGGAGATGGGATTTGTGGGTAAAGATGGCTGCTTTTGTGGAGATCTTTATAGGTGGCTGTTTAGTGGGGGAGATTGATGTGGTGTCCGGTGGCCGGTGGCTGTTTTGGAGGTGGAGAGGGGAAGGTTTGTGGAGGGGGTGGGCTGCTGCAGTTGGAGTCGGAGGAGGGGAGGTCCCTTTGAAAGGGGGGAGGGGGTGGCTGTAGTTTGTGGTGGAGGAGGAGGAGGGGTGGTGGAGTGGCCGGCCAAGGAAAATGGGAGGGAGGAGGTAGACCCGAGCTTCACACCCGGGGTTCGGCTTCGGCACCGAGTTGACCAAAGAATGAGCTTCAATACTCCATTCTTCAATGTCTAAAATGAGAGCCCTCACCCTCTATTTATAGATTCCTAGGGGGCAACGGACGGCTATGATTGGCCGAACGTCCCGACTAAAAAACACATAAAATTACAACTCGAAATAAAAAATGACAAGAACAAAAACTGCTACGATTGTCGATCCGCATAAAATGAATGGTTCTGATTCCCCATCAGGCTCTTTTTGAGATGGTGGTGGTGGTTGTGGAAAAAGTTATATTCCCACCATCACCGTTGTTTTGAAAGCATTTGATTTTCTAGTAGCGGGAAAAATTCTTATCTTATATCAAAAACGTGTTTTTAGGTCTAGAAAAGTTAAAATTGTAGTGGAAAGCAGTGAAGCTTCTCACATCCAGAAAAGTTAAATGGAGTTTTTTGCATTTTCACGCTTCTCTTCCTTCTACACCTCTCTTCTCCTCCTGCCGCTTTTACCAACAACTTCAATCCCATCACTGCTTTTTCTACATCCACAACCCGTCCAAAATAGAACCTATATTAGAGGAATGATCGGGGAGGCCTCACAGCTATATCCATTGAAAATAAGGCAATTTGGAAATGAACTTCGATAATTTGAACATAGGAGGAAAGAAAAGTAAATAAACTAGGCGTGTGTAAGAGAAATAGGAAGGAAAAAATAATCTGGGTAGAGTACACTTAACTTAACGTCTTAGATAATAGTTAACAAGAACAAATGAAAAATGAGGATTATAAAGCCGATTCTAAATAGTTGCGATAAAGTTAGTGATGAGATGAATGATAATTCTTAATGAAACAGAAAATGTTATAAACAATTTTCTGACAAAATATTTATCCTTTCAGTGGCAATTAGAGGCATACGCTTGTTTCACAAAGAATCATATATTGATAATCGTACGGTTAGTTTCTGGGTATGTTTTTCGTCCATAGATATTAAATCTTGTTAAATTTTTTGAATATTGCTGAAGGCTTTAGTTAAAACATGCAATAAGTAGTTAACTTTCTGCTTCTTTTAAGTCAGGCATTTTAACTATGCATTATTAACTCAAATAGTTTTGCACATTTAACACTGATTGATGAGATGCAATCAGCCAAACCTTGTGTTCTCTTCAACTCATCATTGTGAAGATGCAATCCGCTACCACTCCAATGGTGTATGTTGATCCTCCCGGATTGAACCACTAGAAATCTATTCTTTCATTCTTTTGTGATCCTTCTATGAATTTTTGTCTTTCACTTTCGATCCCTGCCATTAACCTCGTAAAAAGGGCAGCCCGGTTCACAAAGCATCCCCACGCAGGGAGGGTCCGGGGAAGGGTCCCACCACAAGGGTGAAATGTAGGCAAACCTTACTCTGCATTTTTGCATGAGGCTGCTTCGAGGACTCGAACCTGTGACCTCAAGGTCACACGGAAACACCTCAACTGGTGCGCCAAGGCTCCCCTTCTGTCATTAACCTCTTAAACTCCAATAATTAAGGTGCATGGATATTACGATGACTCGAAGATTGAAGATCGCTCAAAAATTTGCTCAAGTTTTTCCTCAAATCGCGCTTGGATCAAACCCAAATGATCTGAGTCACGAGCCAAAACTTGGCTGTCTTAATTTCAATCTGATTTCATATATTATGATTGCCAAGTGTCTACCAATTATAATTATATTAATGTTCTTGTGTGATTCTGTTGCTCGCCCGTTGTGCGATGCAAGTCATTCTGAAATGGTCTTAAGATCAACTTTGGGATTTTGAATGTTTCTTGCTTCCTCGTCTCTATTCTATGCTACGGTGTTTCTGCTGCATCTGCTGACATTAAATTGTCGCTCAATTTCTCTTCTTTATTTTGAGTCGACCCTAGATCAAAGAAACTCGAAGGTTTGAAGTCAGCCCATTCCCATTCGAGCTGATTTCACGCCAAGCTTGACTCGACTCAAAATCGGATAACAATCCTATTGGGGTTTCTCTCGTGGGCAGAGTATTTGTTTTGATGTCTTTGAACTCGGATTTGTGATCTTCAACTTCCACAACTACTATTTGTATTTGTGTCTATTTTCACTGCTTTTGTTCAAATCCATCATTATATTCCTATAATTATTATTCTGTTGATTATTTGATTTCCCTGAATTGCTAAAATTCTAATAGCCCCAAGTGCTCTTGATGCGACAGGTTACTAGTTCAGTTTTGGTGCAGCTACAGCACTCTACCTCTTAATGTGATAATTACACAGGTTTGTTTTGATTCAAAATGTATCACCTTTTCTATAAAGCTAATAGCAGTTTGAAGTTCCTTAATGTTCATAAGATGAACTTTATGTTATTAAAGGCGCACCTCAGGGGCGCCTAAGGCTCAAGGCTCACTAGGCTCAGAGGTTTGCGCCTTCGTGCGCATTGTTTGCGTCTTTGGAACATAAAAAGCGTGTCTGAGTGAGATTTTTGTTGTAATTTTAAAAAATGTAAGAACTCAATTATTTTTGATTGATTTGGTGTTTGTGAAAGATAATTGTACGTTCGGACTTAGATATGATGCAAGTGACCACATTAATTCTATTTTTAAGAGATAAACGATAGTAATGAATGATTAATTTGTAGAATAGATGAAGAATTTGATCGAGAAGATAAAATGATGTTTGATCTTGTTATTTAAAATGGATGTGGTTGCCCCTTGCCTTTGTCAGGCGCGCGCCTGCGCCTTGAGCCTAGCACCTAGGCTCCAAGACCCTTTTACGCCTTGGTGTACCTTGCGCCTTTAATAACTTCATATTTTCTTCCTTTTTTGGGCTAATCCAAGGAACCTTTTCACTAGGCCACGCAACGGAACAATCAGCTCCACCTGCTCGCCCGCGTGCTCTCAAAAGATTTCTCACATATTTTGCTTTAAACCTTACTAATATTTCCTTTGATGGAACCCTAGAAGTCTGTCTTCCTAGAAGTCTGTCACGAACCACTCCAGGCTTCAGCGGAAAAAAGTATAAACGGCTAATGACCCTCCTCCGGCGCCCAAACGGCCTGGGCGGCGAGGTGCCGAAAACAGACCCCTTTAGTAATCATTTAAATTGTGGTCAAGAGTATAATTTTGTGCAATATAACACTTTCTAACTCAAATTTCCCTTCACTGTCATCTGCAGATGGGATCTAAATTTAAGAGATCCTTGCTCGCGGAGAGCGTGAGGGAGTCCCTCCATAGTTGGTGCAAAAGAGTGAAGGAGAAGACGAGGCACGGCCCATCTCTTTCGCGGAACGGAACCGTGACGTCCACCTGCTCGCTGGGATCGACCGTGGACGAGCATGACGAAACCAACACGGTCTGCACCTTGTCCCGCACCCCTTCCCTCGATAACCTCTCCCTGCCATCCATGGATGAGCAGACAGACTTCAATTTCTCCCGCTTCTTATGAGATCATATCCTCTGCTTTCATGCCTTAGTTTCTACTTCAATTAGACAATTTGACTATGTATTGCCAGCTGAATATTGAGAACAATATGTGATAGGACACTTCTTTGTGTGATTTAAGTCCCTAGAAAGCCTAGAATTCCTCTTATAAATTCTTTACTCATATTTACTTTTCCCTTCATATATTTATCTTCTCTTGCAACATAGAATAAAACCTACTCAGGATTAAAAATCATCAATATTAAACATATTTGTAAAATATTGATTATTATGACTTTAAAGCATCTCATTGCTCCTCTTTAAAAAAAAAAATTAATTATGAACCAACATAAAATATGAAAGGATGTTATTTTGACATCAAAGCATTGTCTCACTCATTTGTTATTATTATTTATTTATTTAAGTTGTCAAATAAATAAAATCACCAGCATAAATACACACCCACACATACATAAAACTCAACGCAAACTAACGAGCCAGGAGAAGTGATCTTATTCAGCAGAGACCCAATTTGAAAGGGAAGATTTCTGGGTTCGGTCCCGGACCTATATTTTTTTGAGTTCACGAACCGAATCGAATTGAATAACTCTTCAATCGAATCTAAATTTGACATAGAATGCAGAGATTCGGATTCAGATTCGTTCGAATATTCGGGGTCGGATTTGAATTCGGATTCGTCATGAAATGTTGAATTCGAATTTGGGTTTGAATTCAGATTCGAACATGGATTCGAATTTGAATTTTATAATATTTAATTATATATAATATTCAAATATAATTATATTTAACATTTAATTACATATATTAATTTAATGTAAGTATATTTTCAGTATTCGCGAACTATTCGTGAATCATTCGAATATGAATAACATTATGCGGATTCGGATTCGAAAACCATTCGAATCCAAATTCGGATTCGAATTCAAAAAATACGAATTTTAATTGAATCTTCACGAATCGAATCCTGAATTATTCACGAACTATACTATTTGTGAACAACCCTTGTACAACCCTCATTCTCCGAGGGTGGACCCCCCCAAGGCCACGTAGGCAGAAGTCAAAGTCAAAGAGGTCAACACAAAGACCGGCAGTTCAAGGCAGAAGTGGAGAAGACATCGGCGAGTAAACAGCCAATACTCGCCAGGCTGGCGAGCATGGAACAGAAGACCTAGCGAGTATTGGCCCGGCGTGTGCGAGCAGTCCCCAATACTCGTCAGATGGGCGACTATGGAATGGTACTCGCCGAGTAACCCATAGTCGCCGGGTCGGGGGTGGGCTATAAAAACCCCCCTACCCCTTGGTTTTCCTACAAATAGGACCCCAGGGGTACTTGGATTGGCACCTGGACTTGAGCTTTTAAAACCCTCGCTCTTGCTTTCTGGAACCTGTCGCACTTGGCCGCTACTCCCGGTACTAGCCAAGTCGGTGCCTTCCTCGTACCCTGCTCGGCCATTCTTTGGTCTTGGAGGGGAAGTCTCTTCGGAGCTTCTGGGTACATGGTGGGACCTCCCTGCCGCAGCACCTGGGGTCCTGTTTGTTGCTCTTCTAGCTTCTTCGTCGTTGCCAGCCAAGTCATCTCGTTGGACTGCTGGGCGAGTAGCCTCCGGCTGCATTGGTCTGAATCTTGAGGTCAGGATTTTCCTGGCGTCAACACTTTGGTGCGGTGAGCGTGGATCGTAGTCGGAGAAGGAAAGTTCAGCAGGAAGCCGAGATGGTCGTAGGTGGCGACCATGAAGGGGTAGTCGGCAACTCGGCCGCGAGTGGCGAGTTCGTGACACTAGCGGTTCTGGAAGCCTTCGCGCAGCGTATGGAGGGAGCCTTCGCGCAGCGCATGGAGGGGATCTTGCAAACAGCGCTTCAGCCGCGCGCCGAGGTCATTGCGACCTCGCCGCATCGCCCAGTTCCGTTCGAGGGAGGGAGTCCCCCTCGGCGAGCAGGAAAGGAGCACATGGAGGACGAAACCGAGCGACCAAGGAGGTCGCAATTCTCCCAGCCAACCTCGCAAAGGATCCGCTTCCGCGAGCCCGGCGAGCAGGCGAGAGACCAGGATACTCGCCCATATGGCGAGTATGGTGGTGATGCTCGCCAGGTAAAGGATCGTCGCCGAGTAGGAGGGAGGAGCCCCTTCTGTGAGGAGATCATTGCCGCATCGGTGCCAGAAGGATTCATAGATCTCGCGATGAATTATTGCTCGGGGAGAGACGACCCTATCCGTCGAGGGAAGAGACGTAACCGGAGGAATAGCTGGAGGAGGCATAGGGATCGGGTCGGCCAAGGATGTCAAAGAAGTATCAAGGCCGGGGAAGTAGGAGTGAGTTTTGGAGAAGCGGAGCTCGGATCTTTCCGCGAGGCGAATTTCCACCAGGCCTACCGCCAAGACTTCGCTCCGACCTCTCAAGCGCCATCCCCGCTAGAAGAAATCACTTTCTCAGAGGAAGGCATGGTAAGGGATGAGAATCCCTTCCATGAGGCCCATGTGATTGATGCGATCGTCGAAGACTTCACCGTCAACCGAATCCTGGAGTGCAATGGGGGATCTGTCCGTGTCATCTTTACGTCATTCTCACGCACACGTTTGACGACCTGGAGATCAAGGAGAGAAGAATGACGATCTTGGATGACTCCCCTTTTTGATTTCTCAGGTAAGCGAAAGAAGGCGGACGCGACAGGAAAAGCAGCCGTCGTCGGGAAGCTCATTCCAAGACGGGAAGAACCCTTCATCGTGAAGGGGAGCTGTTAAGAAACACCCGGAAAGGCGATAACCTGAAAAGGCGGGAGTATGTATACATCTCACCTCTGTAAATGTATTATCCATAAATAAAATAATCACCTCCCTGAAACATGGGAAATGGTGAGTCTTTTGTCACTTCCAGATACGTGTTTTCACGAAAAAGAAGAAAAGCAGGTGAAGTCAATCTCCACGCTAGGTTGGGAAACAGGCCTCCGACTTAACCCTCGTAAAAACTCAGAACGGATGATGGGACAGTGCCTCGGGTGTGCGTTCCCTTAAGACCAAGCCTCTGCAATGACGGCCGAGATCAGCTCCCCCCTTGCATGTTGGCCGCGGTTCCCACCGACTGCATTTCTCGTCCGACTGTAGAGATTACCGGGAAGAAGTCTGGACGCCGACCTTCCGATTCGGCGAAGAGATGATCGATTTCACTAACTCAGGGGACCCTTGAAAAAAGGCGTCATGTACCCTCGAAAGCTGAAAAGCTCGCAGCAAAGCATTTCATTTTCTAAGTTACTGTGTTAGATCATATGAGTTATTGTGCCTAAAGTGTGCTTAACTCCCTGCTAAACTCCCTGAGCAACAGGAAGCAGGTCCGATCCACATTCAGCATCCAAGTAGGATGGAGGCCTCGGGATGGTGTGTCCCCTTGGATCTCCCCGACTGCCACTCCCTGCTTGACGTCGTCCTACATCAACAATCACCATCGCGAGTTGGAACACGATATTCCGGCTTAACCCTCGTAAAAACTCAGAACGGATGATGGGACAGTGCCTCGGGTGTGCGATCCCTTAAGACCAAGCCTCTGCAATGACGGCCGAGATCAGCTCCTCCCTTGCATGTTGGCCGCGGTTCCCACCGACTGCATTTCTCGTCCGACTGAAGAGATTACCAGGGGAGAGCCTGGAAGCCGACGTTCCAACGATGAAAAGGACAGGACCGATTTGAACAACTAAAAGAAAGGAGATCTTCCGGCATCCAAGTAGGATGAAGGCCTCGGGAAGATGTGTCCCTCCAGGCCTCCCCAACTGCCGTTCCCTATCTCTTTTTCCTAAAAAATTCATTATTGTTGAACGAGTCTGATAAACTCTTCACCAGGTACCAGGCAAGACCTTGAGAGCACGTGTCCCTCTAAACCCTCTGAGTAGCCTCCACAGCTCAACTCCCTCAAGGGAAACATTGCAGAAGGCGAGCATGCATGTGCGAGTACCTAGGCGAGTATACATGTGCGAGCATGGAGGTGCGAGTGTACATGTGCGAGCATGGAGGTGCGAGTATATAAGTACGAGTATAGAGGTACACGCAACCTCGCCGTAATCCTAAGAGCCTAGCGATCACTCAATCTCGCCTCGAGCCTAGGAGCCTAAGCGGCATTCAGAAAAAGAAGCAAGGACCAAGGAGACAGGCGAGCAAAACATTTGTCCTTTTCATATGTAAATATTTGATGAATATTACAAAAGAATCTTCAAGATGTTTACAAAAGGTCGCCGGGCGAGCAAAAAGGGAGCCCAGGCGACTAGGCGACGTCCTCGCCCAAAATATCTACATCTGGCTCGTCGCCCCCATCATCGTCGCCATCATCAGCATCATCATCTTCATCCTCCTCAGAGTCGTCATACTCGGCATCACTGGACGGCGGCGAGGATGCTCGCAAAGGGGAGGTGGACTCCTCGGCGAGCAGCGCCGGGATGATGTCCTCCACCCTCAACTCCATTGCGGCCGGCTTCAGGAGATCATCCGCCTTCAGCTGACTCAGGATGACGGTCCCCGTAGCTCGTGCGATCTCTCGTCGAACTCGTGGCATGTCGTCGCCATGCATCCGAATCTGCTTACCGACCCTAGAGGGGTCCGCCACCGCTGGCCGTTGCTCGGCAGGCCGAGTTTCCAGCTCAGCGATTCGCACCTGGGCGGCCTCCAAGGTTTGCCGAGTATCCTCCAGCTCCTTCTCCAGCTGGGACATCTTTGTCGCCATCTCCACCTCGGCGACCTTCAAAAGCAAGAAGACACAAAGTCAGTAAGTTATTCGGCAAAGGGGCGACTATCCCGGAGGCGAGTATCAAAGAGAAGCGAGTACCTCATGCTCCTTCGCCTTGAGCCCCATGGCGATCATTTTCTTTGTACTGATCCGGATGGTCTCCTCGTACTCCAGCAACCTCCTCGCCGTCGAATGGGCCAGCTCGGCAGATCGCAGCAGGGATCGCGAGGTTTGGTGCGCCAGATACTCGGAGGATTCCTCCCGCAGCCTCTCCGCGTCCTCGCGACCATAGACGGCGTGGAGCACGTCAAAAGCCTCGCCTTGATCCTCCCAGTCCTCTGACCAGGGCGGGAGGTTGGAGCTCAGGGACACCACATGGTCGCCCTCCGACCAGGCGACTAGGCGGCGTCCATAGGCGTCCTCGCCACGAACACCCAAGTTGAAGTTTGGGTGGGTATAGGGCTCGCCGGCCTCAGAAGGATCCGCCTTCTTGCCCTTATCCTCGTGGGCGAGCTCCCTCTTCTTCCTCGAGGGCTCGGAGTGCTCGCCCCTCTCCTTCCGCTTCTTCAGCGGCCCAGAGCCTTCGCCGGCGACCAGGGTCTCATCACCTCCCGGCGACAAGTCGATGGGCGAGTAGGCCCCATCCCCGCGAGCAGAGGTCCCTGTGCCTCCCTGGGTGGAAGTAGTCGTCTTCACCACCGCGGGAAGAAGCTCGCGCGGCAGGACGTGGACTGCTGCAGGAAGAGAAGCGATAAATCCAGTTAGTCGCCAAGTGGAAGACGAAGAACGAGTATTGCGAATACTCGCACAGTAGATTACCTTCGCCTACGAAAACCTCGGCGAGCTCATCTACTCGCCTCCTCCAGTGCACCACATCAAGACGGCGATTCTTGAAGGACTCGAGCAGCTTCACGCCACCCTCGCTTAGGAAGGAAGTCCCGAAGACGCTCTCCGGTGGCTGGAAGGATTTGTCGGGGATCGCTTGAAAGTCGCCAGAAATGACGACTAATCGCTCTCCCCAGCGATGATTCTTGTTCGCGGTGCCGACCAGCGTGCAGACATGGCTGCAGAAGAAGATGACGCCCTCGCCTGTCGCCATGAAGTTGAATACTCGCCGAAAGACGGAAAGGTCGAAGGCGATCCACTGGTCGCGCAAATAGCAGAGGAAGCCCACGATCATCGCCACCCCGTTAGGGTTGATCTGGGCGGGGACTATCCCAAAGTAGCGGAGTATCTGGGAGAACTCCGTCCACAGTGGTAGTCGCAGGCCCACCTCGAAGTGGCGAGCAGGGAGTACTCGCCCATCACCCAGAATGGAATTTAGTCGCTCTCCCTGGCGAGGAAGCCTAGCGATGTACCCTGGCGGGAGGTACTTCGCCCTGACGACCTCCAACTCCTTCTCAGTCGTGATCGACTTCTTGAAGGTGGTCGCCGCAAAGTTCTGGGCGTGATTGGCACGCCGGATGGTCGCCTCATCGGCCATCTTTTGAAGGAAGGGAAGAAAGGCGAGTATCCAAGAAAGCACGAAGAGGAAAGGGAGACGGAAGATACTCGCACGAGAGCTCAGAAGATCGCCAAAAGCGTATTTAAGACTCACCCACCCCCCTATTTATAGTGGTCGGGTAGCTTGGCGTATCGAGCACGACGGCACGATTAGGAATAAGGGGGTGGCGAGTATTACGTTGTAATCGCCAACTCAGCAACGCGCGTCAGCAAGAAGTCGACCTCCCAAGCGAGAAGACCTGCAAGGAAAGGCGCGGAAAAAGCTCGCTATGCATAAGGCGAGGAACAGATAGCTACTCGCCAAAATAAAAGAAGATAGAGAAAAAATCAAGATAAAATCCATCACAGAAAGAAGAAGGCAGAACAAGTAGTAAACGATGAGTTTTCTAATACTCGCCGAAATAATATACCATCAAACAGGCCGACAAGACCAGCCATGGCCGCCTTAGCCTCAGCAGCATAGTCGCGCACCATCTTGAGCGAGTTCAGAAAGGGCGTGCCGTCAGAGACCCTTGCCCCTCTATTTATAGAGTTCGAGCGTCGACCAGCGAGATGCCGATTATCATCTAATACTCGCCCATAAGGCTGCTCGTCGAATAAGGGTTGGATGATTCTTTCCGAGCAACTGCGTTACTCGCAAAGAGCGGGGATTGTGTACAACCCTCATTCTCCGAGGGTGGACCCCCCCAAGGCCACGTAGGCAGAAGTCAAAGTCAAAGAGGTCAACACAAAGACCGGCAGTTCAAGGCAGAAGTGGAGAAGACCTCGGCGAGTAAACAGCCAATACTCGCCAGGCTGGCGAGCATGGAACAGAAGACCTAGCGAGTATTGGCCCGGCGTGTGCGAGCAGTCCCCAATACTCGCCAGATGGGCGACTATGGCATGGTACTCGCCGAGTAACCCATAGTCGCCGGGTCGGGGGTGGGCTATAAACCCCCCCCCCCTACCCCTTGGTTTTCCTACAAATAGGACCCCAGGGGTACTTGGATTGACACCTGGACTTGAGCTTTTAAAACCCTCGCTCTTGCTTTCTGGAACCTGTCGCACTTGGCCGCTACTCCCGGTACTAGCCAAGTCGGTGCCTTCCTCGTACCCTGCTCGGCCATTCTTTGGTCTTGGAGGGGAAGTCTCTTCGGAGCTTCTGGGTACGTGGTGGGACCTCCCTGCCGCAGCACCTGGGGTCCTGTTTGTTGCTCTTCTAGCTTCTTTGTCGTTGCCAGCCAAGTCATCTCGTTGGACTGCTGGGCGAGTAGCCTCCGGCTGCATTGGTCCGAATCTTGAGGTCAGGATTTTCCTGGCGTCAACAACCCTAATCTCAGGTATTCTTTTTAATGAAGGCGGGACATCTTGGGGACAATAATAAGCCAGCCGAGATGTCCCCAAGATGTCTCGCCGTAGTTGAAAAGTGTATCTGAAATGTCCCGGGGGCAAACAAATTTGAGGGACCCAAAAATTAATGATCTGAAAGAAAGAAGAACTTACCGCTTGCCAGTAATAATAACGGTAGAGCCCAAATTGAAAACTCAGTCCATGGGAGAAGAGGAGTAAAAATTTCAAGAGTAATGAAGAGAAGAAGTGATATTGGCTTGGCTCGGCCCTCCACAATCCCTCCTAATTAATTTCCAAACTGCTGAACCAAACCAGTATCATGCCATCTCTCCATATACATTTCATACGGCTGAACCCGTTTCTTCTCCCTTCCCTCTTCTCTTCAATTTCATGTCTATTTATATATGCTTTTAGAGAGAGAAGGGGATACCCAGAGACTCAGAGAGGGAGAGGATGATTCAGAGAGGGAGGGATCTAGGCTCCATTTGACGCGGCGTTTTTGCTCCGATGAGTTTGGACAAAAATGCTACCAACGATAATGACTGCCACCAAGAAAAGAAATCTAGTTTTGAACATTAAAGTGGATGAAGTTAGTTAGGTGAGGTCGGGTGAAAGACAGCACCAGATTCTGATGCAGTTATGTACATGACAACAAGGTTTCCAGCACCAGATTTAGGAATTTCTGAGGAAGGCATCTGCCAGCACGTACATCCCATCAGACCCCTCATATATAATTTCATCAAAAAAAAAATATGATAAAAAAAAGGAGTGGTGTTATAGCTAGACACACCTATAATGGCTATGTGCACACCACAAAAGCACTTAAAATAACTTAAAATAACCTAAATTCTAAAAATCGCCTACTACTCTTTCGCGATTGCGCCTAGGTCTCTCGCCCGACTCCTCTTCTACATCTCCCGGCAACCAAATCCAATGTCCCCGAAGCCGGTCAGCTCCCCGTGATCCTTTGCTCAGATTCCGACTATGTTTGCCTCACCGTCGTCATAAGCTGTGGCGGCGGAAGGAAAGCTTTTGCCATATGTGCTAAATGTAGGAATGAAGGTCGCAGGTAGCGACGTCTCCCACCGATCAATAGAGCATACAAAACCTGAGAAAAACAAACCAACAAAACAAACTCACAAACACAGAGATATACGTGGAAAACCTTCACAACTTGAAGGTCAAAAACCACGGGGCACGGCACAATGAAATCCACTATAATAAATAAGGATTACAACGAAATATCTAGGTTTGCCCAAACCTAGAATGCCCACCGGATTTGACAACAAATCCAACCTTCTCCACCAACAACGATGAACACCACTTCTCTTCAATAGGATAATAATTTACTCTCTCTTCAAGCACAATAGCAAGTGAAAACGAGATAGAAAACACCTTACGACGTGGACAAAGAGGCCTTTGAAAGCGGTGGAGAAATCTGCAGGCAAGTTGAGGAAACACTTACTCCTTCCGGTAACGGCAACAGCGGCTGCACCGCTCTTCCAATCAGCGGCAACAGGCGGCAACAACCACCACAAGAGCAGCAGCACAAACAGCCCTCTCCTTCTCCAACTGAAGATCGGCGACAAGGGCGGCGACAACACCCTCCTCCAGCGACAAAGGCGGCGACAGCCCCTTCTATTTCTGCGACAGAGGCGGCAACCCCCTCCTCTAGCACACCCACCGGCGGCTCTCCAAGATCGAGAGAAAGAGAGAGAGGAAGGGGCGGCAAATCTGGAGACGGGGAGAGGGAGAGAATCAATCGGCTATTAACCAAACCAAAAATATTAACCCCTGCCGCCCTAAGAAAACTGCTCACGCCAAAGCCAAGTTAAAACCGGTTCAGTTGAACCGGTCTAAAAACGCCCAGATTTTTGCCTTCGCAAAATCAAGGACAGAGCCTAGCACGTTGCAACCTGCCTTTTTACCAGGTTGTAACCTAAAAAACTGAATCAATAAAAAATTCACAAAAACCTCCTTTAGGGGCTGAACCCCAACAAACTCCCCCTTCAGACCATAAAGGGGAGTTCTCCACCATGACTCCTTCAAGTGGACATCATGCCGATCGACCGTCGGCAAAAATCATGCTTCTCCCTTGGGACCACCTTCGTCATCATATCCGAAGGGTTTTCATCTGTGTGGATCTTCTCCACCACCAACAGCTTCTCCTCGACTACATCCTGAATCCAGTGATACTTCACGTCGATGTGCTTCGTCCTGATGTGAAAGGCGGGATTCTTGGCCAAGAATATAACACTATGACTGTCACAAAATACTATGTGCACGTTCTGTCGAAGACCAAGCTCAAGCATGAACTTCTTCATCCAAATAAGCTCCTTTGACGCCTCAGTCAACGCAATATATTCAGCCTCCGTTGCTGACAATGCCACGCACTTCTGAAGCCTTGACTGCCATGACACTGCTCCCCCTGCAAATGTGACCACGAATCCAGAAGTAGATCTCCTCGTGTCAACATCTCCTGACATATCCGAGTCTGAGTACCCAATAAGTTCTGGTGGACCTCCACCAAACTTTAAGCAAAGGTTTGAGGTACCTCGGAGATAACGGAATATCCATTTCACAGCACTCCAGTGATCTTTCCCTGGGTTTGCCAAATAACGGCCCACAGATCCCACAGCATGAGCTATGTCTGGCCTAGTGCAGACCATAGCATACATCAAACTCCCTACTGCAGATGCGTAAGGGATATGACTCATCTCTTCCACCTCCTCCTCAGATGAAGGACTTTGAGAACTAGAAAGTCTGAAGTGCCCGGCTAAAGGAGTAGCAACGGGTTTTACCTTGTCCATCATGAACCTCTTCAGCACTTTCTCCACATACTCAGACTGAGATAGCCATAGTTGACCGGCACTCCTGTCCCTGGTGATTTTCATTCCAAGAATCTTTCTTGCCGGTCCCAAATCCTTCATTTCAAAGGACTCACCGAGCTCCTTCTTCAACTCAGCTATGCTTGCCTTGTCATCCCCGACAATCAGCATATCATCTACGTACAACAGCAGAATAGTAAACGCCTTCTCAGTCCTCTTCACATATACGCAGTGATCAGCCCTGGTCCGTTGGAATTTGCTCTTCATCATGAACGAGTCAAATTTCCTATACCACTGCTGGGTGCCTGCTTCAACCCATAAAGGCTCTTCTTGAGCCGGCAGACCAGATGATGCTTCCCCTTAGCCACAAAGCCTTCGGGCTGCTCCATGTATAGCTCTTCCTCCAAATCACCATGCAGAAATGCCGTCTTGATGTCCATCTGCTCGACTTCAAGATCCATGGAAGCAGCCATACCCAACACCAGTCTGATAGAGGATATCTTCACAACTGGAGAAAAAATCTCATCGAAATCAATACCTTGTTTCTGACTGAAACCTTTCACAACAAGTCTCGCCTTGTACCTCGGCTGAGAGAGACTTTCATCCAACTTCAGCTTGAAGACCCACTTGTTCTTCAAAGCTCTCTTCCCTTTAGGCAATGGGACTAAATCATACGTCTCGTTCTTCTGAAGGGAGTACAACTCCTCGTCCATAGCAGCCGTCCAAGCCTCACGATCTTCAGCACTCTGAGCCTCCTCATAGGACTCAGGCTCTCCACTATCTGTAAGCAAGATATATTCATGAGGAGAATACCTGATATTGGGCCTTCTGACTCTCTCAGATCTGACAGGAGGAACCTCCACCACAGGTGGCACATCAACTGGCAGAGCTCCCCCCACATCCGGAATCATCTCCTCATCAGGAATAAGCTCACCAACTTCCTCCTCAACATGCCCATCATCAGCAACAGTCTCTACTGGCCCATCATCAACATAGAGTCTCTCCTCCGCAGGTGGAAACTGTGGAACCTGTGAATCCGCAGCATTCTGCTCACTAACCACTTGATCTTCAACAAAAATCACATCTCTGCTTCTGATCATTTTCTTGTTCACGGGATCCCAGAGTCTATAACCAAACTCCTCATGGGGAAATCCCAATAAGATGCACTCCCGAGACTTCTCATCAAGCTTCGATCTCTCTTCCTTGGGGACATGAACATGAACTTTGCACCCAAACACCCGCACATGTCCGTACGACACTTCCTTCCTGGATCAAACACGCTCTGGAATATCACCATTCAGAGGTGCCGATGGAGACAGATTTATCAGATGTACAGCAGTTTGCACGGCCTCAGCCCAAAACTGCTTACCAATGACAGCTTAAGAAATCATGCATCTGATCTTCTCAACAATCGTCCTGTTCATCCTCTCTGCCAACCCATTCTATTGCGGCGTCCTCGGGATTGTCCTTTCATGCACTATGCCATGCTCTCTGCAGTAGGCATCGAAGGCACCGATGTATTCTCCCCCGTTGTCAGATCGAACTCGCTTTATTTCTTTACCGGTCATCTTCTCCACCTTTGCTCTGAACTCTACAAACTTTGCTAGAACATCACTCTTCTACTTCACAGGATATGCCCAGACTTTCCTGGAATGATCGTCAATGAACGTGGCGAAATAAGCGGCTCCGCCCACAGACTTGGGCTCAATAGGACCACACACATCAGTGTGTATCAAATATAGTAACTCCGCCTTCCTCTTTGGTTCAGAATCAGCAAAGGAAACACGTTTCTGCTTACCGGCCAAGCAGTGCACACACGTGTTAGGAATCCCTCCTGATAGCTCCGGAAGAACCTTGTTCTTCACCAAAATCTTCAAGCTCTTCTCACTGATATGCCCAAGCCTGCGATGCCATAACTCCATAGAGTTGCCTTCAACAGCATTCACAATTGGGCCACAGATTTTGGCATTAGTGCGATAAAGGCCACATCACTTCCTTCCTCTAGCTACCACCAAAGAGCCCTTCAGCAACCCTAGGTACCTCCACCTTCAATGCTTGTGAAACCACCGTCATCAAGTCTACCAACGAAAATCAGATTCATTCTCAAGTCTGGAATGTGCATGACGCCCTTGAGAACAATCTTCCCAAACTCAGTCTCCAAGTGGACATCACCACTGCCAATAATCAACGATTCACCGGAATTAGCCATCCGGATCACACCAAGGTCTCCCGCAGAATAGGTGTAGAAGTAATCCCGGTGAGGAGTGCAATGATAAGATGCACCTCCGTCCACGATCCAGTCTGTGTCAACACATTCCTGGCAAGACGACCCACTGCACTGCAAGCATAACGGCTCAGCCTCCACAATCGAAGTCGTCGCATCACCACTGGATTCACCTACCTCCTTGGTCTTTCCCTTCAGGTCTCTTTTCATTTGGAAACAATCCTTCTTGAAATGACCCTTCTTCTTACAATAGTAGCACTCGATGTCCTTCTTGGACTTGCCCCTAGACTTGCTCCTGGAAGTGCCCCTGTTCTTCACATCCTTCTTCACAGATCTACCTCTTCCTTCCATGAGGAAAACACCCGAACTGGAAGATCCAGAATCCTTCCTTCTCAACTCTTCGTTCAGGAGACAACTAGACACCATCTCCATGGTTACCACCCCATCAGGTGCTGAGTTGCTCAACGACACTACAAGAGTCTCCCAACTATCTGGTAAGGAACTAAGGACCATCAGAGCTTGGAGTTCATCTCCCAAGGTAATCTTCATGGACTCCAACTGATTGATAATACTTTGGGCAAGGTTCAGGTGCTCAGTCATCTGCGAACCTTCCCGGTACTTCAAATTCACAAGCTTCCTAATCAGAAATGCCTTGTTGCCTGCAGTCTTCCGCTCATACAAAGCTTCCATCTTTTTCCATAAGGCTTGGGCCGAGGACTCCGTGGAAACATGATGAAAAACAGAGTCATCAAGCCACTGCCTAACGAACCCTACTGTCTTCCGATCCATCTTCTTCCACTCTTCATCATCCTTAACTGAAGTCGGTCTCCCTGTCAACGGAGCATGGAGATCTTTACAATATAAAAGATCCTCCATCCGAGGCTTCCAGATGCTCCAATTCTTGCCATTCATACTGACCATCCTTGTGTTCTGTTCCATTGCTTTCTCAAACAACAACTGCTCTAACACGATCCGCTAGTCGATTTATTTCAAGGGATTAACAAGAGAGGATAGGGAGCGGACCAATGGTCGTCACCTACCGCACCGAGTTATAAACCGAGAAATAAAAATGACAAGCCAAAGAACCTCCCTCTGATACCACTTGTAGGGAATGAAGGTCGCAGGTAGCGACGTCTCCCACCGATCAATAGAGCATACAAAACCTGAGAAAAACAAACCAACAAAACAAACCCACAAACACAGAGATATACGTGGAAAACCTTCACAACTTGAAGGTCAAAAACCACGGGGCACGGCACAACGAAATCCACTATAATAAATAAGGATTACAACAAAATATCTAGGTTTGCCCAAACCTAGAACGCCCACCGGATTTGACAACAAATCCAACCTTCTCCACCAACAACGATGAACACCACTTTTCTACAATTGGATAATAATCTACTCTCTCTTCAAGCATAATAGCAAGTGAAAACGAGATAGAAAACACCTTACGACGTGGACAAAGAGGCCTTTGAAAGCGGTGGAGAAATCTGCAGGCAAGTTGAGGAAACACTTACTCCTTCCGGTAACGGCAACAGCGGCTGCACCGCTCTTCCAATCAGCGGCAATAGGCGGCAACAACCACCACAAGAGCAGCAACACAAACAGTCCTCTCCTTCTCCAACTGAAGATCGGCGACAAGGGCGGCGACAACACCCTCCTCCAGCGACAAAGGCGGCGACAGCCCCTTCTATTTCTGCGACAGAGGCGGCAACCCCCTCCTCTAGCACACCCACCGGCGGCTCTCCAAGATCGAGAGAAAGAGAGAGAGGAAGGGGCGGCAAATCTAGAGACGGGGAGAGGGAGAGAATCAATCGGCTATTAACCAAACCAAAAATATTAACCCCTGCTGCCCTAAGAAAACTGCTCACGCCAAAGCCAAGTTAAAACCGGTTCAGTTGAACCGGTCTAAAAACGCCCAGATTTTTGCCTTCACAAAATCAAGGACAGAGGCTAGTGCGTTGCAACCTGCCTTTTTACTAGGTTGTAACCTAAAAAATTGAATCAATAAAAAAATCACAAAAACCTACTTTAGGGGCTGAATCCCAACACTAAAGTTCGAGAGCAGCTAGAAGTTGAAGAGTACACAAATTCCAATTCTTATGTCTAGACTAGATATTTTCGCCACTGCTGAAAATTTTAGTAACTCAAACTCCAAACACCTCCGTTCCGACTGAGTTTCTGTACATGGGGGCAGAGTTTGGAGGAAGAAAAGGCAATCTTTGACGGCGTCATCAGAACCTCAGAAGAATATACATTAAGCCTCGGAAAAGTAATCAGACGATCCAGCGGTGTTGGTGTTCGATGTAATGCTAAAACAGAGCCTTCATCAATGACCGAGTTCTAACTTTTAGAACATAAAACAATTTGCTATGAAAGATATGATAATGATTGATTTAATGATAAAATAGTCTAGTATGAAAGATATAATAATGATTAATTTAAGAAATTCTGAATCACTGATAAAACAGTTTGCAATGAAAGATATAATAATGATTAATCACTGATAAAACAGTTTGCTATGAAAGATATAATAATGATTAATTTAAAAAATTCTGAATCACCAATAAAACAGTTTGCTATGAAAGATATAATAATGATTAATTTAAAATTTTCAAATCACTGATAAAACCGTTTGATACAATAATGATTAATTTAAAAAAGCTTCTACTCGTGAGAGAAGTTTTTTCCCTTTCTCCCTCCTTCCAATGTATCAGCAGGAGGATGTTTTCAGCAGAAAACAGAGTTGTTTAAGCAAATTTAAAGAAAAAAGTTAGAAGAGTGGAGGAGTCAGCAAGCAGAAGATCGCGTATGTAACTTTCGGCGTCTGTTCTTCTTAAAACACAAGTTGAAGGTTTATTATTAGTGTGTCATTAATGAGTCGGTGTGTAAATATACAAATTTGGACTGTCATTATGTAACGCCCCGGCCCTCCCTCCTTAGGGGCCACGTAGGCACACTACCGGGCTGCAGCCCAAGCACCCCAAAGCCTCTCCGCGCCACTATTTCTCAGCAACGGCGCATTGTTGAGGCCGAGTCTTGAACCCGCAACCTCCTTGATAAGGAGTTTTCAAACCACGCCTCATCGCCAACTGAGATGCAGCTCAATTGGTGATGAGAAGTGAAAGAACTATATAGTTAAGCGTGCTCGGGCTGGAGTAGTACTAGGATGGGTGACCTCCTGGGAAGGTCCCGTAGAGGCGCTTAACTGGATCACTTCTCACCAAAAGGAGGCTATGACCACCAACAACCCGCCTGTGGGCTGGAGAGGGGTTGGGGTGCTTGGGCTGCAGCCCGATAGCGTGCTTACGTGGCCCCTAAGAGGGAGGGCCGGGGCGTTAACACATTATACTTTTGTTGCACATAGCCATTATTGATGTGCCTATAACACCACTCTAAAAAAATAACTTACCACAACCAACCACAGAGTACGTAAGGTGCGAAAGAATTCTTATCACGTCGTACTTGTGGTCTACTAAAATATGAATATTGGTTTTGGCAACAACAAAAAATCATATTTGCTTGGTAAGTTCTAGTTTTGTTCTTCAGAGAATAAGATTGATACCCGTTTACTTTGATGATGTCTCAATCTAAGAGTTAACTAATAAAGGAATATTAGATTTTTCTTATACATGCTGAGATTGCGTGCATGTTTGATGGCACGTAATTTGTACGTAAGGTGCGCAAGAATTCATATCACGTCCGCATCGAGGTGCTTAAATGAGAGAGGGGCCTCAAATGGAGGTTCATTTTATGGTGTAGATGCATTCTCATTGGATTTGATGGCGCAGAATTTTTTTATTAAAAAAAAAATATAAGAGAATGAGATTAGTGAACCCATCAGATCAGCCAGAAATAGATCTGGACATTGAAATGGATCCTATGAGGGTATAGTTGGTGCATTGCGCATCTTTGGGCCAATATATAACACAAATTCAAGTAATGCTAATAGGATTCATAAAGTGAACGTTGGAGGTTCGGGGTAGTTTATTTGAGTTGGGTCAACCTTTTAAGGCTAAGGAACGAAGATTCATGGTTCTTGATCTAGTTGTGTGATGATTATTATTGTTGGAACCCGGATACTGGTCAAATTATGTTCGAGATTTGGGGAGTAGCTTGAGTTACTTCTCTCTTCATCAGATCCCTAGGTCTGAGTATTTCGAGCTGAGAACTGACCCTCACTGAGTGGTAGGTAATTGCCTAAGAATGACTCACTGACTGGGGCGAAGAGGTCCTGCCACTAACCCAAAAATCTCACTTGATTTTCACTCCCAAAAACCAAAGGCTGAGCCTGTCTGATAGCACAAGGACGCAAGGAAGAAAACTCAGGCTCTCTTGGGGGGTGGACCGTGCTGATCTGAGACATAATTGGTCCTATTTATAGGCAAATTCCTCTAAGGGCAGAATTGTCCAAGGGTTGCGAATAGCTTCCTCCGCTTTAACCAAATTGCTATAAGCAGACCAAAATGGTATGCAAACAGCTTCTCGCGCCTTTTCATAAATACTAATCGTAGCCACTGCTTGTCTGCGGATAATGAGAGAGGACTGGGGAGTCGGGTTGACCCGAATTCGCCTCGCTCCCTCTTTAAGCGGGCGCGGCTGAGGTGACTAGGTCGCATCCCACCCCGTGGGGGCGAGTTCTCCTGAGGCGAGCTCACCCGAGGCCAGGTCAAACTTGCCTCGCTCTGGGCGAGAAGGAACTTTATCGTCGGGACGGGCTGTTCACATCGTCTAGACGAACCACACTCACATCGTCGAGAAGAGGAATCATGTCGTCGAGATGGTCTATGGCGTCGAGAAGAGATCACATTGATAAGAGCTATGGCGTCGAGAAGAGATCACGTCGATAAGAGTTATGGTGGGGAGGGGGCGCACTCGCCTCACCCTACCCTGGGCGAGTAAGACTGTCATTGGATATACTCGCCGGATGTTTCAGTAAACTCGTCGAGCACAAATTGGTCTACTCGCCGAATACGAGTTGTGCACAATCCTCACTCTTTGCAAGCTCGTCAGAGGTCGAAAAGAAGAGTCCAACCCCTTATCGGCGAGACTACGCGCTGACTGGGCCTTCCTCTATAAATAGAGTGGGGGTATGTCTTCGATCCTTCATGTTGAGATGGCATCTAGAGGAGGTTCTTCCATGGCCGCCAACCGGGGGCTTGCCGACGATGAGCCCGAGGCGGACGTTGTTCTTGATATCATCGGCGAGTTCCTGACCCCATGCCTTCCCCGCTCCGCGAGGAAGAAAAAGAACAAGAGGAAGAGGGTCGGTCCTGACCCACGCGATAAGTCTTCTACTAACCCTGAGTATACCGCGAGATGCGGGCCTTCACCCAAGAGGTTAGTCGCCTCTCCTATCAACGAAGAGCACAACGCCGACTTGTCTCTTCGGCAAGGCGAGGACGAGGTCGAGACCACGACCGGTTGGGTTGGGGATGCGAGACTGCCTCCAGCTGACGTGGGCGCTCCACCGCTCCCTCCTGTTAGCCCCGTCGTGGTACCAGGTAAGGGTACTGTTTTCTCGCTTGACTAAATTGAACCTTTCTTAACTCTCCGCTCTCTACAGTGCCTTCTAGCCGCCAGGTGCAGCCTGAACAACTCATTGTGGCGTTGTTGAGGGGCCTAGCCACCGCGTCTTCTTCGGTCCCATGGCGAGTTGGCTTGGCTCCCCCCCTAGACGTCTCAACATCTGTCTGAGGTAGGTCAGCCTGCTCGCCCCACTTCCGAGGAGAAGTCCTTGACGATGGGTCCCTTGCCCGGAGGGACAGGCGTGGTCCTCCGCCTGCCCGTCTCTACCGGAGGACTCAAAGCGGATCCTCCACAGCTTCAGGGGGAAGACAACGCTCTTGCAGGTAATCACCCTACTTACCTCATTATCTCTTGTCCCTTGTCCGGACTGGGCTCAAGACCCGCCCGGTTGAGCTAAAACCGCTCTGGTTAGTGGTTTTACGGTCGGACCGGCCTGTTGACCGGTTATAGACAGGAGCGATTTTAGAGCCCAGTACGGACCGCCTGGTGCACCGGTCGGCGGTCCAACCGGTTCAACCGGCCGGTCCGGTTTTCAAAACCATGGTTGTAATAATAATTTTTCTTTCTTTCTTGCTTATGAACCAACCTGGCGTACTCGCCTTTTTCAATTTATTGAATAGTCATACTCGTCGTGGTGTATTCTATGATTGTGCTATCTCTTGTATTGTAATAATGTGATCATTCTTTTTTTGTGATGTATTCACTCATACAGCGTGCTCGCTCGTAATGATGACTCGCGTATGAGCGTTCTTTCCGATGATCTAGTGCTCGCTCATTTCTGTACTTGTCGAGAGTGCGAGGCTGTTAGAGAGAGTCTCACTGTGCTGGGTAATCGTGTGTTCCCGTTAGAATTTCTCGCGAGGTGGTCGGCGAATAGACGAGTGGTTTCGATGATCGTGGGTCTAGGAGACTTCGGGGGTACTCGCCTCGCCTCCCCTCACCTCAACATGAAATTATCCTGGGGTTATCCCTTTGTAGAATTTGGGGCCTACTCAAGGGGGCAAGTAGCTAGCCTACGGGGGAGGAGCCCAGTGTCATGGCCTGGTCTACGGCAACACTCTGCTCAAGGATATAGAACCTCACTCGAGGGGGCATGTAGGCAGTCTGCAGGGGAGGAGCCCAGCGCCATGACCTGGTCTACGGGAGCACTCTGCTCGAGGACATAGCACCTCACTCGAGAGGGCAAGTAGCCAGCCTGCAGGGGAGGAGACCAGTGCAATGGTCTGGTCTACGACAACACTCTGTTTGAGGACATAGAACCTCACTCGAGGGAGCAAAGTAGTCAGCCTGCAGGGGAGGAGCCCAGCGCCATGGCCTGGTGTACGACAACACTTAGATCTCCGACACAAACCCCGCCTCCAACAACTTCCTGACCTCCTCTCTGATGGGCTCGGCGAGGATAGTGGTGGTCGCCCTCTTCTTTTGTTGGATGGGATTGACTCCCCTGTCCAGGTTGAGATGATGACAGGCAATGTCCGCGTCAATGCACGACATGTCTGTTGCGCTCCACGCGAAGATATATGCATTCTCTTGGATGCAAGACATGATTTTCTCTTTGTCTCCTTCCTCTAGCTCCCCGCTGATTTTCACCTTCCCTGGCTTCCCGCCTTCAGATACAATCTCTTTTTCTTTCACCTCCTCGGCCGCCTCCAGCCTTGCCATCTCTTCCATCACCTGATCCACCACCTCAGCTTCCTCCCTCCAACTGATGGTGTTAACGACGTTGAGATAGCACTGCCTCGCCATCTTGGGATCGCTCCGGATCCTGATCTGCAACCCTCCTTAGTTGTACTTCAGACACTGGTGGTAGGATGAGGGTATGCACTTGTAGGCACTAATGAGTGGCTTGCCGAGGATGGCGTTATAGCTGTTGGGGGCGTCGACAATGACGAATCTACAATATTTGGTGGTTTCCCCCAGTGTCACGACCAGCTCCACTCCTCCTTCTACCTCCTTTCTTTCTCCCGAGAAGCCAAAGAGCGGCCCTTCCATCGCGGTGAGTCTCTTCTCCTCCACCTTCATCGCGTCGAACGCCTTCTTGAACACTACATTGACGGATCTCCCGTTGTCCACCAGGATGCGGGAGATCGTGTAATTTTCCACTGCGACCGTGATCACCATCGTCGCGTCATGGAAGGGGTTTTCGTTCCCCAGCATATCCTCCTCCGAGAAGGTAATCTCCCATATCGGTGGTGGGATCTGAGTTGTCGAGGCCACGCTCCTCTGGTATACGGCCTGAAGACTCCCTTTCCAGGTTTCCTCCAACCCTGCTCCTCCGTGGATGATGCATTTCCCTCCATGAGCCTTGAGATCTCCTCGATCTTCACACATCCTTGGGGCGGGGACTCCTCCCCCATTTCTCTGCACTTCTCATCCTTATTGCTCCTGCCTCCCCTCCTGGGCCCCTCCTGCTCCTCGTCTCAGCTCTAGGAATTCGGGGCATGTAGCTGTTGCATGACCCCCACCTGATAGAAGTCGCAATAAGGCATTTCCCGATGTTCCTCCTCGCCTTGAGGTTGTTGTGGTCTCGCTCCTCGACCACGTCCTCTTCCTCGCCTGATGACGTTTGCCTCCCGGGCGGTGCCTGGTTCTGCCTCAAATGCCCTTGCCTCCGGTCGGGGGAATGACAGCGGTTCCGACGCTTAGGGGAAAACCTTTTTCCCCGCCTCCCAGGGTAACCGCCACCTGCGGGTCTCCAGGACGGCCCATTTGGCGGGGCCTGGAACCTCCTCTCTTGAGACCGTCGATCTCTATTCTCTCGAAATCCTCTCCCTCCTCGACTCTTCCTTCTTCTTGTCCTCTTGCCTTTTGCCGCCAGCTTCCTTCTTTTCCCATCCTCCCTCCAGTCTGGCCAGCTTGGCCAAGAACTCCAGGCATGTCGCCTCTCCTTCGATCTGCCTCGCGGCCCGATGGATCAATTCCTCGAACGACAGGGGAGGATTACGGGTGATCTCCATCTTGAAGAAACCTGGTTACAACCCGAGCTTGAACGCCAACATCAGAGTGTGTCATGGGACCTCCTGAACTAGGAGGATCTCTTCTTGGAAGCGATCAACGTATGCCCCCAACATCTCCTGCGACCCTTGCTTGATAAGGAAAAGGGCTTCCGAGTCCTTCTTCCTTTTCTTGGAAGTGGAGAAATGAAGCAGAAAGCCTCTGCGCAGGTCCTCGAAGCAGTAGATGCTGCCTGCTGGCATCTGGTGGAATCAGTCCCAAGCTTTCCCTTTGAAGGTTATGGCGAACAGTCGGCACTTGAAGGCATCCGTCATTTACTTAATGGAGACCATGTCCTCAAACCATTGCAGGTGTTGGACGGGGTCATCCTTTCCGGAGTAGAAACTCATTGCAGGTTCTGTGAAACCCTCAGGAACAAGGGCGGTCAACACCAACTCACAGAAGAGACTAGGCGGCGCAAGTGGCGAGTCGAGCGAATCCAGTCGTACTCGCCCTCGGAGTGGCGAGTTTCAGTCGGACTTGCGAACAGCGCTCGCGCGCGAAGCGACGGGTCACCGTCCTCTGGGAATCCCTCCTTGCCGAGGCGCCGACTCGATCCCACCTCGGCGGGCGAGGCGACCGTGATTGGAGAGGGCTCCGTCGCCGCCTCGGCGCGAGGCGCGAGTAGCCCCTGGATGGTGTCCTCCATCGGCCTCCTGAACTCCGCAAAATCGCTCTTGGTCACGAACTCGCCCTTATGCGACGAGTTCCCCTGGACGGTTCCCGACTCTCCTTGTTCAACCATGGGATCGTCATATGATATTTTCTTCTCTTACTACAGTCCACGCTCACCACACCAAAAATGTTGAAACCCGGATACCAGTCCAACTATGTTCGAGACTTGGGGAGTAGTTTGAGTTACTTCTCTCTTCATCAGATCCCTAGGTTTGAGTATTTCGAGCTGAGAACTGGCCCTCACGGAGTGGTAGGTAGTTTCCTAAGAATGACCCACTGGCTGCAGCGAGGAGGTCCCGCCACTAACCCGAAAATCTCACTTGATTTCCCCTCCCAAAAACCAAAGGATGGGCCTGTCTCAGATAGCACGATGACCCAAGGAAGAAAGCTCAGACTCTCTTGGGCGGTGGATCCGTGTTGATCTGAGACATAATGAGTCTTATTTATAGGCAAATTCCTCTAAGGGCAGAATTGTCTAAAAGGCATGTGGATAGCTTCCTCCGCCTTAACCAAATTGCTATATGCATACCAAAATGATCTGTGAACAGCTCCTCACGCCTTTTCGTAAATACTAATCGCAGCCCCTGCTGGTCTGCGGATAGTGAGAGAGGACTGGGGAGTCGGGTTGACCCGAACTCGCCTCGCTCCCTCTTTAAGCGAGCCCGGTTGAGGCGACTAAGTCGCATCCTACTCGCTGGGGGGCGAGTTCTCCTGAGGCCAGCTCGCCCGAGGCCAGGTCAGACTCGCCTCGCTCTGGGCGAGAAGGAACTTTGTCGTCGGGATGGGCTGTTCACATCGTCTAGACGAACTGCACTCACATCGTCGAGAGGAGGTATCATGTCGTAGAGAAGGTCTATGACGTCGAGAAGTGATCACGTCGATAAGAGCTATGGCGTCGAGAAGAGATCACGTCGATAAGAGCTATGGCGGGGAGGGGGCGTACTCGCCTCACCCAACCCTGGGCGAGTAAGACCGCCATTGGATTTACTCGCCGGATGCTGTCGGTCTACTCACCGAGCACATGTTGGTCTACTCGCCGAATACGGGTTGTATAATTATCATAAGAATGTGTGTGTGCATGCGTCCAGCAATATTCAGTAAGGAGAGAGGCTGAGTGGAAGAGCATCAAAACTTGAAAGAAGAAGAGAATCTCGCACAAGACACTTGCATAGCCCTGAGAGAACGCAAATCGAGGTTTTCACGGCACGTGGATAGTTAGAATAAAATTACAATCCGTCTCACGTGAGGTCGTATATCATGTGTACTTTATGATTGAATCAATTGATTGATATTAGAGTCAATGTGGGCTTCATGTATGTGTCGTGTATTTGGATTCTAAACCTTTTGTCACATAGCTCATCATGGAGATGAACCCAGACCACTTATTATGAGATCTAATTAGAGATAAACCTAGACCTCTTAACATAAAACTGGAGTGGAGATGACCATATACCTCATGCCGCAAAGCTTGACGCGAAGATGATCCTAGACCTTCTGTCGAGTGAATCCGCCCCTGAGTGTACGACCATGATGCCAATCAACTGTCCTCGGTGTCCCCTAATAAGATGTGCATGAGAGCGGTTATGTTATGTTATTGCCGACTCATAAGAAAATCCTTTTGCAAAACTACTGATAACCTAGACCTCCCATGGGAGTTTGCATACTTGCAGGTTAGGGCAAGCTGTGCGGTATCGTGAATGGGGGAGGCGGGGAAATGAAACAAATATCACTAATTGAGGCTATTAAAAGGGTATTTTGGACTATTGATAAATTTTAACTGAAATTTTTAACAACATGGAGAGATTGTAAACTCGCAAACTTGTAAGAGAGGTCTTTGTTATTTCAAAACATAGAGAGGGGGTGTCTGTAATTATGCAAAGTCAGAGGGGAGGTCACGATAATTAAATATATATATACTCGGCCGTACTGCCAAGCGCGATAGTACCTGGCCGGCGACGGTGGGCTTCGCGCGGGCGGGCTTTGCCCGCCCTTGTGCCCACAAAATATACATATGAGTGCTCAAAATGACCGCACAAAAAATTTAATTAATATTTTATAAAAAAAATAAAAACATTTATATTTTAAAAAAAATCATTTTTAAAGTATGTCTATGAGGTCTAATGATTACCTACCATAATAATTGTAGGAGGTCTACTAAATTTTTTTTTGTATTTTATGAGTTTCTATATTATTTTTATTATAGGATATAGTGTAATTACACAAATAGTCGTTATATTATATTTTATGAATTTCTATTTTTTTCATAATATTTGTTAAGTCGTTTGAGTTAAAAGAACGAGACTATATTTGGCAATTTTGAATGTTGCAACAAAAACAAACTTATTGTATATAGTAATTAAAACTATACAAATGTTAGTGTGTTTGATGATTTGTTTTTATCATTTAAAACTATACAAATGGATTAGATTGTGCATGCCAAAATAAGCTTAGCATCTCTTTATATTAAAAAAAAGTTGGGTATGTTAACGTACTAATAATTTTTAAAAGGACATTTGGTGCCTGAAATTAATTTCTTCCGTAGTTTTTTTTTTCAATAAAAAAATACATGTTGAATTATTTTGATATGGAATGAGTGAGGGCGTGAGGCGGAGGAATTGTGGTGGCGTGCAGAAAAAAAAATAAGAATATTAAAAATAAGAATATTAGTATCGGTTTTGATTTAGGGTCTGTTTTGGAGAGCTTTTTAGCTCTTTTTCTTTTTCTGAATAACAACACTGCACTTACTAAATCGTTTGGATTGTCTACCATGGGAAAAGCTACCGCGGAAAACTCATTTTTTTCCTCTTTTTGAAAAGTCACTTGTCTCCTACTTTTCATCCTCATCGAAAAGCACTTCTTCATCCGGATGCAAGGTTAGTGCATTTTCCGTCCGAGCGCAAAATTTTCTCCTGTGCGAACATTTTTATGCCCAGACGAGTATTTCTTCGCCCATGAGCGCATTTTAGGCCCGGACGCGAATTTTTCGCTCAGTCGCGTATTTTTTTCCCGGTCGCACATTCTAAGCCCGGGCGCGCATTGTTTCGCACTGGCGAATTTTCTGCCACGCGCGCATTTTTCGCGCGAGCGCACATTTTTTGCGCGGGTACGCATTTTTCGCCCGGACTCGCATTTTTTCGCCAGAGCACGCATTTTTCGACGGGGCACGAATTTTTCGCGCGAGCGCGCATTTTTTGCCTGACGCGCATTTTTCGTCCGGGCACGCAATTTTCGCCTGGGCGCGCAGTTTTCACCCGAACGCTCATTTTCCCCCGGGCTCACATTTTTTTCGCTCGGGTGCGCATTTTTCGCTCGGGCACGCATTTTTCGCTCGGACGCATATTTTTCGCCTGAACGCCCATTTTTCGCCCGGGCTCGCATTTTTTCGCCCGAGCGCGCATTTCTTGCCTGGGCGCGAATTTTTTCGTCTGGGCGCGCATTTTTTGCCCGGACGCCCATTTTTCGCACCGGCGCGCATTTTTCGTCCGGGCGAGAAGTTTTCGCCCGGGCGCGCATTTTTCTCCCGGGCGAAAAATGCAGGTTCGGGCGAGAAATGCGCGCCCGGAAGAAAAAATACTCGCTCGGGCGAGACAATGTAAGTTCGTGCCAAGAATGGGCGTTCGAGCAAAAAATGCGCCCGGGCGAAAAATTTTGCGCCCGGACGAAAAATGCGCGCACTGGCGAAAAATGAGAGCACAGGCAAAAAATGCGCGCCCGGGGCGAAAAATGCGAGCCTGGGGGGAAAATGTGAGTCCGGTGCAAAAAATGCGTACCCCGGAGAAAAATGCGCGTCCGGACGAAAAATGCTCGCCCGGGAGAAATATGCACGCCCGGGCGTAATACGCTCACCCAGGCGAAAATTGCACGCCCGAGTAAAAAAATCACACTCGCGCGCTCTTTTTCCCCCGGGAGCGCATTTTTGTGCCTGAGCTTGTATTTTTAACAAAAATAATCAACGCAACGGAGATTTGCCAAACAGTTTATAAAGTGTTTCTTATTTTTGAAAATCTCTGCAAAAGGAGTTTACCCAAACAGATCTTCTTTTGCAATAGACATTTTCGAAAATCACATTTTCTTACCTTCTTTTTGTCACCACTCCTTCTTTTTGAAAAGCCCTCCCAAACAGGCCCTTAAAATGGACGATTGAAATGAAATCGATGGTGCACACCATTACATCATAAGGGAATGTTTTTATGTATTAGTATGAGTGGCAGTGCATGAGGAGCTCCTCGTGCCCTGCGCGAGGGTACCCCGGCCATGACCGTATATCCAGCTTGACGGCGTTCACGCCGCTTTCAATCCCTCGATCGTACGGTACTATGCATGTTGCCTCATTTTGTCGTGCGCTCAGAAAAATGCGAACAGCGTGAGTGTCATCGAGCCGAGGTACTCCCGCCTGTGTTCATCTGCTCTCGTGCACGAGCATTGCACAACAACACTCACCGTGCATAACATTAATTTAATAAATATTTTGATAAATCAAAATTTTATATAAATTTTAATAAACCTTTGTATACTATATATCAAAATTTTATGTAAAATTTAATAATTTATATATATATATATTAATAAAAAATGTTGATGAGACTAGCCTTCCCTCCTTCTCTACTTCTCTCTTTCTCTCTCCAATTACAAAACATGGTTGTAGCTCTCTCTCTTATTTGTGGGCCCACTCCCTTTCTCCCCTCTCTCATTCTCTCTTCTTATCGAACGGTAGTTATTATTTGGCTGGGCATTACACTCATAAGGGGATATCACATTGTGGCGTAACATAGTCGACAAATGAATACGAGCCGTAGGATCAAGATCCAAATGATCCTATTCATTTGCAGGTGGTCTGCGAATATTCTTTCAGTTTTGCGCCGGTTGACTATTTGCAGACCACCGTAGTCTGCGAATAGCCAAATAGTTTTGCGTCGGTTGACTATTCGCAAACTAACTGCGTAGAATCTTTTTCGAAAAATTATAATAAAATAACGTATAGATAATTAAAAAAATGAAGAAAAAATTGAAATAATTAAAAAAAAAATTATTAAAAAAAAATTTAAACTAAAATATGCCCGCTGATCAGGGGCGGGCGAAGCACGCCGTCGCGAGGCGGTTACTGTTGCGCAGGCTCGAAGGGCCCCCGTGCACTGTCACTCGTTACTAGTTTATTTATCCTAAAAATAAATTAAATTGAAATGCGGACGACGATTAGCAGGCCAAAATTTCAAATCAGGAATTACATTAATTTTATGAATCAAGAACCGGTCCATTTATATTATGGAAAAGAAATTTAAGCCGGGGGGATCTGCAGACTCGGGCCACTATCGCCCAAATTTCCTGGTTTGTGCAAAAGTGATCGTGCTATATATTATATTTTTAATAAAAACTTAGGCTCACTTTGGCGGCATTTTTGCTCGAGTGAATATATATTTGGCGTGAAACGGTTATGATCATCACCAAGAAAATAAAATTAATTTTGAACATGAAAGTTGATGAAGTTCCTTAAAGCTCCTTTTGGCACGGCGGTAGCGGTCGTGAACACGGTGATTATGAACCTTCGTTCGTGAACGCCCGACCTCACCTAAGAAAATAAGTTCACTTTTATGTTCAAAACTAATTTTCTTTTCTTGATGGCAATCATAACCGTTGTCATGTCAAACATACAATCTATGACATACACGTAGCATTATTGTCCAAACTCGCCGCAGCAAAAAAAAAAACGCACCAAAACAGAGCCTAAGTAAGATCGGATGTTCACAAACGACGGTTCATAACCACCGTGTTCACAACCGCCGCCACTATACCAAACGGAACCTTAGTGATGTATATATAGCCGAAGGGCCGAATTAGAATCGAATGATTAAACGGTTTGCGTTAGTCCCAAAGGTGCAATTTGTAGGTACGAGTATCGTTCTCATCTCTAGGTGTGGGGCTGTATTTTTCTCCAAGAATACTGTTGTATCCGAAAGTTGTAAAAATACAGTCCCTTTTATAAAAATAGATCGAAATTGATTTAGATCTATAAAGTTGTATTTTTGGACACAATTATATTCTTGGAGAAAAATACAGTCTCGCACGTAGAGATAAAGAGTCTCTCAGGATCTATATTTCCCAAAAACTAAGAACCAGCTATTCGGTTCCGATTCCCCGGCTCCGGCGCATGAGAACCAACCCACAGAATCATTTGGTCTTTATAGGTACTCTATGACTTGTATGCTGAAATAATTACCTAACATTCAGGCACAAAAAGAGTGGAAGAAAAAGCGTCCGCTGATTCGCAAACCCTACGTACATCTCCCATGCACCACCGCATCGCCGACGGCCGAACGCATCTCCAACCTCCATGGGCAATTTTTCTAGTAGACGAAGAACCAGACGGCGATTCGGCGAAGGCAAACCACATACCCCAACTCTCCCAAACACAGCATAATGTCGTCGATGCCTGGTCACGTTTCTAGCCTCCATGGGTTCTATGTCTACTCTCCTCGATGCCTCTTCCACTCATCCTAGCAAATCTTGTGAAATATTTTACTCGTGGTCGGAAGAACACGTCAACCAACAAGGGAATAAGGACACCAAAAATGAACGCAACTTTTCACAATAATAAATGATTGGCAGCTAGTTACAAAACAACATGGCTGAAAACAAGTTGTATCCAACTTGATTCACGACAGCCAATAGTAGTAAAGGAGATACTCGCTACTCGTTATCGCCGTCGTTAACTCCTAACGCACATTGTTAGCTCTCAAGTCGCTACTCGCAAGCTCGCTGCTCGCACTCTCAGCTCGCTAGTCGCAACTAGACGAAGCTCGCTACTCGCCACACTAACGCCCACGTTAGCTCCTAACGCCCCACGTTAGCTCGCGATCAATAAAGTCTCCCTAGGTCGCTTGCCAAACTGACTCCGGGTTCCCTGCTCGCTAGATGGCACTCTGGTATCTCAAACTCGCTCAAGGTTGATGATAATCGCCACTATCTGAATTCATATTCTTAGAGGGGGGTACCCCTCCTATTTATAGAAAAAATGGAGAGGCTTTCGAGAAGGCGGAGCTAACACTGGCGTTAGCTATAACGCTGGCGTTAGCTTACTTCACAAAAACTAACAGTCCCCCTTGAAGTGAGCTCCGGGAACAACTCCAAGCAAAGAGCGAAGCCTCCGGAAGGGCCCCGCGGATAGGGGCTTTGTGAATATATCCGCAAGGTTGTCTTCGCTCCGCACATGCTCCACTGCGATCAAGCCACCCAACACCTTCTCTTTGATGAAGTGATGCTTGATCTCTATATGATTGGTCCTTGCATGACACACTGGATTGATTATAAGTTTCAAGGCAGTCTCATTGTCCTCTCGAAGCACAATAGGTCCGCTGACCTCTTCGTCCACATCCTCCACTAGCCTCCTTAGCCAGACACACTCTTGAGCTGCTAAGGACGACACCTTGTACTCAGCCTCCGTGGTGGAAAGGGAAATAGAGTCTTGCTTCTTGCTATACCACGAGATAGCAGCAGCTCCACACAAAAACACGTAACCTGATGTCGACTTGCGATCATCAGCGTCACCTCCGTAGTCTACATCTGTGTACCCATGCAGCTTCAAGTCAGACTTCTCCCCATAGGACAACCCCATCTCAAGGGTTCCCTTCACATACTTCAGTATTCCTTTAGCTGCCTCCAGATGAGGCTTCCGCGGCTCCTGCATGTACCGACTAACTCAGCCGATAGCAAAGGTGATGTCCGGCCTCGTGATAGTCAGGTAGATTAGACTCCCCATCAGTGCTTGAAAGATCTTCGGATCAGGAAGAATCCTCTCTTCTTCCTTCTGAAGCTTCAGCTTTGTCTCCAGTGGAACGAAAATGCTATTCCCCTCCTTCATGCCGAATCTCTCGACGATCCTCTCAACATAAGCCCTCTGGGAAACGTACAGCCCGCCTCTTCTCTTCTCAACTTGGAGGCCAAGGAAATGGTACAGTTCACCAAGATCCTTCATCTCGAATCGTATGGAGAGTTGTTGTCTAAGCGTCGCGACGTTCTCAGGGTTGTTCCATGTCACGATCATGGCATCGACGTACAGCAGCACCAGCACGTGAAGACCACCACTCTTCTTCACGAACATGCTAGAGTCTGAGTCTGAGGCATCATATCCACAGAACTGCAAATACTCCGCAATCTTCCCATACCAGACTCTCGGCGCCTGTTTCAACCCGTAGAGGTGTTGGAGTTGGGAAACACTTATGGTCAGTGTTCGTCGAACGACATTCGACGAACGGAGGAGAGTTCGTCGAACTCCGCCTGCGTTTGACGAACGGAGAAGGGTTCGTCGAACGACGCTCGACGAACAGAGAAGGGTTCGTCGAACTTCGCCTGTGTTCGACGAACGGGTCCTTGATTACTCCCGTCTCAGCGGCTCGTCGAACGGGAGAAGCCTGCGCTCGATGCCTGCGCTCGACGCTTGCGTTCAACTCTCGACGCCTGCGTTCGACGCTCGACGCCTGGTGTACAGGCTGTCTCAGCAGGTTCCGTCTCAGCGGATGTTATTGAACCGTCTCAGCGGATGTTTGGTCTGAGCCCGGTTTGGCGCCCTATTTAAAGGGTGCATAACCCTGGTTTAGGGTTAAGGTCATTAAGCCCAAGAGAGTGCAACAGTGTTTTTGCGCGGTTTTCCTTGGCGGCGGTTCCTCTGTTCTTGTCTGAAGAGGGTTAAGTGAGGTAGGATCGGTTTTGATCCTTGTAACCTTGTAAGCTGTAATCCGTCTTGGTGAATAGAGCAAAGAGAAGAGGAAGGGGAGAGGGGACGTAGCCCAGATTGGGGTGAACCTCTGTACATCTGTGTGTCTTCTGTATTTTCTGTGTTTTGTTTTCTTTCGAATTTCTCGTCTCGGCACACCCTATTTTCTTTACATTTGGTATCAGAGCTAGGTTCTTGATCCTGGAAATGGGTTCTGGCGGCGTGCGGATCGAGATCGAGAAGTTTGACGGAAGTCGATTCGATCTATGGAAGATGAAGATGGAAGATATGTTGATTGATCGAGATCTGTGGTCTGTGATCGAAGATGATCCTCCCGTTCCTAAGGTTGCAGAGAAGGATGCGAACACATCGAAGGGAAAATCTGCAGAGGCGACTGTTGATGTTGCAGCGGAGGCTGCGGTCTGGACGAAAATTGATCGGAAGGCTAAGGGCCTGATCCGGTTATTCCTAGCACATTCAATCTTGACTAATGTCATGGAGGAGACTTCAGCACGAAGTCTGTGGCGTAAGTTGGAATCCTTTTACCAGAGCAAGTCCCTGGTAAACAAATTGCTATTGAGGAAGAAGTGGTATAAACTTCGGATGCATGAGGGCAATTCGTTTTCAGAGCACTTGACTCAATTCAATACCATTGTGAGTCATTTAATCTCTATTGGTGAGAAGATCTCAGATGAGGATAGAGCCATCACCTTGTTGTGCTCGCTGCCAGATTCATGGGACAATCTGATTGTCGTGATTGGGAGGAGTGGAGACAAGGAACTGTCATATGATACTGTATGTGCAGCTCTTTTATCTGAGGAGACCAGGAGAGGAGGTTCTGAGGCGACAAGCAAAAGTGCTTTGAGTGTATCTAAATCCCATCCTCAACGAAGGGAGAGCAAGCATGGCGGATATCGAGATAAGTCTCGAGGTAGATCCAAGAGCCAGGAGAGAGAGAAGAATAAGAAGCTCATTCAGTGCTGGGAGTGCAATGAGACTGGTCATGTGAAGTCTCAATGTCCGAACAAGGCCGTTCAGAATAAGGAGACACCGACAACTTCTAGTACGAAGAAGGAGGGCGACGACGGTGACATGTACATCGATGTCGCGTGCGTTGCTCAGAGAGATTCTGATATGTGGTATGTAGACACAGGAGCATCATACCACATGACCCCTCATAGGCACTGGTTCTGTGAGTATGAGAGGTTTGATGGTGGATATGTCATGTTGGGTGATGATTCTGCTGTTCAGATTATTGGGCGTGACAAGGTGATGTTGAAGTTGTCTAATGGGATCACAATGCTTCTTCCCAATGTGATGCACATTCCAGGGATGAGCAGGAATTTAATCTCGGTGGGTTCCATGGCGGATGTAGGAGTGCACTTCAGCTGTGACAAGCAATCTTGCAAGATGACAAGGGGCAATGGTGATTGCCAGTGGAGTGAGACATGGAACACTTTATACTCTGCTTGCTGATACAGTGGTTCCAAGTGGGGCTCTTATCTCTGAGAGCCAGGAGATTGACCAGGAGAAGGTATCCAGGCTGTGGCATCATCAGCTTGGGCATATCAGTGAGAAGGGGATGTCGGCCATGGCATCTGGTCAGATGGTGGAAGGGGTGCCGGAGTGCTCCACAAGCCTTGGGTTATGTGAACATTGCCTGCTTGGCAAACATACCAGAGTAAGCTTTCGTGGGACGGGCACGAGGGCAACTGAAGTGCTGGAGTTGATACACAGTGATGTGTTTGGGCCAACTCCATCTCCATCTCTAGGCGGCACAAGGTACTATGTGTCCTTTACTGATGACCTCTCACGTTATTCCTGGATCTATTTTCTCAGGTCCAAGTCAGAGGTTCTGGACAGGTTTAAGGAATTTAAGAACCTGGTGGAGAACCAGTTAGAGAGAAAGGTGAAGGTCCTCCATTCTGACAATGAAGGGGAGTATTGCTTTGATGCTTTTGAGAGGTACTGTACTGAGCAGGGGATTGCACGACAGAAGACCACCCTGTATACTCCAGAGCAGAATGGAGTGTCAGAGAGGCTGAACAGGACCTTGATGGAGAAGGCCAGGTGCATGCTCATGAGTTGGGCAGGTTTGGGGAAGGAGTTTTGGGCTGAAGCAATGGCGACTGCAAACTACCTGAAGAACAGGTCCCCTACATCTGCTATGGAGGGATGTACACCCTTTGAAGTCATCTTCAAGAGAAAGCCAAATTTGGCCTATGCTCGTGTGTTTGGGTGTGATGCATATGTTCACATTCCAAAGGAGAAGAGGGGGAAGCTTGATGTTAAATCTGAGAAGTGCATCTTTGTGGGTTACAAAGATGGCATAAAAGGATACAAGCTTTGGAACCTTGTGACAAGGACTGTAACATTCAGCAAGGATGTGGTGTTTCATGAAACTAGTCCACCGGCAGTCACACAAGCTGAGAAGGCTAAAGAAGCAGAGAAAGAGACAGTTGTGGTGGAAGGAAGTCTTGAGAAAGAAGCTACCATTGTTGGGGCTGAATCTGATTCTGAATCAGATGATTTGGAGGTGGTTGGAAGTGCTGATGAGTCAGAAGATGAAGCTGAGGAAATTCCACTTCTGAGGAGATCGACAAGGGAAAGAAGAGCACCAGTGAGATATCCCCAATGTGCAGTGGCTGCACAATGTTGCCTGAGTATGCTTGGTGAAGATCCAATCTCTGCCAGAGATGCTAGATCAATGGCTGATTCAAATCAGTGGGAGCTAGCCATGGTGGATGAAATGGAGTCTCTGAGGAAGAATCAGACTTGGTGTCTGTGTAAGTTTCCAAAGGGGAGGAAGGCCATTGGAAGCAAATGGGTTTTCAAGCAGAAGGTGAAGGGTGATGGCACTGTGGAGAAATACAATGCAAGGTTGGTTGCAAAGGGATTCTCCCAGGTCGAAGGTGTTGATTATGATGAGATCTTCTCACCTGTAGCCAAGATGACGTCGATCAGACTGGTACTCTCTATTGCGGCATCGCATGATTTAGAAATCGAGCAGATGGATGTGAAGATGACGTTTCTTCACGGTGATCTGGAGGAGGAGATATACATGAAGAAACCGGAAGGATTCGAAGCCAAGCGCAAGGAGGATCAGGTTTGCAGGCTGAAGAAGTCCCTGTATGGACTAAAACAATCTCCGAGGATGTGGTACCAGAAATTCGACACCTACATGCTGGAGTTAGGTTTTGAAAGGTCGAATTCGGACCACTGTGTGTACATCCAGAGAAAGGGAGAGCAGTTCATCTTCCTGACACTCTATGTAGATGATATGCTACTGGTGGGCAATAGTGTCAGGATGATCCAACAAGTGAAGAAGCTTCTCTCAGCCAAATTCGAGATGAAGGATTTGGGGCCATCAAGTGTCATCTTGGGAATGCAGATTTCCAGAGATCGAAGCAAGAAGAAGCTTTGGTTGGGGCAGCAGAGGTACGTCGAGGAGATGTTGAAGAAGTTCAATATGACGGACTGCAGGCCAGTGGGAGCACCAATGCCAGTTGGGTGCAAATTATCTGCAGAGTTGAGCCTGAAGACACAAGATGAGGTCGAGGACATGGCGAAGGTCCCTTATGCTAGTGTTGTGTGAAGCTTGATGTACGTCATGGTCTGCACTCGCCCTGACATTGCTCAAGCAGTGGGAGTGTTGAGCCGGTATATGGCTACACCAGGAAAGGAACACTGGAACACTGTGAAGCGTGTGTTCAGGTATCTCCGAGGCACTTCGAATTACTCCCTATGTTTTGAAGGGGCAGGTGAAGGAGGAGTCCTGGACGTGGTTGGACACGTGGACTCGGATTGGGGAGGTGATCTGGATAGCAGGAGATCCACCAGTGGGTACGTGTTCACAATGTTTGGAGGTGCAATCAGTTGGATGAGTTGGAGGCAATGCGTGGTGGCACTCTCGTCGACGGAGGCAGAGTACATGGCTCTTACTCATGCGAGCAAGGAGGCCATATGGCTGCGGTGGCTATGTTTGGAGCTCGGGTTTAAGCGGGGGCCAGTGAAGCTGTGGTGTGACAGCCAAGGGGCTATTCAGCTAGCCAAGAATCCAGCCTTCCACGCACGAACCAAACACATTGACATCCAGTATCATTTCATCCGAGAGAGGGTGGAGAAGAAGGTAGTTCAAATGGAGAAGGTGGACACGATGGAGAAGAGCTCTGATTTTCTTACCAAGGTGGTTCCTGTTGCCAAATTTCAGTGGTGTGCAACGGTCGTAGGGTTGAAGAGGAAGTTTGGAGGAGCAGCTCTCATCGGAGGAAGATGTTCACCAAGTGGGAGAATGTTGGAGTTGGGGAACACTTCTGGTCAGTGTTCGTCGAACGGCGTTCGAAGAACGGAGGAGAGTTCGTCGAACTCCGCCTGCGTTCGACGAACGGAGAAGGGTTCGTCGAACTCCTCCTGCGTTCGACGAACGGGTCCTTGATTACTCCCGTCTCAGCGGCTCGTCGAACGGGAGAAGCCTGCGCTCGACGCCTGCGTTCAACGCTCGACGCCTGCGTTCGACGCTCGACGCCTGGTGTACATGCTGTCTCAGCAGGTTCCGTCTCAGCGGATGTTATTGAACCATCTCAGCAGATGTTTGGTCTGAGCCCGGTTTGGCACCCTATTTAAAGGGTGCATAACCCTGGTTTAGGGTTAAGGTCATTAAGCCCAAGAAAGTGCAACAGTGTTTTTGCGCGGTTTTCCTTGGCGGCGGTTCCTCTGTTCTTGTCTGAAGAGGGTTAAGTGAGGTAGGATCGGTTTTGATCCTTGTAACCTTGTAAGTTGTAATCCGTCTTGGTGAATAGAACAAAGAGAAGAGGAAGGGGAGAGGGGACGTAGCCCAGATTGGGGTGAACCTCGGTACATCTGTGTGTCTTCTGTGTTTTCTGTGTTTTGTTTTCTTTCGAATTTCTCGTCTCGGCACACCCTATTTTCTTTACAAGAGGGTCTTCTTCAACTTGTAGACGTGATGTGGAAGTGACTTGGACACGTATCCAGGTGATTGCACCATGAATATGTCCTTGTCAATCTCTCTGTACAGGAACGCGTTCTTCACATCAAGCTGCCACAACTTCCAACTCGGCACGCCGCTAGAGCGATGACCACCTTCACTGACGTCATCTTCGCGACAGGACTAAATGTCTCCTCGTAGTCCTCTCCGTAGGTTTGCGAGAAGCCTCGAGCGACAAGCTTCGCCTTGTACCGCTCTACTTCTCCATCCGCTCTCTTCTTAACCTTGTACACTCATTTGCAGTTGACAGGTTTGATGCCCTCCACCATGGGAACCAGGTCCCATGTTTCATTCTTCTCTAGGGCCTCCATCTCAGAGCGGTTCTTAAAACACACTATGCCGTCACCGCTCGCTACTTGCGAGCGAGATCCCTGATCCGCCTCGCCTTGCCCTGCAGGTTGCTCGCCGCGAATCAGCGAGTGCTCTCTGAATCGCCTGTGATTGATTTCTCCGTGAGTCAGTGAACACTGGGTTATACAGCCATGGTTTTTGCAACCACTTTGTGACAGACAAAATTTGGTCACTAAATATTTGTAGTGACCAACGCACAATATTTAGTGACTAAATTTTTCGCCACTAAAAGTCAATTTTCTTGTAGTGACGAACAATGAGGATATAGAATGATTAGTATGTAAAGATTAGTGTTTACAAATAATCAACAAGTAATCCCTTTATTGTTTGTATGTCAGAATTCAATAAACATACACACAAATACACACACACATAAATACACACTTAGACACCTACACAAACAAACATACCACAAATAAACACAATATACCATCAAAAGTTCTTAACTCTGCTTCTGCTTGCATGATCCACAAAAATCAGCTCAATTTTTTCAACTATATGCTAACAACACCTCATCGATAATAGCAACAAAGTGAAGCTGGAATAATATGGCTGAATCACAAGAAATTAGGCCAACATACACTAAAAGACTAGCACCAATACAAACCTCTAGTTATAATAAAAGCTACAATAATCATCTATACCAACATAAGTACATAAGAAGAAATAGAAACATTTTCTACACACTGCCATCAAATTTTCTCAAGCCTGGAGGAGGAGAAACATTTCTATACCACAATGCCATCAGATTTTAACAGGAAGAAAAATCTTTTCTCATAACTGGAGGAGAAAACTGCTATAAGAAGATTAGAAGGAGAAGAGAGATTACAGTAGACTGGAGGAAACCAGAAGAAAATCGTCAATCTTTGATCACAAAACCAAAACCGCAACCCTTAATCGGTGTGGTAACTAGGGTACAGATAGTCGTCGTCGGGAGAGGAGTGAACATCGCCTGGAGGAGGAGTTGGATCATCGGCATACGCTGGAGGAGGTGGATATCGTCGTCGAGAGAGAAGGCGCGAACATATCGGGAGCATCGCATATCGGGAGCGACTGCGGGCAGAACGCGTGAAATGAGGGGAGGCTCATCTCTCTTATGTAAAAGCCCCTGGGAATTCTAATGAATTCTGATTCCGAGTTAATTTTATGGCCGCCGAACGCTGGAATTGAAATTATCAATTGAATTCTAATTTCAAAGCCTCAATTCCGACCTAATGAACGGACCCTTACAGGTTTGTACTAAATATCTTTAGAATGAAGTTGACAAAAAAAAGATTTGTCCACTGTGAGTTTGTATTATTACTTCAATAAATTTGTTTATTTGGATGTTTGATCAAGATTCTTGTAGGTAAGCTCTTGCCAGATGGATCATTATAAGTCCACTGTGAGTTTAACAATTGATTATTGAACATCCTTACAAAATTGTCTTATTTATGTTACTATGTGTCACTACACATTTTATTGATGATGATTGAAAGTTTACAAAGTGATTTCTTAATTTTGTATTATCTCAAGTCATAAGGGTAATGTCCTACAAAAATTTAGAATCATGTGTTTTGGATTGGGAAATAAATAGAGTGTGTACCATCACGGTGGATAATGCTAGTTCAAATGCAATTGTCATTTATCGCATGAGAAGAAAACTTAATGGTAAGTTATTTTTATCATTGAATGGAACTTATTTCACATGATATGTACTTGTTGTAAGATACATTGAAATGTGGTGCAAGTAGTTCTATTGAGTTTGTTTTGGTCTCAGAGGTGCATCGCCGCTGACCGGGATTAGGGGTGAGCATTGAAACCCGCAAAATTCACTCGCACCACACAAATCACTCAACCTAGTTTTTGTGTGGTGCAGTTTTAAGCTTCTATAAATTGAGCGCGGTGCGGTACAATTTTTAAAATCGTGAAAATCACAAAAATCGTACCGCACCGACTATCTAATTACTTTCACAATATATAATAAAATAAGGAACAATAATGTAAATGATGAATTATCTCACCGCATTAATATTAATATGAAGTTGAACCTGGAGATGATGAAACATAATGTTAAAATGTATTATAATTTTATAACTCATGCTTCTAAATCTTATATGATTTTATAAGCATTTGTCTTTGAATTCTCTTTGCAATTTTTGTTATTCTAAACCTTGAACTAATATTTGGCTAAAATCAATTTAAATGATAGTTTTATCATGTCACACATGAAATGTAATTGATTTGTTTTTAAAATAAACTAAAATTTTGAATTTCTACTTTAAACTTTGATTTTTTTTTAATCGCCCAATGAATATCATGCTAAAAACCATACTGCGTCATAATCGCACCGCAAAAATCGCACCACAAAAAATCGCGCCGCACAAAAGCCACACCGCAAATTTTCAGTGTGGTGAGAAAACCGCACCCTTCTGGTGAGTTTGCATCTTAGGCCCAAACTGCATCAATTTCAGATTTGATCATAACAAGTCAAAAAAATTGTTGTGAAATTAGATCCGATCCACAACTACGTGACTCGCCGCGGATCACGCAACGAAAGACTTATGAGCAGTAATAAATAGCAAGCAAAATAAAACAGAAGAAATTCCACAAGCACACATAGACGACAAAACAGAAATACGTGATTCGGAGATGGGCTCCTACGTCCACGGGGAGAGCGCTCCAGAAAGATCCACTATAAATGAGGAGAGTTACAAGATATAATAGTGAGACAAAATAATACGATGATGCGTCCAGCAGAATCTGCCCCCAAACCGCACTGGTAGCTATCGCGAGCAATACCGATATCGCCGAGCGATATCTCGCGAAACAGTGTCGCCTTCTCCGCCTGAATCCGCCGCTGCCTGGATTGCACGCCTGAAGCCGAACGCACCTGGATCGACTGCCTTGTGCCGCCGCTCCCACCGGAACCAAGTTCCGCGGCTGCCGCCGGCCTGGATCACACTGAGGGCCTCCGCCGCTTTTGAAGAACTCCTGGAGCCACCGCTGCCGCCGCCCGCTGCTTCCACCTGAAACAGCCCGAAAAGCTCCCTTGGCCTGAAGCCGTCTGTCGCCGTTGGACAGAGCCGCCGCCTCCTTGCCGCCGAGCTACTGGTGCCGCTGCTAGCACGACCTCCAAGGAACACCAGCCCACTTCTCTTCTCTCTTGGCCGCAGAACATCTCAACAGCACCAGCCCCACTTCTATTTAAATAGCCGTTCACGTGAATAGAATAACCGGCCAATATGGAATAGCAGCCATAATAATTTTCCTAAGTAATAAGATTCGGAAATATTGACCGGCCTCAAATGCTTTCTAAACACAGCCATCCCGGATTTGGAATGTAGCCTCACACGGATCGGTGAGGTGGCATGTAATTTTAACAAAAAATGAGGTTTCATGTCAGTCAAGGAGCCACAAGAAAATATTTAATAGATTCAAATGTTTCTTTAGAAGAAAAAATATTGGCACGAGAAAATATTTTTGATTTGAGATGTCATTTTACAATTTTCATGAGTTTTCCTACGAAGGATGAGTTGATTAGTTGTGCATGTAATGTTGCCAAGGGTCTTGATTTTGTAATTACAAATCAAAGTGCGGACAAATTTACCTCTAGGACAAGACCTAAAGTAATGTTTGGGTGTGATATGACCATATTTAGACGTCACTGTCAAAGTGCAAAGACTCTTAATTTTTGCCTAGATATTCTCTATGATTTCATTCTGCAATAATGATGCAAAATGTTTGCTCATATGGTGCAACTAGTTGTAACTAAGGTTATCTTAAATTATGTTTTATGTATTAATTATATCATTTATAGTTTGATATAATTTTTGAACATTTTTGAAAGTTCTTTTTTTTTTACAAACTTTGTAGAACTGATATAGTTTTCTGTTACACTCATGATCTAATAATATTTTTTATTTCTTCTCTTGCTCTGTCATTAACAATATAATCTGCCCTTGTATTTTCTTAATCTGTCATCAATCGTGGGCTGCCATTAGCATAAACATGTCATAACATCGTTCTTAAATGTTAGAAGAAAAAAATAACCATGCACCCAAAAGACATGACAGAGCCAGAGGCAAATGAGAGAGTGCCTACAGTGGTGGGGAAGATGTGATGTCATCATATAAATTAACTTATCTACTATTATAAAGGAAATCATGTTTAGGCTTCTTCGTTTGGCGCGGCGGTGGCAGTCATGAACCGTCGTTCGTGAACGCCCGACCTCACCTACGAAAATGCATGCATTCTATGCTCAAAATTAGTTTATTTTCTTGGTAGCGGTCATAACCTTTGTCTTGCCAAACATACAATCTAAGATAATAGCGTTTTTGACCCAACTCGCCGGAGCAAATAAGCTGCGCCAAACGAAGCCTAATTAGTGTATTATTTGGGCTTTCTAATTTAATTCTGCATTCAATTGTAATTCCTAATGAATCTATTATAGAGTTAGCGACAAGGGTTAATTAGTTGAAACTCCCCTGTGAGTTTGCATAATTACAGGAACTTCTCCTCTATATTTTGAAATTACAAAGACATTCCCTACAAGGTAGGCATGTTTATAAACTCACCATTCCGTCGTCGAAAATGCCAAAGTCGTCTGGACCCGAAGCCCCATCGGCATCAGAACAATCGTTGATGGCCTATTTATTAGCAAGTCTCTGTCGAAGTCGTCGATGCCCTACTCCATTGCCCACGGATTCTCGAGCATAAGCACTATTGTGATCACATGAGTAAGGGGACACGGTTGTTGGAGATATGGAGTCTGATCGTACTGTCGATTCATCCACTGTTTTTCGCAGATATTTATGTAATTTCATTATTACGGTTGCCCTAGACTTCAAGTATAAAAGGGATTCCTTGCATCTCGTTTCTATAACCGAAAAGAAATAGTGAAAACCCCAATGCGATCGTGGACATAGGCAAGTTTGCCGAACCACGTAAATCTGTGTGTGTTTTCTGCGTTAATTTCTTGTTCTTTCTTCGTTGTTTCCGATATTCGTTCCTAAGAACGGTAACTTGTCTATAAGAAGTAAAAGAATCCCAACGCAACGACCCTAAATGCATGTAAATTCATATTTATTTGACTTATAATTGACTGGAAACGAACTTTTCCTTTTACTTTTCATCTTCATAACTATATTCAATTTGTTTTTTACTCTTTGTTTGTTGTTTTAGCTCTTTTTCCCGGTTTAAACTAGACAGATGGATAGGGCAGTAGACTATACAAAGCGTTTTGAGTAAAACAAACGCTCGGGCCTCGTTTGGAGGCGAATTTTTTTAGGTCCGGGACCCGGTTATATCCAGGATTGATCCAAGCCATTGATTTCCATTCCGATATTTCAGAAAAATCTCAGGATATTTCTCAAATATCTTTTGCACATGATGCCATATCATTCGTTTTGGACGGTCCGAGTCCCGGGCCTAAAAATTTCTCCATTTGGAGCGGAGTAGGCCATTTCTTCAAACCGGACCGCGGTCAAAAATTATGGGTTTTTTGGTGGAGTTACCGAGCGCACAGTTGGCGGAATGTTTGGCCGGGTTCGATAATGATCGGAGGAGCAGCGGCGTTATGCCGGGTCCGCCGTTGGGAAGATCCGCTGCTCCAAATGTGGCTCCGCTCTTGCACGATGGAATTCCCGTCCCTCGACACAACTTTTGTCTTGGGTAGGCTTTATTGGGGACGGTTATTACTGTTGGAAAAGTAGTAGTGAGAAATTCGTACTGAGATTTGTTGTGGGTCGCTCGGGTGCTTTGGTAGACCGGTTGAATTGAACCACCTTAGCTCGGAAGCGAACCGAGCGCGCAAACAGTCAAAGAGTAAACTAGTAAGTGACGAGAACTTTTAACGTGGAAAATCCGGAAAGGGTGAAAAACCACGTGGCCGGATCGGTGCCAGCCAAATTACACTGTGTTGGAGTGTTACAAGTGGAGTTGCGAGAACTGAGAGCGACAGACCGCTTCTCGTTACAATTGCAGTGAAATGAAAGCCTCTGAGGGTGACAGGTCACCTCCCAGAAAAACTAAGTATTTTGCTGTTGCAGGAGGTCTCCAAGGTCCGAAGAAGATCTTCAAGTGACAAAGGAGATCTTCGAACCGCGAAGGAGATCCTCGAACCTCGAAGGAGATCTTCGAAGGAATTCTTCAAGGAGCTCTCCCGGATGCAAAGTGTCTGATCCCTCCAAATGAGGATTCAGGGTTCCTTTTATAGACTAGGCCGGGGGCGACCCGGTAATTTCGCCGTCATAACCACCGTAACGACCTGTTGGGCCGATCTTGTTCGTTGGTTGAGAGCATACGGATTGCCACTTTCTGGATATGACGCCTTCGCCCCTCGGGCAGTTCGGGCAGTTCGGGCAGTTCGGGCAGTTCGGGCAGTAGACGTTCCCGATTGCAATGCGTAAATCCTGTAATCTTAAGACAGAAAATGGAGTTAGCAATCGACGCATGCAATGAACTTTGCAATGTTCAAGTGTGCACTGGTCAAGAGTATGCTAAGGACTTAGGAGTACTAGCTCGATCGGGGTTTCGCAAGGATTGCGCAAAGAGCGCAACGGGCGGCACGAGGCGAGGGGGAGCGGCTGGCGCCGAACACGTGCGCGGACGCAGGCGTGCGGCCGCGTGCTGGGTGTCGCGCACAGCACTCGAGGGGTACCGCGCGCGGTTGCGGGTGCGCGATACCGCGCGCGCGGTACCCTGCACGCGGTACCGCGCATGCCGCGCGGTTGCACGCGCGTTGCCGCGCGGTTGCACGCGCGATGCCGCGCGGTTGCACGCGCGTTGCCGCGCGGTTGCACGCGCGTTGCCGCGCGGTTGCACGCGCGTTGCCGCGCGGTTGCACGCGCGTTGCCGCGCGGTTGCACGCGCGTTGCCGCGCGGTTGCACGCGCGTTGCCGCGCGGTTGCACGCGCGTTGCCGCGCGGTTGCACGCGCGTTGCCGCGCGGTTGCACGCGCGTGGCCGCGCGGTCCCGCGCGTGGCCGCGCGGTCCCGCGCGTGGCCGCGCGGTCCCGCGCGGTCCCGCGCGTGGCCGCGCGGTCCCGCGCGTGGCCGCGCGGTCCCGCGCGTGGCCGCGCGGTCCCGCGCGTGGGCGCTACTGCGCGTTGCCGCACGGTTGCGCGCGCGCGGTACTGCACGTGCCGCGCGGTTGCGCGCGCGCGGTACCACGCGTGCTGCGCGGTTGCGCGCGCGCGGTACCACGCGTGCTGCGCGGTTGCGCGCGCGCGGTACCGCGTGGCGGTACCGCGTTGCGGTACCACGCGCGATAGCGCACCGAGCTGCTGCGCGCGTGGTGGTTCTCAGGCGGTTTTGGGCGGTTTTTCTCCTCCTTCTTGCCCATGCCTCCACTATCTTAGTGGGGAGTGGAGTTTTCGGCTAAACGCAGCCCGAATCTCTTTATAAAATAGATGAGGACCCATCAATTGCCCCCAAAATTCTCGAAGTTCTTTATTGTTGCTTAAAGAAGTGCGAGGATTTTGTCATCTTTCAGTGTGATCCGGGCGCTGCGGCGGAGCTGGTGGAGTCACGTGCTAGAGTTCGGTCAAAGAAGGCCTTTGTGGAGGGTTCAGCTCGTTTGTTGGAGGATTTGCGAGCTACAGCGGCTCGTCTGGGGGCCGAGTTGTTGTTTTTTGAGATGGGGGAGGATCGTCTCTCCTTACTGGAGCGGACTGCTGACTTGAAGGTTGTTGGAGTCGCTGAGTATAAAGCCTCTGTAGCTTATGTGTAGGACCGTTCTCGGATTTCAGAGGAAGTTCGCGAGAGATCTGGAACAAGGAGGTGAAGCCCCAGCTTGAGGACGAGCGCGAGGTGGCCTTCACTCGTGGGATGGGGAAAGCCCTCCGCTTGGTTGCGCGGATACGAGTGTCACAATCCGCATTTTCCCAACATTTAAAATGCTATTAGAGTAGGGAAAGCTACGCGTTGTGATGTCACGTCACGTAGGGGACGCCTACTGACGTTAAGGCAACGTATCCTTCATCGCAGTTCAAGCAATTATTATTATCAAATCAAAGTGATTCAAAAATGATTTATGCAGAAACTTAATAAACCGCGTCCCTCGGATAGGTGGATCAACTAGTCCACGCTTTTAAAATATAGTTTTACGCAGCGGAAATAAAATACTTGATTTAATTATATAGTGGCCTAAGTGAACATGAAGACCTAGTGAGGTGCACCATGCAAGATCGAATGTGTGGATTTACTATATATAAAGGTAGATTTATCACGCGCTGAAATTAGTGAGCTTAACATTTCAAATCATGATGCACAATGCTACAAATGCCTTAGCATATCTAAGCAAGGGGCTATAAAGCCAACCCGCAATTAACCATTCCAGAACAAGTGTTCAAAAGTGAACAATAAATAACAGCAGCAGTGAAACAAAAGTTTAACCAAACGGCACCACGGGCGTCAACACCTGACACGAACCTATGGGCCGGCAAGACCACAGAATACCCTACCTCAAGAGGGTCAGAAGACAGCAACTAAAGCAACTCCACACTAACACCTGCTACTGTCCAGAACCTGAGGCATTCAAAGAAAGAACACCTCAGAAGCAAGTTACAAGTGGTGCGGAAAACAAGAAAGTAAGCAAACCTCCGCGAGACCGGAGGGAAACGGTATCTGTAAGGATTAGTGATGACAAAGCTAGCAGCAAATAGTCACAGGAAAAGAAACAGCAGAAGAATCTAATAAACAGCCAAAAAGGAAGCAGCAGCAGAAACTAAAAAGTCAGCGGAAAAAGCTCACCAAACAAAGGTGAGAACACATGCGATGACGAAACTCGTCATAAGCAAAAGAAAAGAACCATCAATTTTCAAATTATTAATTATGTTACTCTTGTTCAGAATTATAGAGACTGATCAGCTCATCAGACGGACAAACAGAAAAAAGAGAAGTCGTGCGGGGATAAATCTCTATCGCATCGTCACGGCCCTCAGAGCACCGCACCGGTGGCACTGCCAACATCGTGTACGACCTTCAACAGAATTTATTAAATTAAAAGAGCATCGCACCGGTGGCACCGCCAACATCGTGTACGACCTCCAACGGATCATTCACATTTTTTTCATGGTTCTTTCAAGGAGCAATGGGCGAGGCCCAACAGATCATATCACACTAAATTGCAAGCAGAAATGGAAAATACAAGTAGATATAATGCTAACAAAAGTCTTTTTATTAACTGGCAAAATGTCCAGTTATTAGCAGCAATAATTAGAGGATAAAAGAATGGAGATATGACTCAGTTAGATCAAGAGCACCGGCTTGGAGTGGTTATATGGCAAAGAGAAAGAGCAAGGGCAAGAACACCACTTGCATTAGGTTTTGCTGGAAAAATTCTCTGAATCGCTCCCCGTTGTAGATCGGCCCAAAAGGAGGCACGTCGAGGCGAGATCTACGGAAAATGACCAAAACGAAGGTTAGGGCCGAAAAAAGACCTAACGAAAAAGTTTCACGAAACGGAAGGAAATTACCACGAGGACGAAGCTCTCGTCGAGAGCTTTCCGAATCTATGCTCGGCTCGCGATTTCGACCACCGGAGCTCCGTCGGCGGCGCCCGGAAGATTTTAAGAAAACGCCACTCCCGACGCGGCGTTCAGACAGAATGAGGAAGAATAAAGGGCTGGGAAAGTGGCCGACGAATTGCTGAACGTCTGATATATATATATATATATATATATTAATATATATGCACTTTTTTGTAACAACCCGGCGCGACCAGAACGGCTCCCTTCCGGCGTTGTACAGGACTGCAGTCCGTGCCACCCCAACCAAGTCACTGAGCCTGTTTCTCAGCAACAGTAGGTTGTTGGCGCCAGGAATCGAACCCTGGCCACCCTTGATAAGGCACCTTCAACAGTCCTCATCACCAACTGAGTTGCAGCTCAGTTGGTGATGTGGACTGTTGAAGGTGCCTTATCAAGGTTGGCCAGGGTTCGATTCCTGGCGCCAACAACCTACTGTTGCAGAGAAACAAGCTCAGTGACTTGGTTGGGGTGGCACGGACTGCAGTCCTGTACAACGCCGGAAGGGCGCCGTTCTGGTCGCGCCGGGTTGTTACAACGAGGTTATGAGGTGAGACTATGATTATGTATCGGAGATCATGATGAGCTTGTCGTTTAGCGTTGAGGCCCGATGAGCGTGGTGGTGAGGTGCATAAGCAACGCGGTGGTGAGGGGCCCAAGCAGTGCAGATGCGAGATACCCGAGAAGCGCGGTGGCGAGATTCCTGAGCAACGCGGAGGCGAGCTACCCAAGCAGCGCAGTGGCGAGATGCCCAAGCAACGCGGTGGCGAGACGCCTAAGCAGCGCGGTGGCGAGATGCCCATGCAGCGCTGAGGCGAGGTGCCCAAGCAGTGCTGAGATGAGGTGCCCAAGCAGCGCTGAGGCGAGGTGCCCAAGCAGCGCTGTGGCGAGGTGCCCAAGCAGCGCGGCGGCGAGGTGCCCAAGCAGCGTTGAGGCGAGGTGCCCAAGCAGCGCGGTGGCGAGGTGCCCAAGCAGCGCAGAGACGTGGTGCCCAAGCAGCGCGGAGGAGAGATACCCAAGCAGTGCGGTGGCGAGGTGCCCAAGCAGCGCGGAGGCGGGGTTGTCTTTTAGGCAAACTTAATTAAGATTGTTGTCCTCGACGCCAATCCTTTACTCGTAGGAGGCATTTTCTCATCACCAAGTTTGGCGAGTTAGCTGCTTGGTGTTAGTACCGAAAGTCATGGCTTTAATGTTCATAGCCTTACTTCAAGAGATCTGTATCGCTAATGGAGTCAGGGAGTAGCAGTAGTAATTTCAAATACACAATGGGTGCATGCGCGCAAGTACAATCTTGCGGCTTACAGTTTTTAGAAGCAAAGAACTGGAAGAAGTAAAAAAAATAGAAATTGAAGATAGATGAAGCGCAAGATGTATGCGCTATACTAGGGGGAAGTTCCCCTGCCTGGTTAATTCAGCTCATCCGCGGCGGGGTACGACGTTGTCCTCTACTGGATTGTCAGCCCGAGGTCCATGTTGGTTCGGGACCTGGTTTAGTAAAAACCTTTCGAGGAGGCCCTGCCGGACAAGACGCTCGATTTCCTCCTTCAACCGGTTGCAGCCTTCAGTACTGTGTCCATGCCCGCGATGGAAGTCGCAATATTGCGACTGGTTTCCTCTGTTTGGTGCAAGCGGCTCGGCCCGGCGAAGCGCGTTGCTATCACTGATGGCAAGAAGAACGTTAGTTCTGGTAGTGTTCAAGGGAGTGTAGTCTTGATGTTGCCGAGATCCTCGGTTTCGGCTGGCGCTGTCGTGATGCTTGTTGTTCTTATTGGGAACAGTCTGCGGCAACGACTCATCTTTCTTCCTCTTCGAGCTCCCCTTGAATTGTTGGCGGTGCGCTTCAATTGCTTCATCAGCTGCTATCTGGTCCTCGACTCGGTGAATGGGGCATGGGTAGTTGGGTACAGTTTCCCGCATTAATGCGGAGTAGAAGCCACCGGGGCGGAGCCCTCCAAGAAAAACTCCTCGCAGAAGCTCGGGGTCTACCCCTGGAATCTGACGCGCCTCAGTAGTGAAGCGACGGAAGAAATCCTTTAGGCTCCGTTCGTTTCGCGGGTTTTGAGAGGAAGGAATTGGTTTTGGGTATATCAAAACTAATATTTGTGATCGTTTCGTGTGTTTAGAGGATGGAATTGATCCTATCGGTTTTGGGAGAAAGGTTTTGAAGCAAAACCAATTATGTTGTTCGTTTGGACCTTTTTATGGACGGTATTGACTTTTGCCCAAAACCCATAGGTTTTGAAGCTTTAGAAATCTGCCTACGCCCAAAACCTACCAAATTTGGTGGGTTTTCCTTCATGTAAAGACAAATTTATTTTGGACTCTAGTAATGATTATGTTTTAGACCCTAGTAATGATTATTCGCAAATTTATTTTTCAAAATTTATTTTTCAAAATCTTCATACAAAATCATGGGTGCAAACGAACAAAAAATTTTGTTTTTGACCAAAACCAAAACCTACAAAATTTTGGTTTTTGACCAAAACCAAAACCCTCCGTGTAAAACCCGCGAAACGAACGCAGCCTTAGAGTTTCTCCGTCGTTCTGGCGGATCCCCGAAAGATGGGAGGGGTCTCGAACAATCCTGCGGTTGGCGATGAACTGGGCGGTGAACTGTCGTGTCATTTCTGTGAAGCTATCTATGACTCCATCTCGCATAGAGTGGAACCAACCGCGCGTCAACGGGTGCTAATGGGGCCTCTTCGGAGAGAGGTGCGTTGATGAGTGAATGAGAGGGAGCGGGATCAATGCGTCCTTCTGGGATGGAACCATCGGTGGTGCGAGCACTTCTTGCCATTGTTGTTAGTCACGAGTATCGCTATGAAGCGAATACTGTCTTCGAAAAGTCTTTGCAGAGTATTCGAGAAATTCGGTTCCCACGGACGGCGCCAAACTGTTGCAGGTCTCTCGGGTGCTTTGGTAGACCGGTCGAATTGAACCACCTTAGCTCGGAAGCGAACCGAGCGCGCAAACAGTCAAAGAGTAAACTAGTAAGTGACACGAGAACTTTTAACGTGGAAAACCCGGAAAGGGTGAAAACCCACGTGGCTGGATCGGTGCCAGCCAAATTACACTAAGTGTTGGGGTGTTACAAGTGGAGTTGCGAGAACTGAGAGCGCAGACCGCTTCTCGTTACAATTGCAGTTAAAGGAAAGCCTCTGAGGGTGACAGGCCACCTCCCAGAAAAACTAAGTATTTTGTTGTTGCAGGAGGTCTCCAAGGTCCGAAGAAGATCTTCAAGTGACGAAGGAGATCTTCGAATCACGAAGGAGATCTTCGAACCGCGAAGGAGATCCTCGAACCGCAAAGGAGATCTTCGAAGGAATTCTTCAAGGAGCTCTCCCGGATGCAAAGTGTCGGATCCCTCCAAATGAGGATTAAGGGTCCCTTTTATAGACTTGGCCGGGGGCGACCCGGTAATTTCGCCGTCGTAACCACCGTAACCACCTGACGGGCCGATCTCGTCCGTTGGTTGAGAGCACACGGATTGCCACTTTCTGGATATGATGGCTTCGCCCCTCGGGCAGATCGGGTAGTTCGGGCAGTTCAGGCAGTTGATGTTTCCGATTGTAATGCGTAAATCCTGTAATCTTAAAACAGAAAATGGAGTTAGCAATCGGCGCGTGCAATGAACTTTGCAATGTTCAAGTGCACGCCGGTCAAGAGTATGCTAAGCACTTAGCAGCACTAGCGCGATCGGGGTTTCGCAAGGATTGCGCAAAGAGCGCAACGGGCGGCACGAGGCGAGGGGGAGCGGCCGGCGCCGAACACGTGCGCGGCCGCGTGCTGGGTGCCGCGCGCGGCAGGCGAGGGGTACCGCGCGCGATTGCGGGTGCGCGATACCGCGCGCGCGGTACCGCGCGTTGTCGCGCATTGCCGCGAGGTTGCGCGCGCGCGCGGTACCGCGCGTGCCGCGCGGTTGCGCCCGCGTGCGATACCGCGCATGCGGTACCGCGCGTGCCGCGCGGTCGCGCGTGCCGCGCGGTCGCGCGTGCCGCGCGGTCGCGCGTGCCGCGCGGTCGCGCGTGCGCAGTCGCGTGCGTGCGCGGTTGCGCGCGCGCGGGCCTGCGCTACCGCGCGCGATAGCGCGCGGAGCTGCTGCACGCGTAGTGGTTCTCGGGCGGTTTTGCGGTGGTTTTGGGCGGTTTTTCTCCTCCTTCTTGCTCATGCCTACACTATCTTTTTGGGGAGTGGGGTTTTCGGCTAAACGCAACCCTGATATCTTTATAAAATAGATGAGGACCCATCAAAATTAAAGTTGTTAGAAAGAGAATTGTAGGAAAAGTAATATGAAGAGAACGAGGATACTTAAGTATAGGAAGAGAAGCACAGAAATATGAAAAATTCTCCAGTTTTTCTGACAGTGTGACTGTTCACTATTTTTCAAAAAGTCTTAGACATATTTTAGGCTTAAGTACTTTTTCCGGCACTGAAAAATCAAACGCCTCAACAAGCCAAAAGTTGTGCGCACTTCACTTATGGCTATGCGCACGCACCGCACCGGATCCGGTTTGGGATTTGAGATTTGAGATTTGGGATTTGGGGGATAATTGAATTGTATTTTTTTTACAAGATAGTTTCAGTACTTTTATTCGGAGTTGTGTCGAATAGAAGTCAGAGCTGCGTCGAATAGAACTCGAAGTAGCGTTGACTAGCTCGCTTGAAATTGGAGTTGCGTCGAATAGAACTCGATGCACCCAACCTGCGTCGATAGGAACTCGACGTCGCGTCGAGTTGCGTCGAGTTGCGTCGACAAGTTCTCCGTCGACTTGACCTGTGTCGATAAGAACTCGATGTAGCGTCGAGTTGCGTCGACTTGTTCTCCGTAGTCTTGACCTGCGTCACTAAGATCTCGACGTAGTGTCAAGTTGCGTCGATATGATTTCGACGCAGAGTCGAATTGAACTCGACGCGACCTCTGTCATTTAGCGTTTTTTCTACGCAATTATTACGCGTATTTTCTAACCGTTTTTACGCGTTTTTCTCGCCATTACTTCTTTACGTTGGAAATCTTCCACATTTGTCTGCACGATTATCTCTTATCAATTATAACCATTAAAATTAATTACGTGTTATTTTACGAGACTCCTATATAGGAGAATTTTCTGGATTGTTTTAGATGCTCTGCTTTGCTTTCGAAAAACTGTTTGCGATCTCTCTCTGTCATTCTTACGACTTTCATCGTGATTATATTTTCTTGACATTTGCTTCATCAAGTGGGAGTTCTGGTGCTCTGTGCTTCTTCGGTGTCCGCGCACATCGGAGTTTTCGGGATCTAACCGGGTGTTGTACCTTGGAGGAGTGAGCATCGGTTGAAGCCCTGCCAGAGGGTGGTGCAACTTCTTTAGGGCAGTGATCACACGTCTTACTTAGGCTCGATTCTAAACTATATTATTCTGATCACATTTATTTCTCACATCTCTGTTTATGTTAGTTTATTATCATTTGTTGTTAAACTTTTATAATAGTTTTCAAAATCAAAAAAATATTTAAATATAGGAATTTATATGATAATTATTCCAACAGACACGTCATTAACGAGTCACTAATGAGTCGGTCTTGACACGTGCGAACATACAATATACGAAATATTCAACATGATGTAACTTTGAAAAGTTTTGGAGACACAGGAATACGTATGGAGCAATAGCTTTGTTGGTCGGACATGGAGTCTGACATGGGAGCCAAACTGAGTAGATTGCGTTGCTCGATGCCAAAGGTTGCAAGAGACCGATGAAGAGGAGTGCATTCTGTTTTCTAGGTTGAGCATATATTTATGTGATTTCTAGGGCATCGATCTCAATCCTCACTTCAATAAAATAACAACACGATCGCATATAAATCCTTAATTTACTCTGTTTTAGGGTGTTTATATTGGCAGCCCCAAGAAATTAAAAAAATACATAAAATATAATTTGACTCTTCTCTAATAGCAGCTCCACTTAAAGACTTTTCATTTCTGCACGTTTTCCCCGTTCTCGTCGAAATCCACCGAAAACTTCTGATTTCTCGTTGTCGGTTGCCCACAACCGCCGGAGAAGAACCCTTCGACGCCGTTGAACTCCTTTGGGTATTTTTTGGAGACACCGACGAACCCTTCCAAATTCTGGAATATTTTCTCTTATTTTTCTCCTACTTTTGAATTTTTTGACCTCCTAAATAATATTTTTCATTTACTTTATGATTTAATGAGAAAATAAATGGATTTTTTTCACTAAATACGATTTGTTTGGCTTAAATTAAATTTTCATTTTGGGCTGTCAATATCCATCGGGCTGCCAATATCGCTTTGTTGGGATGTCATTATCATTGGGTTGTCAATAGCCATTCGCGGACTGCCAATATAAACATCCTATTTTTATTTCATTCATTTTATAATTTGCCATGTATTTGTAAGGTGTTCCGCGAATTTAAGCCCAAAAGGATGTTGTTCTTATAAGTTGGTACTTTGGAATGGGGAAACCATAATATCAAGTTTTCAGTTTGGTGTGTACATATAAATTTAGGCTGTAAATAGAATTTCTCTGTATGCGCATAGTCAAATATGATGTGCACGTAACGTAAAGGTTCCGTTTGGTCCGGTCTTTTTACTCCGATGAGTTTGGGCAAAAACGCTACCATCATAGAATATATGTTCGGCATGACAACGGTAATTACAACCACCACCAAGAGAAGAAAATTCGTTTTGAACGTGAACGTGGATGAAGTTATAACTTATGTGAGGTCGGGCGTTCATGAACGATTTTTCATACCCACCGCGCTCATGACTGCTACCACCGGGCCAAATAGGATTTGGGGGGATAAAGTGTATTTTTGCACTTTACTGTGAAGTGCGAGGCATCCAACCGTCCGCGTGGTCATCTCAAAGTGCACATATCTCAAAGTGTATTGCACGTGACCCGTGAACGGTTGGATGACCGCACTTCACGGTAAAGTACGTGAACGCACTTTACCACCCCCGCTTCCGCCAAACGGAGCCAAAATTGAAACCCCAAATAAAAAAAGTTTACCCTAAAATGTTGATTTGAGAGAAGGTAATTATGAAGAATGGCTGTGAATATGTACGTGAAGTATGGCCAGAGATGCCTTCCTCCCAATTCCAAAATCTGGGCCGAGAAATTGTTTGTCTTCACTCCACCAGCCTTATTATCATGTGCTGTCAGAATATGAAATGGAATATCGAGACAACTTCCTCTCTCTCTCTCTCTCTCTCTCTCTCTCTCTCTCTCTCTCTCTCTCTATCTCTATCTCTCCCGGTATCACTTTCTCTCTCTAAAAGCGTATATAAATAGACATGAAATCGAAGAGAAAGGGGGGAAGGAGAAGCTTAGCGATTTGAAATCGGTTCGATTCGGTTCGGTTCGGCCCGTCATAAATGTGTGTGGAGAGACGGCATGATATTGGCTCGGTTCAGCCGTTGGAAAATTAAGGAGGGATTGTGAAAGGGCTGAGCCAAGCCAATATCACTTCTTCTCTTCGTTACTCTTGAATTTACAACCCCTCTTCTTCAACTTTTATTACTAGCAAGTGGTGAGCTCTAATTCTTCATTTATTGTTTTAAATTGGGTTTGATTATTTGGAAGCGCTTTCCATCAGCCTTTTACGCCGTTGTCACCGTGAGAAGGGTTGATTTTGGCTCTGTTTGGCAAGGCGGCGACGGTCACGTCGTTCGTGAATGCCCGACCTCACTTAAGGAACTTCATCCACTTTTATGTTCAAAACTAGTTTTCTTTTCTTGGTGACGGTCGTAACCTTTGTCATGCCAAACATACATTCTGTGACGGTGGCGGTTTTGTCTAAACTCATCGAAGCAAAAACACCGCGCCAAACGGAGCTTTATGGTAATCGATTACTTAGGTAATGTTTAGGAGAACGGCGAGAGAGTGGTGGTGGTTGTGAAGGCACTTTTGAAAAATCACAAGAAGCATTTGAGTATAGATATCACAAACGCTATTATTCCAAAATAATGTTTTTAGGCCAAAAGTCCATCATAGTCATCATCATGAGCGCCCAAACACCAGAAAATGAAATTTGGGCCAAAATATTTGTCATGAAAGTTCAAAACTTTACCGCTCAAACGTCATAGTTGTCCCGAACGGAGCCTCAATTTTTTTCGTTCCGAGTTCAGCAATGCCCAAATCAAAGGAGTAATTGAGACCGAGGATTCTTGTCGCACACAAAAAAAATTTTTGTAGATTTGCAAAATTTCTAAACCTAGGCTTGAAATATGAGAAGAGGCTTCAAATCTCAAAGTTTAGATGCTTCATTAGACATCTAATAAATAATGTGAGATTCAAAATCTCTTCCGATGCTATAATCGTAAGTCCGAAAAATCTCAAAAATCGTAGCTCCACACTTTCGTAAAGATGTTGAAGCTTAATCTTGAAAAGTGTTCCTCTATCAAAACTCTACACAGCGACAATTTTTTCTGGCGTGTAAAACCTATCATTCACACATTTACAAAGGTCTACTACTTCCAAACAAGGAGCAATTTCTTTCTTAGAAACTTTTTCAAATTTGAAGCAACCATTTGTCAAAGGAGTTAGCAAAATTTAAGGCCAAGTCTTTACTTATGGACTTAATCTACAGTATAGAGAAAACGCTGCTCGAAAACTTAGCCAAATTAGTTCAACTCCTTGTCTGGACTTAACTAGATTCAAAAGTGTTACGGTCTACTCGAGGCTTCTAAAATCGGTCCAGAATGAACCGTCTTAACCCGGGAGCGTTCGAGCGCACAAACAGTCACAGAAAAAGGGAAAGCTGACCAGACAAATTTTTTAGCGTGGAAAATCCCGAAAAGAAGTGAAAAATCACGTGGCCGGATCTGTGCCGACCAAACTTCTACTATTTATTGGCGTTGTACAGAGCCTTTTAAAAGGAGGCGAGGGCGGCAGACTGCACCTCGTTACAATTGTTGGGAGAGAGAGAGAGAGATGCTCGGAGGGTGACAAACCACCGTCCATGGAGCTAAATCTTTTGCATGTTGCAGAAGAGGATGCTGCGCTTTGAGCGCTCTGGAGCTTTCGATTGCTGCTTGAAGGTTGGATTGGTGCGCTCTGTGCGCCTTTGCCTCTGCGGCTTGTCTTATGCAGCATGAGAGGAGTCTGTAGTGATGATCTTGAGTGTGCGGAGTGCTTATTGCTACGTACGTGGTGGTGCGCTTGGAGCGGTCTTGACAGCGATGCGTGTGGAGGCGCACTTGAAGTGGTCTTAAGAGCGAAGCGCACGGAGGCGTGCTTGGAGCGGTCTTGAGAGAGAAGTGCACGGAGGCGCGTTTGGAGCGGAACACTCGCTCGAAGGATGAGAACGTCTTCGAAGGATCTTCAAGGTGCTCAAAGATCTTCGAAGGAGTCTTCGAGAGGAGGAGAGAGGATGAAAATCTCTGAGCCGTCTTCGAAGTGCTTGAAGGATGTTCAAATGCGTCTTCGAGGAGAGGAGGGAGGATGAAGATCTCTGATGTTGAAACCAAAACTTGGTCTCTTGTGGAGCTCGGGCCCCCAACAAGTTAAGGGGCAGCTAGCACTTACTGATTCCTCGGAAGGAACAGACCAGAGCTTCGGAACTAGACACAGACCTTTAGTCGCAGCGAGAAGGTCCCACTACACACCCAGAAGATCTTTGAGCGCTTCCCCTCCCAAGCCAGAGCTGAGACTGGGCACCTTGGAGAGCTTGAGAGCTAAGGCAAGATAACCTAGGGAGGAAGAAGCTCAAAGTACTGAGATTGGAATGCTCTCCAAAGGTGCCCTTCAAGGTCTATTTATAATTTTTCCAGTTCGGTCTGCTAATAGCAGGATTCCGCCTTACTCTTTTGTTATACGCAGCCCAAAATGGTCTGTCAACAGCCAAACACCGCTGTTTGGAGAGGTTAATTGCAGACCACCAGGGGCCTCCAGGTAAAAACACCCCTGGACCCCTACTGGGCGAGCCACCCATAGGAGCTCCTCTCGCGACCCGCGAGAACCTGGCTCGCCCGCATTCTTACGGGCAGCCCGCGAGAACCCGGCTCGCTTGCCTTCCTGCGAGCGGCCCGCGAGAGTCCGGCTCGCCCGCCTTCCTGTGAGCAGCCTTTGAGACTCTGGCTCGTCCTCCTTCTTCCTCCTCTCGCCTGCTGATTCCTTAGTCTCCGCTCACCTCCTGGTGAATACCGGGGTTGTACATCTGAGCCGTATTCGAAGTGCTTGAAAGATGTTCAAGGGCGCCTTCGAGGAGAGGAGGGAGGATGAAAGTCTATGAGACGTCTTCGAATTGCTTGAAGGATCTTCAAGGGCGGCTTCGAAGAGCGGAATACTTGCTTGAAGGAGGATGAACGCCTTCAAAGGATCTTCAAGGCGCTCGAAGATCTTCGAAGGAGGCGAAGAAGATCTTCGAAGGAGGCGAAGAAGATCTTCGAAGGAGGCCAAGAAAATCTTCGAAGGAGGCGGAGATGATCTTTGAAGGAGGCGGAGAAGATCTTCGAAGGAGGCGGAGAAGATCTTCGAAGGAGGCGAAGATGATCTTCGAGAGAGGCGGAGAAGATCTTCGAAGGAGGCGAAGATGATCTTCGAAGGAGTCTTCGAGGAGAGGAGCGAGGATGAAGATCTCTGAGCCGTCTTCGAAGTGCTTGAAGAATCTTCTAAGGGCGGCTTCGAAAATGAAGGAGATCTTCAAGAGTGCTCTCTCTTGAACTTAGGAGGATGGAGGAGGAGAAAATGATGGAATGGAAGGAGAGCTCTGGGGTCTTATTTATAGGCCTCAGAGGTGGTTACAGTAGTTATCTGGTTATTCTCAGACCGTAACCATCATAATTGTTATGCGCAAGCCAGACTTATATGGTTTGAGACACATATTATTCTGATACTATTCTATATGCAACCCGATATGATTTTGGACATTTACACCCACCCATAGTGGGTAGTTACGGTGGTTATGGTGGTTATGCGGCTACCCGCACACCATAACCAATTTATGTGTTATACGCACACCCGTTTGGAGGAATTTATTATTTGCATCCTCATGTTGTAGGATTTTGCTACTTGCACACTCATGCTGGAGGATTTTAGTATTTGCACCTCATGCTGGAGGATTTTAGTATTTGCACCGCATGATGAACGAATTTACTATTTGCACCCTCATGTTGGAGGATTTTAGTATTTGCACCCCCATGTTGGAAGATTTTACTATTTGTGCCGCATGATGCTGGAATTTACAATTTGCACCACCATGTTGGAGGATTTTACTATTTGCTCCTCATGATGGGGGAATTTACTATTTGCACCTCACGATGGAGGAATTTAGTATTCGCACCTCACGATGGAGGAATTTATTATTTGCACACTCATGTTAGAGGATTTTAGTATTTGCACCCCCATGTTGGAGGATTTTAGTATTTGCACCCCATGATGGAGGAATTTACTATTTACACCTCATGTTGGTTACGTGCTAGTGGTATTTACTTTGATCAACCTCATTTTCTCCACCAAATAAGGTGGATGCTTTGACCATTCGCAACCCAAATTAAAGGATACCTATCAAAGAGCAACCCATACGAGCATGGGGATTAGACCGATTCTCAATAAGAGAAGATGCATAGAGGTACCCCAAGATACTATATTTTTTATATTGTGAATGAGATGTATTTTATCGAAATGTCCTAAATATTTGAGATTGTCCCAATGTGACGAATAATTATAAAAATTTCTCAACTAGGTCGGACCTAGGGTTGTCCAAAAGGCTGGGCCAGACCCTAAGCCTGCGGGGCTCAGACTTATTACTTACAATTTCATCATCCATAAATTTTAAATTTAAACCTATATTGTTATTAGTATCTTCTAAGAGATTTTCTACATCTACACCGCAAGTCCGCAACACATAAAATTCTTGGTGACATTTCTTTATAATATTTTAAAAATCTTGTTTTCGAACCTCTAAGATATATATTGTTTAAAATAATTAAATTTAACATTAATTATTAAAAATTCTATAATTAAGGGCTAGTAGGATAATAAACATTGAATAAAAAAAATTGATGTGTAAAATTCTAATAAATGCATATAATTTTCAATAATTTTCAATCAATGTCAGTTAAATCATGAATTCTAGTAGTCGAATAAAAATTTCATAATAGCAACATTTTGTTGCGTGACCTTTTTTTTAACATTTTATACTTGGAATTCCATCTTATCGCTATGTCAAATTCTAGTTTTAGAAGAAAAAAATCTTGACCTACAATAAATTTTGTAAAATCATGTCTTCTATTTTGTAAAATCCTGATCAAGGTGAAGACATTTGGAGGATTAACACAGAAATTCTCTATCGTTGTTGGCTTACATTAAAAATCAGCTTTAAGTCTTTATCTATTTACCCTTATCTTAGATGAACTCATCGGACATATCCAACAAGCAATATATTGTGTTTATTATTTGCAAATGATATTGTTTTGATCGATAAACGCAGGAGTGTGTAAACGCAAAACTTGAATTTTGGCGAGACACTTTAGAAAAGAAGAGTTTTAGGTTGAGCAGAACAAAGACGGAGTATATAGAGCTTAAACTTTGTAGTGCAAGAAAGTCTGATGACTCCGTCATTAAATTGGGTGACCAAGATATTAATATCATGTAGTGAATGCTTTAAATATATGAGATCAATAATACACAAAGATGGAGGTGTAGATAAAGATGTGATACATAGAATCCAAGCAGGTTGGTTGAAGTGGAGAGGCGCGTTTGGGATCTTATGTGATCGTAAAGTACATTAAAACTTAAAGGCAAGTTTTATCGTACTGCAATTAGGCCAGCAATGTTGTACGGTTCTGAGTGTTGGGCAGTGAATAGTGTACATGAGCAAAAAACGAGAGTTGCCGAGATGAGAATGCTTAGGTGGATGTGTGGTCACACGAGACTGGACAAAATTAGGTATGAATGTATCAGGGATAAGACAGGAGTGCCTCCAATTATAGAGAAATGTGAGAAGCTCGTTCAAGATGCTTCGAACACGTACATAGGAGACCATTAGAGACACTTATTAGACGTTGTGAGAATTTAGTCACTAGACATGTTAAACGGGGGAGGGGTAGACCAAAAATGGCTTGGACTGAAACTATAAGGAAAGACACGATCTACTTAGGCATTAGTGAGACTATGATTAAAGGTAGGGCATAATGGCGAGAAAGGATCCATATAGCCAACCCCACTATGGTGGGATAAAATGCTTGAGTGTTGTTGTTGTATGTCTTTTATTATATATATATATAAGTAAAAGCGAAAAACTAAAAACGACGCCAGTGGGTTCCGGGCAGGCCGCCAATGGTGGCTATATTCGTGTCGGAGCCGCAGAATTAAAAAAAATTATAAAAATAAAATAAAATTCTAGGTAAAAAATTAATATAAAAAATTATCCAGTATAATTAATTAATTATATAAAAATATTATAAAAATAATGTTTGTTTAATTTATTATTTAGGATTTAGGGTGCCGGCGAAGCCCGCCGGGAGTGGGCTCGGGAGCGGGCAAAGCCCGTCGATTGCACTTACGTAGAGCCTCCGGCCCGTGCCGTTCGACTCAATGAGTATGAAAAAAATAAGCATCTAACATGGGTTTTAAATTCCTTTGTGAAGATTCAATTGCTAATATAATATTACTATCATTATCAAAAGAAATGTTCGTGACTATCTTTAGCTTTATATTCACATTTCATGATTATGATAAATTACTTTGCCGGTATACGTGTTAGGGAAAAACGATGTCTACGGAAATCATAAGAATCGCAGAAAAATACGCAGACAAAAACACAAGGATTTTAACGCGGAAAAACCTCAAATCCGGGGAAAAAACCACAACCACCCGCGCCCAGAAAATCCACTATGAAAGGATCAAAGAAGAAATTACACCACTCTTCTTCCGCCGCTCCGCCTTAAGTTTTTCAAACAACCGTAAACCCTAGGCCGAAAAACAAGGTCTTTTAAACATACACAGTTACAAGCGAAAATTACATAAATGCCCCTGAAAAGGAGCTCAACCGGTGAAATCATGGTGAGTTTCCAGTACTCCCAACACAATCAGGCTCCACAATCCAACAATACGAAACTTCAAAAAATTCAAAACTACTAATACCTTTTGATAGCTCCCATTAAATAGGGTCGATCTATTTCCACATTTTCACTATACCACTGCTCAACGTTATAATTGTCCCAAACGAAGCCTTACTCTCTTTGTTTTAATCTTAGCAATTCCCAAATCCAAGGAGTAATGGAGACTAAGGATTCTCCTAATAAAAATTGTAGGTTTTTGAAATTCTTAAACGTAGGACTGGTGTTAGAAGAGGCTTCAATCTCATATTTCTAGGGGTTGTTTTTGGGATCGAACTCCGTTTTCAAATGTTCGTCTGGGACCAATAAGAAGGGGCCACGTATAATACATTTTTGTGTGTAAGATCAAAAAGAGGGGATGTCAGATCTCCTGGAGATTAAAAGGATCACGTAGGAGATCACCCGAATGGAAAAAATATTCGTCTGGGTTCCGGCCCCCAAAAAAATCATATTCTTAGATGCATCATTAGACATCTAATAATGTGAGATTTGAATTCTCTCCCAATATAACGATTATAAGTTCCAATATTCTTGAAAAGCATGGGAAAATTTAAGGAGGATCGCGACGATGAAATAGAGACTAATTGACAAGTGCACAAGGACGGGAGATTAGCCTCGCACTATGTTGTGAAAGCTAGTTTTGGATTTAACCTTTTTAGGCTCGGTTTCGCACAGTGGTCGTGAACGTGATGGTTATGAACCGCCGTAACCCACTAAAGCGTATGGTCATTAAAGCGTTCACCGTCATAATCCAATGAACAATCAATCTTATGTGTGTTGCGGTCCACTCAAGGCTCCGGTAGATCAGACTAAATTGAACCGTCTTAGCCCGGGAGCGTTCGAGTGTGCACACAGTCACAGAAAAGGGAAAGCTGACAAGACATTTTTTTTAACGTGGAAAACCCGTCAACTGGGTGAAAAACCACGCGGTCGGGCCTGTGCCGACCAAAACTTCCACTATTTGTTGGTTGTTGTACAAAGCTACTTTAAAGAACTTGATGGCGACAGGCCGCCTCTCGTTACAATTGTTGAGAGAGAGATACTCGGAGGGTGACAAACCACCGCTCCTGGAGCTAAGACTTTTGTCTGATGCAGAGGGGGATGCTGCGCTCTAAGCGCTCTAGAGGTTTTGACTGCAGCTTGAAGGTTGGATCGATGTGCTCTGTGCGTCTTTGTCTCTGTCGGTTGTCTCTTGCTGCGCGAGAGGAGTTTGGAGTGCTGTTCTTGCTGGAGGCTGGAGCGTTTGTTCTTGAGTGTGCGGAGTGCTTGTTGCTGAGTACGCGGGGTTATGCTTGGACGATCTTGAGAGCGGAGCTCGCAGAGGCGCTCTTGGAGCAGTCTTCAGAGCGGAGCGCACGGAGGCGCGCATGGAGCGGTCTTGAGAGCGGAGAGCGCGGAGGCGCGCTTGGAGCGGTCTTGAGAGTGGAGCGCCCGGAGGCGCGCTTGCAGCGGTCTTGAGAGTGGAGCGCACGGAGGCGCGCTTGGAGCGGTCTTGAGAGCAGACCGCACGGAGGCGCGCTTGGAATGGTCTTGAGAGCGGAGCGCACGGAGGCGCGCTTGTGAGCGCGCAAGGAGGGGCGCGCTTGTGAGCGCGCAAGGAGGACGCGCGCTTGTGAGCGATCTTGAGAGCGGAACGCACGGAGGCGCTCCTGAGCAGTCTTCAGAGCGGAGCGCACGGAGGCGCGCTTGGAGCGGTCTTGAGAGCGGAGCGCGCGGAGGCGCGCTTGGAGCGGTCTTGAGATCGGAGCGCACGGAGGCGCGCTTGGAGCTGTCTTGAGAGCGAAGCGCACGGAGGCGCGCTTAGAGCGGTCTTGAGAGCGGACCGCACGGAGGCGCGCTTGGAGTGGTCTTGAGAGCGGAGCGCACGAAGGCGCGCTTGTGAGCGCGCAAGGAGGAGGCGCGCTTGTGAACACGCAAGGAGGAGGCGCGCTTGTGAGCGCGCAAGGAGGACGCGCGCTTGTGAGCGGTCTTGAGAGCGGAACGCACGGAGGCGCTCTTGGAGCAGTCTTCATAGCGGAGCTCACGGAGGCGCGCTTGGAGCGGTCTTGAGAGCGGAGCGCGCGGAGGCGCGCTTGGAGCGGTCTTGAGAGCGGAGCGCACGGAGGCGCGCTTGGAGTGGTCTTGAGAGCGGAGCGCACGGTGGCGCGCTTGTGAGCGCGCAAGGAGGAGGCGCGCTTGTGAGCGCGCAATGAGGAGGCACGCTTGTGAGCGCGCAAGGAGGAGGCGCGCTTGTGAGCGCGCAAGGAGGAGGCGCGCTTGTGAGCGCGCAAGGAGGAGGCGCGCTGGTGAGCGCGCAAGGAGGACGCGCGCTGGTGAGCGCGTAAGGAGGATGCGCGCTTGTGAGCGCGCAAGGAGGAGGCGCGCTTGTGAGCGCGCAAGGAGGACGCGCGCGTGTGAGCGCGCAAGGAGGAGGCGCGCTTGTGAGCGCCCAAGGAGGACGCGCGCTTGTGAGCGCGCAAGGAGGACGCGCGCTTGTGAGCGCGCAAGGAGGACGCGCGCTTGTGAGCGCGCAAGGAGGACGCGCGCTTGTGAGCGCGCAAGAAGGACGCGCGCTTGTGAGCGCGCAAGGAGGACGCGCGCTTGTGCGCACGCAAGGAGGAGGCGCGCTTGTGAGCACGCAAGGAAGGAGGAGAGAGAAAATCCGTAGGAGGATTTTCCCGGCTTGAGAGAGAGAAAGTATCAAAAGGGGGGAGAGTTGGAGGAGGAGAAGATGGAAAAAAGAGAAGCCTTGGGGTTCTATTTATAGTTTTTGAGGGTGGCACTTTCGTAATTAAATGGGTGGTTAGGGTAGTTATGGTGGTTATGCGGCTACCCGCACACCATAACCAATTTATGTGTTATACGCACACTTATCATGAATATAGCTACGCGCACACCAGTTGTATAGTTTTGCGGTGATATGTATTCATATGACGGATATGGTTATGCGCACACCATAACCATATTATTTGCTATACGCAGACCGTATTGAAGGATTTTACTATTTGCACCCCCATGTTAGAGGATTTTACTATTTGCACCCACATGTTGAAGGATTTTACTATTTGCACCCCATAATGGGGGATTTTACTATTTGCACCCCCATGATGTTGGATTTTACTATTTGCACCGACATGTTGGAGGATTTTACTATTTGCACTCCATGATGGGGGGTTTTACTATTTGCACCCCATGATGTGAGATCTTACTATTTGCACCCCCATGTTGGAGGATTTTACTATTTGCACTCCATGATGGAGGAATTTACTATTTGCACCCCCCATGTTGGAGGATTTTACTATTTGCACCCCATGATGCATAATTTTACTATTTGCACCCACATGTTGAAGGATTTTACTATTTGCACCCACATGTTGGGTGGTTACGGGGCTAGTGGGGTTTCTTTGGATAACCGCACACCCATGAATGGGGTGCGGTTAGCGCCTTCAAGGAAACCCTATCATTTGCCCCCCAAGTCCCCGAAGTTCAGAGCCGGGGCGAGAGAGGTGCGGGGACTTTTTGTGCGAAATAGTTGTGGCGATTGTGGTGGAGTCAGCAACGTGGTATGGAAGGAGGTGCTTCGAACCGTTTGTGAGCGCGAGGGGGCAGGCCATGGCGCGCTGCAACCTACTGCGGGTAGAAGGGCAGACCCATTGTAACTTTGCTTGGCCGATCATCAAGGGGGGTAGGCCCCTGACGATGGCAGGCGGAGGTCTGGCGACCTTACCTATTGTAACTTGGCAGAGACCGATCGTCAAGGGGGGCAGGCCCCTGACGATGGCAGGCGGAGGTCTGGCGACCTTACCTATTGTAACTTGGCGGGGACCGATCGTCAAGGGGGGCAGGCCCTTGACGATGGCAGGCGGAGGTCTGGCGACCTTACCTATTATAACTTGGCGAAGACCGGTCGTCAAGGGGGGCAGGCCCTTGAAGATGGCAGGCGGAGGTCTGGCGATCTTACCTATTGAAACTTGGCAGGGACCGATCGTCAAGGGGGGCAGGCCCCTGATGATGGCAGGCGGATGTCTGGCGACCTTACCTATTGTAACTTGGCTGGGACCAATCGTCAAGGGGGGCAGGCCCCTGACGATGGCAGGCGGAGGTCTGGCGACCTTACCTATTGTAACATGGAGGGGACCGATCGTCAACGGGGGCTGGCCCCTTACGATGGCAGGCGGAGGTCTGGCGACCTTACCTATTGAAACTTGGCAGGGACCGGTCGTCAAGGGGGGCAGGCCCCTGACGATGGCAGGCGGAGGTCTGGCGACCTTACCTATTGTAACTTGGCGGGGACCGATCGTCAAGGGGGGCAGGCCCCTGACGATGGAAGGCGGAGGTCTGACGACCTTACCTATTGTAACTTGGCGAGGACCGGTCGTCAAAGGGGGCAGGCCCCTGACGATGGCAGGCGGAGGTCTGGCGACCTTACCTATTGTAACTTGGCGGGGACCGATCGTCAAGGGGGGCAGGCCCCTGACGATGGCAGGCGGAGGTCTGGCGACCTTACCTATTGTAACTTGGCGGGGACCGGTCGTCAAGGGGGGGCAGGCCCTTGAAGATGGCAGGCGGAGGTCTGGCGACCTTACCTATTGAAACTTGGCAGGGACCGATCGTCAAGGGGGCAGGCCCCTGACGATGGCAGGCGGAGGTCTAGCGACCTTATCTATTGTAACTTGGCAGGGACCGATCGTCAAGGGGGGCAGGACCCTGACGATGGCAAGCGGAGGTCTGGCGACCTTACCTATTGAAACTATGTTATCAGAAACATATGAAGTTAATGAAATCAGAAAGTAATTCGCAGGAACCACGTGTAGAAGTTAAATCACATGTCTTTATTGAATGCTGATAAAGCCGGCATGAGGGAGAGGAGGTGCAAGTACAAGTTGGTGAACAGGGAGGGAGCTTTCTCCTGGTGCGATTACTTGTAGGGGTTGCCCCCAGTCTTTCCAGGCAAGCGGGCGGCCGATCTCTCGCTTGCCCAGGTGTCGTCAACCGAGAATCTTTTCAGAAGTCCTTGTCGAATAAGACGTTCGATTTCCTTCTTTAGCTTTGTGCAATCTTCCGTGTCATGCCCGCGTCCGCGGTGGAACTCACAATATTGTGATTGGTCTCCTTTGTTTGGAGCGATCGACTTAGGCCTATGAAGCGCCACCTTATCTTGGATTGCGTAAAGTACGTTTGTTCTGGAGGTATTGAGGGGCGTGTTTCTCTGGCGCTGCCGAGGTTGTGGGTTGACGTGACGTTCATTGCTCCTCCCGAAGGCTGATGAAGCCTCTTGTTCCCTTTGCCTTTTCATGCCTCTGTCAAACTGCTGTTTATGTGCTTCGATTGCTTCGTCGACAGTGATCTGGGCGTCGATCCGTTGAACGAGATTGGGGTAGCTGGGTATAGTCTCCTGTATTAATGCAGAGTGGAAGCCACCAGGGCGGAGCCCTGCAAGTAAAAACCCTCGCAGGAGCTCTGGTTTTGCTCCAGGAATTTGTCATGCCTCAGCGGTGAAACGACGGAAGAAATCTTTAAGGGTTTCCCCTTCACTTTGACGGATCCCGGACAGGTGGGAAGGATCTTTAACTATCCGGCGGCTAGCGATGAACTGGACTGTGAATTGTTGAGTCAGCTCTGCGAAATCCCTGATTTCTCCCTCCCCCAAGGATAGGAACCAGGTGCGATCCTATTCTTTCAAAGTTGTCGGGAATGCCTGACACAGCAGTGAATCTGTGTCATTACAGAGTTGCATCATGATCGCGAAGTGTCTGACGTGCTCCGATGGGTCGCTCGCTCCGTCGTATGTCTCAATGTAAGACCCCATTTTTTTTCCTTTTCAAACATCCGGGTCTTAGGCCCAGAATCGCCGTTTTGCGGTGACACCTTCGCTCGGGAAGGTCGCCACTACAAAACGCCGATCCTGCCGGCCAATTCGATCACGAAGAAGAAGGTATACATGAACAAATAAGAAGCTCAAGTTCACAATCACATGAATTATAAAGGTAAATGTCCACAGATAATAACTGAATAAAAATAACAAAGGTACAATAATAAAGGGCTCGTGCCCTGTACATCATGTCCTCACTACAAGATCACTCATAAGGTAAAACTAAAGCTAAACGCCACCGTCACTGAAACGGAAGCACCCAAACTAGTCTGACCCATCCCTGCAGGCTCTGTGCTCCACTGGTGCTGCAACACTGAATGCTTCTTCTCCTTTGGCCTGCGGTCGCTGCCTTGCAAACCACGTCTACGTCTTCGCCTTCGGCCTCCTGGTCGCTGAGCTGGTGGGGTTCCACTCATCATGGGACATCTGACCCGAGTATGTCCCGGCTGGTGACAATGGTAGCATGGTCATGGGTCCCACCCTGTCGGATCCTGCTGCACCTGTTTCTCTCCCATTCGGTACGCCTAAAATATGGTGGTCAAACGACCGTCAGTCAAACTAGACTCAGTCAACAATCCCCCACCCCTAAACCCGTGGCTCCTAGGCACCGGGCGGAGAGGAGTGAAGAGGAGGACCAAAGGCAGAGTGGAAACAAGCAGGTGACAACTATCCTAAAGAAAGTACAGTAAAAGATTCGCAAGGTTTATAAATTTAACTAATAAGAGTAGTAGAGTGTAACACGATTATAGCTAAAGTAAGCATGAGTACATGGTTTAACAAGGTAAGAAGTAACGTGTATAAAGTAAGCACAACAGTAAGTAAGTAAGTAAGAAAAGAAACCATTGATTTATAGGGATTACCCCTATAGACCAAGAGGTCGTTTTGCAGGGCCTACCGTATAAGAAGTCCCATAACCGACTTATACGTTAGGGGTAGGTTGAATGCAATGTTTATGCTATGACACTCAAAGTATGATGTTATGCTATGTTCATGTAAGTGCAACTCACTCACTATGACTCTATGTGCATAGACCTTTAGTTCCCCCTTTTTGGAGCGAGCTAGACTCCCAGGATACTCCCATAGTGGCAAACGGAAGCGGTGGGTTGGGCCTCGCCCACCTCTAGGTTGGTATTCACACTACCTAACCTAGACCTATCGTACGCCTCAACGCAAACCCGCGGAGCATCTGCGTACTCTTACTGACTGGACCGCCAGACTTTTAAGGCTAAGTGTAAATACCACACTTGCCGAGTCAACGTATTGACGTCGGTGTGAACGATCGTCCAATAGCGAAGACCCACCACCTTCAGTGCACATGCAACATGTTCTACTTCCTATCTCTGAGCCATAAGCTCCCCGGGCTAACCTGCCCGCCATCAATAACCTTCCGAGCCATCGGCTCGCCGAACCAACCCGTCCGTACCAACAAACACTACTGAGTCACAAGCTCACCTGACTTAGCAGTCCGCTCTCACCACCACCGAGCCTACTGCTCGTAGCACCAAACCAACTAAACTCCCAAAATCACAGGGTGTGGGTGAGTGTGATATTAGTTAATCTTGTACATTGTCTTACTCCTATAAGTTAGGATTAGTCTTGGACTTCCCGAGGGCTACCCCGTAAGGGGCTCGCTACGGTACTAGGAACTACAATGGGATGACACCCCAAAGTTCCCTTTCCCAAGACACTTAGTATTATTGGTATCTACCCATAAGAAAACCCTCTTAATACTTTACCTGAATTAAACCTATGTGCTTTAAGACACTAAAAGACGATCTTTCGTCAATCCCAGGACGACCTACCCCAAGGGTGGCACCCCACCACCCTAGGACTCATCAAACTCAAATTTACTCCAGGTATCCTCACATAGTCATATGATCATCATTCAACCCTTACATCTCCAAATCAATACACTCCAATTTGACCCGTAACCCCAAAATGGCCAAATAGCTAAATGCAGACCATCCTTAATGTTCTGATGCTCGTGAAGGAGGGTTCATTAAATAATCAACCCAATGACCCAATATTTTTAATGGGGGTCCATGCTACATATTCAAGAACAATTCCAGAGTTTCATAATTTTCCCAACATTATTAATATTTAAAGCAATTTTCTCAAAATACAACTTCCTAAGGTTTGAACTACAAGTGCACTTTTCTGGCTTCCATTGCCTACCAAACTTTTTACATAAATCAAGGGTACCTAATAATCAGTAAAAATGAGTTTGTAGGAAATTCCAGCAAGGTTTACTATTATTAAAAATTCCAAAACCCATTTATTTTCAATTATTTCCAAAGGAGGTACCCTCATATGAACTCCAAACCTTATGCAAATTTATACAAAGGTGATTCATACTAAAATATTTAGCCCTACAAAGGTTGACCATATTCCATAGAGGTTACATTTGTAATTTCCACAAAGGACATATTTGCAATTAATTCCAAATTGAACTAGAAGTACCAAAAATATCAATCCCAAAATTATGAGAAAATTACTGAGGGTTCATAATGGTATGAAATGACATCCAGCAAAGTTTCATGAGATTACAGAAAACTAACACCCTAAAATTAATCATTCCAAAAATTGTCAACAATAAGAATAATTATACTTTGGACCTCCAAAAGTCTTCTGATGGTTCTAATAGAATCTCCAGGGATTAATAACATCAAAACTAAGTTGGTGACAGAAGATGGTTAATCACTAAGTATTAATCTTTCCTAAATCCCCGAAACCTAAATATTTACAAATCTACCCAAGGATTTATTCCCTAGGGTTGGCAACTCCAAACCCCACCAATTTCTCATAGGAGGACTCTCTGGCCACCATGACCATCTCCCCAAAATTTTAGGTCAAACCATAAAGGTTTGGCCCCTCTTCCTTCATTGACCTCTAAATGCACCCCTTAGGGTTTACCCTAGGATTATGGTCCAAACTTCCCCAAATCCACCCAAACTTCTTGTGAGGGTGTTACATCACTCATAGAACTCAGAGGAGTCCATTACACTCCTCTCCAAGGACAAACAACCATATGTCCTTCACAACCCCAAAATTTCACTCCATGGGGATCAACCATATGGCCTTGGGCAAATCAACTCCAATGCTCACCCATTTCCTCATGGGGTCTCAAAATGATCCCACTGACCTCCCCAAGGAGACTCAAGCCTCTATGGGCCCCTTTGGCCAATGGATCTCTACTTGGCTAAATGCACCCCAAGGGGGCCCCAACTCCAAGTCCTAGGGCAATCCAACTCCCCATGACCCCAAAACTCACCTAGAGGTGGATTGGGTGGTGTTAGGGCAGTGGCCAAAATTCCACTCCATTTGGAGGTGGTTTGACCATGGAAAACCCCAAATAACTCCTAACCCTAATTTTTCCCTTATTGGGCAAATTTTTGGCCCAATGAATACCTAGTCAAATGAACCCCAAATGAGTTGAAATTTTAACTAGGGGCTCATCATGACCCTAATAACACCCCACCAAAATTTGGTGGAGATTGGAGGTCATTTGACCCTCCAAATAATTTACACAGATTATTAAATGATTACAAAAACTTTAGGAAAAAGTTCTCCAAAAATTCTCATTTTTGGATATGTTGTAGTCCTAGACATGACTCACTCCTACTTTAAATTTCAAGTCATTTGGACTAGTGGTTTGGTGTGGGCATCCATTCAAAGTTTAGTCAAACTTTGTACTAAAATGGGTGCTGAGGTCAAACCAGGACTCCAAATTGGGTGAACTCAATTTTGTATGACCCTAGGGGTCATGGCCTACAACTTTCATGTTGGGCACTTTTTCAGTAGGGGTCTCTATATATTTTTAAAATTTAAAACCATTCACTACATAATAATAAGAATAAAATAATTAAATAAAGCATTAATATAAACTAGAAGTGCTATTCATCTTCCCCAACTTGCCCGAAATCAGCCAACAAAACGCCATTTCCTGTAGCTACTCCAGGGCCATTTCTCGGCCACCCGGCCACCTCCCTGGCCGGCCACCACCGCCACCACCTCCGTTGAGGTGGGGGCTATCGCCGGGCGGCGGCACGGCCGCCGGAGGGGCGGTTTCCGGCGAACTCAAGAGGGCAATTTTCCATGGAAAATCTGAAGTTTCAACTCTCCGATCGGGCTCTTTTGAGCCCGATTTCTCACCTAATTCGATCTAAGATGCTAGCACAAGTAAGGAGGAGGAGGATCGGACCTTGTTTGGGGGTTTTGGTGGCTCCAATCGTCGGCCACCATTTTTCCTTCTCCAAGCTTTGGGTGTCATGGCTTCTTGTGCATAGGGGGCTCTAAACTTTCGGGAAAATGAGGGGTTTCACTCCTCTGATGGTTGTGAAGACGAAGGGAGGTTCAATTGAGGGGGGGGGGGGGGGGGGGAGGCTTTAACCAAGAGAGCCATTAATGGCCTCTTGGTCTCCCTCCCTTGGCCGACCCTATTCACTCTCCCACCCCCCAATAACTCATGGAAACTGCTGGAAACTCCTCAAATTCATCAGAGAAGATGAATGGAAGAGTAAAGGAGGGATACCAAGCGGTGTATCACCTTAATGGCCATGAATGACCTCTTTCTCTCTCCTTAAAATTGGGGAAAACCCTCATTTTCTCTCTCCTAATCACCATGGCCGATTTTTCTCTCTCTCTTATATTAATTATCAGCCTACTAGGCTGGTTGACCACCCATATGAGCTAGCCCAAAGGGATTGGGCTAGGTTTAAGAGATTTGACCTAATTTGGGCAAGTTTGACTTTTGGTCAAATTGACCAATTGGGTGACCCTAGGATGGGGCTTTTGGGTCCATTGGACTCCAAATTAAATTTAGAAACTACTGGTGGGGTCAATTTGGTCACATGAGCCTTAGTCGACCCAATACAAGTTGATTTGACCAAAAATAGGCTAAGTTGACTTTGGTCAAATTGAGCCCTATGGTTGACCCAGTCATGGGGCTTTTTGATCCACTGAGTCCCCTATGATATTGTAACATTATGGGTAGGGTCAATTTAATATGGTGGTGGTCAATTAGGGCACTTAGTGAAGAATTGCCATTTTAACCCAATTAGAGCTTAAGGTTGACTTTGGTCAACTTGACCTATTTGACTGGCCCCAATGGCTTCTGAATGTCCCCCTGGGCTCCTAAATGGTCTAGGGATGTTGTGGTGGGGTCACTGGGTCAAGTTAAGGCCCCTAGGTCAAACCCTAGGTAGGGTAGCTACAATTTACTATTTGCAGACCAAGGCACTTTCAACCCTAATTTTGCCTAAGTTAAAGGGATTTCTACACTACCAAGGCCTTGTCATGACCTTGTCATGACAAATTCACCTAGGGGGTCTAGCTGTCTGGGGGATGTTACACTCAATCTTTGGGAGCTTGAAGCAAGGGGGATTGGATGTGCCAGAACCTCAGGTACAAATGGTGAGCGACAATGGAGAGGGCGAGGGGCCAAAGCGGCATGCTGCGTTGCTCGTTCGTGCTCTTCAAAAATTATGTGACAGACTTCTTCACGTGTGAGCCTCCCATCTGCAGGCTCATGGTCTGTCACTTCAGGGCGGTTGCGGTGATATTGAGTTTCTGGACTTCTGTCAGGACGGGCCACACGGTCTTGGGCATTCGTACTGGAGAGCTCTCCTTCGGGTTTGTTGATAAGCGAGTGGAGGGGAGCCAAATCAGCATGCCCCCCCCCCCCCCCCCCCCCCCCCCCCCCCCGGGGATTGATTCTTCACTTGTGCAGATGGCTTTTCCTGCCATGATCTCTAGTCACGAGTACCGTTGTGCAACAGATACTGTCTTCAGAGTCTTCTTCAAGCTTTGGGGGAACTCGGTTCCCACAGACGGCGCCAAACTGTTGCGGTCCACTCAAGGCTCCGGTAGATCAGACTAGATTGGACCGTCCTAGCCCGGGAGCGTTTGAGCGCGCAAACAATCACAGAAAAAGAGAAAGCTGACAAGATAATTTTTTTAACGTGGAAAACCCGTTAACTGGGTGAAAAACCACGCGGTCGGGCCTGTGCCGACCAAAACTTCCACTATTTGTTGGTTGTTGTACAAAGCTACTTTAAAAAACTCGAGGGAGAAAGGCCGCCTCTCGTTACAATTGTTGAGAGAGAGATACTCAGAGGGTGACAAGCCACCGCTCCTGGAGCTAAGACTTTTGTCTGATGCAGAGGGGGATGCTGTGCTCTAAGCGCTCTAGAGGTTTTGACTGCAGCTTGAAGGTTGGATCGATGTGCTCTGTGCGTCTTTGTCTCTGTCGGTTGTCTCCTGCAGCGCGAGAGGAGTTTGGAGTGTTGTTCTTGCTGGAGGCTGGAGCGTTTGTTCATGAGTGCGCGGAGTGCTTGTTGCTGAATACGCGGGGTTATGCTTGGACGATCTTGAGAGCGGAGCGCGCAGAGGCGCTCTTGGAGCAGTCTTCAGAGCGGAGCGCACGGAGGCGCGCTTGGAGCGGTCTTGAGAGCGGAGCGCGCGGAGGCGCGCTTGGAGCGGTCTTGAGAGCGGAGCGCACGGAGGCGCGCTTGGAGTGGCCTTGAGAGCGGACCGCACGGAGGCGCGCTTGGAGTGGTCTTGAGAGCGGACCGCACGGAGGCGCGCTTGTGAGCACGCAAGGAGGAGGCGCGCTTGTGAGCGCGCAAGGAGGACGCGCGCTTGCGAGCGGTCTTGAGAGCGGAACGCACGCAGGCGCTCTTGGAGCAGTCTTCAGAGAGGAGCGCACGGAGGCGCGCTTGGAGCGGTCTTGAGAGTGGAGCGCGCGGAGGCGCGCTTGGAGCGGTCTTGAGAGCGGAGCGCACGGAGGCGCGCTTGGAGCGGTCTTGAGAGCGGAGCGCACGGAGGTGTGCTTGGAGCGGTCTTGAGAGTGGACCGCACAGAGGCGCGCTTGGAGTGGTCTTGAGAGCGGAGCGCACAGAGGCGCGCTTGTGAGCGCGCAAGGAGGAGGCGCGCTTGTGAGCGCGCAAGGAGGAGGCGCGCTTGTGAGCGCGCAAGGAGGACGCGCGCTTGTGAGCGGTCTTGAGAGCGGAACGCACGGAGGCGCTCTTGGAGCAGACTTCAGAGCGGAGCGCACGGAGGCACGCTTGGAGCGGTCTTGAGAGCGGAGCGCGCGGAGGCGCGCTTGGAGCGGTCTTGAGAGCGGAGCGCACAGAGGCGCGCTTGGAGTGGTCTTAAGAGCGGAGCGCACGGTGGCGCGCTTGTGAGCGCGCAAGGAGGAGGCGCGCTTGTGAGCGCGCAAGGAGGACGCGCGCTTGTGAGCGCGCAAGGAGGAGGCGCGCTTGTGAGCGCGCAAGGAGGAGGCGCCCTGGTGAGTGCGCAAGAAGGACGCGCGCTGGTGAGCGCGGAAGGAGGAGGCGCGCTTGTGGTATGCGCAAGGAGGACGCGCGCTTGTGAGCGCGCAAGGAGGACGCGCGCTTGTGAGCGCGCAAGGAGGACGCGCGCTTGTGAGCGCGCAAGGAGGACGCGCGCTTGTGAGCGCGCAAGGAGGACGCGCGCTTGTGAGCGCGCAAGGAAGAAGGAGGAGAGAGAGAAAGTCTCAAAAGGGGGAGAGATGGAGGAGGAGAAGATGGAAAAAAGAGAAGCCTTGGGGTTCTATTTATAGTTTTTGAGGGTGACACTTTCGTAATTAAATGGGTGGTTAGGGTAGTGATGGTGGTTATGCGGCTACCCGCACACCATAACCAATTTATGTGTTATACGCACAATTATCATGAATATAGCTACGCGCACACCAGTTTGTATAGTTTTGCGGTGATATGTATTCATATGACGGATATGGTTATGCGCACACCATAACCATATTATTTGCTATACGCCGACCGTATTGAAGGATTTTACTATTTGCACCCCATGTTAGAGGATTTTACTATTTACACCCACATGTTGAAGGATTTTACTATTTGCACCACATAATGGGGAATTTTACTATTTGCACCCCCATGATGTTGGATTTTACTATTTGCACCCACATGTTGGAAGATTTTACTATTTGCACTCCATGATGGGGTTTTTACTATTTGCACCCCATGATGTGAGATTTTACTATTTGCACCCCCATGTTGGAGGATTTTACTATTTGCACTCCATGATGGAGGAATTTACTATTTGCACCCCCATGTTTGAGGATTTTACTATTTGCACCACATGATGCAGAATTTTACTATTTGCACCCCCATGTTGAAGGATTTTACTATTTGCACCTACATGTTGGGTGGTTACAGGGCTAGTGGGGTTTCTTTGGATAACCGCACACCCATGAATGGGGTGCGGTTAGCGTCTTCAAGTAAACCCTATCAATGTGTATTAAATTAATATATCCGTCAAAAGATTATAATTCAAAACTTCCAGACACGTTATATTCTTCGGTAAAGAAAATAAGTAGTGAGTTTATATTCAGCGTAACCATTCCACATACACTCATTGCATTAGATACAACTTTATGAAGCAAATATTTATTCATATTGTTAAATAAAATAATTCGTTCATTCTTGCTATTTAATTCGTTTATTCATATTTATTAAATAAAATAACTATTTGATGGAGCCTTCATGGTGTTTGGTGTTTGAGATCCACTTCAATTGATGAGAAAAACTCAAAACCAAATGGAGGGAACTCAAATTATTTGGAGAGACTTTCTTATGAAAAATGATGAATCTTTAGTCCCATTTTGCAAAACTTCATCACTTTAAGTGGGTATATAAAATAATTCGTTCATTCTTGCTATGTTGAAAGAAACATAAAGAGAATTCATAGACTACACACACGGGTGCGCACTTGCACGCGATGTACCGGACTTGAGATTTGAGATTTATGAAATAATTGAATCGTATTTTTTGTACATAATAGTTTCATGATTTATAAAATCCTAAATCTTTTTGCCGTCTTTACAAAACGACATAAGTCGAAAAGAAATGAACTTACGTCAATTTTCAAACGTCGGTAAGAAATCATCTTGCGTCGATTACCTTGTACGTACGAAATCAACTTACGTCGATTTCCATGCAACGATAAGAAATTGACTTACGTCGATTTCTGCCTTTTCGCCGTGCGGCGATTTCCTCCACTGAAAGTCGATAAGAAATCGGCGAATGTCGATTTGTCTGCTCCTTCACGTGATTTTGTGTATTAAATTAATATATCCGTCAAAAGATTATAATTCAAAACTTCCAGACACGTTATATTCTTCGGTAAAGAAAATAAGTAGTGAGTTTATATTCAGCGTAACCATTCCACATACACTCATTGCATTAGATACAACTTTATGAAGCAAATATTTATTCATATTGTTAAATAAAATAATTCGTTCATTCTTGCTATTTAATTTGTTTATTCATATTTATTAAATAAAATAACTATTTGATGGAGCCTTCATGGTGTTTGGTGTTTGAGATCCACTTCAATTGATGAGAAAAACTCAAAACCAAATGGAGGGAACTCAAATTATTTGGAGAGACTTTTTTATGAAAAATGATGAATCTTTAGTCCCATTTTGCAAAACTTCATCACTTTAAGTGGGTATATAAAATAATTCGTTCATTCTTGCTATGTTGAAAGAAACATAAAGAGAATTCATAGACTACACACACGGGTGCGCACTTGCACGCGATGTACCGGACTTGAGATTTGAGATTTATGAAATAATTGAATCGTATTTTTTGTACATAATAGTTTCATGATTTATAAAATCCTAAATCTTTTTGCCGTCTTTACAAAACGACATAAGTCGAAAAGAAATGAACTTACGTCAATTTTCAAACGTCGGTAAGAAATCATCTTGCGTCGATTACCTTGTACGTACGAAATCAACTTACGTCGATTTCCATGCAACGATAAGAAATTGACTTACGTCGATTTCTGCCTTTTCGCCGTGCGGCGATTTCCTCCACTGAAAGTCGATAAGAAATCGGCGAATGTCGATTTGTCTGCTCCTTCACGTGATTTTGTGTATTAAATTAATATATCCGTCAAAAGATTATAATTCAAAACTTCCAGACACGTTATATTCTTCGGTAAAGAAAATAAGTAGTGAGTTTATATTCAGCGTAACCATTCCACATACACTCATTGCATTAGATACAACTTTATGAAGCAAATATTTATTCATATTGTTAAATAAAATAATTCGTTCATTCTTGCTATTTAATTTGTTTATTCATATTTATTAAATAAAATAACTATTTGATGGAGCCTTCATGGTGTTTGGTGTTTGAGATCCACTTCAATTGATGAGAAAAACTCAAAACCAAATGGAGGGAACTCAAATTATTTGGAGAGACTTTTTTATGAAAAATGATGAATCTTTAGTCCCATTTTGCAAAACTTCATCACTTTAAGTGGGTATATAAAATAATTCGTTCATTCTTGCTATGTTGAAAGAAACATAAAGAGAATTCATAGACTACACACACGGGTGCGCACTTGCACGCGATGTACCGGACTTGAGATTTGAGATTTATGAAATAATTGAATCGTATTTTTTGTACATAATAGTTTCATGATTTATAAAATCCTAAATCTTTTTGCCGTCTTTACAAAACGACATAAGTCGAAAAGAAATGAACTTACGTCAATTTTCAAACGTCGGTAAGAAATCATCTTGCGTCGATTACCTTGTACGTACGAAATCAACTTACGTCGATTTCCATGCAACGATAAGAAATTGACTTACGTCGATTTCTGCCTTTTCACCGTGCGGCGATTTCCTCCACTGAAAGTCGATAAGAAATCGGCGAATGTCGATTTGTCTGCTCCTTCACGTGATTTTTGTATGTGTTTTATGTACGCGTTCGTTTTGCGCATGTCGTATTAAATTTTAAGATTTGGAATATGTGTTTTCTATATACGCCAAATATTACTTAATATAACCGTTAGAATGAATTAAATACCTGAGTAATTGCTTGCGGTTTTTCGAGACTCCAACATATGAGGTTTTTCTAAACGTTTTACACACTTTTCACCCTCGCACGATCTTTCTCTTGCAGTTTTTACTCTCTCTTTACATTTGCTTCATCAAGTGGAAGTTCGGGTGCTCTTTGTTTATTCAGTGTTCGTGCACATCAGAGTTTTCAGAATCTAGCTGAGTGTTGTACCTTTGAGGATTGAGCATCGAATGAAAGCTTTGTTGAAAGATGATGTAACTTCTTTAGAGCAGTAATCACACATCTTACCCAGACTCGATTCTTAATTTCTTTATTTATAAGTTTTTTCTTCGTATTATTATTTTCAAGATTCTGATATCATAGTTTAGCGTTGTTAAAAACAAAATATATATATTATCTTGTGAATATACTAAATATATTCCAACAACGGCGAGGCAGAGCTAGCTTCGGCAAGTTCAGATATGTCGAGCTCCAATGAGAGCAATCAACAATCTTCAGGTGAGAAGATATTCACCAACAACGATGACATGAGCTTCGGCGAGAGAGCGGAAGAAGACCGTCGACGAGAGAGTACGAGGAGACCGCTGTTGAGATGAGCTTCATCGAGAGAAATTGATGCTCACGGTGTAGATTATTGCGGGTAGGGCGGAGCATATCATTCAAAAGTCGCTGGAATATGCTCTGATATTGAGTCGAATGGAAATCGATTTATAGTTTGAGTCGGTTCAATTTTATGGACTGCAGTAGATAGTGATTCAAATGAAACAGGAAAATGTGAACCTCCCGCGGCCTTTCTCACTACGAAGAATTGAAGACTCCTGCCCAGCTAGCAGCAAAATCACAGCACCGCCGCTCCTCTACGATCCGGTTGTAACCAGCAACGGCACCGGCAATCCTTCGCGGCACCGACGATCCTTCGCGGCACCGGCGCTCCTTCGCGGCACCGGCGCCACTCCTGAAATCTTGGCCAGAATGTAACGGTGGTGTGTCATTTCAATTTAATGTAATATGTATACAATTTTTGGATAATATTTATGATGGCATAAAGACCAACTTCACATTGGATTCTCGCATTTCTCAAAACAAAAGCAGAAAAAAGTTTAAGAAAAAAAACCAAAAGAAAACTTAGGATTCCAATTCTCCCTCCGTCTGACAGTGTCGTCGTGGGGCCCACATCAGCTCCTTGGCCCTTCGTTCAGCTTTTGCTTTAATTATATATAAAGTAATAAAGCAAATCTTTGTCCTCACTCCGTCCTCTGGTAGTTATATTAGGGTGTTGCTATAAGCACCGCAAGCAAACCACCCTCCCTTATTCACACTTCGTCTTCCACGTAAGCCGCCTGCGAGTCCTCCGCCCTCCTCCATCTGCGTCCGAGACCCCTCCCTGCTAATCGGCAAACCGCCGGAACTCCGGCGAACACCCCTCCTCTGGCTCGGTGGTTGCGGCTTGCCTTTCTCCCGCTCTGTGGTCGTACGAATCCTCCCGATCGCCCGGTGTTTTTCTGTCATATGATGTAAAACCACGGTCTCCTTTATAATTACAATCATCACTACTATGGTCATATTCCCCGCACCACCGACATTGAGAATATAAATATGAACACATGATGTTGCGGGGGAGAATTCACCAAATGGACATTAATCTATGCAGGGGTCAACCACACAAACAATTTAAATAGAAAAAACCTACTTTACAAAATTTTCAAATAAATTAGGAATAAAAAAAATTATAAGAGTTAATTAAAAATAAAACCAGGAAAATAAAAAAAAACATGAACTCTAAATACTCGGGGTTACTAATATTGCAAGAAGACACTAAATTATTTTGCACCTCCTTGTCAATAGCGCCAAGAACTTGATGCGCGCAAAATAGAACTATAAACGCAAGTATACGTGTCGATCAAGTATTAAAAGTGTGAGTGAGATTGTTCCCTCAGAGAAGTGATAAATTTAGTGTTGGCAAGTACTAGCTAAATCGTTTCTTTAAATTCAAGCGAATCAAAAAACGGATGAGTTTTTAGAAAATTAAACAATATTAAAATGAAGATTGAAAAATTAGATTAATTTTAATAGAAATAAAAATACTTGTTTAAAATCAGTTGAGGAAAGTAGTCTTGTATTCTGATTTTCGACAATTATTATGATGAATTTTTATGATTTATCTTATGTGAATGTTTTACGAATTATCTTGTAACAATTTAAACGGAGAAATTTTGATCTCTCGATATTCGAAATCTCAATATCCTAGTTCCTCTAGTTATCTCTAACGTAAAATTGAAGAATATTGTGCGAAGTAACAACCGTAGTCACTTAACGATGAGAGGAAATCTCTTTCTCTCATCTCTACTAAATTAGAATTATGAAACTCACACTTCTCCTCTCGCGATTCTCGAAGTGTTAGTGAAAATAAAAGACTCTGATTAAAGATTTACATCACTCCTCTCTCGATTCTCGTGATGCAAGAAAATAGAATTCTAACTCAAAATAAGTCTCTCATCTCTCGATTCTCGAAACAAAAAAGAGAATAAAATTCATAATTCAAGAGTTCATCAGTAAATTCATAATTCAAATAAGATAATTCATTAACAATTAAACAAGATTAAAAGTAACTATTCATCACAAGAAAATTGACATACTCTCTTCATACAAGACTTGAGAGATTTAGTTCATAATGGAGAAAAGGAAACACAAAGTTATAAAGGTCTTACAATACATGTTGAGGGAATTTCGGAATTCCTTCCTCAATTTCCTGAAAATAGCAAGTTGTCGCATCCTCCTCTATCTCTTGACTGAATTTCACTCCTAAATTTGCTCTCCACACTCGTCTCCCTTTTTTCCTTCTTTAGTGGAGGAGAATATATAGTGGCTCTCACCTTTGGCGTGTCTTAATTGCTTAATAAACGCCTCTCTTGAAGATTGTAACAGCCCAATTTAAATTATTTCGAATTTTGGAAAATCTGAAACTGTCAGATTTGTTGCAACAAATTTCAGATTTGTTGCAACAAGTTTATTTCATGATTTTTCTTTAGAATTCTGCTTTTGGCAAGTTGAAACTCTCTTGAATCCTCTTCTTAGTCTTGATAATAACTTCAACTTCCATAATTAATGAAAGTTTTCTCCTTTCCTAGCATAACATCACATAAAATGAGAATTATCTTCAAACTTAATTGCAAATTTAAATATTTATCATTTTGTGATTTTTAATCAATATTATATGAATTATGACCATAAAATGATAAGAATGTGGCGTCAAGATAACTTCTTTTGGGAAGTTATCACACCCCCACACTTAGTTCTTTGATTGTCCCCAACAAAAATAACTCATTGCAAATAATTGGATGAGCACAAAATAAAATTCGATTCACCTTACTCTTGAGTATAAACCCGGAAGATCAAAGAGAGATTCTCCTCCCAAGCCAATGTTGAGTCTGGCACCCTGGAGAGCACTAAGGAACACATGAATGTCGACTAGACGGACAGAGGAAGGAGTGCTTGCTCATAAGTAACACGCGATGGAGAGAATAAAAGATGTCCCTCCCAAGGTACCTATGGGGGTCTATTTATAGACTTTCTAAATTTGGGCTGTGGATAGCCAAATTTCACTATCCGCAGCTCAACTCGGAATCCAAACCAACGGTCGCAACCGAGACAGAAGGGGGGCGAGTGAGACTCAAGACGTCCACTCCCCCCTTGCCGGGGGTCGGGGGAGTGGACTGAGTGGTCCACTTCTTGGGCTGGGCGAGTGGGCCACTCGGTCCACTCCCCATAGGGGCGAGTGGACTCGTGGTCCACTTTCCCGAATGCCCGGGGCGAGTGGACCACAGGTCCACTCGCCACCTCACCCCAGGTGAGTGGACCATGGTCCACTCCCCACCCCTTGGGCGAGTGGACCAGTGGTCCATTCGCCCCTGCCTTGAGCGAGTGGACAACTAGGTCCACTCGCTCAAGCGGGGAATTGGACCTACGGTCCCCTTCCCCCAGGCCTTATCTCACTATTTTGGTCGGTTTCGGTTGCCTCCAATCGGTCGTTCCACTTGTCACGGCCACTTTCACTATCCCCCCTGGTCTCGACGAATTACGGGTTATACAATAGTATTACTATAACATCATATTTCTCAATGATAAGGAATCAATAACCAAAAACTGGAGCAGAATTCTAACGTCGCGTGGTAGGGTTATCGCTGTCGATAGCTCTCTTACCATATCAAAAAGATGAGGTATCACGTCGATAAGATGAGGTAGCATGTTGACGAGAAGATTTAACGCTGCGCGGAAGCTGATACCGCGGTGCGGGAGTTAACATGTCGACAATATGAGTTAGCATGTCGATGAGAAGAGTTATCATGTTGACAAGATGAGTTAGCATGTCGACCAGATGGGTTAGCATATCGGCGAGAAGAGTTGTCATGTCGACGAGAAGAGATAACATAATGATGAGAAGAGTTAACGCTGATACCGCGACGCGATAAATGCTACCGACGCGCGGTAGTTAACAGACCCAGATTTCTTAAACTCTGGTCGTGACTGTTAGATCGTTTTGGATCTTGATCCAAGGGTGGAGATTGATTCCTAGCTCTATTAGGTCGTCAGTAGGGAAAATAACATCATTTCTATCTTGGTTTTCTCTCTTCATGGTTAATAAAGGGGAGAGACAGGGAGGAAGAAGGAGAACTAGATCTTGCCATTGGAGGAGCTTCAGAGCTCCAAGTCGCGAGCCGAGTCTGGATCCACGGAGAGGAACACGTTGTGGTCATTCCCATCCGACTCAATCTTTGATTCATGGCGCCAAAGAGAACATCAAGGGTAACGATCCTCCTCCCTGATCTTATGGTGTGTATTGCCCATTTCATATTTTGATATGCTTGCATAGGGCGTGTCTACTCCGCTAATTAAGGAAGTGCAAGACCCCCTTTAGTTATTTGGAACCCCGGGTCGATTGTGTCCCCAACATTATTTGCATGTAGAGAATCCGGTAGTCGTGCGGATTTATGCATTTTGTGTGAAGCCTACCCGTGGTCGTAGGCCCGGATCAGTGATGTGCTTGTGACATTGCATTGAAGTTAAGCTTAGTTTGCGAGCCGGAGAATGACTTTGAGGAATGCGTCATTTCGTTGCGGGGTTTGTGATCAAGGGAGCTCAGGGCACACCAAACGAAAGCCCCATGAGTGTTAGGTGGTTGAACACAAACCTTCACCACCAAATCGTATTGGAGTTGACTTGGACCTCCTACGACGATAGTGTGTGTGATGCCCTTGATCCCTTGTGCGGACGGTGTGCGTAGCATAGTGAATTAGCATTGTTTATGTTAACTTGTTCCTGGGCCGAGGGGAAGCCGAACCTGCATTGTGAGGATTACACAGTGAATTGACCACAAGCAAAGGTCGAATCGGACCCGTCCCATGCGGTTCAATGTGAGGGATATCTCTTGGATGTTGTTCGATCTTGGTAGAGGCTACAACAGGCTTAAACGGCTTGACTAGTAAAAGCTCAATTGTTATCTAAATTCACGTAACTTAGCTTGGGTAGTGCTCGTGAGAGTATACACCTATTGCATGCTTTGTGTGATGAAGCGCGTGGTTGTGAGTACCCGTGTTAGGGTTGTTGTGATGATATGTTAGCATCATGCGTGTTTGCTTAGGCGGTTGTGGTGAGCCTTCGGGCGAACCCGATCATCATAAATTGCATACCTAGGTTCACTTATTTATATGCTCAACCTAGATGAATTGATTGTGTTTGAAATATCACCTTGTGTAGAGTTGTCACACTTTCTTCTTTGATACATATTGCATGATACAACTTGCTTGCAGGTGAGTAGTACCTCGCCTCGGAGCCAGCTAGAATGGCTTGGGGGGGGGGGGGGGGGGGGCTGGGATCGTTATACGGTTTGTGGTCAGCTCATAGTTGACCCTCATTTTACCTCGTATTTGTGTATGATACAGGTTCTAGCGAGCAAATCGGGAAATAACAGGCTGAAGTCCAATGCTGGGCAGACCCTCGAAGGACAAACTCTTTACTATTTTACATGTATTTGTCAGTCTGCGTGCTGATGTATGTTTAATAATATTGTACTAATGCACTTTGATGTAATGTAAGGTCATAAGGCTGGAACCCTGTACTTGTTTTCATTCCTAGTATTATTGTGGACATTCATGTTTTTAATCGAAGCTTCCGTTAGTGTGTTTTTCTTAATCTGAGTAGTCTTACTTTTCTGTTATCATCTTTAATATCTAGCTTGTGTGTTCAATATGTCGTGTGGACCCGGCCGGACCCAATGTTATATTATTTGCATAGGTAGGGTGTTATAATTTGGTATCATACTTAAGGTTTTCGATTCGTATCATCTAGGTTCTGTGAAATAATTTGAAGTCGGAAGAACACGTCAACCAACCGGAGAATAAGGACACCAAAGATGAACACAAGCTTTCACAATACTAATTTTGGTAGTTAGTTACAACTGAACACGGCTGAATACAAGTTGCATCCAACTTGAATCACAACAGCCAATAGAAGGTAAGAACTTGGTCACGGGCAAGGTCCGCTTCTCCTCCGGAGCACACCGCGCTGGTGATACTCGCTCCGATACTCGCTCCTCGCTATCGCCGGCGGTATCGCTAGCGCCAGGCGTTAGCTCTCCAACTCGCAAGCTCGCTGCTCGCACTCCAGGTTACTCGCACACTCGTCGTGCGACGCTTCCTCCAATACTCGCTAGCGCGAGCGCTATCACTAGCGTCGGGCGCTATCTCCTGAGTAGGTACTCACACTCCTAGCTACTCGCAAGCTCGCTGCTCGCCTCTTCGCCTCTTGTCGCTACCGCGCACGCTAGTACTAGCGTCGGCGGTATCTCCACTACTCGCTACTCGCTCAAGGGAGCTGACCGAACTTACTCCAAGTCTGATGCTCGCCTGCCGAACTTACTCCAAGTTCGATGCTCGCCTGGTGGCTCTCTGGTATCTCTAACTCGCTCAAAGTTGATGATACTCGTCAAATCCAGAATCGATTACTCTTTAGAGGGGGTTACCCCTCTATTTATAGGCAAAACAAGGGGGGGGCGAGTATGAGCTAGCGCGGGCGCTAGCGCTAGCGCCGGCGCTAGCTCACTTCAAATCTAACACTCCCCCTTGAAGTGAGCTCCAAGAACAACTCCAAGCAATGAGCGAAGCCTCCGGAACGGCCCCGCAGATAGGGGCTTCGTGAATATATCCGCAAGGTTCTCTTCACTCCGCACATGCTCCACAGCGATCAAGCCACCCAGCACCTTCTCTCTGATGAAGTGATGCTCGATCTCTATGTGTTTGGTCCTTGCATGACATACTGGATTGGTTACCAGTTTCAATGCACTCTCGTTGTCCCCACATAGCACAGTAGGTCCACTAACCTCCTCGTCCACATCCTCCACTAATCTCCTTAGCCAGACACACTCCTGAGCTGCTAAGGACGACGCCTTGTACTCGGCCTCCGTGGTAGAAAGGGAAATTGAGTCCTACTTCTTGCTACACCACGAGATAGCAGCTGCTCCACACAAGAACACGTAGCCTGATGTCGACTTGTGATCATCAGCGTCACCTCCGTAATCTGCATCTGTGTACCCGTGCAGCTTGAAGTCAGACTTCTCTTCATAGGACAACCCCATCTCAAGGGTGCCTTCACGTACTTCAGAATCCCTTTGGCTGCCTCCAGATGAGGCTTCCGCGGCTCCTGCATATACCGACTAACTCGGCCGACAGCAAAGGCGATGTCCGGCCTCGTGATAGTCAGGTAGATAAGACTCTCCATCAGTGCCCGAAAGATCTTCGGATCAGGAAGATTCCTCCCCTCTTCCTTCCGAAGCTTCAGCCCAGCCTCCAGTGGAACGGAACTGCTCTTCCCCTCTCACCGCCCTGGTGACCTCCACCTCTTCCTCCACCTCTCTGGTGATCTCCCTCCTTGTTAGCAGCATGACCTGCCTTTAGATTGGACCGGCAGTCCTTTGCCATATGCCCATACTTCTTACAGGCAAAGCAAAAGGTTCTCCCCTTCTCATCGCGCGCAGGGAGGAACTTCCCCCCATCTCCCTGAGAGGACGTTGAAGGTCCATCTCCGGAGTTCTTCTTTCTCTTGTCCCAGGATCTCCTCTTTCCTGAGAACAAGGCCTCGCCATCTCCTCCTGAGATGGATACTCCCGTCATCTGCTTCGCCAAGCTCTCCTGTGACGATAGCAGGTTCTCTAGCTCCAGAAGGGAGGGCTGAGTAGCCCATCCTTGCACGGAAGTAACGAAGGGGACATACTCCCTCCTCAAGCCTCGGAGTATATGTCGCTTCAACTTTGCCTCTGAGATTGGCTCTTCAGGATCCAAGGCCGAGATCTCCCCACATAGGTTCTTCACCTTCAGGAAGAAGGTGGATATCGCCATCTCGCCTTGAGTCGACTTCGCCAACTCATTCTCTAGGAATTGTAGCCGCGCCACATTCTTCTTGTTGAATAACCCATCGAGGGCTATCCAGATCGCAGACGCTGACTTGCAACCTATGATGTGGTCGAACAAGTCAGGTGATATGGCTCTCTTCAAGGTGAACTCCGCCTTGGCGTTGGTCTTCCTCCAAGCTCTCACAGCTGGACCATTATCTCCGGCAGCTACAACTTCCTCTTGCTCCCCACCACCAACAACCTCCCAGAGATCCTCTCCAAGAAGGTAGATCTCCATACAAGACATCCACTTCTTGTAGTTGGTTTGAGTAAGCAGCTCAATGCCAAGTCCCCTAGCATACCCTCCTTCGTCGTCCATCTTGGTTGCTTCGTCCTTGTTCCCACTATTCCTCTGATACCATGTGAAATAATTTGAAGTCGGAAGAACACGTCAACCAACCGGAGAATAAGGACACCAAAGATGAACACAAGCTTTCACAATACTAATTTTGGTAGCTAGTTACAACTGAACACGGCTGAATACAAGTTGCATCCAACTTGAATCACAACAGCCAATAGAAGGTAAGAACTTGGTCACGGACAAGGTCCGCTTCTCCTCCGGAGCACACCGCGCTGGTGATACTCACTCCGATACTCGCTCCTCGCTATCGCCGGCGGTATCGCTAGCGCCAGGCGTTAGCTTTCCAACTCGCAAGCTCGTTGCTCGCACTCCAGGTTACTCGCACACTCGCCGTGCGACGCTTCCTCCAATACTCGCTAGCGCGAGCGCTATCACTAGCGCCGGGCGCTATCTCCTGAGTAGGTACTCGCACTCCCAGCTACTCGCAAGCTCGCTGCTCGCCTCTTCGCCTCTTGTCGCTACCGCGCGCGCTAGTACTAGCGACGGCGGTATCTCCACTACTCGCTACTCGCTCAAGGGAGCTGGCCGAACTTACTCCAAGTCCGATGCTCGCCTGCCGAACTTACTCCAAGTCCGATGCTCGCCTGGTGGCTCTCTGGTATCTCTAACTCGCTCAAAGTTGATGATACTCGTCAAATCCAGAATCGATTACTCTTTAGAGGGGGGTACCCCTCTATTTATAGGCAAAACAAGGGGGGCGAGTATGAGCTAGCGCTGGCGCTAGCGCGAGCGCCGGCGCTAGCTCACTTCAAATCTAACAAGTTCGAGGACGAGTCCTTTTAAGGGGGTGGAGTGCATGTGATGTGCGTTCACTTAAAATGACAAAATTTGATAAAAATGTCCACTTATGAATGAAAAACATGATTGTTTGTGGAACATGAGCGTTCCTTGATTGATGTTTTCCTTCGTTTTTATCACTAAATTATGTATTTCACGGTTATAGGTGACGGAATAGAGCGAGGCAGAACCAACTTCGTAACACAACGAAAAGTAGTGTGCATGTTGAAGTGTCAGCAACCACTCTCTTTACTGAAATGATTCGATTGGTCGTAGAAGCGGTCTTCGCCATGATCAATGCTTGTACAACCTACTACTCCTCCTGATGTAGCATCGCTGCAGGTTGATAGAGTGGAGCCTAGAGTTGAACCTAGGGTGGAGCATGTAGCTGAGGGGGGAGCGTGTGACCGACAATTGAAGTACTTTCTAAGCTTCAATCCTCCACCTTTCTCGGGGACTGAATACCCAACAAAAGCAGAGGACTGGCTATCATGGATTAAGAGAACCTTGACAACGACAACCACAGAAGAGGCAATGAAAGTCACCTTAGCCATCTTCCTATTGAATGGGGAGGCACTGATATGGTGGGGAGAAGCATAAGTACACAAGTTGGGCGACAAAAAAATTACTAAAATCTTGATGGGAGACTTCTCGGAGTTGTTCCTTCAGAGATTTATTCCATCTGCCCAGCACATAGCGTTACAGAATCAGTTTCTGCGTTTGAGTCAGGGTGATCGCTCAGTAGACGATTACCTGCATGAGTTCACCAGGCTTGGTTGCTATGCAGGGTCGTTGTTGGGGGATGAGGAGACAAAAACAAACAAGTTCTACGATGGAGTTCGGGATGACTTGAGGCTACTACTTGCGGGACCAATGACGTTTGGTTTTCACGTCTTGGCGCAAACGACAAGATCCCTGGAACTAGACATGCAGAGGGTCCAACACATGAAGGGTTTGAGTGCCCACAAGCTAGAGTTGAGGGTGTCGTCCTCTCGCTCAATGTCTGAGTTTAGGAGACACAAGAAGAAGTCCAGATTTGCAGAGCAACTCCCACTACTGTTCCATGAGTCACAACTGTGCAGGGTCCTGTGACGTGCTGCACTTGCGGGATAGTGGGGCACATAGCCCGTGTATGTCGGAGCGACCCTCTGAAGACTGAGAGTCGAGCTTTGGAGTACACTCGTGCGGCGGGTTCAAGCTATGCAGAGAAAGGGAAAGCAACAGAGTCTTCCGCTTCCCAGCATCCTCCAACCCAGCCGAGAGTCTTTTCACTTGGCCAGCAAGAGGTCATTCGACAAAGCGATGACATTACAGGTATGAACTTTTAGCTAGCTTTCCGCCGGGGCGCGCATTTTTCGTCCGGGTGCATAAATGTTTGCCCTTGCACATATTTTTTCACTCGAGCGGGCATTTTCTGTTCGGGCGCACAATTTTAGTCAACGCTAAACAAACATATTTAGTAAAACTCCTACATTCTCAACGCTTCAGAATGCTATTTTTAGCCTTCAACACCAAAGTTGTTCCCTCCCTCCATGGCGTAAACAAATTAACTAAATTTGTAAATGACTAAATTCATGATATAAATTATATATATATACATTAATATATTTACTTGTAATTTGCAAATGACTAAATTCACCAAAATAAATTTTAGTCAAGGCTTTTGTCATTTGATTTTAGATTAGCATGATTTATAACGAAGTTTTATATACTATAATATTAAAATATTGGTAATATATATATATTACATGAAAAATAGTTTATTATTATTATAATAATTTCTATTGAAAATATAATATTATTTATATAATAATAATAATCTGCTCGGGCGAAATCATACAGAGCAGGAACAGCAATTCAAAAGAGCAAATTAAATAATTCAGGCGCAACTAAGCTACAACAAAATAGAAGAGCAGCAGACCATCTCATCGTCTGGGAAAATCGCAGTTCATTTCTCATAGATCAGGTCGTTCATGGCGATCAGGCATATGTTTAACTGGACTCTGACTTCTTCACCTTGAATCTGTACAGAAGCATCTTCCTCCTGTTGCTTATGTTGTCCACCGTGAGGAGAATTTTCCCGGGCCCACGCACCTTGAAGCTGCTCTTCACCACCGGATCGTCGGAGACCGCCATCTTCCTCGGCTTGTGCAGGATGACTGTGTAGCTCTCGCTTGAGTTTGGCACAAACTCTGCGCCATAGGAGATCTCCCATTCCACTACTCGAAGTTCCCAAAACAGAAAACATGGCTGCAGAAGAAGGAAACGGATCAGAATCGTCGACTGCGGTTACAAAAAACTTGGTTATAATGGAGTCTTTAAGGCCAGATTTTCACCCCTGTGACTTGGATTTCTATTGTATGGCTTGAAGAGGGCTTAATGTTGATCTCAGTTACAGTATCGGCAATGGTGAATTCGGAGTCTTTGACGCTTTGTAAGCCGCCGAATTGCACTGGAACTTGCTCCGGCGATATGTATCTGCACTCAATGTGGCAGGGAATGTTTCAGGATCTAACGCAAGGAATAAGAATAGCAGACGAGGAGATTGATTGAATGAGAAAATGTCAACGGGCCTGAAGAGAGTCTCGGCGGACTTGGATGGTCCGGCGAAAACGAATTTGCTCTTTGTCCTTTGTGTCAGGAAGGGGCTGATCATCCGATTGAAAGCAAGATACCACCATGGGACGTTGATGAACACCTGCTCCGCAATTTCGATTCAGTTTTACTTCGTGCATGTTGAATCAACAAGCGGAGAAACAAAAATTCTGGGACAAAAAACAGGGGAAGCCGGAGGCGAAATTCGTCTGACCAAATATGGTAGTTTATTACCTGTTTCTTGACGAACTCGGGGTAATTATCCAGGAGCAGTGAGAGGGCTTGCCGAAACTCCCGCTTGAGCGGTCCTGGGGAGTTTTTGAGGTCGGTGACCTGAACCATGGTGGAGATGCCGCCGGGCTTGAAGTCGAGAAGTTCCCGGATTCCCTTCTCCAGGTACTGAATCCTCCATCGAAGGAAACGCTGCTTCTTCTCTTCATCCCCGAACGCCTTCGTGTAAAGCTCGGCATTCTGAAACTCCCCGTATGCATTGTAACATATCGGGTGCCCTTCACGATCTACGCCGCTCATGAACACGGCCTTCTCCATCTCCTCTACGCCGAGATCCTCCTTGATGAGTCCCTCGATGTTGAAAGCCCTTCTCCATTGGATCGTGTTCTTGATCATCGCGAGCGCTTCTTTTGGCTTGAAATCCCTCGCGCGGAGGAACTTGAGGAGGATGGTGTCACTTCTCTCGTCCCCGAGAAGTGGAACCCCCCAGATGAACACCTCAACCACGATCACCTCAGCTGCCGACGCCGGTGGCCTGGCGAGAGGTACGACGGTTTCTGCTATGGCTTCCACCGTCTTCGCGCCGTCATCATCCGCCAAAACCACCTTGTCCTTCTCCCGTTCCGTAATAGGTTCTTCCTCTAGTTTCGGCTCCACGGATTGAGTGGACAGAGACGAAGCGGTTTCGTTGGGAGGTCGCTGGGGAGGAGAGAAATCACCATTAGCGAGGGCAGATCGGAGGAGCTGCTTGAGCTCATCTAAAACTTTCTGATCAGGATCTGGGAGTTCAGACGCACGGCTTCTCTCCTCCTTGAAGGCCACCGCTAGTGAGACTCCTCCAGTCGGCTTCTTCTTCACCCCTGCTGCAGCAGCAGCAGCAGCTACCTCATGTTTAGCGGCGGGATTCGTCTCTTGGAGAAGCTTTTTCGGGTCTTCTTCCGGTCCTGAGCCGTTGTCCTTCGCCGGCGGCGGAATTGCCTCGCTGACCACGACTTCCTTTGCCGCGGGAACTTCTGTGGCGTCGTTTGGTTTTTCCTCGGCCATTGGTTATAGAGAGAGAGTGAGAGCGCGCGAAAGAGAGAGAGAGGGGTACGGGTTAGGGTTTGGGGCTTTTAGAGAAAAGGGTTGAAGAAGACGACGAATTTATAGGCGGAGACGGGAAGGACAGCAGAAGGGCAAAACAGACTGTCATGTTCAGTTAAACATCTCTCTACCGTTTTTGTGCAGGGCCTTGCTAGAGCTGCTGTGCAGCCGGTGAAGTTCCTAAAATAACCTTTAATTACCTTTTTTTAAATGAAATAATTAATTTTAAAAAGGGTACAATAAAAAACACGGCTGTGTATACTATCGTCATTCACATGATGACTGTCCTGCTTATTATTGTGGGGGCATTCTGCTTGTCGCTCATGCCATTAGCAGGATTTGTGATTGTCGCTCATGCCAGTAGCCGTTGTTATTAGTATCATGCTTTTTTGATTATTTGCTATTTTTTAATATAACTACAAATTAATATTTCAAAAAAATAATAATATCTACAAATAAGATTATCGGCAAATAAACTTAGAGAAAAATGAAAATACTTACATAAGGTAGATTGTTTAAGCTTTTTGAATTGATAAGTTCGGATCAAGAAAGATGATCGAAGGCTACTAGCTCCTGAATTAGCAGACATAGACATGAAGCGAATATGAGAGAGGTCGCTACTATTTTTACTATTAGAAGAAGTGGTCGTGTTACATTGTGGAGGTCCCGCCGCATACCCTTGAGTGTATATGAATTCCCCTCCTGAACCAAGTGTTGTGTGAGTTCAGGGGAAGACAGGCGAGGTCGTCAAATTAATCTTCAAATGGGCGACTCTTCGCAGGGTGTGAACTGTCTTTCACCCGTTACAATGAGGTCTTATTTATAGGAAAAGATAGCCCCCCCCCCCCCCCCCCCCCCCGATTATGTCTCTTCGAGGTCTCTGAGAGCCCGTCGAGCTAAATACATGAGGCTGCCAAGGTGAATACAAAAGGATTTCGAGGTGAATACAAAAGACTGTCGAGGTGAATACAAAAGACTGTCGGGGTGAATACTGAAGGCTGACGAGACGAATATCGGAGGTTGTCGAGATGAATGTCGACGAGTTGAATACAGGAGCGACTATTCACGTGTTGGAGCCGAGAAATTTGATTCACAAATTTGAGATCAAGAAAGATGATCAGAGGTTACTAGCCCCCAAATTAACAAACATACACATGAACCAAACAAGTGAGAGGTTGCTATTTTTTTTACTATTAGAAGAGGTGGTTGTGTTACATTATGGAGGTCCCGCCGCATACCCAAGAGCGTATAGGAACTCCCCCTCCCGAACCAAGTGTTGTGCAAGTTCGAGGAAGGCAGATGAGATTGTCAAGTCTTCAAATAGGCGACTCTTTGCAGAGTGTGAACTGTCTTCCACCCATTATAATATGGTCTTATTTATAGGAAAAGATAGAGAGTACCCACCCCCACCCCGACGAGGTCTCTAGGAGGTCTTTGAGAGCCCGTTGAGTTGAATACCTAAGGTTGCCGAGGTGAATACAAAAGGTTACTGAGGTGACTACAGGAGGCTGTCGAGATGAATATTGGAGGCTGACGAAGTGAATATAGGAGGTTGCAAAGGTGAATGTCGGTGAGCTGAATGCACGAGGTCTCTTCCTTATGAATTTCCGATCTCGACGAATTACAGGTTATACATGCTTAGTCAGAACATTTCCACCTTTCTCTCAATCATACAACTCAATTCAACGGGTTGATGTCGGGTAAACTTGACCTTGAGCGGACTTATGATCGTCTGCGATGAGATTGTATCCAACATGTTCTTCATCACCTAGGCTTCGTTTAACAATGGATCACCTGAATAATGAGGTGCATTTCAAAACCGTCGTTTGCCTTCTCTTGAATGATTCTTACTTATCTTTCTTTCCATCAACGGTGTGTGTGAGACAAGGGTGTCCACTCTCACCCCTATCTTTTCATCGTATGCTTCGAAATGTTGTCCCTGCGAATGAAGGAGTTTGAGCTTGTATGTCGTATTTATGGGTCCAAATCTCGGCCGATCGGGACCCCTATCTCGCACTTCCTCTTTGTGGATGATAAACTTCTCGTGACTACAACTACATCAGAGAATGCATCTGCTATTCGGGAGGTGCTTAAGGAATATTGTGATGCCTCCGGTATTCTACTATACCACATCTATGTATGGAATTGGTATATATAGTACTTCCAGCGTAGGGCCAAGCCCTAGTGTGACACGAACCCGTAACCTACCCGAGACGACCTCTACACGTACGGACATAATATATTAATATCTTCAACAATCTCCTCCTGTGTCCGTCGTGAATCCAGACTTCAGGTATAGGGTGGTTTGTGTAATATTCAACCAGAAGTGAGACATACACAACCGTGTCCAGCACCTGTTTAAGATAAAATCGGACTATAACAAAAGATAGCATGCATGCATAAGTAAATAAATAACTCAGCTGCAACACAATCGTCTCAGGTATAATCGAGACACAGGCCCTAAACACCTGGTGTCCCAAAACAAGCAGAGATCTAAAAGTCCAAACAGACAGTGCTATAAAATAAGAGCTAAACAATGCTCTGAACAGAAGTACAGGAACTAAACAAAATAACACTCAAACAGGCTAATCATCCAAAAGATCATCCTCCTCCGGATCCCAGACAACCAGTGCTCCTCCTATCCCAGAAACTCCTGCAATTCAACAGAGAATTTCATTTTAGAATGAATTATATCCTTTGTAATTTGCAGACATCTAGTTTTAGCATAAAACTTAGTATTGATTATTATTTAATTTGGCTGAGAGGACACGTTCACAGAGTATTATAGTTTAACCTCAGAATCTGTTATCTGTTTCCAAATGAAACGATTATCAGACTTCTGGACATTGCAGCTATATCTGTAATCCTATATGGAATGTCACGGTTACTGTTCTTCTAAAGTCAATTGGAACTCATCAAGTTTGGAATGGAACCAATCTTCAGAAGAAGAGACAAACCAGGTCAGATTGTGTTATCAAGTTTGGAATAACACTCTCCTCCAAGGCAAAAGCCGAATCCGATGAAGCTGTTAACATCAAGTTTGGAATGAAACAACTTACTAGATCCGAGCTCAGCAACCAAGGACATCAGCGGACCACAACATACTTGCATTGACAAGGGAATGTGGAATAATCAAAAATGTCTGGACTAAGGCTGAACTGAATCGCCTGATACTGAACTAAGACCGAACTAAATCGCCTTTAGTCTCATTTCCCCCACTGTTTTGATTAACCGATCTTTGGGCATTCCTTTCGTCAGTGGATCAGCAAGGTTATCCTTTGAACGTACATCAATCAAAGTGATGACTTCTTGTTCTTTCAGATAATTCAACAACGCATGTCTCAGTCGGACATGTCTCCTCTTAGTATTATAGAGGGTATTCATAACGACTTGAACTGCTGCTTGATTATCACAATACAAGCTCAACGAGTTGACTTGTAACTTAGACAGGGGAATGTCTAAAATCAAGTTTCTGATCCAGTCTGCCTCTTCTCCAGCTGAAGCTAAGGCAAACAACTCGGCCTCCATGGATGACAAAGCTATACAGGTCTGTCTCTTGGATTTCCAAGTGATAGCAGCTCCTCCCAAGGTGAATATGTATCCACTGGTGGACTTGCTGTTCCCAATTTCTGAACACCACGAGGCATCAGAATGTCCTTCCACGGTAGGTGGGTAACCAGTGTAGCACAGAGCATAGTTAGCAGTACCTCGAAGGTATCTCAACAGTCTATCTAGGGCAACCCAATGCTCTTTGTCAGGACTACTGGTAAAACGACTCAGCGCGCTAACCAAGAAAGCAATGTCTGGCCTCGTACAAGTTGTAGCGTACATGAGACTACCAATTATTTTGGAATATTTGACTTGATCAATGCTGGCCTCTAGATTATGACTCAACTTAACATTGTGGTCAAACTGTGTCTCAATCGGTCTACACTTATCATATCCCCAGGTAGAGAGAAGTTGCTCAACATAGTGAGTCTGGCTAAGAGTAACTCGACCTTTGTCAACTCTAACTTTCATACCTAACAGGGTATCAACAGGACCGAGATCCTTCATGTCAAATACTTCTGCCAGAGTGGATTTAACATCCCTAACTACAGCAAGATTAGACCCTAAAATCAATAAATCATCCACATATAAGCAAATGATAACTGTTTAATTTGACAAGGAGCGGTAATAAAGGCATTTGTCAGAGAGACTGGACTGGAATCCAATGCTCTTTACCACCTGATCAAACTTCATGTGCCACATCTTAGGTGCTTGTTTGAGACCATAGATTGACTTATCGAGTTTGCACACTTTGTCTTTTTGATCTTTGTGAACATAACCTTCAGGTTGCGTCATGTAGATCTCTTCATTAAGCTCTCCATTTAAGAATGCAGTTTTAACGTCCATCTGATGAACTATAAAGTTCTCAATATAGGCTAATGCAAGAAGAATCCTGATAGTCGATAGATGACACACAGGTGAGTAGACGTCAAAATAGTCAATTCCCCCTTGTTGCTTATAACCTTTAGCTACAAGACGCGCTTTATATCTGGCTATAGATCCATCACTATGTAATTTCTTCTTTAAAACCCACTTGCATCCTAGGACTTTAGCACCTTTCGGTAAGTCAACTAGATGTCAGGTATTGTTATGTAACAGCGAGTCCATCTCATCATCAATGTCTTCTACCCACATCAACGAATCTCTAGACCTCATTGCTTCTTGGTAGGAGAATGGATCATCCTCTAAGTGATAGGTGATGAAATTCTCACCAAAATCCTTAGGAACTCTCTCTCTGGTAGATGCTCTTAGTGGAATAGGTTCCACCTCTACAGGTTGGGGAGCGGTGCCAGAAGGGCCAGCTTCAGGTTCAACGATAGATTCTGTAATCATATCATTGGACCCGGAGACAGATAATCCATGATCTTTGACGAACTTGTCTTCAAAAAAATGGCATCTCTATACTCTATCACGGTATTCGTGGATAGATCGAGAAATCTGTCTGCTGCACTATCTTCTGCACTACCTAGATAGACACATGTCGTCGTCTTAGGTCCCACCTTAGGCCTCTTAAGGTCTTGTATACGCACATAGGCAATACAGCCCCAAGTCTTTAGAGTATCGTACCTGCACGGATGACCGTGCCACAGCTCATACAGTGTAGAAGTGAGCTGAGAGTGAGGTACTCTATTTAGAATGTGATTTGCAGTGCGGACTGCTTCTCCCCAAAAGGAATTAGGCATGCCAGCTGTTAGGAGCATGAAATTCAACATTTATGTTAAAGTCCTATTCTTACGCTCGGCAACCCCATTTGACTGGGGTGAGTAAGGAGTTGTGGTTTCAATAATTATTCCCTCAGAGGCACAAAATTCCTTGAAGCCAGTAGCAGTATATTCTCCTCCCCAATCACTTCTAAATCTCTTAATTTTCAGGTTTAACTGATTTTCAACACGAGACTTAAAGGTCTTGAACGCCTCAAAAGCTTCGTCTTTCGATTTCAACAGAGACACATGACAATATCTAGAAAAGTCGTCTATGAAAGTAATTAGATACTTCCTTCCCCCTCTGGTGGCATGACTGCGGAAATCACAGAGGTCTGAATGTATCAATTCAAGAAGTTTTGTGCTCCTAGAAACTGACCTGAAAGGCTTTCTAGTAATTTTGGTTTGAGCACACACCTCGCACTTGTCAAAACGAATCGACAGATCTAAGGGGATGTTTTGACTCTTCGCTAGATCTAGCATCTTCCTATAGTTCACATGTCCAAGTCTGTTATGTAACAACTTAGGATCTATAAGGTTCGAACTTACTTGGTTGATGCTATCATTGTTTAAGCTAAGTCTATACATTCCGTTGATCAGATACGCACACCCAAAATAATGTGATATTACCATAAGGGTCATTCTACCGTTTTGAGTTGTGAAGGTCATCCCAGCTTTGTCTAGCAGACTTATTGAAATCAGATTTTTAGTTAATGTTGGAACTACTTTAACATTCTTTAAAAATTAACTTTTACCTGACGAGAGAACCAGCTCGGCTGTCCCTGCATGGGTCACCTGAGTCTCTCCTCCGTTGCAGTTCTCCACTCTCTCCTTGACCGCCTTAACCTCAGTCAGTAATCCTCTGTAATTCGTTACATGACAGGTAGCACCGCTATCCAGCCACCACTCAGCAGACGAACTGCGGTGACTGCTCCCAATCATAGCCACGAAGGACTTGGCATCTGAAGCATCTGCCAGTATGTTCGCCACATTTTGTGTGGCTTCCTCCTTGTTTTTCTTAGGGGCCTTGCAATCAGCCGCCCAATGTCCCCACTTACCACAATTATGGCACTTGCCCCTCTTCTTTTTGAAAGAGGGCTTTTTAGGCTCTAATTGGGTAGAGACATCACTTTTGGGCGCTGGTGGATTCCTACGAGGCTTGCTGGGCCGAGACACAAAGTTGACAGTCTGGGAGGACTGCCCACCTTGTTCCTGTCTCTTCCCTGCAATGTTTTGATCCTCGATATGGATGAACCTTTTAAGTTCATCGAGAGCGATCTTTTCCTTCAGCCTGTGCATTTCAGTCTTGAAGGTCGACACTCAGGAGGTAGCTTGCTTAAAATAGAACACACAAATAGATTATCAGAGATACCGGACTTATCGTCCTCCAACTTCTGACGCAGGGCTTCCAGTTCAATTATTTGGGAGGTGATTGTCGAGTTTAGATTAAATTTCATATTGAAGAATCTCTCTCCGAGGAGAGTCCTCGACAGTCCCTCTTCCTTCTGGAAGTTCGCATTTAAGCGGTCCCAAATCTCCTTTGCGGTTTTATAACCACTGTAGGTCAAGGCGAGTCTAGGGTTGAGTGAATTAAGGAGGTAGTCTCTACAGAAATCTTCGTCTTTCCTCCATTGATAATCGTCCACATCCTCTTCGGTTGTGTCGAAATCACTCAAAACGGTGTAGAAGATCTCTCGCTCCTTCATTCCAAGCTGGACGTGCAATCTCCAAGCATGGAAGTCGGAGAGATCAAACGACTGGAGCTTGACGATGTCGTAGGATGTAACCTTCGGCATCTCTCTAAAGCTTTAACAGTGAAACAAGAACAAAATCACCTGAGCTGCGCAGAGACGAGTAGGCGTTCTTCGGATCCAATCTAGTAACAAGCTTGCTCCTATTCTTCAGCTGAACGCAGTCACTGAAGTTACGAATCGAGCACCAATAATCTCACAAATGCACACCTATGTGGGGCTTCCTCCACCAAAAGAGATCCAAAGAACTCCAAAGGTTGGATCACAGTCCAAGGCAAAGGAAAAACAGATCTTGATGTTGTGCCAAGGTTGATGCAAGATCTATGTTGATGTTGATCTGATGAACAAAGCTGCAGGTCTCCCTCTTCTCCAAAAAAACCCGGATCAACGGCTTTGATGGAGATTCTCCAAGTAGATATCGGTCTCACCTCTGCTGCCGATGATCTGGATTAGCAATGGAAATCCCGATCTGGATCGATCTAGGGCGCAGAGTACCCAGATCTAGATCGGTAAGAAGAAACCTCGATCTGCTTTCACAATCCAGAAGAACGCCAGAATCGGGCTGCGAACGACGACGGAAGAAGGTGAAACCGGCGAGAAACGAATGCAGGATAGGCTGAGCCCTCCCGAGGCGGCTCGATCTGGACGGAATCAAAAAAAAAACTTCTTCCGCGATTTCCTCCTCGCGAATTGCAGCGGCGCGACGGGAACCCTTTCGATCTCCTTTCTACAGAACTGACGAAGAAGAGGCTTCACGATCAAAGCTTGACGGAAAACTCCAGATCCAGCGACACTCAACACAACGCCGCTATTTCTTCTTGCGATCCGTCGTCGACGGGGAAGACACACCGACGGAAAATAGATCTGATAGCGGCGGAGAAAACCACAGGAGAACGATTTGAGCGGCGCTGCAGGAAACTCGCGAACGAGAGCGGCTGAAGAACACTCGGAGCGGACAAACCCTAACCCCTACTTTGAGATCTCGCACTTCCTCTTTGTGTATGATAAACTTCTCGTGACTACAACTACATCAGAGAATGCATATGCTATTCGGGAGGTGCTTAAGGAATATTGTGATGCCTCCGGGCATGTAGTTAGCTTCCCTAAATATAATATTTGGTTCGTCTTTTCTACTCTAGAAGCCACTTGTGTGATCGTTGAAGAGATCTTGGGAATTCAACGAAAAGGAGTGTTGCGACATTACATGTGAATCTCGCTTACTGACAAGAGACTTCCCAACTCTGTCTTTGATTTCTTTATTCAGAAAGTAGAAAGTTGCATTTACGAGTTGATGCATGAGGTCTCTATTCTTTGCTGAACGACTTGTGTTGGTTCGATCTGTCCTCACCCATATACCTGTCTTCTACAGCTTCACCGTCTGTCTTTCGGTGTGGGAACTCTTGAAGGTGGATCAACTGATCTGATCCTTCCCGTGGAGTGGTCTGAATGGCCAACATGAGATGCACTTGATCAGATTGTCTGATGTTTGTCGTCCAACAAAGGAGGGTGGACTTGACATTAGATTGTTGACACCACAACATGACTCTCTATTCGCCAAGGTTGCAAGGTCCATTACCTTGGGTGTAAATTCTATTTGGAGTAGGTTACTGAATGATAAGTAAGGCCTGCTCGTGGACTTATCAAACTATGTGACACCACATCGTTGTTCACAAATCTGGAGGGAGATCTCCCGACGTCTTCATCTTGTTCTCCCACATATTCAATGAGTGGTAGGCACTGGGGGTCAATTCGATCGATGCATGATGCTTAAGCGCTTCTGTATCCTCTCCTCAAGTCACATACCTCTGCGAACTTCAATATTAATCCATCATCTTGTCATGTTTCGCTACTCATTTCACACAATCGAGAGTGGAATTAGGAGCGGATTCAAAGTTGATTTGTCCCGGAACTTTGCTATCAGATTAAGTCTATCCCTCTTTCTACGACGACTTCACCTGACAGCCTAGGATGGGAAGCCAATGACGCTCTGAAAGTGGATCCCACCATGATCTATGAGCAGCTTGCGTTTTCTAACCACACCGTCACTCGTCTCGCATGGATATGGAAAGCTGCAGTATCACCTTGTGTGCTATGTTTCATTTGGAAGGTGAGTGTGGATAAATTACCAAGATGTGCTCTCATTGTTACTCGAGATATGTCGATCTCCAGCAGTTTTCCCCGGTGCGGGAGTACCTTTACTAAGACTGCTCACCATATCCCGTTTGAGTGTTTGTTGGCTCTGATGTTTTGGCAGCAAACTCTATCGTTGATCCACCAGAGAGAGGGGTGGGAGTCCCGGTCTCATTTGTTGGATGTGTTACGAACTTGTGTTGGTCCTTGCGGTTCTTTCAATGGCTTGGTACAATCCTTGCTTGAGTTTTGGTTGCTGGAGATTTGGAAGACCTTAAATGCTCTCGTGATTGAAGACACGTCTCTCTGGCTCTCCCCCTAATTTGAGGTTATCCGTCGCGGGATGTTTTGTGTTGAGCAGCTTTTTTGTGACGAGTGATGGTGATCTTCCGAGGGCGCATCGTGATCAACCTAAACGGGGAACCCAAGGACGTCTTGCTTGACACCGTACCATAACAACCATGTTCTAGGAACCCCCACTCGGAGATTGTCCAAAGCTAAATTTTGATGGTTGGGTGGTTCGTGACCATCACAAGGCTGTCCTACTTGTGAGTGGTGTTCGTCTCAGATGCCTATGTGTGCCGACGGTGGAACTCTGTGCTGTCTTGGAGGGAGTCCACCGGGCTACTCAAGTTTTGAGTGCTCAACGTCTTTCATCTGGTGAGGGGATTCCATGACCATTATTCAACGACTTCAAGGGTTCACTCTTTGCCCAGATACTCGATCTGCACATGTTTCTAATGTGCTATATTGAGCTTCGAGTTTTGACGAATTGTTATCAGTACCGTGTGGTAAACCGTATGGGCGTATGGCCAATAGGTCTGCCAATCTTGTTATAACCACGGAAATTTCTCTTGATCACGTGAGCATCTCCCTGATGAGGTTATAGATTTTGTATGAGAGGGCATATAGTTAATTCTTCCTTTTTTTAGTGTAAAAAATTTAAATATATGATACAATGTGACTTGAACCTATTCGTAACCGATAACAAAGCGCACAGCAAGAAGCCAATGCGACGGGATTGGGTAATGGGGAGTGGAAGGAATGATCAATTCATGGCGATTTTTCCTTCCCTTAATGGATCCGGATATCGTGGACTCCTACTTGAGATCGACGGCTCCTCCTTTTTTCCAGCCCTCCTTCACCAGGACAAACCCTTCCTCTTCTACCGACCTCTCTTCGAAACCCTAGATACAATTCGACACGATCCAAGGCGGAGACAGCAACTCGAGAGTTTATCACTACCGGGACGATGGAATCCTACAAGGGTCGGTCGAGGCTGGCACCGAAGCCGATGAGCCCCGCCGCTCGTTGGGTGAGAGAATGGTGCGCTCGGTTATTCCCCGCCGTCTATCTTTTCCTCTCTGATTTGATCGGAGTTACGGCTTTTCACCGTCCGGTGTTCTTTGTAGGGTTCCGCAGGATGTGGTGGCCACGGGCGGGAGGTGCTACTTACTCAAGTGGGTTACAGGTATATGAAATATCACTTGAATAATAAAATTCGATTAAAATTTAATCCATTGTGATTGGGAACTTTTTTCTATCACCATTCTCATTTTCTATCATCATACTCGCTTTTAGGGTTATAAGTTTAACAACGTATGCTGTACAAGAGACTGGAGAATTGTACAAGAGACTGGAGACTACCCTTTTTCTATTTCTTAACTGTTTTGTATAAATGAATTGATGCACCAACCCAGTTTCATCAGTTAGATTTGACAATGATCATGATTTGCACCTGATAGTGGGATGCCTTTGTTCCACCTAGTCAAAATTAAGGCACCTTTGTGTAGGAGCAGACTCACATAGGGCCCCGTATGGGCGGCTGCACACACTGGATTTTTAAAAAGTATTTTCCACCAATATTAATTTAATTAAAATTATTTTTTGCTGTTATATATATATTATATATTATTATAAATCAAAATATTAAATATTAAATATTATTTTGTGCTTCACCAATGCTCTGGATGCTGAATGAAGGAAGCATGGTTATGTGCACATATATCAAAATGGATTCATGGGTTTGCCCTCTCTGATGTCTTTGGCTTTGATTTGAGGGTATGATTCCGCAACAAACGCGACGGTATATGGGGCCACTATTTCAGTGGTACTCTGTGAGCAGCCACTTTGTGCATTTATTGTCAAAGGTTAGGTCTTTCTCCTCTGAGAGAAGCCACTTTGTGCATAGTGCCAAAGGTTAGGTCTGTTTCCAATCTTCCCCCGCCCATACCCCCAATGATTGGGGACTATATGGGTTCTGTTGTTGTTGTATATATATTATATATTATTACTCTTCATTAAATATGAATTAAAATAGGATTGACATAGTTGGTCTCATGTTTTTGAGTGAAATGTCATGTGTTCGATTCTTAGGGTTTACTAGTTTGATTCTTCATGGCATGATAATTTTACCATTTTTTTTTCAAAAAAGTCATCAAAAGTAGATATTTTTTTATGTAGACATATATTGCACAAAATTTCCTATATTTAGACATTGTACAAAAATTTTCATTAAAAAACATGGACATAATGTAAACAAAATATGACATTCATCTAGCGTAGACATATATTTTTATATTTATTGAATAATTTTTTTTGAATAAATTATTACTCCGCGCACACAGAAAAAATTCTACGTCCGCCACTGCCTCTGTGAGTAAATGGTCCAAATTTTCCCAAAGCAGCACAACTACTTTGTCTCCCTTAATTCCGAGTTCACTTTTGTTGACAGACCTATGTAGTTTGAGATGAGTTAGGAATTGGTATAGTTACATTCCTAATTTGTTTCCAAGAAATGCATTCCCGTGTAGTTTGATCATGATTTACATTTCTTCTTCTACTTGGATAATCTTTGACACTAGGATTATCTTATGACCAAGATTCCAGTTTTAAGTTCATTCCTTTTCAGGCAATCCTAACAGCCTTGTTCATATCAAGTAGGGAAAACGGTAGGTATTGATTATCTGATATTTAAACCCTAGTTTTGGTGATGGTTATTTAGTTGATTTAAGGATCATATTTTAAATAAAGGCATCATTCTGAATAATAGTAATCATCACCAATAATGTTAAACATTGAAATGCTAAATACATTCAATGATTCAAACCCAGATACAATATCTACCGATGAGGAATAGGAATAAATCAAATCAAATAAAATTTATCCATGCTACAAAGAGATTTGTATTGCTTATTTTTAGAATGCAATTTGTTCTAGCATCTAAGTCAACAAAGAACACTCTTAGAACATTTTTTATTGTTACAAAGGCTTAGAAAACAAATACAAAGTAGTCCATTTATTAACCATAATTGTAAAATTAATAAATATTATATCTTTCCAGATACTTATTCAATGTAAGAGTGAAATTGGTGTCACAATTTATCAAGGTTGCAACAGTAAGTGAAATTTCATCGATAAATATAAAATGATTTTATCATAATTGTCATATTAGTAACTATGTTGCGTGGATTCAAATAAAGAAGATAAGATAAATAGGATGAATTGGAGTTGGACGAGTATGGTGTTCTCATTATGATGAAAGAAGAAAACAAATGAAAATGAAGAAAAGCTCCTAAAGTTGAAGAAATAATAGAAATTATTGAATATAATAGAGTAAACTTATGATATATCCCTTTGATATAGATGTTACACACCACTTGGCAAGTACTAAGTCAAAATTCTAATTAAAGCATTGATTTTTCTACTTGACTATAAGAAGATTCTTGTGAGAGCTTGCTCTCAAGAAAATCCACTACTAACCCCCTTAAATTCATTTGTTGGCCTAAAGTGACAGTGTGTAGCTATTTAAACTAATGAGGGCTTCCATTTTATTTTTGGCTATATGTTTTTTGATCTTTATTTTGCCTTAAAGTTTTTCATATTTTTTTGTCTATAAGTTTTTTTCTCCTTTATTTCAAGCAGGGCTTACTTTTTTGCTTTGAAATCTTGATTTAATGATTTTTTTTATAAATTCGTGATTATTAGATTTCATGAGCTTCTTGTATATTTAATTATTTATGCAGAGGACAAGTTGCATGCTATAAGGGAGAAGTACAAGGAGGTTGATCAAGCAGAGCAAAAGTCTGAACCAACCACTGAGATACTTTTCCTCTGCACTTACGATAGATGTGGAAAAACTTTTGCTGAAGTGGGGGCTTTAAGGAAACATACTCATATCCATGGGGAAAGGCAATATGTTTGCCCTGTTGAAGGTTGTGGGAAGGTAATGATGTTTCATTCTTTTTGTTAAGTTAGTCGTGCTTATGTTTGTATTTCTGTATTTGTATTTTTCTTGCATTGTCATTTTATCTTTGTGTTACTCCCTCTATTTTTATATATTGAAAGGTGTTTCCCCAATGAAATAAACATTAACTTTTTCTATTTCACATAATATTAGAGCCTGGCCTAGCCCGCTAAGTTTAAAAACCCACAACAGTTCGGTCGATCCTTTGCCGAAGATTCGTACTAATGATTGCTCAGCACGGGACCTTTGATCCTTTTCAACAAACTCTTTTTGCAACCGCTCAACCCAGTAGTCTCACGCTAGTGCCCCTCCGATAGCTCTCGTCTCGCGAGCAACATGCCCTTAGTTCATGTAGGTTTTCCCAACGCTTCTGCCACTAAATCTCTGCGCTCCTGCAACATGCTCTCGGTTCACACATTCTCTCAACCTGTTGTTCCTTCTGCCCTAAAGGGTCCTCTTCCTCCTCTAGCCTCCTTCCGAATCCTCCGAGCATGGTTAAAATCATCCAAATTCATGTACCATAGTATTCTCCCCATGCATGGACGATCTTTGAAATTCTTCTTTCAATATATAGCCACTTAGTGTTCTTTTTCTTATCACATTATTTTCTCCTTGCCGGTGATATACCTTTGTATTTTGAGTGGATTGCTCGTGTTGTTTTTAGATGTCAAGTCACGAGCCTACCACTGCTACCATCACCGTTGTAGATGTCATCTGAGATAAAGGTTTGGGCGTGGAAATTGCACGACATCGACATTTTAAGCTTAAATGACATTTACAAAATATTGTCTGATATATCGGTTTTTGCCGAGATATCGAGTTCACGTCCGATATATTTGGCGCGAGTTAAATAATGTATTTTTTCATTATTATTTTCAACGGTATCATATGTGTCGAGCTCTCATTTCGTGTCGTAGCTTGAACGACCCTTTGGTTTCGACGCCTCTCTCTTTCCGACGCCTCTTTCAGTGCCTTTGAATTTGACGTTTGTTTCTTTCGCTGACTTATGGTTTGATTTTGTGCCTCTGATATCTCGATTTTTGGTTTATCTTCTTCCTGAAATTTTCTATGCTACTTCCCGACATCTTCCGCTGTTCTATCTTCATCCCAACTTCTTCGGTTCTATCTTCTTCCCCGCTTCTCCTCTGCAACGCTTATATTTATACATTGTTGTCTTGCTGAATGTGCTAGTCGATGCCCTTGATTGTGTTTCTAATTTTGGCCCTTGATGGTGCTTTTAAGTATTGGCTTATTGCCGCCTTACTCTTCATCCTGGCCCTTGATTTTGGCTTCTTATTTCGTGGCTTGTGTTAATTTTTTTTGCTGCCGCCTATGCCTGTTTCTGAGCTTTTACGTAATTCTGTTGAGTGTTGCCTTACTTTTATTGCGATATATATTATATTCTTGTTTAATTATTGCAAATATGCCATATATGCCTGCTGGGCCTAGTGTCAGTCAGGCTTCTGGTTCTGTGCATGTTTCCAAGACTTAACTTGTCTGCTGAGTGTTGCCTTACTTTTATTGTAAGTTGCTAGCTTCAATATTTAATTATTTATATAGAAAATTATGTTTATTGTGCTTATTAATTTATTAGTTCATTATAACCATATTATTACATGTTTATTATTTATACATATTTATAAAAAGAAGTGTTTATGTATAAATACAATTATTTAAATATCGAAATTCGACATTATAAAATATCTCTGATATATCCCCCGCAATCCGACATCTAATTTTTTAAACTCAAATTGACATGAACCCGACATTCGACATCTGCAACTTTGGCCACCATCATACCCTCATCCACTATCTCCAATGCAAATCTCGAGACCGTGCCCAAGTTGAATGGCTCCAACTATGTAGACTAAAGTGTCTCCTTCTCATTCATGCACTGATCCTTTGCCGACAATTACCTATCCCACTTATGTTGAGCGGGATGCGAGGTGTGTTCTAGCTTGCACATGGTTAACAAACAATCTTCTAGATTTCTGCATGCCAATCCATCATGTTGTGACAGTCAAAGCTACTTGAGATCATTTAACTGCACTTTACTCTAAAGGGTACACTACGTCTCAGATTTACACTATTGATTCAAAATTGGTTCACTTGGGCTACTCTCACATTTGATGCCATCTTTCTTGATGTTTAGTCATTATGAGCTGAATTTCTAAGATATCGCCGCCATTTTTTTGCTGACATTGCAAATCAGTAGAAACACTTATGGTACTAGTTGTTTTTTATCTCAACGTTTATTGGATTCATATGAAATAAAAATCTAGTCCGACGCTTTTGAATATTCTTCACTCTAATAATGTTAAAGAACGTATGAGCAATTTATTCTTATAAAAAATGAGAATGCAAAAATACAAACTAGACTTATAAGTTAACTCTCCTATTGAACAAGAACCTTTGTTGCTATAATCATTTAACCATGAGAAGAATCCATTGATGTGATTTCGTTGTCGGGTAATTGGCTTGTGCTCCTCTTGTTCCTTCTCAATTAGAGTCAACCGTCTTCCAAATGCAACAAGGAGCTTCTAGATGGCCTTCTTGAGCTACCATGAGAGTAGATTGTCGGGTAAGAGAGATTGAGATCAAGGGAATCTTCTTTTTGAGAGTTTTGGTACGCTTCCCTTTTCTTGCCCAAAGAGACTCTGCACCAAGTTGAAGACGAGTGCACTTTATAAATTACATGAGTTGCCCTAATAATTGCGAGCTATTTATAGAGGGAAAATATCAGTTGTATTGAGTGGCTAATTAGATCTATAGCTTCAACTATATCAGATGAAAGCGCAATTGGTCGATGGGCTTTCATGCACTAGTGGATTGATGATCGACAAACCGATCATACTATCACCCGCCGATAGATTCAGATGCAGGCGTAACTAGTCGACATGTCAGAAACATGTTTTTCCATGAAAACTGTCATCTGATATCCACAACATTGGACGATATGACTCCAAATCAGGTTTGGCTGGTTTACTCTAAAAAGTCAAAGAATAGAAATGAGTCGCTTTTCGTGGACGATATTGGGGAATTACTTAACGAGCTAATCCGTGTTTTTTAATATAATTATGTCCCAATATTGATTTTTATTAGGGTTTTAGGGCAAGGTGCCAAATAATCTCTATCTTCATCATTTTTGCGCTCCATGCTATTTGCAATTTTAGTAGTATCTTCACTATGATTGAGCTTACCTAATTATTCAATTCCTTATTTGCTATCGTCTTTTTCTTTCATATTGTATGCGTGAATTAAATTTTGAAAAACTAGGCCTCCAATTAGGGCTGGGCATATTATTCGAAACTCGAAAGTCGCTTGAAAATCGCTCGAATATTGAGCCGAATCGGAATCGGTTAAAGTTGATTCGGCTCAATTTGAGTCGATTTAATTTGACTCGAATCTGATTTCGAGTCAGCCCTGAATCACTCGAAATATGATTCGAATCAGCTCGATTTGATTAAAAATATCATGTATTTATTAATATATTCTTATTTTATAATAAAAAACACTAAATTTAAACCTAAATAAAAAGAGTGATGACTTTAAGTGTTTCATTTGCTAAATTTAGAGGTTGCACAATTTAATTTCAAGCCAACTAGGAATAAAGAGAAAAATTGCTCAATTTCGAGCCGTCTCGTCAATTTCGAGTCGGCTCTAAATCAAGCCATTTTGAGTCGAGCTGACTCGAAATCGATTCCAAGTTGATTTCGAGCCGAGTTCGACTCGAAAATTTCGATTTCGAGCCGATCCCAAGTCGCTTGAATTCGACTCGATATCAATCTTACCTCCAATTTTGAATACTTAGGAAATCATTAGGCTAGTGTGCCGAGATTGCATTTAACACTTAGTTTTAATTATTTTACAAATGTGTTTGATTTTACTCCAATTTTTCTCAAGGCCCCCTAATATTGTATTCTTGTTTTGGGTTTACACACCTACTCACCCGTCCATGATTGCTTGATGAAGGAGTTGTGTACCATTATTGGGGACTATGAGGAGGATATTACTATAACTGATTGTGAGGCCTTGGAGATCAAAAATGGCCCTTGATCGCACACTGAGGGGCCCACCCTCAGCCAACTCGACCTTCTTTGCTTTTCGGTTAGGTGAATCTCCAGCCCATGCACTATGAAACTCATGTAACTGTATGCACACTGACGTTGGCTACGATCCTTCACATTATTGATAGCAGCGCGAGCCACGACTTTTTTTTACCCGGAATTTGAATAGACTGCAAAAAGAATATTACATCTTGTTTAGTTGGGCATTATATTGCAACCCTGTGCAGACTGCTACTTATTCAAGTAGTATGTGGTGGAAGCTACATGGTTTTATAGTAGAGCAACATTGTGCTTGGTTTTAATTTACTTTTGAGCGAAATTTGTTTATCTTCTCATGACTGATCCAGTTGTATTTTAATAATTAGTCTAGTTTTCCTTATCTTTCAAAGGATCTTTTCCACAGAAATTCTTGGACAGCTCCAAATTGAAGAGGCATAACCTTATTCATACAGGAGAGAAGAATCATTATTGCCCATATGAAGGCTGTGGTAAGGTAATGGACTTTTCCACTCTTACTTTGCTATATCACTAAGCTCTATATGTCTCCGTTGACGTTCTTTCATGTTCTATTTTTAAATTTATTACAGGGAAGAATTTGTAATTTGTAAATTACAATTCAATCTTGTATTTTGATCACTCAATTGCCAATGCTATATCAATATTTCTTCTGTAGGGCATTACTTTTGGTCAGATTGCTAATAATGGAAATTAAAAATGTCGAACATAAGCGAGGATTGAGTTAAAAGTTGTTGTATCTAGGTAAGACGATTAGTAGATTAATTAATATATGCATCAGGTTGGAAAAAGGCTATATTGTTATGTAGGTTTGTTTCGGAGTGATGCGAACTGTAATGCTTATTGTCAAAGGACATGATGTTTACATTAAGAAAGTTAGCTTGAAGTTTTAGTTTTATTTGAATGTTAGGTAATCTGATTTATTTTATTATTTTAAATTTCAGACATTACGTGTCTAAATGTCATATTATCATGAAAAATTGGGTTTCCTCTATTTGGGTAGTTCTACTTTTAGAATTAGTTCCTTTGCTTAGGTGAGAGATTTGAAGACTTTTGGGAGATGATATCTCAATGTGAGACTTGTGTTTCATGAGTTATCTCCTCTTACGTTTTGTTAATGTTTTGAAAGGTGATTGCATTTAGTAAGATTTGGCACAATCTTGTCTTTCTTCAAATGTTTTACTTGCAATACACGAGAGTTTTTTTATCCTTAATTTTGTAGTGTTTAGCCATTGGATTTGTCATCTGATTGGTTTCTATCGCATTTTTATTTTCATTAAAGGTAGTGAATGCGTGTTTGAATTTAAGATTGTGTCGTGTGACTTTTGCTTGCTTGTTCCATATTTTACTGATAACTTGTCATGGAATGCTGTGAAATAGGCATAAAGAGTTGGATAAGCATGTGTGCCCATGGAAACAAGGTCATCAATTGTAGGAGTAAAAACTTAAGACTAGTGTGATACTACTTAAGAAATGAGTCTTAGAGGAAGAGGTAGAGGGCTACAAATCTAGTATTTAGAAGCATGGTGATAAGGAAGATCAAAAATATAACTAAGTTTATATCTTTTTAGAATGATGTTTATAAAAGACTAAGAGTCCGTTCGTTTGGACGGAATTGGCTTTCTGGAATTGGCATTCGCGATTAGAAATCTAATTCTAATGTTCGGCGCAACGAAATTTACGAGGATATTGACTTTTATAGGAAAACCCATGGCTTTGACTTTAAACTAAAAAATCAATCGCCAAATTTTACCTCCACCCAAGAGTTTTCCGCATAATCGAGTGTTTTTGCCAGAGTTTTTCGGCCTACGCTTTTTTCCTGCCGGGAGTGGGTGTTTCCGTCGGGTGCGTGTTTTTCGGACGGCACGTGTTTTTCGGTCGGGCATTCATTTTTTGCCCAGGCTGGCGTTTTTCGCCCGGGCGCGCATTTTTCAGTCGGCCGTGAGTTTTTCGGCTGCCGGGCAATTTTCACTCGGGCACGCGTTTGTTGGGCATACTTTTTTCGCCCAGACGCGTTTTTTTCGCCCGAACTCGATTTTTTCGGCTGAACGCGGTTTTTTCGGTCTAACGCTATTTTTTCGGTCGGAAGCGAATTTTCTGGCCGGGCGCGATATATTTTACCTGGATGCGATATTTTTTGTCGGACGCGATTTTTTCGCTTGGGGCGCAGTATTTTCCGCCCGGGCGAGATTTTTTCCCCCGGGCACGTTTTTTTCTCCCGGACGGCAAAAAATTGCGCCTGGGCGAAAAAATCGCGCCCGGGCGAAAAAAATTGCGCTCGGGCGAAAAAAATTGCGCCCGGGCGAAAAAAACGCGCCCCTGGTAAAAAACGTGACCGGGCAAAAAAATGCGCCCTGGTGAAAAAACGCGCCCCAGCGAAAAACGCGACCGGGCGAAAAAAAATGCGCCCGGGCGAAAAAAATGCGCCCGGGCGAAAAAAATGCGCTCGAGAGAAAAAATCGCGTCCGGGCGAAAAAAAAAAACGCGCCCGGGCAAAAAAAAACGCGACCGGGCGAAAAAAACGCGCCCGGGCGAAATAATCGCCCTTGGGCAAAAAAATGCGCCCGGGAGAAAAAATAGCGTTCGGCGCTAACGCCTATTTTGAGTTTTATAAAATTATTGAATAATGTCAATTCCAATACCAATTCCATTATTCAGCCGAACAACTTTTGTGCCTCAATTCCAATTCTGTTGACTGAATTCAATCTTACAGCCGAACAACAAAATTGGAATTCTGTACAAAGCCAATTCATGTAGATATTGGTTTTCGTCGAAAAACCAATTCCAGAAAGCCAATTCCGTTCAAATGAACAGACCCTAATTGAATTTGATGCAATTGAACTTCATAATTCTTCAATTCACAAAAATAATATAATGAATTTATTTTCATTTCATACTCTTCAAAAGTATTGATGGAACAAGGCTACTGGTGATCCCCCAAATATTAATGCTAAGTTTATTGAGGATGATGAGCGGTGGCCGGAGTAGTGGTCGGAGTCGGAGATGACGGTGGTGGAGTATACTACGGAGCCCTTGATCGCGGTTGCCTATGCGGAGTTGCTCATTAGATGAGAGAGCCACCAAATATCTCACACAATAGAAAGGAATTAGATTTCTTCTTCTTGTCACATACACCCATACATATGCCTTTATATAGGCTTACAACACATAAAAGTCAAACAACGATAATGATACCTAATACTAGATAACAATGATGAACTAGGCCCGGGGTCAAGGCCTATAGGTCCTATTAACTAGATAAAGGAGTAATGTTGACACCTCTTAACATATAATGATGACATCCCATAACAACACACCCGGTCTTGAAAACGAGCTTGACCTCAAGCTCGAGGGAGGCCCATGATGGTGTGCAGTTCATCCGATGCCTTCCTCGTCAGAATCCTCGACGTGCAGGTAGAAAAGCTTTTTGCACCTGTGTCCGCGATTGTACTGCTCGTCGCAGTTATAACATAATCCATGAGCGCGACGTTCCAACATCTCGCCCCGAGATAATCGGCGGACCGGTGGGGCTGGAGGACCCTCGAGGCGACACTGCTGAATGTTGTTGTCAGGGAGCAGGTATGCCTCTTGTGTCAGCTGGAGGCGACGGTCACAGAGCCTGGCCAGACTCATTAGCAGTCACTAAATCTGAAGGGGCCTCAAATTCGACATCCAGTCTTAGGCGGTCGCGGAGTCCGACGGTGAAAATGGCGATTTGCATTTCTGGGGTAAAGGTAACATGCGCCAAAAGAAGCTGAAATTATTCCAGGTACTCGTCCACGGACCCCATTTGCCGTAATGACGTGAGTTTGCCGAGGGGGTTGCTGCGGATAGGAGGACCGAAACGCAAGTTGCAGTACCGTTTGAAGTCCTCCCACATCAGGTTCGGCTAGTCTGTGAGGAGACAAGAAACCCACAATAGAGTTGAGTCAAGCATGTGGAAGGATGCTAGGTGAAGGCGTTCTGCTGCCGGAGTTTGTTGGTAGCCGAAAAATTGCTCGCATCTAGTGAGCCAGCCCAAGGGATCACTTTTGCCATCGTATGTTGGAAATTCCAACCAGGAGTAGCGTGGTAGAAGAGCAGCGTCGGGGCGGACGAGGACCGGAGGTGGCGGCTCGTGGAGGATTAATGGCGGCGGCGCGTGGCGGATAAGTGGCGGTGCCTGACTACTGCTTGCTTGATCATGTGCGGGGGCGGTAGAGAGATTTTCGATGCATTTGGAGAGCGCAGTGATGGCCTCTTGATGACGCTCCGAGATGGTATTTTGTTGTGATATGAAAGTTTCTACCATGGTAATAAGTTGGTTGAGTTGAGCTGCCGTCTCGTCCATGTTGTGTTGGGCGGAGGATAACGAGCGAGTGACGTGACAGTTTAATTGCACCGAGGAGGCCGATTGTGAATGACCACGAGAGCCACGCCGGCGCCCAATAGTGACCCAATTAAGATTTATTGATTACCCGGGGGTGTAAGTCTGCACGCTGATGTGCAGGGGATGGGCTCGAGACGGACAAAAGGAGGCGTGCGGGTGTGGGGGGTTTTAAAATAGAAATAAAGTTGTTGGGGCTCAATGAGATTTAGAGGCGTGGGCTGCTAGGCGCGTGGGGCTCGACGATACGGAAGGCGTGCACTTGCGTAGGAAGTTGAGAGACGCGGCGGGAGGCGTAGTGTGGCCTGCCTTTGTCGGCGGGTACTTCCTGCGGAAAGAAGAAGCAGACTCAAATGGAGCGGCGTTGGTGGTACAGATGGATGTAGTTGGTCGATGCTGAGGGCGTCTGTTGCCGGCTTGTTCTCCCTGCGGAAGAAGAGGCAGACGCAGACGTCGACTGGAGCTATACAGAGGAGCCGCTGGGTTCGGCTATAGCGGGAGCGACATATTCATCGTGGTCTGCCAGGCGGGAGACGATACGACAGGGCGCGTGAATAACGTTGGAAGTGGCGACGTGTGGTTGCTGCTCTTTCGTTTGGAGGCGTCGTGTGCTGTGGGGGTTGTCGATGCTTGGGTTGGATTTGCAGAAGGTTACGACAGAACGGACAGTGCTGGCATGCGTAAGCGGAAGAGGACCGAGACCGCTCTGATACCAAAGTTGTTAGGGGCCTACTCGGAGCGGTGGCCGGAGTAGTGGTCGGAGTCGGAGATGACGGTGGTGGAGGATACTACGGAGCTCTTGACCGCGGCTGCCTATGCGGAGTTGCTCATTCGATGAGAGAGCCACCAAATATCTCACACAATAGAAAGGAATTAGATTTCTTCTTCTTGTCACATACACCCATACATATACCTTTATATAGGCTTACAACACATAAAAGACAAACAACGATAATGATACCTAATACTACATAGCAATGATGAACTAGGCCTGGGGCTCGAAGCCTATAGCTCCTATTAACTAGATAAAGGAGTAATGATGACACCTCCTAACATATAGTGATGGCATCCCATAACAGACACCTCTTCAAAACTATTCCTAACAATATAAAGTAAGTTTTACGAGCTATATGGTTAATTTTTTTTAGTGCATCACTTTACTCAAGTGAGCGCATGTCATGATGTTGTTGCTTACCACTTGAGACATTTGGTAGCTATGACGGTGGTAGGCTATGAAAGTGGATGCTAAGCAATGCAAATTCTAGGTGCAGTGTTGGGGAAATAACTCCTATGTAATCTAGGACGAATGTATGCATGCAAAAAGACAACCCGACAATAAATTATAGTTAATAATGAAAGCATAAATCCCACACAGTTATCATGAGCAAATTGCAAACAATTCTAGTAGGCGAGCAAGTTAGGATTTCCTCCGTATGGAGGGCTAAAAATTAACATGCGCAAGCAATGATGGTTCTGCAAGTCACGATTAATCATGAGACAAATTTACTAGCATAACAAGACATCCATAATCATATAAATAACCAAATTTGTACATTAATTATGAAGAATTTGAGAGTTTGAGAATTTGAAATATAAAAATGTATTATCTCAATCAAATCTATTACGTTGAATCTTCATTATTTATATAGAGTAGAGGGGATATAACAATCTACACTTGGCAGTATGAGACTATGAAATGATGAATATATAATGAGCTCGTATATGGGCTTGTGTAATTGGGCTTTAATACTCCCTCAAGCTGGAGTGACGCTGGGTAAGGTCCTATGGAGCGAGCCTAAGGGTGTTTTCTCAATGCAGACTCAAATACGACGAACTTTAACTTGCAATAATTATACTATATAAAACAACGGCAAGATAACCACAATTTTTTTCTCCAAGTGAGCACGTGATGTAGCATTAATGTGAGAGTGCAAGAATCTCAAGAAAACAAGCAAATGAATACCACACTAGCCACAATAGGTGCAAACAAAGTTTACAAAGAGATAACAAAGTAGGAAAACTATCACTAATTTAACATAAAATAAATAACCTCAAACTATAAAGCTTACACAATCAAGTAATAGAGAGCTTGGTGGTTCTCCAACAAACTTCATGTGTTTGGATAGGATGCAATGGACTGAGTTAGGGCCCCCCGGAAAAACTGTCTGCTGTAACAAGTCTGCTGTAGGGATGGGCGACGAAGGACAACAACTAGTAAAGTTGTAGGGGGCTGTCTGGAGATGGGCTGGGGGCTGTGGAGGGATTGGAGGGGGTCTGGCAGCAACTTGGGGAGCTCCTGGGGACCTGGACAGGGTCGTGGGATGGAGAGAGATCTGTAGAGGAGAGGGAGGTTGTGGCTGGCTGTGGGCTCTGGATGGGGCTCGGTTGGAGGTGGGGAAGTGGCTAAGGGGGGCTGCTGGAGGTTGTCAGTTGCTGGGAGAAAAGGGGGGGGGGGGGGGTGGATGGCTGGTTTGGATGTGGGGGATTAGTGGGGGTTCGGTTTGGATGTGGGGAGTAGTGGGGGGGCTCGTCTAGGATGAGAGGAGTAGAGGGGGCTTGGTTAGGATGATGTCGATGGGATGGGTTTAGTTGTGGCTAGATGGGTTTGGTGCGTGTGAGAAGTGGGTGAAGTGGTGAAATGGGTGTGAGAAGTGGTGGTGGCTTGACGAAGGTGTCCGGAGGTGTTTTTTGGCGATCGCCAGAAAATTGAAAGTGGATGAAATTAGGAGGAAGTGGTGGTGGAGGGATTTTGGAGAGGTGTTGGGTTTGTGGTGGTGGCCGTCTAGGAGATGTGGAGGGGAAGGGGAGGAAGAGGGGTTGCCGGTTCTTTGGTGGGGGATAGGGTGGAGGGGTCCGGCCAGGGAAGCTGGATGAGGGGTGGCCGACTAGGTGATGGGGAGGGGATGGGGAGGTGGCCGACTAGGTGATGTGGAGGGGATGGGGAGGTGACTGATTAATGGAGGCGGTGGGGGGGGGTGGACTGCTAGAGGGAAATGAGGAGTGGAATGTTGTGTCCAAGCTTTGCACTTGGAGTTCCGGCTACGACATGTTACGGAGGAAAGTTACTTGCAATAAAACTCAAAGAACTTGGATACAATCACGAGGAATACTCGTGCCTAATCTCAGGAGTCTGGTTCCTTCTAGAAGTCCCTCTCCAAATGAGAGATCATAAAACCCTAACCCAAAGCCTAACTAAAACTCCCAAGACACCTCCTTATATAAGGAGGGAGGTCTCACATCCATTTGATCATAATGCCCACCAATTAAAGATACAAAATACAAATAAGAAGCTGTACGTGCGTAACAATATATCCCTCCAGAATATCGACCTTGTCCCCAAGGTGCTGCCCGCCAGCTAGTAGTGATACGCCCACGGGCTAGTTGTGATACTCCCGCGGGTTGGCTGTCACTGAGGTGCCTGGGGCTCCGTCCGGTGGTACCTCTGTGATCGCAAGAGCGTCAAAGTCAGCTACGCCGATCTCCTCCCAATCATCACCGATAAGGGCACGAAACTCCTTGACAGGACAATCATGAGTAGGAGTGCATGGTTGCTTGCAACAGAAGCACAAGCCCTTACTCCGCAAGTCATGACACTCTTGTTTGGAAAGACGGTGAGTAGGGATAGGACGGTTGTTGCGTGAGGGCATAATGGTTTGGCGATGTAGAGGAGGCTGCGGTGGTGGAGATTTAGACGGGGAGGGGGGGGCAAAGTATGGTTGGTAGGGAGGTTTGGAAGGAGGCGATGTAGAAAGAGGGTCCCCGGACGTCGCAAGGAATGTGGTCTCCACGAGTAGGGAGAGGTACATGGCTTGGTCGACGATAGACGGATGGAGTGTGCGGAACAGGAGGAAGCAACTGATGGAGCGGTTTGGAATGCGGGAATGCTGGAAGTAGCCGATGTCGGATGCGCAGAAACAACCGATGCTGGATGCGCGGAAGGCCGGCGAGGAAGCCGTTGTGAGGGACTGGAACTGGATGCACGGAAACAGCCGATGCTGGATGCGCGGAAGGCTGACGAGGGAGCAGTAGTGGAATCGTTGATCGGCATCGACAACAGAATCGTCGATTAGGAGAGCGCGGGTATGCGCGTTTGCACACGCGCGCGGGAGGCTCTGCTGGATATGCATGCGGGAAATACTGACGGCCGCGAGCAGGGAGAGGTTTCACGACGATCACGCGCTAGGAAGCGCAGTTGGATATGCTTGCTGGAGATGTTGGTTGTGAGCAGGGAGAGGCTGCTGGACGCGCGCGGGGAGGATGCAGTGATTTGTGCGTTGGTCGCAGGAGGCCCGACGGGTAATGTTGTAGCATACGGGGTCGGCAGGTCGGACCAATGTTATGAAGAGGAAACTACCTGCAATAAACTCGAAGAACTTAGATATAATCACGAGGAATACTCGTGCCTAACCTCAGGAGATTGGTTGCTCCTAGAAGCCCATCTCCAAATGAGAGATCACAAAACCCAAATCAAATGCATAACTAAAACTCCCAAGCCACCTCTTTATATAGGGAGGGGGGCTTTCATACATTTTACCATAATGCCCTCCAAATTAAAGACAAAATACAAATAAGAAGTTGCGCACGCATGCGTAACACGACACCAGATGATCAAAAGGAGGCTTCTTTGCACAGTTTATCAATAGCCATCCATGGCACCATCTACTATTTATTTATAGACTAGAGGAGGAAACGAACGATCATGATTCTCTGTTCGTTGTAACCCCCAAAATACACATAAATACAATAAAAAAAACACAGAACAAAAAATAATTTGATTGGCAATCCGCTCTGATTGTCACTTGGTCCGTGGTCGTCGTGAGTAGATCCTCATAGGTCGTGTGACACAATCCCCTTCATGGAGTATATATCAGTTATTCTTAGCTTAATATAAATATCAGAAGAGGATGAAGAAATAAGTTTGACGAATATGCTGGTTAGTTCGTCTGATGTTACAAATGAAGTACATATACGTTTGTGGATAACCTTTTGTCTAATGAAATGACAATCCACTTTTATATGTTTGTCCTTTCATGGAACACATGATTTTGAGATATATTGATGAAATCCTTAATATCACCAAACATCGGTAGAAAGTAGTTGTAAGTTTCACCAAAATCTTTCGGAGTGTCCTCAACCACGTTAGTTCATAAGCAATATAAACCATGCTTATGTATTTAGCTTTCGCACTTGACGTGGATACCACCACTTGTTTCTTGCTTTTCCAGGCGACGAGATTTCTCCTACATAAGTGCAATATCTTGAAGTTGATTTCTTGTCTCCTTTATCATCTGCACAACTTGCGTCTGAATAGGTTTCAGTACGTAAGTGATCATTTCTTCTAAATAGAACTCCTTTTCTAGGAGATTTTTTGATATATTCCAATGTCTTTAATGCAACTTCAAAATGACACTCCCTGGTAGCTTGTATAAATTGGGTAACTCTTCCAACAACAAAAGAGATGTTAGGTTTGGTCATAATACGATTAGATAGATGAGCTTTCCAACCATGCGTCTGTAATGAGTTATTTTTTGAGTGGAGGGGATGTCTTACCCCAATGTCTGTCTACGCCCATATGCATTGTATTTCGTGTAGGCTTGGTGCCTAGAAGATTCGTTCTTTCAAGAAGATCCAGGACATACTTTCATTAGAAAAGAACCATGTCTTTGTTTCATCTCGCAATTTCAATCTCCAAAAATATCGAGGGTCAATTATATCTTTGGTCACAAAGTTTTCTCAAAGATGTTTCTTTATTATTTCTATTATAGAGAAATCATCACTAGTGAGAAGAATGTCTACATATACAAGAATAATAAAACCCTTGTCTATGTTTCATATGAAGATAGAATGATCGACATTGCTTCTGCAAAATCAATGGTTTAGATGACATGACTGAACTTGTCAAATGCAAACCACGCCCCGTGGCTTTGTTTAATGCCATATTTGATCTTCTGTTATTTGCATACTTGAGACTTTCCCTGAGCAATATAATCGCGAAGTTGCTTCTTATAAATTGTTTCGTGCAGATTGTCATATAAGAAGATATTTTTGACATCCATTTGGAATATTTTAAAGTCCTGATTGACAAAAAAAATATACACGGATAGTGCTGAAACGAGCAATGCGAGAGAAACCATCAAAGAAATTAACTTCATATGTCTGGGTGAACCCCTTAGCAACATGGCGAGCTTTATATCTATCCACTATGCAACCAGGCAAAAAATTGATGACGGAGACCCATCGACCAATCAACAATATCACGTCCATGTTTCGTCGGAACAAGTGTCCACATACCCCGTGATTTTAAGACAGACATCTCCTCATCTATGTCTGCTTTCCAACAAGGTATACGAAGAGTTCATGGATGTTGTAGGGATAGTGGTGGCAGCTAATGTCAAGGCAAACGTGTTGCATGAAAGACAGTTTTGCATAAGAAACAACATTAACAAGCAGTTGATGTGCAGACCGTCGTACCCCTTTCTTTAGAGCAATGAGAACAACCTGCTCTGATGTCGTTGAACCGTTTGAATAGGAGAAAGCTGGCCCAGGAGCTGTTGTGGGGTACAATGTGGAAGGAGTCATAGGAAGAGCACAAAGTCTATTATAATGATATTGAAAAGGTATGATGGGATGATGAGGTATAGAAGTGGTACATGAGGTGTGGTATTAGGTGGGGGAGTATGAATGATATGAAGATATGAAACAAAATTGGGTGGAGGAGAGGTGGTAGTTATAGGATGGGTGATCTTAAGAGTAAAATAAACATCGTCCTTGGAGAAATATGGAGTAGACTTGAAGAAAGTGATGTCAACAGAGATGTATTGACGTTTTGAGATGTGGTCAATGCAATGATAACTCTTCTAAGTAGAAGAATATCCTACAAAAATATATTTGATGGTGCGATTGGAGAGCTTATCACGGCTAGACGCCAGAGTGTGAACGAACACAATGCATCCAAAAATACAAGTGGCGTGGGGAAAATGGGTACCATATAGATGGAGAGTTAAAATGGTGTTTTTCCCTGAAGGTAGAAGATGACATGCAATTAATTAGAAAACAAAAAAAATGAGAACTGCCTGGCCCTAGTAGGATCAACGAACATTCATCTGACATAACAATGTTCGGGTAACATCAAGAAGATGACGATTTTTCTCTCTGCCACCCCATTTTATTGTGATGTAGATGTATACGCATAATTGGTCTGATAAATGATGTTATGAGAGCTACAAAAAGAGGAGAATTGGCTCATATATTCTTTGGCCTGTACGAAGAATATTTAGAGCAATACCAAATTGAGTGCAATTTTATTGTAGAACTTCGAGAAAATATTAAATAGTTTAGATCGTTCTTTTAAAAGGTGCACTCAAGTACATCTGGAATAATCATCAATCAAAGTAACAACCGACATAATATCCTCGTTAACAAACTGAGAGGGATTGAGACCCCATATATCAGAATGAACAAGATCAAATAGTCGTACAAAAATCTTACATAGTTTGGTTTGGAAAACTAGTAAGGTGATGTTTTCCATATTGACATGCTTCACATTTTAAAATAACTTGGACACAAGACGATAGGAGCTGATGAAAAAGATGTTGATGCCACTGAAGCAGAGAAGCCTTTGCTTAAACACACATTCAATCTAGGCCTGTAAGCAAAAACCAACCGAACTGTCAAACCGAACCAAACCAAACCAAACCGCACGGTTTGGTTCGGTTTCAGTAGGCCACGGTTCGGTCACGGTTTTGATTTTAGAAAAACCATACGGTTCGGTTTGGTTCATGGTTTTATGTGGCAAACCGAACAGAGTCGAACTGAACCGTAGTGTATAAAAATAGTGTATAAAAATATTTAATTTATTTTTATATTTTAATCTTTGCATAAGACTCATAGTGAACCGTAGTGTATTTATATTTCATTAAACTATTAATTACATCTCATATTATATTTTTATATTTCATTAAACCGTAATGTATTTATATTTTATATTCCCAAAGTGCGGAACTCTCCTGGACGGCTGAAGCTAGGTTTTCTGAATTGCTCCACGCTGTTGATTTCTCCTCATCCCGCCGACGCCGAGTCGCCGCTCCTCATTCCGTCGGGCGTTGGCCACCGCGCTCATCGCAGGTGAGCCCTCTTCCTCTTCTCTATAATCAGCTTTCATTGTTCATATTATCTTCTGGACTCATTTCACAGGCAAGCCCGTCCAGCACAGATCTTGCTTCTTGTGACACTTGATAGAGTAATTTTTGTCCTATGCATACTTCTCTAATCTAGATCTTTCTCCAAACAAACAATGTTGATGAATATTTCATTTTTCATTCATGTTTTCAGCTTGAATAACAATACATCTAAGTTGTCTACTTTTTTTTTTATATATTATTGGTTAATTCAAAGATTTGATTTTGGAGTCCTGAAATGGTTAGGTGATAGGAAATTAGGAAATGTGTTCACTGTTCAGGCATCACTTGCATCACATTATTTAATTCATGTTTTCAGCTTGTATCACATTATTCAAACCACCAAAACCGAACTGTGTCGAACCATTCAGTTCGGTTTGGTTCAGTTTTAATGTTTTGGCAGTTCGGTTCGGTTCCAAATTTTTGGAACCACATATGGGTGGTTCGGTTTAAAATTTTACTGAAAAATCAAACCAAACCGAACAATTACAAGCCTAATTCAATCCATCCCAGTAACACAAGCATACACCGGGGTTAGGATGCTTCACAGAGAAAGTGGGAAGAGCATTCATGTAGCAACCCCCCCCCCCCCCCCCCCCCCCCCCTCTCAAACACATTCAATCTCAGTAACAATTGTCTTCTTTGAATGAAGGTCCTGAAAATAACAATGAGTTAGAATGAGACACAACATTGTAAATGTTTTATAAGTGCACCACCGGAAAATAAATTACAAAGAAAATTAGGACATATAAAGTTTCATTCAGTTTGAGAAGGGAGATGATAGTAACAACTCCAGTTCCACAAGCAGGAGCAGGAGAGTCATCAAACACAAACACGGGTGGTAGTCGGTTATGCCTTTCGAGGCGAGTAAACGAAAGAGAGTTTTCGTTCATATGATTGGTGGCACTAGGGTTGATGAGTCACTTACCTTGATAAGCAAAACACTCGCTGGAGGCAAATTGCTTAGAAGAATTAATCAAAGCCTCAATATTCACAAAGGAGAACCATTTGTCAGACCTGTAAGCCTTCGTGGAAGTGGTCTGAGAAGAAGGCTCAAATGTAGCAGTGCTGGCATGTGATTGATGTTGGAGATTAGGATGCTTCACAAAACAACATTCGATAAGATGACTAAGTTTACTACAATGCGAGAAAAGAGGGTGATTCCTCCCATGTCGGCTAGTGCAGCCACCACAGCCATGCTGTGCTCTGCGACCGACAACATGAGGATAATTCTCAGAGGGTGGACCATAGTTGTAGATATCAGCCGACATTTCTGACATGTTGTTCGACATAAAGGTTTGGGACCTAAAACACCACATTATCGATTAATTTTAGTCGTAACGTTCTGGAAAAAAACGGGCCGATATATCGGCTGTAACCGCTATATCGGTCCAATAAAACGGCGATATATTCGATATTTTATTAAAAAATATTTTTTTATTTTGCTTTGCTGCCTTATTGCCCCTGCTGCCTTGCTGGTTGTGGTTGCTTCTCTGGTAGCTTCATCCTCGCTGGTTGTGGTTGCTTTGTATGTTAAATGTTTCATATACTTTTAATATTTAGAAGTTCAATAAGTTGTAAAATAGTTAGAATTGTGGCATGTATATCAAAAATAACATTTAATTATATATATAATTAATTAAATATTAAAATCCGATATATGAAATATCCCCGATATATAAAAAACCGACATGAAAACCCAAACCGACGTGTCCCCGACATCCGACATACATGGAGGGGTGGCTATCAAAGTCGACTCAGGAAGTTTTTCAATGCGGAGACACGAGTAACAGTAGCTTCCAATGTGGGAATGTCAGGTTCTACCAATATATGCTGACGTATCATCTCGTAGGACTCAGGAAAACGGAGAAGATAACAAGCAACAAGAATCTCCTGAGAATGCTTATGCTGGGAATCAAGGTCAGCAGAGAATAAACGATGTTGGAGAAATTCTGTGTTGAGAGACTAGACTTCCTGGCGAGCAACTTCAGAAGGGAGGGTTGGTCGAGCAAATAGATCCAAGTAGAGGGTATAAATGCGAGATGTTTTTGCACCTTTGGAGTGAAGAGAAACAAGATGATCTCATGCAGCCTTTACGAGTCATCATGTCTGATAGAGAGCAAACATTAAAAAAATGTTTGCAAGTCACGTGCAGACAAGAGCATCACTGACGTCTCAGTCAGTTTAGGTGGGAGATGTAGGGTCAGAATGTGAGATGGTGTCTTTTGTATTGAGATTGTAGAAGCAAGGTGAATGAGACACTCCAATCAACATAATTGAGTCAAGTTAGCTTGGATGTCGTCCCAAGATTTCCAGAGACTTTTGAAATGAGTGTGGGTGGAGGAGCTGCCACAATGGGAGCCAGAGGGAGCACAAGAGTCTCCATAGGCCAACACTAATGAAAGTGGGAATTACGGGGAGGAGAAAAAATGGCGATGTATGGTGCTCGGCAAGGGCCGAGCGAGGTCTCCAAGCCGAGGAGGTCCAGCTGCGCCTATAAAAAGGAAAGGGGGTGGCAAGCTGTAGTCGATGAGCTGAAGGATGCGCACAAAACTTTGCGAGCTGAAGGTGCTCGACAACCTCAATCGGCGAGTTGAATGTCACAAGAAGAGGATGTCACACATAGAAGACTAGCAGAGAATCGAGGTCGCATGGATGCCGCATGGGAGAATGTGTGGACTCAGTGAGCTAAAGATTGGTCAGACGAGCTGAATGTCGTGAGTTAACTTGCACAGATGAAGGTGCGGGGTGAACTAGCAGTGGTGGGATTTAGTTGCAGGAGGCGTAGCTCGCATGAAACTAAATGCTCAGTCGTGCAGGGGAGTTCGATCTGCTAGAAGCAACATGCTTATGACCGAGACCAGAGAGCTCTTGCATAAGGTATGAAGTATTCACACGAGACCGGAGGGGTTTGTGTGAGATCAGGAGTATTCACGTGAGAGTAAGCAAGAAAGAGCAGGGAAAAATTTCATCAGACTCTAATACCATGTTAGTGTTTGAGAATTTCAAGTACAAAAATAAGTTATTTCAATCTAATCTATTACAATGAATCTACCTCTTTATATATAGTAGATGGGACACAACAATCTACATTTGGAAATGTGAGACTAACTACAAGGAGGAATATACAATATGCTGATATATGGGCTTGTGTAATTGAGCTTTAACAAGGAACAATGAAACCGAGCAGTAAACACTCACAAATGACAGAGTCGTAGGTAAAGGTGCGGAGATCTGGTGTCCGTAAAAGCAATGACGGTGATCTAGGGGGATGGTAGCTTCTATATGGTGGTCGACGGGGAGGTAGGTGCTTTTTGTGCGATGGACATTGGGATTAGGGTTGTTGGCTGGAGGTTGTAGGTGGAAGAGAGGGTGGGAGTCTGTAGGCCTGCAATCGGTTGTAGTGGGGGTGCCTGAAAGGTCGTAGGAGGAAATCCATGGGGGAAGAGGCGGATTTGGCTGGATGATGCCCCAAAGTGCTCGCCAGTAAATTGCTGGGCGGGGAAATGGGGATCGGCGGTTTGATAGCCTTGGTTAGGCGGTTTGAGGTGTGTTAGGGTGAAGGAAGGGGGACTGGCTGTCTGGTGGTGTGCGGTTTGTGGGGGTGGGGGTTATGGATTGGTGGCTAATGGTAGAGTTGTTAGCTAGGGTTGGGAATGAAGATGGAGGATGCGGGTGGCTAGGGAAAAACAAGGAAACATGGGTACAAGCCCAAGGAGTTATCATCTTAGGGTTTCATGGAGTCAAAACCACGAGAAATCACCGGATTCTGGCAAGATTATTCTCCAAAATCTTTATCAAATTTTCAAACCAGTCTTCTCACACTTATTTATATTAAACATACTTAAGGTAATCATTGTGGACGACTATGATTGACCATACATGATAGTTGTTTGGTCTCACTAAAAAAACACAAAATACATAGAAATATCCAAACATCTCTCTAGAGGTGCCGCGGACTGGGATCGTCCAATGACGATCTGATCAATGCCTCCTGCGAGAATAGGCGTGCACTAGCCCATTGTGCGATGGCCCGTGCTCGAAGTGTGATCCCATCAAGCTATATAACTCTTATAGCACTAGCACTTCTGAAAACACGTGATTACATTGAAAACTATAGACTTTCATTTCTTATACTATATTTCAAGAGATTTATGTTGTATAATGATGCTTTCTAGACGTGGGGCATAATATAACTGTGGTTAAAATATAAACAAAAATGATTCAATTTAATTAAAATCAGATCTACTGTAACTCTAGACAATTTAACATAATTACTTTTGTTATATAACTAGGAAAAAATCTTGAAAGATACAATGTAGTTGATTTTTTTAATTATTGAGTTTGTTTAAAGTTTAAACCAAAATTAAGGTTATGATTAAATTTTTATTCCAAACCGTTGCTACTAAAATTAATCAGCATGGGCATATATGAAAATTTAACTTAAATGCCAATGATTGCATTTTATTAGTACAAGGATTAACAGCATTATTATTCTAAGAACATTAAACAAAGTTAATATAATGTGTTTACATATTTTCTTACGTTTCCAGAGTGTTGTTGTTTAGATATTTTTGCGTTATCAATATTTGTTTCATTAAAGGGTTTATGCAATAAAAAACTAAAATTCATCAATTTTTTTGAGAAATATTATAACATCCTCCTATTAGGACTATTAGCTGATGCGGAGCATAGACGATGACTGGTAGTGGATGATGAGTTTTCGGCCCATTCTGGGCTAATTTGGCGACTTTCCATATATGACGTGCCCGGATCAACGATCGGACTCCGCAGATGTGTTCGTATTCGCGTTACGAATCAATTTGACATATTAGTTTATCTTTTTTACATTTGTTTTGATGTATTTGAGTGACCCCACCTCCGGCCAATCATAGCCGTCGATGGTGGGATGCCCTAGCCTCCTTTTTATTATAAATAGATCACATAGGAGCTGATTATTGACATTGCAGATTTTGGTGATTGTATTCCCGGAATCCCGCGATCCCGCCACGGTGTCGACTCCGTGGAACCCTAGGTGAGGACTCCTAGGTTGGTATCTTCCTCCCCAACCCTTCCCCTAACCCTAGACCACTTTCTCCCCCTCCAGAATCCCCTGCCGCCGCCCTCAGCCCCCCAAAACCCCAGCCACCAGTGGCTGGCCTGCTGTCCAGAATTCCAGCCCTTCTCTATAGCACAATTTGATGAAATATACTATTCATTCCTATAGTTTCTTCTCCCAATTGAAAGCTGCCGGCCCACTGCCTTCTCAGCAAACCACCGCCGCCTAACTACTCCCCCCCCATCCAGCCGCACCACCCTCCAATTGCTGGAGCCACCGCCGCCCATCCTTGCCTTCCTAGACCACCGCCGCCCATCCTTGCCTTCCTAGACCACCGCCGCCCATCCTTGCCTTCCTAGACCACCGCTGCCCCTCCAAACTCCTTCCCCAGCCGGCCCTAATTCCAGCCGCCGGTCCATCTGACTCCCCTCCTCATCCCGGATCAGTCCAGATCTGGGAATTTCAGCCCCCGATCCATCGTTCCCCCCACCCGTACGTCATCCCTTAGCCCGGATCCGGTACCAAACATCGGATCCATCCATCCTTCGCCCGGACCCATACCTACGCGGCCGAATCTATCCATTTCCGGTCCGTTTTCACCTTCCACCGCCATGGACAGCCACCTACGTCGCTTTCCCGCCTTCGGTTCCACCTCGGATCGTCATCCACGCATCTCCGACTCCGGATTCTTCAGTGCCTTGGTCAGCCTACTACTTTGTGAGTCTTATTTGTATTGAGATATTTTATTCAACATTTTATATTGGATTGGACTCTTGTACTTGTTTTGAATATCTTGCATGATAGTTGTTTGTTAGATTATTATTGTGATTTGCAGGATTTATTCGTCGTACGCTCTTTGCTTTGGCCCTCCACGCAGAGGAAAGTCTAAGTTTGTTTTCGCCCTAATAAAATATTCTGCCTTGCATGTGAATTATCTGTGTGAGATGTTATTATTTATTATCTAATTTGTGACTAATCCGCCGGGCTTTGCATAACATGTAGGGTTAGGTCGCAGATTTTCCGCCGCCTATAGATTCGCCCTACGTCAATTGGTATCAGAGCTAGGTTGCGCGCATTTTTCGATGCACAGTCGTAGAGTCTATAGGTTTCATTATGTCTAGGTGTCACAATTATTCCTCCCCTCACTTTGGAGGTCTCGAGTCCACTTGCACCCGCCCACATAGATCCCCTTCAGGGAGATTCTCACGATAATACAAAAATTATTCGCGAACGCAGTACACCACTTCCAGGGATCGTGTTGGCCCACCGATACGATTCCACTATGCTAGAGACGATCAATAGGATGATTGTCGTCGTTCTTATCCGTACACGCGAGCGGATCGTGTTGATCCTTCGACACGACTCGATTACCTTAGGGATGATTATTATGAGGATCGTCGTTCCGAGAGAGATCTTGAGAGTCAGTTTCGTATTGCTGCCCCTCCCTTTGACGGCTCATCGAGTCCCGAGTCTTTCAGTTATTGGCTCGTGGATATGTAGTATTATCTTGATCATTTTGAGGTATTCGGTGAGCGTCGCGTCAAGTTTGCGAAACTTAGACTTTTAGATCAGGCGAGAGCTTACTGGTCTAGCGAGAGAGGACCCGTGAGCGAGACCATCTACATCGCATCACTAGTTGGGTGGACATGAAACGTATATTGTGTCAGAGGTATCTTCTGTCGTCGTATCAGACTCGCTTGCTCGACCAATTATTTTCCCTTCAGCAAGGATCCATGTCCGTCGCTGAGTACAAGGATCGCTTTGATGAGTTAGTTGTGAGGAGCGATATCCGAGAGGACCCAGTCATGACCTCTTGCAGATTTCGATCCGGCCTTCGCTCAAACATTCGTACTAAGGTGGTTTATCATAGCTCAAAGTCTCTCGAGCAGACGTATCGGCTTGCCCTTCGTTACGAACAGTCTTTGAGATCCGCAAGAGCTGGTCGGTTGGATCCTCACTTTGACCTCTGTAGTACGAGCTCCCCCCACACCGAGTACACCACTCTGCCTATCATTGTTCCGTCCGACATGGCAGAAATGATACCTGATGCAGATTGCTCTCACCCCAGTGAGTGACCTACCTCTTGTTTCTGACCCGTCTCTCGTGTCCCCGACTGAGAGTGAGCCTGAGCGACCTCCTGAGCCTATAGTGTTGTGCCCCTCACACACACCACCACCTCTGGCATGTCATAGGTTGATTAACACCCCTACCCTGGACTCACGTCTTGACACCACACCCACAGACCTATTCTTGAGCGTAGATCTATGTCGCTCTCTCATTGTCATAACCCTAAGTCACATCACGACCAAGAGCCCAGAGACTAGTGTTGATCTCGTAGTGGCCATGTCATCCATTCATGGGGACATTACCCCTTATGTTGGTGCTCATTTGGAGGAACTTAAACCTAGTGATGAGTTCCATGACTAGCCCCCAGTTGAGCCTCCTGATGATCCACCACATCCTGGTGAAGATGAGATTCAGGTGAGGCGCTTGTTTACGAGTTTCGAGTTATTGACGTCTCTTTACCTATCATCTCTGGCCTTGCCCCAGAGGTTGGGTCGTGAGCGGAGTAAGACGTATGTAGGGCCTACCTTGAGCACACTAGAGCCTACTCATATTTTGAGGACCTACTTTATGACACATCTCACTCGTGATGAGTTTTGGGACACACCACCCGCTGACCCACCCAATGAGTTTCTTTTTTGTCGGAGACACTCACCACAAGCTAGAGCCACGTCCTCTAGTTAGTGTACTCGATTTTCACTCATGTGGTCGCCTCCTTCGCGATGACTTTTCATACACACACCCAGGTGAGCCCCCTGACGTGTCACGTTCCCTGAGAGACACTTGGATCTTTACGAGCTCGTATTTGAGTATAGATGTCTCACGAGATCATCTGAACACTCGTCATACACGGGATGAGTTTTTCTACACTCCCCCGAGAGAGCCTCCTGATAGGTCACCTCCTTTGATAGATTTTCATGTCATTAGATTTTCTCATAAAAAGCATGTAGTGTCGGTCATGTTTCATTTGCATCATTTGCATGAGTATGTTGATTCGTTTCTTCATCATTCGCATAAGTCTGTTGTGTTGTTTGTTCATCGTTTGCATGTATGTCATGAGTCGGTCCGACGAAAAATCCATATTGGTAATAAATCTTGTAAATCACATGCGGATGTTCACTGACAAGTGCAGGTACTTCATGAAGGCGAGCAGGTGATGGTGAAAATCTGTGTTGTGAGGCTCCGTGAGAGGCTTGCTAAAAGCATGAGCATTAGGCGAATGGATCCATATATAATCATGAGACAGATCAAAGCAAACACATACGATCTTGATATCCCTGCAAGTATGGGTATCCATCTGGTATTTAGTGTTGAAGATATGACGCCATACTACGAGCCTCGCGAATATGTGGACCCAAGCAGTGGGGACTTCCAGCCGCCCACACCTCCACTCTCGCTGCCTTACCACCCTCATAGCCCACCCACGTCTGACACCCACCCACCTGGGGACTCATCTTCTTTGGTTCTACCTACGGCGCCGCTGATCGCACCGGGATCCACCACTCGTGAGTTGAGCGTTGAGAGCTTCATGGAGACTAGATTCCGCCAGTGCATTCCTACCACAGATGTTGGTGACACTTGGGTACTTGCAGCAGAGCGTGATCGATTCACCCCTGGACTTCGACTTCAGTACGACCGTCTCCATTTACCGGAGATGACAACTTTTCAGTTGGGGAGAGTCGATTGGCGGGGGCACTCTTCCATCGACGACACTTGTGCGACCTCTGGTGGACCACTTCGAGTTTTACCTGGCATACATCGAAAGAATTCCGATCCCAATTCATCGGGAGATGAATTCTTTCAAGCCGAGGAGATTGATGCGGAGCATAGACGAGGACTGGTAGTGGATGATGATTTTTCGGCCCATTCTGGGCTGATTTGGCGACTTACCATATATGGCGTGCCCGGATCGATGATCGGACTCCGCAGATGTGTTCGGATTCGCGTTGCGAATCAATTTGACATATTAGTTTATCATTTTTGCATTTGTTTTGATGTATTTGGGTGGCCCCACCTCCGACCAATCATAGCCGTCGATGGTGGAATGCCCTAGCCTCCATTTTATTATAAATAGATCACATAGGGGATGATTATTGGCATTGCAGATTTTGGTGATTGTATTCCCGGAATCCCACGATCCCGCCACGGTGCCGACTCCGTGGAACCCTAGGTGACGACTCCTATGTTGGTATCTTCCTTCCCAAGCCTTCCCCTAACCCTAGATCACTTTCTCCCCCTCCAGAATCCCCTGCCGCCGCCCTCATCCCCCCCCAAACCCCGACCACTTTCTTCTCCCAATTGAAAGCTGCCGGCCCACTGCCTTCTCAGCAAACCGCCGCCGCCTAATTACTCCCCCCCATCCAGCCGCACCACCCTCCAATTGCTGGAGCCACCGTCGCCCATCCTTGCCTTCCTAGACCACCGCCGTCCCTCCAAACTCCTTCCCCAGCCGGCCCTAATTCCAGCCGCCGGTCTCCACTGCCGCCAGCCCTCCCCCACGTGGAACCACCATCTGACTCCCCTCCTCATCCCGGATCAGTCCAGATTCGGGAATTTCAGCCCCCGATCCGTCGTTCCCCCCACCCGTACGTCATCCCTTAGCCCGGATCCTCTACCAAACATCGGATCCATCCATCCTTCGCCCGGACCCATACCTACGCGGCCGAATCTATCCATTTCCGGTCCGTTTTCACCTTCCACCGCCAAGGACAGCCACCTACATCGCTTTCCCGCCTTCGGTTCCACCTCGAATCGTCATCCATGCATCTCCGACTCCGGATTCTTTAGTGTCTTGGTCAGCCCACTACTTTGTGAGTCTTATTTGTATTGGGATATTTTATTCAACATTTTATATTGGATTGGACTCTTGTACTTATTTTGAATATCTTACATGGTAGTTGTTTGTTAGATTATTATTGTGATTTGCAGGATTGATTCGTCGTACGCTCTTTGCTTTGGCCCTCCACGCGGAGGAAAGTCTAAGCTTGTTTTCTCCCTAATAAAATATTCTGCCTTGCATGTGAATTATCTGTGTGTGATGTTGTTATTATTTATTATCTAATTTGTGACTAATTCGTGGGGCTTTGGATAGCATGTAGGGTTAGGTCGCAGATTTTCCGCCGCCTATAGATTCGTCCTGCGTCATTACCCTTTTGATTAATATATTCCAAGGAAATATCTTTGACGTCCCCCAAAAGCTGGTTAAACATACATTAGCACTTATATCTTGTTTAATTTTAATCTGCACTAGAACCCAGTGCCCACAATAAAATATGCATCTAAGCTCACACTATAAAGGTTCTTGAACTCATGGCTATAGTTAGGCAAGATTTAAATCTTGAATCTGAAATTGATTATAAGACCATATTTCAACAAAATTTGAATAAGAGTTTGAGGCTCCGTTTGACGTGGCGTTTTTGCTCTGGTGAGTTTGGACAAAAACGTTGCCGTCATATAATGTATGTTTGGCATGACTACGGTTATGACCGCCATAAAAAAAACTAGTTTTGAACATTAAAGTGGATAAAGTTCCTTAGGTGATGTCGAGCGTTCACGAACGACAGTTCATAGCCACCGTGTTCACGGCCACCACCGCCGTGCCAAACAGAGCCTGAATTTATTCCTCGTTTCAAAAGTCCGTTAATCTGACGAGCTGAAATTGATAAATCAATAAAACTATATGATAATATAACTCTTGTTGAGGTCTCTTGCAAAATTAAGTCAATGTTCATGAATCCATTTGATATCGATTTTATTTTTGCTCTTCATTTCTTTTTTTATACATGAACATAAATGAGCTTATTGCTGAAGTTACAAATTTGTTGAGGATAGTTTCTTTCATAAAAATGTGAAAAATCTAATCTCCCTTATTTGGTTGAATCCAAAGGCTCAATTCGTTACAGTTAATCTTTAAGCAATTTGTTTGTCTTTCCTTAAAGAAGTAATTTGTCATAAAACCAGAGATCTCTTATTTAAATAAAAACAGTATTTGCTATTTTTCAGTAATTAGAATTACTATTATTTTAAATATCCCCCACCCCTTTCTTATGATTGATTAGAACATATTTATAAAGAAGCATTTAGGTATGTTAGCGTTATCTTACCAGCATTATATCATATTGCACTATTCATTAGTTGCATATATATATGACAAGCATGAAATTATTCACATTAAACAATTGCTGTCAACTGATTTGAGTAAAAAAACTTGTTGTTAACAATACGAGTTTTAGTGAAGTGGGCATATGCGGAATACAAACTAGCCATAATATAACGGTAGCCTTTATAAATCAAATGCTTGAAAAATAAGATGATATGCGGTCATATAAAGAATCTTAATTTGATGTAGTCATAAAAAAACAAATTGTTTGCATTAAGAAGATAGACCTAAATATTGATTTTTTTACCTAAATACTAATTTGATTTATCTTTTTACTTAATTTTAATACAACTCTTCATGTACATGTTTAGGAATTATGATATGTTTTTCTATCATGAAAAGTTTGATTTGTCCTTGTATTTTTATACAATTGTTGTCGAGGAAATTCTTTTTCAATTCTCTGCACTTATTTTCTTTATTCCTATTTTTGCTTCTTCAACAACGAAGCAACAACATTGAGAAGAGAAAAGAGGACTAAGTGATTGTAAAATAATTATCAACATAATTTTATTAATATAATATTTATAAATTTATTATTTTATGAACATAAATAAAATTATCGACATACACATTCTTTCAAACAACATTGCAAACACGGTTTTTTTTTACTTTAAATGATTTCCCAACCACTTTGCAAAACATTTAATTTTTTCAGCACTGCTTCTCCCAATACCGGGTCTCTGACACATGTTATGAGTTGTAGTGGATTATTAGATGGAGAATTTGGGTGAGCCTACAATGTACATTTTTCTTTACTTTCCACATTTATCTCATCCATTTAACTTGCCTCCTTGCTACCATCACTCTTTGCTCTCCGCTTTATTTTCTCTATTTACTCTCTTTGTGACCTCCTCTTTACCTTCACAATTCTCACTTTGCTCATCACCAGCCGCCACCCCTTTGTCTTCCCTTCTTTATTGTCTTTTTTGAATCCCCTCCTTACACCCCGCATCATAAAATTTTTATTCCAAAGAGGGTGGTAGAAATTACTGAAATCTAGAGCAATAACAGAATATTACTTTGATGCCACATTTACTCAATAGAATTGAGGAGAGAGAATGAATTTGCAAGAAAGCAAAATAAAGATACCATACAATGAATTGGGGAGTTGTTACCAAATTCTAGGGTCAATATGGAAATCCTTCGCAGATTCTTCAAGGGGGAAAATCCCTAGGAAGAAAAAGTTTTGTATTCATCATCAATTGAACGTAGAATCCAAAGGAAATTTGCTAAATCTAAGAGCAATTGCAGGAATTTTACTTTAATTGACGCAGTATAATTGAGAAGAGAGAAGGAAATTGCAAGAAAGTGAAGATACCAATTAACAACGAATTTGGAAGCTGTTTTTGGTCGAGTCCGACGAGATACGGATTTTTAATGATGTGAATCTTTTAGCAAATTCTTTAACCGGGGAAATCACAGAGAAGAGATATTTGTATTCACCATGAATTGAACTAAGTATACCTGTATTTATAAAAATAGGATTACATGATCTTATTCCAGGTAAGTTTATATACAAAACAATACCTAAATAACATGAACAAACCTTATCCTTGTTCAAACTTAAATAAAATTTAGCCAAAATAAACAATGGTCAAGAAAAGAGATTCAAGTATTTTCCGATTCGGTACTCTTCTATGGTGTGGTTCGACCCTTCGGATTTGCCTTTTTCCACTACTTCCAAATGTTCTTTTTTAAATTTGATCTTTAATCACTAAGATGTAAATGCAGGCCTTCTCTTTGGACTTCAATTTGAGGGCACATGTGAAAATACATTCAGAAGAAAACTATCATCTCTGCCCATATCCAGATTGCCGCAAGAAATATACAAATGAAAGCAAACTGAAATCTCATATCAAAACACATCATGAAAAGGTATTATTATTATTTATATTATCACGTACACCGGGCACACCTTAAGACATGTGCCTCCAATTTATGAAAAATCTCTTTTTTTTTGTACTAAGTCAGCTTTTTTTAAATGGTTCGTTATTAAAGGCTCATGGCGCACCAAGGCGCAAAAGGGTTTTGGAGCCTTGGCGCAGACGCACGCCTGACGAGGGCAAAACACAACCACATCCATTTTTAATAATCAACATCAAATATCAGTTTATCTTCTTGATCAGATTGTTCATCTATTCTACTCATTAATCATTCTGTTATGCCCCCGAACGCATTACGATTCACGGGACATCAATAGTTCGACGACCAAAGGAGGCCACAAGGAGCAACGGGGCTGAACCATCCGGTTCAGCCCCCAATCACTAAAAGAAGGCCTGCGGGGCTGAACCACACGGTTCAGCCCCTTTGAGGGGGCCGGCCGGCCCCCTCTAGTCCCGGGGTATTTATAACCCCGGGACTCTCCTGGATGGGTATGCAGATTATTATTCAGGTATTCCCCCTTCTTCCTTCTCAACCCTAACCATAATCTCTCCTTCTCTAGATCTCTTTCAATCTCGCTCTCTTCCTTCTACGTTCATAACATTTGGTATCAGAGCAATCATCCTAAGTCCATGGTGACCACTCGCACGCAAGAAGACGCCGCACAACTAGCAGCCCTAGAAGAGGGTTATACCGGATTGACGGATATGGTGGCGGCGATCGAGGAAAACATGAGGACGTCCACGAAGCAAATGGTAGAACCGCTCGACGCCCGCATGGAGGAGATCAAAGCCCTCCTAACACAGAATTTGAGGGGAAAGGCGGCGGCGAACGACGAACCCGACAGAAACACTGGACGCACGTCTCCGCACCGCGCATCTGACGAATAGCGGCCTGATCTACGCGCAACAGCGGCAGGGTCCCGATCGGCGCAGTGGGGGCTTCTGCGGGGCTCGTCCGACTCGTGTAGGGCCTCGGTTGCCTGGAACGAGGCCGACGCAGATCGATCAGTACCGTGGGAGGGCGGATTGTTTCCCATGCCAGCTGGGGGGCTCCCAGACGGAGCGTCCGGCTCGGGTACGACCTCCGCCGCCTGGATCGAGCCCGACACCGGCCGCAGGGGAGGATGGCGCACCGGAGAGGGTTCGGCGGGTACTTTCCGACCGACAGGAGTTTCAGGCCCCACAATCGGAGGAGTTGCGTGTCTTCTTCCGCTCCCTCGAGCTTTCGGACCCAACGCAGGCCACAGAAACAATGGGGCAATCAGCCACCACAGGTCGGAATCCAAGGAGGAGGACCTCATTTCGGAGGTGGACAAGGGGTCGAACGACTTCAACAGACAACACATCAAGGAGGGATGGACTTTCGCAGACCCCCGGGGCTACTGAACCCTCCCGCAGAGCATCGCAGACCAGCAGGAGGTGGACAGGAGCAGGGTGCGTACAGACAGGTGAACCCGAAGGCGTACATGCCACCGAAGCGCACACGCTTGAATTTTCCAATGTTCAAAGGCGTAGACGTCTTGGAATGGGTTCAGGAGGCCGAATTATTCTACACTTATCAGGAGATTCCCGAAGAGCAGTGAGTACAACTCGCGTCCTTCCATCTCGAGGGCGACGCATTCCAGTGGACACAGTGGTTCTTGAGGGGCCGAGGCTACGCACCCTGGGCCGAGTTTACTGAGGGATTCACCGCCCGCTTCGGTCCGTTGGAATATGAGTACTTCGAGGCTTTCTTCAGAAATTACGACAGAAGGGAACGGTAACGGAGTACCGTACGTAGTTTGAAAAGCTGACAAACAGGGTGCGATGGGAAGAGAAGACACTACTGAGCTGCTACATCTCCGGGCTGAAGGATCATCTGCGTGATGAAGTCCATGCTTACATGCCCCGAAGCCTGAGTCACGCCATCAGCTTGGCACGGATCCAAGAGGAACGTTTCAATAGGCAGAGGAACCACACTACCGTGCGAGCTACGACAACCCCGACACCCGCGAGGAGAGACCATCCGGCACCTGGCCAACCGACGGTGACGTGGCTGATATGGCCTGAGCTTCAGGCGAGGAAGGAAAAAGGGTTGTGTTTCAATTGTGATGAGAAGTATGGTCTGGGGCACAAGTGTCAGAAGATCCAGATTTTCATGCTAAGAGAGGAGGACGAGGATGAAGAAACCACCGAGGTGGAACTAGAGGAGGATTTGGATCTGACAAAATTCAGGGTGTCTATACAGGCAATGGAGGGGTGTACGACCCCCCTCACTATGCGCATAGCGGGGAAAGTAACCCAGGAGAGGGTTACAATTCTGATTGATAGTGGGAGCACCCACAACTTCATCAACCCAACCGTGACAATGAAGGTGGGACACACAGTAGATCGTGGCGCCGCTTTCCAGGTCATGGTTGCAGATGAGAGCAAACTGATGTGTGAAGGGGTGATGAGGGGAGTAGAGCTGCGGATATAGGGGTACACTTGCCACACCGACGTCTACCTTCTGCCCATCCGAGGATCTGATATGGTATTAAGAGTCCAGTGGTTGAGACAGTTGAAGAGAGTCACCTTCGACTGGGACCAGATGACCATGGTGTTCATACAGCTTGGAAAGGATTACTGCCTTCACGTCCTCAAATCATCTCCACTGAAGGAGATCTCTATCAGGAGTTTGGAACGTCTGGGCGAACAGGGAGGCTCGATGGCGATGATCATGGGACTAGCAACTTCCCCTCATATTTCATCAGAGGTACCGGAGCAGATGCGACCCGTGTTTATCCAGTACGAAGATGTCTTCCAGGAGCCGCACACACTTCCTCCGCCGAGGTTCAGAGACCACGCGATTCAACTCAAGGTGGGGTCGGAGCCCACCAACATCAGACTGTACCTCTACCCGCACATACAGAAGGCGGAGATCGAGCGTAGCGTTAGAGAGATGCTCGCTGTCGGGATCATCCGTCCTAGTACCAGTTCCTTCTCTTCACCCATCATTCTAGTAAAGAAGAAAGACGACTCATGGAGGTTCTGCGTTGATTACCGAGGCCTCAATAGTTCTACAATCAAAGACAAATTTTTCATCCCCATGATTGAGGAGTTGTTAGATAAGATACACAGGGCGTGCAGATTCACCAAGCTGGACCTGCGTTCCGGCTACCATCAGATTCAGATGCGGGAGGACATCATTAAGACCGCTTTCAGGACCCATAATGGACATTACGAGTTTCTCGTGATGCCTTTCGGGCTATCCAACGCCCCGTCCACATTTCAGACCGTGATGAACGAGATCTTTTGTCCGCTTCTATGTCGTTTAGTGTTGATCTTTTTCGACGACATCTTGGTCTACAGTAACAGTTGGGAGGAGCATCTGGAGCATGTGAAGCAAGTTCTCACCATATTGCGCCAACATCAGCTATACGCCAAGCAGTCCAAGTGCTCTTTCGGCCAGGCGGAGGTTGAGTATCTGGGCCATCTTGTTTCGGCACATGGAGTTCGGGCCGACCCCCACAAAATTGAGAATATGGTAACTTGGCCTCGTCCTACGACAATTTGGGCTTTACAGGGATTCCTAGGTCTCACGGGCTACTACCGTCGGTTCGTGAAGGATTACAGCAAGATCGCGAGACCGCCCACTCAGCTATTACAGAAGGAAGCCTTTGTATGGCAGGAGGACGCCGAGGCGGCTTTCCAGGCTCTAAAACGGGCCATGACGACTACGCCGGTCCTGGCTCTACCGGATTTCAGCAAGGAGTTTGTGTTGGAGACCGATGCGTCCGAGGTAGGCATTGGCGCAGTTTTGATGCAGCAAGGGAGACCCCTGACCTATTTCAGCAAGGCACTAGCTCCAAGGGCCCTGGGGTTGTCCACATATGAGAAGGAGGATCTAGCCATCATACACACGTTAGCCTTGTGGAGGCCATACTTGCTGGGACATCACTTCAAGGTTCACACAGACCACCAGAGTTTGAAACACTTCCTGGAGCAACGGTTAGCCTCCCCTCTTCAACAGAAGTGGGTGACCAAGTTGTTGGGCTATGATTATGAGATCATCCACAAGCAAGGGAAGGAGAACGTGTCCGTCAATGCTCTATCACGACTCCTGGAGAGCTCGCTCTCCCACATTTCGGGTCCCTTGATCGACTCCCTTGACGGCATACACGAAGAGGTGCAACAGGATCCCAAGCTTCGGATCATCGTGGATGCACTACGACAGGGGCAAACGACCACACCAGGGTACCAGTTACAGGGAGGGCATCTTTATTACCAGGGCCGAGTAGTCATTCCACCTACCTCAGCCCGGAGGACAGTTATGATGCATGAGTTCCATTCTTCTCCAATGGGGGGCCACACCAGCGTGTTCCGGACTCTCCAACGGCTGAGGGAGAATGTCATTTGGAAAGGTTTACGTCGCGACGTTCAGCAGTTTGTGCAACAGTGTGAGGTCTGCCAACGACAGAAATATGAAACCTCCCCATCGGGCTTGCTTACTCCGCTGGAAATTCCGCACAATATCTGGGACACGATCTCTATGGACTTCATAGACGGCCTACCCAAATCTCAGGGCAAGTCAGTCATCTTGGTCGTGGTCGACAAACTCTCGAAGTACCGGCACTTCCTCGCCATGAGCCACCCCTACACCAGGGAATCCGTAGCCGATTTTTTTGTTCGAGAGTTCGTTCGACTTCATGGCGTGCCCTGGTCTATCATTTCGGATCGCGATCCGGTGTTCATGAGCAAATTCTGGCGGGAGCTTTTTCAGTTACAAGGTACGCGGTTGCGCCTGAGCTCGACCAACCATCCCCAGACGGACGGCCAAACGGAGGTTCTCAATTGGGGTGTGGAGACATACCTACGATGCTTCGTGATGGACGTGCCACGTACTTGGACCCGCTGGTTACATTGGGCGGAGTACTGCTACAACACCTCTTATCATACAGCTAGCAAGCTTACCCCGTTTGAGGTCGTCTATGGCCGCCCTCCGCCATCCTTGGGTTCTTATGAGCCAGACAGCATAACTCTTCCAGCGGTCGACCACACATTGCGCGACCGGTATCGCACCTTGGCCCTCCTACGTGACAACCTCAAAGCGGCTCAAGACATGATGAAAGCACAGACAGACAAACATCGGACAGAGCGGGAATTCGCGGTCGGGGACGAGGTCTTCCTCAAACTCCAACCTTACCGGCAGCTCTCCGTCTCCCGCAGGGCGAATCAGAAATTGGCACCACGATACTACGGGCCGTTCCGCATTACTCAGCGGGTAGGACCGGTGGCCTATACCTTAACGCTTCCGGACGGCTCCCGTATACACTCGACCTTTCATGCATCCCTTCTCAAAAAGAAAATTGGCGATGCAGTTCAGGCGAGCCCTCTATTACCTGAAGCTACTACAACGGGGGAACTGTGGCCCTCGCCGGAGGAAATATTGCTAACCAAGTGGAAAAAGCGTGGCACTGAATATCGTCCCGAGATCCTGGTTAAATGGAAGAACTTGACAGCTGCACACAATACCTGGGTTGATCTGCTAGAGTTCCGCGAATTGTTTCCAGACTTCCACCTTGGGGACAAGCTGGTGCTTGATGAGGAGGGGAATGTTATGCCCCCAAACGCGTTACGATTCACGGGACATCAATATGTTCGACGACCAAAGGAGACCACAAGGAGCAACGGGGCTGAACCATCCGGTTCAGCCCCCCAATCACTAAAAGGAGGTCTGCGGGGCTGAACCACACGGTTCAGCCCCTTTGAGGGGGCCGGCCGGCCCCCTTTAGTCCCGGGGTATTTATAGCCCCGGGTCTCTCCTGGATGGGTATGAAGATTATTATTCAGGTATTCCCCCTTCTTCCTTCTCAACCCTAACCCTAATCTCTCCTTCTCTAGATCTCTCTCAATCTCGCTCTCTTCCTTCTACGTTCATAACGCATTCATTACTATCGTTTATATCTCTTGAAAAATAGAATCAATGCGGCCACTCACATCATATCTAAGTCTCAATACTCGATCATGTTTCACAAACACTAAATCATAAAAAAAATTATTGAGTCCTTGCATTATTTTTTTCTTTATTTTGAAAAAGTGTTTATAACAAAAATCTCACCCAGACCCGCCTTTTATGCTCCAAATGCGCAAAAAAGACGCACGAAGGTGTAAACCTCTGAGCCATTTGAGCCTTGAGCCTTAAGCGCGCCTTTAACAACATAAAATGGTTAACAATCATGTTTCCGGAAAAAGATTTAATTTGGAGTCATTTGAATTTATATAAGGACATTTTATTTGAATGTAAAAGATTATACTCCTATATGTTCTTCTAAGATATATTTTTAAGGTTAAATTTAAAATAAATGCCCCATCGACTCCAAATTGAGTTTTTTTTTTGGATTTCAATAATGCTTGATTGTATTACATAAAGGTCTAAACTATGATTTTTTTAGTAAATTTGCTTAGGTGGTGACCTCTGGCGTATTTAAAAAATTCTTTATTATTATGGCCATTTTTTTAATTCTGCATGATGTGAAATGCAGGCACATAGAATCACATTATCTATCATTCTAGAGTTCTAATTGATTGTAATCATGCAGAATGCAACAGCGAACAAGAGGCCGTCGTCAGAAAAGCTCCCCGTTGGCGCAAAGAGTAAAGAAAAGCTCGCCGTTTCCGGGAAGGTTCCTGAAAAGCACCACATTGCTAGGAAGGTTCCGGAAAAGCTCCGCATTACTGGGAAGGTTCCAGAAAAGCTCGGCATTGGTGGGAAGGTTCCGGGGGAGCTCCCGGTTGCTGCGAAGGTAGCTGCCGTATGTTCCCAGTCATCAGACCGGCCTTTTGGCTGCCCGTTCGCTGATTGCGGAAAAACCTACCTTCATGAATATAAACTGAACCTCCATTTAAAAACTCAGCATCCTAGTCATAATCCAGAGAAAAGTGAAAAGCTCGATAGCAGCGGTGATGCTCGAATTGCGAAAAGCAGTGCTTCCATGTCTAACTCCAAAAGGGGTAGGACCGATCCATCCCGGAAAATACTTCCGGACAAAGTTGCGAAGCGAAGAGACTCGAGCCCAGCTACGGTCGCTTCTAATGATGCCAGGAAACACCAGCCAGGCGACGAACTGGATGGAGACAGCGAGGAAACGGAAGGAGAAGATGAAGAGAATGGCTGGAGGTATCTCGACGCCAGCAGGGATGACGAAGAGACCGAGGAAGACGAAGATTGACGGGCGACCGAGTTTTGTTTTTTTGATGCAAATGCCAATGTGTAGAGCAAGCAAAGTAGCAGGCTTGTGCTTTTGATACATAATTTGATTCATTCATGTGGCAACAAATCTCATGGTTCCCTCAAAATGCAGAATATGAGCATTATAGATAGCCAGCAAACCCCCAAAGCCTCAGTTTTTTTTCTTTGTATCTTAAAATCCCCGGCTGCAATTCCATTCGTTTCATAATCTGTCTTCGATTATTCGTGCCCAGTTTTTATTTGACTTGATTTAAATTTAAATTTTTATTTGGCGGAGTGGCTATTGAACCTATTAAAATTTGAATTTTGTATAAGAACGGCTTCAACTAAGGCTCTGTTTGGCGTGGCGGCTGTGAATGTGGTATTAATGAATTGTCGTTCGTGATCGCCCGACCTCATTCAAGGAACTTCGCCCACTTTTATATTCAAAACTAGTCTTTTTTTTAGTAGTTGTCTTAATTGTTGTCATGTCAAACATACATTCTGTGATGGTGATATTTTTGTCCAAACTCACGGAAGCAAAAACAACGCGTCAAACGGAGCCTATATCACAGGGTTCGGGGGTGGTGCAGTGCAGTGAATGCACTGCACCGTGCAGTGCAGCGAATCGGACGGTTGAGCTGAGATGCGAGCGCGAGATGAGCTTTGCGCCGTGATTCGTGCATGCTTTCAGATGAGTGCACTGTGATGTGCATGTATCTCAACGTACTCGCAACTCAGCGCCACCGCTTGATCGTACTGCACGGTGCAGTGCATTCGCTGCACTGCACCACCCCCGGACCCTATATCACATGGCCATGAGATATTCTTAGGCCAGCAAAACTTTTTGTTCTTATATTTTATTATATTAAGCCATACTCGAAGTCACACCCAAATATTTGGATAAGATTATTGTAGAGGTTTACTATTATTATTATCATCCAACTTTTTTTTAATGCTATGAGATTTTAAGTACCATTTAAAAATGTGATTCAAGTATCATTTTTTGGTGCGTTCAATATTCATTACTCTGTGTGCGTCAATGTGATTTTTATGAACTAAATCTCATTTTTGGCTTATAACAAAACAGTTTTACAAAAAAATTTACAAAATATTAATGTTCTTTTTTGTAGGTTCATTTAAGTACATCATATTACACATTCTGATTATTACTGAAAAAATTACGGTCGTAAAATCATGCATTATGGTCATAAAATGACATTACGATCGAATAATGAAAATACGATCATAATGCATGATTTTATGACAATATTTTTTTTCTGTTGCATGTAATCAGAATATGGGTAATATAGTACTTAAAATGAGCGTAAAAATACAACATTAATATTTTATGATTTTTTTAAAAAAATGAAAAAAAAAAGTGATTTTGTGCATAAAAATCACCTTGATGCACATAAAGGAGCGAGCGTCAGACACCAAAAAAATTTTCATGAGGTTTCAGGGTATGCCAAATGGGGTTACACAGCTAAGGGGAGTTTCGTATGTCCAAGTCATTTATGAAAAAAAATTAGTAACACAATGGAGTTGAAAATAACTGGGCATTGGTGATTTGGGATCGCAAGAATTTGCGAAAAAACGCATGGTGTGAAAGGCCGCAAAATGAAGTTAACAAAGTCGTGCACTTCAAGGGGCCGCGCGCTGTGGGCGCGCGACCAAGGGTGGCTGGCCGCGGGGCTTGCCGGCCGCGCGCCAAGGGCGGGCGGCCAAGGGCGGCCGACTTGCGGCGGCGAGCCACGGGCGATGCTGCGGCGGTTGAAGCGCGGATTGCGCGTTGTGACCGTGCGTGCGGCGGGTTTTCTTCTAAATCCCCATTAAGAGCGTGGTTACGGAATTCCGGCTATTCGCGGCCCGGAATTCCTATATAATGAGGGTGACCCCATCATTTGCCCTCCAAATCCTTCGTAGTCTGGAGCCGGTGCAAGAGAGGTGCTAAGGATTTTTGCGTGAAGAAGTGGTGGTGACTATGGCGGAGTTGGGCAGTGCGGTGTGGAAGGAAGTATGCGGAGAAATTCGGAAAGAGCTCACCCTCGTGGCTGCCGAGCGAGGTGGGACGGAGTGACCAAGCGACGCCCGTGTGCCTTGCGCGCATGAGGCGGAGCGTGAGTGCGTGAAGCGCACGCGTACGGCACTCTCGCATGCGCGCGGGGTGGATTACTACGCACACGACACTCGGGCGCGCGGGGGAGTGAGCGGGTAGCGCGCGAGGTGCACTCACAGGTCCAGCGCGCGCAAAGGCGCACGCGCGGTCGCGGTTGCGCGGGGGCGCACCCCCGCGCGCGCGCAACACCCGCGACACATGCGCACAGCACCCGAGCCGCGCGCGCATGCTGTACCCGCGTGCATAGGGGGTGCGCGTGCATCATCTTGCGTGCGCCCAAGGGGGTGCGCGTGGTACCCTGCGCGCGCGCATTACTTGCGTGCGGGTGTGCGCGTCGGCGCACGCGCAGGTGCGCACGCCGGTGTTCCAGTGTGCGTGTGTGCATGCATATGTTTACGTGCGGCGACATGCTTGGTTATGCTTGTATTTAGGCTATTTGATTTTGCGAGTATTTACTTGTTTCTATCTTCCAGGCTACAAGGCGTTGCCCGCAAGGTCGGCCAATGCGACTGCGCTCTTCCCTTTCTGCGGAGCATAACCAAGCATAACCTTGATCCATGCTCCTGCTGATTTAGAGATAAAAATCCCGCAAATTGAGGAACACATACAGAATCCTCCGCGGGGATGGATGATGTTGTGCGAATCATCGATAAGATCCGGGTTCCGTGTGATCCCCTGTGAGGAGGTTATTGAAATCCTGAAGCACTGTGGCGTACCAGTATCCCAGATTACTTCTGCTAGGATGACGTGAATCATGGGCCTGATTGCCTTCTTCAGGGAGCATGGATAAAGTTTACCTTGGATCTTTTTTGGCAATGGTGTGACATGCGTTCTGATGGAGGCGAGTGGATCGAGGTTCACAACAACGAGCATTGGCTCGATTTTGAGAACCGGGCAGACCGTCATCATGAGAATACTTTATTTGGTTATGTTAGGAATTCTTGGGGCTTGCCGGAGCTCTGGAATTCACTCCCTGACCATTGTCTGTCGCTTGAAGTGACATGAGCGCTAGTTTATCCCAGTGATGGGGTTTGTTGAGCCTCATGAGTTAGCAAATCCTTTGTTTGCTATCTTTGTGTTCGTTGAGGAGAAGCCTCCTACTGTGCGGCCTTTCTGCTGACGCCGAGCGTCATGCAGCAGTTCTGCTGGATCAGCGCAGGAAAAGGAGGCTGATCTTTAGCTCGGAATCGGTGTCTCGTCCTCCTTGTCGGCTAGAGGGGCGTGCTGACGAGGTGGCTCCGTGTGGCTCGAGGGTTGATGATATCCCGATCGATCTTTATATGGACGTCCTCTGCTCTGCTGCCCCCCCCCCCCCCCCCCCCCCCCCCCTCCCCCCCGACTTTTGAGGGCTCATCTGCTCCGCTGCCGGTTAAGGAGAGTCAGATTTCTTTTTCTGTAGAGGTTATGAATGTTGCAGTAAGGACCATTTTCTTTGTCTGTAGTTCGTTTTCCACGGGGACCTTGACTTTCTTTTTCGTTTTTAGATCGGAGTCCAGAACAACATTGCCTTTACGTGGAATGATTGCTACGTGTGTGCCTGAAAGATAATTATCTTGCGCTTCAGGAGGAGCTTCGTGGACTCGGGAGCTCCTTTTCAGACTTGAAGGGGCGGCAAGATCGTTATGTATCTCGCTTTCAGCATATAGAGGTCGGGTTGCAGGCTGAGCTGGAGCAGTCTCGTGCTGAGGTCCGGACGGAGAAAGCTCTCGTAGAGAGAACGGGCAGTTTGTTGGAGGAATCACATGCCACGATTGTTCGCCAAGATGCGGAGCTGGTATCTTTAAAGGCCGAGGTGGAGCACCTTTCTTCACTGGAGTGAGCTACCAAGTTGAAGGCTGATGGAGTCGCTGCATATAAAGGCTCCATTGATTACATGCGAGATCATTCCCTGATCTCGGAGGAGGTTTGTGAGGTCTGGAGAAAGGAAGTGGAGCCCCAGCTTAAAGACGAGCGTGAGGTAGCCTTTATGCGCGGGGTGGCGAAGACTATCCGCTTAGTTGCGAGGATGCGAGGTTGTGATGTGTCAGGATTGGGCATTGGAGACCTTTCTGAAGACGAGCGCTCTGCTCCAGACGTCGAGGAATAGTTTTCCTATGTATCTTGTAGTTCTTTTCTCTTTGGTTGTGTTATTTGAGTTGGATCCTTTGTGTTTGCATTCGTGGAATGTTAGAGCGTCTTTTGCTGATTATTCATCCGCTTGTAGACGACGTTGCTTGTGCAATGATTTTATGTTAGCGAGCTGATTTGCGCTTGTCTTTTGTATGACTTGACATTTTTGCTCTTTGCATCTGTATGCTGCAGTTGTGGGGATTGATATCCCGATGTTGTCACGACCTTTCTGTATGCTTTGCGCCAAGGTGGTGTGAGATTGAGGTATTCACATTGCGGGTTGACTTTGATTGAGATGGTGAGGGGCGGATCCTCGAACGGTTGAAAAAAGGAAGTTACGAGGGCGTGACCGTGGAGAGGCGGTGATGAGCATACACTTAGAACCATTTGCGAGCGTGATGGGGGCAGGCCCTGGCGACGCGACGACCTATTGTGGGAGTGAAGGGCGAACCTTCGACCTATTGTGTGGGCTGGTTTTGCGTCTGGTCTTGCAAAAATCTTCAAATGTTGCCTTGTCGGATGAGACGTTCTATCTCATCTTTGAGTTTGATACATTCCTCATTTGCATGACCTGCGCCTCGGTGAAACTCGCAATACTTTGACTGATCTCCCTTGCCCTGCGGGAGTTCTCTCGGCCTTCGCAATGCTGGGTTGTCCTATATCACATAGAGTACGTTTGCGCGTGAGGTGTTGAGTGGTGCGTATTCTTGGTAGGGTCAGGGGGACGGTTCCCGTATGACGATCTTGCCGTCGTGTATTGCCCTGATGCTCCTCTTGCCGCTTCGGGGATGACTCTTCTCTTTTTCTTTTCACACCTCCCTCAAACTGCCGGCGGTGAGCCTCGATTGTTTCGTTGGCCGTGATTTATGCTTTGACCCTGTGCACAATATCCGGATAGCTAGGAATCGTTTCCCTCATCAAGGTGGAATAAAATCCACTTGGCCGGAGCCCTCCCAAGAATACTCCCCGAAAGAGCTCGGGATCTACCCCAGGGATTTGACGGGCCTCGGCAGTGAACCGACGAAAGAAATCCTTGAGGGTTTCTCCTTCGCTTTGCCTGATTCCCGAGAGATGGGAAGAGACCTTCTTTATTCGACGATTCGCAATGAACTGGTCAAAGAACTGTTGTGTCAGTTCAGTAAAATTTCTGATAGTTCCACTCCGAATAGAGTGAAACCAAATTCTTGCTTGGCCATTCAGGGTGTCCGGAAACACTTGGCAGAGCAGTTGATCGGGGGGGTGTTGTAAATCCGAAGTATGGTGGAAAAATGATTTACGTGCTCCAGGGGGTCCTCGGTTCTATCGTCGGATTCCATACTTGGGAGTTTGAATCCCCCTGGAATTGGATGTGCCAGGACTTCAGGTGCCAACGGGGAACCGTTGCGGATGGGGCGATATATATGTGCCTCTTGGCGGCCCGCCTGGTCGTACTCTTCCGTTATCAACTCCCTAACTTCTTCTCAAGTCAATCTTCCGGGGAAGTTCTCGGGGTCGCCCGCACTCTGGCGATGATGCTGGGGGCCATCTTCAGCGGGCCTGGCCGGACGAACGGGGTGTGCGGTACTTGTTGCTGCTGAGAATGCGGTATTCACTTCTTGGTTGTCTTCATGAGCTTGACGTGAAGGTGGAGGAGGTGCGTTGACCAGCGCAGGGAGCTCCGCAGGTGCCTGAGCTGTTCTCAGGTTCCTCAAGAGGTTCAACATTTCGGTCTGTTGTTCCTCTATCTGGACCATGCGTCCTTCCAAAGCATTTGCTGGTGCGACCACTGTTTCTTCTAGTCGTGGTGCGTTGATGAGGAAATGGGAAGGACCGGGATCGACATGTCCTTCACGGACCGAACCTTAGGTGGTACGAGTGCTTCTCCTTGCCATGCATGGTCTCTAGTCGCAGGTGTCACTATGCAGGGGATACTGTTTTCTGAATCTTCAGAACTTCGGGAACCTAATTCCCACAGACGGCGCCAAACTGTTGCGGTCTGCTCGAGGCTCCTAAAACTGGTCTAGATTGACTGTCTTAGCCCGGGAGCGGACAAGCGTGCAATCATTCACAGAATTTCGAGACAGTTGGCAAGAGATCTTTTTTATCGTGGAAAACCTCGGAAAGAGGTGAAAACCCACGCGGTTGATTCAGAGCCAACCAAACTTCACTATTAGTTGCTTCTTTGCATGACTGTTATGATAACTCAAGGGCGACAGACCACTCCTCGTTACAATTGGGGGAGATAGATGAAGAGAGACGCTCGGAGGGTGACAGACCACTGCTTCAGAGACTAAGTCTTCTTCTTCTCCACCGCGGTGGGGAACATCGTGTTCTGAAGCTTGCGTGGCTTTCTGTTGGCGTTTGCAAGGTGAAAGATATTCATGCAACTCTAGGAGCACTTTGGGGGTTGACGCGGATGGCCGGAGTACATGACTCATCCTTGTCCTGGAGGAGACAGACGAAGCTCTCTGGACCGTCTTCGAAGTGTTCGAAGACTCTTCAAGATGTCTTTCGAAGATGATGAAGATATTCAAGGAGCTCTCTCTCTCTCTCTCTCTCTCTCTCTTGCACTTAGGAGGAAAGAAAGGAGAAGAGAAAAGATGGAAAAAAGAGAAGCCTTGGGGCTCTATTTATAGGCTACATAGGTGATTACGGTAGTTATGCGGTTATCCGCAGAAAGTAACTACCAAAATTACTATTTGTAGACTGGTTCTGTAAAGTTTTAGGCGTGCATTATTTATGTATTTTTCTATACGCAGCCCAACATGATTTTGGATATCCGCACTCGTTCATATCGGATGGTTATACCAGCGGTTACCCGTCAATCAAAAGGTGGAGAGATCGCACGGACGATCGGACGACGGCAGTTGAGGGCCCGATCGATCGCGAGGAAACCTCCCGGCGAGGAGGGGAGGCCCGCCGAGGCCGGCCGGCCGGCCGGCGGCGGGGCCACGACACGCGTCCGGACGGGTGGCCGGCTGTGAGGCCTAGCGGCCGCCCACGACACGTGGCCAAGGGCAGCCGGCCGCGAAGCCTAGATGTTGTGCGCCGTCAGCGCACGGCCAAGGCCGGCCGTGGGGCCGCGCGTCGTGGGCGCAAGACCAAGGGTGGCCGGTCGGGTGGACAGCAGCGAGGCGTAGGGGCCGTGTGTTGTCGGCGCACGGCCAAGGCCGGCCGGCCACGGGGCTGCGAGTTGTGGGCGCGCGGCCAAGGGCGGCCAACCGCGAGGCCTAGCGGCAGCGCGCCGAGGGCGCACGGCCAAGGCCGGCCGGGTGGCCGGCCACGAGGCCTAGCGGCCGCGCGCCGTGGGCGCACAGCCATGGCCGGCCGGTAGAGTCATAAAATAATTTAAAGTTAAAGGTCGCATCTTTCAATGTAGAGTCTTTCAATGTAGAGTCATTGCAACTATTCAAATTGAACATCATAAAATAATTTGACTGATTTTATCATTTTTCATCTATATTTCTAATGACATGGTTATTTTTGTAAATTGGAGAAACTTAGAGCGGAGGTAAGTGCAATTTCGAATGATAGAGGAGTGCAACCTATAATTATGCAAACTCTCAGGGGAGTTAACCCTCACTATTAATACATATGTTGGATTTTATCACCCATAGACGATAGTATGTGTGATTTAGGTTAACAAATGGAGCCTAGACTTGAACATAAAAGTGGAGGAAGTTGCTGAGGTCGGGCGTTCACAGACGATAATTCATAATTATCGTGTTCACAACCGCTACCGTTGTTCCAAACGGAGCCTTAATTGTTGGAATTTTTCTCAAAAGTTGTGGCTAACAAAAGCTTGTGATTAGTAATCTAATTAGGATTGTTAAGTTGGTGTGAGGGATTAGTTGACTTCAAATAATTTTGACTTTTTTGTTGACTTAAATGATGGTTTGAAAATAGCAATCTAATTAGAATTGTTCCCTTTTCATTTCCCTTTGCTTCTTGTTAACTAAGAAGCAAATCTCATAGTCAACTCCATTTTCTAGTTCAATATCTATTTTTTTTTACTAATTTAAAATTATTGCATTACATATTAATGAAAAATAAAAATTATCTTACATCACAATTTAAAATATTTAGGAAAATGATCAATTGGATGACAATAGACATGACAAAAATATGCTTAAATCATTAAGCTGAGTAAGACTTCTGCATATAAAGATAAATAACATACAAGAAAATGCCAACAAATCAGAGGGACAAACTCTTACAACTTCTTCCATTGGATGCTTAACCTCGGAGTCTTTTCTTCTCTGCTAATGTGTGTGTACGCACGAGTGACAGATGCGAGGGTGTAAAAAAAAATCTTATCATCATTCATATATTATTAAATTTTCATCCTTATTTTCATAAATTAAATTAATTGATTTACATCATTACTTGTTAAATCAACTTTAATAAAGTTGACATGTTTAATGATAATCTATCTTAGTAAGTATATGAGCTCTACTAAAAGCTTTTTCAATTTTATGAATTTTTATCGTTATTTTTAATTTTAAAATAAGCGTAATTACTTAAATGAGCATTACATTTTTTAATATATTATAATGTGTTAAGTCATTAGATAAAAACTATAAGGCTAGATTTAACAATTTTGAAAGTTTCACCAAAGACAACTTTTCTCTTTTAATATAGTAAAGTGATAAAAAAGAGAAACTTTTGTTACAATGAGAATGAAGTTCTCAATTTAGGGTCAGTTAGGAACGGTGGTTGCGGCCATGAACGTGGTGGTCAGGAATTGCAGTAGTTCGTGAACACCCACCCTACTTCACATAAAGAGCTCTATCCATTTTTATGTTCAAAATTAGTTTTTTTTTTCTTGACGACGATCATAGCTATTGTCAGGCTAAACATATATTTTACGACGTTGACGTCATTGTCCAAATTTATCGTTGCAAAAACACCGCACCAAACGGACCCTTAAAGTTGCAATAGATAAGCACATCATAACTTTCCTCTAAGGAATGGTAGGCTCTAAAATAGTAAGCCATCGGGAATCATGGATCATTCCAGGCTGAAATAAACAAAATTTATAATTTGATTTATATGCGCAGAATATTCCAAAGTAATGAACAAATTTTCATTACTTTGGAATATTCCAAAGTAATTTAATGGCCAAATGGGCGGTGGTCGCAACCGCGAGGTTATCGGATCAGCGAGGTCTATATTTAGGCTTCGTTTGGCACAATCGTGAAGGTCGTAAACGCATGTGTTAAACCGTCATTCGTTAACAACTACCTAAGAAAATTCATCCGTTTGACCCCCATGTTCACTACCGCCACCAACGTGTCAAACTGAGTCATATTTGATATGCAAGCCAAAAACGCGTGTTTCCCTGGACGCGAGTTTTCACAATCCGCTTTTTGCCGACCATCCGTTTTTTGCCCGGACGGCCGTTTTTTCGCCCGAACACGCGTGTTTGCCTGGACGTGAGTTTTTCACAATTATTATATTTCAATATTTTTGTTTAAAAAAACAGTTTTCAAATAGTTGTTCTACGGAACAGCTTAAATGAAAAAGTTCCATTCGATAAGCACATATGCACAGACTCTCCAAACAGTCTGCAGCTCACTCAACCAGAATTTTTCTGAAAGCTATATTTTAAAAACTCTATTCAATGTGCAATTTTTCCGTCCGCTAAAATTGTCCCAAATAGAGCCATAATTGATGGATTGTGAACCATATCCTTGGATAAACGTATGTTTTACTCTACTTGTTTAACTTTGTTTTTGTCTGAATTTTATTCACGAAATCTTTATAAATCTTTATTTTAAATTTAACGTGTATAAATTAGGAATCTTTATGTGTGCAAAAATGGATATGGACGAATGTTTGACTTTTACTTCAACATCTAGAAGAATAGAGGGAGAGAGAGAAGTGTGGGGGGGGGGGGGGGGGGGGGGAGTTTAATGTTCGTTGACTTTATTTATTGAAAAATGAATTTTTTTAAATGAATTTTTTAAAATTGATTTTATAGATAGAACTAGGCTTACATACTGAGCATCTTCCTCAAAAAAATAAAGTAGTTTCAAAAAAACATTGAGATACATTTTTTTAATCTAACATAATTCCGATCTATAATATCAAATTGAGTGAAAGAGAAAAAAGAACTCACCCGAGGGCAAGGAGTTCGCCTAAGCAGTCGAAATGGGCCGATAAAATGATCTCGCCGGCTGAAAATCACACAGGGGCAGCGCAATGGGGAGGTCGGGTGAGAGCTTCGATCGGATTCACGAAACAGGAGCGCCGGCGGCGGCTTTCGGGCGTGAGCGAGAGAAAGAAGAAGGGGTAGGAATAAATATTTTAGAGACGCTAATAATACCTTTTTTTTATTTTGAAATAAAAGATATACAAATAGCCAAATATAATGTTTAATTATCAATACCCTAAAATAATTGAATTGAAATTGGATGCTTATCTTTGTGGTTGAGAAAATTTGCTAAGCTACTTATTTACTGGTTTAGAATTGAATGTTGGATGGGAAATAGTCATAGAAAATATAAATATTTATTCACATTTTTTAGAGAATATTATATAATTATCAATACTTATCTTTATGGTAAAGTTTCCTTGATTATCTTACAATCCCTAATAGCATGATCATACATGTGGCAACCGAGCAATAAAGCCGCGGTTTCTCTCAAATGTAACATGCATGAAAGGAGTTAATTACTTGATTTTGGTGGGCCCCAATCACCCCCCATGAAGATATGCCAGGGTGGAGAGCACATGAGGTTGAATTCGATACACATGCGCTTTGACACGATCAGCTCGTGTGCCCTGCAGTGTATGAGCATTCAGAGTAGGGGCGGATCCAGAGAGGGGCCCGAGGGACACTGGCACCCCCATTATTTTTCAAAATTGTTAGTGGATTTAGATTCCTCTCGTCGAGGCAATGAATTTTGACTACTTATATATCAAAAACGGTGGTCATATGAGGGAGAAACAACTCCGATAAGATAAAAGCGTTCTCACATCACATAAAAAGTTTATTTTGGGACAAATATTGGCTATTTGCGGACCAAAGTTGTCTATTCGCAGACTAAATTTGGTTATTCGCGAACCAAGTTCAGCTATGTGCACCCCAAAAATTAATTTCCAACATGTGACCCATGACCCTCCTACTCACCCCGCTTGCATTTGTGTTTAGAATTTTTTTATGCACCCCCATTAATAATTTTCTGGATCCGCCACTGATTCAGAGTGAGGAGTGGGCCAAGTGGTTTGACAAAGAATAATCTTGGGTCCACCTCAAAAAGTGCAACAATTTTTTTTTGAAAATCATGCTCATACATGTTCAGGTAGTTATGTAAAAAAACAATGGTACTGTACACGATACCTTATCTATTGTTATTAAAATCGGATTCGAATGCAGATGAAAAATCATGTTTCAAAATATTTTTTTAACGACCAAAATTGCGAAGAGCGATAAACACAAAAATTAGAGAGAAAATAAAAGCATGCACCACAATCAAGAACACCAGATGTAAAGTGGTTCCCCGAAATTGGGTACGTCCACTGTGCAGACAGAGATAAATTTACTATTAATTTCTCAAACGTACAATACGAGTAAAATGGAGGAGAAGAATATATCGAGAATATGATGGAAATCTCGAGTCCTCCAAGGTCCGGTCGTACACGTTGCGACGAGAAAACAGTTTCGGCGGCGAGAGAAGAAGCCAACTGGAAGAAGAACTCCGAAGAGGAAGCCGGCTAGGCGATGGCCGAATGTCAGCCGGAATCCGCTGAACCACCAAAGAAAATTTGTTGCTCTGCACACTCCTAAAGGTGTCTGACCATACCTATTTAAGGAGGAGGAAACCCTAAGAGGGTAAGGAGGATGAGCCGACTCAATAATGGAAGGAGATCAATCCCTTCCAAAAAAAAGTCCTCAATCAATATCAGAATAACGAGGATGCCAAATTTGGAGCGATCTCCAAATAATAGTGGGTCCGGCCAGGAGGAAAATTAGGCGGAATATTGAGAATTCCAAAAGATGAGAGGAGGTCAGCTGCACCCATGGAAAGAGAGATCAAATCCAATCCAAGAAATTTCCTCAATCCCATAAGAAAAATATATTCTGACACCAATGTTCCTTCATAATTACTGGAATTTGGGGAATTCCAAAAGAAGGAGTCACTAATTGAGCAGTCACCAAAAAAGACTCCGGCCAAGAAAAGGAAGATGCGTCATTACCGCAACAATCTATTATGAATTGAAGTCATTTTTTCGTGTTGTAACTTTCTGTGTGGCAATGCTGAGGTTCAATACAAAATTCAAATATAGTATTGGACTGCGAATGTACCCAAATTGAAGTCATTTTTTCCTTTTCTTCAACAAATTTAAGTTGAGGACTTTCCTCCTCTTCCCACCACCCAAAACACCACAAAGTCCGTGCAAGAAATGACGGCGAGTGGTCCCCAAATTTCGCGATCGAGCGGAAACCCCATTTGAGCGAAGCTCGGGAATAAACCGAGAAAGCATGGGAGGCGGGGAAATGAGATCTGATTATGATTATGAATGAACGGTCCGAATGAATTCAATGTCTTATTTATGTAGCCATTTTTTTGTTACCATATCTATGTAGCCTAAGCGAGATCAATGTCGCGAGGAGAGGTTGGAGGGTTTTGAAAACCGTCGGGGGGTGCTCTTGCGGAGAGGAAGATGATCAGGAAGAGCAGGGTCTGACATCGCGATTTCTCCCCTACCAACGTGACAGGAGTGGGGACGAAATCGGTAATAAGGAGAGAGATGACAGGATGCTTTAACCAGAACGGTGATTTGATCTTGAGATCGAACGATGGAGAACTTCTCAATGTCTATTTTTTCAAACCTAATTACCTAGCTATTATACTTATTTATAAGTAATGTTGCGGAACGCTTAGGGCTCTTGGTAGACCGGTCCACTTGAATCACCTTAGCTCGTGAGCGAACTAAGCGCGCAGACAGTCAATCAGAGATTTGTCGAGTACGCTGGGACTTTTTAACGTGGAAAACCCAGAAAGGGTAAAAAACCACGCGGCCAGAACTGTGCCGACCAAACTTCACTATCTTCTGGGGGGTTACAATTTGGATGCTAGAACTCGAGCGCGACAGGCCGCTGCTCGTTACAATACTTGGAGAGTGAGAGAGCTCCGAGGGTGACAGACCACCTCTCGGAAAAACTAAGTCCTTTTCCCTTCTGTGAATGCTGATCGCCTTTCGGAAGTGGGAAGGCCAGTCGTCTTTCCCTTCTGAGATCGCTAGTCGGCTTTCGGAAGTGAGAAGGTCAGTCGCCTTTCCCTTCTGAGATTGCTAGTCGCCTTTCGGAAGTGAGAAGGCCAGTCGCCTTTCCCTTCTGAGATTGGTAGTCGCCTTTCGGAAGTGAGAAGGCCAGTCGCATTTCCCTTCTGAGATTGCTAGTCGTCTTTCTGGATGATGAAGATCTTCAAGTCCCGAAGGAGATCTTCAAGCGCCGAAGGAGAATTCCGCAAAAGTCTGCAAGGAGCTCTCCCGGGTCCAGAAGTCAAGGTCCTCCCAAATGAACCCCCAGGCCCCCTTTTTATAGCTTTGGCCGGGGGTAGTCCGGTAATTTTGTCGTTGGCAGTTTCCATAAATGCCCGGTGGACGAATCATATTCTCCGGTTCGGGGCCCTCGGATCGCCATTTTTCGTAAATGACCACCTTGCCCCTCGGGCAGCTTGGGCAGCTCGGGCAGTTCCGTTGGAGGCGAAAAAGGCGACTGACCGTTCCTGAAAAATGAGAAGCCTGAAAGACAAAAAGTGAGAAGCCGGAAACCCAAAAAGTGAGAAGCCGGAAAGACAAAAAGCGAGACGCCTGAAAGACAAAAAGTGAGACGCCTGAAAGACAAAAAGTGAGACGCCTGAAAGACAAAAAGTGAGAACGCTCCCGAACGTGTTCGGAAGCGTTCTGAGCGCGCAACGAACATGAAAGTGCTTTGAACGCGCTTGGAGGCGTTCTGAGTGCGCGTGAGCCCGAAGGCGTTCTGAACGCGCTTGGAGCGGGGAGTTGTCCCCCAATGGGGAATTGGGATCCGACGCGCCCGACGAGGGGGCGTGAATACGGCGGGGTCCCCTACGAGCCCCCCTGCGGAGAAAGCGCGGGGAGGAGGCCTGACCGCACCCTAAGGGCGGCGCGGTCGGGCCGCACCCCGGGGGGATGCGGCTAGGCCGCACCCCAAGGGGGTGCGGCTTGGCCGCACCCCTTGAGGGGGGTGCGGCTTGGGCCGCACTCCCCAAGGGGTGCGGCTAGGACCGCACCCCTGCCCTCAAGGGGGGTGCGGCTGGGGCCGCACCCCTCAAGGGAGGTGCGGCTGGGGCCGCACCTCTCAAGGGGTGCGGCTGGGGTCGCACCCCTTGAGGGGTGCGGCTGGGGCCGCACCCCTTGAGGGGTGCGGCTGGGTCGCACCCCTTGAGGGGTGCGTCTTGGGCCGCACCCCTCAAGGGGGGTGCGGCTTGGGCCGCACCCCCCAAGGGGTGCGGCTGGAGCCGCGCCCCTTGAGGGGTGTAGTCGGGGCGCGGCCGGGCCGCTTCCCCGTGATGGGGGGTGTTGCCCGCGTGCTACCGCGTGCTTTCGTGCACGCGGTAGTGCATGCACCTGGGGTTTGCTCCGTGCGTGCCTTGACTTTGGCGGACGGCGCCGAGAATGGCGGGCTCGGTCTTTTCAACCCAAGCGATTATGCGTTGTCCGTTGCCCCCACCTTTTCTTAAGCGGGGTTTCCTTTAGACGTACCCCAAGGCCTTTACGGGTGGTATAACATAAGCCCCCCATGTAACATCCCAATTTTAAAAAGGGGTCTAACCGGTTCAATTGAACCCTTGGAGGAGCTTAGGCCGGGTCATATAGTAGAACTAAGACCCGACCTCCACCCCAAAACGATAGTCATTTAGAGGAAATGACTGTTTTAGATAGCATAATGCTTCGCCACGACACCGAAGTAGTATAGTGAGCATTTAAAATTTTACGTGCTCCGACTTGACTTCCGTCAGTTGCATTAGACTCGTATAGTTGATACGAGTGCAACGGAATTCGTTTCGTTCCGATCTGAGGTCGTTTCGAGAAAATGACTATTTTGAGTAAAATCGAGCGTCGCAACATCGTCATTTTCAAATGTTAAGCAAACGAACTCCGAATTGAATTCCGTCAGTTGCGTTAGACTCGTATGGTCAATACGAGTGCAACGGAATTCGTTTCGTACCGATCTGAGGTCGTTTCGAGAAAATGACTATTTTGAGTAAAATCGAGCGTCGCAACAGCGCCATTTTCAAATGTTAAGCAAACGAACTCCGAATTGAATTCCGTCAGTTGCGTTAGACTCGTATGGTCAATACGAGTGCAACGGAATTCGTTTCGTTCCGATCTGAGGTCGTTTCGAGAAAATGACTATTTTGAGTAAAATCGAGCGTCGCAGCAGCGCCATTTTCAAATGTTAAGCAAACAAACTCCGAATTGAATTCTGTCAGTTGCATCAGACTTGTATAGCCGATACGAGTGCAACAAAATTTGTTTCGCTCAATTACGACGTCGTTTGGTCAATTAAATAAAAATAAATGTTCGTAAAAATATAAGAATTTCGAGATACGTAAACGCTTGACGACAACCCCGTCACATCGATATTGACCCGACACTCGACGACTCAGACCTACTATGACTTTGACCCACCTAGGGGACCCACCCGATGGTTGACTTAGGTCAAACCTCTTTAAAATGCTATTTTGATTATTCTAAAACCCCCTCCACCACTCCCCAAACTCAACACCTACCAATGCCATCATGGGCCCCCCTCATGGGCTCTGATTTTTTTTAGCAAGGTGATGGGCCTTGGGCCAAGCCAAGAGGTGGCTCTCTCCCTCTCTCCTTCACCTCTTCTCTCCCTCTCTTTCTTTCCCTCACATGGCTAATGGCCTAGCTATGTTTTTTTTTAGGTGGTACAATCCTCCACTTGGAGGCTGCCACATGCCTCTAAATGGCTGGGAGGAGCCAACCCTCTCCCCTCCATGAGATAATAATCCCACATCGGGGAGAAGAGAAGGGGGGGCACCTCAAAATCTTATATAAGGACCCTCTCCCCTCTAAGCTAGATACACCTCTCTCCCAAGCTCAGTCGAGCCAGCCCCACCCCCTGCCGGAGCCCCACCTCGCCGGAAAACCCAAATCCGAGCTCCACCACCCTCCTCCACCTCCAATGGCGGAACTTGCCGGAAGCTCCCGGAGGACTCCAAACAAGCCGGGACCTTCCCCTCTCCTCCCTCCCTACGATCCTGACGCCTTGCATGCGAGTTCCGGCGGCCGGAGCGCCGCCTCCACCTTCCTCCTCCCCTCCGTCCGAAGCAGAAAAATGGAGAGCTCCGGCGGTGGCCGGCGGCGGCAGGCCACCGGACCACCGCCGGAGGGAGCGCCCGCCCCCTAGGAGTCGGCCGGGGGCGGAGCCATGGCCGGCCGGCGGCCGGCCGGCGGCGGAGGAGACCCGTAAGGGTGGCGGTCTGGTACAGGCGGCGGGGAGGGGAGCTTGTTTTAACAAAATTTATAAAATTTTTTATAATTTTATATTAATATAATTAGAAATTGATATACGATTTTCTGTAGGGTTAAATATGGCTCAAATGGAAAAGTTTTGAACATAAAAGTTGTGCGTAACAGTGAGGTGTATCCCCAGTAAAAATTCCAGATTTTTCTGTCATGTTTTAGTATTTTTAATAATTAAAATACTGTAATATTTGGGGTTTTTGAATTTCCAGAGAGTCGTAACAGTGAGGGAAAATTATGAGAAAATTTGGGAAGCTTCCTACCACTGACCTACACCTACTGTAATTATTTTGGAATTTTTGAAATGGGTTTACTATTTTTAGATGCTAAAAATCTACGTTATCAAATAATAATGAATTACGCACTCCTCCAGCACGTCTCCAAAAATTCCAGGAAGCTCGGGCGGCTGGATCGCACCCTCTAAAAAGTTTGGGTACTTTTAAAAGTAAAAATATCGACGCGCAGTTAAGGTCACAATCGCGAGGCGACGCCGCCAATTCGATAACGTCCGGATATTTAAAATATGAACCCAAGGCATACGGAAATAAGGAATTCCACGAAAAATAAGGAACCTCATAAAATATAAGTAAACTCCTATGAACAGAGAAAGAACAGAATTTCCTCCTATGAACGGAGATGGAACGGAATTTCCTCCTATGAACGGAGATGGAACAGAACTTTCCTCCTAAAAACGGAGTCGACTTTGAAGCCTCCTGTTATGGAGTGATTGGACTACTAACTTGTTTATTTATTTACTTCCTCCAGTCTCGTACTGGTCCTTATTTACTGCTTTCAGTATCTTTAAATCCAGTCTCGTACTGGTCCCCCGCATCTACTTTCTATACTTTCAATTCTCCAGTCTCGCACTGGTCCTGATATTATGGCCTCTGCTTTCGGCCTATTTTACTGCTTGATATTATGGCCTCTGCTTTCGGCCTATTTTACAGCTCGATGTTTTGGCTTTTCCTTATTTATTGCCCCTGATTTAGAGTTGACGTGAAGATGGGGCATTCCTTTAGGGTCAACCCTAAATAATACCGAACTGGCCGCTGCTTGCAGAGCAGAGCGGTCAGCTCGATGTTTTGGCTTTTCCTTATTTATTGCCCATAATTTAGAGTTGACGTAAAGATGGAGCATTCCTTTAGGGTCAACCCTAAATAATACCGAACTGGCCGCTGCTTGCAGAGCAGAGCGGTCAGCTCGATGTTTTGGGCTTTTCCTTATTTATTGCCCATAATTTAGAGTTGACGTGAAGATGGGGCATTCCTTTAGGGTCAACCCTAAATAATACCGAACTGGCCGCTGCTTGCAGAGCAGAGCGGTCAGCTCGATGTTTTGGCTTTACCTCATTTATTGTCCATAATTTAGAGTTGATGTAAAGATGGAGCATTCCTTTAGGGTCAACCATAAATAATACCGAACTGGCCGCTGCTTGCAGAGCAGAGCGGTCAGCTCGATGTTTTGGGCTTTTCCTTATTTATTGCCCATAATTTAGAGTTGACGTGAAGATGGGGCATTCCTTTAGGGTCAACCCTAAATAATACCGAACTGGCCGCTGCTTGCAGAGCAGAGCGGTCAGCTCGATGTTTTGGCTTTACCTCATTTATTGTCCATAATTTAGAGTTGACGTGAGGATGGAGCATCCCTTCAGGGTCAACCCTAAATAGTACCGAACCGGCCGCCGCTCGTAGAGCAGAGCGGTCAGCTCGATGTTTTGGCTTTTCCTTATTTATTGCCCATAATATAGAGTTGACGTGAAGATGGGGCATTCCTTTAGGGTCAACCCTAAATAATACCGAACTGGCCGCTGCTTGCAGAGCAGAGCGGTCAGCTCGATGTTTTGGCTTTACCTCATTTATTGTCCATAATTTAGAGTTGACGTGAGGATGGAGCATCCCTTCAGGGTCAACCCTAAATAGTACCGAACCGGCCGCCGCTTGTAGAGCAGAGCGGTCAGCTCGATGTTTTGGCTTTACCTCAACTATTGCCCACAATTTAGAGTTGACGTGAAGATGGGGCATTCCTTCAGAGTCAACCCTAATTAGTGCCGAACTGGCCGCCGCTTGTAGAGCGGCGCAGATGAATCAATGTGTTGAGGTTTTGTTCTTGTGTTGACTTTAATATGAATATTCCTACGGGAATATATTATGCCCTCGAGAAATATTCTTACAGGAAAATATTGTGCTTTCGAGAAATATTCCTACGGGAATGAAATGTTGCCTTCAAGAAATAATTGCTACGGGAATGAAATGTTGCCTTCGAGAAATATTCCTACGGGAATATATTGTGCCTTCGAGAAATATTCCTACGGGATATATTGTGCCTTCGAGAAATATTCCTACGGGATATATTGTGCCTTCGAGAAATATTCCTACGGGAATATAATGTGCCTTGGGAGAATGTCGGATGGCCGCTGAGTTTTACTCTAAGGCAACCCGCACGACGGACGGTCTGGGAGGGCAACCCGTGCGAAACTCATAGAACTACGTGGGTCTGAGACCGTATGCAGGATGATACGGTGTACGTAGGCGGTGGTCGTGGGAAGACTGCCTCGGCCCAATAAGAGTCCAGATATCCACTCCCTTATAAATGCTATATTATGTTTGTTTGTTAGTAAGGGTTGGATTCTCTTCGTGGTTCTAATAACTTGTCTTTAGCACAAGTGACAGGTGCAGATGAGGGACAGCACCCATGTGTGGATGAGGCCACAGAGCAGGCTACTTCAGGTATACGTTATTAAGCCGCATCTCCTTTCGTTGTGCCCTATCTCAGGGTATATATATATGATAACAATAAATCCTTGATGGTTAGGATTTATTGCGGCAGAGATATGTGAATTAATTATACAGGTCATGAGTTTGAGGTTTCTGTGATGATTAACCTTCCGCTTTAATACTACGTCTTCCGCTAAGTGTTATAATACGCACTCTTTGATGAAATCTTCCGCTAGAATACTGCTTCCCTACTCTGTTAGTGTGTAGTGTCTTTCGCTTAACACCACCCTTAGGCGTGACAACGGAGTGTTCAAGGAAGGTGGTTGGGGAAGCTAGTACCTCCACCCCTCGGGATTGCTTCGGCGTCAGGCAAAAAGGGTGGTGTGCGATAAGATCCCCCGGTCGGACCGCCGATTTGGGAGGGGGGGTCTTACACCCCAAACCTTCGGAGTCCGAGTTTCGGTGCGAGGAGTTCGGAGGTTTTAATTTCTCTGCGGCGGCTTTGATCATTGCTCACTTTGTGGTGCCTTGGGTAGGAGTTGCCATCGGGGGTAAGTGTGGTTGACTTTGTTTCTTTGTCCTGACCAGGCGTTCCTCGCCCTGTGCTGGGTCGTGATAGCTCTCTGATGGTCCTGCTACCCTGGTTGCTGACAGAGCGTTGACAGAGGGAAGACATTTTAAGATGGCCAGCGAAAGGCGTTGGCTTTCTGAGATTGTTGCTTGGCCTTCTGCCCAGCCCTGATATCTGTCTAGGTTGAGTGTTTTCTGCAAAATAACAGATGAATTTGCGCGGTTCTGAGCCCGCGACTTTTATATAATAGTAAATTAGTTTGCGCAAGTCTGTGCTTGCGGCTTTTTTGCACGAGTCTGTGCTCGCGGTTTTTTGCACGAGCCTGTGCTCGCGGCTTGGCCGGTGAATAGTGGGAGCATGATGCTCCGCAGCGTGGGAGCTGTGTGCCCTGCAACGCGGGAGCATGATGCTCCGCAGCGTGGGAGCTGTGTGCCCTGCAGCATGGGAGCATGATGCTCTGCAGCGTGGGAGCTGTGTGCCATGCAACGCGGGAGCATGATGCTCTGCAGCGTGGGAGCTGTGTGCCCTGCAACGCGGGAGCATGATGCTCTGCAGCGTGGGAGCTGTGTGCCCTGCAACGCGGGAGCATGATGCGCTGCAGCGTGGGAGCTGTGTGCCCTGCAACGCGGGAGCATGATGCTCTGTAGCGTGGGAGCTGTGTGCCCTGCAACGCGGGAGCATGATGCTCTGCAGCGTGGGAGCTGTGTGCCCTGCAACGCGGGAGCATGATGCTCTGCAACGTGGGAGCTGTGTGCCCTGCAACGCGGGAGCATGATGCTCTGCAGCGTGGGAGCTGTGTGCCCTGCAACGCGGGAGCATGATGCTCTGCAGCGTGGGAGCTGTGTGCCCTGCAACGCGGGAGCATGATGCTCTGCAGCGTGGGAGCTGTGTGCCCTGCAACGCGGGAGCATGATGCTCTGCAGCGTGGGAGCGACGTTGTCCTTTCTACGGACTTAGTTTAGATTGTTGGACTCGACGCGTGTCCTCCACTTGTGAGAGACCTCTTCTTTTTACTATGTTGGCGAGTTTGTAGTTTGATAATAATGCTGAGGGTCGCATGTGACTTCAACTTTTCGGTGCCCCACTTTAGAAGATTTGTACCGCTGATTGAGACAGAAAGCAAATGTAGTAATTTCAAATACATAATGGGTACATGCGCGCAAGTATAATCTTGCGGCTTACTGTTTTTAAAAGCAGAAAACTAGAAGAAGCGAAAGATAGAAATCGGTGACAAATGAAATGTGGGTTGTGCGTGCTCTACTATTGGGAAAGTTTCCCTTCCCGGTATCTCTGGTTCATCCGTGTCGGGGTACAACGTTGTCCTCTACGGGATTGTCAGCCCGCGGTCCGTGTTGGTTTGGGACCTGGTTTAGTAAAAACCTTCCGAGAAGGCCTTGTTGGACAAGACGCTCGATTTCCTCCTTCAATTTGTTGCAGCCTTCAGTCCTGTGTCCACGCCCGCGATGGAAGTCACATACTGCGACTGATTTCCTCTGTTCGGTGCAAGCGGCTCGGGCCTGCGAAGCGCGTCGCTATCACGGATGGCGAGGAGAACGTCAGTCCTGGTAGTGTTCAGAGGAGTGTAGTCCTGATGCTGGTGAGATCTCCGGTCTCGGTTGGGGTTGTCACGATGCTTGTTGTTCTTATTGGGAACTGTCTGCGGCAGCGACTCCTCTTTCTTCCTCTTCGAGCTCCCCTCGAACTGCCGGCGGTGCGCTTCAATTGCCTCATCTGCTGCTATCTGGGCCTCGACTCGCCGAACGAGGTCAGGATAGCTGGGTACGGTTTCTCTCATTAGAGCTGAGTAAAAGCCACTTGGGCGGAGACCTCCAAGAAAGACTCCTCGCAGAAGCTCGGGGTCAACTCCCGGGATCTGTCAAGCCTCAGAGGTGAAGCGTCGGAAAAAATCCTTGAGTGTTTCACCGTCATTTTGGCGGATCCCTGAGAGGTGGGAGGGATCTCGGACAATTCTGCGGTTGGCGATGAATTGGTCCGCGAACTGCTGCGCCAGCTCCGTGAAGTTGCTGATGGCCCCATTCGGCAGGGAGTGGAACCAAGTGCGCGCTTGTCCCTTCAAGGTTGTCGGGAACACTTGACAGAGGAGCTGATCAGGGGCGCTATAAATCTTCATGACGGTGGTGAAGTGGTTGACGTGTTCCAGCGGGTCGTCCGTCCCGTCGAACGTTTCGATGTTGGGAAGTTTGAAACCGTTTGGAATTGGATGGTCCAGGACTTGAGGTGATAGTGGGGAGTCGTGGCGCGCTGGATGGCGGGCGAGAGCTGCGCGTCGCCCTGCTTGGGCATACTCCTCCTCTATCATGTTGCGTATTTCTTCTCGCGTAGCTCTTTCCACTGCTTGCTCAGGGGCAGCTCTTCCGCGGTGGTGGTGGTCAGCTTCTGAGCCTCCAGCTGGTGGGCCAAGGTGAGCGGTACTTGCCGCATTGGAGAATCCTTCTGAAGCTTCGTCTTCTTGGACAGCCTCCCAGTTCCGGGCATGATTCAGAGCCGGGGGCGGCGGTGCGTTCAAAGCTGGCGGTTGGTTCGGAACTTGAGGAGTCCCAAGATTCCTCACGAGGGCCAACATCTCAGCTTGATGTTCTTCGATCTGCTGCATGCGCACCTCCAAACCTGCTGCAGGTGCAGGCAGCGCCTCCTCTGCGGGAGGTGCATTGATAAGCGAGGGGGAGGGAGCTGGGTCGACGCGTCCTTCCAGCATCGATCCTTCAGTAACGCGAGCACCCTTTCTTGCCATAGCAGTTTGCTCTCGAAGAGTTTTTCGGGAAAGTTTCCCACAGACGGCGCCAAACTGTTGCGGAACGCTTAGGGCTCTTGGTAGACCGGTCCACTTGAACCACCTTAGCTCGTGAGCGAACTAAGCGCGCAAACAGTCAATCAGAGATTTGTCGAGTACGCTGTGACTTTTTAACGTGGAAAACCCGGAAAGGGTAAAAAACCACGCGGCCGGAACTGTGCCGACCAAACTTCACTATCTTCTGGGGGGTTACAATTTGGATGCTAGAACTCGAGCGCGACAGGCCGCTGCTCGTTACAATACTTGGAGAGTGAGAGAGCTCCGAGGGTGACAGGCCACCTCTCGGAAAAACTAAGTCCTTTTCCCTTCTGTGAATGCTGATCGCCTTTCGGAAGTGGGAAGGTCAGTCGCCTTTCCCTTCTGAGATCGCTAGTCGGCTTTCGGAAGTGAGAAGGCCAGTCGCCTTTCCCTTCTGAGATTGCTAGTCGCCTTTCGGAAGTGAGAATGCCAGTCGCCTTTCCCTTCTGAGATTGGTAGTCGCCTTTCGGAAGTGAGAAGGTCAGTCGCCTTTCCCTTCTGAGATTGCTAGTCGCCTTTCTGGATGATGAAGATCTTCAAGTCCCGAAGGAGATCTTCAAGCGCCGAAGGAGAATTCCGCAAAAGTCTGCAAGGAGCTCTCCCGGGTCCAGAAGTCAAGGTCCTCCCAAATGAACCGCCAGGCCCCCTTTTTATAGCTTTGGCCGGGGGTAGTCCGGTAATTTTGTCGTTGGCAGTTTCCATAAATGCCCGGTGGACGAATCATATTCTCCGGTTCGGGGCCCTCGGATCGCCATTTTTCGTAAATGACCACCTTGCCCCTCGGGCAGCTCGGGCAGTTCGGGCAGTTCCTTTGGAGGCGAAAAAGGCGACTGACCGTTCCTGAAAAGTGAGAAGCCTGAAAGACAAAAAGTGAGAAGCCGGAAACCCAAAAAGTGAGAAGCCGGAAAGACAAAAAGCGAGACGCCTGAAAGACAAAAAGTGAGACGCCTGAAAGACAAAAAGTGAGACGCCTGAAAGACAAAAAGTGAGAACGCTCCCGAACGTGTTCGGAAGCGTTCTGAGCGCGCAACGAACATGGAAGTGCTTTGAACGCGCTTGGAGGTGTTCTGAGCGCGCGTGAGCGCGAAGGCGTTCTGAGCGCGCTCAGAAGCGTTCTGAGCGTGCAACGAACATGGAAGTGCTTTGAACGCGCTTGGAGGCGTTCTGAGCGCGCAACGAACATGGAAGCGCTTTGAACGCGCTTGGAGGCGTTCTGAGCGCGCATGAGCGCGGAGGCGTTCTGAGCGCGCTCAGAAGCGTTCTGAGCGCGCAACGAACCTGCAAGTGCTTTGAACGCGCTTGGAGGCGTTCTGAGCGCGTGTGAGCGCGGTGGCGTTCTGAGCGTGCAACGAACCTGGAAGCGCTTTGAACGCGCTTGGAGGCGTTCTGAGTGCGCGTGAGCGCGAAGGCGTTCTGAACGCGCTTGGAGCGGGGAGTTGTCCCCCAAAGGGGAATTGGGATCCGACGCGCCCGACGAGGGGGCGTGAATACGGCGGGGTCCCCTACGAGCCCCCCTGCGGAGAAAGCGTGGGGAGGAGGCCTGACCGCACCCTAAGGGCGGCGCGGTCGGGCCGCACCCCGGGGGGATGCGGCTAGGCCGCACCCCTTGAGGGGGGTGCGGCTTGGGCCGCACTCCCCAAGGGGTGCGGCTAGGACCGCACCCCTGCCCTCAAGGGGGGTGCGGCTAGGGCCGCACCCCTCAAGGGAGGTGCGGCTCGGGCCGCACCTCTCAAGGGGTGCGGCTGGGGCCGCACCCCTTGAGGGGTGCGGCTGGGTCGCACCCCCCAAGGGGGGGGGGGGGGGGGGGGGTGCGGCTGGAGCCGCGCCCCTTGAGGGGTGTAGTCGGGGCGCGGCCGGGCCGCTTCCCCGCGATGGGGGGTGTTGCCCGCGTGCTACCGCGTGCTTTCGTGCACGCGGTAGTGCATGCACCTGGGGTTTGCTCCGTGCGTGCCTTGACTTTGGCGGACAGCGGCGAGAATGGCGGGCTCGGTCTTTTCAACCCAAGCGATTATGCGTTGTCCGTTGCCCCCACCTTTTCTTAAGCGGGGTTTCCTTTAGACGTACCCCAAGACCTTTACGGGTGGTATAACAAGTAGTAATATCTTTTTAAGTAGTAATATATAGATTATAGAACTATAGATATAGATAAAGATATAAATCAACACAAAATTCAAATAATTTTTTTAAAGAGTGTCAGGAATACGTAATGCAGTAAACAAATTTGTTAATTATGGTTGCTTTATTAAACAGCGTCTAATAGCGACATTAGACGGTAACTCTCGACGTCCCTTTTTCTTAATTATTTTTTAATTTATTCGAGGACAATTAGGAGCCCCGATCCGATTTTTCCTCCAACTACCAATTTTGTCCCTTGTAACAAAAAAGTATTTCCGTATATATACGCATGGCAGCTTCCTTAAGGCCCCGTTCGTTTTGGACGGAATTGAAGACTTGGAATTGAAATTCGACGCCGAATTTCAATTACGCCGTTCGCTTGTTAGGTAGCTTTTATAATTAAAATTTGAGTTGAATATCATGAAATTGATTTTAGCCTAAGCACAAAATCTAGCTAGACATATCGGAATTGGGCGAGTCTGGCACGCTCGATTTATCGCGTTTTTTGCCCGGGCGCGTGTTTATGCGCCCTGTCGCACAATTTTTCGCCCGGGCGCGAGTTTTTCGCACGGACGCGAGATTTTCGCCCGAACGCGTGTTTTTCACCCGAACACGCGTTTTTCGCCCGGACGCCAAAATTTTGCCCGGGCGAAAATTTTACGCCCTAGCGCGCGTTTTTCGCCCTGGCGCGCGTTTTTCGCCCGGGCGCGCGTTTTTCGACCGGGCGCATGTTTTGTCACCTGGGCGCACAATTTTTCGCCCGGGCGTGAGTTTTTCACACGGACGCGAGTTTTTCGCCCGAACGCGTGTTTTTCGCCCGGGCGCTCAAATTTTGCCCGGGCAGAAATTTTCCGCCCTAGCGCGCCTTTTGCGCCCTGGCGCGCGTTTTTCGCTCGGGCGAGCGTTTTTTCGCCCGGGGGCGCATTTTTCGCTCGGGCGCATGTTTTGTCACCCGGGCACGCAATTTTTTGCCCGGGGGCGAGTTTTTCGCCAGGGCGTGCGTTTTTTCGCGCGGGCGCGCGTTTTTCGCCCGGGCGCGATTTTTTCACCCGAGACCGTTTTTTCGCCCGGACGCGAATTTTTCGCCCGTGCGCGAATTTTTCTCCCAGGGGAGAGTTTTTCGCCCCGGCTCGATTTTTTTGCTCAAACGCAAATTTTCGTCAGGGAGCAATTTTTTTTCCCGCGCGTAATTTTTCGCTCGAGCAAGCTTTTTTTGGCCGGGAGCAATTTTTTTGCCCGGGCGAGTTTTTTTCGCCCTACGAGATTTTTTTTGCTCGGGGGCTATTTTTCCGACGCGATTTTTTTACCGGGTAGCGATTTTTTGCTGGGACGCGCTTTTATCGCCTATGTGAGCTTTTTTCGGCCGGGCGGGTGGAAAAATTGCACCCGGGAAAAAAATTTGCGCTCGTGCAAAAAAATCATGCCCGAGACAAAAAAATCGCGGTTGTGCGAAAAATTGCGCCCGAGCGGAAAAAATCGTTCTCGGGCGAAAAAATCGTCGCCATGACATACATTTGTTTATGATATATGTGATAAATATTAGTTTCTTCGTAATATTTTTCAATTCTTAAATTAAATTTTATTTAACAAACGAACAAAAATATTGATTAATTCCACAATATTCAACAATATTGTTTATTAGGCGAACGTTGAAATTGGAATTAGTTACCAATATTTAATTCCACAATATTTATCAATATTCAATTCCAATATCGAATTTCAATTCCGTCCAAACGAACGGGCCCTAATACTTTTTCCTACATCAATGGCTGCCCTCCCGCTTCGTAGAAATTACGTCTAACATTATTTTTTTGAGAATATTCCATCACAGCAAAATAATTTAATTAAATAAAAAAGTAGAATCCTTTGAAACTCTGCTAACTAAAGTACGTACTTGTTGCGGATCGCTCGAGACCTCCGGTAGATCGGGCAATTTGACCGTCTTAGCCCGCTAGCGCCCGAACGTGCAAACAGATAAATGGGTCTCCTGAGAAGACCGAGTCCAAGAGTTGATGACGTGGAAAACCTGCAATCAGGGTGAAAAATCACGCGGTCGGAGCTGTGCCGGTCTAACCTTCACTATACTTTGAGTTCTTATACATATTTGTTCTTGAGAGAGCGAGGGCGACAGACCGCGCCTCGTTACAATGATGGAGGTGAGAGAGAGAGTCTGCTGTCTTGCTCCAATGCGGGTTTGCCCCCCGGGTCCAATCTTTGCCCGTACCACTGCGGGCCTTCGGCTCCTTGATTGGTCGGACAATAGCGAGCTCCAAGTGATCTCCAGGCGATCTTCCAATAGCCAGTTCCAAGCCTCCAAGCGGTCTGCTGATAGCGAGTCTCAAGTCTCCCATTGGTCTGCTGATAGCGAGTTCCAAGTCTCTCAGTGGTCTGCTGATAGCAAGTTCAAGTCTCCCAGCGGTCTGCTGATAACATACTTCAAGTCTCCAATCTCTAGAGAGAGAGAGAGGAATTGGGAGAGAGCGAGACTTGGAACACGCTATCAACAGATCGCTGGGTGACTTGGAACTCGCTATCAGCAGACCACTTGGAGACTTAGAACTCGCTATCAACAGACAACTTGGAGACTTGGAACTCGCTATCAGCAGACCACTTGGAGACTTAGAACTCGCTATAAACAGACAACTTGGAGACTTGGAACTCGCTATCAGCAGACCACTTGGAGACTTAGAACTCACTATCAACAAACAACTTGGAGACTTGGAACTCACTATCAGCTGACCGCTGGGAGACTTAAGACTCACTATCAACAAACCGCTTGGAGGCTTGGAACTGGCTATTGGCAGATCGCCTGGAGATCACTTGGAGCTCGCTATTGGCCGACCAATATCAAGGAGCCGAAGGCCCGCAGTGGTACGGGCGAAGCTTGGACCCGGGGGGCAAACCCGCATTGTGTTATTTTTGGTTCGGATCCTCTCTTGTTTTAGAAACGCCACGTATGAAAATTTCATGCAAGGAAAACCCAGTCCCTATTAATGGCGTTAATTTAGAGAGAGAGAGCTCTCTCTCTTGCCTAAAATTAGAAGCCACGGCGGTGTGTTTTCTTTGGTTTTTATATCTCCTGTTATGGAAAAATAATAATTGCCATTAATTATTTGGTGGTTGAGAATTACTGCTCACGTGGAGTTGAAGAGCCGCCTGGAACAAAAAAAAATTCAGGGAGAAATTTGGAGCAGTCCGCCTGATTCCTGTGCGCGAGAAGGAACAGCCCCGCCATTCCTGTTCACGGAGGGAAGAGCCGCCGTCGCCGCCGTCGTCGTCTTGCTCTTGGTGCCGCGAGGGGTGGGAGACCCCTGTAGAAGTTCCGTCGGTGGTTGTCGTTGGTGCAACACCGTGCGATGGCGGCGAAGTGAGGAGATAATGGTGGTGCGGGCGTGGCGGAGAAGGCTTGCGGTGGTGCAGTGGCCTTGACAGTGTTTCTCTCCGGCTGTGCGGGCGTGGGGGCGAAGGCATGCGGGAGTGCAGTGGCCTTGGTGGTGTTCTTTGAGAAAGTGGTGCTCGAAGCATCCGAGTGAACATCAAGTTTGGAATGAACTACCCGTTGCCCCCAGCGGGGTATTTATAGGCGTAACCCTAAATCCCCGACGACCCGTTAACGGACCCGTTAGGGTTCCGTTAAATGATTGATACGGCGCTAAATATATCTTAACATTCTCCTCCTATATTGTAGCAATTGTATCACAAAACGGGTTAAACAAATAAGTTAGATAACGACAGAATGAGTTTCAGATTAAAACAACAAGAGTTTTAGATCAAACATCTAAACTCAAACAAGTTCCAAACATGCAAAAGCTAAAGCAAAAGCAAGAACAGTAATCTGAAAAATAGAAACTCAAATAGGTGACGGATCGGTCTACTCAAACAGCAGATCATCTCCATCTATGTCGAAATCCACTTTCTCTCCTCCAGACTCCAATTGATCTGCATTTAAACATTTGAATGTCATGAGAACAAAACTCAATGAATTCATACATATGCATATCAAAAGTAAAGTTATTAGTTCTTACAAGTTTGAACATAATACTCTAACTAGGAAGAAAGACTCACAGGTCCGCATCTCTTGTCTAATTTACACAAAATTAGAAATTTGGTTTCATAGAACCAAGCTATGTTCCTTCGATTATTAAGATTATTACCAAACGTTTCACAATTGTATTATATCATCAAGTTTGGAATGATACAACAAGCTGTGACCAATATATCATCAAGTTTGGAATGATATAAGTAATGATCATAATATCAGGACGCATATCAGTAACTTTAGTACTCGTTTTTGGAATGATACCCAATTCAGCCTTTGAAAAGAAATAGTTGTGTAAGCCATCAAGTTTGGAATGACTGGCAACTAAACAATCTCAGGCTTCATCAAGTAACATCTAGAATACTTCAGTGTACTCAGTCTAGATGCGTGAATGTAGGCAGACTCGGTTCTAAAATCTTAAACAAACATAGGTATTAAGTCCCACTAAATAGACTTTAATCCCATGTCCCCCGATGTTTTAGATGTAAGAACCTTGCATAAGCCCTTGGTAAGGACATCTGCTACATTATCTTTTGATCTCACGTCCAAGAGGGAAATGATCCCTTGACTGGTGAGATAGGTCAACCAGGCTTGTTTCATCCGTAGTTGCCTTCGCTTACCATTGAACAGGGAATTAGTTGCATTGGTTTTTGTGGCTTGATTGTCACAAAATATCGAGATAGAGTGCATTTTCAGACTCGTCATTGGAATATCCATAACCAAATCTCTGACCCACTCTGCTTCTTCGGCAGCTGAAGCAAGAGCATAGAGTTCGGATTCCATAGAGGATAGTGCTATACACGTTTGCCTCTTAGATTTCCAAGCCACTGCGGCTCCTCCTAGGGTAAACACATAACCACTAGTGGACCTACTATCACCAATGTCTGAGCACCAGGAGGCGTCAGAGTACCCTTCAAGCACAGGAGGGTGACCACTGTAACATAAAGCATACTGCTCAGTATACTTTAAGTATCGCATTAGCCTTTCCAAGGCGTCCCAGTGGTCCTTTCCAGGGTTACTAGTGAATCTACTCAACATGCCGACCGTAAAGGCTATGTCGGGTCTAGTGCAGGTAGTGGCATACATGAGACTACCAATGAGTTTGGAGTAATCCAACTGTCGAATAGGTGAACCGTCATGAGGTTTCAGTCTATTATTATAGTCGTATGGAGTCTCAATCTTCCTGCACTTATCATAACCCCACTTCTCTAGTAGAGTTCTGATGTAGTGACTCTGGCTGAGGGTGGCACCCTTATCCGTAAAGTTCACTTCCATACCTAGGATGGTCTTCACCACACCTAAGTCAGTCATGCTAAATTTTGACTTCAAGGTAACCTTAACGTCTTCCACCTCAGACTGATCAGTACCCAGTATCAGCATGTCATCAACATACAAGCAGATTATAGCGACGGAGTGAGGACTTGTCCGTATATACAGACATTTATCTGAAAGGCTGGATTGAAAATTCAGGCCTTTCACGCAAGTGTCAAACTTCTCGTGTCATAGCTTTGGTGCTTGCTTCAATCCGTAGAGTGACTTAATCAACTTACAGACCTTGGTTTCTAGACCTTGTACGACAAACCCTTCAGGTTGATGCATGTAGATCTCTTCAGTTAGATCTCCATTTAAAAATGCAGTCTTAACATCCATCTGATGAACGACGAAACGTTCAATAGATGCGATAGCGAGAAGAACCCTGATCGTTGCAATGTGACAAACAGGTGAGTATGTATCAAAGTAGTCAACTCCACTCACTTGAGTGAAGCCTTTGGCAACTAGACGTGCTTTGTACTTAGCGATACTCCCATCTGGATTCAGTTTCTTCTTAAGGACCCACTTGCACCCAATGGTTTTAGCTCCTTTGGGCAGGTCAACTAATGTCCAAGTTTGGTTCTCCATGAGAGAGTGCATCTCATCATCAATGGCTTCTCTCCATAACAGGGAATCCCTGGATCGCATCGCCTCCTGATAGGTAGATGGATCAGCTTCAACGTGGTAAGTCACGAAATCTGTACCGAAGCTTTTAGGAACACGTTCCCTATTAGATAGCCTAGTGGACTCTAGGGCACTAGGGTGAACTGGCTCAGTGTCAGGGAGTCGTAGTTCCGTCCCAACGAGGGTATCAGAACTGGTGTCTGGCAGACCGGGAAGGGTCAAGTTCTTATCTCTAAGAAACTTATCCTCAAAGAACACAGCGTCTCTAGACTCAATAACCGTGTTGGTAGAGAGATCTAGAAATCGGTCGGCAGCACTATCCACCGCACATCCTATGTACACACAAGTGTTCGTCTTAGGTCCTAACTTAGATCTCCTTATGTCAGGTATCCGAACATAGGCGATACAACCCCAGGTTTTGAGGTGATCAAATCTGGGCGGCCTCTTAAACCAAAGCTCATAGGGCGTTTGCTTCACTTTAGCATGAGGAACCATATTGAGGATGTGATTCGACGCGAGGGCTGCTTCACCCCAATAAGCGGCAGGCATACCGGCAGTCAACAACATAGAATTTAACATTTCTGTTAAAGTTCTATTTTTCCGCTCGGCAATACCGTTTGACTGGGGCGAATAAGGGGCAGTGGTTTCAGGTATTATGCCATTGCTAGCAAGAAAATCCCTAAACTCACCCGAGACATACTCGCCTCCTCGATCACTCCTAAGTCGTTTAATTTTCAAATCCAACTGGTTCTCAACCCTATGTTTGAAAATTTGGAATTTTTCAAAAGCTTCATCTTTTGATTTTAAGAGATAAATGTGAGTATATCTAGAGAAGTCGTCGATAAAAGTTATCAGGTACTTCCGACCACCACGTGTGACAAAACTCTTGTAGTCACAAATGTCGGAGTGTATCAACTCTAGTAAATGTGTACTCCTAGACACCTGACTGAATGGTGTTCTAGTTATCTTAGTTTGAGCACATATCTCACATTTGTCAAATTTGGTTTTTGTGTCTAAGGGGATGTTGTGAGATCTAGCTAGCAGAAGTAGTTTTCTATAATTGACATGTCCTAGTCTTGCGTGTAAAGTCTTAGGATCTATCAAAGTAGAACTAACCTGATTGACTACTTCGTTTGCTAGACTCAACCGATACATTCCGCTGACTACGTACGCGCAACCAAAATAATGTGAGTTAACCATTAAGGTCACCCTACCACCACTAATGTTAAAAGACATACCCGCATCGCTTAACAAACTAATCGATATTAAATTAGCAGCTAATGTAGGAATGTATTTAACATCTTTCAAAATTAAATGCGTACCTGACGAGAGTAGCAGATTCACGGTCCCTGTCTGGAGTACCTCAGCAGTGGCTCCATTCGCCACTGTAACTGTCTCAGAAGCTGGAGTGGCATCCTTCAGCAGTGCGGAGTTGTTGCAGACGTGGCAAGTCGCCCCCGAATCCAACCACCAGTCAGTACTGGCCTAAACGTTCCCAACTTTGGCAACAAAGTGGGAGGGCGCAGTCTGATGGAGCATATGAGCTCTGTTATCAGGCTTTGGTGGGTTAGCATCGGGCTTCTTGGGTTGCCTGCACTCAGAAGCGCAGTGACCCCACTTGTTGCAGTTGTAGCACTTGCATTTGAACTTCTTGATCTTCTTGCTGGTGTCTACGACTGCGGGTGCACTGGGGGGAGGTCGAGTCCGATCAGATCGAGGCTTTCTCTTCGGGTGTGTGACCATGTTAGCAGCAGATTGCTGCTTGCTCACCACCTCCTTCACATGCCTTGTCCGATTCTCATCCTCAATGCAGATAAACCGCTTGAGTTCTTTCAGACTGACCTGAGTCTTCTTGCGATACATCTCCGTCTTGAAAGAGTACCACGCTGAGGGGAGCTTGTAGATGATGGCACCAGCAACGAACCCATCTGGCAGAGGGACACTTTCAATACTGAGCTTGGCCACCAAATTTTCCAGGTCTACAATCTGGGGAAGGATTTATCTGTCCTCAGAGAATGTGAATCCCATGAACTTGTCCACCAGATGCGTCTTGGACATGTTCTCCTCCTCCTTGAACTGATCTTCCAGCGCATTCCAGATCTCTTTCGCTGTCTTCAGTTTCCCAAACGTCTCGGCCAGAGAATTGGAAAGACAGTTGAGAAGATAATCGCGACAGAAGTCTTCATCGCTGATCCACTGTGCTTCATCGGGTCCTCCTTGGAAGTCTGCGAAGTCAGTCTGCAGCGTATAAAAAATATTGAGGAATTTCATACCAAACTGCGTATTGCGCTTCCAGGCACTGAACTCCGAGTGGGAGAACTTCTCCAGCTTGATCAATGGCACAGGAGAGGAGAGAGAATTGGTCTTCTTAAGAGAAGCCATCAGAAGTACTGGAAGACTGAATCTGTAGAGGAACTGCACTGCTATTCACTTTGGCGGCAGCGGAACGACGACAGCGGCACGATCTGCAGCAAAAGCCGCACTAGAGCAAAACTTCTCAAGCACTGGACTGGAACGGCAGTGCACTGCACTGGAACACTTCACTTCACGGGATCAGCAACAGAGATCGGCAACACTTCACTAGATCGGCACTGTCAACACTGAAACAGCACAAGAGTTCGTCGACAGAGATCGGCAGAAGGACAACAACATTGTCAACAAAGATCGGCAGAAGGACAGACGACAGGAGTTCGTCGATTGGAACCACAGGCAGTTGCGCGATCTTGCAGCAGTGTCGATCTCAGTCGTCAAGTGACAGTCGGGAAAGATCGATCGGCGTCCTCCTTCAAAAAACCAGCGGGATCGACGGCGATGGAGATGCGCACAGCGGCGGGCGACGGCTAGGGCTCGACAGCGTCTGGCGGCAGCCTTTCTTCGTCAAAACGAATGGCGACTCTTCGTCGTCTACTTCGATGAACAGGACCGTCGTTACAGCAGGAAAGGAGATTTGATTCAGATCGACAAACTCCTACGACTGTAGTCGGCGATCTCCTTCGACCGCACGAGATTATTCGTCGATCGGGAGAGTCAGAGTCGATGCGACGCACTCACGGGAGCAGTTAGGAAAAACCGCTCTATCGCTGGGGGGGGGGGGCAAGGTTCACGAACGAACACACTTCGAGAATGAGAAAGTGGTGCTCGAAGCATCCGAGTGAACATCAAGTTTGGAATGAACTACCGGTTGCCCCCAGCGGGGTATTTATAGGCGTAACCCTAAATCCCCGACGACCCGTTAACGGACCCGTTAGGGTTCCGTTAAATGATTGATACGGCGCTAAATATGTAACGGCCCGTAGACCGCCACAATTAAAAGTACTATCATAACCTGTTCTCATTAATCCATATGCGCATCAAAAGGGATAGAAAAACATGTCCAACATTTATTCACAATGAGTATGCACATATAAGCCACAAAATACACTATGACATTTTATACAAGTCCAAAGAAGTCCAAAATTAATTATACATGGCTAAACATGAGTTTCTATAGCGATATAAAACTAAGTACAAAACTCCTAAGGAAAGGAGTTATTCTTCGCATCTCTAACGGTGACTGGCTTGCGACTTCCCTGTACCTAAAAATTTAGCATTTGAAACCGTTAGTCTTTCATAAAGACTAAGCGAGGCGCTATTTCTTTAACCTGCTAGACAGTCAAGCATGCATAATAATAATATTATGTATAACATTTCTATAAACAGGTAAAAGCAGTATTAAGCAATGTGTACTATTCGAGCAATTATATAACAGGTACAGTAATCGTAAACATGTGCAGGTACAAAAGTAAAGGAGTATTCCACACAATTATCATTCATAAATTCTTTTCATTAGGAATTATTAGGGGCGAGTGAATCCATTTCATTTTTCATATACATGGTTCATTCATGTTTCATGCTTTGGGCCCACCCCGAAGGGTCTTCTTGTTCCAAAACGAGTTTGGACTTTAACATATTCATATATTCATTCATGTGCTAGCCGTTCATTCGCCCGTAATAAGACCTCGTGTCGACACGTTTACGAAACAGTGATTTATTTACTTTTATACTCCCCTCAGAATTTTCATTCGCCTGTTTGCCTTATACAAGGCCATACATTCTAGCGAGAATTAATTTCAGTGATTTATAAGCATGCTTCATATCATCACATACCATAAACATATTTTCCCTTTTTCATAAAAGTGCGTATAGCAGAAAATAGTTGAAAACTATGCATAGATTAAACAAATAGGTCTCACCGCCTCTTTTTCTATCCTTTTGTCATGCCCCAAGTCACCGTCACCTCTACCGTTGGATGCCATCCTTCACGATATCTGTTAAGAGTTCATATTATTAAGCACATTTGTATCGGGGTTACATCACAGTTAGAGCGTTGACTTAGACCTCTAGGGATGACCTCAACACAAGATTTGATCAAGGAAAGGCATTAGAAAAAGGAGATTGAGCATGGAATGGCATTCTAATAGCTGATACCAGCACTTGGATTACAGTACAAAGAAAAAAACAGCCATATAAATGATTACTTGCTGCTGCATACATCAAAAGAACTCTCCCCATACCCCCTCTGATGCTAACAGGAGAAAGTAGAAACACTATAGCCGACACTAATCAACAGACAGCAGTGTACATAACTGAACAGTACTAGTCGGCCACTTAGAATAGCTTTAATAGGAGGAGGACAGCAGATATCTACTGACCAAAAGAAGAGCCCAGCATCACAAGGGCTGTACTATAGCAGCATAGGTATACTAACAATAACATAAGAGTAATACTAACAGCAGGTATGAACAATTCGCAGCCGACCAGTTCAATGTAACAATTTCTGGAATGGAAACAATACAGCAGCAGCCGACCAACATCAAAAGGAGGAGCAGTCCTAGCTGCGTGCAGCAGCTTTCACGGGACAGAAAAAAAAAACAGCATAACCCCCAAATCAGAAGAGTCGATTAAGCCCTAACTGGACAGCCACAAGAAGAAGAAAAAGAACAGTAACTGAAAACATGAGCAGCCCTCAGCCGGCTAAGCACAACATCATCCCCCAAAATCATATACCAGCTAGCCCCATAATAGAGCAGAGGAATAAAAAGAAGAACTCACAGCGATTTTAGGGTGAAAGTCGAGGTACTGCTTCAGCAAAACCAACACCCAGTCACACGATCCTACAGCTTTTTTCAGTGCGATTTAGAGGAGAAAAGTAGGCTGAAGAAGAAGCTCGGGGCATAGAGAAGAAGCTCGACGCTATGCCCTAAGGTGATCCCCTCGAGAACAGAAGAAGAATCGGGAAAGGGGATGAATAAGAGCAGCACCGCTAACAGAACAAAATCCACCGCCGTATAAAAATCAAAACCCTTTTGCTATCAGCACACCAAGAGCATGAATACTATTAGCACATCAACAACAAGATTTGAATGGGTCTTTACTAGCAGCACCAATATTCCCCCACTAATAACAAATGTTATTAGCACTTATATCAGTACATGCATGACTTCAGCAAAAGTCACCCCACACAGAACAAGCCCAATTCCTTTGAGCAAGCAACCTTCTAAGCATACTATTTCCGTTTCACTGTTTTACGTTACGCTTCATCATAGGGGATATTTATAATTGTTGTACATAAGTATAATTGTCACATATCATCATTGGGGGCTTTTCGTTATCATAATTATATTTGTTACATATCATCATAGGGGATAATTCAAGAGATCATTAATGTAATGAGATGACGCAAAACGAAGAAAATCAATAGACACGAATATAAAACTTACGAGGAAATGTTGTGCGTCACAATTCTTCCCTCCTTAGAAATTTTCGTCCCCGAAAATATTATTCGTCATGGTCGTTAAATAGTGAAGGAAAGAGATTCAGCATATTATCTTCTCGCTCCCAAGTAGCTTCGTCGCGGGGATGACCTTTCCACCATATTTGCACAAAATTGACGTCGCGATTACGTAACTTTTTGCTTTGACGATCAAGGATTTGATACGGTTCTGTTGGGCTGGATAGATCATTGTTGATTTGCACATTTTCAATCGGAATAATTTTCTCCGGATCCTGTATGTATTTCCGCAGTGCCGAAACATGAAATACATTATGTAGTCGTTGCAATTCTTCCGGTAGCTCCAGACGATAAGCTACTTCACCAACTTGTTCAATGATAGGAAATGGTCCGATGTATCGTGGACTCAATTTTCCAAGTCGTCGAATTCGCGTAGCTCCTTTAAAGGGTTTTATTTTAAGGCATACTTGATCACCCACCTGAAATTTCACGAGGCGATGTCTAGCGTTATAATACTTTTGTTGACGATCTTGAGCCACTTTCATTCTTTGCTGAATGAGTGCAATTTTCTCGTGCCATTTGTCTACCTTCTCTTTATTATATAAACGTCTTTCACCATCTTCGGCCCAGCTTAAGGGTGTTCGACATCGACGACCATATAGCGCTTCAAACGGAGCCATCTGAATAGAAGACTGGTAGCTATTATTGTACGAAAATTCTACCAGTGCTAAGTATTTTTCCCATGAGCCCTTGAGGTCAAGCACCACCATACGTAATAAATCTTCTAAGAATTGAATCGTTCGTTCTGACTGTCCATCTGTTTGGGGATGAAATGCTGTGCTAAATAATAACTTTGTTCCCAAACGCTTATGGATTTGTTTCCAATTATCTGAAGTGAACCGACCATCTCGATCAGATATAATCGTTCGAGGAATGCCATGTAGTTTAATAATGACATCTATATATAGCTCGTTTAATTTTTCAGGTGGTCCATCTTGACGCACAGCTATAAAATGGGCGCTTTTCGTAAGCCGATCAATAATAACCCATATGCCGTCGTGACCTTGTTTACTACGAGGTAAGGCAAAAACGAAGTCCATTGCAATGTCCTCCCATTTCCATTCTGGTATTGGTAGCGGATGAAGGTAACCTCCAGGCTTTTGATGTTCAGCTTTCACAATTTGGCACGTATGGCACGACACAATATACTTAACCACATCTTTCTTCATTCCAGGCCACCAGAAGTCCTCTTTTAAATCGTGATACATTTTCGTTCGGCCAGGATGAATTGAGTAAGGCGTGTTATGAGCCTCATATAGAATATCTTTTCGCAGATTATCTACATCCGGTACGCACAATCTCCCATTTAGCATCAATAATCCATCCTGTTCTGTGAAACTGTGGGTTTCTCCTTTCTTTACTTTTCCCACTATCTCCTGGAAATACACATCCTTTGGTATGGCTTCTGCAATTCTATCCTTGAGTGAATACCTAATCTGCATCTGAAATAGTTGTACCTGTTTATCCTCCACTGTAAAAATAGGAACTATCTCCATCTTCTCCAATTCAAGTAGGAGATTTCTATTGTACACTTTCACGGTTGAGAACGCAGCAGTAGTCTTACGGCTTAATGCATCAGCAACTACATTTGCCTTTCCCGGATGATATTGAATATCCACTTCGTAATCTTTAATAAACTCTAACCATCGTCGTTGACGAAGGTTTAGTTCTTTTTGCGTGAATATGTACTTCAAACTTTTGTGGTCAGTAAATATTTCACATCGCACACCGTACAGATAGTGACGCCAGATTTTTAATGCAAAAATTACTGCGGCTAGTTCTAGATCATGCGTTGGATAATTCCTCTCTGCATCTTTCAATTGACGAGAAGCATACGCAATCACCTTTCCGTGCTGCATCAACACACAGCCTAAACCTTTGTATGATGCGTCACTGTAAATTTGAAAGCCGTCTGTTCCGGACGGTAAGGTTAACACCGGAGCTGTAGTTAATTTTTCTTTCAGTGTCTCAAAGGCCAACTGACAGTTTTCATTCCACTGAAAGGGCACATTCTTCCGCGTTAGCTGCGTTAACGGTAGTGAAACTTTTGAAAAATCTTTCACAAATCTTCGATAATAACCTGCCAACCCGAGGAAACTCCGCATCTCTGTCACATTTGTCGGTTGAGGCCAGTTAAGAACCGCATCAATCTTTGCAGGATCAACTGCTAAACCCTGTGCAGTTACCACATGCCCTAAAAACGATACTTCCTTGAGCCAAAACTCACATTTCGTAAATTTGGCGTATAATTGATGTTCCTTTAATCGCTGCAGAGCTAAACGTAGATGTTGTGCGTGCTCATCTTCAGATGTCGAATAGATGAGTATATCATCGATGAACACAATAATAAATTTGTCCAAATAGTCCGTAAACACACGATTCATCAAATCCATAAACGCCGCTGGGGCATTTGTCAACCCAAATGGCATTACGATGAACTCATAATGTCCATACCTTGTACTGAACGCAGTTTTAAAAATATCTTCTGCCTTAATTCGGAGTTGATGATACCCCGATCGTAAGTCCATCTTCGAAAATACTTTCGCATGAACAAGCTGGTCAAATAAATCATCTATGCGTGGTAGTGGATACTTATTCTTTACCGTTAATTTGTTCAATTCACGATAATCCACGCACAGTCGCATCGTCCCATCTTTCTTCTTAACAAATAACACCGGCGCTCCCCACGGTGATGTACTTGGTCGAATAAAATTTTTATCCGTCAACTCCTGTAATTGATACTTTAATTCCACCAGTTCTTTCGGAGCCATACGATACGGTGTCTTTGCGACCGGTCTTGCTCCTTCCTCTAACTGAATTTCAAATTCGACTTCGCGCTCTGGAGGGAGTCCCGGCAGTTCTTCTGGAAACAGCTCCTGGAATTCACATACGACTGGCACCGTCATAATGTCCTTCTTTTCTACAGTAGTGCTCTTAAGCAGTACCAACATAGCATTGCATCCTTTTCTGATTTTCTTGGAAGCTTTCATTGCTGAGATTAGCAGTTTCGATACCTCGTTTAACCCTCGGAATACAATAGTCTGCTGATTAGGACACGTCACTATGACTTCCTTTCGTTTGCAGTGAATAATTGCTTCTTGCTGGACTAACCAGTCCATACCCAATATCAGATCAAACTCGGTTAATGGTAAAACCACTGCATCTACCATAAAGTGTTGATCGTTCAATTCAAAAGAAACTACCGCTCGCTGTTGTGAGGGAACTACTTGATTATTTGGCAGGGTAACATGCAGAATGTCTTGTATAACATAAGGCTTAACCGATATTGCAGTTAATATGGCAGTTGATATAAATGAATGGCTGGCACCAGTATCAAATAAAACTCGAAGTAAATGACCATTTGAATAAATCATACCAGTCACTACAGTGTCATCTGCTGTAGCCTCCTGCTGACTGAGATTGAAAACACGAGGTTGAACGCGACGTTCTTCCTCTACAAGGCCCCCTGGGACGGAAGAAGAAGCGAGAGATTCAGTCTCCTTTGCCACACCCATCTGATAAACTTTCTGACTTGGAGGACCTGGGAATCTTTTCGCACTGCTTTCCCCTTCTTTTCGCTTTGGACACTCCCACTGACGATGCCCAGGCTGACGACAAACATAGCACACATCACTGCCCACCAAACACTGTCCTTTGTGGGCTTTTCCGCATTTTCCACACTTCTGCTCCTGCCCCTGAGATGGCCTCTGTGGTTGCATTACACTACTACTCTCTGCTGGGCGAGACCGCTTCCCATAATCACCAGATTTCCATGAGGTACTTGGCTTAGCTGAGGTCTCCTTACTGGATGTCCACTGAGATCTCTTTTTTCCGAATTCCCTTCTTCGTTGAACCTTTTCCGCATCGATCTCCATCAAACGTGCTTTCTGTACTAGGGCTCCATATTCCTGGATCTCCAAAGGAATCAAAATAGAGCGAATATTATCCCGTAAGCCATCCTGAAATCTTCTACACCTTTCTTTCTCATTTGGCACGAATGCTTCTGCATAAAATGCCAAGTTGGCGAACTCCGTCTCATACTCCAACACTGATCGCGAACCCTGTACCAGTCGTAAGAACTTATCTTGGAGTAACTTCTTCTCAGACTCCGGTACGAACCACCCTGTAAATTCTCGTACAAACGTAGTCCAGGAAACACTTACTTGTCCTCGGCCTGCCAACCGTCCTCGGACATTTAACCACCATCGCTTTGCCTCCCCTTCTAGAAGGAACGTAGCCAAACCCACCTTTCGCTCGTCAGGACAAAGCATCACTTCAAAGATCGTCTCAACACGAGAGATCCAGTCTTCTGTCTCTAACGGAGACAAACCACCTCGGAAAGTTGGCGGCTTCAGCTCCAGGAATTGCTTCAGATCTATATCCAGATGTCTTTGCTGTATTGGCACAACAGTCTCTGCGGAAGGTCCAGCTGGAGGGACTTCTCGTGCCATCTTAATTGCTTCCGCCAACAGACGAGCAATATCAGTCAACTGAGGCTGCGCCTGCTGTGGTTGTTCCACTGATAAATGTTCCTGCTGCGGCTGTTCTTGAGGTGCAGACTCATTACTTCCAGGCATCGCGTCCTGGACATTCCTTCGCGGATCCTTAACACCAAAACACGAACCAATTAAATGGCATAATGACGATTATAAACTTTTTAGCATATACACATACTCATTGCGGCCAGGCTTATTGAAAACCTGGCTCTGATACCACTAAATTGTAACGGCCCGTAGACCGCCACAATTAAAAGTACTATCATAACCTGTTCTCATTAATCCATATGCGCATCAAAAGGGATAGAAAAACATGTCCAACATTTATTCACAATGAGTATGCACATATAAGCCACAAAATACACTATGACATTTTATACAAGTCCAAAGAAGTCCAAAATTAATTATACATGGCTAAACATGAGTTTCTATAGCGATATAAAACTAAGTACAAAACTCCTAAGGAAAGGAGTTATTCTTCGCATCTCTAACGGTGACTGGCTTGCGACTTCCCTGTACCTAAAAATTTAGCATTTGAAACCGTTAGTCTTTCATAAAGACTAAGCGAGGCGCTATTTCTTTAACCTGCTAGACAGTCAAGCATGCATAATAATAATATTATGTATAACATTTCTATAAACAGGTAAAAGCAGTATTAAGCAATGTGTACTATTCGAGCAATTATATAACAGGTACAGTAATCGTAAACATGTGCAGGTACAAAAGTAAAGGAGTATTCCACACAATTATCATTCATAAATTCTTTTCATTAGGAATTATTAGGGGCGAGTGAATCCATTTCATTTTTCATATACATGGTTCATTCATGTTTCATGCTTTGGGCCCACCCCGAAGGGTCTTCTTGTTCCAAAACGAGTTTGGACTTTAACATATTCATATATTCATTCATGTGCTAGCCGTTCATTCGCCCGTAATAAGACCTCGTGTCGACACGTTTACGAAACAGTGATTTATTTACTTTTATACTCCCCTCAGAATTTTCATTCGCCTGTTTGCCTTATACAAGGCCATACATTCTAGCGAGAATTAATTTCAGTGATTTATAAGCATGCTTCATATCATCACATACCATAAACATATTTTCCCTTTTTCATAAAAGTGCGTATAGCAGAAAATAGTTGAAAACTATGCATAGATTAAACAAATAGGTCTCACCGCCTCTTTTTCTATCCTTTTGTCATGCCCCAAGTCACCGTCACCTCTACCGTTGGATGCCATCCTTCACGATATCTGTTAAGAGTTCATATTATTAAGCACATTTGTATCGGGGTTACATCACAGTTAGAGCGTTGACTTAGACCTCTAGGGATGACCTCAACACAAGATTTGATCAAGGAAAGGCATTAGAAAAAGGAGATTGAGCATGGAATGGCATTCTAATAGCTGATACCAGCACTTGGATTACAGTACAAAGAAAAAAACAGCCATATAAATGATTACTTGCTGCTGCATACATCAAAAGAACTCTCCCCATACCCCCTCTGATGCTAACAGGAGAAAGTAGAAACACTATAGCCGACACTAATCAACAGACAGCAGTGTACATAACTGAACAGTACTAGTCGGCCACTTAGAATAGCTTTAATAGGAGGAGGACAGCAGATATCTACTGACCAAAAGAAGAGCCCAGCATCACAAGGGTTGTACTATAGCAGCATAGGTATACTAACAATAACATAAGAGTAATACTAACAGCAGGTATGAACAATTCGCAGCCGACCAGTTCAATGTAACAATTTCTGGAATGGAAACAATACAGCAGCAGCCGACCAACATCAAAAGGAGGAGCAGTCCTAGCTGCGTGCAGCAGCTTTCACGGGACAGAAAAAAAAAAACAGCATAACCCCCAAATCAGAAGAGTCGATTAAGCCCTAACTGGACAGCCACAAGAAGAAGAAAAAGAACAGTAACTGAAAACATGAGCAGCCCTCAGCCGGCTAAGCACAACATCATCCCCCAAAATCATATACCAGCTAGCCCCATAATAGAGCAGAGGAATAAAAAGAAGAACTCACAGCGATTTTAGGGTGAAAGTCGAGGTACTGCTTCAGCAAAACCAACACCCAGTCACACGATCCTACAGCTTTTTTCAGTGCGATTTAGAGGAGAAAAGTAGGCTGAAGAAGAAGCTCGGGGCATAGAGAAGAAGCTCGACGCTATGCCCTAAGGTGATCCCCTCGAGAACAGAAGAAGAATCGGGAAAGGGGATGAATAAGAGCAGCACCGCTAACAGAACAAAATCCACCGCCGTATAAAAATCAAAACCCTTTTGCTATCAGCACACCAAGAGCATGAATACTATTAGCACATCAACAACAAGATTTGAATGGGTCTTTACTAGCAGCACCAATATTCCCCCACTAATAACAAATGCTATTAGCACTTATATCAGTACATGCATGACTTCAGCAAAAGTCACCCCACACAGAACAAGCCCAATTCCTTTGAGCAAGCAACCTTCTAAGCATACTATTTCCGTTTCACTGTTTTACGTTACGCTTCATCATAGGGGATATTTATAATTGTTGTACATAAGTATAATTGTCACATATCATCATTGGGGGCTTTTCGTTATCATAATTATATTTGTTACATATCATCATAGGGGATAATTCAAGAGATCATTAATGTAATGAGATGACGCAAAACGAAGAAAATCAATAGACACGAATATAAAACTTACGAGGAAATGTTGTGCGTCACAAAATATACCTTAACATTCTTCTCCGGTGGTGCGGCTTGGTGTCGATGGCGTGCGCGAGTGCAGTTGGCCTCGACGGTGCTTCTCCGGTGGTGGTGTGGTTGAACGTCGGACGTCGACGTTGAAGGTTCTCAGTGAACCTTGTGCGTCCGCTGTGCTAGCGGATTGCAGTCCAGATGATTATCTCTCCCGCGGGTCGAGCGAGTCCGGCTCTCCGCGGTGTATTCTGTAACGGACGTCGGTACATTTCTTCATATTTGTTTTTTCAGTTATATGATTTATTTATGCTGCGTTTCTTGTTCAGATTTATGTTATTGTAGACCATGTATTATATTTGGTTGTGCCTAGGGGATAGTTTATTTCCGCATTATATCCCAACAAGTGGTATCAGAGGGAGGTTCGTATGCGACTGATTGGACATTCGAGGAAAGGTTTGACTGCGGTGGGTGACGACTAGGTCCGCTCCCCATCTTTTCAAATCTGACCTTTGAATTAATCAGTTCTCCTGGTCGTGCCGTAGGACAACCATGACAGGGAAGAACGTGAATCTGGACAGTGTTTTTTTTTGAAGAAGTGCGATAGTGGCGGGTTTGACCTATGACAGGTGGTACTGCATGAGATGGTCATGATAACCGCGAATTTGTTACAGGGAGGTGATTATCTGGAGGAACACAAGACGTGTTCAAATTGTTTTATGTGCCAGTTTGAGGCAGCTGGTGCAGAGACGGAGGAGAACGTGAAGACCCGTTTTCACTTCTTACCTCGCTCACTTTTTACCCGGCCTTAGTGACGACGCTCTTGTATGAGAAGGATACAGTGGAGCTGGTGGAGGTCACGATCGCAGTGCTATCCAGACAGATGTTAGTGGGCCCTACTCCTATGGGCAGTCACATCTTGGCAGCAGCGGATGGGTAAGGTGAGGCAGTTTGGCAAGGGATTGAGTGGAGCACGATCTCGATCCGAAGGAGGGTGTTGTATTTTACCATTGCAGACAGTGCAGTCACATAGGAGAGCGAGTTCGCAGTGTGCAAAAGGGTCTCGAGACCAGTGTGCGGACTGGGTGACAGCTGAGTCAGGGTGCAGAGTGATGAGGTCCTCACCATCACTGAGAGTCTGTGCGACTCTGACAGCTAGATGTTTGACATTACTGAGCGGATTGGATTCAGGTGGCTACGGTTGTGTGGCCTGAAAAGGAGTCCTGATGGTGGAGTGAGGGCGTACCATGCTCAGGACAGCTGTGCAGTGCGGTAGCTTGTACCGACTGATGGGGACCATGATGTGTGGTGGTGTACCCATGATTTCTGTGGACGACATGGTGGATTGTCGTGGTGGTGCAGAGGATCGTCCTTCTGGGACTCGGGGTTTGCGAGTCAGTTTCTACGATCAGGTTGCGACGACATTCACGGGTTGAGCTAGAGCAAAGATGAGTTGACTGAAGCAGGTCGGCTGATGCCTCAGACTGAGGCGGTGCTTTATGCAGTGATGCTTCGTGCAGGTGCTGGATTCGGATCCCGAACCAAGGTGGTGATTGTTATTTTTGGTTCAGATCCTCTCTTGTTTTAGAAACGCCACGTATGGAAATTTCATGCAAGGAAAACCCAGTCCCTATTAATGGCGTTAATTTAGAGAGAGAGAGAGCTCTCTCTCTTGCCTAAAATTAGAAGCCACGGTGGTGTGTTTTCTTTGGTTTTTATATCTCCTGTTATGGAAAAATAATAACTGTCATTAATTATTTGGTGGTTGAGAATTACTGCCCACGTGGAGTTGAAGAGCCGCCTGGAACAAAAAAAAATTCAGGGAGAAATTTGGAGCAGTCCGCCTGATTCCTGTGCGCGAGAAGGAACAGCCCCGCCATTCCTGTTCACGGAGGGAAGAGCCGCCGTCGCCACCGCCGTCGTCTTGCTCTTGGTGCCGCGAGGGGTGGGAGACCCCTGTAGAAGTCCGTCGGTGATTGTCGTTGGTGCAACACCGTGCGATGGCGGCGAAGTGAGGAGATAATGGTGGTGCGGGCGTGGCGGAGAAGGCTTGCGGTGGTGCAGTGGCCTTGACGGTGTTTCTCTCCGGCGGTGCGGGCGTGGGGGCGAAGGCATGCGGGAGTGCAGTGGCCTTGGTGGTGTTCTTCTCCGGTGGTGCGGCTTGGTGTCGATGGCGTGCGCGAGTGCAGTTGGCCTCGACGGTGCTTCTCCGGTGGTGGTGTGGTTGAACGTCGGACGTCGACGTTGAAGGTTCACAGTGAACCTTGTGCGTCCGCTGTGCTAGCGGATTGCAGTCCAGATGATTATCTCTCCCGCGGGTCGAGCGAGTCCGGCTCTCCGCAGTGTATTCTGTAACGGACGTCGATATATTTCTTCATATTTGTTTTTGCAGTTATATGATTTATTTATGCTACGTTTCTTGTTCAGATTTATGTTCTTGTTTGGTTGTGCCTAGGGGATAGTTTATTTCCGCATTATATTCCAACACATTGGAGCAAGGCAGCAGACTCTCTCTCTCTCACCTCCATCATTGTAACGAGCTGCGACCTGTCGCCCTCGCTCTCTCAAGAACAAATTTGTAGAAGAACTCAAAGCATAATGAAGGTTAGGCCGGCACAGCTCCGGCCGCGTGGTTTTTCATCCCGATTGCGGGTTTTTCACGTCATCAGCTCTTGGACTCGGTCTTCTCAGGAGACTCATTTATATGTTTGCACGTTCGGGCAATCCGCAACCGTACTTAAATAATACAATCCTTATAAAGCAATAATAATAAAATGATCATATTGACCTTTCTTTATATATTCATAATAATAATATTAATAATAATTAACAAAGTCATATAATTATTAAAAAAAGATGCGCATGAAGGGATTTATTATTATTATTTTCGCAAAAATTGCTCGCAAAGTTGGGCACACTTTTATTGTAGAGAGGTCACGGACAGTAGACTAATTTATTTAGAATGTCAAAAAGAAAAAAATGCTAGGAACAAAAAATCTAAATTACAGCTAAGACGAACCTAATCCACAGGACCAAAATGCGTTAATTGATCAACAATAGTTATGAATAAATTTTTGAAGAAAACAATTATAATTAACAAATAAGGTAATATGGTTGTTTGGGAGGGGAAGAAAAACCTTATCACCGCGATAACAAACCTAATTTTTAAAGGGCGCTGCTATTAGCACTGTGGTTTTGTCTATTAGCACTCAAAAATTTAAAATTTTAGGGCTTATTAGCACTCATTTTTGTCTATTAGCACTCAAAAATTCAAAATTTTAGGGTGTTATTTTTAATAGCCGCAATCAGCCCTTTCCCCTTAGATGCATGCCCCTACACATCTCCTCTCGCAGAAACGACGCCGTTGGAGTCGGCGGCGATGACGATGGCGTTGGTGACGATGGCGTTGGCGTTGGCGTTGGCGGAGGCGACGATGGCGTTGGAGTTGGCGGCATCGATGATGGCGTTGGAGTTGGCGGCGTCGACGATGGCGTTGGCGGCGGCGACGATGGCGTTGGCGGTGGCGACGATAGTGAAAATGATATTTTTATTATGTTAAAAAATTGACAAAAATGTGCTAATAGTAATAGTGTTTTGCTAATAGACAGGTTGAGTGTGAATAGACAATTACTTAAAACAGCGCTTGCTAATAGCGACGTGTCACGGACTTGTCCCCTTGACAATGTCGCGTGCGGCCTTAGCTCCTTTCCGCGCCCTTCGCAGTTAGCTAAGTCAGCCTTCTCCAACACTAATCGTGGCGAGATGAAGATGAGTAAGTGAGCACTTGAAAGAGAGGTTCGACTCGAGTTCGTGGTTCGTGCAAGGAGTAAGATGGCTTTGGAAGGGAACAACAACTCAAGCGTTATTGATGAGCGCGGCAGGGCAGCCGAGGAGAAAAGAGATAGAAGGAACAAGAGGGACCAAAACAAGGGTCGCGATGGTTCCAGCTCGGAGCAAAATATGATTGATCCAGCTGAATTTGAAGCTCTACGGGAGGCGCATCTTACCCTTCATCGGAAAGTGGATCAAATATGTAAGTACTTTGACACTTTTCATGTTGAGCAAGAGAAGTTGCAGGCGGATCTTGACCATCTCAAGGAGCAAACTATGGGCAAGTCGGAAGGCGCTTTTGATACCATCATAAGCGACTTGGAAGAGCGCCTCACAAGTCTTGAAAACGAAGTGGATGACTTGCGTAGGCGAGGTGCTACCAATGGTGGAAATGGTGGGAATGGTGCAGCCATGGTAAATGCAAAGCTTGATGTGCCCAAACCCAAGAAGTTTGCGGGAAAGCGAGATGCGTTGGAGGTGGAGAACTTCCTTTGGCACATGGAGAAATACTTGGAAGGATATGACATCACAGACGAGGCACTAAAGGTACGCCATGCTGGTTATTACTTGGAGGACCTTGCTTCCTTGTGGTGGAGGAAAATCCAAGCAGATATTGCAAAGGGACTCTACCGGATCGATACTTGGGAGGACTTCAAGCAAGAGTTAAGAAGGAACTTCATCCCCGAGAATGTGAAGGATGAAAACTTGCGGAAGCTTAGGGAGTTGAGGCAAAAGGGAAGTATCGGAGACTATGTCAAGGAGTTCACCGCTTTATCACTCCAGGTATTCGATGTCCCCAAACATATCCTTCTCTTCAACTTCATCGATGGGCTACAAAATTGGGTGAAACAAGAGGTCAAGAGGAAGAACCCAAGGACCACCCGAGATGCTATTGCCATCGTCGAGCCTCTTATTGAGTTCCAGCGTCAACCAAATCCTATCAAGGAGAAGAAGGACAAGGTGGGCTATGGAAAAGGTGGGGGAGACCAGCGAGACAACAAGTCGGCGCGCTTTAATGGAGGAGTCATATTTCTGGCCACGGATGAGGGATCAAGTGGAGTTATATGCGAAGACTTGTCTTGTTTGCCAACAAGACAAGGTGGACAACAAGCAGCCCGCGGGATTGTTGGAACCACTGCCGGTAGCAGAGCACCCTTGGGAGTCGGTGACGCTTGACTTCATCAACACGTTACCAAAATCGGAGGGGTTCAGATCGATCTTGGTGGTAGTCGATCGTTTCTCCAAGTACGACACGTTCATCCCTAGCATAAGGGATACTAGCGCGGAGGAGACGACACGCCTGTTCTTCAAGAATGTGGTGAAGTACTGGGGGTTGCCAAAGTCTATCATTAGTGATCGAGACCCCATATTTACAGGGAAGTTGTGGAGGGAGTTGTTCACTTTGCTCGGGTCAGAACTACACTTCTCCACCAGCTTCCACCCTCAAACCGATGGGCAGACGGAGAGGGTGAATTCCTTGTTGGAATGTTATTTATGGCACTTTGTGATCGCCAATCAGCGGGACTGGGCCAAACTGATGGATGTGGCGCAATTCTCGTACAACTTGCAGCGGAGCGAGGCGACCGGTCGGAGTCCGTTCGAGCTTGCCACGGGGAGGCAACCACTCACTCCGCATACATTGGCGACTACGGCAGATGACGGAAGAAGCCCAGGAGCTTGGAGGATGGCCAAGTCTTGGGAAGAGCAAACATACATAGCCAGAGTGTGCTTAGAGAAAGCACTCAAGCGGATGAAGAAATGGGCTGATTCAAAGCGAAGAATGGTGGAATACACAGTTGGGAATATGGTGATGGTAAAACTTCTCCCTCAACAGTTCAAGGCTTTGCGCAGCTTGCACAAGGGCTTGGTTCGTAGATATGAAGGCCCATTTTCGGTGATTGCAAGGGTGGGTAAGGTATCCTATCGCCTTGACCTACCCAACTCTTTGAAGATTCATCCAGTCTTTCATGTCAGCATGTTAAAGCCATATCATGAAGACCATGAAGACCTTCAAAGGAGTACATCACATAGAGCACCACCCGTGATGACCAAGTCTTTTGATCGAGAGGTGGATGAGGTGCTCACCAAGAGGACAGTGCGGAGAAGAGGTGTGCAGCCTAGCACACAATATTTGATCAAGTGGAAGGGAAGGCCAGAGTCCGAAGCAACATGGGAATCCATAGAAGATCTCTGGCAGTTCAAGGACATCATCCAGCAGTGCGAGGCGACGAGGGCGTCGCCAGGATAGGTGGGAGAGGATGTCACGACTTAGGGTTAGTCTCTGGAGACTTCTAGAGAAATCTAGGATCTTGGAGAATATTCTTGTACATAGAATTCTAAAGATTAGTCTAGAAGATTCTTGAAAGTTGTAGATACAACAAAGAGGTAGAGAATTCTAGATCCTTCCATCTTTTGGAGGGAAATCCCTTGGGGGGCCTATATAAGGGGGAGATCCCCTCATTTGTAAATCATCCAAGAATTCAAGCAATCTAAGCATTCTTACTTTCTTCACTCTTGCTCTCTTGCTCTCTCTTTCAAGTGCTCACTTACTCATCTTCATCTCGCCACGATTAGTGTTGGAGAAGGCTGACTTAGCTAACTGCGAAGGGAGCGGAAAGGAGCTAAGGCCGCATGCGACATTGTCAAGGGGACAAGTCCGTGACAGGCGGGTGCAAATAGACAGAAATGCACTGCTTATAGCAGCGCCCTTTTTAAATCATGAAGCAAATTCTGATCCATCATCGACAAGTTGAAGAAATTAAACGAAGAAGTGGAAGCATCATATGGAGAACCACACTAGTAGTTAGGGACGTTATAAATTAGAGGAGGAGGTCGAGCGACAAATGCCCTAAACCTACGACATAAGCAAGAAAAAATTGGATCCTGGAGCCAACCGCAAGAAGCGTTGGCGGGAGACGGAATATGCAGGAACGCAAACCATGAAAAAAATGGAATACCCTTAGGAGATAGATGTTCATGTAATGTGGAATCGACAAATTAGCGGTGGAGGAATATATTCAGGATCACAGATCTCCAGTGGAAGCAGAGCATGTGATAGAGTGAACGTCGGACGATCGCGAGCAGCGGGGAGGAGAGAAATTCGTCCAATCAGATCCCCTTATAACAGAACTCGACGAGTATTGGAAGTTGAGGAGGATGTTCGAGCTCGGAGAAAAGCTAAGTAACGATCACATGAAAGAATTAGCAAACAAGGGAAAAATATATTTTATTGATTTACTAAGGTTACAAGATAGTTGCATCTCGGAGGTCCAACCGAACACCTAAGAGTGTTGTATTCGTAATTTGTTGAGATCATAAATACATATACATGACAACTCGGGTGTCTAGCTCAGCGACCTCAGATATTTAGCTCAGCGACCTTAGATATTTATGTTGGAACCTTAGTTTTGATTTGAGTTAGGATCCATCTTTATGGTCATAACGCATCTTGTATAACTTAGATCAAATCTCATTAAGAGGAGACATGAGAAAATAATATATATATATAAATATACAAGTTCTCTGCGTTCGACGAACGGCTTTTTGCGTTCGACGAACGGCGCTCTGCGGTCGACGAATGATATTCATTCTGCGCTCGACGAAATCCAGCTATCTCAGCGGTCGATGAAATCCAGCTATCTCAGCGGTCGACGAAATTATCCAGGCTCAGCGCTCGACGAAAAGCTGCGTTCAACGAAATCCCAGCAGCGCTCGACGAAAGTTCATACAACAATGATCGACGAACTACATGATCAGATCAACAATCGACGAGCTCAGCCCGACGAACTTCAAGCTGAGATCGACGAAATATGTTCAGCTCTTTAAAATATCATTTCTCAGATCGGCTAATATCTGATTAAGCAATACTTTGATTAAATTATATATTGCTTCCCTTCTGTATCAATTAATAATATAGTCGTTGCAGACAATAAATATTATAGTCGTTGCAGAAAAGCAAAAAACGACAATTTATCTTCTCGAGGAATCTAGAAAATTAAAGAGACATTATCTCTTTCCTCTCTTGTCGGGCAAGAAATTCAAATCAGCCCAAAAGCTTTCTCTATATGATATATACAAACAGAAGAGCAGAGAAGAAAAAAAAGAAAAGAGAGAATATATACAAGAGAAGGATTATTACAGATACAGCAACAGGAAAGCAAAAAGAAGAAGCAGATCTACGAAGTTCTTAATAAGAACAACATATATTATTTATTTTCTTTTTGCTAACTCTTTTCTGCAGAACATCTTCATCCTGAGACACCAATCAAGATCATTTGCTCAGGGATTTAAACTGAGATCCTATGATCTCACTCTCAAATGAGATCCCAAAACCTAAATGATCAAAAGATGTCATCTACCCCCAAACCACCTCCTTATATAGGGAGGGGGCTCACATGCCAAAAACCTAGAATAATAAGAAATACAATAATAATACGCGCGTCCGCGTAACAGTCCATGTTGCAATTTTTGAATGTAATGCTATGAAAAAATACCGGAATGGAATGCTATAAATTTTGTTGCTGTAATGTCTTTTGGAAAGCATCTGTGTTGGAATCAGTGGCGGAACTAGGATTTTGAAGTTGCATGGGCACAATGTAAATATTGTCGATCGGGGGGTTCGGGGGGCAGCGTCCCCTGAGCGGGGGTTTGGGGGCAGCGGCCCCGAAAATTTTTTTTGCAGGGATATTTATGTAAGAAAAATATTCAACACAATATTACAATAAAATGCAATTACATGAAAATCAAGGGAACATTCCAGTTAACGTTGAAATCATAAAACTCTTTTGAAAATTCAAAACAAAACATTGAAATCATAAAACTCTTTTGAAAATAGCTGAATACGTGTTTAAAAATAGGTGTTAAATTATATCCTACCTAAATATATACTAAATTGGATTAAATCACAAACCTAAATCTATATCTATCTCTATATAATTTACATCCTACCTAGATCTAAGTGAGGAAGAAGAATGGAAAATCACATACCATTTGCTGAGTAAATACTGAGATGGATGGGATCAGCAATTTCCTTGTGCATTAACCTACAAAATGACAACATAATTAGAAATTTAGAATGATACTCTGATAAATATTATCTATTAAATTAGCTAAATGCAGGGGACTTGAAGTCTTGAATCCCCCAACTTCACATCCATATTAATTAAACCCAAAATAAATGAGAAAAATCACAGTTGCACTGTTGCACAACAATGGAAAAAATAATCACATATAACATACCTATTCACATACATACCTTGCACAACAATGAAAATGAAAAAAAAATCCCTAATTATTTTAGATCTTGGCACATTGCAGTGGAAAATAATCACATCACAATTCACAAATATACCTTGCACTAGTCAATCGATGCACAGTTCACTGCTTGGCTGCTTGCGGACTGCGGTTGCAGAAAATCTGAAATACCTCGCACAGTTTTCTACTTCACTGCTAAGTGCTACCGTTCGTCTGCAACAAAAGAGGAGGAAGAACTGAATAAGGGCACAACGCACAAGAGAGGAAGAACCGAAGAACAACGGAACAAAAAAAGGATTTGTGCGAAGTCAGTATTATGCGGCGGTGGTGGCGGTGAATCATCCTGTGAAGTGTGAATCATCCACTAAAAAAGTAAGAACCGAAGAACAACGGAACAAGAACACACAAGTCCTCTTTATGCTCTCAAAGAGAGTGATTTGGTCATTTCTGCTGCAACACAAATCTACATAATCAGTTTAAAAATAGGAATGCAAGTTTGATCAACATTAAAAAAAAAAGTCAAGCATTTAAACTAGAAGAACATAACGCCAGGGGCAAGACTCATGGTAGTTCCTACTGCAAGTTATGCAACAACAACTGTTGAGATACATATCAATGAACCCATAAGCAGCATCGCCACTAGCAAGTACAGCAAGTGAAGTAAAGAGGGCTAATGGATTAGAAAGAAAAGAGGGCTAATGGATTAGCAAGTACAACATCTTCCATTTGTGTGATTTGTGAGAGACGGCTCTTCCTCCACCTGCAAGCATTTCTTGAAGAGGGCTAATCTCTGCACCTGCTTGAAGCATTTCTTGAAGAGGGCTAATCTCTGCACCTGCTTGAAGCATTTCTTGAAGACGACTCTTCCTCCACCTGCTTGAAGCATTTCTTGCAGAAAGAAAAGAGGGCTAATCTCTGCACCTAACAAATGTCAGTTGCTCGAAGCCATTGCAGAGCTTCAAAGCAGGTCCAGAGAAGCCATTGTTGGAGGAGAAGGGCGAGGATGCAGAAACGCCGATCACGTTCTCCCAGCGAAGAGAGGAGGCGGAGCAACCCTAAAACACCGATGAGTTGAGCGCAGGCGTTCGTCGAGGTCCAGCGCAGGAGGAAACCTACTGTGCCGGAGTTGTGGGGGAGGGGGATCGCGAAGGAGGCGGCGAGTAATGCGCGTAAAACACGGTCGGGCACGTGCCCGACCGTGTCTTGTACTGGGTCCGCCCGTGGTTGGAATGCAATTTTTGATCATGTATGTTGTTGTAATGTATTTTTGATCAGGTACATAGTTGATGTAATATCCTTGCGTGAATGTTGCTGCAATTTTTGACCATGTAGTTGCTGTATTGTCTTGAAATGTAGTTGTTGTAATGTCTTTCGAAAAAATACTGGGACGTTGATCATGAATGTTGCTGCAATATTTTGAATGTTGTTGCACCCAGCATAAAAATGTAGTTGCTGTTGTTCCACTTATTGCACCCAGCATCAAGTTGACCTGCTGCAATATCATGAATGTTGTTGCACCCAGAGGTACTATTCACCATTGCATATCCTTGCGTGAATGTTGCGCAATATTTTGAATGTTGTTGCTATGAAACATCCGAACAGAAAATATTTTGGCCACCAAAAAAATTTTAGGGGTGCAAATAATCATACGAAATATAGGAGGTGTAAATCGCCAATTTAAATAAATTTGGGGTGCAAAATGCCAAAGGAAATATAAATTTTGACCGAAATACCCTTCATTGAATTGACCTGGGGTGCAAAGTGCCAAAGGAGGTGTAAATGGGGGGTACAAAATGTCAAATTTAATAATTTGGGGTGCAATCTGCCAAAATGGTGTAATTGGGGGGTGCAAATTGCCAAAAGTTCGCATTCCTGCATTATTTTCTGGTGATTTCTCTTCTCGTGGTTGTGCACACCTCGGGCAAAGGATTTCTCACATGGTATCAGAGTTTCAATGGTTTTAGCGGTGATTGCTAAGGCTCTGTTTGAGAGCCCGCTTAAACGCCAGTCCAGCGGCATCTCGTTCCAAACGGCGCCCGGAGATGTGTTTGGAAGCTCGCCGTTTTCAACTGATTGTTCTCAACATCTCTTTCCCCTCCTTTCTCCACCGGACCCCCACACCTCCAGCCCGGCTTTCCAAAACGACCAGTTAGAACTCGTCGTCCTCCCTATCGCTCACGCGCAACTGCTGCTCCTTAGCGCCGTTCCTCTTCCGGCGAGGCAAGGCAGTGCAGCTCGATTTCTGTGATTTTCCGGCGTGCTAGAGCTGGCGATGATCCTGCTCTGATCTTCCGGCGAGGCAGTTCAAGCAAGCAATTCCGGCGAGCAATTTCCGGCGTGCAAATCCGGCGAGCTGTTCAAGCATAGCCACGAGCAAATGATCAGCCGCCTATTATTAACTATTAATTTATATTAATTTGATTTTATTAAATAAATTATTTTATTAACACTTATAATTTGATGTTTCAGGATTTATACTCCATATAAAAATAATAATATTTTTGTTCTATCTTTTTCCCGAATTTTATCTATATAATTTACTCATAATTATACATTAATATTATTTATATAATCTACTCATAATTATACATTATTTTTATCTACAATTACTACTCGTAATAATATGTGTATATTTTATTTTTAATCGCCATCAGAACGGTAGTTTCCCAAACAGATGTATTGTTTTACAGTTTTGAAACTGGTTGCAAACAGAAATTACCTAAACACTTTCCTCAGTTTTGAAAATACAGTTTTGAAAATTTATTTCACAGTTTTAAAACTGCTCCCTTTTAAAACGGCACCGGAATCCCAAACAAAACCTAAGTTCCTTTGGTGAAGAAGATCGGCATACCAGAATGGAATGTGCAGGCGAATATGCGATGGGTCTTGGTATTAAGTTGCTTACACAGACAAACTACAATAAGTGAAAGACTTGCATGGAGAGTTATCTGCTGAGAGAAGATCTGTGAGAGGTTGTTGGCGGTGAAGAACATGAGGAACTTGTTGCGGACGGAGACAATGGTCCGACGGTGAGAGCATGGAAGAAAACAAATACGAACGCTGAGTTCATGCTTAAATGGGCAATATCTCGATTCGAACTTGTTTGATCGCATCATCGGATGCAAGTCGGCATCGGCGATTTGGGCGTCGTTGGATGGATTGTTCAACAAGAAAAACGTCGCAAGGTTGCAGTTCTTGGAGAATGAGTTGACGAAGGCCAATCAAGGAGAGCTATCGATTTTAGTTTTCTTTTTGAAGATGAAGAACATATGCGCGGAGATATCGGCGTTGGATCCGGATGAGCCGATCTCGGAGGCCAAGTTGAAGAGGCGTGTTATTCGCGGCATCGGAAGGAGTATGTGTCGTTTATTACTTCGGTCAGGGATGAGCTACTCAATCATTCTTGTTGGAGTTGGAGAACTTATTGACTTCACAGGAGAGTTTGGCAAATCAGCTGTCAGATTGCTCTATTTCTGGGAGAGAAAATGAGGTGTTGTACTCAAGGAAGAAGAGTTGGGATAGAAGAAAGAAGAACATGGGAGAAGGACCTTCTACCTCATCACAGGAAGATGGATGAAAGTTTCCTCCTAGGTTTGATGAAGGGCAGAAGGTGTTCAAATGCTTTAGGTGTAACAAATCGGGTCACTTCAAGAATGATCGCAAGGCGAATCTCAAGTCGGGGCACTAGCAGAGAAAGGAGAGGGATCCAAAGATGAAGAGGAATGATGGAATTGCTTTTTGGTAGAGATGACGGCGACGTAAGTGGATGTCTTGGCTTCATAAATATTTAGGTCGACTAGATTGTTGATTTTGGGTGTTGTCGTTGTTAGAAAGTAAAAAATGTGTAACTTTATTCATCCCAAGAAGGGGTATTTATAGGAGAGAGAGAGTCTACATGAAAGAAGATAGGAGATGTGGGACTAAAAGAGCCTAAGTGGGCAATAGTGGGCTATACAATAATGGGCCTAAACAATGGGTCTTTATATACAATATAAGTATTACTTTAACACCCCCCCCCCCCCCCCCCCCCCCCCCCCCCCCTCAAACTTATAACTGTTGAAGTAGAAGTTTGAATAACAGCGGAACAATCAGGGAACAACATTGTCACATGTGTCGATCAAGGAGAGCTGGCGAATCAGAAATTCGTGTCACTGGACTGAGTGAGACTTGGTAAAGAAATCAGCTATCTGAGAAGCAGATGGTACATGAGGCAACGAGATAACGTTGTTGAGGAATTGCTGTCGAACATAATGGTAATCAATTTCAATATGTTTAGTGCGTTCATGGAAAACTGGATTTGAAGCAATCTGTATGGCACTAGTGTTGTCACAGTAGAGTGGTGTAGCGCCAGGGATGGTAGTCTGGAACTCCTGCAACAACGACGAAGCCAAGTTATTTCTGCAGCAGTGGTATCCATGGCACGGTACTCAGCTTCAGTACTAGAGCGAGATATGACATCTTGTTTCTTGGATTTCCACGAGATCAGAGAGTTGCCAAGGAATATGCAATACCCAGTGGTAGACTTGCGATCAGATATGTCACCAGCCCAATCAGCATCAGAATAGACACGAAGTTCCAGAGGAGAGGTTGAGTCAAAAAATAGTGATCGTGTTCTTGTACCCCGAAGGTATCGCAAGGTGCGGAGAAGAGCCGCATAATGGGTGCACCATGGTTGCGCAACAAACTGGCTGAGGATGTGAGTAGCGTGAGAGATGTCCGGTCGACTGATGGTGAGATACACTAACATCCCAACAAGCTGTCTGTAACTGGAGGGATCAGGTAGGATCTCCCCTTCCTGAGGACTCAGTTTAACATAAAAAAATTCGAACCCAAAAAAAATTTAGACATAATAGAGCTTTGATACCATGTTAGAAAGTAAAAATGTGTAACTTTATTCATCGCAAGAAGGGGGTATTTATAGGAGAGAGAGAGTGTACATGAAAGAAGATAGGAGATGTGGGACTAAAAGAGCCTAAGTGGGCTATACAATAATGGGCCTAAACAATGGGCCTTTATATACAATATAAGTATTACTTTAACAGTCATCACCTCACTAGCCATGAATCAAAGTTCTCCTCCTCCTTTCAGGTGTACGAGGGGAATCATGTTATTGTGACTACAGATGATTCAGTGCATGTGGTAGAGAAGGAGAGGACGGTTACTTTGAGCAGTGATAGGAGTGTACTCAAGTTGAAGAGTGTTTATCACATGCCGAGCATGAAGAAGAACCTCTTCTCGGTGACCAATGCGGTGGATGATGGCTATCATGTTCTCTTTTGGCCTAAGGAGGTGATGTTCCCTAGGAATCTCTCTTCCATGAAGACGGACATTACTTATACCGGACGACGTTTGAAGGATTTGTTTGTCCTTTCTACAAACTCCTATGTGAACAAGATGAAAATAAATGATAGTGCAGTTATTTGGCTTGAGAGGTTGGGGCATGTAGGGATGGATAAGTTGAAGGCTATGGTGGCAAGATACCTTGTGAAAGGTTTGCCTAGCCAATCTTCTTTTGGCGATGGTCATGTTTGTGAAGGGTATCAATTTGGGAAGGCACATCGCCTCCCATTTGACAAGTCCCTTTTCAGGAGCAAGGCGTTGTTGTAGTGTGACCATGCGCGTGGCTGCACGGCCGCGCTCCGTTGCCGCATGGCCCACAACCGCGAGACCGCATGGTCGCGCGCACCTATGCGCGTGGCCACACGGCCGAGCGCCACCGCCGGGCGGCTGAACAGTCCTGCGGCCTGTTGGTCGGTCGGCCGCCCGACCGTGCACGCCCATGTGTGCGGACGCACAACCACACGCCCCCCGCCGCGCGACCCCTTTGTCGCACGGTCGTGTGTCGCCGGTGTGCGGCCTCCTTGACCGCACGACGGACCCTACACGGTCGGCCACCCGGACGACCTTCACCGACCGGCCTACGCCACCCGGACGGCCTCCGCCGGCCGGCCTCCTCCGGACGACATCCACCTGCTAGCCTCCGCAGCCGGCCGACCTCCACGGTCGGTCCCTCGGTCGTCGCCCAACTTCCGCCGCCCGTCCTCCATTACCTCAGACGTGCAACTTTCATGCCCCGTCATCCGCAAAACCACCCACTATGGGGTGTGCGTATAACTGAATTCCTGTGATGGGTGTGCGCATAGCCAATTATATTTATGTGGGTGTGCGCGTAGTAAAATATATGATGACGGGTATGCACATAGCGGAAATTCGCATTATGGTGTGCGTATAAGAAGATATATGGTTATGGTGTGCACATAGCCATATAATCCATCATGGGTGTGCACATAACAATGAATCTCATCACGAGTGTGCGTATAGCGATGAAATAACCCATAATGGGTGTAGCATAACAAATTATGTGGTTACGGGTGTGCGGTTAACCAAACCTCATAGTCACTTAATTACAAAAATGAGACCCTCAAAATCTATACAAGGTCCCTAAGGCCCTCATTTGAACGAATCTTGTCTCCTACTCCCAAGAGAGCTCCAGAGAATTCCCTGGAGCATCTCCTTGCGCGCTTGAAGAAATCCTCGAAGACCTCCTTCGGCTTTCAAGATTGCTTGAAGATTTCCTTCTGAGACTCGACGATCTCCTTCAGCTCCCGACGCTTGCTTTCGAGACTCGACGATCTCATTCAGCTCCAGAAGCTGGCTTCCGAGACTCGGAGGTCCGTTTCAGCTCCCGACGCTCCCTTCCGGGAACCAGAGGTCCGCTTCAACTCCTGACGCTCTCTTCCGATCGAGAACCAGAGGTCCGCTTCGGCTCCCGACGCTTTCTTCCAGGACACAAAGGTCTCGACCACTTTACGAAGGTCTACCAGAGGACAATTCGAGGACTACTCCCGACCCTGCCGCTCGAATCCAGAGCACTTGTTGCTGATTCCACCATTTCATATAGCTTCCGAGCACATCCTCCACCATCATATTTCTTGTCGATTCCAGCAGTTCGTAAGAACAATTGTAACGAGCGGTTGCATGTTACCCTCAATAAAATAACTACCGTAACTCTCCTAAAGATAGTGAAATTTGGCCGGCGCATACCCGACCCAATGGTTTTTTCCCCTTTACAGGTTTTTCCACATAAAAACTCACTTGCCCGTTAGCATTTTTCTGTGACTGTTTGCGCGCTCGACTCGCTCACGAGCTAGGACAGTTCGTTTTTGACCGGTTTACGAGCGCCTCGATTGACCCGCAATAGTTGGTTCTATGTAAAATATTTTTGTTATTTAAAGATCTAAAATAAATTTTTTTGTGTGATTACATAAATTATACTACTAATTAAAATTTATTTCAACCCTAGAGAGAATGATTTAGTGATAAATTTTTTAAAATATTTTATATTTGTGACTTAGCCGAAATTAATTAGATTTTCTCATATGTTTAATGATTTTATTATAAAAAAATTATTTTGGAGGAAAAGTCTTAATTTTAACGACTATTAACCAATTTAGTTTTTTGCACTAAAAATTAGTTATAGTGTCTGAACTTAAATTGCGTCACTAAAGACGTTTTTTAGTGACTGAGCTTATATTTCGTCACTGAATATGTGTTTTAGTGACTGAGCTTATATTTTGTCACTAAAGACTTGTCTTTCGTGACCGGGCTTATATTTCATCACGAAAAACATGTCTTTGGTGACGAAATACACGCCTTTACTGATGGAATATATTTCATCACAAAATTTGTCATTAAAAATCAATTTTCTTGCAATCGAAGATCACTTTACATGCACAAATACCTTTTATTCTCTCAGGTTTCTAGCAACAGGGTTAATCCAATTTGATGTCTTCCCTCCTCGGTGGATCTAAAATAATGAGCAATCAAGGTCCTCACATCTACATGCGCAAATAAATGTTTTTGGGATCTTTTGTAAAGTCCTCACATCTTGTTGCTTACATTTCCTTGACTTGTGAACCAATTGACTTTCAGCTCATTCGACTCATCGTGACTTCCCGCACACAAAGCAAATATTACTATTTTGTGTGGACCCCAAAACAATGAGCGATCTGTTAAAAAAATAGTGTCACTATGTCTAATTGTGTTATCGAAAAATTTAGGATAATCACAAAAATCATCTGAATGTAGCGACGATGCAGATGCATGATCGTCTTATTCAAAATCTACTGATCTCTATTGAAGTAATAGAACGTTAGATCAAATATTTTCTGAATAATTAATAGATGAAGAACACACAGACGCAATAGAACTTGGGTGAACGATAAATTTATTGAAGTGCGGATATAAAGTTTGTACCATTCTTGGCCTCATGCTCATTCCCCGTGATGGCGGAAATTCACAAGAGCCGCGATGCATGGTTCCTTAAGAAATGTGCGGCGTCTAAAGATCCCGCCAAACAAGATTCTGTATAGTTTGAATCTCTGCTCTCGTCTAAAGGATCTATGAATTAACCACAAGGTCTGAAATCAAAACCAAATGAATTGTCTGAAATCAGATCGCCAAACTAATGGTGGATCTGTATGAGTGAATAGAAAAGGATAGATAAATTCAATTTGGTTTTGTTAATTCTAGATACTTGAGCAGCAGATCTAAAGCATTTATATACATCAACCATGAAATTTAATTGAGTAATTATGTGCTTGAATTCAAATCTGCAAGATCTGTAGCCGACAGAAAAGATGTAGAGATGGAAAACCCAGATCTGAGTGCTCTCCCCTGCAGCCCGGCGATGGAGGTTTTATGACTGATGTTATGTGCAAATCAGTTTTGGCTACGTGCAAACCATCAAATTCGCGCTTTTTGAAAATACGCTTTACAGGTGCATTTTTAGGAAAAGTGTTCAGCATCAAAGTTGTAGATCTCGTCAAGATCTACAACTTTCGTGTTGAACATTTTGCATAAAAATGCACCTATGAGGCGTATTTTTAAAATGCGCGAAATATTTCACAATAGTCTCGTGCATTTTGAAAATACGCCTTATAGGTGCATTTTTAGACAAAATGTTCAACACGAAAGTTGTAGATCTAGACGAGATCTACAACTTTGATGTTGAACACTTTTCCTAAAAATGCACCTATAAGGCGTATTTTCAAAATGCGCGAGTTTTAATGGTTTGCACGTAGCCAAAACCGATTTGCACATAACAGCAGTCTTAATTAATCGGTACATGTGATCTTCTCTAACGCCAGAATATGGAGAAGAAATAAAGGCACGCCGGGGATGAAGGGCTCTGCACATCCAAATGAGAACGCGAAGAATGCCACCAGCCACTCATTCCCTTTTGCTCTCTCTAGGGCATCGTTTGGCGCGGCGGCGGCGATCGTGAACGCGGTGGTCATGAACCGTTGTTTGTGAACGCTCGACCTCGCCTAAAAAAATTCATACATTTTATGCTCAAAATTAGTTCATTTTATTGAGTAGCTAGTGGTCATAACCTTTGTCTTGCCCAACATACATTATATGATAATGACCTTTTTGACCAAACTCATCGGAGCAAATAAGTCGTGCCAAACGAAGGCTAGGTCTGAAGGAGAGTGTTCATCGTGGAAGGAGAATAAACCAACAGGGCAGAGCTGACATTTTCCTTTTCTTTGGTGGCGAGAAAAACCTAGGGTTGCTCTGCTTTGCGGATCTGAAAGAAGAACGAAAGAGACGCTTATTCTTTTACTGATGCTAAAATGGAGAAGATGGGAGATGCCGGGGTTTTTTCGATGAAGAGATGCATTAGTGACAATCGATGGAAGGGAGCTCGAGGTTTCAGCCCTAGTTCACTATTCGGCAGAGCAAAACTGGAGACTCAACTTTGGCATAAAACAACTTTAGCTTTTAATAGGGAAACTCATTTTGGAGTTAGAAAATAATGAGTAAATAAATCTCATTAACTCCAAAATTAATTAAGAATATGAAGCTTATAAAATTAAGTAGTGCTTCATATCGACCAAAATTAAATGCCGAATTTTGTGCCTAGGGTGAGACTGAGTTCACGTCCTGAATATATGAGACGATCTGACCCTCATCTATCACAGACTTCGACCGTTCGCGCGACTGAATTAACACACGCTCGTGGGAGTCCGAATAAATTCTAATTTTTGCTTGCGACTCTATCGGGACATCTCGATAAATCGAGTCCACTAAATGAAAAATTTCCAACACGGTCGTCTTCTCGTGCATCAATTTTAATGTAATTGTGGCATAATTTGGAAGTAATTTTCTTGGCATGATTATAGTTAGCAGACAATGTCTCATGTCCGCCTGGAATCGCTCTCTATAGAGTTTTCAACAACATACTACATTGTGCATTACTCTAATTTTCAAGTGTTTTAATATGCAGAAACTTTAATAAAAAAAAAAGATAATTTCGTGTACTTCAAGCATCCTTCCCACAACGGTTTATTTTCCTTCAAGAGAAACATATATAAACTATTGTCGTTTGCAGTGATGAGAGCTTGAGGATAGTCAAATGTCTCATCTTCACCATAATGATCATTCTTGAATTCGTGTTCATCCGCATCCTCATGATAATATAACTGATTTACAAAGGCATGAAATGAAGAAGTTGCGTGAAATATTAGATCCTACAACAAGTCAAACTTTGAAGCCAATTATGACCAACAAATTAAAAGGGCGGCTGAAGGGTAGTTCAAATAAGGTTAAAGAAGAGTCGTACAAATCAACAAAGTGAGATCCCTCACTTTTTGAACATGTCCTTATGGGTGAGCAACAACAGTTACAACTACAACGCAAATCAATTGCAAAGAAGGCTGCTTCCGGAAATAAATTTCTCTCTAAAGTCCGTAAGGAAATGCCTCCATACATAGCAAGCCACATAGTTGATGTTATAAATGTTTCCGGGGATGGTCATTATGGTTACAGAATAATTAGTGGTGTTTTGTATAAAGGTGAAGATTGGTTGCAAGTGCGCCTTGACCTTGCAAATGAAATAACATGCAATGTTCATCAATATACAAACATCTTTGGAAATACAAGACTAACAGATTTAATAACATCTCTTGACTGTTCGGTACTTCCTACTCCACTTGACAAATGGATGCCAATACAAGATACGCGCTTAGTCATCGCATCGTGCTACAACATTACAGTGATTCATTACTCGAGATATCAGTCATTTATATTTCTGCATTTGCGTTCGACACGCCTTGAAAACTTCAAAGTTATATTCATTAAATTTTTAATGGTAATCGTTTCATCTGCCTACTTATGCATGTGGATTGTCCGCTTCCCCCTATTTTTGTTGTTTGGACAAGATATCATAGTACGGTGTCGGAAGGATGAGACTTGTCATATATCTCACGCGTCAGGATCCAAGAATACTAAAGTGAAAGTTGTCAATTTATTTGATCCATGACATAAGATAATCCAATGTTTTCTACTAAATTCAATATTCTTTTATTTGTTTACAATCATTATTTAATCACTTTTATGTCAAATTAGGTACAATCATATGTTATGGAGGTTCAAACTATTATAGTTAGTAGATAACAAAAAATGGAATGAAAAGTAAGGTATAATACATTCAATTTCAATTTAACTTTCTTTCAATTTAGTTAATATATTTGAAGGGACTAATATTTTCTTTGGTGCTCTTAAGTGGCTACAACAAAGGATATTTGATGAATTTTGGGTGATATTTGATTTCTTATTGATAGGGTTTCCTTGAAGGCGCTAACCGCACCCTATTCATGGGTATGCGGTTATCCAAAGAAACCCCACTATCCCCGTAACCACCCAACATGTGAGTGCAAATAGTAAAATCCTTCAACATGGGGGTGCAATAGTAAAATTCTGCATCATGGGGTGCAAATAGTAAAATCCTCCAACATGGGGGTGCAAATAGTAAATTCCTCCATCATGGAGTGCAAATAGTAAAATCCTCCAACATGGGGGTGCAAATAGTAAAATCTCACATCATGGGGTGCAAATAGTAAAATCCCTCATTATGGGGTGCAAATAGTAAAATCCTCCAACATGTGGGTGTAAATAGTAAAATCCTCCAACATGGGGGTGCAAATAGTAAAATCCTTCAACATGTGGTTGTAAATAGTAAAATCCTCCAACATGTGGGTGTAAATAGTAAAATCCTCCAACATGGGGGTGCAAATAGTAAAATCCTTCAATACGGTCTGCGTATAGCAAATAATCTGGTTATGGTGTGCGCATAACCATATCCATCATATGAATAAATATCACCGCAAAACTATACAAACTGGTGTGCGCGTAGCTATATTCATGATAAGTGTGCGCATAACACATAAATTGATTATGGTGTGCGGGTAGCCGCATAACCACCATAACTACCCTAACCACCCATTTAATTACGAAAGTGTCACCCTCAAAAACTATAAATAGAACCCCAATGCTTCTCTTTTTTGGATCTTCTTCTCCTCCTCCATCTCTCCCCTCTTTTGAGACTTTCTCTCTCTCCGGTCGGGAAAATCCTCCTACGGATTTTCTCTCTCCTCCTTCTTCCTTGCGCGCTCAAAAGCGCGCGTCCTCCTTGCGCGCTCACAAGCGCGCGTCCTCCTTGCGCGCTCACAAGCGCGCGTCCTCCTTGCGCGCTCACAAGCGCGCGTCCTCCTTGCGCGCTCACAAGCGCGCGTCCTCCTTGCGCGCTCACAAGCGCGCGTCCTCCTTGCGCGCTCACAAGCGCGCCTCCGTGCGCTCCGCTCTCAAGACCGCTCCAAGCGCGCCTCCGTGCGCTCCGCTGTCAAGATCGCTCCAAGCGCGCCACCGTGCGCTCCGCTCTCAAGACCGCTCCAAGCGCGCCTCCGCGCGCTCCGCTCTCAAGACCGCGCCAAGCGCGCCTCCGTGCGCTCCGCTCTCAAGACCGCCCCAAGCGCGCCTCCGCGCGCTCCGCTCTCAAGACCGCTCCAAGCGCGCCTCCGTGCGCTCTGCTCTCAAGACCGCTCCAAGCGCGCCTCCGCGCGCTCCGCTCTCAAGATCGCTCCAAGCGCGCCTCCGCACGATCCGCTCTCAAGACCGCTCCAAGCGCGCCTCCGCGCGCTCCGCTCTCAAGACCGCTCCAAGCGCGCCTCCGTGCGCTCCGCTCTGAAGACTGCTCCAAGAGCGCCTCTGCGCGCTCCGCTCTCATGACCGTCCAAGCATAACCCCGCACACTCAAGAACAAACGCTCCAGCCTCCAGCAAGAACAACACTCCAAACTCCTCTAGCGCAGCAGGAGACAACCGACAGAGACAAAGACGCACAGAGCACATCGATCCAACCTTCAAGCTGCAGTCAAAACCACTAGAGCGCTTAGAGCGCAGCATCCCCATCTGCATCAGACAAAAGTCTTAGCTCCAGGAGCGGTGGCTTGTCACCCTCCGAGTATCTCTCTCTCAACAATTGTAACGAGAGGCGGCATGTCGCCCTCGAGTTCTTTAAAGTAGCTTTGTACAACAACCAACAAATAGTGGAGGTTTCGGCCGGCATAGACCCGGCCGCGTGGTTTTTCACCCAGTTGACGGGTTTTCCACGTTAAAAAAATTGTCTTGTTAGCTTTCTCTTTTTCTGTGACTGTTTGAGCGCTCAAACGCTCCCGTGCTAAGACGGTCCAATCTAGTCCGATCTACCGGAGCCTTGAGTGATCCGCAACACTTATTTTTCATCAAATTGTACAATTACATATATTATGAAGGCTTTTGATGTCTTGCTGTGGTTTAGATTCAACATTATGTGGTTTGAAAAGAATGGAAAATTTTAGTTTTTGTTCTTATTTTTTTGATGGCGTGCTAATAGCCACATGATGTGACGATATAATTTTATGGGGTGCTATTATAACATGACAACTATTACCGATTTCATGAGTGCTATTAACATTGCTCTATTTATAACCAGGTCATGACACACATGCACTCCCTTTCACCGCACGCATTCCATTACGAGAGAGCTCGCACAGTGTCAAATGTCAATTTGAAGCATCTTTAATGTCGAATACGCACACTGATAACATGTGCATACCTCATCTCGCTCGGACAAAGACATTGATATAACTTTGCATTATATAACATGGTCTCTGCCTTTGTCCGAGCAGGAGGTCGATCGAGTTTGGGGTCCGATCGTCACTGCACACTGCAGCCAGGAGGAGACAAGTGAGGGAAATACTATCTCGTGGGCACGAGGCTTTCTCCTGCACTATCATTCGTTCTGTAAAAAACAATATAAAACAAATGACATTATCGCCGCACACAACCACGATTATATATAGATATAGATACAGATATATATAATAGTAGGTAGTTGTTATATACAAACCGTTTTTGACTTTATACAGACCCTTACTACAAATTAGTAAAATTAGAAAATTGTTATACACAAATATAATTGTTATATACAAATTAGAACAAAAATATAAAAAATAGAGATTTCAATAAAAACTCAGATAAGATATTTTAACTTTGACTAGAAAATGAGATAACTTCAAAGAACATGGTAGGAAGAATCATAGTTTCACTACACAGTTTTTGCATGTAGTAGCAAACATATAGTTGACAAACTCAAAGTCTGTAAACGAGTATTAGGACAACAAATACGTACATAAAAAATGCTTCATTTTAGCATTACGGCGAGAATCGCTATCGTCACGGCGGGAAATCAGATATGGTTCTCCGGTGAACAAAACTCCTCCGACGAGAGCGCACGATTCGATACCCGTGTGCTCTTCTTCCACCTCGCTGAATGGCTGGAAATCAGTTCGCCAACCACCACATGATCCTCAGGCACGGCAAGCGGCGGGGGCAGCTCCATTTCGCGTCGGCGAACACTATGCGAGGGGCGGGGATGGGGAAGAGGTCTCGGTGAGGGTTAATAGAGGGCGGGATTCCAAAATCACGAGAGGGTGTTGGGGTCGGGTAGGGCAGGTAGAAAAAACATTGTTATTAGGTATTTATTTGGTTTGTATTTAGTATTTTTAAAGGCCACAAAATTTACAAATAATAATAATAATTTATATATATAGCAAAAAACAATTTATATAGAGTGATGTTAAAGACACACCAAAAAATTATTAAGTATTTTTCTCTTATAATTATATTTGCAGGCCCTATATGGATATTTGCAGCCCAATTTTTACGAGTTATTACGCGCTTTTTGAAAATACTCTTTGTTAGGTGCATTTTTAGGAAAAGTGTTCAACATAAAAGGCGCGAAAAATTTCACAACTTTGATGTTGAACACTTTTCCTAAAAATGCACCTAACATTGCGTATTTTCAAAAGGCGCGAAAAATTTCACAATAGTCTCGCGCCTTTTGAAAATACGCAATGTTAGGTGCATTTTTAGGAAAAGTGTTCAACATCAAAGTTATAAATTTCGACGAGATCTACAACTTTCATGTTGAACACTTTTTCTAAAAATGCACCTAACAAAGAGTATTTTCAAAATGCGCGTAATAACTCGTAAAAATTGGCCTGCAAATATCCATATAGGGCCTGCAAATATAACCACCCTAAAATTGACGTGCATATATCACATTTAGATATTTTTTTCTTCTTAAAACTGATGTGTGTATAGTAATTTTTGGTGCGTCTTTAAAACCACCATTAATATATGCTCCGTCTCTTCTGACCTGACCGCGTCGTGCTGATTTCAGAGAATTTAATTAGCCGGCATGCGTCATTACCAACCGTGGAAATAAGCTATGTGCGAAGCGGAGCATACGTCGAATCGATTGACGGAGGGGGTAGAGAGAGATACAGAGAGAGATACAGAGAGACAGAGTTTGGGTTTGACCATCTACATGTGACCCGCTTATATCCTTTTCCCATGGGGCAGAATCGGCGCTGATCTGCTGCACCAATCGTCTTCCTCTCGCTCTCAAGATCTCGGATTCCTTCCTCGGCTTTGTCTCCGTTCCTTCCCTTTCCGGATTGCCCTAAGCCATCTTAACATTGCTTCTTGCTTCTTGCTTCTTGCTTCATCTCTCGACATCTTATCACACTTTTCCATCCCACGCTCCAGCGTTTCTCTCAACCGGCACTCGGGGTAAGTTTTCGTAGCAGTTTTGTGACTCTCCTTGTCTTTTGCTCGATCTGGGTTTCTTCTATGACTGACTCTCAGTGATCTGTCGATCAGTTTCGGGATCTTCTTCCCCTTAATTAACTCCATTATTTTTGCATTCTGTGATCTATTTTTCATCATCGTTTGTCCGCAGGGCTCTGTCTTTGACCGGATTGTTTACCCTTTTGGTTAATTATACAAAATTCGCGGAGGGCTGCTGTTATGTGGAAGGGAGATAAGGGGGTTTATTAGGGTTTTTCAAGCGTTTATAGACTTGTGCAATGGGTTCTTTCTGTTCAAAGAATTCGGCGGTGGATAAATCGCCCAGTGATGTCACATTCAGTGCGGGTAACCGCAAAGATAATGGGAAGGTATTGTCGCCCTCTCCGCTGAAGTCTTTTGGGGATTCCATGGGGAAGCGGTCTCTGGAGCAATCTTTTTCTTTCTCAGAGGGTTTGGTACCGAGTTTTGGGTGCAATAGGACCGATATTTCAGCTCCCACGCAACCTGCTTTATCCAGAGTTCATTCTGAAAAATTTCCTTCAACTAAGCCAAAGGCGTCCCCCGGAGGAAGATCTGGGGCACATAAGGTGAGTTCTTCACTATTTTTCGTTTTTCTTTGCCTTTTCTTCGTTGTTGCGGAAAGAACACTCAGCTGGCAACATAGCAAAGATCTAAGAACACTCAGCTGGTAGCGTAACAAGCCATTTACAAGTAAACTGCATGCACCGTTGCTGTTCTCAGAACTAGGATAACTGACTAAGTTCTTTAATAGCAATGAATTGATACCTTTTTTTTGAAGAGATGATTGATTTAAATCGCCCATTGATCTAGATTCATAAATTATTTGATTACTAAATCAGTATGGTCCATTTCACGGTGTAGATGTATTGTGGGTTGATCCGACGGGTTGAGTAATCCTGTACTTTTATATATTTTTTTTAATCAAAAAAACTTGTATCACTACAGTAAATGAGAATGAGCCTTGTCCATTAGATGAAGAAATGGATACTATCCATTTCTGACTCAGAAATGGAGATAGTGTGAAGTGTAATACCCTTCACCACTACAGTTATACCCTTAGCCGCCCTCGCCGCCACCTATAGATAGTGTGAAGTATCGGCAATACTACTATTTCCAACAATACCCTTAGTCGCGCTCGCCGTCACCTATAGATAGTGTGAAGTGTCGACAATACCACTATTTCCGCACATATTCCGTGCATTGTCACTCGTACACACGTTTATAAATCCATTAGTGCAGTTGGTAAAGAGTATTTATACATGGTTTAGTTTCAAACTCCACTGTCTTTGTTAAACAATTAATTTATTATTTTTATTAAAACATTGTTTAAATAAATATATAATTTCTTAATTAAAAAATTGATTTGAAAACAATTCCAACTGCTGAGGTTAGCTTGATGGTCCTCCCCATCACACCATGGTACCGCCACACATTTCTTTTTAATACATCATAGATTTTGTGGAACGTTGTATGATGTATATCTTATGGAAATTGTATATCTTATGGAATTTTTTGTACACTGCCGAGTGCATCTTGAAACTAAATTGCAGAGCATGAGTTTTTAGGTAACCTAGTAAAGTGTTGGCAGAGTAGATATTTTTTGCCGGTCAGGCAAAAACATCCAAAAATAGCTTGAAACGAGCTTCAATTTACATATTCATAAGGTTTCCTTTCAATGAGTTTAGACAAAAAATAGTATTATATGGTCTACGTATTTGAGCAAACCAAGATATAATCCACGAAAAAGGGTAGTCAATTATGTAAGTCATGGAATTTTTGTTTATCTTGGAGATTTAGACTTTTTGTGCTTAGTACGGTTCGATGAAGAGGTGAAAGTTTCCTTTTTAAGAGGATCATTAAGGTAATACCAATAAATGATCCCCGGTTACTATAGAACATTGATTTGGTACATGAGGCGGAGATGGGCATATGCCAATCTTGAAAAGGCTGAGTGCAACTAATTTGGCTGTTATTTCATTGGACATGTATGACATAGTATGACTAGTATACAACCATGCACAAGTATTCTGCATTTAAAGAAAAGAGAGAGATTCACATAAAATTATAGAAATTTCACAATCACCTTTATCAACTATATAAATATGTTGTTTGTATCCAAGTGGTCTCGAAGATGTTCTTTAGGATTTTGGAGATAAGCATTACTATGAGAGAGATGTTTCTCATTAATGTATTGTTAATTAACCCTCTCCATTTACTTTCAGTTAAATTTGCAAAGGGAATATCAGAAGGTCTCTTCAGAAATTTGTACAACTTCAAGAGTGAACTTTAGAAACTTAACAAAGATTATTCTAGGAGATAGAGAGAAGCTGTAATTAGATTAATCTGTCTATTTTTCACCAAGCAATTTAAATAATGGCCCTCACATTCCTCGGACTGATTTGACTAATTTATATGGGTGGATTTCAAGCAAGGGTTATCTTCTATTTCTGGGACTTGATGTCTTCTCTTTTCTTGAAAAACTGAACTGTGGAGTACTTCCTTAGAGAAGCTAGTTGGAAGATTAATAAATGAAGATCTGTCCAGACATCTTGACAAATTACAAAGACAAAATATTCACATTGAGAGGACTCTTCTTTTTTCTATCAACTCAGAAAGAAATGAATATTTACTTAATGTATACCTGTACTTTCCTATGGTATTAAATAGTATGCCATCATCATTGAACAACAGTTGGATCACCCGGATTACTATAAATCTCATTTAGGTAATAATTTCATATTCAAATCAATGGCTTGCTGATATATTAAATCTTTAGGGATTTAAGAACCTTGAAAATTGGAATCTTCAGTTGCTTGTTTATTTTTTATTGTTTACTTTCTTATGTGTAAATGAAATAAAGCCAGTGTTTTGATTAATGATTTTATCTGGTTATATTGGAGAATTAGTAGTGTGATTAATTGCATTCTTCACGCTCTTAAGTAGGCATTAGTTGATATGCATGGGGGCAGTGGACCTGGCAATGCCCTAATGATTTATGAGTTGACAAAATAAGATTATGAAAGAGCATGCATTAATTTAACTTGAGCTAAAATGGTAGCATGCAGAAGATCTTGCTTCGTTCAAATGAAAATAGAAAAATAACTACTTGTTAGCTATTATCATCCTGCATATTTTACTTCCTTGTTGGTACTTGGATACATTACCATCACTTAGAGAGCTCTCAAACTATTTATAAATTTATTTCATTCTCATTCTCTTTTAAAGATGCCCAGGTGCTTAAAATGTGCATATCAGTTTTTTATTGTACATTTTTTTGTAGAATGCATTCTTACTATTTTTTGCTGCGGCAGGTTTCAGAAGTAAGTTCCCTACTAGGAAGGGCTGGTACTGCAGGTTTTGGTAAAGCAGTGGAGGTTTTGGACACACTAGGCAGTAGTATGACTAATTTGAACATAAACAGTGCATTTTCATCAGGGGTGGCAACAAAAGGAAATAAAATATCCATTTTAGCTTTTGAGGTTGCTAACACAATCGTAAAGGGAGCCAATTTTATGCATTCACTTTCAGAAGAAAACATAAAGCATTTGAAGGAAGTGGTACTTCCTTCGGAGGCTGTTCAGCGTATTGTTTCCAAAGACAATAATGAGTTGCTAAGAATTGCTGCCGCAGATAAAAGGTTAATTTGCAAGGCAACATGTAACACTCTTTTTGATCGAATGAACTTTTTTTAGAATAAAGTTTGATAGTTGTTACTACACTTAAATGCATCTAGAGACCTCTTTTTTGTTTATATTACAACCCATGAACTTTACATATGCATTCTATCCTTTGATATTTGTTAGGGAGGAGTTGAAAATATTTTCTGGGGAGGTTGTTCGATTTGGTAACCGTTGCAGGGATCCTCAATGGCACAACTTGGACCGTTATTTTGCTAAGTAAGCAATCACATGTTTAGTTTCATAAGGCTCTATATTTTGTTATTTACAACTTATTTTTATCTTTGTCTTCTCATTGAGCCCAGATTAGATTTAGAAAGCACACCGCTGCAGCAATTGAAGGAGCAAGCTACAGGATTCATGCAACAACTATTGACATTGGTCCAATATACAGCTGTATGTGCTTTGTTTGTTTTGTACATAGTCCTAAGTTTTTGTATAATTATACGAGCTGATTATGTTTATATTTTTTATCCATGCAATCATTTTGTGATCTTGTAATGCTCTTATTCTTTTGAATAAACAAGGTTTATTGGATAATTACATATTTAAAAGGTAATTAAACTTTTAGAGACTATTATGGGATGAAAGTTCTGTTGAAAATATGCATTTTGAAAGAAATATAATGGTCTCTAGGTTTGCGGTACCATTGACAACCCCTTTCATTCATATCCCAGCGACAAGACCTTCTCCCTACTGGCAACCTCACCACTCTAATCTTTAGGGTTTGTCTCTCACCCTCTATCTCCCCTCATTTGCAACTAACCGCCGTTCATCTTTCTTAGTTGCAATCCCCATTAATTGCTTCCCCTCTGACAACCCCTATTAGTGCCTCCTCTATTGCTATCAATTGGTCTGTTGCCACGACAAACTTCCTTCCGCAAGCATCCTCTTCCTCCCCCTATCTACGAAGCACGAATACTTAAAATCCTCTACGTATCGGCTCAACCGCGTATCCCGCTTGCGGCGATCCCGTGCGATCCCGTGTGATTCCTGTGCGAACCACTCATTTCACACGGCGTATTCATTTCACGCGACCTATTCATTTCACGCGGCGTTTAGGTTTCGTTCTCCCGCTCGCATCTCTGCGCCGAAGCTCTCCGGCATCTCTGCGTCGAAAGCCTCTGGCATCTCCTGCATCTCTGCGTCGAAAGCTCTCCGACATCTCTGCGTCGAAAGCCTCCGGCATCTGTGTCGAAAGCCTCTGGCATCTCCCGCATCCCGCTGCAACCCTCCTCTCCGGTGAGTTGACTGAGTTCTCCTCCGCATTTTATTTTTTCTTCTTCTCTTGCATCTGATTCCCATTACTGTTAGGATTCTTCTTCTGCTGCATTTGATTCCATTTTATTGATTCCATTTTATCTAATGAATTTTCTTTCTTAATACTCTTACTGCATTCACATTTGCGCAAATGTTTTTCTTCTTTAACTAACTTCATCTAGTCTCTTCATGATCCACGTTTGCTGCATCTGATGCATTTGCGATTATATCTGTACAAAATTTACGACACAAGTTAAACAAAGTAACATGAATATAGAGAGGTTTTTAGTTTTTACTGATGCATTTGCTATTAAACAAATTTACAAGTTTAATTTCTATTTGCAAATTGCAACACGTTTTCATCTGATGCATTTGCTAGTATATCTGTATATCTAATACCTTCTCCTAGCATAATCTTTCCCATTGTGCCTAAACAACATGTGCGCCAATTATTCTTTATTGAATGTAGTGACTGAGATGGTACATTAGATTGCTAATTGTATTTTTTTTATATTAATTAATACTTATATTAAAATAATTAAAAAAATTAAAAACGTTTCCCGTATTCGTATTTTTTAAAAGCACATTTCTCGTATCCGTTTTGTATCGTATCTCAATACGAATAGGTCGCATGAAATGTCCACCAATTGCTTCACTCAAATCTATGAGATTGACTGCTTTGGCACAGTGAATCCTCCTATCAGAATTAACTTAGTTAGGATTCTCCTATTTATACTCATCAATCATGAATGGTTCACAAATGGATGTAGGTTATGCCGTCACTAGTTTACATATAACCACCAAGGAATGCCTACTCGGGTGGGAGAGCCATCTATGTATGTTTAGGAAGGCAGCTTAAAAAGATCCCTACGATTTGATTAAAGAAATTATGCAAGGACCTTTACATCATATATCACTTTACCTTCGTTCGTCATACTCATTGAGGCTCAATTATATGTGTTGTATATGTGGACAATATCTTAAAGCGTCTCTTAGGTAAGTTGCTTAAAATTTTGGGCTCCCAAAATATATTCATAGTTAAGTTTTCATACAACAAAAAAGTGTTTCTCTTTCATAGAGAATTTGGTACTTACCTCCCTGTAGAATTAGCCTTCTTGGTTGCTATTCTGTTGATACTCATTGATACACATAGGGCATCTGACAGTGATGATTTTTTATGATCCCTTTTGGCATCGAAGGATGGTTGCGAGATTCATTTTTCTGATTGTTACTTGGCCTAGCATTTCTTTTACTATAGGAGTTATGAGGCAGTACATTTAAAGTATGAAATTGAAACATTGGGAAATTGTTTTATGCATTCTCATGTCTATTAAGAAGTCTACTAGAGATGAATTTGTACATAGAGATTGAGCTCTTGTGTGCAAGCCTTCTTGGATGCCAATTATGTTGGCTTAGTTGATGATATGAAGCCTATTATTCGGTATTATATCTTTTGGGGCTTATGGTTACTCGAAATTATAAGTAGTAAATTGTTGTCATTGTCTACTACTTAGGCTTGAGTATAAAGTCGTGACTTATTTTGCATTTGACATGATGCGGGTCAAAACATTCTTGACCATAATGTAAATCAAAACACTCTTAGAAAAGTTCATTTTTTATATTACTAAGTGTATGACTCTGCAGTGTGATATGTGCCCCCCCCCCCCCCCCCCCCCCCCCCATCAGTGTCTGCTGAGCAATATCAAGCATATGGAAAGAGACCAGCCTTATTCATTCCTTCACTGATGTATGCTAACGGCTAAAAAATTGTTCGCATTTGGTGAGCCATCCTAATGGATCGTTCTTCCCATCATAAGTTGGGAATACCAACTTGGTGTAACGGTGCACAATGTAGACTTCAGGTCGTACCATGGTCGGGGGATCAGGGCAAAGAAGCAGCGGTGGAGGCGCCTGACTGCTGCAAGCTTGCTCATGTGTGGGAGTGGTGGAGACTGGCAGAGCAAATGCGAGATCGAGGAGCTTGGAAATGGAAACAATGGTCTCCCGATGACGTGCCTTAGCGATAGTTTGATGTGCCATGAGGGCTTGCATCATGGTCAGAAGTTGGCTTAGCTGGTCCGACGAGCTGGCTCAGCTTATCCGACGAGTCTTCCATATTGTGCGTGGAGCAAGAAATGGAGCGAGTTACAGATCGGCTTGAGTCCGACGGAGCGAGCGGAACGGACGTGCTCGAACTTGGTGTGCCACGTAAACCACGACGCTTACCTGTGTTGATGATAATTAAATAAGCCCCCAAATTTGATTGCCCCTCCAAGTAATTAATCCAGATAGATTAATTATTAAAGGCATTAAAAACAATGTAGCAGGCGAATGGTCAGTGCACAAGGATCCAAACAATAAAGTCATGGGTGAGGAAGCTTGAGGAAAAGGCGCGTGATGGATGCTCGAGACAAGCACTCTGGAGTTTCCAGAAGGCAGCGACGGACTTGCAGGGAAAGCAAGCGAACGATGAGCGCTAGCAGGAGATGGGAGGTTGCGTGTGTGATGAAGAACTTGATGAAGGCGTGATGGAGAAATGACGTGCAGGTAGTGGTCAGACCTGCTTCGATCTAGACAAACGGGATGTGACTGCCTGCGGTCGTTCATGTTGAAGTCGTGCGGGAGCGTGAAGGTCTCCGTGGGTCCGTCGAGGTCTACGATGTGCGGCTGTTGAGCCTGTGGGGAAAAGGAAGTTGTTGGAGGAAGGTTGTCGCGGGTGTGGTCGCTCGTTGGAATGAGAGGATGTGCTGGGTTATCGACACAAACAACGATAACATGGTGGTTTCGACGACGAGGATGCTCCCGTTCATTGCATCCACAACGGCGATGCGCAAGGCCGTAGATTTGGTGAAGGCGATGCGCATGGCCGTAGATTTGAAGGCGATGCTTGGAGAGAGAGAGGGCTACCACAATCTCATTCAAGACAAGGGAAATATATTTGACTTCTTGATACCATTCCTCTAGCCTGGGGGCCTTTAAATAAGAGATACAAGGGGCATAAACGTAAATAAGTCCCCAACACTTAGACTTACCTAAACAACACTTAATAATAATACCAAAACATAATAATGGGGTGCGAAGCCCATAACGCACACACATATATATACAGTTATACACACATACACATACAGTTATACACACATACACATACAGTTATACACACACATACATACAACACATACTCCAACTTGAGGGAAAGTTTTTATGAGATCCTATTATGGAAGTTCTATTAGTAACCATCAGATTATCTTCATAGATCATCATCTTAACCATCAATTCTTATACACATGGATGGATGTGAATTCTATGCGCATACAAGAATATCTATGTTGCAGTTGAAGTCTATCCCAAATTTTTTCCATGATTATATGCCTTAAAACACTTATTTTGCATCTGAAGTCTATCAGTGGCCATGATAATATGCATTATTAATGGACACTGCATATAGAAAAGAGTTGGAGCAAATACATCAATTGGATCTTGTATTACAAAACACTATTGGTTTTGAGTTCATTTGTGAGTTATTTCATGAAGCAAACATTGTAAACGCAGATTTACAAGGCTAAATAATCTTACTATTCTTGTTCTGAAGCAGGTGCGGGGCTCTTTGAATAGATCAATATTTTAAGTCAGATGTGCTTAACTTTTCCCGAACTTTGGATTTGCACTCATTGACTAATCTCCAATGGTATTTGATACTGACCACACCTAGCACCAACCAACCACCTCAACAAACTAAACCCCTCACCACAACATTCTAATTGGCTTTGTCCAAATAGGGGAAAACCTCAGCATCATGACAATCAGATCATGAATGGTTCCATCACTTGTGCTTGTTAGTGGACAAAAATATACACCATATTTATTGGCTAAACCATCATGGCTTCTTTTTGCATCATGACCATCATAGCGTGTTTTCCGCATCATGACCATCATAGCTTGTTTTCCGCATCATGATCGTGTAATACCGAAAAAACTATATTGTTAGAACTTTCACATCCAACATATGGAGGGGCCTGTCATCTATATGAAGGGCACAAGATTATATTAGTTTCCCGATGTGAGACTATATCTCACCACATATTTTTGCTAGATGTCATGGTTCTAATTTCAGTTATGCTTGATTTCTAATTTCGTTTTATGAAGTACCCAAGCATGTCTTTTGTAATTCAAAATTTTTATTTCAAACACTAGGTACTTGATCCTGGAATGTGTTAATCTTTTCAGTGGGACTGATTGCTTTTGTTAATTATTCTGCTCTGTAGGAGCTCTATCACGAGTTGCATGCTTTGGATAGATTTGACCAAGATTATCGAAGAAAAATCCAAGAAGACGAAAATTCAGGTGCAATTCAGAAATGCTTGACTTTATTTTTTATATGACCTTAAAAGTGGTTGTGCAACTCTAATGATTCTTCAAAAGATTCCAATTATTATCTTTTTCAGTCTGTTATGATTCTTCGAGGTTAATGCTTTGAGAGATATATAGTAGTGTAACTTGATATTATGCAATTTTAATTATTGTGTTGTTATTGAATAAGGGATGCTGGTGCTAGATAATTTTTCTAGTTAGACATCGAAAATTGAGAATTACTTGCATGCAATAAATCATAAGATAACTGCATGCTATTGGGTTTGTGTCACATGCCCGTGCATAGGAACCAGTTACAGGACAGAATGCGACGGAGGAAGGAGACGGGGATTGATGGCAATTGTGTTTTCTCCTTGATCCTCGATGACGACCTATAATGGACTCAAAGGTTGAAGCCTTTTCGCGGCGTTTGAAACCGGAGGCCCGTGCGAGGGGAAGTCACCAACGGTGGCTGTTGGGAGCAGTGCCCGGATGGGGGCACAACTAGTTACGGCACAACGTGCGTTGTGCTATTTGTGGTGCTATGTTGGCAGCGCTGTAAGTGTCAGCCTGCCACTAGGCCACGATCTAGCGGAGGCTTCAACGGAATTTATTGGGCGACCGGTTGGTTGCTCGGTGTGATGGGGAAGGGGTCACCGCCTCACTGGTTTGGAGAGGGATCTCTGGACCTCTTGATTCCTAAATAAAACTCTTATGTATGCATGCCCAGTTCTAACACGAGCCCAAGTATAAATACAAAGTCTTGAATAACTTAAACATGTGCGGTCCAGACCAACCCGTTCCCGTAAATAAATGCAATCTTAATCAAATACAACATAGAAACAACTGTGGACTAAAATCGGATCTCGGCGCAAGAACACCATGTCGTCTTGCCGTCTTGTGCCATATTGGCATCCAATAAAAGTGTTTGTGACAGTTTGCAAAGTAAAAAGGGGACACATAGAATGCTTACGTTATATTAAGATGTATTCAGGCCTTCCTCAAACCAATTTAGACATACATCTCACAGGCTTATACTTATTTGGTGTCCATTTTTAGTGTTTAGGCATTTACTTAACACTCTTATGTAGCCATTTTTTGATCATGTTATTATATCACGAACATCATCATTAGCCTTTACCCTAACTACTGGGGATGCATCATGATAAGATAAATTTTTTGTGAATATCATGCTACTACTAATAATTGTGAATATCATGCTGTTGCTTTCTAATAATTGTGAATATCATATTGTTGCTCCTAATAATTCTTAGCCAAACATCTTTTCTTCATTTCTATGTAGGAGAAAGCTTTCAAATTCTAAGGCACGAGCTCAAAAGCCAGGGGAAGCATGTAAAAGGCTTAAAGAAGAAATCATTGTGGTCTAGAAACTTGGAAGAGGTTAGTCAGGCATTGTCTTGTATCCATCTTGTCTCTCTCTATCTCTGTGTGTCTATATATATATATATATGTGTGTGTGTGTGTGTGTGTGTGTGTGTGTGTGTGTGTGTGTGTGTGTGTGATGTGTGTGTGTGTGTGTGTGTGTGTGTGTGTGATGTGTGTGTGTAGAGAGAGAGAGAGAGAGAAACACACCCTATTATGTCACAACTAGTGAAGTTTCATTTGAAAAGTTGTAATCATACAAGCAAGGAGAGAACACTATATTAAAATGTTCTCCCAATTTTGTTCCTGTTTCCGAATTTGCTTCTCTCAATATTTTAGATTCGGTGCAGGAAATAATTCTGTTGGTTTGAGAATGGAGCATGATATCTATTATGGCAAGTGCTTCGCTAATATTCCACAGATAAGGAGAGAACCCTGTTTCCAAATTTGCTTCTCTCAAAATTTTATATCAAGTGCAGGAAAAACTGTTTTTGGTTTGAGAAATGGAGAATGATATCTATTATGACATGTACTCTAATTATTGCATTCTCTCCTTAATTAATACAAACACATAATCTGAATACAGTTTTCATTTTTCTAAAAGTAGCCCCATGTACTATAACACTTAATATCTAGAATTATTGAAGCTACTAATAGTCGTTGAAAAATTGAAATTATTATTTACCTAATCTCTGGTATTACTATAAAAATATTTTTTTAATTCTCAATACTTGGGTTCTTTTCAAATGTAGCCCATTACAACACCATCTAAAAACTAGTCAGAAACTTCATTTGGCATTATGCAGCATCCCCCACATACCTCTCTCTCTCTCTCTCTCACACACACACACACACACACACACACACACACACACACACTCATGCGCACGCTTTCTCATACACATGCGCATGCTTTCTCATACAAGCTTACATTGCCAATGCATTTGTGTTCTGAGAAACCTGTTCACCTACCTTTTGCAGGTCATGGAAAAGCTTGTAGACATAGTGCATTTCATGCATTTTGAGATTCATGAAGCCTTTGGAAGCGCTGGTATTTCTTCTTGAGCTTTTCTTTTAATGGAGTTAGCTGAAACTGCAACCCTTAATAGGAGTGTAACGGTTCGGTTCATTTTTTTGAGCAAAACCGCAAACCGAACCACCCATACTTGTTTCAGAAATCTGGAATCGAACCGAACAATGGAAACCATTGGAACCGAACCGAACAGAGTGGTTCGGTCCGGTTTCGGTGGTTTAAAAAACTGAAACATAATTTAAGACCTGCAAAGTGCAGACGAGGGAGTGGGACGCCAGACAGCGGAAAATGGAACATTAAAAACATATAATTTTTTTGAGATTATTTATATTATTTGAATCCATTTATATAAATAATTATATGATATAATATTATTATAGACATTTAAACATTTATATGGTTAGGCTCGATTCAGTTTAGCATTAAAAATCGTGAACCCAACCAAACCGTATGGTTTTTCAAAATTTGAAACAGTAACCAAAGCCTCGCCTAGGAAAACCGAAGCCTCGCCTAGTAATCCATGATCTAATTGGATCAAGGAACTTGTGTCTAATTGGATCTATAAACCAAATAGACTCAAGGTGACCCCCTTGGTCCAATTATGTCATGAGACCCTCCAAATACCCTCCGTTTTCACACAAGAAGGGCTCCTTGGGTCTAGTTGTTTCAAATAAGTTAAAAAAGCCCTTTAGTACTATGGGTGTCACATCCACTGGGTCACACAAAGTAATCCATGATCTAATTGGACCAAGGGGTCAAATTGAGTCTAATTGGATCTATAAACCAAATGGACTCAAGGTGACCCCCTTGTTCCAATTAAGTCATGATTGACCTTAAATATATGATCCCAGTAGGACCTGAGTTAGGCCGGTAAACGGTTCGGTTTTGGGTAAAATCGAAATCGAACCAAATACCCTCCATTTTCACACAGCCCAAACCGAAACCGAGAACCACTCTTAAGTATGGGTTCTTCACACTCTTCCCCTATCGTTGTCCCAAGCAATATCACGACCGAGAGCCGAGAGCCTAGTATTGGCCTCGTAGTGTCTGCCTCACCCGTTTATGAGGACACTACCCCTTACGATAGTACTCATCTAGAGGATCATGACCCTTTTGTTAGATTCTTTGACAAGCCCCCTGATGAGCCTTCGAAAAAATGATACTCGTTTTTCTCTTAAAACTTTCCGGGAAGCTTCTTCTTAAACCTTCGATCCCTCCAATCGTAGCCTTCTAGTCCTATTATTGAGTTTGGAGCCGTCATAAATGATCATGAACTTCCGATCACGATGATTTTACAAATAAATTTAAAATAAAATCAGAAAAATACAAAAAAAATCAAAATTCTTAAATCGTTGATCCGCACAAAATGAACGGCTCCGGATTATCGGGTAGATCCTTGGGTCACTTGATCACAGTCACCATGTAGTTACATTTACTAATAGGAAGTCATTTGTTTTTTACTAGCTATGGCATCATATTGCGGTTATAAACTTTGTTATGTTTTCATTAAGGCAACTAGATGTCACCCCAATGCATATAAACTTTTCATACGAAACCAGTTTCCATACTAGTTCTTGTCTCTGCTAGCTTGCATTTCTTTCCAAGGATATTGTTAAAATTGTTTTTTTTGGTAAGATGAGAACACCTAAGAACTAATGAACCCGATCATGAGCACATTGATTGCGATCAACGTCCACCAAAATACGCATTGCAGGGGGGGGTTCCTCTTGCACATACGAGAAGTCTCTCTTGATAATCGCCTGATTAGCACAGCAATCCGCCACACTATTAACAACCTGGTAACAATGCTCGATGGTCAATCACGAAGTCTGAAGACTCAATCTCTAATGTCCTGAACTTGTCCCCTTCTACTATCAGAACATACAGAAGAACCATTAACCATCATTGCGTCACCCTGGACAACCATGCGCTTAACCCAAGAGCAAAGATCGCTTGATGGAGGCCCTCTCACACAACATAGAGCTCGATAGTATGAACTGATAAGCAACAAAAGTGAATGCCACAAGCCAATCGGGCAAGACCACGATAGTTCCTGATAAGTCATCTGGCACTGACCCAACCTTACTAACGTTTCAAGGCACCATTAAAGTTGAGTTTAACCCAATCATCTTGTGGAGGTTCCCATAGCAATGAAGTTACGGAGGGCTGACTAATCAATCGCCCCCGAGAACTCCAGTTAGGATGGCGGGCCAAAACACACTCGAGGTTTCCGCCTCTAGCTACAAAAAGTTCCTTAGCCGCATTCACACCTCTTCCGAGTAGCACAACAGAACGTATGGTGCCTTCAAAGATCAAAGCATTGCGTGCCTTCCAAACCTCCCAAAGTAAAAAAACCAAGCACCATTTGGAGGAAGCTACCTTGGGACCCCCTGGGCCCCTCTTACAGTTGCACGATCAGAGCACATTAAGCATATTAGTTAGTGATTGTCATGAAGAAGCTCAATAAATCAACGAGGGCAAATAGTGATCAACATCCTCCAAGTTGTGATCCCAGCGAGGACAATTAGTGGAGATAGTTGTGATCACCCAAGCCTGCTGAAGGGCGTGGATATGTTGTTAAATTGTTTCTTTATTAGTGTAGAATATGTTGTTAAATTGATGTTTTAGTGTAGAATTTATTGATTTATTCTCTCTGCCAGTGCATCTGCTACCATTTGATTCCCTCTAATTTTTATTTTGGCCTGAAATTTTAGATGGAGATAAATCTGTGATGGGTTCCTTAAATAGTCATCAAAGGTTGGGCCCTGCAGGTCTTTCATTGCACTATGCAAATATCATCAATCAAATAGACACACTGGTAAGTCTCCCATTAATCCAATACATAAATTTTGTTTGTTTTCACTTTTCTTCTCTAATCAATCATCTCAGTCTCACCCTACTTTTTGTTGGTTGAGTAATCGTATAATAAATTTCATCATCCTTGCTTCTTGCTTCATTAATATTGATTAATTTTCTTGAAATGTTAGTAAATGATTTTTCTTTTTTGTATAGTCAAGTGATTTCTTGCTTCTTGCCTGTGAAATTTTAAATCACATAGCTGTTTAATAGTGATACAAAAATGTTTTCTACTGAAATGTTTAAAAGGAAAAATGATCACTTAGGCTCTGTTTGGCATGATGTTTTTGCTCCGGTGAGTTTGAACAAAAACGCCACCGCCATAGAATGTATGTTTGCATGACAATGGTTATGACCGCCACCAAGAAAAGAAAACTAGTTTTGAACATAAAAGTGGAAGGAGTTTCTTAGGTGAGGTCCGGCGTTCACGACCGACAGTTCATAACCACCGCGTTCATGACCGCTACCGGCGGGCCAAACCGAGTCTTAAGTGTTTAAACTAGATTTAATATTCCGGAATGATTTTAGGAATATAAACCCAGTGGATAAAGATTAAATGGGATGATGATTCCTCTGTACACCTTGTATAAACAGTTCATGTATATTTATCAGTAAATTGGTTGTGATTGTTGTGAAGGAAACTGTTATGTTTAGGTATCCCGCTCAGGTTCCGTGCCCCCAAACATGAGGGATTCGCTGTACCAAAACTTGCCTCCTCCTATAAAATCTGCCTTGCGCTGGAAGCTTCAAGAGTTTCAGCTTGATGAAGAGGTACGGCGCTCTCTACTTATTTCATTTTCAAGATAATGAGAACATTCTCAAGTTTATCTAAGATTTCTCAATGCATAACAGATGACTGCTCCTGAAATCAAGGCTGAAATGGAGAAAACATTGCAATGGCTTGTCCCAATTGCTAACAACACCACCAAGTAAGACATCTTGCTCCCCAATGAAAATAAAGAAAAAAAAACACCTCACTACTCTATTTATCTTGTTTCGGTGTGTCAAAGACAAAGCTTGTGTTTTCTAAAAACTAGTGGAAAGATTTCATCTGAAATTTAGAAGATGATTCTCTTTGCATGGAAATTACTACTGTTTCGGATTGAAAATTTGGTTGAACAATGCATTCATTCATGACTTTTTGATTCGACCTATTGCATCCTTTTGAACGAGTCTCCCTACAAGTAGAGTCCAATTCCATTTCTTCATCTTCTCCCTGGAATGAAATTACGCCTGAATGTTGTTTCTGTTATTGCACACATCAATGTCGATTTGAATGAAGATCTGGTTCTGATACTCCATTTTCAGTGGTGTTTTTAATTGACCTCACCGAAGAAGTGGAAATGTTTGGATCATTTCCATTTTTGATCTCTGGTGCGTGGAATAAGGCCAAAATCATATTTTTAGTCCCAACGAAAGGTTTGAGAGCTTCATTTTCTGGCAGAGTTCTATTTTTCACCTGTGCCACTAGCACAGCTCTTCAAAACGGGGCCTCAATCTTGGAAGATGGATGGTCTAGGTCTTTGCATCACAAGTACTACTGAGGGGTGAAAATGTACCTTTAAGGGCTGCCGTAATCAAAGCCTTGAACCAAGTTCTTTCCCTTGAAATTCATCACACAACACTATCCCAACAGTTTTTCTACTGGGCTGTAAAAACTATGCTGCACAAAAGCACTATTTCTGCGCATTTTAAAAGAATACAGTAGATATTATGTACTACTTCATCAGCTGACAATCCACTTCGCATCAATCCAGTTGATTTGATAAAAAGAGTTTCCATTTTGTTAGAAAATAATTTTCTCCCTAATCTGTTTCTTTTTTGTGCTGCAATCATAGAGTGCACCATGGCTTTGGCTGGGTTGGAGAGTGGGCAAATACAGGGTCTGCATCTCCCTTTTGTTCCCCACTAATTTCTTCCTTATTTTCCTACACACGGAACTCAATTGCTTGTGTTTCCTTCTTTAGGGCGGAAGTCTCTCTTAAACCGACTGGCCACACCAATTTGCTGAGGGTCGAGACGCTCTACCACGCTGACAAGGAGAACACGGATGCGTGCATACTAGACATGATCGTATGGCTCCATCATTTCATTAACCTTTCAAGACGTGGGAAGACTTTTTTGTATGCTCGCTCGCCGATCAAATCTCCGATTCACCCGTACCCTCAGGAGAGCGCATCAGCAGCCTCGTTGCATTCGAGTCAGCCTAGTCCCACCGCCTCGGTGCTGACGCAAGAGGAGCAAGAGATGGTGAGAGGAGCGGCATTGAGCAGGAGGTCGCTAAGGTTGAGTAAGAGCCAGGATTTCGATGCGGGCAGGAGGAAGTTTCTCAAGAGCAGCAGGCTCTGCAGAAGCGGCAGTAATTCACCGACGAGCCTCAGCAAGAACGAGTCGAGGAAGACGTCATTTCCTGTCATTGATTTTGATACCAATCTTATGAAAGCCTTATTTATTGATAGGGTGGATGGTCTAAGAAGGTTATGAACTCTCTCTCTCTCTCTCTCTCATGGGGGCTTGAATTTCTGAGTAACCGTTTTTTTTAGCTCATTTGTATTATAGTTAGAATAGTGTCTTTTCTTACATGTGGGGATGCGTCGGGCGTGTGAGATATAGTGTTTTCTGGTAGTTGCGCTCCTAAAACTGCAAGGGAGAAAGTGTGCATGTAATTATTCAGAGTTGCATTTTTGTCAATGCTATTATTTAGTTATTTGTATTTTGAGTATATAAATAGCACTTATTTATATTCTCTCTCTCTCTCTCTCTCTTCCCCCTCAAATCATACCCTAAACTAAAAAAAATTTAAATCCTAAACCCTAAAATCATAACCCAACATAAATACTACAGGCAAAATCTAAATTCCGAACTCTGTAAAACCAACTCCGAAACTGCAAACAATTAATTTGGTTTGCTCGTTATTTTGAATTTTAACAAGCAAAGACGATCACTTTTAGAGACCATCAGCACAGCATGGAAAATTCTATATATAAACACCATTTCCTTGAATACAAATAAAATCAATGGTTTGAAGAATTCTAGTTTAGCTGCAGCTGCAAAAATGCTAATGTCAATTTAAATGATAATATTAGCACATTACATTTTCTTGAGTCTCTATTTGGGGGGGACTTATTTTCACCGGTCAAGCGGTTATGACCACATGAATCGGGCCTTAATTAAGGTTCAGTTCATGCGATCATAACCGCTTGACCGGTGAAGATAAGTCCCCCCAAACAGAGTCTGAATCACGACTCCCACAATAAAAAAATCGACCAAATCAGCTCATTTGTTTTTTGGCACGCGGCACATTTTGGGTTTGATCAAATGCTTAACGTATATTGAGTCCTATATCCACACTACAATTGTTGTATTATATGACTACGAAAACAACGAAACCCAGCATCAGGTTTATTACCCCCTAACAAACATACATAAATTTTATATGAAATAGATAATTATAATTACTCTATAAAAAACTACTTTATTGATTCATATACTAAATAAAAACTAAAATAAATGACGCTAAATAATAAACTGAGATCTAGCAGGTCCATGTACTGCTGCAATGTATGATTTTGCTTGCGAAGAAGCTTCTAAATCGCTTATACATGCATTTTTAGGAAAAGTGTTCAACATGAAAGTTGTAGTTCTTGACGAGATCTACAACTTTCGTGTTGAACACTTCTCCTAAAAATGCACACACAAGGCTCTAAAATCGCCCTGATTGTAACTATAGTGAATTTTTGAAAATAACAAGAAAATACGCCTTGTACGTGCATATTTAGGAAAAGTGTTCAACACGAAAGTTGTAGATCTCGACGAGATCTACAATTTTCGTGTTGAACACTTTTCCTAAATATGCATGTACAAAGCGTATTTTCAAAAGGCACGTAATAACTCATAGAAATTAGTTTGCTAGCAACCAAAAAGGGTTTGCTTATAAGAGCACCCAAAAATTATTGGCTTGTAAAAGTCAGTAGGTATCTAGCAAACTTGCATGAAGACTGAGTTATCAGAAACCATATATACTTGAAAGCAGATGGAGAAATAAAAAGAGCAAATGGCAATGCCGAGTACATTTTACTTGGTCAAGCCAAAAAGTATTATATGATGCTGGAATAAATGGAAAATAACGATTGTTGCCGGGGAGTTTTAGTCCGTTATCAAGTGCCAGAGCGAAATAGCGACCCCCGGGACTGTAAGGTTATATGAAAAATTACAGGAAACTTCAATCTAGTAACTGCGGCCATAAACACGTCCAAGGCATGGAGGGGGTTGCTTCAGTCAGTACCTGTGGGCAAGCTTCTCCTGCTCCTTGTAGTGTTGCACATACCTGTAACAGTACACGCAGGTTAACAACCTATAACATTACATTTCAATCTTGTACCATATTTACAGCTCACACATCTTAGCTCCCTCAATAAAATGAGAGCCCAAGCGCAGGTTTTTAAAAAAAAAAAGAGATCAATTGAATTTATTATTTGAGGAGATTTAGAGTAACAACATCAGATATAAAAACAAAACATTCTGCTGGAAAAAATATCATTACTGTTTAATCTCTAACCTTATCATGTTTAATCTCTAATCTTTTAATTACCGCCGTTGTTTTTTTGACGAAACAGGAAAAAGAAGCTCCCCTATAATTTTTTAATTCGGTCTAAGAATTTCATGTTAGTGTACTTGTATAATTTCAAGGTCTGCGAATATCAAAAGGATGTGAATAGCCAAAGAGGATCGGCTAATATCAGCACACGCACAAATATATACCTAGGGTCATTTACTGGGACCTCCTTATAGGTTGCACCACTCTATCTTTTGAAATTACAAAAGCCTCTATAAGTTTATATTTCATAACATGCAAGCACAAAAATACCCCCTTGGAGTAGAGGCCCATGGGGGTATTTTTGTGCATGCATGTTATGAAATATAAACGTATAAGGAATTTTTTTGTAATTTCAAAAGATAATGCAGTCTATATTTATGCAAACTCTCAGAGACATGGGTAATTAATAATGTATTATACTGCAAGGTACACGTTGACATCCTGATTGTAAAAAAGTCAGTAATTACCATCTGTATCAAAGTTCTCTCGGAAAATTGGTGAAATTTGCCCCCCCCCCCCCCCAACCACCCACACACCCAAACTCCCATGGCGCGCGTGAAAGAGTTAGGCATATATGCGCTATTTATATAAGTGAGTGCAGGGTTGACCAGCTGAGTATAATAATCGAAACTCGGTAAATCCATTGATATCTTATTCTAACTAGATATAAACCGAAATTGAACCGATTTCAAACCATTCAAACCGGTTCGAATCAAATTTCCAGTAGATTTCATGATTGGGTTGGCTCACTCAAAAAACAATTCAAGAAGACTCAAGATGTTTGGTTGTAACGTGGCTTAAGTGATTGGGTAAAGATATATTAATGATATTAAACTCAAATCATAAACTAAATTTAGCTTGAGCATGTTCTTATAAGTAAAGGATCACATCCACACTTCAAATGTAAGACCAAGGCACTTATCTGTTTATGTATTTATGTGGGGTGTTCTCTGTTCATTTCATTCTTTTCCATTCTTCTTTTATTTTTCAAGTGGCCAAGGCTAAAGGGAGTTCCCGAGGTCCACAATTTTTTGTTACGGACCCACGATGGGGGATCACGTACAAGCGCCGCAATATGGCGTGCACCGCTTAGTCTGGTTATCTATGTATTTGCAGTTTTATTTGTTTTCGGAACTTTGGGTTATGTTTGGGCCCAACCAGTTATTAGGTAGGGAGTAGCTCATTTGGTGATGAGGACCAATTTAGAGCTCCCTTATCTAGGAGGTCTGGGGTTCAAGCCTCAGTCTCAACAACCCGCCATTGGAATTAGCGGTTGCGGCCAATCAGATCCATGAAGATGGGTTGGGGTCACTTGTCTGCAGACCTGTAGCGCACCCACAGTAGATCGGGGCATTACATAAAAAGTTCTAACTTTCTCCTCTCTCTCTCTCTTTACGTCATGCGCCCGTCTCAAGCCCTAACCGACGGATCGACTGCCACTTCCGCCCATCGCCTCCTCCATCTCCTCTCTGGCGCTTCTATTTCTCCGACAAGATAGATTTCAGGGGATCACGCAAGGCTCACGCCGATCCTCTATGTGACGTCTCGCTCAATTGCCCGCAAACAAGATCCCAAACGATGGACCGTACCAACTTGGTATCAGAGGCCTCCTCCGACGCTCCCCCGCTACGCTCGACGACGGTTGCTCCTCTTGATTCCGCCGACGCATGCCTCCCACAGCCCAGTTCCACCATTTTCGCTGCTTCTCATGCCACGCACGCGCCCGCTATTTCTCTGTCGATCGACACGCCCTCGATAGCGCGCCATCTACCTTGTGTGACCCATCCAGTGCTCCCGGGGGCCTCTTCTGCCGGTCTTCTGATGTTATCAGCCAATACGAGCTTTTTGCCTACTCTCCCTCGCTCATCTTTTTACACTCAGGCCGCAACCATGGACGACGACAACCTCGGCGGCCTCACCTTGACTCAAATTTTGGAGTCTTTTCAGAACATGATGGTCGCCAACAATAGGGCCCTCATCGAAGCCCTTCGGTCGGACAGCTCTCCACTGCCCCGCGCGCCGCATCAGATTCCTCTCAAGCGGGCCACAAAATTCCTACACCGCGCTCTGAAGGAGGCGACCTTCCCCATTTTGTGAAATGGACTTTCCGTTTTTTTACGGTCGAGAGGACCCTCTGACTTGGCTCACACGCTGCGAGCAGTTCTTTGCGAACCAACATACCTCGGAGGACGATTGGATTGGCGTTGCTTCGTTCCATCTCATGGGCTCCGCGCAATTATGATTCTCTCAGCTACAACGGGAGCTACCGCACCTCTCGTGGGAAGATTTTAAGACTCAGTGCAACCTTCGCTTCGGACCTCCCCTTCGCCAGGAATCCTATTGGCGATCTCATCTCAAGCAGATTGGGTCCAATGATTGACTATCTCGAGCAATTCCAGGTTGCTCCATTCCAACGCCCCATCCGTCCCAGCGGCATATCATGTGTCCTTCACCGCGGGACTCCATGAGCGCCTCCGTATGGATGTCGAGTTTCAGTCGCCTCTGGGCCTCTCGACGACCATGAGTTTAGCCCGTGTTTGTGAGAAACGCTTGTTGATGGACCGCCTGTATTTGGGGCGTCGTTCTGGCGAAGTGCTGTCCCGGAGTTTTGGCCCTTCCCCTACCCTAGTTAGCGGTGGAGCGGCAAGAGCAAAGAGGGGGACCGCCCATCCACCATTCGTCGTCTGTACACGCAGGAGATGATGGAATGCTGGGCCAAGGGCCTCTGTTTCAATTGTGATGAGTCTTTCAGTTGTGGACATCGATGCAAACATCTCTTCTGGCTTGAGGTAGAGGACCCCTCTGACAAGGATTTGGAAGAAGAGGACCCTAGAGGCCCCATGATTTCTATTCATGTTATGACGGGCCCACATTCAGGAAATACGATACAACTACCGATCTTGGTGGCCGGTCAGCATCTGGTCACCCTCATGGAATATGGCAGCACACACAACAATGCCTATTGTGGTGGAGGGTTATCATTCCCAGGTGGATTTCTTTGTGATTGCTCTTCGGGGCATTGAGGCCGTGTTAGGAGTTTGTTGGCTTCGCACTTTGGGACCACTTCTGTGGGATTTTGATGCACTAACGAAGTCATGCGGTCGTGCCACCACCATACTGTGTGGCAGGGCCACTCGACGACCGCCGATCGTCGGGTTTTCCTCGCTCGGGCCGACCCGACTGAGCCCTCTGACCTCGAGGCTCTCTTACAGAAGTACAATGACACTACCACTGCCCGACAGGACTTCCTCCCTTGCAGAGCCAGGAGCATCGCATTTGCCTATTGCCAGAGACAGCTCCGGTTGTTGTACGTCCTTACCGCTATCCTTTTTGGCAAAAGGACAAGATCGAATGACAGTGCATCACGATGCTGCGACAGGGCATCATCCGCCACAGTGTGTCCCCTTTCTCTTCTCAGGTCGTGTTGGTCAACAGGAAGGATGACACATGGAGATTCTGTGTTGATTACCGTGAGCTGAATGCTCGGACGGTGAAGGACAAGTTCCCCATTCTGATCGTTGAGGAATTGCTCGATGAGCTGCACGACGCCTGCTATTTCTCCAAGTTAGATCTTTGCTCTGGGTACCATCAGGTGCGCATGGCCCCAGAGGATGTGGAGAAGACATCCTTCCACATCCATCATGGGCACTTTGAGTTCCTCGTGATGCCCTTCGGGCTCACCAAGGCCTCGTCCACAACACTACGTGGGACTCCCACATGGCCCACCTCCGAGCGGTTTTTCACCTACTCTGCACTCACAGACTTTTCTTGAAGCAGGCCAAGTGTTCATTTGGGACGGACCGGGTCTCCTGCTTGGGCCATGTCGCTGACTATACGGGGGTGTCCACCGACTCCTCAAGATCCAGGGAGTGACCGATTGGCCCCTTCATCAGTCACAGCGGGAGCTTCGCGGGTTTCTTGGTCTGGCAGGCTATTATTAGCGTTTCATCCAGGGGTACAGTGTGATGGCAGCACTGTTCTTTGTCTTATTGAAGATGTGAAGCGAGCCTTCGCGTGGGGAGACACTGCGACGCCTGCTTTTCAGGCTCTCCAGCAGTCCTTGGTGCCGGCTCCTATTCTGCGGCTACCAGATTTTGACCCGGAGTTCCAGGTGGAGTGTGACTCCTCCGATCAGGGGTGCGGTGTTGTGCTTCAGTAGGGGGGCCATCTGATCGCATATTTTAGATGTCAGACGGCGCTTCATCATCAGAAGCTACAGGTGTACGAGCAAGAGGTGATTGGGCTGGCCAAGGATGTCCAACATTGGAGACCGTACATATGGGGGCGCCCCTTCCAGATTCGCACCGATCATTTCAGCCTCAAGTACCTATTGTAACAACGACTTACCACTGTTCCGCAGCAGCGTTGGATCAGCAAACTTCTGGGCTTAGATTTCCGAGTGGACTACAAGGCAGGCACCTTGAACCGGGTTGTCGATGCCCTCTCTTGCCGCAATCACCATGAGGGTTCTTTGTTGGCCATCTCTCACTTGACCTCAACCATTCGCCACCGCATGCAGACGGGGATTCAGGACACCCCAACACTCCTAGAGCTTCTTCACCGCATTGAGGGGATCAACAAACTTCTGGGCTTCGATTTCCGAGTAGAGTACAAGGCAAGCACCTTGAACCGGGCTGTCGATGCCCTCTCCCGCCGCAATCACCATGAGGGTTCTTTATTTCGGTTGGTTTTGGGCTTGGTTCTTTGTTGGTGAGCTCTTCTTCTTCTCTTATCTCTGTTCCTCCATTATAACTGCAGAAATTGAAGAAATTAGAAAGAATTTGCATATTATGGTTACAAAATAAAGTAGGGGTTTTGGTAAAAATGGAGGAAATTGGGGATTTTACTCCTCTTCCTCTCCCTCCTCTTCTCTTATCCGTTATTGCTTATTTCTGAAATAAAAAGTATTACTTTTGTCCGTGTTGGGGCTGACCGGCTGCTGTTTTGGAACTTCTGCTCTGGTTAATTTTATGTTTTTGGTTTGGTGGTTGTAATAGATATCCAGCTAGAGCTTTGAGTTATTCAGGGGGTATTATTTTATCTGGACTATTAAGAGGATATTTTCCTTTCTATAACAACACCTCTTTGATCATTTCTTCTCTTCTTGTTGAGGGTGATGTTCTTACGTTGACTGGCTTTGGTTGTGTGTGTGTTGATGGTTGGGGATGGCTGGTTTAGAAGTTTTTAATATATAGAGAGATTTTTATAACTTATCATAATATCTCCTTTCTTTAACACTTCCTTTCTCTCCAGATTTCTGAAATGGGTATTATTGATGGAATTGGTGGGTGATATGAGTGTGCTGGCCGGCTAGATTTGTCTTGGAATCCTGTCAATGGCAAAGGCAAAGGGAAGTCGGTTGTGAGTACTTATCTCTTTAATTATGATTAGCTTTGAATTATTTTCAGAATATACTAATATATCTTTTTCATACATAAAGTATTTGATTGATGGTGCATTGACATGAAATTGACATAGTTCGAATCGAAGATTTACTGACAAGAAAATGAGAATCGCTAAAAGATGTTAAATCTGAAATAATATGAATTCAAACTATGAAAGAATTCTGAGGAAAATTTTAAATAAAGAACAATTGTGCTTACACACGATAATTTGATGTAAACACTAAGATTGAAAATGAATATATGTACGTAAATAAGAACCTAAGAAGAAAGAAAAGATATAAGACGAATAAAAGATAATATGCATTGATGCATAAGAAATGATAAGGATAAACCCAGTAGCCGTAGTGAGGGGTGTGAATACCCTACGACATAATGATTTTGAGATTTAAATTAAGTCATTGAAGGACAGAGGCCGTTGATTTTGAGATTTAAATTAAGTCATTGAAGGCCAGAGGCCGTTGAAGGCCAAGAGGTCGTTGAAGACCAAGAAGGGATGAATCTACAACTACCCTTATGATTTCCTAGATTATTAAAATTAGAAGATAAACGAGAAATCTGAATCAGAAGATTGAATATGAATGAAGATTCTGACAATTGAAAATGAATCACATGAGATATGAATGAATAATGAATATGATTGAAGTTTGAGTATGAATGAACATGAACCTGATTGAATATGAAAGAAGATTGAATATGAATAAATATGAACCTGAATGAATAGGAATGAAGATTAACTAGGAATATAGATTAAAACAAACTTGAAGAATCTAAAGAATTGAATGCTAAAGAATACAAGAATTTGGAATATAAAGATTGTTACATAAGCATTGTATTTTCTTTTATTGATCATTATTAGTACCGCACTTTCCTATACTGCAATTTAAAACCTCTACATATTGCTACTGATGTTTCTTATCAGCATGTTCAGCAGTTAAAAAGGTAAGTTACCCGCTTAGTCATATTCTTTATGACTAAATTCATCGTGGTTTATCTTCTTAGGTAGCTGAAGCGACCCCAAGGGCTACGAGAAAACCTCGTTTGACCGAGGAAGAGAAGAAATTAGCAGGAAAGTGAGCTAAGTTCAATGACCCTGAGGGCTCCGAGAAAACCTCGCTTGTCTGAGGAAGAGAAGAAGAAATTTGCAGGAAAGTGAGCTAAGGCATGAGTTAGAATTTTAGAAAAGTTTTTATTATGTGTTTTATTTTGTACTCACTGTACATACTTCTATAATATCCTGAGACGAATGAACTGAAAACAAGTTTAGATACAGATTTCTTGTGGGGTCTGAATTGGGGCCTCTACCTTCTACATATATCGAACTATAAGTAAAAATATATAGAATCAAACCACTTTCTCGATTTAAGAGCACAAAGAAGTGAATATGGTGCACAAATAATCATATATATATGTCAAAAGCAAGTCATATTACGTGAATTCCTAATCCTAAAAAAACATAATGACGTAGGGATCCATATGTAAATAGAATATCTATTTAGACATTTGAATCAAATGATTAATCCCTTCTCATAATAAGAATGTACATAACCATATCCTGACATGGCCCGGTCTGGAATGAACTTATAATTTGATGACCGATTCGATTCCATAATTATAAGTTCATAATTCCAATCCTTCCCATTTGGCCGGGAAATATCAACTAATTCTTCTATTCCAAATTTCCAATTAGTAAAAGGGATCTTGAACTAAAAATAGACATATAAGCTAAAAGATGGTATCCAAAGCAATTACAAGGATTGGGCTCATTTATATTCTAGGTATAATGGATGTTATCACAATGCTATCACACATACAGTCTAGTTCTATTGAAACTAAGAAATATAAGCATGTTTTCCATCCACACCAGAATCGATAAGAGTTTTTAAAAAAAAAATAGCAGTGGAGAAAGACAATAAGCATAAGAGACATAGGGCTTAAGAGAAAGCCAAAAATGGATCTTTTGTGCATAATTATAATCTTGCGTAATCTCGAATGTTACCCAATACAAATTCATGGAGATATAGAACAACATATAAGTTATCATCCTTGCATATCCATCATTTGGGTCTCCAACAATGATTCCAATAATTACATTTCTGATTTGCCTGATAGATGAATATGCAAGCATACGTTTCATATTTTTTGTGTAAGGGCAAGGAGATTCTCCAATGTCATGTGAAAAATAGCTAGATTTTCCAAAAGAAGATGCCACTTTGATGACGAAAAAGAAAAAGAAAAATTTGTGACTGAAGTTAAAGCAACCACTTTCGAATTAATAGAAAAAAACGACTGGAGTGGGAGAGTCAAAGTCGAAAAGAAGATTCCTCGCTTCTTTCTCTCATTCAAACTGTGCACAATTTTCACCTCGCACGACTCCTACGTGATAAAAGAAGAGTCTTTCTTTTTTACTACCTTCCCCGCGTATGTATAGGATTAAATCCATTCAATTTCTATTAAATCCATTCAATTTCTATGCATAGGATAAAAGAAGAGTCTTTCTTTTTTACTCACTTTCGAGTAAGTCAAAAAGATTGAGAAAGAGAACCATCTAATTTGATTTGTTTTCAATGGCCATGAAATGATCATCTTAAGGTGATCCTTTTGTCAATGGATGCTCCTATTATACTCATAGTCTCTGAAGGATGAGAACCAACAATGTAGCATATACATCGATAATCCACATATTGTATAAGTCATTAACTTGATCTTTGCAGAACATGTAATAACGAATTTGCATAATGGAGTTGCTTATCATAAATAGATTCAATGTTCCTGACATTGCTTTGCCTAAATTGTTATTTGAACAAAAGGATCACAATAAACTTTTGGTCAAAGTTGATGTCTTGGTCTGAGAGGGGATAGCTTTCTTTTCTGCATGTCGTCTATGAAGTTTTGAAAAATTCAAACATCTCATAGATAGATATAGAAGTAGGAATTTGTCCTTCAAGCCCGTCAACCAATAATGTAGCCGAATACGAAGCTTGTTTCTTTTTTCCGTTGATGAGAAGAAGAGAATGAAAAGATTCTCAAGAACGTATACGCTTAATAGAGTCATCTCTATCTCTAGATTCTTTCTTCAATAACTACTTTTCTTCTTCAAGAAAGAATTCTGATTCTCCCGAATACCACGCCGAGCTTCTGCCCGCTCGTCACTCTTACCCAGACTCGTAGGAAAGCCAACCCGACAATCTAAGCCGAGATAGATTTTCTTTGTTCTAACCACCTGAACTTCTCAAGTTCAAATACAATTCGCCAAGAATCGATAATCCACCGCGCGCGGGTTCAATCCCCGTCGTTCACCTATCAAGAAACAGGACTTGAACCTGTGACCATTAGGCAATGCTCTACCAAACTAGAGAAATTCGAAGTTTCTAAAGACGAAGAGGTAGACTTTATCTACCCTAAAGCTGAGCTATACACCCAAAAGATGTAATAGAATTTGTTGCGACAAGTGAACATTGATTCTATCCTTCTAGTGATTCAGTGATTCAATTTGAGCAAGAAGAAATATCTTCGATTGAAAAACGTCTTCTCTCAAGAAATTCATAGTCTCTCAATAGAGACAAATCAACATTTTGTTGCTCGATCAATCCGACCCCTCTTTCTATGCCAAAGCTTCTAATCAGAAGTCTTAGCAGATTCGAGCCCTGAAAGAAATCTTTACGGTGCGGGCCCTTGGCTTTTCATTTACTGCTTGGCTTACTCACTCTGACGACTAGGGAGATTCGTAGTCCTAAGGCTAACAAAGAGTTTTTCTGAGAAAAATGGGGCGTGGCCAAGCAGTAAGGCAACGGGTTTTGGTCCCGTTACTCGGAGGTTCGAATCCTTCCGTCCCAGATAGAGCGAGGCGGAACAAGGCGAGTGATAGCGAAGGAAGAAATCCGAAGCGGTTTCATTCGATTGGATGATGGAAAAACCAGCAAGCAGCAAGTGGGGGAGAGTCAAGTTGTCGTAGCGCGCCCGGATGAAATTCACTTGTCAAAAGACACAGCAGCAACCTAAAGACACAGCAGCAACCTCAATCTCAATTAAGGCTCGTTCCAAAAGAGATATATGTGGAGCGGTTCCAGTCCGGGGGGACCGAGGCCGACTTCGGTCAGCAGAATCATAACTTGTATTCATGCGCCCATTTGACTTCCCTCCTGACATATCTTTTCCGATTGCCCAGCTTTCAATTTCAAACTAGCTTGAACGGAGAGGAAAGCGGAAGCTAAGCTCGCTCTAATGAAAAGAGAGGTTTTTCTTCGAAAATTCTTACTGCAGATCGACTTCTGAGGTTTCCGGGAAGCTGGAGTTCGCTTTAAAGGTCCCTACGCGCGATGTGTGAAATGTGAAGTAATAACATTGGCTGTCATCGTTATTGTGTTGCGCATATCATACAGGTGCCCTCTTAGACTAGCTGGAGTGAGATTATAGACTCCTTTATTCCAACAGCTTTTGTGCCGTTTCCCTAGCTCTCTTGAAAGACTACCCATCCAATGAGACGATCAAAGCAGATCCGGAATTGGAAGCAGAATCAGCTATTGCCTTACTCAGATGCGAATCTTGCTCTTTGACTGATTGGTACCAGTACTGTATAAGATCCTGTGGAGCTTTTCCACAGGCATAAAGGGGCCACACAAGAAGATGCTCGTCATCTTCGGGTCTAAAGACTTGAAAGGTGGCACCCACTTTGCGTTTTTTAAAAACGGGAATAGTTTCAAGATTGGGATTAGTGATGGAAGTGAGGTGATTTACTCAATGAAGAAATCTGCCCTGATCGATCTTCTTAATAGAATGGGTATCCGTATGATTAATAGAAGCTTGAAGGCTACTCTCATTATTTGCTTGACACTTGAAGTTCTCAACTTTCACTATTTTCTTTCAATATGCAGAAAAATTGGAGTTATCAATGGAACTAATTGATCCTGCACGAGCTCCTTCACGCATCCCATAGTGAAGGTCCAACCTCTATTTGACTTGGAGCAAAGCTTTGAGCTAACGGACCTACTTTGTAGCTTTGGAAGGACAAGTCGATAAAAAAAAGCAAATCTTATGTGAACTCCTATCCAATGCTTCTCACTATTCGGTGTCTGCGATCGAGTAAATAGCTCTACGAACGAATCTCGGATCGAATTGGAAAATGGAAAGATTTGTAAAAGAAGTTCTACGTTTCAGCACCACTTTGTGGGAAATTGTTAGGTTCAGATCAGATACCCGCTATCTTCTCACCCATTTCGCCTATCGGTTCACCCCCCTTGGGCCGCTCCGTGGGAAACTTTCTAATAGAAGGGCAAAAATCAGTGATTACTATAGCTATATCCTTTCATCTGCCTTGATCCCAAAGTGGTAGATTGAATAAGTGGATTCTATCCTCCTACGCCTTACTGTCGCCGAACTTCGCCCCGCGTCAATGGGGTTTTTCTTTCTCGGTGAGTCGAGAGGGAAACAGCCCAGATCGTACGCTAAGGTCTCCCTTTCTTGGTCTAGTTAGTAAGTAAAAGATCATGAGCGATAGCGAAGCCAAGCCGCCGCCTATAGGCGCGGGGACGAAAGCCCGGCAAAGGTGAGACCTTCTCACTTCTCCGCCTTGTGTGTCAGCTTTTACCGTTCTTGATGTCCTCGCTTCTATTCTCTAGTATCTCTCAATGAAGCCTCTTCTTTAGCCTATCGGAAATCCCTCATTCTCCCCGCGAAGTGAGCTTTTATAAATAGGTGAAGCATCGCTATGCGACCCAAAGGAGGTGAGCCGATAGGCGGAGAGGTTACGAAATAGCTCGAGCCGCATCAGCCGAGATGAGTTGCATTGTTGGTCGTCTGATCGATGACTTCTTACGCCGATTCAGGAGCGGTTGAAGCCATTACAAGACAATAAGAGAATGTAAGGCCCCAGGAGAGTCGATTGCTGCCATTGAATCAGTCGAGAAAACCATGTCGAAGGAACTCAGCAAAATGACCCCGTAACTTTGGGAGAAGGGGTGCTCTCCTATCTGTTGCTTAGAAAACCGGCACATACCAGGGGGTAGCGACTGTTTCTTAAAAACACAGGACTCTGCTAAGTCGCTTTTCCAATTCAAAAGCATGAAAAGTAAGGACAGTGGGGAAATTTCAGACGAACCATACGGAACATGATCCTCACTGGGGTTGACAGGGGACGAAGTCGGTGAGCTTATAGAAAGAGAGGCGAACAGGCCACCCGTAAGGTTTAGGGGACAATGCCCCCTAACCTAAGTGGGCGTACCAGCGAACTGGTACTTAATCGGTCGGGGTTTGGTTTCATGCAACGCCCCCCCCCCCCCCCCCCCCCCCCCCCCCCCGCTGCACTAGAACAGGCCTTGAAGATCTAGGGTCGCTTATACAAGACAGACCTTGACTGCAAAAAATCACGGGAAAACAGACTCATTGGAAAAAATGTGGATCCCAAATTGTACCCCCTTTTGGACAAAGATGAAATTCAATAGTTGGCTTTTCGTCGTTTTTCTTTGAGTTGTGCCATGGACATTCGTACGATCTTAGTTATGGAAGGAAACAGGGGAGTTGGCTGATCAAGATGGACAGTAACTATCGCGTCATAGAAATTTCTCAGCCTCGTCATCGTGCCACCTTCAGCTAAGCACCGAACGGGACCTTCAGTCTAGCCTTTCTTTGGGACCTAGCCTGAGAGCAAGACCGAGACTTGCTTCCAGCTTTGAACCGGACGACCTCGGCTTTAACGCCAGGGTCCAAAGGGGGTGAGTCGCTAGGCGAAGGGCCTAAAGGCCCCAAGGGGGGTGAGCCGATAGGCGAAAAGGTCTTGAAAAGTCTAGACTGAGACTGTTCTTACTTCAAGCAATATGGGCTTCCATACAAAGGCATGACCTCAGGCCTGGCTTTACTTTCTTTAGACGCCCAAGCCAATGTTAGACTCTCAGCGCGAACCATTGAAAGCGCTGATTTCATAGCAGTCTTCCAATTAGACTGAAGTAACCTTAGTGTGGTTAAGCTGGGGCCGGGGTCAGAAGTAGTGACATCTCCGGGGATCAGATCAGGCAGAGTACTTGCTCTGCTATTCTGCTCAAGTCTGGATGAGGAAGAGTTACGGGGAGTCAAACACAAATATGTTGATTCCAGTTGGGCGGGTTTACGCCTTTCCCGCCCGTAGCCTTTACTCTCTCCTTCTTTCTCTCCTGCCTGGTGGGGTTCCAAGAAGTCGACATTTTTTTCCATTCAATCTTCCTCCAGCACAGGAAAGGCGACCCGTATGGGTCAATGAAGGCGCTAGCGATGAAGCCTTCGGTATCCTCTCTGGATTCTCAATATCGGTGACCAAGCAATAGCCTATGACCTATGAATAAGACTCGCTTTTTTTTCATTTCAGTTATTCTGAGTAGTTGTTCTATCCTTCCCTTCTTCCTTGCACACTTCCATTGATTAGGGGAAAAGCATTGGCGTGAAGGACGCGCAAAGTTCGGTTCGCATTTGATTTTGCTAGCAATAGCCATGAATGGAAAAGGGGTGCTTCGATTCGGGATCGGAAGTAGATAGGGAAAATTCTGGGGAAATCATTTTAATTGGGATAAATTATATAGGATGATATGAGCCCTCATCTCCATTGCAAGTAACAAAAGGGGCGCTTTCCTCTCCCCTGCAAGTCTTCGGGATTTCCTTCGGCCTCTCTTCCATAGGTCTCAAAGCAAGACCTCCTCTCACTCTAAGATCACAATGCCTACCACCTCCCGCAACAGGTTGGTAGGCAAATTCAACCTCCTCACTACCATCCGATCACACATCATTCACACTGACAAATACCGTTGAAGACGGTCGGAGGTACAATCACGGTCGGAGATACTGCCTCGCACTTTGGGCGCACTATTACTTGTATTTTAAAAATGAAAACCCACAGTTAATCTTTAACATCTTTGAATAATTAAACAATATTCATATTTTCAACTTTTAAGCTCAAAAGTTAAATATTTAAGGTGAATGAATAAATTTCATGTTGTAAAATTCCGTGATTTATTTGCTAATTTCAGTAATAATATCAAATTATTATTTTGATGTCACAACACTATACACTAGACTATTACATACAATACAAGAACACTCTAAAAACAGCCACAAATCTGAAGCTCCTGAACTGAAACTTCCATGACTCCAACAAATTGAACCCATAGAATATCCTTGCTATTCAATAATTATCCTCACATGTCCAACTCATGTTAGAAGCTTCGGCTTCGTCTAGAATTCCCTCTACATCTCCAGGGACTTCTTTTGTCAACTCAACAACATAACATGCCCGCGCCATGCATACATAGGTCATGGCATACTTCCATGCCTGATTCTGTGACGTGTCTATCGCATACATAAAGCACGAGTCCTAAGTAATATCCAATTCTACAATGTTCCATGTTTGTGCTTTGAACTTGCCAATATGACATCCTTATGTGCTTGATTCTACAATGCCACCTTTGCTTCCATGTTGTTCGGAGCCTAGATTCAGAACTATCTTGTTTGTGCATGAAGCCTTGCATGATGTGTCACGCCAATGCAATGAACTCATAGTTTGTAACACACTCGTGCAATTCTGTGACACCTTTGTTGCAACCTAAATAAGTAAAAGCTTAATACATCACTGGTCTTCCTTCAAAATGCTAGAACTGTGCCCTAGAATCGTAGCATGTGTCATTCTTCTCAGCTAATCCTACGACGCTCATCTCATTGCCATGAAGTCTCAGAATCATCCCTAACTTTCTCCATATATATTTGTTGCCTTCCTTCCTCGAGAGCGCAATGATGTGTCGTGGTTGTTCACAAATCTATTAATCATCGCAATCTGCCTCATTCAATTCTACGGCTTCACCTTATAAAGATGCACTAACCAATAGCTGAATCCCCCTCCTCAGCGCTCCATAGTTGCCTTACAAAATTGCAAAGCATAATGTTTTCCTCCTATTCAATCACTGACATGATGCAACAAGATTTAACATTGACCCGCTCAAGTTCCACATGAAGATCTTGAGGAATGCATCATAAGCGAGCCATGAACTTTCGGTCAATGACAATGTACTGATAATGTCTCCTAACATGATCATCGTACTACCTGATTTGTACCAAAAAAATGGGCAGGAAAAGTTGTTAAGACAGTTAAGAGCCTTTTAGTAGCATGAAGTCTCTTTTTTTATATGTACATGGGTAGTATAAAAAAGAGCTAAGATTCAGTGAAGGTATGAAGGGTATTAAGTTTATAGTTTAACAAGTCTCTTCCGTTGATGTACATAGTTCGTCATGTTCAAAGACTGGAGTTCCATTTCTTAGGGTCGAATTGATACGATGTAAGGATTTTATTTGAATTTCATTTGAAATGCATCGAATTTCCTTCTGGAATCCATTAGATTCTTATCGGTGGGAACTACATTAGAGAGTGTGACATCAGAGTGTGGCGATGTCGGTGGCTAAGAATACCAGGTCAAAGGATTTATACAACGAAGTGGAATTGTTGAATTAATCTTAAAGCTCGACTTGCTTGACTAGTGCCAATATGGAAGGAATATGTACACAAGCTTTAAGTAATCATTTTGGAGATGAAATCTTTGGTGGGTGAAATTAAGAAAGTAAGCCAGTGTAATACCCGAAGAATATGCGATCAACTTATGCTTAACTGGATTGAAGCCCGAAATTGAGTATCCAGTGAAGATGCTCCATCAAAAATCATTGCAAGAAGTGCTTATGTTAGCTAAAATATAAGCAGACATTGTGGTTTAATTCAAAAGGAAAATTATAAGTGAAAGGAATATCAAAACATTCTTTAACAATACTACCCTCATCCAGAAATCAATGAATCCATCTGTATGGAGACGGGGAGGGAATTCATCATATTCAGACAAATACGCAAGAAGGCTAACATCAGCTAAGGCGGATGAAGAAAGTTAAGTGATTATGTTTATGGTGCGACAAACATTTTACTATGGGGCATAAATGGTAGAAAAAATATATATATGTACATTAGAAGGGGAGGATGATCTAGGAATTGGAAGTGGTGATCAAGAACATGATATATTGGAAGGAATAAAGATAGCAATTGAAGTAGTCTAAAACTCAAATGATACCTCGTGTCTATGAATGCATTAGCTGGAATAGTGAATTATCATACGATGAGAGTCATGGCCTCATATCAATAAGTGCTTACAATCGATTCAAGAAGTACACAACTCTTTGGATGAATCAAGAGCAAAAAAAATTGGGTTGTAAGCAAAAAACTATTAGCAAGCGTGGCTGACAAAAAATGAAGATGTTTCACCCAAAATTATTGCCAGAAGTGTTCATATTAGCTAAAATCTAGGAGCAGACATTGTGGTCGAATTAAAAAAGAATATTAGAAGGTGAAAGGAATATCAAAACGTAGTCTAAAACTCAAATGACACCTCGTGTCTATGCATGCATTAGCTGGAATAGTGAATTATCATAAGATGAGAGTCATGGCCTCATATCAATAAGTGCTTACAATCGATTCAAGAAGTACACAACTCTTTGGATGAATCAAGAGCAAAAAAAATTGGGTTGTAAGCAAAAAACTATTAGCAAGCGTGGCTGACAAAAAATGAAGATGTTTCACCCAAAATTATTGCCAGAAGTGTTCATATTAGCTAAAATCTAGGAGCAGACATTGTGGTCGAATTAAAAAAGAATATTAGAAGGTGAAAGGAATATCAAAACAGTCTTTAACAATAGTACCCTCATCCAGAAATCAATAAAGTCCATCTGTATGGACACGGGAGGGAATCCATCATCTTCAAACAAATACGCACGAAGACTGGCATCAGTTGAGATGGATGAAAGCAGAGTTAAAGGATTATGTTTATGATGTAACAAACATTAGAAGGGAGGGATGATCTAGGAATTGGAAGTAGTGCCACGAACATGAAAGATTGGAAGGAACAAAGATAGCAATTGAAGAACAATTTGAAACTCAAATGACACCTCTAGTGTCTATGCACGCATTAGCTAGAACACTGAATTATCACACGATGAGAGTAATGACCTCATATCAATAAGTGCGTACGATCGATTCAAGAAGTACAGACTCTTTGGATGAATCAGGAGCAAAAAAATTGGGTTGTAAAAAAAAAACTATTACAACTTTAATGTAGGTGCGGCCGATGAAAAATGAATACAGTGCAAAATAATGGTGATGGATTTTAGATGAAGAGTGCTAGGGGTGCAAAATTATGGTGACTATTTTATGACTCGCAAAAGAGAAAAAAATATTTGTGAGGATTGCAAAGTCATACCAGGAGAAAGTTTGACAACGCAACATAGGCTAGTGGTGTTAGATGTGCAAATTAAATATAGTAACTTTAAGAGAAAGACAAAAGTGTTGCCAAAAAATCGGTGGTGGAACTTGAAGAAGGAAAAACAAGTTGCTTTCAAGGCAGCGATTTTAGAACAACTAGTTGATAATCCTTATGTTGATCATAGTGTCACATGGGAAGTTATGTCTTCTCATTTAAGGATAAGTGGAAAGAACATACTTGAAGAGTCAAAAGGTCGTGCGCCCCCACAAAAAGAATCTTGGTGGTGGAAAAAGGAAGTGCAAGATAAAATGAGGGCAAAGAAGATCAGCTACAAAATATTATATGTTTGTAGAAATGATGAAAACTTGACAGAGTATAAAGTCGCCAAAAAAAGAGCTAAAAATGCAGTAAGTAAAGCAAGAAGTCAAGCTTATGAAGAATTTTATAAACGACTAGATACCAAAGATGGAGAGCGTGATATATATAAAATTGCTCGAGCTAGAGAGAGGAAGACAAGAGATTTAAGCCAAATTAAATGCATAAAAGATGAATCAAATACGGTTTTGACGGATGATGTGGCTATTAATGAGCGATGGAAAAAATACTTTTATCAACAATACAATGAAGGAAAAGACAATGAACTGAACTTGGAAGAGTTAGGTAAATCGGAGGAGTATAGAAACATAACTTTTTATCGTAAAATTCAAGCATCAGAGATAGACGACGCTCTGAAAAAGATGAAAAATGGAAAGACGGTTGGGCCAGACGATATACCCATTGAAGTATAGAAATGCTGGGAGGGAACGAATTTTATGGCTTACAAGTTTCTTCAATAAGATACTGAAGACAAAGAGGATGTCAGACCAATGGAAAGAAAGTATTTTGGTACCTTTGTATAAGAACAAATGATATATACAAAATTATGTCAATTACAGGAGAATTAAATTAATGAGTCATACTATGAAACTATGAGAACGAGTAATAGAGTGAAGAGTTAGACGAGAGACTAACATCTCAGAGAATCAATTTGGATTCATGTTAGGGAGGTCAACCATGGAAGATATACATCTCTTGAGGAGACTCATTGACAACTATCGGGAAAGGAAAAAAGATTTGCATATGTTGTTTATCGATCTGGAGAATGCCTATGATAGGGTTCCAAGAGAGGTCTTGTGGAGAGTCTTAGAAAAGAAAGGTGTAAATGTATCATACATTGACGTAATCAGATATATGTATACAAATTCAGTGACCAGGGTGAGGACATCTGGAGGATTAACACAGAAATTCCCTATCGATGTTGGCTTAAATCAAGGGTCAGCTTTAAGCCCTTATCTCTTTACCCTTATCTTAGATGAGCTCACCGGACATATCCAACAAACAATACCTTGGTGTTTATTATTTGCAGATGATATTGTTTTGGTCGATGAGACGCGCGAGGGTGTGAACGCAAAACTTGAATCTTGGCGAGACACTTTAGAAAAAGAAAGGTTTTAGGTTGAGCAGGACAAAGACGGAGTATATAGAGCTTAAATTTAGTAGTGCAAGAAGGTCGGATAACTCCGTTATTAAATTGGGTGACCAAGATATTTCCCGCAGTGAGTGCTTTAAATATCTGGGATCGATAATTCAAAAAGATGGAGGTGTAGATAAAGATGTGATACATAGAATCCAAGCAGGTTGGTTGAAGTGGAGAGGCGCGTCTAGGATCTTATGTGATCGTAAAGTACCATTAAAACTTAAAGGCAAGTTTTACCGTACTGCAATTAGGCTAGTAATGCTCTACGGTTCTGAGTATTGGGCAGTGAATGGTGTACATGAGCAAAAAATGATAGTTGTGGAGATGAGAATGCTTAGGTGGTTGTGTGGTCACACGAGACTGGATAAAATTAGGAATGAATGTATCAAGTATAAGACAGTGTTGTGATATTTTATATTAATTAGGGGCAAGGATGTCTTTTGTTATGCCTTTTGTTTTGGTTTAAGTACCCGGTTTGGCTGTGAACCGGGTATGCAAAAACATTGTGTGTTGTTTTGATGCTCTTGGTGGCTGCTACGGGAATCTCCCCTGCTCCTCCTGCCCAATCCGTTCAGGGTTCTCCCTTAGGATTGGTTATCTTCTTAAAGTTCATAGCTTGTGTGAAATTGTCTTGCCAGTGGGTTGTGATTTTTATTGACAGGTAATACGTGGCGGTATTCTGGCGGTAGGAAGCTCGCAGTCGCAACAGGGTATCAGAGCTAATTCGGCGTTCGGAGTATGCCGGTGTTGAACGCCACTCGGTCTAAGGAGGTGCAGTCCGAAATGGAGGCGCTCAAACACAGCCAGGAGGAACTAGCGCGGTCGCGGCAAGCCATGAACGCGGAGATGCGTTTGATGTTTGCGAGTTGGAGAGGGGAAACATCGGGCAAACACAGAGGACCTTCGCCGGAGAGCAGGGCGCCGGTGCCGGCGTCACCAGCGGCGCACATCGCCACTCGGTTTCCAAGGTTGGAGTTTCCTCGTTTTTTTGGTGAAGATTTAACGCGGTGGATTTATAGATGCGATCAATTTTTCGAGATCGATGGCGCGGCGGAGGACATGAAAGTGAAGGTCGCCTCCGTCCATTTGGAGGGGAAGGCCCTCTATTGGCACCAAGCATACATGAAGGCTCGCCTCACTCGACAATGGCCAAACTGGGAGGAGTACAGCCAAGCCCTACATGGTCGCTTCGGATCGGTCCTATTTAGCGACCCCATGAGCGAACTGAAAAATTTGCAGCAACTTGGAACGGTCGAAAGTTACTTGGATGAGTTCGATCTACTCTTGCATCGGGTGCTTGTCTCGGATGAACATGCCATCAGTGTGTCTTGCCGGGCTGCGTGAGGACATTCAATATAGTGTCTGAATGTTTCGTCTGAAATCGTTACAAGAAGCGTTCTCGTTGGGCCGCCTCCAGGAGCAACAACTCTCCTATAACAATAAAAGATCTGCAACTGTTCTAGAAGACCGTCGCGCTCGCGTGGAGCGGACTAGATATACCACACGACCAAGCTTCAAAACTGGTGGCAACTATCAAGCCAACCCACCGCGGTCCAATCCTACGGAAGGGCGCAAATTTACCTCGTCGGAGATGGACGAGAAGAGGCGAAAAGGCTTGTGTTTTTGGTGTGATCAACAATATACACCCAGTCATAAATGTCCCAATCGGAAGCAGGCATACGCATTGGAAGTTCTAGTCGAAGCAGTAGATGACTTTGAATCCGAGGGAGGAGGGGAGCTGTTAGAAGTGGAAGAAGGGGATGACGCTCAACAAACCCCGCAGGTGTCCGTGCATGCGCTCACAGGGATGACGCATTACCAAACAATGCGGGTAACAACATCGTATCACGGCCAACCCATGCACGTATTGATCGATTCGGGCAGCGCTCACAATTTCTTTTATGAAGGAGCGGCTAATCGATTACAATGCCCATTAAGTCTGATACCTTCCTTCACGGTGGCAGTGGCGAACGGGAAGACAATAACGAGCTCATACAAGGCGATTGATTTTCAATGGAAGATGCAAGGGGCGGTTTTCACTTCGGATATGTTGATTCTACCGCTGGGAGGGTGTGAAGTAGTGTTGGGGGTACATTGGCTGATCACGTTGGGACCGGCAAATTGGGACTTTGGCAACTTGAGGATGGAATTTTCGAGCCATGGGAGGAAAATTGCGCTCCGCGGAGCAAAACTGGGCAACGGACCGTGGAGTAAGGAGAAACGGCTACATAAGTTGATGGCGAAGGAAGGACAACTTAATATGATGGCACTTTGCAGTATTCAAGAGAGTCCTACCATTACTTCGGAGGAAGAGGCCGGGGGTTTCCGATCGTGGCAGCTACAGGGTCTCTCTCATCAGCGGCCGAACAACAGGCATTACAGGCATTATTGGAAACAACCTCGGACTTGTTTGCGGAACCTCGGGGGCTGCCTTCGCGGCGGGATCAAGAGCACCGAATTGTGCTAAAAGATAATGGGCCAAATGTCAACTTGTGGCCGTACCGTTACCCGCCATTGCAGAAGTCGGAAATTGAGCGACTTATTGGCGAGATGATGAGTATCGGGGTGATTCGATAAAGTTGCAGCCCATTTGCATCCCCCGTGGTGTTGGCAAGAAAAATGACGGGTCGTGGTGTTTATGTGTGGACTACCGTCAACTGAACCAGAATACGGTGAAAGACAAATTTCTCATACCCCTCATTGAGGAGCTGATTGACGAGCTGCACGGCGCCGTTTACTTCCCTAAGTTGGATCTTCGCGCCGAATACCACCAGGTGAGGATGGCCGATGAAGACGTACACAAAACGGCATTCCGCACACACCAAGGGCATTATGAGTTCTTGGTTATGTCATTCGGCCTAACCAACGCGCCATCGACCTTCCAAAGCCTCATGAACCGCATCTTCCAAGGTCAACTCCGAAAATTTATTCTAATATTTTTTGATGACATCTTAGTTTTCAGCTCTACATGGGAGGCCCACCTGGACCACCTCGCCTTCACGTTCGATATCTTACGTTCCAATCAACTGGTGCTTAAAAAGAGCAAGTGCGAGTTTGGGTTACTACAAGTTCATTATTTAGGCCATGTGATATCCAGGTAGGGAGTGGCCACGGATCCCTTGAAGATTCAAGCAATGCTCGAATGGCCAACCCCCACCAGGCTAAAGAAAGTATGCGGGTTCTTGGGTCTAACGGGCTATTACCGGAGGTTTATTCAAGGATATGGGAACTTGGCAAGACTGCTTACGGAGCTACTCAAACACCGAAACTTTGCGGTATCCAGCCCTCCTGTGTTACAACTCCTGAACTTCCATCTACCATTTATGGTGGAGACCGATGCGGCGAATTCCGGGGTGGGGCGGTACTATTACAAAAGGAGCGTCCAATCACATTCTTTAGCAAGGCTCTGGGCACAAAAAACGTCAGGCTATCAACCTACGAGAAGGAGCTCTTAGCAATCGTTCTAGCGGTTCAGAAGTGGAGGCATTATTTAGCGAGGTGTTCGTTCGTGATACGCACGGACCACCAAAGTTTAAAACTTATGTTGGAACAAAAGCTGGCAACTCCGGCTCAACAACGGTATCTCTCGAAATTGATGGGGTTATGACTTTAAGGTGCAATACAAGCGCGGCAAAGAGAATGTGTGTCGATGCCCTCTCACGAGTCCATGAGACGTCGAACGCCTCATTATATGCTCTAGTCACATTGCAATCTGACCTCCTACAGCTGATCAAGCACTCTTGGCTTGAGGACACTCACCTACAGAAGATTATAACCGCCGAGGAAAACATCGGGGAGGCATACCCGAAGTACGCATGGGTGCAGGGCATACTCAAGCGAAAGGGGAAGTTAGTAGTGGGGAACAACACGACGCTCAGGAACCGGCTGCTCCAACTGTACCACAGCACCATGGGCGGTCATTCGGGGATTACAGCCACCTATAAACGCATGAAACAGTTGTTGAATTGGAAGAACATGAAACCCGATATTTATGAGTATATTCAACGTTGTGCGGTGTAAACAACGGTGTGCCAACAATGCAAACCGGACAATCAACGGCCGATGGGGTTGTTGCAGCCCCTACCTATTCCGGAGCGAGTATGGCAAGAAATCTCCTTGGATTTTATTGAAGGCCTTCCGAAGAGTAACGACAAGTCAACGATTTTGGTGGTGGTTGAACGGTTGAGTAAGCACGCCCACTTCATGGCATTGCACCACCCGTACACAACAGAGACAGTGACTCAAGTTTTCCTAGACTCGATCGTTCGGTTGCACGGTCTTCCGGCTTCCATAGTGAGTGACCGCGACACGGTGTTTCTCAGCAATTTTTGGCAAGAGTTGTTTCGGGTACTTCAAGTTTAGCTCAATATGTCAACGTCATACCATCCCCAATCTGACGGACAGACGAAGGTGGTGAACCGCTGCGTGGAGAGCTACCTCCGTTGCATGTGTTTTGAGAAACCTCGAAGTTGGGCTAGTTGGTTGCCCCTGGCAGAGTGGTGGTACAATGTCACGTACCAAAGCGCCATCCAGCTGACACCGTATGAAGTGGTTTACGGGCAAGAACCCACAGCGTTACCTCTATATGTAGAAGGCACGGCCCTGCTGGAGGCAGTGGATCGTTCACTAGCTGCAAGAGATAAGGTGATGCAGCTGCTCAAGGCCAACCTGGCACGGGCCCAGAATCGGATGAAAGTGTTGGCCGACACTAAGCAAAGGGAGCATGTTTTCAAGGTGGACGAGTGGGTTTGGGTGCGTTTGCAACCGTACCGCCGAGTCAGTCTCCGAGGACATCGAGTTCACAAGCTGTCTCCGAAGTTTTTCGACCGCTTCCGGGTGATAGAACGGGTGGGCACGGTGGCGTACAAGTTAGAGCTTCCGGCGGATGCCAAAATCCAGCACACATTCCACATTTCGCAGTTAAAAGCTTATAAGGGGCCCTCGGAGGGCGTTATTCATCCGTTACCGTCGGCAGTTAACGAGGAAGGAAACGTGTTAGTGGAACCTCTTGCTATATTGGATAGGCGCATCATCAACTGTGAGGGTCGGCCGACGACACAGTTGCTCATACAGTGGAGCAATGGCACAACCGAGGGATCAGCATGGGAGGATCTCTGGTCACTTCGTCAGCGGTGGCCCAATTTTGTTCCTTGAGGACAAGGAACTGGTGATGGAGGGAGTAATGTTGTGATATTTTATATTAATTAGGGACAAGGATGTGTTTTGTTATGCCTTTTGTTTGCTTAGGGTTTTTGTGGTTTAAGTGCCCGGTTTGGCTGTGAACTGGGTATGCAAAAACATTGTGTTGTTTTGATGTTCTTGGTGGCTGCTACGGGAATCTCCCCTGCTCCTCCTGCCCAATCCGTTTAGGGTTCTCCCTTAGGATTGCTTATCTTCTTAAAGTCCATAGCTTGTGTGAAATTGTCTTGCCAGTGGGTTGTGATTTTTATTGACAGGTAATATGTGGCGGTATTCTGGCGGCAGGAAGCTCGCAGTCGCAACAGACAGGAGTGACGACAATTGTAGAGAAGATGCGAGAAGCTCGTTTAAGATGGTTCAGACATGTACATAGGAGACCATTAGAGGCACCTGTTAGGCGTTGTGAGAGTTTAGTCACTAGATATGTTAAACGAGGGAGGGATAGACCAAAAAAGGCTTGGAATGAAACTATAAGGAAAGATACGATGTACTTAGGCATTAATGAGGCTATGATTAAAGATAGGGTGCAATGACGACAAAGGATCCATATAACCGACCCCACTATGGTGGGTTAAAGGCTTGAGTGTTGTTGTTGTTGTTGTAACGCTAGGGGTTCAATTTCCTTTTGATATGTTGACAATATCATTAGAAGGTTGTAATGTGGTCTTGGAATCCAATGGCGGGTCACGCAAGAAGTTTGTTAATTGGAATTTTAACAACTTGAAAACGGCGCCCATGATTCAAGGAAAAAATCTCATTAATGGGATGCAAAAACGTTCATGGGGCAATGATCAACAGGAAACAAACAAACAAATTGATACAAAAATCATGACAATTCTCTATGATAGGCATTTGTATGACGAAAGCACTAATCGAGAATATAGAGAATGGGTCACTATCAGTCATATACTAATACAAGAAAATGATGAAGATGAAGTAGAACAAGGAGGCATTTGAACAATAGTTACAATAACTGTTAAGAGAGCATCAAGTTTCATTTGTTGAGTCTAGAGAAATACCACGAATAAGAGAAAATGAGTATACATTAGGCTCAAAAAAGGAGGAACAATAAACTAGACACCATATATAGATATCCTTCATTACAGAAGACAAGGATTGAAAAAATGGTTCAGGAAATTCACACATTTGGTTAAATTTGATGCAATGAGTGCTTATGCATCTCCGATTGTGGTATTAAAAAATTAAGATGGATCTTGGTGTCCATGCATTTATTATAGAGAGCTAAACAAGAAGACCGTGAGAGAGATATGACATGTACATATAGTTGAAGACCTTTTAGAGGAAGTGCATGGAGCTGAATATTTTTGAAATTGGATTTAAGGGGAGGATATCATCAAGTTCGAATGGCGAGAGAAGATAACAGCAAATTAATGTTTCAATCACACCATGACTACTATGGATTCGTTGTGCTGTCGTTTGGGTTAATAAACGTAATGTCGACATTTAAAAGTATCATAATTAAAAAATTCAATAACAACCGAGGACGTTTATATCCGACGATATATTAATATTTAATTCTAATTGTCAGAACATAAAGAGCATCTGAAGTTTGCATTTGCGATGCCAAGGGAAAATGCTTTATTTCTAAAGTAAATTGTGCTTTTGAGAAAAGGAGAACTGAATATTTAGGACATACAGGCTCCGTTTGACACAATGGTGGATGTTGTGAACGCGGTGGTGATGATCTGTTGTTCGTGAACGCCCGACCTCACTTATGAAACTTCATCCACTTTTATGTTCAAAACTAGTTTTCTTTTCTTGGTGGCGGTTATAACCATTGTCTTGCCAAACATGCATTTTATGATGGTTGCGTTTTTAACCAAACTCAACTGAGCAAAAAAGCCACGCCAAACGGAGCCATAATCTCAAGTGTTGGATTCTTGACGAAGCCTAATAAAATCAAGGATATAACAAATTGGCCTTAACCACAGACAATTAAGCAACTAAGAGGACTCTTAGGGTTAAGAGGCTATTAATGATAGTTTATCAAAAACTATGGTATTGGTCGACCTCTCGCTGAGATACTTAGAAATAATAACTCCAAATGGAATGACCGGGCGGTAAAATAGTATGAAAGGTTGGAGGAAGTTGTTAGTAACCCACCAGTATTGGTGTTGCCAAATTTCCAATAAACAAGTCTGGTGTCAAAGCAGATGAATAGAAGTGTTTTAAAAGGATAAACAATTGTGATGTTCTTTAACAAGGCATTAAGAAGCAAGAATGCTACATTATCAACTTATGAAAAAAGAGTTACTCGCTATTTTAATCGCGGGGCAAAAGTGGAGGTCGTATTTGATAGGCTGCATATTCACAATAAGCACGAACCATCAAAATTTAAAAAATTTGTTGGATCGGGAAATTGCAACACAACAACAACAAAAGTATTTGATCAAGTTAGTGTGTTGATGTTTTATCACAAAAAATTGATAAGGAGAAAGAACTAGTGGCAATAATTAGGGTAAACTCAAATATTATTGAATAATTAAAGAAGTCGTGGCAGCAAGATGAACAAATACATGGCATTATCAAATTAAAAGAAGCCAATGAGAGCAGTAAACCAAATTATCAATGGACTCACAAAATGTTAAAAAGGAAGGGAAGACTGGTAATTGGGAAGGAACAAGATATTAAACAAGCAAATCTACCATGAAAGAGCAATAAGGGGGCAGTCAGGATTGACTGCAGCAATCCAACTACTCAAACAAATGGTTTATTGGAAACAAAAATGAAGCAAGAAGTTTTCAAATATATCTAAAGATGCTTTTTTGTAAGAATATGAGGCGGACAATCAGAAACCAACAGGTTTACTCCAACCATAGTTGACAGCTAATAGGGTATGGGAAGGTATACCGTATATCCATGGATTTTATAGATGGCTTGCCCATATCAAATGATAAATATGTAATCTTCGTGATAATAGATAGACTTAGCAAATATGCGCATTTCATAGCTATGTGGCATCCTTATACTGCGACAACGGTGGCACAAGCATTTCTAGATCATATTTTTATATTTCCCGACATGTTGACGCTCATTGGTAGTGATCGGCATGTGAATTTTTTTAGTAAGTTTTTGTAATATATGTTTAAGTTGCAGAAGGTGAAACGGAATAAAGCATGCCATCCACAATCAAATGGACAAACCAAAGTGGTGAATAAATGCGTGGAAAACTACTTAAGATGTATGGCATTCCGAAAATGCGTACCATTACCACTAGTAGAGTGGTGGTATGATACCACTTTTCAAAATGCCATTGGAAGGAATCCATATGAGGTGATGTGTGGACAAACCTCATCATTGAATATACTATATGTGTAGTATTCAACATTTGTCTAACTAGCCGACAGATCCTTACATGCAGGGGGGTATATCTAAAACACAAATTGCATTTGGCTCAAGCTCTGAATAGGATGAAGGTGATGTTTGATAAAACACAGTGGAATAGAATTTGAAGAAGGGACATGGGTGCATGTTAAGGTACATCCATATAAACAAGTTGATTTGAGATTAAACACTTGTCATAAACTCTCCCATATACTTTGGTCTATTTTAGATTGTTAGTAGAATAGGGAAGGTTGCATATAAGCTAAAAATGTCATAAAATGTAAGAATCCATGACAAATTTCATATCTCGCAGTTGAAAGAATGCAAGAGTAAGGTGTCATCACAAAAAGAGCTATCATACACCATTAAGGTATAAGAAAATTTGTTGATTGAACCAGAGAAAATTTCAAATAGAAGAATCGCGCTATATTGGGGTACGGTGGTCACATAGGTACTAATGAAATGGGTAATGGAAACATACAAGAAGCAATGTAGCATAACTTGATAGAGCTGCATCAGAGATATCATCATTTCATTCATTGAGGTCAATAAAGGTATGAAAGAAGGTACACGGTTTATAGCTTAGCAGAGTCTTTTCCTTGTGAAGATGATAGAGGATAAGGCGTCCTGTTCAGAGAGTGGAGTTTCATCTCTTAGGGTCTAGTTGATATTATGTAAGGATTTTGTTTGAATTTCATTTGGAGTATATTGAATTTTCTTACATAATCCATTAGATCGTTATCACTACCAAACAATAAAAGATAAAATAATTCGAATGCAGTGATTTATAAGTTTCATACCGCTCTATTATTATGAACTGTACTACGAAATACCTCAGAATTCCTAGGAGCCCATTGTAAGAATCCATCTATCTTTGGTGAAAAAAACAAGAAAAATGGAAGGCGGGACATTCAGAAGTAGGATTGACGCGGTGATACGGCCCAATAAACAAACACAACATAATAAATAAGTTTTCAAACAGGTGTATCTACTAAAATGGAATCAAAATGTACAATAACGAATGCACTTCGCACTATAACCAACAGAAACCGAAAAAAAAGAGGGGGCATAAAGAAAAGAGAAGATAGTTTACAAGGAGGTTCCGATGAGCGGTCCGAGTAGGAGGGTGGCGCTGATCCAATTATCGGAGATTTTGTGGTGGATCTTGCTCGGCAGATCCTTCCACAGCCCAGGCATCACCTTCTGCTGGAACGGTGACAGTGCGTAAACCACCGCCTTCATCCTTACCGGAGTCTTCCCCATCTTCGGAACTACCGATCTATCTCTTCCTCTCAATGTCGACCTCGATGATCTATCGAAACCCTAATAAAGCAGGGACGCGCCTTTCTTTTGCAGGAAAAATTGTTCCGTCACCGTGTGCGGGAGAAATCCCCGCCGTTCATCTGCGGTACTTTATAAGCGTGTTTTACTGTGGACCGCTGGATTTTAGATGAAGAATGATAAGGGTTCAATTTCCTTTGGATATCTTGACAATATCATTAGAAGGTTGTAATGTGGTCTTGGAATCCAATGGCGGGTCACCCAAGGAGTTTGTTAATTGGAATTTTAACAACTTGAAAATGGAGCCCATGATTCAAGGAAAAAATCTCATTAAGGGGATGCAAAAACGTTCATGGAGCAATGATCAGCAGGAAACAAACAAACAAATTGTTACAAAAATCATGACAATTCTCTATGATAGGCATTTGTATGACAAAAGCACTAATCGAGAATATAGAGAATTGGGTCACTATCAGCCATACTAATACAAGAAAATGATGAAGATGAAGTAGAACAAGGAGGCATTTGAACAATAGTTACAATAACTGTTAAGAAAGCATCAATATTCATTTGTTGAGCCTAGAGAAATACCACGAATAAGAGAACATGAGTATACATTAGGCTCAAAAAAGGAGGAACAATAAACTAGACACCATATATAAATATCCTTCATTACAGAAGACAAGGATTGAAAAAATGGTTCAGGAAATTCACACATTTGGTTTAATTTGATGCAATGAGTGCTTATGCATCTCCGATTGTGGTAGTAAAAAATTAAGATGGATCTTGGTGTCCATGCATTTATTATAGAGAGCTAAACAAGAAGACCGTGAGAGAGATATGACATGTACATATAGTTGAAGACCTTTTAGAGGAAGTGCATGGAGCTGAATATTTTTGAAATTGGATTTAAGGGGAGGATATCATCAAGTTCGAATGGCGAGAGAAGATAACAGCAAATTAATGTTTCAATCACACCATGACTACTATGGATTCGTTGTGCTGTCGTTTGGGTTAATAAACGTAATGTCGACATTTAAAAGTATCATAATTAAAAAATTCAATAACAACCGAGGACGTTTATATCCGACGATATATTAATATTTAATTCTAATTGTCAGAACATAAAGAGCATCTGAAGTTTGCATTTGCGATGCCAAGGGAAAATGCTTTATTTCTAAAGTAAATTGTGCTTTTGAGAAAAGGAGAACTGAATATTTAGGACATACAGGCTCCGTTTGACACAATGTTGGATGTTGTGAACGCGGTGGTGATGATCTGTTGTTCGTGAACGCCCGACCTCACTTATGAAACTTCATCCACTTTTATGTTCAAAACTAGTTTTCTTTTCTTGGTGGCGGTTATAACCATTGTCTTGCCAAACATGCATTTTATGATGGTTGCGTTTTTAACCAAACTCAACTGAGCAAAAAAGCCACGCCAAACGGAGCCATAATCTCAAGTGTTGGATTCTTGACGAAGCCTAATAAAATCAAGGATATAACAAATTGGCCTTAACCACAGACAATTAAGCAACTAAGAGGACTCTTAGGGTTAAGAGGCTATTAATGATAGTTTATCAAAAACTATGGTATTGGTCGACCTCTCGCTGAGATACTTAGAAATAATAACTCCAAATGGAATGACCGGGCGGTAAAATAGTATGAAAGGTTGGAGGAAGTTGTTAGTAACCCACCAGTATTGGTGTTGCCAAATTTCCAATAAACAAGTCTGGTGTCAAAGCAGATGAATAGAAGTGTTTTAAAAGGATAAACAATTGTGATGTTCTTTAACAAGGCATTAAGAAGCAAGAATGCTACATTATCAACTTATGAAAAAAGAGTTACTCGCTATTTTAATCGCGGGGCAAAAGTGGAGGTCGTATTTGATAGGCTGCATATTCACAATAAGCACGAACCATCAAAATTTAAAAAATTTGTTGGATCGGGAAATTGCAACACAACAACAACAAAAGTATTTGATCAAGTTAGTGTGTTGATGTTTTATCACAAAAAATTGATAAGGAGAAAGAACTAGTGGCAATAATTAGGGTAAACTCAAATATTATTGAATAATTAAAGAAGTCGTGGCAGCAAGATGAACAAATACATGGCATTATCAAATTAAAAGAAGCCAATGAGAGCAGTAAACCAAATTATCAATGGACTCACAAAATGTTAAAAAGGAAGGGAAGACTGGTAATTGGGAAGGAACAAGATATTAAACAAGCAAATCTACCATGAAAGAGCAATAAGGGGGCAGTCAGGATTGACTGCAGCAATCCAACTACTCAAACAAATGGTTTATTGGAAACAAAAATGAAGCAAGAAGTTTTCAAATATATCTAAAGATGCTTTTTTGTAAGAATATGAGGCGGACAATCAGAAACCAACAGGTTTACTCCAACCATAGTTGACAGCTAATAGGGTATGGGAAGGTATACCGTATATCCATGGATTTTATAGATGGCTTGCCCATATCAAATGATAAATATGTAATCTTCGTGATAATAGATAGACTTAGCAAATATGCGCATTTCATAGCTATGTGGCATCCTTATACTGCGACAACGGTGGCACAAGCATTTCTAGATCATATTTTTATATTTCCCGACATGTTGACGCTCATTGGTAGTGATCGGCATGTGAATTTTTTTAGTAAGTTTTTGTAATATATGTTTAAGTTGCAGAAGGTGAAACGGAATAAAGCATGCCATCCACAATCAAATGGACAAACCAAAGTGGTGAATAAATGCGTGGAAAACTACTTAAGATGTATGGCATTCCGAAAATGCGTACCATTACCACTAGTAGAGTGGTGGTATGATACCACTTTTCAAAATGCCATTGGAAGGAATCCATATGAGGTGATGTGTGGACAAACCTCATCATTGAATATACTATATGTGTAGTATTCAACATTTGTCTAACTAGCCGACAGATCCTTACATGCAGGGGGGTATATCTAAAACACAAATTGCATTTGGCTCAAGCTCTGAATAGGATGAAGGTGATGTTTGATAAAACACAGTGGAATAGAATTTGAAGAAGGGACATGGGTGCATGTTAAGGTACATCCATATAAACAAGTTGATTTGAGATTAAACACTTGTCATAAACTTTCTCCCATATACTTTGGTCTATTTTAGATTGTTAGTAGAATAGGGAAGGTTGCATATAAGCTAAAAATGTCATAAAATGTAAGAATCCATGACAAATTTCATATCTCGCAGTTGAAAGAATGCAAGAGTAAGGTGTCATCACAAAAAGAGCTATCATACACCATTAAGGTATAAGAAAATTTGTTGATTGAACCAGAGAAAATTTCAAATAGAAGAATCGCGCTATATTGGGGTACGGTGGTCACATAGGTACTAATGAAATGGGTAATGGAAACATACAAGAAGCAATGTAGCATAACTTGATAGAGCTGCATCAGAGATATCATCATTTCATTCATTGAGGTCAATAAAGGTATGAAAGAAGGTACACGGTTTATAGCTTAGCAGAGTCTTTTCCTTGTGAAGACGATAGAGGATAAGGCGTCCTGTTCAGAGAGTGGAGTTTCATCTCTTAGGGTCTAGTTGATATTATGTAAGGATTTTGTTTGAATTTCATTTGGAGTATATTGAATTTTCTTACATAATCCATTAGATCGTTATCACTACCAAACAATAAAAGATAAAATAATTCGAATGCAGTGATTTATAAGTTTCATACCGCTCTATTATTATGAACTGTACTACGAAATACCTCAGAATTCCTAGGAGCCCATTGTAAGAATCCATCTATCTTTGGTGAAAAAAACAAGAAAAATGGAAGGCGGGACATTCAGAAGTAGGATTGACGCGGTGATACGGCCCAATAAACAAACACAACATAATAAATAAGTTTTCAAACAGGTGTATCTACTAAAATGGAATCAAAATGTACAATAACGAATGCACTTCGCACTATAACCAACAGAAACCGAAAAAAAAGAGGGGGCATAAAGAAAAGAGAAGATAGTTTACAAGGAGGTTCCGATGAGCGGTCCGAGTAGGAGGGTGGCGCTGATCCAATTATCGGAGATTTTGTGGTGGATCTTGCTCGGCAGATCCTTCCACAGCCCAGGCATCACCTTCTGCTGGAACGGTGACAGTGCGTAAACCACCGCCTTCATCCTTACCGGAGTCTTCCCCATCTTCGGAACTACCGATCTATCTCTTCCTCTCAATGTCGACCTCGATGATCTATCGAAACCCTAATAAAGCAGGGACGCGCCTTTCTTTTGCAGGAAAAATTGTTCCGTCACCGTGTGCGGGAGAAATCCCCGCCGTTCATCTGCGGTACTTTATAAGCGTGTTTTACTGTGGACCGCTGGATTTTAGATGAAGAATGATAAGGGTTCAATTTCCTTTGGATATCTTGACAATATCATTAGAAGGTTGTAATGTGGTCTTGGAATCCAATGGCGGGTCACCCAAGGAGTTTGTTAATTGGAATTTTAACAACTTGAAAATGGAGCCCATGATTCAAGGAAAAAATCTCATTAAGGGGATGCAAAAACGTTCATGGAGCAATGATCAGCAGGAAACAAACAAACAAATTGTTACAAAAATCATGACAATTCTCTATGATAGGCATTTGTATGACAAAAGCACTAATCGAGAATATAGAGAATTGGGTCACTATCAGCCATACTAATACAAGAAAATGATGAAGATGAAGTAGAACAAGGAGGCATTTGAACAATAGTTACAATAACTGTTAAGAAAGCATCAATATTCATTTGTTGAGCCTAGAGAAATACCACGAATAAGAGAACATGAGTATACATTAGGCTCAAAAAAGGAGGAACAATAAACTAGACACCATATATAAATATCCTTCATTACAGAAGACAAGGATTGAAAAAATGGTTCAGGAAATTCACACATTTGGTTTAATTTGATGCAATGAGTGCTTATGCATCTCCGATTGTGGTAGTAAAAAATTAAGATGGATCTTGGTGTCCATGCATTTATTATAGAGAGCTAAACAAGAAGACCGTGAGAGAGATATGACATGTACATATAGTTGAAGACCTTTTAGAGGAAGTGCATGGAGCTGAATATTTTTGAAATTGGATTTAAGGGGAGGATATCATCAAGTTCGAATGGCGAGAGAAGATAACAGCAAATTAATGTTTCAATCACACCATGACTACTATGGATTCGTTGTGCTGTCGTTTGGGTTAATAAACGTAATGTCGACATTTAAAAGTATCATAATTAAAAAATTCAATAACAACCGAGGACGTTTATATCCGACGATATATTAATATTTAATTCTAATTGTCAGAACATAAAGAGCATCTGAAGTTTGCATTTGCGATGCCAAGGGAAAATGCTTTATTTCTAAAGTAAATTGTGCTTTTGAGAAAAGGAGAACTGAATATTTAGGACATACAGGCTCCGTTTGACACAATGGTGGATGTTGTGAACGCGGTGGTGATGATCTGTTGTTCGTGAACGCCCGACCTCACTTATGAAACTTCATCCACTTTTATGTTCAAAACTAGTTTTCTTTTCTTGGTGGCGGTTATAACCATTGTCTTGCCAAACATGCATTTTATGATGGTTGCGTTTTTAACCAAACTCAACTGAGCAAAAAAGCCACGCCAAACGGAGCCATAATCTCAAGTGTTGGATTCTTGACGAAGCCTAATAAAATCAAGGATATAACAAATTGGCCTTAACCACAGACAATTAAGGAACTAAGAGGACTCTTAGGGTTAAGAGGCTATTAATGATAGTTTATCAAAAACTATGGTATTGGTCGACCTCTCGCTGAGATACTTAGAAATAATAACTCCAAATGGAATGACCGGGCGGTAAAATAGTATGAAAGGTTGGAGGAAGTTGTTAGTAACCCACCAGTATTGGTGTTGCCAAATTTCCAATAAACAAGTCTGGTGTCAAAGCAGATGAATAGAAGTGTTTTAAAAGGATAAACAATTGTGATGTTCTTTAACAAGGCATTAAGAAGCAAGAATGCTACATTATCAACTTATGAAAAAAGAGTTACTCGCTATTTTAATCGCGGGGCAAAAGTGGAGGTCGTATTTGATAGGCTGCATATTCACAATAAGCACGAACCATCAAAATTTAAAAAATTTGTTGGATCGGGAAATTGCAACACAACAACAACAAAAGTATTTGATCAAGTTAGTGTGTTGATGTTTTATCACAAAAAATTGATAAGGAGAAAGAACTAGTGGCAATAATTAGGGTAAACTCAAATATTATTGAATAATTAAAGAAGTCGTGGCAGCAAGATGAACAAATACATGGCATTATCAAATTAAAAGAAGCCAATGAGAGCAGTAAACCAAATTATCAATGGACTCACAAAATGTTAAAAAGGAAGGGAAGACTGGTAATTGGGAAGGAACAAGATATTAAACAAGCAAATCTACCATGAAAGAGCAATAAGGGGGCAGTCAGGATTGACTGCAGCAATCCAACTACTCAAACAAATGGTTTATTGGAAACAAAAATGAAGCAAGAAGTTTTCAAATATATCTAAAGATGCTTTTTTGTAAGAATATGAGGCGGACAATCAGAAACCAACAGGTTTACTCCAACCATAGTTGACAGCTAATAGGGTATGGGAAGGTATACCGTATATCCATGGATTTTATAGATGGCTTGCCCATATCAAATGATAAATATGTAATCTTCGTGATAATAGATAGACTTAGCAAATATGCGCATTTCATAGCTATGTGGCATCCTTATACTGCGACAACGGTGGCACAAGCATTTCTAGATCATATTTTTATATTTCCCGACATGTTGACGCTCATTGGTAGTGATCGACATGTGAATTTTTTTAGTAAGTTTTTGTAATATATGTTTAAGTTGCAGAAGGTGAAACGGAATAAAGCATGCCATCCACAATCAAATGGACAAACCAAAGTGGTGAATAAATGCGTGGAAAACTACTTAAGATGTATGGCATTCCGAAAATGCGTACCATTACCACTAGTAGAGTGGTGGTATGATACCACTTTTCAAAATGCCATTGGAAGGAATCCATATGAGGTGATGTGTGGACAAACCTCATCATTGAATATACTATATGTGTAGTATTCAACATTTGTCTAACTAGCCGACAGATCCTTACATGCAGGGGGGTATATCTAAAACACAAATTGCATTTGGCGCAAGCTCTGAATAGGATGAAGGTGATGTTTGATAAAACACAGTGGAATAGAATTTGAAGAAGGGACATGGGTGCATGTTAAGGTACATCCATATAAACAAGTTGATTTGAGATTAAACACTTGTCATAAACTCTCCCATATACTTTGGTCTATTTTAGATTGTTAGTAGAATAGGGAAGGTTGCATATAAGCTAAAAATGTCATAAAATGTAAGAATCCATGACAAATTTCATATCTCGCAGTTGAAAGAATGCAAGAGTAAGGTGTCATCACAAAAAGAGCTATCATACACCATTAAGGTATAAGAAAATTTGTTGATTGAACCAGAGAAAATTTCAAATAGAAGAATCGCGCTATATTGGGGTACGGTGGTCACATAGGTACTAATGAAATGGGTAATGGAAACATACAAGAAGCAATGTAGCATAACTTGATAGAGCTGCATCAGAGATATCATCATTTCATTCATTGAGGTCAATAAAGATATGAAAGAAGGTACACGGTTTATAGCTTAGCAGAGTCTTTTCCTTGTGAAGACGATAGAGGATAAGGCGTCCTGTTCAGAGAGTGGAGTTTCATCTCTTAGGGTCTAGTTGATATTATGTAAGGATTTTGTTTGAATTTCATTTGGAGTATATTGAATTTTCTTACATAATCCATTAGATCGTTATCACTACCAAACAATAAAAGATAAAATAATTCGAATGCAGTGATTTATAAGTTTCATACCGCTCTATTATTATGAACTGTACTACGAAATACCTCAGAATTCCTAGGAGCCCATTGTAAGAATCCATCTATCTTTGGTGAAAAAAACAAGAAAAATGGAAGGCGGGACATTCAGAAGTAGGATTGACGCGGTGATACGGCCCAATAAACAAACACAACATAATAAATAAGTTTTCAAACAGGTGTATCTACTAAAATGGAATCAAAATGTACAATAACGAATGCACTTCGCACTATAACCAACAGAAACCGAAAAAAAAGAGGGGGCATAAAGAAAAGAGAAGATAGTTTACAAGGAGGTTCCGATGAGCGGTCCGAGTAGGAGGGTGGCGCTGATCCAATTATCGGAGATTTTGTGGTGGATCTTGCTCGGCAGATCCTTCCACAGCCCAGGCATCACCTTCTGCTGGAACGGTGACAGTGCGTAAACCACCGCCTTCATCCTTACCGGAGTCTTCCCCATCTTCGGAACTACCGATCTATCTCTTCCTCTCAATGTCGACCTCGATGATCTATCGAAACCCTAATAAAGCAGGGACGCGCCTTTCTTTTGCAGGAAAAATTGTTCCGTCACCGTGTGCGGGAGAAATCCCCGCCGTTCATCTGCGGTACTTTATAAGCGTGTTTTACTGTGGACCGCTGGATTTTAGATGAAGAATGATAAGGGTTCAATTTCCTTTGGATATCTTGACAATATCATTAGAAGGTTGTAATGTGGTCTTGGAATCCAATGGCGGGTCACCCAAGGAGTTTGTTAATTGGAATTTTAACAACTTGAAAATGGAGCCCATGATTCAAGGAAAAAATCTCATTAAGGGGATGCAAAAACGTTCATGGAGCAATGATCAGCAGGAAACAAACAAACAAATTGTTACAAAAATCATGACAATTCTCTATGATAGGCATTTGTATGACAAAAGCACTAATCGAGAATATAGAGAATTGGGTCACTATCAGCCATACTAATACAAGAAAATGATGAAGATGAAGTAGAACAAGGAGGCATTTGAACAATAGTTACAATAACTGTTAAGAAAGCATCAATATTCATTTGTTGAGCCTAGAGAAATACCACGAATAAGAGAACATGAGTATACATTAGGCTCAAAAAAGGAGGAACAATAAACTAGACACCATATATAAATATCCTTCATTACAGAAGACAAGGATTGAAAAAATGGTTCAGGAAATTCACACATTTGGTTTAATTTGATGCAATGAGTGCTTATGCATCTCCGATTGTGGTAGTAAAAAATTAAGATGGATCTTGGTGTCCATGCATTTATTATAGAGAGCTAAACAAGAAGACCGTGAGAGAGATATGACATGTACATATAGTTGAATACCTTTTAGAGGAAGTGCATGGAGCTGAATATTTTTGAAATTGGATTTAAGGGGAGGATATCATCAAGTTCGAATGGCGAGAGAAGATAACAGCAAATTAATGTTTCAATCACACCATGACTACTATGGATTCGTTGTGCTGTCGTTTGGGTTAATAAACGTAATGTCGACATTTAAAAGTATCATAATTAAAAAATTCAATAACAACCGAGGACGTTTATATCCGACGATATATTAATATTTAATTCTAATTGTCAGAACATAAAGAGCATCTGAAGTTTGCATTTGCGATGCCAAGGGAAAATGCTTTATTTCTAAAGTAAATTGTGCTTTTGAGAAAAGGAGAACTGAATATTTAGGACATACAGGCTCCGTTTGACACAATGGTGGATGTTGTGAACGCGGTGGTGATGATCTGTTGTTCGTGAACGCCCGACCTCACTTATGAAACTTCATCCACTTTTATGTTCAAAACTAGTTTTCTTTTCTTGGTGGCGGTTATAACCATTGTCTTGCCAAACATGCATTTTATGATGGTTGCGTTTTTAACCAAACTCAACTGAGCAAAAAAGCCACGCCAAACGGAGCCATAATCTCAAGTGTTGGATTCTTGACGAAGCCTAATAAAATCAAGGATATAACAAATTGGCCTTAACCACAGACAATTAAGCAACTAAGAGGACTCTTAGGGTTAAGAGGCTATTAATGATAGTTTATCAAAAACTATGGTATTGGTCGACCTCTCGCTGAGATACTTAGAAATAATAACTCCAAATGGAATGACCGGGCGGTAAAATAGTATGAAAGGTTGGAGGAAGTTGTTAGTAACCCACCAGTATTGGTGTTGCCAAATTTCCAATAAACAAGTCTGGTGTCAAAGCAGATGAATAGAAGTGTTTTAAAAGGATAAACAATTGTGATGTTCTTTAACAAGGCATTAAGAAGCAAGAATGCTACATTATCAACTTATGAAAAAAGAGTTACTCGCTATTTTAATCGCGGGGCAAAAGTGGAGGTCGTATTTGATAGGCTGCATATTCACAATAAGCACGAACCATCAAAATTTAAAAAATTTGTTGGATCGGGAAATTGCAACACAACAACAACAAAAGTATTTGATCAAGTTAGTGTGTTGATGTTTTATCACAAAAAATTGATAAGGAGAAAGAACTAGTGGCAATAATTAGGGTAAACTCAAATATTATTGAATAATTAAAGAAGTCGTGGCAGCAAGATGAACAAATACATGGCATTATCAAATTAAAAGAAGCCAATGAGAGCAGTAAACCAAATTATCAATGGACTCACAAAATGTTAAAAAGGAAGGGAAGACTGGTAATTGGGAAGGAACAAGATATTAAACAAGCAAATCTACCATGAAAGAGCAATAAGGGGGCAGTCAGGATTGACTGCAGCAATCCAACTACTCAAACAAATGGTTTATTGGAAACAAAAATGAAGCAAGAAGTTTTCAAATATATCTAAAGATGCTTTTTTGTAAGAATATGAGGCGGACAATCAGAAACCAACAGGTTTACTCCAACCATAGTTGACAGCTAATAGGGTATGGGAAGGTATACCGTATATCCATGGATTTTATAGATGGCTTGCCCATATCAAATGATAAATATGTAATCTTCGTGATAATAGATAGACTTAGCAAATATGCGCATTTCATAGCTATGTGGCATCCTTATACTGCGACAACGGTGGCACAAGCATTTCTAGATCATATTTTTATATTTCCCGACATGTTGACGCTCATTGGTAGTGATCGGCATGTGAATTTTTTTAGTAAGTTTTTGTAATATATGTTTAAGTTGCAGAAGGTGAAACGGAATAAAGCATGCCATCCACAATCAAATGGACAAACCAAAGTGGTGAATAAATGCGTGGAAAACTACTTAAGATGTATGGCATTCCGAAAATGCGTACCATTACCACTAGTAGAGTGGTGGTATGATACCACTTTTCAAAATGCCATTGGAAGGAATCCATATGAGGTGATGTGTGGACAAACCTCATCATTGAATATACTATATGTGTAGTATTCAACATTTGTCTAACTAGCCGACAGATCCTTACATGCAGGGGGGTATATCTAAAACACAAATTGCATTTGGCTCAAGCTCTGAATAGGATGAAGGTGATGTTTGATAAAACACAGTGGAATAGAATTTGAAGAAGGGACATGGGTGCATGTTAAGGTACATCCATATAAACAAGTTGATTTGAGATTAAACACTTGTCATAAACTTTCTCCCATATACTTTGGTCTATTTTAGATTGTTAGTAGAATAGGGAAGGTTGCATATAAGCTAAAAATGTCATAAAATGTAAGAATCCATGACAAATTTCATATCTCGCAGTTGAAAGAATGCAAGAGTAAGGTGTCATCACAAAAAGAGCTATCATACACCATTAAGGTATAAGAAAATTTGTTGATTGAACCAGAGAAAATTTCAAATAGAAGAATCGCGCTATATTGGGGTACGGTGGTCACATAGGTACTAATGAAATGGGTAATGGAAACATACAAGAAGCAATGTAGCATAACTTGATAGAGCTGCATCAGAGATATCATCATTTCATTCATTGAGGTCAATAAAGGTATGAAAGAAGGTACACGGTTTATAGCTTAGCAGAGTCTTTTCCTTGTGAAGACGATAGAGGATAAGGCGTCCTGTTCAGAGAGTGGAGTTTCATCTCTTAGGGTCTAGTTGATATTATGTAAGGATTTTGTTTGAATTTCATTTGGAGTATATTGAATTTTCTTACATAATCCATTAGATCGTTATCACTACCAAACAATAAAAGATAAAATAATTCGAATGCAGTGATTTATAAGTTTCATACCGCTCTATTATTATGAACTGTACTACGAAATACCTCAGAATTCCTAGGAGCCCATTGTAAGAATCCATCTATCTTTGGTGAAAAAAACAAGAAAAATGGAAGGCGGGACATTCAGAAGTAGGATTGACGCGGTGATACGGCCCAATAAACAAACACAACATAATAAATAAGTTTTCAAACAGGTGTATCTACTAAAATGGAATCAAAATGTACAATAACGAATGCACTTCGCACTATAACCAACAGAAACCGAAAAAAAAGAGGGGGCATAAAGAAAAGAGAAGATAGTTTACAAGGAGGTTCCGATGAGCGGTCCGAGTAGGAGGGTGGCGCTGATCCAATTATCGGAGATTTTGTGGTGGATCTTGCTCGGCAGATCCTTCCACAGCCCAGGCATCACCTTCTGCTGGAACGGTGACAGTGCGTAAACCACCGCCTTCATCCTTACCGGAGTCTTCCCCATCTTCGGAACTACCGATCTATCTCTTCCTCTCAATGTCGACCTCGATGATCTATCGAAACCCTAATAAAGCAGGGACGCGCCTTTCTTTTGCAGGAAAAATTGTTCCGTCACCGTGTGCGGGAGAAATCCCCGCCGTTCATCTGCGGTACTTTATAAGCGTGTTTTACTGTGGACCGCTGGATTTTAGATGAAGAATGATAAGGGTTCAATTTCCTTTGGATATCTTGACAATATCATTAGAAGGTTGTAATGTGGTCTTGGAATCCAATGGCGGGTCACCCAAGGAGTTTGTTAATTGGAATTTTAACAACTTGAAAATGGAGCCCATGATTCAAGGAAAAAATCTCATTAAGGGGATGCAAAAACGTTCATGGAGCAATGATCAGCAGGAAACAAACAAACAAATTGTTACAAAAATCATGACAATTCTCTATGATAGGCATTTGTATGACAAAAGCACTAATCGAGAATATAGAGAATTGGGTCACTATCAGCCATACTAATACAAGAAAATGATGAAGATGAAGTAGAACAAGGAGGCATTTGAACAATAGTTACAATAACTGTTAAGAAAGCATCAATATTCATTTGTTGAGCCTAGAGAAATACCACGAATAAGAGAACATGAGTATACATTAGGCTCAAAAAAGGAGGAACAATAAACTAGACACCATATATAAATATCCTTCATTACAGAAGACAAGGATTGAAAAAATGGTTCAGGAAATTCACACATTTGGTTTAATTTGATGCAATGAGTGCTTATGCATCTCCGATTGTGGTAGTAAAAAATTAAGATGGATCTTGGTGTCCATGCATTTATTATAGAGAGCTAAACAAGAAGACCGTGAGAGAGATATGACATGTACATATAGTTGAAGACCTTTTAGAGGAAGTGCATGGAGCTGAATATTTTTGAAATTGGATTTAAGGGGAGGATATCATCAAGTTCGAATGGCGAGAGAAGATAACAGCAAATTAATGTTTCAATCACACCATGACTACTATGGATTCGTTGTGCTGTCGTTTGGGTTAATAAACGTAATGTCGACATTTAAAAGTATCATAATTAAAAAATTCAATAACAACCGAGGACGTTTATATCCGACGATATATTAATATTTAATTCTAATTGTCAGAACATAAAGAGCATCTGAAGTTTGCATTTGCGATGCCAAGGGAAAATGCTTTATTTCTAAAGTAAATTGTGCTTTTGAGAAAAGGAGAACTGAATATTTAGGACATACAGGCTCCGTTTGACACAATGGTGGATGTTGTGAACGCGGTGGTGATGATCTGTTGTTCGTGAACGCCCGACCTCACTTATGAAACTTCATCCACTTTTATGTTCAAAACTAGTTTTCTTTTCTTGGTGGCGGTTATAACCATTGTCTTGCCAAACATGCATTTTATGATGGTTGCGTTTTTAACCAAACTCAACTGAGCAAAAAAGCCACGCCAAACGGAGCCATAATCTCAAGTGTTGGATTCTTGACGAAGCCTAATAAAATCAAGGATATAACAAATTGGCCTTAACCACAGACAATTAAGCAACTAAGAGGACTCTTAGGGTTAAGAGGCTATTAATGATAGTTTATCAAAAACTATGGTATTGGTCGACCTCTCGCTGAGATACTTAGAAATAATAACTCCAAATGGAATGACCGGGCGGTAAAATAGTATGAAAGGTTGGAGGAAGTTGTTAGTAACCCACCAGTATTGGTGTTGCCAAATTTCCAATAAACAAGTCTGGTGTCAAAGCAGATGAATAGAAGTGTTTTAAAAGGATAAACAATTGTGATGTTCTTTAACAAGGCATTAAGAAGCAAGAATGCTACATTATCAACTTATGAAAAAAGAGTTACTCGCTATTTTAATCGCGGGGCAAAAGTGGAGGTCGTATTTGATAGGCTGCATATTCACAATAAGCACGAACCATCAAAATTTAAAAAATTTGTTGGATCGGGAAATTGCAACACAACAACAACAAAAGTATTTGATCAAGTTAGTGTGTTGATGTTTTATCACAAAAAATTGATAAGGAGAAAGAACTAGTGGCAATAATTAGGGTAAACTCAAATATTATTGAATAATTAAAGAAGTCGTGGCAGCAAGATGAACAAATACATGGCATTATCAAATTAAAAGAAGCCAATGAGAGCAGTAAACCAAATTATCAATGGACTCACAAAATGTTAAAAAGGAAGGGAAGACTGGTAATTGGGAAGGAACAAGATATTAAACAAGCAAATCTACCATGAAAGAGCAATAAGGGGGCAGTCAGGATTGACTGCAGCAATCCAACTACTCAAACAAATGGTTTATTGGAAACAAAAATGAAGCAAGAAGTTTTCAAATATATCTAAAGATGCTTTTTTGTAAGAATATGAGGCGGACAATCAGAAACCAACAGGTTTACTCCAACCATAGTTGACAGCTAATAGGGTATGGGAAGGTATACCGTATATCCATGGATTTTATAGATGGCTTGCCCATATCAAATGATAAATATGTAATCTTCGTGATAATAGATAGACTTAGCAAATATGCGCATTTCATAGCTATGTGGCATCCTTATACTGCGACAACGGTGGCACAAGCATTTCTAGATCATATTTTTATATTTCCCGACATGTTGACGCTCATTGGTAGTGATCGGCATGTGAATTTCTTTAGTAAGTTTTTGTAATATATGTTTAAGTTGCAGAAGGTGAAACGGAATAAAGCATGCCATCCACAATCAAATGGACAAACCAAAGTGGTGAATAAATGCGTGGAAAACTACTTAAGATGTATGGCATTCCGAAAATGCGTACCATTACCACTAGTAGAGTGGTGGTATGATACCACTTTTCAAAATGCCATTGGAAGGAATCCATATGAGGTGATGTGTGGACAAACCTCATCATTGAATATACTATATGTGTAGTATTCAACATTTGTCTAACTAGCCGACAGATCCTTACATGCAGGGGGGTATATCTAAAACACAAATTGCATTTGGCTCAAGCTCTGAATAGGATGAAGGTGATGTTTGATAAAACACAGTGGAATAGAATTTGAAGAAGGGACATGGGTGCATGTTAAGGTACATCCATATAAACAAGTTGATTTGAGATTAAACACTTGTCATAAACTTTCTCCCATATACTTTGGTCTATTTTAGATTGTTAGTAGAATAGGGAAGGTTGCATATAAGCTAAAAATGTCATAAAATGTAAGAATCCATGACAAATTTCATATCTCGCAGTTGAAAGAATGCAAGAGTAAGGTGTCATCACAAAAAGAGCTATCATACACCATTAAGGTATAAGAAAATTTGTTGATTGAACCAGAGAAAATTTCAAATAGAATAATCGCGCTATATTGGGGTACGGTGGTCACATAGGTACTAATGAAATGGGTAATGGAAACATACAAGAAGCAATGTAGCATAACTTGATAGAGCTGCATCAGAGATATCATCATTTCATTCATTGAGGTCAATAAAGGTATGAAAGAAGGTACACGGTTTATAGCTTAGCAGAGTCTTTTCCTTGTGAAGACGATAGAGGATAAGGCGTCCTGTTCAGAGAGTGGAGTTTCATCTCTTAGGGTCTAGTTGATATTATGTAAGGATTTTGTTTGAATTTCATTTGGAGTATATTGAATTTTCTTACATAATCCATTAGATCGTTATCACTACCAAACAATAAAAGATAAAATAATTCGAATGCAGTGATTTATAAGTTTCATACCGCTCTATTATTATGAACTGTACTACGAAATACCTCAGAATTCCTAGGAGCCCATTGTAAGAATCCATCTATCTTTGGTGAAAAAAACAAGAAAAATGGAAGGCGGGACATTCAGAAGTAGGATTGACGCGGTGATACGGCCCAATAAACAAACACAACATAATAAATAAGTTTTCAAACAGGTGTATCTACTAAAATGGAATCAAAATGTACAATAACGAATGCACTTCGCACTATAACCAACAGAAACCGAAAAAAAAGAGGGGGCATAAAGAAAAGAGAAGATAGTTTACAAGGAGGTTCCGATGAGCGGTCCGAGTAGGAGGGTGGCGCTGATCCAATTATCGGAGATTTTGTGGTGGATCTTGCTCGGCAGATCCTTCCACAGCCCAGGCATCACCTTCTGCTGGAACGGTGACAGTGCGTAAACCACCGCCTTCATCCTTACCGGAGTCTTCCCCATCTTCGGAACTACCGATCTATCTCTTCCTCTCAATGTCGACCTCGATGATCTATCGAAACCCTAATAAAGCAGGGACGCGCCTTTCTTTTGCAGGAAAAATTGTTCCGTCACCGTGTGCGGGAGAAATCCCCGCCGTTCATCTGCGGTACTTTATAAGCGTGTTTTACTGTGGACCGCTGGATTTTAGATGAAGAATGATAAGGGTTCAATTTCCTTTGGATATCTTGACAATATCATTAGAAGGTTGTAATGTGGTCTTGGAATCCAATGGCGGGTCACCCAAGGAGTTTGTTAATTGGAATTTTAACAACTTGAAAATGGAGCCCATGATTCAAGGAAAAAATCTCATTAAGGGGATGCAAAAACGTTCATGGAGCAATGATCAGCAGGAAACAAACAAACAAATTGTTACAAAAATCATGACAATTCTCTATGATAGGCATTTGTATGACAAAAGCACTAATCGAGAATATAGAGAATTGGGTCACTATCAGCCATACTAATACAAGAAAATGATGAAGATGAAGTAGAACAAGGAGGCATTTGAACAATAGTTACAATAACTGTTAAGAAAGCATCAATATTCATTTGTTGAGCCTAGAGAAATACCACGAATAAGAGAACATGAGTATACATTAGGCTCAAAAAAGGAGGAACAATAAACTAGACACCATATATAAATATCCTTCATTACAGAAGACAAGGATTGAAAAAATGGTTCAGGAAATTCACACATTTGGTTTAATTTGATGCAATGAGTGCTTATGCATCTCCGAGTGTGGTAGTAAAAATTAAGATGGATCTTGGTGTCCATGCATTTATTATAGAGAGCTAAACAAGAAGACCGTGAGAGAGATATGACATGTACATATAGTTGAAGACCTTTTAGAGGAAGTGCATGGAGCTGAATATTTTTGAAATTGGATTTAAGGGGAGGATATCATCAAGTTCGAATGGCGAGAGAAGATAACAGCAAATTAATGTTTCAATCACACCATGACTACTATGGATTCGTTGTGCTGTCGTTTGGGTTAATAAACGTAATGTCGACATTTAAAAGTATCATAATTAAAAAATTCAATAACAACCGAGGACGTTTATATCCGACGATATATTAATATTTAATTCTAATTGTCAGAACATAAAGAGCATCTGAAGTTTGCATTTGCGATGCCAAGGGAAAATGCTTTATTTCTAAAGTAAATTGTGCTTTTGAGAAAAGGAGAACTGAATATTTAGGACATACAGGCTCCGTTTGACACAATGGTGGATGTTGTGAACGCGGTGGTGATGATCTGTTGTTCGTGAACGCCCGACCTCACTTATGAAACTTCATCCACTTTTATGTTCAAAACTAGTTTTCTTTTCTTGGTGGCGGTTATAACCATTGTCTTGCCAAACATGCATTTTATGATGGTTGCGTTTTTAACCAAACTCAACTGAGCAAAAAAGCCACGCCAAACGGAGCCATAATCTCAAGTGTTGGATTCTTGACGAAGCCTAATAAAATCAAGGATATAACAAATTGGCCTTAACCACAGACAATTAAGCAACTAAGAGGACTCTTAGGGTTAAGAGGCTATTAATGATAGTTTATCAAAAACTATGGTATTGGTCGACCTCTCGCTGAGATACTTAGAAATAATAACTCCAAATGGAATGACCGGGCGGTAAAATAGTATGAAAGGTTGGAGGAAGTTGTTAGTAACCCACCAGTATTGGTGTTGCCAAATTTCCAATAAACAAGTCTGGTGTCAAAGCAGATGAATAGAAGTGTTTTAAAAGGATAAACAATTGTGATGTTCTTTAACAAGGCATTAAGAAGCAAGAATGCTACATTATCAACTTATGAAAAAAGAGTTACTCGCTATTTTAATCGCGGGGCAAAAGTGGAGGTCGTATTTGATAGGCTGCATATTCACAATAAGCACGAACCATCAAAATTTAAAAAATTTGTTGGATCGGGAAATTGCAACACAACAACAACAAAAGTATTTGATCAAGTTAGTGTGTTGATGTTTTATCACAAAAAATTGATAAGGAGAAAGAACTAGTGGCAATAATTAGGGTAAACTCAAATATTATTGAATAATTAAAGAAGTCGTGGCAGCAAGATGAACAAATACATGGCATTATCAAATTAAAAGAAGCCAATGAGAGCAGTAAACCAAATTATCAATGGACTCACAAAATGTTAAAAAGGAAGGGAAGACTGGTAATTGGGAAGGAACAAGATATTAAACAAGCAAATCTACCATGAAAGAGCAATAAGGGGGCAGTCAGGATTGACTGCAGCAATCCAACTACTCAAACAAATGGTTTATTGGAAACAAAAATGAAGCAAGAAGTTTTCAAATATATCTAAAGATGCTTTTTTGTAAGAATATGAGGCGGACAATCAGAAACCAACAGGTTTACTCCAACCATAGTTGACAGCTAATAGGGTATGGGAAGGTATACCGTATATCCATGGATTTTATAGATGGCTTGCCCATATCAAATGATAAATATGTAATCTTCGTGATAATAGATAGACTTAGCAAATATGCGCATTTCATAGCTATGTGGCATCCTTATACTGCGACAACGGTGGCACAAGCATTTCTAGATCATATTTTTATATTTCCCGACATGTTGACGCTCATTGGTAGTGATCGGCATGTGAATTTTTTTAGCAAGTTTTTGTAATACATGTTTAAGTTGCAGAAGGTGAAACGGAATAAAGCATGCCATCCACAATCAAATGGACAAACCAAAGTGGTGAATAAATGCGTGGAAAACTACTTAAGATGTATGGCATTCCGAAAATGCGTACCATTACCACTAGTAGAGTGGTGGTATGATACCACTTTTCAAAATGCCATTGGAAGGAATCCATATGAGGTGATGTGTGGACAAACCTCATCATTGAATATACTATATGTGTAGTATTCAACATTTGTCTAACTAGCCGACAGATCCTTACATGCAGGGGGGTATATCTAAAACACAAATTGCATTTGGCTCAAGCTCTGAATAGGATGAAGGTGATGTTTGATAAAACACAGTGGAATAGAATTTGAAGAAGGGACATGGGTGCATGTTAAGGTACATCCATATAAACAAGTTGATTTGAGATTAAACACTTGTCATAAACTTTCTCCCATATACTTTGGTCTATTTTAGATTGTTAGTAGAATAGGGAAGGTTGCATATAAGCTAAAAATGTCATAAAATGTAAGAATCCATGACAAATTTCATATCTCGCAGTTGAAAGAATGCAAGAGTAAGGTGTCATCACAAAAAGAGCTATCATACACCATTAAGGTATAAGAAAATTTGTTGATTGAACCAGAGAAAATTTCAAATAGAAGAATCGCGCTATATTGGGGTACGGTGGTCACATAGGTACTAATGAAATGGGTAATGGAAACATACAAGAAGCAATGTAGCATAACTTGATAGAGCTGCATCAGAGATATCATCATTTCATTCATTGAGGTCAATAAAGGTATGAAAGAAGGTACACGGTTTATAGCTTAGCAGAGTCTTTTCCTTGTGAAGACGATAGAGGATAAGGCGTCCTGTTCAGAGAGTGGAGTTTCATCTCTTAGGGTCTAGTTGATATTATGTAAGGATTTTGTTTGAATTTCATTTGGAGTATATTGAATTTTCTTACATAATCCATTAGATCGTTATCACTACCAAACAATAAAAGATAAAATAATTCGAATGCAGTGATTTATAAGTTTCATACCGCTCTATTATTATGAACTGTACTACGAAATACCTCAGAATTCCTAGGAGCCCATTGTAAGAATCCATCTATCTTTGGTGAAAAAAACAAGAAAAATGGAAGGCGGGACATTCAGAAGTAGGATTGACGCGGTGATACGGCCCAATAAACAAACACAACATAATAAATAAGTTTTCAAACAGGTGTATCTACTAAAATGGAATCAAAATGTACAATAACGAATGCACTTCGCACTATAACCAACAGAAACCGAAAAAAAAGAGGGGGCATAAAGAAAAGAGAAGATAGTTTACAAGGAGGTTCCGATGAGCGGTCCGAGTAGGAGGGTGGCGCTGATCCAATTATCGGAGATTTTGTGGTGGATCTTGCTCGGCAGATCCTTCCACAGCCCAGGCATCACCTTCTGCTGGAACGGTGACAGTGCGTAAACCACCGCCTTCATCCTTACCGGAGTCTTCCCCATCTTCGGAACTACCGATCTATCTCTTCCTCTCAATGTCGACCTCGATGATCTATCGAAACCCTAATAAAGCAGGGACGCGCCTTTCTTTTGCAGGAAAAATTGTTCCGTCACCGTGTGCGGGAGAAATCCCCGCCGTTCATCTGCGGTACTTTATAAGCGTGTTTTACTGTGGACCGCTGGATTTTAGATGAAGAATGATAAGGGTTCAATTTCCTTTGGATATCTTGACAATATCATTAGAAGGTTGTAATGTGGTCTTGGAATCCAATGGCGGGTCACCCAAGGAGTTTGTTAATTGGAATTTTAACAACTTGAAAATGGAGCCCATGATTCAAGGAAAAAATCTCATTAAGGGGATGCAAAAACGTTCATGGAGCAATGATCAGCAGGAAACAAACAAACAAATTGTTACAAAAATCATGACAATTCTCTATGATAGGCATTTGTATGACAAAAGCACTAATCGAGAATATAGAGAATTGGGTCACTATCAGCCATACTAATACAAGAAAATGATGAAGATGAAGTAGAACAAGGAGGCATTTGAACAATAGTTACAATAAATGTTAAGAAAGCATCAATATTCATTTGTTGAGCCTAGAGAAATACCACGAATAAGAGAACATGAGTATACATTAGGCTCAAAAAAGGAGGAACAATAAACTAGACACCATATATAAATATCCTTCATTACAGAAGACAAGGATTGAAAAAATGGTTCAGGAAATTCACACATTTGGTTTAATTTGATGCAATGAGTGCTTATGCATCTCCGATTGTGGTAGTAAAAAATTAAGATGGATCTTGGTGTCCATGCATTTATTATAGAGAGCTAAACAAGAAGACCGTGAGAGAGATATGACATGTACATATAGTTGAAGACCTTTTAGAGGAAGTGCATGGAGCTGAATATTTTTGAAATTGGATTTAAGGGGAGGATATCATCAAGTTCGAATGGCGAGAGAAGATAACAGCAAATTAATGTTTCAATCACACCATGACTACTATGGATTCGTTGTGCTGTCGTTTGGGTTAATAAACGTAATGTCGACATTTAAAAGTATCATAATTAAAAAATTCAATAACAACCGAGGACGTTTATATCCGACGATATATTAATATTTAATTCTAATTGTCAGAACATAAAGAGCATCTGAAGTTTGCATTTGCGATGCCAAGGGAAAATGCTTTATTTCTAAAGTAAATTGTGCTTTTGAGAAAAGGAGAACTGAATATTTAGGACATACAGGCTCCGTTTGACACAATGGTGGATGTTGTGAACGCGGTGGTGATGATCTGTTGTTCGTGAACGCCCGACCTCACTTATGAAACTTCATCCACTTTTATGTTCAAAACTAGTTTTCTTTTCTTGGTGGCGGTTATAACCATTGTCTTGCCAAACATGCATTTTATGATGGTTGCGTTTTTAACCAAACTCAACTGAGCAAAAAAGCCACGCCAAACGGAGCCATAATCTCAAGTGTTGGATTCTTGACGAAGCCTAATAAAATCAAGGATATAACAAATTGGCCTTAACCACAGACAATTAAGCAACTAAGAGGACTCTTAGGGTTAAGAGGCTATTAATGATAGTTTATCAAAAACTATGGTATTGGTCGACCTCTCGCTGAGATACTTAGAAATAATAACTCCAAATGGAATGACCGGGCGGTAAAATAGTATGAAAGGTTGGAGGAAGTTGTTAGTAACCCACCAGTATTGGTGTTGCCAAATTTCCAATAAACAAGTCTGGTGTCAAAGCAGATGAATAGAAGTGTTTTAAAAGGATAAACAATTGTGATGTTCTTTAACAAGGCATTAAGAAGCAAGAATGCTACATTATCAACTTATGAAAAAAGAGTTACTCGCTATTTTAATCGCGGGGCAAAAGTGGAGGTCGTATTTGATAGGCTGCATATTCACAATAAGCACGAACCATCAAAATTTAAAAAATTTGTTGGATCGGGAAATTGCAACACAACAACAACAAAAGTATTTGATCAAGTTAGTGTGTTGATGTTTTATCACAAAAAATTGATAAGGAGAAAGAACTAGTGGCAATAATTAGGGTAAACTCAAATATTATTGAATAATTAAAGAAGTCGTGGCAGCAAGATGAACAAATACATGGCATTATCAAATTAAAAGAAGCCAATGAGAGCAGTAAACCAAATTATCAATGGACTCACAAAATGTTAAAAAGGAAGGGAAGACTGGTAATTGGGAAGGAACAAGATATTAAACAAGCAAATCTACCATGAAAGAGCAATAAGGGGGCAGTCAGGATTGACTGCAGCAATCCAACTACTCAAACAAATGGTTTATTGGAAACAAAAATGAAGCAAGAAGTTTTCAAATATATCTAAAGATGCTTTTTTGTAAGAATATGAGGCGGACAATCAGAAACCAACAGGTTTACTCCAACCATAGTTGACAACTAATAGGGTATGGGAAGGTATATATCCATGGATTTTATAGATGGCTTGCCCATATCAAATGATAAATATGTAATCTTCGTGATAATAGATAGACTTAGCAAATATGCGCATTTCATAGCTATGTGGCATCCTTATACTGCGACAACGGTGGCACAAGCATTTCTAGATCATATTTTTATATTTCCCGACATGTTGACGCTCATTGGTAGTGATCGGCATGTGAATTTTTTTAGTAAGTTTTTGTAATATATGTTTAAGTTGCAGAAGGTGAAATGGAATAAAGCATGCCATCCACAATCAAATGGACAAACCAAAGTGGTGAATAAATGCGTGGAAAACTACTTAAGATGTGTGGCATTCCGAAAATGCGTACCATTACCACTAGTAGAGTGGTGGTATGATACCACTTTTCAAAATGCCATTGGAAGGAATCCATATGAGGTGATGTGTGGACAAACCTCATCATTGAATATACTATATGTGTAGTATTCAACATTTGTCTAACTAGCCGACAGATCCTTACATGCAGGGGGGTATATCTAAAACACAAATTGCATTTGGCTCAAGCTCTGAATAGGATGAAGGTGATGTTTGATAAAACACAGTGGAATAGAATTTGAAGAAGGGACATGGGTGCATGTTAAGGTACATCCATATAAACAAGTTGATTTGAGATTAAACACTTGTCATAAACTCTCCCATATACTTTGGTCTATTTTAGATTGTTAGTAGAATAGGGAAGGTTGCATATAAGCTAAAAATGTCATAAAATGTAAGAATCCATGACAAATTTCATATCTCGCAGTTGAAAGAATGCAAGAGTAAGGTGTCATCACAAAAAGAGCTATCATACACCATTAAGGTATAAGAAAATTTGTTGATTGAACCAGAGAAAATTTCAAATAGAAGAATCGCGCTATATTGGGGTACGGTGGTCACATAGGTACTAATGAAATGGGTAATGGAAACATACAAGAAGCAATGTAGCATAACTTGATAGAGCTGCATCAGAGATATCATCATTTCATTCATTGAGGTCAATAAAGGTATGAAAGAAGGTACACGGTTTATAGCTTAGCAGAGTCTTTTCCTTGTGAAGACGATAGAGGATAAGGCGTCCTGTTCAGAGAGTGGAGTTTCATCTCTTAGGGTCTAGCTGATATTATGTAAGGATTTTGTTTGAATTTCATTTGGAGTATATTGAATTTTCTTACATAATCCATTAGATCGTTATCACTACCAAACAATAAAAGATAAAATAATTCGAATGCAGTGATTTATAAGTTTCATACCGCTCTATTATTATGAACTGTACTACGAAATACCTCAGAATTCCTAGGAGCCCATTGTAAGAATCCATCTATCTTTGGTGAAAAAAACAAGAAAAATGGAAGGCGGGACATTCAGAAGTAGGATTGACGCGGTGATACGGCCCAATAAACAAACACAACATAATAAATAAGTTTTCAAACAGGTGTATCTACTAAAATGGAATCAAAATGTACAATAACGAATGCACTTCGCACTATAACCAACAGAAACCGAAAAAAAAGAGGGGGCATAAAGAAAAGAGAAGATAGTTTACAAGGAGGTTCCGATGAGCGGTCCGAGTAGGAGGGTGGCGCTGATCCAATTATCGGAGATTTTGTGGTGGATCTTGCTCGGCAGATCCTTCCACAGCCCAGGCATCACCTTCTGCTGGAACGGTGACAGTGTGTAAACCACCGCCTTCATCCTTACCGGAGTCTTCCCCATCTTCGGAACTACCAATCTATCTCTTCCTCTCAATGTCGACCTCGATGATCTATCGAAACCCTAATAAAGCAGGGACGCGCCTTTCTTTTGCAGGAAAAATTGTTCCGTCACCGTGTGCGGGAGAAATCCCCGCCGTTCATCTGCGGTACTTTATAAGCGTGTTTTACTGTGGACCGCTGGATTTTAGACGAAGAATGATAAGGGTTCAATTTCCTTTGGATATCTTGACAATATCATTAGAAGGTTGTAATGTGGTCTTGGAATCCAATGGCGGGTCACCCAAGGAGTTTGTTAATTGGAATTTTAACAACTTGAAAATGGAGCCCATGATTCAAGGAAAAAATCTCATTAAGGGGATGCAAAAACGTTCATGGAGCAATGATCAGCAGGAAACAAACAAACAAATTGTTACAAAAATCATGACAATTCTCTATGATAGGCATTTGTATGACAAAAGCACTAATCGAGAATATAGAGAATTGGGTCACTATCAGCCATACTAATACAAGAAAATGATGAAGATGAAGTAGAACAAGGAGGCATTTGAACAATAGTTACAATAACTGTTAAGAAAGCATCAATATTCATTTGTTGAGCCTAGAGAAATACCACGAATAAGAGAACATGAGTATACATTAGGCTCAAAAAAGGAGGAACAATAAACTAGACACCATATATAAATATCCTTCATTACAGAAGACAAGGATTGAAAAAATGGTTCAGGAAATTCACACATTTGGTTTAATTTGATGCAATGAGTGCTTATGCATCTCCGATTGTGGTAGTAAAAAATTAAGATGGATCTTGGTGTCCATGCATTTATTATAGAGAGCTAAACAAGAAGACCGTGAGAGAGATATGACATGTACATATAGTTGAAGACCTTTTAGAGGAAGTGCATGGAGCTGAATATTTTTGAAATTGGATTTAAGGGGAGGATATCATCAAGTTCGAATGGCGAGAGAAGATAACAGCAAATTAATGTTTCAATCACACCATGACTACTATGGATTCGTTGTGCTGTCGTTTGGGTTAATAAACGTAATGTCGACATTTAAAAGTATCATAATTAAAAAATTCAATAACAACCGAGGACGTTTATATCCGACGATATATTAATATTTAATTCTAATTGTCAGAACATAAAGAGCATCTGAAGTTTGCATTTGCGATGCCAAGGGAAAATGCTTTATTTCTAAAGTAAATTGTGCTTTTGAGAAAAGGAGAACTGAATATTTAGGACATACAGGCTCCGTTTGACACAATGGTGGATGTTGTGAACGCGGTGGTGATGATCTGTTGTTCGTGAACGCCCGACCTCACTTATGAAACTTCATCCACTTTTATGTTCAAAACTAGTTTTCTTTTCTTGGTGGCGGTTATAACCATTGTCTTGCCAAACATGCATTTTATGATGGTTGCGTTTTTAACCAAACTCAACTGAGCAAAAAAGCCACGCCAAACGGAGCCATAATCTCAAGTGTTGGATTCTTGACGAAGCCTAATAAAATCAAGGATATAACAAATTGGCCTTAACCACAGACAATTAAGCAACTAAGAGGACTCTTAGGGTTAAGAGGCTATTAATGATAGTTTATCAAAAACTATGGTATTGGTCGACCTCTCGCTGAGATACTTAGAAATAATAACTCCAAATGGAATGACCGGGCGGTAAAATAGTATGAAAGGTTGGAGGAAGTTGTTAGTAACCCACCAGTATTGGTGTTGCCAAATTTCCAATAAACAAGTCTGGTGTCAAAGCAGATGAATAAAAGTGTTTTAAAAGGATAAACAATTGTGATGTTCTTTAACAAGGCATTAAGAAGCAAGAATGCTACATTATCAACTTATGAAAAAAGAGTTACTCGCTATTTTAATCGCGGGACAAAAGTGGAGGTCGTATTTGATAGGCTGCATATTCACAATAAGCACGAACCATCAAAATTTAAAAAATTTGTTGGATCGGGAAATTGCAACACAACAACAACAAAAGTATTTGATCAAGTTAGTGTGTTGATGTTTTATCACAAAAAATTGATAAGGAGAAAGAACTAGTGGCAATAATTAGGGTAAACTCAAATATTATTGAATAATTAAAGAAGTCGTGGCAGCAAGATGAACAAATACATGGCATTATCAAATTAAAAGAAGCCAATGAGAGCAGTAAACCAAATTATCAATGGACTCACAAAATGTTAAAAAGGAAGGGAAGACTGGTAATTGGGAAGGAACAAGATATTAAACAAGCAAATCTACCATGAAAGAGCAATAAGGGGGCAGTCAGGATTGACTGCAGCAATCCAACTACTCAAACAAATGGTTTATTGGAAACAAAAATGAAGCAAGAAGTTTTCAAATATATCTAAAGATGCTTTTTTGTAAGAATATGAGGCGGACAATCAGAAACCAACAGGTTTACTCCAACCATAGTTGACAGCTAATAGGGTATGGGAAGGTATATATCCATGGATTTTATAGATGGCTTGCCCATATCAAATGATAAATATGTAATCTTCGTGATAATAGATAGACTTAGCAAATATGCGCATTTCATAGCTATGTGGCATCCTTATACTGCGACAACGGTGGCACAAGCATTTCTAGATCATATTTTTATATTTCCCGACATGTTGACGCTCATTGGTAGTGATCGGCATGTGAATTTCTTTAGTAAGTTTTTGTAATATATGTTTAAGTTGCAGAAGGTGAAACGGAATAAAGCATGCCATCCACAATCAAATGGACAAACCAAAGTGGTGAATAAATGCGTGGAAAACTACTTAAGATGTATGGCATTCCGAAAATGCGTACCATTACCACTAGTAGAGTGGTGGTATGATACCACTTTTCAAAATGCCATTGGAAGGAATCCATATGAGGTGATGTGTGGACAAACATCATCATTGAATATACTATATGTGTAGTATTCAACATTTGTCTAACTAGCCGACAGATCCTTACATGCAGGGGGGTATATCTAAAACACAAATTGCATTTGGCTCAAGCTCTGAATAGGATGAAGGTGATGTTTGATAAAACACAGTGGAATAGAATTTGAAGAAGGGACATGGGTGCATGTTAAGGTACATCCATATAAACAAGTTGATTTGAGATTAAACACTTGTCATAAACTTTCTCCCATATACTTTGGTCTATTTTAGATTGTTAGTAGAATAGGGAAGGTTGCATATAAGCTAAAAATGTCATAAAATGTAAGAATCCATGACAAATTTCATATCTCGCAGTTGAAAGAATGCAAGAGTAAGGTGTCATCACAAAAAGAGCTATCATACACCATTAAGGTATAAGAAAATTTGTTGATTGAACCAGAGAAAATTTCAAATAGAAGAATCGCGCTATATTGGGGTACGGTGGTCACATAGGTACTAATGAAATGGGTAATGGAAACATACAAGAAGCAATGTAGCATAACTTGATAGAGCTGCATCAGAGATATCATCATTTCATTCATTGAGGTCAATAAAGGTATGAAAGAAGGTACACGGTTTATAGCTTAGCAGAGTCTTTTCCTTGTGAAGACGATGGAGGATAAGGCGTCCTGTTCAGAGAGTGGAGTTTCATCTCTTAGGGTCTAGTTGATATTATGTAAGGATTTTGTTTGAATTTCATTTGGAGTATATTGAATTTTCTTACATAATCCATTAGATCGTTATCACTACCAAACAATAAAAGATAAAATAATTCGAATGCAGTGATTTATAAGTTTCATACCGCTCTATTATTATGAACTGTACTACGAAATACCTCAGAATTCCTAGGAGCCCATTGTAAGAATCCATCTATCTTTGGTGAAAAAAACAAGAAAAATGGAAGGCGGGACATTCAGAAGTAGGATTGACGCGGTGATACGGCCCAATAAACAAACACAACATAATAAATAAGTTTTCAAACAGGTGTATCTACTAAAATGGAATCAAAATGTACAATAACGAATGCACTTCGCACTATAACCAACAGAAACCGAAAAAAAAGAGGGGACATAAGGAAAAGAGAAGATAGTTTACAAGGAGGTTCCGATGAGCGGTCCGAGTAGGAGGGTGGCGCTGATCCAATTATCGGAGATTTTGTGGTGGATCTTGCTCGGCAGATCCTTCCACAGCCCAGGCATCACCTTCTGCTGGAACGGTGACAGTGCGTAAACCACCGCCTTCATCCTTACCGGAGTCTTCCCCATCTTCGGAACTACCGATCTATCTCTTCCTCTCAATGTCGACCTCGATGATCTATCGAAACCCTAATAAAGCAGGGACGCGCCTTTCTTTTGCAGGAAAAATTGTTCCGTCACCGTGTGCGGGAGAAATCCCCGCCGTTCATCTGCGGTACTTTATAAGCGTGTTTTACTGTGGACCGCTGGATTTTAGATGAAGAATGATAAGGGTTCAATTTCCTTTGGATATCTTGACAATATCATTAGAAGGTTGTAATGTGGTCTTGGAATCCAATGGCGGGTCACCCAAGGAGTTTGTTAATTGGAATTTTAACAACTTGAAAATGGAGCCCATGATTCAAGGAAAAAATCTCATTAAGGGGATGCAAAAACGTTCATGGAGCAATGATCAGCAGGAAACAAACAAACAAATTGTTACAAAAATCATGACAATTCTCTATGATAGGCATTTGTATGACAAAAGCACTAATCGAGAATATAGAGAATTGGGTCACTATCAGCCATACTAATACAAAAAAATGATGAAGATGAAGTAGAACAAGGAGGCATTTGAACAATAGTTACAATAACTGTTAAGAAAGCATCAATATTCATTTGTTGAGCCTAGAGAAATACCACGAATAAGAGAACATGAGTATACATTAGGCTCAAAAAAGGAGGAACAATAAACTAGACACCATATATAAATATCCTTCATTACAGAAGACAAGGATTGAAAAAATGGTTCAGGAAATTCACACATTTGGTTTAATTTGATGCAATGAGTGCTTATGCATCTCCGATTGTGGTAGTAAAAAATTAAGATGGATCTTGGTGTCCATGCATTTATTATAGAGAGCTAAACAAGAAGACCGTGAGAGAGATATGACATGTACATATAGTTGAAGACCTTTTAGAGGAAGTGCATGGAGCTGAATATTTTTGAAATTGGATTTAAGGGGAGGATATCATCAAGTTCGAATGGCGAGAGAAGATAACAGCAAATTAATGTTTCAATCACACCATGACTACTATGGATTCGTTGTGCTGTCGTTTGGGTTAATAAACGTAATGTCGACATTTAAAAGTATCATAATTAAAAAATTCAATAACAACCGAGGACGTTTATATCCGACGATATATTAATATTTAATTCTAATTGTCAGAACATAAAGAGCATCTGAAGTTTGCATTTGCGATGCCAAGGGAAAATGCTTTATTTCTAAAGTAAATTGTGCTTTTGAGAAAAGGAGAACTGAATATTTAGGACATACAGGCTCCGTTTGACACAATGTTGGATGTTGTGAACGCGGTGGTGATGATCTGTTGTTCGTGAACGCCCGACCTCACTTATGAAACTTCATCCACTTTTATGTTCAAAACTAGTTTTCTTTTCTTGGTGGCGGTTATAACCATTGTCTTGCCAAACATGCATTTTATGATGGTTGCGTTTTTAACCAAACTCAACTGAGCAAAAAAGCCACGCCAAACGGAGCCATAATCTCAAGTGTTGGATTCTTGACGAAGCCTAATAAAATCAAGGATATAACAAATTGGCCTTAACCACAGACAATTAAGCAACTAAGAGGACTCTTAGGGTTAAGAGGCTATTAATGATAGTTTATCAAAAACTATGGTATTGGTCGACCTCTCGCTGAGATACTTAGAAATAATAACTCCAAATGGAATGACCGGGCGGTAAAATAGTATGAAAGGTTGGAGGAAGTTGTTAGTAACCCACCAGTATTGGTGTTGCCAAATTTCCAATAAACAAGTCTGGTGTCAAAGCAGATGAATAGAAGTGTTTTAAAAGGATAAACAATTGTGATGTTCTTTAACAAGGCATTAAGAAGCAAGAATGCTACATTATCAACTTATGAGAAAAGAGTTACTCGCTATTTTAATCGCGGGGCAAAAGTGGAGGTCGTATTTGATAGGCTGCATATTCACAATAAGCACGAACCATCAAAATTTAAAAAATTTGTTGGATCGGGAAATTGCAACACAACAACAACAAAAGTATTTGATCAAGTTAGTGTGTTGATGTTTTATCACAAAAAATTGATAAGGAGAAAGAACTAGTGGCAATAATTAGGGTAAACTCAAATATTATTGAATAATTAAAGAAGTCGTGGCAGCAAGATGAACAAATACATGGCATTATCAAATTAAAAGAAGCCAATGAGAGCAGTAAACCAAATTATCAATGGACTCACAAAATGTTAAAAAGGAAAGGAAGACTGGTAATTGGGAAGGAACAAGATATTAAACAAGCAAATCTACCATGAAAGAGCAATAAGGGGGCCGTCAAGATTGACTGCAGCAATCCAACTACTCAAACAAATGGTTTATTGGAAACAAAAATGAAGCAAGAAGTTTTCAAATATATCTAAAGATGCTTTTTTGTAAGAATATGAGGCGGACAATCAGAAACCAACAGGTTTACTCCAACCATAGTTGACAGCTAATAGGGTATGGGAAGGTATATATCCATGGATTTTATAGATGGCTTGCCCATATCAAATGATAAATATGTAATCTTCGTGATAATAGATAGACTTAGCAAATATGCGCATTTCATAGCTATGTGGCATCCTTATACTGCGACAACAGTGGCACAAGCATTTCTAGATCATATTTTTATATTTCCCGACATGTTGACGCTCATTGGTAGTGATCGGCATGTGAATTTCTTTAGTAAGTTTTTGTAATATATGTTTAAGTTGCAGAAGGTGAAACGGAATAAAGCATGCCATCCACAATCAAATGGACAAACCAAAGTGGTGAATAAATGCGTGGAAAACTACTTAAGATGTATGGCATTCCGAAAATGCGTACCATTACCACTAGTAGAGTGGTGGTATGATACCACTTTTCAAAATGCCATTGGAAGGAATCCATATGAGGTGATGTGTGGACAAACATCATCATTGAATATACTATATGTGTAGTATTCAACATTTGTCTAACTAGCCGACAGATCCTTACATGCAGGGGGTATATCTAAAACACAAATTGCATTTGGCTCAAGCTCTGAATAGGATGAAGGTGATGTTTGATAAAACACAGTGGAATAGAATTTGAAGAAGGGACATGGGTGCATGTTAAGGTACATCCATATAAACAAGTTGATTTGAGATTAAACACTTGTCATAAACTTTCTCCCATATACTTTGGTCTATTTTAGATTGTTAGTAGAATAGGGAAGGTTGCATATAAGCTAAAAATGTCATAAAATGTAAGAATCCATGACAAATTTCATATCTCGCAGTTGAAAGAATGCAAGAGTAAGGCGTCATTACAAAAAGAGCTATCATACACCATTAAGGTATAAGAAAATTTGTTGATTGAACCAGAGAAAATTTCAAATAGAAGAATCGTGCCATACTGGGGTACGGTGGTCACATAGGTACTAATGAAATGGGTAATGGAAACATAAAAGAAGCAATGTAGCTTAACTTGATAGAGCTGCATCAGAGATATCATCATTTCATTCATTGAGGTTAATAAAGGTATGAAAGAAGGTACTCGGTTTATAGCTTAGCAGAGTCTCTTCCTTGTGAAGACGATAGACGATAAGGCGTCCTGTTCAGAGAGTGGAGTTTCATCTCTTAGGGTCTAGTTGATATTATGTAAGGATTTTGTTTGAATTTCATTTGGAGTATATTGAATTTTCTTACATAATCCATTAGATCGTTATCACTACCAAACAATAAAAGATAAAATAATTCGAATGCAGTGATTTATAAGTTTCATACCGCTCTATTATTATGAACTGTACTACGAAATACCTCAGAATTCCTAGGAGCCCATTGTAAGAATCCATCTATCTTTGGTGAAAAAAACAAGAAAAATGGAAGGCGGGACATTCAGAAGTAGGATTGACGCGGTGATACGGCCCAATAAACAAACACAACATAATAAATAAGTTTTCAAACCAGTGTATCTAATAAAATGGAATCAAAATGTACAATAGTGAATGCACTTCTCACTACAACCAACAGAAACCGAAAAAAAAAAGAGGGGGCATAAAGAAAAGAGAAGATAGTTTACAAGGAGGTTCCGATGAGCGGTCCGAGTAGGAGGGTGGCGCTGATCCAATTATCGGAGATTTTGTGGTGGATCTTGCTCGGCAGATCCTTCCACAGCCCAGGCATCACCTTCTGCTGGAACGGTGACAGTGCGTAAACCACCGCCTTCATCCTTACCGGAGTCTTCCCCATCTTCGGAACTACCGATCTATCTCTTCCTCTTAATGTCGACCTCGATGGATCTATCGAAACCCTAATAAAGCAGCGCCTTTACTTTTTAAGCGTGTTTTTTTTGGACCGCTGGATCACAAATTGGATGGACCATGCCTTCCGGGCCAGAACTTTTTAAGTGTCCGTTTGGTGCAGTGTTTTGTTGTGGTGGTGTTTATTTAAGGCCGTTGTTAAAGGCAAACCAGAATTGGCTATTGGCAAACCAATTTCTATGAGTTATTACGCGCCTTTTGAAAATACGCTTTGTACATGCATTTTTAGGAAAAGTGTTTAACACGAAAATTGTAGATCTCGTCGAGATCTACAACTTTCGTGTTGAACACTTTTCCTAAAAATGCATGTACAAGACGTATTTTCTTGTTATTTTTAAAAATTCATTATAATTACGATCAGGGCGACAATACGCCTTGTGCGTGCATTTTTAGGAAAAGTGGTCAACACGAAAGTTGTAGATCTCGACGATATCTACAATTTTCGTGTTGAACATTTTTCCTTAAAATGCATGTACAAAGCGTATTTTCAAAAGACGCGTAATAACTCATAGAAATTGGTTTGCCAATAGCCAATTCTGGTTTGCCTTTAACAATTCCCTTATTTAAAAATGTCACTGCATGGCGCGCAAAAACGCAACCGCCCACCCCTAACATCAGCGTTTTTAGGTCATATTTCGACCACAGCCCCCCACCCGCTTTCGCGTATCGCTCTTTGCGGTGCGATTTTATTTTCTCACTATCTTCTCCTCCCGATACCCAGATCCCCTCGTTGAGCACCCAGATCCCTCCCGATTCCGATGCGATTTGGAGTTCTCTGACGAGCTCCAAAATTTCTCAACGGGAGGCCAACGCCATGGAAGAAGACACCTCCAGAACCTAGTCGAGCACCCAGTCTGCATACCGTCGTTTTTTGTGATTTTTAGGTAACTCCTCTCTTTTTTTTCCCTTTGTTTCCTTTCTTGACTTTGTATCTCCATTTATGTTGGATTTGGAGATTCACTTCTTATGTTTAGAGCAATCTTCAGTTTTTTTGGGTGAATTTTAGGGTTCCGAAATTATTTTTTTGAGGTTTTTTTGTTGAACGTTAGAATTGTTTGATGTTTGTAGTTTCATTTTGGGTTTTCTTATGCATGTGTGTGTGTGCATTGTTGGAGTTGGGGAACACTTCCGGCTCTCTTGTTTCTCACACCGGGTTAGCCCACGTGAGCTTAGAGACGTCGGAGCGTGACCCTCTCTGATGACTGAAGTACCAGCAAACGCGGGGGTTCGAGGGCGACGAGCCCCCGACGGCGCTGGCCGGGTGGGGGTTCGAGGGCAACGCCCCCGAGCCAAATTTCGGATTGTAATATCCGGGTTTCGGTTCCGTGGCCTATTTAAAGGCGTGTAACCCAATTCTAGGGTTAAGGTTTTCGTCTTAGCGGTTTTCGGCTGAGAGCATTTGGGGAGGCGTCTACGAGGAGTTTCGTGGAGAGGCGCTTTCCGGCGGTGGTTCCTCCGTTTCTTGTCCAAAGAGAGGGTGTGAGGTAGGATCGGTTTTGATCCTTGTAACCTTGAGTGATTTGTAATCTTTTGGTGAATACAAGAAGGTGAAGCGGAGGCGGGATAGGGGACGTAGCCCGGTTTTGGATGAACCTCTTATATCTGTGTGTTTTCTGTGTTTTTATCTCTGTTTTTTTTTTCTTTCGAATCTCTCTTGTCGGCAACCCCGAATTTTCTACATGCACGAAAGTATGTGTGTGTTTGTGTGGATGAATGTGTGTATGTGTATGTTGCGTATGTGTATGTGAGTGAGTATATATGTGTATGTAAGTGTGGATAAATGTGTGTGGTGAGCATGTATGTGTATGTGAGTGAGTATATGTGTATGTGAGTGCGGATAAATGTGTGTGTGAGCATGTATGTGTATGTGAATGTGAGTATTATGTGTGTGTGAGTGTTGTGCATGTGTTTGTATATGTAATTGTGGATAAATGTGTGTGTGTGTGCGCGTGCGTGTGTGTGTGTGTGAGAGAGAGAGAGCATGTATTTTGTGAGTATGTGTATGCAATGTGTGTTTGTGTGGATGAATGTGTGTGTGAGTGAGTATGTTTATGTTGTGTATATGTGCATGTGAGTGAGTGTTGTGTATGTGAGCATGTGTTTGTATATGAAATTGTGGATAAATGTGAGTATGTGTATGTTGTGTGTGTGTGTATGTAATATGTGTTTGTGTGGATGAATGTGCGAGTGAGTGAGTATGTTTATGTTGTGTATATTTGTATGTGAGCATTATGTGTGTGAGGGTTGTGTATATGTGTATGTGTTTGTATATGAAATTGTGGATAAATTTGTGAGTATGTATGTTGTGTAAGTTTGTGTATATGTATGTAATGTGCGTTTGTGTGGATGAATGTGTGTGTGTTATGTTTATGTTGTGTATATGTGTATGTGGGTGAGTATTATGTGTGTAAGAGTGTTATGTAAATGTGTATGTGAGTATGTGTATGTGTTTGTATATGAAATTGTGGATAAATGTGTGTGTGTGTATGTTGTGTGAGTATGTGTATGTAATGTGTGTTTGTGTGGATGAATGTGTGTGAGTGAGTATGTTTATGTTGTGTATATGTGTATGTGAGTGAGTGTTGTGTATATTTATACGTGAGTATGTGTATGTGTTTGTATATGAAATTATGGATAAATATGTGTGAGTATGTGTATGTTGTGTGAGTATATTTATGTGTATGTATTTTTTTATGGTGTTTGTGTATGCAATAGTTTAAACTAGTTGTAAAATTTTCTATAACTTGATACAAATGGTTGCCGCAGAAAAATGGATTATCGAAGGGGAAAGTATTGTTGGCGTCTTGGGATACAAATGACGTGATATTATTTTACGATATTTGTATTAGAGAAATTGAAGTATGCAACCGGCCCACCACCCATTTTAATAAGGAAGGCTGGAAGAATCTCATAGTAAAATTTAAAGAGGGTTCTGGAAAGCTCTACGATCGTACACAACAAAAAAATAAGTTGGCTCAGGTGAAGAAAGTGTTGGATCGGTCGGCGCTCTTAGAGGGGGGGGGGGGGGTGAATAAGGGTTTTAAAAAACTTTATATTATATTTATAAACTTTGAATTATTGCAAGATTAAAGACATGAAATAAGCAAAGTAAAACAAAAAGGAGACAAGCTTTATTAATGATTAATAAGTTTTACAAAACTTGATCTCGATGACGCTAGAGATCGGAGGCGAATAATAAAAAGCTCTTTTTGTTTTCTATCCCGACTCGCTTCCCCACGAACCGGTGGCCCTAGCCTTATCCTCCCCTGATTCGGTCTCAAGCCGCTCTAGCCAATCCTTTCCCGGATGTGGCCTCGAGCACCCCCTAGAACTAGCCTAGATCTAGTCGCCAACACGAGGCAAATTTCAGCCCTAAGTCTACCCCAGACCTAGTCGTCAACACGAGGCGATTTCTCTACCGTTTACAATGATAAAAGAGAAATACAATAACAAAATAACAAAACCTCCCTTAAGATGAACTTCTGAAGTAGGAGATGAAAATCCGCTGTAGAATCAGCGTTTGTTGAAGCGGACTTCGTCTGGATTCGGCGAGGTGGAATTCTCCTTCAGAAATTTGCAGGGCTTCGCTGGGACCTCAAGTTTCGGCTAAGATAAGCCTCTGGAACTCTAGTAGTCTCTCTCTGAGGTGTATGTGATGGGTGGTGTCGAAACCAAGAGGAGAGGGGGTCTTTTTATAGCCCAAGTGCTACTGCCGGCGCTAGCGCTACCGCCGGCGCTAGCCCGGATTAAGAAACAAATTACGCGGCAGGATCTTCAATCCGAGGCAACATTTTGCTCTATGCCTCATATGCGCCATGCTACCGCCAGCGCTATCCGCTACCGCCGGGCGTTAGCTCTTTCTAAAAACACAGCCGGAATCGTGCTAATCACCGCTATCGCCGGGCGTTATCGCTACCGCCGGCGATAGTGAGCTCTTTCGAATTTTTGCCTCAAATTCGGGGGCAGTCTTCATGTGACCTCCTTGAGTCATGTGGACCTAGATAACCTGCACACTTGAACACACAAGATCAAATACATGGGATTTGTTATTCTCAAACCTAGGAGATGCGGAAGACCATGTTCCAACAAACTCCCCCTTTTGATAACAACAAATCCATTAATGATAAATCAAAGCATTAATAGATAAGCATAATGAAACTATACATGTGTGTGTGTGAGAGTGATGACTTAGGATAATAATTGATTCTAGAATGTTTAGACTTGCTCCCTCTAAATACGTGCTCCCCCTAAGTGAGTGCTCCCCTAATATGTAAGCTATTATCTGGATTTATCATGTTAGTTCTCCCCCTTTGTTATTAGCAAAAGAGGGTAGGGAAACAACGCACAAAAAAATGTACCTAAAGTAGAAGGCATGATCGAGCTATTGAAGTAAATGATAAGGAGGTTATTTAGAATTATTGTTTTTCAGTAAAATAGATCAGAGTTATAAGCATTACTAAATATTCAGAGTTGTTATCATAAAGGATTTTTATGTTAGAAGTAACCAATAAAGAGTGTTCCAAGGAAATCGATCACTTAAGGAAGGATAGTAGTTTGTAAGAATAAGTGATTTAACACAGAATGAAAGTGCAAGGGAAACACACTTATATGGTTAAGATGCGGAAGACTTATAGCAAGTGATAATCAAAAATAAGTTAAAGAGCACAAAAAGATTTTTCTTTTGGAAAGCAGTTTGCAGTTTTAATTTGTAGAATAACCAAGCATGAAATACTGTTGATAAAACAAAGATGACCACAATGTTACTTTAAATTTATTTCAAAAAAACATACAAAACATTGTAGAACACATGTTAGGTTATCTAGTGCATTTCATAAATAACAAGTATTATAGAATTTTGCATTAGGATCCAATACTCATGAGAAGAAGTGTTATGGAAGATAATGATGTGCACATAAGTGTAATTTTGAGGAGAGTAAACAAATGTTTTAATCAAAAATACAAGTAATATGTAAAGTAAGAAGCACAATAAAACACAAATAAGATTACTTCTACACACTTTACTGCACAAAAAATGTACAACTACCAAGGTGCTTTGCACACACAATGCTCATCAAGACTTATCAGGGTGCAAAGTAGTGCTTGGGGGATCACATATTTTATTTTGAATTGTGAGATTAGTGATCCGGTGTACTTAAGAGAAAGTGGTTTTGCTTATTGTTGAAAGAAAGATTTGATTTGCACAAGACACTTTATTATTCTTTCCAAGGTGCTCAACCTCACAATGCTCATTAAGACTTATCAGGAGGTTCAAGTAGTGCTTGGTGGAGTTATCTTTGTCATTTATTTTATAATTTTATTTTTGTACAAAGTTCTCCGAATACACTTGTTTTTGCAAATCAAGAGATTTTATGAGAAAAAAATATAACCACTTTTCTTAATTTTTAAGAGTGCAAAGAAAGGAGTGTAGGTAAGATACTTGTGCAATTTTAATTTATTTGTACTAATACAAAACATACACAAGCATCCTTAGATTAAATGCATATGTAGACAATGCCCAAAAAAAGGTGAGTGAATAAAGATCATTATCAAACATAAAGCATTTCTCATACTTAGAGGCATGCTAAGCTAATCCTACACAACTTTTAAACTATAATTAATGCACAATTGAATAGATATATCAAAGCATGAAGAAAGACAATGTCCAAAGTAGTTTGAAGAAAGAAATTGTAACATTGTAGAAGTTCTAAATAGTAGATTAAATCATGCTTGATTCAAAAAAATCATAGAGTTTTTTGATAGTTTTGAAAGTTTTATATTTTCTTATTTGATTTTAGCAAATAAAAGCATATTTTTGTAATTTTTGCTTTTGTAAATTTTATATTTGATTTTTGCATAAAGATGAACTTTAAACAACAAAAGCAAACAAAGGAAAAGCATATTTTTGTAATTTGTCTTGTTTTGTAGTTTTGTATTTGATTTTTGCAGAAAAAAAATGACAAACAAAAAACAAAATGAAAAACATTGGTTTTTGTAATTTGGTTTTCTATTTTTGTATTTGATTTTTCAAAAAGAAAAGAAAGACAGATGTGCAAAAACTAAATAGTACATATAGATCAAAATATTTTTAGGAATTTTTAGAAATTTTAAAAACACAAAAATTCGAACCTCGACGCTAGCGCCGGCGCTAGCGCTAGCGCGGGAAACAGTAAGTGATTTTTTAGGGTTATGAAAATTTTGATTGTTGTTTGTGATTAGGTGTCCCAATAATAGTTTCATGCTGAAAGTGCAGATTTTTAGGAGATGTTTTTGATGGTTAAAAGTGAAGCAGTTTGTATTAGTGAGCATGTTTTAGCTTGTAAGATCTAGCACACCTAACTCAAGTCGTAATAAACGAAATCGTGCATCGGGAAGAGGTTTAGTGAATATGTCAGCGAGTTGAGAGTCTGTCCCAATGAAGCTTACTTTTATATTTTCTTTCTTAATGTGATCCCTAATGAAATGATGACGAACGTCGATGTGTTTGGATCTAGAATGGTGTACAGGATTATATGTGAGGTCTATTGCATTTTTGTTGTCACATTTAAGATCTATGTTTTTGAGATGAAATCCAAAGTCCTCTAGTGTTTGGCTCATCCATAACGCTTGTGCACAACAACTACCAAGTGCGATATATTCGGCCTCCGTGGTGGAGAGTGCAACCGAAGATTGTTTTCTACTAGACCAAGCAACTAAAGAGGGTCCTAAAAAGTGACACGTACCGCTAGTGCTTTTCCTATCTAGTGAGCACCCGGCGTAGTCCGAATCGGAATAGCCGTGGAGTGTGAAAGAGTCATTATGTGGGTACCATAATCATAGTTTAGATGACCCAATTAGATAACGAAAAATACGTTTTACCGCTTTTAAATGAGATTCTTTTGGATTGGCTTGAAAGCGAGCACATAAACATACGACAAACATTATATCTGGTCTAGATGCACTTAAATAAAGAAGAGAACCTATCATTCCTCTATATAGCGTTTGATCAATAGAAATTCCAGAGTCATCTTTTCCTAGTTTTAAAGAAGCACTCATAGGCGTAGAAGCTTGTTTAAGATTTTCAAAACCAAATCGTTTAAGCATATCGTGAACATATTTTGGTTGACACAGAAAAATACCATCAGTTCTTTGTGAAATTTGAAAACCAAGAAAATATGATAGTTCTCCTACAAGACTCATTTCAAATTCATTTTTCATTATTAAGACTACTTCATTACACAACTCTTCATTTGTGGCTCCAAAAATGATGTCATCAACATATATTTGTAGAATAATTAATTCGTTATTTTTATGCTTAATGAAGAGTGTGTTGTCTGCACTTCCCATAACATAACCGTGCTCTAACAAAAACGATGTAAGACGAACATACCAAGCACGGGGCGCTTGTTTTAAACCATAAAACGCTTTTTCTAATTTGTAAACATGATTTGGAAATCTTTCATTTATGAAACCGGGGGGTTGTTCTACATAAACCTCTTCTTTGATAAACTCGTTCAAAAAAGCACTTTTAACATCCATTTGAAATAATTTTATTCTTTTAAAACTCGCAAATGCCAAAAATATTCGTATAGATTCTAAGCGAGCTACGAGTGCAAAAGTTTCTTCAAAATCTACCCCTCGATTTGTGAATAGCCTTGAGCAACTAAGCGTGCTTTATTTCTTACAATCCTAGATTCACCATCTAGTTTATTTTTAAAAATCCATTTTACGCCAATAATTGGATGATTAGATGGTCTTTCTACTAAATTCCAAACTTTATTTCTTTCAAATTGTCCTAACTCTTCATTCATTGCCAAAAACCAAAATTCGTCATTTAAAGCGGTGGAAACGTTTTTAGGTTCAATTTCAGATACAAAGCAAATATTTGAAAATGTTTCATGAAGAGAGGATCGTGTTCTTACCCCAGTAGAAGGTTCCCCAATGATTAACTCCTTTGGATGATTTTTGGAGAAGTTTAAAATGCTTGGAGGTACATATTCATCTTCTTTTGACTTCTCCTCCTCCTCTTTGGATGGTTCTTCTTCGTCGTGCTCCAAGGATGGCAAAGGTTCATCATCGGTACCTGTAGCGAGCTTTTCTGCACATGGAACAAACTCATCAAATCTGACATTAATTGACTCTTCAACCTTGCTTGATCTTTTATTAAATATTCTATATGCTTTACTAGTTGAAGAATAACCAAGAAATATTCCTTCATCGCATTTTTCGTCAAATTTTCCTAAAGAGTCTTTTGTATTAAGAATGAAGCATTTACATCCAAAAACTCTAAAATACGATACGTTAGGTTTCTTTTGATAGTAGAGTTCATATGGTGTGAGAGATAATGATGGGCGAAGCATAACTCTATTCATTACATAGCATGCAGTGCTTACGGCTTCTGCCCAAAAATACTTAGGTAGTTTATATTCAGATAGCATTGTGCGTGCAAGTTCTTGTATTGTCCTATTTTTCCATTCTACAACACCATTTTGTTGAGGTGTGCGTGGAGCAGAGAACTCATGCTTAATACCTAACATGTCACAAAAGGATTTAAAATTTTCATTTTCAAATTCACCTCCATGATCTGAGCGAATGCATTTTATTTTTAAATATAATTCATTTTAAATGCGAGTACATAATTTTGAAAATTCGCAAAACGCATCAGATTTGGAGGAGAGAAATAAAGTCCAACAATATCTAGAATAGTCATCTATGAGAACATAAGTGTATAATCTACCACCAAGACTCGCAGTGTTAACGGGACCAAAAAGATCCATATGAATTAATTGCAGAGGTTTTGATGTAGAAATTTCATTTTTACTTTTAAAAGATGTCTTAGTAAATTTGTCTTTCTGGCATGGAGAGCATAATGAAGATAAATTTCCATTCAACTTAGGCAATCCTCTAATCAATTCTCTTTTTGCTAGTTTTAAAATGAGCTTTGTACTAGCGTGGCCTAAGCGTCTATGCCATAATTCTAATTCATCATTTTTTGTTATAAAACATTTTATAGAAGATTTAGACAGATCATGAAATGAAACTATGTAAACATTATGAGTTCTAGGCGCAGTTAATAACACATCTTTTGTTTTAGGATTAACAATCTTGCAAAGGTTAGTGGAAGATTCAAAAAGTACGTCTAAACCTTTATCACACAGTTGACTTATAAATATTAGGTTATGTTTTAATCCTTTCACATAAAGCACATTTGATATAAGAAAAGATGCGTTACCCACTGTACCAACTCCCATGATCCTTCCTTTGCCGTTGTCGCCAAACATTACTATTCCTCCTTTCTTCTTTTCTAGGCTAAGGAATTTTGCTTTATTGCCCGTCATGTGTTTGGAGCAGCCTGAGTCCAAATACCACACGTCTTCTGTTTCCTTAGCCTTCCTGCAAATCTAGAAAGAGGATGAGAGTAAAGACCCAGATACCCAAGAGGTACCACCCATAGAGTAAGTGGATTTCTTAGGTACCCAGATTTGTTTTAATGACCGTTGATTTATTATATTCCTGCAAGAGCCAGACGTGTGTCCAAATTTAAGACAATTAGCACACGAAATAAAGGGGGTTGAGACCCTTTTCTGAGTTTCTATGTTGTCCTTGCTGGATGGTGTTTGTATATAAGAAAAACTAGAAGAATTTTTAACTTTAGAGCTACCGCCTGCTTTAGTAGCTAGCGACGGGCGGTAGTGTTCACTTTTATATCCGAGTCCGATTTTTCCAGACCCAAAACATTGATTAGCCAGAAGCATATCCAGGGATTTTTGACCAATCCCGAATTTGGTTATGGCTAACTTTAGATTTTGATTTTGTTTTTTAAGAGATGTATTTTCTTGAACAATCATAACACATTTGTTTTCAAAACCTTTTTTGTTCTTTTCAATTTGTAATATAGAAGTTTTCAATTTTCTCTCTAAGTCCCCTTTTTCTTTTGCAATGATTTTGTTTTGTGAAAGGGCATTAGAGAGAGAAACTTCAAGTTCTTTTATCACAAATAAAGTGTGCTCACATTCTTGACATGAAACTTTTCTTTTTTCAAGATAGACTAAATTTTTTGTGAGCCTACGATTTTCTTTTATAATAGATTCATTTTCATGATTTAATAAAACAAATTTATCACAAAGTTCTTCAAAGGTAGGAGGATATACCTCAGTGTCGCTAAGAACACTGGTGTCGTCGTCGTTGCTTTTGGCCATCAAGCACAAGTTTGCTTCCTCCTCACTACTCGACTCAGAACCGTTTGACTCTTCAGAGGAAGAGTCATCCCAAGTAGCGGCCTTCAGCACTTTCTTCTTTTCTTTTGCTTTCATTTGTTCTTTCCGTTCCTTTTGGTATTTTGGGCACTGGCTCCGAATGTGCCCGGTTTTTCTGCAGTGATAGCATTCTAGAGGCGGCCTTTCTTCTTCGTCGTCGCTTCCTTTTTCTTTCTTCGATGAAGAGGATCCCTTTCATCGAGTATCTTTTTGGAAGAATTTTCGGAATGTGTTTCTTCTCTCTGGATTTCTGATGAACTTCTTGAAATTCTTTACCAGGAGTCCTTCTTCATCATCACCGTCCTCTTCGATGCACTCCCTTTTTGATGTCAGCGCCAACGCCTTTTTCTTCGGCTCTTTGTTGTATTCGTCATGTTGAATTTGTAATTCTACCTCATGGGTTTTGAGATTCCCAATGAGATTCTCGATCTGGAGCGTTCTTAAGTTGTGCGACTCCGAGATGGCTGTCACCTTCGGATTGAACCTTGGAGGTAAGGAACGAAGAATTTTCCTCACCAAGTCCCCGTCGGAGTAGGTCTTTCCAAGTGCCTTTGATGCGTTGACAATCTTTGTGAAGCGAGTGTACATTGAGTTGATGTCTTCTTCCGTGTCCATCCTGAATTTTTCGTATTCAGATTCCAGTTGAAACAGTTTGGCATCTTTCACCTGCGATGTACCTTCGTGAGTAACTTCCAATTGATTCCAAATATCATAAGCAGTTGTGCATGCAGAAATTCTATTAAACTCAGTCCTATTTAAAGCGCAATATAAAGCGTTCATTGCTTTAGCATTATTTTTACACTTTAGTTTATCGTTGTCATCCCATTTATCCTTAGGTTTTGCTAATGTCGCCTCTCCTACTACAGTTGTAGGCGGAGAGTACCGCACTTCTACCATGTTCCATACTTCTACATCCATGGTCATAATAAAACACATCATTCGATTTTTCCAGTAGTTAAAATCTGACCCAGTAAAGAGAGGTGGTCGACTAACCCCTTGACCCTCAGGAAAAGCGAGATCATGAGACGCCATTGTTCCCGGTTGTTAAGCCGATTGGAACAAAACCGCTCTGATACCACTTGTTGGATCGGTCGGCGCCCTTAGAGGGGGGGGGGGGGGTGAATAAGGGTTATAAAAAACTTTATATTATATTTATAAACTTTGAATAATTGCAAGATTAAAGACATGAAATAAGCAAAGTAAAACAAAAAGGAGACAAGCTTTATTAATGATAAATAAGTTTTACAAAACTTGATCTCGATGACGCTAGAGATCGGAGGCGAATAATAAAAAGCTCTTTTTGTTTTCTATCCCGACTCGCTTCCCCACGAACCGGTGGCCCTAGCCTTATCCTCCCCGGATTCGGCCTCAAGCCGCTCTAGCCAATCCTTCCCCGGATGTGGCCTCGAGCACCCCCTAGAACTAGCCTAGATCTAGTCGCCAACACGAGGCAAATTTCAGCCCTAAGTCTATCCCAGACCTAGTCGCCAACACGAGGCGATTTCTCTACCGTTTACAATGATAAAAGAGAAATACAATAACAAAATAACAAAACCTCCCTTAAGATGAACTTCTGAAGTAGGAGATGAAGATCCGCTGTAGAATCAGCGTTTGTTGAAGCGGACTTCGTCTGGATTCGGCGAGGTGGAATTCTCCTTCAGAAATTTGCAGGGCTTCGCTGGGACCTCAAGTTTCGGCTAAGATAAGCCTCTGGAACTCTAGTACTCTCTCTCTGAGGTGTATGTGATGGGTGGTGTCGAAACCAAGAGGAGAGGGGGTCTTTTTATAGCCCAAGTGCTACTGCCGGCGCTAGCGCTACCGCCGGCGCTAGCCCGGATTAAGAAACAAATTACGCGGCAGGATCTTCAATCCGAGGCAACATTTTGCTCTATGCCTCATATGCGCCATGCTACCGCCAGCGCTATCCGCTACCGCCGGGCGTTAGCTCTTTCTAAAAACACAGCCGGAATCGTGCTAATCACCGCTATCGCCGGGCGTTATCGCTACCGCCGGCGATAGTGAGCTCTTTCGAATTTTTGCCTCAAATTCGGGGGCAGTCTTCATGTGACCTCCTTGAGTCATGTGGACCTAGATAACCTGCACACTTGAACACACAAGATCAAATACATGGGATTTGTTATTCTCAAACCTAGGAGATGCGGAAGACCATGTTCCAACAAACTCCCCCTTTTGATAATAACAAATCCATTAATGATAAATCAAAGCATTAATAGATAAGCATAATGAAACTATACATGTGTGTGTGTGAGAGTGATGACTTAGGATAATAATTGATTCTAGAATGTTTAGACTTGCTCCCTCTAAATACGTGCTCCCCCTAAGTGAGTGCTCCCCTAATATGTAAGCTATTATCTGGATTTATCATGTTAGTTCTCCCCCTTTGTTATTAGCAAAAGAGGGTAGGGAAACAACGCACAAAAAAATGTACCTAAAGTAGAAGGCATGATCGAGCTATTGAAGTAAATGATAAGGAGGTTATTTAGAATTATTGTTTTTCAGTAAAATAGATCAGAGTTATAAGCATTACTAAATATTCAGAGTTGTTATCATAAAGGATTTTTATGTTAGAAGTAACCAATAAAGAGTGTTCCAAGGAAATCGATCACTTAAGGAAGGATAGTAGTTTGTAAGAATAAGTGATTTAACACAGAATGAAAGTGCAAGGGAAACACACTTATATGGTTAAGATGCGGAAGACTTATAGCAAGTGATAATCAAAAATAAGTTAAAGAGCACAAAAAGATTTTTCTTTTGGAAAGCAGTTTGCAGTTTTAATTTGTAGAATAACCAAGCATGAAATACTGTTGATAAAACAAAGATGACCACAATGTTACTTTAAATTTATTTCAAAAAAACATACAAAACATTGTAGAACACATGTTAGGTTATCTAGTGCATTTCATAAATAACAAGTATTATAGAATTTTGCATTAGGATCCAATACTCATGAGAAGAAGTGTTATGGAAGATAATGATGTGCACATAAGTGTAATTTTGAGGAGAGTAAACAAATGTTTTAATCAAAAATACAAGTAATATGTAAAGTAAGAAGCACAATAAAACACAAATAAGATTACTTCTACACACTTTACTGCACAAAAAACGTACAACTACCAAGGTGCTTTGCACACACAATGCTCATCAAGACTTATCAGGGTGCAAAGTAGTGCTTGGGGGATCACATATTTTATTTTGAATTGTGAGATTAGTGATCCGGTGTACTTAAGAGAAAGTGGTTTTGCTTATTGTTGAAAGAAAGATTTGATTTGCACAAGACACTTTATTATTCTTTCCAAGGTGCTCAACCTCACAATGCTCATTAAGACTTATCAGGAGGTTCAAGTAGTGCTTGGTGGAGTTATCTTTGTCATTTATTTTATAATTTTATTTTTGTACAAAGTTCTCCGAATACACTTGTTTTTGCAAATCAAGAGATTTTATGAGAAAAAAATATAACCACTTTTCTTAATTTTTAAGAGTGCAAAGAAAGGAGTGTAGGTAAGATACTTGTGCAATTTTAATTTATTTGTACTAATACAAAACATACACAAGCATCCTTAGATTAAATGCATATGTAGACAATGCCCAAAAAAAGGTGAGTGAATAAAGATCATTATCAAACATAAAGCATTTCTCATACTTAGAGGCATGCTAAGCTAATCCTACACAACTTTTAAACTATAATTAATGCACAATTGAATAGATATATCAAAGCATGAAGAAAGACAATGTCCAAAGTAGTTTGAAGAAAGAAATTGTAACATTGTAGAAGTTCTAAATAGTAGATTAAATCATGCTTGATTCAAAAAAATCATAGAGTTTTTTGATAGTTTTGAAAGTTTTATATTTTCTTATTTGATTTTAGCAAATAAAAGCATATTTTTGTAATTTTTGCTTTTGTAAATTTTATATTTGATTTTTGCATAAAGATGAACTTTAAACAACAAAAGCAAACAAAGGAAAAGCATATTTTTGTAATTTGTCTTGTTTTGTAGTTTTGTATTTGATTTTTGCAGAAAAAAAATGACAAACAAAAAACAAAATGAAAAACATTGGTTTTTGTAATTTGGTTTTCTATTTTTGTATTTGATTTTTCAAAAAGAAAAGAAAGACAGATGTGCAAAAACTAAATAGTACATATAGATCAAAATATTTTTAGGAATTTTTAGAAATTTTAAAAACACAAAAATTCGAACCTCGACGCTAGCGCCGGCGCTAGCGCTAGCGCGGGAAACAGTAAGTGATTTTTTAGGGTTATGAAAATTTTGATTGTTGTTTGTGATTAGGTGTCCCAATAATAGTTTCATGCTGAAAGTGCAGATTTTTAGGAGATGTTTTTGATGGTTAAAAGTGAAGCAGTTTGTATTAGTGAGCATGTTTTAGCTTGTAAGATCTAGCACACCTAACTCAAGTCGTAATAAACGAAATCGTGCATCGGGAAGAGGTTTAGTGAATATGTCAGCGAGTTGAGAGTCTGTCCCAATGAAGCTTACTTTTATATTTTCTTTCTTAATGTGATCCCTAATGAAATGATGACGAACGTCGATGTGTTTGGATCTAGAATGGTGTACAGGATTATATGTGAGGTCTATTGCATTTTTGTTGTCACATTTAAGATCTATGTTTTTGAGATGAAATCCAAAGTCCTCTAGTGTTTGGCTCATCCATAACGCTTGTGCACAACAACTACCAAGTGCGATATATTCGGCCTCCGTGGTGGAGAGTGCAACCGAAGATTGTTTTCTACTAGACCAAGCAACTAAAGAGGGTCCTAAAAAGTGACACGTACCGCTAGTGCTTTTCCTATCTAGTGAGCACCCGGCGTAGTCCGAATCGGAATAGCCGTGGAGTGTGAAAGAGTCATTATGTGGGTACCATAATCATAGTTTAGATGACCCAATTAGATAACGAAAAATACGTTTTACCGCTTTTAAATGAGATTCTTTTGGATTGGCTTGAAAGCGAGCACATAAACATACGACAAACATTATATCTGGTCTAGATGCACTTAAATAAAGAAGAGAACCTATCATTCCTCTATATAGCGTTTGATCAATAGAAATTCCAGAGTCATCTTTTCCTAGTTTTAAAGAAGCACTCATAGGCGTAGAAGCTTGTTTAAGATTTTCAAAACCAAATCGTTTAAGCATATCGTGAACATATTTTGGTTGACACAGAAAAATACCATCAGTTCTTTGTGAAATTTGAAAACCAAGAAAATATGATAGTTCTCCTACAAGACTCATTTCAAATTCATTTTTCATTATTAAGACTACTTCATTACACAACTCTTCATTTGTGGCTCCAAAAATGATGTCATCAACATATATTTGTAGAATAATTAATTCGTTATTTTTATGCTTAATGAAGAGTGTGTTGTCTGCACTTCCCATAACATAACCGTGCTCTAACAAAAACGATGTAAGACGAACATACCAAGCACGGGGCGCTTGTTTTAAACCATAAAACGCTTTTTCTAATTTGTAAACATGATTTGGAAATCTTTCATTTATGAAACCGGGGGGTTGTTCTACATAAACTTCTTCTTTGATAAACCCGTTCAAAAAAGCACTTTTAACATCCATTTGAAATAATTTTATTCTTTTAAAACTCGCAAATGCCAAAAATATTCGTATAGATTCTAAGCGAGCTACGAGTGCAAAAGTTTCTTCAAAATCTACCCCTCGATTTGTGAATAGCCTTGAGCAACTAAGCGTGCTTTATTTCTTACAATCCTAGATTCACCATCTAGTTTATTTTTAAAAATCCATTTTACGCCAATAATTGGATGATTAGATGGTCTTTCTACTAAATTCCAAACTTTATTTCTTTCAAATTGTCCTAACTCTTCATTCATTGCCAAAAACCAAAATTCGTCATTTAAAGCGGTGGAAACGTTTTTAGGTTCAATTTCAGATACAAAGCAAATATTTGAAAATGTTTCATGAAGAGAGGATCGAGTTCTTACCCCAGTAGAAGGTTCCCCAATGATTAACTCCTTTGGATGATTTTTGGAGAAGTTTAAAATGCTTGGAGGTACATATTCATCTTCTTTTGACTTCTCCTCCTCCTCTTTGGATGGTTCTTCTTCGTCGTGCTCCAAGGATGGCAAAGGTTCATCATCGGTACCTGTAGCGAGCTTTTCTGCACATGGAACAAACTCATCAAATCTGACATTAATTGACTCTTCAACCTTGCTTGATCTTTTATTAAATATTCTATATGCTTTACTAGTTGAAGAATAACCAAGAAATATTCCTTCATCGCATTTTTCGTCAAATTTTCCTAAAGAGTCTTTTGTATTAAGAATGAAGCATTTACATCCAAAAACTCTAAAATACGATACGTTAGGTTTCTTTTGATAGTAGAGTTCATATGGTGTGAGAGATAATGATGGGCGAAGCATAACTCTATTCATTACATAGCATGCAGTGCTTACGGCTTCTGCCCAAAAATACTTAGGTAGTTTATATTCAGATAGCATTGTGCGTGCAAGTTCTTGTATTGTCCTATTTTTCCATTCTACAACACCATTTTGTTGAGGTGTGCGTGGAGCAGAGAACTCATGCTTAATACCTAACATGTCACAAAAGGATTTAAAATTTTCATTTTCAAATTCACCTCCATGATCTGAGCGAATGCATTTTATTTTTAAATATAATTCATTTTAAATGCGAGTACATAATTTTGAAAATTCGCAAAACGCATCAGATTTGGAGGAGAGAAATAAAGTCCAACAATATCTAGAATAGTCATCTATGAGAACATAAGTGTATAATCTACCACCAAGACTCGCAGTGTTAACGGGACCAAAAAGATCCATATGAATTAATTGCAGAGGTTTTGATGTAGAAATTTCATTTTTACTTTTAAAAGATGTCTTAGTAAATTTGTCTTTCTGGCATGGAGAGCATAATGAAGATAAATTTCCATTCAACTTAGGCAATCCTCTAATCAATTCTCTTTTTGCTAGTTTTAAAATGAGCTTTGTACTAGCGTGGCCTAAGCGTCTATGCCATAATTCTAATTCATCATTTTTTGTTATAAAACATTTTATAGAAGATTTAGACAGATCATGAAATGAAACTATGTAAACATTATGAGTTCTAGGCGCAGTTAATAACACATCTTTTGTTTTAGGATTAACAATCTTGCAAAGGTTAGTGGAAGATTCAAAAAGTACGTCTAAACCTTTATCACACAGTTGACTTATAAATATTAGGTTATGTTTTAATCCTTTCACATAAAGCACATTTGATATAAGAAAAGATGCGTTACCCACTGTACCAACTCCCATGATCCTTCCTTTGCCGTTGTCGCCAAACATTACTATTCCTCCTTTCTTCTTTTCTAGGCTAAGGAATTTTGCTTTATTGCCCGTCATGTGTTTGGAGCAGCCTGAGTCCAAATACCACACGTCTTCTGTTTCCTTAGCCTTCCTGCAAATCTAGAAAGAGGATGAGAGTAAAGACCCAGATACCCAAGAGGTACCACCCATAGAGTAAGTGGATTTCTTAGGTACCCAGATTTGTTTTAATGACCGTTGATTTATTATATTCCTGCAAGAGCCAGACGTGTGTCCAAATTTAAGACAATTAGCACACGAAATAAAGGGGGTTGAGACCCTTTTCTGAGTTTCTATGTTGTCCTTGCTGGATGGTGTTTGTATATAAGAAAAACTAGAAGAATTTTTAACTTTAGAGCTACCGCCTGCTTTAGTAGCTAGCGACGGGCGGTAGTGTTCACTTTTATATCCGAGTCCGATTTTTCCAGACCCAAAACATTGATTAGCCAGAAGCATATCCAGAGATTTTTGACCAATCCCGAATTTGGTTATGGCTAACTTTAGATTTTGATTTTGTTTTTTAAGAGATGTATTTTCTTGAACAATCATAACACATTTGTTTTCAAAACCTTTTTTGTTCTTTTCAATTTGTAATATAGAAGTTTTCAATTTTCTCTCTAAGTCCCCTTTTTCTTTTGCAATGATTTTGTTTTGTGAAAGGGCATTAGAGAGAGAAACTTCAAGTTCTTTTATCACAAATAAAGTGTGCTCACATTCTTGACATGAAACTTTTCTTTTTTCAAGATAGACTAAATTTTTTGTGAGCCTACGATTTTCTTTTATAATAGATTCATTTTCATGATTTAATAAAACAAATTTATCACAAAGTTCTTCAAAGGTAGGAGGATATACCTCAGTGTCGCTAAGAACACTGGTGTCGTCGTCGTTGCTTTTGGCCATCAAGCACAAGTTTGCTTCCTCCTCACTACTCGACTCAGAACCGTTTGACTCTTCAGAGGAAGAGTCATCCCAAGTAGCGGCCTTCAGCACTTTCTTCTTTTCTTTTGCTTTCATTTGTTCTTTCCGTTCCTTTTGGTATTTTGGGCACTGGCTCCGAATGTGCCCGGTTTTTCTGCAGTGATAGCATTCTGGAGGCGGCCTTTCTTCTTCGTCGTCGCTTCCTTTTTCTTTCTTCGATGAAGAGGATCCCTTTCATCGAGTATCTTTTTGGAAGAATTTTCGGAATGTGTTTCTTCTCTCTGGATTTCTGATGAACTTCTTGAAATTCTTTACCAGGAGTCCTTCTTCATCATCACCGTCCTCTTCGATGCACTCCCTTTTTGATGTCAGCGCCAACGCCTTTTTCTTCGGCTCTTTGTTGTATTCGTCATGTTGAATTTGTAATTCTACCTCATGGGTTTTGAGATTCCCAATGAGATTCTCGATCTGGAGCGTTCTTAAGTTGTGCGACTCCGAGATGGCTGTCACCTTCGGATTGAACCTTGGAGGTAAGGAACGAAGAATTTTCCTCACCAAGTCCCCGTCGGAGTAGGTCTTTCCAAGTGCCTTTGATGCGTTGACAATCTTTGTGAAGCGAGTGTACATTGAGTTGATGTCTTCTTCCGTGTCCATCCTGAATTTTTCGTATTCAGATTCCAGTTGAAACAGTTTGGCATCTTTCACCTGCGATGTACCTTCGTGAGTAACTTCCAATTGATTCCAAATATCATAAGCAGTTGTGCATGCAGAAATTCTATTAAACTCAGTCCTATTTAAAGCGCAATATAAAGCGTTCATTGCTTTAGCATTATTTTTACACTTTAGTTTATCGTTGTCATCCCATTTATCCTTAGGTTTTGCTAATGTCGCCTCTCCTACTACAGTTGTAGGCGGAGAGTACCGCACTTCTACCATGTTCCATACTTCTACATCCATGGTCATAATAAAACACATCATTCGATTTTTCCAGTAGTTAAAATCTGACCCAGTAAAGAGAGGGTGGTCGACTAACCCCTGACCCTCAGGAAAAGCGAGATCATGAGACGCCATTGTTCCCGGTTGTTAAGCGATTGGAACAAAACCGCTTGATACCACTTGTTGGACCGGTCGGCGCCCTTAGAGGGGGGGGGGGGGGGGGGGGTGAATAAGGGTTATAAAAAACTTTATATTATATTATAAACTTTGAATAATTGCAAGATTAAAGACATGAAAGAAAACAGATGTGCAAAAACTAAATAGTACATATAGATCAAATATTTTAGGAATTTTTAAAATTTTAAAAACACAAAAATTCGAACCTCGACGCTAGCGCCGGCGCTAGCGCTAGCGCGGGAAACAGTAAGTGATTTTTTAGGGTTATGAAAATTTTGATTGTTGTTTGTGATTAGGTGTCCCAATAATAGTTTCATGCTGAAAGTGCAGATTTTTAGGAGATGTTTTTGATGGTTAAAAGTGAAGCAGTTTGTATTAGTGAGCATGTTTTAGCTTGTAAGATCTAGCACACCTAACTCAAGTCGTAATAAACGAAATCGTGCATCGGGAAGAGGTTTAGTGAATATGTCAGCGAGTTGAGAGTCTGTCCCAATGAAGCTTACTTTTATATTTTCTTTCTTAATGTGATCCCTAATGAAATGATGACGAACGTCGATGTGTTTGGATCTAGAATGGTGTACAGGATTATATGTGAGGTCTATTGCATTTTTGTTGTCACATTTAAGATCTATGTTTTTGAGATGAAATCCAAAGTCCTCTAGTGTTTGGCTCATCCATAACGCTTGTGCACAACAACTACCAAGTGCGATATATTCGGCCTCCGTGGTGGAGAGTGCAACCGAAGATTGTTTTCTACTAGACCAAGCAACTAAAGAGGGTCCTAAAAAGTGACACGTACCGCTAGTGCTTTTCCTATCTAGTGAGCACCCGGCGTAGTCCGAATCGGAATAGCCGTGGAGTGTGAAAGAGTCATTATGTGGGTACCATAATCATAGTTTAGATGACCCAATTAGATAACGAAAAATACGTTTTACCGCTTTTAAATGAGATTCTTTTGGATTGGCTTGAAAGCGAGCACATAAACATACGACAAACATTATATCTGGTCTAGATGCACTTAAATAAAGAAGAGAACCTATCATTCCTCTATATAGCGTTTGATCAATAGAAATTCCAGAGTCATCTTTTCCTAGTTTTAAAGAAGCACTCATAGGCGTAGAAGCTTGTTTAAGATTTTCAAAACCAAATCGTTTAAGCATATCGTGAACATATTTTGGTTGACACAGAAAAATACCATCAGTTCTTTGTGAAATTTGAAAACCAAGAAAATATGATAGTTCTCCTACAAGACTCATTTCAAATTCATTTTTCATTATTAAGACTACTTCATTACACAACTCTTCATTTGTGGCTCCAAAAATGATGTCATCAACATATATTTGTAGAATAATTAATTCGTTATTTTTATGCTTAATGAAGAGTGTGTTGTCTGCACTTCCCATAACATAACCGTGCTCTAACAAAAACGATGTAAGACGAACATACCAAGCACGGGGCGCTTGTTTTAAACCATAAAACGCTTTTTCTAATTTGTAAACATGATTTGGAAATCTTTCATTTATGAAACCGGGGGGTTGTTCTACATAAACTTCTTCTTTGATAAACCCGTTCAAAAAAGCACTTTTAACATCCATTTGAAATAATTTTATTCTTTTAAAACTCGCAAATGCCAAAAATATTCGTATAGATTCTAAGCGAGCTACGAGTGCAAAAGTTTCTTCAAAATCTACCCCTCGATTTGTGAATAGCCTTGAGCAACTAAGCGTGCTTTATTTCTTACAATCCTAGATTCACCATCTAGTTTATTTTTAAAAATCCATTTTACGCCAATAATTGGATGATTAGATGGTCTTTCTACTAAATTCCAAACTTTATTTCTTTCAAATTGTCCTAACTCTTCATTCATTGCCAAAAACCAAAATTCGTCATTTAAAGCGGTGGAAACGTTTTTAGGTTCAATTTCAGATACAAAGCAAATATTTGAAAATGTTTCATGAAGAGAGGATCGAGTTCTTACCCCAGTAGAAGGTTCCCCAATGATTAACTCCTTTGGATGATTTTTGGAGAAGTTTAAAATGCTTGGAGGTACATATTCATCTTCTTTTGACTTCTCCTCCTCCTCTTTGGATGGTTCTTCTTCGTCGTGCTCCAAGGATGGCAAAGGTTCATCATCGGTACCTGTAGCGAGCTTTTCTGCACATGGAACAAACTCATCAAATCTGACATTAATTGACTCTTCAACCTTGCTTGATCTTTTATTAAATATTCTATATGCTTTACTAGTTGAAGAATAACCAAGAAATATTCCTTCATCGCATTTTTCGTCAAATTTTCCTAAAGAGTCTTTTGTATTAAGAATGAAGCATTTACATCCAAAAACTCTAAAATACGATACGTTAGGTTTCTTTTGATAGTAGAGTTCATATGGTGTGAGAGATAATGATGGGCGAAGCATAACTCTATTCATTACATAGCATGCAGTGCTTACGGCTTCTGCCCAAAAATACTTAGGTAGTTTATATTCAGATAGCATTGTGCGTGCAAGTTCTTGTATTGTCCTATTTTTCCATTCTACAACACCATTTTGTTGAGGTGTGCGTGGAGCAGAGAACTCATGCTTAATACCTAACATGTCATAAAAGGATTTAAAATTTTCATTTTCAAATTCACCTCCATGATCTGAGCGAATGCATTTTATTTTTAAATATAATTCATTTTAAATGCGAGTACATAATTTTGAAAATTCGCAAAACGCATCAGATTTGGAGGAGAGAAATAAAGTCCAACAATATCTAGAATAGTCATCTATGAGAACATAAGTGTATAATCTACCACCAAGACTCGCAGTGTTAACGGGACCAAAAAGATCCATATGAATTAATTGCAGAGGTTTTGATGTAGAAATTTCATTTTTACTTTTAAAAGATGTCTTAGTAAATTTGTCTTTCTGGCATGGAGAGCATAATGAAGATAAATTTCCATTCAACTTAGGCAATCCTCTAATCAATTCTCTTTTTGCTAGTTTTAAAATGAGCTTTGTACTAGCGTGGCCTAAGCGTCTATGCCATAATTCTAATTCATCATTTTTTGTTATAAAACATTTTATAGAAGATTTAGACAGATCATGAAATGAAACTATGTAAACATTATGAGTTCTAGGCGCAGTTAATAACACATCTTTTGTTTTAGGATTAACAATCTTGCAAAGGTTAGTGGAAGATTCAAAAAGTACGTCTAAACCTTTATCACACAGTTGACTTATAAATATTAGGTTATGTTTTAATCCTTTCACATAAAGCACATTTGATATAAGAAAAGATGCGTTACCCACTGTACCAACTCCCATGATCCTTCCTTTGCCGTTGTCGCCAAACATTACTATTCCTCCTTTCTTCTTTTCTAGGCTAAGGAATTTTGCTTTATTGCCCGTCATGTGTTTGGAGCAGCCTGAGTCCAAATACCACACGTCTTCTGTTTCCTTAGCCTTCCTGCAAATCTAGAAAGAGGATGAGAGTAAAGACCCAGATACCCAAGAGGTACCACCCATAGAGTAAGTGGATTTCTTAGGTACCCAGATTTGTTTTAATGACCGTTGATTTATTATATTCCTGCAAGAGCCAGACGTGTGTCCAAATTTAAGACAATTAGCACACGAAATAAAGGGGGTTGAGACCCTTTTCTGAGTTTCTATGTTGTCCTTGCTGGATGGTGTTTGTATATAAGAAAAACTAGAAGAATTTTTAACTTTAGAGCTACCGCCTGCTTTAGTAGCTAGCGACGGGCGGTAGTGTTCACTTTTATATCCGAGTCCGATTTTTCCAGACCCAAAACATTGATTAGCCAGAAGCATATCCAGGGATTTTTGACCAATCCCGAATTTGGTTATGGCTAACTTTAGATTTTGATTTTGTTTTTTAAGAGATGTATTTTCTTGAACAATCATAACACATTTGTTTTCAAAACCTTTTTTGTTCTTTTCAATTTGTAATATAGAAGTTTTCAATTTTCTCTCTAAGTCCCCTTTTTCTTTTGCAATGATTTTGTTTTGTGAAAGGGCATTAGAGAGAGAAACTTCAAGTTCTTTTATCACAAATAAAGTGTGCTCACATTCTTGACATGAAACTTTTCTTTTTTCAAGATAGACTAAATTTTTTGTGAGCCTACGATTTTCTTTTATAATAGATTCATTTTCATGATTTAATAAAACAAATTTATCACAAAGTTCTTCAAAGGTAGGAGGATATACCTCAGTGTCGCTAAGAACACTGGTGTCGTCGTCGTTGCTTTTGGCCATCAAGCACAAGTTTGCTTCCTCCTCACTACTCGACTCAGAACCGTTTGACTCTTCAGAGGAAGAGTCATCCCAAGTAGCGGCCTTCAGCACTTTCTTCTTTTCTTTTGCTTTCATTTGTTCTTTCCGTTCCTTTTGGTATTTTGGGCACTGGCTCCGAATGTGCCCGGTTTTTCTGCAGTGATAGCATTCTGGAGGCGGCCTTTCTTCTTCGTCGTCGCTTCCTTTTTCTTTCTTCGATGAAGAGGATCCCTTTCATCGAGTATCTTTTTGGAAGAATTTTCGGAATGTGTTTCTTCTCTCTGGATTTCTGATGAACTTCTTGAAATTCTTTACCAGGAGTCCTTCTTCATCATCACCGTCCTCTTCGATGCACTCCCTTTTTGATGTCAGCGCCAACGCCTTTTTCTTCGGCTCTTTGTTGTATTCGTCATGTTGAATTTGTAATTCTACCTCATGGGTTTTGAGATTCCCAATGAGATTCTCGATCTGGAGCGTTCTTAAGTTGTGCGACTCCGAGATGGCTGTCACCTTCGGATTGAACCTTGGAGGTAAGGAACGAAGAATTTTCCTCACCAAGTCCCCGTCGGAGTAGGTCTTTCCAAGTGCCTTTGATGCGTTGACAATCTTTGTGAAGCGAGTGTACATTGAGTTGATGTCTTCTTCCGTGTCCATCCTGAATTTTTCGTATTCAGATTCCAGTTGAAACAGTTTGGCATCTTTCACCTGCGATGTACCTTCGTGAGTAACTTCCAATTGATTCCAAATATCATAAGCAGTTGTGCATGCAGAAATTCTATTAAACTCAGTCCTATTTAAAGCGCAATATAAAGCGTTCATTGCTTTAGCATTATTTTTACACTTTAGTTTATCGTTGTCATCCCATTTATCCTTAGGTTTTGCTAATGTCGCCTCTCCTACTACAGTTGTAGGCGGAGAGTACCGCACTTCTACCATGTTCCATACTTCTACATCCATGGTCATAATAAAACACATCATTCGATTTTTCCAGTAGTTAAAATCTGACCCAGTAAAGAGAGGTGGTCGACTAACCCCTTGACCCTCAGGAAAAGCGAGATCATGAGACGCCATTGTTCTCGGTTGTTAAGCCGATTGGAACAAAACCGCTCTGATACCACTTGTTGGATCGGTCGGCGCCCTTAGAGGGGGGGGGGGTGAATAAGGGTTATAAAAAACTTTATATTATATTTATAAACTTTGAATAATTGCAAGATTAAAGACATGAAATAAGCAAAGTAAAACAAAAAGGAGACAAGCTTTATTAATGATAAATAAGTTTTACAAAACTTGATCTCGATGACGCTAGAGATCGGAGGCGAATAATAAAAAGCTCTTTTTGTTTTCTATCCCGACTCGCTTCCCCACGAACCGGTGGCCCTAGCCTTATCCTCCCCGGATTCGGCCTCAAGCCGCTCTAGCCAATCCTTCCCCGGATGTGGCCTCGAGCACCCCCTAGAACTAGCCTAGATCTAGTCGCCAACACGAGGCAAATTTCAGCCCTAAGTCTATCCCAGACCTAGTCGCCAACACGAGGCGATTTCTCTACCGTTTACAATGATAAAAGAGAAATACAATAACAAAATAACAAAACCTCCCTTAAGATGAACTTCTGAAGTAGGAGATGAAGATCCGCTGTAGAATCAGCGTTTGTTGAAGCGGACTTCGTCTGGATTCGGCGAGGTGGAATTCTCCTTCAGAAATTTGCAGGGCTTCGCTGGGACCTCAAGTTTCGGCTAAGATAAGCCTCTGGAACTCTAGTACTCTCTCTCTGAGGTGTATGTGATGGGTGGTGTCGAAACCAAGAGGAGAGGGGGTCTTTTTATAGCCCAAGTGCTACCGCCGGCGCTAGCGCTACCGCCGGCGCTAGCCCGGATTAAGAAACAAATTACGCGGCAGGATCTTCAATCCGAGGCAACATTTTGCTCTATGCCTCATATGCGCCATGCTACCGCCAGCGCTATCCGCTACCGCCGGGCGTTAGCTCTTTCTAAAAACACAGCCGGAATCGTGCTAATCACCGCTATCGCCGGGCGTTATCGCTACCGCCGGCGATAGTGAGCTCTTTCGAATTTTTGCCTCAAATTCGGGGGCAGTCTTCATGTGACCTCCTTGAGTCATGTGGACCTAGATAACCTGCACACTTGAACACACAAGATCAAATACATGGGATTTGTTATTCTCAAACCTAGGAGATGCGGAAGACCATGTTCCAACAGAAAGACTGGAAGCTTTGGAGAGAGCTTAAGAGGAATGAGACTGGTTTGGCATGGACCCCATCAAAAAGATGATTGATGCGTCCGATGAGTGGCGGGCTGAGAAACTCCACGTAATAGTAAACACTTAATTGTTTGGCTTTAAACATTATGAATTCTTGATTTTAACATTGACTTATTTTTCCGTAGGCCATACCAAATGCTAAAAAAGCTTCACTATGCGGGCATTCCACCAGAGTTGGAAGAAAAGCTTGATTGAATGTTTAGTTCTGTGGCTACAACTTGTTAAAATGTTTGGATGCCTAGCTCGGGGGTTTGTACCTTCATATGCCATGTCAGAGTATATTGTTTCAGATGATGATGACAATATGACAACAGATACTGGTACTCATGGAAGTAGGTCTGATGGAGGACATATGGCAACAGATATTGGTAAGCAGTCGGTTGGAGAATGCTCTACACAGCAGAGCAAGAGATCTCACAACCAAAAGAGCATGGGTAAAAGCATTGCGAAATCACAGCTAGTCAAGTACGTGAATTTGAAACCCGGATCCGGTTCAATGGAGTTTGAACTGAGGGGGTGGCTTGGGTTATTTCTTTCGCCGTCGGATCCCAAGGAATGGGCGTTTTAAGCGAACCAGTTCTCACTAATGGTTGGTGTATGTCTACAGAAAAGACCCTCAGGCTGCAGCGATGAGGTCCCGCCACTAACCCGAAAATTGAATGTTACTTCCCCTCCTAAAACCAGGAGCTGAGCCAATCCCTCAGACAGTAAGCTAGAGCAAGGAAGTGCTCTGACTCTTCAAGGGGGAAGCAAGGCTGCCTTAACTGAGGGATTGATGGTCATATTTATAGGCAAACCGATTTTAGGGCAAAACTGTCTTTTTTTGGTCTACTGATAACTAGTTAACTACCTCCGTCTTAAATTAATTGACATTTGCAGCTCCAGATGGTCTGTGTATTGCCTTTCATGCATTTTGGTTACGATATCTGCACCTTTCATTTTGCGAGTGGACCCCACTAGGAGAGACCGAGTGCTTGAGATAAGAGAGAACTTGCTAGCTTGGGTGAGTACGTCCTGGTGATTTGAATTCACATATAATTGCTCCAACGGGGCGAGTACGTCGGTCTGCCTTGATAGATGGGCGGGTACTCAGAGGCGAGTACGGCGAGGTGAGTTTAGTCCATTACGTTTTGTATTCTAATACATGGCCTACTAGCCTAATACGGGTTGTACACAATCCCCGCTCTTTGCGAGCTCGATAGAGGTCGGAACGATTGTCCAACCCTTATTTTGGCGAGTTCACGCCCGCTGGCTATATGATTTGCCTACCTGACGCCTCTCTCCTTCATAAATAGAGGGGCAGGCCTATACTTCTTTAACAAAGAGATGGCCTCTGAGGGTGGCTCTTCCGTGGCCGCCAATCGGCCTGCTATCGATGATGATCTGGCGGTCGCGCTCCTAGTTCTGATATGTGAGTTCTCCGCTCCCCGCTTCCCTGAACCAACGAGGAAGAGGCCCAAAAGAAAAAGGGATGTTGCTCTTGCCGCCGGCGAGGGGTCTTCCTCGAGCCCCTCCTCTACCTCGAGGCGAGAACCCTCATTGAAGAAACCAAAGGCGTCGCCCATCGCAATGGAACTCGTTTCTGATCCTCCCAGTTGGGAGGGAGAGAACGTGAATATGGAGCGGCCTGACCTGACAGGAGACATGGGGAAAGCTCTGGGCGAGGCGAACTTCTGATCCTTCTAATTGGGCGACTTCTGATCTATTTTCTTTTCGGAAGGCCCTTCTTGTCGCGAGTTTTTGCTCGACAAGCCGGTCATCGATACATCGGCGAGGGACGTGTCCACCGCCTCATCTTCTTCCCATGGACAGGTGGGAAATGCTAACCTTCCATTGCTTCCTCCCCATCACCCGTCGGAAGCGGACCATCCGCCTCGCCATCCTTCAGGGGGAAATCATTGACGATTGGTCCTCTACCTAGAGGGACTGGGTTGGTGCTGCATCGTCCTCGACCGAACGGAGGTCTTCAGAGGAACTCACCTCACACGCAAGATACATGTATTTCTTGTTTGTATAACGCTCACGACTCTCTGCTTTCCAGGACCTTACTGGCCGATCGCCCTAAAATACTGGACAGGTCGTCGCGCACTGATTCCCCCTGAACACTTGGCGTCTTCTCACCCAAGTTCGGAGTCTCTTCCGCATTCATGACAACAACGATGAGAGAACTCTTGGCGGGCCCGCCAAGGCTCAACGAGGAGACCTTGGCCGGACTTATTGTTGTCCTACGCGCCCACAATAACTTCCTAATGGTGGCGCAGTCCGCCGAGCTGAACAGACGGTTCGATGACGTTGCGACCCACCTCGGAGAGGTGGAGCAGTTCCAGCAAGACCTAAGGAGCGAGGAACGCATGTTGATGACTTGGAGGATAGGCTTTACGAAATGGAATATCGCCAGCAGGCCACCGAGGATGATCTCCATCGATTTGCGCAGGTGGCGGGCACCGTCTACGAGGCTTCTCTTCTGGAGGATCACATTCGGTGAGGTGATGAGAAACTCCAACGGGGTGAGGAGAACATTCGCAAGGCTCAAGAAGATTTGTCAGCGTCCTGCAGTATCACTTGGAGGGCTCCCCATCCGCGTCGCACGCGCCAGCGCGGCCCTCTCCCCGTGGCTAGGGTTGATTTCTCCTTTCACCATTTTTTTGGCGTGCCGATTTTAAGTTGTCGATGTAACGTGATTGCAGTTATATATATATTTTTGTGCTTGCTTCGCTTATGATGTCTAGACTTCATGTATGGCGGGTTTTTGGTTTTTTGTACTCGTGATTCCCTCTTATGAATGAAATTTTTGTCTCGTTAACTGCTGCACGATTGGTGTTTGCTTGGGACATTCATTAGTTAGTACTTGTGCAAAAGCGAGCTTGCTCGTGCGGGGGTGGGTCTACTCGCACGTTAGTTGAGTCGAGGCCAGGGGCTATAAAAAGGAGGGCCCTGGGCTGCAATTAAACACGCTTCTCTTGACGTTTAGATTCTCTCCCCTCCCACTGGTCCTCGATTCCTCCTCCCCTAAGAAAATGGTCAAGGAGGCATCGGAGGATGGGCGCACCCACTGCATGCGAAACTTCAGGGATCACAACTTCCCTAGCTCGCAGACAACTGGCGAGGAACTGAGTGAGTTTGAAACTCAATATCTGCCGCCTGGGTATGTCGCGAGGAGGGCGGTCCCCGATGAGTTCCTCAACTTGGTATACAATGAGGAGATCGTCTTCCCCTTGGAACATTTTTAGGTGGGACTTAGGCTGCCCCTGTGGCCTAAGGTGCGACAGGTCTTCCGCTACTTTGGGATTATCCTGGGGCAGGTCAACCCAAACGCCGACAGCGCCCTTGTCGCGTATGTTTTCTACTTGCACGAGGCGAAGGTGGAGTTCAACCGACTACCTTCCACAATCTACTAACCTTGAAGGAGACCGGTGACGAAGTTCTCTTCTTCACCAGCTCTTGAGTGAAGCTCACTGAGATGTTTAACAAGGTCCACCATTGGAATGATACATTTGTGATAGTGCGGGGCGGGTTCGGCAACCTTCCCTATGCTCCTGCCCAGAAGACAGAGAAGTAGTACAAGCCGCCTCGTCTGGAGGGGAGCGCGCTGGAACTCTACCAGTTTCTGAAGGAGAAAAAGATGGACGTCGTCTACTTGAGGCATCATGTCGACCAGCTCGCCTCCGTGCCTCCCGGAACAGGTAAGCTTGGGCGAGCACTCACTAACTAATTTCTCACCTCGTCACCTTACATTTTGGCGAAACTATCATGTGAGCTTTTCTTATGTAGGAGAACGATCCCTCCTGGAACATCCTCCTTTTGACTACTCGTGAGTACGCCCCCGTGAGGTCTTGAGCGAGAACCTCCTCAACGCACATATCGACTTGGAGGTGGAGGAAGTGTCCCCTGCTCCCAACAATGATAAGGGCAAAGCCCTCCTTGAAGCCCCTTCCCCGGGCGAGCCGAGTCGGAAGAAGCAGAAGTCTGCAAGGGTCACCGCCCCTCGTGCGTCTAGTCCTCCTACCGATCCCGCCTCACGTGTTAATTTTGGAGGGATGATGCTGAGGTGCTCGCAGAGGCGCCCATTCGTGAATTGGTGGACTGCAGCTGTCGGTCGGTCCTCCACACCGCCGAGCTGCTTCATCAGACGGCAAGGCGCATAGGAAGATAGCAACCGCCACCGCTGGGTTCATATTTGCGTGTCTTCGACGGCACGATGCTTTGACTATGGAGGGAGTCATGCTAAGTCCAGAGATCCTCCTCCCAGAGTTATTTCCTTAACCAGCGAGTTCCCCCGCGACGAGTACTTATGAAGGGGGCCAGTCTGGTGAGTCGGAGGGCGAAGACCAACTCTGCTGATGCGGGTTATTTTGTATGTTGATTGTATCGTTTGTAAATATTTGTGAGTGTTCTTGACGCTTAAGTTAAACTTGGTGTGCATATAGGGGCGTACTCGCCCCTTTCTTTTCTCGCGCTATACTTTTTTCCTTTTGTTTTCATAATGTTTGCATATGTTTGTTTCTTACAAACGAGTACTCATCCGCTACTCGCTCTCGCGTATGCGTTATATTCGTGTAGGCGTTGAGCATGCTTATTCGCTGTTTGTGTCTCTGATACACCTGTTATTAGAATACTTGACTTAGACACTGCGTGAGTAGGGTGATCTCCTCTCTCCCCCTTCCCTCATAGAGTGATGTGGAGTGAGCGCCAGAGGGACGGGGACATCATATGTGCTCGCCTCGCCCCCAAGGTTTACCGCTCGCCTTACGTGGTGTTGTCTTTTGTGTCCCTTAGGGTGTGTCCCTTAGTTACTCCATTCATCTCTTTTTGGAACAGGAAATCGACCTCGGGGGGGGGGGGGGGGGGGGGGGGGGGGGGGGGGTGAGTAGGTAGCCTGCATGGGAAGCCCAGTGCTTTGTCCTGGTCTATGACAACACTCTGCTCGAGGATATTTATTACACTTGAAGGGGCAAGCAGCCAACCAGCAGAGGAGGAGCCCAGTGCTTTTGGCCTGGTCTACGACAACTCTCTGCTCAAGGAGTCCACTCGAGATGGCAGGTAGCCAGCCAGCAGGGGAGGAACCCAGTGCTTTTGGCATGGTCTATGACATCATTCTGCTTAAGGATATTCATCTCACTTGAGGGGGAAAACAACCAGTCAGCAGGGGAGGAGCCCAGTGCTTTTGGCATGGTATATGACAACTCTCTGCTCAAGGAAATTCAACTCACTTGGGGGCAAGTAACCAGTCAATAGGGGAGGAGCCCGGTGCTTTTGGCCTGGTCTACGACAACTCTCTGCTCAAGGATATTCAACTCACTTGAGGGGGCAAGTAGCCATCCAGCAGGGGAGGAGCTCAGTGCTTTCAGCCTGGTCTACTATAACTCTCTGCTCAAGGAGTCCACTCGATGGGACAAGTAGCCAACAAATAGGTGAGGAGCCTAGTGCTTTGGCCTGGTCTACAACAACACTCTACTCGAGGATATTCATCTTACTTGAGGGGGCAAGCAACCAACAAGCAGGGGAGGAGCCCACTACTTTTTCCTGGTCTACGCCAACTCTCTGCTCAAGGATATTCAACTCATTTGAGGGGGCAAGTAGACAGTCAGCATGGGAGGAGCCCAGGGCTTTTGGCCTGGTCTACGGAAACTCTCTGCTCAAGGAGATTCAACTCACTTGATGAGGCAAGTAGCCAACTAGCAGGAGAGGAGCCCAGTGCTTTCGGCCTGGTCTACGACAACTCTCTGCTCAAGGAGTCCACTCGAGGGGGCAAGTAGCCAACCAGCAATGGAGGAGCCCAATGCTTAGGCCTGATCTACGACAATACTCTACTCGAGGATATTCATCTCACTTGAGGGGGAAAATAGCCAGCTAACATGGGAGGAGCCCAGTGCTTTTGGCATGGTCTATGACAACTCTCTGCTCAAGGATATTCAACTCACTTGAATGGGCAAGTAGCCATCCAGCATGAGAGGAACCCAGTGCTTTTGGCCTGGTCTACAATAACTCTTTACTTAAGGATATTCAACTCGCTTGAGGGGGGCAAGTAGCCAACCAGCAGGGGAGGAGCCCAGTGCTTTCGGCCTGGTCTATGACTACACTCTGCTCAAGGAGTCCATTTACTATGCACTTCTGACCCGCTGTCCATGTTATGCAAATGCTCTAATGCAATTTATCTTTGTTGGAAGGCATCGTCAGTTTTATTATAACAAGTGTGTAAAATAGTTATATCAACATTAAGGGTAGAGGCATTTTAGATCATCGTCAGTCCACGTGTTCCCAAGGCACCCTCCCTCTGCATTTCGCAGGCGATACCCACCTGTTTTTAACACTTCAGATATTATGTAAGGACCCTTCCAGTTGGGGTGAAGTTTACCAACTACCGCGGACCTTCCGACAGCATCAACTTTCTTTAGAACCAAATCCCCTTTCTCGATCTGCTTGACTCGAATGTGCTTGTCGAAGTACTTTGCCATCCTCTGCTTGATCTCTTCCTAGCGAATCACCGCATGGTTGCGAAGCTCTTCAACAAAGTCCAATGAGAGTCGTTGAGCCTCCTTCTTTTCTAATCTCCACTCTTCGTCGCCATCTTTGGCCGCCACTACCTGGGGGAACCTGACTTCAAACTCTACTGGGATCAGAGCCTCTGAACCATGGGATAGCTTGAAGGGGGTCTCTTCTGTTGTCGTGGTTGGGGTAGTCCTCAGAGCCCAAAGGACTGAGGGGAGCTACTCTACCCAATTCCCCTTCAAGTTGTTCACCTTTTTCAACAAGTTGATGATGACCTTGTTGGCTTCCTCCACCTGGTCGTTACTCCTGGGGTGGTGTACTGAGGAGAAGCGAAGGTCGATACCTAGTTGTATGTAGAAGATGATGAGTTACTGGCTGGCAAACTGTGGGACGTTGTCGGTGATTATGGCGAGAGGCAGACCATGTCTGCAGATGATTTCTCCTCAAATGAAATTCCTGACTACCTGGGAGGTTGTCTTCGCCAACGGCTTCACCTCCATCCATTCAGAGAAGTAGTCGATCATTATCAGAAAGAACTTCCTTTGTCCACTCGCCCGAGGGAATGGTCCTACGAGGTCCATATATTCCCCAGATTGCGAAGGGCCAATGGGTTGGAATCGATCAAATTCGCTGGGCCGGTTACATCTGGAGCGGGGTGTAGAGCTGGCATTTTTGGTACCTCCTAGCGAATTATTCTACACCCCTCCTGATGGTGGGCCAGAAATACCCCATACTCAACACCCGCTTCTCCAAGGTCTGACTGCCTGAGTGACTGTCACAATCACCTGAGCGGATCTCCTCGAGAACTTGAGGACTATCTGCTTCCAAAAGGCATCTTGCCAGAGGATCGCATAGAGTTTTTCGGTAGAGTACCCCATCGCTTAGAAAATAATAAGTCGACTTGTATCAGAGTCGCCTTCTATCCTGAGTGTTTGCCCGAAAGTCCGCGACCTCAGCTTCTCGATCAAAGTTACCGGCCCCGGTGGTCACAATTTTCTGAGACCGCCCGTCTCGTCTCTGGCATATTCTCCAATGCATAAGCGGTCTGCTTCTAGCGAGACCGCATGACCATGCGGTCTAGAGTTTTCTCTCTTTTTTGCTATTTGCACCTCATGTATTCTCTCTTCCCTGCCCCGGTTCTCCTGTACCCTGGGCATCCCGTTATTTTTAGACCTGCCCATTTGGGCAGACCTTCGCGTCTATAAATAGAGGTGTGGGGGTACCAGAAAGGGCACTTTTGATCCGAGCCTCCAGCTTATGATTTGCATAAGTGGTCTCAAATTAAGTATCTTTTCTACCTCTTTCTCTGACCTATTTTTGACTCCATTCTAACCTCTTTTTATCAATCAAATCACCCATGACAAGAGTTCCCATTGCGGGTAGTCAGACATCCTTGCTCAGTAACCTCTCTTTTTAGCTTCCTCTAACCCGAGTAACCAACATTCCACAATTTCCCCCCATCTCTTTGTGGTATGACTTTTAGAGGTACAATTTTTGTGCTAACACTGAGACTTTGCTGGTACCGAAAAACTCTGTCACCGCCCCCTCCACTCGGGGCCATAATTGGTCAGCTGATCTGCCTGAGAATTCTTCTCCCTCGACACATATTGAATTGAAAATGATCGGAAGGTACCGACCAAGCCCTTCACATTTACCAGATAACGTTGTAGTACGAGTTCCCTTGCTTCGAACTCCCCTTGAATTTGAGAGGCGACGACCATGAAGTCGGAGAAGACTCGGATGTCAAGGACTCCTATTTCGCGGGCGAGGCGGAGCCCCGCGACTACGACCTCATACTCAGCCTAGTTGTTAGTGACCGGAAAGTGAATGTTGATTGCATGCTCGATTCTTGTTTTTTGAGGACTAATCAGGACGCCTCCTCCTCCTAGAGAGTTCTTTCTCGGCGCCCAATCTACGAATATCTCCTAGGTGACCCACTCAGGTACCTCTGTTTTGTTTACCTCGATGGTATGGTCTGCTAGAAAATCTGCCACCGCATGGGCCTTTATCGCTAGCCGGGGGACGTACGTGACGTTGAACTCGCTAAGTTCCACCGACCACTTGGCCAGTCTTCCCGAATGCTCCACTCCCTCTAGGATGTTGCAGAGAGAATGGTTAGTCACCACCCTGATATAGTGGGCTTGGAAATATGGTCGAAGTTTGCGGGCGGAGATGACCAAGGCGAAATCCAACTTCTCCAAGATGGGGTATCACAGTTCCGCCTTCCGCAGGACCCTGCTGACATAGTAAATTGGGAGTTGCTGCTTGCCCTCCTCACAGACTAGGACTGAACTTACTGTCTCAGCTCCCACTCCGACGTAGAGGAAAAGATCCTCCCCCTTTATATGTCCTTCCAGTAGGGGGTCTGCGTTAGCTCGGCCTTCAGGCCTTGAAAGGCCTCCCGACACTCTTCCGACCACTCAAATTTCTTATTGCTCCGGAGAGTCTAAAAAAAGGGCAAGCATTTCTCTCCCGCCTTAGAAAGAAACCTGCTTAACCCTGCCAGGCGGCCTGTCAAGTGTTGCACCTCTTTCACGTTCCTAGGCGCCTCAATTTCCATGATAGCATTAACCTTATCAGGGTTCAGCTCTACTCCTTCCGGGGTTAGAAGGTGACCAGAGAATTTAACTCTTCCTACTCTGAAAACGCACTTTGACGGGTTTAGTCTCATCCTGAACCTTCGGAGAGTCGCAAAGGTTTCCACCAAGTCTTGAAGATGTTCTTCCACACTCCTACTCTTTACCATGAGGTCGTCGACGTACACCTCAAGGTTTCGCCCCTTCTGCTCCTTGAACACCATGCCCATCATCCTTTGGTACGTGACACCTGTGTTTTTTAGCCTGAAGGGCATCATCTTGTAGCAGTAACACCCATCGTCGGTGATGAAGGACACAATTTTTATATGAGGAGGGTGCATTCGGATTTGGTGGTGCCCTGAGAAAGCATCCAAAAAATTCATCACAGGAAAAACAACAGCGGAATCTACCAGTGTGCGTGTCGATCTGAGGCAAAGGGTAACAGTCCATAGGGCAAGCTTTATTAAGGATAGAAAAATTGATACACATTCTCCACCTCCCATCCCCCTTCTTAACCATTACAACGTTGGAGACCCGAGATGGATACTGGATCTCCGATACAAATCCCGCATCTAACAACTTCCTCACCTCTCCTCGAATGGGCTCGACTAGAGCAGTGGTTGTTGCCCTCTTCTTCTGCTAAACGAGATGAACTCCCTTGTCAAGATTGAGGTGATGACATGCAACGTCTCCATCGATCCCCGACATGTCGGCGACACTCCAAGCGAAGACGTCCACGCACAGTTCATCATTTGGGTGGTTCGGGTTACGACGGTGGAAAACACATGGGGAACATCAGCAGTAATCCTATTCCCGATAAACAAAGTGTAACACCCTCATCCGTTAAGAAGCATATGACAGAAGGTCCGGCCGGGGCCCCACGCCATATACTACCAAACAAACGGGAACGTCACTTAATTGAAATATCGAACGACTCTAAACAATGAACCTAACTCAGAGCATTCTATGCGGAAGCAAAAGAGCGAGACAAAATATATAAACCACCAAAACCCGAACCCGGGTATGTCCACTTCTACTAATAGGAATAAAATGTGTTTACACAACAATAGAGGCACGACGACCTTATAGTTTACCAACATCGGCGCGCAGGCCGGCCATACATGAAAAGTAAAAGAACATCAAAAGGCCTTCAAGGGCCGCAGCAGCACAAGGGCTTCAGCCCGCTAAGAGCCCGCTATGTTCCCGCTCGGTCCAGCACCTGTACAACAAGCCAACCAAAAACGGTGGCAAAACAGGGCAACGGTCAGCTAAAGCTGACCAAATTGTACCGACCCCACCCCTTCGAGGGGGTGGCAGTTCTAACCATCCCTACAAAACAGTGTCCGCAGCATATATATATAAGAGTGCGACTAGCAAAGCCCACAACAGTTCATACATATGCAACAATCACAAACGTGGGAATGACCCCCACGTCTCGTGCTCTCAGGCACTCTTTGGTGTACTCCGCCTTCCACCACCATCCACTCTTGATGGCTTTGCCCTTCGAGGCTAAAGTCGGTGGCCCGAATACCGGGGCTCTCCCGTGCTTTAATTGTGAACATACCGTAGTCCGAAGACTCTTTCCCATTGCCTCCCGACATGCTGTACGAGACTCACTAATCAGGTGCTGCAATGGTGCGGTTTCAGGTTCGCCAAATGCCCGTTGTTCACAGCTCTCGTTGTACAACACGAAGAGCGGGTATGGTGTTCCCTCAGCCCAGGTATTCTCAATTAGCCGGCCCTACGGGCCGCTAAGTCATCCACCAGGACACCCTCACGGGTCGGGCACAAAGGCCTCAGGTCCTCTCAACAGGTGGGCACAACAACATCACCAGAACTCAGTCTGGGAGCTGTCGCCTGGCGACATTCAATGTCGCCAACGACAGTGAACAAAACCCCATTTTGGCTTCTAGCTATGGGTGCTTCCCGGGGCACACCCCCAGGCATTGCTGCACATGCAGTAGCACTCCCACTGCCTCAGAACGTCCAAAATTCACCAGATCCAAGTCTGGGAGCTACCGCCCGGCGATAACGCTAACGCCGGCGGTAGTGAACAGAAACTCCATTTCTGTTTCTAACTTCGGGTGCTTCCCGGGGCACACCCCCAGGCGTTGTTGCGCATGCAGTAGCACCCTCTAGTCCTACGAAGCAGTATATCTACACGGAGTTTTCCCCGGCACGCATAATACCAAAAAGCATCACCAATCCGGACGAACCGTCTCGGATGGGCTTCACACAGCGCGCCTACATCCATTTCACGTATGGACTCTACATGTATGCAAGATTTGACGGGGATAACACGAATCGACCCGTCGGAGGCCACGACCTCACCCTTTTGGGTAGGGGGCCTCAACGATGCAAGGAACGGACTAGAACGTGTCCAAATGAGAGTAAAGAGAATCGTTACCCTTAGACGTCGCTTCTGAACCATGGAGACGCGCCCGGATTTGACGGCTAACGAATGTAGCGGCTGTCCGCGCACGAAAACGGCGTCCAAGCTTGCTCCGGAGCTTCCACGTTCTCCGAATGGCGCATAACTTCAACGTTGTGATTTTCCCCTTGAAGGAACCCTAGGGAGGAAGCTTCTCCAAGTTGTACGGTCGACCAAGGCTTCACGGTTGCGTCGGCGGCCGGATCCGAGGTAGGAAAAGGGGAAACCGGGGCTGCTGTGCGAGGATGAAGGAGATCGGACGGCTCCTTGCTCCAGGCCGACGGGAAAGAGGGAGACGGGGCTCTCCTTGCCCTAAGGGGCGACGGGAGAGGGAGGGGGAGCTCGGGAGGGCCTTTGCCCTGCTCTAGGCCGACGGGGAGGAGGGGCGACGGGAGAGAGGAAGGAGAGGGGAGGGGAGCTCGGCGACGGGAGAGAGAGGCGACAGGGGGATCGGGTGCGGCTTGCGGCTGCTCCTGTGCGAACGAGAAAGAGGGAGGGGGGGGGGAGATCGAGTTTTAACAAAACCCTAAACTAAAAAGGCTATCCGCACCCCCATTTCTAATCGCACCCCAATTTCTAATCGCACCCCAATTTCTATTCGCACCCCAATTTCTATTCGCACCCCAATTTCTATTTCATAAAAATTGAGGCATTACAATTCTCTCCCCCTTAAAGAAATTTCGTCCCGAAATTTGAAGCACAAACAACGAAATGAAATTCGTCATACCTGAGTAAACAGATCAGGGTACTCCTCGCGCATGATCTCTTCTGGCTCCCAAGAGAGCTCCTCGCGGCCAAAATTGTCCCAACGGACTCTCACCATCTTGATGGTCTTTCTCCGCAACTGCCGAAAATCAGCATCAATAATACAAACCGGAGTCACCTTGGTAGTTAGGCTACTCTCCACCGGCACATTAACGGCCTCCAACACAGCATCGGGCTCTCGCACCGCCTTCCTCAACACAGAGATATGGAAGACGTCATGCAACCCACTCAGCTCCGTCGACAAGGCAAGTCGGTAAGCTGCTTGGCCGATGCGCTCAGTGATCTCGAATGGCCCTACATACCTCGGACTCAGCTTCTTCAAGCGTCAGATCCTCGACACTCCTTTGAAAGGCTTTATCTTCAAATACACCCAATCACCAACCGCGAACTCCACGTTCCGGTGTTTGGCGTTGTAATACTTCGCCTGTCGGTCTTGGGCTGTCAACAACCGCTCTCGAATGGTCCGTATCGACTCATTCGCATCGACCACTTCTTTACGCTTTAGCAGCTTGGTATCACCGGTCTCCGCCCACGCTAATGGAGTACGACACTTCCTGCCGTATAATGCCTCGTACGGGGCCATCTGGATACTCGCCTGGTAACTGTTGTTGTAGGCGAACTCTACCATATGAAGGTGATCTTCCCAACGCTGCCCGAAGTCCAAAACGCACATTCGCAGCATGTCCTCCATTGTCCGATTTGTCCTTTCGGTCTGCCCATCCGTTTGCGGATGGAAGGCTGTGCTAAACTTGAGCTTTGTGCCCAATAACCGATGGACATGCCTCCAATCACCGGACGTAAACCGCCCATCACGGTCGCTAACTATGCTGCGAGGGACGCCGTGCAATCGAACGATGTTCTCTACATACATCTTTGCTAGCTTCTCCACTGGATCGCTCTTCTGATTCGGGATAAAGTGTGCAACTTTAGTCAACCGATCCACAATAACCCAGATAGAGTCATTTTTCTGCAGTGACTTTGGCAAACCGTGCACAAAATCCATGGAAATATCATCAAATTTCCACTCCGGGATTGACAACGATTTCAAGAAACCTCCTGGCCGTTGGCACTCGGTCTTCACTAGCGCGCACGTTTGACATTTTGCCACGTAGAGGGCTATGTCCTTCTTCATGCCTGGCCACCAGAACAGTATCTTCATGTCCTTGTACATCTTTGTGCTCCCTGGGTGGATTGAGTACTTGGTATTGTGAGCCTCATACATCAACTCCTCTCGTAAAGTACCGGATTTTGGGACGCACAAACGATCATCCTTCCGCAGAAGACCGTCTTCAACCGAGAACTTTGGCCCTTCCGCTGCATAGCGCTTCATGCTCTCATCAAGTTCCAACGCTCTCCGAACTCTGTCCGCGAGGTCACACTGCACCTCCGTCCAGTTCAGGCATGCATTTGCACTAGTACTCCTGTCAACACAGGTAATACCCAAGGCTTCCAACTCCAGGACTAAACGTTCATCATGAAAGCGCAACCAGTTTGCTCGAGCTGGAGTTCTGCGACTCAAAGCATCAGCGACCACGTTCCCCTTCCCGGGTGTGTAGTGTATCTCAAAGGTGTAATCCTCGAGGAATTCCATCCACCTTCTTTGTCGCATGTTCAACTCCTTCTGATTCAACAAGTACTTAAGGCTTTTATGGTCCGTGAAGATGTCGATCTTCAAGCCATACACATAATGCCGCCATAGCTTCAGGGCAAATATCACGGCCGCCAACTCCAAGTCGTGGACCGGATAATTCCGCTCGTGCACCTTCAGCTGGCGAGAGCCATACGCTATAACCTTGCCATGCTGCTGCAGAACGCAGCCAAGGCCGCTCCCAGAAGCGTCGGTGTAGATCTCGTAGCCCTCCGTGCCGCAAGGCAAACATAAGATCGGAGCCGTCGTAAGCCGCCGCTTCAACTCCTCGAAAGCCTGCGCACACGCGGGCGTCCAAATGAACTCCTGCATCTTCCGTGTCAGTGTCGTAAGAGGCAGCGCGATCCGTGAGAAGTTCTCCACGAAGCGCCTGTAATAGCCGGCCAGCCCGAGAAAGCTACGGACCTCCGCTACAGTAGAAAGAACAGGCCACTCCCTGATGGCCGCAACCTTCACCGGATCTACCGCCACACCCGATCCACTAACCACATGGCCTAAGAACGCCACGGAAGGTAGCCAGAACTCGCACTTCGAGAACTTGGCATACAGCTGGTTCCTCCTCAGAACCTCTAAGACTACTCGCAGGTGCTCACCGTGCTCCTCCTCGGACTGAGAGTAGACCAGTATGTCGTCAAGGAAGACGACCACAAACCGGTCGAGGTACTCTCGGAAAGTCCGGTGCATCAAGTCCATAAACACCGAAGGCGCATTAGACAGCCCAAACGGCATCACGGTGAACTCATACTGCCCGTACCTTGTACTGAAGGCAGTCTTCGGGATGTCGCACTCCCTGATCCGCACCTGATAATAGCCGGACTTCAAGTCCAGCTTCGAGTATACTGTCGAACCAACGAGCTGGTCGAACAAGTCGTCTATCCTCGGAAGAGGATACTTGTTCTTCTCGGTCAGCTTGTTCAGCTCCCGATAATCGATGCAAAGCTGCAGGCTACCGTCCTTCTTTTTGACAAAGAGGACCGGCGCACTCCAAGGTGAGGAACTCGGACGCACGTAACCCTGCTCAAGCAGCTCCTGCAACTGCATCTTCAACTCCGCCAACTCCTTCGGAGCCATACGATACGGCGAGCGGGCCACGGGCTTAGCGCCCGACACCAACTCAATCGTGAAATCTATCTCCCGCTGCGGCGGAGCACCGGGGAGATCGCTCGGGAACACATCGGGGAACTCTGAAACTACCGGAACATCCGCTAGGCTGGGCATCGGCGTTGAAGCCTCCACAAGAGCAAAGAATAACTCTGCTCCCTGTCGCACTGCCTTGGACACCTGGAGAGCAGACATCAGCGTCTTGCTCGATCCACGCATGCCCACAAAGACCGTCTCACGATCGGCACACTGCCCAAACCTCACCTCCTTGGTGGCGCAATCGATGCACGCACGCTGTTCCGACAGCCAATCCATGCCGAAAATAACATCGAACTCAACCAGGGGGAGTAACGATGCCTTCAGGTCATACTCCCGACTACCAACTAGAACCTTTATGCATCAACTCCTCTCCACACGCATCGAATATCCATTCGGCAGTAGGACCTCCAGTCCATCTGCAGAAGCAATCGACGGCGCACCAATACGTTGGACGAAGTCCGACGATAAGAAGGAGTGCGAAGCTCCAGTATCGAAAAGCGCTCTCGCCGGAACGCCTAAAACATTTACAAAGCCTACGCCGCTAAACAGGGTTAGCATAAACACTAAAACAGGTATATAAAACAGCAAGGACTGTATCTTAAATTATACCTGTCACGACGTCTTTGGCTTTGATAGCCTCCTGCTGACCAAGATTGAAGACTCTGGGCTGCGGGGGAACCATACGGGAAGCAAAGGACTCAGCTGCCTTCCCCTTCTCAGAATAAGTTGGCCCCGCCTTCTTCTCTGGCCTTGGAAGCCCACTGCGGCACTCCCGAGAGAAATGGCCAGGCTTGCCACAAGTGAAACAAGTGAGCGGGCCGCGTCCAGACGACGCGCCCGAAGCAGAGGGAGCTGGCCCAGATACTCGAGCCTTCTTCCAGCGACTCAACCTCCGCATCTTTGACGCACTCGGCGCCTTGCCCTCCGGCACTGCCTCGACCGCAGCCACCTTGCCCTTCTCCCTGAGCATGTCCTGCTCAAGCGCTCGGGCAGAACCAACGAGGGTCGTGAAACCCTGCGTCAACGGCCCTGTCAGAAGGTACCGCAACTCACTACGCAGTCCACCGTAGAACCTGTTCACCCTTCTCCCTTCGTTATCGAAAGAAGTTCCAGCGTAACGCCCGAGGCGGGTGAACTCATACAGGTAGTCATCAACCAGTTTATTACCCTGCGTCAGAGCCAAGAACTGGTTCTCCATCGCGATCTGCTGCGACGGAGGCACATACCTTGCCAGGAAGATTCTCGAGAACTCTTCCATCGACACATCAACCAGTTGCCTTCCCGCAAACTGGCGCCTCTCAACTTCATCCCACCACCGCCTGGCTTCCTTTTCCAACAAGAAGGTAGCGAAGGTCACTTTCTGCGCTTCGTCCGACTGTGTCGCTGTCAGGATTCGCTCCACATGCGACAGCGAGTCCTCGGCCTCAGCTGGGGATTCAACCCCGGTAAACGGAGGAGGTCGAAATCCAAGGAAGTGCTTCAGTTGCTGGTCAGCAGCACGCCTTACGGGGACCTGCTCCGCTCTTAGTGGCTCTGGGGCCACTTCCTGCACCAGCGGTTGACCTTGCCTTCCAGGCTGGCCATTCAACGCAGCTAGAACGACTTCTGTAACTAGCCGAACCATCTCAGCAGACGGAGTTGTAGGGGCTTCAGCGGACCCGCTACTCTCAGCCACGTCACGGGGACGCGACGGTCCCGCTGCACTTCGAGTGCCCTACACGAGTGCAACACACAGTTAGGCGACAGCACAGCCGCAACTAACAACAAAAGGAACACTCAGGTTCCACAATCATGCAATTATTGTTGGTTTGTTGTTACATTTTATTCCTAAGTGGACATTTTTGGGTTTATTTTATGTCTCGACGGTAGCGCACACACGTGCTCACCACCCCTTAAAAGAATTCGTCCACGAATTCCTTAGAAGGATACGGAAACCTTAGAAGCTGATACCAATTTGTAACACCCCCATCCGTTAAGAAGCATATGATAGAAGGTCCGGCCGGGGCCCCACGCCATATACTACCAAACAAACGGGAACGTCATTTAATTGAAATATCGAACGACTCTAAACAATGAACCTAACTCAGAGCATTCTATGCGGAAGCAAAAGTGCGAGACAAAATATATAAACCACCAAAACCCGAACCTGGGTATGTCCACTTCTACTAATAGGAATAAAATGTGTTTACACAACAATAGAGGCACGACGGCCTTATAGTTTACCAACATCGGCGCGCAGGCCGGCCATACATGAAAAGTAAAAGAACATCAAAAGGCCTTCAAGGGCCGCAGCAGCACAAGGGCTTCAGCCCGCTAAGAGCCCGCTATGTTCCCGCTCGGTCCAGCACCTGTACAACAAGCCCACCAAAAACGGTGGCAAAATAGGGCAACGGTCAGCTAAAGCTGACCAAATTGTACCGACCCCACCCCTTCGAGGGGGTGGCAGTTCTAACCATCCCTACAAAACAGTGTCCGCAGCATATATATATAAGAGTGCGACTAGCAAAACCCACAACAGTTCATACATATGCAACAATCACAAACGTGGGAATGGCCCCCACGTCTCGTGCTCTCAGGCACTCTTTGGTGTACTCCGCCTTCCACCACCATCCACTCTTGATGGCTTTGCCCTTCGAGGCTAAAGTCGGTGGCCCGAATACCGGGGCTCTCCGGTGCTTTAATTGTGAACATACCGTAGTCCGAAGACTCTTTCTCATTGCCTCCCGACATGCTGTACGAGACTCACTAATCAGGTGCTGCAATGGTGCGGTTTCAGGTTCGCCAAATGCCTGTTGTTCACAGCTCTCGTTGTACAACACGAAGAGCGGGTATGGCGTTCCCTCAGCCCAGGTATTCTCAATTAGCCGGCCCTACGGGCCGCTAAGTCATCCACCAGGACACCCTCACGGGTCGGGCACAAAGGCCTCAGGTCCTCTCAACAGGTGGGCACAACAACATCACCAGAACTCAGTCTGGGAGCTGTCGCCTGGCGACATTCAATGTCGCCAGCGACAGTGAACAAAACCCCATTTTGGCTTCTAGCTGTGGGTGCTTCCCGGGGCACACCCTCAGGCATTGCTGCACATGCAGTAGCACTCCCACTGCCTCAGAACGTCCAAAATTCACCAGATCCAAGTCTGGGAGCTACCGCCCGGCGATAACGCTAACGCCGGCGGTAGTGAACAGAAACTCCATTTCTGTTTCTAACTTCGGGTGCTTCCCGGGGCACACCCCCAGGCGTTGCTGCGCATGCAGTAGCACCCTCTAGTCCTACGAAGCAGTATATCTACACGGAGTTTTCCCCGGCACGCATAATACCAAAAAGCATCACCAATCCGGACGAACCGTCTCGGATGGGCTTCACACAGCGCGCCTACATCCATTTCACGTATGGACTCTACATGTATGCAAGATTTGACGGGGATAACACGAATCGACCCGTCGGAGGCCACGACCTCACCCTTTTGGGTAGGGGGCCTCAACGATGCAAGGAACGGACTAGAACGTGTCCAAATGAGAGTAAAGAGAATCGTTACCCTTAGACGTCGCTTCTGAACCATGGAGACGCGCCCGGATTTGACGGCTAACGAACGTAGCGGCTGTCCGCGCACGAAAACGGCGTCCAAGCTTGCTCCGGAGCTTCCACGTTCTCCGAATGGCGCACAACTTCAACGTTGTGATTTTCCCCTTGAAGGAACCCTAGGGAGGAAGCTTCTCCAAGTTGTACGGTCGGCCAAGGCTTCACGGTTGCGTCGGCGGCCGGATCCGAGGGAGGAAAAGGGGAAACCGGGGCTGCTGTGCGAGGATGAAGGAGATCGGACGGCTCCTTGCTCCAGGCCGACGGGAAAGAGGGAGACGGGGCTCTCCTTGCCCTAAGGGGCGACGGGAGAGGGAGGGGGAGCTCGGGAGGGCCTTTGCCCTGCTCTAGGCCGACGGGGTGGAGGGGCGACGGGAGAGAGGAAGGAGAGGGGAGGGGAGCTCGGCGACGGGAGAGAGAGGCGACAGGGGGATCGGGTGCAGCTTGCGGCTGCTCCTGTGCGAACGAGAAAGAGGGAGGGGGGGGGGGGGGGGGGGGAGATCGGGTTTTAACAAAACCCTAAACTAAAAAGGCTACCCGCACCCCCATTTCTAATCGCACCCCAATTTCTAATCGCACCCCAATTTCTATTCGCACCCCAATTTCTATTCGCACCCCAATTTCTATTTCATAAAAATTGAGGCATTACACAAAGATCCTGAACAGTAGTAATCCTATTCCCCTTCTTAAGCACATGGGGAACATCACAGTCTGGTACAACAGACCACAGTCGCTTACGACAGTGGCAAACCCCCCGAGAAACAGAACCACGAGCTCCAGGTGGGCAGTCCCGCCTCAGCGTCTTCACAGCAACATCACGGAGAGCCACCGTCATGATTAGTGACGCGTTTTATATATGTTTGCATGCTCAATGGTAGGAAATTGCTCAAGTCGAAAAGGTCTTTTAGGTTTATTTGAAACGTGAGCTCTCTTGATACCCCCCGGCTGCCCCCCGAGTCGTTTAGCTCTTTCTAGGCTTCTCTCTGGTTTGATATGACTTGCCGATTTTGTCGGTTGCAGTCGCATTTTGCGTGATCTTGGGCTCTGGTTGGCAGCTCTAATAATGGAAGTTTTCTCTTGATTCTCATATTTCTAATTCCTTAGGAGCTCATCGTTTTCTTTGGTTGCTGGCACCTGAATCGTAAATCTTGCCGATATTGGTCTCTTGGATCAGAGGGATTCTTGCGTCCGAACAGCGTTTCGAAATCGCTGTCTGCGTGCCACGTGCAAGATTGATGGGAGACGATTAAATCTAAAAAACCATCGGGATTGGTGAACCCGTTCACGTATTCGAGCAAAGAGCAAATCGGAGTCCGCTCGTCGGATTCAAAAATTTCGCCTTGGATCATGGCCTCTCCTCCCCTTGTGGTTCAGTTTCTAAAGAAAAAAAGTGATTTTTATGGATGAGTTTGGCACAATAATTATGCGCGAGCATGGTACAATAATTATGTGCGAGCATGGTGCAATAATTGACAGCACTTGCATTAATTATCAAGCATAAATTATTCACATTAGTAATTATTTGCTATATATCCTATATATGGCTGAGTTTAAAGAAGCACGTGAAGTTTTATGTTTTCATTATTAGCTTTGTGCAATAATGACGCCGGAGCATGGTGCAAATAATTATGCGTGAGCATGGTGCAATAATTATGCGGGTCTTGTATTTTATCCGGACATTATTAATAGCAAATCGAGTTTCGCTATTAGCACCCCAAAAAAACCGGGTTCTATAATTTTAGGGCTTTTTTTTTTCAATCCTAAAAAGGCTCTATTAGCAAACCCTTATCCCCTTTCCGCCTCTTCCGAAAATCCTCACTTTCTTTTCTTCTCAATCGCGAAACCCCCTCCCCCGCTCCCGTCAATCCCGCGTTTTAGGGTTTATCTCGCCCGCTTGCGACGCCGTCTGTTGAAGCCAGAAAAATTCTAGCTTCAAAATTCGGATCAATGCAGCCGGAGGCTACTCGCCCTGCAGTCCAACGAGATGACTTGACTGACAACGACGAAGAAGCTAGAAGAGCAACAAACAGGGCCCCAGGTGCTGCGGCAGGGAGGTCCCACCACGTACCCGGAAGCTCAAGGGAGTCTTCCCCTCCAAAACCAAAAATTGCCGAGCTTGGTACAAGGAAGGCAGGGACCTGGCGAGTATCTCGCCTGAGGGGGTCAACCTCGTCCAAAAAGTCCTCTTTCTTGTACCCCTGGGGGTCTATTTATAGACAAATCCTTGGGGGGGGGGGGGGTTGTTACCTGACCATACTCGCCCATACTCGCCTCTGCTCGGCCAGCTCGCCCCTTGCTCGCCCAGCTCGCCCCTTGCTCGCCCAGCTCGCCCCTTGCTCGCCAAGGTCGCCCCTTGCTCGTCAAGCTCGCCCCTTGATCGCCAAGGTCGCCCCTTGCTCGCCAAGGTCGCCCCTTGCTTGCCCCTTGCTCGCCAAGGTCGCCCCTTGCTCGCCCAAGCTCGCCCAGCGAGGTCTGCGAATAGGCGTCTTCTTAGGCCTTTCTGATCTCGACGAATTACGGGTGGTACACCGCCCAAGCTCCCTTCTTCGTTGCCGGTTAGTTGATCGACGACGACGCCTCTCTTCTTCGACTGCATGCAAGACACCGTCTACCTCAAACCATGCCTTGCTCTGTTTCGTTTTTCATTTTTTCGGCATTTCAGCGCCTAATAGCAAATGTTTGTAAGATGGATGTAATGCACCATTTATTGTCTAAAGATCAGAAATTTAAGCAGAGAGGTTTTTGTGGGTTTACTGGTGAAAGAATAGGTTGAGCTGATTGTCAATGTCAAGCATTATAGTTTGTGTTACTTTTTTTTTCCGAAGATGTACAAACAACTTAGATTTTGTCTAATCACAGAGGTTTAATATCAAATTGCATGTTCCTTTTTTGAGTAAATATGCTCTTCGTTTATTAGAAATTGAATCGGGTATCTCCATTAGAATGTCTGTTTCAAACATGTGCTCTGTTTTATTCCATTAGATTTGTTTTGAATGAATTTTATGCAGGATATTCAACATTTTTTGGAAGGAAGAAGGATTTTGATGTTTGCATTATGCAGAATATATTTTTTGGACAATGAAAAGAAAAAATACTTTAAGAAATATTTTTTTGAACACTTTTTTGAAATGGAGAAGGGTTTTGATGTTAGCTATTTTTTTTATAATTTTTTGATGATTTGCTAATAACAAAAATGTTTGCTAATATACATTTTCAAAATATATGGTTTTCTAATAGCGTAACGTGGTTTGCTAATAACAATGTCCTTTTATTAAGGATGGTGCAATAATAATATATATAATTTTTGTCGCGGGTCGCTTAGCGTTCTCCCGGTCCGGAGAATCGAACCGTATTAGCTTAAGAGTGAGTCATGCACACAAACAATTAGAAGAGAACCAACATCAGAGACGGCAAGACGTACTTTTTACACGACAAAACTCATCATAGAGGGAAAAAAGCACCGGGCTGGTTCGGTGCCGACCAAATCCACTAACTTGGTTGAGGTTACAAATGTTAGAATATTCAGGAGGGTGACAAACCACCGCTCAGATTACAAGTATTTAAAGCCAAAACAATGCAAAAGCTCTGATCTCCGCGCTCGTAGTAGCAACTTCTGGAGCAGACACTTGAGCAAGCGTTTGAGCAGTCGCTTGAGAACTCTAAGTCTTCGCCGAAAAATCTTCAGAGACACTTGGGCGGAGACGGAATGCCGACATGCACGCGGGGGGCGAGGGATGGCACTCACACGCGTGTGTGTCCTGTGCGTTCGGGCAGTTGCTGGGCGTGTGCGTTTTGCGGGCGCGTGTACGGCTTGCTCGGTTGGCTTGTCCTGCTTTGACGACTCAGTTGAAATCTAAACCGGCTCAACACGAATCATTTTAGGGAAACCCCATCAACCATGATGTGAATGAGTTTGATGCACTATTTCCATAGATCGAAGACGTTGTTGTGTATGTGTTTGGTGCATTAAAAATGTGTTTGCATTTGTTTTAAGCTTAGTTTGGTGCGGTGGCGGCGGCCGTGATCGCGGTTATGAACTGACGTTCGTGACCGCCCGACCTCACCTAGGGTTCGTTTGGCGCGACGTTTTTTCTCCGGTGAGTTGTCACAAAACGTCATTGTCATAAAATATGTATTTGACATGACAACGGTTGTGTCCGCCACCAAGAATTAGAACTAATTTTGAGCATACTTTAGGCAAGGTCGGACATTCAGGAATGTCGATTCCTAACCATTGCATTCATGACCACTACCGTCGTGCCAAACGAACCCCTAAGAAAAGTCATCCACTTTTATGATCAAAACTAGTTCTTTTTCTGGGTGGGGGTTATAACCATTGTCATGTCAAACATACATTCCATGACCGCTACCGTCGTGCCTTAGTTTTATTGTGTGCATGTATTTTATAAATGGAATTGCGTCGTGGAATCAATAAACAACCTATTTTAGCAAAGATGAGTGGAATATATAGTGGTTAATTTTCAATAGCGTGCATGTATGCGCTACGACGGATCACACATGAAGATTAAATAAAACCAACTCAAGAAAGAGTGGAAGTTGCGGAAATAACTTTTACACAGAAAGACGAGAGTGGGTTGGGAACCAATGAAGAGAACAATTGTCGCATCCGATGAATTATAGTACATAGTAAGTGTACGAGAGTTTGGTAGAACAAAAATAATTACAGTATATATTAAGCGTCAATGATGTTAGTTTTGTTTACTAGTTTTGTGATTTATGTTATAATCTTTTTTAGCTTAGTGTTTTGGTCGACATTTTGGCTTCGTTTGGCGCGATTTGTTTGCCCCGAAGAGTTGGGTCAAAAACGCCATTATCAAGATTGTATGTTTGGCAAGACAAAAGTTACGACCGCTATCAAAAAAATAAACTAGTTTTGAGCATAAAATGCATGAATTTTTTGTTGAGGATTTCGTGTATGTCCGCACGTGTCGTGACTGACCCGATAAGGACTTGTAGGTTCCGTGCCGTCCTAGGGCATCGCTCTACGCTGGAGGTACTATAAATACATATTCCATACTTGATAGTGTATTCGTAGAATACTTTGAGCAGAGCCGCCCCAACATTCTCAAAGTATTCTACGCTCTGCTAGGGTTTTCTCCGTCGTCCGCTCCGCTTCGTTCTCGCGTGCAGCCGCCCGAAGGAAATCCGCCTCTCGTTCTTCCCTCGCGTCGCTCCTTGGTTTCGTTCGCGACTCTCCTGCGCCGATCGGAAATTGTAAGAGATCGAAGATAAGGAGTTTGATTCCCGTCTCCTGTTCTCGTCGCCGCTCGATAGTGAAGAACGAAGAGTCGATCTGCGCCGCTCTTGTTCGCTTCCTCGCTCTCGTTTTCTGCCGATCGGAGAGGAGACGATCTCTGTTCCTATTCATCGTCTCTCTAGCCGTTCCTCTTCATCGATCTTACCAGTCGACGAAGGAGGAGTCGCAGTTCTGCGTGTTAGGTGCGGTGAGGTGCGCCGATCCTCTCACGTCGCCGCTCGAGAGGAGGAATCCAGTTGCTCCGCTGCTCAAAGCCGGATCTTGTCGGATCCAGTACTGACTGGAGTTTTGCCGATCTCGCCGGGTAGAGGAAGTCCTGCGATCTAGGGCTTTCCGGAATCCAGATCGATCCACCTGCAATCTTGCCGTGTGAGATCATATCCAGGAAAAGTATTCCAGATCGACTCGCCTCTGCCGCTGGTCCTACAACAGTCGCAGATTCAATCCAGTTGTGGATGACTTCTCACTCTGCCGACAACCTGGATTGTTTTTCTACAGAGTTCGAGAAATCTGTTTTCAGCAAGGGAGGTTCTCTATTTCGATTCTAGGCTTCGTCGTTTTCTCTTGGATTGGATCTGACTGAAAGTACTCATTGTTGCAAGTTGTGACTGGTAGTCTCACTATTGTGATCTTTGGCTAAAGCTTTCCTGGAGATATCTAAGAAAGAGAATCAACTTCTTTTTCTTGCTGAGAAAGAGGAAATTTCGCCAAGATTTGGATCTTTTAAGGAGTTCTTGTCTTCGACGATTACTTTCGGTCGGAGAAGAGGTGCACACATATTACTGGATTGGATCTGAAGTGTCTTGATCGACTTCGTCCGGATCAGGTGATATTTTTCTGATTTACATTTTATTTGTTTAAAATGTCGAAGCGCAGCACGTACGATTTAGTGAAACTGCAGTCGTTCGATCCCACTGAGTTCCATGGTTGGAAACTCCACGTTCAACTCGGCATGAAAGAACGAGAAATTTTCTACACGGTGCTTAGTGATTTTGCTACGACGACTGTAGATGTAGACGAACTGCTGTGGAAGAGAGACGAGGATTTCTGCAGGGATTACCTTCTAAATTCCCTGAATCCCCGCCTCGCAATGACGTACAGTGGATTCAAAACTGCTAAAGAGATCTGGGACCGCTTGGACGCGCAGTTTCAGAAGCAGGAAGGATTGTCGAAAACACTTCTTGCTGAGAAGTTCTTTAATTTTAAATTGAATGCAACATCGACAATCACTTCACAGTTGATCGAACTGGAAAATATGCGGAACAAGCTGCATGACGAGAAGTCTGAAATCTTCGATAATCTTTTTGTCGGTCTGATCATAAGCAAGCTGCCTCCTGAGTGGGCCACTTTCAAAACTGAGATGCATAGGCTAAAGGAGCAGATTGGGCTTGATGAACTCATGAGGTTCATACATATTGAAGATCAGAACGCTGTCAGGAAATGCGCGGAACAGGTTAGTCAGTCTACTCAGATTGCTAACTTAGTTTCACGTCCTGGCAAACCTTTCAAGAAGCCGCCTGCACCAAAGGGTGAACCCTCTTTACAACTCCAGGCCAAAAAGCCTTCTTTCAAAAAGAAGAAGGGCAAGTGCCACAATTGTGGAAAGTGGGGTCACTGGGCCGCAGACTGCAGGGCTCCGAAGAAGATCAAGGAGGATGCGCCTCAGAATAAGATGAACATGCTGGTGGACACTTCTGGTCCCCAATCTTTCATAGCTATGATAGGGAGAGGTCGCAGCAGCAGTGACTCGTCTGAGTGGTGGCTGGACTCTGGTGCTACCTGCCATGCTACAAATGATAAAGGTCTTCTTACTGAGGTGACCGTGGTAAAAGACACTGTGCAGAATTGCAATGGAGGAGAGACAGTAGTGTCTCATGCTGGGACTGCAGATCTGGTGCTCTCGTCAGGTAAAATTCTAACTCTAAAGCATGTTAGAGTAGTTTCTTTTTTAACAAAGAATTTAATCTCTATGAGTTTGTTAGATAAGGCTGGAATGTGTTTTACAACCCTAAATGGTAGAATAATGTTAACTGTTAATTCACACTACTTCGGTTGTGCATATCTAATAAATGGAATGTATAGACTTAGCTTAAACAATGATAGCATACACCAAGTTAGTTCAACTCTAATTGATCCTAAGTTATTACACAATAGGCTTGGACATGTGAACTATAGGAAAATGCGTGATCTAGCTAAGAGTCACAACATCCCTTTAGATTTGTCTATTCAATTTGACAGGTGTGAGGTGTGTGCACAAACCAAGATCACCAGAAAACCCTTTAAGTCGGTTTCTAGGAGCACACAACTTCTTGAGTTGATACATTCTGACCTATATGATTTCAGAAGTTATGTCACTAGAGGAGGAAAGAAGTATCTGATTACCTTCATAGACGATTATTCTAGATATTGTCATGTATACCTGTTGAAATCGAAAGATGAAGCATTCGAGACCTTTAAGATCTTCAAATCTAGAGTAGAAAATCAGTTAAGTCTGAAGATTAAGAGATTTAGAAGTGATAGAGGTGGGGAATACACTGCAACTGGGTTCAGAGAATTTTGTGCCTCCGAGGGCATAATTCTTGAAACTACTGCTCCCTACTCACCCCAATCAAACGGCATTGCTGAGCGTAAGAATAGGACATTAACAGAGATGTTGAACTCTATGTTACTTACAGCTGGTTTGCCAACCTCTTTCTGGGGAGAAGCAGTCTTAACTGCTAATCACATTCTAAATAGGGTGTCTCACTCTAAGCTCACTTCTACACCTTATGAGCTGTGGCACAGTCACTCTTGTAGATTTGATACTCTTAAGACTTGGGGCTGTATTGCTTATGTAAGAATACAAGACCTAAAGAGACCTAAGGTAGGACCTAGGACTACAACCTGTGTGTACCTAGGTAGTGCAGAGGATAGTGCAGTTGATAGGTTTCTGGATCTATCCACCTCCACAGTGGTAGAGTCTAGAGATGCTGTTTTCTTTGAAAACAAGTTTATCAAAGATCAAGGCTTAAATTTATCTGGGTCTACTGATTTGATTTCAGAATCTACTGTAGAACCTGAAGCTGGCCCCTCTGGCACTGCTCCACAACCTTCAGAGGTTGAACCTTTTCCTGTTAGAGTTTCTTCAAGAGAGAGAATCCCTAAGGACTTTGGTGAGAACTTTGTTACCTACCACTTAGAGGATGATCCATTTTCCTTCCAGGAAGCAATGAGATCAAGAGATTCGCTCATGTGGGCAGAAGCCATAGATGATGAAATGGACTCGCTGCTGCAGAACAACACTTGGCATCTAGTTGACCTGCCTAAAGGTGCTAAAGTACTGGGATGCAAGTGGGTTTTGAAGAAGAAGATGAATAGTGACGGGACAATAGCTAGATTCAAAGCACGTCTGGTAGCTAAGGGCTATAAGCAACAAGGGGGAATAGACTACTTTGATGTTTATTCACCTGTGTGTCACCTGTCAACTATAAGAATTCTCTTAGCTTTAGCGTCTATCGAGAACTTCATAGTCCATCAGATGGATGTAAAGACAGCCTTCTTAAATGGAGAGCTAAATGAAGAAATCTATATGGCACAACCTGAAGGTTATGTCCAGAAAGATTTACAGAATAAGGTGTGCAAACTAGATAAGTCAATCTATGGGCTCAAGCAAGCGCCTAAGATGTGGCACCTTAAATTTGAAAAAGTGGTAAAGAGCTATGGGTTTCAATCCAGTTATTCTGATAAATGCCTTTATCATCGTTCTGTGTCGAATAAGACCGTCATCATATGTCTCTATGTGGATGATATGTTGATTTTGGGGTCGGATCTTTCTGCAGTGAGTGATATAAAATCCACTCTAGCAAAAGAATTTGATATGAAGGACCTTGGTCCTGTAGATACCCTTCTAGGTATGAAAGTTAGTAAAGATAAGCGTGGGTTTACCCTTAGTCAAGCTCATTACGTTGAGCAACTACTTTCTACCTGGGGTTATAAAGATTGTAGGCCTGTAGAGACACCATTTGATCATAATGTCAAATTGAGTCCGAATGTCGGGACCAGTGTTGATCAAGAAAATTATTCTAGAATAATCGGTAGTCTCATGTATGCCACAAGTTGTACGAGACCAGACATTGCTTTTTCTGTGGGCATGCTGAGTCGTTTCACCAGTAATCCAAGCAAAGAGCATTGGAATGCCTTAGATAGACTGATGAGATATCTGAAAGGAACCAAAAATCATGCTTTGTGCTATACTGGCCATCCTCCTACAGTGGATGGATTTTCTGATGCCTCATGGTGTTCAGAAATTAGTAATAGTAAGTCCACAAGTGGATACATATTCACGTTGGGTGGAGCTGCTATAACCTGGAAATCCAAAAGACAGACTTGCATAGCTTTGTCGTCTATGGAAGCAGAATTGTTTGCCTTAGCTTCAGCTGGTGAAGAGGCAGACTGGATCAGAAATTTAATTCTGGATGTTCCCTTATCTAGATTACAAGTCAATTCTTTGAACTTGTATTGTGATAATCAAGCAGCTGTCCAAGTCGTTAAAAATGCTCTCTACAACACTAAGAGGAGACATGTACGACTGAGACATGCTCTGTTGAATTATTTGAAGGAACAAGGAGTTATCACTTTGATCGATGTGCGATCGAAAGATAACTTAGTTGATCCACTGACGAAAGGAATGCCTAAAGATCGATTGATCAAAACAGTGGGGGAAATGAGACTAAAGGTGATTTAGCTCAGCCTTAGTTTAATGTTTTGATGCTTTTCAGATTTTCCTTTGTCATTTAGTAGCGTATTGTGTCTCGCTGATGCTCGTAGTTGCTGATCTGGTATCTGGTGAGTTGTTTCATTCCAATCCTGATGCTTATAACTCAACCTAGATTCTCTTTCTTACTTGGGAAGAAAGTGTTATTCCAAGTTTTGATAACACAATCTAACTAGGTTTGATTCTTCTCTTGTTAAATAGTGTCATTCCAAATTCTGATGATATCTGGTTTAACTTTAGGAGAACAGTGACTGTGACATTCCAAACTGAAACACAAATATAGCTGAGTAGAGTAGAAGTCCATAATATCGTCTCCTGTGAAACAGATAATGGATTCTAAACCTGGAACATAAATACTCTGTGTAGGTGTTCTCCTTGCTTAATCATGTAGTACTAAGTTCTTATAGTAGAACTAGATACTTGTAATTTTCAAATGTTTGAATTCATTTTGACATGAAATTCTCTGTTTGAAATTTACAGGAGATGGAGCAGATGGAGGAGCATTTGCTGATGGGATCCTGATAAGGACGACCTGCTGGACATCTGAGGACGATGACAGTATCGAGTGTTATTTTCATTATGTTCTTGGTTTCTTGTATCTCTGTTTAGAGTTGTTATTTCCTACTTTCATGTTTATTTTGGACTATTATGTGTGGTGACTAGTAGACACTTTGATGTGCTGGATTATGTGCTACTGTCTTATCCTTATAGATTGTGATGCTGCTTTGAATTTCATTATATTCTTATGCCTGCATACAAATCTTCTTTTAGTCTGATATTGTTTAACATGTTTGCGACACCGATGTGAATGATTCATGTGTGTTTGAACATTGCACTAACCACCTATATCGAAGTCGGGTCTACGGCGGACATAGGAGGAGATTGTTGAGGATTTCGTGTATGTCCGCACGTGTCGTGACTGACCCGATAAGGACTTGTAGGTTCCGTGTCGTCCTAGGGCATCGCTCTACGCTGGAGGTACTATAAATACCTATTCCATACTTGATAGTGTATTCGTAGAATACTTTGAGCGAAGCCGCCCCAACATTTTTTAGATGAGGTTGGGCGTTCACGAACTACGGTTCATGACCACCGTATTCACGACCGCCGCCACCGCGCCAAACGAAGCCTTTATCTGTGGCCTGCGGGAGCATAAAATAAACTCGTTTGGTAGGGCGGCGGCGGCTGGAAACTGGCGTCTGGGACCGGAGGGGTAGGGCTGCGGTTGGAAGCTCGAGTATTTCGGCGTTCCGCAGAGGTAGGGCGGGAGCAAACTCCACGGCGCGAGCTCCACTCGCATTTGGTTTCCCGCCTTGCGGCGGCGGCTGCTCCCGCACCGGCGTCCCGCCGACGCCGTCTATCCAAACGAAGCCTTTAATCTATATATACGTTGATGTTTTGAATTTCTAATATTTTAAATGTTACAATAGTAACACAAGGGATGAATATAATGTAATATAATGAATGATTTACATACTCTCCTGAATTGAGATTCGAAAAATTCCACAACTCTCCTTAATTTATTCAATACCTTCAATATTGTAATATAATGATGACAACTAGGCTAAGGTGGTTGGAAAATTACTGAATGAGCAGCTACATAAGTTTCACAATATATTTAGATTGTCGCGCTCAATGTGTATTTATTTACTTAGGAGACTTGAGAACAGATATCAAATATGATGAATGTTGATGGGGTTACTCTTAGGGTCTGTTCATTTCAACGGAATTGTCTTTCTGGAATTTATTTTTCGACGAAAATCAATATCTACAGAAATTGGCTTTGTACAGAATTCTAATTATGTTGTTTGGCAGTAAGATTAAATTCAATCAACAGAATTAGAATTGAGACACAAAAGTTGTTCGGCTAAATAATAGAATTGATATTAGAATTGACATTATACAATAATTTTATAAAACTCAAAATAGGTTTAAGCGCCGAACACATCAAATTGCATAATATGTTTTAAGATGCGTATTTTTCGCCCAAGCGCGGTTATTTTGCCCGGGTGCGCGTTTTTTGCCCGGTCGCACATTTTTCTCCATGACACGTGTTTTTCGCCCTGATGTGCATATTTTTTTACCACAAGACCGCGTTTTCGCCCGATCGTGAGTTATTCGGTCGGGAGTGCATTTTTTGGCATGAAAGTGCATTTTTTGTCCGGGAGCGCATTTTTTGCCCGGATGTGTGTTTTTTTCACTAGCGCGCACTTCTCTCCAGAGAGCGTGTTTTTTTTCACTGGCGCACACTTTTCTCTCGAGCGCGTGTTTTTCGGCCCAAGGGTGTGTTTTTGCGGCCCCAGAAAAAAACGCGTGATATGATGAAAAATGAGCGCCCGAGACGAAATAAACACGGTCTGGCGAAAATGTGCGCCCGGGCGAGAAACGCGTGCACGGGCAAAAATCTCGTGCCCATGCTAAAATCACGCGCAATAGCGAAAAACATGTTCCCGCGTCGAAAACGTGCTTCGGGGCGAAAAGTACGCACCCAAACGAAAAACGCGCGCCCGTGTGAAAAATGCGCACCCAGGTGAAAAACGCGCGCCCGGGAGAAAAAACTCGCGCCCATGCGAAAAATGGGCGACCTGGTGAAAAACGCGCGCCTAGGGAAAAACACGCGCTCGGGAGAAAAAATGCGCACCCGGAAGAAAAAAGCACGCCCGGGCGAAAAACGCGCGCCAAAGCGAAAAATATGTGCTTGTGCGAATAACGCGCACCCGGGTCGAATAATGAGTGATCGGAAGAAAAACGCGCTCCCATGCGAAAAATGTGCGCACGGGCGAAAAATGCTCGGCTAGCCGAAAAATGCGCTCCCGGGAGAAAAACGAGCGCCCGTGCAAAAAATGCACTCCTCGGGCGAAAAATGGGCTCCCGGGCAAAATACACGCGCCCAACGGAAAAAATGCGCGTCAAGCTGAAAAACGCACGGTCAGGCGAAAAACGCGCGTTTGACTGAAAAACGTTCGCTCTGGTCAAGAAACGTGCGCCTGGGTCGAAAAACGCGTGCCCGAATGAAAAATGCGCTCTCGGGCGAAAAACGCGCTCCCGGGCGAAAAATGAGCAAAAAATCGCTCTCTCGGGAGAAAAATGCCCGCCTGGGCGAAAACGAACGCCCGACAGAAAATGCGCCCGATCGAAAAATATGCGTCCGACCAAAAAACACACGCCCTGGCTAAAAACGTGCGCCTATACCGAAAAACTTCGGCGAAAACACTCGATTATGCGGAAAACTCATTGGCGGAGGTAAGAATTGGGAATTTGATTTTTTAGTTCAAAGTCAAAGCCAAAGATTTTCACATAAAAGCTAATATCCACGTAAATTCCGCTGCGCCGAACATTAGAATTGGATTTCTAAGCGCTAATGCCAATTTCAGAAAGTCAATTCTGTCCAAACGAACAGACCCTTATAGATTTTTTAGTCAAATAGGAAGGACTTCGACCGAAACTCTCAAGCAACCCGACTCGACCGAGTGAGTCGCGCTCTCTCGAAGTGTCCCCAAAACCGCCCAAGCGGAAGCCTGCAAGGCACCGCACGAGGCGACGCGGGTGCGCACTGCACCCAGCTCTCGCCCACGGCCGGCGCGAGCGATCGGCCCGCGCGCGCACGTGTGGCCCGCGAGCTACCGCAACCTCCGGCCGCCATCAGTCAGAAGTAAACAAAGAAGCAATAACACTGTGCGTTTTAGCGTGGAAAACCAAGAAAGGGTAAACAACCATGTGGTCGGTACGGTGTCGGGCCGAAATCCACTATGTTCATTGATGTTACAAGCGTTTGAGTTCCCGAGAGGGTGACATGTCACCTCTCCGTCGTTTACAAGCTTTAAATGCAGAAAAAGAAGGAAAAATGACTTAACTCCACAGAGCTTTGGCGAGAGCGTCCACGAGTGCATTTTTCATGTCTTCTCATGCGTCTGCTGATGCGTCCACGTGAGCGTTGAGCTCGAGCAGAGAGAATTCAGAGCGAAGGAATGATCTAAGTCTCACGTCATCGTCGAAAAATCACAAAGTTCTCTCTTGTCTCTTGGATTGCTCCCCTTCAAGTGAAGGCCTGAGGGCTTTTTTATAGCTTTCATATAGGGACGTGCTGCTAATTGCGTCTGGCTGGATTTAGAGTTGACGAATGATGTTGCTTAGTTACGGTCACCTGGATCACCAAGTTTTTCGAAAATGACAAACATTTCCCCCGGGCGGCCCGGGCAAGTTGCCCGATGGCGATGGCGTCCGGAGGCGGCGTAGGCAGCCAGAGGCGTTCAGAGGCAGTCAGAGGCGTTCGGAGGTGGCGACATGCGCGTGCGGGCCGCGCGCGCTAGATCTGCGTGCGTGCGCTGGCTGGGCACGCGCGAGAGCCATGCGCGCGCACACGCTGGCTGGGCACACACACTGGCTGGGCGCGAGCGAGAGCCATGCGCGCGCACACGCTGGATGGGCGCACACACGCACTGGCCGTGCGCCGTGCGATGGTCGCACGCGCGCGCTGGGTGCGGCGCGCTGGGTGCGACGCGCACCCGCGTCGCCTCGTGTGATGCCTGACGGGCTTCCGCTTGGGCGTGTGCATGCAGTTTTGGGACCCTTCGGGCGCACGCGACTCACTCGGTTGGGTCGACTTGATTGAGCGTTTCGATCGAAGTTCTTCCGGTTTGAAACAAAAATCTTTAGGGGGAACCCCTTTAAATGCCCCCAAATTTTCGCGGGTCATGATCCGCGAAGCGACGAGCCCGACAATTTTAAATATAACCATATTGTTTTTTAGTTGTGGACCACGAACATGTTAACATGTGTGCATGTCGATTTATTATTCGTTTGCGGTGTGAAACATTCTTTCTGTTAAGCCTGGAGACGCATGATGATCACTTGGAGCCACTTGGCGTTAGCCTTGCGAGATGAATTTCCCACATCCGATGTTGGACGATAATTTACTCATGTATTGCCTTTGCTCGTCACGTAGCCCTTACGACATTCTTTGGGATTACAACGATGCTCTCCTGTTCGAGCCACGTGTATTATGATGGTTTCGAAGTGTTTTGTTTATGCCACGTTCCTTTTGTTTTGTTTATGCCACGTTCCTTTTGTATGAACGTGTGTGCTTGATGTCCGGCGCCAGCTTCAGCGGTCGCCATTAGGCGTTAGTGTCGTGGACAGATGCTTGAACGTGATGTTGAGGAATGTCTGCCCCTTTCCTTGGTGACGCGAAAGGACTTGGGGGTCCGTTCCTATTGGAATCCGTAAGTGGATTCATGGCTTGCTTTCGTAGAAGGACTTGTCATCTCGCTCCCGCGCTGTAGGGCATCTCACACCCACGTTGCAGGACATCTCGCTCGCACGCTGCAGGGCATCTCCAGGCTCTAGTGATTTATGATATCGAGAGGTACTGCTCTCTGCTTTAAAATCGTTGCAAAGATAGTTAACCAAATATTCTCATAAATATCATTCTAAATATCTGTCACGACATACATAGGAAATCAAAATACAAGACTTCTTCTCTCTAAACTAATGAAAAGTACTTTTAGAGAATTAGGTTTCATTTTTTGTTAGAGTTTTTATTTGCTTTCAAATCACTATATTCGGTCTACTTGGATTTAAAGAAAAAGTTAAACTGGTACTTGTAAACGTTAGATTAGTCACTTTTCTGTGAGAACGTTCTTTACTATCATTTATTACTTGATCCGACACGTGCACGTGCGTATATCTATTTTTTGCGTATCAAGTTTTTGGCTGCTGCCGGGGAAGTGTAAACTAATTTAACTTCTTCTTACATTATTATTAATCCTGAGTATTTGAAGCTCAAGTATTTTTTTTTATTTGAGAAATTAATTATGAAGTTGTCTTCTTTTTAATTCCATTTTCATTGTTATTTTAATTTTTTTATGCATGCCTCCATAGTGGTTTTGTATTTGTACAGTTAGTTTATGCATCATTTCAATTTGTGAATCCACTCCTGCAATATCATATTTTTTTACTCTCAATGTCGATAGTGTGGGTCTTATAATCATAATAGTAATAAATGTTATACAGGAGACGACTGTGGTTATACATCATATGACTCACCTTATGGAGCACTAATACCCTATGATACGCCATATGACGAGACTAATTCTTATAATTATGCACATCTACATCAAGTATCGTTCTTTTATTTCAGCCCGACCCCTCAAAGGCCGAGAGGAAATGAGAAACAATGCATGTTCTGTCGTAGCACCGACAACACATTAAAAGATTGCACTGCATTTTAACGTCAAAAGGAGGAGGATGATGAGCCGAATATTCAAATTATCTCGTCCTCTTCTCATTCTGGCGTCCTTCCACCTCTGATGATATATACACAACACCACCTTGTCAATGAGGACTGTTGTGGATATTTCTATCATAGTATTTAATGATCGGTGCAATGACATGGTGGAACCTCTTCTCCCTACGCATTCATCATCTCTTTTGGATTCACCCCGGGAGAAACCAATCCATATATTCTCTGATATTGTGTTTGATGCAGTTCCTCCATTGCATAAACTGTCTACACCCATTTCCGCCGATCCTGCTATAGCCATTCAGCCGGGCAAGGTTAAAAGATTGTAGTTGAGTCGTAAAGGTTCGACAAGGGCATCTCACCAGTTGAGGAAGTATCCGCTTCCTCACTCGTTGATGATGCTCATGTCGCTTGCGTGACTCATATACCCTCCAATATCTCACCCCCGCCTTGGATGTCGACAATGGTGAACGAGATTTAGAGTCTGTTGGGAGTGAGACCGGGACCACTCTCCCGATTTTTAATTATTTATGTTTTTCTTCTAATTTATTTCCTAAACCCCCTTCGCCATCTAAGTCTATGCAGGTTGATGAGTCGCAGGTGCATCAGGAGAATAGGGAGCAACAAGCTCAATTTGATGAGGTGAGCATCCTCTTTTGTGAGGAGGTTGATCCTTCCTCCGTCAAGGCAGCTCCACTTATTGCTTTCTCCCAAAGTATTGTCTTTGTGGACGAGGACACCTTGCTAGACAAGGATAAATATTTTGATGAGATTGGTGAGGAGCAGACCTCCTCCTCTTCTTACTTTCTATTTCCCTTACCTGTGTGAAGTTCAGGTATTACTATTCAGGAGAGGGAGTAACTGTGTTATCTCCGTATCGGTACTCGTTACCGCAACAGATATTAAGACATTTACTTGTTCACTTTATCTTTCACAGACCAATAAGCTAGAATATTTTTAAGGCCTGAAGTAATGCTGATGAGATGCTTGATTAAAATTTTCTTTTCTTAAATATGATATATCGTATGCATACTTTAAGTGATATCTTTGGTAGGAACTAGCAAATGAATAAGTGTGGGGTGGAATAACCTCTATCAAATGAGTGAAGAATAATCTATTAAATATTAATTTGAAGAGCTTTATTCTTGTCATCCTTAATAAGTAATCTATTCAAGTTATTCAATTTGAATTGATCGGTTGGCTAGTCAATCCTAATAGTTCCGATTATGATTTTGAAGTTAGTAAGATATATATGTTAAAGCTCTCTTAAGTATTTCTTTTATGCACTATATTCTTTGAAAGAGTTTGCTTTCTAACAAAAAATTTTATTGACTCTAAACATAATGGCGGAAGGGTGAACAAGAACTGAGTCAATGATGAAGCCAAGACGTTGAGAGTAGGTAATTTTTTTGAATCATTTCGCATTATAAAACCTACATTTGTTCTTGATCATTCATTTCCCTTTGAGCTTTAGCCTTTTCATTTTGATACTTATTATTCCATGCATAATTTCCCTACATTCTTATTACTAGGTGTGGTGTATCTTAGTAAACTTTTCATTTATGAGCGTTTATATATGTCATAGTGATATGTAGCCCAAATATATGTACTTATACCTGGAATGATCTCAACTATGAAATATATATATATAAGCGTTTATATATGTCATAGTGATATGTGGCTCAAGTATGTGTACATATATCTGGAATGATCCCAACTATGAAGCATAAAACAAAAAAAAATATTGATATGAGAATTTGAGACCAAATATGTGAAATGCTGTTTGAGAATTAAACCTCGTAATATTAAAAGTTATTAAGATTATTAACTAGGGAAATACCATTTTACTATAAAAACTTAACCATGAATTTCTAACCATGCCAAAGTCAATCCTTATGATTTTCTTTCAATTGAACTACTAAACTCTTATGGATGCTAAATCAAAGTTTCAGCTTATTCTTATCCTTTCCTATTGATGTGAAAGTCCAATGAGAAAAGTGCATGTGATTAAATAATTTTAAAGAATAGCACACACACAACAATAGAAATCTTAATTAAGCTTTATATTTTATCAAATTAATGGATTCGTGAATGTTTGAAATCTTAATGATTGATAAGTTTATCAGTTGATTAATGTGAATCTCTTAAGTAAGTTTTGATTAATTATTTTCAATAGAAGGGTCATTCAAATTTATATTTTGATAGATATCTCTTAGTTCAATTTATTGATATGAATCATCTTTGCTAGGTATGAGCAAATAGCTAAGTGTAGGGGTGTGATAACTTCTCAAAAAGAAGTTATTTAGATCCATAAATTTAATCTTATGTCTAATATATTTGATAAATATGAATTTAAATAAGTGAAATGTGATTAATTTTATATTAGGTCTAAGTTTGGGTATTATCGTCATTTTTTTATAATTTTATTGTAGAAATGTTGAAGAATCCAACTTGAAGAATTGGAGATAAAACGTATTTCAAGTCTGGAAAATATGTTGCAACAATTTTACAACAAATTAAGTGCTGTTTTTGCGCAAGAAATAAGTTCAAAAAATTTGTTGTTGCAACAAATCGGCAGTTACGAATTTTGAAACCCGAAAATTTTAAAATTGGAAGTTACGAAAATGAAAGGAGGCCTTGATTTAGAAGAGTTGAGATGTCATATAGGGACGGACAATCATAAATACGCCAGGGGAGCGATTTCCATAAGGGAGAGGGCATTTTTTTTCCATATAGAGAGATGGATTTCCATCCAGATCTAGAGAAGGCACCGGGTTGGGATTGAAGAGGAGGAACTTGCAAAAATCTTGAAGGAGATTTCCTGCAGCGCTTAGCACTTTGAGCCATATTTTGTAAGATCTTTCTTATTGTGTTGTGTGTTTCTATAGTCATGAACTAAATTTTTGAGTCTTGTATGATGAGAGTGCTATGATTTGTTGTGATGTTGAACTATCATACTTCATCATGAGTATTTGATGAATTATCATTATTGAATTTTTATCATAATATCGAAACTTTCGGCCGAAGTTTTCATCGTTTTGCCGCGCTTTATAATTCGTGAAATGAGTTGCGTAAGTATATCATCAACTCAATATGGCATAGACGGGAGAGAGATCTTACAAAGTATTCTCATAAATATCATTCTAAGGATTCATCACAACTGACATATGAAATCAAAATACAAGACTTCTTCTCTCAACTAATAAAAAGTACTTTTAGAGAATTAAGTTACATTTTTTGTTAGAGTTTTATTTGCTTTCAAATCACTCTATTCGATCTACTTGGATTTAAAGAAAATGTTAAATTGGTACTTACAAACATTAAATTAGTCACTTCTCTGTGGGAACGATCTTTACTATCGATCATTACATTACTTGATTCGACACGTGCACTTGCGTATATCTATTTTTTACGGTGCGTGCACACGACAAAAGCGTGCCCACGAACAACGCGTCTTCGCGCGGCCGGCGTGCGGACGCCACTTCGCCCGCCTCCGCCCGCCATCGCCGCTGGGCAACTTGCCCGGACAGCCGGGGGGGGGGGGCATGTTCGTCATTTTGGTGATTCAGGCGAGACCGAAATCGAGTAGCGTCATTCGCTAACTCTAGATCCAGTCAGGCGCAATTATCAGCACGTCCTTTCAAGAAAGCTATAAAAAGCCCTTCAGACATTCACTTGAAGGGGAGCAATCCAAGAGACAAGACAGAGCTCTGTGATTTTCCGGCAAAGACGTGTGACTTAGATCGTTTCTTCGCTCTGAATTTCCTCTTCTCGCTCTCAAGCCTGTTCGTGCACAACGCTCACATGGATGCATCAGCAGACGTAAGAAAAGACTTGGAAGAACACACTCGTGGACACTCTCGCCAAAGCTCTGTGGACTATCATTTTCTGCATTTAAAGTTTGTAAACGAAGATGTGGTTTGTCACCCTCCAGGGAGCTCAAATATTTGTAATCAAATCACGATTCCCCCGGCCGCCACCGGTTGGAGCCACTATCAGCTCCGGTGAACCACCGACAACCATCTTCGTTGTAAAAGAAGGCTCTCGTCGAGGTCACACGTGTATGCTTGTTATTGGTTCGGTGTGCATGCCCCCTAGGCCCCTAGACACTGGTAAGAAAAATGATTTGAACTAGTTATATCTTAGCCGTAGGATCCAATCCACTTAAATCCTATCCACATGGTTATCTTATGTTAATATGCTAACAATCATTGATTTTTCTTTAAGATATGACTCAAGATCAATTCGGAGTGGGGCTGACCCTCCCTGTGATGTGGCTGACACTGAAACGTTCGATTTTCTTTAAGATATGTGCAAGCTCAATCATATTGTTTAAATGGGCTATTATGAAATCTGCGAGTAATGGTTTTATTTTATCAAAATAGCTTGCAAACAATTTCATGGAAGTTATAGTCAACATTCAGACTAATAATTGTCATAATTGAAATCTATCCATATCTAAAATTTGTAATTATTTGATAGACTTAGGCTTTGTTTACCGCGGTCGTGAACGCGGTGGTAATGAACCGTCGTTCGTGAACGCCTGACCTCACCAAAGGAAGTTCATCCACTTTTATGTTCAAAACAAGTTTTATTATCTTGGTGGTGGTCGTAACCGTTGTCATGCCAAACACACATTCTATGACGCTGTCGTTTTTGTCAAAACTCACCGCGCCAAAAGTTGGGCAAATTTTTTTGGGGGTTTACTAATAACAAAATTATTTTCAAATAGTCGTTTTCAGATTTAATGATTTGTTAATAGTAAGACTTGCTAATAAGAGCGCTCTTTTTTTAATAGTTTTATTTTTTGACATTTTGTTTGATTTATTCATATTTAAACATGGATAACTAGTTTTCTTTTTGCATCAACTAAGGTAGCCCTGTTCAAAAAGCCCGCCCGGGCCGGTACCGGGCCTGACGGGCCCGGGCTTTTGTCACCTGGGCCTTGCTTTAGCCGGGCTCGGGCTCCAGCCCCAGCAGGGCGCCTGCCAAGGCCCCCAAGGCTGGGTCGGGCCCAGTCCGGGCCCGGTTAATAAATCCCGCCTATAGGGCCTATTTAGGCGGGATTTTATTAAAATTTCTCCTAAATATGCGGGATTTTAATTAAATAGGCGAGATTTAATTAAAATCCTGCCTCTTTAGGCGGTATTATCCCGCCTAGTGCTTGGTCTCGGTGCCAGGCCCAGGTAAAGCCCGGTGCCCGGGCTTAGGCGGGCCTGCCCCGGGCCGGGCTTTGGGTATATATGGGGGTCCTGTTGGGCCCCCATAGCCCGGCCTGGGCCCGGGGCGGGCTAGCCTGGGCTTTTTCCGGGCCGGCCCCCATGCTCAGTTTTTTTGAACACGTCTAAATTAAGGTAGGTAGATTCGCTCTATCTCAACTTCCGCGATGCAATTAACTAAGTCGTTTTCTTTTATACACGGTTTATTATTTGAAGATTATACTTTTGAAATCATGTTCCAAAACATTTATAATCATGTCAGCACGATTTCTGTCTGTGTAAAACTTGAGATTCTGAAATTGAGCCCATGAGGAATTTCATAATGAATTCTTAAACTCAACCATAGATTTGGAGAAAGTTTTCGAGAGAGGGGCTCATAGCTCAGCCTTAAGCTTAACATAATTTTCTAGTGCAATGACGCTTATATGCGTATACGATAGTAATAATAATAAGCGGCGAAAGAAAATAATTTCATTTTTACTTACTAAACAAGTATCTCATTTTCACCTATGTCTTGCTATCACAATCTCAACTTTGCAAAATATCTCTATGCAATGAAATATACAACTTAGCCTTAGACTTTCAACACACTTCGTTCTAAGAATATAATCGACGGAAGATAAAGACGTTTAACCTTCACAAGACTCTCAACCATGCATATAAGTATTTCTGACAGATGAAAGCTTGGACTCGAGTTGTAATAAAAAAATACAGTCGATCTTTCAACGCCGAAACTACTACATTGATTCTACTTTTTCAGTTTTTCTATATTTTTCAAGTTAGAAGTATAATTGTGATCTATTATTACATTGAGCTTATGCATCTCACTCCACTGGCTTGTAGAAAAGTTAATCGCGCTGCGATATTTTGATTTGTTTACAGTGTTGCTTGCTTGACTCAGTGTTCAAGAAAGACACAATACGGTAAATGCCATAAACGACACGCGACAATGACGGACGACGAAAAAAGGACGGTATTCCTTTAGTTGTAAATCCATATGCTAAAATCTCGGCTTGCCTCAGCATATCTTTAGTTGTAAATGAAAGGAAAGTTCCTCCATAAAGCAGTCCATGGTCACACGCATGTCCTGGGAGAATATGTAAATAAAAAAAGGTGATTGTTAACCGCAGTGCAGTTTTGGCTATCCGCACTCTATTTTGTATGAGTTATTACGTGTTTTTTGGAAATACGCCTTCTACATGCTTTTTTAGGAAAAGTGTTCAACACGAAAGTTGTAGATCTCGCCGAGATCTACAACTTTCGTGTTGAACACACTGTCCTAAAAAGGCATGTACAGGGTGTATTTCCAAAAAATTCGCTATAGTTACGCCCATGTTTCAATCAGGGCGGCAATACGTCTTGTGCATGTATTTTTAGGAAAAATGTTCAACACGTTTCCTAAAAATGCATGTACAAGACGTATTTCCAAAAGGCGCATAATAACTCATACAAATAAAGTGCGGATAGCCAAAAATGCAGTGCGGTTAACAATCCCCATAAAAAAATGACATTTAAAATAGTTATTTATATAGTATAAATATCAAATTATTGTTTTGTATATGCAAAAAAAGTTGAATAAGTGTGTGATGGTTTGAATGGGAGAAAAGGTGGTGCAGAGGTCAGCCTCAGCTTTAGAGATGCTAGTGCTTTCACTTTGGGTTTATTAATTATGCCCCCATCAGGGGAAAAGCCCCCGGGGGCATCAAACATGTACCGTAGTTTATTTAAGGAATTGTTAGAGGCACCGTAATTTTCGCTACTGATCGACATCATTTTGTTAAAGGCACCACACAATGCTAAAAAACATCACAAATTGTTATTTGCACCGCAATTAACAGAGCTCACCTCTCTGCCGCGTGATGGAAAACAATGTCTTTTTTTTTTCGCTCCTAAATTTTGATCCATGATGTCTTCTTCAGAACAGTATTATTCGTGAAACTTTCCAAGGCCTCGAGACTTGTTTCAGAGACGATCGAAGACTGCCAGGTTCGGCCGGCCGGCTGGCTCGGCGACGACTGGATGTGGCGGTTTCGACGTCAAGGAGGAGATCTGGTTGGAGAAGCCAGCGTCGTGGAAGAGGAATCGCAAAATGGGGCGGGGGAGACGTCGGGTAGGGTGCGAAAAGGCGGGTGCCAATAGTTATTTTTGGAGGTTTTTTACTTTAGGGTGCTATTTAAGTCAACATTGTGGTGTCAATAGTCAAAATTGTGATGTCCACAATAAATCCCTTTATTTATGCATTTATTGAGCCCTAGAGATTATAAATATTTAATTGACCGGCCCACATTTGTGGGAGACCCTCGAGTGCTATCATTTTGAGAAAACGATATAAAATGTGTATCGGGACAAAGGGCGAGACAATTACTAGTGGAGGACAGGAAGAGCGGGGAGAAGAACTAAAATAAAATAAAATAAAATAAATATGATTAAATTTCATTGTATATATCAAATTGAGTTATAAATTATCACATCATAAAACATTCTCTCTCTCTCTCTACATCATAAAACATTCTCTCTCTACATATATATTTATAAACATTCTCTCTCTACATCATAAAACATTCTCTCTCTCTCTATATATATTTATCATCAACATTCATGCAAATTGGGTCTATGTAACAAATAAGGCGTAATTTTAATTTCATTGATTATTACTCGAGGGGACAACGCAAATTTTCTCTTGCTCATTTGACTCTTGGAGGCTGCGGAGAATATTTTGTGGCATAGATTTCTTTTGTTTCTTGTACCCCTCTTTCGAGAGATTCATTCTTTCTTCTGGATCGGCATCAGACTTTTCTAGACGTCGGTATTTGTGTTTTTTTTCCTAAATACGCGATCACGATAGGATTCCTGCTCCAATCTTGTGATTCTCCTCCCATAACCCCTGCAACTCTCGTGGACGCCCACCGACCACCTCCGACCGTGCTGGTGATGGGATCGGCGCGCTGGGTCTACAATATCTCGTCCTATATATTCCTCGTCGCCATCGATTGGTGGCACGTACTCATCTGAGCATCCCATTGTGAGTCCTATCCACTTCCTTTTTTTCATGGTTTGAAAAGGAAAATGAGGTAATGCTTGTGTAGGAGGAAGATAATATTTTGAAGGTGTGTTGATCCTTTCTAAAATTTGAAGAGGAGAAGCACTCAAGGAAGAAGCTAGAGAGTAGGAGGAAATAAGCAATTACTTGAAAGATATAATTGGTATAAGAGTTGTTTTAGGTTGTTTATTACCATCAATGGCTGCAATTGATGGACTTGCTAATATCATGTGTAGTGGAAATGAAAGTAAAAAGATAAAACAAACAAAAAATCACAACACGGAAGACACAAATTTATGTGGTTCACCATAAAATGCGCTAAGTTCACGGGCAGCAATAGTTCGTTTTTCACTAGACCAAGAACAAAGGAGGTTATAGAAAGTGGACGGATTTTCAAATTTTTGAATGATCCAAACCCTAGAACGACGAGGAGTTTATAATATAACACTCCCTACGTTTACAAAATACCTCTAATAGTATAACTACCCCGAAAAAAGTTCGGTTAAGTCGTCGTAGTCTTTGGGTTAGAATTCGAATCATACAATTAACATTGTCTAATTAGTGAATGAAAAAAAAAGTATCTTACTCAAAATGATTTAACTGATAATATTTGTTATGCTTAAAGTTGTATATATTGTTGTTAGGGTTCTCTAGCACTCTAGGGGATTATGCCCATTGAGTAGGGCTACTTTTTGTCTGCAGAGAATTGTTGTCATACTTGGTTCAATTTTTGTTGATATGTTTGTCATGTTATTAATTATTTTGAGAAATTTGACTCCAAGGGTCATCATAGTTTTATCTCACCAAACAAATAAAATTACGTTCACACGGTTTTTTCAAACAGCACAACTCCGCTGATCATGACCACAATTTTCAACCACTGTGTTTATGACCACAATTTTCATTCGTTGCGTTCACGATCGCCGCCGCCGCAGCAAGCAGAGCCCAAGGGACCTGGTCGGAACACCGTGTCATCTTAACTAGGAAGAGATTTGTCAACTAGCTAGAGCATCGCCACTGGAGATACGAGGGATATCTCCACATCGCTAATTAACAACTAGAACATCGAGAGGAAAATTCAACAATAATCGCTATAATTAACTACGTGCGCCCACAGTACTTCTGCACCGAATGGTGTACGATAGGAGTTGTTGGGATTGGTGACACCTCATCGATCCGTGTGCCTAAGTATTTCCTGATTTGGAGGAGCCCTATTTTTGGAATGGTTTTCATTGGTCCTCCTTTCATGGCAGTTTTCTTTTATTCTGGTTTTGGGCTGCCATTAATGGCGTGGCTGCCATTAATGGCGTGGCTGCCATTAATTCTCTTCCTCCCAGATTTATGGCTATATATATTAAGAGAATAAAGCAATTAATGTGGAACCAAAAAAAATAAGAAGAGAAGTTGGGTGGCGTTTCATATTCTGCGGCCATGTGAGGAAGGAAGGTGAGCTGGTATCTCTTGGAGGTCGTGTTAGAGGCAGCGCGAGGTCTGGGCGGTGCTGCGGCAGGCGGCGTTAGGCTCAGGCCGGAGCCTCCGTGGGAGGCAGTAGGCGCAGCGAAGGCGAGGCGGCGCTCCAGGCGGTTCGCGGCGGAGGCGGCTCCAGTGCACCCAGGCGGCTTCAGTTTTGGTTCCGGCCGGTCCTCAGGTGGAGGATCAGTGGCGGCAGCTTGTCCCGGTCCAGGCGGGATCGGGTGGAGACGGGGTTGTCCAGCGGCAGTAGCTCCAGTGCTCTCCAAGCGAGGCGGCGGCCTCAGGCTCGAGCGTGCGGAGGATCCAGGAGGTAGCATCAGAGAGTCAGCGGCGGCATCTGGCCGGCCGGTTTTGCAGTGGAGGATCCAGGAGGCAGCACAGCGGTTGGCAGCGTGCGGCGGATCCAGGAAGAAGGCAGGGGGGATATTGCTCGGCGATATCAGTGTCGGAATTCTGGCAGCGTTCTTCTTCAGTTTTTTTTTTGGTTCCACATTAATTACTTTATTCTCTTAATATATATAGCCATAAATCTGGGAGGAAGAGAATTAATGGCAGCCACGCCATTAATGGCAGCCACGCCATTAATGGCAGTCACGCCATTAATGGCAGCCCAAAACCAGAATAAAAGAAAACTGCCATGAAAGGAGGACCAATGAAAACCATTCCAAAAATAGGGCTCCTCCAAATCAGGAAATACTTAGGCACACGGATCGGTGAGGTGTCACAAATCCCAACAATCTCCACCTTGGCGCACACCAACGTGCTTTATTCTTGCACGATAGACCGGGTCTATTGCAAGACGACTCGCACTCAGACTTTCACTGTGCAACTCCACCTTCTCCTGAGTGATCCTAAGTTCCTTGGTGGGACCTTTGAGCCGGATGACTCCCTTTGCGGTGTCTGGGCACTCCTGAGATGACTCTTTGCCCTTCTTCTCTACGACTGCGGAGATTTTGCCTTCGCCAAGGCCTTTCCTCTGCGCGCACTCCCTCCAAGACTTGCCGTCGTACTTGGGAATTTCAAATCTTGCTGCCATTATAATTGCTCAACGGGGTCCGAAGGGTCGAACCTAGCTTTGATACCAATTGTTATGAAATCGGATCGAGTTAAGCCGCGGTAGCGCAACGGAATTTCACGAATGAGCAAGAACCAGTATCGCGCAAAATAAAATACGGAACGAGATTCTAGCATACACAGACGACAAAATAAATTTACGTGGTTCGGAGTATGGGACTCATACTCCACGGGGAGAGCGCGCCGGACAAATCCACTAATAACCAAAAGGAGTTACAAGAGTACAAATTGAAATAATTCAAAACAAACCGAGAACAGAACTTCTTCTGAAGCTATCGCCGAGGATGTCGCCGGAGATGCCGCCGCTATCTCGGCCAGATGCCGATCCCGCCTGGACTGACCAGAGTTGCCGCCGCTAGCTCGGCCAGATGCCGATCCCGCCTGGACCGACCGGAGTTGCCGCCGCTAGCACGACCGGATGCCGATCCCGCCTGGACCGACCGAATTCGCCGCCGCTAACTTCCGCACGCCTGGACCACCGCCCTGCTGCCGCCGCTCTCACCGGAACCAAGTTCCGCGGCTGTCGCCGGCCTGGATCACACTGAGGGCCTCCGCCGCAGTTGAAGAACTCCTGGAGCCACCGCTGCCGCCGTCCGCTGCTTTCACCTGAAACAGCCCGAAAAGCTCCCTTGGCCTGAGGCCGCCTGTCGCCGCTGGACAGAGCCGCCGCCTCCTTGCCGCCGAGCTACTGGCGCCGCTGCTGCCGCTCACCTCTCTCAACTGCCTCCTCCCTCCTGCGAAATTTGCTTGGCGTGTGATCAACCGGATGGGGCAATCCCCATATATATAGGCAGAAGATATCAACCCCATTAAAGGAGATATCAATTTAATTAGGGGAGTGTCATAATTAGGATCGGCCAAATAAGAAAGGCCACCCGGCTAAATAAGGAGATTTAGAATCCCCCTTAATTAATATTCCTATAATAGGACTCCTCTCAATAGGAAACAATGGCCTCCCATGGATCGATGAGGTGGCATGATCTCAACGATCCGAGCACACGGATTAGTGAGGTGTCACAAATCCAACAAGGAGTGTACGTAGAAGACTGCGAAGAGCGCGCCCGCGCGTAGATCCCAAGAGCGAACATGTGCGCGTAGTTCCTCAGAGCGCGTCCTTCCGCACAAAAGACCCTCATAATCAGTGCAAAAGGAACGGCGACATGTCACCATTGCAAAAAAAAAATTGCACACAAATATTATCTAGCGGATTGTTTGAACTGCGCCAAATCTCGCTGTCTTTTCCTTTCAGATTTTCCACTCGTTGCAATGAAGTGGAAGGGCAAATTTTAATTATCATGAATGAAGGCTCCTATAAGGGCTAAATGAATGGACGGATGGACAGTTAGCACTTGTCCAAAATATCTTGGTCTCCCATTTCTTTTAATATTTGTGGGAGACTTGTCAATTAGCCTTGATTTTGATATATATATTTGTTCTCTTAGAAATGGTGTTCTCAAACAAGTGGTTTTATTTTAAAAAAAAAATATATTTTTTTCTGAGTTTTTCAAATAAAAATAGTATATTCGTCTCTCGTTTAGGTATATGTTCGGAGACGCGTGAGCTAAGGATGACCGATTCTACCGATTCTGAAGAGTTTTCAGGCTATATTAATTAGGACGGGGATCTTCACTATTTGGGACCTTTAATGGTCCGGATCGATTTTCATTTATCCAAGGGTGTGAAATATTGTCTTTATGAAAAAAAAAGCTTACGTAACACTCAGGCAAGAATAAAAATGCACCGCAAAAAGGATAGTATAAATTTGACTTCAAATGAAGAGGATCGCAATTCCGTGCATGTATGCTTGTTTGAGCTCAGGCAGTTGTAAGTTTTGAAATATGATACAAGTTGATTAATCCATTAAAACTAGGGTTAATCACCGGGACCTCCGGAGTTTGTGTACCCTACATCTTTCAAAATTATATTTACCTCCCCTTTCCTTGGTTTACAAAAATGTCCCTTCTATTAGAAATATGGATGGAAAATGATAAAATCAGCAAAATTAAGTTATGATATTTTAATTTTATCCTTTTATAATGATTATAGATTCATTATAAAGATAAAATGTAACGCATCCTGTTGAGTTTTGAAGTGAGATAACGCCCGGCGTTAGAGTCAACGCCGACGTTAGCTAGGCTTCTAGAAGGCCTCCCCTTTCTCTATAAATAGGAGGGACACCCCCCTTCAAAGATATGCATTCTGAAAGGTTCGAGTATCCTCAACTTTGAGCGAGTTAGAGATACCAGAGTGCTATCTGGTGAGCAGCGAACTTGGAGTAAGTTCGGCAAGCGACCTAGGGAGAGTTACCTACTCGCGTGTTAACTCGGGGCGTTAGGAGCTAACGCGGGGCGTTGAGTGTGGCGAGTAGCGAGCTTCGTCTAGTGGCGACTAGGGAGCTAAGGAGTGCGAGCAGCGAGCTTGCGAGGAGCAGAGCTAACGCTGGGCGTTAGCGTTAACGCCGGCAGTAGCGAGGAGCGAGTATCACCTACGCGGTGTGCTCCGGAGGAGAAGCGGACCTTGTCCGTGACCAGTTCTTTTACTTCATTGGCTGTCGTGAATCAAGTTGGATGTAACTTGTATTCAGCCCTGTCCATTTGTAGCTAGCTGCCGAGTATTATTATTGTGAAAGCTTGTGTTCATTTCTTGATGTCCTTATTCTCCTGTTGGTTGACGTGTTCGTCCGACTACAAAATATTTCACACATCCTTTTCAATGTAGAGTTATACAAAGGATAAAATTAGAATATCATAAAATAATTTGGCACATTTTGATCGCTTTTCATCTATATTTCTAAAGAAAAAGGTCATTTCTTTCAATGTAGAGTCATTACGAGGGGTAAAATTAAATATCATAAAATAGTTTTGCTTGATTTTATTATTTTCCATCCATAATATTTCTAACTAATGTAAGGGGCATTTTTGTAAACTATGGAAACTTAGAGGGGAGATAAATGTAATTTCGAAAGAGAGAGGGGTGCAACCTGTAATTATGCAAACTCCCAGGGGAGGTCCCTGTAATTAACCCTTAAAGTTATTTAAATGATGGAAGATTATTAGATAAAATAATACAAACTTACACTTTATAAAAGATGTGACAAATCTAAATTAAACAATAACTTCCACTAATTGGGGTGAGCATCTCCTGAAGCATCGGGAAGACGCCGGTGATGTATGGTTGGTCGGATGTGGCCGACTACCCGTGGAGGGCCATAGGAGGCCCCCACCGGTGCTGCGGTCATCAAAAACTTTTGGCTATCACAAACCAAGCTATTAGGGCTCTGAATGGGTTTTCTCAAACAATCAGTGCATGAACCTTAGATCTAGGACCAAGAGAGGAGGGATTGGACCGCTTGGGGTGCAACATTTTTGATGGGTTTCCCCAAAATTTCAAAGTTGTCAGATTGGACTGATAAGACCACGATAGTGTCCGACCGGCTTGCCGAGATGATTCAAATGTGTCCAATTTCGCGTGATTCCAAATCTGTTTGACCACTTAAACGACCCCCGGAGCGGTCCAAGGGAAAACCGGCCCGAGACGGCTGACTAGCCCGAACATGCCTTGGCTCGTCTCCTCTTTACTCACGCTGCATGAGGCGCAACAGGAGGGGCGGCGGCCACCGCCTCCACCCATAATTTTGGTTGCCAATCGGTTATGGTGCCTCCTTTCACAGGCGGGCCTATTATAGGCCGAGTGTGGGCAGCCGCCCACACTCAATTTCATTTCTCGGAAATAGGGGTATGCTCTCGTCGATACCGCGACTCATCCAATCCTTCACCGCGCTCCTTGCTCGACGAAAACCTAGGCGACTCCTCCCGTCCACCTCCGCGCTCCCGCAGCGCTCAACGAAAATCCAAAGCGACTCCTCCTCCGGGTTCGACGAATGCAGGTCGCGATTCCACCTCCAGGATCGACGAACGCAGGCCGCGACCGACGACTACTCTGGGCGCGACTCCTCTGCACGACAATTGCATGACTGTCGATTACCGACTGGTATGTAATGTTGATAATTTCTTGATTTTCTCCGGTTCTTCTTCTTCCCAATCAGCGATTTCAGTTCTTCCTGATTTCAAAGTTCAAACTAAATTTATAATTTCTTCCAATTCTTGATTTGATTTTTCAGTTCTTCACTGCAGGAATAAATTCGACTGATTCCTGGTTTCCTGAAGAGATTCGAATCGTGAAGTGCTTTGATATCCAGATTTTTGCCCCTCTTGGTAATCGTGAAGAGCTTTGATTTCCATATTTTAGATAAGAACTTATTACAAATGAACTGAAATGATTTTTTAGATATGACTTTAGTGAAAAAATATTTGCAGCCTGAAAACTACTCTGAAAGTGCACAATGTGTCTGAGTATTTTCTAGAGAGGGGGTGAATAAAGTTTTTAAAACTTTTGTCATAATATGCACACACAATAAAAACAACTAAGTACTATGCAATCATCAACACCAATACAGAATAAAGTAATCACAGAAAAGTAGAAAAGCCACACAAAAAAATAGAAAAGCCACACAGAAGATACAATTTTTATAATGGTTCTCCAAAATGTGGGTAGTTCACTCTTCTACCACCTTGGTAGGATTGCGCTATAAGTGCATGAGTCCTTTGATAAGGAGACTCTTAGAACCAACACTGAGTTTTTTGATAAGGAGACTCTTAGAACCACTCACTGAGTCTTTTGATAAGGAGACTCTTAAAACCACTGAGTGTTTTGCTAAGGAGACTCTTAGAACCAACTGAATCTTTTAGAGAGGGATTCTTAGGACTCTTTAACAGTTACAGAATACGAGAAAGAAGTAAGAAAGAAGAAGAAGACTGAGATTCTGCAGTATGAATCCTATAGCAGTTATCACACTGGATGCTGTGTTTTGGTGTTCTTCGGGATCTTTATATGATGAACTCTTGCTAGTGTAGAGAAGAATGCAAGGGTTAAATGTTTGTGATCCTGTTAATCTCTGTACTCTTGTTGGCTTGCTGCTGTGAGATGTAGAAGAAGAAACATCAGTCTTGTATTTCTGTACAGAGAAGTTCTTCTTTTCTTGTCCGAGAGAACTTGAGGAAGAAGAAGAAGACAGAAAGGAATTCCTAAATTGTTTTCTCTGTGTCGCCTCATCAGCATAATTATTCTCTGACCATTAATGTTTGAATTTCTTTTTTCTTCTGGTCTGACTTTAGAAGGAAAGTCCATTGGACAATAAATGTTTCCTTCTATTTCTATTCTCGACTCGTCAAGTCTGATTTGAATAACTTCCAAGAATGTCTTTGTTGTTTCTCTGGAATACCCCATTCCATTCTTGGCAATAAACGAGTCGTTAAAGAACATATTTCAGCTTTGTAGATCTTCTGGAAAAGCATCAGAAAGGATAATAGAAAATATACTATTTCTGTCTGTATTCGACGCCGTGTCGAATTCATTATTACTCATATCGACGCACCTCTGAGTTCTTATAGAAGCAGGTAAATTCAAAATCCTTCTCAGCTTTAAGTGAACTCAGATGTCGACGTTGCGTCGAGTTCTTATCGACGTATTTGTCGAGTTGAAGACTTGGATTTGAACTTCATCTTCTGCGTCAAATTGAAATCGAAGTTGCGTCGACTTCTAAGATGGCTTCGACAGGCTCTTCCTTCTACGTCGAGTTCATTTTGACGTTGCGTCGACTTCACTTGATACTTCGACAAGCAGACTGAGTTACTTCAATTTTCAGTCAGAGTTGCGTCGACTTCTAGTCGAAGTTGCGTCGACTTTTATTCGACGCAAGTTTTAACTCAACTGAATTTGTGCTCATTTTGACCTGGTCTTGACACTCTAATGTGAGTGTGATCTCCTAGGACATCTAATGACCAAATTACTCTTTCTGTACAATGTGGGCAAAACATCCTAACTGATGAAATCACTTTTATATAATTTGTTTAGATAAATCAAAGGGTATTTTCCCAACTTACTCGAAACATGTTGAATGAAGATGGTCTTCCGAGTTACATGATCCCAAATAAAATAACGATCAATTTCTGCAATATTGAGTGCCTATTATGGGTCTACCCGATAGAATTAGGTTTTAAGGAATTAGGTTTTTTCTGCAATGTGATAAATGATAGATTAGATGTTTAGTTTGCACATTAGATTATTGGCCAATTTAGTTCTATATATCAGAGGAATTATAAACTTTTTTTCTAGATTTTCCTGTAAATATGTGTTCTTACTTTTTTGCACACTTGATTATTTTAGGTCAAACTAGTAGTGTAATCATGGAAAAGTTTTTTTAAAAGAAAAGCAAGCGAAAATAAGCTAGTTTTTCTATCGGGTATCTATGATTATAATAGAGCAAAATGTAGATGATCTTCCTGCAGAACCATGATTACAAAAAATATTTATAATTATGAGTCGAATGATAGAGGTAAGGTTAATTAAAAATGTCTTAATTTAATTAGATACCTTTTTTGCAAACCTGTAGTCATTTTTATTGTATGTATCAATATTTTGTGTTTTTATTTTATTGTATCACTGGAAAAACTTGTTGGGTCCGCCTATGCCTGCATGGATTAGTATTTGGGGACTTTCATTCCATCTTTTGATGAGGACATTTTGTGCATTCTAGTCAAACCTATAGGCCCACTCCTATCTTTTGATGCTCAACCATTGCATGGTACACGCGTTGATTGATCCCGAGTTTATATCGAGTTCAATATCAATTCTTCGATACTCTCATATATATTCATGAGGATGATTGGAGCTAATCAGAATCAGGTTACTCACCCCCTTTCCAGTTACATTTAAAAGGAATATATTTTATTGCTCTGGTTGTCACAAACAAGATCATGCTATTGAAGATTGTATGAGAACCAATAAAACCTATTTGAAGTTCCCACTCAGGCTTTAATGAATCTGCTAGATGATTGTGGTACTTCTATTGTGTCTTTATCCCTAGTGGTGGCCGGGGACTACGATGGAGGATCCATCTATTGAGATTCCACCAGAGTTTGTCTTCACTCTCTAGTGTGGTGAATCAGATAGTGGATCATGACAATACCATCTCTCAAACTTGAGAATCGAGGATATCATCTATGAGATTACCAGTCATCAGTCACGCCTGCTCTCAGGCGTTGATGTGTTCGGTCGGGGCCTTGTTGTTCTCGGGCTTTTGTGGCCCACTGGTTGATCTCTTGTCTAATTATGCGTCACATGATGATGGAGGCTACAAAGACCTTGATTCAGACGATAGTTGCAGATGTTTGGGATCAGCAATACAATAATGAGTACGTCAGTGAGCGGCAATTCCAACACAGTAAGAAGTGTAGCAAAAATGCCCACCCCAAAGGAACACCGCCTAGACCCAACCGTCACAAACAAAGGCATGAGAAGTTTCTAGATATCATAGAATCCAAATAAATTAAGTTTGCTCTCTGAATTTTTCTCACATATTAGGTGGTGATTTTTGTAGTCTGTGAGGCATGCTATACTATGTTACTTGTATCTTTATTTAAACCTCAATAAAAAGTACAACCTTTATAAAAAAATTTTGATTTTTACCAAAAATTTACTTTGGCAAAACTTGATAATTTTGACAAATGGATTCATATTTGGTCGTCGTTGGGGTCCACTAAGGCTTAATAACGACTTCTGCCCAAAATAAAGTCATGGAGTTCATGACTAATTTGAAATTTTAATCGGTTTGACCGATTTGGTCAAATCAAGTTAATATGGGCTCGAATTTTCTTAGACAATTTAAGTAAGTGTACTAAGGCCAAATGGAACTTGAATTTTCAATTTAATTCTTTGATTCAAACTAATTTGGGATCTGTTTGGTGCGGCGTTTTTACTCGGGTGAGTTTGGACAAAAATGTATCGTCATAGAATGTATGTTTGGCATGACAATAATTATCACCGACACCAAGAAAAGAAAAGTAGTTTTGAACATAAAAGTGGACGATGTTCCTACTGTGAGGTCGGGCGTTCACGAATGACGGTTCATAAGCATTGCGTTCACTTACACCGCCGCCGCGCCAAACGGTGCCTAGTTCACTAACATGTCATGCTGGTCAACTTGACCAATTGCGTCGAAATCGGATTATTAGCATATGTTGTACTGACCATGCACGAGAGTTTGTTAAGGTGGTTAGAAATAGACGGAACTAGGTAGGGACACACCAGGACAAATGCCCGGGCCTCAATTTTGAAAAAAATGCTAGTAGCATGGTCATATATATTTTCCATAAATGTTCCCGATAGTCTTTGTCTTCATGCTTATCCCTAGGTTTCAACTTCCAACATTCAAGCAATCCGCTGCTGCAGCTTCGAGCCACAAGCCATCGACAACATGGACCCGACCAAACGACCATTGACACTGCTCGACGCGATCACGCTTCTGTTAACATACGGGTCCGACCCAACATGTTGGACTTTAGTCCGATGATCCCAACCAAATCTCCCAGGGCTTGCATCGCGGAGACTAGGCACAACTAGGTAAGTTGTTGAGAGGGGGAGTCGATCCCCCGACCTCCTTTATGAGAGGGTGTTAGACCGACCTTTATGGGAGTGAGAGTCGATAATCGGGTCCCGGCCAAATTTACATCTTCCACTCATAAGAACCTTTTATTTTTATTTAAATATATTTTAAAATAAGTCTCACTAATAAGCATTTTCCATTCAATCAATAGGAAAAAAACAAATTGACAGGTGGAAATAGTCAAACAATTATCAATATAAATTTCGATTTGTCGAGAGATAGAGCATCTGTAGAAGTCGTGCTCAACTTCTCCTCTCATCCGTTCACCGACGCATGTCGAGTTCTGATTGGTCATCAACTTTAACTTTTTTTTAAATTTTGTAAAATAAACCTGAAAAATATCTCTAAAGTCGAAGTTATTTAATGCACTCATAAATCATAATTATTCATTGAGTGCGGTCCAGAGCTTGCCTGAGCTTAATTGGAGCTGTCGTGTGCATGCTTTGCTTAATCAACGCCCCGCCAAAAGAAGAAATATTTTTACTTTAAGATATTTGTTTATTCCTATCATTCAAAAGTGCCCAGCCCTCGTAGAGAGAGAGAAGAGAGAGAGAGATAAGAGTGAGAGAAGAGAGAGAGAGAGAGAAGAGAGAGAGAAGAGAGAAGAGGGAGAGAGAAGAGAGAGAGAGAGAGAGGAGAGAGGAGAGAGAGAGAGAGTGGTAGTGAAACCTAACTCATCTTTCAAAATGACAGTTTTTGCTATCCGCACTCTTTCTGTATGAGTTAATATGCGCATTTTGGAAATACGTCTTGTACATGCATTTTTAGGAAAAATGAACAATACGAAAGTCGTAGATCTCATCTCGTCGAGATCTACAATTTTCATGTTGAACACTTTTCCTAAATATGCACGCACAAGACGTATTGTCGTCCTGATTGAAACATGGGCGTAACTATAGCGAATTTTTGGGAATACGCCTCTCGTACATACATTTTTAGGAAAAGTGTTAAACACGAAAGTTGTAGATCTCGTCGAGATCTACAACTTTAATGTTTAACACTTTTCCTGAAAATGCATGTACAATGCGTATTCCCAAAATGAGCGTAATAACTCATACAAAAAGAGTGAATAGTCAAAACTGTAGTGCGGATAACAGTCGTCTTTCGGCGATATTTATTATTCTTTCACAAAATAAATCATGGAATTTTGATCCATGTAATTTTACGGATATTTTAAGTACTAATGTGTATATATTTTGGGATAAAAATACAATTGTAAGAAAGTAAATTTTTTTAATTATTATTACGACTGTAATTTACAGATGAAATACAATCCATTTACAACTGCAAATGATCGTTACAGTTGTAATTTTGCACTAAAAAAATGTCTCGTAGGATCTTGTATATGTGTTGCACATACAGAAAAAACTCGTCTTTAGGGTGGGTGTCTGCCGTTATGAAATAGAGGATTCGTTTGGCACGACGCGTGAACGCAGTGGTTACAAACTGTCGTTCTTGAACATCCAACTACACCTACGAAACTTCATCCATTTTTATGTTTAAAATTAGTTTTTTTTTCTTGGCGCCGGTCATAACCATTGTCATGCTCCTATACGGTATGGCGAAGGCAATCCACCCACATTTAATAACTGATAGATTATATGGAGATGCGGACCCGCAGGAGAGGACAAGTTTTGGTTCCGTTCGAGGCTGATTGATTACTTATCATATATGACGTACCCAGATCGATGATCCGACTCCACGGATGTGTCCAGTCTGCCGTTCCAACATGATTTCATATATTATATTGTTATATTTGATGTAATCTGCTACCCCATCTTCGGCCAAATATAGCCGTCGATGGTGGGACGACCTAATATCTTTTTATTTTATATAAGAGTGTATGAGAGCTTCTATAGGGCATTGCAAAATTTGGAGATATATCCCACTATTTTTAGGAGTGTTATACCACAAGTAATCTTTGCCATTTTATGCGTAATTCTAAGTGAAGGAGGGAGTTCAATTCAAAATTACGGGTTTAGCTTTATCTCCAATCATTCTGGGTCCGCAAATGGAGCGTTGTGGGCTGGTGTTCTATTTTTTGGTACGATTGTATTTTTATCGATTAATTTTTAGTTCAAAATATATACATACGAGTGCTTAAAGTGATCGTAAAAATACAATAATTTATAATAGGTTAACTATTGTGTAAAAAATCTAAATTTAAGCTTGAAACTCTATTTTTAGGAAGAAAAATACAAAAAACGCACCATGACATATACGCTGCATGTATAGAAAATTCTGCCCTTGGCATGACACATTTTTTTCTCTGATAAAATATGAGTGCATTAAATAACTTCGACGCTTGAGATATGTGTTTGACATGACAACGGTTATGACAAAAACTCGTTTTGAGCATAACGGTGAGTAAGATGAGGTGTGACGCTGCGTTTTTGCTCCGGTGAGTTTGGACAAAAACACCACCTTTATGAAAAGAAAACTAGTTTTCAACATAAAAGTGAATGAAGTTTTTTAGGTGAGGTGGAACGTTCATGAACGACGGTTCATGATCACCGCGTTAACGACCCTTCAACGCCGTGCCAAACAACTCCTTATTTGCAAGATTTTTGGTTTCTCAGTGCTGCCTGTAAATGTAAATTTGTGGGTTTTAAAAAGGCAAAATTATTAGTCTTCATCAAGATGAAAAGTCAATTAATTAGGAATCAATCGTTTTTTCCGCAGCACTAATTATGTCCAAAACAGACCAAGAAATTATAGTTGGAAGACGGTCCACTCAAAAATAATACCTCACGGCACCCACCTTCACACTGTCCTCACCGCACGCAAATCCCGCTTTTTCCTTGCCTGAAAAAAATTTCCTCACAAGAAAGAAAGAAAAAAGTGCGATGTTAAACGCATGCCTGTTTTGGTTATATGCATGCCGTGGATATATGCAGGTCAAAAAATTATTAATGCTGGCCAAATTTCATATTTACATATTATATTTAAAAATCAAATTAATATTTTTCTAAATAAATCACCAAGCAAAATAGCATGCGTACTGCGAGGGTTACGTTGAATGTCACTGTTTCGTCAGTAAATCTGGGAGAGCTATTGATGGAGTATCCCTAAAGACGCTAACCGCACCCCATCCATGGGGGTGCGGTTATCCAAAGAACCCCCACTAGCGACGTAACTACCCGAAGTATAACCATGACCGCCATGCCCGCCATCGCCGCCGACCACGCCTCCATCGCCGCCATCGCTGACGACGTCGCGATCGTCGCCATCGCCGACGATTGTCGCCATCGTCGCCATCGCCGCCATCGACGACGACGTCGCGATCGTCGCCATCGCCGTAGCAAATACCCAAGTATAACTTTAGTCCAGTTGTAATTTAAAAACACATCGGACTCGGACAAACGAGTAAACTCCTTGGGGACACGGTTGCATGGATGGAAAAAACACATAATATACGAAGTATTAAACTACTCAATCATTTTTCCTAAAGTTTTAAAATGAAAAAAATGATATATAGCTAAAATTGGCCTGCGTTTAACACCGCACTTTTTAAAAAATTGTGGCCTGCATATAGTCAAAACTGGCCTGCGTTTAACATCGCTAAAAAAAAAGTTGTTACCGGCACACATATTTTGGATATGAGCACACCATGAAATTCTTTTTAAAGATTATTTTTTTGAGCAAAAATTAAATGTAATTTAGCACCCAAAAATTAAAAGATTGTTTTCTTGAGCAATGACCATCACCCATCATATCTATGACGTTGATGATATATATTTTGAAATATAAGATAGACTTTCTTTACAAACATTTTGAAGAAATCTTTTGGACATTGGATTATCTTTTTTTTTTTCAACTGTTATGTTGCAACTTTGTTGCTCTCCCTTTAATACATACTCAAAGAGTGACGGTTCTCGTTTTGTTGATTTCAATTTATTCCTCAACTTGTTCAAGCGTTCTTTTGGCCGCCCTTTTAGCCGATTTGGAAGCGAAAGTTATAAAATTTGGCTTGTTGTGGGATCTCAAAGCTCACGCAATTTACTCTTCGGTTCATGCTTTTGAGTTGGCGGTGAATTATTGTATTTTTGCAATATCTCATCCAATTCCATTTGTATATTATGCATTGACTCACTCTCCACCTTCACCTCAAATGTATCAAGCATATGATCCTCCAATTGTTTCCAATGCTTATGTATCATCCACAAAGGAAAAGCATTGAAATTGATCATGTGCGGAAATAACTCGTGGCCACAAGGTATGCCCATAGTACGCCAAATTTTGTGAGTGCATATAGCTGGGGTAGGTTGTTAAGGTATATTTAGCATTGTTATCAGATAATTAACGGAACTCTAACGGGTCCGTTAACGGGTTGTCGGGGATTTAGGGTTACGCCTATAAATACCCCCGCTGGGGGCAACAGGTAGTTCGTTCCAAACTTGATGTTCACTTGGATGCTTCGAGCACTCTTATCATTCTCAAAGTTTTTTTCTCTCGTGAGCGGTTGCCCCCTCCAGTCGCTCGAGCGGTTACCGTCGTTCTTCGTGCGTTTTTCTCGCCTGGACAGTCGCCGGTAAGGAAGTAAGGGCATCGTCGCCGTTGCCAGTCCTAGAAGACGTCGCCGCTGCCAGCCCTAGAAAATGTTGCCGCTGTCGTCCTCTGCGCGCGTGAAGAAAAATCGCGAGCAGGCCGCTGCCCCTCGCTTGCTCGCTCATCCGAAGGAGTCGTCGGGCCTCCCCTCCTGCGCGTTCCCCTCCGAAGAAGGAGTTAGACGCCGCCGTCTCTCTCGTACGCGCTGGAGGAGGCGAGATCTCCTCCTGTGCCGCCGTACTCGATCCGACGCCTTTGTTGCCGACGACAGTGTAGTTTCACTTGCCGATCTCTGTTGTGACGATCTCTGTTGCCGATCGACTATCTCTGTTGCGATGATCTCTGCCCCGACTATCGACTATCGACAGTGCAGTTTCACTTGACGATCTCTGTTGACAATGCAGTTTCAGTGAAGCGGTCCAATGCAGTGCACTGCCGATCCAGTTCAGTGCTTGAGGAGTTTTGTTCCAGTGCAGGTTTTTGCTGCAGTTTGAACGGTCTACAAGCGATGGCATCGCTTTCGAAGAACAACAGTCTCTCCTCTCCTGTGCCGATGATCAAACTGGAGAAGTTATCACATTCTGAGTTCAGTGCCTGGAAGCGGAACACCCAGTTTGGTATGAAGTATTTGAATGTCTTTTATACTCTGCAAACTGATTTAACAGATTTCAAAGGAGGAGACGAGGAAACACAGTGGACCAGTGATGAAGATTTCTGTCGTGATTATCTTCTCAACTGTCTCTCCAATTCGCTGGCCGAGACGTTCGGAAAGCTGAAGACAACGAAAGAGATCTGGAATGCGCTGGAAGATCAGTTCAAGGAGGAGGAGAACATGTCCAAGACGCATCTGGTGGACAAGTTCATGGGATTCACCTTCTCTGAGGACAGGAAAATCCTTCCCCAGATTGCAGACCTGGAGAATTTGGTGGCCAAACTCAACAGTGAAAGTGTCCCTCTACCAGATGGGTTCGTTGTTGGTGCCATCATTTCCAAGCTCCCCTCAGCGTGGTACTCTTTCAAGACGGAGATGTATCGTAAGAAGACTCAGGTCAGTCTGAAAGACCTCAAGCGGTTCATCTGCATTGAGGACGAGAATCGGACAAGGCATGTGAAGGAGGTGGTGAGCAAGCAGCAATCTGCTGCTAATATGATCACACACCCAAAAAGAAAGCCTAAGACTGATCGGACTCGACCTCCCCCTAGTGCACCCGCAGTAGTAGACACCAGCAAGAAAATCAAGAAGTTCAAAGGCAAGTGCTACAACTGCAACAACTGGGGTCACTGCGCTTCTGACTGCAGGCAACCCAAGAAGCCCAATGCTAACCCACCAAAGCCTGATAACAGAGCTCATATGCTCCATCAGACTGCGCCCTCCCACTTTGTTGCCAAGGTTGGGAACGTTTAGGCCAGTACTGATTGGTGGTTGGATTCGGGGGCGACCTGCCACGTCTGCAACAACTCCGCTCTGCTGAAGGATGTCACTCCAGCCTCTGAGTCAGTTACAATGGCAAATGGAGCCACTGCTGAGGTACTCCAGACAGGGACCGTGGATTTGCTACTCTCGTCAGGTACGCATTTACTTTTAAAAGATGTTAAATACATTCCTACATTAGCTGCTAATTTAATTTCGATTAGTCTGTTAAGCGATGCGGGTATGCCCTTTAACATTAGTGGTGGTATGGTGACCCTAATGGTCAACTCTCATTATTTTGGTTGTGCGTATGTAGTCAACGGAATGTATCGGCTGAGTCTAGCAAACGAAGTATTTAATCAGGTTGGTTCTAATTTCATTGATCCTAAGACTCTACACGCAAGACTAGGACATGTCAACTATAGAAAACTACTCCTGCTAGCTAGAACTCACAACATTCCCTTAGACACTAAAACCAAATTTAACAAATATGAGATATGTGCTCAAACTAAGATAACTCGAACACCATTCAGTCAGGTGTCTAGGAGTACACATTTACTAGAGTTGATACACTCTGACATTTGTGACTACAAAAGTTTTGTCACACGTGGTGGTCGGAAGTACCTGATAACCTTTATCGACGACTTCTCTAGATATACTCACATTTATCTCTTAAAATCAAAAGATGAAGCTTTTGAAAAATTTCAAAATTTCAAAAATAGGGTTGAGAACCAATTGGATTTGAAAATTAAGAGACTTAGGAGTGATCGAGGAGGCGACTACGTCTCGGGTGAGTTTAGGGACTTTCTTGCCAGCAATGGCATAATTCCTGAAACCACTGCCCCTTATTCGCCCCAGTCAAACGGTATTGCCGAACGGAAAAATAGAACTTTAACAGAAATGTTGAATTCTATGTTGTTGCCTGCCAGTATGCCTGCCGCTTATTGGGGAGAAGCAGCCCTCGCGTCGAATCACATCCTGAACATGGTTCCTCATGCTAAATTAAAGCAAACCCCGTATGAGCTTTGGTTTAAGAGACCACCCAGATTTGATAACCTCAAAACCTGGGGTTGTATCGCCTATGTTAGGATACCTGACATAAGGAGATCTAATTTAGGACCTAAGACGAACACCTGTGTATACTTAGGCTGTGCGGTGGATAGTGCTGCAGACTGATTTCTAGATCTCTCTACCAACTCGGTCATTGAGTCTAGAGATGCTGTGTTTTTTGAGGATAAGTTTCTTAGAGATAAGAACCTGACTCTTCCGGGTCTGCCAGACACCAGTTCTGATACCCTCGTTGGGACGGAACTACGACTCCCTGACACTGAGCCAGTTCACACTAGTGCCCTAGAGTCCACTAGGCTATCTAATAGGGAACGTGTTCCTAAAAGCTTCGGTACAGATTTTATGACTTACCACGTTGAAGCTGATCCATCCACCTATCAGGAAACGAAGCGATCCAGGGATTCCCTGTTATGGAAAGAAGTCATTGATGATGAGATGCACTCTCTCATGGAGAACCAAACTTGGACATTAGTTGACCTACTCAAAGGAGCTAAAACCATTGGGAGCAAGTGGGTTCTTAAGAAGAAACTGAATCCAGATGGGAGTATCGCTAAGTACAAAGCACATCTAGTTGCAAAAGGCTTCACTCAAGTGAGTGGAATAGACTACTTTGATACATACTCACCTGTTTGTCACATTGCAACGATCAGGGTTCTTCTCGCTATCGCATCTATTGAACGTTTCGTCGTTCATCAGATGGACGTAAAGATTGCATTTCTAAATGGAGATCTTTCTGAGGAGATCTACATGCTTCAACCTGAAGGGTTCGTCGTAGAAGGTCTAGAAACCAAGGTCTGTAAGTTGATTAAGTCACTATACGGATTGAAGCAAGCACCAAAGCTATGTCACGAGAAGTTTGACACTTGCGTAAAAGGCCTGCATTTTAAATCCAGCCTTTCAGATAAATGTCTATACATACGAACAAGTCCAAACTCCGTCGCTATAATCTGCTTGTATGTTGATGACATGCTAATTCTGGATACTGATCAGTCTGAGATGGAAGACGTTAAGGTTACCTTGAAGTCAAAATTTAGCATGACTGACTTAGGTGTGGTGAAGACCATCCTAGGCATGGAAGTGAACTTTACGGATAAGGGTATCACTCTCAGCCAGAGTCACTACATCAGAACTCTACTAGCGAAGTGGGGTTATGATACGTGCATGAAGATTGAGACTTCATACGACTATAATAATAGACTGAAACCTCACGACGGTTCACCTATTAGACAGTTGGATTACTCCAAACTTATTGGCAGTCTAATGTATGCTACTACCTGCACTAGACCCGACATAGCCTTTACGGTCGGCATGTTGAGTAGATTCACTAGTAACCCTGGAAAGGACCACTGGGACGCCTTGGAAAGGCTAATGCGATACTTAAAGTATACTGAGCAATATGTTTTATGTTACAGTGGACACCCTCCTGTGCTTGAAGGGTACTCTGACGCCTCCTGGTGCTCAGACGTTGGTGATAGTAGGTCCACTAGTGGTTATGTGTTTACCCTAGGAGGAGCCGCATTAGCTTGGAAATCTAAGAGGCAAACGTGTATAACACTATCCTCTATGGAATCCGAACTCTATGCTCTTGCTTCCGCTGCGGAAGAAGCAGAGTGGGTTAAAGATTTGGTTATGGATATTCCAATGACGAGTCTTAAAATGAACTCTATCTCGATATTTTGTGACAATCAAGTCACAAAAACCATTGCAACTAATTTACTGTTCAATGGTAAGCGAAGGCAACTACAGATGAAACAGGCCTGGTTGACCTATCTTACCAGTCAATGGATCATTTCCCTCTTGGACGTGAGATCAAAAGATAATGTAGCAGATGTCCTTACCAAGGGCTTATGCAAGGTTCTTACATCTAAAACATCGGGGGATATGAGATTAAAGTCTATTTAGTGAGACTTAATACCTATGTTTGTTTAAGATTTTAGAACCGAGTCTGCCTACATTCACGCATCTAGACTGAGTACACTGAAGTGTTCCAGATGCTACTTGATGAAAGCCTGAGATTATTTAGTTGCTAGTCATTCCAAACTTGATGACTTACATAACTATTTCTTTTCAAAGGCTGAATTGAGTATCATTCCAAAAACGAATACTGAAGTTGCTGATATGCGTCCTGATATTATGATCATTACTTATATCATTCCAAACTTGATGATATATTAGTCACAACTTATTGTATCATTCCAAACTTGATGATATAATACAATTGTGAAACGTTTGGTAATAATCTTAATAATCGAAGGAACATAGTTTGGTTCTATGAAACCAAATTTCTAATTTTTTGTAAATTAGATAGAGATGCGGACCTGTTAGTCTTTCTTCCTAGTTAGAGTATTATGTTCTAAATTGTAAGAACTAATCAGTTTACTTTTGATATGCATATGTATGAATTCATTGAGTTTTGTTCTCATGACATTCTAATGTTTAAATGCAGATCAATTAGAGTCTGGAGGAGAGAAAGTGGATTTCGACATGGATGAAGATGATCTGCTGTTTGAGTAGACCGACCCATCACTAGTTTTGAGTTTTGATTCAGATTACTGTTCTTGGTTCTGCTTTTGCCTTTGCATGTTTGGGACCTGTTTGAGTTTAGACATTTGATCTAAAACTCTTGTTGTTTTAATCTGAAACTCATTTTGTCGTTATCTAACTTATATATTTTGTTTAACCCGTTATGTGATACAATTGTTATAATATAGAAGGAGAATGTTCAGGTATATTTAGCATTGTTATCAGATAATTAACGGAATCCTAACGGGTCCGTTAACGGGTCGCCGGGGATTAAGGGTTACACCTATAAATACCCCCGCTGGGGCAATGGGTAGTTCGTTCCAAACTTGACGTTCACTCTCGGATGCTTCGAGCACTCCTATCATAGGTTGCCCAACCTTCACCAAATCTTCCTTATTTTTTAGAATCTCTAAAGCAGCAACTGAAATATTTCCAAGCAACTCGGTGTACAACAATCGTCTAAAACCAGTATTCACTTGAATGGAACTTTGACCAAATGATCGTTTGATCTCAGTGTGTTGAAGGATGATCATTTGATCAAAAGTTTTCCAAATAGTTGTCAAATTCTCTATTGAGACTTTAAGAAACCTTTTAAGCTGACTGTGACAACTTTCAACTCAATTTGTCGTGCAATTGCCCAAGTGCATTAAATTATCAACTTATGCTGAAATGAAAGACTCTTTGTACGGCTCAATCCATGTAGTAACAACATAGTGCATTACTTCCGGATATTTTCAGCATAAGTAATGAAAAGGGACATTCGCACCGCTTGTCACTTGTTTTCCTTAAATTTTTGTTGACAAATCCTTCTGTGATGAATTCATGCCAAATATCTATGTTAGGATGGTTAGTCGACTCTTCAAACTTCACTATCTCTTGTTCAGAACTCATAATGAACAAACACAGAAAAATCATGCTGATTTGCAAACATTATGAAAACGAATAACTTTCAACAAACATGGTAGAAATTTTGAACAAAAATTTCAACATTCAAGATTCAATCACACATACACCACAAAAACCAAAGCAATGTACAAGGAATTAGGTTTATACCTCCAAATGCCCGGAAGAAGAGCAAACACGAATTTGAGCAGTCGGCCTCGTGGAAGAAGAGCAGGGCACTCAGATCTGAGCAGTAGGCCTATACAAAGATGGCGGCGACCACCGCTAGGCAGATCAGAGCTCAGTTGGACAAAGGAACAGCGGGAGGGAGGGAGCCGATGCACTGGTATCTGGGCATTCGCCGGCGGCGTAGGGCAGGGACGAAGCAAACGACTGTGAAATTTCCGAATCTTTATGGAGTGAGCAGGAATCATACGACTAAGAGTTCACAAGCCAAACAACCAGAAACACATGAAGGAAATAAAGTCTTTATTGATAACAACAATCTTCATTACAAGGAGAGGTATACATGGCGAGACATGATTTCGCCAGTACACAAAACCAAAGGGAAAAATACAATGCTGAAGAGAAAGATAACTGAGACCGCAGACCTCGCGGTCTGCTTGCCGATCTTTGAAAGTTGCCTGACCGCAAACTCTGCCGGTCACCGATCAACACTCCTGATCGTTGAGCTTCCGCGACCTCCTTCCGAACTCCACTGATTCTCCCGAACTCCAGCAACCCACACTGCAAGCCGCGAGACTGCCCAAACACTTTCAGAAGAAGAGGTGATTGCTGCTGCCCGCACAATCCGCAGAAGCTGCACAAGGAAAATTCAATCAGCAAGACCGACCGGTCACAAGAATTGAGACCGCAGGAATTAGACGCAAGCTAGCTTACACTTGGTGCGATATTAATGCTGCTACAGTGGCTCCTATTTATAGGCGTGAGACCTGATCCAGTCACCACCCTATGAGATAGGATCACCACCCTCCAGATCGCGTGACCAGAACCGGTCAACCCGCACGATCAACAACAGATCATTCTGCTTAGGTGAGATCGCCGGTTTCAACAACAGACCGCGGGAGATCGCCACTCCCACAATGAATCCGCCCACCACCAATGTTCGCCAACGAGACCGCGAACACAACTTGTTCGCCTGCCAGCCTCCTCCTGAGACCGCGAACAGAGACCGCTCGACTAAGATGCCTTAGCCAGCGAATACAACCAGGAACCTGGATAGCCATAAGACCGGCTTCTGGAAACCTGAATCAACCCGTGCGGTCACACCAGACCGGCACAGCCCTGAGATAGACAGCCCTCCACGCGGTCACAGACCAGACCGCGCGGCCTTACCCCAGCACCTTGGACACAGAATGACAGTCAGGCTAGGAGACCGCGGCTAGACTAAGACAAGTCAGACCGCAGAGCAAATCGCCAGATGTGCGGTCTCACCAGACCGCGCGATCACCCTCCCAAACCACCAACTCCCAAAACTTCCACTTCAACATTTTCAACACTCCCCCTCAAAGTGGGAAGTTGAAAACAACCCAAGTAGACTCCTCGGCTGAGTGAACGACCCATTCGCCAGCGCCTTTGTGAAGATGTCAGCAACGTTGTCCTGACTCCGAACATGCTCGACCGAAAGAGACCCCTCCAACACCTTCTCACGAATGAAATGATGCTCGATCTCGATATGTTTGGTCCTCACGTGACAAACTGGATTAGTAACCAGTTTGAGAGCACTCTCGTTGTCGCCGCGGAGCAGAGTCGGACCCCGAACCTGCTTATGGACGTCTCCAACCAACCTCCTAAGCCAAATGACTTCCTGAGCTGCCAAGGTCGAAGCCTTGTATTCTGCTTTCGTGGTTGAGACCGACACGGAATCCTGGTTCTTGCTGCACCATGATATAGCCGTGGGGCCCGCCATGAAGACGTATCCAGACGTCGACTTCCGATCATCCGAATCTCCCCCATAATCAGCGTCCATGTACCCATGCACCTCGAAGCCCGCATCCCTCCTGTAAAGGAGACTCATATCCGAGGTCGCCTTGACATACTTCAATATATTCTTGGCCGCTAGAAGATGAGGCATCCGTGGTTCCGCCATATAACGGCTCACCCTGCCAACTGCATATGCAATATCCGGCCTAGTGATCGTCACATAGATCAAGCTCCCAACCAGAGCTCGGAACACCAGCGGATCTTCCACAATCCTCCCCTCATCCTTGCAAAGTTTCATGGCCTTCTCCAGAGGTGTAGAGATGCACTTCCCTTCCTTCATGCCGAACCGCTCCACGATTCGCTCCGCATATCCAGCCTGGGACACCAGCACTCCACTCTCCTTCCTCTGCACCTCGAGTCCAAAGAAATGGTGCAACTCACCTAAATCCTTCATTTCGAACCTGATGGATAGCTCTGCCCGAAGCTGCGTTACCTCCTCCTTCGAATTCCCCGTCACGATCATATCATCGACGTAAAGCAGCACGATGACTTGAAGCTCCCCTCTCTTCTTGACGAACAAGCTTGAGTCTAAGTCTGAAGCACCAAACCCGCAGAATAAGAGATACTCTGCAATTTTTCCATACCACGCCCTCGACGCTTGCTTCAACCCATACAGGGCCTTCTTCAACTTGCAGACATGCTCCGGAAAATCTTCAGATGCGAAGCCTGGCGGCTGGACCATGAAGATGTCCTTGTCAATCTCACCGTACAAGAACACATTCTTTACGTCGAGCTGCCAAATCTTCCACCCCCAACACGCCGCCATGACAATCACAACCCGAACTGAAGTCATTTTTGCCACCGAACTGAATGTCTCTTCATAGTCTTCACTGTATTGCTGCGAGAATCCCCGAGCCACAAGGCGAGCCTTGTACCGCTCGATACTGCCGTCAGCCTTCTTCTTAAGCTTGTAGACCCACTTGCATGTCACAAGGGTGATGCCTTTGGGCTTGGGCACCAGAGACCAAGTCTCATTCTTCTCAAGAGCACTCATCTCTTCCTGCATAGACGAATCTCACTGTTCCATGCCTTTGGCCTTTTCAAAGCTCGACGGCTCCCTCTCATCCAAGGGACCAGCAAAGAAACACGAAACAAAGCTCACCATGTTTCCTCCTGTATATCGATCAGGGGCAGTGATAGTTCGCTTCGATCTCCGCAACGCCTTCCCCTGACTCGCAGTATCCTCAGCTGCTTCTTCCCTAGCTCCCCTTCCAGACGTACTAGGAGCATCACTCCCCCTGCTTCCTGAACCAGAAACCTCCGTCTCAGAATTAGATATTGATGGACCACCTGGTGACACAGGTAGCTCCACTTGAAGATTTTCCACAGCTTTCTCCGGCTCCTCCACCCTGCTTTCTGGTAGCTCAACACCAGAACTCCCCTTGTAGGATGTCACCTCGTCGAACACGACGTCGCGAGATACAACAAATCTCCGCGTCTCCGGGTCCATGCACTTCCAGCCCTTCTTCCGATCATCATAACCTACGAAGACTAGCTTCCTTGCTTTCGCATCTAGCTTCGTCCGAAGCGCATCTGGAACGTGCACATAGCAGGTGGAACCAAACACCCGAAGGTGTGCCACACTTGGCTTTTTCTTGAACATCAGTTCATGCGGGGTCTTCATATTGATGGGACTAAGAGGCATCCGATTGATGACGTAGGCAGCACAAGACATTCCCTCCGCCCAGAAGGACTTTGGGATACTCTTGGCATGCAGCCAACACTTGCAGGTTTCCATCAGATGAAGGATCTTCCGTTCTGCAACTCCATTTTGTTGTGGAGTATGCGCACAAGTAAGCTCCCTCCGGATGCCCGCCTTCCTGCAAAAAGTAGAGAACTCACCAAAGGTGAACTCCCCTTCGTTGTCAGTCCTCAGCTTCTTAATCTGCAGTCCAAGCTGACCCTCCACGAGCTCCTTGAACTCCACAAACTTGGCAAACGCCTCCGCCTTCTCCTTTAAGAAATATACCCAGACATATCTGGTGTAATCATCGATCAACACCAGCATATATCTGCTGCCCCCGAGGCTTGGGGTAGCAGTCGGTCCCATCAAGTCACCGTGGATGCACTCCAACAGCACACTACTCCTTGTCTGCGACTTGTAAAACGGTAGTCGATGAGACTTGCCGAACTGACATCCCGCGCACACATGATCGTCTCCGTAGGAAGATAGACTAGGCATGCCCTTGACAAGACCTTTTACCGTCATAGCTTTCAGCTTATCCATTCCTACGTACCCCAACCTCTCGTGTCATATGACAACACTGTCGTTTGTCCTCATCTTGTCAATGTAAGAACTTGTCGAAAGCACGAACACGTCTTTAGCTCTCCTCCCCACATGAACTACCTCCGCCTTCACTGCTTTAACATTCCGAAGAAACCTCACTTCTGTTGGGCCGAACAGAGCGTGATACCCAGCATCAACAGCGTTGGTCACGGAGAAGAGCTTTTCCTCATTCCGGGCACATGATAGACACTCTTCAAAGTTAGTGGCCCCCTATCACTGCCCAAGGAAACAACCCCCACCTTCTCTACAGTATGCACAGTATTATCAGCAGTAATAATGGCATCATTACCTGAATAAGGTTGCGCTGAAGAAAGCTTCGACTCATCCCCGGTGAGGTGATGACCACACTCCGAGTCCACGATCCAGTCCTCCTGATAGTTGATAGGAGCCTCAGCTCCAACAGAAGCCGAGAAGGCTCCTCCCCATCCTCCATCAACCTGCCTGGCTTCACCTCCCCCCTTTCCGGCAGCAGCATGCCCCAGCTGAAGATTCACCCGGCACTCCTTCCTGATGTGACCAATCTTTCCGCACCTGAAGCACTTGGGACCTTCCCCCTTCTTCTTCCCTTCAGCCTTAGGAGCATAGCCCCTCTCCTGCTGTCCAGAAGTTGAAGGCCCATTTACTCCTCCAACGGTCTTCTTCTTATCCCACTTCTTCTTCTTTCCCGTGAAGAGAACTTCGTCATCTCCCCCAGACACTGACACCCCCGCCATCTGCCTTGCCAGACTCTCCTGCGAAGAAAGTAGATTTTCCAGCTCCAGCAGAGATGGCTGATTTGCCCAACCCTGCACGGACGTCACAAAGGCAACGTATTCCTTCCGCAAGCCACAGATGATGTGCCTCTTCAGCTTCGCCTCAGAAATTGGCTCATCAGGATCCAGCGCTGAAATCTCGGCGCACAAGTTCTTCATCTTCAAGAAGAACGTAGAGATAGAAAAGTCACCTTGAGCCGATCTGGCCAGCTCATTCTCCAGGAATTGAAGTCTTGCCACATTCTTTTTGTTAAACAGCCCATCCAGGGCTCTCCAGATCTCAGCAGCTGATGCACAACCCAAGATGTTATCAAACAAATCAGGTGATATTGCCCTCTTTAGGGTGAACTCTGCTTTGGCATTAAGCCGCCTCCAGTTCCTCACCTCATGATGGTTATCTCCAACCAGAAAAACTTCCTCCGTGCTCTCTCCTCCAACCAACTCCCAGAGGTCCTCACCCAGAAGATAACTCTGCATACAAGACCTCCACTTCTTAAAGTTGGTCGAGTTTAGCATCTCAATTCCAAGACCTCTCACTTTCATGGCTCTACCACTGGTTCCTTCTTCACAAAGGCGATGACTACTCTAAGTTGTTCACTGCTCTATCCACTCCAACCTCGCATTGATACCATGTGAAATTTTCCGAATCTTTATGGAGTGAGCATGAATCATACAACTTAGAGTTCACAAGCCAAACAACCAGAAGCACATGAAGGAAATAAAGTCTTTATTGATAACAACAATCTTCATTACAAGGAGAGGTATACATGACGAGACATGATTTCGTCAGTACACAAAACTAAAGGGAAAATATAATGCTGAAGAGAAAGATAAATGAGACCGCAGATCGCGCGGTCTGCTTGCCAATATCTGAAAGCTGCCTGACCGCAAACTCTGTCGGTCACCGATCAACACTCCTGACCGCTGAGCTTCTGCGACCTCCTTCCGAACTCCACTGATTCTCCCAAACTCCAGCAACCCACACTGCAAGCCGCGAGACCGCCCGAACACTTTCAGAAGAAGAGGTGATCGCTGCTGCCCGCACAATCCGCAGAAGCTGCACAAGGAAAATTCAATCAGCAAGACCGACCGGTCACAAGAATTGAGACCGTAGGAATTAGACGCAAGCTAGCTTACACTTGGTGCGATATTAATGCTGCTACAGTGGATCCTATTTATAGGCGTGAGACCTGATCCAGTCACCACCCTATGAGATATGATCACCACCCTCCAGATTGCGCGACCAGAACCGGTCAACCCGCGCGATCAGCAACAGATCATTCTGCTTAGGTGAGATCGCCGACTTCAACAACAGACCGCAGAAGATCGTCACTCCCACAATGAAGCCGCCCACCAACAATGTTCGCCAACGAGACCGCGAACACAACTTGTTCGCCTGCCAGCCTCCTCCTGAGACCGCGAACAGAGACCGCTCGACTAAGATGCCTTAGCCAGCGAATACAACCAGGAACCTGGATAGCCATAAGACCGGCATCTGGAAACCTGAATCAACCTGTGCGGTCACACCAGACCGGCACAGCCCTGAGATAGACAGCCCGCCACGCGGTCACAGACCAGACAGCGCGGCCTTACCCCAGCACCTTGGACACAGAACGGCAGCCACGCCAGGAGACCGCGGCTAGACTAAGACAATTCAGACCGCAGAGCAAATCGCCAGACGTGCGGTCTCACCAGACCGCGCGATCACCCTCCCAGACCACCAACTCCCAAAACTTCCACTTCAACATTTTCAACAATGACGGCCTGCGTTCCTCTGGTTTGAAGAGGCGAACGCCAGTGAGAGAAACCACTGATACACAGGCTAGGGCTTTAGTCGGAACAGGAGTTTTCGTGTGGGAGATAAACAACGACGAAGAGAGAATCAGGTGTTCGCGTACAAGGGCTCAGGGGATTTAAAATAATAGGTATTATTTTTATCTTTTGGTGTGCTTATAGTCAAAGTAGATGTGCTCCTAACAATGCTAAAAAAATTATCCGTTATATATATATATATATATATATATATATATATATATATATAATTAGCGAGTCAAATCGGTAGAACTTCGACCGAAGCGCTCAAGCAAGCTGACCCGGCCGAGTGAGCCGTGCTCGCTCGAAGGGTCTCAAAACTGCCCAAAAGGAGACACAGAACAACGTCCGCGCACACCCAAGCGGAAGCCTGTCGGGCACCGCACGAGGCGACGTGGGTGCACACCGCACCAAGCGCGCGCCCACCCACGCACACTGCCATCGCACGCACGCGGCGCCTGTCGTAGACCTCCGACGCGCCACTGCCACTTTTGTCGCCTCCGACCGCCACAGTCGTCGGACAACACGTTCGGACCACCCGGGGGGCATGTTTGTCTTTTTCGAAAAATTAGTGATCCAGGTGACCATAACCGAGCAGCGTCATTTGTCAACTCCAGATCCAGTCAAGCGCAATTACCAACATGTCCGTTCAAGAAAGCTACAAAAAGGTCCACAGACCTTCATTTGAAGATATATACGCAATCCAAGAGACAAGGGAGAGCTTTGAGGTTTTCAGGCAAAGACGTGGGACTCTTGTACAACCCTCATTCTCCGAGGGTAGACCCCCCCCCCCCCCCCCGAGGCCACGTAGGCAGAAGTCAAAGTCAACTGGGTCAACACAGAGCCCGGCAGTTCGAAGCAGAAGTACAGAAGACCTCGACGAGTATGCAGGCAATACTCGCCAGGTTGGCGAGTATGGAACAGAAGACCTGGCGAGTATTGGTCCGGCGTGTGCGAGCATCACCAAATACTTGCCAGATGGGCGACTATGACATGGTACTCGCCGAGTAACCCATAGTCGCCGGGTTGGGGGCTGGGCTATAAAAAGCCCCCTACCCTTTGGTTTTCCTATAAATAGGAACCCAGGGGTACATGGATTGGCACCTGGACTTGAGCTTTTGGACCCCGATTCCCGAACTCTCGAGCCCGTCACCCTTGCTTTCAGCCAAGTCGGTGCCTTCCCTGTACCAAGCTCGGCCACTTTGGTTTTGGAGGGGAAGACTCTCTTGAGCTTCTGGGTACGTGGTGGGACCTCCCTGCCGCAGCACCTGGGGTCCGGTTCGTTGCTCTTCTAGCTCAGTAGTAGTCGCCAGCCAGGTCATCTCGTTGGCCTGCTGGGCGAGTAGTCTCCGGCTGCATCGATCCGAATCTTGAGGTCAGGATTTACCTGGCGTCAACACTTTGGTGCGGTGACCGTGGATCGCAGTCAGAGAAGGAAAGTTCAGCAAGAGGGCGAGATGGTCGCAGTTGGCGACCATGAGGAGGTAGTCGGCAACTCAACGGGAAGTGGCATGTTCGTGACGCTGGAGGTTTTCGAAGCCTTCGCGCAACGCATGGAGGGAGCCATGCGAGCAGCGCTTCAGCCGCGCACTGAGGTCACGACGACCTCGCCGCATCGCCCAGTACCGTCCGAGGGAGGGTGTCCCCCTCGGCGAGCGGGAAAGGAGCACGTGGAGGATGAGACCGAGCGACCAAGGAGGTCGCAGTTCTACCAGCCAACCTCGCAAGGGATTCGCTTCCGCGAGCCGGGCGAGCAGGCGAGGTACCCGGATACTCGCCCATATGGCGAGTATGGAGGTGATATTCGCCAGGTTGAGGATCATCGCCGGGCAGGAGGGAGGAGCCCCTTCTGCGAAGAGATCATTGCCACGCCCGTGCCAGAGGGGTTCAGGGACCCCGCCTTGAATTACTATTCGGGGAAGGAGGACCCCGTCAGGCACATCCAATGGTTCGAGGATATAGTCTCTATCCGAACCATGTCAGACGCCTTCAAGTGCAGGTTGTTTGCCATCACCTTCCGTGCAAAGGCCTGGGACTGGTTCCACCAGTTGCCCGCCGGCTCGATCTACTGCTTTGAAGACCTGTGCCGAGGGCTGACAACCCGATTCGACACGGCCCGGAAGCTGAAGAAGGAGGCAATGACCCTGTTCTATCTGGTGCAAAGGCCAGATGAGGCGTTGGGACCTTACATCGAGTGCTTTCAGGAGGAGGTTCTGCAGATCCAGGAGGTGGATAGCAAAATCCTGCTGCTGGCCTTGATGTTCGGTATAAGTCAAGACCTCTTCAAGTTGGAGCTCAGCGAGAATCCTCCCTACTCCTACGACAACCTCATTCAGAGGGCCAATAAGTTTGTCCGGGGAGAGGCTTCCAACCCTGACTTCTTGGCAAGGCTCGCACAGGTGACCAGAGGCGATGAAGGAGAGAGGGCTAGGCTCCCTGAGAAAAGGGAGAGAAGAGAGCCCCGGAGGGAGGAGAAGAAGAGGCCGGAGCGACAAGAAGAAAGGGGAAGAGAAGAGAAGAAGAGGGGTGAGCCCAGGAGAAAGGAGGCTAGGAGGAGCGTGGAGAGAAGGCCCGTCGAGTCCCCTGAGCGTCAGGAGGAGGGAAGGCGCTACCAGGTCCCCGTCAACCGGCCCCCTTGGAGGCCGGCTGGACGGCACCAGCGTCAGGATCAAAGGGGGAGATCCCCGGAAAGAAGGCCCTTTCGCCAACCAGAGAGGCGTCAGGAGAGGAGGAGGGACGAAGCGATGGCGGTAGCCGGGCGTGGCCGCCGTCAAGGAAGGAAGAAGCAGAAGCCGAGGAGGCGTCAAGCCGAAGAGGTTCCCCTTTACTGTGACTTCCACCAGGTGGGGGGACATGCCATGGCTGCCTGCCCAGACTTTTGGGAAGCCCGGAGGAGGCTGGCAGCAGGAGAAGCTGGAGGAGAGCAGCGAAGGATAGAGGCCCCTGCCGAGACTCAGGCAGGGCAGGCTGCCGTCGTTCGAAGGAGGAACGAGGACCGGGTCGACCAGGGAGGTCGGGGAGACCTGGTTCAGGGAGGCAGAGTCGGAGTAATCCATGGGGGAGCAGGGCTGGAAGATTCCCGCAAGGGGAGCCTCCATCAAATCTACCGAAGGAGTGTCGCCTCGACCTCACAAGCACCACCCCCGATGGAGGAGATCACCTTTTCCGAGGAGGACATGCTAGGGAATGAGAATCCCTTCCATGATGCCCTCGTGATTCAAGCCGTGGTGGAGGACTTCACCGTTGATCGGATTATGATCGACAACGGTAGCTCTGTAAACGTCATCTTCAAAGGGACGTTTGGCGGACTGGGAGTCGAAGCTGCCAGGGTTCGGGCATCTGATGGTCCCCTCTTCGGCTTCTCCGGAGAGAAGAAAGAAGTGGAGGGAGGAGCAGATCTCCTTGTAACGCTCGGTGGCACCTCCATCAGCTGTCGATTCATCATCGTCGATGCCCCGAGCTGCTACAGGGCCATCTTTGGGAGGCCGCTTCTCAACGCCTTCAAGGCCATCCCATCCTCCTACCATCAGTGCTTGAAGTACTGTAAGGGAGACGTCCAGGTGAGGATCAGGAGCGATCCAAGAGCTGCTAGGGAGTGCTATCTTAGCGCCGTCAGTACCATCAGCTGGATGGCTGACACAGAAGAATTCGGAAGGGTGCTGGAGAGCCCGGCCAGGCTGGAGGTGGCCGAAGAAGTTGAAGAAATCGAGGTACTCTCCGCAGCGGGAGTGCCTGGGTTGCTGAAGATCGGCGGGTTGATGAAGACCGAGGAGAAGATCGAGATGGCGGCGTGTCTGCAAAAGAACGTCGACATCTTCGCTTGGAGTGCCGCCGAGATGCCAGGAGTCGACCCTGAGGTTGTATGTCATCGCCTCAACCTGGATCCCGCGGTCCAGCCCGTCCGCCAGAAGAAGAGGAGGACTGCCACCATCCTTGCCAAGCCAATCCGGGAGGAGGTGAAAAAACTGCTCGATGCAGGCTTTGTATCAGAGATCCAGTACCCAGGCTGGGTCTCCAATGTTGTAATGGTGAAAAAAACGGGGGGTAGCTGGAGAATGTGTGTGGATTTTTCCCTGATGAATAAAAGTTGCCCGAAGGATTGTTATCCCTTGCCTCGAATCGACGCGCTGGTTGATTCAGCCGTCGGTTTTTCTGTGATGAGTTTCCTTGATGCATTTTCAGGATATCACCAAATCCGAATGCATCCCCCCGATTGCCGCGATGTCTCCTTCATCACCGACGATGGCTGCTACAGCTACAAGATGATGCCCTTCGGTTTGAAGATGCGGGAGCCACCTACCAGCGGATGATGGACCACATCTTCGAGGGACAAAAGGGGAGGAACCTGGAAGTGTATGTGGACGACCTCTTGATCAAAAGCAAGAGCGTCCAGGAACACATAGCCGATCTGGTGGAGACCTTCGCGACGCTAAGAAGATTCAAAATGCGACTCAATCCGGCGAAGTGCGTCTTCGGAGCAGGAAGGGGAAAGTTCCTGGGGCATCTCCTTACCCCGGAGGGAGTAGAGCCTAACCCTGACAAGGTCAAGGCGATCCTGGAGATGCCGTCCCCGAAGACGATGAAGGAAGTCCAACGGTTGACAGGAAGGCTGGCGGGTCTTAGCCGCTTCCTCTCAAAGGCCGGAGAGAAGTGCTCTCCATTCTTCAAGACACTCCGCAAAACCGAAAGCTTCGAGTGGTCCGAAGGATGCGAGGCGGCGTTCGAAAGATTGAAGGAGCAGTTGACTCAGACACCTCTCCTTCAGAGCCCAAAAGAAGGTGAAGACTTGCTCATCTACCTAGGAGTAGGAGCAGAGACAGTGAGCTCCGTTTTGGTTCGAGAAGAAGGAAGGAAGCAGCTACCCATCTACTATGTCAGCCGGGTACTGAAGAAGGCGGAGCTGAAGTATCCAATCCTGGAGAAGCTTGCCTTCGCCTTGGTGGTGTCGGCGCGGAAGCTCCGGCCTTATTTTCAGGCTCACTCCATCCAAGTGGTAACTGATCATCCTCTCCGCAACGTCCTAGAGGGAGTAGAGCATTCAGGGAGGTTGGCGAAATGGTCGGTAGAACTCAGCGAGTTCGACATGTCCTTCTCCCCCCGAGTAGCGATCAAGGCCCAGGCAAGTAGCAGACTTCCTGGCTGACTTCTCGGCGAAAACAGAGCCTGGAGAAGAGGTGCTCGACCCAATTCCTTGGAAGATGTTTGTGGACGGAGCTTCGGGCAAAAGTTCTGTAGGGGTGGGCATCGTGCTCGTCAGCCCACAGGGAACAAGAATCGAGCAAGCCGTCGAGATCCTCTTCCCCATCACAAACAACCAGGCAGAGTACGAGGCCATAGTGGCAGGCTTGCGCCTTGCCAAGGAGCTGGGGATCCGTGATGTCCGGGCTTTCACGGATTCGATGGTGGTCGCGTCACAGATTTGAGGCGAGTTCGAGGTACGCGACACCACCTTGCAGAAGTAATTGGTAAAGGTGAAAGGGCTGATTGGAGGCTTCCAATCCTTCTTCGTCGAGCATGTGCCAAGGGAGGAGAACTCGGCAACAGATCGCCTCGCCAAGTATGGGCCAAGGGCTGGAGGAACTATCACCGAGCTATTCCGCCCGTCCATTGAAGAGGGAGAGATGATGGAGATCGAGCAACGCCCCTCGTGGATGGATCCCTTTGTGGCATTCCTGGCCAGCGGCCAGCTCCCAGCGGACGAAGGGGATAAAAGAAGATTTCGGTACAAGGCGGCATACTACCTCCTTCAAGATGGGGAGCTGTACCGCAAGACCATCTCGGGCCCCCTGGCCAGATGTGTTTCTGAAGACGAAGTACCCCGAGTGTTGGAAGAGATCCATTCGGGAGAGTGTGGAAGTCATTCTGGGACTCGCACTTTGGAGTAGAGGGTCTTAAGGCATGGTTACTTCTGGCCTACTATCCGGAAGGATGCTGAGATCTTCTCGAAGAAGTGCCAGAAGTGCCAGCTCTTCGCCCCCCTTCAGCTGCAGCCGGCTCGGCAGCTCCGATCGATCACCTCCCCATGGCTGTTTGCCATTTGGGGGATGGACCTGATCGGCTCCTTCCCTCAAGCAAGTGGCCAGAGGAAGTTCGTTCTCGTCATGATCGACTACTTCTCCAAGTGGATCGAGGCCAAAGCCCTGGCCAAGACCACCTCTCAAGTCGTGAAGAACTTCATCTGGGGAGAGATCGTCTGCAGATTTGGAATCCCTCTCGCCATCGTCACCGACAACGGTCCCCAGTTTGCCAGCTTGGAGCTGGAGGATTTTTGCAGGCAACTAGGAACCGACCTTCGATTCGCTTCCGTGCATCACCCAAGGAGCAATGGCCAGGTGGAGGCCGCCAACAAACTGATCATCAACCTACTGAAGAAGAAAGTGGAGAACCTAAGAGGTAACTGGGCGGACCAGCTCCCCTCGGTCCTGTGGGCTTTGAGGACCACTCCTAGCTCAGCCACAGGGGAAACGCCGTTCAAACTCTCTCACGGGTCGGAAGCTCTCATTCCAGTAGAGTTTGAAGTCAGAAGCCCAAGGGTGGTAGCCGCGGAAGACGGAAGCGAAGAATGGCGACTAGAGAATGAAGAGGTTCAGAAGCTATCTCTCGACTACATCGAGGAACTCCGAGATTTAGCTTCGGCCAGGCAAGAGGAGATCAAGCGCCGGATGGCGAAACATTTTGACAAAAATGTCCGCCTCAAACACTTCCAAGCGGGTGACCTGGTCCTGAAAAAGGTGGACACAGCAGGACGGTCTGCGGCCGTCGGGAAGCTCAACCCGAACTGGGAAGGACCTTTCGTCATCCGGGAAGCACTCCTGACAGGAGGATACCGCCTGCAGAACCAGGAAGGCGAGCTGCTCGGGAACACCTGGAGCGGCGATGACCTGAAAAGGTTTTATCCCTAAGGGAGAGTGTGTATATCTCATCCTTGTAAATTCATTTCTTTGAATAAAATCTACATCTCCCTGAAACATGGGACGAGGCAGCTTCATTTGCATCAACAAAGTTTTCAAAATAAAGAAGTCAGGTGAAGTCAATCTCCACGCTAGGTTGGGAAATGAGCCTCCGACTTAACCCTCGTAAAAACTCAGAACGGATGATGGGACAGTGCCTCGGGTGTGCATTCCCTTAAGACCAAGCCTCTGCAATGACGACCGAGATCAGCTCCCCCCTTGCACGTTGGCCGCGGTTCCCACGGACCGCACTTCTCGTCCGACTGTAGAGATTACCAGGAAGAAGTCTGGACGCCGACCTCCCAATTCGACGAAGAGATGATCGACTTAACCGATCAGGGGACCCTTGAAAAAAGGCGTCATGTACCCTCGAGAACTGAAAAGCTCGCAGCAAAGCATTTCGTTTTCTAAATTATTGTGTCAGATCATATGAGTTAGTGTGCCTAAAGTGTGCTTAACTCCCTGCTAAACTCATTAAGCAACAGGAAGCAGGTCCGATCCACATCCAGCATCCAAGAAGGATGGAGGCCTCGGGATGATGTGTCCCCTTGGACCTCCCCGACCCCCACTCCGTGCTTGACGTCGTCCTGCATCAACATTCACCGCCGCAAGTTGGAAGACGAGCCTCCGACTTGACCCTCGTAAAAACTCAGAACGGATGATGGGACAGTGCCTCAGGTGTGCGTTCCCTTAAGACCAAGCCTCTGCAATGACGGCCGAGATCAGCTCCCCCCTTGCACGTTGGCCGCGGTTCCCACCGACCGCACTTCTCGTCCGACTGAAGAGATTACCAGGGAAAAAGTCTGGAAGCCGACATTCCAACTTGGGAAAGGGCAAGACCGATTTGACCGACCAAAAAATGGAGGCATTCCGGCATCCAAGTAGGATGGAGGCCTCGGGATGGTGTATCCCCTTGGACCTCCCCGACCGCCGTTCCCTGCTTGACGTCATTCTTCGTCGACATCTGGTCTCCAAGTAGGATAGAGGCCTCGGGAAGATATATCCCTCCAGGCCTCCCCGACTGCCATTCCCTATCTCTTTCCCCTTAAAAGTCCATCATTATTAAAAGAGTCTAATGAACTCTTCACCAGGTGTCAGGCAAGACCTTGAGAGCATGTGTCCCTCGGGACCCTCCAAGTAGCCTCCACAAGCTCGACTCCACCCAGAGAAATATTGAAGAAGGCGAGTAGGCATGCGCAAGTACCTAGGCGAGTATACAGGAGCGAGCATGGAGGTGCGAGTATATAGGTGCGAGCATGAAGGAGCACTCATTCTCGCCGCGATCCTAAGAGCCTAGCGAGCACTCAACCTCGCCCTGAGCCTAGGAGCCTAAGAGACATTCAAAAAGGAAAGCAAGCAGCAAAGAAACAGGCGAGCAAAAGCTTTGACTTTTTTCATTTATAAAAAATCGATGTACATTACAAAAGAATCTGCAAGGGGTGTACAAAAGGTCGTCGGGCGAGCAAAAAAGAGTGCCCAGGCGACTAGGCGTCATCCTCGCCATCAATATCTGCATCTGGCTCGTCGCCACCATCGTCATCAACATCATCATCATCGTCATCCTCGTCCTCGGAATCGTCGTCCTCAGCACCACTGGACGGCGGTGAGGATGCTCGCAAGGGGGAGGTGGACTCCTCGGCGAGCAGCGCCGGGATGATGTCCTCCACGGTCAGCTCCATCGCCGCCGGCTTCAGAAGATCGTCCGCCTTCAGCTGGCTCAGGATGACGGTCCCCGTAGCTCGCGCGATCTCTCGGCGAACGCGTGGCATATTGTCGCCATGCATCCGGATCTGCTTGCCGACCCTGGAAGGGCCCGCCACCGCCGGCTGTTGCTCAACAGGCCGAGTTTCCAGTTCGGCGATGCGCACTTGGGCGGCCTCCAAGGCCAGCCGGATGTCCTCCAGCTCCTTCTCCAGCTGGGAGGTCTTCTTCGCCATCTCCACCTCGGCGGTCTGCAAAAAATCGGAAAAAGACAGACGATAAAGAAAATTACTCCGCAAAAGGCGAGTATCCCAGGAGCGAGTATTAAAGTGAGGCGAGTACCTCATGCTCCTTCTCCTTGAGCCCCATGGCGATCATCTTCTTGCTTTGGACCTTGATCACCCCTTCATACTCGAGCAAGCGTTTTGCTGTCGAATGGGCCAGCTCGGCAGATCGCAGTAAGGAGCGCGAGGTCTGGTGAGCCAGATACTCGGCAGAAGCGTCCGGCAGGACTTCGGCGTCCGCGCGACCATAGAGGGCAAAGGTCACGTCGTAAGCCTCGCCTTTATCCTCCCAGTCCTCCGACCAGGCGGGGAGGTTGGAGCTTAGAGTCACCTCGTGGGCACTCTCCGTCCAGGTCACCAAGGGGCGACCATAGATGTCCTCGCCACTCCGGCCGAGGTTGAAATTCGGGTGGGCGTAAGGCTCGCCAGCCTCAGAAGAGTCCACCTTCTTGCCAAGGTCCCGGTGAGCGACCTCCTTCTTCTTCCTCGAGGGCTCGCCCCTCTCCTTCCGCTTCTTCGACGGCCCAGATCCTTCGCCGCCGATCAAGGGCTCGTCGCCTCCTGGCGACAAGTCGATGGGCGAATAGACCCCATCCCCGCGAGCAGAGGTCCCCGCACCTCCCTGTGTGAAAGCCGTCGCCTTCACCACCACGGGAAGAAGCTCGCGCGGAAGAACATGGACTGCTGCAACAAGAAGAGTGATAAGCCCAGTCAGTCGCCATATTGAAGACGAAGAGCGAGTATTACGAATACTCGCGCGGTAGATTACCTTCGCCCTGGAACACCTCGACGAGTTCGTCTACTCGCCTCCTCCAGAACACCACATCAAGGCGGTGATTCCTGAAGGACTCGAGCAGTTTTTCGCCACCCTCGCTTAGGAAAGAAGCCCCGAAGACGCTCTCCGGTGGCTGGAAGGACTTGTCGGGGATCGCTTGAAAGTCACCAGCGATGACAACTAGTCGCTCTCCCCAGCGATGATTCTTGTTGGCGGTGCCGGCCAGCGTGCAGACGTGGCTGCAGAGGAAGACGACGCCCTCGCCAGTCTCCATAAAGTGGAATACTCGCCTAAAGACCGACAGGTCGAAGGCCATTCCCTGGTCGCGCAGGTAGCACAGGTATCCCACGATCATCGCCACCCCATTGGGGTTGATCTGGCCAGGGACTATCCCAAAGTAACAGAGTATCTGGGAGAACTCCGTCCACAGTGGTAGTCGCAAGCCCACCTCTAAGTGGCGAGTAGGGAACACCCGCTCGGTGGTCAAGATAGTGTTCAGTCGCTCGCTCTGGCGAGGAAGCCTAGCAATAAATCCAGGCGGGATGTATTTCGCCTTGATGACCTCCAAATCCTTCTCAGTCGTGACAGACTTCTTGAAGGTGGTTGCCGCAAAGTTTTTGGCGTGATTGGCACGCCGGATGGTCACCTCGTCAGTCATCTTAAGAAGGAGTAAAAGAAGGCGAGTATCAAAGAAAAGCGAGAAGAGGAAAGAAGGACGGAAGATACTCGCGTATGGGTCAGAAGGTCGCCAAAAGCGTAATAAAGACTCACCCACCCACCCCCCCTATTTATAGTAGTCGGATAACTTGGCTTCTCGAACACGACGACGCGATCAAGAATAAGGGGGTGTCGAGTATTAAGTTGAAATCGCCCACTCAACAGCGCGCGCCAGCAAGGTGTCAACCTCCAAGGCGCGAAGATCTGCAAGAAAAACATGAACGAAGCTCGCTAGGCATAGGCGACATGCAGACAAATATTCGCCAAAGTAAAGAAGATAGAAAAAATCTGACAAAAAATTCATCGCAGAAAAAGAAAGCATCACAGAGAATAAGGGCGAGCCTCCAATACTCGCCAAGAATAATACATCAACAAATAGATCGTCCAGAAAATACAAGAAATACTCGCTATGGGCGACATTGCAAGCATAAAAGAAAGAATAGAGAAAAGCAGCTAAGGAGGTGCTTGGAGGTTCGCCTGAATATCTGGCTGTCGAGGCTGTCGACCAACCCATCCCAAGTCGCGAGCTCGCTTAAAATGCTCGGAGGCAACAGACATCGCGTCCTCTCCCTGACGCAGTTGATCCTCAATCCTCGCCAGCCGACCGACCGAGCCCATGCACGCGCGCATCCCCACCAACTCGTCATGATGCAGCTGTTGGCGATGTTCGAGCCTCCCAACTTTGCACTCAAGCTCGCTGACCGTCTGAAGGCGAGATTCAGTGGCGACCAGACGAGTATCGAACTCTTCCAGTCGAGAAACTCGCGCCTCCAACTCGGTCAGGCGACGATGAGCATCGCTACTTGCCAGACGCTCTACTCGCGACTCCACCTCAGCCAGGCGACGATGAGCATCGCTGCTCATCAGGCGCTCCACTCGCGATTCAACCTCGGACAGACGGCGATGAGGCTCGCAGATCGCCAAGCGCTCCAGCTTGGACTCCAGCTCCAGGATTGCGCGAGTAGCCCTCTCCTGGTACTCGCGAGAAGGAAGCCCGACCGCGTCGATCAAGGCTCCAATGGGGGTGTGGGCGCGAGCTGTAAAAAAGGTAAGAGTGTTAGAACTTAGACGACGAAGCAAAAAGCGAAGTGAAGACTGTGGCGACTATTGAAAATGGCGACCAAGTACCTGGCCGAGGACTGCGAGAGCGATGGCGAGGAGAGACCCTTGCCCGGCGAGGAGATGCGCTGCGATGATGGTCGCCTCGCCGCGAAGAGCCCCCAATGACCGGATCCCGGCTGGGAGGCGCGTTCCCCCCACCGCGATTATCGCCTGATCGTCCTCCTCCCCTTGGAGGAAAGAAGCCCGAGGAGCCCCCAGTCCCGCCACGGCGCGAGGACTCGCCCTGATGAGTAGAAGGTACAATAGAAATCGAAGGGCGTTGGTCGCCCTGAGGAGTAACAGAAGGAGGGAGCGGAGGAGGTGGCGGAATCCCGCCTACGGGCAGCTGCGAGCTACTCGTTGTCCCAACAGACTGAAGAGGCGGTGGAGGCGGAGGCACGATGCCCGCCAAAGGAACATGTTGTTCGCTCATCGGCCTCTTCTCCAGCAAGGAGCTGTGGAGAACTCGCCCTGAGCGACCTCCACCCCTAGGCGAGATCATGGGTGACGACCTCAGAGGAGGTGCGGCCCGAGGCTCCTCCTGAGCACCGATGGTGGAAGAATCTGCGAGCATAGAAGAAACATTCAGCAACTCAGACCAAGTCAAGGTCAGTTAAACAAGGGTGGCGAGTAGATTACTCGCACCTCACGCAGAAGCGAGATTCTCCGACGGATTCTAGGCCGAGGTCTCAGGAATGCTCGCCCCCTCGACGACCTTAGAAGCAGGAGGCTCGGAGACCGGCGAGTCGCCCTCATTAGAGAGCCCCAGATCGTCCAGCAGCTGCTGGTGTTGGTCGCCCAAAGGAGCGGCGACCTCTTCCTCAGCAGCCTTCTTCTTCTCCTGCTTCTTTTTCTTTTTGGCAAGTCTCTTCCTCTTCTTGGAGGAAAGACGGTCGCCAGATTCGGGATCCAGGCGAGGAGGGAGCGAAGGAGCGTCAAAAAGGCCAACTAGACCAGCCATGACCGCCTTAGCCTCGGCAGCATAGTCGCGCGCCATCTTGAGCGAGTTCAGAAAAGACGTGCCATCAGAGACCCCTGCCCCTCTATTTATAGAGTTCGAGCGTCGGCCAACGAGAGGGCGACTATAAGCCAATAGTCACCAACAGAGAGGCTCGTCGAATGAATGTTGGATGATTCTTTCCGAGCAACTGCGTTACTCACAAAGAGCGGGGATTGTGTACAACCCTCATTCTCCGAGGGTAGACCCCCCCCCGAGGCCACGTAGGCAGAAGTCAAAGTCAACTGGGTCAACACAGAGCCCGACAGTTCGAAGCAGAAGTACAGAAGACCTCGACGAGTATGCAGGCAATACTCGCCAGGTTGGCGAGTATGAAACAGAAGACCTGACGAGTATTGGTCCGGCGTGTGCGAGCATCACCAAATACTCGCCAGATGGGCGACTATGACATGGTACTCGCCGAGTAACCCATAGTCGCCGGGTTGGGGGCTGGGCTATAAAAAGCCCCTACCCTTTGGTTTTCCTATAAATAGGACCCCAGGGGTACATGGATTGGCACCTGGACTTGAGCTTTTGGACCCCGATTCCCGAACTCTCGAGCCCGTCACCCTTGCTTTCAGCCAAGTCGGTGCCTTCCCTGTACCAAGCTCGGCCACTTTGGTTTTGGAGGGGAAGACTCTCTTGAGCTTCTGGGTACGTGGTGGGACCTCCCTGCCGCAGCACCTGGGGTCCGGTTCATTGCTCTTCTAGCTCAGTAGTAGTCGCCAGCCAGGTCATCTCGTTGGACTGCTGGGCGAGTAGTCTCCGGCTGCATCGGTCCGAATCTTGAGGTCAGGATTTACCTGGCGTCAACAACTCTGCTCATTCCTTCGCTCTGAATCCGCTCTCCTCGCTCTCAAGTCTGCTCACGCTCAAGGGATCATGTGGAGACTCTCGCAAGCACCGGCAGAGGAACTGAAGAACGCTCCCGTGGACGCTCTGAGACTTAGTTCTTTTTCCACTCTTTTTTGCCTTCAAGGCTTGCAAACGGAGAGGTGGTTTGTCACCCTCCGAGGATCTCAAACTCTTGAAACCTCAAAGGAACTAGTGCATTTCAGCCCGACATAAATCCGACTACGTGGTTTTTCACCTTTTTCGGATTTTCCATGCTAAAATGCCCAGTGTCATTGCTGCTTGGATTTCATTTGAATTTTTGTGGCTCGGCTCACTCTCGAGCTAAGGCGGTCCGATTCTACGGACTGGGGGAAAATCGAGTGACCGCAACAGTTTGACACAGTTTATAGGAAAGTGTTCCCAAAACTCTGAAGGATTTCTGAAGACCGTGCTTGCTCTGTGCAAGTGCTCCTGACCGACAACAATGACGGGAAGAGGTGCTCACATAGCCAGCAGGGCAATTTCCGAGGAACTCATTGATCAAGTCCCCAACCCGATCCTCGCGTTAGGCGACCGACCGCCGTTGTTTCTAAATCACGCCTTACCCGAGGGTGTTGCCAGCCTCAAAGACCCTGTGACGGATGACTTATCTGGCGTAGATCTACCTATCCGTCACTGTCTGACAAGATCCCTGAACCTACGCAACATAGTCCACTCCCGGGGGAGGCAGTTGACGGACAAACCGAAAGGATGCTTACTCATGAAAAGTGTGCAACTTGATTGAGGAAGAGTACTGACCCAGGGGGTACCATGTTGCGCACCGGCATCACTGCTTTCGCCACAGCTCCCTGCTAACTCAACAAATTCTAGCACACCCCATCCCGCGTGGATTCAAGCTGCCGAATACTGATACATATGATGAGATAGACGACCCATTGGAGCATATCAATTACTTCGTGGCAATCATGCGGATTTGCAGTGCCCTTGATCAACTGCTGTGTTAGGTGTTCCCGAAAACTTTGAAGGGACAAACTCGTACCTGGTTTTATTCTCTGAGAGAAGGAGAAATTGGGAATTTCGAAGAATTGACTCAGCTGTTCGTCGAACAGTTCATCACCAATCGCCGGACAATCCGAGACCCCTCCCATCTCACTGGGGTCCGTCAGAACGAGGGGGAAGCACTCAATTAAGGACTACTTCCGTCGTTTCACTATTGAAACACGAGAAATTCTAAGGGTCGACCCCGAGCTTTTGAGCGGCGTCCTCCTCAGGGGGCTTCAACCCGACGGCTTCTACTCATCATTGATGAAGGAAACATCGTTCATCAATCCCGACCTTGTTCACCGCATCGAGGCCCAGATAGCGGCAGACGAGGCAACATACGCTCATCGACAACAATTCAAAGGCAGCATAAAAAGAAAGAAGGAGCATGACTCACCTATGGCACCTAGAGGTATGACGAACGTCACGACGACTCCCGCCGAGCCAGGGGGCACCGCCAGCATCAGACCTTCACTCCCCTCAATACCTCGCGTACAAAAGTATTGTTCGCCATTCACAATCATCCATCTCTTTAGAAGCCAAGGGCTCTCGCCCCGAACTCATAGGATCAATCTAAGTATTGTTACTCTCTTCGAGGACACAGACATAACATGGAGAATTGCTCACGACTAAGAGCAGAAATCGAACGGTTCGTTCGTCTGGAGCACCTTGAGAAATTCCCGCGGAATCAAGCTCCAGATCTTCCAGTCCAGAATAAGCTTACAGGGGAAATCCACGGAATGATAATCCCGGGAGAAGGCTCGGCCTGCACCCATGGAACATCCAAAGAATCTGATGTATCTACCTGTATCTCATGTTTCCAGCAACCACGTAATAAGCCATGAGCCCCTCCTCGTGAGCACGAATAGCAAGTGTCATTTTCGGTTTCAATGCATGCTTCTTGATCCTATCAACAAAGTGTTCGGATCTCCGCAGCGGGACTCCGTCTTTTTCCAACAAAGTGTTCGGCTCCCCGGAGTGGGAATCCGACCTTTTCCAACAAAGTGTTTGGATCCCCGCAGTGGGGCTCCGACCTTTTTCAACAAAGTGTTCGGCTCCCCGCAGTGGGACTCCAGCCTTTTTCAACAAAATGTTTGGCTCCCCACAGTTAATTCCAGCCTTAATAATTTAAGTTATTTTTATGCATTAATTTCAGCAATAAATGTTATATTGTTTTGAGCTAATATGTGTATATATGCATGGTGATAACAAAAACAAAGTTGTCTTTTAAGTGAAAATGCAACATTTTAAATAAATTTACTCTGAATTTCTTACAAAAAAATATTATCTAATATATAGCAAGTTAGCTTTGAAAAAAGCTTCACCCTTTTTAAGTGCAACAATATAAATTTTATTACTGAAATGATTAATGCATGAAAATTGTTTAAATTAATTTTATTAGATAATTATAAAAATATATTGTATTCCCACATAAACGATTCGTCAACGCCACATCAATGTTTGGTCAGGGCATTCATAGTCATTTGGAGCCGTTAAATTATTAACCGAAGTTAATTTAGAGATTTATTTGAAATAAAGTATAAAGTTAACAGATTTATTTGAAGCAAATGAAAATTAAAAAACTTATTTAAAATTAGGAGCAAAATTAAAAGACTTATTTGAAACTAGGACCAATGATAAGTCCGAATGGTCTCTGCAAATGTTATATTATTGTTGATTAGCGAATGATTCTAAACTTTGGTTTATTCGAATATGATTAACTAGACTTATTCTTAATTGAAAGAGGCTAAATATTACAATATGTAGTAGGGTTGTTTGAACTAACACCAAAGAAGTCCAGATGGCCAATCAGAGCAAATGCTATACTTTATTATTTTATTATTGACTATTATTGAGTGATTCTTTTTTTTAGGAAAGCATAATTTCATTAAGTAGAAGACTCCTAATGGAGAATCCCAAGAGAGAGAGAGAGACGAAACCGAAGAGAGCATTTGCAAGATATCAAGAATGAAGGGTCGCTCATCCGATAGAGGGAACACGCATGAAGCAATGCAATCAATGACCGTCCCTCAAAAAATGATGGAGTCCCACCCAAACTCCAAAGCTACCCCAACGACCGTCCGAGCCGCAAACACTTCCGCAACCCGCGGACCGTTCAAGAAATTCAAGAAATCCGCAAACGGCCGTATGAGACTATTGAATGATTCTAAACCTTGGTTTATTTGAATCTTTATTTTGTTTCCAAACAATTTTTTTAAAACTCCGTTTTACAAACTACATTTCACCCCAACAGTTTTTTTAAAAAGCTCCGTTTTCCAGAATCAACACTTTTCCTATCAACATTCCATCAACAATGGCCCAACTAAACAAAGCCTTATTGTACCCATCTTTTTTAATTTACGCATTTTCAAGATTAAAAAAAAAATTCGCACTGTGTCAGGCATAACCGAAGAAAAAATTTTAGGTGAGTTTCTCTCACTTAAGATCATGGTGCTCGCGCGCATCAAGCCGTTAGTTCTCCGTGATTGATCGAAATACTGCCGTATTTCTCAATTAAAAACACTGTCAGTATTCTGCGAAAACAGATCCACCGTAGATTGTCATATCATACGGCTGTATTTAATCTCCCAGCTAAAGCTAGGTGGGAGAACGCACCTAAGTATTTCTCATAAGCGAAACTCGCGTACAAGACTACTAATATAAATACGGTAACTTGGAATATATGCATGTTGGCCCGTAACTTCAAATAATAATAAGCCAAAAATCCCAACGGCGGGCGTACACAACGTACAATACAAAAATCGGGTACGCTGATTAATAATACATACATTCGAAAATAAACTTTACAGTATTTTACTAAATTAAAATTCCGGCTTTGCAGTCTTCCCTGTTTTATGTTCGTCAGCTTCAGCTTCCGTTAGAATCTCACCCACACTGATATTCTTCCTCTTTAAATACAAGACCCCCAGCTTCCTTCCGCTTCACTCCTCTTCCCTCTTTCTCCATCTCCCACCAAGCTCCACCATGGCCCCCGCAGCAATATCAACTGAAGCACGCGCCCCAAACCAGGACGCCCTTCTCTCCCTTCCCGCCCCTCCCATTTCACTCCAGTTCGCCGACATCTCTTACCGGATAAAGATCGCCGGAAAGAAAACAAGTGGCGCGGGGGGTATCTCACAAATGCTGGACGATAAAACGATCCTCGAGGGGATCACCGGCGAGGCCTCATCGGGGCAGCTTTTGGCCGTCCTCGGCCCTTCCGGCAGCGGAAAATCCACCCTCCTCACCATCCTCGCCGGGCGCTTTCCCGGTCACCATGGCGGGATCGTGCTCGCCAACGGCAATCGATTCTCCCGATCCGTCTCCCGGCGAATAGGCTTCGTCCCGCAGGACGAATTTCTCTACCCTCATCTCACCGTCCGCGAAACTCTAACCTACTGCGCGATGCTGCGGCTTCCGCGATCCGGCGGAGCCGTCCGGAAGGATAGGGTCGGTAAAGCCGTTGATGCGGTGCTGTGCGAGCTTGGGCTGGGGGATTGCGCGGAGACGGCGGTGGGGGGAGCTTTCGTGAGGGGGGTTTCGGGAGGGGAGAGGAAGCGGGTGTCGATTGGGCACGAGATGCTGCTGAATCCGAGTGTCGTGGTTGTGGATGAGCCGACATCGGGGCTTGATGCGACGGCGGCGGGGAGGATGTTGGAGATCTTGGCCGGAATGGCGAGAAGAGGGAGAACGGTGGTGGCGTCCGTGCATCAGCCGTCGAGCCGCGCATACCAGTTGTTCGACGTTGTTCTCCTGTTGGCCGAGGGCCGGTGCTTGTATTTTGGGAAGGGATGCGACGCCGTGGAGCACTTCGGCTCGGCGGGGTTTTCGCCGGGGATGCATGTCAATCCGGCCGACTTCATGCTTGATCTCGCCAACGGTAAGTCGACAGCTCTAAATTAGGCTATAGCTTCAATTATCTTCCTCAAAATCTGCTGCTCTTCGATTACGACTGCTTATAATTATGCTTTGTCGTTCCCCGTTATTTTCTTGAAAAGTAAAAGACAAGTCCGTACGCTGATGTGCAATGAGAGATAATTAGGTACTACGATTCACTATTGAGATTTTTTGCAAAAATACGGGCGCGCTTAAAAAATCATGCTTGCATAAATCTACGGTCTGATAGCATATAACGCACGGTGATCTTTGATGTGTTTCACACACAAGTCCGCCGGAGTATACTCACCTTATCTTTGATTCTCTCCTTTTTTTTTTCTCACGAATCTATTGGATTAACTAATTCCATCTTTTTTATATTTTTCTTATATGTATAAAAAATTTACACCTTTAGTTACGTAAGCAGAGATGATCTTGATCGGGCTCCACCGGGACACCGACATGGACTGAATTATGCACTGGAAGGTGGGGTGATTGTCGGAGGAAAACCTCCTGCTGATGTCGTCATCACCGTTCGTCCATATCTTATGGTCATGATGGACGTTGATGGGGGAACTCCTCTCACTTAGGAATTCGACCTGGAATTTAGGCACAATATTATAAGAGCAATGTTATTAGCACCCCCACTTCGAAAGTAGTTAATAGCCGCCATGTGATAATGCCACCCCATAATTTGGGCGCCAAGTGGCTATTAACACACCATCGAAAAAAAATGACTTTTTTTCAAATGTTTCCACCCACACACTTGATAATTTAAACCATAGCATTACATCAAGAGAGTTTATAATATATGTAGTATTGCAATTTGATGAAAACAAAACATGATACCACCCAAAATTTTATCAAATCTCCTTGTTTTAGCAACCTACAAGCACCAAAAACTAATATTAGTATCTTTCAATATTTAAAAAAAATTGAAATATTGATTAAATCGTACATTAATATTCTTTTGCATTTTGTTATCTACATGCTATAGTAGTTGGAAACTTCAAAACATATCATTGTACCTAGTATGTAATTAGAAAATGATTGTAAAAAATAAAGTAATAGTAAATTAAGTTTAAGACATTGGATTACATAATGTCATGGTTCCAACAAATTGACAACCTCCGAATTTGTATTCTTGGATCTAGAAGCTTTAACACGTGAGATATTTGGCAAGTCTCATGTTTCCGCCACCGTACTATGATATCTTGTTCAACCAACAAATATATGGGGAAGCGAAATGCCGACGACGTGGATGAGAGGCGGGAGCAATCATTAGCCCACTTAGAGGACCCCTCAATAGGATTTTTTGAATCACTCGGCCTTGGAACGGACTGCAAAAGAGGAGGGCATTTCGGTTTTCAGTACAAAATATATAAGAAGAAGAGTGGTAAGCCATGGATCTTGGCTGGCGGAAGAGATTTCGGTGGAGAAGGGTTTTCGGGAAGGGTTTTCCTTACCTAAAATCGCGGCTGGAACACCAGAGGGCATCTTCTATTCTTGCATCGGAGAAGGAGGTCGCCGACCTTCTCACCGCGAGCAACCGGCCGAAAAGGCTCAGGAAAGGAACGCTGGGCGGGTGATTCATGCGGCGGAGAAGGCGAGAAGACCTAGCGAAATAAAATTGATGGAGAGGGGTGCGACTATACGATTGCGTGACCGAACCGGGCTCAAATAAAACCTATTTGGTATATTTTGGGGGTGCTACTAGCCCTTCATAGGGTGCTATTAACAATTTATAAATAGGAAATAATTGCGTGTTTGGCTTTGCATGCAATCACAATCACTTGAGCCATTTCATAGGACATGTGTCATGAACAAACAGTTATATTCTGTTACGAACATAATGTATTTTTCTGAATTCTGTTGAGCGCACGCAATAACTTTGTGTCCAACTTCACGGGGGGGGGGGGGGGGGGGGGGACAAAGAAAAGTGTCTCGGATATTTTTCCCATCTCCTTTTAATTTTTTTTCTAAAAAATAAAAACTTCTCCGGGCATACTCGTCCTCTTAGCATCACTTTTATGTACTAATTAATAAGATCAGACCACACGTCTTAAGATTTTAAGACTTTAATGTTATAAAATTTGGCACACAACGCAGACGCAGCTATAAAATTCACAGACAAATAACAATCCAAAACATGCCAAATTTGTGTCTGGCAAAACCTGCCGCCACACAATCTCAAATATATATATTAAATTAAACAACATATAAATGCAATTACAAGAAAATAACAGGAGAAAGAAATGACCGTCCGGTGAAACACCGCAGATGCGTCGGATGCGCACGATCCGTGGAAAATTAGAAGATTTAGACTGCAATCCGTTTAACGGACGCACAAGATTCACCGGAATCTTCAACGTCGAAGTCCGACGTTCAACCACAACACCGCCGAAGACCAACGCCGCCACCGGAGAGGAAATTCAAGCCGGATCCAACCACACTTCTCCTCTCCACAACAAATCTCCTATTTCGCTCCACGTTCTCCACCAACATCGGCGGCTATATCCTCCAAGACCGGTGACAACGCTCTCCACCAATGACGACGACTATCCTCCAAGGCTGGCGGTAACCCCTCCAAGACGGCGATCCTCGTTGAGGCCGGCGGCCTCCCCGATCACGCGAGCAAAGAGAAACGAAGGAGAGAGAGAGAGAAAGAGAGAGAGAGAGAGGCGGACTAGAGAGCGAGAGAGAGGGGGCGGTTGCACTATTCTCACGGGAGGGATAAATCCTCCCTATTTATAGGAAGCAATTTTTAGAATTAAACCTAAATCTAATCGGGTCGGATCCGGATACGAACCAATAAAGATAACGATCACCATCTTGATTCGGGATCCGGAGCTACCACCTGCACGAAGCACTTCATGCACAAAGCACTATCTGCATATAGCATCAACTGCGCGAAGCAACACTGCACTAAGCACCACCCCAAAGAATTGAGGCATCAGCCGACCTGCTCCAGTCGACTCATCCCTGCTCTGGCTCAACCCCTGAATATCGACGCAATCAGATCACTGAATCTGACTCGCCTAGTCAGACTACCAGAAGGGCGATCCCCTGCACCACCTCGACCATCCACTCCGTCAGCTGCAAAAATCATAGGCACTCCACCTCGCATCGTGATCCCCATCAACCGGTATAGACTACCACCCTGCTCAGATTGCATGAGCACGGTGCTCCCCCGCGTCACCTTCAGAACTCCACCTCTCGCTACAAAACTGCATCCACTAGAGTCCAGTCTGCCCAGCGATATCAAATTCCTGCGCAGCTTGGGTACTAGGTGTACCCGCTCAAGCCTACGCACTGCTTCGTCTTGCATCCTGATGTCTACCGTCCTTGTCCCTATGACCTCGCATGCTGAGCCGTCACCTAGAAAGACTGATCCAGTCGTCACCTCAAGTGAACTGAACATCCCTGCATCTGAGCAAATGTGCTGCGAAGCACCAAAATCCAATATCCAGCTATTCGAGTCACATGGACTCTCAGTGATGAGGAGAAGCCACTCCGACTAAAAAGAAAGGATTCCGTTTTCTAGACACATCACTATCATCTGTCGTAGTTATCGCCGTCTTGCCCGCATCTTGGACGTCCCCAGAAATCCGTGCATGATGCAGACAATGTCTCCTGTTATGGCCACTCTGCCTGCAATGGTAGCACGCCACTGCCTTCCTCGATGTGGATCTGGATGTTAGAATTGAAGTGAGCTAGCGCCCGCGCTAGCGCTAGCGCCGACGTTAGCTCCTACTCGCCACCCCCCTTGTTTTGCCTATAAATAGAGGGGTACCCCCCCTAAAAAGCATCCATTCTGAAAGTGGCGAGTATCCTCTACTTTGAGCGAGTTAGAGATACCAGAGCGCTACTTGGCGAGCATCGAACTTGGAGTAAGTTCGGCAGGCGAGTTACCTACTCGCGAGATAGCGCCGGCGATAGTGGATAGCGCCTGCGTTAGCGAGAAGAGAAGGAACGAGCGAGTGCCTACTTCGGAGATAGCGCCCGGCGCTAGTGCTAGCGCACACGGTAGCGAGAAGTGGAGGAAGCGAAGCGCGGCGAGCGTGCGAGTAGCTTGGAGTGCGAGCAGCGAGCTTGCGAGTTGGAGAGCTAACGCCCGGCGCTAGCGTTACCGCCGGCGGTAGCGAGGAGCGAGTATCACCTGCGCGGTGTGCTCCGGAGAAGAAGCGGACCTTGTCCGTGACCAAGTTCTTAACTACTATTGGCTGTTGTGATTCAAGTTGGATGAAACTTGTATTCAGCCTTGTTCATTTGTAACTAGCTGCCAGAGTTTTTATTGTGAAAGCTTGTGTTCATATATTGGTGTCATTATTCTCCTGTTGGTTGACGTGTTCTTCCGACTATAAAATATTTCACATGGTATCAGAGGGATAGTTGGAACAAGGACGAAGCAACCAAGATGGACGGCGGAGGAGGGTATGCTAGGGGACTTGGAATTGAGCTGCTCACCCAGACCAACTACAAGAAGTGGAAGTCTTGCTTGGAGAGCTACCTGCTTGGAGAGGACCTATGGGAGGTCGTTGGAGGAGAAGAGCAGGCAGAAGTCTTTCCAATCGAAGACAATGGTCAAGCTGTGAGAGCTTGGAGGAAGACCAACGCCAAGGCGGAGTTCACCTTGAAGAGAGCCATATCACCTGACTTGTTTGACCACATCATTGGTTGCAAGTCAGCGTCGGAGATCTGGATAGCCCTCGATGGGTTATTCAACAAGAAGAATGTAGCGCGGCTACAATTCCTGGAGAATGAGTTGGCGAAGTCGACTCAAGGCGAGATGGCGATATTCATCTTCTTCCTGAAGGTGAAGAACCTATGTGGGGAGATCTCGACCTTGGATCCTGAAGAGCCAATCTCAGAGGCGAAGTTGAAGTGACACATACTCCGAGGCTTGAGGAAGGAGTATGCCCCCTTCGTTACTTCCGTGCAAGGATGGGCTACTCAGCTCTCCCTTTTGGAGCTAGAGAACCTGCTATCGTCATAGGAGAGCTTGGCGAAGCAGATGACGGGAGTATCCATCTCACGAGGAGATGGCGAGGCCTTGTTCAGGAAAGAGGAGATTCTGGGACAAGAGAAAGAAGAACTCCGGAGATGGACCTTCAACGTCCTCTCAGGGAGATGGGGGGAAGTTCCTCCCTGCGCGCGATGAGAAGGGGAGATCCCTTTGCTTTGCCTGTAAGAAGTACGAGCACATGGCAAAGGACTGCCGGTCCAATCTGAAGGCCGGTCATGCTGCTAACAAGGAGGGAGATCACCAGAGAGGTGGAGGAAGAGGTGGAGGTCACCAGGGCGGTGAGAGGGGGGACAATTGTTTCCTGGCAGAGATGACGGCAACGTCAGTCGATGTCTTAGCCTCCATCAACCTCGAGAACGACTGGATAGTGGATTCCGGTTGCGGGCATCATCTCACTGGAGATATGTCCAAGTTCGACTCCTTGGAAGCGTATGAAGGAACGGATGCTATCATCACTGCGGATGATACGGTACATCCCGTGGAGCGAGAAGGGAAGGTGTCCCTTGGGAGTGAAGAGAAGCCAGTGACACTGAAGAGTGTGTATCACGTGCCTGACATGAAGAAGAACCTCTTCTCGGTGGCTAACGCAGTGGATGCTGGATACCACGTGCTGTTTGGACCGAAGGAGGTGAAGTTCTTGAAGAACCTTTCGTCTGTCGATGCTGATGTCACGCTCACCAGGAGAAGGGTGAAGGATTTGTATGTTCTGTCTGCAAATGCCTACGTGGACAAGTTGAAGACAAACGACAGCGCTGTGATCTGACATGAAAGGCTGGGTCATGTGGGATGGACAAGCTGAAGATGATGGCGGCAAAGGGCCTAGTGAGTGGTCTGCCTCATCTCTCTTCCTACGGCGACGGCCATGTGTGCGACGGATGCCAATATGGAAAGTCACATCGACTTCCATTTGACAAGTCGGAGACCAGGTGTAAGGCACCTCTTGAGTGCGTACATGCTGACGTTATGGGGCCGTGCGCCACCCTTACTTATGAAGGCAATAAGTATGTGCTGGTTCTGGTGGATGACTACACCCGCTATACGTGGGTGTACTTTCTGAGAGAGAAATCAGAAGTCTTCAACAAGTTCCTCGAGTGGAAGGAGCTTGTGGATGGGATGCTGAACCGCAGAGTGAAGAAGCTGAGAAGCGACAATGGAGGGGAGTTTACCTCCAATGAGTTTGCTTCTTTCTGCAGGAGGTTCGACATTCGGCGGGAGCTCTCTGCGCTCACACCCCTCAGCAGAATGGGGTGGCATAGAGGAAGATCCGCCATCTGGTGGAGACTACCAGGAGTTGGTTACATGCCAAGAGCATTCCCAAAGCCTTATGGGCGGAGGGAATGGCGTGTGATATCAACCGGCTACCTCTGAGTCCTAACAGGATGGTGTCTCCACACCAGCTCATGTTCGGGGAGAAACCCAATGCGGGTCACATGAAGGTGTTCGGTTCTACCTGCTTTGTGCACATCCCGGACGCTCAGAGAACCAAGTTGGAGCCAAAAGCGAGGAAGTGTATCTTCATCGGCTACGATGAGCGGAAGAAGTGGTGGAAGTGCATGGATCCGCAGACCCACAAGTTCGTCGTCTCGCGCGACGTAGTGTTTGACGAACTGGTCTCATACTAGGGAGTCTCTTCAGTGGAGCTGCCGGAGAGTGGAGAAGCTAGCAGGGAATAAGAGAGGGTCACTGAGGACCCTACTGTGGAGTTGGAGTTATCTCCAAGTGCTGCATCGCCATCTGGCTCGGGAGGAGCTTCTGGCTCAGGGGGAGCTACGAACTCAAGAAGCAGGGAGAGCACCGCTTCAGGAGGAGTTCAGAGAGGAGCTCAGAGAGGAGCTCAAGCAGAGGAGTCTACCATAGTGGTAGATAGTGGCCAAGCCTTGAGGAGGTCGAAGCGAACCATCGTTCCGCCTGCTCGTTATAAGGAAGGAAACTTCGTGAGTTTGGTTTCCTGCTTCTTCGCAGGACCACTCGATGAGAGGGAACCTGCCTGCTTTGAGGATGCAGCTGGCATCAAAGAGTGGGACGCGGCCATGATCGAGGAGATGGAGGCCCTAGAGAAGAATGAGACATGGGACCTGGTTCCCATGGTGGAGGGCATCAAACCTGTCACCTGCAAATGGGTGTACAAGGTTAAGAAGAGAGCAGATGGAGAAGTGGAGCGGTACAAGGCGAGGCTTGTCGCTCGAGGCTTCTCGCAAACCTACAGAGAGGACTACGAGGAGACTTTTAGTCCTGTCGCAAAGATGACGTCGGTGAGGACGATCATCGCTCTGGCGGTGTGCCGAGGTTGGAAGCTTTGGCAGCTTGATGTGAAGAACGCATTCCTATACGGAGAGATAGACAAAGACATATTCATGGTGCAACCACCTGGATACGTATCCAAGTCTCAGCCACATCATGTCTGCAAGCTGAAGAAGGCCCTCTATGGGTTGAAACAGGCGCCGAGAGCCTGGTATGGAAAGATTGCGGAGTACTTGCAGTTCTGTGGCTACGATGCCTCTGACTCAGACTCCAGCATGTTCGTGAAGAAGAGTGGAGGTCTTCACGTGCTGGTGCTGCTGTACGTCGACGACATGATCGTGACATGGAACAACCCTGAGGAGGTCGCGGCGCTGAGACAGCAGCTTTCCATACGTTTCGAGATGAAGGATCTTGGTGAGCTGCACTATTTCCTTGGCCTCCTAGTTGAGAAGAGAAGAGGCGAGCTGTATGTTTCCCAGAGGGCGTATGCCGAGAGGATCGTCGAAAGATTCGGCATGAAGGAGGGGAAGAATCGTTCCGTTCCTATGGAGGCTGGGCTGAAGCTTCAGAAGGAAGAAGGGAGGATTCTTCCTGATCCGAAGATCTTTCGGGCACTGATGGGGAGTCTTATCTACTTGACTATCACGGGGTCGGACATCGCCTTTGCTGTCGGTCGAGTTAGTCGGTATATGCAGGAGCCGCGGAAGCCTCATCTGGAGGCAGTCAAGGGGATACTGAAGTACGTGAAGGGAACCCTTGAGATGGGGTTGTCCTATGAAGAGAAGTCTGACTTCAAGCTGCATGAGTACACAGATGCAGATTACGGAGGTGACGCTGATGATCGCAAGTCGACATCAGGTTACGTGTTCTTGTGTGGAGCAGCTGCTATCTCGTGGTGTAGCAAGAAGTAGGACTCTATTTCCCTTTCTACCACGGAGGCCGAGTACAAGGCGTCGACCTTAGCAGCTCGGGAGTGTGTCTGGCTAAGGAGACTAGTGGAGGATGTGGACGAGGAGGTCAGCGAACCTACTGTGCTACGCGGGGACAATGAGAGTGCATTGAAAATAGTAACCAATCCAGTATGTCATGCAAGGACCAAACACATTGAGATCGAGCATCACTTCATCAGAGAGAAGGTGCTGGGTGGCTTGATCGCTATGGAGCATGTGCGGAGTGAAGACAACCTTGCGGATATATTCACGAAGCCACTATCTGCGGGTCCGTTCCGGAGGCTTCGCTCGTTGCTTGGAGTTGTTCCCGGAGTTCACTTCAAGGGGGAGTGTTAGAATTGAAGTGAGCTAGCGCTAGCGCTAGCGCCGGCGTTAGCTCCTACTCGCCACCCCCTTGTTTTGCCTATAAATAGATGGGTACCCCCCCTAAAGAGCATCCATTCTGAAAGTGGCGAGTATCCTCTACTTTGAGCGAGTTAGAGATACCAGAGCGCTACTTGGCGAGCATCGAACTTGGAGTAAGTTCGGCAGGCGAGTTACCTACTCGCGAGATAGCGCCGACGATATTGGGTAGCGCCTGCGTTAGCGAGAAGAGAAGGAACGAGCGAGTACCTACTTCAGAGATAGCGCCCGGCGCTAGCGCTAGCGCACGCGGTAGCGAGAAGTGGAGGAAGCGAAGCGCGGCGAGCGTGCGAGTAGCTTGGAGTGCGAGCAGCGAGCTTGCGAGTTGGAGAGCTAACGCCCGACGCTAGCGTTACCGCCGGCGGTAGCGAGGAGCGAGTATCACCTGCGCGGTGTGCTCCCGAGAAGAAGCGGACCTTGTCCGTGATCAAGTTCTTACCTACTATTGGCTGTTGTGATTCAAGTTGGATGCAACTTGTATTCAGCCTTGTTCATTTGTAACTAGCTGCCAGAGTTTTTATTGTGAAAGCTTGTGTTCATCTATTGGTGTCCTTATTCTCCTGTTGGTTGACGTGTTCTTCCGATTACAAAATATTTCACACTGGACCGTGCACTCCCAGATCCCTTCTCGAACTGCCTCCCTCGTCGTCCTCCTACTGCCAAAGCATGCTCACCCTCAAGGGCAGGGTCTGACAGCATCTGACTTGACAGTAACGCATATGTGATCTGCTCCACGTCTACTGTATCCTTCTCATACAGCAAAGTGGTACGCATGTGCTTATACGACGCTGGAGCGAGGTAAGAAGCAATAAGACCTTGTCTTCTTCCTCCACCTTCACACCAACCACATGCAGTTGGCTGAGAAGGCCATTGAACACGTTGAAGTGTTCCTGCAGGTTACCACTCTCCTGCATCTTCAGGCCGTACAGTCTCTGCTTCAGCAACAACCTCGTGGTCAACGACTTGCTCATGTAGAGTCCCTCAAGCTTCTCCTATAGCTTGACTGCAGAATCTTTAACACCGATGTTGAGCAGCACCTTGTCGTCGACGCACATCCTGATAGCGTTGGTGGCGCGTTCATCCATCTCCATCCACTCAGAATTCTTCACCGGAGCGGACAAAGAATCACGCCCCCGCAGCACTTGGATCAGTCCCTGCTCAGCCAGCATGTCCTTGACCCGAATCTGTCATAGGCTGAAGTTCCTGCTACCGTCAAATTTCTCCACAGAATACCTGGCCAATACAGTGTTCTTTGCTGCCATAGCTGGCTGCAGTACCTATAGGTAATCTGATTAATTCACGGATCAAATCTGGGAAGATAGGGAGCGGACCGATGCCCTCACATACCGTTGACCCAAACCTAAAACTGGAACGTCCAATCAGTAACCTACGGAACCTGCCTCTGATACCACTTATTGTAAAATCTGATACACAACGCATGCACAACTATAAAATTCGCAGACAAACAAAAACACAAAACTTGCCAAATCTGTGTCCGACAAAACCCGCTGGTGCACAATCTCAAATATATATTAAATTAAACAATATGTAAATGCAATTACAAGAAAATAACAGGAGAAAGAAATGACCGTCCGGTGAAACACCGCAGATGCGCCGAACGCGCACGATCCGCGGAAAAGTAGAAGATCTAGACTGCAATCCGTCTAGCGGACGCACAAGGTTCACCAGAACCTTCAACGTCTAAGTCCGACGTTCAACCGCAACACCACCGGAGACCAAGGCCGCCACCGGAGAGAAAATCCAAGCCGGATTTAACCACGATTCTCCTCTCCACGACAAATCTCCTCTTTCGCCCCACGCTCTCCACCAACGCCGGCGGCTATATCCTCCAAGACCGGCGACAACGCTCTGCACCAACGCCGGCGGCTATATCCTCCAAGACCGGCGACAACACTCTCCACCAACGCCGGCGGCTATATCCTCCAAGACCGGCGACAACGCTCTCCACCCACGCCGGCGGCAACCCCTCCAAGATGGCGATCCTCCTTGAGGTCGGCGGCCTCCCCGATCGCGCGAGCAAAGAGAAACGAAGGAGGGAGAGAGAGAGAGAGAGAGAGAGGCGGCTGCACTATTTGTTAGAAATTTGATACGAGTATTGGTCTCCGCGGATGAGTTTAACGAGTCGAGCACGAGTAGCAGAAAATGGGAAGATAATAAGAGTTTTACTGATGGTTTTACTTAGGATAAATCTGCATACAATTTACGGCAATACATCAACATATATATATATATATAAGTGCAGGTCTACAAAAGGACAATATTAATTAGGCACAGTTATGTAGCAGCCAGCTGCTTCGACTTCCGCCATTGAATTGCCTGCTTCGTCTTCCTCCATTGAATTGCCTGCTTCGTCTTCCTCCATTGGACTGCCTGCTTCGACTTCTGATAACTTCTTAACATCGATGGCGATGGGTCGTTTCTTCTTCTTCCTTAATTGCTGCTCTGCGTTATTAGTTCCAATACTCCCCCATAATGCTGAGCTGCAATTAGTCAATAGACGAGCTTTCAAATTTGCAAAACTATCGATCTTTTCTTGAGATCGACGAGAAGTTTTCTCGATCGACGAAGGTGCCACAGGACCTTTCTTCTTCTTTGATCTGCGTTCGACGAAGCTACCTGAGATTGACGAACCGCCATCTGAAATTTTGCTTGGGATCGACGAACGTGGATCAAGGTTCGACGAAATTGCCGCAGGAGCTTGTTTTGTTCGGAGATCGACGATCTTCTCTATGGGAGTATTACTTTCTGTGCCTTCAATGTTCTTCTTCTCAACTGCAGGACTTGTTAGAGATGTTGAGAGACAAACCTGAGAGCATAGTAGTGCTCTTGATCCAGCAGGCTTCAGACAAAGTGTGAAAATGTTGCTGCTATTCATATGTGCCTTCACAACAACAGTATTACCCTTAGGTTCTACTATTTCACAAGTTTTATGATTAAAGAGGACCTTGAATCCTTTGTTTATAAGCTGACCTACACTCAATAGGTTCTGAGCAAGAGTAGGAACGAACTGAACATTTGCTATTAGTTTGGTGGCTCCTTCTGGTGTAATGACAGCAACGGTTCCTGTACCTTGTATTATTTCTTTTTTTCCATCTCCTAATGTCACTTCAGATTTCTGAGTTTCATCTAGTATGGTGAAGAAATCCCTGTGGTTCACCATGTGGTTGGAACATCCACTATCAACAAACCATGTGGATGATTTTTCTGGGTTTTTAGATGTATTACATGTGAACAAAAACTCTTCTTCAGTTTTTGTGATGTTGGTTTCTTCTTTGGGTTTGTGCCAGCACCTTTCTGCTGAGTGGTTTGGAATTTTGCAAGTTTTGCATCTAAAGAAACAGTCCTTAGACTCATGGTTCTGTTTCTTGCATATGATGCAGTATTTTCCATTTTGATGGGGTGTTTTACTTGGTTTTTGATTTGCTTTTCTCTCAGGATTTTTCTGAAAGAACATTTGTGTTTGGAAAGCCTTCTCTAACATGGGTTCATCATGACTGAGCAAATCCTCATGGGTTTGTAAAGATGTCATAAGATCTATGACAGTGAGCTTTTCTAGATCATGAGCCTCAAGGATGGCAGATACTATGTGCTTATGTGTTTTTGGTAGTGATCTCAGGATTTTCTCAACAATTTGTTGTTCTTCTATTGTTCCTCCAAGGCTCCTAGTCTGATTTACTAAGCTGGTAATTTTTGCAAATAAGTCTTGAACTGTTTCATTTTCTCCCATTGTGATTGAATCAAAATTCCGTCTAAGAGAGTGGAGTTTCATTTTTATTACCTTCTTTGAGCCTTTGTACTCGTTTTCAAGTCTGACCCAAGCCTCCTGAGCAGTTTTCGACCCCATTATTCTGGGATAAATCGATGGAGTAATACCTTGCTGGATGAGGTGTAGAGCCAATGCATCCTTCTTCATTTCTTCCTTTGTGAACTTTGGAGGTTCTCCGTCTTTGGATTTGTCACTTGGTGTTGGCCCATCTTTTACAATCTCCCATAAGTCCTGGGAGCGGAGAAGTGTCTCCATTTTGTCACTCCAGAAGTCGTAGAGCTCTCCATTGAAGATCGGGATGGTGGAATGGGTGTAGAAAGTTGCGGAATTGGTAGATGATGATGCCATCGAAAAGTGTTGGAAATTGCTTTACGCAGATTTTAGTTGAGCGGAAGAAAAATGGAAGAACAGATCCACGGGAAACATACAGCGCTTTGATACCACTGTTAGAAATTTGATACGAGTATTGGTCTCCGCGGATGAGTTTAACGAGTCGAGCACGAGTAGCAGAAAATGGGAAGATAATAAGAGTTTTACTGATGGTTTTACTTAGGATAAATCTGCATACAATTTACGGCAATACATCAACATATATATATAAGTGCAGGTCTACAAAAGGACAATATTAATTAGGCACAGTTATGTAGCAGCCAGCTGCTTCGACTTCCGCCATTGAATTGCCTGCTTCGTCTTCCTCCATTGAATTGCCTGCTTCGTCTTCCTCCATTGGACTGCCTGCTTCGACTTCTGATAACTTCTTAACAGCGATGGCGATGGATCGTTTCTTCTTCTTCCTTAATTGCTGCTCTGCGTTATTAGTTCCAATACTATTCTCACGGGAGGGAGAAATCCTTCTTATATAGGGAGCATGTTTTAGAATTAAGCCTAAAACTAATCGGGTCGGATCCGGGTCCGAACCCAGAAAGATTACATTTAAATGGACATTTTTTTTATATTTTATTAATTATGTATTATCAGATAGTTGCACAATATCCCTGAATATAGAGGTCGTAGCGCATAATGACTCACATTATTCCCTCAATATTTTGGCCCCTTCAAATGAAAGACAGTCTCTTTTATAGATGTCATAGCGGCAGTTAGAGAATTTCACATTTTTAATTATTTTAAGGACGAATAGAAACACCTATTTCATGTTCTTTGGATCACCAACTTTGATGTCCGGACAACTTTTCCACTCAGGCGGATCCTTGTAGCCTGATTAGGTTTGCTGGAGTGGAGGCGTCCAGTGGCAACGACCACATAGTCAGAAAAGAAACTTCGTCTGGTCACCACGAGTCCGATAGTAACGACGATTTCTTGATCGGATGTTGAAGGCTCCGGCAATCACCGACGAAATGAGTATTTAGGTGAAGTGGCATCCCCGTCGAAACTTTATCAAAAACTTCAGACGAATAACCTATCTTGTAGAATTTTGTGAGAGTCATCCAGTTCCACTTTTGGATCATAATTTCGTTGAACAGTTAGAGATATATAGGTTTCTAATGTTTCAGACCTTCTTTCCCATTAATGGTCATTTGGGTGTTTTATTGGTGAGGAAGATGAGGAAGATGAGGAAGAGATGAGGGGAGGGGGTACCCACGATCACGAGGGAGGTCGGTCACTCCCAATGTTCTCCGGTGGTTGAACGGTCACCAAAGAGTGGGGAGACGGAGAACATCGCCCCCATCCCGACAGCGCGCTGATGTTGATGCCCTACCGTGAGGTTGGGGATGACCGGCCCAGTCCGGGCAGGCCTGGCTCGGTTCGAGTTAGGTTGCTTACGATCGACTCTACTTTCGCATGGTCAAACGAACCCGGAATCACGTGAAATTGGGTCCATTGGAATTATCTCGATGAGTTATTCACAGTCGTGATCTTTTGGGGTCTGACCTGACCAGTTTCATTTTTTGGGAACCCATAAAAATCCCCCATTTGGGGAGGTTGTTTCCAAAGAAAACATCAAAAATTTCTGCCATTACTAGGGTTGATAACCACAACCTCTCTCTTAACGTTGACGTGAATGCCCTCTCGGGATCGTGAAACGATTTTGCCCATAGGTCGGATGGGAGAATTTTCGAAGATTTGCGTTAATGTAGTTTCGAGAATTACTAGAGGATACACTACAGATAAAAGATCTGTTGCACATGATTGGGGAAGTCCCGCCCATAATAATGTTATGGAGTGGCGCCTATCAACTATCCCAAAACCCCCGGAGTGTTAAGAAATGCGCTACCAACTCCTTTATTATTATCAAGCAGGACAGGTCAAATTGTTCTCATGGCTCCCTCGCACTAAACCGTGCCCGGAACTCCCATGTACTCATGCCCAGAGCCAGCCTGACTCCCTTGCACTAAACCGTACCCTTGGAGTTCCCCTGCACTCATGTCAGGAGCCAATCATGGTGCGCCCGGGCTGCCCCATCCAACAACCTGGATGGCGGGCCACACCCAAAAAACTCCCCGTGGAACGCCATCCGGGGGGATCGAACCCATGACCTCCCCCCTTACTCTGATACCACTATTAGGGAGTGACGCCTATCAACTATCCCAAAATCCCGAAGTGTTAGGAAAGACACTATCAACTACTTTATTATTATCAAGCAGGATCGGTCAAATTGTTCTCATGCCTCCCTCGCATTAAATCATGCCCGGAACTCCCACGTACTCATGTCCAGAGCCAACCCGACTCCCTTGCACTAAACAGTACCCTTGGAGTTCCCCTGCACCCATGCCAGGAGCCAACCATGGTGCTCCCGGGCTGCCCCATCCAACAACCTGGATGGCGGGCCAACCCAACAAATAAAGGGTATTATGCAGAATCTCTACATAATATTACATTTATGCTGGTAGAATCTTTTTCTCTATTTGCTGAATATTTTATTAATGAAATCTTTTTTTTCTCGTCGCCTCGTTTACCCCATAAATTATATTGCCCGGGAAAGGATAAAGAATTTGTCATCGTCAAGGGGTTGGAGAGAAATCGGGTCTCGAAGCGTGCTCATAGGAATTCATTATGTTGTCATGTCTGCGATTAAGGAGGTCAAATATTTAGTTAAAAATCATATTTCCGACGGCGTGGGTTTTAACACCAACTTTGAACTTGCTCGTCATACGTTTACATATTCACGCAGTGGACGCGAAAAAGATGTCTGCTTCATATACGACAACGCACGTGCACCTAAGCACATGCGCGTAGCGTCGAGGAAGGCAAACGGCGCGCAGTACCTGCACGGGTGTTCATGCGGACACACAGTGCATCAGTGCGGGGGCTCGTGCGGCCGCATGGTGTGTCGTCATGGAATTCGCATGCACAAGGCGATTGCGTGGGCGCTTTGCGCACGGTGCTCGCTCAAGCAATGTCTGCGCAGACACTGCATGCAAGGGGCTTGCGCGGTGCCGGTGCAGAAAGGCTTAACAGATAGTCATGCAGAGCCCTCGCGGGTCGCTAGTGCATAGCCTCACACATGTGGCCTCTGCACAACCGCATAAGTACAAACAAACAGAAATCACAAGTTTTCCCTTTGATGTAAAGAGTGTGCTCACATGGACATTTGTTGAATCCATTCTTCAAGAATTAGTTATCAATGCGACTATACCAAGCTCGGGGAGCTTAATTCAAACTATACAACGCCTTCTTCAAATGACATATTTTATCTTATTCACCTTTCTTGGCATACCCAGAGGTTGATCAATGTATACTTCTTCAAGAATATCATTCAAGAAAGCGGACTTGACATTCACCTGAAGCACTTTCCCACCATGTTGTGCAAGGGTCAAAATCAACTTATAGTCTCTAATCGAGTAATAGGAGCAAACACTTCATTATAATCAAAATCATGCTTCTGCTTGTACCCCATTCACAGCCAAACTTGTCTTATGTATTTTAAAATGTCCTTTTCATTTATTTTTATTTTACAAATTCATTTTCTCGTGGATTTATGAATTTTTGGAAGCTCTATAGCTCCCAATTTTTATAATGGAATGAATCTTTTGATCCATGGCCTTTCTCCACTTGTTACTAAGAGTGTCGTCTTCATAATCAATAGGATTTGTATCAACATACAAATCCTTCACTTTGTTTCAATTCAATATTAAGAAAGAAACGAAGAAGACTCATATTAGTCATCTCAAATTCTTTCTTCATAGAACTTTTGAAAGTTTCACTCATATTAGCGTAATTATCTGTAAGTATGAAATCATCAACATAAATACAAACAAAAATAAATCACAATTTTTCTCGCATACTTCCTTTGAGAAATAATTTGTCTTAATTCACTTTGTTTCAATTCATTACAAAGAAAAAAAATGAAGAAGACTCATATCAGTCATCTCAAATTCTTTGAACTCTGAAGGTTCACTTATACTAACGTAATTTCCTGTAAATATCAACTCATCAACATAAATACAAAAAAAAACACTATTTTTCTCTTTGATGTAAAGAGTGTGCTCACATGGACATTTCTTGAATTCATTCTTCGAGAAGTGGGAGCTGGCTTCAAACCATACAACGCTTTCTTCAAATGACATATTTTAACATCTCCTTTTCATTTATGACTTTTTGGAAGCTCAGATAGCTCCCAATTTTCGTTCTTCATAGTCGAATGACTCTCTTGATCCATGACCAATCTACGCTTGTTACTAAGAGTCGACTCTTCATAATCAACAGGATTTGCATCAACATACACAACAAAATCTACACATTCATCATTCAAAAATTTTTGAGAGTCTTCATATACCTCTTGAAGATTTTGTCTTCTTTGGGGTAGAGCTAAATGAGCTAGAAGGTAAAGATGATGATGCTTCTCTCATCAATTTAGGAGAGGAAGGTGGAGTAAAAATGTCATCATTTCTACTACAAGCATGGATTGCATTATCTTCATCATCCATACTAATGTTTATCGCCTTTTCTCTTCCATTCCAAACCCATGACCCCGCTTCATCAATCAACACATCTCTAATGATATTGAGCTTCTTGATAGCATGATTTATAACTTATAAGCCTTTGACGGGATGTTATAACAAATAAAAATGCATTTTTCAGATTTTTCGTCAAGTTTACCTCAAAGCTTATCAAATACATGAGAATAAGTTATGCAACCAAAGATACATAAATGAGAGGCACATGATTTCTCACCACTCCATGCCTCCTGAGGCATCCTCCCTTGTATACTCTTTGGTGAAGAGCGGTTCAATAAATTGCACATTGTGCAACCCGTATTCTTTGAATACATTGACAATGACAAAAGGTTGACTATTGACCAAAGAGACAGCCATGCAGAGGACTCTACAACTCGCCACTGCCTCGCTGACGACTCATCTCGGTCTCTACATCAACTCTCCCAAGGTAAGTATCAGCTCATGTGGCCTCAGTGGTGACTTGATTAGATTCGAATGTGGGCGGAGTCATCCTCTAACAACAAGGTACCCCCCACCAGTCTATGCCTATAAATACGACTCATCAGTACAGGGAAGAGGCATTGATAATAGCTCACGATGGTACTCTCCTAACACTAATGAACTCGTCTGCTTCTTCCCCCGAACCTATCACATCGTTTGGTTTGGAAGGGAGAGTTCATATACACTCTTGAGTGTGTGGCAAGAGGTATTACAGAATCTCGATCTCTCTCTTATTTACCTCGTGTATGTGTTTGTTGACTCAGAGGCAAGTAATTTTCGTCTCTCTCGGTACTAACTTTGTGAGTCGAGTTCCCAACTCCAACGCACATGACTCTGCTTCAGCCCAATAACAGTCTGCCATCCCCTTTGCTTGAACCATACACCTAACACACGCTAAGACAAGCAAGCCTTCCATCACTAAACTTCTAAGGGCAACATTTTGTTAGGTGTTATTCTCAACTTTTCAAGGAGACTTTCATCTTTGTCTTTATTCTCACAAGTATCACCCAAGAATCGCACATCTTGCCCTTTCTCAAGTAGTTGTCCAACATTAATTAAATTGTGTTCGACCCCAAGTGCAAAATTACAAACACAAAAGAGATCTCGCAAACCGTAACTCACATGGAAGGGCGGATCAGAGAACCCTAAGCTCCGAACCATTTCTTGGTGGTTCCATCATAAAATCAAGCCAAAACACACCTACACAAGCTGAAAATTACACAAAGAGCATCGGAAATAACATTCCGTGGTGATGTGAACCGGCTAAGAATTGGCCAATATTAAGAAAAATCACTTCGCTCCCTGCACAAACAACCCACGCATAGATGGAATCGATTGCCTCTTTCGCTGAGAATCAGACGAAAACCGGTGAGAAAGAAAACGATGCTGATCAACTTGTTCCTTGCGAGCAGGGAGGAAGAAAACCAGCAGGCCTGTCGGAATCCTCTAGTGGGCCCTCTGTTATTGGGAGCCCGTAAAAGGAAAGAGGATAACAAGTTTTGGCCCACAAGCAGGCTTTATTGCTTGGACTTTTGGGCCCAGATATGATGATCATCTAGTATCAATAATAAGTCATCTCATAGGACCACAAAATATGATAGGATCAACTTTGGCACGGCTGTAGCCGTCGCGAACGTAGTTATGAACTGTAGTTTGTGAACGCCCGATCTCACCTAAAGAACAACATTCACTTTTTATGTTCAAAACTAGTTTTCTTTTCTCTATGCCAAACATTGGTGGTATTTTTATTCAAACTCATGACCGGAGCAAAAACGCCCAGCCAAACGGAGCCTAATTATCAGGATCTTTTTTGCAATTTTTACATGAATTTGCCTGCGCAATCATAAAGTGGGTGAGCAAAATCGTGTGCGCGTGCCGTGATAATAGCAGCAGTTCCGGCCACGTTCTGAATAGAAAATTTCTAGTTATTAACTGTAGTTCCTCTCTCGGAAGAAATTTTTGCCGTTAAATTTTTTTTGTTCAAAATTCTGGCAGCCAATGCCAGAAGATATACAGCATAATTCCTGCTAAGCATTCATATTTTTCACAAGGCTGAAGTATAAATATAGTTGACTAATTAGCCGTAAACCTTTCAGGAGTAACTAGGACTGATCACCATCCGGATGCCCAGGAGAAAGCCAAGATTATGTCAGCTCTCATCTCCTCCTACAACACATTGCTAGCTCCCCGGGTTAAATCCTCCATCACCGCATCCGCAAAATCTGCTGCCGCAGGTAATTTCTTTTTTTCCGTTACCTGCGTTAACTCTTAAGTGGTAGCATTGTTAATTATAACATAAGGTAATTGACAGGATGCATCCTCGAATTGCAGGGTTTTGGCAAAATATATCAAAATGCACCTCCTAATTAGAAAAGGACCGGCAAAATACACCCCCACCAGAGTTCAAAGTACACCAACATTTTTCTAATTGGGGGATGCATTTTGCCAAATTTAACAATTTGAAGTGCATTTTATCATTTACCCTATATGTAAATCCCAAAAATCAATTAGCTGTATATATACGGAGTGTCTTGGGATGTATATTCTTTGCCGGAGATTTTCTCCTTTTTCATCAGTGGCCGAATGTCATCGGACGAGTTTATCAATATGAAATTATCTACATGCTCAAACGTGTAATTAACCCTCTGTGCACCAAATGTGATCTTTGCCTCTTCTCATGCTCGTCCCGCACTAGAAAGTGGGGCAAAGAGATAGCTCGCCCCCGGCCAAAGTGGTTGCTTACACTGTGTGCTATGATCTTCCCGCATTCATTATCTCTCGAAGAGGATGGAGATGAAGATAAAATAGTGTTCTTGTATGAAGCTCCCTCCCTTCATACGGTCATAATCAAACATAAAATGACTTTTAGGGGGATTGGTAGTTTTCAAATGGAGGTCATTCAAATGGTCAAAAAATAGCATTTGAGTTTTCTGCAAAGCTCAACGTAAAAAAAAACATCAAAATATGCGGAGCCTACATATTTTGTAGTGCATTACTGAAATTTTTTTTTTGAGTTTCATGGGCTGTTAGGCCGGGTTATCTCTATTAATAAAAATGATCTTATCAGCACCCATTAATAATAAATCATAGATGGAGCTGCCAAATTGAAAAAATTTAGTGCTATCACAGTATCAATTAAGTTCACAGGCTGGAGATAAGAGAACTTGAATCGCTGAAATCCACCACAGTGTAAACAACTTACTGCCTCTCAGGCCTGTCCGACTGATTCAACCCCAAATACAACTTACAACTTCCATCGTGCCATGCTCTCCAAAGAGCACTGTACAACTCTCCCTAAACCTTATTTTTTGCTTTGCATTTAATCATAAGGAAAATCGTGTACAACTAACTATTCATAGAAAAAACTACTAGAAAGTTACATAAAATGCACAAGATATTTGAGACATTATTTCGAACAAATATAAGATATATTATTTATGATCTCACTCGATCGGGCGACATTACTAAACAGTGAACGAAAGATGTGCGAATCACAAAGAGGCCAAAGACTTCACCAGGATCAGCTGGCTCAGCCAATTCTCCATCCTCCTCCGCCGCAGCCTCAGGGAGCGGCGCCACGAGACCTTCAACTACCTCCGCATCCTCCAAGTCATCGCCGCCGCACTCCTCGCCGGCCTCATGTGGTGGCGCTCCAGCATCAGCGACGTCAGGGACCGGCTCGGCCTCCTCTTCTTCGTCTCCATTTTCTGGGGCGTCTTCTCCTCCTTCAACGCCGTCTTCACCTTCCCCCAGGAGCAGCCCATCTTCGTCAAGGAGCGCGCCTCAGGAATGTACGCCCTCTCCTCCTACTTCCTCGCCCGATCGTCCGGCGATCTCCCCGTGGAGCTCATCCTCCCCTCCGTCTTCCTCACCGTTCTCTACTGGATGGCCGGTCTCCGGCCAGAACTCGGAGCGTTCCTCCTCACCCTGCTCGTCCTCCTCTGCTACGTGCTGGTGGCGCAGGGGATGGGTCTGGCGGTCGGAGCCGCCGTCATGGATGCGAAGCAGGCGTCGACGGTCGTCACCATCACGATGCTGGCGTTCCTGATGACGGGAGGATTCTACGTGGAGAATGTGCCGAGATGCATGGCGTGGCTGAAATACGCGTCGTTTACATTCTACGGATACAGGCTGCTGATCGGAGTGCAGTACAGAGGGGATGAGATGCGATCTTACTTGGGGATCGTGTGGCGCGATCATCTTCACGGAAGGATTGGGAGCAGGGAGACGGAGATTGAGGAGCAGGTCGGCATCATGACGAGCGTTATGGCGCTGGGAGTCATGTTTGTTGGGTACAGATTTCTGGCATATGCGGCGCTGCGGAGGATTAAGGTATAGAAGCTAGCTAGGCCCTCTTCTTCCTCTCCTATTTTTTTGCGGGAGAATTTCGTGAAATAATGGCATCAAATGTACAGATGAAGCTGGCTATGAAAAATATATGTTTCGAAATATATGATTTGGTTTGGTTAGCTTAAGTTTGGTTAAGCAGTTCGGTTGATTGCGACTTACACCCCTAATCGCTACTGCCGGATAAACTATTTGGAAAATGTTTATTCGTGCGGTTCAGTTCGGTTTTAGTTGTCTACGGATCGAGCACGGCTCCAATTTTTTAAAAATTGCGTGCTTCAATTCGGTTCAAGTCATAATCTGTTTGATTTATTTGGCCGTCACGGTTGACATAGTAGCAGTTTAAAAAAAAAAACTTAGTTTGTGTTGCATTAATTAAGTTGTTAAATGTAGTCACCAGTGGTCGACGCAGAAATTTTAGAGTGATGTTAAAGGCCAACCAGAATTGGCTATTGGCAAACCAATTTTTTTGAGTTATTATTGTAGATCTCGTCGAGATCTACAACTTTCGTGTTGAACACTTTTCCTAAAAATGCACGCACAAGGTGTATTGTCGCCCTGATCGTAACTATAATCCTTGTACATGCATTTTTAGGAAAAGTGTTCAACACAAAAGTTGTAGATCTCGACGAGATCTACAATTTTCGTGCTGAACATTTTTCCTAAAAATGCATGTACAAAGCGTATTTTCAAAAGGCACGTAATAACTCATAGAAATTGGTTTGCCAATAGCCAATTCTGATTTGCCTTTAATACCACCCTTATATTTAATGTGGACGAAGTATTGAATTATTCAGTAAAATAAATCGACAAATATATTAAACAATAACATAACCACACATTTATTTATAATAGACTAAATTTATATTAATGAATAAATAGACAAAATAATTTTAACTAAATTTATAGACAATAATTTTAACTAAATTTATATTAATGATTTTTTAAAGCAATGTGAACGGCCGGCCGCTCACACTCCCTGTCTGAGTTCTCTCCCTTATGCAACAATCACTTTAGACCACTCTTTATCAATAGAAAAAATTTTAGGTGAGTTTCTCTCACCTAAGATTATGGTGCTCGCGCGCATCAAACTTTTGGTTCTCCGTGATTGACTGAAATACTATCGTATTCGTAAATTAAAAATACTGTCAGTATTTTGCGAAAACAGCTCCGCCATAGGATGCCAGATCATACGGTTGTAATTAATCTCTCATCTAAAATTAGGTGGGAGAACACAACTATATATTTCTCTTATCAATACGAGTATTATGTTGTTTTAGGCAATTTTAAAGCTTGTGCCCATGTTTTTTTTTCATCTAATGTAATATTTAAAGTCTTTTTTTTTGTATTGAATATTGTAGTCTTGAATAATAAAAAGTTTTGCATTATAAATTTTTTATGTGGACTTGTTCAGACATATAATCTAGTAAGCTAAATTCAACTCAAACTCAGGCTTAAGGGTCTCTTTGAGACAGCTCCAGCGGATCAGAAAGCTCTACTCCAAATGTTAGCGCTGATTTTTATCTGTTTTTTGTGCGATTTTATGAAAATCCCAGATCTAACAAAGTTGATTGAGGAGATTTTTGGATTTTGCATCCCGTCTCGTTCTCCTTCGCGATTCTTCCATTAGGATCGCTTCTGAATCCCAGCTTATAGGTCGTCGTCTTCCCTAGCCCGATTGGCACATCTCACGCAGGCGAGAGATCGTCTTCCCCAACCTGGTCGGCCCTCTCGGTCGCAGGCAGAAGGTCCCGATTGTTGAAACCAGTAACCCGGTTTCGACGTTCGCAAGGGGGATGCAGCTAACCCTTACTTGACCTGAGCGAGACCCTTGACCAGTCACTAAGAACCAAAGAACCTTGCCCTTGAAGAACACCTAAGTCCACGAACGGACCCTTAAGCTGCAGCGTGGAGGTCCCACCAAATACCCGGAAGTCCTCAAGGAACTTCCCCTCCCAAGCCAATGCTGAGCCTGGGCACCTTGGAGGGCACTAAGGATCACCTCACCGTCCACCTTCAATGACAGGGGGAGGGGAGGGGTAGTGCTTGCTCATGCGTGAGGGAGGGGGTTGAGACCAACCCTTCCAAAGGTGCCCATGGGGGGGTCTATTTATAGATTTCCCAAAATTGGGCAGCGGATAGCCGAAATTTCTCTATCCGCAACTTGATCATGACCATGAATGATCAATGCAGGGGGGGGGGGGGGGGGGGGGGGGGGGGCGAGTGGGGCTCGAGGCGCCCACTCCCCCCCCTCACGGGAGGTCCTACCTCCCTCCCCAAGGATGTCCGGCGAGTGGGAGGGTCCCTCTCACTCGCCCAAAGGGGGCGGCGAGTGGGCCCTTTGGGCGAGTGGGAGAGCCCCTCCCACTCGCCCAAAGGGGGGCCGGCGAGTGGGAGTGCCTCTCGCACTCGCCCGGCGAGTGGGAGGGCCCCTCCCACTCCCCCGGGTGAGTGGGAGAGCTCCTCCCACTCTCCCCACAAAGGGCCGGCGAGTGGGAGGGCCCCTCTCACTCGCCCAAAGAGTGCCGGGCGAGTGGGAGGGTTCCTCCCACTCGCCCGAAGGGAGTCGGGGGAGCGGATGCTCCACCCGCTTCTCTCGCTGCCTCTTTTTGCCTCGATCGGTTTCGACCGTTTCCGCGCGGTCGTTTTGCCCGTTTCGGCCACCTTCACTGTCTCGGCCTCATCCGGGTCGGGCCACACCGGCTCGGAAAATATGAGGGTTGTACACAATCCTCGCTCTTTTCGAGCTTGTCTCAAGCTCGGAAAGAAAGTCCAACCCACCTATTTGACGAGTAGGTGGGACCTTAGGGGAATCCACGATGGGTCCTGCCAACGGGATACTCCTGCCGAGTTTATCGATTGAACCTGACTTAAGGAGGAAGGCGAACCCTTCTCTACTTACCCACCCTCCTATGAGCCGAGCTCAACTGGAGGTGGAGAAAGCTCAACACCTTAGGTCGAATTAAACTTGACCTTAGGTGGAAAAGAACTCAACACCTCTAGTCGAGCCGAGCTCGACCTGAGGTGGAAGGCAAACCTTTCTCCACTTAACAACCCTCCTATGAGCCGAGCTCAACTGGAGGTGGAGAAAGCTCAACACCTTAGGTCGAATTGAACTTGACCTTAGGTGGAAAAGAACTCAACAGCTCTAGTCGAGCCGAGCTCGACCTGAGGTGGGAGGCGGAAACCCCACACCCGCCAGGGAGCCGAGCTCACCCGGTGGTGGAGGAAACTCCACACCTAACAGGGAGCCGAGCTCACCTGGAGGTGGAGGAAACTCCACACCTAACAGGGAGTCGAGCTCACCTGTAGGGGGAGGGAACTAACAGTTTCCCGAACTATCCGGGGGCGGAGAACCAGTACATGTCCCAGGTGCTTACCCTCATTGATGGACGGAGGGATTCAACCATCTAATTGAGGCAACTGAGGTGGAGATCCAATTCATGTCGTATGTGCTTACCTTCACATAGAGGTGGAGGAACTCGACCGTCTTATCAAAACAACTGAGGCGGAGATCCAATCCGCGTCTTAGGTGCTTACCTTCACCTAGAGGCAGAGGAACTCCACCATCTTACCGAACCACTTACCCTTTTTGAAGTCTTACCTGCAGCGAGTCGACCCGATGAGCCTCCCATTTCCCGGCATTACTGAGCCCGGTGAATGATCTCTAGTCGGGGATCTTACCGATTGGAGGCGGAAGTACCCGTCCGCGTCCTAGGTGCTTTGCTTACCTGGAGGCAGAGGAACTCAACGCCCTCCCAATCCAATTGGAGGCGGAAGTACCCATCTACGTCCTAGGGGCTTAGCTTGCCCGGAGGCAGAGGAACTCAACACCCTCCAAATCCCCTTACCGATTGGAGGCGGAAGTACCCATCCGCGTCCTAGGTGTTTATCTTCACCTGGAGGCAGAGGAAATCAACGCCCTCCCAACCTGACTGGAGGCGGAAGTACCCATCCGCGTCCTAGGTGCTTAGCTCACCTGGAGGCAGAGGAACTCAACGCCCTCCCAGTCCCCTTACCGATTGGAGGCGGAAGTACCCATCCGCGTCCTAGGTGTTTACCTTCACCTGGAGGCAGAGGAACTCAACGCCCTCCCAATCTGACTGGAGGCGGAAGTACCCATCCGCGTCCTAGGTGATTAGCTCACCTGGAGGCAGAGGAACTCAACGCCCTCCCAGTCTGATTGGAGGCGGAAGTACCCATCCGCGTCCTAGGTGCTTAGCTCACCTGGAGGCAGAGGAACTCAACGCCCTCCCAGTCCCCTTACCGATTGGAGGCGGAAGTACCCATCCGCGTCCTAGGTGTTTACCTTCACCTGGAGGCAGAGGAACTCAACGCCCTCCCAATCTGACTGGAGGCGGAAGTACCCATCCGCGTCCTAGGTGCTTAGCTCACCTGGAGGCAGAGGAACTCAACGCCCTCCCAGTCTGACTGGAGGCGAAAGTACCCATCCGCGTCCTAGGTGCTTAGCTCACCTGGAGGCAGAGGAACTCAACGCCCTCCCAGTCCCCTTACCGATTGGAGGCGGAAATACCCATCCGCGTCCTAGGTGTTTACCTTCACCTGGAGGCAGAGGAACTTAACGCCCTCCCAATCTGACTGGAGGCGGAAGTACCCATCCGCGTCCTAGGTGCTTAGCTCACCTGGAGGCAGAGGAACTCAACGCCCTCCCAGTCCCCTTACCAATTGGAGGCGGAAGTACCCATCCGCGTCCTAGGTGTTTACCTTCACCTGGAGGCAGAGGAACTCAACGCCCTCCCAATCTGACTGGAGGCGGAAGTACCCATCCGCGTCCTAGGTGCTCAGCTCACCTGGAGGCAGAGGAACTCAACGCCCTCCCAATCCCCTTACCGATTGGAGGCGGAAGTACCCATCCGCGTCCTAGGTGCTTACCTTCACCTGGAGGCAGAGGAACTCAATGCCCTCCCAATCTGACTGGAGGCGGAAGTACCCATCCGCATCCTAGGTGCTTAGCTCACCTGGAGGCAGAGGAACTCAACGCCCTCCCAGTCCCCTTACCGATTGGAGACGAAAGTACCCATCCGCGTCCTAGGTGTTTACCTTCACCTGGAGGCAGAGGAACTCAACGCCCTCCCAATCTGACTGGAGGCGGAAGTACCCATCCGCGTCCTAGGTGCTTAGCTCACCTGGAGGTAGAGGAACTCAACGCCCTCCCAGTCCCCTTACTAATTGGAGGCGGAAGTACCCATCCGCGTCCTAGGTGCTTACCTTCACCTGGAGGCAGAGGAACTCAATGCCCTCCCAATCCAGCTACCAAGTAGCGAGCCGACCCGATGAGTCTCCCATCTGCCGACATGACTGAGCCCGGAGAATGGTCTCTAGTCGGGGATACTACCAAATGGGAGCGGAGTACCCATCCACGTCCTAGGTGCTTACCTTCTCCTGGAGGCAGAGGAACTCAGCATTTACCCCATGCCACTTAGTCAAGGCGTTACCTGAGACGTCTTCATTCATCATCGAGGAGCTACCTGCTTATTACAACGCGCCCCTCTGGGCCTACTTGGTCACATGCACCTTGACCATCTCTTTCATCACCTCCTCCACTTTCTCTGTCTTCTCATTCCTTTCCTTTATCCTGGTCCTTCCTGCTTCCCTGGTCAACCTGCAGGTGGGAGACCTGCCTTTGGAATCGATCTGCGTAGCTTCTTTGCGTCTCCCCATGCTTTTGTTGAATCAGGAACAGGGACTCCGCCCCCTTCCTGGTGAGACAGAGGCATCCTCCCTGCTCCCTCACTCGGGGCAGTTGGCCCCAGGAGAGCTGTTGAAGAGCGCTTGTGCTTGAAGGCTCAAGCCTTCCTCCGAGGCTGGCCCCTTCCCTTGCCAACACGCTTGCTCTATCTCCATCAAAGACGGCGAGGCGAGCACAGGTGTTGGCGATGCCGTGTACTCACCCTGTGTGGGGAGTGCAAACCGCAAGACTTCCCGGATTGACTTCCTGAACTCCTCGAAGTCACCTTTCTTCATGCACCCCCCGGCGGGGGTGAGTCCCCCAGCTCATCGCTTCCAGCCATGAGACTTGCCCAGAGCTTTCCGAACTAGCTGCTTCCACGCTCACCGCACCATAATGTTGAAACTAGTAACCTGGTTTCGACGTTCGCAAGGGGGATGCAGCTAACCCTTACTTGACCTGAGCGAGACCCTTGACCAGTCACTAAGAACCAAAGAACCTTGCCCTTGAAGAACACCTAAGTCCACGAACGAACCCTTAAGCTGCAGCGTGGAGGTCCCACCACATACCCAGAAGTCCTCAAGGAACTTCCCCTCCCAAGCCAATGCTGAGCCTGGGCACCTTGGAGGGCACTAAGGATCACCTCACCGTCCACCTTCAATGACAGGGGGAGGGGAGGGGTAGTGCTTGCTCATGCATGAGGGAGGGGGTAGAGACCAACCCTTCCCAAGGTGCCCATGGGGGTCTATTTATAGATTTCCCAAAATTGGGCAGCGGATAACTGAAATTTCTCTATCCGCAGCTCGATCATGACCATGAATGATCAATGCAGGGAGGGCGAGTGGGGCTCGAGGCACCCACTCCCCCCCTCACGGGAGGTCCTACCTCCCTCCCCAAGGATGCCGGGCGAGTGGGAGGGTCCCTCCCACTCGCCCAAAGGGGGCGGCGAGTGGGAGTGCCCCTCCCACTCGCCCAAAGGGGGGCCGGCGAGTGGGAGTGCCTCCACTCGCCCGGCGAGTGGGTGGGCCCCTCCCACTCACCCGGGTGAGTGGGAGAGCTCCTCCCACTCTCCCCACAAAGGGCCGGCGAGTGGGAGGGCCCCTCCCACTCGCCCAAAGAGTGCCAGGCGAGTGGGAGGGTTCCTCCCACTCGCCCGAAGGGAGTCGGGGGAGCGGATGCTCCACCTGCTTCTCTCGCTGCCTCTTTTTGCCTCGATCGGTTTCGACCATTTCCGCGCGGTCGTTTTGCTCGGTTCGGCCACCTTCACTGTCTCGGCCTCATTCGGGTCGGGCCACACCGACTCGGAAAATACGAGGGTTGTACACCGATCTTCCAGATTTGTGCTCGCGTCGCTGCTCGAGTGCAGATCTCCGCTCTCGAGCAGATCTTTGCTAGCGTGGTTGTGTCTGCTCCCGTTTCTTGCATTCGACTTCTCGCAATTCGTCTTCTCCCTCGACGGTCGTCTTCTCCGTCGACTGTTGTTAGCGACCCTGTCGATCTATGATTTGCTGCACCCTGCGGTTTTCGATCTCTGACAATCCTTCTTCTTCGAATTCCAGCGGTTGTTGATCTCTCAATTTTTGTTAGGGTTTTTTCTGCCATCTTCGGTTTTTTTATCCTGGTTTTAAGATCTGAGAATCGATTAGAGATATTTTTGCTTTCTGATCAGCTTTCCGTTCAGTTTTTTCAGATATGTTACCGATCTCCTTGCAGATCTGCTTTCCATATAATGCTTTCAGATCTGTTTCAAGTTTTCGATTTGTTACAATTTTTGGATTTGTGTTGGTATACATTTGTAGAACATAGAGATTGTAGTTTGATCCTCATTGCAAATTTTCCGATTTGTGCTGGGTTTCAATTGGTACCCTTAAGTTTAGTGAAGATTTTAAGCAGAGTATCATAAGTTACGATGAGAATAAGTCCAAGTGAGAGAATGTTGGAAATTTTTCTGTTAGGTGGACATATTCTATCGAGACGACCCGTTATAGTCGTACGTGATTTTTAAGTCTTTTCGGACTCCTACGAGCGCGAGTTAGTTCAGTCGCACGAACGGTCGAAGCCTGTGATAGGTGGGCCAGAACGTCTCGTAATTCATGATGCGAACCCGGTCTCACCCTTGGCATATTGATATTTGGATGATAAATAAATCCTAATTTATTTATGGGATTTAAATGTTAATTTGGTGACTTAATTTTGGGAGAGTTATGAGGATTAATTAGCCTCTATTTTGTAACTCTCATTTGCCTCCCTATTAAGCAAAAGGAAAACCAAAATTTATTCATCCGATTCATCTGTGAACAAGGGGCGAATCCAGGGTAGGGCTATTTTGCTCTTCAGCCTTTTGTGAAACCGCCGCTCTCAAGACTCGCCCCTTTCTTCTCCATTCGGCAGAGAGCGTGAGAGATCGATTCCAGGAATTACATCCTCTTCATTGGACAAGTCGGTGGCCATCCGTTTTGGAGGAATCCGTTGTTCTGTTTTCAGATCTGATCACCGAAGTTTTCTCTTCCTCCAGATCTTGAATCTAGATCGCCCACGAACTGCTGCATGTCCTCATCAGCAGGGTTTGGAGGCAGTGTATAGTCTCTGGCATCAAGATAAAATATATATAGAGTGATTTGAAAGCATTCTGTCAAATCTCCATTAAAGTCACAACCAGGTATTGTTTTTATTTCCAAGCTTTCAGTTAGAGCTATCGGGTGTTTACTGCAGTTTTGACGGTGCATGATTATTGGCTCAGATATTAAGCAATATTTTCTAATCTCTGCTCGGTACTTCTTGGGATTTATAACATTAAGGGTTGTTTATGTTCTAGATCATTTCTTCATTAAAGAAATGCAGTATCCGACACTTGATATAGAACATCTATCACTCTCTTGGTTTTAACTTCTGATTCTATTATTAAATATGTGTTTGTGGTGCTAACTCTTTTTCAGTGTAGCGTCCAAATCTTAATACTCTTGTATGTTAGCGGATTCCACTAACAACGCAGATTTCATAAAGAACAACACGTCATAACTGTTGCGAATATCCGTCATCATGAAGCACGAGGCTGAATCCAAGAACGGTATACATTAAGCTTCCGCTCTTCAGTTATATAACCGTTCATTCCAGTCTTATAATTTTGTGTGCTTTCGCTTGATTAGAAAAATTATATTCTGTTTTAATACTCTCATTGAGATCCGTAGTATTTGAATAAGTACGATCCTGCATAGTCGTAGCGTCACCACTTTAGTTTTATTTTATGCTGCATTTAATTTTCAGTAGCATAATTTGGTGACGCACACACCCCTAAATTTCCTAACAGGTATACACTTGTAGAACGTAGAGATTGTAGTTTGATCCTCATTGCAAATTTTTCGATTTGTGCTGGGTTCCAATTGATGAGATAATTTTCTCCTAAATGTGAAAGAGGCTAGCTACCTTTTGACCATGCTTTTCAAGCATGTGTTTCATGTCAAGTGTGAAAAGGAGTAGCTTCTATAAAAGTGCCCAGTGGAAGCTTCATGACATGTGCTTTTGACCGAGGGAAGCTTCATGGAAGATTCATGCACATGCCATCTACCACCTCTACCCCTTTGATTTTGGCCTTATAAATAGTCATGAAGGAGGAGGGGTAAGGCTTCCACTTCTCTCCAATCTCAAGCATTGAAAGAGTTTCTATAAAGGCCTTTGTGGCAAACGTCTTAGTTTGGGGAGAGCTTTCGGACGTCTCTGCGACGTTGACGAGGAATACTTCGCTTATACGAATTGGATCTGGAGCAGACGTTGACAAAGATTCGAAGAGGCATCTTGGAGAGGATTTGGATATTCCGTCTCGTCCGCCACTGTCGGTAACTTGCAAATTTTTTGCAACTGTTTATTGTGTAATATTGTGTGGTGCGAAGTTAATTAGTGAAGATGCTGTGTGGATCGAGTAGGGAAAGCCTTGTAATTGCCTATTTGTTTTACAAATTATTAGTGGCGGCTTTCCGGATTGAACTCCGATCGTCCCGTGGTTTTTATCCTATTAGGTTTCCACGTTAAATTTTTGTTTCACTTTTATTGTTGTTATTTTGTGCTGTGTTTTTGGTTGTGTATCGGCATACCGCTAAGCGGTCGTGCTGATACTTACTTGAACTAATTTGCAGGTGCTCTGATCGGGCTTGCGTGCTCTCTAGCCCAACACCAATCTACTGTATGGCTGATGAAATTGTTGTTATACTACTATGTTTTGGATTTTGAACATATGTAAATCATAGATATATTGGTTTTGGAAATCCTCACAAAAGATAGATGAGGTATGTATGCATATTATACAAAAGATAGATGAGGTATGTGTGTATATAAATCATAGATATATTGGATTTGGAAATCCTTATATTGGTTGCATAACACCGTATATGTATGTTATACATCGTAATATAATTTTATATTTATACATGTTGAAGCCAAAATTGTCAAGCTTGTATTTTTTATGTTTTTACTGCATATCTTGGTTTTGAACTAATGTAAATTTTGGAATAGAGACCACCTTCAATTGGCATTGAACTATTGTGAATTATGGATTGTTTTGATTGTTTTTCCTATTGCATAGTACATTTTGATATTTCTTAGACATCATAGTAAGGAATGCAAAAAATAAATTTTTTGGGGTTTATGGGAAAATTAAATGTGGGAGGAATATGAGAGAGTTGGGATTCAAATGAACCATATCATGGACAAAAACAACAGAGAGATTTTTATTGACATTCCAAAGGAGTATAGAGTATGGTGGATCAAAAGTGCTTTTGAGAACAGACAGCTGTAATTTCATTTTAGACAGTTGTGTGCTACTACATGTTGTGTTTTGTTCAAACTATTATGTTATCGCTATTATGTTATGAATATTTCTATTAAGATGTGCATTCTTTAAATTATTATGCCATTATTTCTACAATGGTGTGCATTGTTTTGATCAAAAAAGTTATGTTATAAGATAGCTTAAACAATGGACACTTGATCATGACTCTTCTAGCGAAGACTCAACAAGTTTCTCGCTATTATGTTTAGATATTTCAATACTTTTACTTCAAAATTTCAATTTTTATATTATAATTTTGAAAAAAAAAATAGCTCTAAAAAGTTGTTCTACCAAACAGTCTTAAATGAAAAAGTTATGTTCCATCAACACTTATACACAGATTTTTCAAACAACCTACAGCTTTTCAATACAGCTTCTCAAAGAGCTCTGTTTAATCAATTATGTTCGATCAGTAGCTTTTCAATCCGCAACAACTCCTCAAACAGACCCTTTATCTGCTCTAGAATATTGAGAAACAACAACAATTGAAAGGATCTTCGGAATAGGAAAAATATTAGATTTCAACACTTTTTGTGTGGATAAGGTCATAGGGGGGTTACAAAAATATGGTAACTCATGACTGCACAATATAAGGTTCACAATTAATTGTGAAATATGACGATGATTTAAGAAATCTGAAAAAAGAGGACTCTTTGACTTCCATGAAACATTGTTACTTTGAATTTCCTTGATCCAAACCTTTTTGAAATCGATGAGTTTGTTGTAGTTTGATTTGATGATATTAAAATATGTAGGGGTCGTGCGATGCATGTAGAGCAATTGAGGAAGGTGATGGGGACAATGCGGGAATAAATAATTGTACATCAAGTTAAATAAGCATAATTTCCTCGCCAAGGAATTGATGTTAATTACTTGGATTCACTGTGGATACATGTGTCATTAACATGGATAAGTAGCAGTGAGGGACGCGTGATTTCTTCTTTGTGTTGGCACTCAGCAATATACAAAATTATTCAAAAAAAATGACAAATATACCAAAATATAATTTTCTGCACTCAATTATTTTTTAAATAATCATCAAAATAATAATTGTTGTTTGACACTAGTTACTAGTTAGGTATTCAATTTTCTCAATTTTATGAATTAATAAAAACACTAGCTTTTAAGTCATATATAATTCGGTAGTAATTGAAATAATGAAATTCAAAAATAAAAAAAAATTAGTCACTATAATACTTAATTATTCAATTTTCTCAATTCTTGTATGAATTAACAAAATACCGAGCTTTTAAGACATATATTGTTATACACCCGTGAAGGCCTCAGGACGCGCCCAAAGAAAACCTCGCAGAGGAGAGATGGGGGCAACGATCGAAGCACACACGAGCCCCAAATATGTACGTAACCGCGCGCAAAAGCGCACGGCAACACGCGGGCTGCACCCCTCGCCGCAAGGAGATAGCCCGAACGCGTCCCGACCGCACCATATTGGGGGGGCCCGGCTCACTCGCACCCCCCAAGGAGAATGGCCAACCAAATCGCACCCCTCAAGGGGGGTACGGGCCGACCACACCCCCAAGGGGGTACGAGCCGGCTACACCCCCCAAGGGGGTGCCGCATCCCCCAAGGGGGTGCGGCCCGACCGCACCCCTTGTGGGGTGCGGCCAAGCCGCACCCCCCAAGGGGGTGCGGCCAAGCCGCACCCCCCAAGGGGTGCGGCCGGGCCGCACCCCCCCTTGGGGTGCGGCCAAGCCGCACCCCCCCCCTTGGGGTGCGGCCAGTCCGCACCCTCCCCGCTCGGGGGTGCGCGGCCATGCCCACTCCTTTTAGGGGTGCGGTCCGGCGCCCGCTCCCCTCCGGAGGACTCCAACCGCTCGCTAGGGAGCGGCTCCTCGATTCGCCGTCCGTCCGAGGCATCTCCCGGGGCCCGTCGCGCATTCGGGGAGCTTCAGCGCTAACCCGCGCTCAGAACGTTTCTGAACGCAGTCGGGAAGCCTTCTCACTTTTTGTCTTTCCGACTTCTCACTTTTTGTCTTTCCGACTTCTCACTTTTTGTCTTTCCGGCTTCTCACTTTTTGTCTTTCCGGCTTCTCACATTTTGGGTTTCAGGCTTCTCACTTTTCAGGAACAGTTAGTCGCCTTTTTCACCTCCAACGGAACTGCCCGAACTGCCCAAGCTGCCCAAGCTGCCCGAGGGGCAAGGTGGTCATTTACGAAAAATAGTGATCCGAGGGCCCCGAACCGAAGAATATGATTCGTCCACCGAGCATTTATGGAAACTGCCAACGGCAAAATTACCGGGCCGCCCCCGGCAAAAACTATAAAAGGAGCCCCATAGCTTCATTTGAAAGGACCTTGACTTCCGGACCCAGGAGAGCTCCTTGCAGACTTTTGCGGAATTCTCCTTCGGCACTTGAAGATCTCCTTCGGGACTTGAAGATCCCCTTCGGGACTTGAAGATCTTCATCTTCCAGAAAGGCGACCAGCGTTCTCAGAAGAGAAAGGCGACTAGCCTTCTCACTTCCAGAAAGGCGACAAGCATTCTCAGAAAGAAAAGGCGACTGGCCTTCTCACTTCCAGGAAGGCGACCAACATTTCTCAGAAGGGAAAGGCGACTGACATTTCCGCTTCCGAAAGGCGACTAGCAGTCTCAGAAGGGAAAAGGACTTAGTTTTTTCGAGAGGTGACCTGTCACCCTCGAAGCTCTCTTTCTCCAAGTATTGTAACGAGCAGCGGCCTGTCGCGCTCGAGTTCTAGCTTCCAAGTTGTAACTCCTCCAGAAGATAGTGAAGTTTGGTCGGCACAGCTCCGGCCGCGTGGTTTTTTACCCTTTCCGGGTTTTCCACGTTGAAAAGTCTCTGCGTATTCATCGAACCTCTAAATTGACTGTTTGCGCGCTTAGCTCGCTCACGAGCTGAGGCGGTTCGAGTGAACCAGTCTACCAAGAGCCCTAAGCGTTCCGCAACAGTTTGGCGCCGTCTGTGGGAACATTCCCAGAACTTTTTGAAGGTCAACCGCAATGGCAAGGAAGAGTACTCGCACTGTGGAGGGATCAGCGCTGGAGGGACGCGTCGACCCAGCTCCCTCCCCCTCGCAAATAGACGCACCACCCGCAGAGCAGGCACCCCCTGCGCCAGCAGCTGGGCTGGAAGTGCGCATGCGGCGAATCGAAGAACACCAAGTCGAGATGTTGGCTCTCGTAAGGGATCTCGGGGCTCCTCAAGCTCCGGTCCAGCCGCCAGCTCCAAACGCACCGCCGCCCCCAGTTCTAAACCTTGTCCCGAACCAAGAAGCCGTCCAGGAAGATGGGGCTTCAGAAGGATTCTCCAACGCGACGAGTTCCGCTCACCTTGTCCCGCCGGCTGGAGGACCAGAAGCTGACCACCGTCGCCATCATCCCAGAAGAGCTCCCCCTGAGCGGGCAACGGAAAGGACTACGCGCGAAGAAATCCGTGATATGATCGAAGAAGAGTATGCCCAAGCAGGACGACGCGCCGCGCTCGCTCGCCGCCCCGCGCATCAGGGCTCCCCCCTGTCACCTCAAGTCCTAGCCCATCCAATCCCGAATGGCTTCAAGCTTCCTAACATCGAGACATTCGACGGGACGGACGACCCTTTGGAACACGTCAATCACTTCACCACCGTCATGAGGATCTACAGCGCTCCTGATCAGCTCCTCTGCCAGGTGTTCCCGGCGACCTTGAAAGGCCAAGCGCGCACTTGGTTCCATTCTCTGCGGAATGGGGCCATCAACAACTTCACGGAAATGACACAGCAGTTCGTGGATCAGTTCATCGCCAACCGCCGAATTGTCCGGGATCCCTCCCATCTCTCAGGGATCCGCCAGAACGACGGAGAGACACTCAAGGACTTCTTCCGACGCTTCACTACCGAGGCACGGCAGATCCCAGGGGTTGACCCCGAACTCTTGCGAGGAGTTTTCTTAGGAGGACTCCGCCCAAGTGGATTCTATTCGGCTCTCATGAGAGAAACCGTACCAAGTTATCCCGACCTTGTTCACAGAGTCGAAGCGCAAATAGCTGCAGATGAGGCCATCGAAGCGCACCGTCGGCAGTTCGAAGGAAGTCAAGGAAAGAAAAGGGGAACAGATCAAGCCCCTCGCGAACGAGAAGATCGTCGCGGCGAGGAGCGCCGCGGTGATGGACGTCGGCGTGACCCCCGAAGGGATCTGGGACCGCAGCCGCCCAGGACCTATACCCCGCTAAACACCACCAGAACGAACGTGCTCTACGTCATTCAGAACAACCCCGAACTTCGCATGCCCCGGATACCCCCGCCAAATCCGAGGGGTGACCAGTCCAGATACTGCGAGTTCCATCAAGGAACCGGACATACCACCGAAGAGTGCACCAGGCTCAAAGACGAGATCGAGCGCCTCATCCGCCAGGGACTCCTGGGAAGATTCTTACAAGGCCAGATTCCCAATCAGCCCCAGCAGCCCAGGGAGGCAGGAGAGCAGCCCCCCGCCCCCCGAGGCGCAGGTGGAGGAAGGCCGATGGTGGGAGAAATCGAGACGATCGCTGGACCGCCAGTCCTGGCGTCGCAGATCCTCTCGATCGCCCAGCCCGTGAGAGACCACGAAGACAAAAAACTCAAGCAGGATATTACGATAGCTTTCGGAGATGAAGACTTACGAGGGTTGCGGCTTCCACATCAGGATCCGCTCGTGATCAGCGCAAGGATCGGGGATCCCTGCTTTAAAGTGAAGAGAATACTAGTCGACAATGGAAGCTCGGTCGACGTCTTGTTCCTCTCCACCTTGCAAAGTATGAAGCTCACCAAAGACCAGCTTAGTCCGGCAGCCGGGCCCGTCTACGGCTTCGACAACAAGCCCGTCCTAGTGCAAGGCATGATCATCCTCCCAGTCACGTTGGGCGAATTTCCAAGACAGTCAACGCACAACATCCAGTTCATGGTGGTAGAGTCCACCTCCGCCTACAATGCCATCTTCGGAAGACCGCTCCAGTCAATCTTCGGGGCAATCCCCTCTATTCCACACCTAGCTATGAAGTTCCCCACTGCCGCAGGAATAGGAGTCGTAAGAGGAGACCAAGAGGCAGCCAGGACTTGCTACCTGAAGCAGGCTCAGCCAGCAAGGGCGACCGCTCTCAACATCAATAACTTCGACCTGCGAGACGAGGCGACGCTGCAGCGAGGAACGCCCGTTGAAGGGCTAGTAGAAGTACCGCTCTCCCGGCGAGACCCGACTCGAACTGTTCAGGTCGGGTCACTCTTGACATCACAAGAGCAAGAGAAGTTCACCACCTTCCTGCAGGAGAACGAGGACATTTTCGCATGGAGCTCGGAGGACATGCCCGGGGTAGATCCCGACGTCATCTTTCACTCGCTAAACATCAACCCCGCCTGCAGACCCGTGATTCAGAAAAAGAGGAACTTCGCCCCCGAGCGTCTAAAAGCAATCGAGGAAGAGGTAGCTAAGCTCCTGGAGGCGCGATTCATTCGTGAAGCAGAATATCCCACATGGCTCGCCAACGTGGTCATGGTCAAGAAGGCCTCGGGGAAATGGCGAATGTGCGTCGACTACAGCAACCTGAACCAAGCCTGCTCGAAGGATAGTTTCCCCCTGCCAAGGATTGACCAGCTCGTCGACGCTACAGCAGGCCACGAGCTACTCAGCTTTATGGATGCTTATTCGGGTTACAACCAGATAAGGATGAACCCCGCAGACGAAGAGCATACCGCCTTCCGCACCGACCGGGGAGTCTACTGCTACAAGGTGATGCCCTTCGGCCTTAAAAACGCCGGAGCCACTTACCAAAGGCTGATAAACAAGGTCTTCAAGGACCTCATCGGAGAAACGATGGAGGTTTACGTGGACGACATGCTAGTAAAGAGCGTCCACCGACGCGACCACTTGGAAGACTTAGAAAAGTGCTTCCAGCTTCTCCGTCGCTTCCAGATGCGGCTCAACCCCAGCAAGTGTGCGTTTGGTGTGACGGCGGGGAAGTTTCTAGGTTTCATGGTAACCCATCGGGGAATCGAGGCCAACCCCGAGAAGATCAAGGCGTTGGAGGATATGTCGCCACCTCGCTCAATTAAGGAAGTACAACGCCTAAACGGGAGGATCGCAGCTTTGTCCCGTTTCTTATCACGAACAGGAGACAAGTACCTCCCCTTCTTCAAAATCCTCCGGGGAGCGCGACATTCAGGTTTCCAATGGACAGACGAGTGCCAGGTGGCCTTCGAGCTTCTCAAGCAGTACCTGGCTTCGCCACCGCTTCTGTCAAAGCCCACCCCCGGGGAAACTCTGTTCTTGTACCTGGCCGTATCGCCTACGGCCCTTAGCTCAGTGCTTGTGAAGGACGAAGGAGGAGTGCAGCGCCCGATCTACTACCTCAGCAAAGTCCTCACCGATACCGAAACCAGATATCCGGCAGCAGACAAGACAGCCTTGGCTCTTGTTTTCTCGGCTAGAAAACTCAGACCCTACTTCCAGGCTCACGCAGTCAAGGTATTGACACAACTCCCATTACGGGCGATCCTCCAGAAGCCGGAAGTCTCGGGGAGACTTGTAAAGTGGGCCGTAGAACTCGGCGAATTCGACATCCAATTCCTGTCTCGCCCTGACATCAAGTCGCAGGTGCTCGCCGACTTCGTGGTAGAATACACCATCCCGCCAGAAACAACCCTCATCAAAGACACCGCTAGCACCCGGTGGACCCTCTATGTCGACGGCGCCTCGGGAGCTGAAGGGGACGGAGCGGGATTACTCCTTATGAGCCCCGAAGGGATCACCCTGGATTACGGACTCCGGCTAAAGTTCCCCGCAACAAATAACATCGCGGAATACGAAGCACTGATCGCCGGTCTCCGGCTCGCTATCGACTGCAAAGTCGAGAACCTAACGATTTATACAGACTCCCAACTCGTGGTCTCACAGGTTGAAGGAGATTACGAGGCTAAGAGCGAGCAGATGGCGAAATACCTCGCATTCGCAAAGTCACTTCTCCAAAAGATCTCATCATATCAGATCCTACACATCCCCCGAGAGCAGAATACCAGGGCGGATGCTCTGTCCAAGCTCGCCACCTCACCCTCCAGCTACCAGTCTCGAAGACGCCGAATCGAAGAAGTTGTGATCCCAAGCATTCAAGGGCCATAGGAAATCACAACCATCCACCAGGAGGAGTCGTCCTGGATGACCCCATTACGAGCCTACCTGGAGCAAGGGCACCTTCCTGAAGATCGCCTAGAGGCGCGAAGGCTACGAATGCGGGCCGCATCGTTCACCATTATAGACGGGGAGCTTTACAAACGGGCATTCTCAGGACCATATCTGAAATGCCTGCCGGCAAGCGAGGCGGACTACGTACTCAGGGAAGTACACGGAGGAGTCTGCGGAGAGCACCTAGGCGGGAAGGCATTAGCACGGAAAATACTGCGTCAAGGCTTCTATTGGCCGACAATAAGAAAGGACGCGGCCGACTTTGTCCAGAGGTGCAAAAGCTGTCAGCTACACGCCAACATGCCTCGTCAACCCCCGGTCTCACTTACCACGCTGCAGAGTGCGTGGCCATTCGCGCAATGGGGGATCGACCTCCTCGGTCCCCTACCTCTAGCATCTGGACAGAGGAAGTTCATCATCCTAGCTATCGACTACTTCACCAAATGGGTGGAGGCGGAGCCCCTGGCCAAGATCACCGAAGAAAACGCCAAACAATTCGTCTGGAAGAGCATCGTTTGCCGCTTCGGCATCCCGGCTACGATCATTGCCGACAACGACACTCAATTCACTGGGAAGTCCTTCACCAAGATGTGCGAGGATCTGAAAATCAACCTGCGCCACACGGCCGTGGCGCATCCACAAGCCAACGGACAAGTAGAAGTCACGAACCGCACCATCCTCAAAGGGCTGAAAACACGCTTGGAAGAAGCCGGGGGACAGTGGGTGGATGCGCTCCCGAATGTATTGTGGGCATATCGCACAACAGAAAGAACTCCTACAGGAGAGACACCTTATAACCTCTGTTACGGAACCGAAGCTATCATCCCCGTTGACATCGGCGTTCCGAGTGCTCGAGTACTCACCTTCGACCCCAACAAGAATGATGGACTGCTCCGAGAAAACCTCGATCTAATCCCCGAAGTCCGGGACAACGCTGCTTACCGTGCTGCACTCTACCAAATGCGTGTAGCCCGGACCTACGACAGGAGGGTGAAGCCCAGACCAATCAACGTAGGAGATCTCGTCCTACGCAGCATCGAAGCCGCCGGTAAAGGTCCCCAAGGAGACAAGCTCTCAGCGGCCTGGGAAGGCCCGTACGTAGTCACCGCAGTCATAAAACCCGGAACATACAGACTCAGGACGGCAGAAGGGAAGACTTTGCCACGCACCTGGAACGCTCAAAACCTGCGCCGCTTTTACCAGTGATCCCAGGACCTCTACCATGTACTAAGCCACGAGCTCAAACTCGTGCAAACTTATCTTCAATTTCTGTACCAAGCCGCGAGCTCTGACTCGTGCAAATCTATCTTATAATTTATGTAAAAGCCGCGAGCTCAGACTCGTGCACCTATCTTATCTTACATACAGCCGTGCACCGAATGATTTCTTATTGAAAAGCTATGTTTTGACACCTTCACACACTTAAGAAAAACTTTGCAACGAGGCCCTGCCTCGGGGGCTTTGCACCGCCGTCGATTGAAGGTTCGCCCTTCTCCTCCGCCGTCAAGTCCCAGCGTCGTAGGGGCCTGCCCCCCTTACGTACGCCCCCGGTTTGAATACACCAGCTATTCACCGGCCACTTCGGGGCCCTGCCCCGGGGACTTTGCACCGCCGTCGATTGAAGGTTCGCCCTTCTCCTCCGCCGTCAAGTCCCAGCGTCGTAGGGGCCTGCCCCCCTTACGTACGCCCCCGGTTTGAATACACCAGCTATTCACCGGCCACTTCGGGGCCCTGCCCCGGGGACTTTGCACCGCCGTCGATTGAAGGTTCGCCCTTCTCCTCCGCCGTCGAGTCCCGGCGACGTAGGGGCCTGCCCCCCTTACGTACGCCTCCGGTTTGAATACACCAGCTATTCACCGGCCACTTCGGGGCCCTGCCCCAGGGACTTTGCACCGCCGTCGATTGAAGGTTCGCCCTTCTCCTCCGCCGTCGAGTCCCGGTGACGTCGGGGCCTGCCCCCCCTGCGTTCACCCACGGTTTGAATACCAACGCTATTCACCGGCCAAGCCGCGAGCCCGACTCGTGCAAGAAAGCCGCAAGCACAGACTTGCGCGAGCTAAATTTTCTATTGTGAAAAAAGCCGCGGGCTCAGAACCGCGCAAGCTAATCTGTCACTTTGCAGAAACCCCACAGTCCACGCGGATATCAGAACATGGCAGCAAGCCCACGACAATCTCAGAGGGCCAACACCCTCCGACATCAGCTCCTACCCAAAAAAGCGCCACACAGAGAACAAGGGGTAAAGCCGCCGAAGAAAAATCAAAACCTTCGAACTCCTCGCTCGGGAACTCGGACTCCGAAGGTTTGGGGGGCTTATGTTATACACCCGTGAAGGCCTCAGGACGCGCCCAAAGAAAACCTCGCAGAGGAGAGATGGGGGCAACGATCGAAGCACACACGAGCCCCAGATATGTACGTAACCGCGCGCAAAAGCGCACGGCAGCACGCGGGCTGCACCCCTCGCCGCAAGGAGATAGCCCGAACGCGTCCCGACCGCACCATATTGGGGGGGGCCCGGCTCACTCGCACCCCCCAAGGAGAATGGCCAACCAAGTCGCACCCCTCAAGGGGGGTACGGGCCGACCACACCCCCAAGGGGGTACGAGCCGGCTACACCCCCCAAGGGGGTGCCGCATCCCCCAAGGGGGTGCGGCCCGGCCGCACCCCTTGTGGGGTGCGGCCAAACCGCACCCCCCAAGGGGGTGCGGCCAAGCCGCACCCCCCAAGGGGTGCGGCCCAGCCGCACCCCTTGTGGGGTGCGGCCAAGCCGCACCCCTTGTGGGGTGCGGTCAAGCCGCACCCTCCAAGGGGTGCGGCCGGGCCGCACCCCCCCTTGGGGTGCGGCCAAGCCGCACCCCCCCCCTTGGGGTGCGGCCAGTCCGCACCCTCCCCGCTCGGGGGTGCGCGGCCATGCCCACTCCTTCTAGGGGTGCGGTCCGGCGCCCGCTCCCCTCCGGAGGACTCCAACCGCTCGCTAGGGAGCGGCTCCTCGATTCGCCGTCCGTCCGAGGCATCTCCCGGGGCCCGTCGCGCATTCGGGGAGCTTCAGCGCTAACCCGCGCTCAGAACGTTTCTGAACGCAGTCGGGAAGCCTTCTCACTTTTTGTCTTTCCGGCTTCTCACTTTTTGTCTTTCCGGCTTCTCACATTTTGGGTTTCAGGCTTCTCACTTTTCAGGAACAGTTAGTCGCCTTTTTCACCTCCAACGGAACTGCCCGAACTGCCCAAGCTGCCCAAGCTGCCCAAGCTGCCCGAGGGGCAAGGTGGTCATTTACGAAAAATAGTGATCCGAGGGCCCCGAACCGGAGAATATGATTCGTCCACCGAGCATTTATGGAAACTGTCAACGGCAAAATTACCGGGCCGCCCCCGGCAAAAACTATAAAAGGAGCCCCATGGCTTCATTTGAAAGGACCTTGACTTCCGGACCCAGGAGAGCTCCTTGCAGACTTTTGCGGAATTCTCCTTCGGCACTTGAAGATCTCCTTCGGGACTTGAAGATCCCCTTCGGGACTTGAAGATCTTCATCTTCCAGAAAGGCGACCAGCGTTCTCAGAAGAGAAAGACGACTAGCCTTCTCACTTCCAGAAAGGCGACAAGCATTCTCAGAAAGAAAAGGCGACTGGCCTTCTCACTTCCAGGAAGGCGACCAGCATTTCTCAGAATGGAAAGGCGACTGGCATTTCCGCTTCCGAAAGGCGACTAGCAGTCACAGAAGGGAAAAGGACTTAGTTTTTTCAAGAGGTGGCATGTCACCCTCGAAGCTCTCTTTCTCCAAGTATTGTAACGAGCAGCGGCCTGTCGCGCTCGAGTTCTAGCTTCCAAGTTGTAACTCCTCCAGAAGATAGTGAAGTTTGGTCGGCACAGCTCCGGCCGCGTGGTTTTTTACCCTTTCCGAGTTTTCCACGTTGAAAAGTCTCTGCGTATTCATCGAACCTCTAAATTGACTGTTTGCGCGCTTAGCTCGCTCACGAGCTGAGGCGGTTCGAGTGAACCGGTCTACCAAGAGCCCTAAGCGTTCCGCAACATATATAATTGGAAGTAATTAAAATATGATATTTAAAAATATTAATAATTTGAATTGTATTTTAAGAAAATATAAATAAATGTGTCATGCATAGGAATTAAACTCGTGATCATATGATTAAATGTCACACACTCTACCAACTTATCTAAGATAGTGATTTGCTTGATTTTATTAATAATCTAATATATTCGATATATAACAAATAAAAAGCGCGTTTTTATTATTGAAATATATATAGTATTTTTAAAATCAAGGCCCCATGTGGGTGCGCCCCTAATAAGGAGAAGACATGTGATATTTGCTAATGACCTACACGAACAATTGTAAGCGCAATAGGAGGTTTATACTACTTGACCTTTTATTGACGTTTCATCAAAGATTTTAGCAACATTTTGGTGTTGACCACTAAATGTGCGAAGAAGGATTATACTATTGAAATATGATTGAAATCAAGGAACGACTATGTGCTGTCCTAGTTTTCACCCTACCAAACTTTGATGAATGGTTTGTTATGGAATTTGATGCGAGTGAAATGTCCTTGTCATAAGAGAAGCGATGGCTGGCCCCCTATCTCTACCAAAATGAAGAGTGAGGTAGGAAGAAAGGGGTCTACTTCGTCAAAAAATATTCTACATGTGTAGTAGTGTGTGCACTGAAACGTTTACTCAAATCAACACCTGATTAGAAAGTAGTTTGTGTCGTATTAGGATCATGAATGAATGAGGTAGCTAAGCAACGAGAAGAGACTGAGCAACAACATGCATGTGTGATGTTGCAATTATTTGCAGAAGTTTCCATATAGGTTGATGTATAAGTTCATACGGTGCTCGAAGCATCCCGCATGACCGTCAAGTTTGGAACGATCTACATCTTGCCCCCAACAGGGTTATTAATAGGGCGAAACCCTAAATCCCTGACGACCCATTATGGACCCGTTACCTATATATAAATATATACGTTAACATTCTCCTCCTATATTTATATTAAAGGTATCACATAACAAATTAAACTTAAATAAGCAAATAACGACAAGATTGAGTTTTGCAGAAACATAAATATGAGTTTTAGAAAAATTTAAACTCAAACCAGTGTTCCAATACATGAAAGAAAAGAACTGAAAAATTGAAAAACAGATAGCTGATCTTCAGTCTATTCAAACATCAGATCGTCATTATCAGGGTTGAAATTCACTTTCTCTCCTCCATACTCATTTTGATCTGCAAACAATTACAATAAGAATGTCATGAGATTAAACTGTCAAATCTCTTGTACTACCTTGGTGACTATTTTAGTCCATGTAGAGATCTACGAAGTCTAAAGAGATGATCTTCATTTCCCTGAACAATGAGTCCCGTGGCTGACTTATCACGATGTCTTCTTCCAACTCTCGATGTAAAAAAATCGTCTTCACATTGAGTTGCTCTAATTTCAGATCCTGATATACCACTAAAGCTAGTAGCACCCGACTGGAAGTGTGTCGGACGACAGATGAGAAAATCTCATTGTAATCCACTCCCTCTTTCTAATTAAACCCCTTAGCAACTAGATGAGCTTTGTACCTTGTACTTTCAACACCTGGGATCCCTGATTTCTTCTTGAATATACTCTATGAATTCAAACATTTGCTATCAAAGTAAAGTGATTAGTTTTAACAAATAAGAACGTAATACTCTAATTACCAGGAAGAAGAAATCACAAATCAACATCTCTATCTAATTTACACAAAATTAAAAAATTTGATTTCATAAAATCAAAACAATGTTCCTTCGATTATTTGGATTATTATTAACCATTTCATAATTGTGTTATGCCATCAAATTTGGAATGATACAACAAGCTGTGACAACTATATCATCAAGTTTGGAATGATATGATTAATAATCCTAATATTAGAACATAAACAACAACCTTAGTGTTCCTTTTTGGAATGATACCCAATTCAACCTTTGAATAGAAATAGTTGTGTAAATCATCAATTTTGGAATAACTGACAATTATTCAATCTCAGGCTTTCATCAAGTAGCATCTGAAATACTTTAGTGTGCTCAATCTATATGCTTGAATGTATGCAGATTCCGATTCTAAAATCTTAAACATAAAATATGTATTAAGTCCTACTAGATAGACTTTAATCTCATCTCCCCCGATATTTTAGATGTAAGAACCTTACATAAGCCCTTGGTTATGACATCTGCTACATTATCTTTTGATATCACGTCTAGTAGAGAAATTATTCCCTGACTTGTGAGATAGGTCAATCAATCATATTTCATCCGTAGTTGTCTTCTCTTTCCATTGAACAACGTATTAGTTGCAATGGTTTTTGTGGTTTGATTATCACAAAATATCGATATATAGTTCATTTTCAGACTCGTCATTGGAATGTCCATTATCAGATCTCTAATCCACTCTACTTCTTCTGTAGCTGAAGCTAGAGCATAGAATTCGAATTCCTTAGAGAATAGTGCAATGCATGTTTGCCTCTTAGACTTCCAAGCTACGACAGCTCCTCCTAGCGTAAACACAAAACCACTAGTGGATCTGTTATCACCAATGTTTGAGCACCAGGAGGCATCATAATACCCTTCAAGCACAGGAGGATGTCCACTGTAACATAAAACATACTTTTCAATATACGTTAGGTATCTCATTAGCCTTTCTAAGACGTCTGAGTGGTCCTTTTGAGGGTTACTACTGAATCTACTTAACATGCCAACCGTAAAAGCTATGTCAAGTCTAGTGCAGGTAGTAGCATACATGAGACTTCCTATGAGTTTGGAGTTCTTAGGTTTCAGTCTATTATTATAATCGTATGAAGTCTCAATCTTTTTGCTTTTATCATAACCCCACTTTTCTAGTAGATTTCTGATATAGTGACTCTGACTTATGGTATTACCCTTCTCAGGGAAGTTCACTTCCATTACTAGGATGGTTTTCACCATGCCTAAGTCTATCATGCTAAATTATTCCTTCAATGTAACTTTAACGTCTTCCACCTCAGACTGATTTGTACAACCCTCATATTTCTCGAATCGGTGTGACCCGACCCGGACGAGGCCTGGGTAGCGAGCGAGCAAATCCTAAATCACGAAAGAGACCACGGAAGGAGTGGGAGAATTTCTCCCACTCATCCGGGCGAGTGGGAGGAGCCCTCCCACTCGCCGAGCGAGTGGGAGGGGCTCCCACTCGCCGGGCGAGTGGGAGCAGCCCTCCCACTCGCCGAGCGAGTGGGAAGGGCCTCCCACTCGCCGGGCGAGTGGGAGGGGCCTCCCACTCGCCGAGCGAGTGGGAGAGGCCTCCCACTCGCCGCCCCCTTTGGGCGAGTGGGAGGGATCCCCCCACTCGCCCAGTGTAGGTAGGGAGGTCAGTATGACCTCCCGCGAGGGGGGGGGGGATGGACACCTCGAGTCCCACTCGCCCCCCCCCCCCCCCCCTCACGCGTGATCGATGGCGATCGTGGTTGGACTGCGGATAGCAGGATTTTTGCTATTCGCAGTCCATTTTTGGGAAAGTCTATAAATAGACCCCCATGGGCACCTTGGGAAGGGTTGGTTCCTACCCCCTCTCTCGCGTGTGAGCAAACACTACCCCTCCCCTCCCCTTGACGTTTAAGGTGGTCGGTGAGGTGTTCCTTAGTGCCCTCCAAGGTGCCCAGGCTCAGCATTGGCTTGGGAGGGGAAGCGCTCTAAGATCTTCCGGGTATGTGGTGGGACCTCCGCGCTGCAGCTTAAGGGGTCCATTTGTGGATTCAAGTGTTCAATAAGTCCAAGTCTTTCATTTCTTAGTGACCGGTCAAGGGCCTAGGCTTAGAACAAGTAAGGGTTAGTCGCAACCCCCTTTCGAACGCTGAGACCGGGAAACTGGTTTCAACATTCTGGTGCGGTGAGCGTGGAAGCGACTAGTTCGGAAACCTCTGAGCCAAGTCCCATGGCTGGAAGCGACGAGTTGGGAGACCCGCCTCCGCCTTGCGAGTATGTGAAGAAGAGCGACTTCGACGAATTCAGCAAGAAGATCCTGGAGTTCATGCAGGCCATGTCCTCCGCTCGCGGCGAATGCTCAACACCGCCTGCACCTAGGATCCCCTCACTCCCCCTAGTAGAAGTAAGGAACAGCCAGCAAGGGAGGGAACCAGCCTCGGAGGAAGGCTTAAGTCTCCAAGCACGGGTGCTTTTCAATAGTTCACCCCGGACCAGCTGCCCAGGCGGGGAGGCGATGGGAACACCTCCCCTCAACCAAGAAGAATGGAGGAGCCCTTTCTGCGAGCTGGTCATGTCAGCTCCCGTTCCGGATGGGTTCCGCGATCCCGCCATGTCCTACTACGAGGGGGATAGCGATCCACTCCAACATCTCCAGTGGTTCGAGGACATGACCTCAATCAGGCAAATGTCGGACGCCTTCATGTGCAGGCTTTTCGCCGTCTCATTCCAGGGAAAGGCGAGGGATTGGTTCCACTCGCTCCCGGCGGGAACAATCTTCCGTTTCGAAGATCTGCGCCGAAGTTTCTTGTTGAGGTTCTCTACCTCGAAGAAGAGGAGAAAGAGTATGGAAGCCTTATTCGCGGTCAGGCAGAAGCCAGGGGAGTCGTTGGCTGACTACATGGATAGGTTCCAAGCGGAGGTCCTCCTTGTCGTCGAAGTGCCCGGACACACCCTGCAGCTGGCTTTCACCCTTGGGCTGCAGCCGGGGCTGTTCCGGATGAGTCTAACTCGGGACCCTCCGTTGTCTTTCGAGGAGTTAATGAAGCGTGCCGATCGCGAAACCGAGGTTGAAGCTACTAATCAGGAGTTCGTGGCTAGGTTAGCCGAGGTAGCAGAGGAGGAAAGGAAAGAGCGTGGAGGAAGAAAGAAGGAGGAAGTGAAGAGTCAGGGACAACAGGGACCTCCCGTTGGGCAGGAGCAAGGCTGGAAGTCGCAACCGACAACCGCCCGACCAGCTTGGAGGTCACAGGTTGGTCCCCCTCAAGGCCAAGGAAGGGGCCACTTCCAGGGAGGAGGAGGCTATCAGGGGAGGCACGGGCGGTTCCACCCAGCAGGATGGCAACAGGGCCCGGGGCCGCTGCAAGTCCAACCCCTGCAAGCCATGGCCATCAGTCGGAAGAGAAGCGGAAGGAAGAGGGGACGTTGGGAGAAGCAGGGGGGCGAGCTGGCGCTGCTATACTGTGACTTCCACTAGCAGGAGGGTCACGCGACCGCAGCTTAACCCGAGTTCCTCGAGATGAGGGAAGAAGGAAGAGCCCCAGCAGGGGGGAAGCAGCTGTGCCTGGAAGGACCTCGGATAGTGGAAAAGGGTAAGAGCAAGGAGGAGGATGATCCATGCGAAGAAAGGGTCGATATAGGGGCCCTAGGAGGGATCGGGGTCATCCACGGGGGAGCAGGCAAAGAGGCCACCCGGAAGGGGAGCCTCCATGCCATATACCGTCGGAGCATTGCCTCGACCTCCCGGTCCCCACCTCCGAGCGAGAAGATTACCTTCTCCATCCAAGACCTGCCGGCCAATGAGGATCCTTTCTGCGACGCGCTGGTCATCAAGGCGGCGATCGAGAACTTCACCGTCTCCCGGATCTTAGTTGACAACGGGAGCTCGGTGAACGTGGTATTCAAGAAGGCCTTTGAAGGAATGAAGGTTGACGCCAAGCGAGTGCTAGCATCGGATGGGCCACTTTTCGGATTCTCCGGGGAGAGGAAGGAGGTGGAAGGAGGAGTCGAACTCCTCGTCACCCTGGGGGGAACTTCAAAAAATTGCCGGTTCGTCATTGTGGACGCGCCGAGCAGTTACAACGCCATCTTTGGGCGTCCCCTCATCAGTGCGTACAAATGCGTGCCATCCTCCTACCATCAGTGCTTGAAGTACAACTCCAGAAAGCTCCAGGTGAGAGTCAGGGGGGATCCCCGGGAGGCACGCCAGTGCTACGTTACTGCGGTCAACACAATCGGATGGATGCAAGCAGCCGAAGAAGTGGAAGAAGCAATGGCAGGGATGGCTAAGGAGCAGGCAGCAGAATGAGCCCAGAACGGGCGAGGTGTAAGGAAGTGCCCAGGGAGGGGCGAGATGTAACGACGTGCCCAGATAGTGGCGAAGTGTGGTGAAGTGCCCGGATAGGGGCGAGATGTAAGGAGGGGCCCAGAAAAGGGCGAGGTGTAACAGGATGCCCAAAGGGGCGTAGCGTAAGTAGGTTGTAATAGGTATGAACGATGAATGGGAAAGGGGTTCTGGAAGAGTATCCAGGTTCAAAATCCCTGACTAGAGACCCTTCGCCGGGTTAAGTCATGCCGGTGGAGGGGGGACGTATCAGGTCAACTCGTGGCTTGGTGATTAGATTGGGAAGGCGTTGAGTTCCTCCACACCCGGTTGAGCTAAGACTCCCAGGACGTGGATGGGTACTTCCACCTCCAGTCAGATTGGGAAGGCGTTGAGTTCCTCCGCACCCGGTTGAGCTAAGACTCCCAGGACATGGATGTGTACTTCCACCTCCAGTCAGATTGGGAAGGCGTTGAGTTCCTCCACACCCGGTTGAGCTAAGACTCCCAGGACGTGGATGGGAACTTCCACCTCCAGTCAGATTGGGAAGGCGTTGAGTTCCTCCGCACCCGGTTGAGCTAAGACTCCCAGGACATGGATGGGTACTTCCACCTCCAGTCAGATTGGGAAGGCGTTGAGTTCCTCCACACCCGGTTGAGCTAAGACTCCCAGGACGTGGATGGGTACTTCCACCTCCAGTCAGATTGGGAAGGCGTTGAGTTCCTCCGCACCCGGTTGAGCTAAGACTCCCAGGACATGGATGGGTACTTCCACCTCCAGTTAGATTGGGAAGGCGCTGAGTTCCTCCACACCCGGTTGAGCTAAGGCTCCCAGGACGTGGATGGGTACTTCCACCTCCAGTCAGATTGGGAAGGCGTTGAGTTCCTCCACACCCGGTTGAGCTAAGACTCCCAGGACGTGGATGGGTACTTCCACCTCCAATCGGTAGGATCCCTGACTAAAAGAGACCACTCCACAGACTCAGTCATGTTAACAGATGAGAGACTCATCGGGCCAGTCAACGACTCGGTGACCGATTCAAGCAAAGGTATCAACTCCTCAAGCAGTAAAGAAAAAAAATAAGCTGAGACAATTCGTTTAAGATAACTACTGATTCATTGATAACATGTACTACACGAATTGTTACTTCACTTTTCTAGTACATGCAGGCTTGAGGGAAAAAGACAAACACAAAAAATACATAGTTCTCAGGAAGAACGAGGGAAAAGAAGAAGTCACAGGCCGCCCTCACGTGTAACATCCCCCAGGCAGCTAGACCCCTAAGATGGTTTTGTCATGACAAAACCATAGGAAGAGCCCAAGACCTTGAGAACTTAAGGAAGAAGGAGAAAATCACCTTGGTCTGCAGATAGTAATTTCTAGTGACCAAGCTTAGGGTTGGATTTTAGGGCCTCATCTTGACCATGTGACCCCACCTTAGTATCCCTAAACCTTTAGGGGTCCCCTTAGGGCACCAAGGACACATTGGGGTCAACCCAAGAGGCCAAATTGACCAAAGTCAACCCTAACCCTAAATTGGTCAAAGTAGCCTAATTAGAGTCAATTAACCCTCACCATGACAAATTGACCACTCATCTAGGTTTAGAATATCTTGAGAGACCTAGTGGGCCTAAAAGCCCCATCATGGGACCCTTAGGGGTGCAAATTGACCAAAATGCCCCTTTAGGTCAAAAATGACATTTCTTCTCAAAGTACCCCAATTGACCTTCACCATATTAAATTGACCATACCCATAGTGTTAACATGTCATAGGGGACCCAGTGGACCAAAAAGCCCCTTGACTGGGTCAACCCAAGGGCTCAATTTGACCAAAGTCAACTTAGCCTGTTTTGGTCAAATCAGCTTAAATTGGGTCAACTAAGGCTCATGTGACCAAATTGACCCCACCAGTAGTTTCTAAACCTAATTTGGAATCCATTGGACCAAAAAGCCCCATCCTAGGGTCACCCAATTGGCCAATTTGACCAAAAGTCAAAATTGCCCAATTTAGGTCAAATCTCTTAAACCTAGCCCAATCCCTTTGGGCTAAGCCCAAATTGACCCCTTGACCAGCACCCTTGGCTGTTAATTAACCCAGGAGAGAGAAATGAGTCGGCCTTGATGACTAGGAGAGGGAAAATCCAATGTGGAGGAGAGAGAAAGGTGAAGTCATCAATGGAGGAAGATGAAACCCCCCTCATTCCTCCCCATTAATGGTTGGACTCAACTCCCCAAGGGAAGGGGAGAAGTTCCCAGTCGTTTCCCGGCCTCCTAGGGGTGAATCACTTGGAATTTCACCATGGCCGACTTTCACCATTAATGGTGATAATGGCAATTCATGCCATGGCTCTTCCCCTCCCTCAATTGAAGCCTTTAAAAGCTTCACCGGGCAGAGAGGAACGTTTCCCCCCACTTACCTGAAGGATCCGGGCAACTTGATGTGGAGGATGCACAACTCGCAAACCATGGAGGTCGGCCATGGCTTTCCCACTTCCGGCAAGGCATCAAGCCCCAAACAAGGTCCGATCCCCCTCCTCCTTATTCGTGCATAGATCTAGGATCAAAATATTGTAGAAATCGGGCTCGAATCGAGCCCGATCGGGAGAAAATTTTCCCCATTTTTCCATTAAAATCCCCTCACGGGATCGCCGGAATACGCCCCTCCGGCGGCCGTGCCGCCGCCCGGCGATAGCCCCCACCTCAACGGAGGTGGTGGCGGTGGTGGCCGGCCAGGGAGGTGGCCGGGTGGCCGGGAAATCCGCCCGCAAAGCCGCCCAGGCACGCGAAATCTCGGTCGTAGGCTAACGGGGACGATGGCCAGCAGCCGTCGGATCTGCGCCGTGATGATTGAAATATTTTATTATTTGCTATTTATATTCATATTAATAGTGTTTTAAGGGCTGAAACTAATTTTAAATATAGAAAATACTTAGGGGGTTCAACAGAAAAAGTGCCCAACATAAATGTTGTAGGCCTTGACCCCTAGAACCATACAAAATTGAGTTCACTCAATTAGGGGTCCTGGTTTGACCTCAGCACCCATTTTAGTACAAAGTTTGACTGAACTTTGAATGGGTTCCCACACCTAACCACTTGTCCAAATGACTTGAGATTTGGACCAGTGGTGAGTCATACCTAGGGCTATGTCATATCCAAAAATGAGAATTTTTGGAGAACTTTTTCCTAAAGTTTTTGTAGGAATTTAATAATCCTTGCATAAATTATTTGGAGGGTCAAATGACCTCCAATCACCACCAAATTTTGGTGGGGTGTTATTAGGGTCATGATAAACCCCTAGTTAAAATATCAACTCAATTGGAGCTCTTTTGGTTGGGTAATCTTTAGACCAAAGTTTTGTTCATTAAGGGGAAAAATTGTGCTTAGGGGACATTTAGGGTTTTTCATGATAAACCACCTCCAAAAGGAGTGGATCCTTGTCTACTGCCCTAATATCACCCAAGACACCTCCAAGAGAGTTTTGGGGTCATGGGGAGTTGGTTTGCCCTAGGACTTGGAGTAAGAGCACCTTGGGGTGCAAATAGCCAAGTAGAGAATCTTTGGCCAATAAGGTCTTTTGAGACTTGATACTTCTTAGGAAGATCAGTGGGATGAAGTTGAGACCCCATGAGGAGTTTGGTGAGCATTGGAGTTGATTTGCTCAAGGTCATAGGGTTGACCCCTATGGAGTGGAATTTGGGGTTGTGAAGGACATATGGGAGTTTGTCCTTGGAGAGGGGTGTATTGGACTCCTCTGACTTTTATAAGTGATAGGATACCCTCACAAGAAGTTTGGGTGGATTTGGAGAAGTTTAGACCCTAACCCTAGGTTAAACCCTAATGGGGTGCAAATAGAGGTCAATGAAGGGAGTGTGGTCAAACATTATTGGTTTGACCTAAGATTTTGTATGGTAGGTCCTAGTGACCAGAGGAGCCTCCCTTGTGAATTTGAAGAGGTTTGGAGTTGTCAAACCTAGGTAATAAACCCTTGGGTAGATTTGTAAATAATTAGGGTTTTGGGTTTTAGGGAGAAATGTTACTTAATGGTTTACCATTTTCTGTCACAAACTTGGTTTTAATGCTATTGATCTCTGGAAGAATCTGTTAGACCATGAGAAGACTTTTTGGGGTTCAAAGTGTAATATTTCACATTGTAGACAATTTTTGGGAGGATCAATTTTAGGGTGTTAAATTACTGTAATTGCATGAAACTTTGCAGGATGTCTTTTCATACCAATATGTACCCACTGTAATTTTCTCATAATTTATGGATTAATAGTTTTAGTATCTCTAGTTCATTTTGGAATTATTTACAATTATATCCTTTGAGGAAATTACAAATGTAATCTCTGTGTTATGTGGTCAAACTTGGTAGACCTGAATATTTTAGTATGATTCACCTCTGTATAAATTTGCATAAGGTTCAGAGATCATATGAGGGTACCTCCTTTGGAATTTATTGATAATAAATGAGTTTTAGAATTTTTAAAATTAGTAAATCTTTCTGGTTTTTCCTAAGATTTCATGACTACTGATTATTAGGTACCCTTGATTTATGTAAAAAGTTGGGTAGTTAGTGGAAGTCAGAAAAGTGCACTTGTAGTTCAAACCCTAGGAAGTTGTCCTTGGGAAAAATGGTTTTAAATATTAATAATATGGGGAAAATTATGGAACTCTGGAATGGACCTTAAATCAGTGACATGGACCCCCAGGGAGAATATTGGGTCATAGAGTTGATTAATTAATGTACTTCCCTTCATGAGGATCAAAACGTTAAGGGTGGTCTGCGTTTAGCAAAATGGCAATTTTGGGTCTGCAGGCCAAATTGGCTTGTTTTGATTGGAGATGTGAGGGTCTAATGGTAATCATATGGATATGAGAGGACCCTTGGGGAGAATTAAGGTTTGATGGGTCCTAGGGTGGTGGGGTGCCATCCTTGGGGTAGGTCGTCCTGTGGATGACGAAAGATCACCTTTTGTCTTTTAGGACCTAAAAGCACTTAGGTTTAGACCGGGTGAAATGTTAAGAGGGTTTCTTAAGGGTAGTAACTAATAACATCAAGTGTCTTGGGAGTGGGAACTTTGGGGTGTCATCCCATAGTGGTTCCTAGTACCGTAGCGAGCCCCTCACAGGGTAACCCTCGGGAAGTCCAAGTCTAACCCTAACTCATAGGAGTAAGACATTGTACAAGATTAACTAATAACACACTCATCCACACCCTGTGGTTTCGGAAGTTTAGTTGGATTGGTTGTCCGAGCGGTGGGCTCGGTGGTTGTTGCAGCAGACTAGTTAGTCTTGTGAGCTTATGGCTCGGAAGGTTATTGAGGACGGGCAGGTTAGCCCGGGGAGCTTTTGGCTCGGAAGGTTATTGATGACGGGCAGGTTAGCCCGGGGAGCTTTTGGCTCGGAAGGTTATTGATGGCGGGCGGGTTAGCCCGGGGAACTCATGGCTCAGAGATAGAAAGTAGAACATGTTGCATGTGCACTGAAGGTGGTGGGTCTTCGGTATTGGACGGTCGTTCACACCGACGTCAATACGTTGACTCGGCGAGTGTGGTTTTACACTTAGCCTTGATAGTCTGGCGGTCCAGTCATCAAGAGTACGCAGACGCTCCGCGGGTATAGTGGAGGCGTACAATAGGTCTAGGTTGGGTAGTGTGAATGCCAACCTAGAGGTGGGCGGGGCCCAACCCACCGCTTCCGTTTGCCACTACGGGAGTATCCTGGGAGTCTAGCTCGCTCCAAAAAGGGGGAACTAAAGGTCTATGCGCATAGAGTCGTAGTGGGTGAGTTGCACTTGTATGAACATAGCATAACAGCATACCCTGCATGTCATAGCATAAACATTGCATTCAACCTACCCCTAACGTATAAGTCGGTTATGGGACTTCTTATACGGTAGGCCCTGCTAAACGACCCCTTGGTCTATAGGTTTGTATGGGCATTCCTATAAATCAATGGTTACCTTTATATTTACTTTACTTGCCAATTATATATACTGCTTACTGTTCTTTACTGTGCTTACTTAATGCTTCATATATATATGCACCTGTGTAGTTCTAGTTCCGCTGTCACCTGCTTGTTTCCACTCTGCCTTTGGTCCTCCTTTTCACTCCTCCCCGCTCGGTGCCTAGGAGCCACGGGTTTAGGGGCGGAGGATTGTTGACTTAGTCTTTTTGACTAACGGTCGGTGGACCATATCATTTTAGGAGTTCGAGGAGACGCAGCAACACCAGAGGTCGGAGCAGACGGAGGCGGGCCGGTCTAGTACAGGAGCACAGGATTCAAGATCTGTGAGTGTTTAGTAGTTAGCTTCCGCGAGTGATCTTGTAGTGAGGAAATGATGTATAGGGCAAGAGCCCTTTTTGTTGTAACCCTTGTATCTTTTATTCAGTTAATATATGTGGACATTTACCTTTATGGTTTTAATTCATGTGATTCTGTGGACTTGTCTTCTCTTTATTGTACTTTTCTTCGTGATCGATTCGGCCGGCAGGATCGGCGTTTTGTGGTGGCGACCTTCCCGAGTGAAGGTGTCACCGCAAAACGGCGGTTCTGGGCCTAAGACCCGGTGGTTTTTGCAAAAAAAAAAAAAGGGGTCTTACATCACGACCATGGGGAGTAGCCGCTGCTAGGGGGCGAGCCGGATCGCCCAGGTGAAGGAAAGAGCTCGGGTAGGATGTCGCTGGCGGAGACCCCCCTCCAGCTGTCTCGAATAGCGTCCATGTCATGGAGGCGACTCACCAGGGATCGGGCCGTTGACGCCATGATTTTCCCCCGAGCGCGCTCGACTTCAGCGGGTCGAGATGGGGATGGCCTCGCCGCTCTCGAAGGTGCACCTCCTTCTCCTCCCCCTTCTCTTAACTGCCTATGCGCTTCGGCAAGCTGGGCCCTCAGGTCCTGCACTTCCTGGTCCGACTCCTCACATCGTCTCCTGAGCGAGTCGGCGGCACCGGGTCCTTGCAGGCCGGCAAGGAAAATAAGTTAGAACCTACGAATAATAAGGAATTAAAAGGAGAAAAGGAAAATTCATTGAGGTGGGCGCGAACCAAGCCCCCGGATGACTCCTCCAGGAGTTTCTCAGCAGTGGCCAAGCGAGCCGCAAGGTCGGTAGCTTTCTCTTCTGCATCCAGCTTCGACGCGTCCGCCCGCACCAACCGTTGCGAGAGACTAAGACCTCGGCGGGCGGCCATGTGGGAGAGTTCGGTCGCGCGGAGCTGAGCCTGGGAGCTCGCATACGCGAGGTCACGCATGGACATCTCCCGGTAAGATGCAGCTCCTGCCGACCGTAGATGCCATAAGTAAAACTATACGCCGCGCCATCCGTGATATCTCCCTCAGTCCACGAAGGCCGCTGGGAGGTGAGGGAGACCCGGTTCATCGTCTCATCCCAGTAGACGATAGGTTCGCCTAGAGGGTCCGTGGCCTTTCCCCCCATCTCAAAGTTGGGATGATTGGCCAATGCGTTGGGGTCACTCGGTTGCCCCCTCTCCCTAGGCAGTGCCCTGGAATCCCTTCGGCAAACTGCCTTCCCTCGCCGCATCCTCGGCTCCTTCGGTGGGGAGGAGGGCGCTCCCTCCTCAATAACCCGCTCCTTATCCCTCCTCTGACCCGACCCAAGTATCTTCGGAGCCGAAGTCGAATCAGCCGCAACCTCCTCGTTGAGCCCCTGGGCGGAGGAGTAACTTCCTCCTGCGGAGGGAAGGCGTCGAGGAAGGGACCGAACACCTGCACAAGTTGGGACGAGTTGAGCGGCAATGGGAGGAAATGAGCCATAAGAAAGACAAGTTGTCGAGGTCCAAGTACCTGCCCCCGGTTCCACGTAGGTGAGTTGATTGATGTTCTTCCGGAGGTGATCAACCTCAAAGCTCGCGCCCTTGAGGAAGCGGTGCAGCTCAGCAGCCTCCCCACGTAGTGAGGGGGGTTTACAAACCTTCTCGGGCCTCTGTATGGGGGAGAAGGGGATGCCGCCCAGGTCACCCCGAACGAACACAAATGACTCGTTCCAGTGGTGGACCTTGTTGGAGGTCTCGTGCACCTCCATGTGTGTGCCAGTCAGAAAGCACACCCCGTCAGCGGTCGCTCGGAAGGTGAAGATCTTGCGGAACACGTTCAGGTCAAACATCACCTTCTCCTCCCGCAAATAGCATGCGTAAGCTGTTAACATCGAGATCGCATTTGTGTTAACCTGAGCCGGGACTACGCCAAAGTAGTCCAGGAACTCCTTCACCTCAGGCCACAAGGGCAGCCGTAGCCCATCCTCGAAGTGAAGGAGAGGGAATGCAAGTCAGTTGTCGTAAAAGGAGTTGACGGTCTCACCCCCTGATGGACATCTGCATTTCCACCCTTCTGGAAGGTAGGAAGTCCTAAAGGCGGAGAGCTCCTCCTTGGATACTTTCCCTACGGGGAAAGAACTCTCCGAGAAGTTGGCCGCATTTTATTCCCGACCATTCCTCTTGACAGCTGAACGGTTGGATGCCATCGTGTAGGAGTGGAAGGAAAGAGTAGAGCCGGGTCTGGGAGAAAGGCAAGGCAAGGGAGGAAATGAAGGTGAAGGTCCAAAGGGGGAAGGAGGGCGTATTTATAAGGGAGGGGTAAAAGGGGAGGCGAGTGGATCATGGGATCCACTCGCCCAAGGGCATGAAGGGGGGATGGACCAGGTGGTCCCCTCGCCCCGGGCGAGCGGAACGCAAGGCCCGCTCGCCCCGAGCATAGGCGAGTGGACCTTGAGGTCCACTCGCCCGGTGCGCGGGAGTAGACCTCATGGTCCACTCGCCCGACAGAGGAGGGAGGGCCTCGCAGCCCTCTCCCCTGAGGTAGCGATGCGGACCGAAGGGTCTCTTCGCCTACGTCTCCCCCCTGACACACCACCCAACTTCTTCGCCCTCGGACCGTCCACCCGAGGTCCCTATCCCCCGCCTGTTACTCCACTGTCTCAGTGTTGTTGCGCTCACCCTGCATGAAAGTTAGCCAAATAATGACAGCTCAACTGAGATATAACTCGACAGAGTTATTAAAACAAACATGGCACAAACATGACAAAACAAATAGTCCGACCGCGGAACAGACGAGCTGCTGCGACGTGTCGATCCTCATTATTACATAACAAATAGTACATCCCCAAAGGGGAGGGGTGGCTAACGCGTCGTCCACTTCCAGAAGCCCTGGTCCAGGGTGAAGGGGACCCCCCCACGCGTGGATTCAAAGCATGTCTTGGCGGAGGAGAGCTCCTCGGTCACGGTACGCACGGAGGCCTCCACCCGGCGAAAATGATCCTCGAACGGTGTCGTCATGCCGCCAAATGCGAGCCGGACCTCCCCTCGTAGGAGATTGAGTTCAGCCTCCAGCCTCTCCACCCGACGCTCCAGCACGCCAACACGGGCGAGGGGGGTCGGGTCCGGAAGATAGCCTCCCCTCCCGCAGCTCCTGGGTAAGAGTCTCCAAGCGGCTCAGACGGACGAAGAGGTCGGGACGGTCCCCGACGGGCTCCGAGATTGCAGTTGGAGAGCGGGGTGGCGGCGAGACTTCCTTTCGGCTCGACTGACCCGTCGAAGTCTTGCCCCCTCCAGCAGATGAGTCATCGTGAGCAGTCGAGAGGGCGGCAGGTTCCCGGACGAGAGAGATAGGACTCACCCGAGCGTCTGCACCTGTTCCCTCTACCACTCTTCGGATCCCTTCGAAGTCATCCGCGAGAAGCTATGAACAAAGAAAAAGCGCGTTTCATGGACAGATATAACCACAAGTGTGAAGCAGGAAGGAGGAGAGAACCGATACCATATCCATATCCAGTCCGCGGGCAAACTCGGTCACCCCATGAGAGGATGATGACGCAGCCTCCTTCACCAACTCGGGGCGGGGCTTCTTCCGAGGCGATCGCACCGCAGGGCGGGTAGGAGAAGGCGGAGGGCCATGGACCAGAGCTTTAAGCTCCGTCACGTCAGACGAACCCTTCCCAGCAAAGTCTTTGAAGCGAGCCCTGAAGTCTCGAGGTGGATCCATCTCGTTCGAAGAGGGAGGGGGGGAAGCACTCAGGAAGGGTGCTCTTCCCACCCTTCTCTTCGAGGGGTCTTATATAGCCATCATGTGGAACCCTCCAAAGATTCCCTCCGGGTCCCACCAACTCGTTCAATAGGTGGGTTGGACTTTCTTTCCGAGCTTGAGTCAAGCTCGCAAAGAGCGGGGATTGTGTACAACCCTCATATTTCTCGAATCGGTGTGACCCGACCCGGACGAGGCCTGGGTAGCGAGCGAGCAAATCCTAAATCGCGAAAGAGGCCACGGAAGGAGTGGGAGAATTTCTCCCACTCATCCGGGCGAGTGGGAGGAGCCCTCCCACTCGCCGAGCGAGTGGGAAGGGCCTCCCACTCGCCGGGCGAGTGGGAGCAGCCCTCCCACTCGCCGAGCGAGTGGGAGAGGCCTCCCACTCGCCGCCCCCTTTGGGCGAGTGGGAGGGATCCCCCCACTCGCCCGGTGTAGGTAGGGAGGTCAGTATGACCTCCCGCGAGGGGGGGGGGGGGATGGACACCTCGAGTCCCACTCGCCCCCCCTCACGCGTGATCGATGGCGGTCGTGGTTGGACTGCGGATAGCAGGATTTTTGCTATTCGTAGTCCATTTTTGGGAAAGTCTATAAATAGACCCCATGGGCACCTTGGGAAGGGTTGGTTCCTACCCCCTCTCTCGCGTGTGAGCAAGCACTACCCCTCCCCTCCCCTTGACGTTGAAGGTGGTCGGTGAGGTGTTCCTTAGTGCCCTCCAAGGTGCCCAGGCTCAGCATTGGCTTGGGAGGGGAAGCGCTCTAAGATCTTCCGGGTATGTGGTGGGACCTCCGCGCTGCAGCTTAAGGGGTCCATTTGTGGATTCAAGTGTTCAATAAGTCCAAGTCTTTCAGTTCTTAGTGACCGGTCAAGGGCCTAGGCTTAGAACAAGTAAGGGTTAGTCGCAACCCCCTTTCGAACGCTGAGACCGGGAAACTGGTTTCAACATGATTAGTACCCAAATTAATATGTCATCAATGTACAAGCATATAGTGACCACTACATTTGAACTTGTTCTTATATACAGACATTTATCTAATAAGCTTAATTGAAAACCAATGTCTTTAACACAAGTGTCAAATTTATCGTGCCACAACTTTGGTGTTTGCTTCAATCCGTATAGTGACTTAATCAACTTACAGACCTTATTTTCTAGACCTTCTATGACAAACCTTTCAGGTTGGTGCATGTAGATCTCCTCAGTTAGATGTCCATTTAGAAATGCAGTCTTGACATCCATCTGATGAACTGTAAGATGTTCAATAGATGTTATAGCGAGAAGGATCTTAATTGTCGCAATGTGACAAACAGGTGAGTATATATCAAAGTAGTCTATGTCACTCACTTGAGTATAACCTTTGGCAACTAGATGTGCTTTGTATTTAGCGATACTCCCATCAGGATTAAGTTTCTTTTTTAGAACCCATTTATTCCATATGGTTCTAGCCCCTTTGGGCAGGTCAACTAGAGTCCAAGTGTGCTTTTGCATGAGAGAGTTCATCTCATCATCGATGGATTCTTTCCATAATAGAGAATCCCTAGATCGCATCGCTTCCTTAAAGGTAGATGGATCAGCTTCAACTTGGTAAGTCACAAAGTCTGTACCGAAGCTTTTAGGCACATTTTCTCTATTAGATAACCTTGTTCGCTCTGAAACCCTAGTGTGTATCGGCTCAGTCCCAGAGAGTCTTGGTTCAGTCTCAATAAAAGTTTCAGTACTGGTGGCTGTTAGACCTGGAAGAGTCAGGTTTTTATCTTCAAGGAACTTAACCTCAAATAAAATAACATCTCTAGATCTATGACAATATTGGTTAAGAGATCTAGAAATCTATCTGCAGCACTATCCTCTATATATCCTAGATAGACGCATGTGTTCGTTCTAGGTCCAATCTTGGATCTCCTGGGATCAGGTATCCTAACATAGGCGATACATCCCCAAGTTTTAAGATTATCAAATCTAGGAGGTCTCTTAAACCAAAGCTCATAAGGAGTTTGTTGGAACCGAGAATCAGTCCAACGAGGAGTTCAGACCCATGAAATGGGGCAGCTAGCACTTACTGATCCCACAGGAGAACCTGACCGAAGACTTGGAGCTAAAAACCGCCTCTTGGCTACAGTGTGGAGGTCCCACTACACACCAGAAAGATCTTTAGATTGCTTCCCCTCTTAAGCCGAAATTGGAGTCGGGCACCTTGGAGAGCCTAAGGAGCTAACCAAGAATGTCCTAAGGAGGAAGAAACCAAAGAAGTGGATCCTCTCCAAAGGTGCCCTTCAAGGTCTATATATAGGTTTTCTCTTCTGGTCTGCTAATAGCGTAACTCCGTCTTTTAGTTTTACTAATCGCACCCCAAACTGGTCTGCTAACAGCCAAACTCCGCTGTTCTGAAAGGCTATTGGCAGCCCGCAAAAGGTATCAGGGTAATTTCACCTACAGATCCTATTGGGCGAGTCGCCCGTGAAGGCGCCATTCTCTAGTCTTCCTACGAGCAGGGGTCGCGAGATCTCCCCTTGCGAGTGGAGGTCCTACTCGCCTCGTTCCTTGGCGCGGCGAGTCCTCACTCGCCTCGTTATGGCTCAATGCACCCCAAAGCAGTGTTCGAACATGCCTCGCCCTCGCCATGGGCCACTCGCGAGATCGAGCCTCTGGTTTGCCTCGCCTCACCTTGGCTAGATGCTCACCGCGAGTCGGCGAGTCGCTCCTTGACTCGCCTATACTTGATTCCCATTTTTAGCTCCTGGCAAACACTGAGTTGTACACAATCCTCGCTCTTTGCGAAATTATCTTAAGCTCACGAAGAAACATCCAACCATTGGTCTTCGTCGGACAATTGCTGACCTGGCAGGAATCTTTGGTGGGCCCCATCCCCAGCACAATAAATACCACCGCTTCTAGGCGATGGGTAACCCCTTCTCTCTTCAACTTATTTCGTCATCCGCTATTCCTGTCGCTGAAATGCCTCTCTCGGAAGAAGCTAAAGAGGGCAAAGATGGTGCGACGACATCCCGGGGAGAATGGGTCCTCGCTTCTGGACCCGTCGCTCGACATTAGGATCGATGAGCAGATACTTGGATTTGCTTGTTAGTCCCTCACATCATTGTGCTAACACTTCTTTTCGCAAAGCGCATCCTTGGAGGGAGCCATCGCAAGCGAGGCCCAGGCGGGCGCTCATCCCCCCCTCTCCTGGAAGAATCGACTCAGCGACCGCGAATGTCGACGTCCTTCAACCTACGTCCCCTTACGCCGCGGCCTGGTGAGTTTCTTGCATTCCCATATCCACAAATTTCTTGACTGATCTCTTCGTGATGTTGTCCCTTGCAGAGATCCTCCTCGCGATGCCTGGGAGGCGCGCCACTCCACCGGGTTCGTCGACCCCTCTTGGCTCGCTGCCCCCACCGGGAGCGACCATCCCCACCCCTGGGTTTGGTCTTCTGGGCCATCAGAGCTCTTGCAGCTCGCTGAATTCCCTCCGTCGTCCGGATCGTGAGCAACGTCCCCCGCCCCCGGGCCTGGGGAAGTCCCTCACGCTGACCTACACTGAGGCCTTCTAGGGGCAACCGAGTTCCTTCCGTCAGCGCCCCGGTAAAGCGGCCCTAGCCCTGTCAGGTTGGTCAATTACTATCGATGGGGTGCGTCTCGCTTTCATCGCTGAATCTCTTATTGTAGGTGTCCAGGAGTCCTCCGCCGAGCTGGACCTTAGGGAGGAGGAGATGTCACCCCCGCCCTCCCCGGACAAGATTGCTGATTTCCTAGGCGATCCCCGGGACCCCGAATTGATGAAGCGGCGGACCACTGAGGTGATTCAGAAGTACGGGCATATGTTGAGGGACCTATACAACCAGGCGCGAGAGGATAGAGCAGCCTCCGAGGAGTGGCTCGCCGTGATTGAGGATGATCAAGCGAGGCTCCTTGCTGAGTTGCAGCTGGACACCCGCGTCGAGGTCACTTCCTCTGGGGTGCACCTCTCGCGGTCAGAAGACCAAGTCTGCATGCTGTAGCGCGAGCTCCGCACCGTCCGCGCATATCATTATCCACGCTCACTGCACCAAAAATGTTGGAACTGAGAATCGGCCCAACGAGGAGTTCGGACCCCTAAAAGGGGGGCAGCTAGCACTTACTAATCCCACGGAAGAACCTGGCCGAAGACTTGGAGCTAAAAACTGACCCTTGACTACGGTGTGGAGGTCCCACCACACACCCGAAGATCTTTAAAGCGCTTCCCCTCCTAAGCCAAAACTGAAGTCAGACACCTTGGAGAGCCTGAGGAGCTAACCAAGAATATCCTAAGGAGGAAGAAGCCAAAAAAGTGGATCCTCTCCAAAGGTGCCATTCATGCTCTATATATAGTTTTTCTCTCTGGCCTGCTAATAGCATAACTCCGCCTTTTAGTTTTACTAATCGCACCCCAAACTGGTCTGATAACAGCCAAACGTCGCTGTTCTGAATGGCTATTGGCAGCCCACAAAAAGTATCAGGCAATTTCACATGCAGACCCAATTTGGCGAGTGGCCCGCAAAGGCGCCATACGTTAGTCTTTCTGCGAGCAGGGCTCGCAAGATCTCCCCTTGCGAGTGGAGGTCCTACTCGCCTCTCTCCTTGGCGCGGTGAGTCCTCACTCACCTCGTTATGGCTAATGCACCCCAAAGCGGTGTTGGAACTTGCCTCGTCCTCACCATGCGCCACTCGCGAGATCGAGCCTCTGGTTCGCCTCGCCTCGCCTTGGCTAGAAGCTCGCCGTGAGTCGGCGAGTCGCTCTTTGACTCGCCTATACTCGATTCCCTTTTTAGCCCCTGGCGAACACTGGGTTGTACAGAGTTTGTTTCAACTTTGCATGAGGAACTTTATTAAGAATGTGATTTGAGGTGAGGACGGCTTCACCTCAATAAGCCGCAGGCATGCCAGCAGTCAACAACATGGAGTTCAACATTTCTGTTAAAGTCCTACATTTTCTCTCAGCAATACCGTTGGATTGAGGTGAATATGGGGAGGTAGTTTCAGGGATAATGTCATTGCTGGCAAGAAAATCTCTAAATTCACCTGATAAATACTCTCATCCTATATCACTTCTTAGCCTTTTAATTTTCATGTCAAGTTGATTTTCTACCTTTTTTTGAAAATACGAAATTTTTCAAAGGCTTCATCTTTGGATTTAAGGAGATAAATGTGACTGAATCTAGAGTGATCGTCGATTAAAGTTATCAGATACTTCTGACCTCCTCGGGTGGCAAAACTTTTGTAATCACAAATGTCTGAATGTATTAACTCTAGTAATTGTGTGCTCCTAGAAACCTGACTAAAAGGTGTTTTAGTTATCTTGGTTTGAGCATAAATTTCACATTTGTCAAATTTGGTTTTTGTGTCTAAAGGGATATTATGAGTTTTAGCTAGCAGAAATAGTTTTCTATAGTTCACATGCCCTAGACTTGAATGTAAAATCTTAGGATCCATCAGGTTTGAACTAATTGCGTGTACTACTTCGATTGCTAGACTCAGTTTATACATTCCATTTAAGACATATGCGCAACCAAAATAATGAGAGTTAACCATTAAAGTTACTCTACTTCCACTAATGTTCAACGACATACCAGCATTGCATAATAAACTAATTGAAAATAAATTAGCAGCTAATCAAGGTATATATTTAATAGTTTTCAAAATTAAATGCGTACCTGAGGAAAGTAACAGATTTGTGGTCCCGGTCTGGACAACCTCTGCAGTGGCTCCATTTGCAACAGTGACGGTCTCATTCGCTGCAGTGAGATCCTTCAGCAGAGCTGGATTGTTGGAGACATGACAAGTAGCACCTGAATCTAGCCACCATTATGCACTGGCCTTACCTTTCCCCACCATGACAACAAAGTGGGTAGGCGCAGTCTGATGAAACATATTTTCTTTGTTTTCAACCCTGGGTGTGCTAGATTCTCCCTTCTTGGGTTGCCTGTACTCGGAAGTAGAGTGACTCCACTTATTGCAGTTGTAACACTTGCCTTTAAACTTCTTGACCTTCTTGATGGTGTCAGCAACTGCAGGAGCACTCATCGGCGATTTAGGCTTCCTAGGCTTAGGCTTGCGCTTAGGATGCGTGACCATGTTAGCAACAGAGTTCTGCTTGCTAACGATCTCTAAGGTGTGTCTAGTCCGGTTCTCGTCCTCAATACAGATAAACCGCTTCAGGTCTTTGAGACTGACCTGAGATTTCTTCTAATACATCTCAGTCTTGAAAGAATATCACGCGGAGGGGTGCTTGAAGATAATTGCTCCGGCAACGAACCCATCTGAAAGAGGGACATTCTCACTGTTTAACTTTGCCACCAGATCTCCAGATCTGCAATCTGTGGTAGAATCTCTCTTTCTTCAAAGAAAGTGAATGTCATGAATGGACATGTTCTCTTCTTCCTTGAACTGATCTTCCAGAGCGACCCATATCTCCTTTGCAGTCTTTAATTTGTCATTGGTCTCTGTCAGGGAATTGGAGAGACAATTGAGGAGGTAGTCACGACAGAAGTCTTCGTCGCTGATTCAATGAGCCTCATCGTCTTTTCCTTTGAAATCTGCAAAATTGGACTGTAGTGTATAGAAGATATTTAAATATTGCATACCGAACCGCGTGCTCTGTTTTCATACGTTGGATTCTTAATTTGAGAATTTCTCCAATTTGATTATCGGCACGGGAGAAGACAGATTGCTCTCCTTCAACATCTTGTCTCTCCGACGGTTACGGCTATAACTGGAATTGCCGGAGACGCCACCCACGGAAAACAGAGAAGAGAATCTTCTATCTTACGAACGGAGGCTAGAGCCCGACGTTAGGAGTTAGTGCCGGCGGTATCGAAAAAATTTCTCCTTTGCCTTTTGTGGCGGCGGCGGCGGCGCACAAACTGGATCGGATAAAAATCCGACAACAAACTCAGTAGCACAAAGAGATACCGGTGACGATATGGAATTTCGGCGAAGAAGAGAGATCCAGGCGATCGAGGCGGCAACATGGAGGATTGACTCCCTACCTTCGATCGACAGCGAGTGGCCTGAGATCGGCAACTGCGAGAGAAAAAAATTTCCGTCGTCGTCGGTTTGATCTGGCAAATTCCCAGGCGTCGATTTGCGAATCCCAGCGAAATCCTCTATCGCTGCTCTCTCACGATCAATAGAAGCGGCGGCAGCGGGACTCGACGACATAGGCGTCGGGATCAGAGGCAGCGACGTCAGGAAACGAAGACAGAGGAGTCGGTGTCTTCTCGATTGCAGTAGCGACGAGGGGCGACGGTGAGCGACCGGGATTGGTCTTCTGCGAGGGATCGATCTGGCCGCTCTACCCTAATACGTCGACGGCAGCGGTCTCGTCAGGGAGAAACACGGCAGGAACAGGGATCGGGAGGGGACTGCACACACGGAGGTCGGGGGAGGCGACCACGAACAGGAGAAGAACTGCGGCGGCGTGCGGGAGTTGGGGGCTAAGGCAATCAAAAGAATCAACTTCGAGAATGATACGGTGCTCGAAGCATCTCGCATGATCGTCAAGTTTGGAACGATCTCCACGTTGCCCTCAGTATGGGTATTAATAATGAGAAACCCTAAATCCTTGATGACACATTATGGACCCGTTACTTATATATAAATATATATGTTAACATAAGTTGCTCCTGCAATGTTGGAATTGATCCACCATTAATAGCGGAGAATGAATCAAATATGAAGACTTTGGTTTCAACGTTCGGAAGCGCCGCCCAATCTTCATCGATGAACCCGTAACATTTTTGTACCATTTTTGATCTGTTCAACAAATTTACTCTTTGTAGATCTGAAGAGTCTCATGGTTTCATCATAGACTCTTAGAGTACTAAGGGTATGTTTGTTTCGGCGGTGTGAGTTGTAGCGGTGTGAATGAGAGTATTGGCAATGGAGCGGTGGGAATGAAGGGGGTGACTGCATTCACAAAAAGGTAAAAATTGGAATTTTGGAGAGGTGCATTGTGAATTGGAAGATTGTCAAATAGATTTTTTTAACAGTTGCTTCCCCCCTCCCCCACCTAATGAAAATGGAGCAAAAACGCTGAAACAGGCAAAACCTAAGAGTCGGTTTGACTTTCCGATCATCACCCAACGAAATATGCTAACACAAACATAGTCAGCCTCTCGTGCCGCAATCTGAGAGAATCCGGCTAGCACAATAATCTTCATGGTGGCACCACTCAAGTATACAAAAATATTGTTGGTGAGTGTAACACATCTTAGATCAACGCGCACGATCCCCGATCACGTTGTATATTTAAGCTAGCACAAATATTTGCGCATAATTGATCCAAAATACAATCATTTTTCAATACGACTGTATTACACGATATAACCGTATATTTCGCAAACAATCAACACCGTTGAAATCACGGATCATATGCTATACTTGCTCTCGCACAGTGACCTATATATTTTGATCACCCTGCGTTACACTCACTTAAATATTTCTCCAAGTTCGATGAGCCGGCTCAGAAGCTCGATGAGCCGGCTCGAAAAAAGCTCGAGATCGAGCTCACATATTATTGTTCATGAGTTCACGAGTTTTTTATTTCCACATTTAAATATATATATATAAAGAAAACAAGACTCATGAGCTAAAAAAACTCGTGAGCAGCTCGAGCTCGCAAGCTCGAAACTTGAGCTCGAAATGAATTAGGTTGAGCTTGAAAATTTTACCAAACTCGACTTGTTTGCACCTCTACTCAAGTAACTGGTTGATGGTTTTGAGATAATTAGATTTGACATAATGCTGGTTGGTTGGATTTGGTGTAGTTTTTAATACTTATTGTTGATTATATACTCCACCTGCTACTTTGTTTTTTCCCTTTAAATTATATTGTAAAATATTAAAAATGTAAATAGCTGTACTATTAATTAACTCGAATAAATAAATTTAACCACGCTGCAGTCACAACCGGTGACTCTAAACCTCAAACCTAAATTTTCTCGTAAGCATCCTCAGCTCGAGTCAGCCGTGACACGCATCGGTCGTCGAGTCGCCGTCTCGGTACGTATTTTGCTGGTCAAACCCAACGCTTAAAGGTTGACTTTAAGCCCACCTACTGCGTTTAAGAACGTCACAATTCTACGTTTCCTTAATATATTAGATTAGTTGGAGTATAGTGTTTGTAAGTTAGACTTTACCTAACTTAAATGGAAGTATTAGACATCTATTTTAATGAAATAAGCAAAAAATAAAAATTCTTACTCGATCATGAGCAGTTAATCTGAGACGGATCCAGGAATTTCAATAAGTGGGTAAGACATCATATTCCTTCGGCCAAAAAAATTTCTAAATATCTCCATCTTATCGGAGCTATTTCTGCTTCATCGAGACACTATTTTTGATGTGCAAATAATCAAAATTTATTGTCTCGACAAGAAAAATTCAAATCCACTAACCATTATTTCTGATAAAATTTCTTGGGGGGCACAAACCGCAAGCCCGCCCCCTAGATCCGCCGCCCCTAAAGCTAATAGATTAATATTATCCATAATCTAATGAATAAGTGAAGTCTATCTCTTTCACTACAACAAATATTTAAATCAATCCATTATTTATTATTTATCACTATGGAAAGTAGAAGGAAAAAAAGTTTTATCACTTTTACAAAAACACGTCACAATCGGTCGAGATAATATTTCCCCCTAACAAATGGAACACGCTTAATTTGTGATCACATCTTAAGGACTCTGCAATCACATTTTTTTTAATAAAATAACAATACTTAATATCCGCGTTAGCGTCACATCACCGTATTATGACAAGTTGATCCAGATACCTAATTCAAACTTTGTTTAAAATTTGTAGTAATCTATATGAGAAGTGTAACAGTTCAGAAACATATTTCAAACTTAAGCAAAAGACGAGCGACTGATTTAAATATTTTTCCTTATTTTTAACCCATTTTAGGTAAACTTCTTGAGATTTGAGCATATCCATGATTAAATACTGAGATATTAATTATATAACAATATAGAGTGAGTTGGAAAACATCGCTCATTTGTTCTTCATTGCATGCATAGGAGAGAGGGAGGAGCAAAGATAAATATAAATTTTAACTATGGGGATTATAAATTTTATTATCACATTAGGCACATGACTCACTAAATCATGTATTTTATAGCAATTAAGAATGTTGGATTACTGTTTCATTGATAAAAAATAATAACATCAAGCAAAAAGGCTTGAATAATGCAAAGTCTGCTCAAAATATTTGTTGTAGAAAGCTACGCTTTAAATTCAACACTCTCAAGGTTGTGAACAATCTTGACCTTGAATCGTTCGTGCTAATTCTTTCACGTGCGTGACCAGTACATGCAATGCCTGGCTAGCTGCACTCGAGAGGGTGGATGCGGTCTCTGCAATTGTCATCGCCTCCGATGACCAAGGGGGTTCGAACCAATCCCAGATAGATTCTTTACTAAGAATGACGTAAACGGACTCTTATAGACCAAATATCCGCTAATCTTATATATTTTTTGCATAAAAAGATTAGCCTTCTAGCTTGGACCTTAATTTCTCAATCAATTTACTGCAAAAGTAGTGTTTCAAGACGCATTTTGATATGCGAGTTTTTGGGCACCTCTAATTTGAGAAATTATAACTAAAATTACTCCGGTCAGTTTTATTTGTGATTTTAAGATCTATTATCAAATTATATATTAATTGTATATATTAATAATCAATGGATATTTGATGGCCACCACAATAACCATTTTTTGTCCACACATGGAGCACCACCAACTCAAGTCAACCCAAGTTTTAGAGGATTAGTCGGGTCAACGCAAAAAATAGCATGTATGATCAATAATAATGAGTAAATGAGACAATGAGAGAGCACAACACATCCATTAATGTTAATATATTTATATGGATAATGTTCTTGAAGTAGCACCCATCTATTTAAAATTTACAAATTGCATCTAATTCCGCTAATTTTGAGAATTTTAACAAACACTAAGTAGCACTCCGAGCACGGTGTTTAAAAACACGCACTCGTCAAAACAATGAACAAAAAATTTGTACAGGGATCATATATGAAGCATCGTACGAGATACACTTATATTTTTATCAGTGTATTTTTACGGTTTTTTTAAGTACTCATATGCATATAATTTTGGATGTAAATACATTTATAAAAAATGAATTTTTTGAACGAAATTACAACTGTACTTTATAACTGAAAATATATAACATTTACAACTTTAGATGACGTTACGAATGTAATTTTGTAAGAAAAAATGGTCCTGCATGAAGGCATCGTGCGAGCAGCGTACCTAAAATTCTCTCCCAAACAATTACGATTAGATTCTCCCAAGAATCATTGGAGAAATGTTCGATGAATCTCTCAAGAATCATTGGAGGAATAGTATATATAAATTCGTTTGACTTCTAAGGATCCCAATAAGTTATACCTTCTCACACATCAATGTAAGTGCTAGCTATTTGAGAATCAACATATGGGAAACCAATGCCTGATTTATCTCTGGATCCAGATCCCCTGGAGTTCCCCCATTTATCTGTAAGTGCTAGCTATCTGGGGGTGGAGTTCCCCCATTAATAGTGTACAACCCTGTATTCGCCGAGTAGATTGCCGGGACCCAAGAGTTCATCAGGGCCTCGTTTGTGGTATGATCCAAGACAGAGAGAAAGGAGGGAGAACGGTAGAGGGAGAAACCTCCCGCTCGTCCAGCTAGAGTAAGAGGCAAGTGAGGGGGCGAGAGGAGGAGGGGCGGGTGCCCCCCTCTCGCCCTCGCCCAGCAAGGGGGCGAGAGGAGGAGGGGCGGGCGCCCCCCTCTCTCGCCCTCGCCCAGCAAAGGGGCGAGAGGAGGAGGGGCGGGCGCCCCCCCTCTCTCGCCCTCGCCCAGCAAGGGGGCGAGAGGAGGAGGGGCGGGTGCCCCCCTCTCGCCCTCGCCAAGTGAGGGGGCGAGAGGAGGAGGGGCGGGTGCCCCCCTCTCGCCCTCGCCCAGCAAGGGGGCGAGAGGAGGAGGGGCGGGTGCCCCCCTCTCGCCCTCGCCAAGTGAGGGGACGAGAGGAGGAGGGGCGGGTGCCCCCCTCTCGCCCTCGCCCAGCAAGGGGGCGAGAGGAGGAGGGGCGTGCGCCCCCCTCTCGCCCTCGCCCAGCAAGGGGGCGAGAGGAGGAGGGGCGTGCGCCCCCCTCTCGCCCTCGCCCAGCAAGGGGGGGAGAGGAGGAGGGGCGGGCGCCCCCCTCTCTCGCCCTCGCCCAGCAAGGGGGCCAGAGGAGGAGGCGCGGGTGCCCCCCTCTCGCCCTCGCCAAGTGAGGGGGCGAGAGGAGGAGGGGCGGGTGCCCCCCTCTCGCCCTCGCCCAGCAAGGGGGCGAGAGGAGGAGGGGCGGGTGCCCCCCTCTCGCCCTCGCCCAGCAGGTAGGCGGAGAGGGGGAGGGGCGGCTCGCCCCCACCTCTCGCCCAGGGGAGCCCCCCTCTCGTCCAGTTTTTACTATTCGCAGTCCAGTTTTGGCTATTCGCAGTCCAGTGGTCTGCGTTTAGCGCTTCAGAACAGCGGGATTCGGTTATCCGCAGCCCAGTTCAAGGGTATTTTGGTAATCTGGCAGACCAATTTTTGGTTATTTGCAGCCCAACTTCAGGAATCCTATAAATAGGACCAAGGGGGCACCATTTGAGGAGGAGGGATCCTAGGCTAGCTCTCTCTCTCCCTCCCTCTCCAAATCTCTCTCTAGGGGGTGAGGAGAGCCTCCAGTGGTGCCCAAGCCTAGTAGTGGCTTGGGAGGGGAAGTTCCTAAGGGACTACCGGGTATGTGGCGGGACCTCCCCACTGGGCCTTTGGTCCAGTTCTTAGTTCCAACACCTTCAACCTAGAGCTCTCCCTTGGGGGAAGTAAGGGTTGGTCGCCCCTCAGCTTGCTGAGGGCCCCGAACTCCACAGAAGCCGAGATATTGGTTTCAACATTATGGTGCGGTGAGCGTGGAGTGTGATCGATTCAAGAAACTCTTAAGATGAGCTCCATGGACGGAGGTGGAGGAGGTTCCGACCCAAGTCACTCGCACCCCCCCGGTGGCTGGAGTGACGTTGGAGATGTTTGAAAATCTCAGGCGGGAGGTCATGCAGACCTTGCAGGTGGCTTTCGCCTCGATAACCGAAAGCAGGAGAGAAAGTGGACAGGAGGTCTCGCCTCAGCAGGTTGGCGAGAGCACCCTCGGGCAGCCATCCAGGAAGGAGGTGTCGGGAGGGGGCGAGTGGGGAGGCGCCAGGCCCCCACTCGCCCAGCCCCAAGGGGGCGAGTGGGGAGGCGCCAGGCCCCCACTCGCCCAGCCCCAATCGGGCGAGTGGGGAGGCGTCAGGCCCCCACTCGCCCAGCCCCAAAGGGGGGAGAGCACGGGAGGTCCCTTTTGTGAGCTGATCCTCTCGGCCCCGATTCCGGAGGGGTTCAAGGGGGCGAGGATGTCTCACTACTTCGACAAGGATGACCTCGTCTTACACCTGCAGTGGTTTGAAGACATGGTCTCCATCATGCCCATGTCGGACGCTTTCAAATGTCGACTCTTCGCGACAACTCTGAAGGAGAAGGCTAGAGATTGGTTCCACCAGCTCCCTGCGGGATCCATCTATGCCTTTGAAGACTTGCGTCCAGGCTTCCTGCTATGCTTCTCGACGTCAAGGAAGAGGAAGAAAGATGCCGAAGCACTTTTCAAGATCAAACAAGAGCCAGAAGAGTCGTTGGCTCACTATTTGGAACGGTTCAGGGAGGAGGTTCTCTTCGTCCAAGAAGTGCCCGGGTACACCCTCAAGCTCGCCTTCACGGTGGGGCTGCGGGAGGGCTTCTTCAAGATGGACCTCAAGAGAAGAGCTCCTTTGTCCTTTGAGGAGTTGATGGAAAGGGTGGCAGAAGAAGTTGAAAGTGAGGAGGCCAACCCGGAGTTCACAAGAAGGCTGGCCAAGCTGAGTGAGCCAGAGGCAAGGCAGCAGGGGGGGAGAGTAAAGGCCCCCAAGAGGAAGTTCGACCAGCAGGAAGACAACTTCCAAGAAGAGGGGACCGACCTCCCAGGATGGAGGCAGGGACCGAAAGCACCCTCTCCACCACCCCAACAAGCCATGGTGATCTACCACAGAAGAAGAAGAAATCGTAGGGGAGGAAGAAGGGGCGTCCGAGTGGAGTTACCTTACTGTGACTTCCATCAGGAGAAAGGCCACGCGACATCCGCCTGCCCCGAGTTCTTGGAAATGAGGGAGGCGAGGGGCCCGAGGCCGCAGCGTCAACAACCAGAGGAGGTCGAGGAGGACCATACCTGGGAGTAGAAGTCCGAGTCACGGTCTCCGTGCTTTATTTTTTCCTTGAGTCCATGTAGTAGGAGGGAGTGTTTTCATACTTAGTTTTTCTTGCATGTAACCGGATGACTAATGTAATTAAAGTTCTTTTCAAGGTATTTGTTCCCCTCGGATGGTTCCGCTGACCGGGCTCTCACTAGACGGCAGGCCAGGTTGACCTCCCAGGGAGGTTAAGTGATTGGTTCCCCTCGGATGGTTCCGCTGACCGGTCTCTCACTAGATGGCAGGCCAGGTTGACCTCCCAGGGAGGTTAAGTGATTGGTTCCCCTCAGATGGTTCCGCTGACTGGGCTCTCACTAGACGGCAGGCCAGGTTGACCTCCCAGGGAGGTTAAGTGATTGGTTCCCCTCGGATGGTTCCGCTGACCTGGCTCTCACTAGACGGCAGGCTAGGTTGACCTCCCAGGGAGGTTAAGTGATTGGTTCCCCTCGGATGGTTCCGCTGACCGGGCTCTCACTAGACGGCAGGCCAGGTTGACCTCCCAGGGAGGTTAAGTGATTGGTTCCCCTCGGATGGTTCCGCTGACCGGGCTCTCACTAGACGGCAGGCCAGGTTGACCTCCCAGGGAAGTTAAGTGATTGGTTCCCCTCGGATGGTTCCGTTGACCGGGCTCTCACTAGACGGCAGGCCAGGTTGACCTCCCAGGGAGGTTAAGTGATTGGTTCCCCTCGGATGGTTCCGCTGACCGGGCTCTCACTAGACGGCAGGCCAGGTTGACCTCCTAGGGAGGTTAAGTGATTAGTTCCCCTCGGATGGTTCCGCTGACCGGGCTCTCACTAGACGGCTGGCCAGGTTGACCTCCCAGGGAGGTTAAGTGATTGGTTCCCCTCGGATGGTTCCGCTGACCGGGCTCTCACTAGACGGCAGACCAAGTTGACCTCCCAGGGAGGTTAAGTGATTGGTTCCTCTCGGGTGATTCCGCTGACCGGGCTCTCACTAGACGGCAGGCCAGGTTGACCTCCCAGGGAGGTTAAGTGATTGGTTCCCCTCGGGTGGTTCCGCTGACCGGGCTCTCACTACACGGCAGGCCAGGTTGACCTCCCAGGGAGGTTAAGTGATTGGTTCCCCTCGGATGGTTCCGCTGACCGGGCTCTCACTAGACGGCAGGCCAGGTTGACCTCCCAGGGAGGTTAAGTGATTGGTTCCCCTTGGATGGTTCCGCTGACCGGGCTCTGACTAGACGGCAGGCCAGGTTGACCTCCCAGGGAGGTTAAATGATTGGTTCCCCTCGGATGGTTCCGCTGACCGGGCTCTCACTAGACGGCAGGCCAGGTTGACCTCCCAGGGAGGTTAAGTGATTGGTTCCCCTCGGATGGTTCCGCTGACCGGGCTCTCACTAGACGGCAGGCCAGGTTGACCTCCCAGGGAGGCTAAGTGATTGGTTCCCCTCGGATGGTTCCGCTGACCGGGCTCTCACTAGACGGCAGGCCAGGTTGACCTCCCAGGGAGGTTAAGTGATTGGTTCCCCTCGGATGGTTCCGCTGACCGGGCTCTCACTAGACGGCAGGCCAGGTTGACCTCCCAGGGAGGTTAAGTGATTGGTTCCCCTCGGATGGTTCCGCTGACCGGGCTCTCACTAGACGGCAGGCCAGGTTGACCTCCCAGGGAGGTTAAGTGATTGGTTCCCCTCGGATGGTTCCGCTGACCGGGCTCTCACTAGACGGCTGGCCAGGTTGACCTCCCAGGGAGGTTAAGTGATTGGTTCCCCTCGGATGGTTCCGCTGACCGGGCTCTCACTAGACGGCAGGCCAGGTTGACCTCCCAGGGAGGTTAACTGATTGGTTCCCCTCGGGTGGTTCCGCTGACCGGGCTCTCACTAGACGGCAGGCCAGGTTGACCTCCCAGGGAGGTTAAGTGATTGGTTCCCCTCGGGTGGTTCCGCTGACCGGGCTCTCACTAGACGGCAGGCCAGGTTGACCTCCCAGGGAGGTTAAGTGATTGGTTCCCCTCGGATGGTTCCACTGACCGGGCTCTCACTAGACGGCAGGCCAGGTTGACCTCCCAGGGAGGTTAAGTGATTGGTTCCCCACGGATGGTTCCGCTGACCGGGCTCTCACTAGACGGCAGGCCAGGTTGACCTCTCAGGGAGGTTAAGTGATTGGTTCCCCTCGGATGGTTCCGCTGACCGGGCTCTCACTAGACGGCAGGCCAGGTTGACCTCCCAGGGAGGTTAAGTGATTGGTTCCCCTCGGATGGTTCCGCTGACCGGGCTCTCACTAGACGGCAGGCCAGGTTGACCTCCCAGGGAGGTTAAGTGATTGGTTCCCCTCGGATGGTTCCGCTGACCGGGCTCTCACTAGACGGCAGGCCAGGTTGACCTCCCAGGGAGGTTAAGTGAGTGGTTCCCCTCGGATGGTTCCCTGACCGGGCTCTCACTAGACGGCAGGCCAGGTTGACCTCCCAGGGAGGTTAAGTGATTGGTTCCCCTCGGATGGTTCCGCTGACCGGGCTCTCACTAGACGGCAGGCCAGGGTTACCTCCCAGGGAGGTTAAGTGATTGGTTCCCCTCGGATGGTTCCGCTGACCGGGCTCTCACTAGACGGCAGGCCAGGTTGACCTCCCAGGGAGGTTAAGTGGTTGGTTCCCCTCGGATGGTTCCGCTGGCCGAGCTCTCGCTAGCCGGCAGGGTAGGAAGGCCTCTCGGGAAGGTTGTGTTTTTCCCCGATGTGGCTTCGCTAGTCGGGCTCTCGCTAGCCGGCAAGGGTTGAGGGACCCCTCGGGGAGGCTGTCTTCTCCAAGGTAGCACCGTTAGCCGGATTTCCAGCGACACTCGTCGAATATACAGGGTTGGACATTCCTTCCGAGCGTGTAACTCGCTCGAAAAGAGCGGGGATTGTGTACAACCCTGTATTCGTCGAGTAGGTTGTCGGGACCCAAGAGTTCATCAGGGCCTCGTTTGTGGTATGATCCAAGACAGAGAGAATGGAGGGAGAACGGTAGAGGCAGAAACCTCCTGCTCGTCCAGCTAGAGTAAGAGGCAAGTGAGGGGGCGAGAGGAGGAAGGGCGGGTGCCCCCCTCTCGCCCTCGCCCAGCAAGGGGGCGAGAGGAGGAGGGGCGGGCGCCCCCCTCTCTCGCCCTCGCCCAGCAAGGGGGCGAGAGGAGGAGCTAGGGGCGGGCGCCCCCCTCGCTCTCCCTCGCCCAGCAGGGGGCGAGAGGAGGAGGGGCGGGTGCCCCCCTCTCGCCCTCGCCAAGTGAGGGGGCGAGAGGAGGAGGGGCGGGTGCCCCCCTCTCGCCCTCGCCCAGCAAGGGAGCGAGAGGAGGAGGGGCGGGTGCCCCACTCTCGCCCTCGCCAAGTGAGGGGGCGAGAGGAGGAGGGGCGGGTGCCCCCCTCTCGTCCTCGCCCAGCAAGGGGGCGAGAGGAGGAGGGGCGGGTGCCCCCCTCTCGCCCTCGCCAAGTGAGGGGGCGAGAGGAGGAGGGGCGGGTGCCCCCCTCTCGCCCTCGCCCAGCAAGGGGGCGAGAGGAGGAGGGGCGTGCGCCCCCCTCTCGCCCTCGCCCAGCAAGGGGGCGAGAGGAGGAGGGGCGTGCGCCCCCCTCTCGCCCTCGCCCAGCAAGGGGGCGAGAGGAGGAGGGGCGGGCGCACCCCTCTCTCGCCCTCGCCCAGCAAGGGGGCGAGAGGAGGAGGGGCGGGTGCCCCCCTCTCGCCCTCGCCAAGTGAGGGGGCGAGAGGAGGAGGGGCGGGTGCCCCCCTCTCGCCCTCGCCCAGCAAGGGGGCGAGAGGAGGAGGGGCGGGTGCCCCCCTCTCGCCCTCGCCAAGTGAGGGGGCGAGAGGAGGAGGGGCGGGTGCCCCCCTCTCGCCCTCGCCCAGCAAGGGGGCGAGAGGAGGAGGGGCGGGTGCCCCCCTCTCGCCCTCGCCAAGTGAGGGGGCGAGAGGAGGAGGGGCGGGGGCCCCCCTCTCGCCCTCGCCCAGCAAGGGGGCGAGAGGAGGAGGGGCGTGCGCCCCCCTCTCGCCCTCGCCCAGCAAGGGGGCGAGAGGAGGAGGGGCGGGCGCCCCCCTCTCTCGCCCTCGCCCAGCAAGGGGGCCAGAGGAGGAGGGGCGGGTGCCCCCCTCTCGCCCTCGCCAAGTGAGGGGGCGAGAGGAGGAGGGGCGGGTGCCCCCCTCTCGCCCTCGCCCAGCAAGGGGGCGAGAGCAGGAGGGGCGGGTGCCCCCCTCTCGCCCTCGCCAAGTGAGGGGACGAGAGGAGGAGGGGCGGGTGCCCCCCTCTCGCCCTCGCCCAGCAAGGGGGCGAGAGGAGGAGGGGCGTGCGCCCCCCTCTCGCCCTCGCCCAGCAAGGGGGCGAGAGGAGGAGGGGCGTGCGCCCCCCTCTCGCCCTCGCCCAGCAAGGGGGGGAGAGGAGGAGGGGCGGGCGCCCCCCTCTCTCGCCCTCGCCCAGCAAGGGGGCCAGAGGAGGAGGCGCGGGTGCCCCCTCTCGCCCTCGCCAAGTGAGGGGGCGAGAGGAGGAGGGGCGGGTGCCCCCCTCTCGCCCTCGCCCAGCAAGGGGGCGAGAGGAGGAGGGGCGGGTGCCCCCCTCTCGCCCTCGCCCAGCAGGTAGGCGGAGAGGGGGAGGGGCGGCTCGCCCCCACCTCTCGCCCAGGGGAGCCCCCCTCTCGTCCAGTTTTTACTATTCGCAGTCCAGTTTTGGCTATTCGCAGTCCAGTGGTCTGCGTTTAGCGCTTCAGAACAGCGGGATTCGGCTATCCGCAGCCCAGTTCAAGGGTAGTTTGGTAATCTGGCAGACCAATTTTTGGTTATTTGCAGCCCAACTTCAGGAATCCTATAAATAGGACCAAGGGGGCACCATTTGAGGAGGAGGGATCCTAGGCTAGCTCTCTCTCTCCCTCCATCTCCAAATCTCTCTCTAGGGGGTGAGGAGAGCCTCCAGTGGTGCCCAAGCCTAGTAGTGGCTTGGGAGGGGATGTTCCTAAGGGACTTCCGGGTATGTGGCGGGACCTCCCCACTAGGCCCTTGGTCCAGTAATTAGTTCCAACACCTTCAACCTAGAGCTCTCCCTTGGGGGAAGTAAGGGTTGGTCTCCCCTCAGCTTGCTGAGGACCCCGAACTCCACAGAAGCCGAGATATCGGTTTCAACAAATAGCCCTTGGATTAAATCCAAGGGTTGTGGGCTTCTCGCATGGATTCTCGCATAGATTAAATCCCCTGGAGTTCTTGCATGGATTAACTGCATCGCATGGATTAACTGCATAGGGAACTCCACCCCATGGCTTCTCGCCTATTAGAGTTCCCGCACAGGGAACTCCACCCCTAGAGTTCCCGCAGGAACTCCAGGGGATCCAGATCCTTTATCTGCATCCAATACCTACCGGCCACGTGTCCTGCACAGGTCAATGCGCAAAAGTGCCTGAAATTTAAAGGCACTTGAATTCTCTCAAAATTAGGTGAACGGTCCTGATCTCCTCTCCCCGCTCTGACGGGGAGACACAAAAACTCCTCCCAATATCAAAAAAATGTTGGTGTGTGTAACGCGGCTTAGTTCACCGGGCTCGACCCCCGATCTGTATTTCCGTCCGAATGAATTTTCGCGCATATTGATCTAAAATAGGATCACAATTAAAAAAAACATGGATGGATGGAGCCGTCTATTCAAGTGGGCCAGCTAAGCTTGACTTTTTATAAAGTCTAAAAAAACACTTGAAACATTATTTGGGGTACATCACTGTGACACAGCACAAAATTACCTAAAACTCCAACTTCTCACTATTCTTGAACTTAAAATTGCCTCCACCGACGACAAAACGGAACGGGCGCCAGCCGTGTCGGCGGGCAGACTGCATGGGCCGGCAATGGAATTGTTTAGCCCGCCTCCGTCGCATGCCGCAGCGGAGCTCCGGCGAACCAAACACGGCATATGTTTCGTAGTCATTATTAACAGAGAGAGAGAGAGAGGGGATCACACAAAATACATAATTAGTGAAAAAGTTCCAGAGATCACAGACACATAAATAATATCTAATATATACCGGTGACAGGGCCGACTTCACTCGGGCCGCCTATTCATCCGACCGTACGAGCCGGCGGATCTCCGGCTCGACCTGGGCACGACGATTATCGCGTCGGAGACTGAGCAGGCCGTCTTGCAAGAACCATACAAGCTAACGAGACCGATCCGGTCGGCAATCATCGCTCGCCGCCAAATCCCAACTGATTTCCCGGCGGATCGCTGCCATCCGAGGTCATCTATGTCATCCTCAGAAGCCGGCGAGCCATCTTTGGCGCACTGAGAGAGCGCGGCAAAGAAGGGATCGTCTTCGCCGGCGTCAGATCGCTTCCTTCGGCAGTGGACAATAGTGGATCGGAGTGGTGGCGGTAGGGGGAGAAATTTTGCTTCCTTGTCGCCTCTGCCGGCGCCGGCGGCCACATCCGGGAATTTGGGGATTCCGGGCTGGCGTTCCCATGAGAAGGGGACGGAGGACGAGGAGGGGATGCTGCTGTGGAAGGGAGATTCGTGGGGGGAGACGATGAAAGAGGAGGGGGAGCAAGACATTGATGAGGCCGATGTCGAAAAGGAGGGCGTACGGGATTCCCGCCTCCGAGGTTTCTGAAGGTCGGAAAGTGGTGCCGATGGTGGCGATGCGGCGAGATCGTCGGTGTTTAAAATGGATGTTGGAGAAGAGAAAATTGGATTCGAGCCGATTTCCTCCGGCAGCGGTTTAATCAGATCGTCGTCTTGTGAATTCATGGGCATTTCCTTCATCGACTAGAGAGAGAGAGAGAGAGAGGAGAGAGAGAGAGAGAGAGAGAGAGAGAGAGAGAGAGGTGGAGACTGGTAGTCTTGTTAGGGGCAGAAACAGAGCCTCACAGTCTTCTTATTGTTTTCCCTTTGTTGCGGTAGTTGCAGAAAATATTCTCTGATTTTTACCTTTAAGCCCTTCACAATTTATAATTTGCTTTTTCAGTATTACCATGATCGTATAAAATATCTTCACAATATAGTGAGATAAAATTGATCGCTCGGCAGGATCGAAAAATATAATATTAGCTTATGCTTCAGTAAACTTCACGCATAGTTTTAGGACACTGCTATTAGCACCTCACTTTTGTTTATTAGCATTTACAAATTTAAAATTTTAGGCTATTATTTTTAATAGCCGCAAGGAGCCTTTTCCGTTTAGACGCACACATCTCCTCTCGCGGAAACCACCCGAGACTCCTCCTTGCACACCGGCGAACACCCCCCTCCGGCTCGGTGGTCGCGGCTTGCCTTTCTCCCACTCGGTGGTCGCGCGAATCCTCCCGCCCGCCCGGTGTTTTTTTGCCTTAATTTGAGAGTTTTCTCCTTAGTAACTCCTTGTTTATATATTTCTTTAAAAATTTTGGAGGGTTTATAGATCTTGTTGATGCAATGTTAGAGCTAAGGTTTGATTGTTTATCTCATATTTTTTATGTAGTGACTTTGGTCGTTTTGATTTTTTTTAAACCTTTCTTCCTCTTCCTCTAAATTTTTTTGGAGGGTTTATAGTGTGATCTTGTGGATTCAATGCTATGTTTAGGGTATGTTGGTATTTTTTAGATTGTTCACTTAAAACAGTGCTTGCTAATAGCGGCGAGTGCAAATAGACAAAAGCGCAGTGCTTATAGCAACACCCTAGTTTTATTATGTGTATGTGGAATTTTTCGTATTTAGGCATGGGACCAGTGGCGGACCCAGGATTTTCATCCGACCCGGGCACCAAGTAGGACCGCTCACGATTCTCATGTGGCCGCTCTATTTTTTAGAGAAGTATTCAAATATCATGGGCTACCCACTTCTATAGTTTTTGACCGCAATGTTCATTTCATAAGCTATTTTTGGAAGACTATTCTAGAAAAAAAATTAGATGACTCTACATTTAAATCAAATATTCTATATTGAATACAACACCCTCATTTTTACCATCTTTTAAATCAAGTTTCTAACCTCTTCCTTACTAGAGTATTCACAAGTGGCTGAAAACTCAACATAAAATTTGAGATCAACAAATTCCAATTAGAACTGTTCAAATTGATTGCATCAAACTTCAAAATACCAAAAATACATACTACGATCCACTGAGACGGCGAGACAGCTAGTTTGTGGAAGGAAACAAGCACACATAAACAATATATAATTATAAACATTTCAGAAGAAAGTAATTTTCATTGTAGTTAAGGAACTTCGGGGAATCACAAGGATCCACAACTAATTATGCATATTTTTTAGAGAAATAAGCGGTTAGCCCTGAAGAGCCGAAAGGATCCTCAATGCAGGGGCAGAAGTTGAAAGAATTGAAGCCTAATTTCTTGATGTGGACAGCCGAAGGAACAGCGGCGGAAGAAAAGCTTAAGCAGATGAGAGCAGAGCAAGTAACGAAGTACTCTAGGCTAATATCTACCTTAGAAATCAGATAGCGGACTGCGGATCTGTGGATGTGTGGGTCGTTGAATCCTGAAGGCAGGCTTGAAGATGTAGGCAAACTTAGGGCAGGCTGTTTTAGGCGATGGCGTCTTCTTTCTTGTAGAAGTGGAGTCGCAACCTCGCAGACGCAGGAAGCCAGTCAGCCGGCCAGGAGAGGAGAAGGGTTTGAAACAACATCTTCTTTCTCGTCGCGGTGGAGTCGCGAGTGATTTAAGGCGTGCGACCACGCTCTGCGCCGAGCGGGAAGAGCTATTTCGTGAAAAAAAATCGACCGCAGCATCAGGCTCTATTGCATTTCGCGAAAACTTCGACCCGGGCACGTGCCCGGGTGTGCCTATACGTGGGTCCGCCCCTGCATGGGACCATCGTATTAATTCTAGCCGTCCAATAGTTTTGCCAAAGATCAAAATACCCACCTATCAACTCCCCCTATTATTTTTTCAATTTCATACATCATTAGAGAACGCGGTTTTGATATCGTTACAAAACTAAACAAAAACAAAAAAAATGCGTAACACATACAAATAGAGTGCGGATAGCAACAGGTCGTTTCACAAGATGAAGAACGAAGACAATTATAAGAGATGAAGTTTTTAATTCTTCATCGTGTGCCCTAACCCAAGAATATTGTTGCGGGTCACTCAACGCTCTTCCAAACCGGGCGAATTGAACTGTCTTAGCCCGAGAGTGGGCCGAGTGCGCAAACAGTCACAGAGAGAACAGACAGGTGGCAAGAGAACGTTTTTAGCGTGGAAAACCCGGAAAGGGTGAAAAACCATGTGACCGGATCTATGACAGCCAAATTTCACTTCGAGTGTTACAAGTAAAGTTGCGAGAACTGAGAGCGACAGACCGTTTCTCGTTACAATTGCAGTTGAAGGAAAGTCTCTGAGGGTGACAGATCACCTCTCAGAAAACACATAGTATTTTGCTGTCGTATGAGGTCTTCAAGGGCCGAAGAAGATCTTCAAGTGACGAAGGAGATCTTCGAATCACGAAGGAGATCTTCGAACTCTGAAAGAGCTCTTCGAACCGCGAAGGAGATCTCTGAAGAAATTCTTCAAGGAGCTCTCTCGGATGCAAAGTGTTAGATCCCCTCAAATGAGGGTTCATGGTCCCTTTTATAGATTTGACCGGGGGAGACCCGGTAATTTCATCGTTGTAACCACCGTAACCACCTGACGGGTCGATCTCGACCGTTGAACGAGAGCACATGGATCGCCACTTTCTTAACATGAAGATTTCGCCCCCTGGACAGTTCAGGCACTTTGGGTAGTTCGGGCAGCTTCCTTGACAATTTCCGGTTGCAATGTGCGAATCCTGTAATCTTAAGAAGGAAAGTGGAGTTAGCAACTGCGCGTACTACGAACTTCACAAAGTTCAAGTGTGCGCAGATCAAAGACATGCTATGGACTTAGCGGCGTTAAATGTGTGTCAAGCATCAAACGGGAGCGCCGTGAAGCGCGATCGGGGCCGCGCAAGGATGACGCAAAAGAGGGCGACGGACGCGCCGCAAGGTGAGGGGGAGCGCCGGCATCGCGCATGCGTGAGTGCCGGCGCGCTGGATACCGCACACGGGTGCGCGAGGGGTACCACGCACGGTTGCGCGGTACTGTGCATGCCGCGCGGGGCTGCATGCGGTTGCGCGCGGTACCGCGCGTGCTGCGCGCGGTACCGCTGTGGCGCGCGCGCAGCTGCACGCGCGATACCGTGCATGCCGCGCACAGTACCGCACATGCCGCGCGCGGTATCGCTGCCTACGGTCGTGCGTGGTACCGCGCGTGGTACCACCTGCCGCGCGTGGTACCGCGGGCGGAGCTGCTGCTGAGCGAGCGGTTGCGTGGGCGGTGTTGCTGCGATGATAGTGGATTTTTCCCCTCCTTCTCACTCATGATCCCACCATCTTAGTGGGGAGTAGGGTTTTTAGCTAAACGCAGCCCGAATTTCTCTATATAATAAATGAGGACCCATCAAATGCCCCCGAAATCCTTGGACCTCCTGTTGCTTAAAGAAATGCGAGGATTTTGTCATCTTTTAGTGATCGTTTTTTGTAGGAAATAAGCCCGAAAATTTTCTGATGAACGTATATCTTCGGGTGTGCGAGCTTATTTAGGCAAGTTGATGTGGCCTGCGCAATTGTGAGTTTGTCGTTATGTGATTGTGTAGGAGATAGTGACGAGCTTGCCGCCCATTGATTGCGCAGGAGATCGTGACGAGCTCGCCGCCCATTGAATGCATAGGAGACCGTGACAAGCTCGCCATTTAGCACTGAGGCCTGAGTATCTTGGTGGTGAGGTGCCCAAGCAGCGCGGTGGTGAGGTGCCAAAGCAGCGCGGTGGCGAGAAGCCCAAGCAGTGCGATGCGAGGTGCCCAAAAAGCGCCTTGGCGAGGTGCCCAAGCAGCGCGGTGGCGAGGTGCCCAAGTAGCGCGAAGGCGAGATGCCCAAGCAGCGCGTAGGCGAGATACCCAAGCAGCGCGGAGGCGAGTTTCCCAAGCAGCGCGGTGGCTAGGTGCCCGAGCAGCGTAGTGGCGAGGTACCCGGACAACGCGGAGGTGAGGTGCCCAAGCAGCGCGGAGGCCAGTTGCCCAAGCAGTGCGGTGGCGAGGTGCCCAAGCAGCGCGGAGGCGTAGTGCCCAAGCAGTGCCGAGGCGAGGTGCCCAAGTAGCCCTGTGGCGAGGTGCCCAAGAAGCGCCGAGGCGATGTGACCAAACAGCGCAGAGGCGAGGTGCCCATGCAGCGCTTTGGCGAGGTGCCCAAGCAGCGTCGAGGCGATGTGCCCAAGCAGCACCGAGGTGAGGTGCCCAAGCCGCGCCGAGGCGAGGTGCCCAAGCAGCGCCGAGGCAAGGTGCCTAAGCAGCGTTGAGGAGAGTATCCCAAGCACCGCAGTGGCGAGGTGCCGAAGCAGCGCGGAGGCATGGTGCCCAAGCAGCGCTGAGGCGAGTAGCCCAAGCACCGTTGTGGCGAGGTGCCGAAGGAGCGCTGTGGCGAGGTGCCCGAGCAGCGCTGAGGCGAGGTGCCCGAGCAGCGCTGAGGCGAGGTGCCCGAGCAGCACTGAGGCGAGGTGCCCCAGCACGCTGAGGCGAGGTGCCCGAGCAGCGCTGAGGCGAGGTGCCCGAGCTGCGCTGAGGCGAGGTGCCCGAGCAGCGCTGAGGCGAGTTGCCCCAGCAGCGCGGTGGCGAGGTGCCCAAGCAGCGCGGAGGCGTGGTGCCCAAGCAGCGCTGAGGCGAGGTGCCCAAGCAGCGCTGTGGCGAGGTGCCCATGCAACGCGGTGGCGAGGTGCCCAAGCAGCGCGGAGGCGTGGTGCCCAAGCAGCGCTGAGGCGAGGTGCCCAAGCAGCGTTGTGGCGAGGTGCCCATGCAGCGTTGTGGCGAGGTGCCCAAGCAGTGCTGTGGCGAGGTGCCCAAGCAGCGCTGAGGCGAGGTGCCCAAGCAGCGCTGAGGCGAGGTGCCCAAGCAGCGCTGAGGAGAGGTGTTCAAGCAGCGCTGAGGCGAGGTGGTCTTTTGGGCAGACCTAGTTAAGATTGTCGTACTTGACGTTTATCCTTCACTCACGAGAGGCCTCTTCTCTTCACTACGTTGGTGAGTTTGTTGTTAGGCGTTAATACCGAAGATCGTGGCCTTGACTTTAGTAGCCATACTTTAGATGATTCATATGGCTGATAGAGCGGAAAAATAGTTGTAGTAATTTTAAATACACAATGGATACATGCGTAAAAGTACAATCTTGCGGTTTACTGCTTTTAAAAGCAGAAAACTGGAAGGAGAAGTATATATAAATTGATGATAGATGAGACGCGGGCTGTGCGTGCTCTACTAGGGTGGTCTATGTGTACAACCCTCATTCTCCGAGGGTAGGACCCACCCTAGGCCACGTAGACAGAGGTCAAAGTCAAAGAGTCAACACGGCAGTCAAGCATAGGAGCAGAAGACAGCCTAGGCGAGTAGGGGTGCGCTCGTGCGAGTAGCCCAAATACTCGCCAAAAGGTGGCGACCATAGGTGATACTCGCCCATTTGCCCGGGGAGATCGCCTCAATATCGCTAGTCGCCGGGCAGGGGCTGGGCTATAAAAACCCCCATCTACCCCGTGGTTTTCCTATAAATAGGACCCCAGGGGTACTTGGATTGGCACCTGGACTTGAGCTTTCGAAACCCTGCTCTTACATTACCTGACAAACTTGGCCTCTACTCTCGGTACTAGCCAAGTCGGTGCCTTCCTTGTACCCTGCTCGGCCATTTTTGGTCTTGGAGGGGAAGTTTCTTCGGAGCTTCTGGGTACGTGGTGGGACCTCCCTGCCGCAGCGCCTGGGGTCTTGTTCGTTGCTCTTCTAGCCCCGTAGTAGTCGCCAGCCAAGTCATCTCGTTGGGCTGCTGGGCGAGTAGCCTCCGGCTGCATCGGTCCGAATCTTGAGTTCAGGATTTTCCTGGCGTCAACACTTTGGTGCGGTGAGCGTGGACCGCGACCAGAGGAAGAAAGTCTGGTAGAAATGTGAGATGGTAGCAGCTAGCGACCACGAGGAGGTGGCGGGAAACTCGGCTCGAGGCGGCGAGTTCGTATCGTTGGCTGTCTTCGAAGAATTCGCGCAAAGGATGGAAGTCACCATGCGAGCGGCTCTCCTACCTCGCACGGAAGGAACGGCGACCTCGCCTCATCGCCCGGGCCCGTCCGAGGAAGGTGCTCGCACTCAGCGAGCAGGGAAGGCGCACGCCGAGGAGTTCGAGCGACCGAAGAAGTCGCAGTTTGGTCTGCAAGCGTCTCAAGGACCTGGCGGAACTCGGTTCCGCGAGGAGGATGAGCAGGCGAGATTCTATCATGCTCGCCATGTGAGCGAGTATGGGGGAGATACTCGGCCAGATGATGATCGTCGCCAGATAGGGGGGAGGAGCCCGTTCTGCGAGAAGATCCTCGTCGCGCCAGTGCCGGAGGGGTTCAGAGATCCCTCGATGAATTACTACTCGGGGAGAGAGGACCCTATCCGTCATATCCAGTGGTTCGAGGATGTCGCTTCCCTTCGGACCATGTCGGACGCCTTCAAGTGTAGGCTGTTCGCGATTTCCCTCCGAGGGAAGGCAAGGGACTGGTTTCACCAGTTGCCGGAAGGCTCCATCTACTACTTTGAAGACCTTTGCCGGGGGCTGAACATGCGGTTCGCCACGACAAAGAAGTTGAAGAAGGAGGCTACGGCCCTTTTCCATCTGACCCAGGGGCCAAAAGAAACGCTGGGGGACTACATCGATCGCTTCCAGGAAAAGGTGCTACACATCCAGGAGGTGGATGGTCGCACCCTGCAGTTGGCCCTAACCTTCGGCCTCCGCGAGGGCCTCTTTAAGTTGGAGATCGGTAGGAATCCTCCCTACTCCTACGCCAACCTCATCGAAAGGGCCAACCAGTTCGTCCAGGGTGAAGCTTCCAACCGCGGCTTCCTAGCCAAGCTCACCCGAGTGACCAAGGAAGATGAGGAAGAGGAGGAGGAGGAAAGTCCCCCCGAGAAGAGGAAGAAGGAAGAGTCCAGGAGGGCGGAGAAGCGGAAGCCAGAAGGAAGAGGCAGAGAGGAGAGGAGAGAAAGAGAACCCAGGAGGGAGGAGCCGAGAAGGAACGAGGAGAGGAGGCTCGTCGTGGCCCCAGAGCGTCGGGAGGAAGAAAGACGCTACCAAGTCCCCGCTTACCGGCCACCGTGGAAGCCGGCCAGGGGACCCCAACGTCAGGAGCGGGGAAGGAGATCCCCGGAGAGAAGGCGTTACGACAGGCCAGAGGGGCGCCATGAGAGAAGAAGGGAGGAAGCAATGGCGGTTACCAGGCGCGGCAACCGCCAGGGCCGGAAGAATAAGAAGCAGAGGAGGACACAGGCAGAGGAGGCCACAGGCAGAGGAGGTTCCTCTCTACTGTGAACTCCACCAGGTGGAAGGGCATGGCACGATGGCCTGCCCGGACTTTTGGGAAGCCAGAAGAAGGCTGGCAGCAGGAGAGGCAGGAGGAGAGCAGCGGAGAATAGAAGCTCCGGTCGAGCAGCCGGCGGTTCAGGACGTCGGCCGAAGAAGGAACGAGGACCGAGTCGACCACGGAGGTCGAGGAGAAGTGGCCCCAGGAGGTAGAGGAATAGGGGTGATCCACGGGGGTGCGGGGGTAGGAGCTTCCCGCAAGGGAAGTCTCCATCAAATCTTTCGAAGGAGCGTCGCTTCGACCTCGCAAGCACCGCCCCCGTTGGAGGAGATCACCTTCTCCGAAGAAGACATGCTAGGCAATGAGAACCCCTTTCATGACGCCCTCGTAATCCAGGCCGCCGTAGAAGACTTTACCGTTGATCGAATCCTGATCGATAACGATAGTTCCGTAAACGTCGTATTCAAGAATACGTTTGACGGGCTGGGAGTCGGCGCAGGAAGGGTCCGAAAGCCGGATGGTCCCCTCTTTGGCTTCTCCGGAGAGAAGCAAGAGGTGGAGGGAGGAGTAGATCTCCTCGTGACACTCGGGGGAACCCCTCTCCAGTGCCGTTTCGTCATCGTGGACGCCCCGAGCTGCTACAAAGCCATCTTCGGGAGGCCGCTTCTTAACACCTTCAAGGTCGTCCCATCCTCCTACCACCAGTGCCTCAAATATTGCCAAGGGGACGTCCAGGTGAGGATCAGGAGCGATCCAAGAGCCGCCCGCGAGTGCTACCTCAGCTCGGTTAGCACCATCAGTTGGATGGCTGACGCGGAGGAGTTCGAGAGGGTAACTGGAGGCACGGCCCGGATGGAGGCGTCCGAGGAGGTGGAGGAGATCGAGGTACTCTCCGCAGCGGGAGTATCGGGGCTGCTGAAGATCGGCGGATCGCTGAAGGTCACCGAGAAGGTGGAGATGGCAACATGCCTGCAAGATAACGTTGACGTCTTCGTCTGGAGTGCTGCTGAGATGCCCGGGATCGACCCAGAGGTTGCCTGCCACCGCCTCAACCTCGACCCCGCGGTGAAGCCCGTCCGCCAGAAGAAGAGGTCCACCGCCACCGTGTTGGCCGGACCTATCCATGAAGAGGTGAAGAAGTTGCTGGATGCAGGTTTTGTGTCGGAGATCCAGTACCCAGGCTGGGTCTCCAATGTTGTAATGGTTAAGAAGGTTGTAGGCAGCTGGAGAATGTGTGTGGACTTCTCTTTATTGAATAAAAGTTGTCCGAAGGATTGTTATCCCCTGCCTCGAATCGACGCGCTGGTTGATTCAGCCGTCGGTTTTTCTGTGATGAGTTTCCTTGATGCGTTTTCAGGATATCACCAGATCCGGATGCATCCCCCCGATTGCCGCGATGTCTCCTTCATCACCGATGATGGCTGCTACAGCTACAAGATGATGCCCTTCGGTTTGAAGAATGCGGGAGCCACCTACCAGCGGATGATGGACCACATCTTCAAAGGGAAAAAGGGGAGGAATCTAGAAGTGTACGTGGACGACCTCTTAATCAAAAGCAAGAGCGTCCAGGAACACGTGGCCGATCTGGTGGAGACCTTCGCGACGTTGAGGAAATTCAAGATGCGACTCAATCCAGCGAAGTGCGTCTTCGGAGCTGGAAGAGGGAAGTTCCTAGGGCATCTCCTTACCCCTGAGGGAGTAGAGCCTAACCCCGACAAGGTTAGGGCGATCCTGGAGATGCCTTCCCCGAAGACGATGAAGGAGGTCCAAAGGTTGACAGGAAAGCTGGAGGGTCTTAGCCGCTTCCTCTCAAAGGCCGGAGAGAAGTGCTCTCCATTCTTCAAGACACTCCGCAAAACCGAAAGCTTCGAGTGGTCCGAAGGATGTAAGACGACGTTCGAAAGATTGAAGGAGCAGTTGACTCAGACACCTCTCCTTTAGAGCCCAAAGGAAGGCGAAGACTTGCTCATCTACCTGGGAGTAGGAGCAGAAGCAGTGAGTTCCGTATTGGTCCGAGAGGAAAGAAGGAAGCAGCTACCCATCTACTATGTCAGTCGGGTGTTGAAGAAGGCGGAGCTGAAATATCCGATCTTGGAGAAGCTTGCTTTCGCCCTGGTGGTGTCGGCGCGGAAGCTCCGGCCTTACTTTCAAGCTCACTCCATTCGGGCTGTTACTGATCATCCTCTCTGAAATGTCCTAGAGGGAGTGGAACATTCTGGGAGATTAGCGAAATGGTCGGTAGAACTCAGCGAGTTCGACATTTCCTTCTCACCCCGGTTAGCGATCAAGGCCCAGGCAGTGGCAGACTTCCTGGCTGACTTCTCAGTGGAATCGGAGCCAGGAGAAGAAGCTCTCAATCCGATCCCATGGAAGATGTTTGTGGACGGAGCTTCAGGCAAAAGTTCTGTGGGGGTGGGCATCGTGCTCGTCAGCCCACAGGGAACAAGGATCGAGCAAGCCGTCGAGATCCTCTTCCCCGTCACAAACAACCAAGTAGAGTACGGGGCCATAGTGGCAGGTTTGCGCCTTGCCAAGGAGTTGGGGATCCGTGATGTTCTGGCTTTCACGGATTCAATGGTGGTCACGTCACAGATTCGAGGTGAGTTCGAGGTGCGCAACACCATCCTGCATAAGTACCTAGTAAAGGTGAAAGGGTTGATTGGATGCTTCCAGTCCTTCTTCGTCGAGCATGTGCCGAGAGAGGAGAACTCGGTAGCAGATCGCTTAGCCAAATATGGGCCGAGAGCTGGAGGAACTATTACCGAACTCTTCCGTCCATCCATTGAAGAGGGAGAGATGATGGAGATCGAGCAACGCCCTTCATGGATGGATCCCTTTGTGGCCTTCCTGGTCAGCGGTCAGCTCCCGGCGGGCGAAGGAGATCAAAGAAGATTTCGGTACAAGGCGGCGTACTATTTACTACAAAACGGAGAGCTGTACCGCAAAACCATCTCAGGCCCCCTAGCCAGACGTGTCTCTGAAGACGAAGTACCTCGAGTGTTGGAGGAGATCCACTCGGGAGAGTGCGGAAGCCATTCTAGGACTCACACTTTGGAACAAAGGATCCTAAGGCAAGGTTACTTCTGGCCTACTATCCGGAAGGATGCCGAGACCTTCTCGAAGAAGTGTCAGAAATGCCAGCTCTTCGCCCCTCTTCAGTTGCAGCCAGCCCAGCAGCTCCGATCAATCACCGCCCCATGGCCGTTTGTCATCTGGGGGATGGACTTGATCGGCCCTTTCCCTCAAGCAAGTGGCCAGAGGAAGTTCGTTCTCGTCATGATCGACTACTTCTCCAAGTGGATCGAGGCCAAAGCTTTGGCCAAGACCACCTCTCAAGTCGTGAAGAACTTCATCTGGGGAGAGATCGTCTGCAGATTTGGAATGCCTCTCGCCATCGTCACCGACAACGGTCCCCAGTTTGCCAGCTTGGAATTGGAGGACTTTTGCAGACAACTGGGAACTGATCTTCGATTCGCCTCCGTACACCACCCTAGGAGCAATGGCCAAGTGGAGGCCGCCAACAAGCTGATCATCAACCTGTTGAAGAAGAAGGTGGAGAACCTAAGAGGTAATTGGGCGGACCAGCTCCCCTCGGTCCTTTGGGCTCTGAGGACCACTCCTAGCTCAGCCACCAGGGAAACACCGTTCAAGCTCTCTCACGGGTCGGAAACTCTCATTCCAGTAGAGTTTGAAGTCAGAAGCCCAAGGATGGTAGCCGCGGAAGACAGAAACGAAGAATGGCGATTGGAAAATGAGGAAGCCCAGAAGCTGTCCTGTTGAAACCAGCACTGGTCTCTTGAGTTCGGACCCACTGGGGGGTAGCCAACGCTTATTTCTCCCTCACTAGACTCTCTTGATGGTGGATGTTGGAAACGGAATAGACCCAAGGCTGAAGCGAGGAGGTCCCGCCACACACCCGGAAGATCTTAGAGAGCTTCCCCTCCCAAACCAAAGCTCAACCTGGCACCTTGGAGGACACTGGCTGCCAACCAAAACTAGCCTGGAGGAGAGGATTCTCTGAAATCGGATCTCCTCCAAGGTGCCCTTAAGGGTCTATTTATAGTTTTCCTAGGCTGGTCTGTAAATAGCCTGAATCCGCCTTTTTAATTTTACTAACCGCACCCCAAATTGGTCTGCTAATAGCCTAACTCCGCTGTTCCGAAGGGCTATTTGCAGCCCACCAGGGGTATTATGGTCGTTTTCCCCTCACAGCCCTTTGGGCGAGTGGTCTGTGAGGGCACCATTCGCTGGGCACCCGCCTGGCTGGGCGAATGCCCACGCTTCTGGGCGAGTGGTCCGTGAGGGCACCACTCGCCTGGCGCCTTCTCTCCTACAGCTTACCCCCCACCAACCCGGGGGCATTTTTACCTTCCTTAGCCTGGGCGAGTGACCCGGCGAATGATCCGGACGACCCAGGTTTCGCCAGTTGGCTGGGGGGGGGGCCCACTCGGCGAATACGGGTTGTACACAATCCCCGCTCTTTACGAGCGGTTCCTACGCTCGTAAAGAACAGTCCAACCCTGTATTCGGTGAGTCCTTGCTGACTGGATCCATAAGATTCCGTGGGTCCCACCGCCACCTTATATATACCTCCTCCTGTCAGATTTTTGCTGGACCACTTTCATACCTTGGCCCGGAGTTTTCTTTCTCTGGACCTTTCGCTACTTTCAATGTCTTTCCACAAACCTTCCTCGAGACCCCTCTCGCGGGAGATGATCGAACGTCTGGCTGCGGCCCAGATTGCGACCGCCCCGAAGACGGCCAGATTTGCTCCCTGGCTTAAATCCAAGAGGGATGCGAGCGCTCCTTACGTCTCGCGGCGAGCCCATGCGATTCGGATGATTCGCCAGAGAGGCGAGACCGCCTCGGAATCTCCGACGAATACCCCTCCAGACCCCGGGACTCAGGTACGAAGATTTCTCCCGCCTTTCTTTTTTGTTTCCGCCTTCTTATTCTTCAATTGATCTGGCCATTCGCAGGGGGTTTCGGTACCTGAGGACGGCCATGGGGCCGTTTTGAGCAGTGCGGTGGTGCCACCTCCCGCGGACGAGGTACCTCCTCCCGATCTGGATCTTGCTCCTCCGCCTCCTCCTGGGGAGACTGTACCCCAATCCCGTGAGTTGTGAACCTTCTCGCTTTTTCCTTTTATGTTGTCGGCTACTAACCATTACCTTTTCGCAGCCCTCAACCCTGACGTCCCGCTGCGGGACTCCATTCCTCCAAGTCCCCCTGGTCGGGTGAACCTCTCTGTCACCGCGAATGAACGGAGGGTCTCCCCTGAGCGAGAGCTGGATCAGCATCTCCGTGCTGATGACCGTGCGGATGCTCCGGCTCCTCCTCCGCCTTACCGTTCGGGGAAAGGGAAGGTCCTGCCACCTTCCGCGGGCTTGTCTGGGGTCTTCCCCCATTCGTCTCGCCCTTCAGGTCGTAGGGAACCCGTCCCCGGTTAGTTTACTCCTCTGACCCCATAGCATTCGCATATTTTATTGCAACTAACTTAATTTTGATTTCGCAGGCTATCGGGAGGCCTCCCCTTTTGACTCCTTCAACGAGGGAGAAGAGGGGATGCTCTCGCCTCTCCCCTCCCCCGGGGACCTCTCTGACTTCCTGGGTGACTCCTCCGATCACGCCACCCTGAAGGAGCGGATTACGGAGGTCTTGGGGAAGCTCATCCACATCCAGCGGAACGTCGCCGGTCAGGTGGATGAGGTGCGGCTGGGAGTCACACGGAAGCTGAAGGACCTTCGACGAAGTCACTCGCATCTTCTCGCGGCGGTGGAGCGGCTGGGGGGTGAAGGAGGGGAGATGTCTCCCGAAAGGCATGCCGCGCGAGCCCGGGACCAACTCCACCTTGCTTCCCAGGAAATCACCAGTATGCTCGCGTACTACCGCCCGCGAGTCCCCCTGGAAGCTGGGTCGCGCAAGCGAGGCCGGTGGGTCTGGGAAGAGTTCTGACCTACACAACGTCCACCCCTCTTATTGTTTCCTTTTCTTATTTTGTGCTGCGAATGCTGAACGTTATATTTGTCTGTAATAATTTCTCTATGCTTTGCGAATGCTTTATTATTCGTTTTTCGTATCTCATAGCTTTGCTTGGGTATTGCCGAGTGATAACTTATAGCCGGATGCTCTTACAACCTCGTTGCGTAGCCGCGGAATGAATAGACATAGGGCATTTGCCATTAATGGGCGAGAGGGACCGGCTCGGGCTTCGAGGTGTCGGGAAGGCGCGATGGCTATCCGCACACCCGTGGCCTCGAAAGCCCAAACGCCGTTTAGTCCCTCTATAAATAAGTCTTTCAACCACCGTATTAAATACCTAACCATCCGCTCTCTTTCCTTGCGCTAGCACTCGCGCTTCTTCCTTATCTGTTGCTCCCCTTTCCTTCTTCACTCGCAAAAATGGGTGGCGATGCGGAAGGCAGGGCCAAGTGCGCCAGCGCATTCGCCAACCACGTCTTCGATTCCTGCGACCTCTCTGAGGAGGCCTACCTGACTGCCGTCGCCGACTACGTCCCGCCGGGTTTCGAGGCGCGAAAGCCCAGGCCGGATGAGCGCCTGAATTCCATCTCGCCTTGTGCTCTCGCGATCCCGCTAGAGCATTTCGAGGTGGGGTTTTGCCTCCCGATCTGGCCGGAACTCCGCCAGACCTTCAAATACTACGGGGTCGTGCCCGGCCAGCTCAACCCCAACTCCATTGCTATGTTGGTCGGGTACGCGAGCTACCTGCGAGAAGAGGGAATCGAGTTCTCGCTGCCCGTCTTCCGCAAGCTCTATACCTTCCGCTGCACCAATGGTATCTCGTTCTTCTCGGGACTGAGCCCCCTAAAGCACTACGGGCTCCCGAACAAGAACCATGACTGGGTTCGCCGCTTTATTTTCGTAAGCGGGAACCTGGGGAACACTCTTCTCGCGCCGGTGCAGGAAGAGGAGTCAACCTTCCGCCCCCCGACCCTAGGGGGCACGAGGCCAAACTCCACCAATACATCCTGGAGCACGGGATGGATCTCGTCCATCTCCGGCGAAACGTCAACTCGCTTCCACCCATTCCGCAGGGCGAGGGTAAGTGTTCGAGACTTCATTCGCTTTCGCTTTGTGATTTTTACATCATTCGCTAGAACCATTTGCTATATTATGCAGGTGTGCGCCACCTCCCCCTTCATCCGCCGCGTCCCTCCGAATCTTCCCTCTCTCTTGCACAGGCCGCCGCGGATGCCTGTCGGGAGGAACCTTCTTCCTCCAAACCTGGCGGAAAGAAGCGCAAGCCAGCGGTGCTGACCTCTTCCACTTCCAAGAAGCCCCAAACCCCCCCCCCCCCCCCTTCCGCCAAGGGGAAGGGGGTCCTGGACGAGACCCTCGGGGCGGGTGCTCAGACCCTAGCCCTGGGGACGAGTGCGCCAGGAGAGACCATCCCTCGCGCGGGACCGTCGTTGCCGCCGCCCCCACTGCCCAGGGACCATCGGAACTTCGCCAGCGGCGAGAAGTATGTGGACCCCTCGGGGGCTCCCCTGGTCAAGTGGGACAGGAACATCAACCGGGTCTCGCTCTCCACCCTCCATCCATCATGGGTAGAGAGCGACCTTGCCAGCGGTGAGGCTTACGCCATCGCGTACGCCCTCTACGGCCGAGAGGATGCTGAGGTCTTCGATGCCGAGAAGACGCAAGTTCTCGCTCACGAGTCCGCCCGAGCCATGCTGCGGGCTTTTGAACTCTCGCACATGTCCTCTCGCCGGAGCGTCAAACTGGCGCGGGACTTGGCGGAGGTTGAGGAGTCCCGGTCCGCTGCTTCTACCGAGGCGCAGGAGCTTAGGACTAAGCTGGCGGCCGCGGAGACCCTTCTCGCGAACCGCCCTGTCGCAGAGGTGTGTATGTTTTCTCCTTTCCCGCGAGTGACTTGTTGCCGATTGACGAACTTTATTCTTACCACCTTTATTATTATTTTCAGGATACCATGGTTGCCGAGATGCTCCGCGCTCGGGTGGTCGGCCTTGAGGATGAAATCCGCCTGGCCAAAGCCGAAGTCCAGCGATTGCGAGAGGCTGGTGCGTCAGCACTCGACCCGGGGAGCGGGGGCCATTTTTATCCCCATCACGAGTTGGAGCAGCTGATGCAAGAGAACGCGCAGAATGTCGTCAAGCATGCGCTGCAGGTGCTGCGGCGAGCGGGATACCTGAAGGCGGAGGCCGAACGCCTTTCCGCTCGCCAAGTCATCCCCGAGCTTTACATTCCAATCCCCTTTCCTGAGGACGACCACGTCGAGCCGCGAGAAGACGCCCTCATCCCAGACTCTGGTGAGAGCGACGGATCTTCAAGCGAGAAATCTGTTGATCCTTGAGAAGTGTCTCTTGTATTTTCTCTTTTTGCATTTATCCTTTTGATTGTAATCTTGAACGGGCGAGTGCCTTTAAAAGATGTATACATTGACTACAATTTGTGTTATTCTCAGCTTTCCTCTCATTCGCCGCTATATCTCGCTAGGCTCGCTAGGACGTTAACTGCGGCTACTTTGGCCACACAGCGAATGCCCGAGGATGACTTTGACATGCTGCCCCTCTTCGACTTCCCGCTTCCTGTTCCACTCGAAACCCCTTACCATTCGCTCGGGCCGGGGTTTCGCCTAGGTAGTTAGGAAGAAAGATGAGGCACACCTTGCTGGCACATGGTCCCTGCGAGTGTTCTCGAGATCCACCCTTGAGAGCTTGGAACCTGCCACCTAGTGAGCCTTCGGACCTGCCAGCTAGGTGAGAGCCTGGACAGCGGGTCTGCTCGGGGCCAACCTCTGGAACATGGAACCTGCCACCGAGTGAGCCTTCGGCCCTGCCAGCTAGATGAGAGCCTGGATAACGGGTCTGCTCGGGGCCAACCTCTAGAACATGGAACCTGCCACCGAGTGAGCCTTCGGACCTGCCAGCTAGATGAGAGCCTGGACAGCGGGTCTGCTCGGGGCCAACCTCTGGAACATGGAACCTGCCACCGAGTGAGCCTTCGGCCCTGCCAGCTAGATGAGAGCCTGGACAGCGGGTCTGCTCGGGGCCAACCTCTGGAACATGGAACCTGCCACCGAGTGAGCCTTCGGCCCTGCCAGCTAGATGAGAGCCTGGACAGCGGGTCTGCTCGGGGCCAACCTCTGGAACATGGAACCCGCCACCGAGTGAGCCTTCGGACCTGCCAGCTAGATGAGAGCCTAGACAGCGGGTCTGCTCGGGGCCAACCTCTGGAACATGGAACCTGCCACCGAGTGAGCCTTCGGCCCTGCCAGCTAGATGAGAGCCTGGACAGCGGGTCTGCTCGGGGCCAACCTCTGGAACATGTAACCTGCCACCGAGTGAGCCTTCGGACCTGTCAGCTAGATGAGAGCCTGGACAGCGGGTCTGCTCGGGGCCAACCTCTGGAACATGGAACCTGCCACCGAGTGAGCCTTCGGACCTGCCAGCTAGATGAGAGCCTGGACAGCGGGTCTGCTCGGGGCCAACCTCTGGAACATGGAACCTGCCACCGAGTGAGCCTTCGGCCCTGCCAGCTAGATGAGAGCCTGGACAGCGGGTCTGCTCGGGGCCAACCTCTGGAACATGGAACCTGCCACCCAGTGAGCCTTCGGACCTGCCAGCTAGATGAGAGCCTGGACAGCGGGTCTGCTCGGGGCCAACCTCTGGAACATGGAACCTGCCACCGAGTGAGCCTTCGGCCCTGCCAGCTAGATGAGAGCCTGGACAGCGGGTCTGCTCGGGGCCAACCTCTGGAACATGGAACCTGCCACCGAGTGAGCCTTAGGACCTGCCAGCTAGATGAGAGCCTGGACAGCGGGTCTGCTCGGGGCCAACCTCTGGAACATGGAACCTGCCACCGAGTGAGCCTTCGGCCCTGCCAGCTAGATGAGAGCCTGGACAGCGGGTCTGCTCGGGGCCAACCTCTGGAACATGGAACCTGCCACCGAGTGAGCCTTCGGACCTGCCAGCTAGATGAGAGCCTGGACAGCGGGTCTGCTCGGGGCCAACCTCTGGAACTTTTAGGATCTCTCCTGCGAGCTGTAGCATCCTTTTTATACACACAGTTTAAACAAAATGTTTTCATTCAAAAACCACTGTTACTACATGGTACTAAGGATAAAAACGTTTAAGGTCGTCGCCACTCCATGTGTGGCTGAGGGGTTGGCCCTCCACATTCTGAAGGCGATACCCCTCAGACTTTAGTGCCTCTTTCACGACATAGGGGCCTTCCCAGTTGGGGTTAAGTTTTCCCACCGCGGCGGACCTCCCAGCCGCGTCGACCTTCTTGAGTACCAGATCTCCCTTCTCGAACTGCTTGATCCTAACGTGCCTGTCGAAATACTTGGCCATCCGCCGCTTGACCTCTTCTTGATGGATGGCTGCTCGATCCCGAGCTTCTTCGATGAGGTCGAGGGAGAGCCGCAACTCCTCCTCGTTCTCGGCTCTCCAATCTTCCTCTCCATTTGCGGCGACCTTTACCCGTGGTGTCATAACCTCGAACTCTATGGGGATGACGGCCTCGCAGCCGTGAGAGAGCTTGAAAGGGGTCTCTCCCGTGGTGGTGTTGGGGGTGGTTCTTAAAGCCCAGAGGACCGAGGGGAGCTGCTCCACCCAATTGCCCTTGATATTTTCCACCTTCTTCTTGAGCAAGTTCACGATGACCTTGTTCGCCGCCTCCACCTGCCCGTTGCTCCTGGGATGGTGAACGGACGCAAACCTAAGGTCTATCCCCAACTGGCCACAGAAGCTGATGAATTCCTCGCTTGCGAACTGCGGTCCATTATCCGTGACTATGGCCTGCAGAAGCCCATGTCGACAAATGATCTCCCCCCATACGAAGTTGCGGATTACCTGGGATGTGACCTTAGCCAACGCCTTGACCTCCAACCACTTTGTGAAGTAGTCAATCATGACTAGGAGAAATCTCCTCTGTCCACTAGCCTGGGGGAAGGGTCCTACCAGGTCCATCCCCCATATGGCGAATGGCCAGGGCGCCGTGATACTCTTTAGCCTCTGAGCTGGCATGAGCTGAAGCGGGGCGAACATTTGGCACTTCTGGCATCTCTTGGCGAAGGCTGCCGCGTCTTTACTTAGAGTTGGCCAGAAGTACCCCTGCCTTATTATCCTTGCTTCCAACATCCTGCTCCCCGAGTGGCTGCCACACTCGCCGGAGTGAACTTCTTCCAAGATCCTTGGGACCTCTTCCTATGAGATGCATCGGGCCAGGAGGCCCGAGAGGGTCTTCCGATACAAGTCACCCTCCTGGAGCACATAGTAGGCAGACTTATACCGGAAGCGCCTCTGGTCCGGAACTTCTTCCGGAAATTTTCCCGTTGCAAGGAAGGTGACGAAGGGATCCTTCCAGGAGGGCCGCTGTTCTACTTCCATGAGCTCTCCCTCTTCGATCGAAGGACGGAATAGGTCTGTCAGGGTCCCCCCGGCTCGAGGACCAGATTTTGCCAACCGATCTGCCGGGGTGCTCTCCTCTCGAGGGACGTGCCGGATGGAGAAAGTTTTGAACGTCCCCACGAGACCTTTGACTTTTGCTAAGTACCTCATGAGCACAGGTTCTCTTGTTTCGAACTCTCCCCTTACCTGAGAAGCTATTATCATGGAGTCAGTGAGGACCTCCACGTCATGGACCCCGAGCTCCCGGGCCAACCGCAGACCTGCGATTACAGCCTCATACTCCGCCTGGTTGTTGGTGATTGGGAAGTGTATCACTAGTGTCTGCTCTATCTTTACTCCGTGGGGACTCTCCAGCACCACCCCTCCTCCGAGAGAATTCTTGCCCGAAGCCCCGTCCACCAGCAGCTTCCACGGAACGTGACGAGGGGCTCCGTCTTCTTTCATCTCGGCCACGAAATCTGTCATGAAATCAGTCACCACCTGCGCCTTCATAGATAGTCGAGGGACAAAGGTAATGTTGAATTCACTTAGCTCTATTGACCATTTTGCGAGTCTTCCTGAGTGCTCCACTCCTTCGAAGATCTGGCGGAGAGGATGGTCCGTCACTACTTGGATCGAATGGGCCTGGAAGTATGGCCTGAGCTTCCTTGCTGCGATGACCAGGGCAAAGGCCAACTTCTCTAAAATTGGGTACCTGAGCTCCGCTTCCCTCAGGACCCTGCTTACGTAGTAGACTGGCAGCTGCTTCTTGCCTTCCTCCCGAACCAGGACGGAGCTTACGGCCTCTGCCCCGACCCCGAGATATAGATGTAGATCCTCCCCCTCTTTGGGACTTTGTAGTAGCGGAGCCTTGGTGAGTTGGCTCTTCAAGGCCTGAAAGGCCTCCTCGCATTCTCTTGTCCACTCAAATTTCTGGTTGCCTCGTAGTGCTTTGAAGAAGGGGGAGCATCTTTCCCCGGCCCGGGAGAGAAACCTGTTCAGCCCGGCGAGTCTTCCGGTCAAGCGCTGAACTTCCTTGGCGTTCCGTGGCGACCCCAGCTCCATTATAGCCCTGACCTTGTCCGGGTTAGGTTCTACCCCCCAGGGGGTGAGAAGGTGCCCGAGGAACTTCCCTTTGCTGGCCCCGAACACACACTTCAGGGGGTTCAGGCGCATCTTGTACTTGCGCAGGGTGGCGAAGGTCTCCTCGAGGTCCCGGATGTGAGAGCTCACACACTTGCTCTTTATCATAAGGTCATCCACGTAGACCTCCAGGTTCCTTCCCCTTTGCTTCTTAAACACCCGATCCATCATCTTCTGGTAGGTTGCTCCTGCATTTTTCAGCCCGAAGGGCATCATCTTATAGCAGTAGCATCCCTCCCTGGTGATGAACGAGACATCTTTGACGTCCGGGGGGTGCATTCTTATTTGGTGATAACCTGAAAAAGCATCCAAAAAACTCATCACAGAAAAACCGACGGCTGAGTCAACCAGCGCGTCGATCCGAGGCAAGGGATAACAATCCTTAGGGCAGGCCTTATTTAACAATGAAAAGTCCACACACATACGCCAGCGGCCATCGGCCTTTTTTACCATTACGACGTTGGAGACCCAGCCTGGGTACTGGATCTCCGTTACAAAACCTGCTTCGAGGAGTTTTGCCACCTCCTCGCGGATCGGTCCTTCGAGCTTGTCAGCTATAGTCCTTCTCTTCTGCCGGATGGGGCGGGCTTCTGGATCGAGGTTGAGACGATGGCAAGCCACGTCCGCCTCGATGCCTGGCATGCCCGCTGCGCTCCATGCGAAGATGTCCACGTTCTTCTGGATGCACTCCAGCATCCTTCTCTGGTCCTCCGGGCCGAGGCCCCCGCTGATCCGCACCTTCTCCACCCTTCCTGCCTGGGTGGCAACCTCCATCTCTATCACCTCTTCTACCGCCTCGAGCCGGGTTGGCTCTTCCCACTGGCCCTTTGCTTCTCGCCCCTCCTCCCGGGCCTTTTCCTCTGCAGCTCCTTCCGCCTCCCCCGACTCGATCTCCTGCTCTTCCCGAGCGACCTCCATACTCTCCTCTCGGGCACCGCCCTCTTCCTCTACTTCTTCTTTCTCCATCCCTTCTCCTGGCCCCTCTGGCCTTGCCAACTCTTTATCCACCCTCTCAGCCTCCGCCATCCAGGAGATGGTGTTGACGGCAGTCACGTAGCACTGCCTTGCTACCTTAGCGTCTCCTCGGATCCGGATCTGGACTCCCCCACTGTGGAATTTCAGGCACTGGTGGTACGATGAGGGCACACACCGGAAAGCGTTGATGAGAGGGCGTCCGAAGATAGCATTGTAGCTGCTCGGAGCGTCAACGATGACGAACCGGCAGTTCCTGGGGACCCCTCCCAACGTCACTTGGAGACCTACGCCTCCCTCGACCTCCTTCCGCTCCCCCGAGAAACCAAACAGTGGTCCGTCGGAGGCCTGCACCCTCTTCTTCTCTACCTCCATCGCGTCGAAAGCTTTTTTGAAGATCACATTCACCGAGCTCCCGTTGTCCACCAGGATCCGAGAGACCGTGAAGTTTTCTATCGCCGTCTGGATCACCAGGGCGTCGCAGAATGGATCCTCGTAATCTGGCATATCTTCTGAGGAGAAGGTGAGCTTCTCAGAGGGGGGTGGGGTCTGGGAAGTCGACGCGACGTCCCTTCGGAACATGGCCTGGAAGCTTCTCTTGCGAGAGGCCTCTATCCCAACACCACCGTGAATCACCCCGATTCCCCCTAGTTCCTGTATCTGCCCTATCCTCACACCGGTCCTCTTCTGCCTCTGGGAGCACTTCCTCAATTCTGGCCTGCTGTCGCCGTGGCTGTCCTCTTCCCCTCATCTCCAAGAACTCCGGGCAGGTGGCGATCGCATGACCTTCTTCCTGATGAAAGTCACAGTAAGGCAACGCCACCCTGTCCTCTCTTCCAGCTCTTCCTCTTCCTCCTCTCGCTCCTCTACCTCTTCTCCCTCGGCCTACCGCCATGGCTTGCTCCCTCGGGGGGTGAGGGGGTCTGGGACCCTGCCTCCACCCCTGATTCACTCCTCCTGCCTCCCTTCCTTGGTACCTCTCATCCTGACCTCGCGCCGGTCCTTCCTGGTTCCTCCAGCCCAACCTGTTGTTGGAATCTTGGTTCCTCCAAACCCGAGGTGGTCTTTCGAACCCCTGGCCCCTGGGCTCCTCTCGCCTTCTTCCCTCTGGCTGCCTCGCCTCGGGCTCGCTCATCTTCGCCAACCTTCTGTAGAACTCGGGGTTGGCCGCCTCCCCCTCAATCTCCTCTGCTGCCCGCTCCATCAGTTCCTCAAAGGACGATGGAGGCCTTCTTTTCAGGTCCATCTTGAAGAACCCCTCTCGCAACCCTACGATGAACGCCATCTTGAGGGCGAATCCTGGCACTTCCTGCACAAGGTGGATCTCCTCCTGGAATCTATCCACGTAATGTGCCAGGGACTCTCCCTCCCTCTGCCTGATCTTGAAGAGAGCCTCCGCATCCTTCTTCCTCTTTTTTTACGTCGAGAAGCGCAGCCGAAAGCCTCGGCGTAGATCATCAAACGTGTAGATGGAACCTGCGGAAAGCTGGTGGAACCAGTCCCTTGCTTTCTCCTTCAGGGTGGTTGCGAAGAGTCGGCATTGAAAAGCATCCGACATGGGAAGGATTGATGTCATGTCCTCGAACCACTGCAGGTGCACGACTGTATCCTCCTTGCCGGTGTAGTAGGACATCTCCGGCCCACGAAACCCTTCTGGCACTGGGGCCGAGAGGATCATCTCGCAAAAGGGGCTCCCTTCCCCTGCTCGGCGAGTGGTCCTCTCGCGCGGGACCAACTCACACACCTCAGCACTCGCCGGACTGCTGAACAGCTGCCGTCCGGAGAGATCTCGCGCGCTTCCTTCTGCTGGCACCTCCTTCCCCGGCCGCTGCCCCGGTGCGTTCTCGCCGATCTGCAAAGGCGGAACCACTGGGACCGCCGGGGTCTCGCACTCGCTCCTTGCCGCGAGAACTGTCTGCAGGACCTCTCGCTTGAACTTCTTAAACATCTCCAGCCACTCCCCTGTCGCTGGTGGCTGCGAGTGACCTGAGTCAGAACCATTTCCTCCATCTCCTGTCATCGAAACTAGCTTGGGATTTTCTTTCACCGGCTACGGTCCACGCTCACCGCACCAAAAATGTTGAAACCAGCAACTGGTCTCTTGAGTTCGGACCCACTGGGGGGTAGCCAACGCTTATTTCTCCCTCACTAGACTCTCTTGATGGTGGATGCTGGAAACGGAATAGACCCAAGGCTGAAGCGAGGAGGTCCCGCCACACACCCGGAAGATCTTAGAGAGCTTCCCCTCCCAAACCAAAGCTCAACCTGGCACCTTGGAGGATACTGGCTGCCAACCAAAACTAGCCTGGAGGAGAGGATTCTCTGAAATCGGATCTCCTCCAAGGTGCCCTTAAGGGTCTATTTATAGTTTTCCTAGGCTGGTCTGTAAATAGCCTGAATCCGCCTTTTAATTTTACTAACCGCACCCCAAATTGGTCTGCTAATAGCCTAACTCCGTTGTTCCGAAGGGCTATTTGCAGCCCACCAGGGGTATTATGGTTGTTTTCCCCTCACAGCCCTTTGGGCGAGTGGTCCGTGAGGGCACCATTCGCTGGGCACCCGCCTGCCTGGGCGAATGCCCACGCTTCTGGGCGAGTGGTCCGTGAGGGCACCACTCGCCTGGCGCCTTCTCTCCTACAGCTTACCCCCACCAACCCGGGGGCATTTTTACCTTCCTTAGCCTGGGCGAGTGACCCGGCGAATGATCCGGACGACCCAGGTTTCGCCAGTTGGCTGGGGGGGCCCACTCGGCGAATACGGGTTGTACATGTCCCTCGACTACATCGAAGAGCTCCGCGACCTGGCCTCAACTAGGCAAGAAGCGATCAAGCGTCGTATGGCAAGACATTTTGACAAGAATGTCCGCCTCGAGCACTTCCAAGCAGGTGACCTGGTCCTGAAGAAAGTGGACGCGGCAGGAAGGTCAGCATCCGTCGGAAAGCTTAACCCGAACTGGGAAGGACCCTTCATCATCCAAGAAGCTCTCCTGACCGGAGGGTATCGCTTGCAGAACCAGGAAGGCGAGCTGCTAGGGAACACCTGGAGCGGCGATGTCCTGAAAAGGTTTTATCCCTAAGGGGAATGTACATGTCCCCCTTCTTTTGTAAATTCATTTGTAAATAAAAAATTTACGTCTCCCTGAAATATGGGATGAGACAGTCCTTCCTATCTCAGAAAAGTCTTTTAAAGAAGAAGGCCAGTATAGTCGATCTCCACGCTAGGTTGGGAAATGAGCCTCTGACTTAGCCCTCGTAAAAACTCAGAACGGATGATGGGACAATGCCTCGGTTGTGCGTTCTCCTAATACCAAGCCTCTGCACTGACGGTCGAGATCAGCTCCCCCCTTGCATGTTGGTCGAGTTACCCACCGACCGCATTTCTCGTCCGACTGAAGAGATTACCAGAAGAAAAGTCTGGACGCCGACCTCCCGATTCGGCGAAGAGATGATCGATTTAACTAGCTCAGGTGACCCTTGAATAAAGGTGTCGTGCGCACTCAATGGCTAAAAGCCCATAACAAAGCGATGCGTTTCCGATTATTTCCTCCAATTGTGTGAGTTAATGTGCTTAAGTGTGCTTAACCCCCCGTTTAATTGTTGAGCAACAGGAAACAGGTTCGGTCGGCATTCAGCATCCAGGTAGGATGAAGGCCTCGGGATGGTGCGTTCCTTTGAAACCTCCCCGACTGTCAGTCCCTACTTGACGTCATCCATTGCGGAAGTCCAGCATCCAAGTAGGATGAAGGCCTCGGGATGGTGTGTCCCCTTGGACCTCCCCGACTGCCATTCCCTGCTTGACGTCGTCCTGCATCAACATTCACCGCCGCAAGTTGAAATACGAGCCTCCGACTACACCCTCGTAAAAACTCAGAACGGATGATGGGACGGTGCCTCGGTAGTGTGTTCTGATACGCCCGTGAGAGGTGTATATAAATACGCAAGTGCACGTGCCGTACAAGTAATAAAATGATGAGAAAGTGATCGTTCCCACGAGGAAGTGCTTAACTTAGTGCTCACAAATATTAATCCCGCCTTTTCTCTAAATTCAAGCAAATAATAATGATTGATAAAGAAACTTAAATAGTTCGAAAGCAAACAACTACAATTCTAGTTACGGTTACTTAAATTACTTTTACTTCACTTGGAAAGATAGTCTCACATGTGATTTTCCCTTGCTATGATGATAACTACTAAAAATGATAATTCATGAAGTATGAACAATGATCTTGCAACGATTCTAAAATGGATAACTTTATCTCTCGATCACCATTATCCGTTTATCCCAAATCCTCTAGTCGTCTCCAACTTAGATGAAATTAGAATAACAAAAAGCGCTAGAATCACGGTTGCTAATTTAAGAGGAGATCTCTCTCTCTCTCTTGGAATTATATTAAGATTTATGATACACTTTCAACGCTCCTCTCTCGAATCTCGCGATGAAGTATAAATACGGAAGTTTGGTTAAAAACTACACGACTCCTCTCTCGAATATCGCCGTGCGAATAAACGTTCATCTAGCCCGACTCATCTCTCGAATTTTTGCCAAGCACTTTAAAGATGAAACTTAAACCAAAATCCCAAGAATAGATCATAAATTTAATAAAGATCAACATCAATACATTCACAAATTATAAATGAAAATCAAGTCATCATCACAACTAAGGTACTTCACACATGCAAGACTTAGAAAATTAGTTCATGGAGGAAGAGAAGTGTAGTAAATCAAAGTAGATCTTACTAGACATGATTAAGGAAATCAAAAATGCTGTAGGAATGTTTCTAGACTCAGATCTTCCTCCTTGGTGATGATCCACGCCTTCTTTCTCCAAGCCCTAGCCGAAATCTCCAAGAGGAAGAAGACCTCCAAAAGTTCCTTCCTTTATTTCCAAGTTCTCCCTCACAATAATCATCATTTTTCCCCCTCATTTTCGTGCTCATAACTTCCCTTCCAAATCTGAAGGGATGCCTCCTTTGGAATTACACATAGGCGTCTCTTTTAAAATTCAAAAATCTGAATTTCCGTCGCCACGTTGCAACCTGCAAATTTCTGGCGTTGCAACTTATTTTCTGCATCAGCAATAAATGTTCCATTGCCTCCCCAACTTGAATTCTTTGACCAATCTTTGATAGAAAACCATGGAAAATGACCGTAATTAGTCCAATATTGATTAATAAGATATTTAAACATATTTACTATAATTGGGGATTATTTTCCTCTTTTTAATGAAAATTAGAATAAAATAAGTAGGGAAATAACTTCCTTTTGGGAAGTTATCACACCCCCACACTAAGACAGTTGCTAGTCCCTAGCAACAGAATAATCAATTCAAAACTTGAATAAAGAACTGATAAAATTGTGCAAACTCAGATAATCACACATCCTTAACAACAAATTAACTAAGGCATATTAATGAAATCCGCTTTACTCAACTGATAAGCCAATAAATCAACACGAATTCAATCATTCACAAATCCATTAGCTCGAATGAAAGGTAAAGCTCAAATAAAGTCATAAGTGTTGTGTGTGCTTTTCCTTAAAATTAGTTACTCCTAAACATCTTTTAACAATGGATCTCCGCAACATAGGGAAGGATAAGAATAGCTAAATTATTGATTGAGCTTACACAAAGATCAGTAGTTCAAATGAGAGTAGAATCGACTTGGTTACGCGTTCATGGATGATGTTGATAGCAGAAAGACATTCCCTTAGTTTGTAATCTTAATAATTCACCAAATCATGGGGTTTATTGACATTTTCACTCTTTTTTTTTTATATTCATAGTAGGGATCATTCCAAGTATAAGTGTACATACCCAGGCCACATAATCACTATGATGCATTTTTTTTTATAATTTATAATTTGCTAACATAGTAGGGATCATTCCAGGTATGTATACATATACTTAGGCCCATATCACTATGAATCTCAATCATTTTTTTTTATTAAACACCCATAAAATGGCTAATATACTAAGACGTAACTAATAAGAATATTGGGAAGGTAAGCGTGGAATAATACGTCTCAACATGAAAAGAGTTCAAGTACAAAGATTGTAGTGGAGGGTCAAAATGGTTTAACTACATAAACCCAAGCTTCAGCCAACATCGCTAACTCAGTTCTTACTCACCCATTCCCATAATATTTTAGAAAGCCATATCAAAAGCTAGGTTTTTGAAGTAAAATCTTTCAAGGAAAATTGTGCTTAAATCAGACTTAAGAGCGCTTTACCAAAAAAAATTCTCACTAATTTCAAATTCTGTGACTGAAATCGTTTGATTAACCGGCCATACCACTCGATTATCATTGGATAACAAGAATGTCCTATAGGTTAAATTGCAAAAACAAAGACGGAGTTATTGAGTTCGCATATATAAATAAATAAGTCCTTATCCAAGCAGTAGGGGTTGCACTCTAACCACCCCCACACTTAAACATTGCTAGTCCCTAGTAATGAACTCAATGAAAATATATAAAGAGGAAATCATTGCCAATTGAACGAAGAAAGAAATAGAGTAAAAATAAAACAAATACTCCCCTCATATTTTTTTTTGCACTTGTCGTTGCAATCTCCCAAGGAAGGCCTAGTCCAAGAGTGTTCCGTTCGAATCATAGCTCAGTAGTCCAGAGGATCTGCAAATAGCATCACAAAACCAAACAAAAGCATATCCCATAATATTATAGCTTTAGCCGTATACCATAGATATTGGATGGAGCCATATCTTAACCAAGCAATTCGAGTAACCAAAGTAAGGGGATGCAAGTAATGGGGCAATAGAACTTATGCAAAAATCACAGCAGTAATGTTCACATCAGTCACAGAAATCAAGCAAACATCACAGCACTAACTCCACAAAAATATTATCCAAAACTAAGAAGGCAAAAGGAGGCATAATATTGTCCAAAAAGCATTCACAAATGAAGCAAAATATCCAAAAATATGAAACTGGACAGCTCCCGGCTACTCGCTTTCATCTTCGTCCATCTCTTCCTCATCCTCATCGGGTTCGTCGTCCTCGTCCTCGTCATCAGCATCATCATTGTCATCAGCATCATCACTGTCATCTTCATCATAGGCAGTATCCAACCTTTCCCGACCTTTAGTCATCAGATATCCTCTCTTGTCAAAATTATTGCAGTAAGGATAACTTGGTATCGGCATCGGGAGTTTCGCCTTGTACATGAGCTGAGCAAGTGCATTACACATGTAGTCCTGTCGGGCATCAAAATAACAATGCTCAAGGCGTTGGTACGTCTTCATGTACTCTGTATCCTGCAAACATAGCATGCTAGCCTGAGCTGGGTTTCCTTCATTTAGAGTAATTGTCTCTGGAGATCCGGGAGGTGGCCTTGTGTATTGCCCTCGGAGAACTGATTGCATTCTTTCATTTGTCTTCTTTGGGGACTCCTCCGCAACCTTGATATTCTTCTCTATCACCGTCACCGTGATATGATGACCTACCTGTGTAACTGTGTCTCCTCTCCTAATCTCCACACCAGCATTCTTGCATAGCTCAGTAATCAAAGTGGGGAACCAAAGGTGTTTTGCTTTTTCTTCTCCTACTTTCTTCCGGATGCTACTATGTATCAAATTGCCAACATTAAATTTAATGCCCTTTAGGATACCATAGATGAGGGCAATACGCTCAAAAGATACAACGTTTGCGTGCCTTGTTGGCACGATACCTGCATTAATAAATAGTAGCCACACTTTTGCCTCTCGAGATAAACACTGAGACCTCAATGCTTTTTTTGATTTTAAAACCCAATCCGGCTTCGTACCACCACAAACTATTGCAGCAATGTCATCCAATGGGGCCGTGATCGCTAATGCATCATAAGGAGTAATCTCATTGTCTTCCAACTCGAACATTTCATTTATTGCCTTTGGGGAATAATTGATCATGCGGCCACGAACTAAAACGTTATCCCCGTCGGAGAACCTAGTGTTAGCATAGAACTCGTAAACCCACTGATACACTGCCTCAGTTCGCGGGTGGCATAACATCTCCCAACCTAACTGATGAATTAGGTCCTCATAGGCTATTCTCCAACCTCTGAATTCCATTTTGAAACCCCGTTCATGTATAAACGGTATTGATTGTAGGGCATCACAGAGCTTATGTGCCTCATCGTTTATAAATCGGACATCACCCTTGTGAGCACACTCTTTCCCCCTTCCTCGTTTCCCTTTTCCTTTTGATGACATTTCTTCACCCACAAGAGAAGAACGAAAATAAATATAAACCCTAACAGATCGCAAACACCATAGTAAAAACAGAGCAAAATGGTTTCGGTACAGGAAACGGAAAAAATCGCGCCGGTTGTTACCTAAAGGATCGTGGTGAGGCGTGGGACACAGATACGCGGAAGATGGAGAACTGACGCATCCCTCAAAGTCGGTGATGGAAGATGACGCCGGGACGCCGATGATCGCCGCTCGCGAAGATGAACCTCCACTGCGCCGTGTTCGCTTCCGCCAAAAACCCCTTCAGTTTTTTTTTTCGCGTGCCCTAAATGTTAAATCGGGGCAGTGGTTTTTAATTGAATTCAGTATTGAGTGGTCGGTTCAACTGGACCGGTATCTGCCTGTCGTGTTTTAAAGGAAGAAGTCGACCGGTTCAACTGAACCGGAGCGCCATTTCAACTCTTGAGCTCCCACCGAGGCCAGCCGGTTGCAACGCCAGATTTCTTTGCGTTGCAACGCGGAAACAATTATGCAGGAATTTAACACTACCACCGAGCCTAGCCTGTTGCAACGCGCAGAATTTTTGCGTTGCAACCTAAAATCTAGAAAATTTTCTTTCTTAAAATTTTTATTATCAAGATCTACTTTGACATCTCGTCATCACCTATTGTCCTCCAAATGATAAAAACAAACATAAAACAAACTAAACAAACTAAAAATGATAGAAAAATAACAGAGATGGTGGGTTGCCTTCCACCTAGCGCCTTGTTTAGAACGTCCCGGCCGGACGCTTTCCCTATTTCATTTTCAATTGAAAGTTAGCACCATCGCCTCGCGCTGGTCACTACCTTCATAATATTCCTTCAACCTCTGTCCATTTACTTTAAACGTGGATCCGTCTCTCTCATTACAAATCGTGATAACTCCAAACGGATGTACCTCCTCCACACGAAAAGGTCCAGACCATCTTGACTTCAATTTTCCAGGGAATAATCTCACTCGTGAGTTATACAAGAGGACAAGTTGCCCTTTTTTGAACTCCTTTCTTCTCAACCTCAAATCATGCCATTTCTTCGTCCTTTCTTTGTACACCCTAGCATTTTCATACGCATTAGATCTGATCTCCTCCAGTTCGTTCAAATGAAAAAGTCTCTTCTTGCCCGCTTCTTGGAGATCAAAATTCAATTTTTTTATTGCCCAATATGCTTTGTGCTCCAATTCAACTGGAAGATGACATGATTTGCCGTAGATCATTTTATAGGGAGTTAGGCCTATCGAGGTTTTAAATGCTGTCATATATGCCCATAATGCCTCGTTTAGTTTTTGTGACCAATCCTTACGAGTTGCACTAACCGTTTTTTCTAGGATTGATTTTATCTCTCTATTAGAAACTTCAGCTAAACCATTTGTTTGAGGATGGTACGCAAGGGCGACTTTGTGAGTGACTCCATATTTTCGAAGCAGCGATTTAAATTGATTATTACAAAAATGTGTTCCACCGTCACTTATTATGGCCCTCGGTGTACCGAATCTAGAAAAAATATTAGCCTTAAGAAATTTTAGTACAACCTTAGCATCATTCTTCGGTGTGGCTATAGCTTCTATCCACTTCGAGACGTAATCCACAGCTAAAAGTATATAAAGATTTCCATTTGAGTTTACAAATGGACCCATGAAATCTATTCCCCACACATCGAAGATCTCCACCTCTAGAATATTAGTCATTGGCATGCTATCCCCTCGATTGATGTTACCCGTTCTTTGACATCTATCGCAACATTTTGCGAACCTATGAGCATCCTTAAATAGTGTTGGCCAATAGAAGCCAGCCTCTAGGACTTTTATTGCCGATCTCTCTCCCATAAAGTGTCCACCATAAGGTAAAGCATGACATTTCGCTAAGATACCTTGTACTTCTACCTCGGGGATGCATCTGCGGATCACTTGATCAGCACAAATCTTAAACAGATACGGATCATCCCAGATGTAAGATTTCACCTGGTGGAGAAACCTTTTTCTTCGTTGATAGTCCATGTCTGGGGGAAATACATTGCTCACTATGTAGTTCACAATGTCTGCATACCATGGCATACTCGCTTCAGATATTGCCAGCAACCTCTCATCAGGAAAATTCTCTCTAATCTCTATGTCCATATCTTTCTCACACTCATACTCCAGACGTGATAGGTGGTCCGCTACCGGATTCTCCGCTCCCTTACGATCCCTAATCTCTAAGTCGAACTCTTGCAAGAGGAGAACCCACCTAATCAGTCTAGGTTTAGCATCTTTTTTCTCCACTAAAAATCGAATTGTTGCATGGTCCGTATAAACAATCACCTTAGAAGCTACCAAGTAGGATCGAAATTTGTCAAAAGCGAAAACGACTGCTAATAACTCCTTCTCGGTAGTTGTGTAGTTTACTTGTGCATCAATCAATGTCTTGCTAGCATAGTAGATTGTGTGAAAGACCTTGTCACGCACTTGTCCTAAAACTGCGCCCACAGCAAAGTTGCTAGCATCGCACATAATGGTGAATGGTAAAGACCAATCGGGTGAAATAATAATAGGAGAAGAAATCAGACTTTGCTTCAAAGAATGAAAGGCGGCTAGACATTCCTCATCAAAGTTAAAATGTGAATCTTTTTCTAATAAATGACTTAGTGGCTTAGAGATTTTAGAAAAATCCTTAATGAAACGACGGTAGAAGCCGGCGTGTCCTAAAAAACTTCGCACTCCCTTAACATTAGTTGGTGGGGGCAATTTCTCTATAACCTCTGTCTTTGCACGATCTACTTCCAATCCCTTCCTTGACACCTTATGTCCTAAAACAATTCCTTCTTTAACCATAAAGTGACATTTTTCCCAATTTAGGATTAAATTGGTTTGAATGCACTTATCCAAAGCTTTCTTCAACACTTTCAAACATTCATCAAATGATCTCCCAAATACTGAAAAATCATCCATAAAAATCTCGATCCCCTCATCAATCAGATCAGTAAAAATAGCGATCATGCAGCGCTGGAATGTGCCAGGAGCGTTACACAATCCAAAGGGCATTTTCCTAAATGCAAATGTCCCAAAAGGACAGGTGAAGGTAGTCTTCTCCTGATCCTCAGGAGCTACCATAATTTGATTATACCCCGAGTAACCATCTAAGAAACAGAAATACTCATTTCCTGCTAACCTATCAAGAACCTGATCGAGAAATGGGAGTGGGAAATGATCTTTCCTAGTCGCTTTATTCAACTTTCGATAATCCATACAAATCCGCCACCCAGTTACCGTTCTGGTGGGGATCAACTCGTTTCTCTCATTCTTAACTACCGTAATGCCTCCCTTCTTGGGAACACATTGAACAGGACTTACCCACCGGCTGTCGGAGATAGGATAAATAATACCCGCATCCAACCATTTGATTATCTCCTTCTTGACCACTTCTTTCATTGGTGGGCTAAGTCTTCGTTGGTGTTCAACTGACTCTTTTGCTTCTTCTTCCAAAAAAATTTTGTGCATACAAATTGAGGGACTTATCCCTCTAATATCTGCAATGGTCCACCCCATTGCTCCTTTATACTCACGGAGGACCTCAAGCAATTTCTCTTCATTTTCCTTAACTAAAGATGCATCAATAATAACCGGTAGTGTGTTATCCTTACCTAGAAAAACATACTTTAAGTTTTCGGGTAGCGGTTTCAATTCAAGCGTAGGTGGCTCTAAGATAGAAGGCTTCATGATCTTAGACTCACTTGGTCTACTTATTAACTCAAACATGTTAGCATTTGGTATATGCTCATAAATACTTAAAGCTTCTACAGTTTCCGTTAAGTCTGAGTCCTCTTCTATTTCTTCATTTATTAACACACTCAGGATTTTACGCTCCCAATCATTCTCATCATACATCATACGTGTAGGTGCATTCACTCCCTCAATAGAAAAACACTCCTCCTTATCATCCGGAAATTTCATAGCCTTGAGGATGTTGAATGTTACATTCTCATCATTAACTCTCATCGTAAGCTCACCCTTCTGGACGTCAATGAGTGTTCGTCCGGTGGCTAAGAATGGTCGACCAAGAATGATGGGGACATCCTTGTCCTCATCCATATCAAGTACCACAAAATCGGCGGGGAAAATGAATTTATCCACCTTAACCAATACGTCCTCTACAATTCCCTTTGGAAATGCTAGAGACCTATCGGCCAACTGTAGAGTCAGAGATGTAGGTGTGATCTCCCCTAAACCAAACTTCTTATAGATAGATAATGGCATAAGGTTGATGCTCGCCCCAAGGTCACATAGAGCTCTCCCAACAAAGTTTAAACTGATAGAACAAGGAATTGTGAAGCTACCGGGATCCTTAAGTTTGGGTGGCAACTTCTTCTGCAATATAGCACTACACTCCTCAGTCAACGCCACTATCTCTTTATCAACAAACTTTCTTTTCTTTGCCAAGATATCCTTCATAAACTTGGCATAACTTGGCATTTGCTCAAGAGCCTCAACAAATGGGATATTTATAGTTAACTTTTTGAAAATCTCCATAAACTTTTGGAATTGTGTGTCAAGTTTGGATTTAACAAGTCTAGCCGGAAATGGGGGTGGTGGATAGACTACTTCTTTCTTTTGATTTAGTTTCTCTTTTTGTTTATCTCCCACCTCATTTTTCTCACCCAACTTGTCCTTCTCTAATATACTCAACTCACTTGGCTTCTTACTCGTCTCTTCTTCCCTAACTTTCTCTAGCAACCCCTCCGCACTTGGGATCTCTACACCACTCCTTAGTGCAATAGCCTTGCAATGGTTATTATAATTATCTTTTGTTGGATTGTCTGTGGTATCAGAAGGTAGAGTTCCAATGGGCCTTTGACTTAATGAATTTGCAAGTTGACCCATAGTAGTTTCTAGCGATCTTAACGTTGATTCTATTCCTACCATTTTTGAGTCATACTTTTTGAACATGCCTAGGATAAACTCATCAGTCACCTTCCTTTGGTTTACTTGTTGGGGTTGAGAGTTATTATTGATAGGTAGTTGATTCATATTTTGATTAAAACCTTGTGGTTGATTCATCCCTTGATTATTCTTCCAGGAAAAATTTGGATGATTTCGCCACTCGGGGTGATAATGATTGGCAAATCCTGGCGGAATTTGTCTTGGTTGCCCTCCCACATAATTTGCTTCTTCAGTTATTTGATTTAGTTGTTCAACTGTGAGCGGGGCACTAGTTGTAGGGGTTGAGAGTGAATCTAATCTTTTGTTAATTAAATTAAACTGCGATGCCATCTGAGCGGCCAAAGAAGTGATTTGGTCCACCTGATGGACTCCCGCTAGATTACTATTAGTTTGCCTCTCATATGCTTGATAATTATTAGATGTTAAGTCTTCTAAAATAGCATACGCGTCTTCAGGATACTTTTTCATTAATGAGCCCCCAGCGGCTCCATCGACTAAAATCATGGTTGCAGTTTGCAGCCCATTGTAAAATGTGGACACTTGCTGGTGCTGGTGCAACCCATGATGAGGACATTTTCTCAACATCTCTTTAAAACGCTCTCATGTGTCGTAAAGAGTTTCCCCGTTACCTTGTAAAAATGTTGTAATATCCCTTTTTAGTTTTGCAGTCTTAGAGGGAGGAAAATATTTGTTCAGGAATCTATCGACTAGTTCGTCCCATGTGGTGATACACTCATGTGGTAACGAGTCTAACCAATCCTTAGCTCTACCCTCTAAGGAGAACGGAAATGCTCTCAACAGGATTGCATCTTCCGATGCTCCATTGAACTTAAACATATCGCAAATTGCTAAGAAGGTTCGTAAGTGGGAATTTGCATCTTCATGACCTAGACCCCCAAACTTATTGTTTTGCACTTGTTGCATAATTAGTGGGTCCATTTTAAAATTATTAGCAGCAATTGCTGGTCGAGCAATGCTGAAGTGCAAACCTCCCCTTAGAGGTGTGTTATAATCGTGACAAGTCATACGTGGTGGTGCTGGCGGTTGGGCATTTTGATCAACCTGACCATCGTTATTATTAGCATTATTTGGCTCCGGATCATTCATCGCAGGATGAATAATGTTAACGGTCCTAAAGTCTCTCCTGTTTCGTCTACAGGTACGCTCAATTTCAGAATTCAACGGCAATAGTTCTACTTGCCTATATCTGGACATACACCGACCAGTATTCAAATAGAAAAATAAATTAAAACAAATAACACGAACAAACAAATGCTTGATCTCTAAGTACTAAGGTTTCACAAATATTGTGAGAAATAAAACACTAAATTAGCGCGCCTCCCCGGCAACGGCGCCAAAAACTTGATACGCCCGTGAGAGGTGTATATAAATACGCAAGTGCACGTGCCGTACAAGTAATAAAATGATGAGAAAGTGATCGTTCCCACGAGGAAGTGCTTAACTTAGTGCTCACAAATATTAATCCCGCCTTTTCTCTAAATTCAAGCAAATAATAATGATTGATAAAGAAACTTAAATAGTTCGAAAGCAAACAACTACAATTCTAGTTACGGTTACTTAAATTACTTTTACTTCACTTGGAAAGATAGTCTCACATGTGATTTTCCCTTGCTATGATGATAACTACTAAAAATGATAATTCATGAAGTATGAACAATGATCTTGCAACGATTCTAAAATGGATAACTTTATCTCTCGATCACCATTATCCATTTATCCCAAATCCTCTAGTCGTCTCCAACTTAGATGAAATTAGAATAACAAAAAGCGCTAGAATCACGGTTGCTAATTTAAGAGGAGATCTCTCTCTCTCTCTTGGAATTATATTAAGATTTATGATACACTTTCAACGCTCCTCTCTCGAATCTCGCGATGAAGTATAAATACGGAAGTTTGGTTAAAAACTACACGACTCCTCTCTCGAATATCGCCGTGCGAATAAACGTTCATCTAGCCCGACTCATCTCTCGAATTTTTGCCAAGCACTTTAAAGATGAAACTTAAACCAAAATCCCAAGAATAGATCATAAATTTAATAAAGATCAACATCAATACATTCACAAATTATAAATGAAAATCAAGTCATCATCACAACTAAGGTACTTCACACATGCAAGACTTAGAAAATTAGTTCATGGAGGAAGAGAAGTGTAGCAAATCAAAGTAGATCTTACTAGACATGATTAAGGAAATCAAAAATGCTGTAGGAATGTTTCTAGACTCATATCTTCCTCCTTGGTGATGATCCACGCCTTCTTTCTCCAAGCCCTAGCCGAAATCTCCAAGAGGAAGAAGACCTCCAAAAGTTCCTTCCTTTATTTCCAAGTTCTCCCTCACAATAATCATCATTTTCCCCCTCATTTTCGTGCTCATAACTTCCCTTCCAAATCTGAAGGGATGCCTCCTTTGGAATTACACATAGGCGCCTCTTTTAAAATTCAAAAATCTGAATTTCCGTCGCCACGTTGCAACTTGCAAATTTCTGGCGTTGCAACTTATTTTCTGCATCAGCAATAAATGTTCCATTGCCTCCCCAACTTGAATTCTTTGACCAATCTTTGATAGAAAACCATGGAAAATGACCGTAATTAGTCCAATATTGATTAATAAGATATTTAAACATATTTACTATAATTGGGGATTATTTTCCTCTTTTTAATGAAAATTAGAATAAAATAAGTAGGGAAATAACTTCCTTTTGGGAAGTTATCATGTTCTCCTAATACCAAGTCTCTGCACTGACGGTCGAGATCAGCTCCCCCCTTGCATGTTGGTCGAGTTACCCTCCGACCGCATTTCTCGTCCGACTGAAGAGATTACCAGGGGAGAGTCTGGAAGCCGACATTCCAACTTGGGAAAGGGTAGGACAGATTCGACCGACCGAAGGAGGGAAACATTCAGCCCCCAAGTAGGATGGAGACTTCGGGATGTTGTGATCCCTTGGAAGGTGTTCCATCGGAACCTCCCCGACAGTCATTCCCTACTGTGTCGACCTCTTCAACAGCATCAACCTGAAGGTATAAAATGAGGTTCTAGAAAAGCATATCTCAAGGATCCTTCTTCATATGCAGGTGCGAGTAGGAAGATGCGAGTATGAGGGCGCGAGTATGTATGGCCGAGCACCTACCCAGCGAGTAAGGTACGATCGTCGTCCGCAGCATCCTATCCCGTCTATGCTTAGTCGCCTAGCAAGCACTCAACCTCGTCTCGAGCCTAAGAGCCTACTCGGCATGATCACTAAAAGAAGAAAAGCAAAAGGCGACTACAAAAGGCGAGCAAAACAATTTTATTCATTTACTTTCATAAGTACATATACAAAAATGATTGTACAGATATGCAAAAAGAAGACAGGCGACTATGCATCATCGCCACCATCCTCGCCGTCAGGATCGACATCTTCGCCATCATCACCCTCGTCCTCAGAATCGTCATCTCCGGAATCGGTGGATGAGGATGGAAGATCTCGCATGGGGGAATTGGACTCTTCGGCGAGTAGTGTCGGGATGATGTCCATGACAGTCAGGTTCATTGCCTCCGGCTTCAAAAGGCCATCGGCCTTCAGACTGCTTAGGACCACCTTCCCGGTTGCTCGCGCGATCTCCCGACGAATATGCGCCATATCGTCGCCGACTATCCGGATCTGCTTGCCAACCCTGGAGGGAACCGCCGACGAAGGCTGTTGCTCGGCAGGCCGAGTTTCCAACTCGGCGATTCGCACTTGGGCGGCCTCCAAGGTTTGTCGAGTATCCTCCAGCTCCTTCTCCAGCTGGGACACTTTCTTCGCCATTTCCAGCTCGGCAGCCTGTACAGATGAAGACAGCGGTTAGCAAACATCCATCGGCACAAAAGGCGACTATCTCAGAGACCAGAAAGGCGATGAGCGAGTACCTCCTGGTCTTTCCACTTGGCGGCCTCCAGCCCCATGGTGATGAGCTTCTTGCTCTGCACCTTGATCATCTGCTCATATTCAAGCAGTTTCCTCGTCGTCGCATGCCCAAGCTCGGCAGCTCGCAGGTTGGCTCGCGAGCTCTGATGGGCGAGATACTCGGCCGAGACGTCTTGCAAGGATTCGGCGTCTGCGCGACCATAAAGGGCGAACGACACGTTGAACGCCTCGCCCGCATCCTCCCAATCCTCCGAACAGGCGGGGAGGTTGGTGCTCAACGTCACTTCATGGGCTCGCTCAGCCCAGGACACCAGAGGGCGACCATAGGCATCCTCGCTGCCCACACCTTCGCCGAAGAGCGGATGGCCGCTGGGCTCGCCAGCCTCCGAACGATGTGCCATCGCTTTCAGGTCCCTCTTGGCGACCTCCTTCTTCCTCACAGTCTCGGCGGACTTCCCCCTGACCTTCCTCTTCTTCGAGGGCCCAGCATCGTCGCCAGCGACCTCCTGATCATCGCCGCCGGGCGACAAATCAACCAAAGCAGGAGCCCCCGCCTTTGGCACCAAGGGAAGAAGCTCGCTCGGTAAGGAGCGAACAGCTGCACCCAGACAAAGAAAAGAGCGTTAGGCACCGACTGAAGACAAGTGGCGAGCATGACCAAGTACTCGCTTAGACGACTACCTTCACCAGGGGACACCTCGGCAAGCTCATCTACTCGCTTCCTCCAGAGGACGACATCTAGACGGCGACCTCGAAAGCTGTAGAGTATCTTCTCCCGGCTCTCCTCCAGATAAGGGGCAGCGAAGGCACTCTCTGCCGGCTGGAAGGATGAAGTCGGCACGACGCCAACGTCACCCTTGATGACGACTATACGCTCTGTCCAGCGATGGTTCTTGTTCGCCGTGCCGACCAACGTGCAGACATGACTGCACAAGAAGACGACGCCTTCGCCAGTGGCGCCGAAGTGGAATACTCGCCGGAAGACAGAGAGATCAAAGGCGATCCCCTGCTCGCGCAGGTAGCAGAGGAACCCCACGATCATCGCCACTCCGTTCGGGTTGATTTGCGCCGGGACTATCCCGTGGTAGCGGAGGATCTGGCAAACCTCCGACCACAAGGGTAGTCGCAGGCCGACTTCAAAATGGCGGATGGGGAAGATCAGCTCGGTCGCCGAGAAGGAGTTCAGGCGTTCATCCTCGCGAGGAAGCCTGGCGACATACCCCCGGCGACAAATATTTTGCAGAGAACTCCTTCAGATCGCTCGGCCGAGTAATCGGCTTCTTGAAAGAAGTCGCCTCGAAGTTCTTCGCATGACTTGCACGGCGAATAGCTGCCTCGTCAGCCATTCAGGAAGGGAAGGATTGAAGAAGCGAGTATCGAAGATGCGAGGAGAGGAGCAATCGTGAGATGGTCGTTGGAAAGAAAGGGAAGATCGCCAAAAGCGTAATAAATACGTACCCACCCCCCCCCCCCTATTTATAGTACTCGACGAAGCTTGGCTTGCCGCGTACGCCACCGCGAGTCGAGTCGGGGGTGGCGAGTATCGAGGAAAGTCGCCAAAACCCAGGGTGCACGTCAAATCACCGGTGTCGAACGAGCGAGTACCTGCATCAAATTACTAGGGTACTCGCCATACCAACACAACATTCAACAACTACTCGCATGAAAGAAAACGAAAAAGAACATCAAGACATCGCAGAAAACAAGAAAGGCAACAAGGGCGATATCCATACTCGCCAAATAGCAAATTACTTAAAGAAGTCAATTATTTCAGAATTACAAGCATTTGCCAAAAGGCTACATGCGACTATAAAAAGAAGGAGGGGCAGGATCCTAGGGGTTCGGCTGAGCGTCAGGAAGCTGCGGTTGTCGCCCAACCCAGCCCATACTGCGAGCTCGCTTGAAATGCTCAAAGGCCACGGACATCGCATCCTCGCCTTGTCGCAGTTGCTCCTCCATCCTCGTCAGGCGACCAACGGAGCCCGTGCTCGCACGCATCCCCACCAGCTCGTCGTGATGCAACTGCCGGCGATGCTCCATCCTGCCAACCCGGCGCTCTAGATCGCCGACATCCTGAAGGCGGGATTCTACACTAGCCAGGCGAGTATCGAACTCCTCCAGCCGTGATGCTCGCACCTCCAGCTCGGTCAGACGACGCTGAGAGTCGGCAGCCGCCAAGAGCTCCACTCGCGCTTCCACTGCGGTCAGACGCCGATGGGACTCGCTGATCGCCAGACGTTCCAACTTCGCCTCCAAGTCCAGGATGGCGCGAGTAGCCCTCTCCTGATACTCGCGGGAGGGAAGCCCGACCCCGTCAATAAGAGCCCCGATAGGAGTGTGAGCGCGAGCTGCAGAAGACATAAAGACGAAGCCTTAGTGACGAGTAGCGGGAAGACCCTTCTTTGAAGATATTCGGAAAGATAGCGACTCCATTTACCAGGCCGATGAGCATCATTCCGCAAGTCGCGGCGAGGACTCCAAGATGGTCGGCGAGGAGAGCTCCTTCCCCGATGCGGGGACAGACTGCGACGAGCACCATCTCGCCGGTTTGAGTGCGACCCGCCGATGTGCTCCCTGCTGGAAGGTGCATCACCCCGACCGCGACCATCCACTGGTCGCCCTCCCCCTCTGGGAGCGAAGAAGCCGGAAGACCCCGCCACCCCGCCTCGGCGCGAGGATTCAGCCGGATGAGTGGTGGGAGCCGAGGAAGACAGAAGGCGGCGATCATCCTGCATATCGGTAGGAGGAGGGAACGGAGGAGGTGGAGGAAGTTGGTCCGCGGGCAGTTGCGGGCTGCTCGCCACCTCTGGTTGCTGCAAAGGCGGTGGCGGCGGAGGAGGATTACTCGCTGAAGGAGCCCTCTGCTCGCTCATCGGCCTCTTATCCACCGCAGAGCTATGAAGGATCCGCACTGATCCGCCCCGGCGAGTTCCTCCCCCAGAGCTCTAGAAGAAGCCTTGTACAGAGCGTAGGGGGTCCTGTGCGAGATCATAGGCGATGATCGCAGAGGAATGGCGCTCAAAGGCTCCTCCCGAGCATCGACGAGCAGCGGATCTGCGAGATAACATAGAAAACGTCAGACAGACGGGCGACTAAAGCTTAAAAAGTGGCGAGAAGGTAGCTCTCACTTCGCGCAGGAAGAACTTCAGTTTGATCTTCAGCCGAGATTCCCACAGTACTCTCCTCAGGAGCTACATTCGACAAAGGAGGATCAGGAACAGGCGAGCCACCCGACTGACCGAGACCCAAGTCGGCGAGTACCTGCTGGGTAGTGCCGACCTGAGAATCAGCGACATTCTCGGAGGCGTCCGCATTCTTCTTCTTCTTGTTCTTCTTCTCCTTCTTCCTCTCAAGACGCTTCCTCTTCTTAGAAGCGAGAAAGTCCTCGAGCTCGGCGTCGCGAGCAGGCTTCCGCAAAGGTGGCAGCAGACTTGCAAGCTCGGCCAAATCAGCGGCAGCTTCCTCGGCAATACTACGCGACATCTTGAAAGCGAGATCAAAAAAGCCTTGCCATCAGAGACCCCTCCCCCTCTATATATAGGGCCAGAGCGTCAAACCAGCGGGATGCCGACTATCCACCAATACTCGCCAGAAAGACAGCTCGTCGAATCAGGATTGGATGATTCTTTCCAAGCAACTACGTTACTCGCAAAGAGCGGGGATTGTGTACAACCCTCATTCTCCGAGGGTAGGACCCACCCTAGGCCACGTAGACAGAGGTCAAAGTCAAAGAGTCAACACGGCAGTCAAGCATAGGAGCAGAAGACAGCCTAGGCGAGTAGGGGTGCGCTCGTGCGAGTAGCCTGGATACTCGCCAAAAGGTGGCGACCATAGGTGATACTCGCCCATTTGCCCGGGGAGATCGCCTCAATGTCGCTAGTCGCCGGGCAGGGGCTGGGCTATAAACCCCCTACCCCTTGGTTTTCCTATAAATAGAACCCCAGGGGTACTTGGATTGGCACCTGGACTTGAGCTTTCGAAACCCTGCTCTTGCATTCTGGAACCTGTCAAACTTGGCCTCTACTCTCGGTACTAGCCAAGTCGGTGCCTTCCTTGTACCCTGCTCGGCCATTTTTGGTCTTGGAGGGGAAGTTTCTTCGGAGCTTCTGGGTACGTGGTGGGACCTCCCTGCCGCAGCGCCTGGGGTCTTGTTCGTTGCTCTTCTAGCCCCGTAGTAGTCGCCAGCCAAGTCATCTCATTGGGCTGCTAGGCGAGTAGCCTCCGGCTGCATCGGTCCGAATCTTGAGGTCAGGATTTTCCTGGCGTCAACACTATGTGCTCATCATTCTGGTGACCTTCACTTGGTTGCTTCCTTTTGAGCTTCTTTGCGAAAAACCTTAAGTTGTCTTAATTGGACAAGGCGTTCAATCTCTTTTTTCAATCTGGTATATTGCCCCGTATGGTGCCCCAGGCTCTTATGAAAATCACAAAACTGGGATTGATCTCCTCTTTGTTGGGAGAGTGCTTTGGGCCAGTTGACGATCTTGTTGTTGTAGATTACAGACGGGATATGCTCGCTGGATACGTTTAACGAGGTGTAAACCCGAGAGCTTTGGTTTGCCGAGCATCGGGAGCAGACTGCTTGGTTCTGGTTGGGTCGTTCGGCCTTCACGAACTGTTGTTGCTGTCCCTTTCTTTTTTGACTCGTAACTTTAAGTTGTTGTGTGTCCGCTGATGCCGGGAAATTAGTTTATTCCGCTGATGTGGGAGCTGCGCGGCCCTCCTGCGTTGACCCAAGCAAGCCCGATTGTGGAAGCATTGAGACCACAAATTGAATCTCTGAGGATTTTCCTTTTCCGAGCCATGCGGCCGGCCATGGAAATGTCATGATGAAGGGTGTCGAGTAGGAGGCACCCGAATATTGCGTCGTAGGGCGAGTCTGCTTCTGCAATGATGAACTGGACGTCATACTGGACCGATTCCGGGAGCATTCCTACTTGGATGGGGAGGACGATGACTCTTATGGTGCGTATTATTGTTCCGTCTGAGAGTTCTGCGTCGCTGGCTCTGAGCTTGAGGTTCCCGCCGAGGAGTTTGAGCAGCATCACGGTTGCCTTGAACAAGATGTTGAACGAGATGCGATGGCTTATCAGCGCACTTCTTAATTCACGGGCTGGATTGTCGATGCTTGCGTGCAAGTTGAAATCCAACCCTTTGCAGAGATGCTTTTGGTGGAAACTTGTGGCGACATCTTCTTGCTGCTTGCCATGATGAGCTTGTCTCGGGTGGGGATATCCATTCGCCTCGAGCTCTTCCCACGCTCGTTCATCTTCTCGGATTCTCTGCGCGCAGTCCTCGTGCCATTCAACGAACAGCTGGGACAGCTCAGTGAAGTTGTGGATGGTTCCTTCAGGAAGAGATCGATACCAGTTGAGAGCGCAGTGTTTCCGTGAAGATCTTGCAACTGATTTGGTCAGGGAGCCCGAATGTCTCCCTTGCAGCCAAGAAGCAGTTAACGTGTTCGTACTGATTCTCTGTTCCGTGGAACTCCCTACAACGTGGGAGTTTAAACCACGATGGGACTGGATACGTCAAGATTGATTTTGACAGGGGGGATCGCCCTCGCTGGAGAGAGACGTCATTCGAATCCTGCTCTTCCGTTGGAGGAGCCTGCTCTTCCGTTGGAGGAGCCTGCTTGCTTATTGTGCCGAGACACTTGGGTAGGATGGGCACAGAGGTGAGCGTTTTCTCCCCTGAGCCTGCGGGGGTGGAAGAACTGTACGCATCTGAAAGTGCCTGGTGAATGTCCATTCTTACCCGCTCCAAATACTGCGACGATGCGGGTGTTGTTATTAGGAAGCCTTTGCGGAGTATTTGGGAAATTCGGTTCCCACAGACGGCGTCAAACTGTTGCCGGTCACTCAACGCTCTTCCAAACCGGACGAATTGAACCGTCTTAGCCCGAGAGTGGGCCGAGTGCGCAAACAGTCACAGAGAGAACATACAGGTGGCAAGAGAACATTTTTAGCGTGGAAAACCCGGAAAGGGTGAGAAACCATGTGGCCGGATCTGTGCCAGCCAAATTTCACTAAGTGTTCGAGTGTTACAAGTAAAGTTGCGAGAACTGAGAGCGACAGGCCGCTTCTCGTTACAATTGCAGTTGAAGAAAAGTCTCTAAGGGTGACAGGTCACCTCTCATAAAACACTTAGTATTTTGTTGTCGTAGGAGATCTTTAGGGTCCGAAGAAGATCTTCAAGTGACGAATGAGATCTTCGAATCACGAAGGAGATCTTCGAACTCTGAAGGAGATCTTCGAACCGCGAAAGAGATCTCTGAAGGAATTCTTCAAGGATCTCTCTCGGATGCAAAGTGTCAGATCCCCTCAAATGAGGGTTCAGGGTCCCTTTTATAGATTTGGTCGGGGGCGACCCGATAATTCGTCGTTGTAACCACCGTAACCACCTGACGGGTCGATCTCGACCGTTGATCGAGAGCACATGGATCGCCACTTTCTGAATATGACGATTTCGCCCCCTGGTCAGTTCAGGCACTTCGGGTAGTTCAGGCAGCTTCCTTGACAATTTTCGATTGCAATGTGTGAATCATGTAATCTTAAGAAGGAAAGTGGAGTTAGCAACTGCGCGTACTACGAACTTCGCAACGTTCAAGTGTGCGCGGATCAAAGACATGCTATGGATTTAGCGGCGTTAAACGTGTGTCGAGCATTAAACGGGAGCGCCGTGAAGAGCGATCGGGGCCGCGCAAGGATGACGCAAAAGAAGGTGCGGACGCGCCGCAAGGTGAGGGGGAGCGTCGGTATCGCACATGCGTGAGTGCCGGCGCGCGGCTGCGCGCTGGATACCGTACACGGGTGCGCGAGGGGTACCGCGCGCGGTTGCGCGGTACTGAGCATGCCGCGCGGGGCGGCACGCGGTTGCGCGCGGTACCGCGCGTGCTGCGCGCAGTACCGCTGTGCCGCGCGCGCGGCTGCGTGCGCGCGATACCGCGCATGTCGCGCACGGTACCGCTGCCTGCGGTCGTGCGTGGTACCGCGCGCGGTACCGCACGCGGTAGCGCGCGGAGCTGCTGCTGTGCGAGCGGTTGCGTGGGCGGTGTTGCTACGATGATAGTGGATTTTTTGTTGAATTTTTTGGGTCTGCTATCGATCAAGAGAATCAACAATGGATAAAGAAGGTTTTATATCTCAACTAGGCAATCAATTACAAATACACACGGCTGAAAACAAGTTGCATCCAACTTGAATCACAACAGCCTAAAGAAAGTAAGACTTTGGTCACGGACAAGGTCCGCTTCTCCTCCTGAGCACACTAGGATGGTGATACTCGCTCCAATACTCGCTCCTCGCCACAGAAGCTCGCTTCTCGCTGTCGCCGGGCGATATTGACTGTCGCCTGGGCGATAGCTCGGATCCTCGCAAGCTCGTTGCTCGCACTCCAGATACTCGCAAGCTCGCTGCTCGCACTCCAGGATACTCGCACGCTCGTCGCGCGCGCTTCCTCTCCTTCTCGCTGTCGCCGGGCGATATCACTGTCGCCGGGCGATATCACTGTCGCCGGGCGATATCTCCTCTACTCGCTACTCGCTCAAGGAGCTCGCCGAACTCGCTCCAAGTCCGATGCTCACCTGCCGAACTTACTCCAAGTCCGATGCTCGCCGGGTAACACTATGGTATCTCTAACTCGCTCAGAGTTGATGATACTCGCCACTTCTGATGACTATACTCGTCACTCTCAGAGTATATACTCGTCACTGTCAGAAGGTGTCATCTTTAGGGGGGGGGTACCCCTCTATTTATAGGCAAACTCAAGGGGGGCGAGTAGGAGCAACCGTCGGGCGAGATCGCCGATACTCGCACGCTGTCGCCGATACTCGCACGCTGTCGCCGATACTCGCACGCTGTCGCCGATACTCGCACGCTGTCGCCGGCGATAGCCACTGTCGCCGGGCGACAGCTCACTTCAAAAAACTAACATTTTTCCCCTCCTTCTCACTCATGATCCCACCATCTTAGTGGGGAGTAAGGTTTTTGACTAAACGCAACCCGAATTTCTCTATATAATAAATGAGAACCCATCAAATCTAAAGAGTTTTATAAACAGCTTTCTCCAGCCTCACTGCTCAACCATGGACTCGTTTACTAAACAGAGCTTATTTTTATCTCTTCAGTTGCTATGGTCAATACAACTCTCTAATTCCTAGCTTGCTCTCAGACATTTAAGCTTCCTTCTTCTATATTTTTCACCAAAAATAAACCTATTCTAATTCTATGAAATTTCCCTTCAAAATTCATACCTTGTAGCCCAAAATAACTCACTTTTTTCTCTTCGCCTTTATATTTTGCGCTATTTAGTAACTGTGTTTCTGCTTAACAAGCACTTGACATATTAGTAAAGCGAATTAATTAAATTTATGTTGTTGGAAGCAGGACGTTCCCAATAAGCTCAGGGGATTTGTGATTTTTGACTGTGACGCTATTAGTAATTTTACTTTGGCTTCGTTTGGCGCGGCTTATTTGCTTCGGTGAGTTTGCTCAAAAACGTTATTATCATAGAATGTATGTTTGGCAAGACAAAGGTTATGACCGCTATAAAGAAAATAAACTAGTTTTGAGCATAAAATGCATGGATCTTTTTTAGGCGAGGTTTGACGTTCACGAACGACGGTTCATGACCACGGCGTTCACGACCGCCACCACCGTGCCAAACGAAGCCTAATCACAACCTACATCAACTTTTAACCTACATCAACTTTTAACCTACATCAACTTTTACTGTTGATGTTGGGACGTTCGTCGTTATATTAGTTGCCTTCTTCCTCCTACACTGCGAACAATATCTCTTAAATATGCTTTCTTCCCTTCTCCGAATGTATCATTTTTTTTTTGCTATGAAATTGACTCCCAAAATTAAAATTAATCTTAAATTGATTTTATCTGAGTTTATTTGGAGAATTGAATGATCTGAGGATAGCCCTAAAACCTACTTTTAATTTTGTGTAATTTAATTTAGAGTATTGAATAATTCAAACATAACTTTGAATTTGTGTATCTTTATTTATTGTTTAGTATTATTTAAGTCACTAGGGATTTTGCATGGCCTAAACCCATTTTTTATTTTGTATAATTTTGTTTAAGATTTTGAATGGCTTAAACTTACCTGAAGGGTACGACATCACTTTATATTTAGTGCTTATTGGACTGTAATTACTTAAGTGGCACAACATCAAGCTCAAATACTATAATTTTGACAAATGAGGATATTATAATCCTAAAGTAGGTCAAGACATACTATTCTAAAATTATTTGGGGACTTTACCAAATTTAGCTTTGCCAAGTTTAACATGATTTTATATATGGGGACTTGGGCTTCGTTTGGCGCGGCTTATTTGCTCTTGTGAGTTTGGTCAAAAACGGCATTATCATAGAATGTATGTTTGACAAGACAAAGGTTATAAAGAAAGTAAACTAGTTTTGAGCATAAGATGCATGAATATTTTTAGGTGAGGTCAGGCGTTCACGAACGACGGTTCATGAGCACGGCGTTCACGACCGCCACCACCACGCCAAACAAAGCCTCAGTCGATTATCAACGGAGGAAGATTCATACCATCTTTGAAGTCCGTAGAGATATTTACGGAATTTATAGGAATATTGTAATCAATATTCCTAGCTAGAAAGCCAATAATATTGTTGTAATCAAATAAAAATTTGTGACTTCTTGTTCACAAGAGCATATGTATTTTCTCTTTGTTAGTTTATAGGAAAATCTCGATGAACTCTTTTTTTTTTTGCTTGAACTTTGTGTATATTTAATTGACCGTTAGATTAAGATGATACATTATACTGGTTTGAGAGACTTTAGTTAAACTTTAGTAATAAGAAATATATGCTCTCAACTAATCATAAAATCTTGTTCTTGTCTTAAATTAATTTTTCATATATGATCGTTAGATTTATAATTACTCTCGGAGATGTTGTTTCAAAGCAGGAACAAGGTTGTAAGCATGTCTAAAATCGAATTATTATTATTATTCATGTTTTAAAGTCAATATACGAATTACCTCCTCTTTCAAAACCTAATTCGAGACAAATCGAGGGAAAGCTAATCATTGTAGGAGTGGAACGGAACCGTAGAATTTGGCAACCGCGCTTCACCTTTGGGGGAAACCGCGATAACGGCTTAATGACTTTCTCCGGGCCCCGCAATTGAGGAAATAAAGCCTTGCTTAAAGAATGTACAACAATGTTGAAATATATTGATTTGATGAAAAAAAAATGCAAATATCAAAGATCTATAGAAGGAGAGGGTGATGAGGGAAGAATCATGGGCCCACATGTAGTGGATTGGGGAACAACATGGATCTTAGTTGTGTAGTGCTTAGCTGGAGCATCATTATTAATTCCTCATGTAATCAACATTATTATTGTAATTGAAGCTCTCCTTAGATGAATTTGTTAATGTATATTTGGACTAATAACAATGTTCGGAGGCTAAACGGGTCGGTCGAGTACACGGATACCCGATACCCGTAGACAGTCCTAGGGTTTTCCTATATATACCCCGCTAGGGGCAACGGGGAGTTCATTCCACTTTGACGGACCTCCGGATGCTTCGAGCAACTCCTTCTCAATCTCGAATCCTCCCCTAGGGTTTCGCTCGTCCGCCCGTCCGATTCCTGCGCTCGCGTGAAGAAGGAGGTCGCGATCTGCCGCTGCCGCTCGCCGTTCGCCAAGCTGCTCTTCTTCCCGTCGCTCGCAAGCAGGAAGATCGGGATCTGCGCAATAGAAGGAGATCGATGTTCCCTCTTGACGTCGCCGTTCGCTGGACTTCCTCCATGCCGAAGTCGTCGCCGCTCGTTCGTGTGCCTCTCGTCGCCGCTCGCGACAAGGAAGGAGAAGGTAGCTTCGGTCGCTCCTCGCCGCCGAATCCCTCGTTCGCTGCTGCTACTCCTTGCGCCGCTGTTGGTTCGCTCCCGCCGCCGTCTCTGAAGGAGTTCTCGCGGTTCTGCCGCCGTTCTCCAGTCCTCGCGTGGAGCCGTCTCCGGCATCGCCTGAAGGAGATCTCCTCCTCGTTTTCGTTTTCGTGAAGGAGATCTAGCGCTGCTGCCGCTCGCGCGTAGGAGATCTCCTCTGCAGATCGCCGTCGCCGGATCAAGACGTCGTCGCCGCTGTCGCCAACGTGTGCTGCAGAGAAGTCTTAGCCTCCAGATCCCCCCCCCCCCCAGCCGCCGCCATCAGCCTGCTCCCGCCGCCGCCATCTCCAATCTAGAGGAAGTGCTGCCCTAGGCGCTACCGTCAGCGCTACCTGTTAGCGCCTGGCGCTAGCAGCCGAACAGGCTACCGCCCAGGCTACCGTCGGCGCTAGCGACAGAGCCTTTACTCCTCTGTTTGGTGGCTTGTTCTCGTCTGTCGGGCGCACAATGATGAAGAGGAACAACTTTTCGTCCCCCGTTCCGATGATTAAGCTGGAGAAGTTCACGACGACTGAGTTCAACGACTGGAAGTTGAATACTCAGTTCGGGATAAAGTACCTGAACGTGTTCTACACGGTTCAGTCTGATCGTGCTGGGGTCATCAGGACTGATGACGAAGCTCAGTGGGTTTCTGATGAAGACTTCTGTCGTGACTACCTACTGAACTGCATGCCTGTCTTCCAATCTGGCGAAGGCATACATGAAGATGAAGACAATGGAGGAGATCTGGGATGCATTGCAGGAGCACTTCAGAGAGGAGGAGGATCTGTCCAAGGCGCACCTAGTGGACAAGTTCCACTCTTTCACCTTCAACGAGGAGAAAGTCATTCTCCCTCAGGTATCAGATTTTGAAGTTTTAGTAGATTCTCTGCATAGCGAAAATATCTCGTTGCCAGATAGCTTTGTTGCTGGCACAATTGTGTATAAATTGCCTTCCACGTGGTACAATTTCAAAATTGAAATGTACCGCAAGAAGATGCAGGTGAGTTTAAACGAACTCAAGCGTTTTATACGCATTGAGGACGAGAACAGGATTCGACGCGCACTAGAAGTTGTTAGCAAGCAGAAGACCGCTGCTAACATGATTACAAACTCTAAGCGCGTGCCGAACCCCCGGAAGTCAAAACCCAACCCTAGCAGCTCCCAGGTTGCAGGCCCCAGTAAACAAATTAAAAAGTGTAAGGGCAAGTGCTTTAACTGCAACAAGTGGGGACACAGTGCATCTGATTGCAGGCTTCCTCGCAAGGAAAGGGGCAAAGCACCACAAGAAGGCAACCATGCTAATATGGTTAGCCTAACTGAGCCATCCAACTTTGTCGTCATGGTTGGAAATGAGAAGGCCAGTACTGAGTGATACCTTGACTCTGGGGCAACGTGACATGTGTGCAACAACTCTACTCTGATGACAGGTCTTACTGATGCAAGAGAATCTGTGACCGTTGCCAACGGTGAGACAGCTGACGTGTTGAAGGTGGGGAACGCAACTTTGCTGCTATCCTCAGGTAAGACTTTAACTTTAAAGAATGTTAAGTTTATTCCTTCATTAGCTGCTAACTTAGTGTCTATTAGCTTACTTTGTGATGCTGGTATGTCTTTTATTTTCTGTAGCGGTAGAGTAACACTGTCAGTTAACTCACACTATTTTGGATGTGCCTACATCCAAAATAGGATGTACAGAATTAGTCTAGCAAACAAAATAGTTCAACAAGTTCAAACAAACTTAATTAGCCCTAAGACTCTACATGAGAGACTAGGACACGTAAACTATAGGAAAATGTTCCAAATTGCTAGAACTCACCAGATAGCTTTAGACACTACAGTCAAAACTGATAAATGTGAAGTGTGTGCTCAGACTAAGATCACTAGGAAACCTTTTAGTGCGGTTACTAGGAGCACAACACCCTTAGAACTGATACATTCCGACATAAGTTACTTCAAAAGTTTTGTCACTAAAGGAGGCAGGAAGTATTTGATCACCTTCATAGATGATTGTTCTAGGTTTTGGCACATTTATCTCCTAAAAACTAAAGATGAAGCGTTTGGAAAATTTTGTATTTTCAAAACTAGGGTAGAAAATCAATTAGGCATGAAAATCAAAAGGTTTAGAAGTGATAGAGGAGGAGAATATATATCTAGTGAGTTCAAATGTTTTCTTGCCCAATATGGAATCATTGCAGAAACCACTACTCCTTACTCGCCCCAGTCTAATGGCATAGCTGAGCGTAAAAATGAACGTTGACAGAAATGTTAAAGATGCTATGACCTAAGACCCCAGTCTATGCTCTTGACTGCAGGCATGCCTTCCGCTTATTGGGGAAAAGCAGTCTTAACTGCAAATCAAATTTTGAATAAAGTTCCTCATGCCAAGTTAGAGGTTACACCCTACGAGCTTTGGTTTAAGAGACCTCCGTCTTTTACTATATTTAAGACTTGGGGTTGTATAGCCTATGTCAGGGTTCCTGACCTTAGACGGCTAAGATTGGACCTAAGACCAATACATGTGTCTACCTAGGTTGTGCTGAAGATAGTGTTGCAGATAGATTCTTAGATATTTCTAACAACGTCGTCATAGAATCTAGGGATGCAGTGTTTTTTGAAGATAAGTTCCTCAAAGATAAGAACCTGACTCTCCCAAGTATGCAAGTAACTATTACTGAAGAAGATCCTACTTCAGTAACGAGCACCTCCTATTCAGTTCCTGTAGACAACTCTGGCCTAGAGTCTAGGAGAACTTCTGTAAGAGAACGAATTCCCAGAACCTTCGGTAGTGACTTTGTCACTTGGCACGTTGAGGCTGATCCATCCACCTATAAAGAAGCTATGAGATCCAGGGATTCACTACTCTGGAAAGAAGCTATTGATGAAGAGATGTATTCTCAACTTCAGAATAACACATGGACGTTAGTTGATAAGCCATAAGGGGCTAAAATCATAGGGTGTAAGTGGATTCTGAAAAAGAAACTAAATCCTGATGGTAGCGTAGCTAAGTATAAAGTACGTCTGGTGGCTAAAGATTTCACACAAGTAAGCGGAGTAGATTACTTTGATGTCTACTCACTCGTGTGTCACTTAGCAACCATTAAGGTCCTCCTTGCTATTGCGTCTATTGGGAACTTTATTGTTCATCAAATGGATGTTAAGACCGCGTTCTTGAATGGAGATCTGACCGAAGAGATCTACATGAGTCAACCTGAAGGTTTCATTGTAGACGGTCACAAAACAAAGGTGTACAACCCTATATTCTCCGAGTAGGTCCTCGAGATGCTAGATGTACAACCCTATATTCTCCGAGTAGGTCCTCGAGATGCTAGAGATATTTTGGAGCGTTATCATTCAACCTTGATCCAGGGTAAAGAAGGAAGAGGGCGAGCGGAGGAGGTAGAGACCTCCCGCTCGCCCCCACCCTCAGCGGGAGTGGGCGAAACCAGCAGGGGTGCCGCCCCTGGCTGGGTCTCGCCCAGCCCCAGGAGGGGGATGAGACCAGCAGGGGTGCCGCCCCTGGCTGGGTCTCGCCCAGCCCCAGGAGGGGGGCGAGACCAGCAGGGGTGCCGCCCCTGGCTGGGTCTCGCCCAGCCCCAGGAGGGGGGCGAGACCAGCAGGGGTGCCGCCCCTGGCTGGGTCTCGCCCAGCCCCAGGAGGGGGGCGAGACCAGCAGGGATGCCGCCCCTGGCTGGGTCTCGCCCAGCCCCAGGAGGGGGGCGAGACCAGCAGGGGTGCCGCCCCTGGCTGGGTCTCGCCCAGCCCCAGGAGGGGGGCGAGACCAGCGGGGGTGCCGCCCCTGGCAGGGTCTCGCCCAGCCCAAGGAGGGGGGCGAGACCAGCAGGGGAAGACCATCCCCGGGTCTCGCCCCACCCCAGTTAGGGGGCTCGGCGAGCCCCGCGAGGTACCCCTCTCGCCCAGTTTCGGGGGGAGGTGTCGGTCTGCGTTTAGCGCCTCAGAACAGCGGGATTCGGCTATCTGCAGCCCAATCCGAGGGTATTTTAGTAATTTCGCAGACCGGTTTCTGGCTATTTGCAGCCCAACTTCAGAAATCCTATAAATAGGACCAAGGGGGCACCATTTGGAGGAGATCTCTCATCCTAGGCTAGCTCTCTCCTTCTCTCTCTCCCTCCCCAAGTCTCTCCAGGGGGTGAGGAGAGGCTCCAGTGGTGCCCAAGCTTAGTAGTGGCTTGGGAGGGGAAGTTCCAAGGGGACTTCCGGGTATGTGACGGGACCTCCCCACTAAGCCCTTGGTCCAGTTCTTAGTTCCAACACCTTCAACCTAGAGCTCTCCCTTGGGGGGAGTAAGGGTTGGTCGCCCCTCAGCCTCGCTGAGGGCCCCGAACTCCACAGAGACCAGTTGCTGGTTTCAACATTTTTGGTGCGGTGAGCGTGGAGTGTGACCAACTCAAGAAAGTCTCAAGCTGAGCTCCATGGCTGGAGGTGGAGGATCCGACCCAGGTCACTCGCAGCCCCCGGTGGCTGGGGTGATGTTGGAGATGTTCAAAAATTTCAGGCAAGAGGTCCTGCAGACCTTGCAGGTGACTTTCGCCTCGATAGGCGAAGGCAGGAGAGGAAGTGGTTCGGAGGTCTCGCCCCGACAGGAGGGTGAGATCCCTCTCGACCAACCAATCAGAGAGGTGCCAGGAGGGGGCGAGTGGGGAGGCGCCAGGCCCCCACTCGCCCAGCTCCAAGGTGGCGAGTGGGGAGGCGCCAGGCCCCCACTCGCCCAGCTCCAAGGTGGCGAGTGGGGAGGCGCCAGGCCCCCACTCGCCCAGCTCCAAGGTGGCGAGTGGGGAGGCGCCAGGCCCCCACTCGCCCAGCTCCAAGGGGGCGAGCGGGGAGGCGCCATGCCCCCACTCGCCCAGCCCCAAAAGGGGGCGAGCGTGGGAAGTCCTTTTTGTGAGCAGATCCTTTCAGCCCCGGTTCCGGAGGGGTTCAAGGGGGCGAAGATGTCTCACTACTTCGGCAAGGATGACCCCGTCTTACACCTACAGTGGTTTGAAGACATGGTCTCCATCATGCCCTTGTCGGCCGCTTTCAAATGTCGACTCTTCGCGATAACTCTGAAGGAGAAGGCTAGAGATTGGTTCCATCAGCTCCCTGCGGGATCCATCTATGCCTTTGAAGACTTGCGTCGAGGCTTCCTGCTACGCTTCTCGACGTCAAGGAAGAGGAAGAAAGATGCCGAAGCACTTTTCAAGATCAAGCAAGAGCCAGAAGAGTCGCTGGCTCACTATCTGGAACGGTTCAGGGAGGAGGTTCACCTCGTCGAAGAAGTGCCCGGGTACACCCTCAAGCTCGCCTTCACGGTGGGGCTGCGGGAGGGCTTCTTCAAGATGGACCTCAAGAGAAGAGCTCCTTTGTCCTTTGAAGAGTTGATGGAAAGGGTGGCAGAAGAAGTTGAAAGTGAGGAGGCCAACCCGGAGTTCACAAGAAGGCTGGCCAAGCTGAGTGAGCCAGAGGCAAGGCAGCATGGGAGGAAGGTAGAGGCTCCCGAGAGGAAGTTCGATCAAGAGGAGGACAACTTCCAGGAAGAAGAGACTGACCTCCCAGGGTGGAGGCAGGGCCCGAAAGCACCCTCTCCACCACCCCAGCAAGCCATGGCGATCGGCCATAGAAGAAGAAGAAATCGTAGGGGAGGAAGAGGGGGCGTCTGGGCGGAGTTACCTTACTGTGACTTCCATCAGGAGGAGGGTCACGCGACATCCGCCTGCCCTGAGTTCTTGGAGTTAAGGGAGGCGAGGTGTCCGAAGCCGCATCGTCAACAACCAGAAGAGGTCGAGGAGGACCATGCCTGGGAGTAGAAGTCCAAGTCCTGGTCTCCGTGCTTGGTTTTTCTTTAAATCCATGTAGTGTGATAGTTGGTTTCCTTACTTAGAGTCTCTTGCATGTAACCGGATAACTAATGAAATAAAAGTTTTTCTAAGTACTTCACCCCTCGGACGGTTCCGCTGACCGGGCTCTCACTAGCCGGCAGGGCAGGTTGACCTCCCAGGGAGGCTATGTTCTTAACCCCTCGGACGGTTCCGCTGACTGGGCTCTCACTAGCCGGCAGGGCAGGTTGACCTCCCAGGGAGGCTATGTTCTTCACCCCTCGGACGGTCCGCTGACCGGGCTCTCATTAGCAGGCAGGGCAGGTTGACCTCCCAGGGAGGCTATGTTCTTCACCCCTCGGACGGTTCCGCTGACCGGGCTCTCACTAGCCGGCAGGGCAGGTTGACCTCCCAGGGAGGCTATGTTCTTCACCCCTCAGACGGTTCCGCTGACCGGGCTCTCATTAGCCGGCAGGGCAGGTTGACCTCCCAGGGAGGCTATGTTCTTCACCCCTCGGACGGTTCCGCTGACCGGGCTCTCACTAGCCGGCAGGGCAGGTTGACCTCCCAGGGAGGCTATGTTCTTCACCCCTCGGACGGTTCCGCTGACCGGGCTCTCACTAGCCGGCAGGGCAGGTTGACCTCCCAGGGAGGCTATGTTCTTCACCCCTCGGACGGTTCCGCTGACCGGGCTCTCACTAGCCGGCAGGGCAGGTTGACCTCCCAGGGAGGCTATGTTCTTCACCCCTCGGACGGTTCCGCTGATCGGGCTCTCACTAGCCGGCAGGGCAGGTTGACCTCCCAGGGAGGCTATGTTCTTCACCCCTCGGACGGTTCCGCTGACCGGGCTCTCACTAGCCGGCAGGGCAGGTTGACCTCCCAGGGAGGCTATGTTCTTCACCCCTCGGACGGTTCCGCTGACCGGGCTCTCACTAGCCGGCAGGGCAGGTTGACCTCCCAGGGAGGCTATGTTCTTCACCCCTCGGATGGTTCCGCTGACCGGGCTCTCACTAGCCGGCAGGGCAGGTTGACCTCCCAGGGAGGCTATGTTCTTCACCCCTTGGATGGTTCCGCTGACCAGGCTCTCAGTAGCCGGCATGGCAGGTTGACCTCCCAGGGAGGCTATGTTCTTCACCCCTCGGATGGTTTCGCTGACCGGGCTCTCACTAGCCGGCAGGGCAGGTTGACCTCCCAGGGAGGCTATATTCTTCACCCCTCGGACGGTTCCGCTGACCGGGCTCTCACTAGCCGGCAGGGCAGGTTGACCTCCCAGGGAGGCTATATTCTTCACCCCTCGGACGGTTCCGCTGACCGGGCTCTCACTAGCCGGCAGGGCAGGTTGACCTCCCAGGGAGGCTATGTTCTTCACCCCTCGGATGGTTCCGCTGACCGGGCTCTCACTAGCCGGCAGGGCAGGTTGACCTCCCAGGGAGGCTATGTTCTTCACCCCTCGGATGGTTCCGCTGACCAGGCTCTCACTAGCCGGCAGGGCAGGTTGACCTCCCAGGGAGGCTATGTTCTTCACCCCTCGGATGGTTCCGCTGACCGGGCTCTCACTAGCCGGCAGGGCAGGTTGACCTCCCAGGGAGGCTATGTTCTTCACCCCTCGGATGGTTCCGCTGACCAGGCTCTCACTAGCCGGCAGGGCAGGTTGACCTCCCAGGGAGGCTATGTTCTTCACCCCTCGGATGGTTCCGCTGACCGGGCTCTCACTAGCCGGCAGGGCAGGTTGACCTCCCAGGGAGGCTATGTTCTTCACCCCTCGGATGGTTCCGCTGACCGGGCTCTCACTAGCCGGCAGGGCAGGTTGACCTCCCAGGGAGGCTATGTTCTTCACCCCTCGGACGGTTCCGCTGACCGGGCTCTCACTAGCCGGCAGGGCAGGTTGACCTCCCAGGGAGGCTATGTTCTTCACCCCTCGGATGGTTCCGCTGACCGGGCTCTCACTAGACGGCAGGACAGGTTGACCTCCCAGGGAGGTAAGTGATGTTCCCCTCGGATGGTTCTGCTGACCGGGTCTCACTAGACGGCAGGGCAGGTTGACCTCCCAGGGAGGTAAGTGATGTTCCCCTCGGATGGTTCCGTTGACCGGGCTCTCACTAGCTGACAGGCCAGGTTGACCTCCCAGGGAGGTAAGTGATGTTCCCCTCAGATGGTTCCGCTGACCGGGCTCTCACTAGACGGCAGGCCAGGTTGACCTCCCAGGGAGGTAAGTGATGTTCCCCTCGGATGGTTCCGCTGACCGGGCTCTCACTAGACGGCAGGACAGGTTGACCTCCCAGGGGGTTATGCGTTTTTTCTCAGGGTAGCTCCGTTAGCCGGATTTTCAACGACACTCGTCGAATATATAGGGTTGGACATTTCTTTCCGAGCGTGTATCTCGCTCGAAAAGAGCGGGGATTGTGTACAACCCTATATTCTCCGAGTAGGTCCTCAAGATGCTAGATGTACAACCCTATATTCTCCGAGTAGGTCCTCGAGATGCTAGAGATATTTTGGAGCGTTATCATTCAACCTTGATCCAGGGTAAAGAAGGAAGAGGGCGAGCGGAGGAGGTAGAGACCTCCCGCTCGCCCCCACCCTCAGCGGGAGTGGGCGAAACCAGCAGGGGTGCCGCCCCTGGCTGGGTCTCGCCCAGCCCCAGGAGAGGGGCGAGACCAGCAGGGGTGCCGCCCCTGGCTGGGTCTCGCCCAGCCCCAGGAGGGGGGCGAGACCAGCAGGGGTGCCGCCCCTGGCTGGGTCTCGCCCAGCCCCAGGAGGGGGGCGAGACCAGCAGGGGTGCCGCCCCTGGCTGGGTCTCGCCCAGCCCCAGGAGGGGGGCGAGACCAGCAGGGGTGCCGCCCCTGGCTGGGTCTCGCCCAGCCCCAGGAGGGGGGCGAGACCAGCGGGGGTGCCGCCCCTGGCAGGGTCTCGCCCAGCCCAAGGAGGGGGGCGAGACCAGCAGGGGAAGACCATCCCCGGGTCTCGCCCCACCCCAGTTAGGGGGCTCGGCGAGCCCCGCGAGGTACCCCTCTCGCCCAGTTTCGGGGGGAGGTGTCGGTCTGCGTTTAGCGCCTCAGAACAGCGGGATTCGGCTATCTGCAGCCCAATCCGAGGGTATTTTGGTAATTTCGCGGACCGGTTTCTGGCTATTTGCAGCCCAACTTCAGAAATCCTATAAATAGGACCAAGGGGGCACCATTTGGAGGAGATCTCTCATCCTAGGCTAGCTCTCTCCTTCTCTCTCTCCCTCCCCAAGTCTCTCCAGAGGGTGAGGAGAGGCTCCAGTGGTGCCCAAGCTTAGTAGTGGCTTGGGAGGGGAAGTTCCAAGGGGACTTCCGGGTATGTGGCGGGACCTCCCCACTAAGCCTTTGGTCCAGTTCTTAGTTCCAACACCTTCAACCTAGAGCTCTCCCTTGGGGGGAGTAAGGGTTGGTCGCCCCTCAGCCTCGCTGAGGGCCCCGAACTCCACAGAGACCAGTTGCTGGTTTCAACAAAAGGTCTGTAAATTACTAAAATCTTTATACGGACTAAAAAAACAAGCACCGAAATTATGGCATGAGAAGTTTGACTATAGTGTAAAAAACATGGGATTCATGTCGAGTCTCTCGGATAAATGTCTTTGCATACGTAATAGATCGGATAAAGTCGCCATAATATGCTTGTATGTAGATGATATGCTCATTCTAGGGTCTGATCAATCTGAAGTGGATGACGTTAAGTTAGACCTAATAAAAGAATTTAGCATTAAAGACCTAAGTGTAGCTAACACTATACTAGGCATGCAAGTGAGCTTTGGGTAGAATGACATCTCCCTAAGTCAAAGCCACTACATAAAGTCCATGTTGGACACGTTGGGATACAGTGACAGTAGAGCATTTGAGACTCCATACGACTACACTAACCTCCTAAAGCCAAATGAAGGAGCTATGGTTAGACAGTTAGATTACTCTAAACTACTTGGTAGTCTCATGTATGTTATGGTCTGCACTAGACCTGACATTGCCTTTACGGTCGGCATGTTGTGCAGATTCACTAGTAATCCTAGCCAAGACCACTAGAACGCCTTAGATAGGCTCATGAGGTACTTAAAGCACACCCAAAAGTATGCTTTAGTCTACTCTGGTCATCCTTCAGTTCTTGAAGGATATTCTGATGCATCATGGTGCTCGGAATTAAACGATAGCAAGTCCACTAGTGAGTTTGTATTCACACTAGGAGGAGCAGCTGTAGCCTGGAAGTCCAAGAGGCAATCTTGTATTGCACTCTCTTCTATGGAATCCGAACTTTACGCTCTAGCATCAGCAGGAGAAAAAGCAGAGTGGTTAAGAGATTTGGTGATGGACATTCCTGTGACGAGCCTGAAAATAAGTTCTGTTGCAGTTTACTGCGACAATCAGGCTACTAAAACGATTGCTACGAACACTTTGTTCAATGGCAAAAGAAGACAACTAAGGCTGAAACAATCCTGGTTGACCTCACTCACAGGTCAAGGGATCATGACACTGATTGATGTGAGATCGAAAGACAATGTTGCAGACGCCTTGACCAAACTGTCCTCCGTTGTTTATGTTTTCATAGTGAGAACATATATAGTCGCAACATTCAAGCATCTAATAACAGACTGAAAACCCCAAATAATTTCTTGATGAAAACCCAAGATGGTTAGATGCATGTTATTCCACATTTGATAACTAAGCATCTTTCTCATTGTTAGTTGATTCGAAAATTATTCAACTGTGAATAGAAAGTCGTTGTAGTCGGTTATCTAACATTGATGATCATAGCACATTATTCCACACATGATAATGTTGCAAACGTTGTTGTGCCAAATCATTCCACATTTGGTGATGAGACACATAATGATCACTAATGGATAAGATAACGGTTGATTTATAAAATCAACACTAGATTGGTTCCTGCTAGACCAGATAGAGATGCTGATAGTGTTACTTCACCAATGCTACAGTTCTAAGCTCACTTATGTAATAGCTAGTTCACTTTCTATGTTACTGCATATGTTCATGAATTCATAGAGTCTAACTCATGAAATTCCTTGCAGACACTGGTGGAGATGGAGGAGAGAGAGTAGTATTTGACATGAATGCTGATGATCTACTAGACGATTAGAATTGTCATATGTTTATCCTTGTCATTTTGTTTTCAGACTTTATATTATTGAGTAGCACTTTATTCTGGATGATTTATATTTTGTGTAAAATCATGTTGTTACTTATTGTGCTAACTCTTTTGTTTATGTTAAGTCGAAAACTCATTTTATGCTAGTTACTACTTTCTGCACTTCGAAACGTACATGTTATTTGTCACAAATATATGAGGAGATTGTTAATGTATATTTGGACTAATAATAATGTTCGGAGGCTAAACGGGTCGGTCGAGTACACGGATACCCGATACCCGTAGACACTCCTAGAGTTTTCCTATATATACCCCGCTAGGGGCAACGGAGAGTTCATTCCACTTTGATGGACCTCCGGATGCTTCGAGCAACTCCCTCTCAAAATTTTCATGCTAAAACAGAGCAAAAATTGTTGATTCTTGATTTGTTTAGGGTTTTTGTTTTAAGTTTCGCGGACTTTTTTGACGATCTACCGTAAGCGTAAACATAAATGATCGTAAACAACTTGTAAATCATACGGAACGATAATTTATTACTGTCTGTTTGAATAATTAGACCCTAAATAAACATGGCATGTGGAAGTAACATCAATGTTTTATATTATTTACAAAATTTTGGAAGATTGTATGTGTTTGGTCGTAGTTATTTTTTGAGCAAATATGTTGATATGCGGCACCGCGAAGCGAACAGCTCGCAAACATTGCTGTGACATGTGTTTGGTCGTAATAATTCTAACCACAATAGTGTGACTCAAATTGTGAGCAATTGAGGATTTATTTTGTAATGGGTTAAGCGAACAACCAACTGCGTGCAAAGTATGAAGAATTGTTTTTATTTGAAATCGTTTAAATACATTAATATGATTTTAGGCAAAACTATGAATTGGTCTCTAAATTTTAGGGACTTTTTGAAATCATTCGCAAAATTTTATTTTATTTGAAATAAATACCTAAATTTTACTTTTTTTTTTAATCAAATCTTAAATATTTTTTTGGACGAAACAGGTCGTTCATTTTTTTTTTTTTTGAAATTAGTCTTATAATAAAACATTATGTGTTATAAGTTATATTAGTTGAATTAAATTTTAAAATAATCTTTTTGTCCAATTTATCGTGCCTTGTGAGGGTTCATTTAACCATCTTTTTTATTTCTGATAACTCTTAATGCGACAAGCTAGGCAAGCATGAGTCAAGCTAGGCAAAGTTTACATACTCGAGTTAACCATTTCGAACTCGACGAGCTCATTTACGCATTTCTTCGCACGGATGGAATCCACATTTTTTGTGGGCGGGGCGGATCCCGCCGCACGACTGCGGTCCACCAAATGAGTGGCTGCCGGGACCGCACGGGATCCGCCCCGCCAAATGAGTTCATGGTTATTTGAAATGAAAATTTATTTGTAGTCATATTAACGTTATCAAATTTTTTTTTAAAAATGTTAAACTAATACTTAAAAGAAATGCTTAGTTCAAAAAATATTATCAGAATTTATTCAGCTAATAAAGCATATGACACATAATTATATATTAATTAGTAAGTAAATTAGAGTTTATGACTAATTTGAAAAAAAATAGAAAGTTGAAGGCTTATTTAATGCAAAAAAAGTTTAGAGCCTCATTTCAAGAAGTAAAATTTAAGTATTTATTTCAAACAAAATAAAATTTAGGGAATAATTTCAAAAAATTCCTACAATTTAGAGACTAATTTTATGTTTTTGCCTATGATTTTATGTAGTGGACTTAATTTTTGTATAACCTACACTAATAAAATAGAAGTAAATGTATTTAGATGATTCCAAATCAAAATAATTCTTAATAATTTCAATTTGAAATTGAATTTTATATAAAATTAAAAAAATGCATGATTTATATGATTTTAATAAATTTGTACACACTCATTTTAAACGGAGATGATTTTTTTCCACCTAAAAAGCTAATCGAGCTATATACACTGTTGAAAAATAACGTGCTGTCCTGTAGTGGCACGTGGCAGATAATACTTCAAATATTATTTATGCGGTCATGTATTAGTGGTGGAGCGGAATTATTAATATATAACTATAGTAAGCAATTATGCATGGATATCTAATAAGTCCCGGACAGCTCCCATGGCTCGATTAATTAAGTTATCCAATCAAGCGCACATGAGAAAATGAGCGCGCACGTCTGTGCGCATAAGGGCGCACAGTGCGTGCGTGGAGAAATACCTTTTGAACGTTGAGAGAGCGAGGTAAGAAACAATAGAGCATGCCCTCTTCCTCAACTTTTGACAACCATATGCAACCTTTTGAAAAAATTGAAGAGTTCCTACAAGTTGACACTCATGTGCATCTTCATCCCATACAGTCTTGTAGACATTGTCTTGGCCATATATAGTTGCTTTGGCTTCTCCCATGCAAAGGGCGACTGCAGACTCCTTAATACCAATATTGAAGAGCACGTACATTATTGGTGATACACGTCCTGATAGCATCGGTGGTCTTCTCATCCAAATCTGCCCACTTTGCATCATTCATTGGAGCAGGTAACTTGCCCCCTTTCCCGCGGAACTCGCATTAGGTATTACTGAAGCAGCATGTCCTTGAGGCATGTCTGACACATATGAATAGAAGACTTGATTAATTCAAATGATGAATTTGAAAGAATGAGGAGTGAACATAGTCATCACCCACCACAGTCAAATCTCTCCTCGAACGTTCAATTAGTTGCCTACAAAATCTCACTTTGATATCACTTATTTGGATTTTCGATTGTGGAAGCATAATCCTAAGGACTAGCTAAATACATGATCACGAGATAGTACACTTTTAATAATTTTATCAGTACAATAAAATTAATCAATACTCAATTTAAGAGATAAAAGTCCCAAATGCATCCCAAAATAACTTGGAATACAAAACCTCAACATGAGTGATAATAATTTGATCAGAGCGATTAAAAATACTCTCTACAATCTATAGAAAATAAACACACAACAATCACTTACAAATGTAATTCGCCTTCAATCGCACGAAAACCGACACCAGCAGCACCACAAAGTTGGTCTTGGCTACAAGCATTGTCATTGTAACACTTTGATTGATGACATGTACACTTTAAAACCAAAGAATTAAATTGATGTCTAACTCTCGTATCTCGAATAAATTCCAGTTCTCAATCCTCTTATAAGACCGCATTTCGTGGATTGTATCGTTGCGAACAATTTCAACCATAAAGCTTGTGAAGAAATGAAATGAATGGTTTAATAATAGCTTATTAGATATTTTACTAGGGACCCCTACAATTTATAATGAGAAATGGGATGTGATTATCAAAAGCTCCACCTCCCCACTAACTTAGGTAGTGCCCATTAGTGGGGAGTGGGGAGTACCCAAAACCGACCACCACCATCGCAATCGAAACTGCGCACGAGCCAAACCGCACGACCGCGCGCCGACCGTGCACCATGTTAAGCCTCTGAACCCAATATTTATCCAAATATATACTTACAATCTCCTCCTATATTTGTGATAAATAACGTACATGTATCAGAGTGCAAGAGAGATGTCTCTACTCAATTTCAAACTTAGCACATTTTTCTCAAAAAAAAACACACTTAAAACATAAAAGGAGTTTTGCTTATACAGAAAATAAACATCTTAACATAAAGTGCAATACTAAGGATAAAAGTCTGAAGTACACAGTAGTAATGGATAAAACATATAACAATTCTACTCATCTAGTAAATCATCAGCATCCATGTCAAAGACTACTTTCTCTCATCCAACTCCATCAGTGCCTACAAGGAATTTCATGAGTTAATACTCTATGAATTCATAAAATATATGTAGTGGCGTTTAAAGTAAGCTAGCTCTACCTGACTGAGCTTAGTACTTGTAGCAGTAGTGAAGTAATACTGTCAGTATCTCTATCTAGTCTAATAAAAACCACTCAAGTGTTGATTTTGTAAATCAAACATTGTTATCTTACTCATTAGTGATCATTATGTACCTCATCATCAAATGTGGAGTGATTTGGCACAACAATATTCGCAACATTATCAGGTGTGGAATAATGTGCTATGATCATTAATTTTAGATTAACCTTTTCCAAACGATTTCCTATTCCCAGTTGAATAATCCTTTAATCAACTTGTAATGAGAAAGATGTTAAGCCATCAAAAATGGAATGACTAGCACCGGACTATCTTGGGTTTTCATCAAGAGATTATTTGGAGTTTTCAGTCTGTTTATTAGTGCTTGAATGTTGCGACTATAGGTTCTCACTATCAAAACATAAACAAAGGAGGAAAGTTTCATATTTCTATGAACTTTCGTCTCATCTCCCCCAATGTTTTTATTGTGAGAGCTCTATTCATGTCTTTTGTCAAAGCGTCTGCAACATTATCTTTTGATCTCCCATCAATCAGGGTCATAATCCCTTGACTTGTGAGTGAGGTCAACTAGGATTGTTTTAACCTTAGTTGCATTCTTTTGCCTTTGAACAAAGTATTCGTAGCAATCATTTTGGTGGCCTGATTGTCACAGTAAACTGCAACAGAACTCAGTTTCAGGCTCGTCAATGGAATGTCCATCACCAAATCTTTTAACAACTCTGTTTCTTCTCCTGCTGAAGCTAGAGCGTAGAGTTTGGATTCCATAGAAGAGAGAGCAATACAGGATTGCCTCTTGGACTTCTAGGCTATAAGTTGCTCCTCCTAGTGTCAATACAAACCCACTAGTGGGCTTGTTGTCATTTAATTCTGAGCACTATGATGCATCAGAATATCCTTCAAGAACTGAAGGATGACCAGAGTAATATACGACATACTTTTGAGTGTACTTTAAGTATCTCATGAGCTTATTTAGGGCATCCCAATGGTCTTGGCCAGGATTACTAGTGAATCTGCATAACATGTTGACTGTAAAGGCTATGTCAGGTCTAGTGCAGACCATAACATACATGAGACTACCAATTAGTTTAGAGTAATCTAACTGTCTAATTGTAGCTCCTTCATTGGGCTTTAGACTGTTGTTGTAGTTATATGATGTCTCAAATGCTCTACTGTCAATGTATCCCCAAGTATCCAACATGGACTTTATGTAGTGGCTTTGACTTAGGGATATGTCATTCTTCTCAAGGCTCATTTGCATACCTAGTATAGTGTCAACTACACCTAGGTCTTTAATGTTGAATTCTTTTATTAAGTCTGACTTAACGTCATCCACTTCGGATTGATCAGACCGTAGAATGAGCATATCATATACATACAAGCATATTATAGCGACTTTATTTGATCTATGACGTATGTAAAGACATTTTTTCAAGAGACTCGACATGAATCTCATGTTCTTTACACTATAGTCAAACTTCTCATGTCATAATTTTGGTGTTTGTTTTAGTCTGTATAAAGATTTAAGTAATTTACAGACCTTTATTTCGTGACATTCTACAATGAAACCTTCAGGTTGATTCATGTAGATCTCTTCAGTCAGATATCCACTCAAGAACGCAGTCTTAACATCCATTTGATGAACAATAAAGTTCTCAATTGACGCAATAGCAAGGAGGATCATAATGGTTGGTGGGTGACACACGGGTGAATAGACATCAAAGTAGTCTACTCCGCTTACTTGAGTGAAACCTTTAGCCGTCAGGCGTGCTTTGTACTTAGCTACGCTACCATCAAGATTCAATTTCTTTTTTCAGAATCCACTTACACCCTATGGTTTTAGCCCATTTTGGCTTGTCAACCAACATCTAGGTGTTATTCTGAAGTAGAGAGTTAATCTCTTCATCAATTGCTTTTTTTCTAGAGTAGTGAATCTCTTGAACTCATCACTTCCATATAGGTGGATGGATCAGCCTCGGCGTGGCAAGTGACAAAATCACTATCGAAGGTTCTGGGAGTTTTCTCTCTTATAGAAGTTCTCTTAGACTCTAGGCCAGAGTTGTCTACAAGAACTGAATAGGAGATGCTCGGTACTGATTCTGAATCTTCTTCAGTAACAGTTACTTGCATACCTGGGAGTGACAGGTTCTTATCTTTAAGGAATTTATCTTGAAAAAACACTACATCCCTAGATTCTATAACGATGTTATTAGAAATATCTAAAAATCTGTCTGCAGCACTATCTTCAGCACAACCTAGGTAGACACAAGTATTGGTCCTAGGTCCAATCTTAGACCATCTAGGGTCAGGAACCTTGACATAGGCTATACAGCCACAGGTCTTAAGTCTAGTAAAGGTTGGGGGTATCTTAAACCAAAGCTCGTAGGGTGTCACCTCTAACATAGCATGATGAACCTTATTTAGAATGTGGTTTGCAGTTAAGACTGCTTCTCCCCAATAAGCAGAAGGCATGCAAGCAGTCAAGAGCTTAAAGTTTATAATTTCTGTTAACGTTCGATTTTTACCGCTACAGAAAGTAAAAGATATACCAGCATCACATAATAAGCTAATAGACAATAAGTTAGCAGCTAGTGAAGGAATAAACTTAACATTTTTAAGAGTTAATGTTTTACTTGAGAAGAGCAGTAGCGTCGCATTTCCCACCTTCAGAACGCCAGCTGTATCACCGCTCGCAACGGTCACCGATTCTCTTGCAGCAGTGAGCCCTATCATCAGATTAGGATTGTTGCATACGTGGCACGTTGCCCCCGAGCAAAGGTACCACTCAGTACTGACCTTTTCATTTCCAACCATGGCGACAAAATTGGATGACTCAATAAGACTAACCATATTGGCATGGTTGCCTTCTTGTGGTGTTTTGCCCTTTTTCTTCCGAGAAAGCCTGCAATCGGATGCACTGTGTCCCCACTTGTTACAGTTGAAACACTTGCCCTTGAACTTTTTGACACTTTTACTAGGGCATACAACCTGAGAACTACTAGGAGTGGGTTTGGTCTTCTTAGGGATTGACATGCATTTAAAGTTAGAAATCATGTTAGCAGCAACTTTTTGCTTGCTAACAACTTCTAAAGCATGTCATGTCCTATTTTCGTCCTCAATGCGTATAAAATGTTTGAGGTCGTTTAGACCAACATGCATCTTCTTGCGGTATATTTTAGTTTTGAAAGTGTACCACATGAAAGGCAATTTAAATATTATTGTGTCAGCAACAAATTAAACTATCTGGTAATGAAATATTCTCACTATGCAAGGAATCTACTAAATATTCAAATTTTGATACCTGAGGGAGAATGACTTTCTCCTCGTCGAACGTGAAGGAATGGAATTTGTCCACCAAGTGTGCTTTGGACATATCCTCCTCTTATCTGAAGTGCTCCTCCAGTGCCTCCCAGATCTCCTTAGCAGTCTTCATCTTCAGGTAGGTTTTTGCCAGACAGGAGGAAAGGCAGTTCAGCAAGTAGTCGCAGCAGAAGTAATCATCAACAACCCACTGAGCTTCATCATCAGTCCCGACGACCCCAGCACGATCTGACTGAACTGTGTAGAACACGTTCAGATACTTATCCCGAACTGAGTATTAAACTTTCAGTCGTTGAACTCAGTCGTCGTGAACTTCTCCAACTTGATCATCGGAACGGGGGATGAGAAATTATTCTCATTCATCATTGTGCGCCCAGCAACAAAGATCTGACCACAAAATAAAGAGTTTAGATTTCTGTCGCTTGCGTCGGTGGTAGCCGGGGCGGTAGCTCTGCGGGGTAGCGGGACTAGGGCTGCAGCGATGATCTTGGACGACGGATGTGGCGGGATGTCGGACAGCGGCGGCTGGGAGGGCTCTGGGACGGAAGCGGTGCTCCGGTTAAGAAAAAGGCGAGGCCCGACGCTATGTCCGACGGTTGCGGCTATTTCTAGATCCTGGCGGAGCGACGACGCTGGATCACGATGAGCAGTGGCTCTGGATCTGTTGGGCGAGAGATCGCCGAGTGACGGAGGGTTGTCGGGGGCTGCGAGGCGCAGAGGCGATAGCGGGAGAGGATCCGGCGGTATCGGCGAAGGCTCACAGCAGCGGTGGCGGTAGCGTGTAACGGCTCGTAGTCCATCACAATTATTAATACTATCCTCAATTACATTCATAAAGCTTTGAGCGCGCATTCATCATAGCATTTAACATAACACAATGAGTAAGCACATGCATAAGCTATCAACTGAATATTATCCGAGTCCTATATAATTATTACAAGTTTCTACTAATTTAAAAGTAGTGCGACAAGTTCCAAATACATTACATAATGTCCACTAGGTTCTAACAAGTGCAGCATTAACAACAACAAAACAAGTACAGGCTTTTATTTATAAATCTCCAGCGCATACAACGCACATTTTTCTCGGTCTGCCCTGCATGGGATTTGCCTTTACCTAAAATTTTTGAATTGGAAACCGTTAGTCTTTACTAAACACTAAGTGAAACACTATTTCTTTAACCTGCATTACATGCAAACCTGTGAGCAATATATAAAATAATATGCATATTTCCATCATAAAATCATTTCTAAATATTTAACAAGGTGAGAACATTTGAAGCAAGTAAGCATGTCCATTTCCATAATAGCATTCCTATGTATCAACATGTATTTCTTATACACTAGCACTAATACTTATCCTTGACATGATATATGATATGAAGACATAAAGAAACTTAAGCTAAAAACATGGTTTACTTTAAGAGCTACAAGTAACATATGCATTCCTTCTTAATATGATTCGTTCGTTTAGGTAAGATTATGGGCGATTTGAATCCTTTTTCTTTTTTGTTTCCTTTACATGACTCGTCATGTTTCATTCATTAGGGCCCACCCCGAAGGGTTATCATATTTTCTTCATTTCATTCGTGTGCACGTACTTCAATTCGCCCATAATAAAACCTCGTGTCGACACGTTTACATAAATTACATAAAGTAGTTATTTATTTTTATATCCCCTCTGAAGTTATCATTCGCCCGTTTGCCTTATACAAGGCCATACATTCTAGCGAGAATCATTTTCATTGATATATTAGCATGCTTCATATCATCACATACAATGAACATATTTTTCCTTTTCTTAAAATAGAAGTGCATATAACTGAAAGTATTTGAAAACTATGCATAAATTAAACAAATAGGTCTCACCGCTTCTTTTTCCTTTCCCAAGTCACGCCTCAAGTCACCGCCACCTCTACCGTTGGATGTCATCCTTCACGATTTCTGTTAAAGAATTCATATTATTAAAGAACATATTCATCGGGGTTGCATCACAATTAGAGTGTTGACGTTGACCTCTATGGGTGACTTAACATTTCAAGACTTGATCAAGTAAGGACAACATACAAAAGGGGGCTACAAGAAGAGTGTTTCAGATTAAGTCCAAACAGCATTATGGAATAGGCATTCAGTCCAAACAATCAAGCCATATGCACCAACATGTACAAGGACGGGAGCATGAGTAGTCGGCCAACACAGAAGGAGGTATAGCAGAGCCTAAAGCAACACATGAAACAGCCCAATGGGCTGCAGCATATCAGCCCAAAACAAGACAATCTGCATCATAGCCTCCAATTTCAAACAGGAAAACATTCAACTAAACAGGAACTGCAGCAGGGCTGTCAACAGAATAGCAGCAGCACAACAATAAATCTAAAAAAAAAACAGCACAGCAGCCGGTAAACAAGAAGGAAAGCAACAAGCATGGTAATGATAGAGCTAAAACCAACAGGACTGCAACTGCAGCATGCTTTAACATTAAACAACCTAGCCGACCACACATACCATCCAGCAGATTTATCACAATGAAGACAACATTAGCCGGCCTTAGAACAACAGGAAGAAAGCCCAAATCCTTGAAACCAACGGCCACATAACCAAGAAGGAGAACAACAATAAACAAGAAATAGAGTAGTCGGCCATATGAAAACCAACAGAAAACCTAAAACTTTTAAAGAAGAAGAAGAAGAACATGCTTACAATAAATTAAGATCCAAGCCTTGTTTCCCCCCCCCCCCCCCCCCCCCCCCCCCCCCCAAAATCAAAGCTCCAGCTTAGCCCAAACCACAGCTATACAAAATCACTTCTTTTCCATGAGATTTAGAGAAGGAAAGGAGAACGGAGGTGGAGCTCGGCGTCGTGCCTAGAGCGACACAGTCGAGAAAGCAAAGAAAATGAGGAGAGGTCGATCAACTGATAAAGGAACATACCCTAATGCCACGTATAAAGCATTCCACCGCTTAAAACCTCAAGCCAAAATGGCTATTCGCAGCCCAACATAAACCAAAGCTATTAAGGGTTAACCCACTCAAATGGCACATCAAATTTAATAGCACCCCATTGCAGCTATAAGGAAGCCCCACATAGCACAGTAATATCAGCTAGGAGGCAACCTTTATCAGCATTTATAACACCTCACATTAATTTCATCATAGGGGATTTTTTTGCTTCGATTCTTTATTATGCAATGTTCATTAAGGGATGTTTACGTACGCAATATAGTCATTCCATACATAATAAAAGGAAATACTAATAAAAAGTGTCGTACAAAAAATGTTGTACCTCACAATTCTTCCCTCCTTGGAGATTTTCGTCCCCGAAAATGTTACTTGTCATGTTCATTAAATAGTAAAGGAAAGAGATTCTGCATAGCGTCTTCCCGTTCCCAAGTGGCTTCATCTCGAGAATGACCCTTCCACCATACTTGCACAAAATTCACAGCTCGGTTACGCAGTTGTTTTTGTTGTCGATCAATGATTTGATATGGTTCTGTAGGGCTAGACAAATCAGCTTCAATTTGAACATTTTCCGTTGGAATAATCTTTTCTGATCACGAACATATTTTCGGAGTGTTGAAACATGAAACACATCATGTAATCGCTGTAAATTTTCTGATAATTGCAAACGATAAGCCACTTCACCAACCCGTTCAATGATGGGAAAGGGACCCACATAACGTGGACTTAGCTTCCCTAGTCGTCGAAGTCGTGAAGCTCCCTTAAAAGGTTTAATTTTTAAACATACAAGATCACCAACATGAAACTCCACGAGGCGATGCTTGGCGTTAAAATATTTTTGTTGTCTATCCTGGGCTACCTTCATTCTTTGCTGGATAAGCGCAATTTTCCCATGCCATTTGTCCACTTTGTCTTTATTGTATAACTGTCTTTCCCCGTCCTCTGCCCAGCTCAACGGAGTACGACATCGTCGACCATATAAAGCTTCGAATGGTGCCATTTGTATTGAAGCTTGATAGTTATTATTATACGAGAACTCCACCAACGACAAGTATTTCTCCCAAGAACCTTTGAGATCTAGCACCACCATACGCAAAAGATCTTCTAAAAATTGGATTGTTCGTTCTGACTGACCATCAATTTGTGGATGAAATGTAGTACTGAACAATAACTTTGTTCCCAGTCGCTTATGAATTTGCTTCCAATTCGTCGATGTAAAACGCCCATCGCGGTCAGAGATGATCGTTCGAGGAATTCCATGTAGTTTGACGATTACATCAATATATAATTCATTCAATTTTTCCGGCGGTCCATCTTGACGAACTGCTATAAAGTGTGCACTTTTTGTAAGTCGGTCGATGATAACCCATATACCATCATGACCCTGTTTACTTCGCGGTAACCCAAAAACAAAGTCCATAGCGATATCTTCTCATTTCCATTCTGGTATTGGCAACGAGTGCAAATAACCTCCAGGTTTTTTATGTTCAGCTTTTACAACTTGGCAAGTATGGCATGACGCAATATACTTTACTATGTCCTTTTTCATTCCAGGCCACCAAAAGTCTTCTTTCAGGTCATGGTACATTTTAGTCCGCCCTGGATGAATTGCATAAGGAGTGTTATGAGCCTCATACAATATCTCTTTTCTTATGCTGTCCACATCAGGAACACATAATCTCTCTTTCATTAACAACAAACCATTTTGTTCTGTAAAATTCTGACTTTCTCCCTTCTTCACTGTTTCCATCATGCCAGCGAGATACTCATCTTGTGGTACAGCTTCTCGGATTCTATCTTTGAGAGTATATCGTATTTGCATTTGAAATAATTGACTCTGCTTATCCTCCGTCGTAATAATCGGAATTATCTCCACCCGCTCAAGTTCACGCAAGAGTTGTATATTATACACCTTTAACGTTAATTGATTAGCAATACTTTTACGGCTGAGAGCATCAGCAACGACATTCGCTTTTCCTGGATGGTATTGTATTTCCACATCATAGTCTTTGACGAATTCCAACCATCGACGCTGACGGAGATTCAACTCTTTCTGTGTGAAAATATATTTGAGATTTTTATGATCTGTAAATATTTCACACCTTACCCCGTAAAGATAGTGACGCCAAATTTTCAGGGCAAAAATTATTGCAGACAACTCCAAATCATGAGTTGGGTAATTTTTCTCAGCATCCTTTAACTGACGCGAGGCAAATGCTATTATTTTTCCATGTTGCAATAGTACGCAACCTAAACCTTTATAGGAAGCATCACTATATATTTGGAATCCTTCTGTTCCTGAAGGCATAGTAAGAACTGGTGCAGTCGTTAATCTTTCTTTTAGTGTGTCAAAGGCCTTTTTGCATTCTTCTGTCCATTTGAAATGAACATTCTTCCGTGTCAGCTGCGGAGTACGACATCGTCGACCATATAAAGCTTCGAATGGTGCCATTTGTATTGAAGCTTGATAGCTATTATTATACGAGAACTCCACCAACGACAAGTATTTCTCCCAAGAACCTTTGAGATCTAGCACCACCATACGCAAAAGATCTTCTAAAAATTGGATTGTTCGTTCTGACTGACCATCAATTTGTGGATGAAATGCAGTACTGAACAATAACTTTGTTCCCAGTCGCTTATGAATTTGCTTCCAATTCGTCGATGTAAAACGCCCATCGCGGTCAGAGATGATCGTTCGAGGAATTCCATGTAGTTTGACGATTACATCAATATATAATTCATTCAATTTTTCCGGCAGTCCATCTTGACGAACTGCTATAAAGTGTGCACTTTTCGTAAGTCGGTCGATGATAACCCATATACCATCATGACCCTGTTTACTTCGCGGTAACCCAAAAACAAAGTCCATAGCGATATCTTCTCATTTCCATTCTGGTATTGGCAACGAGTGCAAATAACCTCCAGGTTTTTGATGTTCAGGTTTTACAACTTGGCAAGTATGGCATGACGCAATATACTTTACTATGTCCTTTTTCATTCCAGGCCACCAAAAGTCTTCTTTCAGGTCATGGTACATTTTAGTCCGCCCTGGGTGAATTGCATAAGGAGTGTTATGAGCCTCATACAATATCTCTTTTCTTATGCTGTCCACATCAGGAACACATAACCTCACTTTCATTAACAACAAACCATTTTGTTTTGTAAAATTCTGAGTTTCTCCCTTCTTCACTGTTTCCATCATGCCAGCGAGATACTCATCTTGTGGTACAGCTTCTCGGATTCTATCTTTGAGAGTATATCGTATTTGCATTTGAAATAATTGACTCTGCTTATCCTCCGTCGTAATAATCGGAATTATCTCCACCCGCTCAAGTTCACGCAAGAGTTGTATATTATACACCTTTAACGTTAATTGATTAGCAATACTTTTACGGCTGAGAGCATCAGCAACGACATTCGCTTTTCCTGGATGGTATTGTATTTCCACATCATAGTCTTTGACGAATTCCAACCATCGACGCTGACGGAGATTCAACTATTTCTGTGTGAAAATATATTTGAGACTTTTATGATCTGTAAATATTTCACACCTTACCCCGTAAAGATAGTGACGCCAAATTTTCAGGGCAAAAATTACTGCATCCAACTCCAAATCATGAGTCGGGTAATTTTTCTCAGCATCCTTTAACTGACGCGAGGCAAATGCTATTACTTTTCCATGTTGCAATAGTACACAACCTAAACCTTTATAGGAAGCATCACTATATATTTGGAATCCTTCTGTTCCTGAAGGCATAGTAAGAACTGGTGCAGTCGTTAATCTTTCTTTTAGTGTGTCAAAGGCCTTTTTGCATTCTTCTGTCCATTTGAAATGAACATTCTTCCGTGTCAGCTGCGGAGTACGACATCGTCGACCATATAAAGCTTCGAATGGTGCCATTTGTATTGAAGCTTGATAGCTATTATTATACGAGAACTCCACCAACGACAAGTATTTCTCCCAAGAACCTTTGAGATCTAGCACCACCATACGCAAAAGATCTTCTAAAAATTGGATTGTTCGTTCTGACTGACCATCAATTTGTGGATGAAATGCAGTACTGAACAATAACTTTGTTCCCAGTCGCTTATGAATTTGCTTCCAATTCGTCGATGTAAAACGCCCATCGCGGTCAGAGATGATCGTTCGAGGAATTCCATGTAGTTTGACGATTACATCAATATATAATTCATTCAATTTTTCCGGCAGTCCATCTTGACGAACTGCTATAAAGTGTGCACTTTTCGTAAGTCGGTCGATGATAACCCATATACCATCATGACCCTGTTTACTTCGCGGTAACCCAAAAACAAAGTCCATAGCGATATCTTCTCATTTCCATTCTGGTATTGGCAACGAGTGCAAATAACCTCCAGGTTTTTGATGTTCAGGTTTTACAACTTGGCAAGTATGGCATGACGCAATATACTTTACTATGTCCTTTTTCATTCCAGGCCACCAAAAGTCTTCTTTCAGGTCATGGTACATTTTAGTCCGCCCTGGGTGAATTGCATAAGGAGTGTTATGAGCCTCATACAATATCTCTTTTCTTATGCTGTCCACATCAGGAACACATAACCTCACTTTCATTAACAACAAACCATTTTGTTTTGTAAAATTCTGAGTTTCTCCCTTCTTCACTGTTTCCATCATGCCAGCGAGATACTCATCTTGTGGTACAGCTTCTCGGATTCTATCTTTGAGAGTATATCGTATTTGCATTTGAAATAATTGACTCTGCTTATCCTCCGTCGTAATAATCGGAATTATCTCCACCCGCTCAAGTTCACGCAAGAGTTGTATATTATACACCTTTAACGTTAATTGATTAGCAATACTTTTACGGCTGAGAGCATCAGCAACGACATTCGCTTTTCCTGGATGGTATTGTATTTCCACATCATAGTCTTTGACGAATTCCAACCATCGACGCTGACGGAGATTCAACTATTTCTGTGTGAAAATATATTTGAGACTTTTATGATCTGTAAATATTTCACACCTTACCCCGTAAAGATAGTGACGCCAAATTTTCAGGGCAAAAATTACTGCATCCAACTCCAAATCATGAGTCGGGTAATTTTTCTCAGCATCCTTTAACTGACGCGAGGCAAATGCTATTACTTTTCCATGTTGCAATAGTACACAACCTAAACCTTTATAGGAAGCATCACTATATATTTGGAATCCTTCTGTTCCTGAAGGCATAGTAAGAACTGGTGCAGTCGTTAATCTTTCTTTTAGTGTGTCAAAGGCCTTTTTGCATTCTTCTGTCCATTTGAAATGAACATTCTTCCGTGTCAGCTGCGTCATTGGCAATGAAATTTTTGAGAAGTCTTTAACAAATCTACGGTAATAGCCTGCCAAGCCGAGAAAACTTCTTACTTCTGTCACATTTCATTTGTGGGTTGCGGCCAGGTTAAAATTGACTCAACCTTCATAGGATCTACAGACAAACCTTGTTCAGTTATTATATGTCCTAAAAAGGACACCTCCCGCAACCAAAATTCACATTTCGAGAATTTGGCATACAATTGGTTCTCCTTCAGCCTCTGCAATGTTAGCCGTAAATGCTGAGTGTGTTCTTCGTCGGATGCTGAATATATTAAAATATCATCAATAAAAACAACAATGAATCTATCTAAATAATCCTTGAAGATTCGATTCATCATGTCCATGAATGTTGCGGGGGCGTTGGTCAAGCCAAACGGCATTACTACAAACTCATAATGCATGTATCGTGTGCTAAAGGCGGTTTTGAAAATATCCTCCTCTTTAATGCGAAGTTGATGGTACCCCGACCTTAGATCCATTTTTGAAAACCTCCTCGCATTAATAAAGTTGATCGAACAAATCGTCTATGCGTGGTAGTGGATATTTATTTTTCACCGTCAGTTTATTTAGTGAACGATAGTCCACGCATAAGCGCAATGTTCCATCCTTCTTTTTAACAAATAACACCGGTGCTCCCCATGGGGACGTACTCGGGCGAATCAGCTTTTTGTCAATTAAATCCTGCAGTTGACATTTCAGCTCTGCTAATTCCTTCGGGGCCATTCTGTACGGCGCTTTCGCAACCGGTCTTGCTCCTTCTTCTAAGGTTATCTCAAAATCTACTTCCCTTCTGGGCGGAAGTCCTGGCAATTCTTCAGGAAAAATTTTTGGATATTCACATACAACTGGAACATTTCTGATATCCTTCTTTTCCTCTGGTGTCCCTTTTACTAACATTAATACCGCTTCACATCCTTTCTGCATGTGTTTAGATGCTTTCAATGAGGAAATTAACATTTTAGACACATCACCTAATCCCCGGAACACTGTAACACTTTGATCTGCACAATGAACCGTCACTTCTTTCTTTTTACAATCAATTAGAGCTTCATGCTGGACCAACCAATCCATTCCCAAAATTAGATCAAATTCCGTAAGGGGTAGGATCACGGCGTCCACCTCAAACTGTATATTGTTTAGATCAAAAGGAACTACAATACGTTGCTGAGTTGCTACGACTTGATTATTTGGCAAAGTGACATGTAATGTAGTACATGTTGAGTATGGTTTTTCAGCAATATTATTCAAAACATGGGCAGACATGAAAGAATGGCTAGCACCGGTATCAAATAAAACTTTCATCAATTTTCCGCAAACATAAACCATACCTGTCACCACTGTATCATCTGCCTTCGCCTCTTGTTGATTTAAATTAAACACACGAGGCTGCACCTGACGTTCTTCCACCGATGATCCGACTGGAGCTGCAGTTGAAGCAAAAGATTCATTCTCTCTGACCACACCCATTTGATAAACCTTCTGGCCTTGAGGAGCAGGAAACCTCCTTGCACTACTAGCACCTTCTTTCCGTTTTGGACAATCCCTGCTCTGCTGACCCGGTTGATGACAAAAGAAACATGTGTTGCTTCCAGCCAAACACTGCCCCTTGTGTAATTTGCCACATTTCCCACACCTTGACTCCTGTGTCTGCAACTGTCCCACACTTTGACTCTCTGCCGGTCGAGGTCGCTTGTCTGACTCCTTCGACTTCCAAGAAGTTCCAGATTTAGCTGAAGACCCCTTTTCTGATAGCCACTGGGATCTCTTCTTTCCAAATTCCCTTCTTCGTTGCGTTTTCTCTGCATCTATCTCCATTAAACGGGCCTTTTGAACTAGCGCACCATAGTCATGTATCTCCAGTGGCACCAAAATAGATCGGATACTGTCTCTCAATCCTTCTTGGAACCTACAACACCTTTCCTTCTCGTTTGGCACAAAGGCCTCCGCATAAAATGCCAAATTTGCAAATTCTGTTTCATATTCGAGTACGGAGCGGGGACCCTGTACTAAACGTAAGAATTTGTCCTGTAGCAACTTCTTCTCTGATTCGGGCACGAACCACCCCGTGAATTCCTGTACAAAAGTAGCCCATGGAATACCCACTTGTCCTCGACCAGCTAATCGTCCTCGAACATTTACCCACCATCGCTTGGCCTCCCCTTCAAGAAGAAATGTGACTAAGCCCACCTTTCGTTCATCTGGACAGAGCATTACTTCGAAGATGGTCTCGATGCGCGAAATTCAATCCTCCGTCTCCAGAGGAGATAACCCACCACGAAACACTGGCGGCTTCAGTTCCAAAAACTGCTTTAGATCCACGTCCAGATGTCTTTGCTGTGATGGCAGAACAACTTCTACTGAGGGAGCTGCAGGAGGAACTTCTCGTACCATTTTAATAGCTTCCGCCAAGATGCGAGCGAAATCTGTCAATTGGGGTTGAGCCTACTGCTCCACTTGTGGATGTACCGTTTGCTCCACTGACAGATGTTCCTGTTGAGGATGTTCTTGGTGTGCAGTGTCACCACTTTCGGCCATCGTTTCTTGAGCAATCCTCAAAGGATCCTTAAGACAAATATAAGACAATCAGTTTTCATAGGTTTAAATGATATCATGAGACAATTGACCTTACTACGCATGTCCATACTCATTGCGGCCAAGCTTTATGGAAACCTGGCTCTGATACCACTAAATTGTAACGGCTCATAGTCCATCACAATTATTAATACTATCCTCAATTACATTCATAAAGCTTTGAGTGCGCATTCATCATAGCATTTAACATAACACAATGAGTAAGCACATGCATAAGCTATCAACTGAATATTATCCGAGTCCTATATAATTATTACAAGTTTCTACTAATTTAAAAGTAGTGCGACAAGTTCCAAATACATTACATAATATCCACTAGGTTCTAACAAGTGCAGTATTAACAACAACAAAAACAAGTACAGGCTTTTATTTATAAATCTCCAGCGCATACAACGCACATTTTTCTAGCTCTGCCCTGCATGGGATTTGCCTTTACCTAAAAAAATTTGAATTGGAAACCGTTAGTCTTTACTAAAGACTAAGTGAAACACTATTTCTTTAACCTGCATTCATGCAAACCTGTGAGCAATATATACAATAATATGCATATTTCCATCATAAAACCATTTCTAAATATTTAACAAGGTGAGAACATTTGAAGCAAGTAAGCATGTCCATTTCCATAATAGCATTCCTATGTATCAACATGTATTTCTTATACACTAGCACTAATACTTATCCTTGACATGATATATGATATGAAGACATAAAGAAACTTAAGCTAAAAACATGGTTTACTTTAAGAGCTACAAGTAACATATGCATTCCTTCTTAATATGATTCGTTCGTTTAGATAAGATTATGGGCGATTTGAATCCTTTTTCTTTTTTGTTTCCTTTACATGACTCATCATGTTTCATTCATTAGGGCCCACCCCGAAGGGTTATCATATTTCCTTCATTTCATTCGTGTGCACGTACTTCAATTCGCCCATAATAAAACCTCGTGTCGACACGTTTACATAAATTACATAAAGTAGTTATTTATTTTTATATCCCCTCTGAAGTTATCATTCGCCTGTTTGCCTTATACAAGGCCATACATTCTAGCGAGAATCATTTTCAGTGATATATTAGCATGCTTCATATCATCACATACAATGAACATATTTTTCCTTTTCTTAAAATAGAAGTGCATATAACTGAAAGTATTTGAAAACTATGCATAAATTAAACAAATAGGTCTCACCTCTTCTTTTTCCTTTCCCAAGTCACGCCTCAAGTCACTGCCACCTCTACCGTTGGATGCCATCCTTCACGATTTCTGTTAAAGAATTCATATTATTAAAGAACATATTCATCGGGGTTGCATCACAATTAGAGTGTTGACGTTGACCTCTATGGGTGACTTAACATTTCAAGACTTGATCAAGTAAGGACAACATACAAAAGGGGGCTACAAGAAGAGTGTTTCAGATTAAGACCAAACAGCATTATGGAATAGGCATTCAGTCCAAACAATCAAGCCATATGCACCAACATGTACAAGGACAGGAGCATGAGTAGTCGGTCAACACAGAAGGAGGTATAGCAGAGCCTAAAGCAACACATGAAACAGCCCAATGGGCTGCAGCATATCAGCCCAAAACAAGACAATCTGCATCATAGCCTCCAATTTCAAACAGGAAAACATTCAACTAAACAGGAACTGCAGCAGGGCTGTCAACAGAATAGCAGCAGCACAACAATAAATCTCAAAAAAAAAACAGCACAGCAGCCGGTAAACAAGAAGGAAAGCAACAAGCAGGGTAATGATAGAGCTAAAACCAACAGGACTGCAACTGCAGCATGCTTTAACATTAAACAACCTAGCCGACCACACATACCATCCAGCAGATTTATCACAATGAAGACAACATTAGCCGGCCTTAGAACAACAGGAAGAAAGCCCAAATCCTTGAAACCAACGGCCACATAACCAAGAAGGAGAACAGCAATAAACAAGAAATAGAGTAGTCGGCCATATGAAAACCAACAGGAAACCTAAAACTTTTAAAGAAGAAGAAGAAGAAGAACATGCTTACAATAAATTAAGATCCAAGCCTTGTTTCCCCCCAAAATCAAAGCTCCAGCTTAGCCCAAACCGCAGCTATACAAAATCACTTCTTTTCCATGAGATTTAGAGAAGGAAAGGAGAACGGAGGTGGAGCTCGGCGTCGTGCCCTAGAGCGACACAGTCGAGAAAGCAAAGAAAATGAGGAGAGGTCGATCAACTGATAAAGGAACATACCCTAATGCCACGTATAAAGCATTCCACCGCTTAAAACCTCAAGCCAAAATGGCTATTCGCAGCCCAACATAAACCAAAGCTATTAAGGGTTAACCCACTCAAATGGCACATCAAATTTAATAGCACCCCATTGCAGCTATAAGGAAGCCCCGCATAGCACAGTAATATCAGCTAGGAGTCAACCTTTATCAGCATTTATAACACCTCACATTAATTTCATCATAGGGGATTTTTTTGCTTCGATTCTTTATTATGCAATGTTCATTAAGGGATGTTTACGTACGCAATATAGTCATTCCATACATAATAAAAGGAAATACTAATAAAAAGTGCCGTACGAAAAATGTTGTACCTCACATAGCGCACGGGAGCGGGAGGGCCGAACGGGAGGAGGCGATCGGCGGTTACGGGAGGGTTTCTCCAGACGTGCGTGCGTGAGAGGGGAGAACAACCTTTAGGGCTTAACTTCGAGATTGATAGTGGTTGCTCGAAGCAACCAGGTGCGGATCGAGGTGGAATCCACTAACCGTTGCCCCCAGGTAGGTGTAAATAGGAAACCCTCGGGTTTGAGCGGGTAACGGATATCTCGGTATTCGTACTAGACCCGTTAAGCCTCCGAACCCGATATTTATCCAAATATACACTTACAGGAAGTCCAGGGTGGAGTTCCGGGATTAATAGCCTTTGGATTAAATCCAAGGGCTGGGCTCTTTTCTCGCATGGAGTTCCAGGGTGGAATTTTCGCATGGAGGCATGGCTCGCTCCCTCTTTGCATGGCTCGCTCCCTCTTCCATGTTCCCGCATGAACTCCACCCTGAAGTTCCCGCATGAACTCCGAGGAATCCAAACCCTAAGCCATTAGCTTTACAAAAAAACTTAATTTGATCAGACATCTCATCTCATTTAAATTTATTGCTCTTCAATCTAATGTAGAAAGTTTTGAATGATTTAATAAAAAAACGTCAAGCATAGGGCGGAGCCCCGATCGTACTTAGGGATAGAAGTGAAGTGTCGTGTCAAACGGTTAGTATATATATATGATATAAGCTAAAAAAAAATTGATAAAACATTCACCTTTCTAATTCTATTCTTCTTTATTATAATTTTGTTTACTATATATAAGAAAAATATTTGAAAGATTCATTTATTTTCGAATTTTATCGCATATTTATTAGATCTTTCACAATTTATTATAAATGTGCATAATATGCGCATTTTCATCAAGATATTTAGTGGCGGGTGTACTGTCACGTCGGAGCACGGAGTAACTAATCGATTACGGTAAATTGGATCGGATTTTACAGTTTTTTCTTCTGCAGTACCTCGACGTGACATGAGCATGAAAGAGGTTCAAGAATCAATTTTCTTTTGATAAGGGCTAAAAACGAATCACTTATTTTGGCTTTTTGACCCCATATTGTAGGGTGGATCTCAAAAGATATGAAAAATCTCCCTCCAAGCCATACATACATACGATTTTCATCGAATACGACTTTCAACAGAATTAACATATTATTCGAAACTCAAAAGTCGCTCGAAAATCGCAAGAATATTGAGCCTAATCAGAATCGGTTACAATTGATTCGACTCAATTTGAGTCGATTTAATTTTACTCGAATTTGATTTCGAGTCGATTTTGAGTCGCTCGAAATATGATTCGAATCAGCTCGAATTGATTAAAAATATTATGTATTTATTAATATATTATTATTTTTAAATTAAAAACACTGAAATTCAAACTTAAATACAAATATTGAAGGCTTTAAGCGTTTAATTTACTAAATTTAAATGTTTCCCAATTTAATTTTGAGTCAACCAGGAATAAGAGAAATATTGCTCAATTTCGATCCAGCTCGATGTTGGTTTGGTTTGGATGTTTTTGAATTTGGAATTTATTTCCTTCCCCCTTGGATTATGGAGAGCCTAATCAAAGTGAATAAAAAGAATTTTTTTTCCTTTTTTTTGGCTTTCACGTGAGTTGCTAAAGGGGGGTGGGCATAAATGATTCTTTTTTTGTCTAACCTATACGCATGAAATAAAAGACACCCCATTCGTGAGACATATATAGCCGACTTGCTAGCGTTGGAGGGAGAGCCGTCGCCGCCGTCGCCGCCACCGTCGTCTTGCTCTTGGTGCCGCGAGGGGTGGGAGACCCCTGTAGAGGTTCCGCCGGTGGTTGCCGTAGGTGCAACACAGTGCGATGGCGGCAAAGTGAGTAGATGATGTCGGTATGGGCGTGACTGCGAAGCCTTGCGGTGGTGCAGTGGCCTTGACGGAGTTTCTCTCCGGCGGTGCGGGTGTGACGGCGAAGGCATGCGGGAGTGCAGTGGCCTTGATGGTGTTTCTCTCCGGTGGTGCGGCTTGGTGTCGATGGCGTGCGCGGGTGCAGTTGGCCTCGACGGTGCTTCTCCGGTGGTGGCCGGTGGTTTGGTCGTCATCCGACGACGAAGGTTCTCGGTGAACCTTGTCCGTCCGCTGTGCTAGCGGATTGCAGTCCAGATTATTATCTCTCCCGCGGATCGAGCGAGTCCGACTCTCCGCGGTGTATTCTGTAACGGACGTCGGTATATTTCTTCATATTGTATTGTTGCAGTTATATTATTTATATATGCAGAGAATCTTGTTCGGATTCATGCGCTTGTATACCCTGTATTATTTGGTTGCGCCTAGGGGATAGTTTCCGCGTTATATCCCAACACTCGATTCGATTTTGATTCATCTAAATTCGAATTTGAGGTAGCTCGATTCGAGCCGTCTCTGAATCGAGTCATTTCGAATCGAGACGGCTCAACTCGAAATCAATTTCGATTCGAAAATTTTGATTTTGAGCCGAGTCCAAATCGCTCGAACTCAGACTCGATATCAAGCCATAGGAGTAACTTTGTGCACGACTATTTGTATTTAATTATTTATTTTATAGTTAGCGATTTTGGCTCGGCTCGAAATCGAAATTTTCAACTCGAACTCGGCTCGAAATCGAAATCGATTTCGAGTGGACTCGAAATGGCTCGATTCCGAGCTGGCTCGAAATCGAATCGAGCTGGCTCGAAAGCGAATTGAGCTGATTCAAAATCGAATCAAGCTGGCTCGAAATTGACCAATTTTTCTCTTTATTCGTAATTGGCTCGAAATTAAATTGGGAAACATCTAAATTTAGCAAATGAAACACTTAAAGCCTTCAATATTTTTATTTAGGTTTAAAATTTAGTATTTTTAATTTTAAAATAATAACATATTAATAAATACATGATATTTTTAATCAATTCGAGTTGATTCAAATCATATTTCGAGCGATTCAGGGCTGGCTCGAAATCGACTCGAAATCAGATTCGAGTCAAATTGAGTCGACTCAAATTGAGTCGAATCAATTGTAACCGATTCAGATTCGACTCAATATTCGAGCGATTTTCGAGCGACTTTCAAATTTCGAATAATATGCTCAGCCTTAAGCGGCGGCTGACGACTGCTTGTATTATAATAACTTAATAAGTCAATTTAAGTTTCCAAAAAGTGTCTTAAGATTGTTCAACACTCTTGTATTTAATTATTTGTTCTAGAAATTTATTTTCAAAGTCTGCTACGTCACGCAAAAATATTAGTATTATAATATATATGCATAAGAAAATGTGTGCCCTCGATATCAACCCACCCAATCACGCAAAACCCGGGCCTATTGCCGGCCGTACGATCTGCCAGCCCGGCGCACAATTACCGAGCGATTAGATGTTGAAACGGTCTAATGGGCTGATTGGACTGCTTTCTAGATGGGTTCATGATCATGGGCCGGCTCAACCGGCCCATCTAGTCCATTTCCTGAACTCAAATCTATGCAAAAATAACAATTTCACTTCATTTACTTTACAAAAATAATTAGCAGCGATGGGTCCTCATCTATTTTATAAAGAGATATGGGCTGCATTTAGCCAGAAACCCCACTCCCCACTAAGGTGGTGGAGTCATGGGCAAGATGGAGGGGGAGAAAACCCCCAAAAAACTGCCTAAAACCGCCTCAACCGTGGTAGCCGCGCGCTACCGTGCGCGGGACCGCGCACCACCGCGCCCGCGCCACCGTGCGTGCGGCCCGCGCGCTACCCCGCGCGCGCGCAGCCGCGCGGCCCGCCGGCACCGCGCCCAATACCGCGCGCAAACGCGCGGCACCGCCGGCACCGCGCGGCACCGCCGGCACCGCGCCCAATACCGCGCGCGGCCCGCGCAATACCGCGCGTGGTACCCCTTGCTCGCTGTGCGCGGTACCCGGCGCGCGGCCGCGCGCCGGCACCCACGCACGTGTGCGGTACCGATCGCTCCCCCTTGCCTCGCGCCGCCGTTACACTATTTCCGCTGTCCTCGCGCAAGCCCCGATCGCGCTAGTGTCGCTAAGTCCTTAGCGTACTCTTGACCGGCGCGCACTTGAATGTTGCAAAGTTCATAGTGTGCGTCGTCGCTAACTCCATTTTTTCTCTTAAGATTACAGGATTTACACATTGCAATCAGGGACGTCAACTGCCCGAACTGCTTGAGGGGCGAAGTCGTCACATCCAGAAAGTGGCGATCTGTGTGCTCTCGATCGACGGACGAGATCAGCCCGTTAGGTGGTTACGGTGGTTACAACGGTGAAATTACCAAGCCGCCCCCGCCCAAGTCTATAAAAGGGACCATGAATCCTTATTTGAGGGGATCTGACGCTTTGCACCCGAGAGAGTTTCTTGAAGAATTCCTTTAGAAATCTCCTTCGCGGTTCAAAGATCTCCTTCGAGGTTCGAAGATCTCCTTCGTGATTCGAAGTTCTCCTTCGTCACTTGAAGATCTTCTTCGGACCTTGAAGAACTCCTGCAACAGCAAAGTACTTAGTTTTTCTGAGAGGTGGCATGCCACTCTCAGAGACTTTCCTTCGACTGCAATTATAACGAGAAGCGGTCTGTCGCTCTCAATTCTCGCAACTTTACTTGTAACATTCGAACATTTAGTGAAATTTGGCTGGTACAGATCCGGCCACGTGGTTTTTCACCCTTTCCAGGTTTTCCACGCTAAAAAACGTTCTCATGTCACTTTACTTTTTTACTCTTTGAATGTTTGCGCGCTCGGTTCGCTTCCGAGCTAAGGTGGTTCAATTCGACCGGTCTACCAATGCACCGAAGCGACCCGTAACTGTTTGGCGCCGTCTGTGGGAAAGGTGTTCCTCAAACTTTGTAAAGTCTTTTTGAAGACAGTGTTCGCTTCATAGCGATACTCGTGACTAACAACAATGGCAAGAAGAAGTGATCGCACCACCGATGGTTCCATCCCAGAAGGACGCATTGATCCCGCTCCCTCTCATTCGCTCATCAACGCACCTCTCGTCGAAGAGGCCCCATTAGCACCTGTTGTCGCGCTAGAAGAGCGCATGCGCCAGATGGAGGAGCATCAAACTGAGATGCTAACCCTGCTGAGAAATCTCGAGGTTCCTCGAGCTCCCCCTCCACCTCCATTGCTGAATGATCTGCTCCCCCCGGCCTCGAATCATGCTCCAATCGAGGCAGCGGTTCAGGAGGATAATGTCTCAGAAGAACTTTCAGACGCAGCAAGCTCCGCTCATCCCGCTCGTCCAGCGAGGGGACCAGAAGGCGACCATCATCACCAACACCAAGGAAGAGTCGACCCTCGACAAGCAGTAGGGAGGACCACTCGAGAAGAAATACGTGATATAGTAGCAGAGGAGTATGGTCAGGTCGGGCGCCGTTTTGCTTTCGCTCGCCGTCCCTTGCACAATGGCTCCCCGTTAGCGCCTCACGTTCTAGCTCACTCAGTTCCTCACGGCTTCAAGCTCCCCAACAGAGAAACGTTTGATGGGACGGACGACCCATTGGAGCACGTCAACCATTTCACTATCATCATGAGAAATTACAATGCTCCAGATCAGCTCATCTATCAGGTGTTTCCAGCAACCTTAAAAGGCCAGGCGCGCACTTGGTTCCACTCTCTGCGAGATGGAGTCATAGATAGCTTCGCGGAAATGGCACGACAGTTCACCGCCCAGTTCATCGCCAACCGCAGGATTGTCCGAGACCCCTCCCATCTTTCGGGGATCCGCCAAAACGACGGAGAAACTCTTAAGGATTTCTTTCGCCGCTTCACTACTGAGGCACGTCAGATTCCAGGGGTGGACCCCGAGCTTCTGCGAAGAGTTTTTCTTGGAGGGCTCCGCCCCGGTGTCTTCTACTCCGCACTAATGCGAGAAACTGTACCCAGCTACCCAGACCTCATTCACAGAGTCGAGGCCCAGATAGCAGCTGATGAAGCAATTGAAGCACACCGCCAGCAATTTGAGGGGAGCTCGAAGAGGAAGAAAGAGGAGTCGTTGTCGCAGACTGTTCCCAATAAGAATAACAAGCATCACGCCAAGGCCAACCGAGACCGAGGATCTCAGCAGCATCAGGACTACACTCCCTTGAACACTACCAGAACTAACGTTCTTCTTGCCATCCTTGATAGCAACGCGCTTCGCCGACCCGAGCCGCTTGCACCAAACAGAGGAAACCAGTCGCAATATTGTGACTTCCATCGCGGGCATGGACACAGTACTGAAAGCTGCAACCGGTTGAAGAAGGAAATCGAGCGTCTTGTCCGGCAGGGCCTCTTCAGAAGGTTTTTACTAAACCAGGTCCCGAACCCACACGGACCTCAGGCTGACAATTCAGTAGAGGACAACGTCGTACCCCGCCGTGGATGAGTTGAAGGAACCAGGCAGGGGAACTTCCCCCTAGTAGAGCGCATACATCCCGCGCTTCATCTATCATCAATTTCTATTTATTTATTTTTTGCTTCTTCCAGTTTTTTGCTTCTAAAATAGTAAGCCGCAAGATTGTACTTGCGCGCATGTACCCGCTGTGTATCTAAAATTATGACTGCTACTCTCTGACTCCATTAGCGATACGGATCTCCTGAAGTAAGACTATGAACGTTAAAGCCATGATTTTCGGTACTAACACCAAGCAGCTAACTCGCCCACCTTGGTGATGAGAAAAGGCCTCCTACGAGTAAAGGATTGGCGTCGAGGACAACAATCTTAATTAAGTTTGCCCAAAAGACAACCTTGCCACCGCGCTTCTTGGGTATCTCGCCTCAGCGCTGCTTGGGCACCTCGCCACCGTGCTGCTTGGGCACCACGCCTCCGCGCTGCTTGGGCACCTCGCCACCGCGCTGCTTGGGCACCACGCCTCCGCGCTCCTTGGGCACCTCGCCACCGCGCTGCTTGGGTATCTTGCCTCAGCGCTGCTTGGGCAACTCGTCGTCGCGCTGCTTGGGCACCACGCCTCCGCGCTGCTTGGGCACCTCGCCACCGCGCTGTTTGGGCACCACGCCTCCGCGCTGCTTGGGCACCTCGCCACCGTGCTGCTTGAGACCACGCCTCTGCACTGCTTGGGCACCTCGCCACCGCGCTGCTTGGGTATCTCGTCTCAGCGCTGCTTGGGCACCTCGCCACCGCGCTGCTTGGGCACCACGCCTCCGCGCTGCTTGGACACCTCGCCACCGGGCTGCTTGGGACCACGCCTCCGCGCTGTTTGGGCACCTCGCCACAGCGCTGCTTGGGCATCACGCCTCCATGCTGCTTGGGCACCTCGCCACCGTGCTGCTTGGGTATCTCGACTCAGCGCTGCTTGGGGACCACGCCTCCGCGCTGCTTGGGCACCTCGCCACCGCGCTGCTTAGGCATCACGCCTCTGTGCTGCTTGGGCACCTCGCCACCGCGCTGCTTGGGTATCTCGCCTCAGCGCTGCTTGAGCACCTCGCCACCGCGCTGCTTGGGCACCACGCCTCCGCGCTGCTTGGGCCCCTCCCCACCACGTTGCTTATGCACCTCGCCACCAAGCTCATCAGGCCTCGACGCTAAACGACAAACTCGTCATGATCTTCGACACCCAATTCGCACACATCGCAACCTCATGTCCGCGCAACCAAGCGGAGGGCTTTCCCCATCCCGCGTGTGAAAGCCACCTCGCGCTCGTCCTCAAGCTGAGGCTCCACCTCCTTGTTCCAGATCTCCTCGCGATCTTATTCCAAAATCCGAGAACGGTCCTACACATAAGCTATAGAAGATTTATACTCAGCGACTCCAACAGCCTTCAACTCAGCAGTCTGATCCAGTAAGGAGAGACGCTCCACCCCCATCTCCAAAGACAACAACTCGGCCCCCAGACGAGCCGCTATAGCTCGCTAATCCTCCAACAAACGAGCTGAACCCTCCACAAGGGTCTTCTTCGACCAAACTCCAGCACGGGACTCCACCAGCTCCGGCGCAGCGCCCAGATCACACCGAAAGATGACAAAATCCTCGCACTTCTTTAAGCAACAGTAAAAAACTTCGAGGATTTGGGGGGCAATTAATGGGTCCTCATCTATTTTATAAAGAGATCTGGGCTGCATTTAGCCAGAAACCCCACTCCCCACTAAGATGGTGGAGTCATGAGCAAGAAGGAGGGGGAGAAAACCCCCAAAAAACTGCCTAAAACCGCCCCAACCGCGGCAGCTCCGCGCGCCACCGCCCGCTACCGCGCGCTACCGCGCACGGTACCGCACGCGGTACAACGCGCAGTTGTGCACATTACCGCGCGCGCGCATCCGCGCGGCCCGCGCGGCACCGCGCGATAACGCGCGCACGCGCAACCGCGCGGCACCGCGCGCAATACCGCGCGCGGTACCCCTTGCTCGCCGTGCGCGGTACCCGGCGCGCGGCCGCGCGCCGGCACCCACGCACGTGTGCGGTACCGATCGCTCCCCCTTGCCTCGCGCCGCCGTTACACTATTTTCGCCGTCCTCGTGCAAGCCCCGATCGCGCTAGTGTCGCTAAGTCCTTAGCGTACTCTTGACCGGCGCGCACTTGAACGTTGCAAAGTTCATAGTGCGCGCCGTCGCTAACTCCATTTTTTCTCTTAAGATTACAGGATTTACACATTGCAATCAGGGACGTCAAATGCCTGAACAGCCCGAACTGCCCGAACTGCCCGAGGGGCGAAGCCGTCATATCCAGAAAGTGGCGATCCGTGTGCTCTCGATCGACGGACGAGATCGGCCCGTTAGGTGATTACGGTGGTTACAACGGTGAAATTACCAAGCCGCCCCCGATCAAGTCTATAAAAGGGACCCTGAATCCTCATTTGAGGGGATCTGTGTAACGGGAAATATAGGAGTATATGGGTAATTGCATATTGTGTAACAAAGATGTTGGTAGGCTATAAATAGAGCCTAAGTGATTGTAATGGGGAAGGAATGATAATTGTTCTTCTTGTCTTCTCTCTTCATCTCTCTCTCTCTCTCTCTCTCTCTCTCTCTCTCTCTCATCTCCCACTTCGTCCTCTCTCTCCTTGATGGTATTCTCTCTCTCTCCTAGCGGCCTCTAGGACATTCCCCCGCCGGAACTCCGCTGGCACGTATTATTCTTACTCTTCTACCGCTGGTAATCTCTCCGGCGATCTCGTAACGACATTGATCGTTACAATCTGACACTTTGCACCCGAGAGGGCTCCTAGAAGAATTCCTTCAGAAATCTCCTTCGCGTTCGAAGATCTCCTTCGCGGTTCGAAGATCTCCTTCGTGATTCGAAGATCTCCTTCGTCACTTGAAGATCTTCTTCGGACCTTGAAGACCTCCTGCAACAGCAAAGTACTTAGTTTTTCTAAGAGGTGGCCTGTCACTCTCAGAGACTTTCCTTCGACTGCAATTGTAACGAGAAGCGGCATGTCGCTCTCAATTCTCGCAACTTTACTTGTAACACTCGAACACTTAGTGAAATTTGGCTGGCACAGATCCGGCCACGTGGTTTTTCACCCTATCCGGGTTTTCCACGCAAAAAAATATTCTCGTGTCACTTTACTTTTTACTCTTTGACTGTTTGCGCGCACGGTTCGCTTCCGAGCTAATGTGGTTCAATTCGACTATTTTATAAAGAGATCTGGGCTGCATTTAGCCAGAAACCCCACTCCCCACTAAGATGGTGGAGTCATGAGCAAGAAGGAGGAGGAGAAAACCCCCAAAAAACCGCCTAAAACCGCCCCAACCGCGGCAGCTCCGCGCGCTACCGCCCGCTACCGCGCGCTACCGCGCACGGTACCGCACGCGGTACAACGCGCGGTTGTGCACAGTACCGCGCGCGCGCATCCGCGCGGCCCGCGCGGCACCGCGCGCACGCGCAACCGCGCGGCACCGCGCGCAATACCGCGCGCACGCGCAACCGCGGGCACGCGCAACCGCGCGCACGCGCAACCGCGCGCACGCGCAACCGCGCGCACGCGCAACCGCGCGCACGCGCAACCGCACGCACGCGCAACCGCGCGGCACCGCGCGCAATACCGCGCGCGGTACCCCTTGCTCGCCGTGCGCGGTACCCGGCGCGCGACCGCGCGCCGGCACCGACGCACGTGTGCGGTGCCGATCGCTCCCCCTTGCCTCGCGCCACCGTTACACTATTTTCGCCATCCTCGTGCAAGCCCCGATCGCGCTAGTGTCGCTAAGTCCTTAGCGTACTCTTGACCGGCGCGCACTTGAACGCTGCAAAGTTCATAGTGCGCGCCGTCGCTAACTCCATTTTTTCTCTTAAGATTACAGGATTTACACATTGCAATCAGGGACGTCAAATGCCTAAACTGCCCGAACTGCCCGAACTGCCCGAGGGGCGAAGCCGTCATATCCAGAAAGTGGCGATCCGTGTGCTCTCGATCGACGGACGAGATCGGCCCGTTAGGTGGTTACGGTGGTTACAACGGTGAAATTACCAAGCCGCCCCCGGTCAAGTCTATAAAAGGGACCCTGAATCCTCATTTGAGGGGATCTGTGTAACGGGAAATATAGAAGTATATGGGTAATTGCATATTGTGTAACAAAGATGTTGATAGGCTATAAATAGAGCATAAGTGATTGTAATGGGGAAGGAATGATAATTGTTCTTCTTGTCTTCTCTCTTCATCTCTCTCTCTCTCTCTCTCTCTCTCTCTCTCTCATCTCCCACTTCGTCCTCTCTCTCCTTGATGGTATTCTCTCTCTCTCCTACCGGCCTCTAGGACATTCCCCCGTCGGAACTCCGTCGGCACGTATTATTCTTACTCTTCTACCGCTGGTAATCTCTCCGGCGATCTCGTAACGACATTGATCGTTACAATCTGACACTTTGCACCCGAGAGGGCTCCTAGAAGAATTTCTTCAGAAATCTCCTTCGCGGTTCGAAGATCTCCTTCGCGGTTCGAAGATCTCCTTCGTGATTCGAAGATCTCCTTCGTCACTTGAAGATCTTCTTCGGACCTTGAAGACCTCCTGCAACAGCAAAGTACTTAGTTTTTCTGATAGGTGGCCTGTCACTCTCAGAGACTTTCCTTCGACTGCAATTGTAACGAGAAGCGGCCTGTCGCTCTCAATTCTCGCAACTTTACTTGTAACACTCGAACACTTAGTGAAATTTGGCTGGCACAGATCCGGCCACGTGGTTTTTCACCCTATCCGGGTTTTCCACGCAAAAAAAATTTCTCGTGTCACTTTACTTTTTACTCTTTGACTGTTTGCGCGCTCGGTTCGCTTCCGAGCTAATGTGGTTCAATTCGACCGGTCTACCAAAGCACCCGAACAACCTGCAACAAGCAGTTCAAATGTTTTTTTACAGAAAATAAAGCAAAATATCAAGCTTTGAAAAACATGACCGGACCGGTCGGACCCCGACCCGACCCCTCGCCGGTCCGGTTTTGGTTTGCGATTCTCTTGTTTTCTACCTGTTAGAGCGGATAACCGGAAACTGTGACCGGTTCCCCGTAACCGGACGATCCAAATTAAATACCGTTGGATTGACTGATGGCCTGCAGTAAGATGGTAAGCCCTAACCCATCTTCAGCGTATCGCATTTCGCATTTCATTTCTTCGCAAGCACAGAAGAGAATAGTGCCGGAGAAAATAATGTGTTGGCAATGATTTCCGCGGAGGATTTGACTCGTTAAACAATGATTTGAATTGATGATAAGTAATTAATTAAAAAAACATCTAATGTCGTGTTTAATGGTATGTAATATGTTTTCACAAAACAACATAGTTAAGCCCTTCTCTTCTGCCTATAGCTGCCGTGAGAAATTAAGCCCTCGTTTGGCTCTCCAACCCACGCCGACATACGATGGAAGCGGTACGGTGGGTGTAGAGTCTTCAGCTAGAACGTCGCACGGTAATCATGTTGGCCCCGCCTTCGTCCCACGTTGCGCCAGAGCCTCATTGAAGAGTCAAATGCGCCCTAACAGTCAATATTCATATGTTGTAGTCGACGACGGACTGTCCTTCAACCATCATGTTGCCCGGCGCGTCGGCGATCAACAAGCGAATAATCACGTGTACAATTTTTACTTTCATTATTCATCCTTAGCTCAGAGAAATTATTAGGTAAATGCTCCAGACCAATAAGGAGCGGCCATATGAAATGCATTTTCATGGGCTTTGGGCCGGGCCGGCCATTGTACGGCCCTTATATGAGACTCAGGCCTTGTTGCACGGGGCCTGACTGGTTCCTTATATGACTAGCCTGCGCCTAGAGGCTAAAAGACCCAGGCCCATTGAGGTCCATCTTTTTTGCACTTTGCTAAAATATTATAGTGAAATGGGCACTTTGCATCCTAAAGTACAAGTTTTTGGTACTTTATACCATGAATCTTTAAAATTTGCACTTTACACCTCCCAAATACTAATTTCTGGCACTTTGCACCCCAGGCCAAAAATTTAAGGTCCGGCAGCACCAAAACTGCTCATTCAAGGGTATTTAGGGTCGGAAGCACCAATAATTCGGGGTGCAAAGTGTCAAAATGAGCATTTTTTGGTGCTGTCTGGACCCAAATACCCTAGAAATTTATGCATGGGGGTGCAAAGTGCCAGAAATCGGCAATTGGGGGTGCAAATACCAATTTTAAAGGTTCGGAGTACAAAGTGCCAAAAACTCATATTTCGGGGGTGCAATGTGTCAAAAAACCAAATATTATAACTTAAATTCGTGAAACGCGGTGTGAACGGTGGTAGCTATCATGGTCGTGAACGATGGTCCGTGAACGCTCGATCTCACCTAAAGAACTCCACACTTATATGTTCAAAACTAACTTCATTTTCTTCAGAGCGGTCATAATTAATCGTTGTCAAGCCAAACATACATACTATGATAGCGGCGTTTTGTCTAAACTCACCGTAGCAAAAACGCCCATCCAAACTGAGCCTGATTCTAAAAATGAAGGATGGCGATCCACATTGTTTTCTAAAATTTAGGGTTCGTTTGGCACGACGGTGGTTGTCTTGAACGTCGTGATTATGAACAATTGTCGACCTCATTTAAAAAACTTCATCCACTTTTACGTCCAAAATTAGTTTTCTTTGTCGCCGTCATAACCATTTTATGATGGTGGCGTTTTTGTTCAAAACTCAGAGCATCCTTAACGTGTGAATATCGCATTATCTACTAATATAAATTTAGTATATATATAGGCAAAACTTCCAAATCAGTCCACAATTTTTGAGGGTCATTTGAAATCAGTCCCTATTGTTTGGATTGTTTGAAATTGGTACTCAACCATTCCAAGTTGTTTGAAATAAGTCTCATTTCACTTTTTCCGCAACAAAATTAACGAAAACTGTTTAGTATGATGTTTAAATTCTTAATTTGATTTTTAATTGATAAGTAGGATTTTTTTTTAAATTTTCTCCTCCGGTTACCATTTTTTTAATTGCTGAGTTAGATTTTATTAATGCTTTTATGCATTGAGTATATTTGATTTTATTAATACTTATTCAATTTTATATTTGGTTTCTCGTAATGCTTGATGACGCCGGAGGAGGCGGAGGTCGTGGCAAGTGTCGGAGGAGGCGGAGGTCGTGGCAAGTGCCGGAGGAGGCGGAGGTCGGGGCAACTGCTAGAGGAGGCGGAGGCCGGCGACGAGCTCGGGGTAAGCAGAGGTTGGGGGAGGCGGTCGATCGGCGCAGGAGAAACCTAGGTTTTATTCCTGCTAGAAATTAAAACACTGCCAAAAATAGGACCTAATTAGAAAATAAAAGACTCCCAAACCTAAGTTTAATTCCTGCTAGAAATTAAAAGGCTTCCAAATTTAAATAACGTTTCAAAGAAAAAAAATGTTTCAAGAAAATTAAAATAACTATTTAAAATCAGCCTAAAATTAAATTATACATAATAAATATTCTACTTAAGCAAATTCGGTTAACTATGTATACGAAAATGTTAAATAGGACCTATTTAGAAGAAGTTTGAAATGTTAGGGACTGATATCAAACTTTTTAAAAATTAAGGATTGGTTTCAAATGACCCCCAAATATTGGGGACTGATTTTAAAGTTTTGTCATTGATGGGTTCCCCCTCTATATATGGAGAAATCCGTAACCACCGCACACCGGATCCCGTTCCCGCACATCGGATCCCATTACGGCGCGGCGGATCCCGAAACCACCGCACGCCGGATCCCACCTTCGCACACTAGATCCCACTCCCGCGCGGCGGATCCAAACCACCGCGCACCGATCCAAACCACCTCGCGCGGGATCCCAACCGCCCCGCGCGGGATCGCAACCACCAACAACCGCCGTCGGCCAACCGCCACCAACCGCCGCCGGCCGGCCACCGCCGGCCGGCCACCACCGGCCGGCCACCACCGGCCGGCCACCGGCGGCCGGCAACCGGCGGCCGGCAACCGCCACCGGCCGGCCGCCGCCAACCACCGGGCGGCCACCGCCGGCCGGACGCCGGCCGGCCGCCGCCCGCCGGCCAACGCCGGTCGCCGCCGACCGGCTGCCGGCCGGCCGCCGGCCGCCGCCCGCCGCCGGCCGGCCGCCGCCCGCCGCCGGCCGGCCGCCGCCCGCCGCCGGCCGGCCGCCGCCCGCCGCCGCCCGCCGCCCGCCGCCGCCCGCCGCCGGCCGCCGCCCGCCGCCCGCCGCCGCCCCCTTCATGGCCGGCCGGCCATCGCCGTCGCCGCCCTTCACCCTCCTCCGTCGGATCCCACCGAGTCCCTCGCGGCCCTCCGATCATCTCGCGCGATCACGACCCTTCAATCGTCGCCAACGATCTCGGCCCTCCATTTGGTGGTTATCCGCATAACCACCGTAACTTCCACTTTCCAAGCCTATAAATAGACCCCCAAGGGTCTTCATTTGGATTCACTCTCTCATTCGGGCCCAGACTCTCTCTCTCTTCGTTTCTTCCTCAGAGCTTCTCTCTCTACATTCCGCCACTCTGCCACTTCGTTTTTACTAACTGACAGGTTCCTCCTGCGAACGCAGCTCACCTGAGAAGAAGTGCTGCGCCATCTCTCAGGCGAGCACCCCAAGCCCGAACAGCAAAGTCAAAGTGCTCCGCGAAGTGCTCTCCCAGCAAGCGCGCAGCCGAATCAGGCAAACATCAAGGCAGTCAACTCCTAAGTGGTGGTCTGTCACCCACGGAGTTCTCTCTCTCTCTCTCTCTCACAATTGTAACGAGGCGCGGTCTGTCGCCCTCGCATTCTCCAAGAAAGCCCTGTAACAACACAACATAGTGGATTTCGGCTGGCACCGTCCCAGCCACGTGGTTTTTCACCCTTTGGAGGGTTTTCCACGCTAAAGTTCTGTGTGTTCCATTTTCAGCGTTTACTCTCTGCAATATTCTGACTGTGTGCGCGCTCGACCGCCCGGGCTAAGACGGACCGAATTGAAACCGGTCTACCGAGGGCGTTGAGAAGCCGCAACAGTTTGGCGCCGTCTGTGGGAATCATGCTCCCCAAAAGTTCTCTGAAGACAGTATTCGCCTCGCGGCAATACTCGTGCCCGGCAGCAATGGCAAGAAGAAGTGCCCGCACCACTAATGGCTCCATTCCCGAAGGACGCGTTGAGCCCGCTCCATCCCATTCACTTATCAACGCACCTCCCGTCGAAGAGGTCCCTTTGGCACCTGTCGTCACACTGGAAGGACGCGTGCATCAGATAGAGGAACAGCAAGCCGAAATGCTGGCTCTTCTCAGAAACCGTGAAGCACCTGCTCCACCAGCCGCTCCGGTCTTCGCACCCCTCCTGGTCCCTAATCGCGCCCCCCTCAGGGAAGCCGCTCGCGAAGAAGAAGTGTACGAAGAAGACTACTCGGATGCAGCCAGTTCCGCGCGCCCAGCCCGTCCCGGCAGGGGAACTATGGAGGAACCCGAGCACCATCAGCAAGGAGCCGCGGCTAACCGAGCCATAAGAGGGCCCACCCGCGAGGAGATTCGCGATGTGATCGCTGAAGAGTATGGACAAGTCGGACGCCGGGGCATCTTCGCCCGCCGCCCTCTGCGTCACGGCTCCCCCTTGTCGCAGCAACTCCTGGCCCATCCGGTTCCGCACGGCTTCAAGCTTCCTAGCATCGAGTCGTTTGACGGGACGGAGGATCCACTGGAGCATATCAATCATTTCACCACCATCATGAGGATCAACAACGCTGCCGATCAACTCCTGTGTCAGGTGTTCCCTGCAACACTCAAGGGGCAAGCTCGCACCTGGTTTCACTCCCTGCAAGAAGGATAAATCAACAACTTCACCGAGCTGACCCGGCGGTTCACAGATCAGTTCGTCGCCAACCGAAGAATCGTCCGAGATCCCTCTCATCTCTCGGGGATCCGCCAGAACGAGGGAGAGACCCTTAAAGAATTCTTCCGCCGCTTCACCACGGAGGCGCGGCAAATACCAGGGGTCGACCCTGAGCTTCTACGCGGTGTCTTCCTGGGAGGGCTCCGCCCAGGCGGCTTCTATTCCGCTCTAATGAGGGAGACAGTTCCAAATTACCCGGACCTCGTGCATCGAGTGGAGGCACAGATAGCGGCAGACGAAGCCATCGAGGCGCATCGCCAGCAGTTCGAGGGAAGTCTGAAGAGGAAGAAAGGATCGGAGCCAGCACCCAGGAGGCAGGAAGAGCGGCGTACGGAAGAACGCCGGAACCCTAATCGTGGTCGGGATCTTCGAAGGGACCAGGGTCCCCGACCACCGTTGAATTACACTCCCCTCAACACATCGCGAACCAATGTGCTTTACGCCATTCAAGAAAATCCGGCATTCCGTAGGCCGAGACCGCTAAACCAGAATGAAAGAACCGACCACTCAAAGTATTGTGAGTTCCATAGGGGAGCTGGGCACACGACCGAAGAATGCGCAAGGTTAAAGGAGGAAATTGAGCGCCTCGTCAGGCAAGGACTCCTTGGAAGGTTTCTGCAAGGTCAGCTGCCGAATCAGCCGCAACAACCCAGGGAACCTAGAGATCAGCCTCCTGCACCTCGTGGCGCAGCGGTCGGAATGCCGGTGGTAGGGCAAGTCGAGACTATAGCTGGGTCCCCTAATCTCGCCGCGCAAATTCTCTCCATCGCTAGGCCAGAGAGAGGCCACGAAGATAAGAAGTTCAAGCAGGACGCTGCCATCGTCTTCGGAGATGAAGACCTCGAGGGGTTACGGCTGCCGCACCAAGACCCGCTCGTGATCAGCGCCGGGATCGGGGATCCCTGTTTCAACGTCAGAAGGGTACTGGTCGACAATGGAAGCTCAGTTGACGTCCTGTTCCTCTCCACTCTGCAAAGCATGAACCTCACCAAGGAGCACCTCAGCCCAGCAGCAGGGCCCGTCTACGGTTTTGACAATCGCCCCGTCCCAGTCCAGGGCATGATCACCCTTCCGGTAACGCTTGGCGAGTTCCCGAGACAGGTAACCCATAACATCCAGTTCGTTGTCGTGGAGTCAAGTTCCGCCTACAACGCGATCTTCGGGAGACCGCTCCAATCCATCTTCAGAGCCATCCCATCAATCCCGCATTTAGCCATGAAGTTTCCGACCGCCGCCGGGATCGGGGTCGTTCGTGGAAACCAGGAGGCGGCTAGGACCTGTTACCTGAGGCAAGCTCAACCGGCGAGGGAGACGGCTCTCAACATCGACAACTTCGACCTGCGAGATGAAGCCACTCTTCAACGAGGAGCACCCGTTGAAGGAGTAGTGAAAGTGCCGCTCTCCCAGCAAGATCAAACTCGGACTGTCCAGGTCGGGTCCCTTTTGACGCCAGAAGAACGAGAAAGGATTACAACCTTCCTGCAAGAGAACGAGGACATTTTCGCTTGGAGCCCGGAGGACATGCCTGGGGTAGATCCTGAAATCATTTTTCACTCATTAAACATTAACCCCGCCTGCAGGCCCGTAATTCAAAAGAAGAGGAACTTCGCCCCTGAGCGAATAAAGGCAATCGAAGAGGAAGTAGCAAAGCTCCTGGAGGCGCGGTTCATCCGCGAGGCGGATTATCCCACGTGGCTCGCAAACGTGGTGATGGTAAAAAAGGCGTCCGGAAAATGGCGGATGTGCGTCGACTACAGCAACCTGAACCAGGCGTGCCCGAAAGACAGTTTTCCTCTTCCGAGGATTGACCAGCTTGTCGACGCGACAGCCGGCCACGAGCTGCTCAGCTTCATGGATGCATACTCAGGCTACAACCAAATAAGAATGAATCCCGCGGACGAGGAGCACACCGCCTTCCGTACCGATAAAGGAGTCTACTGCTACAAAGTGATGCCGTTCGGCCTTAAAAACGCCGGAGCAACATACCAAAGACTGATGAATAAAGTCTTCAAAGACCTCATCGGGGAGACGATGGAGGTATATGTGGATGATATGCTAGTGAAGAGCGTCCACCGTCGCGACCATTTGAAAGACTTGGGAAAGTGCTTTCAGCTTCTTCGTCGCTTCCAGATGCGGCTCAACCCCAGCAAATGCGTGTTTGGTGTGACGGCGGGGAAGTTCTTGGGTTTCATGGTAACCCATCGAGGAATCGAGGCCAACCCTGAAAAGATCAAGGCATTGGAGGACATGTCGCCGCCTCGCTCTGTCAAGGAAGTGCAACGCCTGAATGGGAGGATCGCCGCACTGTCCCGCTTCCTGTCAAGGACGGGGGACAAATACCTCCCTTTCTTCAAAATTCTCCGGGGAGCGCGCCACACTGGGTTCCAGTGGACGGACGAGTGCCAAACGGCTTTCGAACTCCTCAAACAGTACCTGGCCTCGCCGCTATTCTCTCAAAGCCAATCCCCGGGGAAGCCCTGTTCCTGTACCTCGCAGTTTCCCCTACGGCCCTCAGTTCAGTTCTCGTGAAGGATGAAGGAGGAGTGCAACGGCCAATCTACTACCTCAGCAAGGTCCTCACCGATACCGAAACCAGGTACCCGGCGGCAGAAAAAACAGCCCTAGCGCTCGTCTTCTCGGCGCGAAAGCTTCGACCCTATTTCCAGGCACACATAGTGAAAGTACTAACTCAGCTCCCGCTGCGAGCGATCCTCCAAAAGCCAGAAGTCTCAGGGAGATTTGTGAAGTGGGCAGTAGAGCTCGGCGAATTCGACATCCAATTCTTGCCCCGGCCGGATATCAAATCACAAGTGCTCGCTGATTTTGTTGTAGAATACACCATCCCACCGGAAGCAACTCCTGCCAAAGATGTCGCCACATCCCGTTGGACTCTCTACGTCGACGGCGCCTCAGGAGCTGAAGGAGCTGGAGCAGGGCTCCTCCTCATAAGCCCCGACAAAATTACTCTGGAATATGGCCTCAGACTGAAGTTTCCAGCAACCAACAACGTCGCGGAGTACGAGGCTTTGATCGCCGGCCTCCGGCTCGCCATCGATTGTAAGGTAGAGAGCCTGACAATTCACGCTGACTCCCAGCTTGTAGTCTCGCAGGTTGAGGGAGATTATGAGGCCAAGAATGACCAGATGACACATTACCTCACATGCGTAAAGTCACTCCTTCAGAGAATCCCGACATACCAAATCCTTCACGTGCCCCGGGAGCAGAATTCTAGAGCGGACGTGCTCTCCAAGTTAGCAACATCACCATCCAGCTATCAGTCGCGAAGACGTCGCGTGGAAGAGATCATGGCCCCAAGTATCCCAGGGCCGTGGGAGATTGCAGCCATCAATGAGGAAGAACCTTCTTGGATGACCCCTCTACGAGCTTACCTCGAGTAGGGACACCTCCCCGAGGATCGCCTAGAGGCACGCAGGTTACGAATGCGAGCAGCATCGTTCACCATCATAGACGGGGAACTCTACAAGCGGGCATTCTCAGGGCCCTACCTAAAGTGCTTACCGGCCAGCGAAGCGGACTACGCCTTAAGAGAAGTACACGGAGGGGTCTGCGGAGAGCACCTGGGAGGAAAGTCCCTGGCCCAGAAAATCTTGCGCCAAGGTTTCTATTGGCCAACAATGAAGAAGGACGCGGCGGAGCTCGTTCAAAAGTGCAGGAGTTGTCAGCTCCATGCAAATGTACCTCACCAGCCCCCAGTCGCGCTCACCGCACTCCAGAGTGCATGGCCCTTCGCACAGTGGGGGATTGATCTCCTCGGCCCTCTACCACTGGCATCGGGGCAGAGAAAATTCATCATCCTAGCAATCGACTACTTCACCAAGTGGGTGGAAGCTGAGCCCCTGGCAAAGATCACGGAGGAGAATGCTAAGCAGTTCGTCTGGAAGAACATTATCTGCCGCTTTGGAATCCCAGCAGCTATCATCGCCGACAACGGCACCCAGTTTACCGGGAAATCATTCACCAAAATGTGCAATGACCTAAAGATCAATCTTCGCCACACCGCCGTAGCACATCCACAGACAAATGGGCAGGTAGAAGTCACCAACCGCACCATCCTCAAAGGGCTAAAGACGCGTCTTGGAGAAGCCGGGGGGCAGTGGGTAGATGCGCTCCCAAACGTACTGTGGGCATACCGCACAACGGAAAGGACTCCAACAGGAGAGACCCCATACAACCTCTGCTACGGGACCGAAGCCGTCATTCCCGTCGACATCGGAGTACCAAGCATCCGGGTGCTGACTTTCGATCCCAGCAGAAATGACGAACTACTCCACCAAAATCTTGACTTAATCTCCGAAACTCGAGACCACGCCGCCCAGCGCATCGCCATCTACCAAAGGCGTGTGGCCCGGCTCTACGACAGAACGGTGAAGCCCCGACCAATCAACGTCGGAGATCTTGTCTTACGCAGCATTGAAGCAGCCGGGAAAGGTCCACAGAAAGACAAACTCTCACCAGCATGGGAGGGACCTTATGTGGTCACCGCAACCGTGAAACCAGGAACCTTCAAGCTCAGAACGGCGGAAGGAAAGACGCTCCCACGCACCTGGAACGCACAGAATCTGCGCCGCTTTTATCAGTGATTTTAGTTCATTTTATCATGTAAAAGTCACGAGCCTAGACTCGCGCAAACTATCCTACTACCCTCTTATGTACAAGATGGGCGCAAGCTATTTTACTACAATTTCATATGCAGGCAGCGAATCTCGCTTAACGAAAATCGCTTCTCATCGACCAATACAGCTCAAAAGACCACCTCGCCTCAGCGTTGCTTGGGCACATGGCCTCAACGTTGCTTGGGCACCTCGCCTCAGCGTTGCTTGGGCACATGGCCTCAACGTTGCTTGGGCACCTCGCCTCAGCGTTGCTTGGGCACATGGCCTCAACGTTGCTTGGGCACCTCGCCTCAGCGTTGCTTGGGCACATGGCCTCAACGTTGCTTGGGCACCTCGCCTCAGCGTTGCTTGGGCACATGGCCTCAACGTTGCTTGGGCACCTCGCCTCAGCGTTGCTTGGGCACATGGCCTCAACGTTGCTTGGGCACCTCGCCTCAGCGTTGCTTGGGCACATGGCCTCAACGTTGCTTGGGCACCTCGCCTCAGCGTTGCTTGGGCACCTCGCCTCAGCGTTGCTTGGGCACATGGCCTCAACGTTGCTTGGGCACCTCGCCTCAGCGTTGCTTGGGCACATTGCCTCAACGTTGCTTGGGCACCGTAGGGGCCTGCCCCCCTTACGGCAAAGCCGCGAGCCAGACTCGTGCAAAAAGCCGCGAGCCAGACTCGTGCACCGTAGGGGCCTGCCCCCCTTACGTTTACCCCCGGTTCGAATATAAACATTCACCGGCCAAGCCGCGAGCCAGACTCGTGCAAAAAGCCGCGAGCCAGACTCGTGCACCGTAGGGGCCTGCCCCCCTTACGTTTACCCCCGGTTCGAATATAAACATTCACCGGCCAAGCCGCGGGCCAGACCCGTGCACCTATTTCATAAAAACCGCGAGCGCGAGTCCGCGCAAATTCATCTGTGACTTTAAAAATAATCAAACCACGCAGATGCCAAACAACCAGATCAATAAGATCGAACAGATAAACAAGTATGACGAATACAATAAAAGGGGATACAATCACATCCGACAAACACAGCTACGAGCAGCTAAAGAAATCACTCCTCGTCAGGGCTGTGATCCTCCTCCTCTGACAGGTCATCAAAGCCAAGGCCACTAACATCATAGCCCCGCTTTCGGGATACCATCCGGAGAGCCTTTGACGCTCCCTGTCGAAGGGCAAGCTCTCGTGAATCCTCCAGATGAGGCTCCACCTCCTGAGTCCAGATCATATCCCGGACTTCCTCGGAAATCAAGGAGCGGTCCCTCAAGTAGTCAATCGACTCCAGATACTCGGCCAAGCCAGCCGCCTTCAGCTCGGTCTCCCGCTCCACGGAAGAAAGACGCGCTATCTCAGCCCGACACTGCTCCAGCTCGGCATCCCGACACACTACGTCGCCACGGGCTGCCTCTAAGGATCGCAAGGCCTCCTCCAACGCCGCCTTCTCCGCACCGAGACCGGACCTGGTCCTCTCCAGCTCTTCCTGCATCTCCGAGCCAATCCGCCTGAAGCGCGAGATGTCGCGATCCCGCCGTCTCTCCGCCTCCACAAGGGCGCTCCTCGCCTCCCGAAGCTCACCCTGGATGGACATAAACCCGTCCTTCAAGCTCACGTAATGGTTATTCCATATATGCGCAATCGATGCCTGGGTCTCCATCTGCAAGAGAAAATGTATAAGTCAGAACCACAACCTCAGAATGACGTCATGCAAGGGGAAGAAAAAATCCGGCTTACCGCCTGGCTCATGGCCTCCAGAGAGGAAGAGACCCTCTTCCCTTCCGACACCTTTCGAGCTGTGCCTCGCTCCGGAGAGGCCTGGGGGGCAGAAGATCCCAGGACCTCGACCTCCTCATCAACCGGCTCGCCGTCAGCACCAGATGCACAAGGAGCCGCCTCCTCCTGAGGAGCATCCTGTACCAGTGAAGGAGCAGGACCTGGCTCCTCCAGACCTTTAAAAACCAACTTCCTCTTTCTGTCTCGAACAAGAGGAACAGCAGCGGCACGACCAGCATCAACGGACAGCCCGCATAAAAGCAGGCGCTTCTCGTCTACGAACAGAGAAATACTGTGCAGAATATTCCCCAGCTCTCGAGCATCTGAAAATCCGAGAACGGGAGAAAACTCCCGCTCACACCCTTTGAGGCGCCGACAGCGATCCGGTAAAGAGTTCCACACCTCCGGTAGTCCCTCCGTGTTCCTAACATAGCCGAATAAAGTATTCCCGTGACGGCGATCCACCCGGGTCTCGAACTCCAGCCATCTCTTGTTGCTAAAGACTTCAATACGACCCCCGAGATCAACCCGCACTTCACACCATTCCTTGAAAAGGCCCAAGGAGAACTTCGCACCGTGCTCTCGGAAGAAGGCGATCAACCCCATTATCCGCACCGTCCCCTGAGGCGTAAACTGTGACACTGGGACGCCACAAAATTTCAAGATCTCGGTCACCTCCTCGCACGCCGGAAGGCGAAAGCCGCTCCGAAGCGACGACTCGCAAAGGGTCATCCAGCCCCGAGGCGGATTCTGCACTCGCTCTTCAGGACCTGGGATCCGAATCTCCAACCCGGAGGGCAGGTTGAAACGCCTCCTCCATATGGCAACATGATCGAGAGTGAGACTCGAGGCCAGTCGCATTGGGCGACTTTGCCCACCACGCCGAGGGGCCTGAAAGAAAAGGAAAAAGCGTTAGTACAAATCACGGACAAGCATAAGAGAAGTCCGCCCGCGGAACTAACCGCCGAGCAAACCTCGCACGCAGGTAAGCCCCAAGAACAACACACGCAAGCGCGCGGGTGCACCCTGCCGCGCGCGCGCACTGCCGCGCGCAAGCACGCGCACGCCCTATCGCGCGCGAGCACGCGCGCGCACTGCCGCGCGCAAGCGCGCGCAGGCCCGCACGCGCTCCGCCACGCGCGAGCGCGCGCGAGCGCGCCCGAGCATGCGCGAGCCCGCGCGCGCACAGGCACGCGCGCGGTCTGCCGCGCGCGAGCGCGCGCGCCCTGCCGCGCGAGCACGCGCGCGCTCTGCCGCGCGCGAGCACGCGAGCACGCGCGCGCTCTGCCGCGCGCTAGCACGCGAGCACGCGCGCGCTCTGCCGCGCGCGAGCACGCGAGCACGCGCGCGCTCTGCCGCGCGCGAGCACGCGAGCATGCGCGCCCTGCCGCGCGAGCACGCGCGCGATCTGCCGCGCGCGAGCGCGCACGAGCACGCGCACGCTCTGCCGCGCGCGAGCGCGCCCGAGCACGCGCGCGCGCTCTGCCGCGCGCGCGCCCAGGCGCACGCGAGCGCGATCCCTGCCGCGCGCGCGCGCGCTCGCGCGCGCCCTGCCGCGCGCGCGCGCACGCGCGCCCAGGCGCACGCGAGCGCGCTCCCTGCCGCGCGCGCGCGCGCGCGCCCTGCCGCGCGCGCGCCCTGCCGCGCGCGCGCACGCCCGATCGCGCGAGCCCGCGCGAGTGTGACCCGCGCGCAGCTCTCCGCGCGCGCACACGGCGACCCCGCGCGCGCGAGTGTCGCCCTTCCCCTCCGTGCGACTCCCCGCACCTCTAGCACGCTGTCCGCCCGCCTTTTTGGGAATCAAACCTTTGGACTCCGTACTCACCTTGGCACCACCGTCACCATCGCCACTGCCAACCTCCACGCTAGAATTCACCCCGGCCATCGCTCACAAATGCAAGTTTTAGGGGGAAATCCAATTGCTCTCCGTGCGCTCCAAACAAATGGATTTGGGGGGCAAATGATGGGTTCCCCCTCTATATATGGAGAAATCCGTAACCACCGCACACTGGATCCCGTTCCCGCACATCGAATCCCATTACGGCGCGGCGGATCCCGAAACCACCGCACGCCGGATCCCACCTTCGCACACTAGATCCCACTCCCGCGCGGCGGATCCAAACCACCGCGCACCGATCCAAACCACCTCGCGCGGGATCCCAACCGCCCCGCGCGGGATCGCAACCACCAACAACCGCCATCGGCCAACCGCCACCAACCGCCGCCGGCCGGCCACCACCGGCCGGCCACCGCCGGCCGGCCACCACCGGCCGGCCGCCGCCAACCACCGGCCGGCCACCGCCGGCCGGACGCCGGCCGGCCGCCGCCGCCGGACGCCGGCCGCCGCCGCCGGACGCCGCCCGGCCTCCGCCGCCGGACGCCGCCCGGCCTCCGCCGCCGGACGCCGCTGAACACCGCCGGCCGGCCGCCGCCGGCCGGCCGCCGCCGCCGGACGCCGGCCGGCCTCCGCCGCCGCCCGCCGCCCGCCGGCCGCCGCCCGCCGCCGGCCGGCCGCCGCCCGCCGCCGGCCGCCACCCGCCGCCGGCCGACCGTCGGCCGCCGCCGCCCCCTTCATGGCCGGCAGCCATGGCCGGCCACCCATGGTCGGCCATCGCCGTCGCCGCCCTTCACCCTCCTCCGTCGGATCCCACCGAGTCCCTCGCGGCCCTCCGATCATCTCGCGCGATCACGACCCTTCAATCATCGCCAACGATCTCGGCCCTCCATTTGGTGGTTATCCGCATAACCACCGTAACTTCCACCTTCCAAGCCTATAAATAGACCCCCAAGGGTCTTCATTTGGATTCACTCTCTCATTCGGGCCCAGACTCTCTCTCTCTTCGTTTCTTCCTCAGAGCTTCTCTCTCTACATTCCGCCACTCCGCCACTTCGTTTTTACTAACTGACAGGTTCCTTCTGCGAACGCCGCTCACCTGAGAAGAAGTGCTGCGCCATCTCTCAGGTGAGCACCCCAAGCCCGAACAGCAAAGTTAAAGTGCTCTGCGAAGTGCTCTCCCAGCAAGCGCGCAGCCGAATCAGGCAAACATCAAGGCAGTCAACTCCTAAGTGGTGGTCTGTCGCCCACGGAGTTCTCTCTCTCTCTCTCACAATTGTAACGAGGCGCGGCCTGTCGCCCTCGCATTCTCCAAGAAAGCCCTGTAACAGCACAACATAGTGGATTTCGGCTGGCACCGTCCCAGCCACGTGGTTTTTCACCCTTTGGAGGGTTTTCCACGCTAAAGTTCTGTGTGTTTCATTTTCAGCGTTTACTCTCTGCAATATTCTGACTGTGTGCGCGCTCGACCGCCCGGGCTAAGATGGACCGAATTGAAACCGGTCTACCGAGGGCGTTGAGAAGCCGCAACAGTCATATATATATATATATATATATATATATACGGTTTAACGAAAAAACGCGTCACGCGTTTTTAGGTATTATGCGCGCGAGTTCGGAAAAACGAGAAATACACCTAGTAGATTGCATTTTTATAAAAAGTGGTCAACATGAAAGTTGTAGATCTCGACGAGATCTACAACTTTCATGTTGACCACTTTTCCTAAAAATGCCGTTTACTAGGTGTATTTTCAAAAGGCGCGTAACGGGGCGGAACTCAATGTTGACCACTTTTGCTAAAAATGAGTGCGCGTATACAAGAAAGTGCGCGTGACGCGTATTTCCAGCAACCCCATATATATATATATATATATATATATATATATATATATATATATATATATGCTAATAATGAAAAAAAAGTTTGCTAATATCGTCAGCCTTAACATACACCAATAACTGAAGGACGCTGGCGCTCCACTTCTCTGTCAGGGCAAAAGGGGGAGAAAGAAGACGACCGGAAAAAAGATATCGAATCGCCGATCGCAATTAATGGGGAAAGGGCGAGGAGAGTGGAGGCGACCTTGGATCGCCGTGTTTTTGATCTTCTTCACGCCGGTAGTCCTGCCCTTACTCTGCCTCTCCCTGCCTCCCTTCCTCATCGTCTCCCACTGCATCCGCTTCATCGCCGGTTCTTCCAGCCTCCGGAAGCGCAGCGGCATCGAATCGATCGCCGTCCATTGCGAGAATAGTGAGGCGGCGCCGTCGATTGTCCGACCCTGGCTTCTCCGCCGCTACCTAGACGATCAGCTGCGGCTCGTCGCCGACTCGGTTCTCGATCCCGGCGACAGAGGGGAAGATCTCAGATGCGTTTGACCTGCTTGTTAGCTCGCAAATTTTTTTTGTGTTTTGGGTGGAATTTAATGCTCATTTAATTATCTGCAGATAAAATATATTTACTATTTAGCTTATAATTTCATTTACATATCTTTAAATATGTCTAGGATCTTCATAAAATGTAAACTAATTACTATATTAATTAGTATATCCAATCAATTAATAAAAATATTTATTTTAAACATATTTTCTATTTTTAAATAACTAAATTGAGAAAATTAGATAAATACATGCAGTCATTGGTAAATTAATTCATGGAGTGTGTATTGAACTATTTCTCTAGAATATTGTGTTTAAATTGACATTAGAAAAGCATTTTATTTTGTCCTAAGTTTTTGCTCAGTTGAGTTTGGACAAAAACGTCACCGTCATAGAATGTATGTTTTAACCGCCACCAAGAAAAAAAAATTAATTTTGAACATAAAATAATTTTCGTGTCAAACAAAGCCTTTATCTTCGAAAATATTTTCATATTGAGAGTTTTTGCTCTTTCCCAATATTCTTGTGGATTGAATTAAAGCTTGTAATTATGATATTATTTTTCTATCCTTATCTCAAAAGATATATTTCTCGTCTTCGTGAGGCGTAAGACGCGTTATCTTCTATTTCCATATCTATTCGTCATTGATATAGAGTGGTGTTAAGTGCAGCCCTTATTTGGCTATGTGCAAACCACCCAAAAAAGCCATATTCAAATTTAATTAAAAACTCTAAATCTCCAAAAAAACCTAAGTGCAGCCCGATAGTTTTTCTCTCCCTCCCGTGCTGTTCTCTGGCATTTTCGCGAAGGGCGAAACCCTATTTCACCGTGTCGCACAGTTTCGCCGGCCTCCTCCGCCATTTTCGCCGTCCTCCTCCGCCATTAACGCCGGTCTCCTCCGGCATTTCCTCCTCTGGCATTTTCGCGAAGGGCGAAACCCTATTTCAACTTTTCGCACAGTTTCGCCGGCCTTCTCCGCCATTTTCGCCGTCCTCCTCCGCCATTAACGCCGGTCTCCTCCGGCATTTCGTCCTCTGGCATTTTCGCGAAGGGCGAAACCCTATTTCAACTTTTCGCACAGTTTCGTCGGCCTCCTCCGCCATTTTCCCCGTCCTCCTCCGCCATTTTCGCCGGTCTCCTCCGCCATTTTCGCCGGCAAATGTCTCCCCTACCTCCAGTTCTTGCGTTTCCTGCCGACGATGAACCGTCCCCTACCGCCAGCGATTCTCCTTCAAGGTAAATTTCCACCGGACGAAGCTCCATTGTTTCCAGTTTTCCTCAAAAAATTTTTTTCAGTTTTTAGCATAACTGAATCATTTGATCATTGGGCTTTGTTAACATTAAAATTTCAACATGCAGTATTCAAAATATTTTGTGACGTTTATTTTGGCGGCAAGTTTACCCACCTCACATATTCAAAATATGGTAAGTTATTGATTAACTTGAAGTATAACTCATGTTAGGTTTTAAGATTAATTATTCATTGATCTCACAAATTTGTATATTTGTATGCAGGTAGCGGCTAATTTTGGAACTAACATTTGGACATGAAAAAGAAGGATTTTGGTGTACTAAAGTTTTGTATTAAAACTGATTTTATATAGTGATTAGTATGATATTTAATATGAAGTTGTATTTTTTTTAATTTTCATTTTGGTTTGCACATAACAAGTTGGTTTGCACCTAAAATTTTCCGATTTGCACATAATCATGATTTGCACGTAGCCAGAATGGGTTTGCACATAAAATTACTCTATATAATACAAGATTTTCCCTTGCCTACTTGATAAAGTGCGGAGTGAAAAAATATTTTCTTGCATCCACAAATATAATTTTAAAATATTTCACATTATTAGAGAAGATTTATCCTTCTATAATCTAAACAAGAATCAATAGGATTCATTTTAGAATATTTTTCTCTCTATTATTGTCATGTTTGAGCTCAAGAAGGCAATCGTATTTGCAAAGTTTAATTTTTATGCCCAATTGTTCTCCAATTTTGAAGATATTATCAAAAAATCAAACATATGTTGTGAATTTCTTCGTTATTTGGGGTAATTAGATCAACTACTAAACCATTAATGACATTCTATTTGTCGGCACGACCCAATTCTACGCGGGAACAAGATTATCTAACCCTCTCATAACCATATGTATTATTGTTAGCTTCAAATTTTTCTTAAAAAACATTAAACTAAAAAATATTGTGGTCATATTAAGTCATATTAACGACACGCAACTAAAACAATCATAAATATTTCTGCAAAATCGTTAAGGTTATGCATCTTGTAGAGCTCTTGGATAAGCGGTCGCATTGTTTAGGAGCTATATAGCTAGCCTCTAGTTGCATTGTCAACCTCAAACTTCACCACAAAGCTAAAGTTGGTCCAAATGTTTGGGAAAAAAATGGTGTTTTTCTAGTGGCTTTCAATTTATTTAATTGTAGCTAAAGTTCAAACACTTAATCCTTACTATCTATCCTAGTAGCTCTAATAGAATCCCTTGGAATAATGAATGTAAAGTATTTTAGTTAAACTATTACAATTCATAATGATTTCATTCACACTATGCCTATTTGAAATATTTTTTTCTCCCTAATTTAAATGTGTCATGCTTCAACTCTTCATTACTTTTACTTTTAGATGAGTTTTAAAAATAAACTAAAAGCTTTTGATATCAATGTAAGTGCTCCCTACCTCATGACTTATATTTCTTTGAGCCATTTATTTCAAAGATGGCTTCTCTCCTCTTATATATTTATTTTCTTGTTTAACTTATGATATTGTTCTAAGAGACATTAATTAAGGCACCTTTTGTTTGAGAGTTTTCTCTCCGTTGTGTTTTTTTAAATACGTGAATGTTATTTTTTGATTGTTTGAATAGGTATGAAAATTGGTGGTGAGATTAGAACTGTCAGAAAGGTAATGATAGTTAGGAAAAACAATAGAAATGGAAAGTAGATGTTTGAACTATGAGAACATAAGCATGAAAATACGCAAAACTCATTTTAGGTTTTTTGGGCGTGCGAGAGTTCACACTTTTCCACACAAAAAATCCCTCAAAGCATCTTTTTGAGACGAGCACTTTCCCACAAATGGGAAACAAATAAACATTTCTAAAATAATGTTAGTTGTGGCAATAAAACTTTTCTCACGGCTCCCACCGTCCTCTGTCCCAAACATAGCCTTAAGTTTTGCTCCAAACACTTTCCTCTTTTATTGGTATGATTTCTTTTTCTATCTTGATGTGATTTGGGTTTTGGGATGTAGTTTATTTTTTATTTTTAAATGGTATTCGATTATAGTTAATCAATCTTAACTACTATAATTATATTTATATATATTAGTTTATATGATACTAATGACTTACTTTTTGCAAAAAAAAAAATCTCTAAAATATAAGGACGGGCCCGATTGATACAGACAAACTTCTTGCGTAGAAGCAATTTTGTTTGCGGATAAGTGCGAGGCTGGCGCACCGTGTAATTTTGTTTTGTGGATAGGTGCGCATAATTTTTTTATTAAACGAAAAAAAAAAAATTAATGAACTCTGTATGATCAGCCACGAATTAATTTAGACCGTGAAATAAATACTATCCATTTGAACTTAAATGAAGATGATCCTTATATGTAATTTATACGTTTATGCTTACATTATTTTTAGTATTTTGCCTTATTTTATTTTTGGCAATTATTAACCCCCCAAAAAATATTTTAGCCAGATCATGTTCGCGGGTGGTAGGCCTCGAATATTTTCGCAATAAGTCAACCGACACAAGTTGTAACCCCGCGCCAAACAGATCCTTAATTGGACCATAATATTAGCTTGTAAGGAATTATAGAAATAATAAAACAAAATTTTCAGGTTTTATATATTAGTTTTTTTAACATTTATGGTTAGCGTAAAACCATATGTTTTATTTATAGATATTACCGGTCGTGCATATGATACTTCAATGCAGCGGTGTGCGGCATCAATAGTGCTTTTGTTGTCGCACATTATTCACATGGTAGCATATGCCACATTTGTAGTGTATGTGACCTAGTTGTACATGAAATACGGTAATGACATTTACGCAACTAGGTTAAAACTACGGTATTTGAATATGCATTAATAATCGAGGACTAATGTTATATCAAAGGCGTCGCTCGCTCTCATTGAAAATGCTACTATAAGAGGAAGGTGTTTGGAATACACGCCGAAGAATTTTTTCTAGGAAAAGAGAAGGGGAAAGTATAATTTTTCGGTCGGTGGGTTGAGCAGGCCGCGCTTATAGTATGAGACCCACAAATGCCGGTGTCTTAATATTCATCAAAAATTGAGAGAAAAACATATATATTAGGGTTAATATACCTCACCTGCGAGTTTGCATAATTACAAAAACCTCCCTTCTATGTTTCGAAATTACAAAGACCTCCCCTACAAGTTTTTTATGTTTACAAACTCGCCCTTCTATCGCCGAAGTTGCCAATGCCCTAATCTGTCACTGAAGTCGTCTCGAGCCGAAGCGTTGTCGGCATTAGAACAGTCATCCCTGCCAGCCGCACGCGAGGGTGGAAGCACTAGGAGTTGGCACGATCGAAGGGGAACTGAAAATCGGTTTTATTTTTTTAGGGTTATACTCTAATCTTCCCTAAGAATTGTATTAGTAATTTTTTTTTTAAACGAGAGGGTAATTTGGACTTTAAATAAATAAAACACAAATGAATGTTTCACAAAAATGATACTTTTCCGATATTAGAAATAAATATCAAATTTGCACACCAAGATAATACTTTTACTCTTAACACGAATAAATTTTAGCTCGAGTTTGACGAGTAACAAATAAATAAACAAAAAAGAAATACATACAACCTGATTGTTAAGCATCTAACAGCAGATCTTTCGGCGAGTTTTCTCGAACCGAAAAATCAGTGATCTTCCGTCAATTTGTAAATTATTTACAGCTAAAAGCTATTTCTATTACATAATGCAGAATAAAATTTATAGTACTTACACGGTCCTTCATGCATTGAAGTGTTGCTCGCATTTGTCATTGTTCTTTGCGGATCTCGGGGAAAAATCGCAGCACGAACATTCTGTTACAAAGAAATAGAATAAAATGTAACAAAGATATTGTTTATTAGAGGGTTTAGGGTATATAATTTGAGGTTTAAAAGAGCCCACATTCTGCAGTTTCTACAAATTTAGCGTCTCGACTCATTGTTTTTTTAGTTCAATTACAAGAGTAGCAAGTAGAACACGAGGTTCGATCATTGTAGGATTCAATGTTGTACATGCGTGTAAGATATGCGATAAAGGTAGTGATTTAAGGTCTGTTTGCACCGCGGTGGCGTTCGTGAACGCGGTGGTTATGACCCGTCGTCCGTTTGGCGCGCTGTTTTTGCCACCGTAATGAATGTGTTGGACATAATAACGGTTACGACAGTCACCAAGAAAAAAAATTAATTGTAAACATAAAAATGGATGCAGTTCCTTAGGTGAGGGGGAGTGTTCACGAACGATGGTTCAAAACCACTGCGTTCATGACCGCCACAGCCGTGCCAAACGGACCCTTAGTTGTTGCCAAAAGATACAAAAAGTGGGCCCACTTAGTTCTTGTTAGAAGTTACACATCCGGCCTACAGCTAATCGGTTTTGAGAAAAGGGCTTAGGATCAAGATGGAAGACTGTATTCTCAACACGCTCTCTCATGTATAGGGTCTTCATCCTCTAACACGTGAACTTCATTTAAATTGGGTGGAGTGGGGGTGAGCTGCCGGGCCTAACCTACTATGTAAAACGTTAGAGCATATGCATACAACATAAAATTTATCGATGTGAATCTATATTCTCAATTGCTCTCTATCGAACGTGCTAAAATTCGGATTTTCGGATGCAATAAAGCATTAAATTGCTGGATTTTGCGGCCCTAACATATACGCCAAATCATCGTGTCACAAGCGCGGATTCATGATCATGGCAGATGAATCGATAAGGGTTCATGTTCATGGAAATGTTTTGAAAACACCTTCACATTATGAGTTCATAAAAAAAATTTCATTAAATGCCTCTTTATGTGATATACATCTCTTGAGGAGTCTCATTGACAACTATCGAGAAAGAAAACAAGATTTGCATATGTTGTTTATCGATCTTGAGAAGGCTTATGATAAGGTTCCAAGAGAGATCTTATGGAGAGTCTTAGAAAAGAAAGGTGTAAATGTATCATTCATTGACATAATCAAAGATATGTATACAAATTCAGTGACAAGGGTGAGGACATCTGGAGGATTAAAACAGGAATTCCCTACCACTGTTGGCTGACATCAAGGTTCAACTTTAAGTCCTTATCTCTTTACCCTTATCTTAGATGAGCTCACCGGGCATATCCAACGAGCAATACCTTGGTGTTTAGTGTTTGCAGATGATATTGTTTTGATCGATGAGACCCGCGAGGGTGTAAACGCGAAACTTGAATCTTGGCGAGACATTTTAGAAAAAAAGGGTTTTAGGTTGAGCAGGGCAAAGACGGAGTATATGGAGCTTAAATTTAGCAGTGCAAGAAGGACGGATGACTTCGTTATTAAGTTGAGTGATCAAGATATTTCCCGCAGTGAGTGCTTTAAATATCTTGGATCGATAGTTCAAAAAGATGGAGGTGTTGATAAAGATGTGATACATAGAATCCAAGCAGGTTGTTTGAAGTGGAGAGGCGCGTCACGGATCATATGTGATCGTAAAATACCATTAAAACTTAAAGACAAGTTTTACCGTACTGCAATTAGACCAGCGATGCTTGATTCTGAGTGTTGGGCAGTGAATTGTGTACATGAGCAAAAAATAGGAGTTGCAAAGATGAGAATGCTTAGGTGGATGTGTGGACACACGAGACTGGATAAATAGGAATGAATGTATCAGAGATAAGGCAGGAGTGGCACCAATTGCAGAGAAGATGCGAAAAGCTCGACCAATATGGTTTGGACACGCACAAAGGAGACCATTAGAGGCACCTGTTAGGCGTTGTGAGAGTTTAGTCACTAGGCATGTTAAACGGGGGAGGGGTAGACCAATAAAGACTTGGAATGAGACTATAAGGAAAGACATGATGTACTTAGGCATTAGTGAGATTATGACTAAAGATAGGGCACAATGGCGACAAAGGATCCATATAGCCAACCCCACTATAGTGGGATAAAGGCTTGAGTGTTGTTGTTGTTGTAAATGCATCTTTATGTATATCGACATTAATCGTGTGCAACAGCAAATATAAAGAAATGTTTGTATGCTCCAAACAGAATGAAAGAGAGAAAAGAGCAAGAGGAGAAAGAGTGATTTTGGTCTCGTGTTTTATGTACATAATAAAATGCATTGGCATAGAATAAGAGAAGTGATCATTAGAAATATATGTGATGAATGCATGCACAGGTTTAAATGGACTTGATCAAAAAAATGAAAATTAGTAAAATGTTGTACGGATAAGCACTCCGACCCAAATCCCCCTTGCGCCGACGTAATGGATGTGCGCGAGCCCGGTTAAAATACTTCGAATTAATTCGCATGAATTAAACTCAACTTGTGCCTATTGGATTACTTATGTTGGATTAAATATATTTGGATTAGTTCAGTTGGATAAGAAAAAATAACTAATTCATTCTATGGTAGTTTGACAGTTTTTTTAATTTTCTATTTCTATGCTATGAGCGGAGAGGGCGTACGTAACCCCATGCACAGTATCTAGCGGGGAAAATTGCTCCGGACGTCGCACGACAACCCCGACATATTTCTCATAATCATCACATTAGGCTTACTCAACTATTTAGGGATGGCTTTATGAAATCTCATCCTTTGTGCTTAGTAGTGCATGAGGCACTAAACCTATTTTTAAGGAAACTCTTCACAACTTATCTTTGGACTACCTCTTTTTCTATTCAATCAGCATTGCGTATGGAGATCCTTTTTTCGTCCGCATATTTTCTCATTAATTATTGAAAGCAAAAATGACATGCGTAGTCGATGTCCCTCGAATAAAATCAGATCGATTCCCGTCTATGCACAACTTTATTGTATAACTTTTAAGTTTGATACCCGTGTAGATATCCACAATCCTGAACATCCCTTTTGATCTTAAATACTAGGACCAAAATACACTCGGCATCATCTTAACCTTTGAAATTCATTAAAATGATAAATCAACCAGGTTATATTATCACCCATAACATTCTAAGGCTCTCTTTGGGTCGGTGGAGGTAACCTCCCCAAATCCGCAAACATCCGGCTGCGACAATGTTCCAATGCTTCCAGTCAAAATCCGAGGCGAATCTGCAAGGTTGGCGACACACCCTAACAGCCTACGAGCCGTGGCGGTGTTCTGATCTACGGCCCCAAACAAGCCCTAAATATTAATAGGTATCTAATAAGGACCCAAAGCTTCGCTTTTATTTCTCCACAACTTTTTTCCCCTAACAAGTTACAATATCTCAATATTCTTTAAATAATGTTATTCCAAAAAAAAATCCTCAAACCTGGTATCAAACAATTTCTCAAACATATCCATCTATTCTTCATGTATACATCCTTAACTAAGACCTTATCATCATCACCTTAATGTCTTTAACTTGCTCAAAGTTTCTATATTTCGCACTTCTCCTAGCTATGAATCACCAACACTTGTAGCTTTTGTTTTGATAGCTAACTTGCAGAACTTTTAGCTCCCTCATTAAACCTCGGTAGTATTTACTGATTTTCTCATTCGGCGTCATCTCCTAACTAAATGTTATTCTCATTCTTAACCGGCTCTACCGCCAAAGATAAGGCTTTAGCTGGCAGTGTTTTCGGGTAAAACTCAGATAGCGTAAAAGAAAGCAAATTATGAATTTCACATCACTTACGAGAGCGTGTCTGCGGCATAAAAAATTGGAACTTTTCCTGGTCCTCCACCCCATGATCCTCTGATGGAATCAATAACTTGCTCTGCTTGGCTTCCTGCTGCTGTCAATACAAACTGGCAATAACACAAACAATCAAATGACTGATCTTATAAAACAAGCAGCACAGTTTTGTTGTTAAATATAAATATACTAATTAAGCAAAAAAACAATGAATAAAAGAATGTTTCAACAAAAATTTAAAGAAATAAGCTCTCAAGTCCAATGATAAAGTTCAAGTCTGACTGCGCTCTAGATTGCTTTGCCTATATTTGGCTTTCCATCTTGAATACTTCTAGCCTGAAACATACCACAATCCTGCCACCCCGCAACCCACACACACTCCTCCCCTCACCTTCAGCAACAAACTAGTTGGGTCACAGAGGACCGTAGACCAACACCACCTTTTGACAACACTTCGTGTCCACACGTCGCTTACTAGGGGACTTTGCACTGTCATGAATATTGAAACAAATTAATAAGTTCGAGCTTATGACGTTTGATAAAACAAGTGGTATAAGAGTGAGGTCATGAGTTCGAGGTCCTAGGGACGACGCTCGTGTTGAGGGATTTCCAAGGACACTGGCTGGTGTTGGGAGAGGGGAGTATCAAAGGCTCATAAGCGATGGGTGGACATGAGGTAAAACACTATCAGATACAGCAGAAGCATGAATAGAAACAAAATCAATTTAAGAAATTCATCACTCAAAGTCCATGAACCAGAAAGTTCTTACATGACAACTGCCATTTGTTCAAAAAGGGTGCATGAATATGATTAGCAGAAGAAAGAACTTATTTAAATGATGGTGCAGAAAGGGGAAAAATAGTCAAGAGCATACCAAAGGAAAAAGTATAGCCATAACTCCATAGCTCACAAGCCGAGAGAAAAAAAATATTGCTAGCACGCAAGGACTTCCTGAAATTCATCACCAAAAGAATGGTATCGTTGAGAATATAGTTACATGCCGGAAAACTCATGTAGTATCGTGCACTTAATATAGATCTCATGCACATCCACCTACAATCAATTATTTTGAGTTGGATGCATATGTTCTAACATAGTATCAGAATAGTGAGACTTGGCCCACTCACATTGTTGAGAATATAATTTCACATCACAAAAATTCATGTAGTATTGTGCACTTGATATAGATTTCATGAACATGCACCAACAGTCAATTATTTCAAGTTGGATGCATAGGCTCAAACATGGTATCAAAGCGGTGAGGCTTGGCCCACTCACATGTCATCCAATTAAAAGGAAGCACATGTATTAGAGGCCAAAGCATACACGTGAGAGGGTGACACATTAACATATAACCAACTGGTTTTATATTGGATGCATATGTTATAACGGTTATGAGCCTCGATCTCATATAGCACGAAATTGCTAACATCCAATCAAGTGATTACATCACACTATTATATGAATTAGAAACCAACTTGAACAAATAAAGCGGTACCAAATCCAGCAAAGAAGGCCCAGTTTGATTCGAAAAATGCTAGTCTTTTATCCAAACTCAGTTCAGAAAGACTCCATTTGTACCTGGGAACATCAAAGTAGAGTGTTAGTTAAAGTAATCAAGAATTATACCCAATAGCATACAACACTTTATTGAATAACTTACTCAAAACAGTAATATGCATACATCCAGGCATTTAGCACAAAACTTATTGATGTACCAATGTAAGGTATAAACATAGTAGCAACAACCTGAATTCTACAAGAAAAACACTTCTGTTGTAAGTCTAACAAAAGAAAACAAATTGAAACTAAAAAAAAAGTTTGATATTCACCATACAACATTATATATATACTATATATAAAGATATATGAATGGCTTTTAATTCCATGCATTTAAAAGTCATCAAACAAATCATGCTCATTCGATCTGAAGATTTAATCCTGATGTTGGACTGCAAATAGCAATTCAAGGCAAATCCTCCTCCCTCCCTCACGCTGAAATCCCGAGCCCTCCATGGCTAAAACCGAAGAGAGAGAGAGAGAGAGAGAAAGAAAGAGAGGAGAGAAGGGGAGAGAGTGCAGCTAGGAGGGAGAGAGAGAGAAAATAATTTTTTTAAGTATATGCGTATATTTTTTACAAAATAAATATTGTAATATTGATGTCTATTTTTTTACGGTCATTTCGAGTACTCATATGTATATGTTGCGGGCGCAACACGCAGACGCATCGAGCATGGGTGAAGCCCGTGCGGAGGCGGGCGAAGCCCGCCTGGATGCGGCCGAAGCCCGCCTGGATGCGGCCGAAGCCCGTGCGGAGGCGGGCGAAGCCCGCCTGGATGCGGCCGAAGCCCGCCTGGATGCGGCCGAAGCCCGCCTGGATGCGGCCGAAGCCCGCCTGGATGCGGCCGAAGCCCGCCTGGATGCGGCCGAAGCCCGCCTGGATGCGGCCGAAGCCCGCCTGGATGCGGCCGAAGCCCGCCTGGATGCGGCCGAAGCCCGCCTGGATGCGGCCGAAGCCCGCCTGGATGCAGCCGAAAGCCGCCCGACAGCATCGCGCCGAGGGCGGGCGAAGCCCGCCGTCGCCGGTCGGGTACTGTCGCGCTTGGCCGAAGGGGTGGAGCCCTCTGTAGGTCACTCGTGTGTGTACACACACACACACACACATAGGCTGAAGGAGCAAAAATGGAATGAATCATTGATTGAATAGGAAGAAGTTTCATAGGTGACCGACCGAGAGCTCTCTTTTTCTTCATGTTATTTGAGCAGGACAAAGTGATCTAGCTCTTCGTCTTCCTCGTGGATCGCAAGGGGTCGCGCAGGTTTTCCTAACGTCATCGCTGCTCCATTGACAATGTTGGGATCATCAAAGAATCGATCGTAGTGATTCCGTACAGAGGGGACTTCGCCCAGAAGATCGATCGACGAAGGCTCGATTCGTGGGATCAACGCACAATCACAGGTATAGCAGGATCGCCAGTGTCGATCTGCGATATTTTGGATCGACGGAGGCTCCATCTGTGGGATCGATTGCAAGGTATCGTAGAATCGCAAGGTGCTGCAGCAGCGCATTAGAGGCAATGGAATGTGAAATGATGGCTCTTAAGAAACAAAAGACTTGGGAGTTAATGGAACTTCCCCTGGGCAAACATGTTGTTGGTTGTCATTAGGTGTTCACAATTAAGCTTAATCAGAATGGATTCATTGAGAGGTATAAGGTCAGATTGGTGACTAAAGACTTCACTCAAATTGAAGGCATTGACTATCAAAAAACATTCGCTCATATTGCCAAACTGACTTTTATTTGATCATCTTTTTCACTGCGGCTAAACAATCATGTCCCCTTCATCAATTGGATGTCAAGAATGTGTTCTTACATGAGAATTTTCAAGAAGATGTTTATATGACACTTCCACCAGGCTTCCTGTTGCTCACTTCTAATCATACGTGCAGGTTAAAGAAAGCTATTTATGGCCTTAAGCAATCTCCTCAAGCCTAGTTTAAGAAACTTAATACTAAACATCTTTAAGTTGGCTTTTCTAGAAGTGTCTACGATCACTCTGTCTTTATCCACAAGAAGGCATCCTATACGCCGATACTTGTTGTGTATGTGGATGACATCATTCTCACCGGCTCCAGTGCTAGTCATATTCTCGATGTTAAGAAATGGGTTGCGTCCACCTTTGATATTAAAGATATTGGCGCTCATTGATACTTTCTGGGGATATAAGTGGCTCGATTTTTACTTCACAATGGAAATATGTCATAGACATCCTTGACGAGATATGGTATGCTAGTGTTAAATCTGTAGAGATTCTTATTGACATGAAATATGACATACACAAACAAGATTCTCCAATTCTGACACCAAAATTGAAGTTTCAACGATTAATGGATAAATTGATCTACTTGACTATTAGCATATCTAATATTGTGTTTTTCATATCCATGGTAAGTCAATTTATGCACTAACCAAGAGTTCATCATTATGATGGTCTTCTGAGGATAGTGAAATATTTGAAAGGATCACTAGGAAAGGGAAGTTTGTATACAAATCAAGTGCACTAGAATATATTTGGGTACTGGAACGTTGATTGGGCGGATACTGTATGTTCTTGGGAGGGAATCTCAATTCTTGGAAAAGCCATAAATAGAATGTTGTGGCGCGATCATCGGCTAAAGATGAATATAAATATAGAGTTATGACGCCACCTGCAAAATAATGTGGCATAAATCCATAACTAAAGAACTGATGTTTGAGGTCCAAGGAGTTATGCCTTTGTATTGTGACAATAAATTTGCTCTCTATATCGGCAATAATCTTGTTTTTCATTAAAGAACCAAACACATTGAGGTGGATTGTCATATCTTGAAAGAAAAACCCCAAGCCATAATCATATCTAAAGCTTGCTGACATGTTTACTAAGTAGAAATTAATAAGGGAAATAACAAGTTGATACATACATCCACAAAGGGGGGCTATAAATAGGATTACAAGGGACACACATACCTCACACACACAATGTGGGACTAACCCACATACACATACAAATAGCTTAATATAATAATCTAAACTAATAATCTCAACACTCCCCCTCAAGATGGAGGGGAAACCTCCATCTTGGCAACAACAATGGAAAAGGTAAAGGTGGCAGGCAAATGTGGGACAAACGGGTGACCGGGGATCCTCCCACACACGGTACACCCACAGGAAAGAAACCACACACACGAATCCACGAGACTGCGGGGATAACACCTCTCACACAGATCTGCGTGACCGCGGGGATAACACCACACACACGAATCAACGAGACTGCGGGGATAACACCTCACACACAAATCTTCGTGACCGCGTGGATAAGAGAAAACCACCAAAGGCCATACCACCTACCAATCATCAAGGAAAAACTTGGGGAGACAAACAACACACGACATAAGCCTAGAGGCCGTGTGGGACTAAGGCGAACAACGGGAAAGATTATCCGGGTCGCCCACATCCCAAACACTCCCCCTCACGTGGAATACACGTGCATATAGGCAAAAACTAGACCAAACAAAGTAAATACGAACAACATACATTGAAAGACACAGAAAAACTTCAAAAACAGCAAAACAGAGCGACTACGACGCGAGATCAGCACCCCCGAAGGGCATACGACTGCAGGAATCCACTGTAATCTTCAGAAGAATGAGGGAGAGGCATCTGGAGCAGCAGAAGGAGGCGGCGGGAGAATCAGTAGCAGCCGTCGACGGGAGAAGCAGCAGCAGGACTGGTCGGACTCAGTGGCAGCAAGCGGGAGCACAGGAGCCGACAGGATCCTCCGTCGATGATGCAGACGGGAACGACGGAGCCGACGGGATCCACCGTCGATGATGCAGACGGGAACGACGGAGCCGAAGGGATCCAGGTCGCAGACGTTGTCGATGGCAGCGAGCACAATAGACGTCATCGCGGCAGCGGGAGCAGTAGAGGACGCGGGAGAAAGAAAGAGGAGCCACTCCCGTCGATGGAATCAGGAGGCCATTCCTTCGACGGGAGCGGACGGGAGACGCCTCGTCGGGATCCCTAGCAGCGGCGCAGGATGGAGACGGGATCAGAAGGGGGGGGGGGGGGGGGGGGGGGGGGGGGGGTAGGAGCGGCTCGAGATCGAGCGAGAGCAAAGAGGAAGCGGCGAACTAAAAAAAGTTAGGGCATGCGGAACCTGGCTCTGATACCAAGTAGAAATTAATAAGGGAAATAACAAGTTGATACATACATCCACAAAGGGGGGCTATAAATAGGATTACAAGGGACACACATACCTCACACACACAATGTGGGACTAACCCACATACACATACAAATAGCTTAATATAATAATCTAAACTAATAATCTCAACATACTAAAGCTCTATCTGGAAGAGGGTTACAAGACAATGGTACCAAATTGGGTCTTCAACTCTTCATGATCTCTACAAAATTAGCATGTGAGGGGGTGTTGAAGATAATATTCAATCTAAACGGGACCCATATTAGAGTGATCTATTCATGGCGGATTATTAGGGTTAAAAGGTGGATATATTTAAATAGGTTGAAGGAGAAAAAATGGAATGAATCATTGATTAAACCGGAAGAAGTTTCACGGGTGACCGACCGAGAGTTATCGCTAGGTATTACTCTCTCTTTTTCTTCACATAAAAAAATTAGACAATGATTTAAATCATAGAATTCGTGTAAATAAATTCAAACAAAATTAGAACAGTACTGCACCTCTATGAAGAAGAAGGTTAATAAAAGAAATGAATACACTTGTTCACCAATTCCAAGCATAACCCTGTTGAATGATGGAGTAGATTTGTTATAGTGAGGCAAACAGATAATCACAACTGTATTTTGTAGATATTAATTTCAGCTCAAGTTTTCTCTTGTATCTTTAAAATTTCCAGTTTGAGCTAGGAGTCTGACCCCTCGAGTCCACCAGGTTTGCTTGAATGCAGGCTATGTTGGTTGTCAGGTAAAGCTTTTTTGCCAGAAACTTCTGTCAAACTAAGTCCTGTTCTTCTGAGAACCTCAAAAGCATGCCTAGCAATGTCATTATACCTGAATTAAGAAGAAAAATAACAGCATAAATAGACCCATCCTGGAAAGTGTTACTTATATATAGCTAAGTTGCTAAGAATTGGAATAGAACTGCATTCAATGTAAGGCAAGTTGAGAAGAAATTTTATATGTATATATTGTGATTGATGACAACACAGCCTCACATAATTGATCGAAGACAAGCTCAATCGAAATAAATAACTAGTAAATATGTAATAAATTGTTGATTGGGAAAAAGAGAAAATCATACTATTATTCATTCAATATATTTCAAGAATCAGCCTCACATAATTGATCGAAGACAAGCTCAATCGAAATAAATAACTAGTAAATATGTAATAAATTGTTGATTGGGAAAAAGAGAAAATCATACTATTATTCATCCATAGAGGGTTAATATAAGAGATACAAGATAGACCCAACACGGATAGACCATGTGGGACTAATAATAGAAATAATACTAATAATAATCTCTACACCTCCCTCAAGTTGGGCGTGTGATGTCGACCATGCCTAACTTGCCAACAAGCTCACTAAAGACACTTGTACATAATCCCTTGATGAGAATGTCTGCCAATTGTTGTTCGGATGGTATGAACGGAGTGACCACAATGCCCTTGACTATATTTTCCTTGATTAAGTATCTGTCGATCTCAATGTGTTTTGTTCGGTCGTGTTGCAGTGGGTTGTGAGCAATGCTGATGGCGGCTTTGTTATCACAGTACAGTTTGATAGGCTCGCTTCTTTTAAGGTCAAGATCTTTCATGATGGTTAGGATCCATAGCCCTTCACAGATCCCATGGGCCATGGCCCTGAACTCTGCCTTAGCGCTGGATCTGGCCACCACATGTTGTTTCTTGCTCCTCCAGGTAACTAAATTTCCACCCAACATAGTGCAATATCCCGACGTGGATCGTCGATTCTCAATTGATCCGGCCCAATTTGTGTCAGTATAAACCTCAACTGTCAGCTCTTTATTCAGTGAAAAAAGGATGCCTTTCCCAGTTGATGACTTGAGGTATCTGAGGATACGATGAGCAGCATCAACATGACGGGTCTTCGGAGAGTGCATATACTGGCTGAGCACTCCCACCGCATAGGAGATATTCGGGCGAGTATGCGACAAGTAGATCAGTTTTCCTACAAGCCTCTGAAAACTGGGAATGTCTTCAATCGTTTCACCATCATTTTTTCCAAGTCTGTGATTGGCTTCAATCGGAGTGTCGGCCGATCTACACCCACTCATTCCTGAAGCTTCCAGGAGGTCAAGTATATATTTTCTCTGCGATATGAAAATCCCATATCTGGACCTCGCAACCTCAATGCCTAAGAAATACTTGAGATTCCCCAAATCTTTTACTTCAAATTCTTTCGTCAGCTTCTCTTTTAGAGTCTAAATCTCATCTAGATCATATCCAGTGATAATGATGTCATCCACATAAACTATCAGAGTTGTCATCTTCCCTTTACTGTGTTTGATGAAGAGGGTATGATCCGCATTACTTTGGGAGTACCCAAAGCATGTCATGGTCTTGTAGAATCTTCCAAACCAAGCTCTACGAGATTGTTTCAGGCCATATAATGTCTTTTTAAGCTTGCACACCTTACCTTCAGATCCTTTAGGCGAAAGACCCGGAGGTAGGGCCATATATACCTCTTCCTCCAGATCACCATGGAGAAACACATTCTTCACATCAAGTTGGCTAAGATTCCATCCCTTACAAGCTGCACAGGATAAAATAATCCTTATAGAATTCATCTTGGCGACTGGAGCAAAGGTTTCCTGGTAATCAATTCCTGTCGTATGAGTGTAACCCCTTGCGACCAACCTTGCCTTGTATCTCTTCACGACACCCATGGAGTTCTGCTTGACAGAAAAGACCCACTTGCATCCCACGACGGTTTTTCCTTTGGGCAGCAGTACCAAGTCCCATGTGAGATTTTTATCTAGAGTATGCATCTCTTCTAGCATAGCCGCCTTCCACCTGTCATCAGAAAGGGCATCCTGCCACGATGTAGGAATGGCGGTAGTAGACAAGGAAGAGATAAAAGCTCTATGGGAAGCCGTTAGAGACGAATAAGAAACGAACTGGGATAACGGGTGTTGAGTAGAGGTACCTTCCCTTAGGGTAATAGACCCTGACAACGGATCAGCGGCCGGCTCTAGGATTCTGATAGGAGCTCGTATATTTGTTCCAGTAGAACGACGAGAGTAGACCTGTAGGGGTTTGACCAGAGGAGCAGTAGGGGGTTTGACCTGAGGAACGATAAGGGTAGGCACAGGAGGCATAGGAGAGTGAAGAGGAAACAATGGAGAAATGGTTAACGGGGTGGTAGACGGAGTCGAAAGAGAATCAGTAGAAGGAACGGAGCTCACTTCCAACGTAAGAGAAGTCCCCCCTGAAGTGAGAGCCCGTAATAGCTCTCAAATTCACGGAACGTGACATCTCTAGTTACGAAAACCTTCCTGTGAACAGGGTCATAACATTTGTAACCCTTTTGGGTTGGAGTATAGCCGATAAAGACGCATTTGTGCGCACGAGCATCAAGTTTAGACATGTGATAAATATGAACAAAACAAACACAGCCGAAAACTCGAGGTTGCAGATTTGTAGGAGATACTTGAAGGGTGTGAAGGGGATTAGTATACCCGAGGACACGGGAGGGCATACGATTAATAAGGTAGGCGGCAGTGAGAACGACATTCCCCCAATAATACTTAGGAAGGTGCATTTGAAGAAGAAGACACCGGGCAACTTCCAAAAGGTGGCGATTTTTTCGTTCGGCCACCCCATTTTGAGGGGGGAGTAAACGCAAGATGTTTGATTTATAATGCCATGATGAGCAAGATAATGTTCAAATGTAGAATCAATATACTCGCGACCATTATCAGTCCGAAGAATTTTGACAGAGACATCAAATTGCGTAGAAATCATTTTATGAAAACACTGAAATAAGGGGAAAACTTTATCTTTAGTGTCCTTTAAATAGGACTTATAACAGACATTTAATGAAAATAAATGACAGACTTAGACATGCGACTAAAAAGGACACCACATAAAAACACGAAATAAATAACGACGTCATATAAGGATGTGACTCTAAGACAGAATAAATGCATATTAAGAAATAAATAATAATAAAGAATGTCATAATAAGACCCGTAACATCTCTCCCGCCTTGCAAAAAGATCTTGTCCTCAAGCTCGAGGGAGATCAATGGTATTCGCGTTATCTAACACAATCATTATCAGAGTCCTCGACGTGTAGATAGAAAAGTCATTTGTACCTGCGGACACGAGTGTACTGTTCGTCGCAGTTGTAACACAAGCCCTGCGCACGCCATTCCATCATAACGGTCCGAGATAGTTACGGACTGGTGGGGCTGGATGACCCTCGGGACGTCCTTGTTGAATGCCCGTGTCGGTGGGCAAACCTCCTGCGCCAGTTGGAGGCGACAGTCAAATAGCTTGGCCAGACTCATGGCGGTCACTAAGTCTGGAGGAGTCTTAAATTCGACATCAAGTCATAAGCGGTCGTGAAGTCCGGAGGTGAAGATGATGACCTGCATCTCTGAGGAAAGTGTGACGTGTATTAGAAGAAGTTGAAACTGGTCCAGATAATCGTCCACGGAGCCCGTCTGGCGTAGTGTCGTGAGGGCACCGAGGGGGCTGCTGTGGTTGGGAGGACAGAAACGCAGGTTGCAAAATCGCTTGAAGTCATCCCACGTCAGACCCGGCTGATCAGTGAGGAGACGAGTGGCCCAAAACAAAGTGGAGTCAAAAAGGTGGAAGGAGGCCAGAGAAAATCGTTCAGCTGATGGAGTTTGTTGGTGACCAAAGAATTGTTCGCACCTGGTGAGCCAGCCCAAGGGATCAGTTTTCTCATCATAGGTGGGGAATTCCAACTAGGTATAGCGCGGCAGAATAGCGGCTTCAGGACGTAAGAGGGGTTGTGGTGGTGGCTCGTGGCAGATGAGCGGTGGTAGCGGAACTTGACTGTTGCTGGCGTGATCCGTGGGTGGGGTGGTAACCACGGGAGGTGCTGCTTTTAGTCCATTAAGCTTGGTGGTGAGGGTTTCCACGACGTCCTGATGACGTGCGTCGGCGTCCCGAAAGCGTGCTTCTACATCCTGAAGGCGTGCATCCATGGCAGATATAATTGGGTGTAGCTGGTTCATAGCATCCAAGAAGTCGGCCGAGTCCACCATATTGTGGATGGAGGTAGCACGAGATATGGAGCGGGTGATGGGATGACTAGATTGCTTGGAGACGGCTGTTTGGGAGTTGCCGCGAGATCCGCGTCGTCTCCCAATGGTGGCGACACAAATCTGATTACTTAATTAATTCAATTTAAGAATTAATAAGCAATAAATATTTGAATTATTAATAATTAATTAATCAATAAAATGATTAATCAATTAAAAATAAATTCATTAGGAAGGAACAGCAGTAGGCCTTAATAAAGAATGGCAAGAGAGCTTAATAAGGAACAACATCAGGGCTTAATTGGGCGGAAAATTGCGCCCCAGAAGGAAGGTCTGGGAACTGGCGCGTGTGATAAGAGCCCAGTTGTGCGGGGGCTCGAGACGAAGAGGCGTGTGCGAAGCAGAGAAAGGCTTGGACGCAGAACCCAAGAGCTTCTAAGATCTCTTTCAAAGAGAGACGCATGCAGACGGCATGGAACAGGAGCGGCTAGAGGGAGACGATGGCGTCCGGCAACGGCTAAGTCGACAAAGAACAAAGGCGCAAACAGAGGCTGAGGATGCGTCGGCGTAGGAGAATCAGCGGCGATTCGTGGTCGACGATGGGCCTCGTCAAAGAAGAAACGCGAATGGTTGTGTTTGCAGGACAGACGGCCCGCAGAGGCACTATCACGGGGAAGGAGTGGAAGGTTACTGTCGTTGAACGCAGAGAAGCTTCGGGGGCTGTTGTTGTCGCCGAAGTGATGACGGGAAGGATCGAAAGGTGGACGCTAGGTGAAAGGGGAAAAACAGCGGCTGGATTGAAATTGCACCGGCTTCGGAGAGCGTCGACAAATGAGAAGGATCAAAAGCTCTGATATCAAGTTGTTATGGGTCTACTCGGAGGTTGTCGGAGGAGTAGCCAGAAGTGGAGATGACGATGGCGGAGATACTACGAAGCTTTGACCGCGACTGCCTAAGCGGGGCTTGCTCAAGGGAGAGAGAGCTTCCAAGATCTCATGCAAAGACGAGAAATAGACTATTTTATTGCTTACTCATGCAAGACCCCTAGTGTCCTTTAAATAGGACTTACAACAAATCATTAATGGAAATAAATGACAGACTTGGATATGCGACTAAAAAGGACAACACATAAAAACACGACATAAATAACGATGTCATATAAGGACGCGACTCTAAGACATAATAAATGCATATTAAGAAATAAATAATAATAAAAATGTCATAATAAAACCCGTAACACTCCTCTCATAAAGCCATAATTTCTCGATATCCTCCAATAGTCGGCTGCAAGCAACATATAAAGATGGGGGTTAGGTTAAATAAATATGATGGTCACAATCGCTCGATGGAAGATTTAACCTAACTCTCAGAATACAACTAGGAAAAAAAGTAAAAAATATGAAAAATTGAGTCGGTCGCGATTATCGTCACCGATCGCCGCCCACCAATCCAAAAATGCTGATAATTATAAATTGCTCAATGTAGCTCGAGCGATCTTCGTCACCTTGGCCTTGAGAAAAAGGAACATATCATAATATTGTGACCACAAGGCAACCATCAGTATTGCACGCAATCCCGTTCAATATGACAGCATGATAAATATTACACACCCAACTTGAGGAAGAGTGTTAGTATTTAGTGTTATTATTTAGTTGAATTTTGATTTGTATTTTCCATTTCTCTTGTAGCCCATCACTCATATATATATATATAAATGACTGTTTACTCTTATTTTATGCACTATGAAATTAATCCAATTTGTTGGAAAATCCCAAATCTTTATATATATTTTCACATGTACAAATACAAAGGAAGAATACATATATATAGGAGAGAGAGTGAAACAGAAAAACCTATACATGGTGTGGGACTAAATGGAAGAAGGATTAAATGGGCCTGTATATGGGCCTATTACATGGATTTTTCTAACACTTCCCCGCAAGCTGGAGCGTACAAGTCGTATGCGCCAAGCTTGGACAAAAACTGATAGTATAATGGCCGGGAGAGAGCTTTAGTAAGGATGTCAACAACCTGTCTTGTAGCGGGAACATGCTCCAATTCTATCTTCTTTGACTGGACCTTCTCCTGAATAAAATGACAGTCAACTTCGATATGCTTTGTTCGTTCATGGAAAACTGGATTCTTGGCAATGTGTATTGCAGCTTGACTGTCGCAAAGAAGAATTGTCGGAGATGAGAGTTTTATACCTAAATCGTTTAGAAGGCTCTCAAGCCAGGTTAACTCAGACGCAACGCCTGCCATGGTCCGGTACTCAGACTCAGCAGATGAGCGAGCAACCATAGTTTGTTTCTTGCTACGTCAGGTAATGAGATGTCCACCGAAGTATGTACAGAAACCAGTGGTGGAGTGCCTATCGTCAATAGATCTTGCGTAGTCGGCATCACAGAACGCAACAAGAGATAGAGAGGTAGATGGTTTGTACAGCAGTCCTTGACCGGGAGCGTTCTTTAGATATCTAAGAATACGCTCAACAGCTTGAAGATGAGATGTCCGACGAGCATGCATAAACCGACTTACTACTCCTACATCAAAGGAGATGTCCGGTCGTGTCACCGTAAGGTAGATTAGCTTTCCGACCAAGCGTCGATAGTATTCGGGGTTTGTAAGCAGTTGGTCGGAGTCAGAGCTATGAGCAGAGAGCTTGTGATTTGCATCCATAGGAGTGTCCACAGGTTTGCACCCAGAGTATCCAGCATCTTGAAGGAGGTCAATACAGTACTTTCGTTGGGATAAAACAAGACCGTCAGGTCGTCTCGCTACTTCAAGCCCAAGGAAGTATCGAAGATTTCCCAGGTCTTTTGTCTGGAATGCCGAGTTCAGCTGCTGTTTAACATATTGTATCCCTGTGGTGTCATCGCCAGTGATGAGGATATCATCAACATATACAAGAATCATAGTGTCGGTTGACCGATGGCGGGTGAATAGAGAGAAATCAGTCGTGCTGCGAGTGAATCCCATAGCACAAACAACCTTGCTGAATTTGTCAAACCAAACGCGCGGTGACTGTTTGAGACCATATATAGACATCCGGAGACGACAGACCAATGACTCCCCCGTGGTCTCAAACCCGGGAGGTTGGAGCATATAGACAACTTCCTGCAGATCACCATTAAGGAAGGCATTTTTTATGTCGACCTGATAGAGGGGCCAATGGCGATGAACAGCCAAGGAGATCAGGACACGAACAATGTTCAGTTTGGCCACCGGGAAGAAGGTTTCCTCATAATCGAGTCCTTGTTGTTGTGTGAAACCTCTGGCCACGAGGCGAGCTTTCAAGCGATCAATGGTGTCATCAGCAGCATGTTTAATGACAAAGACCCATTTGCAGCTAACACGGGAGTGTCCAGGAGGAAGGGGGGCCAGATCCCATGTCTGGTTAGCCCAGAGGGCTGTCATTTCGTCGTCCATGGCTGCCCGCCAGCCTGGATGGTGAAGAGCCTCCTGCACATTGTTAGGAAGAGAAACAGAAGAAAGAGAGGTGGCAAATTGTTGGATAGGGGGGAAAGGCGATGTAGAGATACGTAGTTGGCCAAGGGATGAGCCGTAGAGGTGGTTGCTGGATCAGCCGTTGTCGGAATGTCATTGGCATCAGGAGACTGTTGTAGGAGAGCATCCTTGGATTTTCGGCGAGTATAAACACGCAGAGGAGGTGGAGGTGCCACGGGAGGGATGTGAATCGTAGGTGGAGTTGGTGGTAGATACGGAGTCGTGGACGGGATGGCTGGTCGAGGAAGAGGGGTCGGGAAAGAGGGAGAGTAGTGAGAGGTAGGGGAGTGGAATGGTTGGTCCTCAGAGAAGGTTACATCAGCCGAGACCACTAGTTTGCCTTCAGTGGGAGAGTAACAGACATAACATTTCTGAGTTCGTGAATAACCAACGAACATATACTTGACGGTGCGAGCAGCAAGTTTGTCGGTAGGTGGGACAAGGAGATGAGCATAACAAACACAGCCGAATACACGGGGTGTGAGAGGGAAAGGAGAGGTGGAGGGGAAAAGGAGACTGAATGGGGAGGCGAAAGCAAGGACGGACGAGGGCATGCGGTTGATGAGATGACAAGCAGTAGAAACCGCAAAGTTCCAATATTCGGTGGGTACCTGCATTTGGAACATAAGGGACCGAGCTACATCAAGGAGATGTCGGTTCTTGCGTTCGGCCACTCCATTTTGTTGGGGAGTATAAGCGCAGGAGGTTTGATGGATGATGCCAAACTCGGAGCAAAGATTGGAGAAAGTACGACCGGTGTACTCACGAGCATTATCAGTTCGGATGATTTTTAACGGAGTAGAGAAATGTGTACGCATCTCAGTAATAAAGGTGCGGAACACAGATGTTAATTCAGTACGGTCACGCAGTAAATATAACCAAGTAAGCCGTGAGTAATCATCAATAAATGTCACAAAGTAGCGATATCCAAAAATACTACGGACTTTATAGGGGCCCCATATATCAGAGTGAACTAAAGAAAATGGGTACTACTCCGGGTACAAGTGGGGGGAAAAGACGAACGATGTTGTTTGCCATAGATACAGGATTCACAAGTAAACTCTTGTAAGGGAACACCAGGAAGAGCTTTCTTGAGAACTGGAAGGGGAGCATGCCCAAGGCGGCGATGCCAATCAGTGGTGGAGATAGCAGAGAGAGTGATAGGTTGGATATCCATGAGATACAATCCAATTTCCAGCCGCCCTTTACCAATGATATTTCGCGTGCGGCGATCCTGCACAACAAAAGATGAAGAAGAGTAACAAAACAATCAAGTTCCTGTGTTAGACGACTAATAGAGAGTAAATTGAAAGGAGAGCCCGGAACATGAAGAACCGAGGATAGAGGGATAGTTGGAGTGAGGCGAAGGCCAGCTGCGCTAGAGACCGGGGTGGTGTCGCCATTAGCAACAGTGATGAACTTAGGATGAGCCGACTGTATATACTTTGGGGGCCTCTGGGAGGTGATGTGATGAGTAGCACCGGAATCGGCAATCCAGTGGGGGCTCTGAGAAAGACAGGTTATACCTTCAGTGGAGAATGAGGCAGCGGTGGCAGCAGGGCGGTTGAGAGCACCCTGAAGCTGTTGGAGTTGGGTGTGGAGCTCATTGATGTCTTGGTTGGTAGGAGAGGCAGACTCCTGTGAAGGCATTCCAGCGGAGGCAGAGGCAGTAAGGTGAGGAGGCAGGCCATGCATGCGGTAACATGTGGCTTCAAGATGTCCCTCGCGGTGACAGTAAGTACAACGCATAGTTGAGCGACCACCACGTCCTCGTCCGCGAGACGGGATGCGGCCTCCCCTAGTGGAGGAGCCACGAGAAGAACCAGGAGTGGGAAGAAGTGGCTGCTGAAGAAGGGCCGGGGAGAAACTTGTGGGAGTCTCAGAGGAAGGAGTTACTCTGAGTAACATAGAGCAAACATCATGGAGGGAAGGGGTGGTAGTGGAGGAAAGTATCTGGGCCCGAACACTGTGCAGATGTGGAGGAACACGGGCCATCATCATAGCAATACAGACGGATTCCTTCTGAGCCCGTTGAGTCGCGAGATCAGTGGTAGATGGTTGATGCTGGATCCATGCTTCAGTAAGACCCTTAGCACGAGCAACAAATGAGGTCATGTCCGCAGCCCCACCCGTATCCAGGGCCTGAAGATCAGTAATAATGTCATAGAGGTGCTGGAGGCTATCCTTGCCTGAATACAAGGAATGAAGCTCATCCCACATACCCTTGGCCGTCTCGTGATACATGGTCATTTGGTAGGGTTTCGCCATCCATGGAGTTGAGAAGCCAGGTCTGAACTCGACCGTCATTCCGCAGTCAATCGTCGGTAGAAGGGGAAGGAGGTGCCTGCGTGAGATGAAGTAAGAGTCCTTTTGCCTGAAGGACCCGGCGAACGGAGTGCACCCAAGGCACAAAATTTTTCTTTCCAGGCAGGGAAATCGTGGTAATCCGTAGCTCATCACGGAGTTCGGGAGGAGTTACGCGAGCAGCAGGCACTTCAGAGGAATTGACTGAGGAACCCATGAAACCGAACGGAGCAGCAAGATGGATCCGAGAGGAGGGGCCGCGCGATCACAGGCGCAGGCAGAGCGAACTGAGGCGACCTTGCGGCGAGCTGGAGGTCGTGCGGTCTGGCGGCGAGTTGGGGCTGGCGCGAGAAGAAGACAACGCGAATAGAGAACTGGAGGTCGCGCGGTCTGCGGTTAGAGAGCTGCTGAGGAAGGCGCGGTCGACCGCTGGGAGGTCGCTGAGGGAGACCATTGGGATAGGGCCTTTAAGAGCAAGGAAGACCGCGCAGTTGGAGAGCTCGCTGGAGAGCTTGCACGACTGAAGAGCTCACTGTAGATCGGCTGGAGAGCTCGTTGGCAGCAGCCGACGGGAAAAAAATGGGGCAGCAGGGAGGAGGCCGCTAGAGATGGAGACAGCGAGCAGAGGAGAACGGCGCAATCAGGGAGACCGAGCGAGCACAGCCGAGACCGTGCGAGATCGTCGAGAGGGGCCGCTGGGAGGAGCAGATCGCTGGAAGAAGGCTGCTTTAGCTCGGCAGACGCTTGAGCGGAGAGGTTGCTGAGGGATCTCGGCACGAGCAGAGTGCGAACCCGCAGAGGCGAGACCGGCGAATGAGATCGCTGCGAGCAGCGCGATCTGAAGAAGACGGCGATGGAGAAGGCAGCGAGCTGGCGAGCTGGAGGTCGCGCGATCTGACGCGAGAAGAAGCAGTGGACAGTGATTTGAACACAAACCGGAGAAGCAGCGAACTGGGGCAGCGGTGGGTCCCAGTTGGCAGAGAGCAGGAAAAGATATAAAGAGGAAGGAGCGCGAAGGAAGTATGGGAGGAGAAGAAAGGGGGGCAGTCTCGCAAAATGCAGACTGCACAGGAGGAGAGGGCGGTCTCGCAAGACGCTGACCGCACAGGAGGAGGGGAGGGCGGTTAAAAAAACCGCGCAGCCAAGATTGGGAACGCGGTTTCAGAACGGAAAACGCAGAGCTCTGATACCATGTTGGAAAATCCCAAATCTTTATATATATTTTCACATGTACAAATACAAAGGAAGAATACATATATATAGGAGAGAGAGTGAGACAGAAAAGCCTATACATGGTGTGGGACTAAAGGGAAGAAGGATTAAATGGGCATGTATATGGGCCTATTACATGGATTTTTCTAACACAATTCAACAATTTGTAATCACTCGAGTTGCATCCCTACCAAAATTCAATCTTTTATATACAATAAAAGCATACACAGTTTGTTATAGAACGTAAGCATATTCATTTAATTGATTGGACGAGGGAAAATGATGGTATGTATAGGATCTTGATCAAGTTCATTCATAAGGAATATTACATAAAGTAGAGATCAACCCAAAGGCCATGGTTTATCCTTTATTACGTCTTAAGGGAACCCGAAAATCTAGTTATGGATTAGTGGATCAATATCTAAGAAAATTGACTGATTCAAAACCAGTCTAACATTATAATGGGAACAATCAAGTCTATCAACAAAATACAGTTCGAGTTGGCTTAGCTACAAACTCTGATGATGATGAAGCAATCTAGACATTTATATATGAAATCTGATAATACATTGGGAATGAGACAACCTACCAGAAGTTGCTCAGAATAATGCTGAACACATAAAGTGGATAGAACCAGAAAACCTGAAAAAGGGTAAAAATCTAAGTAAAACCGCTGGGAATATCTGAGATTTAATTAACCAGGAATCAATCATCAACTACTTAGAGAAGGGAAAATTATGCCAAACAAAGACATAAATTAATAATTGAAGAGATGGATATATATGGTTTGTAGGTAATGTGACTATCCAAGATGACTTGCACCCCTGCAATACCACTTCCAATTCTCAAACATTTAAGCAATCGAGCCTCTGGAGTTTTACAAAATTGTTTAATAAAATATTGTGAGCATTTTAGTAAAATCCCTTGTTGATATATATATTGCCTAGAACATTAAGAGTACTCCTGCAATTTCAAAGAATTACTAGATCAAATTTATGCCATTTAAAATGTCTATGGTGCATGTACTCCTTTCTTTTTCCTCAATAAAATTTCCTTAATTTCGATTATTTTGATATCTGGTATAACTATTAGACAAGGTTCCAGAGATAAATTTGTGGGCCAAACTTTCGCTTAAATCTTCAAAAGAAAGCACAAACAGGTGATAGCAATTTATCAATGACACTAAATATGATTCAGAAGTATAATCATGTCCATTGTCAAAAAAATTGTTTTCTTCTTGAGCAGAATGGTCATTTTTAATTAGAAGGGCATGCCAAAACAAAAGGCTCTCTTAAATGGTGTATTTAATAGCTTACAGACAATGATAGTTCATGAACATAATACCAGAAAGAGAGTCGTAAGATTCCGTCTCTTTCTATCGTGATATAGCCCATAGGGTTCACAAAATGATAATGAAACATCAACTGAATAAAGCTCCAACAAAATGACAGAATAAAAACTTAATGCAACTATCAATATCTGAACCTAAATTACTAAAATGAAAAACTCATCACTTACATAGAAAAACTCAACAAGCACAAAACGTGTGAATGAATAGAGTGCCAACGCTTTTCCAGTCTCACATATTTGTTCTGAACCAAACTCTGTACATTCACTTGGCAATATCCATGATAAAGTTGGCATGACCACCGTATTGAACATAAATAAACTGAAGAAAGTGAACCATGAAATGTTTTGACATGTAGAGCAACTTTTCATTTATAAAAAAACTATTCCTGACCAAAAAATAATATATATAATCAAATAAGAGTTTTAAGGAACATATTATTTTGTAAGAGCATAATTAAAAACAATGAGGTAAAACAAAAAGGTGATTCAATGAAGAGGAGTTGAGTTGTTCATGCAAAAAGTGCGCAAAACGAAATTTTTAATTCATTAAAACACTCATTAAGATTTGAAGGGATTCAGATAATAATGCAATTGCTTGGTTAACAAATATTCAAATGGAATCAAAATAATAAGATGTCAAATGATAGGATAATAAGATTTATAATAATAATATGTAAGAATAAAGAAGATGTTTAAATTGTGGTAATTATTAAGGAATCAAAATGTGTCATGCCATGAAGTCATCATGGAAGAGATTAATGGAAGATAATTTTGAATAATTATGTCGGTATTAGAGAATCAATTAAATTTTATGTCAAGAAAATCCATTAAGGAGCTATTGCCATTAAAATAGCTGTAGGAAAAAGTAACAGAGAGCAAGAAAATGATATACAGTATAGTTTTCATTGATCTTGACGATGCATATCATCAATTAACACTGGAACTAAATTCGAGCTCATTGGGGGGAAAAGGTTTGTTCATAGAGAAGAAATTAATAAGGGAAATAACAAGCATCTTGGCAACATCAATGGAAAAGGTAAAGGTGGCAGGCAAATGTGGGACAAACGGGTGACCGGGGATCCTCCCACACACGGTACACCCACAGGAAAGAAACCACACACACGAATCCACGAGACTGCGGGGATAACACCTCTCACACAGATCTACGTGACCGCGGGGATAACACCACACACACGAATCAACGAGACTGCGGGGATAACACCTCACACACAAATCTTCGTGACCGCGGGGATAAGAGAAAACCACCAAAGGCCATACCACCTACCAATCATCAAGGAAAAACTTGGGGAGACAAACAACACACGACATAAGCCTAGAGGCCGTGTGGGACTAAGGCGAACAACGGGAAAGATTATCCGGGTCGCCCACATCCCAAACACTCCCCCTCACGTGGAATACACGTGCATATAGGCAAAAACTAGACCAAACAAAGTAAATACGAACAACATACATTGAAAGACACAGAAAAACTTCAAAAACAGCAAAACAGAGCGACTACGACGCGAGATCAGCACCCCCGAAGGGCATACGACAGCAGGAATCCACTGTAATCTTCAGAAGAATGAGGGAGAGGCATCTGGAGCAGCAGAAGGAGGCGGCGGGAGAATCAGTAGCAGTCGTCGACGGGAGAAGCAGCAGCAGGACTGGTCGGACTCAGTGGCAGCAAGCGGGAGCACAGGAGCCGACAGGATCCTCCGTCGATGATGCAGACGGGAACGACGGAGCCAACGGGATCCACCGTCGATGATGCAGACGGGAACGACGGAGCCGACGGGATCCAGGTCGCAGACGTTGTCGATGGCAGCGAGCACAATAGACGTCATCGCGGCAGCGGGAGCAGTAGAGGACGCGGGAGAAAGAAAGAGGAGCCACTCCCGTCGATGGAATCAGGAGGCCATTCCTTCGACGGGAGCGGACGGGAGACGCCTCGTCGGGATCCCTAGCAGCGGCGCAGGATGGAGACGGGATCAGAAAGGGGGGGGGGGGGGGGGGGTAGGAGCGGCTCGAGATCGAGCGAGAGCAAAGAGGAAGCGGCGAACTAAAAAAAGTTAGGGAATGCGGAACCTAGCTCTGATACCAAGAAGAAATTAATAAGGGAAATAACAAGTTGATTCATACATCCACAAAGGGGGGCTATAAATAGGATTACAAGGGACACACATACCTCACACACACAATGTGGGACTAACCCACATACACATACAAATAGCTTAATATAATAATCTAAACTAATAATCTCAACACATAGGTATAATAAAGTTAGTAGAAATAATATGATGAGGGCATTGAGTCTTTGTCTTTTATTATTATTATAGAAGTGCTTCGAAGCCGGTTGTCATGGAATAGTTCAAACAATTAGTTTTTTTTTTTTGAAATTAGTGGAAGATTATATTAATGAATAAATATTTATATATATAACACATATTGGGAATATGAGGTGATCATAGTGTTATTCATCTATATAAGAAGTTTCTTCTTCCTCATGCACCTTATTTACAATTGCAACTAGGTCGACAATGTTGTGCAGATTTCGTATTGCTTGGCACTAAAAATTGTTCATATTTAAGTGTGACCTAAATGAGAATTCTAATTTCTAAGATGTAATTTAAAACAAAATTTAAAAAAAAATTAAGGAATTATTATCTTAAAGAATAGTTTGACTGACATATACAAAGATAGATAATAGAAAATACATTATGTGGTTTAGGCATGTATAATATAAGTTATATAAACTGCACTGAGTAGATGAGTATATAGATTTAGTGTCGGAGGATTGGGTGAGAGAATGTATATAGTAAAGGTAACATGGACGAAAGTTGTTCTAGATAATTTGGGTGGTTTAAGGTAACACTTCATAGGAATGAAACGAAATGAGGATCATAGATCAGATTGTTGGTTTGGTTGGTTTAGATCCGGATCCAAAACCGATTTGGATGCGATAAGGAGTTAATTCTCCTTTTTTATTTAGGCCATTGAAACCTAGGAGTTGTATAACCCCGATGCCTAGAGGAGCGGCGCAAGTAGGTGGCTGGGTGGCGACTCCAGTGCGCGCAGCTGATAGGCGGTGCCGGAGTAGGCAAGTTGTTGTGTGCGGTTGTGTTCGACATAAGGCCCTGGACTGAGCAAGCGGAGAACAACGGCAGACTGCGCGTTTGCGGCAAGGTCAAGTCTCCGCTTGGATTTCTTCTCCTGTAGTGAGCATGGTTCGTAGTCCAACAATGAAGAAGTTTTGCATCGTGCGGATCTTGTGGATCAGTAGTTCTACAATTCCAACTGTGGTGCCCTTTATCGGATAATTGTATTTTCTCCCCATTATATTGTATTGTGTGGTTGTGATTATATTTGATGATACAAAACTGTGTGAGATTGTGGATCATACTGTTTTTTTTTTTTGCCCATTGTCTTAGCTGTGCATGTGAAAAGGTAATCGTTTCCTAACAATAATTTGGATTAAATATGGATGAATTGTTATGTGAACAACGATAGTAAGTACCCTGGCCGTTCAGTAGGAAGCACTGTCCGGTAAATACTCTCACAGCCACTACCCTTTACACCTCTTCCGGTAAATACTTCTGCATAGAATCCTAGCACTTATTATATCAATTTTCAGGAGAAAATTTACCTTCCTAGGAAGATAAGGCCGTTCAGTAGGAAGCACTGTCCGGTTCTGATTGCGAGTGCCTTCGAACTAAATCAATTGGGGTAAAAACATTAAAACTGAAGGGCGTAGAAGGGGCATCAATGATACAATTGAAGAGATATATACGAAGAAAGGGGGGATTAGACGAAATCGGAAGAAGTGAAAGAGATAGATGATGATGACAAGCCTGAGGCAGAAGATGAAGACTCTGTGGACGCAGCAAGCTTCCCTGAAGCCGGCGAGCCAGAGGACGACTGACCGCCTCGCGGTGAGGGAGAGGCCGTCCATCCACGGGAAGCGGAAGCTGAATGTATAGAAGAAATGCGCTGCGATCTGTGTTCCACCGGGACAAGGTAAAAACTTCTCGGGCTCAATGCACGAAACCGTGCTCAGCTTTCGTGGAGAAATAATTATTTTTAGTTGTATTTTCTCTCGCATAAATACGTTTGATGATCCGTTTGAGTAGAAAATAACGTTTAGTTCAGTAATCTTATTCTTTAGGGTTTCAAATGAAGGCTTTATTTGGCACGGCGGTGGCGGGAGCAGACGCAGGTCTGGAACCGGAGGGACGGAGGCGGGGATCGAAACGCGGCAACTTGGCGGCTTTTCCTCCTTGCGGCGGGACTAGACGCAGCAAATGGGGACGGAGGTTCATTTGTTTTTCCGCCTTAGATCGGCGTTTGCTCCAAACGCCTAGCCCTAAACGCCTAACCAAACAAACCCGAAGTCAAAAAATTTCCTTAAGAGTAGAAATCAATGCGCGCCCGAGAAAAAAATGTGCACCCGGGCGAAAAAATGTGAGCCCGGGCGAAAAATCGGCGTTCGGGCGAAAAATGCGCGCCGGGACGAAAATTGCGCGCCCGAGCGAAAAATACTCGTTTGGGCGATAAATGAGTGCCTGGGTGAAAAAATGGGTCGTCTGGTGAAAATGCACGTCTGGGCGAAAAATGCTCGCTCAGGCGAAAAATGAGAGCACGACCGAAAAATACGCGCCCGGGGCAAAAAATGCGCACCGGGGGCGAAAAATTCGCGTCGGGCAAAAAAATGCGCGCCGCGCAAAAAAATGTGCACCTGCGCGAAAAAATCGCACCTTGGCGAAAAAAGTGCACCCTGGCGAAAAAATGCGAGTCCGGGCGAAAAATGCGCGTCGGGGCAAAAAAAGTGCGTCCGGGCGAAAAATGCGTGACCGCGCGAAAAATGCGCGCCCGAGCGAAAAATGCGCCCGGACAAAAAATGCGCGCCCGGACTTAGAATGTGCGACCGGGAAAAAAACACGCGACCGAGCAAAAAATTCGCGTCCGGGCCTAAAGTGCGCCCTTGGGCGAAGAAATACTCGCCCGGGCAGAAAAATTTTCGCACGGGAGAAAAATTTGCGCTCGGACGGAAAATGCACTAACCTTGTATCGGGATAAGGAAGTGTTTTTCGAAAAATGATGAAAAGTAGGAGACAAGTGACTTTTCAAAAAGAGGAGAAAAAGATGTTTTCCGCGGTAGCTTTTCCCACCGGTAGACAATCCAAACAGTTTAGTATGTGCAGTGACGTTGTTCAGAAAACGGAAAGGAGCTAAAAAGTGTTGGGTTTAAGAGCGCGCAAACCCGACCAGAGCACCTGCAAATTAATTCGACGAGAGCACCTGCGCGAGCGTTTTAGCGGATATGCAAACACAAGAAGCAAAATAAAAATAGTGCACGAGAATTTTTACGTGGAAACCCGAATGGGTGAAAACCACGGGACGATCGGTGTCCAACCCGGAAAGCCTCCACTAAAACGTGTATAAAATACACGCAAAAAATTTACAGGCTTTCCCTCCTTGATCCACAAAGGATCACCTCCACTTCGCTACACAAATAAATAAATACAAGTTACCACAGTAATTATCGAGACAGATCAAAATCCTCTCCGATGTAGTTTGCGCGTAACTTGCGTGTTTCCAAAATGAGTCTGTAGTGAAGCTGCCCTTTGACCTGAACAGAGTCGGTCACGGTCCTCCTTCCTGCGGCCGACAACGGCCGTCAGTACCAACTTTAGCGTCAGCGGCACTACTCCACGGATGTCGCAAGCTCGACGCTCCTCCTTCGTACGCCGCAACTTCGGCGAACATGAGATCTTCTGAGCTCTTGTACGTAGCTCTGCTTCCTTTGCTTCTCTCGCTCTCTCGCTTTGATTGCCACCACTGCTCGTCTTCTTTTATAGAGGTGGATCCGGGTTTAACTTGCTAACCCCTTCTCCTTTTTCACGTGCCAGAGAAAAATATTTCTCTCTCTCTTTCTTTCTCTCTTTCTCTCTCTCCCTCTTTCTTTTTCTCTTTCTCTCTCTCCCTTTTTTTTTCTTTCTTCTGACATGCATGGTAAAGTTTGTCAAAGGCTATGATAGCCTTTTTGACTTTATATATATATATATATATATATAATTTTTCTTCGTGTCAGAGGCGGAGGAGAATGCGCAGCCTGCGAAATTGACTCGCGGCTATTTGTGTGAGTCACGAGGAGAGGAAAAAATAATTACAACATGCGTCACGAACTCGTCACGCACGAGCCCGGTGATTTTCTCCGCATCGGATGGGAACCACACCCCAACAATTCTCCCCCTTCACATCGAGGCGGAAGAAACCGCCATCCCGGCGATTCTAACGCAGTGCTCGAACTTCCCCCTGGGCACGGTCTTGGTCAGCATGTCTGCCCCATTATCATCAGTGTGCACCTTCTGAAGATCAAGCTCCTTCTGCTCCAGGACATCTCGTATCCAATGATACCGAGTGTCGATGTGCTTCGACCTCGAGTGAAACGTGGGGTTCTTCCCCAGATGAATAGCGCTCTGACTGTCACACAGGAGTGTGTATCGGTCCTGAGTGAAACCAAGTTCTTTGATGAACCTCTTCATCCAAAGCAACTCCTTCCCAGCCTCAGTAACCGCAATAAACTCAGCCTCCGTGGTGGACAGTGCAACGCACTTCTGCAATCTCGACGCCCACGAGACAGCTCCTCCTGCAAACAGAATCATGTATCCGGACGTCGACCTCCTGGAGTCTACATCTCCAGCCATGTCAGCATCAGTGTAGCCCAACAGCTCTGACTCACTGTCTCCAAATCTCAGCGTCAAGTCTGACGTCCCCTGCAGGTATCTCAGTATCCACTTCACTGCGCTCCAATGCTCTCTCCCAGGATTGGAGAGAAATCTACTGACGGTCCCAACCGCATGCGCAATGTCTGGACGAGTGCACACCATCGCATACATAAGGCTCCCAACTGCAGATGCATACGGAACCTTCTGCATCTCCTCGATCTCCTCGGGTGTGTTGGGGCACTGATCAGCGGTAAGCCTGAAATGAGCTGCAAGAGGCATGCTCACCTTCTTCGCCTGATCCATATCAAACCTCTGCAGCACTTTGCGGATGTACCGCTCCTGTGATAACCAGAGCAATCTGGCTCCCCTGTCCCTGCGAATGTGCATCCCCAGAATGGTCTTCGCAGCACCCAGATCCTTCATCTCAAAGGTGGAACTCAACTGCCGCTTCAACTCAGCAATGCGCGCAGTGTTCCTCCCGACGATCAGCATATCGTCCACGTACAACAGCAGAATGATGAAATCCTCTGGAGCGTACTGCTTGATGAACACGCAGTGGTCAAGGGTGGTCCTCCTGAAGTCGATCTCCCCCATAAAAGAATCAAACTTCTTGTACCATTGCCGCGGGGCCTGCTTCAGGCCATATAGACTTTTCTGCAAGCGGCACACCAGACCTTCCTTCCCTCTAACACTGAAACCCTCAGGCTGCTCCATGTATAGCTCCTCCTCAAGATCGCCATGCAGAAAGGCGGTCTTGACATCCATCTGCTCTATCTCCAAATCAAGCCTCGCTGCGAGGCCAAGGACAACACGAATAGATGACATCTTCACCACTGGTGAGAAGATCTCATCGAAGTCAATGCCCTGTCGCTGTCCAAAACCTTTCACCACCAGCCTGGCCTTGTATCTAGGAGGTGTGGAGGAATCTCCCTGCTTCACCCTGAAGATCCAATGATTCTTCAAGGCTTTCTTGCCTTTAGGCAATCTCACCAGGTCATATGTGTGATTTTTCTGCAGCGACTGCATCTCATCCTGCATAGCAGCCATCCACTGACGCTTCTCAGCACTCTCCACAGCCTCATCATAACTCTCAGGCTCCCCCGCGTCAGTCAAGAGTATGAACTCTGATGCAGAATATCTGGCGGACGGGTGCCTGGCACGATCTGATCTCCGCAAGGCAGGCTCAGGGGCCGGTGTACGCACATCATCAGCAATGTCCTCAGCGACTCCTGGTTCACCATCCGTGGTGATATCATGATCCGAAAGGGTGTCAGTACCCTGTGCTGGCTCAGGCTCAATAGCCTCTTCAGTATCATCAGCTCCAACCATAGGTGACTCTGCAGCAGTGCGAGAGTCAACTTCCAACTCAACAGTCCCCTCAGGATCACCAACGGTCTGATCCTCACAGAAAACGGCATCACGGCTACGTACAAGCTTCTTCTCAACTGGATCAAAAAACCTGTACCCAAACTCTCCACTGTAGCCGTACCCCAAGAAAATGCACTGTCGGGTCTTCGAATCCAACTTCGATCTCTCGTCCCTGGGGACGTGCACAAAGGCTTTGCAACCAAATACCCGCAAGTGACTGTAAGAGGGGTCTTTTCCATACCAGACCCTATCTGGGACATCCTCCTGCAATGCTGAACTCGGCGAGAGGTTGATGACATGCGCTGCAGTAAGAAGAGCCTCGCCCCAAAACATCCCTGGCAGCTTCGACTCAGATAGCATGCACCGAATCCTCTCCATCAGTGTCCTGTTCATCCTCTCAGCTACGCCATTCAGCTGTGGCGTCTTCGGCGGGGTCTTCTCATGTCGGATACCATGGTCCCTGCAGTACTCATCAAAGGGACCAATGTACTCTCCCCCATTGTCGAACCTGATGCACTTCAGTCTCCTCCCAGACTGTCTCTCCACCTCAGCGTGGAATCTCCTGAAAGTGTCGAGGACCTGATCTTTGGTCTTGATAGCATAGACCCAAAGCTTCCTCGAATGGTCGTCAATGAAAGTGACGAAGTAAGATGCTCCACCTCTAGTCTGGACCTTCAGTGGTCCGCAAACATCAGTGTGAACAAGCTCTAACGGCTCTGATCTCCTGGTGGACGTGTGGCTGTGGAATGAAACCCTGTTTTGTTTCCCAGCCATACAGTGGTCGCACCTCTCCAAGTGAACATCAGACATGTCACTAATCAACTTCTTCTTCGCCAGGCATCCCAATCCCTTCTGGCTAATATGTGCCAGCCTCCTGTGCCATAAAGAGGTGGATGCCTCATCCCTGACAGAGTTGGCCTGAGCAGCTTCAGGCCTCCCCTCCATGTAGTACAAGCCAGTATCTCTGTACCCCCTGGCGAGCACAAGTGATCCCCTGATCAACTTCCAGAAGTCTCCTCCAAAGATACTCAGGTGTCCTTCGTCTCCAAGCCTGCCAACGGATATCAAGTTGAAGCGAATGTCTGGCACGTGTCTAACATCCCTCAGAATAAGTAGGGCTCCAGTACTCGTCTTCAAGTGCATGTCTCCACGCCCAAGTACCTTGGACGTATCGCCATTGCCCATCCTTAACAACCCACAGTCATGAGTGGTGTAAGTGGCAAATAACTCCCTATTGTGGGAGACATGCGCAGAGGCTCCAGAATCAACGATCCAACATCGGTCGTCACATGCAAGTGCAGCTGTGACGTCGTCGCCAACAATGATGACGTCGTCCTCCTCAGTCGAGACGGTGGCTGCCGTGTGACCCTCATCCTTGCCCTCATTGTCAATCCCCTTCTTCTTCTGGTCATTTTTCAGAGTGTAGCAAAACTTCTGAATATGACCTTTCTTGTGGCAGTAGTGACACTCCACATTCTGGTAGCGGGATCTCGACTTCCCCCTACTTTGGCTTCTCTCGCTCTTCCTTCCTCTACTCTTGCTCCTTCCTCTTCCTCTGGGCTCAGTGTAGAGAACATCAGCTCGTGAAGAAGAGCCCGATATCCCTTGTGATTTTCTTCGCACCTCCTCGTTTAAGATGCCACTTTTTGCGATCTCCATAGTGATGATGCCACCGGGAGAAGAGTTGATCAAAGAAACTCTGACCATCTCCCAAGAGTCTGGAAGAGACTTCAACAACCACAATGCATTGACCTCATCCTCGAAGGTCACCTTCATAGCAGTGAGATGATCAATAATACCCTGGAACTCGTTCACATGATCCAAGATGGGGGATCCCTCTCTGTATCTGAACTCCCCCAGCTTCTTTAGCAGATATAATTTATTGATGCCAGTACTCTTGGCATATAACGTCTCCAACGTTTTCCAGAGAATTTTTGCGTCAACGATGCTCGCGACGTGGTTGTAGACGTTCGGCTCCATGAAACGTCTGATAAACCCACACAGCTTCCGATGCTCCACCTTCCATTTCGCCGGATCCGTGTCCTTTGGCATCTCCTCAAAGACAGGAGCATGTCAACCCTTCACATATATCAAATCCTCCATCAATAAATGCCACTGGTGGTAGTTCACGCCGTTTAGTTTCACCATTTGCCCGAACCTGATGTAGACTCCATCATGCTCTGTCACTGATCGGACTGACCTCAGTTCTATGAGCCGACTATTTCCAAGAAAGGAATCAAAGAGGATAGGGAGCGGACCAATGGTTGTCACCTACCGCACCCGATCACTAACCCGAAATATCCGATCGGCTCGTCTCAAATCCAAAATAGGTCAGCCCGATGACTGCTCTGACAATAAACCTTGCTCTGATACCACTCGTTGGGTTTAAGAGCGCGCAAACCCGACCAGAGCACCTGCAAATTAATTCGGCGAGAGCACCTGCGCGAGCGTTTTAGCGGATATGCAAACATAAGAAGCAAAATAAAAATAGTGCACGAGAATTTTTACGTGGAAACCCGAATGGGTGAAAACCACGGGACGATCGGAGTCCAACCCGGAAAGCCTCCACTAAAACGTGTATAAAATACACGCAAAAAATTTACAGGCTTTCCCTCCTTGATCCACAAAGGATCACCTCCACTTCGCTACACAAATAAATAAATACAAGTTACCACAGTAATTATCGAGACAGATCAAAATCCTCTCCGATGTAGTTTGCGCGTAACTTGCGTGTTTCCAAAATGAGTCTGTAGCGAAGCTGCCCTTTGACCCGAACAGAGTCGGTCACGGCCCTCCTTCCTGCGGCCGACAACGGCCGTCAGTACCAACTTTAGCGTCAGCGGCACTACTCTACGGATGTCGCAAGCTCGACGCTCCTCCTTCGTACGCCGCAACTTCGGCGAACGCGAGATCTTCTGAGCTCTTGTACGTAGCTCTGCTTCCTTTGCTTCTCTCGCTCTCTCGCTTTGATTGCCACCACTGCTCATCTTCTTTTATAGAGGTGGATCCGGGTTTAACTTGCTAACCCCTTCTCCTTTTTCACGTGCCAGAGAAAAATATTTCTCTCTCTCTTTCTTTCTCTCTTTCTCTCTCTCCCTCTTTCTTTCTCTCTTTCTCTCTCTCCCTTTTTTTCTTTCTTCTGACATGCATGGTAAAGTTTGTCAAAGGCTATGATAGCCTTTTGGACTTTATATATATATATGTTGACGCCAGGAAAATCCTGACCTCAAGATTCGGACCGATGCAGCCGGAGGCTACTCGCCCAGCAGCCCGACGAGATGGCTTGGCTGGCAACGACGAAGAAGCTAGAAGAGCAACAAACAGGACCCCAGGTGCTGCGGCAGGGAGGTCCCACCACGTATCCAGAAGCTCCGAAGAGACTTCCCCTCCAAGACCAAAGAATGGCCGAGCAAGGTACGAGGAAGGCACCGACTTGGCTAGTACCGGGAGTAGCGACCAAGTGCGACAGGTTCTAGAATGCAAGAGCAGGGTTTCGAAAGCTCAAGTTCAGGTGCCAATCCAAGTACCCCTGGGGTCCTATTTATAGGAAAACCAAGGGGTAGGGGGGGTTTTATAGCCCAGCCCCGCAACCTGGCGACTATGGGTTACTCGGCGAGTATCCTGTCATAGTCGCCCACTGGCGAGTATTGGGTGCTGCTCGCACACGCCGGACCAATAGTCGCCAGGTCTTCTGTTCCATACTCGCCAATCTGGCGAGTATTGCCTGCATACTCGCCGAGGCCTTCTCTTCTCTGTCTTGAACTGCCGGGCTCTGTGTTGACTTCTTTGACTTTGACTTCTGCCTACGTGGCCTTAGGGGGGGGGGGGGGGTCCACCCTCGGAGAATGAGGGTTGTACACAATCCCCGCTCTTTGCGAGTAACGTAGTTGCTCGGAAAGAATCATCCAACCCTTCATTCGACGAGCTTTCCTGTTTGGCGAGTATTGGCCTATACTCGCTATCTCGCTGGCCGATGCTCGAGCTCTATAAATAGAGGGGCAGGGGTCTCTGATGACACGTCTTTTCTGAACTCGCTCAAGATGGTGCGCGACTATGCTGCCGAGGCTAAGGCGGCCATGGCTGGTCTTGTCGGCCTTTTTGAGGGTTCTTCGCTCCCTCCTCACCTGGATCCCGCATCTGGCGACCTTCCATCTTCTAGGAAGAGGAAGAGGCTCGCCCAGAAGAAGAAGAAGAAGGAGAAGAAGAAAGCCGCTGAGGAAGAGGTCGCGGCTCCTCTGGGCGACCAACACCAGCAGCTGCTGGACGACCTGGGGCTCTCCAATGAGGGCGACTCGCCGGCCGCTGATCTTCCTGCTCCTAATGTCGCCGAGGGGGCGAGCGTTCCTGAGAGCCTGGCCCAGAATCCGCTGGAGAGTCTCGCTTTCGTGCGAGGTGCGAGTAATCTACTCGCCACCTTTTTTAACTGACCTCGACTTGGTCCGGGTTGCTGAATATTTCTTCTATGCTCGCAGATTCTTCCACCATCGGTGCACAGGAGGAGCCTGTAGCCGCACCCCCTCTGAGATCGTCGCCTATGATCTCGCCTAGAGGTGGAGGTCGCTCAGGGCGAGTTCTTCACAGCTCCTCGCTGGAGAGGAGGCCGATGAGCGAGCAACGTGCTCCTTTGGCGGGCATCGTACTTCCGCCTCCACCGCCTCTTCAGTCAGTGGGAACGGCGAGTAGTTCTCAGCTGCCCGCAGGTGGGCTTCCGCCACCTCCTCCGTTCCCTCCTTCTGCTACTCCTCAGGGCGATCAGCGCCCTTCGACTTCTACTGCGCCTTCTACTCATCAGGGCGAATCCTCGTGCCGTGGCGGGACTGGGGGCTCCTCGGGCTTCTTTCCTCCAAGGGGAGGAGGACGACCAGGCGATGGTCGTGGTCGTGAGAACGCGCCTCCTAGCCGGGATCAGACGGCTGGATCCCATCCTGCTCGGCGGGGCGATCATCATCATAGCACGTCTCCTCAGCGAGGCAGGGGCTCTCCTCGCCATCGCTCTCGTAGTCCTCGGCCAGGTATTAGGTCGCCTTTCATGATAGTCGCCACTATTTTCACTTGGTTCCTTCAGTTGTCAAAGCTCTGATTTTTTTTGCCCTCTTTGCAGCTCGCGCTCATACTCCCATAGGAGCCTTGATCGACGCGGTCGGGCTTTCTTCCCGCGAGTACCAGGAGAGGGCTACTCGCGCCATCCTAGAGCTGGAGTCCAAGCTGGAGCGCTTGGCGATCTGCGAGCCTCATCGCCGCCTGACTGATGTCGAATCACGGGTTGAGCGCTTGGCGAGCATTGATGCTCACCGTCGTTTGACTGCCGTGGAGTCGCGCACAGAGCGTCTGGCGAGCAGCGATGCTCATCGTCGCCTGGCCGAGTTGGAGGCGCGGGTTTCTCGACTGGAAGAGTTCGATACTCGGCTGGTCGCTACGAAATCTCGCCTTCAGTCGGTCAACGAGCTTGAGCGTAGACTTGGGAGGCTCGAACATCGCCAACAACTGCACCACGACGAGCTGGTGGGGATGCGCGCGAGCATGGGCTCGGTTGGTCGGCTGGCGAGGATCGAAGACCAGCTACGTCAGGGCGAGGACGCGATGTCTGTGGCCTCCGAGCACTTCAGGCGAGCTCGCGGCTTGGGATGGGTCGGGTGACAACCTCAACAGCCAGACACTCAGGCGAACCTTCAAGCTCCTCCGTAGATGTTGCTTTTTTCTTTATTTTTCTTCTTCCTAGGTCATGTCGCCTTTTGACGAGTATCCCTGTACTGCTGAACTATTTATTAATATTCATTCGGCGAGTATTAGAAACTCGCCTTTAATTACTTGCTTCTGCTTTACTCTTCTGCGATGGTTTTCTTGATTTTTTCTATCTTCTTTTACCTTAGCGAGTATTGTCTGCGCGTCGCCTTAGGCATGGCGAGCTTGTTGCTATTGGCGATTATACCTTGATACTCGCCACCCCCTTATTCCTGATCGCGCCGTCGTGCTCGATACGCCAAGCTACCCGACCACTATAAATAGGGGGGGGGGGGGGTGGGTGAGTCTTAATTACGCTTTGGCGAGTTCCGAACTCTTGCGCGAGTATCCTCCGTCTCACTTTTCCCTTCTCTTCTGTGATACTCGCCTTTCTTTCCGTCCTTTCAAAGAAAATGACTGACGAGGCGACCATCCGGCGTGCCAATCACGCCAAGAATTTTGCGGCGACCATCTTCAAGAAGGTAGTCACGACTGAGAAAGAGTTGGAGGTCATCAGGGCGAGGTACCTCCCGCCAGGGTATGTCGCGAGGCTTCCTCGCCAGAGCGAGCGACTAAACACCGTTTTGACTAATGAGCGGATGATCCCTATTCGTCACTTCGAGGTGGGCTTGCGACTACCATTGTGGACGGAGTTCTCCCAGATACTCCGTTACTTTGGGATAGTCCCTGCCCAGATCAACCCCAATGGGGTGGCGATGATCGTGGGCTTCCTTTGCTACCTGCGCGACCAGTGAATAGCCTTCGACCTGTCGGTCTTTAGGCGAGTATTCCATTTTATGGCGACTGGCGAGGGCGTCGTCTTCCTCTGCAGCCACGTCTGCACGCTAGCCGGCACCGCCAACAAGAATCATCGCTGGGGAGAGCGAATAGTCATCATCGCTGGCGACTTTCAAGCCGTCCCTGACAAGTCCTTCCAGCCACCGGAGAGCGTCTTCGGGGTTTCCTTCCTAAGCGCGGGTGGCGAGAAGCTGCTCGAGGCTTTCAAAGGTCGCCGCCTTGATGTGGTGCACTGGAGAAGGCGAGTAGATGAACTCGCTGAGGTTTTCGCAGGCGAAGGTAACCCACCGCGCGAGTATTCGCAATACTCGCTCTTCGTCTTTATCTTGGCGACTAACCGGACTTAGTACTCTTCTTGCTGCAGCAGTTCATGTCCTGCCGCGCGAGTTTCTCCCTACGGTGGTGAAGGCGACGGCTTCTGCACCAGGAGGTGCGGGGACTTCTGTTCGCGGGGAAGGGGTCTACTCGCCCATAGACTTGTCGCCAGGAGGCGATGAGCCCTTGATCATCGGCGAAGGATCTGGGCCTTCAAAGAAGCGGAAGGAGAGGGGCGAGCCCTCCGAGCCCTCGAGGAAGAAGAAGGAGGTCGCTCATCGGGACCTTGGCAAGAAGGCGGACCCTTCTGAGGCCGGCGAGCCCTATACCCACCCAAATTTCAACTTGGGTGTTCGTGGTGAGGACGCCTATGGTCGCCGCCTAGTCGCCTGGTCGGAGGACGATCATGTGGTATCTCTGAGCTCCAACCTTCCGCCCTGGTCAGAGGACTGGGAGGATCAGGGCGAGGCTTTTGACGCGCTCCATGCCGTCTATGGTCGCGAGGACGCTGAGAGGCTGCGGGAGGAGCCTGCCGAGTACTTGGCACACCAGACCTCGCGATCTCTGCTGCGCTCCGCCGAGCTGGCGCACATGACGGCGAGGAGGTTGCTGGAGTACGAGGAGGTGATCCGGATCAGTACTAATAAAATGATCGCCATGGGGCTCAAGGCTAAGGAGCATGAGGTACTCGCTCCTCTATGCTACTCGCCTTCGGGATTGTCGCCACTTTGCCGAATAACTTGCTGACTTTGTGTCTTCTCTTGCTTTTGTAGGTCGCTGAGGTGGAGATGGCGACAAAGGTGTCTCAGCTGGAGAAGGAGCTGGATGACACTCGGCTGGCCTTGGAGGCCGCCCAAGTTCGCATCGCTGAGCTGGAAACTCGGCCCGCCGAGCAACAACCAGCGGTGGCGGGCCCCTCTAGGGTCGACAAGCAGATCCGGATGCATGGCGACAATATGCCACGCGTTCGTCGAGAGATCGCGCGAGCTACTGGGACCGTCATCCTGAGTCAGTTGAAGGCGGACGATCTCCTGAAGCCGGCGGCCATGGAGTTGACGGTGGAGGACATCATCCCGGCGCTGCTCGCCGAGGAGTCCACCTCCCCCTTGCGAGCATCCTCGCCGCCGTCCAGTGGTGCTGAGGATGACGATTCCGAGGATGAGGATGACGACGATGACGATGATGTTGATGACGATGGCGGCGACGATGATGGCGACGAGCCAGATGCAGACATTGATGGCGAGAATGCCGCTTAGTCGCCTGGGCACCCTTTTTTGCTCGCCCGACGACCTTTTGTAAGCCCTTGGAAGATTCTTTTGTAATTTATACCAGATATATAAAGAAAAAAAGGGACGAGATTTCGCTCGCCTGTTTCTTCTGCCTTACTTCCTGTCTTGAATGTCGCTTAGGCTCTTAGGCTCGAGGCGAGGTTGAGTGCTCGCTAGGCTCTTAGTTTCGAGGCGAGATTGAATGTTCGCTAGGTTCTTAGGCTCGAGGCGAGATTGAATGCTCGCGCCTGCATACTCGCACCTGCATGCTCGCACCTGTATACTCGCCTAGGTACTCGCGTATGTAAACTCGCACTCTTCAATATCTCCCTTGGTGGAGTCGAGTTGTGGAGGCGACTTGGAGGGTTCCGAAGGACACATGCTCTCAAGGCCTCGCTCTGTACCTGGTGAAGAGTTCATCAGACTCGTTCAATAAATTTTGAAGGGGAAAGAGATAGGAAACGGCAGTCGGGGAGGCCTGGAGGGGCACATCTTCACGAGGCCTCCATCCTACTTGGATGCCGGATGTCGACGAAGAGTGACGTTAAGTAGGGAATGACGGTCGGGGAGATCCAAAGGGATACACCCTCCCGAGGTCTCCATCCTTTGTCCGGTCGACTCGATCGCTCCCCTTCTCAAGTTGGAGTATCGGCTTCCAGACTTTACCCTAGTAATCTCTACAGCCGAACGAGAAATGCAGTCGGTGGGAACCGCGGCCAACATGCAAGGGGGGAGCTGATCTCGACCGTCATTGCAGAGGCTTGGTCTTAAGGGAACGCACATCCGAGGCACTGTCCCATCATCCGTTCTGAGTTTTTACAAGGGTCAAGTCGGAGGCTCGTCTTCCAACCTGCGGCGGCGAATGTTGATGTAGGACGACGTCAAGCAGGGAGTGGCAGTCGGGGAGATCCACGGGGACACACCATCCCAAGGCCTCCATCCTACTTGGATGCTGGATGTGGATTGGACCTGCTTCATGTTGCTCAATGAGTTTAGCAGGGAGTTAAGCACACTTTAGGCACAATAACTTATATGATCTAACACAATAATTTAGAAAATGAAATGCTTTGCTGCGAGCTTTTTAGCTCTCGAGGGTACACGACGCCTTTTTTCAAGGGTTCCCTGAGCTAGTGAAATCGATCATCCCTTCGCCGAATCGGAAGGTCGGCGTCCAAACTTCTTCCTGGTAATCTCTACAGTCGGACGAGAAATGCAGTCGGTGGGAACCGCGGCCAACATGCAAGGGGGGAGCTGATCTCGGCCGTCATTGCAGAGGCTTGGTCTTAAGGGAACGCACACCCGAGGCACTGTCCCATCATCCGTTCTGAGTTTTTACGAGGGTTAAGTCGGAGGCTCATTTTCCAACCTAGCGTGGAGATTGACTTCACCTGACTTCTTTATTATGAAAACTTTGTTGATGCGAAAGAAGCTGCCTCGTCCCATGTTTCAGGGAGATGCAGATTTTATTCAAAGAAATGAATTTACAAGGATGGGGTATACACATCCCCCCTCAGGGATAAAACCTTTTCAGGTCATCGCCGCTCCAGGTGCTCCCTAGCAGCTCGCCTTCCTGGTTCTGCAAGCGGTATCCTCCTGTTAGGAGTGCTTCCTGGATGATGAAAGGTCCTTCCCAGTTCGGGTTGAGCTTCCCGACGGCCGCAGACCTTCCTGCTGCGTCCACCTTTTTCAGGACCAGATCACCTGCTTGGAATTGTTTGAGGCGAACATTTTTGTCAAAATGTTTTGCCATCCGGCGCTTGATCTCCTCTTGCCTGGCTGAAGCTAAATCTCGGAGTTCCTCGATGTAGTCGAGAGATAGCTTTTGAACCTCTTCATTCTCTAGTCGCCATTCTTCGCTTCCGTTCTCCGCAGCTACCACCCTTGGGCTTCTGATTTCGAACTCTACTGGAATGAGAGCTTCCGACCCGTGAGAGAGTTTGAACGGTGTTTCCCCTGTGGCTGAGCTAGGAGTGGTTCTCAGAGCCCATAGGACCGAGGGGAGCTGGTCCGCCCAGTTACCTCTTAGGTTCTCCACCTTCTTCTTCAGTAGGTTGATGATCAGTTTGTTGGCGGCCTCTACCTGGCCATTGCTCCTTGGGTGATGTACGGAGGCGAACCGAAGGTCGGTTCCTAGCTGCCTGCAAAAGTCCTCCAGTTCCAGGCTGGCGAACTGGGGACCATTGTCGGTGATGATGGCGAGAGGGATCCCGAATCTGCAGATGATCTCTCCCCAGATGAAGTTCTTCACGACTTGAGAGGTGGTCTTGGCCAGGGCTTTGGCCTCGATCCACTTGGAGAAGTAGTCGATCATGACGAGAACGAACTTTCGTTGTCCACTGGCTTGGGGGAAAGGGCCGATCAAGTCCATCCCCCAGATGGCGAACGACCATGGGGAGATGATTGATCAGAGCTGCTAGGCCGGCTGCAATTGAAGGGGGGCGAAGAGCTGGCACTTCTGGCACTTCTTCGAGAAGATCTCCGCATCCTTCCGGATAGTAGGCCAGAAGTAATCATGCCTCAATACCCTCTGCTCCAAAGTGCGAGTCCCAGAATGACTTCCACACTCTCCCGAATGGATCTCCTCCAACACTCGGGGTACTTGGTCTTCGGAAACACATCTGGCCAGGGGGCCCGAGATGGTCTTGCGGTATAGCTCCCCATCTTGCATGAGGTAGTATACCGCCTTATACCGAAATCTTCTTTTATCCCCTTCGTCTGCCGGGAGCTGGCCGCTGGCCAGGAATGCCACGAAGGGATCCATCCACGAGGGGCGTTGCTCGATCTCCATCAGCTCTCCCTCTTCAATGGACGGGCGGAACAGCTCGGTGATAGTTCCTCCGGCCCTTGGCCCGTACTTGGCGAGGCGATCTGCTGCCGAGTTCTCCTCCCTTGGCACATGCTCGACGAAGAAGGATTGGAAGCCTCCCATCAGCCCTTTCACTTTTACCAGGTACTTCTGCAAGATGGTGTCGCGCACCTCGAACTCGCCTCGAATCTGCGAGGCGACCACCATTGAGTCCGTGAAAGCCTGGACATCACGGATCCCCAGCTCCTTGGCAAGGCGCAAACCTGCCACTATTGCCTCATATTCTGCCTGGTTGTTTGTGACGGGGAAGAGGATCTCGACGGCTTGCTCGATTCTTGTTCCCTGTGGGCTGACGAGCACGATGCCCACCCCTACAGAGCTTTTGCCCGAAGCTCCATCAACAAACATCTTCCAAGGAATTGGATTGAGCCCCTCTTCTCCTGGCTCCGCTTCCACTGAGAAGTCAGCCAAGAAGTCTGCTACTGCCTGGGCCTTGATCGCTACTCGGGGAGAGAAGGAAATGTCGAATTCGCTGAGTTCTACCGACCATTTCGCCAACCTCCCTGAATGCTCCACTCCCTCCAGGACATTGCGGAGAGGATGATCAGTTACCACTCGGATGGAGTGAGCCTGAAAATAAGGCCGGAGCTTTCGTGCCGACACCACCAAGGCGAAGGCAAGCTTTTCCAGGATTGGATACTTCAGCTCCGCCTTCTTCAGCACCCGGCTGACATAGTAGATAGGTAGCTGTCTCTTCCCCTCTTCACGGACCAAGATGGAGCTAACTGCCTCCGCTCCTACTCCGAGGTAGATGAGCAGGTCTTCGCCTTCCTTCGGGCTCTGAAGGAGAGGTGTCTGAGTCAATTGCTCCTTCATCCTTCCGAATGTTATCTCACATTCTTCGGTCCACTCGACTTTCTGTTTTGCGGAGCGTTTTGAAGAATGGAGAGCACTTCTCTCCGGCCTTTGAGAGGAAGCGGCTAAGACCCGCCAGCCTGCCTGTCAACCTTTGGACTTCCTTCATCGTTTTTGGGGATGGCATCTCCAGGATCGCCCTAACCTTGTCGGGGTTAGGCTCTACTCCCCTCGGAGTAAGGAGATGTCCCAGGAACTTCCCCCTGCCCGCTCCGAAGACGCACTTCGTCGGATTGAGTCTCATCTTGAATCTTCTTAGCGTCGCGAAGGTCTCTACCAGATCGGCTATGTGTTCCTGGACACTCTTGCTTTTGATCAAGAGGTCGTCCACATACACTTCCAGGTTCCTCCCCTTTTGCTCCTTGAAAATATGGTCCATCATCCGTTGATAAGTGGCTCCCGCATTCTTCAAACCGAAGGGCATCATTTTGTAGCTGTAGCAGCCATCGTCGGTGATGAAGGAGACATCGCGGCAATCGGGGGGATGCATCCGGATCTGGTGATATCCTGAAAACGCATCAAGGAAACTCATCACAGAAAAACCGACGGCCGAATCAACCAACTCGTCGATTCGAGGCAAGGGATAACAATCCTTCGGGCAGCTTTTATTCATTAAGGAAAAATCCACACACATTCTCCAGCTTCCCCCCGCCTTGGTCACCATTACAACATTGGAGACCCAGCCTGGATACTGGATCTCTGACACAAAACCTGCATCAAGCAGCTTTTTAACCTCCTCCCTAATTGGCTTGGCGAGGATGGTGGCGGTTCTCCTTTTCTTCTGGCGGACGGGCTGGACCGTGGGATCCAGGTTGAGGTGATGACACGCAACCTCAGGGTCGACTCCGGGCATCTCGGCTGCACTCCAAGCAAAGATGTCGACGTTCTTCTGCAGACACGCCGCCATCTCGATCTTCTCTTCGGTCTTCAGCGACCCGCCAATCTTCAGCAGCCCCGACACTCCCGCTGCCGAGAGTACCTCGATCTCCTCGACCTCTTCAGCCACTTCCAGCCTGGCCGGGCTCTCCAGCACTCTTCCGAACTCTTCCGCGTCAGCCATCCAGCTGATGGTACTGACGACGCTAAGATAGCACTCCCTAGCGGCTCTTCGATCGCTCCTGATCCTCACCTGGACGTCTCCCTTACAGTACTTCAAGCACTGATGGTAGGAGGATGGGACGGCTTTGAAGGCGTTGAGAAGCGGCCTCCCAAAGATGGCCCTGTAACAGCTCGGGGCGTCGACGATGATGAATCGACAGCTGATGGAGGTGCCACCGAGCGTTACAAGGAGGTCAGTTCCTCCCTCCACTTCCTTCTTCTCTCCGGAGAAGCCGAAGAGGGGACCATCAGGTGCCCGAACCCTGGCAGCTTCGACTCCCAGTCCGTCAAACGTCCCCTTGAAGATGACGTTTACAGAGCTACCGTTATCGATCAGGATCCGATCAACGGTGAAGTCCTCTACCGCGGCTTGAATCACGAGGGCATCATGGAAGGGATTCACGTTCCCTAGCATGTCCTCCTCGGAAAAGGTAATCTCCTCCATCGGGGGCGGTGTTTGTGAGGTCGAGGCGATACTCCTGCGGTAGATCTGATGGAGGCTTCCCTTGCGGGAAGCTTCCAGCCCTGCTCCCCCATGGATTACTCCAACTCGACCTCCCTGGCCCAGGTCTCCCCGACCTCCCTGGTCGACCCGATCCTCGTTCCTCCTGCGAACGACTGCGGCCTGTCCTGCCTGTGGATCGGCAGGGTCCTCCATCCTCCTCTGCTCTCCTCCAGCCTCTCCTGCTGCCAGCCTCCTCCGGGCTTCCCAAAAGTCTGGGCAGGCAGCCATGGCATGTCCCCCCACCTGATGGAAGTCGCAGTAGAGAGGAACCTCTTCTGCTTGACGCCTCCTTGGCTTCGGCTTCTTCCTTCCTTGACGACGGCCTCGCCCGGCTACCGCCATTGCTTCATCTCTCCTCCTCTCCTGACGCCTCTCTGGTTGGCGAAAGGGCCTTCTTTCTGGGGATCTCCCCCTTTGGTCTTGACGCTGGTGCTGTCCAGCCGGCCTCCAAGGTGGCCGGTTGACGGGGACCTGGTAGCGTCTTCCCTCCTCCTGACGCTCAGGGGACTCGACGGGCCTTCTATCCACCATCCTCCCGGTTTCCTTCCTCCGGAGCTCCTCCTTCTTTTTCTCTTCTTGCCGCTCCGGCCACTTCCTTTCCTCCCTTCGGGGCTCCTCTCTCTTCCTTTTCTCAGGGATCCCATCCCTCTCTCCACGGTCGCCTCTGGTCACCTGCGCCAACCTTGCCAAGAAGTCAGGGTTGGAGGCCTCTCCCCGGACAAACTTATTGGCCCTCTGAATGAGGTTGTCGTAGGAGTAGGGTGGGTTCTCACTGAGCTCCAACTTGAAGAGGCCTTGACTGATGCCGAATGTTAGGGCCAGCAACAGGATGTTGCTATCCACCTCCTGGATTTGCAGAACCTCCTCCTGGAAGCGCTCGATGTAAGGTCCCAGTGCCTCATCTGACCCTTGCACGAGGTAGAACAGGGCCGTTGCCTCCTTCTTCAGCTTCCTGGCCGTGTCGAACCGGGTCGTCAGCCCACGACACAGGTCTTCGAAGCAGTAGATTGAGCCTGCGGGCAACTGGTGGAACCAGTCCCAGGCCTTTGCTCGGAAGGTAATGGCAAACAACCTGCACTTGAAGGCGTCCGACATGGTTCGGATAGAGACTATATCCTCGAACCATTGGATGTGCCTGACGGGGTCCTCCTTTCCCGAATAGTAATTCAAGGCTGGGTCCCTGAATCCTTCTGGCACGGGCGCGGCGAGAATCTCCTCGCAGAAGGGGCTCCACCCTCCTGCCCGGCGACGATCCTCCACTTGGCGAGTATCGCCACCATACTCGCCATATGAGCGAGTATCCGGGTATCTCCCCTGCTCGCACGGCTCGCGGAAGCGAATACCTGGCGAGGTTGGCTGGTAGAATTGCGACCTCCTTGGTCGCTCGGTTTCATCTTCCATGTGCTCCTTTCCTGCTCGCCGAGGGGGACTCCCTCCCTCGGACGGAACTGGGCGATGCGGCGAGGTCGCAGTGACCTCGGCGCGCGGCTGAAGCGCTGCTCGCATGGCTCCCTCCATGCGCTGCGCGAAGGCTTCGAAAACCTCCAGCGTCACGAACCTGTCAGTTCTTGCCGACCTCCTCCTCATGGTCGCCACCTACGACCATCTCGCCTTCTTGCCGAACTTTCTTCCAACGACTACGGTCCACGCTCACCGCACCAAAGTGTTGACGCCAGGAAAATCCTGACCTCAAGATTCGGACCGATGCAGCCGGAGGCTACTCGCCCAGCAGCCCGACGAGATGGCTTGGCTGGCAACGACGAAGAAGCTAGAAGAGCAACAAACAGGACCCCAGGTGCTGCGGCAGGGAAGTCCCACCACGTACCCAGAAGCTCCGAAGAGACTTCCCCTCCAAGACCAAAGAATGGCCGAGCAAGGTACGAGGAAGGCACCGACTTGGCTAGTACCGGGAGTAGCGACCAAGTGCGACAGGTTCTAGAATGCAAGAGCAGGGTTTCGAAAGCTCAAGTTCAGGTGCCAATCCAAGTACCCCTGGGGTCCTATTTATAGGAAAACCAAGGGGTAGGGGGGGTTTTATAGCCCAGCCCCACAACCTGACGACTATGGGTTACTCGGCGAGTATCCTGTCATAGTCGCCCACTGGCGAGTATTGGGTGCTGCTCGCACACGCCGGACCAATAGTCGCCAGGTCTTCTGTTCCATACTCGCCAATCTGGCGAGTATTGTCTGCATACTCGCCGAGGCCTTCTCTTCTCTGTCTTGAACTGCCGGGCTCTGTGTTGACTTCTTTGACTTTGACTTCTGCCTACGTGGCCTTGGGGGGGGGGGGGGGGGGGTCCACCCTCGGAGAATGAGGGTTGTACAATATATATATAATTTTTCTTCGTGTCAGAGGCGGAGGAGAATGCGCAGCCTGCGAAATTGACTCGCGGCTATTTGCGTGAGTCACGAGGAGAGAAAAAAATAATTACAACATGCGTCACGAACTCGTCACGCACGAGCCCGGTGATTTTCTCTGCATCGAATGGGAACCACACCCCAACAAAAAGCCCTCCCAAACAGGCCCTTAATTGCCACCAATCGATCCTCCACCCTGCAATACAACGGAAAATTCGGGCCTAGATTTTGGAAAGGAGCTCGGGCGGAACAATTACTCCAAATGGAGAGGATCCCAATCCCCGTTTAGCGGGCGTCTTTGCTCCAGTGAGTTTGAAAAAAAGTTGGTAATAAATTATGTGTTTGATATAAGAACGATTATGACCACAACAACAACACTCGGGCCTTTATCCCACCATAGTGGGGTCGGCTATATGGATCTTTTGACGTCATTGCGCACTATCTCTAATCATAGTCTCACTAATGCCTACGTACGTCATGTCTTAGTTTCATCCCAAGTCTTTCTTCGTCTACCCCACCACTGTTTAACATGTCTAGTGACTAAACTCCCACAACGTCTAACATGTGTCTCTAATGGTCGCCTATGTACATGTTCGAAACATCTTAAACGAGCTTCTCGCATCTTCTTTACTATTGGCGTCACTCCTGTCTTATCTTAAACGAGCTCCGCTCCAGGCCGCTCTGTTGCGCTCCGCTCTAGGCTCCCGATGATTTGGAGAACTTAACAAAATCTCTGTAACTAGTTGTGGTATGTCACCCTCGAAATACAACTCTCTGTAACTCACAACACTAGTAGATCATTCAGAACTTGGCTATGCCCCGTAGTTTGCTCCATTTTGGGGTTTTTCCACGTAAAAGTGTCACTGTCTACTATTGGTTCTCTTTTTTGACTGTTTGCGTGTTTGACTCACTCTCGAGCTAAGATGGTTCAGCTCGACAGGTCTAGGAGAGCGATGAACGACCCGCAACTCCAGGAAAGGATCTAGTGGAATTCATCATGAAAGTCAAAATCGACGTCATCGTCTTCTTCAAAGATAGCACTATAAAATACATATGGGTGTTCGATCATTTCGCTTAAACTTAACCGTCCATTTATATTTGCATCTGCCTGTAGAATGGAAGAGATTTGTCAAGCGGATGTACAAATACGATGTTTTTATTATTACTAATGACCGGGAGCTATATATACTAAAATTTCAACAATTTTGATTGTAAGAGGGTTGTAACATTCTGAATTCGATGAGAGCAGTCTAATGATAGAGATGAGTGTCTTTGGGGGCAGTGACGCCCAGAAAAGAAATTTTAGAAGAAAAGAGGATGCATGAATAAACTGCAACTCAGATAGGAATGAGGAAACATTACTGAACAATAAATAATAGTTGAGAATCGAATATGTGAGATATATGAACTTTTGGAAGCATACGATGAAGTTCAGTTATGAATACCATAGTTAAGTGTGCTCAGATGATAGTACAACCAAAATACGTTAGTGGGAAGGTTTCGTAGGCCGCCTAAAAAGGGTAAAATACTAAGATCCAACTTAATATAATATGAGTTTAGACAAATTGGAGAATTCATCACATACTCCGTGGCTTGATAGAACTATAAGGGTAAACTCAGAAATACAAAATTTCTCAATTTTAGTTTTTGTTTTGATCAGTTCATTGGTTGCTCTATTAATAGTAGGAAAATGTTATTCGCAGATCATTTTTTTCTAGTTTACAAATTATTATCCGCAGATCAATTTTAGACTTTAGCATTCGATATCTTGTTCTCCTGAACAGGGCCCGACAATGAAGGAACATCTCTGACGACCTTCTGAGCACTTCAATGTGTGCACATATCGTCTTTCTTCCTCAAAGTCGTCAGAGATGTTCCTTCGTTGTCGGGCCCTGCTCCGGAGAACAAAGATATTGCATGCTAAGTCCAAAATTGGTTTGCGGACAACAATTTGTAAAATAGAAAAAGTTGGCCTACGAACAGACATTTATGATCCGCGAATAACAATTCCCTAATAGTAAGGTCTGTCAAATTGCATGTCAATCACTTCGGCGACGTCTACTATGCTATAGTATAAGAGAATTCATTGTTAGGGAAACAATCATGCTTCTTATTTCACTCACAAGTACACAACCATACATGCCGTTTTCTCAATCGTTGTAAGTAAAAACACGCAAAGAAACAATAATATATAGTTTGATTCATATTCAAAGATATCTAAGGGTCCGCTTGTTTGAACAATATTAGTATTTAAGAATTGGCTTTCAGAATACGAAAATCAATACCTATGTTCGGATAAATAATTTTAGGACGGAATTCGCTTTTGGGTCCAAAATCATCGATATTGAAGTAAATCAACTAAACCCTTCCTCGAATGTCTAGGTCCCACCACCGGTTTTGAGATTAAGCATTCCGGAAATGTGACTCACCCGAGCATGCGTTTTCGCCCGGACGCGCATTTTCGCATCAGGGCTTGTTTTCACCCGGGCACATTTTCTCCAAGGCGCGTTTTTGCCCTGACACGTTTTTTTTTGCCCGAAAATGCAATTTTCGTCCGGTCACACATTTTTTCGGCCGGGGGCACATTTTTTGCCCGAACGCGCATTTTACGGCCATGCACGTTTTTTCTCCCAGATGCACATTTTTCGCTTGGGCACACATTTTTTTGCCCGGGGGCGCATTATTCGGGAGCGTTCTTTTGCCCGAACGTGCATTTTTTGCCCATGCTCGTCTTTTTCTCCTAGATGCGCATTTTTCGCCCGGGCACGCATTTTTCACCCGAACACACATTTTTGCCCTTCTTTCCGATAGCAATTCCAACCTGCAGCCGAACAACTTTTATACCCAATTACAATTCTACTGCCCGTATTTCATCGTGCAACCGAACAACAATATTGAAATTAAGCACAGTCAATTCTCTGTGAACAAATGCTCGGATGATGAGCTATTTTCCTTTGTTTTTTTTCCCTGCTACGACGCTCTTTTGTCCTTCCCCGTCTTCTTGCGAATGTTGATGATGCTAAGTGTGAGGGTGTGAAAATGTTGAATCTTTCGTTACCACATATAGTTATGTAGTTTCGCCGTTGGTTCATCAACCACAATCAAACTACTACTTTGATTGCTTGATTCTATGCATTCTTCATCCTTTTGAGCTTAAAATCTCGCAAAAAAGAATCTGATCAGAGAGTAAACTTCGCATGCTAATGGTTTTGATGAAGATGACATGCACTTAATGTATTTCATGGTTCTGCAGCTTGCATACAATGAATTCTTCTGTGAAGTGGAATATGTGCTGACGCAGGATGATTCGGCTCTGTGGCTTAAGCCAAGTTCCTTACAAGGATTATACCTTGGATTTGATTTTGGATGCTGAATCAGAAAATTGAAAACAAAACCTAAACAAATTGTTGTTAGTGAATTAGATTTTTCAATTTTTAGCGACAACTCTATATATATCCATGCTATGGACATTATTTTTTTTGTCTTAGCTTCGGACACAAATTTTTTATCGGGGCACATATGAGATCTCATTTATAATATTTGAGATATTGTTTTCGATAAAAAAAAATGGCAATTGTTAACCGCACCCTAGTTTTAGCTATCCGCAACCCTTTTATATGAAGTATTACTTATTTTTTTGGAAATAAGCCTTCTACAAGCATTTTTAGGAAAAATGTTCAACAGGAAAGTTGTAGATATCGTCGAGATCTACAACTTTCGTGTTGAACACTTTTGCTAAAAATGCACGCACAAGACGTATTGCTGCTCGAATTGAAACATGGGCGTAACTATAACGAATATTTGGAAATACGCATTGTGCATGCACTTTTAGGAAAAATGTTCAACATGAAAGTTGTAGATCTCGACGATATCTACCACTTTCGTGTTGAACACTTTTCCTAAAAATGCTTGTAGAAGGCGTATTTCCAAAAAAAAACTCGTAATACTTCATATAAAAGAGTTGCGGATAGCCAAAACATGGGTGCGATTAACAATTGCCAAAAAAAATCTCGTCTGCATCAAGAGAGATCTCAAATGTCAAAAATGATATCTCAATCGTCGAAAATAATATCATCTCTATTAAATAAGAATCTATCGAGCTGCTCCTTGGCTCGGTCACGGGGTGGTTTCCCGAATTCGTAGCCGTTCGATCATGAGATGAATCACAGTCATCCAATATTTTTCATAGGTCTCCTAAACCTACCCCCTATGGGTGTCCTAAACCTAGGATATTACAATTTTACCCCCTATTTGGGTGAAAATTTTAGGCAGGTGACGAGGGGGGGGGGGGGGGGGGGGGGGGGGGGCGGGCTCACGCGGGGACGGGGCGGGGCGGACGGGCTGGGGCAGGCGATGTTCGCCTGTGGGCCCCGCCTGCGAGTTTTTTAAAAAGACGAATTGCGGATGAACAGTGGCGTATGTTTTTTTAGTTTTTTTAAAAAAGACAAATTGCGGAGCAAATGCTGTTTTTAAAATAAAAAACTTAAGTTTTTTAGAAGTTTTTTTAAAGAAAACAAAATTGCGGATGAACAGTGGCGCCCGCCGCAAGCAACTGGATACTGCCGCGGGATTTTAGGGGGTTAGATTTTTTATTATTTTTAATTTATTTTCTATTTTAATATTTAATGAATGTAAAATTATTTAAAATTTTAAATAGGTGACGGGGGCAAAGACCGACAAGGGGTGGGCGAATACCGGCGAGGGGCGGCGAAGCCCGCCGACGCCGAGGGGGCGGGCGAAGCCCGCCTTGAATGCCAAGCGGGCGAAGCCCGCTTGATTGCGGCCGAAGCCCGCATTGATGCGGCCGAAGCCCGCATTGATGCGGCCGAAGCCCGCATTGATGCGGCCGAAGACCGCCCGAGAGCATCGAGCACGGGCGTAGCCCGTGCGAAGATGCTCGTATATATAGAAAATGATATGCGGTGGACAGAATATTTGGCCGAAACGACCCCCCTGTGAATAGTTTGGGGCCACAGGCGATCCCCGCGATCGCTCAGCGGGCATCGTCCATCTCCATTAATTCTCGCTTTACGGCCTTCTCCGTTGATAACCTAAAGCATGTTTGTCGCTCCGGACCTCGCCACCTACTCACCGACATTTGCAGCCTCTCGAGTTCAGCTGAGCTTCTCGTCTTCTCATCACTGCATTCTTCCTCGGTCAAATAGCGGCCCTCTCATCTGTCGCTCCGGCCTTGATGCATCCAAGCAACCAGGAGAGCTCGATCAAAGGTAATTTCCACCATCTGATTTCCATTATGTCCGACAAATGATCTCATCGTCCGTCCTCCTGCTATCCCAGAGACCCGCGATCGGTGTTGGTAGAACGATATGAAGATGGAAAGGCAAAGAGGTTCATGCTTTCTCAGGAGTTTAGGGTTCTCAATTTCACTGTTTCCACCACTCACCCAAGCCTGATAATTTTATTGTGTTAGATATGTATTGGACAACAATCAGAATCTGCAGAGCTTTTGGGAAGAAGGAGAAAGATTAATGGACAAAACGCAAAATGACGACTACTCAAATCTATCTGTCTTTCCGAAAGTTTTCAGAGATTTTGTTCTACCTGCTTCTTTCCCTGGTAGTGTCAGTCCGTTTATCCGTTGAAATGTTCTGCACTGCATTTTTTTTTGAGCTTATTCTTTGCAAATTTGATTTTTCATTTGAAAAATAAAATTACCATGATTGAATCCATTACTTGTCACGTGCTCTAGAGTAATTATCATAGCCGGTTCTTTCTTTTCCAGCAGAGTAATTTCTTCCTCTGCATCGACCTTCTTCACCACCTTGACCAACTTGGAAACCTCTGTGGTTTTCGCCAACCCCATGGGTTTGCAAATTCCTGCCATTGGCTGAAACCATTTACTTTCAGATTCATTATTTGCTCACGTGAGCATAATGAATCTAACAATCAATCAATCATCATGTTCCATCTTTCATGACCTTTGTTTGCTGCTACAACATACTGAAATATCACAACTTAAGTTCACAAATTGTTTTCATCGACCTCTTGCTGTTTAGTTTTTCATTGTTAACTATCATGTTGTTAATGATGGTTTGAACACAAACAAAAAACACTGGCATGCTCTTTGAAACTCCCATACATTAAGATTGGAAGTCACTTCCTAAGATCTATAATCGCTTCTGTATTACCCGATCTTCTCCTCTATACGCTGTTTTCAAGGTCTTCCACACCCCCATGCGTTATTACTTTTGATATTTTTTTCAGTCCAACTACTTCAATGTAGCCTGTCTCCTCAAAGTTCGACAAATCTTGAGATCGAAAAAAGTGTCTTCAAGTAAAGTGAGGAAGTTGTAAGAGGTTCAAATCGCCCGACTTGATTCAATTACAATGCAAAAGAATATTGATCTTTGCAGAGCCTCAACTTTGATGCCAAGTGTACTAAATAAAAGTGGTGGGGAGAAATTGAGAGAAAGATAAACAATGTGCTCAGTTGTTTTGCCTGATTACTAATTAGAATACATGTACTACATGTTTTTATAGGAACATTTTGACCTCATAACTACCCACCTGTCCACTTCAATTATTTCATAACTGCCCACTGGTCCACTACTTCATAACTACCCACTAAATAAAAAGTGAGTTGTTAACACCAATAACACACAACTAACTTACTAGAAAAATAGGAAACTATGTGTCACACACACAATTGCTTTACTCGGGAGTACTGTTTATGTATTATATACTTCATTTGTTTTGAAGTACTTATTTATTGTTAATTGGAAACAAAATTCCTGCAGTATCTGTATCAGATGATTACTTGGATTACATGCTTTTGCAATTTCCCACTAATGTGACAGGATGGATTTGCCACACATTAGTTACTTCTAGTCTTCTTAAGGTAAATAGTTCTGAATTTCTTTGTTTTCTTGATTTTTCATATATAAGCTCCGGGGAGTTTGGACAAAAAAGCCACCATGATAGAATGTATGTTTGGCATGACAACGGTTGCCACCACCACCACCAAGAAAATAAAACTAGTTTTGAACATAAAAGTGGATGAAGTTTCTTGGGTGCGGTCGGGCGAGTTGAACCGGAGAAAGTGATTCGATTACTTGTAATAGAAGGCCTTATACATACTTATACATGACCAATAAGAACCAAAAGACCAAACTACCCCCAAACAAGAATAATATAAGAAATACGACTTGTACAATAATAATATTGATCACAACTCCCCCCTCAAGTTGGACGGTAGATGTCAGTCATCCCAAGTTTCTGAATATCGTCAGTAAACACATCACTTCCCAAGCTTTTGGTGAAGACATCGGCTAGTTGATCTTTAGAATGAACAAAAGGTGTAACCACTATCTTTTTGTCCAGTTGATCTTTGATAAAGTGTCGATCAACCTCAACGTGCTTTGTCAAAGATCACAGAACAAGATTATGTGATATACTAATAGCTGTTTTATTATCACAGAACAGGGAGAAAGGGACTGTCTCAAAGAAGCCCAGATCTTGTAACACAGTGCGCAACCAGAGACCCTTACATATGCCTTGTGACATAGTACGGTATTCTGCTTAAGCACTAGATCTGACCACCAAATTCTGCTTCTTACTACGCCAAGTCACCAAGTTTCTACCAACAAATGAGCAGTACCCTGTTGTGGATTTTCGATCATCACGGCATCCAACCCAATCAACATCAGTAAAAACTTCAATCTTCAAGTGGTTGTTTTTGGAGAACAAGAGTCCACGGCCAGGGGCTTTCTTCAAATATCGTAACACACGATATGCTGCATCTTGATGTCTGATCCTGAGAGCATGCATATATCTACTCAAAATTCCCACCGTATATATAATATCAGGACGTGTGTGAGATAGATATATGAGTTTCCCAATCAATCTCTGATAGCGTAATACATCAGTTCGATCACGATCACCATCTTCCTCAATTCCATGATTTTCTTCCATAGGATTGTTCGCAGGAACACAACCAGGCATCCCAATCTCCTTTAATTGGTCTAATATATACTTCCGTTGGGATATGAAGATTCCCTGAGTAGATCTAGCCACCTCGATACCCAAGAAGTATTGTAATCTTCCCAAGTCTTTCACCTCAAATTCAGCAGATAGGAGGGTCTTGAGATTAAAAATCTCGTCGGTGTCGTTTCCTGTGATCACAATCTCATCCACGTAGACGATCAGGACCACAACCCTCTTATCACATCTTCGAATAAACATAGTGTGGTCAGACTGTGCCTGCTTGTACCCAAATTTGAGCACAGCCGTGAGGAATCTGCCAAACCATGCCCTAGGTGACTGTTTCAGGCCATATAAGGATCTCCTTAGGCGGCAGACAAGCCCTTCTACTCCTTTCTTCACAAATCCAGGAGGGAATTTCATGTACACCTTCTCATCAAGTTCACCGTTGAGGAACACATTCTTAACATCCAGTTGATGAAGATCCCAGTCTATGCAAGCAGCGCACTATAACAACACCCGAATGGAATCCATCTTTGCCACAGGAGCAAAGGTCTCCCGATAGTCTACTCCCTGAGTTTGGGTGTAACATTGGGCAACCAGACGTGCCTTGTATCGTTCCACCTTACCATCTTGGTTCTGCTTAACAGAGAAGACTCACCTTGAACCAATGACTTTCTTGCCAGGAGGAAGGGAGGAGACATCCCATGCGTGATTCTTGTCCAATGCAGACATTTTATCTTTCATAGCCTGAGTCCATACCTGTACTTAAATCTTCTTGTCACGCCTTAGGAATAACAACCAAAGAGAGAGAAGAAACAAAGGCCTGATGGGCCGAAGTAAGATGTTGGTAAGCCGCATGATTAGAAATGGGGTGTTGAGTACAACTAGCTTTACCTTTCAACAATGCAAGAGGGACATGCAAATCAGCATCATCAGAATCTGAAGCTGAAGTGGGCATTGGTTGAGTAGGAACTCTAGTAGCCTGTCTACCTGAGGGACGTTAGTGGTATACGTGAGGAAAATGAGAGATCGGAAGAGAGATCAGAGGACCGGGCAAAGGTACCGGGGTAGGAGTCATGGAGCACGGAAGATGTGATGGTGGTAGAGACTAGAGCGGAAGGAAGAAGGGGAAAAGGAACATCAGTGGAATGAGCATCAGTATCACCATCACTCTCCCCCTGACGAAGAGAGCGAGTCGATGACATAAAATAAGATTCCCCTTCCCTGAAAGTAACATCCATAGTATAGAACATACGCCGGGAGGGGGGTGGTAACACCGATACCCTTTCGTGGTGGAGTAATCAAGGAAGACACAACGTTGAGCCCGAGGATTAAGTTTGTCCCGGTGAGGTTGATGGACGTGCACAAAGCAGACATATCCGAAGACACGAGGTGCCAGATGAGAGGTATGGATAACGGCCGTGGTGGAGAGATGGGCGAGAGGAGTGTTATAGTCGAGAACACGGGAAGGAAGCCGGTTGATAAGGTGAGCAACGGTGAGCACAACATCACCCCAATAAGACTTAGGAAGGTGCATAGTGGTTAGAAGACGGCGAGCAACGTTAAGAAGGTGCTGATTTTTTCTTTCGGCCACCCCATTTTGGGTAGTGGTGTGAACACAAGTTGTCTGGTGGATGATACTATGACTGGTAGTGGTAAGGTAAGAGTCACTCACCACGATCATCATACTCCCCCCTCCCCCCTATCATTTCGAAGAACCCGAATAGAGCCAGCAAATTGAGTCTGCACCATCTTATGAAAAACTTGATAACATGAAAAAATCTAACATTTTCTTTTTTAAAAGATAAACCCACATGGTGCGAGAAAAACAATCAATGAAAGTAACAAACCAACGAAATTTATATAACGATAAAACAAGGGAGGGCCCCCAAACATCCTAATGCATAACAACAAATGGAATGCTACTAGGAGAAGATAAATACAATGAATTATGTCACACATGTTTTGACATATCACAAACAAAAGTTTGAAGAAAAGGTACAAAAGCAGGATTTTTAAGATTAACAGGGGATGGATGTCCAAGGTGTAGGTGCCAACGACGAACATCATCAGCAGTAATAGAAGAGCAGGAAAGAGCCTAAGAGGGGAGCTGGGAGTCCAGGTAGTACATGCCGCCACTGTTCTTACCACTTCCAATGTTCCGCTTCGTACTCAGTTCTTGAAAAACACAAGTATCAGGAAAAAAATTACAGAACAGTTAAGAGATCTAATAATATTGTTGATAGAGAGTAAATTTTGCGGAAATGAGGGGGCATGAAGAACAGAAGGAAGTGAAATGGTCGGAGAACATGAGATGTGGTCTTTGCTCGCAATGGGGGACAAACCACCGTTTGTAGAAATGATCTTGTCCTTACCAGACAAATGAGTGTAAGAAAGAAAAGCTGAGGAAGAACCAGTCATATGGTGAGTGGCACCAGAGTCGAGCACCCAGCCGGAAGAGGTGGCAGTGGCCGCATGAGCACTTGGCAAAGCAACAGTAGCAAGAGAAGTAGGAGCACCAGAGTAAGTATCAGATTGAGAGTGAAGCAGGCGGCGAAAAACATCCAATTCATGAGCAGTGAGCTGGCCGGGATTGGAATACGATGTCTCGTCATAGACATCTGTAGAGTAAACAACATCATGGGGCCGAGAGCCACCCTGTCTATGGCCCCCACGCCCAGGTCCACGACCACGACCAGGAGGGGAAAGATCCGGATGAAGTTTGAAACACCCGAGTGTGTCCCCTGCGACCGCAATAATCACATGTAGGAACAGAGGATCCAGGACTGCGAACATGGTCGTGACCCACACCAGACAGAGCAGAGTGATCAGGAGTAGCAATACCACTGAGGGACTTCCTGCTGTCTTCATCACCAAGAACCATACTGAATGCCTCCCGAAGAGATGGGAGAGGAGAGCGGTGAAGGATGTGTGTCTGCACCATATCAGATTCCATGTTCAAGCCCATCAAGAAGACTTGGAGACGAAAGCGGTCCTCCTGTTGTTTTAACTGAACAACATCCGCAATACAAGTAGGGGTAAAATGTGCAAAGTAGTCCAATTCCTGATACGGTCGCTCGAACTCCGAGAAGAAAAACGACACCGTTATAGATCCTTGCCGCAACTCCAAAATGCGGCGGGTAAGCTCATAAACCTGGGTGGAACTATCAATTTGGGAGTACGTTTCCTGTGCGCGGGTCCAGATCTCATGAGCAGAGTCCATCAACATATAATTCCGATAGACCTTGGGAGACATCGAATGTAAGAGCCAGGAGACGACCAGAGAGTTTTCAGAGTCCCAACGATTCCAGGAGGGACGTCTTGGGGGGATCCTTAGTCGTCTCATCAATGTAACCAAACATCTGGTGGCTGCGAATGACATGTTGTGCAGCGCGAGACCATTCGAGGTAATTCGTGTCATCCAAAGGGACCGTGAACAAGGAGCCGGAGTGGCAATGAGGCTATTGAGGGTCACTCATTTGAGGATGTATCACATCTGACGTAGAAGCGGAAGAATCATCCATATCGGCGAAGAAGCACACAGAGGAGACGCACGACTAATAGGAGGGAAGCATGAAGTGAAGACGACAAGCATCTTTGACAGGGAACAACATCTGAAGGAGACATCGACGCTGGATCGGAGGAAGCATCATCGGCTAGGACTCACGCAGAGGACGGAACAGATAGCTGGCGGCTGGAGAGAATCAGCAACAGGCGGCTGATGGCTGGAGAAGAACATCAACAGGCGGACTGATGACTCGAGAGAATCAGAACCAGAAGGACTGGCGGCTTCACATAGGGCGGCAGCAAAATCCTCAGCATCCAACTGTGGCTGGTCCGCCTGGGGGCCGCATGAGGGGACATGACACGGAAGGGACCCTCAAAGCGGCAGTCGGCGAGCAGGCGATGCAGAGACGGGAGACGGCGCAGTCGGCGGGCGACTTGCGAGAGCGGCTAGGGTTTTTCTTCTTCTCTGATACCAAGTTGAACCGAAGAAATTGATTCAATTACTTGTAATAGAAGACCTTATACATACTTATACAGGACCAATAAGAATCAAAAGACCAAACTACCCCCAAACAGGAATAACATAAGAAATACGACTTGTACAACAATAATATGGATCACAACTGGGCGTTCACGAACGACGATTCATAACCACTACGTTGATGACCGCCACCACCGTGCCAAACGGAACCATAGTCTGTTGCTTCAAGAGTTAGTATATAATATATCATTTCCAAAATATTTGCAAAAATAGTTTAACTGCAACACATTATATGATATTGGCATATTTTTTACTATTTGAATCTTTTCGCATCACTTTATGAATTTCTTTAATGATCTGAATATTATCTATCACATATAATGGTTCACAGGCTGTAGGTGTTGGCTCATTATCTGGGACTAGTGTAGCTGCTTCTACTGCCGTCGTCCAGTAATCTCATCTACATCTCTCTCTATTTTTTTCCTTTATCACGACTAATTGACTTCTTCTAACAATTCCACCAAACTTATCCAATTACCAACCAGCTATATATATTTTTTGTTTTATTATAATAGTCCTCTCAGACACATGCCTTTCAAAATCTAAAAATTTCTTTGTAATTGTAACAGACAGTATACTGAGGGTATATTTGTAAATACATGGGAAGTCATGATGTAGAGTAGGGGCTATAAATAGAGGTAAGGAGGTTTGTAATAGGACATATGAAATAATATCGTTTGTCTTTATCTTCCTTTATCAGTCCTTTAGTTTAGCCGTGAATGTAGTTTTGTATCAATGCCGCTCGTCACGCCAGCCATCTCTCCGGCGGCCTCTCCAACCGTGGAAGCCCCGTTACATTGGTGCTCTCATTCTTGAATTCATTCCTCCGTCATCATCTGCAGCAAGCCATCAAAATATTGTCATTCTTCTTTATTATTACTGTTCGTCTTCTCCGTCAAGTAGATAGAATTTCCGGTGACAGGAAGCTCTCCAACAGCTTTCCTCCCGTGGAAAGGATTTCACATTCTTGCAGCGAAAGCATTTGTTGATCCTCTCTTCCTCCCCGACAGCGGCGCTCCATACCACCGCGTCGGATTTGCACCTTCCTTCAACCTCGCCCGCTCCAAGACCTTCTTGCTACTCTATTTAGAAAGAGTTTGAGAGGACTCATCCCTTCATCATTGAAAAGACTCATCCCTTCAACGTTGAAAAGACTCATCCTTGCATCCCTTCAACGTTGAAAAGTCTCATCCCTTCAACGTTGAAAAGACTCATCCCTTCAACGTTGAAAAGACTCATCCCTTCAACGTTGAAAAGACTCATCCCTTCAACTTTGAAAAGACTCATCCCTTCAACGTTGAACAGACTCATCCCTTCAGTAGCAACATCAATTCAATTCTTTGTTCAAGAATCTGCAACAAAAAAACATCTCTGATCTCCCTCTTCCTCCCTTATGCCGGTGAATGGAGTAAGAACACGCATCAAAACAAATTCCATGTTATGAATGGTCATGATTCTCTGATCATGATGACTTTCAAAACATACAATAAAAAAACATAAAAATTACTAAAATTCCTAGATCGACGATCAATTTGAGATGAATTGTTTTGATCGTTACCGTCATTTCCTTGGCCAACGTGTGTAGAACCTTACGGGTCGTGTGACATGATCCCCAACACTAACGCTATACTGATCCACGCGTGTTTCAACTCCGACCTAAACTCAAAACCAAATTTTGTTTGGGATTAATTTTTGTTGATATGAAATTACCTCCTTTGTGCTTTTATTTATAGAAATAAGGCCTAATAACCTCTAACAAAATAGGTAGACTACTCGGTAACCGCAACAAACTGAGATTTGTTGGGCTAATTATACACAACAATCTTTGACCTAATTTTTTGGCCATTAATTAAATCTTAAAATTGTATTTAACTAATTAAATTATATATAAAATTTAACCAATTTAAATCTGAGTTTTTCTCCGAGGGAAAACTCAGCATTTTTGATGGATTTTTTTCATGTCGAAGTACCAAGATAAGGCATGTAATGTGAGAAATGAATTTTGGCTTTTTACTGACATGAAACCTTAGTCTCTAACTTTACCTTGGAATTTTGATCAACTGTGCCTGAAATATTTTACCTAGATCTTCATGCATACATACTTTTTTGTTCCGTTGTTAGGCATTTCAAAACTTATTATGTATGCCCACATAACCGTTTGCAATTTTGGGAGAACAATCCTCTCTTTTCACTGGCCTACAGATTGCTATACTATTCTCAGCCACTCTCGAACTTGACCATGTATTTTAGTTTCTGTTCTGACTCTTATGGGATCCGTGAAGCTTTTCTAGTGTTTGACTGTAAATTTCTCCAACTACTGCGATAATCTGTTATTTCTGCATAAGATTTACCTCAGTTAGATGTAGCATTGAACATGTTATGGTAATTATTGGGTTTTATTTTGTAGTCCTTATTTGAAATGTTCTTTGAGATGCCTTTTTCTTCCACTTGTTTCACCTAGAAAGACCCTAATAAAAACTTATTGAATGTCATCTTCTAACAAATTGCCTGCAAGAACATTAGAACCATCTTCCTTGGGCACTATAGATAACCATAACTTTAGTGAATCTTTCGTCTGTGTAATGCATTATTTCTCTCTCGTCTAATGTCTTAATCATTGTCTACAATTTGTTGTTTGCCCCATGAATAAGGCTTGATATTACTGTGATAACATTAGCAATAGCCTCATTTCTTCCTTTTTCTATTGTATACATTTTGTAAATAGAAACCCATTTAAAAGCAATTGGGAGTTGCAACTCATACCATGCATGAGAAAAAATCAGATGCTAATTATATTCTCAGATGGGTTTTAAAGGATGGTCTGGGAGCAATTGGACGTCTTTTCATTGGTATGAACAAAATTGAAAAGAAAAATCAGTATAGTTCCATCTGTAGTAATGATATCTGGTAGGTGGACGCTATGGTAACCTATTTGACGATGATCCAAGACAATGGAGGATGTATGCGGATATTATTGGAAGTGCTGGGAGGTGTCTATTTTGCCTTGTACAATTTTGTTTTCATTTAATTATGGAATTTTTGGACTGATTAATCGTTTTGCAGTGCAGCATGTTTGAGCTTAGTACACAATGGTATCCTGCATATTTTCTCCCACTGGCTTCACTAGGAAACTTAACAAAGGTAATCATATTAACCTGGTTTTTTGTGCGTAGTGGTATTCCAAGCGTGCTTCCAAATATATGGAATAAATTGATAATTTGTAATCATTGTTTAGGTCCATGCTTAATGCTGAGTGCTGATATCAACCAATCTATTGGCTGTCTTTAGTTTATGGATTGTTAAGAGAATTGGAAAAAATAGAGCCTTGAATAATGAATAATGTTCAGGCCTCATGCGGCATATAGATACAAAGTGGGGATCATGCCCATTTCCTATACAGCTGGTATGAGACTAATTAGTTTGTTATGGGTTCCCCAGAGGCGTGGCCGGAGGGTACAATGGAGCTGGAATCACGGCTTCCTAGTCGGGGTGTGCTCGGGAGGAGAGAGCTACCAAGATCTCGTAGACAAGATAAAGGAAGAATGGATTAATACTTGTTTGTCATTACAAAACCCAAGATGTCATTTAAATAGACTTACAAAGGGGCATACTTGTAAATAAGTCATAACACTTGGACTTAAAAACTACGACATAACAACAATGAACAATAACACCAATTGAAAGATGACATAATAAAAACCCTAAAGATAATAACCAGGCACAGAGCCCATAACATCTTTCCCGCCATGCAAAAAGAGCTTGATCTGAAGCTCAAGGGAGATCGGCGATGGTGCCCACTTCACCCAACCCCTTCGTCATCAGAATTCTACATGTGCAAATAAAAAAGTCTTTTGCACCGATGACCGCGAGTATACTGCTCATCGCAGTTATAACATAGCCAGTGTCGAGGGCTAAAGACGTTTGCACGCCATCTCGCTTGCAACATAATCTAAGAGTCATCCTTCTCGAAAACAATACCATCAGGAGAGCCGCTTCGCTTGCCAGTCGGCGGAGCTGTCAGAGCATTGCCTGCAACACCCAAAATTTACGCATCGTCTCTCATGATTGCAGGATCCGATCGCGAATGAGTATGATCGATGTTAAAAACAAATCGAGTTATATGTGCTCGCTACATTTAGATTATATTCATTAGACGCATAATAAATTAATTCCAAGTGGAGGAGATTTTACGGGAATTATCTCGGGTTGAGATCGTAGTTCGCGTGGGCGTTTTCCTATTCAAAATAATGAGGTTTTAACACAATGGTATTTCCGTAAAATGCGCCTCATTGCATGAAAATTTATATTAGGATTTTAAGTTTTCCCTCATATTAAGAATTTACGACCCTCAATGCCTCTTATTCACGCAATCGAGAGCAACTCATTTCTCCCTCTCAGCTGCACGCCAGAGAAGCCACAGAAATCAGTCACGTGCCTGCAACTGTTCCCTCGACTCTTCCTGTTCTCGTTCCAGTCGGTCGACGAAAAAGTAAGGTTGACGGGCTCTTCCTTCGTCGAAGTCGACAATAACAAGCGACGTGCCATTTTCTCCCGTGCCCTAGATCGTGAATCGAGCATCCTTTTTCACTCTAGTCTCCCCTCTTCCTCCATTCTTGCCATGTAAACTCTGGGTTTTTCATTCCAGTGTGTTTCTCCAGTGAGTTTATGGTTTCCCTTTCCCTCTTCCGGCAATCAGAAGCAATTTTTTGATCAGTTGCCTTATTGTTACTTGGTAACAGCAACCTCCTTGAATTCGAGGCTTCCTTCAGCGGCTGGACAGTTAAAGACCGATCTCCTTCACCTCCACGCAGCCGCGTTGCTGACTCCTATTCTAGAAGGCCGCAAATTCTCCTCTCGGTGTGTTCCCATTAAATTCTTAGTAAATCTGTTATTCCCTTTGGTCATCGTCATGCTCTAATTTATACCAGCACATTGTCAATTTCAGGCGATCCCACTTAATTTGTAGGATCATTGGCGGTGTTTTGCCCTCCTTTTGTTTTGGCTTAGTCAGGTTAGGGCAAGGTTAAGTTTAAATCAATCTCCTCTCCTTTATCTCAAAAAAATTATTTCCCTTAATTTACAGGAAAAGCCCTGGCAACGGTAAATCGGGACTATAGAGAGTATTCAAATGAGGTTTGCAATTTTATATTCAACCTAGATAAATCATGACACCGCGCCGCGTCTATAAACGCCGCAACACCGAGGTAAGAAATTATATTCCTTTTGGGTAGACATACCATGTAGTTTAATGTATGGATGTTTCCTCTTAAAGTTAGGAGAAAATATGTAAATAATATGAAAACGCATGTATCGAACTTCGATCGTGGATGAGAATAAGAAATTATAAATCTATCAGTGCGTCAAGAAAATACAAACAAATCATGCCAGAACATAAGAAATGCATTTCCTATCAGTTAAACACCTTATGAATCTTGCGAGACTATAAAGTATAAGATTCAAGGTTAAATATGTATGTAATCCAACGATTTAAAGTGGCGTAAGACGGGTGTTTTCTTAAGATTAATCATGTCATCACTAGTATTAAGTTAAAGGATTAATGTAACACTAAATTTAAAATTAGTGGTTTTAATCGGGTGTTCTTTGGTGTGTTCATGACGACCACTAATAGAAGATATATTTAGAAGGCATGATCAAGGTTTCCTCTTGTGATAGATAGATGCGCACTATCTTGCTCATAGGGCTTACACTACCATACGAGCCTCAAGTTGGGGGGTCGACATCCCATATAAAAGATTATTAGATGTGAGCCCGTGTCCGTGACCGAATGACACTAGAACACATATGTTCGCTCGAATCGCTAGAGTGTGCATAAAAATCTACTTAACTAAGAATGAGAAGAAGAAAATATAAGACATCTCAATTCCCCCAAGGGACACGACCTCGAAAGCTTCCCCCAAGGGACTATTTATAGGCTCCGACAGCTCGCCGAATCCTGGGTTTCGTATAGTTTTTCTGACCTCGTACAAAGCCCAGAAAAAGCGAGGATTGTGTATGATCTGTACTCGGCGAGGCCTATCTGGAGAAGCCTGACCAGGCCACCAAGGGGAAGAGGTAAGTTTTTCCAGCTGGTGTCAGACATCGCTACTGAGCTCCTGAGAACCTCGCCTAGAACCAGCGAGCTCTCAAGCGACTTTGCCTGCCTGCCCTCCCCCTCGCCTAATGCAACATCTGATTCAGGAGGGCGAGTTTCTATACACTCATAGGTTTTCGACGGGACCTCCGAGCTGTCGCTATTCGCCTTCTAATTCGACCTTCCTCATCCATGACCTCTACTTCCGTGGGCCAGTAACCTATTTTCATACTCAAGTCCGAACATTGAAGCCGGTGCCGGGTTTCTGGCTTCAACATTGACCATGCTCGGCAACAGTAAACAACATTGGAGAAGATGACGGAGAAGTTGAAAAACGCAGAAAAAACTACATAGAAAAAACTCGACGCAGACGTGTTGAAGGCCGACAACACCGTAGACTTGATTTACCTCGACTCCAGAGGTGACAGAGGGAGGAGAGGAGGATGTGGGTGTGGGGAGGCCACTAGGTCATGCTAGTACCGTATTGTCTCTAATACCATGTGATACGCCCGAAATAGGTATACGTATTACACGCAAGTGCACGTGTCGGATCAAGTAATAATAAGTGAGTAAGGATCGTTTCCACGGAGAGGTGGTGAATTTAGTGCTTACAAATACCAGTTGTGCTATTTCTTTAAATCTAAGTCAAATATAACGATGAGTTGTGAAACATTCAAAATCAGGAATAATAAAGACAACTAATTAAGATAACTATGGATCGTTGGAAAATTGCTTGGTTATCAGTTGGGAAAGATAATCTTGCAATGTGATTTCCTAAACCAAGTGTGATGAGTTTTTAAAGGTGATTTAATGAAATGTGCAGTTGAACGTCTTGCAACGATTTTAAAGTAGAAGATCCGTATCTCTCGATATCGGAAATCCCTAGCCTCTATTCCCCCCTTGGGAGAGACAAGTACCGCGTAAAGCTCGAAAACCAAAGTTGCTAATACCAAGGGGAAATCTCTTTCTCCCTTCAAATACTATATCGAATCTATAATTCACTTACGCAACTCCTCTCTCGAATTATAGAGCGTAGTAAAAAGATTAATCTTTGGCAAAAAATTTCAATTAAAGATTATAGATTTGATAAAGAGATCCTACAAGCATTCATACATTAATTTTTAAGCATTCATCATCACAAAAGGCAAAGTAATCTCACAATACAAGATTAAAGGTAATTAGTTCATGACGGCGGAGAGAACACACAAAATAGTTGGGAAAATCTTACAAAACATGAGGGGATTATCAACTAAATCACGAGGATGTTTCCGCTGAAGTTCCTCCTTCGATCAGCCCGGTGAAAATGCTGCAGCCCTCTAGTCGCCTCCTCCAAGTAAGTCTCCAATGGAAAAATGGTGTGGAATGGAAAATTAGGGAAGAAGATGAAGAGGAATAGAAATCTCTATATTTATCCTCTACACTCTCCCTCCATAACTGCCATTAATTTCGAAAATCCTCTCTCTAAAAACGTACAAGTTCTGCCCAAGAGACACCTCCTTTCAGATTTGCAAACGGCGGTTAATTTGACTTTAAAATTCTGAAATTCGTCCCGAACAGGTTGCAACCTGTTTCAGGATCCTGCAACTCTTTTCCCAGGACAACATTTTTGAACAAAATCCTTCATCCAAATGTTCCTTTTGACTTTTCTTGCAACAATACCTAGGAAAAAGACCGATTTAGTCATAAATAAAATAAATATACATTTATTTCATATTATAACTTCAATTAAACTAATTTTTCCAAAAATGTCAAGCAAATGGTCTAAAACAAAGGCTAAATAACTTCTTTTTGAGAAGTTATCACCATGCAGGAGGAATTTGAAGGAATTGAAAAATTGATTGTGAAGATTATTCAGACTTTAGAAGGCACTCATATCCTATCCAGCTTAGATGATGCTGACTAATGAAACAGATAATGGAAAACATATAAGAATAAAATATTTTCTACATGGATAAAGACAGAAACAAGAAGTGAAGAGACACCAATCTGCTCATAATTATTTCATTTGTGTTTACTGAATAGAAAAAAAATGTTATCTACGTTCAATGCAGTTATTGCAAATACTTTCCTACTTTTTTTCCTCTTCTTAACATGATTGACCGGCTCCAATAAAACCAGCCATTTGGCTCCCAATAAAGGCTTTCATTTTCAAGTATTTCCAGCTGTTCCCAGGAAACAATTTATACAGTGTCCTATGACATGACTATTAGGGTTGATGTTAGATGATCTGTAAAACTAATAGTCTAATATGCATTTTTATGTTGTAATGTTGGTTAATAACTGTTAACGGAATAATGAGATGAACATTTATTTTCCCAAAATCTGTTTGATGTTTAAGGAGAGCATGTTTCGGCAGGCTATAGCAAGAGGACTGAAGGACCCTTCATTTCGCGTGATTCAGAATCATTTTGCCATCTCTGCAAATCTGGGAGAAGTCGCTGCAAAGGTACTCTAAACCTGTGAACAAGCATTACAAATTATTTATGAGGTTATTAGCTTTCATCAAGCAACTTATCTAACCTCTGTTGCGAGGAATGAGAAAATGCCTGTTTAAATTGCGGGCTAAAGATTTATAACATATTTATCCCATTCTACTTAGGTGCGTGGAAGCTAAGTATCATATTAATTGTTACTTTGGATACTGTGTTGTCTTGGAATTAGTTGATGTATCTATATTATAATAACAATACAACAACAGCCGAACCCATATAGTCCCCAATCATTGGGGGTATGGGCGGGGGAAGATTGGAAACAGACCTAACCTTTGGCACTATGCACAAAGTGGCTTCTCTCAGAGGAGAAAGACCTAACCTTTGACAATAAATGCACAAAGTGGTTGCTCACAGAGTACCACTGAAATAGTGGCCCCCTATACCGTCGCGTTTGCTGTGGAATCATGCCCTCAAATCAAAGCCAAAGACATCAGAGAGGGCAGACCCAAGAATTCATTTTGATTTATGCGCACATAACCATGCTTCCTTCATTTAGCATCCAGAGCATTGGTGAAGCACAATAACAATAACACAAAATATTCCACAAGTAACCCCCACAAGTAACCCCCAGTTGGATATAAAATGTGGAAAATTTGTTGACTTAGGGCCTGTTTGGGAGGGCTTTTCAGAAAGGAGGAGTGGTGACAAAAGGATGGTAGGAAAAGGTGCTTTTGGAAAATGTCTTTTGCAAAAGGAGATCTGTTTGGGTGAACTCCTTTTGCAGAGCTTTTTAAAAAGGAGACACTTTATAAACTGTTTGGCAAATCTCCGTTGCGGTGACTTTTTAGCAAAATGTAGAAATATTTGCTGTAAAGCAATTTTTTTTAAATAACTATAAAACCATAATAGTACCTCATTCATTGGAAACAAAAGTTGATATTACATTGAAAGACATGAATCTAAAACAGACAAACTATGTATTAGCTTGATACAACTGTTCTGCAATGCGGTCACGCAATGTAATCATTTCCTGAACACCCACTCGCACACCTCTCACACGATCTGCATTTAATGTTACATTAGTGGTCGGTGTATGATTTTCTCTTATTACATGTGCCTCAGGATAGATTAAGTTTCGTCATCATCGCAGGCCAAGAAGTCTGGATCAGAACGAGATGCATGCTTACGAATATAGTTATACAAAATCATGGTTGCTATGACAATATCACGCTGCTTTGCTAAACTATATTGAGGCATGTCCCTTAGTATAGCCCACTTTTTCTTCCAAATACCGAATGTCCGTTCTATGACGCCACGTAGTGATGAATGCGCATGGTTGAATATTTCTTTTCTTCCTTGTATAGGACGATTTCCCCCGCGCAAAGTCTGGTAAATGATATCATGTATCTGAATATGGCTTTAAGAACCCTCGTTGCAGTGGATATCCAACATCAACCAAGTAATATTTTCCTAAAATTTAAAAATAACAATTAGTATTCTATTTTAAATAACTCTAATTTAATATTTAAAATTATACCTGTAGGCGGAAATGAAAAATTATAACTTGGTTCCATGAGTGCACGCTGAAAAATACGGCTGTCATGAGTCGAACCCTCCCATCCAGCGAGCACAAATGTGAAACACAAGTTGAAGTCGCATACTGCCATAATATTTTGGGTTGGCATACCATGACGTCCAATATACGCAACTTGCAGTTCAGGTGGAACCCGTGCACAAATATGTGTTCCATCTATTGCTCCAATGCAGTTCTCAAAATATGACATGTATCGAGCATCATTTAATATTTGTTGTGGAATTTCCCTGAAGTGTTTATCTGTTGGCGCTATAATATCAGATGATAGCTTTTTCAGAGCAGCTATTCCCGCTGAAAAATATCTACATATTGTTTCCGTTGAGTGTTGAAATCTTTCTTTTGTTAGCCTCATTGAATCATTTTGTGCTAAAATATACAATATCAGTGCGAGAACTTCTCGTGATGTAGTTCTCCTTGAACCACGTAGCCCATAACGTTGTTCAAGTACCTGAAGCAGATCAAGAAATATCCGCTTTGACATCCGTAAGCTCTCGTAAATTCTAGTAGGATGCCCATTTAGCAATTCTCCGATCCATTTATCACCTGATTGGTGTGATGTCATGCATGGATTATTGCTGGATGACGAACTCCAACTGTGCACCATACATGCAGCTGATGTCTGTTGATGTTGAGCTAAAACGTTTCGAGATTGATTGACCAAATCTATCACTCTTTCTTGAATTTCCTCATTGGAGCTATCTGAATTATCGGAGGACATTGTAGAACTGTGTAAATAGATAAATCAAATCATAACAGATTTAATTATATAACTTCAAACATCAGTACAAAAAAGAAGCAAGAGTATTAATAACAATATTAATACTATTTTGTTGAAATAGAAGCCAATGAAGTAATAATAATAATAATCAGACAACAGTATCCACAAACAAAGATACAACCACATGAAGCAATAATAATAATCAGACAACAAACAAAGATACAACCACATTCATGTTCCGCAGATAACATGATGACAATAATATCATTTTCTTAAGTTGTTCTACATAATGATAAAATAAACAGATCCACAAACAAAGATACAACCACATTCATGTTCCGCAGATAACTACAACCATCTGAGCCATACTGTGAATTTTGTGTATATCGCGCCTTCAGCCACCTAACTTTGAGCTTCTCCGGAATACTCATGAATGTTTCCCTGTTGCTCTTATCTCAGAGAAACATCGTGCAGTAGTCATAGAAGTCAAAGTCCCCCGTAATCTCTGGATTTTTTTCAAGCTCTCCGAGTGCTTCTGGAATGGTAAACAATGCAGAGGTGATTTGTACTTTTGGAGGTTCCATCATAACTCGGCCTATTATACGAGATGTCTCTGCTATGTCCTCCATTGTGAAACTCATTGCTCGCTTTCTTCCAGCAATCTTCTTCTTGCCCTTTTCTTTTATTTTCTTCCTAACTTCCGATGAGCTAGAGGGTCGAGTGGAGGTAGTGTCCACTCCCGTGTCTGTTGTATTAGGAGATAAATCTTCAACAGCTCGACTGACTCCATCATCGGACATGTCACGTTCATCAACAGATTCATGCTCCAGGTTTCGTGAACTTGGTGCCCATGCAATATCTCCCGTAGCAACTACTTTGCTGAACATCCTGTCTAGCTTTTCCTCCAACTCTGGAGCTATACCTGAGTACCGAAACTTCTTTGCAGTAGGAACCACCTAAGAGTATAAAATTAATGATAATATAATTAACTCAAAAAGTAATAGCGAGAAAACGTCAAAAGAATTAAATTACCTTCAATCTTTCGTCCCACCATTCATCAGAAGCGTCGATAGTTTTTCGCGAGGGATTCCAACCCAAACCAGTTTCTCCCCGTTTTAACTCTCGCCAAACTTTCCATTCTCTTTTTAGCTGGTCCCACTTATTTTTCATTTGTTTTTGGTCATATGACTTTCCCGTTCGTTCACGATACTTATTCACCAGATTATTTCATCCCTCTTTGCTAAAATGAGTTGTTGGTCTGTTCCCCAACTCAATTTCTTTTATGCATAAGTCACAAAATAACATCACATCATTCATTTCCCAGTTTGCATAATTTCCACCTTCTCTATGTTTACCCATTATGCAGGACTGAACATAACCAAAAAATAATAAATTCATCGCAATGATTCTAGATAGCATATTCAGGAAATTCCCTAACAATTGTTCGTTAGGTGCCTAAATGTTATTCTTCCAATAATTTATAGAATTGAAGCAAACATTGAAGCAATCTAAAATTTGAACTTTGAAGACAAATTTGAAAACAGTTTATAAATCTATAGAAACTTCCCTCATCAGTAGAAACATTGAAGCGAACACTGAAGTGAAGCAAACATTGAAGCGAACATTGAAGCAAACATTGAAGCAAACATTGAAGCAAACATTAAAAATTTATAAGACACATTGAACCAAACATTAAAAACAGTTTTAGAACCTGCACAGAACATTTCTGAACCTTGAAACTGGACATATTTCTGAACTTCCCTAATCAGTGGGGTTAATCCTAATATGTGGGTAACCAGATTCGTAACATTTCTAAACTTCCCTAATCAGTGGGGTTAATCCTAATAGCCATGGATGACCATCTCTTCTCTGTTTGATGTCGACAAAGCCCTGAAAAATTCTGATGGAGGGAGAGAGAGAGAGAGGAGAGAGAGAGAGAGAGAGGAGGAGGGGGAAGAGGATATGCTGATTTTAGGGAAGAAAAATTCACATCGGAAGGAGATCTGTAAAGGAAATGGCATCACACCAGATCTGGGTGGCTACATACCTAGATTAACATGAAGAAGAATGCGGATACATACCTGTGGAATCCTGCAAATGAACATGAAGAAGAATGCGGATACATACCTGTGGAATCCTGCAAATGAACATGAAGAAGAATGCGGATACATACCTGTGGAATCCAGATCGGGAAGGAGAACAGGAAAAAGAACCAACGAGCGTTCAGGCGTAGCAGCGTGCGTTCAGGCGAAGCTGCGGGCGTTCAGGCGAAGCTGTGGGCGTTCAGGTGAAGCTGCGGGCGAGAGGAGGAAGCTGCGGGCGAGGCTGCGGCCGAGGCTGCGGGCGAGAGGGCAAAGCTACGGGCAAGAGGGCGAGCTGCGGGCGAGAGGGCTGAAGAAAAATCGGGAGTCGAAGAAAAGTAGCTGCTAAATGAAAAGTCACGGAAGTCATAAAAAGTAGCTGCTAAATGACTTTTTAAAAAGAGCCTAAAATAACTTTTCCTGCAGCCACGTTTTTCACTGGAAGCTAAAACAAACGGTATAAAATCTCCGGTGGCGTTTTTCAGGAAATGAAAAGGAGGTAAAAAGTCCTCCCAAACAGGCCCTTAATTAATTAACAACTAACCCCCTCTTCTTTATATAGGGGAGGTGAACATACAATAGAGAAGACCCGCAAGCATACATGTAATATACGTAAATCCGAACACTCCTCCTCAAGTTGGGTGCGAGATGTTTGACATGCCCAACTTGCCAAAAATCTTTCCAAAAACACTCGCAATCAACTCCTTTGTGAGAATGCCGACAAGTTGTTTGTCAGATGGAACAAAGTGTGTTCAAACAACCCCGCTCTTAATGTTCTCTTTGATAAAATGTTTGCCCACTTCAATGTATTTGGTGCGGTCATGCTGGACGGGGTTGTGTGCGATGCTGATAACAGTCTTATTGCCACAATATATTCTGATGATTTCATCTTCGGTAAGCTCTAGGTTACTCATCAAGGAGCATAACCATAAGCCTCAGTCCTCATGGGCTATGACTCAACTCAGCTTTTGCGCTTGATTTTGCGACATGTTGTTTTGTGCTCCTCCATGTGACAATTTCCTCCCACAAGTGAACTATATCATGAAGTGGATCTTCGATCTTCAGTAGACCAACCCTGTCTACATCTGTGTAAACTTCGATATTCAGTCAAGTATTGGGAGCGAATAGGATGTCGCTTCCTGGTGAGGACTTGAGATATCTTAGAATTCTATGTGCAACATCAACATGGTGGGTCTTTGGCTTGTGCATGTGATGTCTGGTTACTCCCGCCGCATAAGAGATGTCAGAGCGTTATTGGGATAAATAGATCAGTTTTCCTACCAATATTTAAAATTCAATGATATTTTCAATTGATTCTCCACCATTTCTCCCTAATTTGTGGGTTGCTTCGGTAGGTCTACACCCCACTCATCCATGTCTTCCTAAGAAGGTCCATGATGCACTTTCTTTGAGATATAAAGATACCATGCTTTGACCTTGCAATTTCAATACCCAAGAAGTACCCGAGTTTTTCCCAGGGATTTTACCTCAAACTCATTTGCCAATTTTTGTTTTAGTATCTGGATCTCTAGTGCATCATCGCCTGTTATAGTTTACTTGCATCTTGCTTTGGTTGTATCTGAAGGACTTCATAGCCTTGTGGATCTCTCAAACTAGCTCTAGGAGACTGTTTTAGCCCATATAGGACTTTCTTCAACTTGCAGACTTTTCTCTTAGACCCCTTATGGGCAAGGTTAGGCGATAGAGTCATGTAGACCTCATCATCTAAGCTCCAATAAAGAAACACATTCTTCACATCTAACTGGTTGAAGTCTCATCCCTTGCAAGCAACACAAGATAGTAATACCCTTATAGAGTTCTCCTTTTCCATAGAGGCAAAAGTTTCCTGATAATCCATCCCAAGTGTTTTGAGTATAACCTCTTGCCACCAGTCTTACTTTGCACCTTTCAATAGTCTCATGAGAGTTTTACTTGATAGAGATTACCCATTTACACCCAAACGTTTTCTTCCTTCGAGGAAAATGCACCAGATCTCATATGCATATCTTTTTTAGAGCTTTCATCTCCTCAAGCATCGCTTCTTTCCACTTAGGAATTTCAAGTGCATCCTGTCAAGACAGGGGATGCTGGGTACATGATCTAATCCTCTCTTGAGAGTAATGGATAGATCAGTAGGCCCCAAAGTAGGATCTAGTGGCAGTTTTGGTATCATGGAATAACCCTATACGTTTGTCACCTTATTTCTTCGGGCGTTAAACCTACAAGATAGGATGGGGGAGTGGTCAATGTAACTAGAATAGTAGGAGAAATACCCTCACTCGGGGGACTATATGGTGGAGGAACAAGTGGAGGAATTGTAGGAGCTCACTTTCGAAGGCATAGACTCCCCCTGAAGTGAGGGACCATAATAGGTCTCAGATTCACAAAATGTGACATCCATAATAACAAAAAGCTTCTTGGTAGGTGGATGGAAGCATTTATACCCTTTCTATGTGGGTGATTATCTTATGAAGATGCACTTTAGTGTTCGGTGGTCAAGTTTAGTACGACGAGGGCGATGAACATTGACAAAGTTGAGTTGGATACACATGAAGAGTGCTAAGGGGGTGTTGTTCACGAGTATGAGATGACTTACATCTAATAAGATAAGTAGCAATGAGAACACCACCACCCAATTAGTATTTTGGAAGGTGAGTAGTCGACAGTAGGCATTTAGCAATTTCTAAGAGAAGGCGATTTTTTTATTAACAACTCCATTCTGAGCGAGAGAGTAGACACACGAGGTTTGGTGAATAGTGTCATACAACAAATAAGCACTCACAAAATATGAGGGCTGTCGTAGGAGGGTAGATCTGGCAAGGTACAACGATGCGGCGACGAGGAATCTGAAATTATATGGCTGGATCTGGGGAAAATGGATGGATCTGATGGAGGGTGGCTGGATTTGGAAGGTAGAGACTGGATCCGAGGAGAGGGAGGGAAAAAGGGAGGTGTTTAAAGTGGGGGCGTCTGCTTGGTGAAATCTGGGCAGCTGTTTAAAGTGGGGGCAGCGGGGAAACAACTAGTAGTACGGCTGGACAACAGCTGGGTACCCAGATCCATGCGGGTATGGCTAGATCTGGGCGGGTGGGGGCTGAAACAGTGGCAATGGGCTGTTTGGTGCTGGGTGTGGGGTGGCAGGGAGGAATCTGGGCGGATTTCAGAGGGTTGGTTGGGTGGTTTTGGTGGAAAACATGGTGGCTGGTGGCATGGGGAACATTATTGCTGTTTGGGAAGGTTGGAGAGGGTCGGCTAGGGTTTTGGGAGGAGAAAAATGAAGGCTAGGGTTAGGTAATACCTTGGGGAGGAAGAAGAACACTTAGGAGTCGTCACCGTAGAGGGATCGCTGGAATCCAGGATTTCTGATATCCAAATTTTGCAATAGCCTCCAAGCAGCCTCATGCCTCTTATATATTAAAACATAATTAGGGCACCCCGACATCATCGGCTATGATTGACCGAGGATGCGGAGGGTCCGATTCAAGCTTGCAGATGTCGGATGTCAGACTCATTTCGGTTTGGGTTTTTGATGTCGGATTGCGGGGGATATATCGGGGACATTTCAAAATGTCGGATTATAATATTATATGTATATATATATTATATATCATAAATTTTTTTATTAGATGGTAATTATTTTATTTAATGAAGTATACACTAAAATTCATATTAGAAAATGAAACTACTAACAAGTGTTTAATCAATTTGTAATAAATAAGAAATGTTGCATACTTTCAAAATGTCGAAGTGTAACCAAAGGAGAGCTGCGAAGAAGACGAGAGCCAGAGGCGGAGATTAGGGCAAGCAAAGAAGACGAGAGCCCAGAGCGTCGTGAGGAGGACGCGAGGGAGATGAGAAGTCGTCGTGAGGGGCAAACGTAGTATAACTATTGTTAGAGAATATAGGAAAACATGTGTAAAGGCCCATTAATTAGGCCCATTTATTCTCCTCTCTTTTAGTCCCACATCTCTTGTATAGGATTTCTTTCTCCTCTCTCTTCCTATTTATGTGTATCCATACTTGTATTTACCTCTTAAGTGAATATACTACAAGGTTTATACCATTTCTCTACATGGTATCAGAGGACTCAGTCCAAAATTTGAGGTCTCTACTTTTTTGACCACCCCCCCCCCCCCTGCTGCAATCTCGCGGTCTCCTTTTTCTGAGACCGCTCCCCTGCTGCGAAAACCTCTGCTTCCAGCATTGCCCCCCCCCAAGCTTCCTCTCCTCTTCCTGGCTTTTATAGCCTGCATCGTGGGACCCACCGCCTTCTCCTTCCCGCAAAGGCTCGCAAAGGCTCGCTGCGATCTCCGCTCCTGCGATCTGCGATCTCCGCAAAGGCTCGCTGCGATCTTCTTCCCGCAAAGGACCGCTGCGATCTCCGCTCCTGCTCGCTCGTTGCGATCTCCGCTCCTGCTCGCTCGCTGCGATCTCCGCTCCTGCTCGATCGCTGCGATCTCCGCTCCTGCTCGATCGCTGCGATCTCCGCTGCGATCTCTGCTCGCTCGCTGCGATCTGCTCGCCCGATCTCTGCTGCGATCTCTGCTGCCGATCTCCTACCGTTCGGTCTCTTCTGCGGCTTGCGAACTGCTCGCCCGATCTCTGCCTAGCGATCTCTGCCAGACCACCATTCCGCCAGCGAGCTTCCTGTCTCTGCTTGCTGCGATCTGCTCTGCTCTGGACGCCCCTCCAGACCGCTGCCCTGACCGCTGCTCTGCTCTGTTCGCTGCTGCAGCCGGTCTACCCGGCATTGCCGCTGCTCCTCTCTAGTCAGCCTATCTTCCATTGGCCTCCCTTCCAATGGCCCTCGACGATTCCTCCTCCACTGCCATTCTGTCGCCTGCTCCGCCTGCTGTTCCGATCTCCGATGTTCGTGACGAACTTCGAATTACGACTATCTCACTTACTGGAAAGCGTAACTTTGTGGAATGGGTGCACTCGGTGCGTCGAGTCTTACAGACCAAAGGGCTCCTTCATCACTTAACCCAGGTTACTACTGAGCCTACTACTGAGCCTACTACTGACTGGCTTAAGGATGATGGTCGTGTCCAAACGTGGCTCCTCAACTCCATGGACTCGAAGCCGTATAGGATGGCTATGTATCATGACACCGCCAAAGCCATGTGGGATGAACTTCATGCCTTCTACTCTGGGCAGAACAGTCTCCAACATCTGTATGACATCATATCTGGCCTTCAGAACCTTAAGCCTGGCGCACCCGATGACATGCTCTCTCATGTCGCCAAGGCAAAGACTCTTCATGAGGCTTGGCTTCAGCATTAGCCTCCCACTCCGGATCTCGCTATTCAGCGATCACAAAAAGTGGCAGTGACCATTGCTATGCTACTCTCTAGCGTACCTCCTCATCTACATAGCGTTCGCGCTCAGATACTTTCCTCTACTACCACACCATCTCTGTCTGTTGTCTGCTCCATGCTTATCAAGGTTACACCTCCATCCGAGGCCCCGCACAGTTTTTCTCCGGCTCTTCTCCAACAGCCGCTCCTTCCAACACCTACCCTTGGTTCCTCTGCTCGCGTCGGCCGTCCCCCGTCTCGGGGACGAGGTCGTGGTGGCCGACCTCCTTTAAAGTGTACTTACTGTGGCCGTGACGGTCATCGTGAAACAACCTGCTACCGTAAGCATGGTCTCCCTCCTCACCTTGCTGCTACTTCGCCACCTCCTGCTGCGTCTTCACCAGCCGATCAGCTTGGTCCTACCCGACAGGAATATGATGACCTACGCTCTCAGTTCCAACAGCTTCAAGGCAGTCTTGGCCGTTCTCCTGGCTCCGTTGCTTCTTTCTCTACTGAAGGTATAACCTGTCTATCTCAATGTTCCCAGTGGATCGTAGATTCTGGAGCAACGCATCATATCACCTCCCAGAAACCACCTCAGTATATACAGACATCTCACCCTCCGTCTATTATTGTTGCAAATGGTGCTACTACTCCGGTTGCTGGTGCTGCTGATCTGCACCTCACCCCCACTCTAATGCTCTCCTCGGTTCTTCATGTTCCGGGCTCTCCTTTCAACTTACTCTCTGTGAGTCGTTTAATACAGGATCTTGATTGTTGTGTAACCTTCTTTCCCTCTTCTTTTGTTTTTCAGGATCGCCGCACACGGAGTATCATTGGTAGCGGTCGGCTGATGAATGGGCTCTATCTCTTGGATCTCCCACCTACCACTCTCCTGACTATCTCCACAGCTGACTGGCATCGCCGACTTGGGCATGCTCCTCTTCCAGTCCTCCGCAAAGCTCTCCCTGATGTACCTCTTCACGAGTTTACCTGTGAAGCTTGCATCTATGGCTAGCAACATCGCTCTTCTTTTTCCCCTTCATGTACCCGGAGCACGACTCCATTATCTTTAGTACATTCTGATGTATGGGGCCCTTATAAGGTCCCAAGTATTTATGACTATCGTTATTTTGTAACTTTTATTGATGATTATTCTCGTGTTACCTGGTTATATTTACTTCATGATCGCTCTGAGCTACCATCTGTATTTCGTGCCTTTGTGACTGAATCACGGACACAATTCTCCACTACACTTAAAATCATTCGAACTGACAACGCTCGCGAGTACACTGGCCGCTCCTTTTCTACTCTCTGCACAGAGTTTGGTATAATTCACCAAACGTCTTGTGCCTATACCCCCCAACAAAACGGCGTTGCCGAACGAAAAAATCGTCACCTTCTGGATGTTGCTCGGGCACTCATGGTTCAAATGCGGGTTCCTACGGAATACTGGAACTTTGCCGTCTCCACTGCTTGCCATCTCATTAACCGCATGCCCTCCTCCGTCCTTAACTTTGCCACTCCCATGACACTCCTCTTCCCCTCCACGCCCCTCTTTCCTATTCCACCTCGCATCTTCGGTTGCGTCTGCTACGCCCACCTTCTCGGTCCGCCTATTGATAAACTTGCCCCACGAGCTGCCAAGTATATGTTTGTCGGCTATTCTCGGACTCAAAATGGATACGTGTGCTACTCTCCAACCACCGACAAAACCATTCTCTCACCTGATGTTACGTTCTGTGAAGACCAATCATTCCACTCTCCCTCTGTTCCAAGCACACTACCTTCCACTACTGTTCGTCCCTTTGTTCCGACGGACACTACTACCTCACCATCTCCGCCCCCTACGGTACCTTCACCATCTCCATCTACTGAACAGCCTCCTCCCATTATTCAAGTATACTCTCGTCGTAAATCTAAGGATGGTCCCCGTCAGGCGCCCTCGGCTACCGATGCTTCTCCCTCAGCGGTTGATCCGGCCTCTGCCTCTACAGCTCATCCGATGGCAAACCACGTGTCTCTCCACCGGCTATCTCCACCTCTTCACCGGTTTGCTACCTCTCTTTCTTCCATTTCCCTCCCTAACTCTGTGCAGGAAGCGCTACAGCATCCGGGGTGGCGTGCTGCAATGGAAGAAGAGATGGTTGCTCTCCGGGCCAATCACACTTGGGAGTTGGTACCTCTTCCTCCTGGCCAACACTGTGTCAGCTGCAAATGGGTCTTCGTTGTCAAACAAAATGCTGATGGGACTCTTGACCGCTTAAAGGCCCGTCTCGTCGCCCGCGGTTTCACTCAACAACAAGGCTTGGACTACGATGAAACCTTCTCCCCCGTCGCCAAGTTAAACACTGTTCGTGTGGTGATCTCCGTCGCTGTCCACCGCCGTTGGCCTCTTCTTCAGCTAGATATCAAGAACGCCTTCTTGAACGGTGATCTACAGGAGCAAGTGTATATGTACCAACCTCCCGGGTTTGAGACCACGAGGGAGTCTCGTGCTACCTATGTTTGTCGCCTTCTTAAAGCTCTCTATGGCCTCAAACAATCTCTGAGAGCTTGGTTTGATAAATTCTGCAAAGTCCTACTGGCACTTGGTTTTCGACGAAGCTCTGTTGATTTCTCACTATTCATCAAAGAAGGACCCACGGGAACTGTGATCCTCCTTGTGTATGTTGATGATATCCTGATCACTGGGGACGACATCTCTGGGATACAACAACTCAAGGAGCATCTGAACTCGACGTTTCAAACGAAGGATCTTGGAAATCTTAGATACTTCCTCGGAATTGAAGTCGCTCGTCGACCCGATGGGTTAGTCCTGTCCCAACGGAAATACTGCATTGACTTACTTCAAGAGGCAGGTTTCTCTGGCTGTAAACCTGCAGATACCCCTATGGATTCAAACCAAAAGTTATGTGCAGCTGGTTCTGAGACTGATCAACTCCTTGAGAATCCAGAGTACTACCGTCGTTTGGTTGGGAAGCTGATTTATCTTACAGTTACTCGACCAGATATTTCGTTTGCCGTCAGCGTTGTAAGTTGCTTCATGCACACTCCGAGGACTTCTCATCTCCAAGCTGTTGAGCGCATTCTCCGATACTTGAAAACTGCTCCTGGACAAGGCCTTGTCTACAAACCATCCACCTCGCCATCTCTTCTTGCTTACTCGGATGCTGACTATGCTGGCTCTCCAGATGACAGGCGTTCCACGACTGGTTTTTGTACGTACTTTGGTGGACATCTTATAACATGGCGTAGCAAGAAACAGGTTGTGGTTGCTCGCTCCTCGGCTGAGGCTGAATATAGAGCTATGGTTGCTGTCACATCTGAATTAACCTGGCTTGAAGGACTTTTGGGAGATTTATGTGTCAAACTCTCCTCTCCGGCAACTCTTCTTTGTGACAGTCAGGCTGGTATTCATATTGCCAAGAATCCTGTGTTTCATGAGCGGACAAAGCATATTGAAGTTGATTGTCATTTCATCCGGGAAAAGGTTCAGTCAAAGAAGATAGAATTGGAACATGTCCCAGCTGCAAAACAAGTTGCTGACATCATGACTAAAGCTCTTCCTCGTCCATTATACCACCAGTTCTTATCCAAGCTGGGTGCCTACGACTTGTACGCTCCAGCTTGCGGGGGAGTGTTAGAGACTATAGGAAAACATGTGTAAAGGCCCATTAATTAGGCCCATTTATTCTCCTCTCTTTTAGTCCCACATCTCTTGTATATGATTTCTTTCTCCTCTCTCTTCCTATTTATGTGTATCCATACTTGTATTTACCTCTTAAGTGAATATACTACAAGGTTTATACCATTTCTCTACAACTATATAAGTATATAATAAAAACTGATTTAATTATAAAATTTAATAAAATAACTTATTAATTTCTAATAGCCGCTATAACCCGCCCTAACACGCCATAACGGGCCGACATGTCCGACATGTCGGCTGCAATACTGGAAAACGCCAGTTTCGTGATATGTGGCGGTAACGTGTCGATTCTCCCTCAAAAATGACATGTCGGCCGACATATCGGACATGTCGGCCGACATCTACAAGCTTGGTCCGATTACACTAAATAAAATTGAAACGCAACAATATAATATATGAAAATGTAGGTAAACGACGAGTCAGAAGCATCCGTGGAATCGGATCGTCGATCCGGTGATGCTATATATTGCAGGTGGCCAATTGGCTCCGAACGGGCCCAAAACTCGTCCTCCGCCGCAGGTACGCGTCTCCATTCCGCATCATGTCCACTCCTAGTTGACCTCCCAGACGGACGTTAAAAATGTCTTTCTTCACGGCGAGCTGTCTAAGGATGTCTACATGAGATCTCATAGGGTCGATCAATATGTCGGGCAAGCTTGCCATCTCCACAAGATTATTTATGGACTTACGTAGGCTGCTCGAGCTTGGTTTTCTAGATTCACCGATGTTATTCAGGATATTGGCTTCGCTACAAATTCCTACGATGTTATTCAGGATATGTCCCCGGGATGATGATATTCTTTCTGACCCTTACATGTATCGACAGCTTGTGTATCTCACCATCAGCTGTCCTGACATTGCTCATGCGGTTCACATCATCAATCAATTTGCTTATGAGCCAAGAACTAGTTACTATAATGTCTTATTGCCCATCATTCGTTACTTGTGTGATTCCAGATCATGATCTCTATTTTCTCATCAGATTCTCAACTTGAGCTTCATGCTTATTATGATGCTGATTGGGTAGACGTTGTCTGGGATCGATGATCCACTTCTTGGTATTGTGTGTTTCATAGTTACTCATTGATTTCCTGAAAATCAAAGAAACGTGATGTCATTTCTCAATCCAATGTTGGAGCCGAGTATGGAGCTATGACTACCACTACTGCTGAGGTCACATGGCTACAATGACTTCTTAGTGATCTGAATTTTTCCATCTTTGATCCTACAATCTTATTTTGTGACAACACGTGTTATTCAAATTGCATCTAATCTCGTCTTTCATGAACGGACAAAACACATTGAGATTGACTGTCACTATATTTGCCAACAACACCTGCGCGCGCAAGATCATTTCCCCACCGCACTTCTCCTCACAACTGTTGATATTTTCTTCATTAAAGCTCACACTATTCAGAAACACAAGTTTCTCCTGGGCAAATTCTCACTGGTTGATCATCGTGCATTCCAAGAAGATATCACTTAGTTGAACTACTTTTGTGAGGCCACTCCATCAATTTGTGATGTATGCACTTGCACTTGTCAAACGAAACATTGAAGTTCAGATTTCCAATTTGCACGATCATGTTAGTGGATGTTTTTGATTTTATTTTAGTTGTAACAACCTGACGCATCTCACAATATCAAAGGTATTTTCCACTTTGATTCATTCCATCTCATGAAGTGGAGCCTTGGCGCACCGGTTAAGGTGTCGCCATGTGACCTTGAGGTCACGGGTTCGAGTCCTGGAAGCAGCCTCTTGCAAAACTGCAAGGTAAGGTTTGCCTACATTTCACCCTTGTGGTGGGACCCTTCCCCGGACCCTCGCTGCGCGGGGATGCTTTGTGCACCGGGCTGCCCCTTTTTTATTCATTTCATCTCATACTGAGTAGAACCGCATGATTTAGTTCTTTTCCATAGGCGGCCTACAATACTTCCCAGAAAGTCACCCATTTTAGGACTACTCCCATTAGAGCACGCTTAACTATAAAGTTTTCGATACAACTCCACTTCGAGAAGACGCCTCTGATATTTGAGGGTTCAAATTATTACTTAAGTCACATAAATTTTCCTTCAATTCCGACATGAGATTTGATTCATTCTTGCATCTCATTTCACCTAGAAGTCTGTCATTCTAGAAGTTTGACATAAGTTGTCTTTCTTCGAGCTTCTTTGCTCTAAAGACACTCTCCGCCCTCATCGGATTCAGGATGCTACATTAGTTGATTTTAGAACTGGGAGAAATGATTTGTAATTTCAATGTTTACTTATATTTGTAATATTCATTCATAATAAGGGATTCTCTGTGTATAAATTATAGAAACAATTTTGGAAGGTAAAATGTAAATTTATTGACTGTTTATAAATACAAATGGCTATATAACCTTGCTAAACATGGACAAGTTAACTCATTTTAGCAACTTTTCTCATGTTAATATGCCATTAATTAAGTACCTCCTCATATGCCTAATTTAACAAGTTCTGTTCTAGGAGGAAGTGTGGGAAGTAGCTGCCCAACTGGTTGGACTTGCTCTTGGCATACTCATTATGGTAAGCATGCTTCTTAGGAACTTCAATTTAAGGCATTTGTCTAGTGTTTATATGTAACTACACTCTGTGTTTTGGCTTGAAATGATATTTTTATATCCTAAATGCGCATTTTTTCACACTTTAGTGGAAAAATCATGCAGGATGCGCCTGTATTACGAGAATCATATTATGTGCATGCTTTCACATGGTTGAGCGTGCGCCTTTTGCATCTCTGGTTGCGGTATCAATCTCTATCAGTTCTTAAATTTCCCACAGTATGTTTGGAAACATGATAAAATAATTTATGAATTACCAAATTACTTGCTTCATCTCCATCGAGTTGTCATTAACTCCATTTTATTTCTTTATTTTACTTTCCTGGTAGATAAACCTCAAGCGTGCTCGCATTCTTGTGAGATCACATGTTCTATATAATACAGTTCCAGGTGTTTATTCGACTATCTTCTGATTTGGTATATCTTATTTTTTTTAAATAAGTTTTTTTTCTCAACCTAGGGTATATTGATGTCAACAAGGAAGAAGAAATTTTAACTTGGGAGTATTTTCTGCAACCAAGAATTGCATTTGGAGTTTCCATGGAGAGTATGTTATCAAAGGGTGATTTTGATCACATGGTATGGTTACTTGAGCCTGTATCGTTACTGAACTGCAATTAGTCAGGTGTATTCCTTTGTTAATTTTGTAAGATACTGCTGGTGTTTATTTAGTGGTGTGCGTTTATCACACTTGTACATATATATATGTATATATATGTATATATATATATATGTATCTTTACTATATATAAAGAAATATCAAACCCATGAATTTTAAAGCAGTTGAAATGATTACGGCCGTTGAATCTGGCATGATATTTCATCAGCCGTCGGATCAAACCGCTCCCTCTCTCTCCACTTTTTCATAGGTCTCCTAAATCTACTAGGGGGTTACCTAAAAATACGAAGGTGTAGAGTACCCTACAACATGAAATTACGATTTTACCCATAAATTTATTGAAAAATGAGTGTCATATGACCTGTTTTTTAATCTCACAAAATTTGTCAATGGTGAGAATTGAACTCAGGTCTCCACTATGTCAACCAAAGATGACAACCATCACACCATATTGTTTTTGTTGAACAAGGTTAAATTAAGTTTTATATATACTGATATAAATATAGATCGCCCCTACCAAGTCGCCGCCCCTGCCGAATGTCACCCCCGCCGAATGTCGCCGCGCTTGCCGAATGTCACCCCCGCTGAATGTCGCCGCCCCTGCCGAATGTCGTCACCCCTGCCGAATGTCGTCGCCCTCACGGGGGGGGGGGGGGGGGGCGTGCCTTGTTACTCGTATATATATATGTATATAAGTGTAATATGATGTAATGATAGAGAAGCCCTAATTCTTTTCCAATCTACATGGTATCAGAGCCTGGCGAATGACGGTTGCTCGAGCGGAGAGGCGGAAAAGCCGAGGAATAGCTCTACATCGATCGACAACGACGAAGGAGAAGAGCCGCCTTGTTCTGCGCTCAGCAGTCGATCTACTGCGACGAAGGAGAAGTCGCCCTCCTTGCATGTGTTGCTGCCGTGAAAGCATCCAATCAAGAGAGGAGGAGAGGGAAGTCCTCTTTGCGTGTGTTGCTGCCGTGGAAGCTGCCGATCGACGACGAAGGAGAGCCGAAGCAGTCGATTGGGAGACGACGACGACGAAGGAGAGCCGAAGCAGTCGATTAGGAGACGACGACGAAGGAGAGGCCGCCCCGTTCCGCGCTCAGTAGTCGATCGACGAGACTCATCGCGCTCAGCAGTCGATCGATGAGACCATATCGACCTCCGCACTCGACAAGACCATATCGACGAGTCCATATCGAACATATCGACAAGATCATATCGACGAGACCATATTGACTCATCTTTGGTCGACCCCTCTCTCTCTCTCGCTGTCGGCCTGTCCAGTGCTCGACAAGACTAAAGTTGTTGAAGGCAGGGCTGACGAAGGGGCGGAGCGTCGTGAAAAGTACAGGACGAGGCTCCAAGTTATTGAAGGGCTTAGCGGCGCCGACTGTTGGACATTGTGGGGCTAATGTAGCTTCTGATGGAGGATATTCTCAAGAAGCTTGGTCCCGCAGAGGTGGACACATTGTTGAGACTATTGGGTTCATCGCCCGTCCGACGAAGTTGGACCTTCCTCCGGTTGATCTGAAGCTTGACGGGCCGACCACTTATCTGGGTTGGTGACGTCGCGTGAAGAAAATCCTTGCACCGCAGAAGGTTGGGGGCTTATTGACGGGGGAGTTGAAGAAGCCAGAGAACCTAGCTGTTGGCGATAAGTGGGACTGTGGGAGTCAGCCCACATGACAGGGTTCATGTGGCTTCTTAGCTCGGTAGTCCCATCGATTGCTGCCACGGTAGATGGCCTGGAGACAGTCATGGAGGTTTGAGACAAGTTGAGAAGTACATATGATGGTGTGGGGAACACTCTTAGGGTCTTCCTGGTGAAGGGAGATATTGATGACATAGTTCAAGGCGAGAGGACTGTGCAGGAGTACGCCTCAGAGTTAATGCGGCTATGGGTGGACTACGACCATGCTTCTCGTAGGATGAGTTGCAATGACCCACAGTGTAGGGCCTCCAAGATCATCGTGGAGGAGATGACCATGAAGTTTCTGAAGGGGTTAGATGAAAGGTTCGACCAGAGGAGAGCCCTACTCTTGTCGGGTACGAAGATTCCTACCCTTGCATAGGCTATCTCGGCCATGATTTAGGAGGAGACCTGCCTCAAACTTCAGGCAGGGACTGGAGGGTATGGTACAGTGAAGTCAGGACTAGCAGCTGCTAGCTCGGGTGTTCCAAGACCACGAGAGAAAACCCGACAATGTTACAACTGCGGGGAGATGGGTCATATGTGGTATGCTTGCCCCAAACCCCCCAAGGAGTGGGATTTGGGTGGGGGCCATGGTCGTGGACGTGGCAGGGGTCGTGGTGGCCGAGGCGGTTATCGTGCCAATCTGGGCATTAACAGATGTGATGAGGAGGCTGGTGTTAATTACACCGAGGAGGAGCAAACCCTACTAAGCATGATGAGCATGATGGAGGGCCTTAAGAAGAAGCAAGCTGGTGAAGGCAGCATGAGTGGAACTGTGTGGGGGGGGGGGGCATCAACTTTCGCTATGTATGCTCACCCTTTCAGGACATCAGATTGGATCGTTGACTCTGGTGCATCACGTCACGTGACAGGGGATGCAGGCGAGTTCTCCTCCTACACTCGCCTAACTACTGCAAATAGCATCCAGACGGTGGATGAGACTTTCCAGCAAGTAGTCGATAAGGCCACGGTCAATTGCACAGGTTCGGTAAAACTATCTAATGTCTTGCATGCTCATTTTCCATTAGTTATATTATTCTTCAACTAAAATGTATCGTTTCTTTTGATATTCCCAAGGTGACTTTCCAGGAGAAAGAGACAAGACGGATACTTAGGACTGGAACTTGGCATGATGGGCTCTGGTATTTGGATCAGGAAGGATTTGATGCAGCTCTTATATCTGTGGCAGAGAAGACAGGAGTAGATGGACAAAAAATAAGTGCAGAGGAGATGCTTCTACTCCATCATCAACATTTGAGGCACTCGTCTTTTAGTACTTTAGCAAGGTTATTTCCTTTATTGTTTGAAAAAGCAAATAAACACAAACTAGTATGTGATGCATGTGACTTGGGCAAGCTTACTAGAAGCTCTTATGTTAGCATAAGTCGAATGAGCTCTTCTGTTTTTGATGTGCATTCTGATGTATGGGGGCCTTGCGTCGTATGTTTTTTGAATGGATAAGTACTTAGTGACATTTATTGATTGTGCTTCACGTGTTACTTGGCTATATCTGATGAAAACTAAAAGTGATGTTTTTACCTGTTTCCGGGATTTTCATAAGCATGTCCAAACACAGTACGCCGCAATGATAAAAGTATTAAGGTCGGATAATGGAACAGAGTACGGTAATAGGGCATTGACAGAGTACTTATCAGCCCATAGGATACTGCATTAGACCACTTGTGCATACACACCTGCACAGAATGATGTGGCGGAGAGAAAAAAACATGCATCTTATGGAGGTGGCAAGGAGTATGATGCTCCATATAAAGGTCCCTCAGAGTTTATGGGGGTATGCAATGTTAACAACAACACAATTGATCAACAGAATGCCATCACAGATTCTAGGGTGGAAATCCCTGTGTCAGAAGTTGCAGGGACATAATAGGGGGATGCTTCCATTAAAAGTATTCGGCTCTGTGTGCTTCGTGAAGGACAACAGACCGAGTGTTGGGAAACTTGATGCGAAAACACTCAAGTGTATATTTGTGGGCTACTCTGGTACTCAGAAGGGGTACGTGTGTTGGAGTCCAGTGGAGAAGAGAAGTTCCGTGAGCATGAATGTGCACTTCAGAGAGATGGAGCAGTACTATCGACAGGATGAGGATGAGGCCCCATCCAAACCTGAATTGCCAACTACCGAAAGTATGGGGCAGGAGAGGGAGAGTTTGGTGACAGATTTGGATGTATGGCATAAAGGATCGGTGGAGGAGCAAGAGAGTGATGAGGCCATGAGGGGCAGGAGGAGGAAGTGAGAGGTGTGAGGCCCACGGCTCAGGGAGAGCTACTTACATATCGTAGGAAGGGGAAGCAGACTGCAGAACCAGCACCTGTGCCTACATTATCAGTGCTTAGTCCCTTGTCTACGTCAGTCTCTACTCCTGGAGCACCTCTACCACCACTGTCACTTTCTGGTGAGATCATTCCTCCTACTCCTCCGTCTCCAACTATTACGGTTAGGAGGACCACTCGCAGCAATGCGGACACTCCTCCTGATAGATATGGTTGAGACCTTGCTTCTTTTGTCTCCTATGATAATATCTCTTCTTCTCATGGAGCATTCATCGCATCTTTGGATAGTATTATTGTACCTAACAATTGACAGGTTGCCAAAGCCGATCGTGTCCAATGTGGCCACAATAATTACAAGTAGGGACATTATTGTTGGGGTTGGTGGCGTTGTTCCGACCAACACTAGTCAATGCAAAGCGATTAGGAGGAGCAATCGTGCTGAGGAACCTACGACGGTCTTCATCGCCAAATACCATACTGAATGCTTCCCGAAGGGATGGGAGAGGAGAACGGTGGAGAATATGAGTCCGAACCGTATCTAACTCCTTGTTCAAACCCATCGGGAAGACATGAAGATTGAAACGCTCTTTCTTTTTCTGCAACTGGACCGCATCGGCAGTACAAGCATTAGTAAATTGCTCGAAGTAATCAAATTCCTGAGAAAGTCACTCAAACTCTGAGAAATATGTGGACACAGTCATAGATCTCTGTCTCAACTCCAAAATACGACGAGTAAGCTCGTAAATCTAGGTGGAATTACCAAACTAAGAGTATGTTTCATGTGCCCGAGTCCATATCTCATGAGCATAGTCCATCAGCATATAGCTCCGGTATACCTTAGGAGACAGAATGCATAAGCCAATAGGCGATAAGGGAATTTTCAGAATCCCAACGCTTCTAAGAGGAACCGTCCTTAGGTGGTTCCACGACCGTCCCATCTATGTATCCAAACATCTGATGACTGCAAATCACATGTTGAGCAGCACGAGACCATTCAAGGTAATTTGTTCCATCCAGAGGCACAATGGTGATCTTCAATGAGCCAGTGTGGCCATGAGTCCTCTAAGGGTCACTCATCTGGAGCGTCACCACACTTGGCGAGGAGGCGGAAGAATCAATCTTGTAGGCACGATGAAAAAGGAACTGAGAGAACCTCCCTAAACACTGTAGGGAGCCAAATCCGCATCGGCAAGAACTCCAGGAAGACATAGTGGAAGCAGAGGAAGCTACAGGCAGCGACCACGACAGATGTCGAGGTCAAGGCAAGGTTGTCGTCGTCAAAGGTGTCGTCGAAGAAGCCGAACGAAGTAGCGGAAGATGTTGGCGAAGGAAAGGCTGCCGATCGAGCGAAAGCAGTGTCAATCGGAAGCGTCGACGATGTCGTCGATAGGATCGCCATGCGGGAGCAACGAAAGGACGACGGAGCTTGCAGTAGGAAATGGGAGGCGTCGACGGCGAGGCAGCTAGCATCACAAGGAGAGGCGACAGACTCCTTTAGTGAGCACAACAGCCTACGTGATTAGTAATCGCACGGGCTCGGCATGTGAGGCCGAGAAGGAAGATGCAGCGAGCGGCGCGGCGAGAGTGCGGCGAGGGATTAGGGCTTTCTCTGATACCAAGTTGAAGAAACTAATAATATCATAATATGAAAAAGGCCCTTTACTCGTGCATGTACTTGAGTAAGGGGAGCCTAAAAAGACGCTAATAACCTGGTCGGGTATCACAAAATAAAACGACTTGAAAGATTTATCTATATAAATTACAACTCAATTTTCCCTCCCTCTTCTGAGTCTTTACTTTCCACTTCTCACTCTATTCTGTTTCTTTTCTTCGCCCGCCCGCTACCAAGTATTTTGTTACTATGTTTGCCTTTCGAGTGATGTAATTGACATAGAAATCCATAATTTGAGAAGATAATTTCAAGAATTATTTTCTACGAAACTCTGTTCGGCGAATGATCTTCATTTTATAATTAAAATATTATATTAATTACCCAAACCTCCCCTTGGAGTTTGCATAATTACAGAGCGCACCCCTCTATCTTTTTAAATTACATAAACCTTCCCTTTGAGTTTACATTTCATAAAATGCATGCACAAAAATACTCCTCTTGTGCTCCCCTCCGGGGTGTATTTTTGTGCATGCATGTTATGGAATATGAACTTACAAGGGAGACTTATGTAATTTCTAAAGATATGGAGAATTAGAGATGCAGCCTATAATTTTGTAAACTTGCAGAGGAGGTCCCAATAAACGACCCTTGAAATAATTGAATGTTTTAGGCTAAAAATAAATTCAGGAGAATCGCGCGCACATATTTTATGTTTCTGTGATACTAATCAGAAAACATTTGTCTTCTATTTTTTACATAGTTGTCTTCCATTTATAATACATATACCTATACTTCTTTGTTCCCGCGTGTTTCCATTGTAACACTGTTAATAGAAGCTATTGTATTGAATGCGTTAGAGCCTGGCCGACTTTAGGCTCCGTTTGGCACGGAGGTAGCGATTGTGAGCGCGGTGGTTATAACTTATAAACCGTTGTTTGTGAACGCCCAACCTCACGTAAATACCTTCATTCACTTTTATGTTCAAAGCTAGTTTTCTTTTCTTGATAGCGGTCATAACCGTTGTTATGCCAAATTTTTAAAAGCAAAGTGCCCCGCTAACGGAGCCTTAGTGTTCGATAATCAAATGAATGTTTGTCTGACCATACTGAATTTCAATAAAAGGTTAAATCACTGTTGGAACTGTACGCACAAGAGAACTATGTTCTCTCTGTGAACCAAGACGGAGCAAAAGTGCTGAACTACTACATCACGTACAAGGTCGAGTTCTTATATTTGCTCCGTTGATTTTCATCAGTTAGACGAAGATCAAAATGCCAGTAACCATCTCGATAATCCTCAGGTTGGCGCGACAAGCCTGACGGTTTTGAGGAGTTTATGGCAAGCATATTGGCTGCATGCTCACCATCAGGAACTCAGCACTGAGGATGTAATGAGTTGGCTCAGCGGGAGCCTCACTAAACTGGAAGCCGAATTTTTCGTCTTTTTAAAGCAGATGGAGGATGCTGGATGGGCGAGAGATGACATCATTCTCAAGGTGCCACAACGTGTCGTTTTCGAGTAAGCAGACTGAGTCCTTGATGGGGTGGATGACTGTTAACCCATTATGTGATTATTGTGATCTCCTAACCTTATTTTTCGTTAGGTGATTTGCCTGGGGAATTTTCCGGGTCATCCTCTCTAAGTTTACTAAATTACAGGTTGCACCCCTCTTACTTTTGAAATTACAAAACCTCCGCTATAAGTTTACATTTTATAACATCCATGCACAAAAAGACTCCCCTGAAAGTTTACTCCAAGGGGGTATTTTTGTACATTTATGTTATGAAATGTAAAATTATAGGGATTGTTTTTGTGATTTCAAAAGTAAGAGGGGCGCAGCCTGTAATTATGCTAGCTTCCAGGGTAAGTTTTAGTCATTATTCTTAAATAATATAGATGCATATATACATATGCATATATAGATATTTGTATGCACATACAGATATCTAAATATGCATATGCATTCATTTGTATGTAGACATTTCGCATTAGACACACACCCCTTGTGCTCTAGGGCATCATCTGCGCGTCTCCCACAATGATCACCGTGTGCTATGGGTCTGCGATTCCCTCTGCAACCACCCCGTCTGCATAATCACACCAGGATCTAGGGTATCATATTCGTCTCTCTTAGCTTCGTCTTTTCCATTGCTTCTCTATTAGAGCTTCTTTCTTATCTGCTAATGTACATGGCTTATCAATCTGTGGCCGCTCATGGCCTCTGCATCAATGTGCCAGATCATTAATAAACAGCACACCAATATCGGTAAGGCAGATTGTTACGAAGACGGGAGAGGGCAAGGGACGAGGAGACGAGCACACGATGCATATGTCGATGTTGGGATCAAGGCGACGTGGACACGGATCTCAACTCGACGACAGACGTTCACTAGTGGTGCGCACAGGAGTAGCGCACCCGACATCCTTATTTTCTTATGGCGCTTGTATTGCTGGCCATTATTCGTTTGCGCTTGCGTACTTCGAAATTAGGCACTGTGTATCTCTCATTTAGAGTGTCTTGTAAGTATGATGAAAATGAAACAGTGAGTTTTCTCCTCCTCCTCCTCCTCCTTTCTCTCTCTTTCTCTTCCCTTCTATTCTTCTCTCCTTTTTCCCCTTCTCTATCTCGTAATCCCCGACTACTTAATCCGGATCAATTTCTTTCTTCTTTGAGGAGAAGGAAGATTCTTTTTTGTCAATACTTGGCTCTGTTTGGTACAGTGGTGGCGGTCATGAGCGCTGTGGTAAACCGTCATTCATGAACGCGTATCTAAGGAACTTCATCCACTTGAACATAAAAGTGGATGAAGTTCCTTAGGTGCCCGTTCATGAATGACAATTTTACCACCGCGTTCACGACCGCCAGTCCTATCAAACAGAGCCCTTGTCTCTTCTAAAACATTGGTTTTCAAAGGCCCGTTCTTTGTACGATTCAACTTACTCGTAATTTCGTTGAACTCAAAGTTCGGTTGCTCTTTCCGCTATATCTTACAATCCTCCAAAAGTCTGTGACCTCCATGCGCCCTGAGCTACAACATTTCAAACTCCGTCTCATTGCACTTATTCTTCACCCTTCTCTCTCATGTTAGAAATAATAATTATGTGGGCTATATATGTTAATTATGCGCGTTAATGGGGCTTGTCATTAACATCGACCCAATTTAAGTGATCTAATTAATTTGGTCGATTACGTTTCATATTGTATGAACGATTTAAGTAATGTGTGGATACCGGGTGTTATTTACATTTATATGATGGGCTTAAATGTAAATGACCGTATTAAGGTTTAGTTATAAATAGGTTATGGTCCCCGGGTCACAAGGTATCATCATTATTAATTTTACTCTCATTAGTTCTAGCATCCCATCGCTGGAGAGAGCCTAAGGAGGAAGAGGAGGAGGAGTCTTTTTCGTCAGGACCTTGTAGACTTAGAAGATCCGTAACCGCAATAATCCATCTACATGGATTCAGGTATGCTTCCGCTCATGTTTTCACCGTCTCGATGTTTCGACTAGAGCGAATCCATCTCCGTCATGGTTTCACGGATTCTCCCCAACAAGTGGTATCAGAGCGACTCTATGTCGATTCACAGGGATTTTTCGTCGGTTCTCGGATTTCTTTTCTCTCTTTGGCGGACTTTGGTATTTTTCCGCAAATTTTTTTTTTCTTCGCTCGGCTTCATCTTCGGATCTAGCGCCGCCACCGATAATCAGTAGTGAATCACAGTGACCAAAGATCTCATGATCGCCGGAATCCGCTGTGATTGGTGGTTGGTGGTGCCACCGCTGCCCTCTTGACGGCTAAATCATGGCTAGGGTGGCCGGATCCGGCATATGCCGGCGGTTTCCTACCCCTTTCGGCGGCAGATGATAGTTTTTTTTTTGGCAAGCCCGAATTGGGGCAATTTTCGGAAAGCCCAATTTAGGCTCGTTTGAAAGATTTCAAAATTTAATTTTGATTTTGGCAATTTTGAATCTGTTACCAAAATTAAAATTATTTTGGGGATCTTTTTAATGTAGTTATGGCATGACATATTTTATTAACTTATAATAATAATTGTGCCAAAAATACCCAAAATTTGTTACCTAAAGCAGCAAAATATTTGGGCTATTTTGACAAGAAATTTTGAATATTTCATGCCTTAATTACCTCTTATTCTGGGGTTTTTTTTAGCAATCCAAATTTGTGTCAATTTAAATCAAATTTGGACTGCCTTTTGGAGCTGATTTTCGGCTATCTTTGGATGTTTTATTATTACTCTTGCTTCTTATGAGCCATTTATTTTTGGCATGTGTTTTAAGGAATTATATCAATATAAACATATTTTGTTATAAAATAATAATGATATTATTATTTTGGTAATAAATATTAAATGATTCCATGATTCTCAATTTAAATCATGAATTATATTAAATTACTAAAGTTGAGGATCTAAATATGTAACCCAATTAATTCTTTAACCCGACTTGAATTTCGTCATTTCGGGCATAATTTGGCGTTAGATCGACGTAAAATTGGTAATCTCTAATTATAAAATAATAATGTAATTATTATTTAGTAATTAAATATATTACGCTCGATCTAATTTTGCAAGCAAATTAATTTTAATATTTAGATAAATAATATTTTATTAGGATATTTAAAATATTATTTTCATTAAAATTAATGAGGCTCTAGTTTTTCGGAAATTACACTCGCGCACTTTTATGCTCGTGCTTGCTATGGAATAGTCAAATTTAAAATTTAATCGTCGGGTCAATTTTATAATCACGTACCCCGCTCTGCACCGATTAATTAAAATTTGAACTTTAAAATTAAATTCATTAAATGGTGATTCAGTAATTATTAAATATCTAATTTTGCCGAATAAATTAATTGAAACGACATCCCGCCAAAGTGGGCTCTCTCGTGTAGATTAATTTAATTTAGCATTATTAAGATTGCAGTGGGTGTGTAATTCATGCGAATATTGATCGGCCCAAAGGAAGATTAATATTTGGCCGAATTGCGCGTCCACATGTGGTAATAAATATGTGACGATTATTTTATTCTCCATGTGAGCAGTATGTCGGTCCAAAGAAAGGCCTACTGTTTGACAGGAATTATCGTCAGTATTTGATTACTACACCAAGAGGATCACTTGGAATCAACATTTCTGTCCAAAGATTAAATGTCGGTGTTCCGCTAGGTCTCTTGTGATGGGCCCCACCATTATTTAATGAATTTTAATTTGTGCATTGCGATGTGTAATTTATTTTCTGTGGGTATGCAAATTAATTTATATAATTTTTCTTTTCAGCTCATAACTCCATTACAACGATTTCTGTCAACATTAATTCAATTCCGATGCTTAATGGAACTAATTTTAAAGACTGGAAAGAAAGCATCATGATCGTGCTCGGTTGTATGGACTTAGATCTTGCGCTTAGGACTGAATCTCCCACACTTCCTTTAGATGATAGTTCCGCTGAGGTTAAACAGAATTATGAAAGGTGGGAGCGTTCAGATCGCATGTGTCTAATGATCATGAAGCGGGGCGTTCCAGAAGCCTTCAGGGGCACTGATGACGACGCCCCTGCCTTAGAATTCCTTGATACCCTTGAAAAACGCTTTGCACAAAACGATAAGGCGGAGACAAGCACGCTTCTTGCGAAACTTGTTTCCATGAGGTACAAGGGTAAAGGGAATGTACGTGAGTACATTATGGAATTATCCATACTTGCTTCAAAACTAAAAACACTAAAGTTAGAGCTGTCGGAAGACCTGCTCGTGCATTTAGTTTTGATTTCTCTTCCTGCACAATTCAGTCAATTCAAGGTCAGTTATAACTGCCAAAAGGAGAAATGGTCTCTTAATGAGCTCATTTCATATTGTGTGCAAGAGGAGGATAGATTGAAGCAAGAAAGGACTGAAAGTGCTCATATGACAGTGGGTCCCTCTGACAAAGGCCAGAAAAGGAAGAAAGGAAAGCAAGCTGCAAGTGGACCTCCACAAAGGAAGCCACAAAAGGAACATGATAAAGGTTCCACCTGTTTCTTTTGTCGGGGTGGTGGACATGTGAAGAAAGACTGTGCCAAATACCACGCCTGGCGTGCTAAGAAGGGTACACTTCTCACATTAGTTTGTTCTGAAATTAATTTAACTTCTGTACCTAAACACACTTGGTGGATAGATTCTGGTGCTACTACTCACATAAGTGTGTCTATGCAGGGTTGTCTGAGCTGCCGAAAGCCAAGTGATGGTGAAAGATACATCTTTGTAGGCGATGTCAAATCAGTTGAAGTTGAAGCTATAGACACTTTTTGTTTATTATTAGAGACTGGTCATTATCTAGATTTGTTTGAGATTTTTATTGTACCGTCTTTTAGACGTAATTTGATTTCTATTTCTATATTGGACAAATTTGGTTACCATTGTTCTTTTGGAAATAATAAATTTAGTCTCCTTTTGAATTCAAATCTTATTGGCACTGGTTATTTATCTAATAATGATAACTTATATTTGCTTAATACAATAGCTTTATATAATGAAACAATGCATGTTAATTCAAGAGGTACTAAACGTAAATTAATTGATCATAATTCCGCCTCTTTATGGCACAAGCGCTTAGGGCACATCTCCAAATAGAGAATTGAGAGACTTGTGTCAGACGGAATTCTTGATTCCCTTGATTTTACAGACTTTAAGATTTGCATAGACTGTATAAAAGGGAAACAAACGAACACAAGGAAGATAGGTGCCAGTAGAGCTACGGAAGTCTTAGAACTGATACACACTGATATTTGTGGACCTTTCCCTACGGCCTCTTGGAATGGTCAACAATATTATATCACGTTCATAGACGATTACTCTCGTTATGGATACATCTATCTTATTCATGAGAAGTCACAGTCACTGGACGTATTTAAAGCCTATAAAGCTGAGGTGGAAAACCAACTCGGCAAACAGATTAAAGCGGTCAGATCTGATCGTGGTGGTGAATACTATGGTAGATATGACGGATCAGGAGAACAACGTCCAGGCCCTTTTGCTAAATTCCTAGAGGAGTGCGGTGTTGTCCCTCAATACACCATTCCTGGTACCCCTACCATGAATGGCGTTGCTGAGAGGCGAAATAGAACGCTTAAGGATATGGTGAGAAGTATGATTGCTCATTCTTCTTTACCTCAATCCCTCTGGGGTGAAGCACTCAAGACTGCAGCTTATGTCCTCAATAGAGTCCCAACTAAAGCAGTACCAAAAACCCTTTATGAGCTTTGGACTGGTCGAAAGCCCAGCCTAAAGCATCTTCAGGTTTGGGGTTGTCCAGCTGAGGCTAGGCCTTATAGGCCAAATGAAAAGAAACTGGACTCTAGAACGGTGAGCTGTTATTTTGTTGGGTATTCTGAAAAATCCAGGGGATATAAATTTTATGATCCTACTGCTAAGGTTTTCTTCGAGACTGGTAATGCTCGGTTCTTTGAAGATGTTGAGTTTGGAGGGGAAGATATGGTTAGAGACTTTGTCTTTGAAGAGGAATTTATTTCTCTTCCTACAGTTGTTACTGACAATACTCAGGATTTCATTCCTGATGATATCGCTCCAGTAACAAATCCGGATCAAGACATTATTGAAGAGCTTCCTCATACAGTTCCAAATGAACAAACTCACCAACCTCAAGAACCATTGCCATTAAGGAAATCCACTAGAGAAAGGAGAAGGGCGGTGCCAGATGATTATATCATTTTTCTCCAAGAACATGAAGATGGCCAAAGGATGTTAGATGATGATCCGATCAATCTCAATCAGGCTATTCAGAGTTCTAACTCTCAACAGTGGATTGATGCCATGAAGGAAGAGATGAAGTCCATGAAGGACAACGACGTTTGAGATCTTGTCACATTACCCGAAGGTGTGAAACCCATTGGTTGTAAATGGATATTTAAAACCAAAAGGGATTCAAAGGGTAATATTGAAAGATATAAGGCACGTCTTGTCGCTAAAGGATTTACTCAAAAGGAAGGCATTGACTATAAAGAGACTTTCTCTCCGGTTTCATCGAAAGACTCTTTTAGAACCATTATGACATTAGTAGCACATTTTGATCTTGAGCTACATCAGATGGATGTTAAGACTGCGTTTCTCAATGACGACATTGATGAGACGATCTACATGGTGCAACCAAATTACTTTGAGTCTGGAGACCCAAAGCAAAAGGTTTGCAAATTAAAGAAATCCATCTATGGACTCAAACAAGCGTCTCGACAGTGGTATTTCAAATTTCATCAAGTAGTCATCTCCTTCGGTTTTGAGATGAATTTTGCAGATGATTGCATATACCATAGATTTAGTGGGAGTAAATATATCTTCCTGATCTTATATGTGGATGACATCTTGCTTGCCAGCAATGATATAGATATACTGCATGAGACCAAGAAACTTCTTTCAAAGAAATTTGAAATGAAAGATCTTGGTGACGCCTCTTTTGTACTAGGCATACAGATACACCGAGATCGCACTCGAGGTATACTTGGGTTATCGCAGGAAAGCTATATCGATAAGGTTCTCAAAAGATTTGGCATGCAGAATTGTAAGCCAGGAGATATCCCTGTGGCTAAGGGAGACAAATTTTGTCTCAATCAATGCCCCAAAACTAAAGCTGAGGAATTAGAGATGCAAAATCTTCCTTATGCATCGGCTGTAGGAAGTCTCATGTATGCTCAAGTATGTACGCGTCCGGATATTGCGTTCATAGTTGGAATGTTAGGCAGATATCTGAGTAATCCAGGAATGGATCATTGGAAAGCAGCCAAACGGGTCATGCGATACCTGAAAAGGACAAAGGCTTTCATGCTCACCTATAGAAGGTCTGATCAGCTGGAGATCATTGGGTATTCTGATTCAGACTTTGCTGGATGTCAAGACAGCAGGAGATCCACTTCAGGCTATGTATATGTTTTGGCTGGAGGAGCTATATCATGGAAAAGTGCCAAGCAGACACTCATAGCTTCCTCGACCATGGCGGCAGAATTCATAGCATGTTATGAGGCATCCAATCATGGAATATGGCTGCAAAATTTTGTCGCAGGACTACGCATTTTGGATGGTGTTGAAAGACCACTCAAGTTATTTTGTGACAATAAGTCTGTAGTGATGTATTCCAATAACAACAGGAGTAGCTCTAAATCTAAGCACATAGAGATTAAGTTCCTGGTTGTTAAAGAGAGAGTTCAGAGTGGACATATGTCTATAGAGCATATTGGGACAAACTTCATGTTAGCAGATCCACTTACTAAGGGTTTGACACCAAAGGTCTTTCACGAGCACACTGCTCATATGAGTGTCATTCTATTAGAGGATATGCTGTGTTAGTGGGAGTTTGTATTTTGATGCTTATTTGTTGTATGCCATTTTATGATTATTATTCTGCAGAATAAAATATTCATTATTGCACTCTGAATTTAATTATTTTGATCTCACTAAAGTTAAAGTAGGACCAGTTGAAAATAGACATGTCAAGATCACATTACATGTAATTTTCATGCCACACACCCATACTTGATCTATGTCATTGATTGTGCACACATATGTGACCATTGATGGGTCTATCTACGATTATAGTAGCAAAGATCTCTTTGATCCTATGTTAGTACAATCATGGACCAGATTGGATAGAAACGTTTTCGGAAATGACAGCAATTTTTGAGCTCATAAGGTTACCATATAATGCGCAGTTATAAATTTAACATATGTTGGCCCAAGTGGGAGATTGTTAGAAATAATAATTATGTGGGCCATATATGTTAATTATGCGCGTTAATGGGGTTGTCATTAACATCGACCCAATTTAAGTGATCTAATTAATTTGGTCGATTACGTTTCATATTGTATGAACGATTTAAGTAATGTGTGGATACCGGGTGTTATTTACATTTATATGATGGGCTTAAATGTAAATGACCGTATTAAGATTTAGTTATAAATAGGTTATGGTCCCCGGGTCACAAGGTATCATCATTATTATTTTTACTCTCATTAGTTCTAGCATCCCATCGCTGGAGAGAGCCTAAGGAGGAAGAGGAGGAGTCGTCTTCTTCGTCAGGACCTTGTAGACTTGGAAGATCCGTAACCGCAATAATCCATCTACATGGATTCAGGTATGCTTCCGCTCATGTTTTCTCCGTCTCGATGTTTCGACTAGAGCGAATCCATCTCCGTCATGGTTTCACGGATTCTCCCCAACATCTCATTCCATATCCTAAACATATCCTTTCAAACATTGATGTTATTCGTGATTTCCTCACTCAAAAAATCTGCTGGCGGTGCAGTGGGTTGCGGTTTTTGTGCATCACGGCTCCGGTGGTCCTGACGCCCTCATCCCTGCTTATTCTCACTTTCATCTTAGGATTAACTGAGAATTCAATCGAGTTTCTTCCTTTGTTGCCACTTCGATCTTGTTCGGTGTCGCCGGTTTGCATATAAATTCTCTCACGTTAGTAATTTTGAAGCAGTGTGTAGAATATGTTTCGTCATCTCTTGGATCAATCAATAAATTACAATGGTTTTCAGTTTTTGACGAAGGAAATTAGATTCCTTTTTTTCTTCATTTTTTCCCTAGAGCTATTATCGTCAAAGTTGTTCTCTTTTGTTATAGAAATTTAATGTTAAATAATGGGAAGATAATTATGATTCTTCAGAGGGCTTAGAGTTTATATAGAAAAATGTTATAAGTAGTCTTATCATCGCTATTTGAAGTCCATCGTTATTTATTTACAGTCTAAAATAATTTATTTATAGTCCAATTTTCCAATCTCGAGTTCTTTCCCTCTGTAAAGGATTAGGTGTGATCAGGAAGAGGCGACGAATTATTTGAACGAAAAAATGGTTAGCTCGTCGAAACAAATGCCTTAAGATCCTTCTCCATCACGCTACGATCTTGTTTCGCAGGGCACCCTATATGTAGGCAAACGGTCAAAGCGTTAAAATGAAGGGTGGTTCGCATATAAACTCGAAATATGACGAAAATCCTTTGTAATAATTTGTAAGGTTAAATGCATGGGAAAAAGCAAACCTAGGCGGCAGATCCCGTGGGCGAGGGCGACAGATCTCGTGGACGAGGGCGGTACACCTGGACGGAACTTCAAGCATACTCCGGCGGCTAACCTGGAGATCACGCCGATCTTGGGGACGAAGGACTTCAAGCAGACGCCGACGGCAAATCGCGAGGACGAAGGCGGGTGAGGTGTGCAGGACGGTGCACATGAGAGAGGACTCGCTGGTAGGGCTTTTTGTTTTAGCGGTGCGGCTAAGGTTTGAGAGAGCAATGGCGGTGGAAAAATGAGTTGTAGCAAAAAGAGTGTAGGAAAAGGAACAGTTGGAAAAAGTATGTTACAAATGAAGATCTGTTTGTGTGAACTCCATTTGCAGAGATTTTCAGAAAAGTGAAGCACATTATAAACTGTTTGGCAGATCTGCACATAAACAAATAAAATAAATTCATAAATGCGTGCCTGGGCGGAAAAATGCACGTCTGGGCTGAAAATGTGCGCCCGGGCGGAAAAATACGCGCCCGTGCATGAAAATGCATCTATTCGCACCTAAGAGCAGTCAAAGTATAAGTGCAGCCATGTGCATGATTGTTAGTATAAAATCAATATTCATTGCAAATTGCATAGGTGCCAGGTGGAGCTTTTCAATTAACCTAATTATTTTATTTTATAACTATTTTATGATATTATGTGCATATCTTATTTGGCTTTGTGCACACCTAAAAAAAATTCCAAACAACTAAACTCTAATTCAACCTCCATCTGGAAATTATACGTTCCTTCCCTGCTTTCATCGGTTTCTTTTTCCGATGATTCTCCTCTCCTCTCTCGGATTCCGCATGTACAACCTCCTTTGTTGCTTCCCCGTGATGCGAATCCGCCTCCCCCCTGATTCCCATTCGCATTGTTCTACGCATGCCTCCACCTCGTCCTTCCTTTCACTCTCTTCCCATTGTGCTCACATCAACCGTCACAACTGCATGTTGGCTCGCCCATGCCTCCAACACTTTGCTGGCCGAAGCACGTCGGGAAGAAGGGAAGGGATCACCACCGACATTTTGTTTCCTTGCAGGTGGGAGATACCGCCTTTTCGGCCCCGAATTCGCTTGTGGCCCCGCTCGAGAGAACTTTGGATGATGGACAGTTTCATTCATTTGAAGCGGGTGAGTTCTACTATGAGCCTCCCAAGATCATGAAGAACGATCCCACTCTCTTCATTATCTGGGAGCAGACCGCAACCCTCCACCACGGCTCCCTCATTGGGAGGAGATCTCAATCTCCTCTTTGAAGCGAGTGAGTTCTCGTATGAACGTGAGCGTACGTGCTACCGCGGGTTGCAGATTTCATATTTCCAACATATCCTTATGGTTCATTTTACTCGGTGTTTAATTGGAGTATCTTTTGAAGTCAAGTGAAGAGGGTGATGGAATTGGCGGGAAGATTAGTGCGCCGTTGTAGGGGTGTCTCCTTGGAAATGGTAAGTATGTGTACGACTTGATGACATCAAAATTTGCCCGCGACAGCGAGCGTTACGCGAAATATAGTCGGCCTCCTCGGGCTTGATCCCGAGAGTGTCGGGCAGATTCTTCGCCGGCGTATGATCCAGTCTTCTCCAAGGCCCCGAAGGAGGGTCCTCTTAGGTCATGGTCGCTTTGGCGTACTAAAAGCCTTAATGGTGCTTTAATGTATTCTATTAAATTAAATTAAATTAAATTAAAAAGTCAACGATTTGGATCAGGAATTGAGCAGGTCGCTTTCTTTCATTGGCTTGGATCAGAAGGCAACCACCAATTGGCGTTGCTGTTGCGGTTGATCCTTCTTTTTCCTCGCGCGAAGTCCAAAAGACGCGGCAAAGCTTATCGGATTCTTATTTGAGGATTTTTGTCTCTTTCCTTATTTTGATTTTTCAATGCCCTCCTTTTTCTTTTTTATTATTATTATTTTATATTATAATAATAATAATAATTTATATAATAAATTAATAATGTGATGCTGGATGCTTTTCTATCTCCACCTTCATTTTATATTAGTTAATCGCATTAACATATATTCCAGCATGACTATTGCAGGTAGAGGTGTTCACGAACCGAATCGAATCGAATAACTATTCAATCGAATCCAATCAATTTGAATTCGAACCGAAATCGAATCGATTCGGATTTGAACATGAATTTGAATTCGAATTTTAATTTTATAATGTTTAATTATAATTATATTTAATATTTATAATGCTTAAATATAATTTTATAATATTTAAATACAATTTTAAATTCAAATTATAATGTTTAAATATAATTTTATAATGTTTTATATAATTTTATAACTATTCGAATCCGAATTCGAATTCGAAAAATATGAATTTTAATCGAATCTTTACGAATCGAATCTCGAACTATTCACGAACTATACTATTTGTGAACGGCGCAGAGTGTCACAGTTTCCTCCCATGAGAAAAATCAATATGTTCATATTCTTGCTATCCAGTTGGTGCTATTTAAAAAATGTTATTTCTAAGTTTGCTACATAAAATATTGCGTTATTTATAAAAAAAAAATGCAGAGTTTAGCCGTTTTCAAATAACTCATTTAATGTAATTTGGATGGAGGGAATGATATCATTGGTTTTAGGAAGTTTAGGAACTGAAAGACGGCATAAATTAATATAGAGAGTGATTTCCTTAAGGGCTCGTTCGTTTGCACGGAATTGAAGTCTTGGAATTGGAATTCGATGACGAATACCAATTGCGCCGTTCGGTTCTTAGGTAGCTTTAAGAATTAGAATTTGAGTTGAATATCATGGAATTGATTTTAGCCTAGACATAAAATCCAGCTCGACATATCGGAATTGGGCGAGTTTGGCTCGCCCAATTTAATCCCGATAAAAAAAAAAGAGGAGCAACGACTCCTTAACTGCGCTTCCCGTTCTTCCTCGACATTCTGACTCGCCAAGACTTCTCCTCCACTTTCCAGTAGCGACTCACAATCTTCCGATGAACCAGCAGTGGCGCGCATATTTTAGCCCTGACACGCGTTTTTTTCGCCGAAACACATTTTCGCCCGAAACACATTTTCGCCCGAGCGCGCGTTTTTTCGCCCGACCACGCGTTTTTTCGCCCCGACGCGCATTTTTCGCTCGTGCTCGCGTACTGTCGCCCGGGCGCGCGTTTTTTGCCCGGGCGCGCGTTTATCGCCCCGGGCGCACGTTTATCGCCCGGGCGCTCGTTTTTCGCCCGTGCGCGTGTTTTTCGTCCGGGCGCGCGTTTTTCGGCCGGGCGCGTGTTTTTCGCCCGGCGCGCGTTTTGTCGCCTGGGCAAGCGTTTTGTCGCCCGGGCAAGCGTATTTCGCCCGGGCGTGCATTTTTTTTCAGCAGGCGCTTTTTTATTATTTATGTACAAAAATATTAGTTTTTTCGTGATATTTTTCAATTCTTAGATTGAATTATCTTATTTAAGAAACGAACAAAAAAATTGATTAATTCCACAATATTCACCAATATTGTTTATTAGGTGGACGTTGGAATTGGAATTAGACCAATTTCAATTCTGAATATCGAATCCCAATTTTGAATTCCAGTATCAAATTCCAATTCTGTCCAAACGAACGGACCCTAAGGGTTAGATAGGAATTGAGATGCTCGAATTGGAATTGATCCAATTCCAATTCCCGCAGGAACAAGAATTGAAGTCAATTTCAAATCTGTTGTTCGGCTAAATGCATGAATTCTATCACATGAATTGAAATTATTAATTCCATTGTTCGTTTGTTTGTCAGATTTCAATGGAAAGAATTAAAATATTAAATTTAAAACACACAAGTAATTGAAATATCTAAAAAAGCAAATAAGTCCACAACATAAATAGTAAAAAAGCATAAAGTCCAACCATAACAAAACTCATGATAAAATCAATCGAGTAAATGTATGTGGAGTCAGGTCTTCCTGATAGGCACACGCAAAGTCATGAACACGTCACTCTTCGTCTCGTCGACACTCAACATATCGATAGCCTGTATGATCCCATGCTCGGACAAATCTTTAATAGCTGCAATGACTGCATATATCATACACACAAACACACACACACACACATGCACGCACACACATACAAACCTACACACACATACACAAACAATTTATAAACATACACACACAATAATAATAAAAAATGAACACACAATCTACAAACACACACACACATACATATCACACATCTACACACATTTATATACATATTTGAAACCATTACCGTCAAATTTACAAAAATTGTACACACTATGAGAATGAAAGTGCACAGAAAAATCCCTATGAGAATGTTTTAGGTTGCAGGAATCGAATCTAGACTCCCAACGGAATACAAAAACATAGATCTACCAAAAATAAACCTAGATCTATAAAATAAACCAAGACCTATATAAAATAAACCTAGGTCTACAAGAAAGCCGCAAGGTGCAAGAATAATCGCTGGAATAGACTCCTAGCGGAGGAAGAAATGGAGTTTATCTGCTGCTGCCAGACGGAGAAGATTGCAGAAGGAGGAATCGGGCGATTGCAGAAATGGAATCTAGAGAAGGATACTCGCGCGCTCTTCGTCGTCAAAGATGCCGTCCTCGTCGAGAAGAAGAGGGAGACTCGCGCGCTTGTCGGAGAGATCGCCGACGAAGACAAAGGAAGAGGAAGGAGTCGCGAGGGGGATGATCGCGAGCGAGAGAGTCTGAATCGCAAATTCACAGGTTGGGAGGTCGGAAATAGGGTTCACGCCTTTTGCCCTATTTGAATTCCTACCGGAATTCAATAGAATTTTGATTCCCACTGAATTTTTGGGCCGCCGAACGTTGAAATTGGAATTGCCAAATAAATTCTAATTCCAACGCCTCGATTCCTACCTAACGAACGGACACAGAGTTTAAAGTGGCAAACAGAAACAACAATTTTGCCCAAATTTGATGAATAAAAGTAGTAACAACTAAAAAATAAATAAAGGTCAATTTATTTTTCCCCGCTACTTTCCAATTTTATTGTTTTGGAAAAAAGTATGATTTTTTTTAGCAAAATAAATAAGGGAAAAAGGCAAAATGCAATAAAAAAATGTATGAAAAACACTATAAATAACATAAAAACAAACAATATAATAGGTCATGTAACCACATTCACGATGATAAATTATATTTAAGAGAAATTTTGTCTGTTTGTGTCGGGATTCGTGCAATTCACAAAACAATCACAGAAACCGTAGATAATAGGGACAAAAATACTAAATTATTACAAGTACACCCAAGAAGAGAGGTTAGCTTGATCCGCGGGAGTAAAAACAATCTTGGAATGCAATCTTTTGAAGGACACACACAAGATTCGTACAAGAACAAATCTTCATCGTCGTCAGACGAACATCCAACATTGCCACCCTAGAGAAGAGATCCAAGTCAGGACTTAGACTTGCTGCGAAGGCGTAGGCCGCCAACGTCACCACTTATGCGCAACCACCACCGCCTATGAGCATGCCACCATCGAGAACATCGCAATTTGCCGCAGCCGCGAATCCTATACCTTGTCGCTAACCGCACGCTTTACGTTCTCTGATGCCAATGCAGCCTGCAATCACATGTCGACGCTTGTCGGTGCCTACCACGGCCTTCATCGTGCACTACTGATACGCGAAAAGTGTATATATACGCAAGTGCACTTGTCGGTTCAAGTAATAAAGTGTAAGTTGTGAGAGGTTGCTCGAAACATCCGGAGGAAGTCAAAGTGGAACTGTCTCTCCGTTGCCTCCAGCTAGGTATATATAGCAGAATACCTAGGGTTTCCACACGCAAAGCCCCCGAGCCCGTTATTCGTCCGAATATAACTTTACAATCTCCTCCTATATTCGTGACAAATAACGGTAACGTTTCAGGGTGCTGGAGAGTAGACAAAATAATAATTCAAACTAAACAAAGCATTCAGGACAGATCATACTAATTAACACATAAAAAGGTTTTTGCCTAAACCGCAAACCATAAAAACACAGATTCTATCCCAAAGCATAGTCTGAATAATTATTACAAAACAACATGAATTAAAACGTTTGATGATTCTACTCATCTAGTAGATCATCGTCATTCATGTCCAAGTCTACTTCTCCTCCATAATCTCCACTGTAGCATGCAAGGAATTTCATGAGTCAGACTCTATGAATTCATAAACATATGCAGTGACGTTTAAAGTAAACTAGCTCTTACTAAATGAGCTTAGCACTTCTAGCAACGGTGAAGTAACTCTGTCAGCATCTCATCCAGTCTAACTAGGACTAGTCATGTTATCTTACTCATTACTGATCACTATGTGCCTCACCAACACATGTGGGCACACATCACGTGCAACATTATCAAATGTGGAATAATGTGTTGTGACCAATAATGTTTAGATTAACATTTACAACGACTTTCAATTTCCAGTTGAATAACTCTCGAATCAACTTACAATGAGAGAGGTGCTTGGTTATCAAATGTGGAATAACCGGCATCAAACCATCTTGGGTTTTCATCAAGAAATTATTTGGGTTTTCAGTCTGTTATTAGATGCTTGAATGTTGCGACTATTGGTTCTCACTGTCAAAACATAAACTGCGGAGGAAAGTTTCATACATCTATAAACTTTAGTCTCATTTTCCCCGATGTTTTTATTGTGAGAGCTCTATTCAATCCTTTGGTCAAGGGGTCTGCAACATTGTCTTTCGATCTCACATCAATTAGGGTCATAATCCCTTGACTTATGAGAGAGGTCAACCAGGATTGTTTCAGCATGAGATGCCTTCTTTTGGCTTGAACAAAGAGTTCGTAGCAATCGTTTTAGTAGCCTGATTGTCGCAGTAAACTGCACAGAACTCATTTTCAGGCTCGACAAAGGAATGTCCATCACCAAATCTCTCAGCCATTCGGCTTCTTCTCCTGCTGACGCAAGAGCGTAGAGTTCGGATTCCATAGAAGAGAGTGCAATATAGGATTGCCTCTTGGACTTCCAGGCTACAGCTGCTCCTCCTAGTGTGAACACAAAACCACTAGTGGACTTACTGTCGTTTAATTCTGAGCGCCATGATGCATCAGAATAACCTTCAACAACTGAAGGATGACCAGTGTAAACTAAAGCATACTTTTGGGTGTGCTTTAAGTATCTCATTAGCCTGTCTAAGGCGTTCCAGTGGTCATTACCAGGATTACTAGTGAATCTGCACAACATGCCGACCGTAAATGCTATGTCAGGTCTAGTGCAGACCATGGCATACATGAGGCTACCAAGCAGTTTAGAATAATCTAACTGTCTAACCATAGCTCCTTCATTGGGCTTTAGGCGGTTAGTGTAGTCGTATGGTGTCTCAGATGCTCTACTGGCATGCACTGTATCCCCACGCATCCAACATGGACTTTATGTAGTGGCTTTGACTTAGGGAAATACCATTCTTCCCAAAGCTCACTTGCATGCCTAGTATAGTGTTAGCTACACCTAGGTCTTTAATGCTAAATTCTTTTATGAGATCCGACTTAACGTCATCCACTTCGGATTGATCAGACCACAGAATAAACATATCATCTACGTACAAGCATATTATGGCGACTTTATCCGATCTATTACGTATGTAAAGACATTTATCCGAGAGACTCGACATGAATCCCATGTTCTTTACACTATAGTCGAACTTCTCATGCCATAATTTCGGTGCTTGCTTTAGTCCGTATAAAGACTTAAGTAATTTACAGACTTTCGTTTCGTGACCGTCTACAATGAAACCTTCAGGTTGACTCATGTAGATCTCTTCGGTCAGATCTCCGTTCAAGAACGCAGTCTTAACATCCATTTGATGAACAATAAAGTTCTCAATAGATGCAATAACAAGGAGAACCCGAATGGTTGCCAAGTGACACACGGGTGAGTAGACATCAAAGTAATCTACTCCGCTGACTTGTGTGAAACCTTTAGCCACCAGGCGTGCTTTATACTTAGCTACGCTACCATCAGGATTCAATTTCTTTTTCAGAACTCACTTACACCCTACGGTTTTAGCCCCTTTTGGCTTATCAACCAACGTCCAGGTGTTATTCTGAAGAAGAGAATTCATCTCTTCATCTATAGCTTCTTTCCAGAGTAGTGAATCCCTGGATCTCATCGCTTCCTTATAGGTGGATGGATCAGCCTCAACGTGGTAAGTCACAAAGTCACTACCGAAGGTTCTGGGAATTCGCTCTCTTAGAGAAGTCCCTCTAGACTCTAGGCCAGAGTTATCTACCGGAACGGAATAGGAGGTGCTCGGTACTGATTCCGGATCTTCCTCAGTAATAATTGTTTGCATACCTGAGATTGTTAAGTTCTTATCTTTGAGGAATTTATCCTCGAAGAACACCGCATCCTTAGATTCTATTATGATATTATTAGAAATATCAAGGAACCTATCTGCAGCACTATCCTCAGCACAACCTAGGTAGACACAAGTATTGGTCCTAGGTCCAACTTTAGGCCGTCTAGGGTCAGGAACCCTGACATAGTCTATACAACCCCAGGTCTTAACTCGAGTAAACGATGGGGGTCTCTTAAACCAAATCTCGCAGGGAGTAAGCTCTAACTTAGCATGAGGAACCTTATTCAGAATGTGATTTGCAGTCAAGACTGCTTCGCCCCAATAAGCGGAAGGCATGCCTGCAGTGAGCAGCATAGAGTTCAACATCTCTGTTAACGTTCTATTCTTGCGCTCGGCTATGCCGTTAGATTGGGGGGAGTAAGGAGCAGTGGTTTCTGCTATGATGTCCTGTGAAGCAAGGAAGCATCTGAACTCACTGGACATATATTCTCCTACTCTATCACTCCTAAAACGTTTAATTTTCATGCTTAGTTGGTTTTCTACCCTCGTTTTGAAAAGACAAAACTTTTCAAACGCTTCATCTTTAGTTTTAAGCAATGAAATATAACAAAATCTCGTGCAGTCATCTATAAACGTGATCATATACTTCCTCCCACCTCTAGTGACAAAACTCTTAAAGTCACAAATATCGGAATGTATAAGCTCAAGAGGTGTTGTGCTCCTAGTAACCGTGCCAAAAGGTTTCCTAGTGATCTTAGTCTGAGCGCACACTTCGCATTTTTCAAGTGGAGACTTAGTGTCTAATGTGATCTTGTGAGTTCTAGCTACTTGGAATATTTTCCTGTAGTTTACGTGTCCTAGTCTCTCGTGTAGAGTCCTAGGGCTAACTAAGTTCAATTGAACTTGTTGGACTACCTCACTTGCTAGACTCAGACGGTACATCCTATTTTGGACATAAGCACATCCAAAATAGTGCGAGTTAACTGACAAAGTTACCCTGCCGCTACAGAAGCTAAGCGACATACCCGCATCGCATAATAGACTGACAGACACTAAGTTAGCAGCTATTGAAGGAATAAATTTAACATTCTTTAAAAATAAAGACTTACCTGAGGAGAGCAGCAGAGTTGCGTTCCCCACCTTCATCACGTCAGCTGTGTCTCCATTTGCCACAGTTACTGATTCCTTTGTATCCTTCAGCTCTGTCATAAGATTAGCATTGTTGCAAACGTGGCACGTTGTCCCAGAATCCAGGTACCACTCCGTGCTGGCCGGCGCGGGTCTGACCATGGCAACAAAGTCGGATGGCTCAGCTTGGCTAACCAGATGGGCTTGGTTGCCTTCTTATGGTGCCCGGGTTCTTTCTTTCCTCGGTAGCTTGCAGTCAGATGCGCAGTGTCCCCACTTATTGCAGTTATAGCATTTGCCCTTAAATTTCTTAGAGGGTTTACTCGGGCCTGCAATCTGGGGGCTACTATGAGACGTTTTGGTCTTGTGAGGTGGAGGAGGCCGCTTGGAGCTTGAAATCATGTTGGCAGTAGCCTTCTGCTTGCCAACAGCTTCCAAAGCGTGCTTCGTCCTGTTCTCGTCCTCAATGCGTATGAAACGCTTGAGGTCGTTCAGACCAACCTGCATCTTCTTGCGGTGCATTTCCGTTTTGAAATTGTACCACGAGGAGGGCAACTTATACACAATCGTTCTCGCAATAAAACTATCGGGCAGACTAATAGACTCACTATGTAAGGAATCAATTAAATTTTCAAATTCGGATACCTGAGGGAGAATGGCTTTCTCCTCGTCGAAGCTGAAAGAGTGGAACTTGTCCACTATGTGCGTCTTGGACAGGTCCTCCTCCTGCCTGAAGTGCTCCTGCAGCGCATCCCAGATCTCCTTTGCGGTGCTCATCTTCATGTAGGTCTGGGCCAGGCTGGAAGACAGACAGTTCAGCAGGTAGTCCCTACAGAAGTCTTCATCTGAAAACCACTGTGCCTCATCAGCAGTCCCAACGACCTCAACACCATCAGACTGAACTGTGTAGAACATGTTCAGAAACTTCATCCCAAACTGAGTGTTCAACTTCCAAGCGTTGAACTCGGTCGTCGTGAACTTCTCCAGCTTTATCATCGGAACGGGGGTCGAGAAGTTGTTCCCCTTCATCATTGTGCTTGGAGACGGCGGCGGCGGGAAGAGGTGGAAGACGGCTGAGGGGGATCTGGAGGCACGGGAGAACAGTGGCGCACGGGCACTATTGCTGAAGGGCGCACGGTCAGTGATCGTGCGTGAACTGCTGAGCGCACGATCAGTGGTCGTGCGGGAACTGGCTGCTGAAGAGCGCACGATCAGTGGTCGTGCGCGATGGGTCGAGCGCACGATTATCGGTCGTGCGCGAACTCCCCTTTTGCTAGCAGCGGCTTCGTCTTCTTCGCACAGGAGGCAGATCTGGACTGCGGAGGCGGCGCGGCAGCAACCCTGGATCTGCGGGCTAGGACGACGGCGACATCAAACCAAGAACAACAGCGGCGAGGGACGGGGAAAACTAGCAGATCCGCGACCTCTAGATCTTGCTCGCAGCGACGACTCTGTGGCAAGGGGCAGCGAACGGCTTGCTGCAGACGGGATCTCCTTCACAAGAACGGCAGCAGCAGCGAATGGCGTCGGCGGGGATGAACTCGCGCGGACGAAGGCACCTGCGGCTGCTTCGAAGAAGTCGCGAACGGGGGGGGGGGGGGGGGGGGGGGGGGGGGGGGGGGGCGACCGGCATGATCAGCGATGACTTCTCCTTCGGACGACGGGGGAGCGAACCCTAGGCGCTGTTTCGAGAATGTGAGGGGTTGCTCGAAACATCCGGAGGAAGTCAAAGTGGAACTGTCTCTCCGTTGCCTCCAGCTAGGTATATATAGCAGAATACCTAGGTTTCCACACGCAAAGCCCCCGAGCCCGTTATTCGTCCGAATATACCTTTACATAAGTAAAGATCGTTCCCATGAGAAAGTGTTAAATCTAACGCTCGCAATTACTAGCTTAACCTTTTCATTAAATTCAAGTTGATTGATTAAGGTAATTTTTGTTGAAAAGTAATAAAATTACAACAAATTAGAACTAATAATACTTAAAAATACTTTTGAGCAATTTGGACAAATAGTCTTGTACACTGCTTTCCTTTGCTCTTTGTGATATGTTCTTAAGGTGACTCTTTTATGAATTATTAATCATCTATCTTACAACGATTTAAAAATGGACTATGTTATCTCTCGATATCCGAAATCCGTTTATTCCATATTTTCCTAGTTATCTCTAACTTAGGTAAAAACACAGAATAACATAACGCACTCAAATAAATGTTGCTACAAAGAAGACGAAATCTCTTTCTCCCTTCTACGATATATTGAAATTATGAGAAACTTACGTTACTCCTCTCTCGAATCTCGCAACGTAGTATAAATACGGAAATTTTGGTAAAATACTTACGCAACTCCTCTCTCGAATCTCGCCGTATAGAATAAAACATTCATCTAGCCTGACTCCTCTCTCGAATCTTGCCAAACAAATTTAAAGATGAAAACTTAACACAAAATTTCCAAGAACAACTTCATAAATTCAATAAAGATAAAATCTCAAACATTCATAATAAAAATTAAGATTCAAACATCATAATAAAGCAAACTACTCGCAATATACAAGACTTAGAAAAATTAGTTCATAATGGAAAAAGGAGAACACGCAATTGTAAAGATTTTACTAGACATGGTTAAGGAGAAAAAGAAAGATGTAGAATTTCTTCCCCAAAACGTTGTAGGAAAATCCACCTCCTTCTTCCCCTTGCTCAAAAATCTGTCTTCTCCCCCTTGCGTGAACAACAAAAAAAACTCCCGGAATAAATTCTGTCCAGGAATTCCGCTTTTGCGTGAAAGATAACTCCCCCACCTTTTCTCTCTCCTCTTGTCCCATAACTACCTTAAGGGTTTCCCCCACTTATAATTCGAAAATCCACTGAAAAAGACGCACTCTCTCCATGTTTGTAACCGCCGCAATCATAAAATATGGAATTAAAATCTGTAATTTCGGATCCAGACTTGTTGCAATAACTTTTTTAACCCAAAAAAAGTTGTTGCAACAATTTTACTTGGACAAAAACTGCTTTTTTCTTTATTTCTTCGGGATGACTCATTCAGCATTTTTCTTAGGGATGATACCTCCATCATTTCTACAATGAAAACATAGCAACATAATGAATATATCCATACTTAAATTAATAATGAAAATATCGAAGTATTAAGCTTTTTAAATACATGATCCATGAATAAATGTGTTATAAAATCATATTTAATAGTGAAAATAACTTCTTTTCAAGAAGTTATCACGCCCTCACACTTAAGACTTTGCTAGTCCCGAGCAAAGATAATCAACAATAGTATAATTAGATGATCAACTAGGTAATATGATACAACTTCAATTGGCCCTTACCACCAATATAGATATAGTTATCACAAGAGATTTATTTGAGCAATTGAAAGATTTGTCAATCATTAAGATTTTAACAATCATAAAAGGAAGGCATTAGTTTGATTAATACTATCATTTCACTAAGATTTCAAGTGTTGTGTGTGCATTCTCAAAATTCATTACTTCTACACAAGTTATTATTATGAACTTCCATACTAATGAGGGTGAATAAGAATAAGTTGAATAATGACTTAGCCTCTATATAAGTTTTGTAGTTTGATTGAAAAGAAATAATATGGACATAAGACTTACTTAGCTAGAGCATCATAAATAAGTTTTTTTTTATAATAAGATAAAAACACCTTCCTTAATAATCTTAACGAAAGTCTAGAATATGAGGTTTAACTATCAAACATCATATATTTTTCATAAAATCATAGTTGGGATCATTCCAAGCATGTGTAGACATACTTAGGCCACATATCACTATGATATTTTTTTCTTCTTTTTTACTCATAGTTGGGATCATTCCAAGCATGTGTACACATACTTAGGCCACATATCACTATGATATTTTTTAACTCATAGTTGGGATCATTCCAAGCATATATACACATACTTAGGCCACATATCACTATGACATTTTTTCCTTTTTTAAAATTATGTTATAATAGTTTAGACACCCATAAATAGGCATTCATTTTGATACATTAAGAAGGATAATGAGCTAGTTTGTATCAAAATAAAATTACTACAAAATCAATGTCCTTAATATCTCTTACCAATCAACTACGTTACCCATGTTTTAACTTATATCATTGATTCAATTCTTGCTTAACCTTCCATCATAGAGTATAGAAGTTAATAAAAAATAGTTTGCATAGAAGTAAATTCTTTTGAAAAGAAGTATAAAGTGCATAAGTGAAATATTTAATGGAAGTTTAGAATATCAAAATAAGTTTTAGTTTTAAAATTGGAAATCTTAGGTTTGACTAATCATCAATTGCAGTTAAATAACTTGAATAACACATTCATGTGTTTAAGATCAAGGGCAATCAAAGAAGTATTGAGTCTAGTTGAATCTTCACCCAATTAGTATAGGGTGTACCCCCACACTTGATACTTTGTTAGTTTCTAGCAAAGATATCACTTAAAGTATGCATACGATATGTCATATTTGAGCAAAGGAATATTTAATCAAGCAAAAGAAAATGTGAATGTAAATACTCCCCTGGAATCAGTAATCCAAAACTTCTTCACATCTCTTCTCTTTACGTACTCAGGAGGAGAAATAAGATCAAAAATTATGCTGCTAAGTCCAAATGAAGTGTACTTGCAGTGGTGAGCTCCAACAAACAAGGAAAAATAGACAACAACAAAAATTAAACTAATTAAACTAGACTTGGAAAAAAAATGCAGGAAAAATAAGATAACAATTGGGTTTATTGTCTCCCCAGCATGACTTATTCAGGCCTTAAAAATATTCTAGATTATTGGCCTGTGAAAGATAAAGTGAACAGATAACTGCCTTAATATCCGTTGCGGTAACGAGTACCGATACGGAGATAACACAGTTACGCCCTCTTCTGAATAATAATACCTGAACTTCACAGGTAAGGGAAATAGAAAATAAGAGGAGGAGGAGGTCTGCTCCTTACTCATCTCATCAAAATATATATATATCCTTGTCTAGCAAGGTGTCATCGTCCTCAGGGACAATACATGGGGAGAAAGCAACAAGTAGAGCTGCCTCGATGAAGGAGGGATCAACCTCCTCACAAAAGAGGATACTCATTACATCAAATTGAGCTTGTTGTTCCCTATCCTCCTGATGCACCTGCGACTCATCAACTTGCATAGACTTAGATGGCGAAGGGGGTTTAGGAAATAAATTAGAAGAAATACTTAAATAATTGAAAATCAGAGGAGTGGTCCCAGTCTCACTCCCAACAGGCTCCAAAACTCGTACACTGCTGTCGACATCCAAGGCAGGGCAAGAGTATCAGAAGGTATAGGAGTCACGCAAGCAACATAGACATCGTCAACAAGTGAGGAAGTTAATACTTCCTCAACCGGTGAGATGGCCTCGTCGAACTTTTGGGACTCGACTACAATCTCTGTAACCTCGCCATGCTGGATGGCTAAAGCAGGATCATCGGAAATGAGTGTAGAACGTTTATGCAAAGGAGGAACTGCGTCAACTTCAATATCAGAGAACATGTGGATTGGTTCCTCGTGGGGTGAATCCAAAAGAGATGATGAATGCGTGTATAGAGGAGACACAACTATGTCATTGCACAAATCATCAGAAAATATAATTGGAAAATCCATAATACTCCCCCGTAGACAAGGTGGTACTACGTATGGATCATCAATGGTTGAAGGAACGTCATGTGTGCGGATAGAATCCGCAATAGCTCCGTAGACAAGGTGGATAATCAGATAGACTAATTTCAATATACGACCCCTTCTCCTCCTCCCTTTTACGTTGTAATGCAGCACACTCTTTTAATACGTGGTCGGTGCTATGACAGAACATGCATTGATCCCCACTTCTTTGCGACCTTTGAGGGATCATGCTGAAATAAGGGAACGATACTTGTTGTGGAGGTACATAATTATAAAAATTAGGCTCGTCATACTGTACAACCCGTATTCGCCGAGTGGGTCCCTCGAGCCAACTGGCGAGACCTGGGTCAGCCAGATCATTCGCCCAGGCTAAGGAAGGTGGAGAGATCCCCGGATTGATGGGGGTACGCTGCAGGCGAGAAGGAGTTCGGCGAGTGGTGCCCTAACAGACCACTCGCTCAGTAGCATGGGCATTCGCCCAGCTGAGCGGGAGCTCGGCGAGTGGTGTCCCTATGGACCACTAGCCCCCTAGTATTCAAAGGGGGAAATGACCATGATGCCCCTTGTGGGCTGCAAATAGCCCTTCAGAACAGCGGAGTTAGGCTATTTGCAGACCAATTTGGGGTGCGCTTAGTAAAATTAAAATGCGGATTCATGCTATTTGCAGACCAGCCTCGGAAAAACTATAAATAGACCCTTAAGGGCACCTTGGAGGAGAACCGATTTTAGAGAATCCTCTCCTCCAGGCTAGTTTTTGGTCGGCTGTTAGTGCCCTCCAAGGTGCCCGGTTGAGCTCTGGTTTGGGAGGGGAAGCTCTCTAAGATCTTCCGGGTGTGTGGCGGGACCTCCTCGCTTCAGCCTTGGGTCTATTCTTGTTCTCACATCCACCGTCAAGAGAGTCTAGTGAAGGAGAAATAAGCATCGGCTACACCCCCCAGTGGGTCCGAACGCAAGAGACTTGTTGCAGGTTTCAACATTTTTGGTGCGGTGAGCGTGGACCGTAGCCGGTGAAGGAAAATCCCAAGCTAGGCTCGATGACAGGAGATGAAGGGAATGGTTCTGACTCAGGCCACTCGCAGCCGCCAACGACAAGGGAGTGGCTGGAGATGTTCGAGAAATTCAAGCGAGAAGTCCTGCAGACAGTTCTCGCGGCAAGGGGCGAATGCGAGACGCCAGCTGTTCCCATCGTCCCACCCCAGCAGGTCGGCGAGAACGCTCCGGGGCAGCGGCCGGGAAAGGAGGTGCCAGCAGAAGGAAGTGCGCGAGATCTCCCGGGGCGGCAGCTGTTCAGCAGTCCGGCGAGTGCTGAGGTGTGCGAGCTGGCTCCTCGCGAGAAGACCACTCGCCGAGCAGGGAAAGGGAGCCCCTTTTGCGAGATGATCCTCTCGGCCCCGGTGCCGGAGGGGTTTCGAGGGCCGAAGATGTCCTATTATACTGGCAAGGATGACCCAGTCGTGCACCTGCAGTGGTTTGAAGACATGACCTCAATTCTTCCCATGTCGGATGCATTCCAATGCCGGCTCTTCGCAACCACCCTGAAGGAGAAGGCAAGGGACTGGTTTCACCAGCTTCCCGTAGGTTCCATCTACGCATTTGACGATCTGCGACGGAGCTTCCGGCTGCGCTTCTCGACGTCAAAAAAGAGGAAGAAGGATGCGGAGGCTCTCTTCAAGATCAGGCAGAGGGAGGGGGAGACCCTGACTCATTACGTGGACAGATTCCAGGAAGAGATACACCTTGTGCAGGAGGTGCCAGGGTTCGCCCTCAAGATGGCGTTCATTTTGGGGTTGAGAGAGGGGTTCTTCAAAATGGACCTAAAGAGAAGGGCTCCAGTCTCCTTTGAGGAGTTGATGGAGCGAGCGGCGGAAGAGATAGAAGGGGAGGCGGCCAACCCGGAGTTCTACAAGAGGTTGGCGAAGATGAGCGAGCCTGAGGTGAGGCCGCAAGAAGGACGGAGGAGGGAGGAACCCAGAGGTCAGGGGTTCGAGAGGCCACCTCGGAATTGGAGGTATCAGGAGCCCCACAACAGGCTGGGTTGGAGGCATCAGGAAGGATCAGCGAGAGGTCAGGAAGGAGGGTACCAAGGAAGGGAGGCGGGGGGAGTCATCCCGGGATGGAGGCAGGGTCCCAGACCCCCTCACCCTCCGCGGGAGCAAGCCATGGCAGTGGGCCGAGGAAGAGGAGGAAGAGGAGCCAGAGGAGGAAGAGGAAGAGCAGGAAGAGGGGGCAGGGTGGCGTTGCCCTATTGTGACTTTCATCAGGAAGAAGGTCACGCAACGGCCACCTGCCCAGAGTTCTTGGAGATGAGGGGAAGAGAGCAACCACGACAGCAGCCGATCAGGATTGAGGAGGTGTTCTCGGAAGGGGAAGAGGATAGGTGTGAATACCAGGCTGATGTAGGAGCAAGGGGGGAATCGGGGTGATTCATGGTGGGGTTGGGATAGAGGCCTCTCGCAAGAGGAGCTTCCAGGCGATGTTCCGAAGGGGCGTCGCGTCGACTTCCCAAACCCCACCCCCCTCAGAGAAGCTCACCTTCTCCTCGGAAGACATGCCAGATTATGAGGACCCGTTCTGCGACGCCCTGGTAATCCAGACGGCGATTGAAAACTTCACGGTCTCCCGGATCTTGGTGGACAACGGGAGCTCGGTGAATGTGATCTTCAAGAAGGCTTTCGACGCGATGGAGGTGGAGAAGACGAGGGTGCAGGCCTCAGATGGACCATTGTTTGGTTTCTCAGGAGAGCGGAAGGAGGTCGAGGGAGGTGTCGGCCTCCAGGTGACGTTAGGAGGGGTCCCCAGGAACTGCCGGTTCGTCATTGTGGACGCTCCGAGCAACTACAATGCTATCTTCGAACGCCCTCTCATTAGTACTTTCTGGTGCGTGCCCTCCTCGTACCACCAGTGTCTGAAGTTCCATAGCGGAGGAGTCCAGGTCCGGATCCGAGGAGATGCTAAGGTGGCGAGGCAGTGCTATGTGACTGCCGTCAACACCATCTCTTGGATGGCGGAAGCGGAGAGGATGGATGAAGAGATGGCGAGGCCGGAGGGGCCAGGAGGAGAAGCGGAGAAGAGAGGGGTAGAGGAAGAGGGCGGTGCCCGAGGGGAGAATATGGAGGTTGCTCAGGAGGAGCAGGAGGTCGAGCCGATGGAGGTCGCTCAGGAGGAGCAGGAGATCAAGCCAGTGGAGGCGGAAGGAGCCGCAGAGGAAGAGGCCCGGGAGGAGGGGCGAGAAGCAAGGGGCCAATGGGAAGAGCCAACCCGGCTCGAGGCGGTAGAAGAGGTGGTAAAGATGGAGGTCATCACCCAGGAGGGAAGGGTGAAAGGGGTGCGGGTCAGCGGGGGTCTCGGCCCGGAGGACAGGGTGAAGATGCTGGAGTGCATCCAGAAGAACGTGGATGTCTTCGCATGGAGCGCAGCTGATATGCCAGGCATTGAGGCGGACGTGGCTTGCCATCGTCTCAACCTCGAGCCAGGAGCCCGCCCCATCCGGCAGAAGAGAAGGACCTTCGCCAGCAAGCTCGAAGAACCAATCCGCGAGGAGGTGGCCAAGCTCCTCGAAGCAGGTTTTGTATCGGAGATCCAGTATCCAGGCTGGGTCTCCAATATCGTAATGGTAAAAAAGGCTGATGGCCGCTGGCGTATGTGTGTTGATTTTTCATTATTAAACAAGGCCTGCCCTAAGGATTGTTATCCTCTGCCTCGGATCGACGCGCTGGTTGACTTAGCCGTCGGTTTTTCTGTGATGAGTTTTTTGGATGCTTTTTCAGGTTATCACCAGATCAAGATGCACCCCCCGGATGTCAAAGACGTCTCGTTCATCACCAGGGAGGGATGTTACTGCTATAAGATGATGCCCTTCGGGCTGAAAAATGCAGGAGCAACCTACCAGAAGATGATGGACCGGGTATTTAGGGAGCAAAGGGGAAGGAACCTGGAGGTCTATGTGGATGACCTCATGGTGAAGAGCAAGTGCGTGAGCTCTCACATCCAGGACCTCGAGGAGACCTTCGCTACCCTACGCAAGTACAAGATGCGCTTGAACCCCATGAAATGTGTGTTCGGAGCCGGTAAGGGGAAATTCCTGGGGCACCTTCTCACCCCTTGGGGGGTAGAACCTAACCCGGACAAAGTTAAGGCCATAATGGAGTTGGGGTCGCCGCGGAACGCCAAGGAGGTCCAACGCTTGACGGGAAGGCTCGCAGGGTTGAGTAGGTTTCTCTCCTGAGCCGGGGAGAAATGCTCTCCCTTCTTCAAGACATTGCGAGGTAACCAGAAGTTCGAATGGATAAAAGAATGCGAGGAGGCCCTCCAGGCCTTGAAGAGCCAACTCACCAAGGCTCCGCTACTCCAAGGTCCCAAAGAGGGGGAGGATCTATATCTGTATCTCGGGGTCGGGGCGGAGGCCGTGAGCTTCGTCCTGGTCCGGGAGGAAGGCAAGAAGCAGCTGCCCGTCTACTACGTAAGTAGGGTCCTGAGGGAGGCGGAGCTCAGGTACCCGATTTTGGAGAAGTTGGCCTTTGCTTTGGTCGTCTCGGCGAGGAAGCTCAGGCCATACTTCCAGGCCCATTCAATTCAAGTAGTGACGGATCACCCTCTCCGCCAGATCTTCGAAGGAGTGGAGCACTCAGGAAGGCTCGCAAAGTGGTCGATAGAGCTAAGTGAATTCAACATTACCTTCGTCCCTCGATTATCCATGAAGGCGCAGGTGGTGGCTGATTTCATGGCAGATTACGTGGCCGAGATGGAAGAAGGCGGAGCCCCTCGTCATGTTCCGTGGAAGTTGCTGGTGGATGGGGCTTCGGGCAAGAATTCTCTCGGAGGAGGGGTGGTGTTGGAGAGTCCCCACGGGGTAAAGATCGAGCAGACGCTAGTGATACACTTCCCAATCACCAACAACTAGGCAGAGTATGAGGCGGTGATCGCCGGTCTGCGGCTGGCCCGGGAGCTCGGAGTCCATGACGTGGAGGTCCTTACCGACTCGATGGTAATAGCCTCTCAGATCAGGGGAGAGTTCGAGACGAGAGAGCCTGCGCTCATAAGGTACTTAGCCAAAGTGAGAGGTCTCGTAGGAACGTTCAAGACTTTCTCCATCCGTCACGTCTCTCGGGAGGAGAGTACCCCGGCGGATCGGTTGGCCAAATCCGGCCCTCGAGCCGGAGGGACCCTAACAGACCTATTCCGTCCTTCGATCGAGGAAGGGGAACTCATGGAAGTAGAGCAGCGACCCTCTTGGAAGGATCCCTTCGTAACCTTCCTCGCAACAGGGAAGTTCCCGGGGGAGGTTCCGGACCAGAGGCGCTTCCGGTATAAGTCTGCCTATTACGTGCTCCATGAAGGGGACTTGTATCGGAAGACCCTCTCGGGCCTCCTGGCCCGATGCATTTCAGAGGAGGAGGTCCCGAGGATCTTGGAAGAAGTTCACTCCGGCGAGTGCGGCAGCCACTCGGGGAGCAGGATGTTGGAGGCAAGAATAATGAGGCAGGGGTACTTTTGGCCAACCCTAAGTAAAGACGCGGCAGCCTTCGCCAAGAGGTGCCAGAGCCAGAAGTGCCAAATGTTCGCCCCGCTTCAGCTCATGCCAGCTCAGAGGCTAAAGAGTATCACGGCGCCCTGGCCATTCGCCATATGGGGGATGGACCTGGTAGGACCCTTCCCCCAGGCTAGTGGACAGAGGAGGTTTCTCCTGATCATGATTGACTACTTCTCAAAATGGTTAGAGATCAAGGCGCTGGCTAGGTCACCTCCCAGGTAATCCGCAACTTCGTATGGGGGGAAATCATTTGTCGGCATGGGCTTCCACAGGCCATAGTCACGGATAATGGTCCACAGTTCGCGAGCGAGGAATTCATCATCTTCTGTGGCCAGCTGGGGATAGACCTTAGGCTTGCATCCGTTCACCATCCCAGGAGCAACGGGCAGGTGGAGGCGGCAAACAAGGTCATCGTGAACCTGCCCAAAAAGAAGGTGGAAAATCTGAAGGGCAATTGAGTGGAACAGCTTCCATCGGTCCTGTGGGCCCTAAGAACTACCCCCAGCACCGCCACAGGAGAGACCCCTTTCAAGCTCTCTCACGGTTGCGAGGCCGTCATCCCCGTAGAGTTTGAGGTTATGACGCCACGGGTAAAGGCCGACGCAAGTGGAGAGGAAGATTGGAGAGCCGAGAACGAGGAGGAGTTGCGGCTCTCCCTCGACCTCATTGAGGAAGCTCGCGACCTAGCCGCCATTCGCCAAAAAGAGGTCAAGCGGCGGATGGCCAAGTACTTCGACAAGCACATTAGGGTCAAGCAGTTCGAGAAGGGAGATCTGGTGCTCAAGAAGGTCGACACGGCTGGGAGGTCCGCCGCGGTGGGAAAACTTAACCCCAACTGGGAAGGTCCCTATGTCGTGGAAGAGGTACTAAAGTCTGGGGGGTATTGTAAGACCCCCCCTCCCAAATCGACGGGCCGACCGGGGGATCTTATCGCACACCACCCTTTAGCACGACGCCGAAGCGACTCCGAAGGGTGAAGGCACTAGCTTCTCCAACCCTTTTCCTTGAACACTCCGAAGTCACGCCTAGGGGTGGTGTTAAGCGAAAGTCACTACACACTAACAGAGTAGGGAAGCGATGTTCCAGCGGAAGACATTATCAAAGAATGCACTTTATAGCACTTAGCGGAAGACGTAGTATTATAGCGGAAGATTAATTATCACAGAAACCACAATTTCAAAGCCTGTATGAGTAATATCGATTTCGCCGCCGCAATAAATCCTATCCATCAAGGCTTCGTTGCCATTATATATATATACCCTGAGATAGGGCACAACAAAAGGAGATGCGGCTTAATAAAACTTTATACCTGACGTAGCCTGATCCGTGGCTTCATCCACACATAGGTGCTGTCACTCATCCGCACCTGTCACCTGTGCTAAAGACAAGTTATTAGAACTACAAACAGAATCCAACTCCTACTAACACACAAACATAATATAACAAATATAAGGAAGGGGATATCTGGACTCTTATTGGGCCGAGGCGGTCTTCCCGCGACCACCGCCTACGTACTCCGTATCATCCTGCATACGGCCTCAGACCCACGTAGTTCTATAAGTTTCGCACGGGTTGCCCTCCCAGACTGTCCGTCGTGCGGGTTGCCCTAGAGTAAAACTCATAGGCCATCCGATTTTATCCCTTGTCACATTCCCGAAGGCAACATTTCATTCCCGTAGGAATTTTATCTCGAAGGCAACATTTCATTCCCGTAGGAATTATTTCTCGAAGGCAACATTTCATTCCCGTAGGAATTATTTTCTCGAAGGCAACATTTGTATTCCCGTAGGAATTATTTTCTCGAAGGCAACATTTCATTCCCGTAGGAATTATTTCTCGAAGGCAACCTTTGTATTCCCGTAGGAATTATTTTCTCGAAGGCAACATTTGTATTCCCGTAGGAATTATTTCCTCGAAGGCAACTATTTTCACAAGAGAAGAAAAGAGACGCCCTTTAAGATCAGCAATATATCCACCCGCAACCTGTAGGAGGAGAGAAGACGAACTCTATATAAGCTTAGCATATCTTCATCCGAGAAGGTAACACTATTTTAACCCGGCTAGCAATTAAATCGAGCCATCTTCATATGGCCCATAGGCTCCCGTCAATCATTTGGATGCTTGGTGTTCAAACCCAAGTCACCTATATAACATTTCCATTGGTATTGGTACCACATCAAAAGAAGAGGGAGTATTTCCACCTTTAATCAACATCAGAATTTGTGAAGGGGTAGAGAGGGAAGAAGTGTTTAGAGGATATGGGAAGGAGGTAGCAACAACAAAGCCCATCTACCAAAAGCATATCAACAACCCTCACTTCACAAGGTAGGCCCCAACATTAATTGATAGTGGCAGCAACAGGTTTTTATGACAGTAGTCCCCAATGCCAACAGCCTCAGCTAACAAGGGTAAGAGCAGCCCCAAGGCAAAACAGCCCTAGTAATCAAGGTAAAGAGCAGCTCAAGTAAAACAGCCCCAGCTAGGAGAACATGTAAAGGGCAGCCCAAAGCAAAAGAAACAAAGAGGCAGCCTCCAATAAACAAAGGACAGCAGCCCAATGTTTGAGTGTAAACATCAACCCCCAACTGATCAATATATAGCAGCCCCAAGATTAATATATAAGGGTCGAAAATTATGCTACCTAAAGCCAAATAACATCACCCAAGCAGCACAACAGCATGCAGACCATGGCAACAGGTGCAGCCCCAGCAACTCAACTCATAAGGCAGCCCCCATTAACAGCTCACAAGGCAGCCCCCTATTATCACAACAAGGAGCAGCCCCCAAACTAATAAGGAGCAGCCCCCAAACTAACAAGGAAAAGAGCAGCCCCATTTCAACAAACCTGAAGTCCAACTCAACAAGGAGCAGCCCCCAATTGCAATACAAAAAGGCAGCCCCCAAATGCAATACTAAAAGGCAGCCCCATTATCAGCAAGGAGCAGCCCCCAAATCACAAGGAGCAGCCCCCAAACTAACAAGGAAAAGAGCAGCCCCCAAACTAACAAGGAAAAGAGCAGCCCCATTTCAACAAACCTGCAGTCCAACTCAACAAGGAGCAGCACCCAAACCAACAAGGAAAAGAGCAGCCCCATTTCAACAAACCTGCAGTCCAACTCAACAAGGAGCAACCCCCAATTGCAATACAAAAAGGCAGCCCCCAAATGCAATACTAAAAGGCAGCCCCATTATCAGCAAGGAGCAGCCCCCAAATCACAAGGAGCAGCCCCCAAACCAACAAGGAAAGGAGCAGCCCCAAAATAACAAGGAAAGGAGCAGCCCCAAATCCACAAGGAAAGGAGCAGCCCCATTTCAATAAACCTGCAGTCCAACTCAACAAGGAGCAGCCCCCAAACCAACAAGGGAAGGAGCAGCCCCAAAATCACAAGGAAAGGAGCAGCCCCAAATCCACAAGGAAAGGAACAGCCCCAAAATAACAAGGAAAGGAGCAGCCCCAAAACAGATTATATAATAGGAAAGTAAAGAGCAGCCCCCATTTTTAAATCTAAAAGTTCCTAGCCGATCAAGCATAGGAGCCCCAAGATAAAATCTAGAAGCTCCTAGCTGATCAAGCATAGCAGCTCCCCCATTGACAACTCCCAAGGCTGCCCCCAATTCAATACAAAAAGGCAGCCCCCAAATGCAATACTAAAAGGCAGCCCCATTATCAGCAAGGAGCAGCCCCCAAATCACAAGGAGCAGCCCCCAAACTAACAAGAAGTGTATAAACCGCCCCCATCTAATAAAGATAAGAAACAGCCCCAAAATTTGTTAACAAAAACTAGGAGAAATCTGCCAACGTACTAGGAAAAACTGCCAGCAAAATTATCCTAAAATTTGTTAACAAAACTAGGAGGAATCTACCAACAGAACTAGGAAAACTGCTAGCAAAAGTTCTCAAAAATGGGTAGAGCAACATAATAAGATGAGGGGGGGAAGGAGGAAGGAGAAGAGGAGAGCAGAGGAAATAGTAGGAGGGAGAGATGGAGGAGAGGAGACCTTCCATGCTGCCTTCCATCGCAGCCCAATAACTCGCCAAATATCAATTAACCAAGACGAATCAACAGAGCTTGGTCAAGAGAGGAGAAGAGGTTGGAGCAGTAGGAGATCTCGAACCTTAACCTCTTGTTGTGAGGAGGAAGAACCATGAGGAAGGGGGCGGTTTCCCGCGCCGCCCGTCTTGCCGGAAACCCTCACCATGACAGAGCTTCGAGGAGGAGGAGAGGAGGGGGAGAGAAGTTCTTACCGTCCACCACTGCTTCCGCTGCAGTGGTTCGTCCCGAACCACACTACATCGATTAGCGGAGCAAGAGAAGTTTCTGTGATCACGAATAGGTCGACAAGATCGATTGCGCTCTGATCCATTTGTAAGACCCCCCCTCCCAAATCGACGGACCGACCGGGGGATCTTATCGCACACCACCCTTCAGCACGACGCCGAAGCGACTCCGAAGGGTGAAGGCACTAGCTTCTCCAACCCTTTTCCTTGAACACTCCGAAGTCACGCCTAGGGGTGGTGTTAAGCGAAAGTCACTACACACTAACAGAGTAGGGAAGCGATGTTCCAGCGGAAGACATTATCAAAGAATGCACTTTATAGCACTTAGCGGAAGACGTAGTATTATAGCGGAAGATTAATTATCACAGAAACCACAATTTCAAAGCCTGTATGAGTAATATCGATTTCGCCGCCGCAATAAATCCTATCCATCAAGGCTTCGTTGCCATTATATATATACCCTGAGATAGGGCACAACAAAAGGAGATGCGGCTTAATAAAACTTTATACCTGACGTAGCCTGATCCGTGGCTTCATCCACACATAGGTGCTGTCACTCATCCGCACCTGTCACCTGTGCTAAAGACAAGTTATTAGAACTACAAACAGAATCCAACTCCTACTAACACACAAACATAATATAACAAATATAAGGAAGGGGATATCTGGACTCTTATTGGGCCGAGGCGGTCTTCCCGCGACCACCGCCTACGTACTTCGTATCATCCTGCATACGGCCTCAGACCCACGTAGTTCTATAAGTTTCGCACGGGTTGCCCTCCCAGACCGTCCGTTATTCATAATTACTCGCTCAAACCAGTACGCAACTCAAAATAGATTATTTCGGCCACCTTTCGCAAATCTCATCGAATTTGAACGAAACGAATTCCGTTGCACTCATATTGACCATACGAGTCTAACGTAACTGACGGAAGTTGATTCAGAGCACGTATGCTTTGTATTCTAAAATCGTGTCGTCGTGATGCGCTACGATACTCAAAATAGTCATATTCTGCATAGGACCTCGGATCGAAACGAAACGAGTTCCGTTGCACTTGTATCAACTATACGAGTCTAATGCAACTGACGGAAGTCGATTCGGAGCACGTATGCTCCATATTCTAAAATTGCATCGTCGTGACGCGCTACTATACTTAAAACGGTCACTTTCACTAAATGACCTCGGATTGGAACGAAACGAATTCCAATGCAATCGTATCGACCATACGAGTTTAACGCAGCTGACAGAAGTCGATTCAGAGTACGTATGTTCAATAAACAACTTTGACGTCGTGGCGAAGCACGATGCTACCCAAAACAGTCATTTCTCTAAATGACTACCTCTATGTGGTGAAGGTCGGGTCGTGATTGCCTGATGACCCGGCCTAGATTCCTCCAAGGGTTCAACTGAACCGGCTAGACCCCTTTTTCGAAGTCGGGATGTTACAGGTATCGCCTTCAGAATGTGGAGGGACAACCTCTCAGCCACACATGGAGTGGCGACGACCTCAAACACTTCTATCCCTAGCAGTATGTAATAACAGTATTCTTGAATAAAAATATTTTATTTAAACTATGTGTATGAGAGTGATGTTGCAGCTTGTAGGGAAGACTTTGAAAGCTCCAAAAATGGCCCCGAGCAGACCCGCTGTCCAGGCTCTCATCTAGCTGGCAGGTCCGAAGGCTCACTCGGTGGCAGGTTCCAAGGTGTTGAGAAAAGGGCCCCGAGCAGACCCGCTGTCCAGGCTCTCATCCAGCTGGCAGGTCCGAAGGCTCACTCGGTGGCAGGTTCTAAGGTGATGAAGAAAAGGGCCCCGAGCAGACCCGATGTCCAGGCTCTCATCCAGCTGGCAGGTCCGAAGGCTCACTCGGTGGCAGGTTCCAAGGTGTTGAGAAAGTGGCCCCGAGCAGACCCGCTGTCTAGGCTCTCATCTAGCTGGCAGGTTCGAAGGCTCACTCGGTGGCAGGTTCCAAGGTGTTGAGAAAGTGGCCCCGAGCAGACCCGCTGTCCAGGCTCTCATCTAGCTGGCAGGTCCGAAGGCTCACTCGGTGGCAGGTTCCAAGGTGTTGAGAAAAGGGCCCCGAGCAGACCCGCTGTCCAGGCTCTCATCCAGCTGGCAGGTCCGAAGGCTCACTCGGTGGCAGGTTCCAAGGTGGTGAGAAAGTGGCCCCGAGCAGACCCGCTGTCCAGGCTCTCATCTAGCTGGCAGGTCCGAAGGCTCACTCGGTGGCAGGTTCTAAGGTGTTGAGAAAGTGGCCCCGAGCAGACCCGCTGTCCAGGCTCTCATCTAGCTGGCAGGTCCGAAGGCTCACTCGGTGGCAGGTTCCAAGGTGTTGAGAAAAGGGCCCCGAGCAGACCCGCTGTCCAGGCTCTCATCCAGCTGGCAGGTCCGAAGGCTCACTCGGTGGCAGGTTCCAAGGTGGTGAGAAAGTGGCCCCGAGCAGACCCGCTGTCCAGGCTCTCATCTAGCTGGCAGGTCCGAAGGCTCACTCGGTGGCTGGTTCTAAGGTGATGAAGAAAAGGGCCCCGAGCAGACCCGCTGTCCAGGCTCTCATCTAGCTGGCAGGTCTGAAGGCTCACTCAGTGGCTGATTCTAAATCCTCAGAGGTTGGCTTCAAGAGCACTCGCATAGACCACGCGCCGGTGGGGTGATCTCGCCTCTCCTTCATAACTACCCAAGCGAAACCACGGAATGGGTGAATGGTCCAAGGGTGCGAGTGGAACAGGTAGCAAGAAATCTAGAACGGCGATGCACTCGGTCGTCTCCAAGCATTCGGCGAGTGACCGGGACAGCTACATTACGACCTAGTGTCCTAGCGAGCCTAACGGGATATAGCGACGAATGGAAAAAATAAGATAGCATAAAAATTGAAATAACACAAAAAGTGAGCACAGAAATTGTAATCTATATATATACATCCTTCAAGGGCACTCGCCCAGTTCACAATTACATTCAGAATAAAAAGAAAGTGAAAATATATCTCATTTGTCGGCAGACTCCTCGCCTGGAGATCCTTCGCTCTCGCCAGAATCTGGGAGGAGGGCGTCTTCCCGCGGCTCGCCGTTATCATTCTCCGGGAAGGGGATTGGGATGTAGAGCTCAGGAACAACTTGACGGGCGGTGAGGCATTCGGCCTCCGCCTTCAGATATCCAGCCCGCCGCAGCACCTGCAGCGCATGCTTAACGGCGCTTTGCACATTCTCCTGCATCAGTTGCTCCAGCTCGTGATGAGGGTAAAAGTGCCCCCCACTTCCCGGGGCAAGTGCCGACGCGCGGGCTTCTCGCAACCGTTGGACTTCGGCTTTGGCCAGGCGGACTTCTTCTTCGAGGCCGACCACCCGCGCGCGAAGCATCTCGGCGCCTATGGTGTCCTGAAGGGATAGAGTAAACATGGTAAGATGGAAGTGCAGAAAAAAGGTAACGAGTATTCGCGGGAGGAGATTTACCTCTCTGACGGGACGGTTGGCGAGAAGGGCTTCCGCAGCCGCCAACTTCGTCTTAAGTTCCAGCACCTCGGCCGAGAGAAGGGCCCTGGTCCACTCGACCTCGGCCAGACTCCGCCCCAGACTGATGCTCCGGCGCGAAGACATGTGCGCGAGCTCAAGGGCCCGCAGCATGGCTCGGGCGGTCTCTTGGCCGAGAACTTGCGTCTTCTCTGCGTCGAAGACCTCGGCGTCCTCCCGACCGTAAAGGGCATATGCCATGGCATAGGCCTCGCCACTGGCGGTGTTGGTCTCTACCCAGGACGGGTGGAGGGTGGAAAGCGAAACCCTGTTTGAGTTCCGGTCCCACTTCACCAAGGGAGCCCCGGAAGGATCCACATACCTCTCATCGTTCGGGAAGTTCCGGTGGTCCCTGGGCAACGGAGGCGGCGGCAGCGACGATCTCGCCGGGACCACCGTCCCATCTGGCACACCCGACCCCAAGGTTGGGGCCGGCACTTCGGTCCCCAGGGTTTGGGCTGGGACCTCCGTCCCTAGGGTTGGGGTTGGAGCATTCGCTCCAGAGGTCTCGCCCACAACCCCCTTCCCTTTGATGGAAGGAGGGCATCGCGACTTGCTGGGGGGAGAGGAAGGAGTCGCCGCGGGTTTTCTCTTTCGGCTGCTGGGCTTGGAGGAGGAAGGCCCCTCCCGGCAGGCATCCGCGGCAGCTTGCGCGAGAGGCACGCAGAATCCAGGAGGTCGCGGCGGATAAAGGGGAAGGTTTCGCACACCTACATAATATTGCGAGTGGTTTTAGCGAATGGAGTAAGAAGCACAACTGAAATGAATTAAGAAAGTCTCGAAATCTTACCCTCACCCTGCGGGATGAACGGGAGCGTGTTGACATTTCGCCGGAGATAGACAAGGTCCATCCCGTACTCCAGAATGTATTGATGGAGTTTGGCCTCGTGCCCCCTAGGGTCGGGGGGCGGAAGGTTGACTCCTCCTCCTGCACCGGGGCGAGAAGGGTGTTACCTAGGCTCCCGCTAACGAAGAGGAAGCGCCGAACCCAGTCGTGGTTCTTGTTCGGGAGCCCGTAGTGCTTGAGTGGGTTTAGACCTGAGAAGAAGGAGATGCCGTTGGTGCAGCGGAAGGTGTAGAGCTTGTGGAAGACGGGCAGCGAGAACTCGACCCCCTCTTCTCGCAGGTAGCTCGCGTACCCGACCAGCATGGCGATGGAGTTGGGGTTGAGCTGGCCGGGTACGACTCCGTAATACCGGAAGGTCTGGCGGAGTTCCGGCCAGATGGGAAGGCGAAACCCCACCTCGAAGTGCTCTAGCGGGATCGCGAGAGCACATGGCGAGATGGTGTTTATGCGGTCCTCTGGCCCGGGCCTCCGCGCTTGAAATCCCGGCGGAACGTAGTCCGTGACTGCAGTCAGGTAGGCCTCTTCGGAGAGGTCACATGAATCAAAAACGTGGTTGACGAATGCGTTGGCGCACTTGCCCCTTCCCTCAGCGTCACCACCCATTTCGCGAATGCAGAAGAAGGCGGGAGCAACGGAGTAGAGAGAAGCGCGAGTGCTAGCGCGAAGAGGGAGAGGGAGCGGATGACTAGGTATTTAATACGGTAGTTGAGAGGCCCATTTATAGGAGAACCAAACGGCGATTGGGCTCTCGAGGCAACGGGTGTGCGGATAACAGTCCGCGGCAGCCCGACGCCTCGGAACCCGGGCCGATGTCTCTCGCCCATTAATGGCGAATGCCCTGTGGCTATTCGCTCGACGGCTACGCGAAAGAGCTAAACAAGCACTCGGCAATAACATATCATTCGGCAACACACAGGCAAGTTATGAGAAAAACAAATTGCGAGAAGCAGAGCATTCGCAAAGCGTAAAGTAAAATTATTACAGACAAATATCGAAGTTCAACATTCGCGGTACAGAAAACAAAAGAAATAACAGGAGGGGCGAACATCGAGTAGATCAGAACTCCTCCCAGACCCACCGACCCCGCCTTCGCGACCCAGTGTCCAGGGGCATTCGCGGACGGTAGTACGCGAGCATATTGGTGATCTCATGGGAAGCCAGTTGGAGTTGGTCCCGAGCTCGCGCGGCGTGTCTTCCGGGAGATAGCTCCCCTCCTTCACCCCCCAGGCGCTCCACCGTCGCGAGAAGGCGCGAGTAGTCCCGTCGAAGGTCCTTTAACTCACGCGTGACTCCCAGCCGCACGTCATCCACCTGCTGGCGACGTTCCGCTGGATGTGGATGAGCTTCCCCAAGACCTCCGTGATCCGCTCCTTCAGGGTCGCGTGATCTGAGGAATCGCCCAGGAAATCAGCGAGATCCCCAGGGGAGGGGAGAGGCGAGAGCATCCCCTCTTCCCCCTCGTAGTAGGAATCAAGGGGGAGGCTTCCCGATAGCCTGCGAAATCACGACTAGGTCAGTTGCGGTAAAACAAGCGAGTGTGATAGGGGGAGGTGAGTAAACTGACCTGGAACGGGCTCCCTATGGCCTGAAGGGCGAGACGAATGGGGGTGCACCCCAGACAAGCCTGCGGAAGGTGGTAGAACCTTCCCTTTCCCGGGGCGGAAAAGCGGAGGAGGTGGAGCCGGAGCATTCGTACGGTCATCAGCACGGAGGTGCTGACCCAGTTCCCGCTCAGGGGAAACCCTCGGTTCATTCGCGGTAACAGAGGGGTTCTGCTGGACAGGGGAACTTTGAGGAATGGAGTCCCGCAGCGGGACGTCAGGGTTAAGGGCTGCGAGAAGGTAAGGGTCAGTAACAAGCAACACGAAAGGAAAATCGAGAGGGTTCACAACTTACTGGATTGAAGTATGGTCTCGCCCGGAGGGGGTGGAGGAGCAAGGTCCAGATCTGGAGGAGCAAGCTCCGGATCTGGAGGAGGCCTCTCGTCCGCGGGAGGTGGCGCCGCGGCACTGTTCAGAACGGCCCCGTGACCGTCCTCAGGCACCGAAATCTCCTGCGAATGGTCAGAGCGATTGAAGAATAAGGAGGCAGAAGCTAAACACAAAAACAGGAGGAATCCTCATACCTGAGTCCTGGGGTCTGGAGGAATACTCGTCGGAGACTCCGAGGCCGTCTCGCCCTTTTGGGGATTCATACGAATCGCCTTGGCTCGCCGCGAGACGTATGGGGCGCTCGAGTCTCTCTTGGATGTCAGCCAGGGGGCAAACCTGGTAGTTTTGGGGGCGGTTGCAGTCTGGGCCGCGGCCAGGCGCTCGATCATTTCTTGCGAAAGGGGTCTCGTGGAAGGCTTGTGGAAAGACATTGGAAGTGGCGAAAGGTCTAGGGAGAGAAAACTCCGGGCCGAGATATAAAAATGGTCCAGGAAAGTCTAACATGAAGAGATATATATAGGATGACGGTGGGACCCACGACATCTTATGAGGCCCAGTCAGCAAGCACTCACCGAATACCGGGTTGGACTGTTCTTTCCGAGCGTAGGAACCGCTCGCAAAGAGCGGGGATTGTGTACAACCCGTATTCGTCGAGTGGGTCCCTCGAGCCAACTGGCGAGACCTGGGTCAGCCAGATCATTCGCCCAGGCTAAGGAAGGTGGAGAGATCCCCGGATTGATGGGGGTACGCTGCAGGCGAGAAGGAGTTCGGCGAGTGGTGCCCTAACAGACCACTCGCTCAGTAGCATGGGCATTCGCCCAGCTGAGCGGGAGCTCGACGAGTGGTGTCCCTATGGACCACTAGCCCCCTAGTATTCAAAGGGGGAAATGACCATGATGCCCCTTGTGGGCTGCAAATAGCCCTTCAGAACAGCGGAGTTAGGCTATTTGCAGACCAATTTGGGGTGCGCTTAGTAAATTTAAAAGGCGGATTCATGCTATTTGCAGACCAGCCTCGGAAAAACTATAAATAGACCCTTAAGGGCACCTTGGAGGAGAACTGATTTTAGAGAATCCTCTCCTCCAGGCTAGTTTTTGGTCGGCTGTTAGTGCCCCCCAAGGTGCCCGGTTGAGCTCTGGTTTGGGAGGGGAAGCTCTCTAAGATCTTCCGGGTGTGTGGCGGGACCTCCTCGCTTCAGCCTTGGGTCTATTCTTGTTCTCACATCCACCGTCAAGAGAGTCTAGTGAGGGAGAAATAAGCATCGGCTACACCCCCCCAGTGGGTCCGAACGCAAGAGACTTGTTGCAGGTTTCAACACATATGATATATCATATGATAATGATGCTCCATAAGGTGAGTCATATGACGTATAACCATGGTCTCCTATATAACATTCATTACTATTATGAGTATAAGACCCGCACCATCAACATCGAGAGTAAGAAAACATGATGCTGCAGGGGTGGATTCACAAATTGAAATTATGCATAAACTAATAGTACAAATACAAACCACTATGGAGGCCCACTTAGAAAATTTAAAATAACCAAGAAAAGAAAATTAAAAAAGAAAACAACTTCACAATTAATTTCTTAAATAGAAAAACAAAAACTTGAGATCTAAATACTCAGGGTTTATTAATATTGCAAGAAAATATTAAATTAGTTTACACTTCCCCGGCAACGGTGCCAAAAACTTGATACATGAAAAGTATATATATACGCAAGTGCACGTGTCGGTTCAAGTAATAAAGTGTAAGTAAAGATCGTTCCCACGAGGAAGTGTTAAATCTAACGCTCGCAATTACTAGATTAACATTTTCATTAAATTCAAGTTGATTGATTAAGGTAATTTTTGTTGAAAACTAATAAAATTACAACAAATTAGAACTAATAATACTTAAAAATACTTTTGAGCAATTTGGATAAATAGTCTTGTACACTGCTTTCCTTTGCTCTTTGTGATATGTTCTTAGAGTGACTCTTTTATGAATGATTAATCATCTATCTTACAACGATTTAAAAATGGACTACGTTATCTCTCGATATCCGAAATCCGTTTATTCCTATTTTCCTTGTTATCTCTAACTTAGGTAAAAATCAATGTTGTTACCAAGAAGACAAAATCTCTTTCTCCCTTCTACGAAATATTGAAATTATGATAAACTTACGTTACTCCTCTCTCGAATCTCGCAACGTAGTATAAAGACGGAAATTTTGGTGAAATACTTACGCAACTCCTCTCTCGAATCTCGCCGCGCAGAATAAAACATTCATCTAGCCTGACTCCTCTCTCGAATCTTGTCAAGCAAATTTAAAGATGAAAACTTAACCCAAAATTTCCAAGAACAACTTCATAAATTCAATAAAGATAAAATCTCAAACATTCATAATAAAAATTAAGGTTCAAACATCACAATAAAGCAAAGTACTCGCAACATACAAGACTTAGAAAAATTAGTTCATAATGGAAAAAGGAGAACACGCAATTGTAAAGATTTTACTAGACATGATTAAGGAGAAAAGGAAAGATGTAAGAATTTCTTCCCCAAAATGCTGTAGGAAAATCCACCTTCTTCTTCCCCTTGGCCGAAAATCTGTCTTCTCCCCCTAGCGTGAACAGCAAAAAAAATGCCCGGAATAAATTCTGTCCAGAAATTCCTCTTTTGCGTGAAAGATAACTCCCCACGTTTTCTCTCTCCTCTTGTCCTATAACTACCTTAAGTGTTTCCCCCACTTATAATTCAAAAATCCACTGAAAAAAACGCACTCTCTCCATATTTGTAACCGCCGCAATCATAAAATGCAGAATTAAAATCTGTAATTTCAGATCCAGACTTGTTGCAACAACTATTTTAACCCCAAAAAAATTGTTGCAACAATTTTACTTGGACAGAAAAACTGTTTTTTTTCTTCATTTCTTCGGGATGGCTCCTTCAGCATTTTTCTTAGGAATGATACCTCCATCATTTCTACAATGAAAACATAGCAACATAATGAATATATCTGTTGGTGCCAAAAATGGTACCTCCAAAATTCACACTAAAAGGGACGGGAGAAAACTGCGAAGTGCAGGTTACTAAGACAGAAGATGCTGGAAAAAAGAGAAGGCGATCGTAAAATGGCGATCACGAAAAAAATGAGACCGCTTACACAGGTTGTAAGCTGGAGCCTCCGAATCAAGTCCTCTTTCTGGTACCCCTACCCCTCTATTTATAGACGAGGGGCTGCCCAAACGGGCAGAATGGTAAACTACGGGCTGCCCGGGATACAGGAGAGCCGGGCAGGGAGAGGGGGTGCAAATAACAAAGATAAGGAAAAATGATCAGACCGCTTAAACTGGCGGTCTCCACTGTCCTGACCGCCTGGTATTTAGAAAATCCTGGTTGAGAAGATAGCTGGCGGTCTGGGCGATCACACAAACTGAGACCGCTGCAACTGAAGAAATTGGCCAGTAAGAGGAGGTCGCGGGCTTTCTGGGCAAACAATATCCATACTTAAATTAATAATAGAAATATCGAAGTATTAAGCTTTTTAAATACATGATCCATGAATAAATGTGTTATAAAATCATATTTAATAGTGAATATCAACTACCCTCCCCTCTTTAAGGTTTTTTCTTGGTGTGTCTCGGTGTGCTTCACCACAAGCCAATTCCCCCTTTTATAGGACCAAAAAGCAATTAAAATAAGGATGACATGAAACACATGGCTACCATAAGTGATTAGGTGGGGTAATTATGTGAGATTGTTAGGTTGGGTGATTAAAACACATGGTTTGAAATTTAAAACTAGTTTAACAATCACCAACGTTGTTTTAATTTCACACTATGTTTTGCACAAAGCATCACCTGCACGAATCATTGTTTGCACCAAGCAACTATGCGAAGCACCAAACTGCATTGAGCATCTGCACAAAACACCAACTCTCTGACCGAGGCATCAGCCGGCCTACTCTAGTCGATTCCATCCTGCACCGTCTCAACCTGCAGGGAAAGTCAACGCAACCAAATCGCAAAAATTGACTCATTGAACCTGAGTCCCAGGAAGGTGATCCATTGCACTACGACGACTGTCAACCCTATTGCTAGCATAAATTATGGGTCCACCACCTCGCACTGTGATGCTCATCAATCGATACAGCTTACCGTGATGTACAACTTGCATGAGCACGGTGTGCACTCGCATCACCATCAAAACTCCATGCATGGTCGCCCAGCTGCAGCCCTTCGAGTCCAATCTGTCCAATCACACCAAATTCTTGCACAACTTGGGCGCCAAATGCACCCTCTCAAACACGTGTATCGCTCCATCATGTGTATGCAAGCCCACCGTCCATATCCCCGTGATCTTGCATCTCAAGTCCTCGCCTAGAATGATCGGCCCGACTGTCACCTCTAAGGAACTGAAGATCGATGCATCTGAGCAAGCGTGTTGTGATGCACCAGAATCAAGCATCCAGCTGCAGAGTCCCCCAAACTCTCAGTGATCTAATTAAGTCGTCATCTCCTGTCAAGTCCAGTGTCATCATTCCTGCATCATGGACGTCCCCTGAAGTACCATAATTCCATGCACGTTGCGGACAATGTCTCCTAATGTGATCAACTTGTCTGCAATGGAAATACGTCACTGCCTTCTTCGAAGCCGACTGAGCCTGTGCACCACTCGATCCTTTGTCGAAATGCCTATCGTGTCCATGTGTTACCAAGATCTTGTCACCCCTAGGAGTGAGGTCCTTCAACATCTAACTCAACAACAACGCCGACGTGACTTCTTCCAGCCCCACCGTATCTTTCTCATACAAGAGCATAGTCACATATGCTTGTAGGATGTCGGGAGCGAGATAAGAAGCAAGTGGGTCTTGTCTTCTTTTTCTATCTTCGAGTCAACCACATGCAATTGACTTAGAAGAATGTTGAACACCTTGAAGTGTTCCTTCATGTTGTCATCTTCCTACATCTTCAACATAGAGTCGCTACTTCAGCAACAATCTTCTCATCACAGATTTTGCAGATACAACCCCTCTAGCTTCTCCCAAAGCCTGATTGTCGTCTCTTCAACCTCGATGTTGAAGAGCACATGTTCATCGACACATGTCCTGATTGTGCTTGTGGATTTTTAATCAAGCAGGTCCTTCCAGTCCTCATCCATTACTGTTACGGGCATTTTGTCGCGCCCCCGCAAGACTCGAATCAAGCCATACTGAACCAACATATCCTTAATTAACTCGAATCTTCCATAAGCTAAAGTTTCTGCCACCGTCGAACTTCTCCAATGAAAATCTCTTCAAAATTGTGTTCTTCCCTGTCATGACGTTCACCATGCAGTCAGACCATTTCCCTGAATGTCCAGTCACCGGTCCCCTACCCAACCTCCCTTCTGATACCACTTATTTGGATTCGTATAATCCCCAGGACAGTCACGATAATCCAGAGAAATATCAACACACGATAATAAATAAAAAACTACAAATATGAAAAACGAAAATACCAATATGTTATGAGTACTATGCAGGTGAGACAGATTAGCTTGATCCGCGGGAGGACAAATGATCGTGGACTGCAATCATTTGAAAGACGCACAAGATTTATACCAGAACGAATATTCGTCGTCGTCAGACGAACAACCATCACCACCATTGAGAAGAGATCCAAGTCTGGACTTGGCCTTTGCGCGAACATGCAACCTGCCAACGTCACCATTTATGCACAACCACCACCGCATATGATCATGCAACCATCGAGCACCTCGCATTTTGTCGCAACCCGTGAATCTTATGCATTTCCGCTACCCGCACACTTTAAGTTCTCTGATGCCGATGCAGTCCACAATCGCATGTTGATGCCTGCCGATGTCTACCACGGCTTTCTTCATCGTGCACTACCACTCCCCTCTTTAAGGTTTTTCATTAGTGTGTCTTGGTGTGTTTCACCACAAGCCAAGTCCCCCTTTTATAGGGCCAAAAAGTGAATAAATAAAGAGGGCATAAAACACATGGGTTACCATTGGTGATTAGGTGGGGTATGTAATTGGGTGGGATGGTTAGGTGGAGTGATTAAAAAAACATTGTTTGAAATTTAAAACAATATTTGTGTGTGTTTGTGTGTGTGTGTGTGTCTCTCTCTCTCTATGTGTTTGTGTGTGTGTGTCTCTCTCTCCTGAGGTGGTGTTCATTCATCAATGAAGAATGTGTACTACCAAAATTACATAGATGAGAGTTAGAGAGATAGAGAGAGTTAGGCTCTGTTTGGTTGGGCTGTTGCTGATGGAAAGCTGCTGATGGAAAGCTGCTGATAGGGAAAGTGCTGATTCTGGAAAACAGAGTTTTGCTAAAAATCTATTTGGATGAAAAGTTGCTGATTCTGGAAAATGGACACATACATCATCTCTACCCCTATGCCGACGAAATCAAAACACATATACATACAACCAACACATAAAAAAACACCACAACACACACACACAAACCACAACATACACACACATACCAACACACCACAACATACACACACGTATAGTACCAACATACACGCAGTGGAACCAAAGATCTGAGGTTTGGAAAAAGTCAGGAAACACAAAACATCAAGTATAAAGAACAAGAATGTAGGAAAAATTGAACAAGTACTCTGTCAAAAAATAAAATATGGAAGAATACTACTCCTCCAAGACCCTATGAATGTAGGAAAAAGAACAAGAATGTATGAAAAATTGAGCAAGACTACTCAGGTTTGAACTCGGCCTAGAATAATCTGAGGTTTGCAATCGGGGGAGGAAGAAACGAGAGGAGAAAGAGCTATACTTGCAGTCGGCGGCGAACTGTAGAGAACAAAGGTCGAGGCTCAACGGCGAACGACGAACCTGGGTCGGCGGAGGAAGAGACGGGGAGAACGAAGGTCGAGGCTCCTCCGGCAGATCTGGAAGGAAGGCCCAAGTCGGCGGAGACCAGAAGATCGGTATCGGGAAGCTCTCTGCGCGCAGAAATCGCTAGGGCTAGAGGAGAAATCGCGACCCGCGGCTTGCTTATGCAGCCAGACGTGATTTGAACCTGCGGTCCACGTGAAGAAGGAAACAACGGATATAATTAAACCGAGTTTTGAAAATAAGCCGCGCCAAACGCAGATGATGCTAAGAATTCTGGTGCGTTTCAACCGCACAGCACCCTAAAAGCCGCGCCAAACGCCACCTTAGACATAAATAAGGAGAGAGCGCAGTGCGGGAGAGAGAGAAGCTTACCAAGAGGGATGACGCCTTTTATGTCAGAGGAGAAAGGAGATGACATCGAGACAGAGTTGAGTGATTGAAGAGCAAACATGAAAAAAACAAGAAAATTTAAATTTGAAATTTGAAATGCACCGAGAGGGGATTTTTCTTTGCGTCCGGGTCCCGAACCTAGGTCCCGGACTAACAGAAAACCAACATGCAGTTGGACCCACATGAAATTGATATGCGCACACCAAACAGTGCACACTGGGCCCGCTGCTTGCAGTTTTTAGTGTACTTCTATTGGTCCCGGACGCCAGAATTGCTCCTGAGCGGGAGAGAGAAAGGTTAGGCATGAAATAGTTTGAGCAGGCGTTGTGGCGACGGAAATAAGGGGGTGCATTTTTCATACTTTTAAAGCTCATCCACAAGGCACGCGACATGGAAAGCAGGGGAGTGAGAATTTTTGTGAGGACCCATGGATGTGGAGCTGATGTGTGCGCATGCGAGTTTCTACCTTAGGAGCTTAATATAGAAATGCAATAAATTTATATACGTATGCACGAGTGATAGTGCATGAATGCTCTCATGTGGTTGTGACTATATCATCGATTGCTAGCTTTCCACATAAGCAATGTGAGCGAAAGTACTATCACTATATATCAAACATTGTATGCCAAGGAGATATCAAGTGAAGTAGCAGTATTGTCGTCCTCTCACACTGCATGCAAGAGTGCGAAACTCATGTTCATATGCGCATAAACTATAGTTATTGGATAATATACACATAAACTATAGTTATTGGATAATATACACATAAACTATAGTTGTTGGATAATATACACATAAACTATATATAGTTATTGGATAATATACACATAAACTATAGTTGTTGGATAATATACACATAAACTATAGTTATTGGATAATATACACATAAACTATAGTTATTGGATAATATACACATAAACTATAGTTATTGGAGTATTTGTCCCGGCCGCATCTTCCCAGTGGATCACATTTTCCTCTCATATGCTGTACTCCACGAATACGATCTTAAGATCGGCCGAATTTTTTTTGCCTTGTCCAATTAGAAAAAAACGTTTATTATCACCAGAGTTTTATTTATTTAATATTATAATGTTCTTGGGCTGAATCAAATTAATTTCTTTTAAATTGTGTAATAGTTAATTATAAGAATAAATTTCTATTTCAAAATTATTAGTTTTTTTTCTTAAATATTAGAGAAATGATGTGATTAAAATGGGTTTATATAGTTATATCTTGCAAATAAGTAAATTTAGAAATGATTAAAGGCTTAGTTTGGCTCGGCTTATTTGCTCCGGTGAGTTTGGACAAAAACGTCATTGACATAAAATACATGTTTGGCATGACAAATGTTACTTCCGTTACCAAGAAAAGAAACTAGCTTTAAGCATAAAATGTTTGATATGACAATGACGTTTTTGTCCAAACTCACCGGAGCAAATAAGCCGAGCCAAACGAATAATAAAAGGTCTCTTTGTTTGGGTGTTTTTTGCTCCATCTCTCTTGGGAGGAAAACACCACGATTTTATAAACTCTCATTCTCACCGTCATCACTAAAAAATTATATTTTGGTCTTTTTTTTTTAACTCTTATTCACAATTTTTTGAGACCCTTAATTAGTTGTTTTTAATTTTATCCAAGAATTAATTAATTCTCACATTAATTTATTTTCCTCAAACCTTATATGATTTCATTATCACAATCATCATTCTCTTGTAAGATTTCGGGACGTGTTCATAAAACAAACTATTATTAGTAATTGTGATATTTTCATTTTACTCATAAATCATCTCTAATTTACGCTTTGTTTGGCACGGCTTTTTTGCTCCGATAGGTTTAGACAACTCCACCACAGAGAAAGAATACATGTTTGGCAAGACAATGGTTACGGCCACCAAGAAAAGAAAACTAGTGGTGAACATTAAAGTAGATGAAGTTCCTTCTGTAAGGTCGGGCATTCACCGACACAGTTCATAACCACCGCGTTCACGACTGTCACCGCCGTGCCAAACGGAGCATTAGTTATTAAACGAAATAATGGTTTATATGTCACTGAAATCACGTGTTTTATTTTGCGGAAACATAAGATTTACATGGTATCTTGAAATATTTGAAGTCCATGAAAATAACATTCATTTATGGAGAAATATAATTAGACCCAACAAATATTGGACGTAGAGTTTATTAGATGCTCGTGTTTACGACCGCCGCTAATCACTCGTTTTTAGGGCTTTATTATCAGATATTTGGATTAAATCACAATTCTTACCGGTATCGTTAAAAACAACTATTTAAAAAAAAAAATCATTTTGAAGAAAAAAATGGGAGGTGTCCAAAACAGTGATAGTAAAGATCTAAAACTAAAGCTGATATTACAAAAAAACTTTAATTAGCAAGAAGTTAAATCACTTACTAATTAGCTAGATTTCTTACTAATTTAATAAATATATATAAACAATAATTATACATTGCTGCGGTGGGACCCTTCCCTAGACCCTCGCTGCGTGGGGATGCTTTGTGCACCGGGCTATCATTTATATATATAAACAATAATTATATTTTACGAGATGGAGATAGAAAGGGGAATACTTTTTTTTTGTTTTTTTAGAAATAGAGATAAATTTTATAGCAAGTAAATAATTTTTTCCCTTCGTAAATATTTTAGAACAAAAAAATCGTTGCTATTCTAGCAACAAATATTTTGCAAAAAAAATTTGTTGTTATGTTTGCAACAAAAAAAATTTCTTGTTATTTTCGTTGGTAAAGTAAAAATTCATTTATCTAAGTAAAATTGTTACTAATTAGCAAGGAATTATGTATCCTCACTAATTTTTCTTGGCAAATGAGATTTTTCTTGTAGTGTGAGTATATTATTAAAAGCTCGAAAGTCGCTCAAAAATCGCTCAGATATTGTAGTTGATCGGAATTAGTTACAATTGATTCGAGTCAATTTGAATTGATTCAATTGTACTCAAATCCTATTTCAAGTCAATTTAGAGCATGCTCGAATCTCTCGAAATATGATTGAAATCGGCTCCATCGAATTGATTAAAATATTATGTATTTGTTAATATATTATTATTTAAAAATTTAAAAAACACTAAAGTTTAAACCTAAATTAAAGACTCCGAGTCTGCCAACTCAATTTAATTTCGAGCCGACTCGGGATAAAGAGAAAAAATGCTCAATTTCACGCCGATTCGATTAGTTGAGCTGACTCGACTCAAAAATATTTCGCTTTTGAATCGATTTCGAACCGATTTCGACTTGAAAATTTTGATTTCAAACCGAGCCCAAATCGCTCAAACTCGACTCAAAATCAACTCTGCCTAAAACACATCTTTATATAGGTCCTTAAAATGTGAGCATCGGACATACCTCTACATTCAATGTTCGTGATACTAATTTTCTTATTTGTGAGATGAAAGGATGGTGATTTAGGGTCCGTTCGGCGTGACATTTTTGCTCCGATGAGTTTAGTCAGAAATGCCACTGATTAAAATATGTGTTTGACATGACGATGATTATGACCTTCACCAAGAAAAAAACTAATTTGAACATAAAAGTGGATAGAGTTCCTTAAATGATCAGACGTTCACGAACGACGACTCATGACCACCACGTTTCTGATCACCACCGTCGTGCCAAATGGACCCTTAGAACGGGCCGCATCATTCTGATATTTAGTTCCCTCTCTTACCCTAACTCCATAACATGAGTTTTATAAACAACTTTAATGTTTGTAGGTCTTCCAAAAATAGTTCTAAACAAAAAAACACAAGCAAGTTTAATCCTAAGAGCACAAATATATAACTAACATTGTGAATGAATATTATATATATTTATAATAATTAGATGTATTTTTCATAACCAAATGATAAATAGATAATAATTTAACTGAAAAAAATCAAGAAAGGAATATATCAAACTTGAATAATACCAAATAAATCTTTTCTTAAGATCTAATATATACTTGTTATTTTAAAAAAATAAAAAGAAAATTAAATGCCAAGTCAAAGACTCCACTTCTTTCGCTTCAAAGACTTAAATTTTATGAAATATTAAAGTTTTAATTATAACATTTATGGTCCGTTTGGCATGACGGTGGCGATCATGAATGTGATACCGGAAAATGAAGTAAGAAAAGCATCACTAAGAACGAAGGCGCGGAGCGGTCATACTATTTCAGCCTTCTTGAAAAAAAAAAATTCCTATCTGATACCATGATAGAATTAGCCTAACTCATCCGGAAAACCGGCTTAGCAGGCGAGGGTTGCTGAACCATATAAACGGATCAGAGAGGAGAGGATTGGCAGTGTGGGACTCTTATTAACATCCCCCCTCGCCCATAGCATGGGCTGACCGGACGGAACCGGGATTCATAGCTCATGGGCGGACCGGACGGAACCGGACGGAAAGACGGACAGAACCTCGCTCTGATACCATGTTAACTTGAGAGAAATCAAGTAATTGCATTGAATTAATAAAGGAGGACCCTTGGGGTCAATGGGTCATACATATAGAGAAGGAGGGGAGTCTGAAAACACCACAGGCGGTGTGAGACTAAACTGAATGTACAAAAGAATATTAAAATACATTTAATATTAACACCTACCACCTACTTACTTTCGGGGTAAGCATTAAGTATGCCGATAGAAGACGATCAGACGCCTTTTGTACCAGAGGACCCGTTTCCCCGGTTAGGAAGGGCATAAAATGCATGACCACGACGTTCACGACCGCCACCACAACGCCAAACAAAGTCTAAATTTGAAAATAAAAATGGATGAAATTCCTTAGGTGAGTTCAGGCGTTCACAAACAACTGTTAATTTGTAACCGCTGTGTTCACAACCGCCACCACGATGCCAAACGGAATCTTAGGATAGAAAAGCTTGATATAATATTTATGAATAATACTAATGCTTTCCCATGAAGTTCAATAAAAATGTTGCTCTAATATATAAAATCGCACAAGTGGGGGGCTGCTCGTTCCACTCAGCGTCGCATAAATTGCTTATTGCAATAAATAAAAATTAAAAATAATGCGACTTGTTAAGCATGATGTCACGGACTTAGCACTTTGACACTAAGTACGTGCGACACTTGGCTAGAATTCCAACAAACTTAGGCTAACCAAGTAAGCCTTCCTTAAACAAAGCAATGGAATAAAGAGAACAACTCCTATTATAACTATCAACAAAGTTACAAGACAATTAGGTAGACAGTTGAGCAAGACATACGAAAGAGCGAGACATACAACAAACAAGGCACACCACAGTGCTTAATCCCCACAAACTCTCAACTCTCACAAGAGGAGACTCAACAAGCGTAAAGCTCACAAGCGCACAAGAGACTCTCCAAACAACACCCCCAAAGAAGCTCCAAAATCCTCAATGGATGCAAATGAGGAGGTCTTTCTCTTATATAGGCCTCCTCCACCATTTCCCTCCAAAACGGAAGGTTCTAGAGTTCTCCACATAAAGAAGGGGTTGGATGACTCCACATTCTTCTGGATCCTTCCACACTATTCTACACGGTTAGCTTCTGCAATATTCCGGAACATTCTTAACTTATCTAGACAAATCTAGAGCGGTCCATCAAGTTAACCTCATGTCTGTGACATTCTCCCCCACTGAATTCATGCATCGCCCTCGATGCATCAAGCTTGTCGAAATCTTTGTACCGTCCTCATTGCGGACATGAACTTCTCTTCTCGTCCATGAGTCCTCCTTATCGGCACCGGGTAAGTATTTGGACCATCAATTAGGTGAATCTCCGATGTTGGAAAAATAAGAAGTCCTTCAAACTTATCAAGAAAGTTCATCCCAACACAACATCATAGTCATCATAGGGGATAACTTCGATGGGCACCTTCCCTTTCCATCCTCCAAGACAAACATTCACATCCGGAGCAAGACCAATAGTTCGCACCTCTTGAGAATTAGCAAATTTGAGGCGTGCTGGTCCAAACCTGATTGGTAGCCCGATTCTCTCTGCAGCAGTCTTGGACATGAAGAAGTCCGTTGCTCCCGTGTCCACCAAGGCTCTCATCTTTGTGCCCTCGATCTTCACATCCACCATCAATTGTCCTTTGTTTTCCATCCTTCTTCCATGGGTTAAACTCGCACTTCCCAACTTGTAGTTGCCCTTAGTTTCCATTTTATCAACAACAGTTCTTATGGACTCCAAAGTAGGGCAATCACATACCTTGTGCGGTCCTCGACAGCAGAAACATTGCAAATATTGGTGTCTTATATAGGATCCCCGAGTAGTCATGGCATTAAGACGCCGCATGATACTTAGCCTTGCCATGTCTTGTGGCTCCTCCTCATCCCCGCTCGTAGAGTCATCTTTCTTTTTCATTGATGATAGGGTGCCAAGCTTTGGGCAATTCTTCATATGGTGAGGCCCCTTGCATACAAAGCAAGTGAGGGCCCTCTTTCTTTCTTCGAATCTCCTTTGTCGAGGGGCATCATCTTTGGGCTCAACTTCAGCATCACCGACATCCTTTTGGTAGTGCATTTCCTCCTCCTGTTGGAACTCACATAGTGATTCGGCTGCTGCAATCGCCTCATCGACCGTACGGGGTCCTCGTCGCTGTACCTCCTGTTTTGCCCATGCTTGTAGCCCATCCACAAAGTAGAATTGCCGATCTTCCTCGGCCATATCGGGGATTTGTAGCATGAGCGTTGTGAACTCATTTACATACTCGGTTATTGTTCTCCTTTGCTTTAGCTCTCTCAATTTTTTTCGAGCTTGGTATGCCACGTTCTCCGGGTAAAAATGTCGCTTGAGTTCCCTCTTGAACTCCTCCCATGTGTCCAATCGACACAAACCTTTTGCGACATCAGTTTGTTTCCTTCGCCACCATAGAGCGGCGTTATCATCAAGGAACTGTGACGCGGTATGTACCTTGGTCTTACCATCTTGTAGATGACAGCCTTCGAAGTAGTTTTCCATCTTCCATAGGAAGTTCTCAACTTCCTTAGCATCTCGCTTGCCCAAGAATGGCTCGGGTCTGGGTATGTCCACTCTAGCCATAGAAGCATAGGTGCTGACACTTCCACTAGCGATGGCCTTCTTGCAAATGGCTAGGTCTTCCTCCAGGCGATCTATCCTTCCCTTTAGTTCGCCAGATTCTTCCTCCAACTCATTGATGCATGCAAGTAGTGTGATATTCTCCTCAAATACGCAGTGGAGTTTGTTCTCTAGCTCCGCACGAGAGGCTTCCCATTCTTTGCGCATGGAACGATTATTGATTTCCATTAACTCCATGCGTTTCTCCCAGTCTTCCATGGCCAGCTCCAAGTGTTTCTCTTCTCGAGCACGGCTTTGATCACGCTTCTTCTTGCTAGCTTGTAGGGTAACATCTCTACCCCGTTCCTCCTCCGTAATGTAATCTTCTCCTGCCATACTTGGTCTTGTTGCAGCACGATGCGCACAACTTGCCTCTGATACCAACTGTCACGGACTTAGCACTTTGACACTAAGTACGTGCGGCACTTGGCTAGAATTCCAACAAACTTAGGCTAACCAAATAAGCCTTCCTCAAACAAAGCAATGGAATAAAGAGAACAACTCCTATTATAACTCTCAACAAAGTTACAAGACAATTAGGTAGACAGTTGAGCGAGACATACGAAAGAGCGAGACATACAACAAACAAGGCACACAACAATGCTTAATCCCCACAAACTCTCAACTCTCACAAGAGGAGACTCAACAAGCGTAAAGCTCACAAGCGCACAAGAGACTCTCCAAACAACACCCCCAAAGAAGCTCCAAAATCCTCAATGGATGCAAATGAGGGGGTCTTTCTCTTATATAGGCCTCCTCCACCATTTCCCTCCAAAACGGAAGGTTCTAGGGTTCTCCACATAAAGTGGGGTTGGATGACTCCACATTCTTCTGGATCCTTCCACACTATTCTACACGGTTAGCTTCTGCAATATTCCGGAACATTCTTAACTTATCTAGACAAATCTAGAGCGGTCCATCAAGTTAACCTCATGTCCGTGACAATGAGCTGCTTTGAAGGAATGCCATAATAATCTATAAATTTTGGTCTAATTCAAAGGATAAAAGTTGGAATTTTTAATGTATCATTTATTTTCCCCGCATATTTGCATTCGTGCGAAGATCAATATCGGCTCGCGCCCAAGAAGCTTATCGAGATTCATCAAAGCCGCAAGCGGCTCTATTTGTTTGAGCAGCGAGAGCGAGAGTCATGGTGAGTGTACAACCCTCATATTTCTCGAATCGGTGTGACCCGACCCGGACGAAGCCTAGGTAGCGAAAATGGCCGAGGCGAGCAAAACGACCGCGAAAGAGGCCACGGAGGGAGTGGGAGAATTTCTCCCACTCATCCGGGCGACGCTGAGGGGCCCTCGGCGAGTGGGATGGGCCTCCCACTCGCCAGGCGAGTGGGAGGCCTCCCACTCGCCGGGCGAGTGGGAGGGGCCTCCCACTCGCCGGGCGAGTGGGAGCGCCCTCCCACTCGCCGGGCGAGTGGGAGCGCCCTCCCACTCGCCGGGCGAGTGGGAGCGCCCTCCCACTCGCCGGGCGAGTGGGAGGAGCCTCCCACTCGCCGGGCGAGTGGGAGAGGCCTCCCACTCGCCGCCCTCTTTGGGCGAGTGGGAGGGATCCTCCCACTCGCCCGGTGTAGGTAGGGAGGTCATTGTGACCTCCCGGGAGGGGGGGGATGGACACCTCGAGTCCCACTCGCCCCCCTCACGCGTGATCGATGGTGGTCATGGTTGGACTGTGAATAGTGGGATTTTTTCTATCCGCGGTCCATTTTTTGGGAAGTCTATAAATAGACCCCCATGGGCACCTTGGGAAGGGTTGGTCACTACCCCCCCCCCCCCTCGCGTGTGTCTTGTGAGCAAGCACCCCCCTCCCTTGTCATCCTTCAGCTGACAGTGAGGTGGTTCTCAGTGCCCTCCAAGGTGCCCAGGCTCAGCATTGGCTTGGGAGGGGAAGCGCTCTAAGATCTTCCGGGTATGTGGTGGGACCTCCGCGCTGCAACTTCAGGGGTCCATTTGTGGATTCAAGTGTTCATAAAGTCCAAGTCTCCCAGTTCCTAGTGACCGGTCAAGGGTCTAGGCTTAGGTCAAGTAAGGGTTAGTCGCAACCCCCTTTCGAACGCTGAGACCGGGAAACTAGTTTCAATATTCTGGTGCGGTGAGCGTGGAAGCGACTAGTTCGGAAACCTCTGAGTCAAGTCCCATGGCTGGAAGCGACGAGTTGGGAGACCCGCCTCCGCCTTGCGAGTATGTGAAGAAGAGCGACTTCGACGAATTCAGCAAGAGATCCTGGAGTTCATGCAGGCCATGTCCTCCGCTCGCGGCGAATGCTCAACACCACCTGCACCTAGGATTGCCTCACTCCCCCTAGTGGAAGTAAGAAGCGGTCAGCAGGGGAGGGAACCAGCTTCGGAGGAAGGTTTGGGCCTCCAAGCACGGGTGCTTTTCAATAGTTCGCCCCGGACCAGCTGCCCGGGCGGGGAGGCGATGGGAGCACCTCCCCTCAACCAAGAAGAATGGAGGAGCCCTTTTTGCGAGCTGGTCATGTCAGCTCCCGTCCCGGATGGGTTCCGCGTTCCCGCCATGTCCTACTACGAGGGGGATAGCGATCCACTCCAGCATCTCCAGTGGTTCGAGGACATGACCTCGATCAGGCAAATGTCGGACGCCTTCATGTGTAGGCTTTTCGCCGTCTCATTCCAGGGAAAGGCGAGGGATTGGTTCCACTCGCTCCCGACAGGAACAATCTTCCGTTTCGAAGATCTGCGTCGAAATTTCTTGTTGAGATTCTCTACCTCGAAGAAGAGGAGAAAGAGTATGGAAGCCTTGTTCGCAGTCAGGCAGAAGCCAGGGGAGCCGCTGGCTGACTACATGGACAGGTTCCAGGCGGAGGTCCTCCTTGTCGTCGAAGTGCCCGGACACACCCTGCAGCTGGCTTTCACCCTTGGGCTGCAGCCGGGGCTGTTCTGGATGAGTCTAACTCGGGACCCTCCGCTATCTTTCGAGGAGTTAATGAAGCGTGCCGACCGCGAGACCGAGGTTGAGGCTACCAATCAGGAGTTCGTGGCTAGGTTAGCCGAGGTAACAGAGGAGGAAAGGAAAGAGCGTGGAGGAAGAAAGAAGGAGGAAGTGAAGAGCCAGGGACAACAGGGACCTCCCGTTGGGCAGGAGCAAGGCTGGAAGTCGCAACCGACAGCCGCCCGACCAGCTTGGAGGTCACAGGTTGGTCCCTCTCAAGGCCAAGGAAGGGGCCACTTCCAGGGAGGAGGAGGCTATCAGGGGAGGCACGGGCATTTCCACCCGGCAGGTTGGCAACAAGGCCCAGGGCCGCTGCAAGTCCAGCCCCTGCAAGCCATGGCCATCGGTCGAAAGAGAGGCGGAAAGAAGAAGGGACGTTGGGAGAAGCAGGGAGGCGAGCTGGCGCTGCTATATTGTGACTTCCACCAGCAAGAGGGCCACGCGACCGCAGCTTGCCCCGAGTTCCTTGAGATGAGGGAAGAAGGAAGAGCCCCAGCAGGGGGGAAGCAGCTGTGCCTGGAAGGACCTCGGGCAGTGGAGAAGGGGAAGAACAAGGAGGAGGATGATCCATGCGAAGAAAGGGTCGATATAGGGGCCCTAGGAGGGATCAGAGTCATCCACGGGGGAGCAGGCAAAGAAGCCACCCGGAAGGGGAGCCTCCATTCCATATACCGTCGGAGCATCGCCTCGACTTCCCGGTCCCCACCTTCAAGCGAGAAGATTACCTTCTCCATCCAGGACATGCCGGCCAACGAGGACCCTTTCTGCGACGTGCTAGTTATCAAGGCGGCGATCGAGAACTTCACCGTCTCCCGGATCCTAGTCGACAACGGGAGCTCGGTGAACGTGGTGTTCAAGAAGGCTTTTGAAGGAATGAAGGTTGACGCAAAGCGAGTGCTAGCATCGGATGTGCCACTTTTCGGATTCTCCGGAGAGAGGAAGGAGGTGGAAGGGGGAGTCGAACTCCTCGTCACCCTAGGGGGAACTTCAAAGAATTGTCGGTTCGTCATCGTGGACGCGCCGAGCAGTTACAACGCCATCTTCGGGCGTCCCCTCATCAGTGCGTACAAGTGTGTGTCGTCCTCCTACCATCAGTGCTTGAAGTACAACTCCGGAGAGCTCCAGGTGAGAGTCAGGGGGGATCCCCGGGAGGCGCGCCAGTGCTACGTTACTGCGGTCAACACAATCGGATGGATGCAAGCAGCCGAAGAAGTGGAAGAAGCAATGGCAGGGATGGCCAGGGAGCAGGCGGTCAAGTGAGCCCCAGATGGGGCGAGATGTAAGGAAGTGCCCGGGAAGGGGCGGGGTGTAATATCGTGCCTAGGTAGAGGCGAAGTATGGTGAAGTGCCCAGATGGGGCGAGATGTAAGGAGGGGCCCGGAAAAGGGCGAGGTGTAACAAAATGGGTTCCTCCACCGGGCTATGAATGGGAGAGGGGTTCTGGAAAGACATCCAGGTCCAAAATCCTTAGCTAGAGGCCCTCCACCGGGCTAAGTCATATCGGTAGATGTGGGCACATCGGTTCAACTCGCTGTTTGGCAGTTAGAACAGGAGTGCGTTGGGTTCCTCCACCCCCGGTTGAGCTAAGACTCCCAGGACGTGGATGGGTACTACCACCTCCAGTTAGAACAGGAGTGCGTTGAGTTCCTCCACCCCCGGTTGAGCTAAGACTCCCAGGACGTGGATGGGCACTTCCGCCTCCAGTTAAAACAGGAGTGTGTTGAGTTCCTCCACCCCCGGTTGAGCTAAGACTCCCAGGATGTGGATGGGTACTTCCGCCTCCAGTTAGAACATGAGTGCGTTGAGTTTTTCCACCCCCGGTTGAGCTAAGACTCCCAGGACGTGGATGGGCACTTCCGCCTCCAGTTAAAACAGGAGTGCGTTGAGTTCCTCCACCCCCGGTTGAGCTAAGACTCCCAGGACGTGGATGGGTACTTCCGCCTCCAGTTAGAACATGAGTGCGTTGAGTTCCTCCACCCCCGGTTGAGCTAAGACTCCCAGGACGTGGATGGGTACTACCACCTCCAGTTAGATCAGGAGTGCGTTGAGTTCCTCCACCCCCGGTTGAGCTAAGACTCCCAGGACGTGGATGGGTACTTCCGCCCCCAGTTAGAACAGGAGTGCGTTGAGTTCCTCCACCCCCGGTTGAGCTAAGACTCCCAGGACGTGGATGGGTACTACCACCTCCAGTTAGATCAGGAGTGCGTTGAGTTCCTCCACCCCCGGTTGAGCTAAGACTCCCAGGACGTGGATGGGTACTTCCGCCTCTAGTTAGAACAGGAGTGCGTTGAGTTCCTCCACCCCCGGTTGAGCTAAGACTCCCAGGACGTGGATGGGTACTCCCACCTCTAGTTAGAACAGGAGTGCGTTGAGTTCCTCCACCCCCGGTTGAGCTAAGACTCCCAGGACGTGGATGGGTACTTCCGCCTCCAGCTAGAACAGGAGTGCGTTGAGTTCCTCCACCCCCGGTTGAGCTAAGACTCCCAGGACGTGGATGGGTACTTCCGCCCCCAGTTAGAACAGGAGTGCGTTGAGTTCCTCCACCCCCGGTTGAGCTAAGACTCCCAGGACGTGGATGGGTACTACCACCTCCAGTTAGATCAGGAGTGCATTGAGTTCCTCCACCCCCGGTTGAGCTAAGACTCCCAGGACGTGGATGGGTACTTCCGCCCCCAGTTAGAACAGGAGTGCGTTGAGTTCCTCCACCCCCGGTTGAGCTAAGACTCCCAGGACGTGGATGGGTACTCCCACCTCCAGTTAGAACAGGAGTGCGTTGAGTTCCTCCACCCCCGGTTGAGCTAAGACTCCCAGGACGTGGATGGGTACTTCCGCCTCCAGCTAGAACAGGAGTGCGTTGAGTTCCTCCACCCCCGGTTGAGCTAAGACTCCCAGGACGTGGATGGGTACTTCCGCCTCCGATCGGTAAGATCCCAGACTGAAGACAACCGTTCTCCAAGATCAGTCATACCGGCAGATGGGGAACTCACCGGTTCAATCGACTACTCGACGGTTGATTCAAGTAAGGTATCACACCCTCAAGCAATGAAAGGGAGGAGTAAACTAGGACATTCATTACAATAACTACTGATTCATTGATAACGTGTATTACATGAATTGTTGCTTCTCTCTTGCTAGTACATGCAGGCCTGAAAGAGAAAAGCAGACACAAAAATTACACAGTTCCCATGAGGAACGGGAAGAAAGAAGACGTCACAGGCCATCCCCACGATCATGGGGAGTAGCCGCCGCTGCTAGGGGCGAGCCGGACCGCCCAGGCGAAGGGAAGAGCTCAGGAAGAATGTCGCTGGCAGAGACCCCCCTCCAGCTGTCTTGAATAGCGCACACGTTATGGAGGCGACTCACCAGGGCTTGGGCCGTCGATGCCATGATTTTCCCCCGAGCACGCTCGACTTCAGCAGGCAGAGATGGGGCTGGCCTCGCCGCTCTCGAAGGTGCACCTCCTTCTCCTCCCCCTTCCCTTAACTGCCTTTGAGCTTCGGCAAGCTGAGCTCTCAGGTCCTGCACCTCCTGGTCCGACTCCTCACATCGTCTCCTAAGCGAGTCGGCGGCACCGGGTCCCTGCGGGCCAACACGACGAATAAAGTAGAGCCAATGAATAATAACGAATTAAAAGGAGAAAAGGAGAATTCATTAAGGAGGGCACGAACCAAGCCCCCGGATGACTCCTCCAAGAGTTTCTCAGCAGTGGACAAGCGAGCCGCAAGGTCAGTGGCCCTCTCTTCCGCATCCAACTTCGACGCGTCCGTCCGCATCCACCTGTACGAGAGACTAAGACCTCGGGGGGCGGCCATGTGGGAGAGCTCGGCCGCACGAAGCTGGGCCTGGGAACTCGCGTACGCAAGATCGCGCATAGACATCTCCTTGTAAGATGTCGCGTCCTGCCGACCGTAGATACCGTAGATAAGGCTATGCGCCGCGCCATCCTTGACATCCCCCTCAGCCCACGAAGGCCGGTGGGAGGTGAGGGAGACCCGGTTCATCGTCTCATCCCAATGGACGATAGGTTCGCCAAGAGGGTCCGTAGCCTTTCCCCCCATCTCGAAGTTGGGGTGATTGGCCAGTGCGTTGGGGTCACTCGGTTTCCCCCTCTCCCTAGGCAGTACCCCGGAATCCCTTCGGCAAACTGCTTTCCCCCGCCGCATCCTCGGCTCCTTCGGTGGGGAGGAGGGCGCTCCCTCCTCCACGACCCGCTCCTTATCCCTCCTCTAACTCGACCCAGGTATCTTCGGAGCCGAAGCCGAATCAGCCGCAACCTCCTCGTTGAGCCAATGGGCGGAGGAGGAACTTCCCCCCGCAGAGGGAAGGCGTCGAGGAAGGGACCGAACACCTGCACAAGTTAGGACGAATTGAGCAGCAATGGGAGAAAATGAGCCATAAGGGAGGCAAGTTGTCAAGGCTCAGGTACCCGTCCCCGGTTCCACGTAGATGAGTTGGTTGATGTTCCTCCGGAGGTGATCAACCTTGAAGCTCGCACCTTTGAGGAAGCGGTGCAGCACAGCGGCCTCCCCACGTAGCGAGGGGGGTTTGCAGACCTTCTCGGGCCTCTGTATGGGGGAGAAGGGGATGTCGTCCAGGTCACCCCGAATGAACACAAATGACTCATTCCAGTGGTGGACCTTGTTGAGGGTCTCGTGCACCTCCATGTGTGTTCCGGTCAGAAAACACACCCCGTCAGCGGTCGCTCGGAAGGTGAAAATCTTGCGGAACACGTTCAGGTCGAACATCACCTTCTCCTCCCGCAAATAGCACGTGTAAGATGTTAACATCGAGATCGCATTTGTGTTAACCTGAGCCGGGACTACGCCAAAGTAGTCCAGGAACTCCTTCACCTCAGGCCACAAGGGCAACCGTAGCCCATCCTCGAAGTGAAGGAGAGGGAATGCAAGCCAGACATCGTAAAAGGAGTTGACGGTCTCACCCACTGATGGGCATCTGCATCTCCACCCTTCAGGGAGGTAGGAAGTCCTGAAGACGGAGAGCTCCTCTTTGGATACTTTCCCTACGGGGAAAGAATCCCCCAAGAAGTTGGCCGCATTCTGTTCCCGACCGTTCCTCTTGACAGCTGAACGGTTAGATGCCATCCTGCAGGAGTGGAAGGAGAGGATAGAGCTGGCTCTGGGAGAAAAGCAAGGCAAAGGAGGAAATGAAGGTGATAGTCCAGAGGTGGAAGGAGGGGGTATTTATAAGGGAGGGGTAAAAGAGGAGGCGAGTGGATCATGGGGTCCACTCGCCCAAGGGCATGGAGGGGGGGTGGACCAGGTGGTCCACTCGCCCCGGGCGAGCGGACCGCAAGGCCCACTCGCCCCGAGCATAGGCGAGTGGACCTTGAGGTCCACTCGCCCGGTGCACGGGAGTGGACCTCATGGTCCACTCGCCCGGCAGAGGAGGGAGGGCCTCGCGGCCCTCTCCCCTGAGGTAGCGATGCGGACCGAAGGGTCTCTTCGCCTACGTCTCCCCCCTGACACACCACCCAACTGCTTCGCCCTCGGACCGTCCACCCGAGGTCCCTATCCCCCGCCTGTTACTCCACTGTCCCAGTGTTGCTGCGCTCACCCTGCGTGATAGTTAGCCAAATAATGACAGCTCAAATGAGATATAACTCGGTAGAGTTATTAAAACAAACATAACATAAACATGACAAAACAAATAGTCCGGCCGCGAAGCAGACGAGCTGCGGCGACGAGTCAATCCTCATTATTACATGACAAATAGTACATCCCCAAAGGGGAGGGGTGGCTAACGCGTCGTCCACTTCCAGAAGCCCTGGTCCTGGGTGAAGGGGACCCCCCCACGCGTGGATTCAAAGCATGCCTTGGCTGAGGAGAGCTCCTCGGTCACGGTACGCACAGAGGCCTCCACCCGGCGAAAGTGATCCTCGAACGGTGTCGTCATGCCGCCAAATGCGAGTCGGACCTCCCCTCGTAGGAGATTGAGTTCAGCCTCCAACCTCTCCACCCGACGCTCCAGCACGCCAACACGGGCGAGGGGGTCGGGTCCGGAAGATAGCCTCCCCTCCCGCAGCTCCTGGGTAAGAGTCTCCAAGCGGCTCAGACGGACGAAGACGTCGGGTCGGTCCTCGACGGGCTCCGTGATTGCAGTAGGAGAGTGGGGTGGCATCGAGACTTCCTTTCGGCTCGACTGGCCCGTCGAAGTCTTACCCCCTCCAGCAGATGAGTCATCGTGAGCAGTCGAGAGGGCGGCAGGTTCCCGGACGAGAGAGATAGGACTCACCCGAGCGTCTGCACCTGTTCCCCCTACCACTCTTCGGATCCCTTCGAGGTCATCCGCGAGAAGCTATGAACAATGAAAAAGCACGTTGTCATGGACAGATGTAACCACAAGTGCGAAGCAGGAAGGAGGAGAGAACCGATACCATATCCATATCCAGTCCGCGGGCAAACTCGGTCACCCCATGAGAGGATGATGACGCAGCCTCCTTTACCAACTCGGGGCGGGGCTTCTTCCGAGGTGATCGCACCCGGGGCGGGTAGGAGAAGACGGAAGGCCATGGACCAGAGCTTTAAGCTCCGTCACGTCAGACGAACCCTTCCCAGCAAAGTCTTTGAAGCGAGCCCTGAAGTCTCGAGGTGGATCCATCTCGTTCGAAGAGGGAGTGGGGGAAGCACTCAGGAAGGGTGCTCTCCTTACCCTCCTCTTCGATGGGTTTTATATAGCCATCAGGTGGAACCCTCCAAAGATTCCCTCCGGGTCCCACCAACTCGTTCAATAGGTGGGTTGGACTTTCTTTGCGAGCTTGAGTCAAGCTCGCAAAGAGCGGGGATTGTGTACAACCCTCATATTTCTCGAATCGGTGTGACCCGACCCGGACGAAGCCTAGGTAGCGAAAATGGTCGAGGCGAGCAAAACGATCGCGAAAGAGGCCACGGAGGGAGTGAGAGAATTTCTCCCACTCATCCGGGCGACGCTGAGGGGCCCTCGGCGAGTGGGATGGGCCTCCCACTCGCCAGGCGAGTGGGATGGGCCTCCCACTCGCCAGGCGAGTGGGAGCAGCCCTCCCACTCGCCGGGCGAGTGGGAGCAGCCCTCCCACTCGCCGGGCGAGTGGGAGGGCCCTCCCACTCGCCGGGCGAGTGGGAGGGGCCTCCCACTCGCCGGGCGAGTGGGAGAGGCCTCCCACTCGCCGCCCCCTTTGGGCGAGTGGGAGGGATCCTCCCACTCGCCCGGTGTAGGTAGGGAGGTCATTGTAACCTCCCGGGAGGGGGGGGGATGGACACCTCGAGTCCCACTCGCCCCCCCCCCCCCCCCCCCCCCCCCCCCCCCCCTCTCACGCGTGATCGATGGTGGTCATGGTTGGACTGCGAATAGCGGGATTTTTGCTATCCGCAGTCCATTTTTTGGGAAGTCTATAAATAGACCCCCATGGGCACCTTGGGAAGGGTTGGTCACTACCCCCCCCCCCCCCCTCGCGTGTGTCTTGTGAGCAAGCACCCCCCCTCCCTTGTCATCCTTCAGCTGACAGTGAGGTGGTTCTCAGTGCCCTCCAAGGTGCCCAGGCTCAGCATTGGCTTGGGGGGGAAGCACTCTAAGATCTTCCGGGTATGTGGTGGGACCTCCGCGCTGCAGCTTCAGGGGTCCATTTGTGGATTCAAGTGTTCATCAAGTCCAAGTCTCCCAGTTCCTAGTGACCGGTCAAGGGTCTAGGCTTAGGTCAAGTAAGGGTTAGCCGCAACCCCCTTTCGAACGCTGAGACCGGGAAACTGGTTTCAACAGTGAGAATGAAGCTACTATCCTGAGGTGAGAATGAGCGGAGATAACTATGAAGTTATTCACGCGCGTCTCGTGCTCTATTTGACTAGTGTTTTGCCCCTAAATTACTTGATAATCTTGTGATATTACTTATTCTCTTATTTGTGATATAAGCGTGCTTTGGGAGCAAAAGAGTTCTTAATTTACTTAAAATTGTAGTGCACTTATCCAAAATCGGTGTGCTCTTAACAATTCCTTAATTTTATCTCCTGCAAAAGCATTTTGGTTACAAGTGATTTTTTAGGCACATGTGACTTAATCCCTAAATTAGGTAAATTTTATGAGAATGAGGTGCAAATTAAACTATAATAATGGCTGAATTAAATCTATTAAAATAAGTTTCTTTTTATATATTATGATAAATATAGAGACATGAGAGAGTAATTTAAAGTGAATGAAGACATATTATTCATATATTAATGGTCAAATATTCAATCAATGATAAATAAACCTCCTCAATCAACCATATCTCTATCAATAAATTACCCTAAAATTGTATTCACCCTCAAAAATATTTCTCATATTTTAAACTTAAATAAAATTTAATTTCAAAATCATTTATTTTTTGCTCACATTTACTATTATTTATATTAATATTAATAGTCAAATATTCACAATCATATCACCATCAATAAATTGTCTAAAACAGTTTTTACCACCAAAAATATTTTCCATATTTTAAACTTAATTAAAAATTAATTTTAAAATCATTGTTTTTTCTTCACGTATAGTCATATATACTAACGGTCGATTCTCTGTTTCCTCGAGCGCTCTTATCCTACGGCTAAAATCGTGCCAGGCGTCAAAAAAGAATTAAAATGTCCAGAAGAAATATTCACAGTCTTCGTCAAGCCATAAAGTTCTTCCCATTTCCCATCTGCAAGCGGTAGACCAGAATCCTGTCGAGCTTGGCTGTGACTTTTTCCTCTTCTTCTCTATTACTTGGGGCTCCCTCTTCTCGGCCTTCGTGTTCTCTTGTTCGTCTCTCACTTTCATCTGCTTGTTCTCCGTCGATCTTTGATCTCGTGTTTGGTGGGATCGGAGGAGGTGCTTGCGGTTACAGAGCGATGGAGTTCTAGGGTGGCTACTGCGGCTGGTGGAGATGCTCTGGCCTACGTCGGGTGAGTAGGTCTGTATTTTGATGTGTAGGTTGGGTTTTGATGTTCTAAGTAGTTTGGAAGGGAAGGGTTGGAGTATCTTTATTTGGGGATGATTTGGGGTTTTGAGTTCTGGCCGTGAGTTGAACCATGGATTTGGGATCTTCTTGCTTGTTTCAACGTGTATTATAGGCTGTTTTTGCTCTTAAGTATCTTCATCACTCTCACTCGGTTTTATGAACTTCCTAATTTGGGTGATGGTTTTTTGGCGATCGTCGGTTGAGGGGCGATCTTTAACTTATTTGTCTCTGATACTGGATCTGGGTCTTACCTGTTTGTGATGTTGCAGCGAGTTCTCCGGCGAAGCAGATGATCTGTTATTAGGTTTTTTTTAATTGATCTTGCTTCCCTCTGTTTAACAGCGATTTTGTTTTTCGTTTCTCCCTTCTTCTATACGAGTTTTGTGATGAGTCGACACTGGACATGTTCCTGTAGATGTCTGCTTTGACTATGTTTTCTTAATTGGTCCAGTTCTTCCTGATATGTAGATGAAAAATTTGGCATCGGCTCTTTGACTCCATTGTTTTTTGGGAGTGAAATGATCTCTGAAACATGATTCTATGGATTCAAAACTAATTGGAGATGAATTTGAGTTAGAATGTTGAAATGATCATATTCCCAGTTTGTTTTTCTGTACTGAAAATTTTAAAAAATAACAAAATTAAAAGGAAACAGGTGGAATTCTGCAGTTTTCGGTTTGATTTTGATTATAAAGCGATTGATTGTTTCTTCCCTCTTTCTATCTGCTTTTCATCCGGTCATCTAAAGAGTGTCTTAACTTTGTTCTTTAGCTTTTGGTACTTTAATTCCTAGTTGCACATCTGAGCTTCAATTTGTGGCTTATAAGATGCCAAAATTTAAACTTTTCTAATTAAGGAGGAGCCGAGATGATTTTAGTATGATATCCATTAATCTATATGTCTATATAGGTATATAGAAATGTAAAGAGGAGGAGAGAAAAAAAGAGAGAGAGAGATTAGATGGTATTCATGGATTTATATTTCAAAATGGGATTTTTCTTCATTTTTTGGTTTTATTTTTCTCTAATGAAAGACCTTTTTTTCTATTTAAAAACTATTGCTAATATCTACATTTATATATTAATATATAGTATATGTAAGCAAAATAGGTTGAGGGCAAGAAAACAATAGATGGCACGAGATGGTTCAATTTTAAAACGGGGCATTCTATTTTTTCTATTATTAACTAAAACATTCCTTGATAAAAGGAAAGTTTTTTTTTTTAAATAGCAAGTTACATATTTCTTATATAGTCTAGCTAGTATTCAAGGTTTTCTCTTTTTAGTTTCTTGCTGAACTCTCTGTATTCTCTCATTAGGGTCTGATATATTAGTTGATTTCTTAAAATTTATATTTTTCTCACTTATTCAGGGATTTTCTTCGATAACGAGAAGCGGGATCTTCTGTCTGCGAATGTGCTCGAGTTCTTCAAGCTACCGATTTTCATTGAGATTGGATAACTACAATGTGTTGTGCATGCGACAATGGACATAGAGAACTGGGCTGTGGGGTTGATTGTAAAAGTTGTAGTACTTCCTTCTTCCTTGATTTTGGCAAAAGAGAATTCACATTAGCTATAGAATCAAAGAACATAATGTATCCTCATATTCCTTTTGTGGACAATTATGCAGCGAGTCAATATTCAATGGTAACTGAATTGGTTTCTAAGACTGGGATTCCTACCCGCAGTTCTCCTGTTCGCACTCCTCAGAGTTCTTTCAACTCCGCTTCTCACTCCGGTAAGTATTCTCTATTTTCTTTTTTCACTGATGGCACTCTTTCTTTGGCTGTTACTATGATTTTCTAATGCTTTATCCATCTTGATTTCCTTTTCTCAGGCGAGTCAATATCTGAGATGAATTCACACATCAGGTAAACACAAATTTGACTTTTGTCTTGGTTATGTTCCTAATTATATGAAATCATGGAGGGTCTCTTAATTTATAGCAGCTAATGGTTATATATGCTCTTTTGAAGTTTTAGATCTCAGTGAACTATAAATTTGTGATGCAATTGCAGATTTTTATTCACATGCGCTTCTTTCTTTTGGCGTTGGTGTAAACTGAGTTCAAATTCTTTGTCTAAGATTTTATAGTAACTTATTTGTTATTGATTTTTGCTCAGTTTCCCCTTTGAATCGAAGTTATTTGACATTTCTTTAATTATTTGTGTACTTTTCTTTTGCTGACGTGTTCTGCAACCTAAATTATTCTCTGATCCAGGTCGAATGGAGATGAAGTTGTCGATATTCATTCAGAGCAACCAAGACTATCTACCAAACATGGAGAAATGAGTAAAAGTAGCTCATTTTCAGAGATTTTCAGTCCCCGGACTTATGATATTAAAAATGGATTGGATAGAACTGTGGTGGCATTATCGAAAGGAGAAAGTTATGAGAACAGTAGAGATGAGAGGCTGCCTCATGGAGAAGATCGAGTTAAGATTGATGATGCAGATGCCACAAGTAGTTCATCAGTTATGTTGCTACTGAAAACTGATCCTAACATCTGGATGCCTCCAGAGCCAACGAATTTGGAAGATGACATGGATAGTGTTGCGAATAATGATGATGATGACGATGATGATTACAACAATGGCACAAAGTGGGGGCAATCTACTTCTTTAGGTGATTTTGATAAAGTTCATGGAAATAACTACAAGGAAGCACGTGAAAAGGCAATGGTGGAAGCAATGAATGGGCAATTTAAGATTCTTGTTAGTCGATTTTTGGCATCAGAGGGACTTTCTTCCACTAATGAAGCCCATGGTGTTGGCTGGCTTGATATTGTTACTTCTTTATCATGGGAAGCTGCACTTTTTATTAAGCCTGATGCAAAAGAGGGAAGAGCTATGGATCCTGGATCCTATGTGAAAGTTAAATGTGTTGCGTCTGGTGAGCGCAATCAAAGGTAATCATGAGTATTTCATTTTCTTAAGAGATTACTTGCGGCGATGCACATACTCAACCGTCACTAAGGGACAATGAGCAATATTGCCGCCGCACACCCCGACGGGGAATGGTGATACTATGCGCACAAACATTACATTTATAGTTTTTTATTTTTATGCCAGCTTTCACGTTTTATTATATTGGGGAGGTTAGAAATGAAGGGCTGAGATTATTTTGGTGGTCTTAATTGAGGACCATGGCTAATAGCTGAGATTATTTTGATGGTCTTAATTGAGGACCATGGCCAATAGCTGAGATTATTTTGATAGCCACATATTTTTCTTTATCATATCATATAGATTTTCTTGTTTTTTTCATTCTCGATCAGTCAATCCTCATAATGACCAGATATGTTTTGAACTTTTTATGTTCTATTTTTTGGGGGGGTTTTACAGTGAAGTGATCAAGGGTTTAATTTTCAAGAAAAATGCTGCTCACAAGCACATGCCAACAAAATGCAAAAATCCCAGGCTTCTACTGGTCAAAGGAGTCCTTGGGCAGCGTGAACTTGTGCTGTCGTCGTTTAATTCAATGAATCAGGTAGGCCATTCGAAACAGGCATTGTTGTTCTCTTTCATAAGTTGGAAGTTTTCTTACTTTTGGTTCTATGCTTGATGCAGGAGAAAGATTACTTGAAATCAATCAATGAGATGATAGAAGCTTGTCATCCTAATTTGGTTTTGGTGGAGAAATCTGTTTCGCGTGATATACAAGAGTTTCTCCTGGCCAAGGGAATGACTTTGGTATTTGATATGAAAATCGCACGCTTGGAAAGAATTGCTCGCTGTATTGGCTCTCAGATTATTCCTTCTGTTGACATTCTGACCAACCGAAATATAAAGCAGTGTGACTCATTCCATATTGAGAAGATAATGGAGGAGCATAACAGCTCCACTGAAGTTGGAAGAAAGACGGGCAAAACGTTGATGTTTCTGGAGGGTTTTTCTAAGCCACTGGGATGCACAGTGAGTCAATTGACTCCGCAATTCTTCATCTCGTGTGATTATTATTTTATAGACAGAAATTTTGTATGGGCCTGCTGAGAAGAAAGTAGACCGTAGAATCCGATGACATTTCTACCACCAACTAGATTTTTGTAGCTTTTGTTCTTTTAAATAACTTTCAATGAAAAGATAGTTGGGAATGCCTCATGTCTTCAAAACTCTAGGTGAAGCTAGTTGACGCAAGGTAATGGTAGAAGGGTGAATGATCTGACTTGCAAGACTTGATTGGTGACCCAAAACTCATTCCATTGCAGCAGAATTAAAGAAAATTAAAGAGTTAGATTTATGTGGACACTGAGATTGCTTTAAATTCAACACCAAATTCGGCCCTACAAATCTATAAAAACTCATGTAGGCAAACACGACTACGAGTAAACATCAGTAGAAGATAATGGCATCCACACGTTCAAAGAAGAAATACATGATTGTAATAAAATGCTCAACTAGTCAAAGGTACTCGGGATGGATGCGGGCAATGATGGGGAATACGATCAACAAAAACGATGCAGGAGGAGTTTGTTGTAGGATGTAAGAGATATTGAAGGATTGGAGGGGAGAGTCAAGAGTTGCGATGGATAAGTAGAAATAAGGTTTGTTATGGTGGAGTGGGCGGCTAGGGTTCAATGATGGAGGAAAGGTATGGTGGTTTCTAGCTAGTGGGATTCGGTGGTAGTAGATGGTTGGCGTGGGTGTCTCATTGGGGTTGGGTGATTATGTGGATGGCAGTGGTTGTGTGGTGGGGATCCGGTGGTGGTTGTTGCTGCTTGGTGGGGATCTGGTGGTGGTGGGGAAGTGGGTAGGCGACTGCGGCTCACGCTGGGGTTGCGAGGCTGGTTTTAGTGGGGAGTAGGAGGGTGGGATGTGGTCGAGGACCGTATGGAAGGTTTTGGAAATCGCGGCCCTGCGACAAATATAAGTCGACACCTCCAAGATCAGCTAGGTCTCTGACATGCTATGCGATCGGTGGCTTCACGATTTTTTTTCAAACTAGCGATATCCTCAAATGATCCCACACGAGCATATAAATAGAGAAAATAACCTAAGGCAAGCTCGTGAACGATTGTGATCATACGATTTACCTAACCTTGAAAATACAAGTCCAAAAACGATAAAAGAAAATACTTATAATAACGTAAACAACGCTTTGAACATGGAAGGTTTGCTCTGTTCGTCCAAACGACGATCATAAATTTGACTCTGGCGAGAATAGATCTGTAAGGGTCTAGAATGACTGTGCTCTGCCTTTAGAAGATGATTCCCATCACTAGGTCTGGTCGTATTAAAGATCATCAAGAATGGATTTGATGCTAGGATTATTTGAGGAAATTTTATGAGGATCATCAAAGCACACACATCAGGGGCAACTCATGATCTATCTTCATCGCAGATAACTTTAGGATCATCATTTGGACGATTAGAGTTTGTGATACACTCGTGACATTTTTTCTTCTTTACTATAAATTTTTGTTTTTGTTGTATTATGTTATTTTTTAGTTAATGAAATGTTCACCTTGAGCCTTCCATTCCATTCCATTGACCTAGGTTAGAACTCATTTAAGTTGAGTTGTCGTGGAGTATTGTGGCATTGAGAAGTTTTAGAAAACATTCCTAACTGCTCGGTCAAGTACATCTTGAAACTGACTTCAATCGCCCCTTTTCCTTCGGTGATGAAGTCGTGTGAAAGTGCACAGTGAGTCCTCTGAGTATTCTCTAGAGGGGGGTGAATAGAGTTTAAAATTTTTTCTACAAATTATGCACATGTATAACCCGTAATTCGATGAGACCGTGACGGATGGTGAAAGTGGCCATGACCAGTGGATCAACTAGTTGGAGACAGTTGAGACCAAGGGAGAACGATCGGAAGGAGGGAGGTGGACCATGGGTCCACTCCTCAACTTGGACGAGTGGACCCATGGTCCACTCGCCCGAGTTGGGGGGCGAGTGGACCAATGGTCCACTCGCCCCAGCAGAGGGGCGAGTGGACCCCAGCAGGGGGGCGAGTGGACCTAAGGTCCACTCGCCCCGGGCGAATGGTCCACTCGCCCGGTTAACTGAGTGGACAGTGAGGTCCACTCGCCCAGCTCAGGTGGTGAACCTCGGTCCACTCACCCAACCCTCAGCAAGGGGGGAGTGGATGTCTCGTCTCCCCCCCCCCCCCCCCCCCCCCCCCCTTCCTGTCTCGGTCGTTTAGGTTCGGGGTTGAGCTGCGACTAGCAGAATTTGACTATCCGCAGCCCAATTTCAAGAAGTCTATAAATAGACCCCCCATGGGCACCTTGGGAAGGTACACCTCTTCTTCTCCTCTCCCTCGTGTGTGACTTGTGAGCAAGCACTCCAGCCCTCTGTCAGGTAGGATTGATAGTGAGGTCTTCTTAGTGCTCTCCAGGGTACCTAACCTCAGCATTGGCTTGGGAGGGGAAGCTCTCTTTAATCTTCCGGGTTTGTGGTGGGACCTCCTCGCTGCAGCTTAAGGGGTCTGTTCAGGTCTTCGTAGGTGCAAGGTCCTTCGGCTCTTAGGAATCGGTCACGTGTTCTGGCTCAGGTGAAGTAAGGGTTAGCTGCATACCGGTTGCGAACGTCGAAACCGGTTCTCTGGTTTCAACATTCTGGTGCGGTGAGCGTGGAAGCAGCTAGTTCGGAAAAATCTGAGCAAGTCCCATGACTGGAAGCGATGATCTAGGGAACTCGCCCCTACCAGCGAGTACGTGAAGAAGGGTGACTTCGAAGAGTTTGGGAAGTCGATCCTGGAACTCTTGCGGGATGCACTCACCCCTCCGGGAGAGTGCTCGACACCACCAGCACCCGTGCTCGCCTCGCTGTCTTTGATGGAGACAGAGCAAGCGCGTCAGCAAGGGAAGGGGTCAGCCTCGGTGGAAGGCTTGAGCCTCCAAGCGCGAGTGCTCTTCAACAGCTCGCCTGAGACCAGCTGCCCCGGTGAGGAGGTAGGGAGGATGCTTCTGTCTCACCAGGGAGGATGGGGGAGTCCCTTCTGCGAGCTGATTATCTCAGCTCCCGTTCCAGACAGGTTCAGCGAACCTGCCATGTCTTACTACACTGGCAAGGATGTCCCTTTCCAGCATCTCCAGTGGTTTGAAGACATGGTCTCGATCAGATAGATGACGGATGCCTCCAAGTGCAGGCTCTTCGCCATCACTTTCAAGGGAGAGGCAAAAGACTGGTTCCACAAGCTCCCATCAGGTACCATCTACAGCTTCAAGGACCTGCGCCGGAGATTCTTGCTGAGGTTCTCCACCTCGAAGAAGAGGAGGAAGGGGGCGGAGGCCCTGTTCTTAATTTGACAGAAGCAGGCGGAGACGCTGGGAATCTACGCGGATCGGTTTCAGGAACAAGTCCTCCACCTCCAGGTTGACCAGAGAAGCAGGAGGGGCCAGGAGAAAGAGAAGGAATAAGGCAGAGAAAGTGGAGAAGGTGATGGAAGAAATGACCGAGATGCATGTGGCCGAGTAGGCGCTATAAGGCGCGTTGTAATAGATATGTAACCTACCTATGATGGAAGAGATGGCCGAGATGCATGTGGCCGAGTAGGCGCTAGAAGGCGCGTTGTAATAGATATGTAACCTACCTATGATGGAAGAGATGACCGAGATGCATGTGGCCGAGTAGGCGCGAGAAGGCGCATTGTAATAGATATGTAACCTACCTATGATGGATGAAAAGGGTTTAGAGTCAGCACCTTAGGTAAGACCCCGACTAGAGACCGCTGACAGAAATGACCGAGATGCATGTGGCCGAGTAGGCGCTATAAGGCGCGTTGTAATAGATATGTAACCTACCTATGATGGAAGAGATGGCCGAGATGCATGTGGCTGAGTAGGCGCTAGAAGGCGCGTTGTAATAGATATGTAACCTACCTATGATGGAAGAGATGGCCGAGATGCATGTGGCCGAGTAGGCGCGAGAAGGCGCGTTGTAATAGATATGTAACCTACCTATGATGGATGAAAAGGGTTTAGAGTCAGCACCTTAGGTAAGACCCCGACTAGAGACCGCTGACCGGGCTTGGTGATGCCGACAGCTGGGAGGCTCATCGGGTCTTCTCGTCGCGGTCAAGGCTTCGAGAGGGGAAACCGGTCTGGGGAAGTGTTGAGTTTTTCTGCCTCCAGGTGGGTTAAGCCCCTAGGAAGTGTTGAAGTTCTCCACCCTCAGTTGTTCCGGGGAAGTGTTGAGTTCCTCCGCCTCCAGGTGGGCTAAGCCCCTAGGAAGTGTTGAAGTTCTCCACCCTCAGTTGTTCCGGGGAAGTGTTGAGTTCCTCCGCCTCTAGGTGGGCTAAGCCCCTAGGAAGTGTTGAAGTTCTCCACCCTCAGTTGTTCCGGGGAAGTGTTGAGTTCCTCCGCCTCCAGGTGAGCTAAGCCCCTAGGAAGTGTTGAAGTTCTCCACCCTCAGTTGTTCCGGAGAAGTGTTGAGTATCCTCCATCTCAGGTTGAGTTCGGCTCGACTAGAGATGTTGAGTTCCCTCCATCTCAGTATGAGTTCGGCTCGACTAGAGATGTTGAGTTCCCTCCATCTCAGGTTGAGTTCGGCTCGACTAGAGATGTTGAGTTCCCTCAATCTCAGGTTGAGTTCGGCTCGACTAGAGATGTTGAGTTCCCTCAATCTCAGGTTAAGTTCGGCTCGACTAGAGATGTTAAGTTCCCTCCATCTCAGGTTGAGTTCGGCTCGACTAAAGATGTTGAGTTCCCTCCATCTCAGGTTGAGTTCGGCTCGACTAGAGATATTGAGTTCCCTCCATCTCAGGTTAAGTTCGGCTCGACTAGAGATGTTAAGTTCCCTCCATCTCAGGTTGAGTTCGACTCGACTAGAGATGTTGAGTTTCCTCCATCTCAGGTTGAGTTCGGCTCGACTAGAGATGTTGAGTTCCCTCCATCTCAGGTTGAGTTTTCGGCTCGACTAGAGATGTTGAGTTTCATCTATCTCAGGTTGAGTTCGGCTCAACTAGAGATGTTGAGTTCCCTCCATCTCAGGTTTAGTTCGGCTCGACTAAAGATGTTGAGTTCCATCCATCTCAGGCTGAGTTCGGCTCGACTAGAGATGTTGAGTTCCCTCCATCTCAGGTTGAGTTCGGCTCGACTAGAGATGTTGTGTTCCCTCCATCTCAGGATGAATTCGGCTCGACTAGAGATGTTTAGTTCCCTCCATCTCAGGTTGAGTTCGGTTCGACAAGAGATGTTGAGTTCCCTCCATCTCAGGTTGAGTTCGGCTCGACTAGAGATGTTGAGTTCCCTCCATCTCAGGTTGAGTTCGGCTCGACTAGAGATGTTGAGTTTCCTCCATCTCAGGTTGAGTTCGGCTCAACTAGAGATGCTGAGTTCCCTCCATCTCAGGTTGAGTTCGGCTCGACTAGAGATGTTGAATTCCCTCCATGTCAGGTTAGTTCGGCTCGACTAGAGATGTTGAGTTCCCTCCACCTCAGGTTGAGTTCCGCCCGACTAGAGGTGTTGAGTCTTCCTCCCCCTCAAGTTGAGCTCGGCTCGACTAGGGGTGTTGAGCTTTCTCCACCTCCTGTTGAGCTCGGTTCATGGGAGGGTTGTTAAGTGGAGAAAGGTTCGCCTTCTATCTCCAGTTGAGCTCGGCTCGACTAGAGATGTTGAGTCTTCCTCCACCTCGGGTCGAGTTCAGCTCGACTAGAGGTGTTGAGTTTTCTCCACCTCCTGTTGTGCTCGGTTCACTGGAGGGTTGTTAAGTGGAGAAAGGTTCGCCTTCCATCTCAAGTTGAGCTCGGCTCGACTAGAGATGTTGAGTCTTCCTCCACCTCGGGTCGAGTTCAGCTCAACTAGAGGTGTTGAGCTTTCTCCATCTCCTGTTGAGCTCGGTTCACGGGAGGGTTGTTAAGTTGAGAAAGGTTCGCCTTCCATCTCCAGTTGAGCTCGGCTCGACTAGAGATGTTGAGTCTTTCTCCACCTCGGGTCGAGTTCAGCTCGATTAAAGGTGTTGAACTTTCTCCACCTCCTGTTGAGCTCGGTTCACGGGAGGGTTGTTAAGTGGAGAAATGTTCGTCTTCCACCTTAGGTTGAGTACAGCTCGACTAGAGGTGTTGAGTCTTCCGCCACCCCGGGTCGAGTTCAGCTCGACTAGAGGTGGAGCTTTCTCCACCTCTAGTTGGGCTTGGTCCATGGGAGGGTTGTTAATTGGAGAAAGGTTTGTCGTTCTTGCGCTTAGTTCGGATTGAACCGTCTTTTAGGAGTTCAACCGCCTCGTTGCCAACGCTCTTCTCTCCGAACCACAAGTGATCCATTGTTTTTCCAGGCTCGTATCGAGCCCGAAAAAAGTGGGGATTGTGTATAACTCGTAATTCGTCGAGACCGTGACGGATGGTGAAAGTGGCCGTGACCAGTGGATCAACTAGTTGGAAACAATTGAGACCAAGGGAGAACGGTCGGAAGGAGGGAGGTGGACCATGGGTCCACTCCTCAACTTGGACGAGTGGACCCATGGTCCACTCGCCCGAGTTGGGGGGCGAGTGGACCTAAGGTCCACTCGCCCCGGGCGACTGGGCGAGTCGCCCAGCTCAGGTGGTGAACCTCGGTCCATTCACCCAGCCCTCAGCAAGTGGGGGGGAGTGGACGTCTCGTCTCCCACTCGCCCCCTTCCTGTCTCGGTCGTTTAGGTTCGGGGTTGAGTCGCGGCTAGCAGAATTTGGCTATCCGCAACCCAATTTCAAGAAGTCTATAAATAGACCCCCATGGGCACCTTGGGAAGGGACACCTCTTCTTCTCCTCTCCCTCGTGTGTGACTTGTTAGCAAACACTCTAGCCCTCTGTCAGCTAAGGTTGATAATGAGGTATTCTTAGTGCTCTCCAGGGTACCCAGGCTCAGCATTGGCTTGGGAGGGGAAACTCTCTTTGATCTTCCGGGTTTGTGGTGGGACCTCCTCGCTGCAGCTTAAGGGGTCTGTTCAGGTCTTCGTAGGTGCAAGGTCCTTCGGCTCTTAGCAATCGGTCACGTGTTATGGCTCAGGTGTATTTGATGGCCCTAATCGTCTGATGATATAATTTAACGTAACTCTCGAAATAAAGCTTAGAAAACAAAAGAAAATACATAAAAATAGGAAAAATCAAGTCTGTCGTAATTGCAGGCTCCGATCGCCCGTCTGACAATCTAAAAAATGTCAAAAATGAAAAAACAAATATACTGATGGGGCGCGATCGATCTCCATCACACAATGTAATCCATTTTGTGGACACAAATTTTTACGTCTTTTAATTAACATATAATACTCGTTACAGAATATGTTAAAAATAAGAGTCGAAGATGAAGAAAGTGATTCTACTGCATTTAGCTGAAGATGCTCATCAAAATTTTTTATTAAGAACTTGCTCATGTTGGTTCGCAATATCTATGTGATAACCCTCATGAAAATACCGAGGGCATTCAAAAGGCCAAATGATATCTCTAGCCACTCGTAGAGACTATCTTTCGGCTTAAATGTTGTCTTCAACTCATCCCCATCTCTAACTTTAATCTGATGATACTAGTTACTTCTTAAGGCCATGATTATACGTTTATACTGTAATTAGACAGACTTTTTCTTCATCTACTGTAAAACCTTATATACTAGTCAAACTCTAATACTCTTTAACGTTTGATGCACTGCTCATGTTGCAGATATTGCTTAAAGGGGCTCCTATTGATGAGCTGAAGAGAGTTAAAAGAGTTATTCAATACACCATTTTTGCCGCATATCATTTGATTCTGGAGACATCATTTTTTGCTGATCAAAGAGCGTTGTTCTCCAATATAGATAGTTCAGAAGGTAACGATTCATCAGCAAATAATGGACTGCAGGAAATTACTTCACCAAACTCGGATTCTGATATTCGTGCCTCTAATGGAGTGTTGGAAAATTCAACTGATGAAGGGTTTTATACTACACATCTTGATGCAAGCATATCTTCAGATGATTCAGGATTTGTGCATGGTAATGGTTTTTGTGAAGATAACTTTACACAAGAAGATCTTCCGAAGGGCACGAACAATGAGAATGCAATGAATCACTCTTGCTCATTATCATCCTCTGATCTTTCTAGGATGCTAATGTCATCTTTCTCAGCCTCCCTTAGGAAATTACTGTCAGAAAATGGGTTGAGGCCTATCACATCTGAGTACATTTCTTCCTTCTTTGGCTTCAAAGAGGAAGACCATGATCATCCAAATTCGAGTGACTTAACTGTTTCTTCCTCTACTGGTACCATTGATGATGGAATAGAGGCAAATGGAAACATCACGGAAGAGAAGTTGAATCATGATCACTTTAACAATGGAAGTTCCGAGGCCTTGTCGACTTCGAATGAACACGTTCAGTCTTCAATTGCTGTTAACACAAACAAAACTGAAACTGAATGCAAGGATGACAGTGATGGTGTATTGAGCCCTGAGAGCATATTGGTTTTGTTGTCCAGCCAGTGTATTGAGAAAGGGATTGTTTGTGAACAGAGCCATCTTTCTCGCATAAAGTACTATGGGAATTTTGACGTCTCACTTGGACGTTACCTTCAAGATGTTCTACTCAACCAGGTTAATGGCTCTTCTACTTGGCCCAATGCCATCATTTCTTGAATATCTTTTATCACGAGAACTAATGAGATTTGACTTTGTGACAGAAACATGCATGTTCTTCATGTGGCGAACCACCAGAAGCTCATATATATTGTTATACCCACCAGAATGGAAATCTTACAGTTCTAGTGAGACAGCTTCCCTCAAATTCATTTTTATCTGGCGAAGTAGAGGGGAAAATTTGGATGTGGAGTCGATGTTTAAAATGTGAGCATGAAAATGGAATTCCAAGATCAACAAAAAGGGTAGTAATGTCTACTGCCGCTCAGAGTCTCTCCTTTGGCAAGTTCTTAGAGCTCAGCTTCACCAGCCACTCTGCAGCTAGCAGATTATCCTCTGAATGTGGGCATTCACTTCATAGGGACTGTCTTCGCTTTTTTGGGTAAGCATAATATTTACTAGAATTCTTGCCATATTTCCCTATATGTCATCTTTATGTAATGATTAAATTCTGGTGATGCACAGGTTGGGTTCAAGAGTTGCCATGTTTAGATATTCACCAGTTGAAATTTACGCGGCATGTAAACCTCCCCCAGTGCTCGAGTTTGCTAATCCAAATGAACAAGATTGGGTTGTGCAAGAAGCAAAATCTGTAATAATTCTGAGAGCATGGTTCTTGTTTTATGTTTAAGTTTCCATATGGAGGAGTTTTCATAAAGCCGGCCCCATGAAATTAGGAGCTGCTGATGATGATGATATTTACCTTACAATATCAGCAACTGATTTGTTCTTTTTTTTCAGGTGCTCCAAAGAGGAGATGCCTTTTTCTCAGAGGTGGCAAATTTCCTGCGCATGTTAAAGACGAGTAGTTCAGATACTCTATCTGAGCAAAACTTTCCAGGTTTTGTAAGAAGCATATGCGAAGCAGAAAATATGTTAATGCAAGAGAAATCTGATTTTGAGGTCAGTTCTGAATAAACACTACTTTTTAATGATCTTCTGATTGAAGATTATCTTCTCTTTTTTATTCATCAGATTCTCCTTTTGTTCCATTGCTCCATGCAGGCTTCTTTACTGAAATTCAACACCACTGAGCGATTGGAGAAGTCTGTGAACGAGATTCCAGGCTTGAGTTGGTTCAGTCAGGAGCTTCTTCTTGCGCTTTACATTTGGGATCGCCGCTTGCATCAGCTTACACAAATCAGCAAAGATTTAGACAGATCACATGACGAAAGTGAAAGAAGTATCGAGAAAAGCAGCATAGAAAATGCTGTTACTGAACTTAATGCAGCCTCCTACGAAATTTCCCAAAGTTCTGGGCCTAATGAGATGAAATGTTCAGCATCTCTACCAGCCTCTAGTTCTCTTGACATCAGTTCGATTACAGAGAACGGAGTATTAACTGCTGCTGTTGAATTTACGAATGAAGTTAACTCCATGGAATGCTCCAGGCATAATGATGCATCCAGCATGATGATTGAAACCATGGTAAACGGAAGCGGATTAGTTGTTGATTCTGTGTTGAAGAGGCAGCATTCAAGTGCTCGAATATTCAAGAATTCTCCCAATTTTGAAGATCCCGAAAGCTTGATTTGGGTTCCTTTCTCTGAACTCCGGAATGCATATAAAAAGGATCTGAATGGCGGTTACTTGCATAAGTTTTTATTCGTCCGCACGTACACTCCAAAGTACCTGAGCCCTATGCACCAGTTGTTTCCCGAAGAACGTGGTTTGTTGCATTTCCCCATCGGTGCTGGTGGAAACATCATGTCTGTTCGCGAGGATGAAATTTCCAGCATAATTGCATGCGCATTGGCCCTCTCCGAGGACCAGAACTGTTTGATTGAAACTGTCGACGTGAAGGATGTATTGGTGGGTAAGATGGAGGCTGATAAAGAAATCGACGATCCATCCATTCTCGACTCTGAGGGTTCCATGGCTTCGTCTTATTCTTCATCCAACGGATCATTTGATTCTGCCGGAATGCATCCTTCACGAAGCTTCCAATCTCTTCCGTCAGATGAGTTGTCTAACTCAGTTTTGGAGAGCGCGCTGTCCTTAGATCGTTTGCTGACTCCGGAAAATCTTCATCCTCAAATCCCTCTTGGTTCGAAGGAAGGCTTAAAGAAGTATTCAGTTGTATGCATACATGCAAAGCAATTCCACGCTCTTCGGAGGATGTGCTGCCCTTCGGAGCAGGTTTACATATCCTCCCTAAGCCGATGCAGAAAGTGGGATGCTCAAGGCGGAAAAAGCAAAGCTTTTTTCGCCAAGTCGATGGACGATCGGTTCATCATTAAACAAATCAAGAAAGCAGAGCTCGATTCATTTTTAAAGTTTGCGCCTGATTATTTCAAGCATATCACTCACTCCTTAAGCACAGGGAGCCAAACTTGCCTTGCAAAAATTCTCGGAATATATCAGGTTTGCTGTTGTAGCACCTTTCAATAATATAGCGGAAGCTGATTGCACACAATCATTGATCATTATGCTAATTGAACGTGATCAATAGATAAAATCAATCTCTCATGATTAATTAAATAGAAATACTTATCAGAATTCCAGTTAAATTTTTTGGGTCAAAAAATGGAAACACAAATTGGATTCCAAGGATCGGATTAGTGTGTATAGTCATGTAGGTACCAGAAATGGACCCGGTATGTATAAGCGGCTCTCAGGGAGTAGTGGGTGCTTTGTTGGATGATACGTGGGTGCTTTGTAGAATGATACATTGTTGGTTCTTGTAAAATTATGAGAGCAACGGGGTAATAATTCTATTACTTCTCTTAAAAAGAATATAAGTACATGTACACATATTTTTAGATGGGAGAAGTGACACCTTAATGTGGGACCAAACTATACAAAATTATCCTAATGGGCCATAAAAGTTTGTCTTTAAATTGGTCTTACTGCAACACTTCTTCCTCTTGCAAGCTGGAGCCTACAAATTGTAGGCACCGAGCTTGGAAACGAACTGTCGATAGAGTCGGCGAGGCATAGCCACTGAACGATACAATTTGTGCAATAGACCAACCCAGTCTCCGCAGATGAGCGTGCCATAGCCATTTGCTCTTTTCTCTGCCAAGTGACTGGGTGCCCTCCAAATTATGTGCAATAGACACTTGTAGACTGACGATATCGAGGGAGCCTGCATAATCCGCATCACTATAGGAAATCAACGAGAGGGAAGAAGCAAGCCGCTTTCTCTTGTTGGTAGGAAGAAGCAAGCCACTTTCTTTCCTCGTTTTCCTCAAACTTCGCTCCGTTCGCCTATCTTTGACTCATAATTGAAACCATTACAAGGGCTGCCTTCAACACTCAGTGGGGGCTTCTAAAACTTCAATATGTTCTTTCTTCGATCCGAAACTGGACGGAGGACAGCAGCAGGAGAAGAGAGTGCGAGCGGGCAGGGACAGCAAATGAACCGGACGAGCCTAGCAACCTAACTTCTGAGTGAAGTAGAAGCAATTAGATCACCAAGGCGTAAACCGACACAATAACGATTGGGAACCAACCAACCCACGGGGCGGGAATATACTGAAGCTTTATACACAAGCCCTTGGTCTGGAGCTTTCTTCAGATACCGGAGAATTCGCTCGACTGCGTGAAGGTGGGAGTCGAGGAGCATGCATATACTGACTAACCACTCCAATAACAAATTGGATATCTAGGTGTGTGACAGTCAGATATATAAGCTTGTAATTAAGGCTATGATAGTACTCTGAATTAGGTAGAAGAAGATTAGAGTCAGACTCGTGAGCACATAACTTGTGGTTTGCATCCATGGGTGTGTCAGTTGGCTTATAACCAAAGTAACCAACATCCTTTATAAGAACTATGCAGTACTTCCGTTGAGATAACAGAAGCCCCATCAGATCGACGAGTGACCTCAATACCTAAGAAGTATCAGAGGTGCCCCAAATCCTTGGTCTAAAAGTGCGAGGTCATGTGTTTCTTGATTATAGAGATACCATTTAGTTCATCGTCCGTGATGATAATATCATCAACATACACTAGAAGGATCACCGTGCTCACTTTACGACGTGTAAATACTAAAAAGTCTGCAGAGCTCCGAGTGATTCTGAAATCCCAAACAACTTAACTAAATTTGCCAAACCAATCTCTAGGGACTGCTTTAGGACGTAAATAAATTTTGAGGCGGCAAACAAGAGACTCCCCCATGTTCTCGTATCTAGGAGGTTGCTGCATATAGATATTCTCTGTTAAATCGCCATTAATGAATTCATTCTTGATATCAAGTTGATGCAACTTCCAATGACGATGGACTGCAAGAAAGATCAATACTCGTATTGTATTAAGCTTAGCTATCAAAGAGAATGTTTCCTCATAGATAATGTCATATTGCTGAGTGAAACCACGAGCCACAAGACAGGTTTTGAGGAGCTCAACCGTCCCATCTGGACGATGCTTAACTATGAAGACCTATGTACATCCCACACGGGATTGGCCAGGAGCAAGGGGAACAAGGTCCCACATTCGATTAGCCCATATGACGGCCATTTCTCCGGCCCGTCACCCTGGATGCTGGAGATCCTCCTACACAAAAGAGGAGGTGGAAATAGAAGACGAAGACCCCAAACCCGTGAAGTTTTGAAGATTAGTGGTGAAAGGAGACATAGTGAGAGAGCAGATGAGTTGTAGGTGAGAGTGCTTCCTTGCTGGGAGCTGCAGGCATATCAGCTAGTCGAGGAGTGTCATCAGTAGGAGGCGACTGTCCCAAGACATCTGAACGATGACGATGATTGTACACATTTAGAGGAGGAGGTGGTGGTGTCAGTGGCACAGGTGGTGGTGAGTTGTTGATATGGACGTTGGTACACGAGATAACATGTGTTAAGTTGTCAGGAGGGGACGAGGAGTAGAAGGGTTGACTCTTGGGGAAGGTGACGTCTGCAGATGCTACCGTTTTTGATCGGTGGGCGAGTAGCACACATCCTTCTGTGTGCGAGAGTACCCAACAAATATTTACTTTGTAACACGTGGTGCCAGTTTGTCCGCAAGAGGGTCAAGATAATGAACTAAGCATACACACCTAAAAACTCTAGGAGTTATGGGAAAGTGAGGTGTAAATGGGAACATGATGGAGAAAGAAGAAGCGAAATTCAAGATGTTTGATGACATACAATTAATTAAATAACACATTGTGGTAATACTGAAGTGCCAATAGACCTTGAGAATCTTCATTTGAAACATGAGAGATCTTGCAATCTCAAGAAGTTGGCTCTTTCGCTCTGCCACACCATTTTATTGTGGTATGTAATCACATGACATTTGATGTAGAATACCGAGAGTGTTGCAGGTTGCCTGGAATTCATGACTAGTCTATTCGTGAGCATTATCAGTCCGAAGAATTTTAATGCGAGTCAAAAAATTGAGTGTGAATTTCAACGATGAATGAGTGAAAGACACGAATTATTTTGGAGCAATCACATAGCAAATACACACAAGTCATGCGAGAATGATCATTTATACAGTTAGTAAAATACTTGTAACCAGATAAACTAGCAATTTTATATGGACCTCAAATATCTGAATCTAAAGAAAAAAGAGCATTGCTCCTAGTATAATGAGGAGAAAACATGGAACGATGTTGTTTTCTATAGTTACAAGATTCGCTAGTAAATTTAGAGAAAGTAAAATCATGAAGGGTCTTCTGCAGTATTGGAGGACGAGCATGGCCACGACACCAGTGGCGGTCAACAGAAGTGACAAAAGACAGAGCTGAAGTGAGTTGATCAAGGATGTAGAGCTCATTTGATAGTCGTCCTCTACCAATGATACTCTGCGTTTGTCAATGTCTGAACGGTAAGTGCTAGGAGTGTCCATCCTAGGTGAGATGTGGTGAGGAGAGTTTGTCGGTTGTTGTGGTAACCCATGCTTTTTGTAACAAGTTGCTTCTGTATGGTTGACCCGGTCAGAATGGGCACACATGTGAGTGATTTGCCCCTTGGGACGATTTCATCCATCACGCCTACCGCCTTGAGATCCTTTGTGACCTCCACGCTGCCCGGTAGTTGGGGGCGAGTTTTAGAAGAATGTTGGAGTAGAGCGGGAGGAGTCACGGAGACATTAGTGGGTGGAGTCATTTTCATAACCATGGAACAAACATTAGATAAAGAGAGAATCGTTGGATAGGATAAGATGTTGACACTAATACTGTAGATATGGGGTGGTAGTCGTGTCATCATGATTGCTATGCCAACAGCTTCCTTCTGAGCATTTTGGGTAGCTAAATCCAAATTTGGAGGTTGTTGTTGAATCCATGCCTCGATAAGGGTCTTATATTAAGCCACTAATGACGCCAGATCACTATCCAAACCTGGTTCAACAGTTTGGAGGTCCCAAAAAAAGATCAAACATGTGTTGAAGGCTATCCTTCCCAGAGTATGGGGACTTAAGTTCATCTCACATTATCTTTGTAGTTTCGTGGTGCACATCCATTTGATATGACTCAATGTTCATGGAGTGCATAATCCAGGATTGAACAAGTCTGTCATTCCGGAGCAATTGCTCGGTAGGCTCAACTGGGGGGTCGCAAGTTAGATGATGAAGGAGACCTTAGTTTGGAGTACTCAGCGCACCGAGTTGACCCACTCAATAAATTTCCTATTTCCAGTGAGGGAGATAGTGGTAATTTTTAGTTCGTCTCAAACTCCATAGATGGGAGCCTGAGCGAGTATGGTCGGAATGGTTGATGAGGCAGATGTATCATTTGTCCCCATGTCATAAATATATGGACACAGAGTTATATCAAATGGCTTGGTGGGAGATGCGAGTTCAAGCAACGAGTTTTTGAAAAGGGCAAGCGTAAGCTGCGTGCAGTAGTCCTGGCAGTCTTCAACAACACCAGAGAGCTTAAGCAACGCAAGCGAGCTCAAGCCATGAGTTCGGCGAACTCTGGATAGTAATCACTGAGATATGGATTGAAGGACTACAAGCTCTGCGGTTGGAGGAGTCCACGAGCTCTGTCAGAAGGAAGAGGCAACACGCACAAGTTCGCAGGTGTCGGCGAGATCAGCTCTTGGAGGAGGAGGCGAGGTCTGGATTGGAGAAGGCAGCTCTATTGTTGAAGGAGGCGTCGTGTTGCGGTATTGGAGGAGAGCGGGCCTTGGTGAGACCTGACGCTGGATGAATTGGTGAGCTCTGCAAGTGGAGTCGGCAAGACCTAGTACTGGAGAGCAGGCGTTGACGAACTCTGCGTTGAGGAGGCGAGCAGGCTGGGAGTCTATAAAAGTGAGGGGGCGTGGGATTTTGGGTGATGGAGCGATGAATGAATTTGGCTAGCACTTGGAGGTTCGGCGAGCTCAGAATAGGATCTCGGCGAGTACTCTGGGCTCAAGTCGATGTGGCGAGCTGATTTTTGCTGGAAGTGGAAGTGAGAGCTCTCTTGGCGAGAGCAGGAGCTCAATCATTGAGAGTTTTACTTGAGGAATTGTATTGCTCTAATACCATGTAAAATTACTAGAATAACGACGTAATAATTTTATTACTTCTCTTAGAAAGAATATAAGTACATGTACGCTTATTTATAGGTGAGATGAGTGACATCTTAACAGAAGCTTTACCCTTCTATTTTAATGAATTATTTGGTCAACTTCATTTACAGGTTAGAATAACCAGAAGCGGCAAAGAAGTGAAGATTGATCTGATGGTGATGGAGAATCTCCTCTTTGGCCGCAACGTGACGCGCACATACGATCTGAAAGGCGCCCTCTTTTCCAGATACATTACCGACGGAAATGACCCCGAGAAGGTTCTTCTCGACCAGAACTTCGTGGAAGATATGCGCCTATCTCCGATCTACGTCGGCGGGAGAACCAAACATCTTCTGCAGCGAGCGGTCTGGAATGACACTGCTTTCCTAAACGTACTCGTGCTTCCAATCCTCGTCATTAAAGCGGATATCTTTCGATGCTTAAACTCATCAAATGCTACTATTTGCAGGCAATCAATGTCATGGACTACTCTTTGCTGGTCGGTGTGGATAAAAAGCAGCAGCACATGGTGTTCGGAATCATCGATTACTTGCGGCAATACACATTGGACAAGCAGCTGGAAACCTGGGTGAAGTCATCTCTTGTTCCCAAAAACTCTTCGCCCACCATTATATCCCCGAAGGAGTACAAGAAGAGGTTCAGAAAGTTCATGTCCAGATACTTCTTAACTGTTCCGGATTCGTGGTGCTCTTCAGAGTGCCCGGAACCCTGCAAATTTTGTGCGGGCGGCAGCTGAAAATTGCAGGGCTCACATTCTTCGGATCCTCGACATCGAGAAGTGTAAATTTTACAATTTGTTCATTCTTGGTTTTAGCATCATCTGCTGTACTGGCTTTTCGGTAGAACTGTATATAAGCAAGCAAGCAAGCAGCCATCCTCAAGCTTGTCCCAATTTTGCGATTTTTTAGCAAATGATTGTGGGAAGTTGATCATGGAGAAGTGGGAATTGTATTTCATATAATGATTTAGAGATTATGAAATACTCAGACTATACCTTTGTTGTGCTTGATTTTGGCACTTGGCTGTGCAGGGAAAACCTGTATGCAGATTTGTAAGTTTAGTCCTGCTACTATACCATGATGAAATTATACATGTCTTCCTCAGTGAATTTGTGGTAATTTTTTTTTATGTTGAGTGCTACTTTGGGTGTTGGAGGTTAAATTTTCAAGATTTACTGTCATAGGTAGGACTGTAGGGGTGTTCACCAACTGAATCGAATCAAATAGCTCTTCAATTGAATCCAAATTTGTCATAGAATGCAGAGATTTGGATTCGAATTCGCTCGAATATTTGAATTCGGATTCGTCCTTAAATCCGGGATTCGAATTTGGATTCGGGCTTGGATTCGAATTCGCTTGGACAGCTAGGGTCATCTTCATATGTAATATAGATATGGCTGGCATTCATGAATCTTAGCAATAGAAACAATATTATTCGGATTTGAATGTCACTCAATATGAATGTTAATCGAATCGATTCCCGAATTCTTCACAAATTATTTGGTTTTGCGAACAACACTAGTCATAGGTATGTTGGTAGAATTTTTGTACTCAGTTTGATGGGTGTATGTTATGTGTATCATTGTGTAAGTCGATCACTTGTGTATGTTTTTAATTATCTTATCTTCGATAGTTGTAATGAGTATAGTCTGTTATCCTTCAATTATTTTTGTTCATATTTGTCGCGCGTACTCTCGTTCGCTCTGCACTTGAGCTTGTTAGCGATTCGCATTACATTGCCAGTCTAATAATAACTGTAAATTGAAATTTTATGTATTCATAATATTCTCTTAGTTCATGTATTTCTAAAGCAACTCTTCCTTTTAGGGTCTGTTTGGCGTGGAGTTTTCTCTCCTGTGAGTTTGGACAAAAACGCTACTGTCATAACGATTATGACCGACACCAAAAAAAAACCAAGTTTGACCGACGGTTCTCATAATTTAAGGAGAATTATAATTTACCCAGCTATTTGGCACATCAACCCTTGGAAATAATAAAGAGGAAAAATATTAATAAAACTCGGGCTAATTTGTATTTGCTTCTTTAAAAGGGTATTTGTCATTTAAATAAAAAATAAGAAATTAACAGCTCATTACCCTCAAGTAGACGTGTGTTAAAAGGCCCGTCGGGACCATGCCAGGCCTCGGCCCCCTGGGCCCGGGCTTTTTTGCTACCGGGCTCCTCCAATCAAAGAGGGTCTGCTGAGCCCATAAAATTGGGCCCAAGCAGGCCCCAAAGAACAAGCCTAGCTTAAATGCTGGGCGGACAGCCCAAAATGCTGGGCTTGTTGGAAATTTTTCCATTCAGTGGACATATTCTATCGAGACAATCCGCTAAATCTATTCAGACTCCTACGAGCGCGCGTTAATTCAGTCGCACGAACGATCAAAACCTGTGATAGCTGGGTCAGATCGTCTTGTAATTTCATGTCGCGGACTTGGTCTCATTCCTGACACGGTTTTGATATTCATCTTTGCCTTTAGATTATTGTGCAAAACGTAGGTTCACTATTAAGGTGATCAAGCTACTGTCAATATACAGTAATCATGTTCTAGATCAAATCGCTTATAATTGTTCAATGTTTTCCATTTGGATCTACAAGCGATCACACTTGCATGCTCTGACATTCAGGTTGTTTAATTATTTATATATATACACTTGGTGCTAACAAATTTTCATGGTAGAGTTCAAAGTTTGTAAGCACTTGTATGTTGAAAGGATTTTCGGACGCGGCGGAATTCATAAGGTTTCAAGCAAAATATCCGCCATCATGAAGCACGAGACTGAATCTAAGAACGGTATACATTAAGCTTCAGCACTTCAGTTATATTGTCATTCATTTCAGTCTTATAATTTGTGTGTTTCGCTTGATTAGAAAATTATATTCTGTTTTAATACTCTCATTAAGACTGGTAGTATTTGTTGGAATATTTTCACTATTATATTCCTATATTAATATAAAATATGATAATTTTCGTTTTAAAAAAAATTTTTACTGAAACAGCAGAACTTTTAATATGAACAGCAATAATAATAAAATTGCATGAAGGGGATGAGAAATAAAACAGAGTAAATATATAGATCAGAATCGAGTCTGGGTAAGGCGTGTGGTCACTGCCCTAAAGAAGTTGCACCACCCTCCGGCAGTGCTTTCAACCGATGCTCACTCCTCCAAGGTACAACACCCGGCTAGATCCCGAAACTCCGATGTGCGCGGACACCGAAGAAGCACGGAGCACCCGAACCACCACTTGATGAAGCAAACGTAAAGAAAAGGAAGCACGAAGAATATCGTCACAGGAACCGAGAGCACAAGAGCGTATGAGAGCATATTAGAATTGCAGAAAGAACGAGTATATATAAAACTCGGATCGCAAGATCTCCTCCAAAATAGGATCTCAGAAAACGGCAAGAAAATAAATGCCATAATAAATATTAACGGTTAGAAAAGTAAAGATCTTAACCGGGAAGAAATACGTTGAATATTTCCAACGTAAATAAAGGCGAGAAACATGCATAAAGGAGCGGCAAAGAAAAGCGCGTAAAACGGCAGAACGCGTGAACGCAAATCGACGTTGCGTCGAGTGCATATCGACGCTACGTCGAGTTCTATCGACGCAAGTCTTATCGACGCAAGTCTTATCGACGCAAGCGTCGAGTCCTATCGACGCATGCGTCGAATTCCATTCGACGCCACGCCACTCCAGCGGGCAAAACGACGCTACGTCGAAATCTATTCGACGCAGCTCCGAATTCTAATCGACGCAACTCCGGTTAAAATGCTATGAAACTTTTTGGAACAAAAAATACAATTCAATTCTTCCCCAAATCCCAAATCCGTAATCCGGATCCGGTCCGGTGCGGTGCGTGCGCTCGCGCGCGCGTGTGGTTCATAGTTTCTTCTTATGTTCTTTTGAACAAATAAGAATGTGTGAATTTCTTTATATACACTTAAGGGAAGAAGTAGAATGTCAAGGTGGGACTAAAGAATACCCTTTCATCATGAAAGGCTTCCCTCCAAATATTTGGATTCCCTCCAAATTTGGTTTTGAGTTTTTCCATCACAATGAGGAGCTCAAACATCAAACACCATTTAGCTTCAATCAACACATTTAATTTATAATGTTTTATATTTAAAATTTCTAACAGTGTTTGAATAAGTACGATCCTGCATAGTCGTAGCGTCACCACGTTAGTTTTATTTTGTGCTACATTTAATTTTCGATAGCATAATTTGGTGAAGCACGCACCCTAAATTTCCTAACAAGGCTGTCCACCCAGCATTTAAGCGGGCTTTCAAGCGGGCCTGGGCCCGGCCCGGCCCGGGCACCAGACCGGGCTCCGGCAAAATAAGGGGCCTGGTGAGCCCCCTTAGGCCCGACCTAGGTCTGGCCCGGGCCTAGCCAGACTCGGGCCTAATCGGGCCTGAGCAGACCCGGGCCGGGCAGCCGGGCCCGGGCCAAATTTACATCTCTACCCTCAACCGTCTGTTCGGAAGGTATTGTGAAGATTGTGCGTACTCGGTGAACTAAGAAAAGCCTCGTCAAAAGAATAAGAGAGTTGATATTAGCAGTTCGAAACTGGCTATTCGCAGTTCATCGCTATTCGCACTCCATAAATTTTGTTGTAGTCTAAAATTATATTTGCACCTCACTCCCATCATGAATAAGCAACACTTTGCTGATTTATTAAATAATAGAAGTCTAGAGAAACATCTTAAAGACTCTAAAACAATTTAAATACCTACTAGGAAAACAAGTTAAATGACATGCATAGAGAAATTAACTCTAAAACAAGTTAAATGACATGCAAACCTTCCTCTAACCAGAAAACAGATTACTTTTTTGGGGTTTTCGCTGGATAATCTCGTTCTTTTTTGAAGATGGTGAATCTAAGAGGGGGAAAGACGACGCGACCGATAGAACTACGGTTAGGGTTTAGGCAGCGGGGGGAGAAAGATGGAGAGGAGGTTATTCGATGGGGTGTGATTAGCGAGAATTGGACTGCGAATATAATAAGGATTTTTACAATTTTGGGGAGTGCGAATAGCAAGAATTGGAGTGCTAATATCAACTCTCAAGAATAAAGACTCTCTTTGGCATGATAGTGATGGTCATGAATGGCAATGGTCACAAACTGTCGCCTGTTTCTCACGGTGTTTTTGCTCTGGTGAGTTTGGACAAAAACGTCATCGTCATGAATACGTGTTTGACACAACACTGGTTATGACGGCCACCAAGAAAAAAAATTAATCTAAAACATAAAATGTGGATGGAGTTCCTTTGGTTAGGTCACGAACGATAGTTCGTAACCACCACGTTTAAGTTCACAATCGCCGCGTCAAACAGACCCCAAGTCATGTAAATGAAATGAACGTAAATCAACTTCAAGCCATCATATTAGTGAATAAGATGAACTAGGCGATCATTGTGGCTATGAATCAAATCCTAGAGCTGTTGTAAAATCTGGTAAAAATGCAGACACAACTATTAAATTCACAGACAAAACAAGAACACAAAACAGACACACACACACACACGGATGAGAGAGGCTGCACTTCCATAGCTTTCACGTGGAGGTTATATATCCTAAATTTATACACACACACACACACGAGTGTCGGGGCATGGGGGGCCCTTGCGGGCGGCGACATTCTGCGATGGCGGCGATATTCGGCTGGGACGACGACATTCAACGGGGGCAACATTCGGCAAGGGCGACGACATTCGGCGGGGGCAACATTCGCCAGGGGCGGCGACATTCGGCGGGGGTGACATTCGGTAGAGGCGGCGACATTCGGCAGGGGGGGGGGGGGCGACATTCGGCAAGGGCGGAGATTTTCAGCCGGGGGTGATCTATATTTATATGCGTATATATAAAACTTAATTCAATTTTGTTCAACAAAAACCATATGGTGTGATGATTGTCATTTTTGCTCCACAGTGGAAACCTGAGTTCAATTCTCACTATTGATAATTTTTGTGAGATTAAAAAATGAGTCATATGACCTTTCTTTTTCAATAAATTTAGGAGTAAAATCGTAATTTTATGTTGTAGGGTACTATACACCTTCATAGTTTTAGGTCAGCCCCTAGTAGGTTTAGGAGACCTGTGAAAAAGTGGAGAGAGAGAGAGAGAGAGCGATTTGATCCGACGGCTGATGAAATATCATGCCAGATTTGATGGCCGTAATAATTTCAACGACTTTAAAATTCATGGGTTTGATATTTCTTTATATATAATCATCCAAACCAAAATATAACAAGAGCTATTGGAAATTATAATCAGGATAGTTTGAGGCATAACAAATCAATGAACAGAGTGATTAGAAGATCACGAGAACAATATCGTAAAGCCTATACAATGATTTGATCGGATTTGCTTGAATATCACGGCAGACAAAGTTGACGATCGACAATTCAAGTGAATTGATATTCGAGTAGATGGTTATCGAATTTGAATGTATATAGAACTTAATTAGGTCAAGGAGGATTCCCGTGTTTCTGCGGCGGATCCAAAAAATTATAAATGCCGCGGGTCATGAGTTGGAACTTAATTTTGGAAGTGCAGATAGCTGCGTTTGGTCTACGAATAGCCAATTCTGATCTGGAAATAATCAAATTTGATCTGTGAATTGCCAAATTCTGATCTACTTATAACAAATCGCAAAAAAAAAATGATGATATCAGTGTCGCTTTAACCCCCTCTAAATTTTCCCAATCTTATTAAGTCTCCCTTGTCGACTCTACATGTTTTGAGGCTTATCTTATTTTACTGGTTATCACAATGAAATAATGTTGTGAGGAGCGCTATTGGCTCAACATGTTCTAGACTAATCTAATTTTAATGGTTATTGAAATGAATAATTTGGTCTCTCGAATCCGTACGTTTTGCGTTTAGAATAATTTATATCTCTTAACCATCAAAAGGCGAAAAAATAACCATAAAAAATAGAGGAATGAATTATGAAATTATTCCGACGGAGACGAGGAAACGACTTGCTCGCTTCTGACTTCACACAAAAAAAATGTCATTTTCTTATAACCGTTAGAAATAATAAATCATGTCCTCCAAATATGTTAATTATGCATTATCTTAAACTGTGATGTCATTAACATCAACCTAATTTAAGTGATCTAATTAATCGGGTCGAATACATTTCATATCGTATGGACGGTACAAATTATGTGTGGATAAAGGGCGTCTTTTTACATTCATACGATGAGCTTAAACGTAAAATGATAGCATTCGAGTTTTGGAATAAATATGTTATGGTTTCCGGGTTACAAGGTATCATCTTCACTCTCATTCAGTTCTAGCATCTCATCGCTGGAGAGAGCCTAAGGAGGAAGATGAGAAGTCTTCTTCATCAGGATCTTGTAGACGTGAAAAATCCGTGAACGCAACTATCCATCATCATGAATTCAGGTATGCATCCGCTCATGTATTCGTCTCGATGTTTCGACTAGAGCGAATCCGTCTGCGTCATAATTTTACGGATTCACCCCAACACTAACTTCTTATTTTGCCAATTTGCAGTTTAAAGAGAAACTACTCTTTTTCTGTTCGCACACAAAAGAGTTTCACACGTAACCTGAATCTTCTCAAGCCTACTTTGAATAGTTTTGAACTAACATTTCCTTGAAATTTTCAAAATATTACAGGAAAAAAAAAGAGAGGCAAAATTATGAAATTGGTCCATATTATTTCCTAACTTTTTGAAATCAGTCGTACACAGAAAATGCATAGCTGGCGAAGTGATTAGGAGAGAGAAACAAAATGTCTCATTTAATTTGACGTAACTTTACCCACACTATGCACAACCACTGTTCCTGTACACATATTTATGCGCCAAAATTATTATAAAGAAAATTACAGCTATGCATTTTCTGTGTATAGTGTGGGTAAAGTTATTATAAAAAACATTCAGCCACATGTCTATTTGCAGCCTATTAAAAATTTAAAAGAACATTATTAATGAGCAAATAAATAAAATGTGCAGCCACTGTCAAGTCTCAACTAAAATGCATGTGTAGCCTACCTCAAATATATTTTAGAATATATATTATCCAAGATCTCAACTAAAATCTTTTGCAATAACAAAAAGTGATATCCAAAATAATTACAAATAACAATAAAAACCATTAGAACATATATTATCCAAAAAGTACAGTCACATAATGTTCATTAAATTTTTGGACCACTAGATTTGTGATATCCAAAAATAACTCTTCAAATTTTTTTCCCGTGAAAACATGAGAAAAATTATAAATGTAAGAACTAGCAAATATATAAAAAATTTTTGGGAAAAAAGTAACAATAATAATCATACCGCTTAAGGTTTTTTGCAAGTTTTTTTGTTATGACCAATGACTCCACACTTAGAGCATGTTATTGTACCATATTTTCGGCTCATTTTGGTTGGTTTCGCTCCTCGCTGACATCCATATTTCGTTTCTTCTTCGGTTGACCAGGAGCCCGTCGTCGAATTGGTGGGAGAATTTGAGTGGTTGTTGCAGTTGACCAAAGATTCGGTCCATTTGTTGGCCAAATACTATGATTGTAACAAGAAATGTATGTTGATTTCTTAAAGCACTCAGGAACATATATACTAGTATCAATATTTAAGTAATACATGCAGCTTATAGCATGCCGACAAGGAAGCCCAGTTATTCTCCATTTCCCACATGAACAAAAATTGTTTTCAAGTTTAACCACAAACTTGTCAGGCACATTTACCACTTCGAATACCTTGTCATGTGACCATAAAGGCATCCATTTCCCGCTGTGCTTAGCCTCCTCGTCAAGCTTCTTTGTCACTTTAGGATTCACATCACTAACTTGCTTCTCAATTTTTTTTTTAATGTTGGCCCATCTACACATCAAGTAAACTCAGAATATCCTCAAGCATTGTAAGAATTGGTTTGTCACGCATATCTAATATGACTCGATTGAATGCTTCAGACATATTATTTACTACCACATCACACATTGAACGTTCAAGGAATGCGTGCTTGCACCATAAATGTTTCTCTATTGCAATTAGATGATCATATGCCTTCTCTGAAATGTCCATAATATCACGCATCGTCCTTACCCATTCTGCTTCATTTGTTGCATTGGAGGCCTTCCATAACAAGCACTTTAAATTTTTACTAGGATATTTTTTCCGAAAATTATTATAAAGATGACGCACCCTAAACCTATGATCAACACCAGGCAATAATTCTTTGAATGTTTGGATCAATCCCAGCGTACAAAGAATAATTAATTGATGGATAAAATTATAAAAAAGACAATATATGGTGAGAAATATAACTTCATAGTAAGACATACCTTCTGCTGATCTGAAATACATGTGATGTTATAAGATCCAATATCTCTTACAAGATTGCAGAGAAACCAACTCCAAGAATCTTTATTTTCAACTTCAACAATTGCATAGGCTATAGGCAGCATTTGATCATTGGGATCTCTCTCAATTGCAGTTAGTAATTGACCACCATAATAACCTTTCAAAAAACAACCATCCAAACCTACAATCGGCTTACATACCTTAAATGATTCTCGACAACCAATAAGACAGACATACAACCTTTCAAAATGTGGCAATATGGTTCTAGATGGTATCATAGTTTTATTATAAAATTCAGGGGGCCATTTAAATTTGAGATAGACTGAACTTCCCTGATTGGATCTCAGAAGTTCTGCACAATAGTGATTCAAATAGTTATATTGTTCACCAACACTACCTTCTAGGGATGCACTAGCTTGTGTCTTTGCTCTTGCGGCTTTATCCTTGGAAATCCCTACAACCCATTTCTCTTTTGCTTTATCAACAATTTGTTGGGTCTTGATGTTGGGATTTTCTCTTACCTTGGATTCTATCCGTTTACTTAGCCACTTTGCACTCAAGAGTTTGTTGTTGAATTCTCTACTACAAGTGTGTGTATCTTTTATAGTTCTCACTTCTCAAGTATCTTGATTTTTCATTGGTGCCGCATATATTTTCCAATCACATCCAGGCTTGCATGTGTATCTAACTCGTTTATTATCATTCTTCATCAATTTCAACCCGATACCCATATGTATTGCGTATGTTGTCACTGCATCCTTAAAATGTTCTTTGGACTTAAATATTATGCCTGGTTGTCATTTCATTTCCTTCATATCCTTCAATAATGTGAAAATAGGACGTTTTATTTTTTTACTTATGCAGAGTTCTTCTTCACCATTGCTGCTAAATGACTGAATTGAATCTAATTCCTCATCACTTTCTTCTCTAATCAAAATACCTTCTCCACTAAAATTGTCTTTACGTCCCAACATGTCAACTTGATCATCATAATCATCAAATAATTCTTCTTCGTTCTCAAACTGAATATCTTGAGCACTATCTTCACCATCAGTGTTCTTATCCATTATAACTCTAAGACAAAATAAATGAAACCATTATTAGAAATAAAATGCATCATAATAATTCTTACTAAAATAACAAATCGCTAATGATATTTGTTGTTTGTATATAGTTAAATAATATGCATATTACTAAAGTGAAAGTAGGCCACATGTTTCTCAAACTTAGAATGGAAGACGCACCTCAAAATGAAAATCACACTGCAGAATGGAGATCAAAATTTGGCGAAAATGCAGAATGGAGAATCAAAACTACCAGCTTTGGTGAGGAAAAAAGTTCAACGAGAAATAAGCTTCGACGAGCAAAGTCTTCGGATAGGCGAGGGCTCCGCAAGGAGAGGCGGCAGCGAGCAAAAAATAAAGGGCGGCAGAAAGCAAAAAAATGGCGGGGACAACCCAGACCTTGGACTTGGTGAGGAAGGAAATTTTTTTGTTGCGTTAAACGCACCTAATATTACGTGCGTTCAACGCCCAAGATATTCAGCATCCTTGATCAACGGTTGTGATACGGTCGTATTAACTTTGGAAATACAACAGTATCACAGTTGTATGCACGACCGTATCACAACTGTATGCACGACCATATGATACGACCGTATCATAACCGTTGATTTTCATTTTAAAAGATGTTGAATATCTTGGCCGTTCAACGCACCTAATATTAGGTGCGTTCAACGCACCAAATTCGGACAAGGACTTGCGTGTGGTTGAAGTTACATCAAATTAAATGAGACAATTTGTTTCTCTCTCCTAATCACTTCGCCAGCTATGCATTTTCTGTTTAGATCCGGTTAAAGTAGACGGTGAGGACTTAAATCAAAAAGTAGAAAAGATTTAGGACTAAAATCTACTTAAAAAAAATATGAGGGCTGATTTCAAAAAGTTAGGAAATAATAGGGACCAATTTCATAATTTTGCCGAAAAAAAAGATAGTTAGCTTTAGCAAATCATGGCATGACAAAATTTGAAACTATGATCCAATGGTGGAGATGAGAGAGAGAAATATACATGGGAAGAGGCTAAGCTATTCAAGAATATTGTAAGAGAAAAATATATTTAAAAGTATTCATTATTTCTTTGCAATGATTTAAAAATAATTAATAATTTTATTTTTTTTAATTGTAGTAAGAATATCATAATTTAAATAACATAATTTATTTTGGCAAAATTATTTTTTTAATACTTCAAAATATGATTTGAATTATATATATATAGTTTTATTTTTATTTAAAAAGTAATGATAATTGAGGTCTATTATAAGATTTATGATGTCATCATCTTAATTTAAAAATAAGGTAAAATTATGATTTTGGTCCCTAAACTTTAGTAACTTTAAGAAATCAGTTTCTATACTTATTTTTGAAAGAAATCGGTCCATTAACTCTCCAATCTACTTGATTTTAATCCTAAATCTAATTAATCTATAATAAAAATATTTAGTCATGCATTTTTTTAAATAGCTATCTTTTATATTATTTTCTATTTTAATATTATAAAAATGTCGGATGTTGGAACATATATATACTAAAATAACATTAGTTTAATTAATATATTTTCAATATCTTCTTATTTATTGTTGACGTGGTTCCCCTAAAATTGATCTGTTCGAACCTGTGGTTTTTCGTCCCGACCTCGACCGGCTCGCCAATACAATTTCAACGGGTTCATTCTTGTGCAATTCCGAGTCCGTATGGACTCCAAATCGATCGCAGGAATGCCCATCCGCGCAAGTTACGCCACGCCCCGCCATCACCGGCCCAAGTCGCACCCCACTTTGTGGGGTGCGGCTCTAACCGCACACCACATAGTGGGGCGCGACCGGAGTTGGCGCCGCACCCAACAAAATAAGTTAGATTTCAATTTATTTAAAAATTTATGCCTTATGATTCGAAACAGGATAATATTACACTGTTTTTAATAAAAATATATAATTAAATAATTTATATAATTTATGTCTTATATTTAGAAATAAGAAGATATTGAAATTATATTAATTAAACTTATATTATTTTTAGTATTTTTCAACTTCGGTACCTATTTTTTATATTATTAAAATGGAAAATATTATAAAATGAGCTATTTTTAAAAAAAAATTACATGATTAAATATGTTTATTATAGATTAATTAATTTTAGGACTAAAATCAGGTAGATTAGAAATTAAGGAACTGATTTCTTTAAAAAAAAGTATAAAAACTGATTTAATAAAGTTATGCAAATTTTGGGACCAAAACATAATTTGGCCTAAAAATAAGAACAAATTGTCAACAACCCCCCTTAATTTTATCCTCTTTGTCAATAACCCCCCCCCCCCCCCCCCCCCCCCCCCCCCCCCCCCCCCCCCAAGTTTCAATAATAGGTTGATAACTCCTCTTAGTTTTGTTAAATTATGGAAGGAATGATTTTTGACCATTTTGAGTTAACACCGTTAACACATTCTTCACTCCCATCATTCAAGACATAGTTTTGCTAGTCGCACACCGTATCATACATTGCTCAAAGATTTTGTTGTTCAATGTTTTGGAAACCTTGTTTCATATACATATAAACTTCTTGATCATCGTGGACTTGTTTTTTCAACTTTGTTAAGCTTTTCTTGACTTGAAGAAATAGACCTTGTTTGGGAGTGAAATTTGAGAGCGACAACTGTTATTAATGCAGTTAGGAAAAATGCTGACAACATTCGGTTAGGTGCATCCGCAAGCATTTTTTTTCTTTCTAAAATGATGTTTTAGGAGAAAATGCGCCACCACAATTATGTTAGCGTGGTCAACCGTTAGCTGTCGCGAATGTCGAAATTCGACAAAGTGGATATTGAGTCATAAAAAAGCTGTTACGGAAGTTCCAAACATTCATGACATAGTTTGCATGGACAAACGAAATAAACTTTGTTAGCATCCAAAAAAAAAAGAGATCATATCTTAGTGTTTATGATCATTTCAAAATCTGAACTTCAAAATCTAGAAAGATCATATACTGAGTTCTTTCTACAAAAGATTTAAGATTTAATCTCTTTATAAGGGACCATCAGAAATGTCAGTGTTTCTGCTCATTTCAAGCCTTGTAGGTGCACTTGATGAAGCTTCATATGTGTTCTCCATCAGAAAATTATATCCTATAATTGGATCCCTGCAAAACAAATGTAATTACAATATTACCTAATATGAACAATATATATGTCATACTTCAAATGAATGCTATCATATAAGAAATACCTTAGCATAGTTTCAAATGAAACAATATTTTGTGATGGCTGAATATTGATTTCTTGCATTCGTGTACTCCTAAAAATTAAATTTTGATCAGAAAAATAAACAAAAAATTCCTTCAAAATAGTTTCCAAGAGACAACATTAAATAGTCTTACCATTCATAATTTGTTTGTTGCTCTTGATTTGTATTCTCACTCTCCTTTATGCTTTTAGCTTCTTTTTGTTCATTAGCTCTCTTTCTTCTTTTTCCTTTTGGCCTACCAGGTGGATTCCTCCACGGTGGAGGTAGCATTATCCCTCTCTGGACATCATCCCACAAACTCTTATCCGGTATTGGATGTATGATACCTGAATATGCCATAAGATGTTTCTCATTGTAATATGTTGGATGAACATATTCTTCAACTCTCATATTGTATGATGTGATACATTTCAAAACATGCAAACAAGGTATGCCACTTAGGCTCTGTTTGGTTGGGCTGTTGCTGATGGAAAGCTGCTGATGGGCTGTTGCTGATAGGAAAAGTGCTGATTCTGGAAAACGGAGTTTTGTTTAAAAACTGTTTGGATGAAATGGAGTTTTGGATAAGCTGTTTGGATTCAAAATGGAGTTTTGAACTAAATTTTTTTTAATCAAAACATCAATTGCACCCACCCAACAACATTAATTTTTTGATTTATCATAATTTAAAACATAATTTCAAATTTTACACACAACACACACATTACACACAAAAATTGTTTAGGTGAAATGAAGTTTGTAAAATTGAGTTTTGAAAAAGTTGTTTGAAAGCAAAACGGAATTTTGAGCGGATTTTTTCCCCAACAAAATATAAGAAAAAAAAAACATTTTTCATAATATAATATCAAACTGATCCGCTATACTATCGCGTAACGTGATTATCTCCTCTACACCACATGCGACACATCAAGAACAAGAAAATTAACTGAAATGGTTCAGTAGATCTCAAAATCTCATGCCAAAAGAAACATCAAGAACAGGAAAAAAAACTTTACTCATCTATCACCCAGAACAGAAAAAAAAACAGGAATCATATGTGATGTTAAATAGGATCTGAGGAGATGTCACAAGCAACAAAATATGTGGAGCAGAACAAACACACATATGCTATTACTGAGAACAGGAAAAGTCCCTTGATTTATTTCAGATAGCAGCTTTATAAAGCTTGCTTACACAACATCTTTTTACAAGTGTCACCAAACAGGTGTCACAAAGGTAAGAGCATATACAAAGTTATTTCTATCTCTTCTCCCGCTTTGCCTCTATCTTGGCTGGCACAGGATTTCAGGTGAGGACAGCTGGTTGCAGCTTTTGTAGACTTTTGGTGCAGCTTAGGTCATCAATATGAACCAGAATTTGCTGCAGGAGAACCGAAACTCCAGCAAACTCGCACAAATTTGGAAAAAAAACGAACATTGATGGAGGAAGAAAGAAAATCTCCGGGAGATCTGCGCAGGGAAATGCCGACAGGAGAAAAAACAGGGAGAAACCTTGCGGAAGAAGGTCCTTCAGCGGTAGGAAGAAGCCTCGGAAACCTTGCGGTAGGAAGAAGCCTTGCGGGAAATCTTTCGCCGCCGACGGAGAAGGACGACGCCGACGGAGAAGGACGACGCCGACGTAGGAGAAGCCTCGTCCAACTCCGGCGAGTCGTCGGCGACAGAGATCGTCGAGAGAGGGCCTTCGCGTGCGTGTCGTCATCGGCTGCTGCGGTAGAGTTTCGCCGCGTCTGCTGCTCACCGCGGGATTTTTCTGCGTCTGGGAATGCCCGATCCTTTATTATAAACTGCTGAATGGATGAAACGCGGTTTTGAATATAAGCTGAGCCAAACCCCGCTTATCCGCAAAATTGCGGTGCGTCTCAGCCGCACCGGAGCCCAGCAGCTGAGCCAAACGCCACCTTAGACCCCATATCCCACAATCACACTGATATCTCTTCAAATCAACAACATAGGTGTACATATTCAATTCATTAATTTCATCAACTTCAAACTCGTCATTACCACAAAACCTAACATTACATCTTTTAAGTCCTTTTTTTAATTCCTCAATTTCAGTAACAACACCTGGACATATTACTCCAGTGTACTTCTCCATTTTCTCTCTTTTACACTGAATTCTTGTCATGAGATTCCTCCTAATCCACTCAAGCATAGATAATATAGGCCTCTGTCTAGCAGGTAACAATACTCTATTCCATGTTTCAGATATGTCATTAGTAATTGAGTCATTAAGCACGAGTGGATTAAATGCATGTTTAGCCCATGCATTGAATCCAACTCTCTCTAACATTTCTGCTGCTTCAGGACTTAGTTTAGCTATTTCTTTCCAATGTTCGGTGAATCTCAAATGATTTCCAATATTAGCAGCTACAAAGATTTCCTTATGCAGCAAGTCTTTTTTGAGCTTAAGATTATCATATAAATGTCTTAAACAATATATATGCTCAATTCCGGGATAACACTCATCAAACACTTTTAATAATCCCTGTAGAATAATAAAAAAGGTAATAAAATTTCTTGCATATAAATACTTAAAGAAGTAGACTATTAAACAAAGTGATCAAATATACCTTTTGCCTATCAGACATAAAAGTAAATCCATGTAGGTCAGGTCTCCTCAATGCATCGGCAAGACATGACAAGAACCACTTCCATGAATCAAAGTTTTCTCCTTCAACAAAAGCATATGCTATAAGATAGATCTCGAGATTGGGATCCCTTCCAACAGCTGTCAATAATTCACCTTGACCACTATTTTGCCCGGCCTTCTTCAAGAAAGTGCCATCCAATCCAATCCATGGCCTACATCCAGCTAGGAAACCCTTGGTTAAACCTTCACATGCACAAAAAAATCTCTTAAAATGAGGGGATCATCCAATGTATGGTTGAGCTTAATGATGCTTCCAGAATTTCTTTGTAAGAGAATAGTAGCATAATTATATAACTTGCTATATTGACTCTCCCAATCTCCATCGATTATATTCATTGCTTTTTGCTTGCACTTGTATAATTGGTCTTTGGAAGGCTCCACTTCTAGCTCTCTAACTGTTGCTTGTCTTAAACCAGATAAGTTGAGGTTTGGATCATCTCTGAATTTGTTCAGATGAAATTTAGCTAGAAAAGTGCTATTTGCTTGTGGGTTCTTGGTTAACCCAGCACACGTATGTGCAGATATCATACTTCTAATCAACATAGCACTCCCATTTTTGGACCTTGATGCATATACTTTAAAAGGACATTCTAACCTTGGATCATTGCATATTATACTTATCTTATCAGCATCATTCCTCTTGAATCTGAAGTCATATAATCTCTTGATAGAATCTAATTTCAGTGTTTCTCTAAAATGTCTTGCATCATCAAATCTATCTCTCACATGTATTATTGGTGGAATTTCAGCCTTATTGCATCGAATAAGGGCTTCTTCAACATTTGTTCGTTCCAATTTTTTCTTGCTTGACGTTTTAGTAGGCAGTATGAACTCTTCTTCAGCTATAGGCTTGAACACTTTTTCAGTTTCACACTCTGACTCATCTTCAATGTAATCGCCCAATATAGGATTATAATCGCTATAATGAGTATTGTTCATGGCTTAATAAACAGTAATATGCTAGCACAATGAAGTTGCATTTTACAATACCTATAAATTAAAACAGGAATCATGAGATTCATACCTAGATGCTCTAAAGTGATGAGAGAAGAAGAGAACACATAAGCCATAAAAAAGGGGAGGTTCACAGACCTTGAACGCAGGAATGGAAAATGGAGCGCGGATCGGCGAGGGCTGGAGGGGTTTCGATAAGAACTTGGCAGTCCACGCCGGCGACGATCTAGGCCGACATACTCGCCGACAAACAGGGGAAGAACATAGCAGTTGCTACCCAGACGAACTCGCCGGAATGGGGGAAGAACAGTGCAGTTCCTACGCCGACGAACTCGCCGGAAAGGGGGATGGCACGCGACGAACTCGCCGGAAAGGGGGACGATGGCACGCGACGAACTCGCCGAAAGGGAGACGATGGCACGCGACGAACTTGCCTGAAAGGGGGACGATCGGCTAGGGATTGATATCGGGAAAAATATTGTCGAACGAGGGTGGAGTGCAGGCGAAGGAAAAGAAACGGCGTTAATAATGAAACCTAAGGGGGTTATCAACCTATTATTGAAACTTGGGGGGGGGGGGGGGGGGGGGGGGGGGGGGGGGGGGGGGGGGGGGGGGGGGGGGGGGGGGGGGGGGGGGGGGAGAGGGGGGGGGGGGGGGGGGGGGGGGGGGGGGGGGGGGGGGGGGGGGGGGGGGGGGGGGGGGGGGGGGGGGGGGGGGGGGGGGGGGGGGGGTTATTTGACAAAGAGGATAAAACTAACGGGGGTTATTGACAATTTAACCCCCCCTTAGTTTTATCCTCTTTGTCAATAACCCCCCCCCCCCCCCCCCCCCCCCCCCCCCCCAAGTTTCAATAATAGGTTGATAACCCCCCTTAGTTTTATTAAATTGTGGAAGGGATGATTTTTGACCATTTTGAGTTAACACCGTTAACTCATTCTTCAGTCCCATCATTCATGACATAGTTTTGCTAGTCGCACACCGTATCATACATTGCTCAGAGATTTTGTTGTTCAATGTTTTGGAAACCTTGTTTCATGCATATAAACTAGTTGATCATCGTGGACTTGTTTTTTCAACTTTGTTAAGCTTTTCTTGACTTGAAGAAAGAGGCCTTGTTTGGGAGTGAAATTGGAGAGCGACAACTGTTATTAATGCAGTTAGGAAAAATGCTGACAACATTTGGTTAGGTGCAGTCGCAAGCATTTTTTTCATTCTAAAACGATGTTTTAGGGGAAAATGCGCCACCACAATTATGCTAGCGTGGTCAATCGTTAGTTGTCGCGAATGTCGAAATTCGACAAAGTGGATATTGAGTCATAAAAATGCTGTTACGGAAGTTCCAAACATTCATGACATATAGTTTGCATGAACAAACGAAATAAACTTTGTTAGCATCCAAAAAATAAAGAAGAGATCATATCTTAGTGTTTATGATCATTTCAAAATAAACTTCAAAATCTAGAAAGATCATATACGAGTTCTTTCTACAAAAGATTTAAGATTTAATCCCTTTATAAGGGACCATCAGAAATGTCAGTGTTTCTACTCATTTCAAGCCTTGTAGGTGCACTTGATGAAGCTTCATATGTGTTCTCCATCAGAAAATTATATCCTATAATTGGATCCCTGCAAAACAAATGTAATTAAAATATTACCTAATATGAACAATATATATGTCATACTTCAAATGAATGCTATCATATAAGAAATACCTTAGCATAGTTTCAAATGAAACAATATTTTGTGATGGCTGAATATTGATTTCTTGCATTCGTGTACTCCTAAAATTTAAATTATGATCAGAAAAATAAACAAAAAATTCCTTCAAAATAGTTTCCAAGAGACAACATTAAATAGTCTTATCATTCATAATTTGTTTGTTGCTCTTGATTTGTATTCTCACTCTCCTTTAATGCTTTTAGCTTCTTTTTGTTCATTAGCTCCCTTTCTTCTTTTTCCTTTTGGCCTACCGGGTGGATTCCTCCACGGTGGAGGTAGCATTATCCCTCTCTGGACATCATCCCACAAACTCTCATCCGGTATTGGATGTATGATACCTGAATATGCCATAAGATGTTTCTCCTTGTAATATGTTGGATGAACATATTCTTCAACTCTCATATTGTATGTTGTGATACATTTCAAAACATGCAAACAAGGTATGCCACTTAGACCCCATATCCCACAATCACACTGATATCTCTTCAAATCAACAACATAGGTGTACATATTCAATTCATTAATTTCATCAACTTCAAACTCGTCATTACCACAAAACCTAACATTACATCTTTTAAGTCCTTTTTTTTAATTCCTCAATTTCAGTAACAACACCTGGACATATTACTCCAGTGTACTTCTCCATTTTCTCTCTTTTACACTGAATTATTGTCATGAGATTCCTCCTAATCCACTCAAGCATAGATAATATAGGCCTCTGTCTAGCAGGTAACAATACTCTATTCCATGTTTCAGATATGTTATTAGTAATTGAGTCATTAAGCACGAGTGGATTAAATGCATGTTTAGCCCATGCATTGAATGCAACCCTCTCTAACATTTCTGCTGCTTCAGGACTTAGTTTAGCTATTTCTTTCCAATGTTTGGTGAATCTCAAATGATTTCCAATATTAGCAGCTACAAAGATTTCCTTATGCAGCAAGTCTTTTTTGAGCTTAAGATTATCATATAAATGTCTTAAACAATATCTATGCTCAATTCCGGGATAACACTCATCAAACACTTTTAATAATCCATGTAAATACAATTTCTTGCATATAAATACATAAGGAAGTAAACTATTAAACAAAGTGATCAAATATACCTTTTGCCTATCAGACATAAAAGTAAATCCATGTAGGTTAGGTCTCCTCAATGCATCGGCAAGACATGACAAGAACCACTTCCATGAATCAAAGTTTTCTCCTTCAACAAAAGCATATGCTATAGGATAGATCTCGAGATTGGGATCCCTTCCAACAGCAGTCAATAACTCACCTTGACCACTATTTTGCCCGGCCTTCTTCAAGAAAGTGCCATCCAATCCAATCCATGGCCTACATCCAGCTAGGAAACCCTTGGTTAAACCTTCAAATGCACACAAAAATCTCTTAAAATGAGGGGGATCATCCAATGTATGGCTGGCTTAATGATGCTTCCAGGATTTCTTTGTAAGAGATTAGTAGCATAATTATAGAACTTGCTATATTGACTCTCCCAATCTCCATCGATTATATTCATTGCTTTTTTCTTGCACTTGTATAATTGGTCTTTGGAAGGCTCCACTTCTAGCTCTCTAACTGTTGCTTGTCTTAAACCAGATAAGTTGAGGTTTGGATCATCTCTGAACTTGTTCAGATGAAATTTAGCTAGAAAAGTGCTATTTGCTTGTGGGTTCTTGGTTAACCTAGCACACGTATGTGCAGATATCATACTTCTAATCAACATAGCACTCCCATCTTTGGACCTTGATGCATATACTTTAAAAGGACATTCTAACCTTGTCTCATTACATATTATACTTATCCTATCAGCATCGTTCCTCTTGAATCTGAAGTCATATAATCTCTTGATAGAATCTAATTTCAGTGTTTCTCTAAAATGTCTTGCATCATCAAATCTGTCTCCCACATGTATTATTGGTAGAATTTCAGCCCTATTGCATCGAATAAGGGCTTCTTCAACATTTGTTCGTTCCAATTTTTTCTTGCTTGACGTTTTAGTAGGCAAGATGAACTCTTCTTCAGCTATAGGTTTGAACACTTTTTCAGTTTCACACTCTTACTCATCTTCAATGTAATCGCCCAATATAGGATTATAATCGCTATAATGAGTATTGTCCATGGCTTAATAAACAGTAATATGCTAGCACAATGAAGTTGCAAATTACAATACCTATAGATTAAAACAGGAATCATGAGATTCATACCTAGATGCTCTAAAGTGATGAGAGAAGAAGAGAACACATAAGCCATAAAAAAAGGGAGTTTCACAGACCTTGAACGCAGGAATGGAAAATGGAGCGCGGATCGGCGAGGGCTGGAGGGGTTTCGATAAGAACTTGGCAGTCCACGCCAGCGACGATCTAGGCCGACATACTCGCCGACAAACAGGGGAAGAACATAGCAGTTGCTACCCAGACGAACTCGCCGGAATGGGGGAAGAACAGTGCAGTTCCTACGTCGACGAACTCGCCGGAAAGGGGGATGGCACGCGACGAACTCGCCGGAAAGGGGGACGATGGCACGCGATGAACTCGCCGGAAAGGGAGACGATGGCACGCGACGAACTTGCCTGAAAGGGGGACGATCGGCTAGGGATTGATATCGGGAAAAATATTGCCGAACGAGGGTGGAGTGCAGGCGAAGGAAAAGAAAAGAAACGGCGTTAATAATGAAACCTAAGGGAGGTTATCAACCTATTATTGAAACTTGGGGGGAGGGGGTTATTGACAAAGAGGATAAAACTAAGAGGGGTTATTGACAATTTGTTCTAAAAATAATGATAATTCATAATTGAGGACTGTTAACTGATCCGAAAGCCGTTGTACCGGATCCTCGCTGTGGGCGTGAAAAATAAGAAGGGTGCTGGTTTTCGACTTCTCACCTGTACCGAATTCCGAATTCCATCTAGATTCATCCGCCCTGCTTAAACAAAAGCCCTATTAAATCCGCAAAGCGCCTCACCAACGGCGGACAGTTGTTCTTCTAGGGTTTGCTTTTTGCCATTCGATCCCCAAGCCATCGTCATCAATGGATTCTTCCCGCGCTGGGATCTCCCGTCCCTCCCCGCGCACTCCTGCCTTCGCCTGCTGCCGCTGTTGCTCCTCCCACGCCAATCTGTAACTGTAGTAGCAGTATTTTGTTGTTGTTGGTTGTTTGATCCGTTGCTTCTGGCATGGACCTTTCCCACTCTCAATCCAGCCTCTCGCTGGGATTCCACGCGCACCGATCTCCAGCCACCGAAGGCTCCACACCTCCCAAGACCGACGCGAGACTCCACAAGGATTCCCGTGGTGCCCGGCCGCTCGCGCTGCAGCTGCTGGACCAGCAGTCGGAGAACAGCATGGGAGGATCGGCTGGGATCGACGACGGCGAGGATTCCGAGGACGGGGAGAGGGAGGAGGAGTTCAGCCTCCTGGGCTATCCGATGTGCCTCAAACGTCAACGAAGGGGGGATTCATTGTCTTCCTGCTCGTCCACCTCCTCTCTTCGTCCGTTGAGGAGGACAGCCGTGGAGCCAGATCTCGAAACAAGGAGGGCTGCTGTCCGCTCCTGGGGTAACCAGACCTTGTCCGTCGCCGATCCAGATTTGCACGAGATCATCGAGAAAGAACGGCAGAGGCAGATCAAGGGGATCGAGCTCATTGCCTCGGAGAACTTCGTCTGTCAAGCTGTCCTCGATGCCCTCGGGAGTCACCTAACTAACAAGTACTCCGAGGGGATGCCGGGGGCGAGGTACTACGGGGGTAATCAATACATTGATCAGATCGAAAGGCTTTGCTGCGAGCGAGCTCTGGCGGCATTTGATCTCGATCCTGAACGTTGGGCGGTGAATGTCCAGCCATATTCTTGTACATCTGCAAATTTTGCTGTTTACACAGGTCTCTTGCAGTCGAAAGATAGGATCATGGGGTTGGATTCTTTGTCTGGTGGACATGTGAGCCATGGATACTTGACTCCGGGTGGGAAGAGGATATCAGGTGCTTCTATATTCTTTGAGAGCCTATCATATAAAGTGAATCCTCACACAGGGTACATTGATTATGATAAAGTTGAGGAGAGGGCTTTAGATTTCCATCCGAAGATATTGATTTGTGGAGGAAGTTCATACCCCAGGGAGTGGGATTATGCTAGGTTTAGGCAGATTGCTGATAAATGTTGTGCTATACTAATGTGCGACATGGCTCATATCAGTGGGCTTGTGGCAGCCAAGGTATGTTTTTTCTTCTGAAAAGCTGTATTCATCTTTTATGTCTGTCATGGTTAATTTATATCCTTCTTTCTGTACTAATGTGTGATGAAGTGGAGCGAATCTACGTACTTTTAGAGTAATATTAGCAGCTTTCTTTATATTCTTCTTGTTTTTAGCAGTGATGGCAACACTGTGACACATTTTCTTACATGGGAAGAATCACAATTAAGTTCTCTATGGCATAGTGAGTGGATAAGATTTAATTGCAGATATTACCTATAGATAGAACATTGTAATTCAAAATTTAATATTATATGAATCACAAATTTATACCACATTTCAATTGCAATTGTTCTTTCCTCTAAATGCCTGATATAAGTTTTTCTCTGAACAATTTTAAAATTTTGACAATATTGGCAAGTAATAGTTTATGGCAAAGAGAAAGACATTGGTGACTTTCATATTTAGAGGACCATCTTGATGGTCTTAAGTGTATGAATATTCATATGATTTCCATATGCAACTGTTCATATTACTCCTGACATCTACTTGTTCTTGAACATGATGATTGCTCCTGAACTGTAGGACACTAAATACCAACATTTACCATGTGATAATTCTATCATTTATACCTTTGGATTGAATGATCACTGGATTTTTGAAGTTAGCTATTGAGGTGTAGTTTGTAAGGTTTTTTAGGCAATGTCAAGTAGGTAATTTATACAATGCATTAAAAGAATCCGCTCATGTTGTAGGTTTGTAATATGTTTCTTTGGAAATAATATTGAGCAGAGAAGTCTCATGTTAGATATACAATTTCTCTGTGAAAGTTTTTGATGAAACTAAGGCTCCGTTTGGTGCGGCGGTGACGGTCGTGAACGCGGTGGTTATGAACCGTCATTCGTGAATGTCCGACCTCACCTATGAACTTCATCCGCTTTTATATTCAAAACTAGTTTTCTTTTTTGGTGGCGGTCATAACCGTTGTCATGCCAAACATACATTCTATGACAGTGGCATTTTTTTCCCAAAATCACCATAGCAAAAATGTCACGCCAAGTGGTGTATATGTCAACAATAATAATAATATATTAAAGACAGGTTTTCTATGCAAAATAATGTGGAGAGAGGAAAAATCACTGGTCTGGCCTAGTAGAATAACTTCCACTATGAATGATTGAAGCCATGTGCACTAAAAATAACTCTTTGCAACAGAGAAAAAAGACATGAATGCAATACAAAATGGACATAATGACTGAGATTATCGTCAGAGGCTCTAGATCTGTTTGGCGCGGTGGTGGTTGTCATGAATGCGGTGGTTATGAAACGTTGTTCGTGAACGCACGACCTCTCACAAGGAATTTCATTCACTTTTATGTTCAAAACTAGTTTTCCTTTTTTATAACCGTTGTCATGCCAAACATACATTCTATGGCGGTGGCGTTTTTGTCCAAAACTCACCGGAGAAAAAAGCCACGCCAAACAGAGCCTAAATGCTGATGAATTGTGATTTTTTATAGGAGCATTTACATTAATCAGATCATGGTTCTTCATTGCAGTCGGACATTAATGTGCATTTGCATGTTTTGTCAATATCTAATGATGAAGATTCATTTTTTAAGCTTAAACTCAAATTACATGTTGGTTATTTTGTCGATATCTAATGATGATGATGATTACATGTTTAGTTAGTATCCAATTGCATTTGCAAGCTATCTTGAATTTGGTAGGATTATCAGGAATGACATTTAAGTAATCCATTACAAATTTTTACATATGTTGATAAATGTGAAGGGACATTTTTACCCATCACTTATACTTTGGCCCCATATGCATGCCGTTTGTTATATACTATGCTTGCTAGTGTGTGTCCATGGACACAATTAAACATTATATAGTGTATTATACTGAATTATTGTTTTCATTCCCCAGATTTTATACTTAAATGCCATGTGTATTACTTTTTTTATGTGAGATTTACTATTTTTGTTATTTTTTGTCTATCCTTTTGGTGTTGCATTCTTATATTTGATCTAATATTTTTTACACCTTGGCATGTTTTCTTTGACCTATTTTAAGTTTTTCATGATTTTTCATTCTGTAGAAAGTTAATCACCATCAATACTACTGTAGATACTTGATTGGAGGATAGTAATTTCATTCATTAACCATTTTTGTTTGTTTGTTGCAGGAATGTTTAAGTCCATTTGATTATTGTGATATCGTTACTTCAACTACACACAAAAGCCTTCGTGGTCCTAGGGGCGGTATGATCTTTTTTAGGAAAGGAAAAAAGCAGAGAAAACATGGATTTCCTCAATGCCAGACAAATGAAAATGATCAGTATGATTTTGAGGACAAAATAAACTTTGCCGTTTTCCCATCAATGCAAGGAGGGCCTCATAATAACCATATTGCAGCTCTGGCAATTGCTCTTAAACAAGTTGCCACCCCTGAATATAAAGCATATATCCAGCAAGTCAAGAAAAATATACAGGCATTAGCATCTGCTTTACTCAGACAAAAATGCAGATTGGTCACTGGGGGTACGGATAATCATCTGTTACTTTGGGATCTCAGAACCTTCGGGTTGACAGGTGTGTATAAGCTTGTAGATTTATGTTGAAACCATCTTTCTGAATTCTGCGGGATGTTGAACTTGTATGCCTTTTTTTCCTTGGCCTTGAAAAGACTATATAAGTTCATGTAATTTGATTTTTACCCCCTCAAGTAGATCTGTTTATTCATTTTCAAGTGCTAACCTTGTTTACATAGGTTTCAAAATACATCTACCTTGATACTGCTCTAACATAATTATTTGTTTAGGGTTCTTAGGGTCCGTTTGGCACAGTGGTGGCGGTCGTGAACGGCGGTTGTGAACGCCCAACCTCACCTAAGTAACTCCATTCATTTTTATGTTCAAAGTAAAAAAAATCTTGGTTTTGGTCATAATTGTTGTCATGTCAAACACATGTTCCCATGACGGTGGTGTTTTTGTCCAAATTCACCGGAGCAAAAACGTCATGTCAAACGGATGATAGTTCGTAACTACTGCGTTCACGAACGCCACCGCCGTGCCAAACAGACCCTTACACTTATCAAATTAAGCTATTATTTATTAAGTTATCTATGTTTTTAAAAACTCTTAAGTTGGTTATAAAGAGTTTATGAATACCCTCCATGATATTAGAGATCAGGTTTCTGAATCACCACTGCCGGTGCATAATCGCATCCCATGGATATACCTTGTCTGATGTCTATGATCCAGTATTTACACTCTGCTTTAACACAATTGAGAAGATACACTTCTCTATCCGAAGCAATCTACGTAGGATTCTTGGAGCCTCTTCATTTTATTTAGAATTTGTATATTACTATTTACTTTTTCAAATTTTGTATGCTGATCATCAGGGTAATACATTTAAAAATAATCATGTCTTATTGACCTGGACATAGTGAGTATCTCTATATTATAGGTCACTCTAAAATACGATACGCAACCATTGTAAGGGAATTTTTATGCGTCCTAAGTAGTTTTTCCTATCTTATGAGCAAGAGTTATATGCAGTTGATCTTAGTTACGGTGGCCCGCATTTGGCGGGTCATGTTACATGTGTCATGTAATTGACCTTAATTATGGGTCGACATTGCTGTGAGTTGTAATATGAATTTTATTTCGAGCTTGGTTTAGCCCAAACCATTTCTCTTTGGCCTCAGTGCGTCTTTAATAACTTAGGTTATAAGTTTTGGAGAGGTGTGTGCAATAACAACACGTGAAAAGAGAGTAAATGCTGGGAAAATAAAAGAAATATTGTCCCAAGAATCGTGCCAAATTGGAAACAAGTGAAATTTTACTCATATACGTATTTAGCATTCCCATTCACGAGTATAGTTTGGTTCTCAAAAGTAAACTTATCTTGTTTTTGTATATTTTTACACATTTAATGCGTGGTTTGTTTATCAATTTTTGAGCTAGGATTTCTATTTTGTGCAGGGAAAACATTGGAAAAAGTATGTGAGGCGTGCCATATCAGCCTAAACAAAAGTCCTATATTTGGTGATAACGGCGCTATTTGCCCTGCCGGAGCCCGGATAGGTATTAGTTTAATAGACTCTGGAATTCTTTTTCCTTCCAAGTATAAGGATGCTTCACTAAACTGTAGGGGTATACTGCCCTTTAGTTGGAACATATAGCCTAACCGAGTATTTTAAATATAAAACCAAAACTGAACCGACAGAAGATGAAATCCAATTGAACCGCATCCTTCGGTTCATTTTTTTGTGGATTAGGTTGATAAACTAAATATGTGCTTCACCAATGCTCTGGAAGCATGGTTATGTGCACATAAATCAAAATGGATTTTTGGGTCTGCCCTCTATGATGTCTTTGGCTTTGTTTTGAGGGCATGATTCCGCAGCAAACGCGACGGTATATGGGGCCACTATTTCAGTGGTACTCTGTGAGCAGCCACTTTGTGCATTTATTGTCAAAGGTTAGGTCTTTCTCCCCTGAGAGAAGCCACTTTGTGCATAGTGCCAAAGGTTAGGTCTGATTCCAATCTTCCCCCGCCCATACCCCCAATGCTGTAGGTTGATGAACTAAAAAGTTATTGTTTTTATTGGTTCGGCTCTCCTTGCTCAATTTATTGGTTTTCTTGCAAATATTAGTTAAAATATAATCTAGGTTATAAGCTTTGGATGAAGCTTAGATTGATATGTCGGGTATTAAGCTTAAACCTAATTGAATTAAGCAAAATTTTGACTGACCCAATCAGAGCTGAACTGAACAAATTATCATTATGTCTTTCCAGTTTGGTTTAATGCTAATTTGATTTTCGAACTTCAGGGGCGCCTGCGATGACGACTAGGGGATGCTTAGAGGTAGACTTTGAGATAATTGCGGGTTTCCTTGTTAGGGCTGCCCATATAGCGAGCAATTTGCAGAGGGAGCATGGGAAAATCCATGAGCTGGTGAAAGTTCTTCATAATAGCAAGGAGATTGTGGATCTGAGAAAACAAGTAGAAACTTTTGCAATGCAGTTCGCGATGCCAGGCTGCGCCGACATTTGATTCATTGGGAATAGCAGCAATATGCAATCTTTTTTCCCGACAATCCTCTGCTCGCAGTGTCAATACGAGCTCAACCACGCTCGCCCTTTGATGTACACAAATGTCATTCGTCCTTTTCTCCCCTCCCAACTGAATCCATGATATTTTAAAAATAGAAGGAAACTCTCGGCTTTTTTGTAGTCGCGGTCACCTGTAATTTTGTGCATCTTCTGAACCATAATTCCTCGTTGAGAGAGAGAGTCAGTCATACATTAGTTGATTTGAGCTTCAGTTTCTGTATAGCAAGATAATTCAGTTGTTTTATCAAGCAAATTCAACACTAAATACTGTTCCTCTTTGCAAGCCCATGTTTGTTGTACAATTTAGTTTTGTGCTTGTGTTGCCACCCATCAGGTCCCTAGCATTTGTACCGCGCGTCAATCGATGGTCCAATGATACCTGCTTTAACAATTAAACTTTCGGACCCAGCTCAACGGTGATTTTTCGTAAGATTCAACCTTTTACGCAGGGGTGAGGCTGTCAGTAGCACAGCTCGAGAGAAAGCCAAGTTTTGTGCTCATTCATAATTTTTAGCATGAGCTGGATTGAAGTCGACTTTAGCTCGAACTTGAAGCTATCCAAGGTTCTGTTTGGGTGGGCAATGAGGCTCCATTCGTCGCCTGAGCGGCTGGAAACAAAGACGCCCCAAACAGAGTAAAATTGCGGCGGGCCTCCTTTTTCCAGCGCCCCTCTGCAGAAAAACCCTGCATGGCTTGCGGCAGTTCATCTCCGATGGATGGCAGCCTGCGCTCTGGCTCGGCCACAAAAATTAACGTTCGTGTGGAACATACTAAGCAAGAAGTCTTAAATTTGGGACCTTTTTAGGCCGCAAAATTTCATGTTGCTACATCCCCGCCAAAAAAGAGCCTAGAATTCTTTTATGCCCATTATTGGAGCTCGGTAAGATGATAGAGAATTAATCGGTGCTTGTACGGACCAAGGACTTACCACCATTGTTGCTAGCAATTTGATTTGGCCAACTTATGCAATTACCGGAATCTCCCCTCTAAGTTTGCTAAATTATAATTTGCATCCCTCTTACTTTTGAAATTACAAAAAAAATCCCTTATAAAAGTATTCAAAAGTAAGAGGGGTGCAACCTGTAATTATGCTTTATATATATATATTAGCAATTATAATCAGTAATTAACATCTTGAATAACATCAAGTACTTGATTTCAAAGCGACTTTAAAGTCTATACATGTAACAACTAAACCAACCGTTGAAGCAAATAAAATTGCTCAGGATCTAAAAAGGAAAAAGATAAAACACTTTAGACATTTGCTTTTGAGTGTAAAAAAAATAAGATCTACCGCTTTTGCAAACGCATCTTGCATAAATCAAAAACAAATATAAAAGCCCTGCCCAGTAATCATAAATCAAAGGATAGAAAGAACAGCTGCACGTTGAACCCATCTACAAAGTCGAATTTACAATCTGATATCCGTCTGAAACACGATCGGTTGAGACACTAGCCGAAGAATGAAAATTGGTAAACAGGCTTAACCATCATACATACAAAGCTAGGAGAAAAGCTTCATTCATCAAAGAGCCTGTTCTTTCACGGATTCGCAAGCAAATGTCGACACCCATGTCATTATATCTATACTATTAAATAAGTTAAGCTATGAACAGAGAATGCGTCCGTCACCGCCTGCATATCCGCCTACGCCTATTTGCTTTTTTTTGTTCTTTACAATATTAATTATATATACTAATATAATATATAAGTTAGGCGGCAGATGAACCGTGGAGTGACGCCATTAAGGTGATTGTTAACCGCAACCCGTCTTTGGCTAACCACAACCTAGAAATTAAAAAAAAAAACCTATTTTTCTGTGATTAACCGCAACCCGGACGCCTTCTTCCTCCTTCCTCCTCCTGATTGCTGAAGCAGCCCACCTCCTTCCTCTTACTCAAAAGACCCCTCCAAGCTAGAGACTTCTGAGAGAAATCTGGGATCTAGCTAATGTCATGGCCTCCTTTAAAAGCAGATCATTCAATCCCACCATGAAAGCAATGAAGCTTCTTCCCTCCTTAGTCTTCAATGCATCGAACAAGCAAAACTCTCAGATCTTCAATGCTCTCATCCTCGTAATCAAAGAAGGTAAATGCTTCCCGAAGAGCGTAGACCCTATAGACTGAAGAAAGGGCAGGAGCTGGGTAATTAGAGACTCTCTCTGGGGCAAATTATCCTTCCACCAGAATTCACAGAGGCTAGAGACTTCTGAGAGAAGGGCGGGGCACTCATAGAGAACGAGGTTGTCATGAAGAAACTTAACTGCGGGGAGTAGATCAGACGGTGAAAATCTTCTGAGGTGCGAAACACGTATCTGACCGACATAGGCGCACGCTTGGAGCTTCTTTTGGAAATCCAGGGTTTCGGAGCGCCAGGGATCGGAGGCGGTGGTTCGCCATCAGGCTTGTCTGGTCTTTTGTGTCTTGTCTTTTGAGTCTTGTCGTCGCCGACGACCTGCACTTTTGTAGCGTGTCGAATCCTCCTCTTACTTGTCTTCGCATCTCATCCCTCCTTTTCTACCTTCTTCTCCGACCACTTGAGGACGACACCGAAATCGGCAAGCTGGAGAATAGAGGCAGCGAGGACGGGGCGCTGAGCCGCACGAAGGGGGCGGCGTACGAGCAGGCGAGCGCAGATATTAGGTTGCGACAAGCTAAAAATCAGGCTGCGGTTAACATTGGGGTGCGACAAGCGAAATATGAGTATAAAACATTTTTATATGATAAAATAAAACGTTATAAACTTTATAAAGCTTTATAAGTTAAACTATACGAAATAATAAAAGTTCAAATGAATATACAACAACACTGAGGCCTTTATCCCACCATAGTGGGGTCGGCTATATGGATCCTTCGCCATTGCGCCCTATCTTTACCCATAGTCTCACTAATGTCTAAGTACATCATGTCTTTCCTTATAGTTTCATTCCAAGTCTTTTTTGGTCTACCCCTCCCCCCATTTAACATGTCTAGTGACTAAACTCTCACAATGCCTAACATGTGCCTCTAATGGTCTCCTATGTACATGTCTGAACCATCTTAAATGAGCTTTTCACATCTTCTCTACAATTGGCACCACTCCTGTCTTATCCCTAATACATTCTTTCATAATTCTATCAAGTCTCGTGTGACCACACATCCACCTAAGCATTCTCATATCCGCAACTCCCATTTTTTGCTCATATACACCATTCACTACCCAACACTCAGAACCGTAGAGCATTGCTTGCCTAATTGCAGTACGGCAAAACTTGCTTTTGAGTTCTAATGGTACTCAAGATCACATAAAATCTCAGACGCACATCTCCACTTCAACCAACCTGCTTGGATTTTATGTATCACATAAGTTCAAATGAATATGAATAACTAAAACTAAATTGAAATTAAATTAAACTTAAACTAAAATAATATAAAATTTAAATGATAATAAATATACGAGAGAGTGCACGGGGCTGTGCAGCCACGACAGTACCCGACACTACGGCGCTCCCGCCACTCATGACCCTTGGAGCACATTAAAAAGCGAGCGACATCCAGAATACGACGCTCGGGGGGGCTGCGAGCAGCGGGAGCGCCGCCGTGTCGGGCACTGTCGTGGCTGGGGCACTGTGGCGGCCGCACGGGGGGCCGTACACTCTCTCGTATTAAATAAAGGGAATTAAATTCATATATACACACACACGCCCACGCAAACATACGACCAGTCGTGCACGGCTTCCTCATGCACTAACAACAATACGCGCCATCGCTCGCCGTACCCCGAGTGCAGCGTAGGGCGACGACAATACTGAACCGCCCCTCCATGTCCCGTATGCAGTGCGAGGTAGTGCACAGAGTAGAAGAGAATAATAATAATATTAAACTAAACCCTATACTCATATATATAAAGTAAGGGAAAACAACAATGTGTACGGACAGAAATACCCTTACGTGGGTAAAAGACAATAAGACATAAAAAGACTTGAATTCAACTCTCCCCCTCAAGTTGAATGGTAGATGTTTGTCATTCCAAGTCTATAGATATCATCAGTAAAGACATCGCTCCCCAAGCTCTTGGTGAAAACATCGGTCAACTGATCTCTGGAGTGAACAAAGGGGGTGACTAAATTTCCTTTTTCGAGGTGGTCTTTGATGAAATGACGGTCAACCTCGATGTGCTTTGTTCTGTCATGCTGGACCGGATTATGAGCAATACTGATGGCGGCCTTGTTGTCACAGAACAGAGAGATGGGAGTATCAATCTGAAGGTCCAGGTCTTTCAATAAGGTGCGCAACCATAATCCTTCGCAGAGGCCTTGAGACATTGACCGATACTCGGCTTCAGCACTAGATCTGGCCACCACATTTTGTTTCTTGCTACGCCATGTGACTAATTTTCCACCAACGAAAGTGCAATAGTCTGTTGTAGATTTTGTCATCACGGCTTCCAGCCCAATCCGCATCGGTAAAGACATCAATCTTTAAATGATTGTTCTTTGAAAACATCAGACCCCGACCCGGAGCCTTCTTTAAGTAACGAAGGACACGGTATGCAGCATCCTGATGTCTAATTCTGGGGGCATGCATATACCTGCTCAGGATTCCAACTGCATATGTGATGTCAGGACGAGTGTGTGAAAGGTATAACAGCCTGCCCATTAATCTCTGGTAACTTGCAGCATCCGTGCGATCTCCATCGGTATCTTCATCGATCATATGGTTCTCTTCCATAGGTGTGTTAGCGGGAGCACACCCAAGCATCCCAGTCTCAGTTAACAAATCTATCACATACTTGCGTTGCGAGATGAAGATACCCTGATCAGAGCGAGTCACTTCAATTCCCAGGAAGTAGTGGAGCACTGGAGCCTTCCTAGGTCATTTACTTCAAACTCTGCAGACAGGAGGGCTTTCAGCTTCGAGATTTCATCTGAGTCATCCCCGGTGATCACGATGTCGTCCACATAAACAATAAAGACGACAATCTTCCCCTCATTCTTCCTGACGAACAGGGTATGATCAGAATGTCCCTGTTGCTATCCAAACTTGAGCATGGCCTTGTGGAACCTGCCAAACCAAGCCCTGGGGAACTGCTTCAACCCATATAGGGACTTCCTTAGGAGACAGACAATGCTTTCTTGCCCCTTCTTCACAAATCCTGGGGGAAAAGTCATGTAAACCTCTTCGTCGAGGTCACCATGCAGGAAGGCATTTTTGACGTCCAGTTAATGTAGATCTCATCCCAAGCATGCCGCACAAGATAGAATAACACGAACAGTGTCCATCTTCGCAACAAGGGCAAAGGTCTCATGGTAGTCGACTCCCTGAGTCTGAGTGTAACCGCGAGCCAACAGGCGGGCTTTGTACTGCTCAACCTTGTCATCCTGATTTTGCTTAACAGAGAACACCCACCTAGAACCAATGGCTTTCTTTTCAGGAGGAAGAGAGGAGACGTCCCATGTGTGATTTTTATCCAAGGCGGACATTTCCTCCTCCATTGCATGAGCCCATGCCGGAATGCCAACTGCTTCCTGCCACGTCTTAGGGATAGTGATCATGGACAAGGAGGATATAAAACCCTGATGAAGCTGGAAAAGATGATCATAAGCAACATGATTTGAGATAGGGTGATCGATACACACAGCCTTACCCCTTAGCACAGCAAGGGTGATGCGGAGCAAACACGAGGACGAGTTTTGGGCCCATTCGGGGCTGATTTGGCAACTTACCATATATGGCGTGCCCGGATCGACGATCGGACTCCACAGATATGTCCGGATTCGCGTTGCGAATCGATTTGACATATTATTTTACTATGTTTGCATTTATTTTGATGTATTTGGGTAGCCTCACCTCCGGCCAATCATAGTCGTTGATGGGGGATGCACTAACCCTCCTTTATTATAAATAGATGGTTTGCGGGCTGATTGGAGGCATTGCAGAATTTGGTGAAAAGTATTCTCGGATTCCCGCTATCCCGCCACGATGCCGACTCCAACCCTAGGTGACGACTCCTAGGCGTCCAAACTCCTCCCCAAGGTACTACTCATCCATTGCCTCCTTCCCCCTCCGAAACCCTCATCTGTAGCCCCCACAATCCGTAAAACACTGTTCATCCGCAAAGAACTGTTCACCCACCAACACTGTTCACCCACCTGCACAAGTAATGTTCATCCGCAAACATTGTTCACCCGTAAAATACTGTTGATCCGCCGGCCCTCTACCAATCCCATAGCCACCTCCCCCAGATCCGCCACCTCAAGCCGCCGCCTCTCTCCCCTCTGTGGATCCACTTCCAAATAGCCTGCAAACCCTAGACCAATCCCAATCTAGAGTTTCCAACCTCGATCCATTATTTCCACCGTCATACATCCTTTTGTAGCCCGGATCCGCTCTAAAACATCGGATCTGCCCACCCCTTACCCGGATCTATTTCCTATGGCCGGATCTATCCATTTCCGGCCCGATCTCCCCACTTTCCGCCGAGGACAGCCACCGCCATCATTTTCACGCCTTCGTAACACCTCGAATCGTCGTCCACGCATCTCCGGCTCAGAATTCTTCAGTGCCTTGGTCAGCCCACTATTTGGTGAGATTTTGTTGTACTGGATTATTATTTTCAGCATTTTTATATTGGATTTGATCACTATATTAGTTTGGATATCTTGTATTGTGGTGGTCTGTTCGATAATTATCGTGATTTGCAGGATTTATTCGTCGTATGCTCTTGTTTTGGCCCTCCACGCGGAGGAAAGCCTAAGCTTGTTTGCCCTAATAAAATATTTTGTCTTGTCTTGAATTATCTGCGTGGGATGTTGTTATTATTTATTATCTAATTTGTTACTAATTCATTGGGCTTTGCATAGCATGTAGGGTTAGGTCGCCGATTATATCACCACCTATAGATTCGTCCCGCGTCAAAGGGGAATATGCAGGTCAGCATCAAAATCTGAGTCCAAAGACGGCATGGGCAGCGACGGGACCACGAAGGACTGTTAACTTGTTTGCCGCCGACGATATATATGAGGAAGAGGTGAGATGAGGGGCAGATGTTGGTATGTCGGGGAAAACAACGTAGGTATAGGTGACGTGGGGGAGGTAGGTGAAGGTGGTGAAGGTGGTATAGGAGAGGTAGCTAAAGGTGGAGAGGTAGACGTAGAAGGAATCATGGGAAGACTCATGGGAAGAGGCACAGAGTCGGTGATCTCATTCTCCCCCTGACGAGCGGAATGAGGCGAATCCACATAATAAGATTCCTCCTCACGAAATATCACGTCCATGGTACAGAAGACACGTCTGGAAGGGGGGTGGAAGCACCGATACCCCCTAGTGGTGGTAGAATAACCAAGGAAGACACAACGTAGAGCCCGGGGGTCAAGCTTGTCACGCTGAGGCTGATGGACGTGAACAAAACAAACACACCCGAACACGCGGGGTGGAAGATGAGTCGTAGAGAGATGAGTGAGAGGGGTAGAAAAGTCTAGAACCCGTGAGGAAAGACGATTGATAAGATGAGTGGCAGTTAGGATAACATCACCCCAATATGATTTTGGGAGATGCATGGTGTGGAGAAGGCACCGGGCAACATCAAGGAGATGCCGGTTTTTTCGTTCAGCCACATCATTTTGGGTGGAGGTGTAGATAAGTAGTTTGGTGGATAATTCCATGACTCGTGAGATACGATCCAAACGCTCCACGATCATCGTATTCCCCCCCATTATCACTACGAAGAACACAAATAGTAGCAGCGAACTGGGTTTGCACCATTTTATGGAAGGCTTGAAAGACAGGAAACACTTCATTTTTTTTTTCTTTAAAAGGTAAACCTAAGCAGTGCGAGAAAAATAATCTATAAAGGTAACAAACCAACGATAGTCATTTAAGGAAACAACAGGAAAAGGTCCCCAAACATTAAAATGTATAATAGCAAAATGGGTAGTACTAAGGAGAAGAAATATGGGACAATGAATGTCGAACATGTTTGGACATATCATAAACATCACATTTTAAGGTTTTTACAAGATGCGATAAAGCAGGAAACATTTTTTAGAGATAAACAGGAGAGGGATGCCCAAGACGCAAGTGCCAGCGTCGAGCGTCAGCAACAATAGCAACAGAAGAGGAGAGTGCCAGAGACGGCCGGGAAGCATCCAGATAGTACAAGCCGCCGCGGTTTCTACCACTGCCAATGGTCTGTTTCATACCCAGTTCCTGAAAAACACAAGAATCGGGAAAGAAGGTTACCGAGCAGTTAAGTGACCGAGTAAGATTGCTAATAGACAAAAGATTTTGAGGAAAAGAAGGGATATGTAAGACAGACGGAAGAGACAAAGAGGAGGAACAAGAAATGGTTCTTTTCCCTGCAATGGGGGGCAAAATGTCATTAGCAGAAATAGCCTTATCCTTACTTAACAAGGGGGTTTAAGAAGAAAAACCTGAGGAGTCGGTCATGTGATCGGTGGCTCCGGAGTCAATAATCCACTCAGACAGAGGAATGGCAGCGACATTGGCACTGGGCATAGCAGCAGTAGCAAAGGAAGTAGAGGCACCGCTCTGTGAAGTGTCAGACTAAGAGTGCAGAAGACGACGGAGAGCGTCCAATTCCGACGTGGTGAAATGTCCTGGGAACTGACCCTGATGATCGTCATGCACCTCAGTGGAGTAAGCAGCATCGTGAGGACGAGAACCAGTCTGGCGGTATCCACCCCGACCTGGGCCACGACCACGGCCAGGGCCACGACCACGACCGTATCCAGGTGAAATAAGATGAGGATGGAGTTTGAAGCAACCGTCCCGAGTATGTCCCCTGCGACCACAATGATCACAAGTTGGAACCCCACTAGTATTATTGGAGCTGCCACGACCAACACTAGTCAAGGCAGAACGATCAGGAGGAGGAGCCGTGCTGAGGGACTTTCGGCGGTCTTCGTCGCCAAGAACAATGTTAAACGCCTCCCGAAGGGATGGAAGGGGGGAGCGGTGAAGAATATTTGTGCGAACCATGTCCATGTCCATGCTCAACCCCATCGGAAACACATGTAGACGAAATCATTCGTCTCTTTTCTGCTGTTGGACTGCATCGACATTACATGCGGGGTAAACTGATCAAAGTAATCCAATTCCTGTGTGATACGCTCGAATTCCGAGAAGTAGGAGGACACAGTCATGGTTCCCTGACGAAGCTCCAGCATACGCCGTGTCAGCTCATAAGTCTGGGTGGAACTGCCAATCTGTGAGTAGGTCTCATGTGCCCGAGTCTAGATCTCGCAGGCAGAGTCCATCAACATATAACTCCTGTACACCTTTGGAGACATAGAGTGAAGAAGCCAGAAGACAACCAGAGAGTTTTCTGAGTCCCATCGTTGCTAGGTAGGATTATCCTTAAAAGGTGCCACCTTCGTCCCATCGATGTATCCAAACAGCTGATGACTGCGAATGACATGCTAAGCAGCACTAGACCATTCCAAATAATTTGTCCTATCCAAGGGAACAGTGGTGATCTTTAGGGACCCTGAATGGCCAAAAGGGCGTTGAGGGTCGCTCATCCGGGGTGTCACCACACTTGGTGATGGAGAATCAATGGCGGCAGACAGATCATCCATGAGGCACTACAGGAGGGGAGCTCACGACGAACCAACAGTAATAGTGGTTGCACTACATGAAATCACTCGACGAAACAACAGGAAGCACTCGACGAACACAAGAGGCACTCGACGAATCTTCTCTGGAGGCATGCGACGAACCTGCTGGAGCACTCGACGAATCAGCTGGAGCACTCGACGAATCAGCTCTCGACGAATTGTTGCTGGAGGCACTCGACGAAACAGGCGGGCGTAGAGGCGGCAGAAGCAGGAGGGATCTGGAAGTGGCTGCCTGATCTCATCGAGGAAGGAAAGACAGGAGGACGGGAGAGCGATCTGGAGCAGCCGCCGGCAGGGAAAGCAACCACGAAGAACACAGGAACGCGACACTGAATCAGCGGGAGCAGAGAAGAAGAAGACGACACTGGATTAGCCGGCACTGGATCTACGGGATCGGAGAAGAAGAAGACGGTAGAGAGAGACGCACATCATGAGGAGGGGTGGTCGGCTCCTTCTGCGTGCATCTCCGTCGCCAAGGAAACCGCGGCTCACCATCGTCAGAGAAGACAAAACGCCGAGGGAAGAGGAGCAGCGGGGAACAGAGGCGCCAAGCGAAGGAGAGGGGAACGGGATTTGGGATTAGGTCTTCTCTCGCTTTGATACCAAGTAGAAGAGAATAAAATAATATTAAACTAAACCATATACTCATATATATAGAGTAAGGGAAAACAACAATGTGCACGGACAGAAATACCCTTACGTGGGTAAAAGACAATAAGACTAAAAAGACTTGAATTCAACTCACAGTGCACTGGGGTGGCAAGCTATGAGGGAAACACCTTAAGAGCTTAAACATGAGACACTCAGACACGCGCCAGTTTTTGTTTAGAATTGTGTATTTTCTAGTTCCTTATTTTGTCCCCAATCAAGATCATCCTAAAAATGATGAAAATGTTGGTAAAGAGGAAGAATAGTTATTGTTGAGATGCATGCATATTATGTTTAAGCTCTTTTAGGTCTCCACATTAATCAATCACCAGCATCATAAGCCTCGAACAAGAACAAACGAACTGGATTGATCGAGAAACTCCTTGACCATAGAGGGAGTAAACTTTGGAGACCAAAGGAGAAAAACAGACCGAGAAACTTCCTCATGAGACTAGTTTCTCTTCAAAGAAGCAGACTATAATGTTTAATTTAGTGGGGTCTGGGGAGCTGATGACAGAAAAGATGAGGCTAGATTATGAAAACTTACTTTACACATGTCGAACATAGGTCGAGGGAATAAGAGAGAGTATGAAATGGATCTACCAAAAGGAATGCTCGACTCCATCACTAGATCATCCGGCGAAGGAAAAGTGATAAAGGGGTAGGCCGACAACAACTTGAACAACTATGATGCTACCTAAATGTTGTGTGAATGAGATGAAGGTGCAAACAGTCCGGTTTGAGATTTAGACAACAGTAATGAAATTTAATAACTTTAAAGCAATTGCACAATCACAAAACAAGCCAAGACGATCAAAGGTCGGTTTACGAACTACCACCGAAATGAGGTGCGAATATGAATCAAGTACGCACCGAATGAATCTTGCAAATCGGACAACGCATGGTAATATTTAAGCACATATACAAGTTTTTAAATCTCATAGCAATGTTCCAAGCATTCAACATGAGAGAAAAATAACATCCATACCAGTACTTGCTCATGCATGTGGCGGCGTAATTTGGGGAATGAAAACCGGTAGCGGCAACGACCTTGGTCGACCGGAGACTCCACAAGTGAGCTGCAGCGGCTGGACATGAGTGGGTTGGAAGCTACGGCGATGGGGATGGCTAGAATGGGATTGACGGAAGGAGGAAGGGTTGTAGGAGGGCCGACGGGGGTGGGGGCGGACTGGAGGAGGATTGTCGGGGTTGGGTTGGCTGGAAGAAGGGACGACGGGGCTGGGGGAGAGAGGAGGCAGCGCTAGGGCTGTAAGAGGCTGGACGGGGTCGGGAAAAGAGGAGTGGACGGCGGTATGGTTATAGGAGGCTCGACGGGGACAGGGCTGGCTGGAGAAAGCTCGGAAGCAGGGGATCGGGGCTGGCTGGAGAAGGCCGGACGTAGGAGATCGGGGCTGGATAAGGTTGGTTGTAGGAGGTCGGGGCTGGAGAAGGCTGGCAGCGGGAGGTCGGGGCTGGAGAAGGCTGGCAGCGGGAGGTCGCACGCAAGAAGACCGCTCGGAATCCACCGAGAAGACCGACCAGCTGTAGATACGCAACCCTCGATCCCCCAAATCAGCCACACCTGCATGAATATATAGGGGAGGGGGAAATAAAAGAGCTAGGGCACCCAAATCGGACGTCTAATAACGTTCGGGCCGATCTGGTGCCAAATACGGCATGAAATACATAAAATAATATATAGAAAAGACTCGGAACGACCATTCGGGCACATCCGCGGACTCGGATCGCCCAAATGGGTCGGCCGATCACCGCCTCCTGCGGGAATAAACATGTGTGTGATGTCGATCACCATCAACTTCCCCCGACTTGAAAGCACTCATCTCCGGTGAGTGGAGAAGGTCATACTCTCGGCGTAAGTCCAGGGCGAGTGTCTCGAGCTCCTCAACAGAAATCCAGGTGTCGTCAGAAACTGGACGGGCGAGCCAATGAACCAGGTACCGCAGAAAAACTCGACCACCCATCGTAGTGAAGTCATGACCAATGCTATGTAGTGCATCTCCGGTAGGTGAAGGCAACTGTGGAAGCAATGTATCTCCGTCTGAAAGTAGTGCAGGTGGAATCGTCGGCAGGGTGGCATGGTCCTCCGAGCGGTGCTCAACCGTCCGCGAGACCGCGACTGCCTGGGCATGGTAGGAGTAGAAGGGCTAGAGAGGGATGGGGCAAGTTGTGGATCAGCGGTGGCTGGGGATAGTGGCTCCACATACACTCGCTCCTCGTAGTAAGGAGTTAAATCATCTATATTGAATACCCGGTGGATTCCCATTGTCGGAGGGATATCAACCTCATAAGCATTTGTACCAATCCGTCAAATGACTGTATAGGGGCCCATTCGGCGGGCACTTAACTTCTTCGTTGCCACCTGTGGGATCCTCTCAGATCGAAGGCGGGATCATAACCTGCTCTCCAACGTCAAAAGCATGCTCCCTCCTATGCAGATCTGCCTGAGCTTTATAAATTTCATTACTAGTTGCGATCTTTCTCCGGACTGTCTCATGAAGTACATGTATGTGCTGAATGAAAGACTCGGCGGACTCGCTAGGTACGTATATCAGGTTGACAGGTTTCCTAGGCTCGTAACCTAGCATGACATGAAATGGACTCAGACTTGTGGTCCTATTGACTGAACTATTGTATGCAAATTCCGCAACGGGCAGGACGGAATCCCAGGTGAACGGACTATCCCTAACGAGACAACGTAGCAGGGCCCCGAGACTACGGTTGACGACCTCCGTCTGTCCATCCGTCTGTGGGTGATAGGCGGTGGAATACTTCAGTGTCGTGCTGGTCTTCTTCCACAGCGACTTCCAAAAATAACTCATAAAGCGAACATCGTGATCAGAGACGATGGAAGTGGGCAACCCATGATATTTGAATACCTCTCTGAAAAACAGAGCAGCCACGTGGGACGCATCGAAGGTCCTACGACACGGGATAAAGTGGGTCATCTTTGAGAAGCGGTCCACAACGACGAAAATGGAATCGAGCTTCCGCAATGTGCGGGGAAGCCCGAGTACAAAATCCATACTAATGTCTGCCCACGGTCTGTGTGGGATGGGTAACGGAGTGTATAGACCCGTAGACTGTCGTGAACCCTTCGCGGTCTGGCAGATGTGACAATGACGAACGACCCGAGTAACGTCCTTCTTCAGGCTAGGCCAGAAGAAGCGGTCCTCAACTAACGCAATCGTTTTGTCCCGCCCGAAATGTCCGCGTGTAACTCCCAGATAAGGAAGTCTCGGAGGGAGGTCTGTGGCACACAGAGACGGGAGCCTAAGAATAGATAGCCATCTGAAATCAAGAAATCCTCACGGGGCTCAGGAGGATCTCTCGTCATGGCGGTATAAACATCGCCAAAATTGGGCACTCTGGATAATCATGCCTAATACGCTCAAACCCCTCCACACGCGCGCTCATGGTATGGAGAATAGTGACCCGGAGGCTCAAGGCGTCAGCCGGATTGTTCTCAACACCAACTCGGTGTTTGAGAACGTAATGATACTTCCGCATGAACTCCACCCATTTCGCATGGCGGTGGCCCAACTTCTGCGAATCGAGGTATCGCAGCGCCTGGTGGTCAGAGTACAGGACAAACTCCTTGTGTAGGAGATAATGGCGCCAATGGCGGAGGGTCTGTACGACGGCGTAAAACTCTCTGTCATAATTGGAGTACTTTTGCCAGGTGTCCCGTGTCATTCAATTTCTCACTGAAGTAAGCAACTGGATGACCCTTACGGAGGCAGCTCGTAAGGGGGGCCATGATGGAGATAAACTCTCGGACAAACCTCCTGTAGAAGGTGGCAAGCCCGTGGAAGTTCAGGGCCTCGTGGATGCTAAACGGGATGGGCTACTCACGGATAGATTTGACCTTATCGGGGTCGAACGAGATGCCGGAAGCAGAAACAATATAGCCTAAGAAATGCACTGATGTAGTAAAAAACGAGCACTTCTTCAGGTTGACATACAGATATGCTCCTTCTGCAGGAGATCAAATACCCAACGAATGTGGCGCAAGTGCTCAGTGCGGTCCCCGCTGTAAATACGTATATCATCAAAGTAGACTACAAGGAATTTGCCCATATAGGGTCGCAGGATCTGCGTCATCACTCTCATAAATGTACTCAGCGCGTTCGACAACCCGAACGGCATAACCAACCACTCATAAAGGACATCCTTCGTCTTGAAGGTCGTTTTCCACTCGTCCCCTTCTCTCACCCTAATCTGATGGTACCCGCTCCACAAGTCGATCTTCGAGAAGATCTGGGCACCAGCCATCGCGTCGAGGAGATCGTCGAGGCGGGGAATGGGGAAACGGTACTTCACCGTAATCTTATTGATGGCGCGGCTTCAACGCACATGCGTCAACTCTCATCCTTCTTCAGGGTAAGAAGGGCAAGGGACGGCACACGGGCTCAAGCTCTCCCGAATGAAATTCTTTCGAAGTAGATCGTCGATCTGCCGCTTCAGCTCGGCATGCTCCGCCGGGTTCATGCGATAGTGGGGCAGATTGGGCAAAGATGCCTCAGGGACTAAATCGATAGCATGTTGGATATCCCTCAACGGGGGAAGCTCATCGGGGCGCTCCTCAGGCATAATGTCGGAATACTGGTCCAGCAGGCGTCGAATGTCCAGATCCACGCTCTCTAGGTCTATGGCAGCGTCGGAGGTCATGGTGGCGGCCACCACAAACATAACTCCTGAATCTAAGCTCTCCCTCAGAAAATCACCTCTCCTCAGAATGTGTAGAGGCTTAGCTAACCCGGCGCTAATGGATGAGTCAATCTGGCCCTGGGGGGAATCCCTGGGCTGGGTCGGAGTAAGGGTGATCTTCCGCCCCTTGTCGAAAAATACACACGTGTTGGAGCGGCCATAACACGTGGCATCGCGATCGTATAACCAGGGCCGTCCTAGAAGGACATGCGCTACGTCCATCCAGAGGACACGATAGGGATGTGGATGAGGCTCGACAGACAACTGCATCCTCTCTAATCCCCTCTTTGCCACGATATTCACGTAATTGCCACTATCGATGGCGAGTTTGCAGGGGCCATCTACACTCTGAAAATACGTGTAAAATATCGTGGTGCGGCGCCAGTCCTCCTCAACACGAGGGATGTGAAGGAGGCGTCGGATGACTCCCAACTCTAGCGATCTCTCAGTGTCGCTCTCACAACCGTCCTCAACCTCGGCATTGATCTCCTCAACTACCGCATCATCTACCTTTGTACTCGTCTCACCCTCGTCCCCAATCAACAGATTCGTAGTGGGACATTGAGCGGCAATGTGCCCTCTGCCCAAACACCGATAACACTGGCCGGGCCCAGGTCTGGGGGCTCCCGGGACTATAGTTTTGCTCTTAACATCCACTGGGATGCGGGGAGGGGCAGGGGTGGCGGCCGCGGCTGGGTCGTGCCTCCCAAATGTAAGGGCATCAGGACGATGCGTAACCTGTCTCGGACCTGGAAGGCACAAATAATTCTCATACTCAAGTGTGAGCTAGAACACCTGCTCGACCGTCTCAACGCGGTGAGGAATAAGCTCTCTCTGAATGTCGGCCTTGAGTACAGCTCTAAATCTAGAAGCGGTCGCAATAGACTCCTCCAGGATATTACTCACTATCAACTCGTCGAATCGTGTCATGTAATCGGCAACGGAAAGTATTCCCTGCCGCAGTGCGTAGAGTTGGTCGAGGAGTTGGTCCTGATACGACGCGGGAAGATATTTGTCCTTCAATCGCTGCTTCATCTCTGCCCATCGGGTGACATGATAGTATTCATCTCTCTCTAAAGATCTCTCCACGCTAGTCCAAAACATCTTTGTCTATCCCAACAATTTCATTTTGGCGAACCAGACTCGTCGTTCATCGCTCATTTCGTACCAATCGAAGAAATGGTTTGTCCATGAGCCAGTCGCTAAAAGCCTTCGGGTCCATGTGACCGTCGAAGGACGACGCATCAATACGAAGGCGCCGAATAAGGTCGTTCTCAGCCGGGGTGGCTTCGCGGTGAGGCGCTAAATAATCATCATAGAGCTCATCAGGGTCGAACTCGTGTCGTGTTAGAGGGCTACGGCCTCTACGGGCCGGTGGTGGTCATGGTTCATAGGGAGGGCGGGGTCACAACGATAATTATACATAGGCTCGGGTGTCCCCCTCACAAGCGGAGCGGGATCCCGACGTAGTAAATCTCTAGCTCGTCTATCAAGTGGTGGTGGAATGTCCCGTGGGGCATCCACAGGTTCCTCAAATCGAGGGGGTGGGGTTGGACCTCTAGGGGCTCCTAATTGATCGACTCGGGTGTTGACCCTAGCAATGTCATTCGTAAGGGTTTCAAATTGCTCGAGAACTAAGCGTTGAAACTCCACGGGCGTCATCTCTGAATTCGAACTGGCGGCCCGATCGTCGGTGATGTTCTGATCAGACATCCGTGGTCGATACAACCTACCACTAAATAGCATAAAATGTAGCCCGACCTGCGCTTTGATACCAAATGATGCAGGGGTCGGTCGACAACAACTTGAACAACTATGATGCTACCTAAATGTTGTGCGAATGAGATGAAGGTGCAAACAGTCTGGTTTGAGATTTAGACAACAATAATGAAATTCAATAACTTTAAAGCAATTGCACAATCGCAACACAAGCCAAGACGATCAAAGGTCGCGCCGAATGAATCCCGCAAATCGAACAACATATGGTAAGATTTAAGCGCATATAAAAGTTTTAAATCCCATAGCAATGTTCTGAGCATTCAACATAAGAGAAAAATAACATCCATACCAGTACTTGATCATGCATGTGGCGGCGTAATTTGGGGAATGAGAACTAGTAGCGGCAACGACCTTGGTCGACGGGAGACTCCACAAGTGAGCTGCAGCGGCTGGACATGAGTGAGTTGGAGGCTACGGCGATGGGGATGGCTGGAATGGGGTTGACGGAAGGAGGAAGGGTTGTAGGAGGTCCGACGGGGGTGGGGGTTGACTGGAGGAGGATTGTCGGGGTGGGGTTGGCTGGAAGAAGGGGTCGACGGGGCTGGGGAAGAGAGAGGAGGCGGCGCTAGGGCTGTAAGAGGCTGGACGGGGTCGGGGAAAGAGGAGTGGACGGCGATATGGTTGTAGGAGGCTCGACGGGGTCGGGGCTGGCTGGATAAAGCTCGGCAGCAGGGGATCAGGGTTGGCTGGAGAAGGTCGGTCGTAGGAGATCGGGGCTGGAGAAGGTTGGTTGTAGGAGGTCGGGGGTGGAGAAGGCTGGCAGCGAGAGGTCGGGGCTGGAGAAGGCTGGCAGCGGGAGGTCGCACACAAGAAGACCGCTCGGAATCCACCATGAAGACCGACCGGCTGTAGATACGCAACCCCCGGTACCCCAAATCAGCCACACGCCCACACCTGCATGAATATATAGGGGAGGGGGAAATAAAAGAGCTAGGGCACCCAGATCGGACGGCTAATAACGTTCGGGCCAATCTGGTGCCAAATACAACATGAAATACATAAAATAATATATAGAAAAGACTCGGAACGACCATCCGGGCACATCCGTGGACTCAAATCACCCAAATGGGTCGCCGATCACCGCCTCCTGCGGGAATAAACATGTGTGTGACGTCGATCGCCATCAAAAAGTATTTTTGAACAATGACTATAACTTAATACTTAGACACTAGCACATAAAAAAGAAAGACAACTTAAAAGAACAACAGAATTAAATATGAAATAGAACTGAAGCACTGATGGCTTACCCGTAAGCAGACTAGCATATCAAGTGCCCAGCAATGAAATTTGAGCAAAGCTTCAGGACGAAATTAACAATCATAAAATGCCAATAGTTGGATGAATCAGTTGTCCACAACCATGCAGCGGGCATTAGGGGTCTCTCGGGATCTTTTTTTGTCGCAATCAGTTATAGGATCAGAGGCGGACATTGTGTTCGTTGCAAATTTTGTGATTTTTCTATTTTCTGAGATCTATTTTGAATTTTCGGTTAACCGATGGTGCGCTTCTCCCAGCCACAGTCCAACATCCTTGTATCCCTGAATCCCTTTTCCTCATAGCCACAGCCCATCTTCATCCCATGCATACCCGAACCCCTCCTGCAACCATCAACTCTTATCGCCGCCTCCCATGCCTCTACAACCAGCTCATCACCTCACCAACCCAGTCCCCACCTCGTCTTCCTCTTAAGGTAATTACTCGGTATATAATTTGTTGTTTTCATTTCATTTACATTGTACGGGCCCAAGATAGCCTAAGACACTTCCCCCACACCCTTATGTAGAGGCAAGAGTGGGCAAATGATGTAATTATGGATAGGCCACAAGGGCTACATAGGTAGATAGGAGGACACATGGATGGCCCGGGGAGTTGTACTTGTACTTGTATCAACACTCCTTGCTCGAAAATTGAGCTTATCCTCAAAGTCAAGGCCCGAAGGGATCATCGATGAGCGTCGGAGAATCCAAGTCAGCGGAGTGGGGGTAATCGTCTTCGACATCGATGAGCAAGCGCAAGTCCATGAGAGCAGATTTGAGTGTGAGCGAATACAATTGTTGACAACGAAAATAGAGGACCTTCCGATGAAGGTCGAGGTACTCCTAATGAGAAGCGCTGAGCTGGTGAGGGTGTCGTTGATGGTAGAACATGTTGAGGTAGTGGCAGACCGATCAACAGAGATCCAGATGGAGGCGGGGGATCCAGCCGATGGGGTGGTGGCAGAGGTTTTGGCATAGGCAACAGTTGGTAGGGTGACTGGGTAGAGGAAAGTTGCAGGACCGTGTAGAGTTCCTCATCGGGGCAACGAGCTTGCTTCATAGCGCGGGAGAGACTAGATGGTTTGTTAATGGTCCGGGGAGAACCCAGTGATGTGCGTGGTGACCTCGATGAACTCAGCGATGTAGGCCTCTACGGTGTCGGGTAGGTGAACAGAGTTGAAGTGCTCGTATGCATTGTTTGCTTTGCTTGTGTCGTAGTCGCAGAGTTCCTCCTTAAGTGTGGTGACGTGGGTGAGGACATATCAGAGACATTCTGGCACATCAAACGCACCCAATGGAGCGCAAGGTCCTTCATGTAAATGGTCGCCATAAGGACCTTCTAGTTGACGTTGGTGGTCTAGAGATCGAAAATTTGTTCTGCGCGTGCTGTTCAACTGAGGAGTTGGTATCGTCGAATACCGAAATCTCAATACGATAAAGGTGTTCGGGTGAATGTCCCCAGCAGGGTGTAGGAAACCCATGTAATCACCGACAGGCCGATGGGGCTGCGGAGGTGCCAGTTGACGGTTGACAACGATGGTGTCACAAGCTCGCAGACATGTAGTAGAAAATCAGAAAAAGAGAATGGAGCTACGACGGCGGCCTTAGGCATCCTCGAGCATGGAATGGTCGTACAGGCGGTTGGCCGAGAGTCGGCGGGAGGGGCAGGAACGGTGACTGAAGGGAATCGAGCAGGAAGGTGTCGACATGGGTCAAATACTGAAAGAGGTAGAGGATTACAGTCAATGTTGTGGATATCGTCCGACATGACCGACATGTCGGCCGACATAAAGGTTTCATGGACAAAACGACATGTTTCCGATATTTTTTTGCAAAATATCCTTTTGGAATATATCCTCCGATATATCTGTTATTGACCGATATATTCACCGATATATTCGCCGATATATCAGCCGATATACCCGACATTTTATCGACTGATTTTTTTTTTAATTTATTTTAATTAGTATCTATGGTATAATAAACAATAAACCAAAATTATTTCATTGTTTAGGTTTCTTTTTGCCCTTCCTCTGGCTTTCTTCCTTGCTCACGTTCATAAACGACTTCAATTATGCATGGTCTTTGAATTATGGACTAAAGATTTCTTATCTTCCATTGTCATCAACAACTTCCTAGTTTCCTGCTTCATCTTGCTTTATTTCACGTGTTATACCATTATTACTTGTGTAGCATAAATTTTTTATATCAGTTTGGTAGATTTAAAAGTTCAATAAATAACAAATTATTAATATATATAAATTAAAAAATGATTATATTTATATAGAATTACACATATAAATGATTAAATGTTTAAACTTGATACATGAAATATCCATATATATCCTCCGACATATTAAAACCGACATGAAAAACCTAAACCGACGTGTCCCCGATATCTGACATATGCAACCTTTGTTACAGCTGGAATTGCAAGGCGTGGCTAAAACAACGGAAATGTCGGGAACCAGCAGCTTAGGACTAGGGGAGATCGAAGACGAAACTCGCGGAAGGAACGACAAGTCATGTGCAGTAGGAACGAAGACAACGTTCGCTGAATGAGCATCAAGTCGTTGTGAGGGAAACGGGTCGGTGCTAGCGCGCTGCATCAATCGCAAGGAGAGAGAACTCGCAGGCAGCGGAAGCAGCGGTACCGAGAGGACTGGGAACAACGAAATCAAACTAATCGGGGCACTTGGAAGGATGGAGATGCCAATTAAGGTTTGAAATTGAACATGATTAGGTCGACCAGTCAGACCAGTTGATAGTTAATCACTATCGTCGAACACAAATGAAGTAACTTAATAGAAAGAGGAACACAATATATCGAGACAAGCTCCATACCCGATCTCTTGAGAGTGGGATCCCTCTAAGTTTCTTCTTTCCAAAAAGGAGCTAAACAAGACAAATGATCCAAGATAACACTGTTACACTCCCCCATTTCATTATATAGGCGAGAGTGAGCATATGATGTAACTACAGACATGTCATTAGAGCTACATAGGTAGATAGGACACGTGGATGACCCTTGGAGTTGTATTCGTATAGTTGTTTTTACTATGTAATTCTTTAAAAACATAGTTAATCAATGTGATCTCGTGCCAACTTTTACTCGTGATGCATTAGTTTATTGTTTCACAATCACTGATTGACTGTTTGTTTGTAATTTACACACTGTTTGGTCAGCGTCAAGCCCTATAGTCTTGTTATGCGACAGATTTGGTATCAAAACCTCACTACCTCCATCCTCTTCTAACTCCTCTTTGCCTCGGCTCTAATTACTCGGTGAGATTTATAATATTGTATGGATATTCATGTATTATTTAGTAGTATTCAACTATTTTGTTTGTCTCTTGCTTTCATTGATGTGCAAGAGCTATTCTGCATTTAAATTTTAATACTCTCATTAGCGTGTAATCATTGCTTGTAGTTCTTATTTTTAGTATTTGTGATCAATTATTACAACTATGCAATTCATTAAAATCATAGCTAAGGTAACTTTGCATTGCATAATGAATTGTTTTATTGTTTCACATCATAGCTGGTTTAGTTGTTAGCTTTAGTCACTAATTACTTGCGTACATTTTACAAACCGTCGGGTCAGTGATGAATCCTACATTCTTGTGAATAAAATATACAATAGCAATAAAAATATATCATTGTATTCGACTAATATATTGTATGTTTGTATAGTACATTTGGACTATATATTTTCATTGTTTTGAATGTCCTGAGACATATCGTTTTGGGGGAAAACAACATTTTCTTCATAAGTAAAATATAGACGACATCCGATTTTTTAATATATCGACCAACACGACTTTTACATATGGTCTTTTATTTTATGTTATGTAACAGACTAGCAGTATATATTTAAATCACATATATGTATTATATTATATATGTTTAAATAAATTAGACTTATTGTTTCATTATTTTTAACATGTATTATTCTTACAATCAATTTTGTATAATTATTACGTACTATATTTTTCTTATAAAATGTTCAACACATTTATTAATTGATTATTTATTCTTTTAATATAAATTTATTAAGTTTACAGAGATTTTGACACAGGACGAATCTACAGCTACGGATGTGCGATGCCCTAATCCTAGATGTCATGCAAGTAACTACGGAGAATACAATGGAACTACGACAAACCCTAAAATGAAGATGCGGATGAATGCACGCATGCACTCCGATGAACTTATGAAGGCAAACCCTAAACTTTAATGCGATGTTGATGAGTGATTCTATCATGCAAGAATTTCTGACGCACAATTAATTAAATATCGTTAATTTTAAAAGTTATGCACTAACATCACACATGACCACAATTTCAGTAAGTAGATAACAATTCCAAACAAAATGAGAGTGCGCCGAAATTAAGTGCAAAGTGAATAAATTGTACACTTTCAAAAATTAAATGAGCCAAGATAAACTGAGCAAACTCACACCAAGAATATAACATCGTATCCATATAATGTAAGGAAATAAAACTTGAATGAAAATTCACCTAGAAATCGGCACTAATGGTGGAGGAAGTGGTAATGCGAGTTTGGAACGGCGGCAGGAGCGGTGTGGAAGGGGATATAAGTCACGGGAGGGGCTATGGGGATGTGACAAGACTAGATTGAGGGCTAGTCAGAGGGGAAGAAATGCGGGGGAGGGTTATTTGGTGGCTATGGCAGTAGGGGAAAGGCTTTGGAGGGTTGATGGGGCTGATAGAGGCGTTGGTTGGTGGTTGGAGAAGAGAGGAAGGGTTGTGTGGAGGTTGGGGCAACGGGAGAATGGATTGGAAGGAAGTCGAAAGGTTATGGGAGGGTTGTAAAAGGGGAGGAGGTGGAAGTGGGGTCGTCGGAGGTGGCTAAGGGATCTTGAGAGGTCGTCGGAGGGTTCTGTGGGCGGAGACGGGCTCAGAAGGAGAAGGGGGTTGGGGGTTGGGGGTCGGAGAGAGCGATAGCTGGGAGGAGAAAGGCAGGGTTGGTGGGTCGGAGAAGTAGATGGAGAGAAAGAGGGGTGGACCGACCTAATGTGGACTGGTCGAAGGTCGAACGAGTAGTGGACTAATGGCCAGCGGTGGCGGTGGCAACTCTCGGATTCGGCACCGGGAGGGGAAGGGACGACAACCCAAGGCGTCGACATCGTGGGTCTCAGCTTCACACTAAGAGTACCGAGTGGTTTCGTCTAGAAGAGAATCTCTTGATCCCTAAAATTATCATAATAAGAGTATATATAGGTGAGGAAATTAGGTTGCGTGCATCAGATGGCTCGAATTGTCCGATCGGATTACCTAGCCCAATTCTCAAAATAAATCTCAGAAAAATAAATAAATACATAAAAAATAGGAAAAATTGATCTGAACGCAATCACAGGCTTCAATCGTCCGTCCGACAATCCAAAAGTGCCATTAAAGAAAAATCGCACAATGAGGCGATATCGATCTCTATCATATTCATAATAAATCAAGAATATTTAGTTTTAAAATCTTAAGTTTAATGCAATCAATATAAAATTACTTCATATAATATTAAATATATTTTTCATTGTATTTATTTGTACTTGTTAATATATTTTATTTTGAATACTCTTCAAATTTACTTTGAAATATATATATGACTTACTCTTCATCTTGTTATGTTATTTTTTGACTTCTAAAACATATAATTATACTTAATATACATAAAAATATTTTTTATTTATAAGATACAAAAAAAATTTAAAATACCACGACATGTCTACGATTTCTGACATCTGACATTCAAAGACATGTCATTGATATTTGATATTTACAACCTTGGATATTTTACAAATTGAAATGAAGTCATTGCATTCCCACTTGTTTGCAAGGCGTTCTTTCTTTTGATCAGAAGGACGAGAGGATTAAAGAAAAAAAAAATACAAAAAACACAGTTGTAAGAAATGTCATGCACATCTCAGAATAAAAGAAAACACCAAACTTTCTTGGACAAAATACTATGAGAAATTTCTCACATGATCATCTGAGGAAACATTAGCTGGGTAAAGGGTATTTACCTTTTACTTCCAAAAAGGGCATTGGAGAGTTATATCTCACCCCAAATAAAGAAAAGGTTATCAACAAAAAATGCCCCAAAACAGCCTGTCGATCCCCTTTGGCGTTCATATCATATGGCCATTATTTTGGTAGAATTTTTTATATTTGCAAGAACAAGTCCCTGTAAAAGAATGAGATTAAATTTTTTTTATGGAAAGACATAACGTTTGAATTTCTGTATCAAAACATCATGAGTTTACAGGAACAAGTATATAATAAAGATAGAGAGATACGTTCCCCTATAAATTTCTATTGTTACAACAAATCTCTTTTATTATTATTATTGTTGTTGTTATTGTATATATACTCCTATAAATATTCTAAGAGGAATTCTCCATAGGTTTCTATTGGGGATCTGGACCATTCAAAGCGCGCACATTAAGTTCCACTCAGGGTTGATTCACATTACATTCACAATCATAGGATTGTCATCTCGATGACCAGAGGCCAAAAATGCGCTAGACGCTTTTTTTCATATTTTTGTTTTTTCAAGATGTATTTTGAGTGTTGTGTGATCAAAGACTGACGACTGACCTCCAAGTGTGCACTTCTCCCTCTCATCATTGATGATGTCATGAGATCTCCCTTGGTGCCGAAGCCAAGGCCACCTCCCACCACCTCCTAGGCACAACCTGTTGAAGTTTACACATTAAGTGTATTTTATATTTCGGTCTATGTATTAGAGTCCTCTAGGAATGTGTCTATGAGTTTAGTCTCACATTGCCTATTCTAGTTTATGTATCCTTGTAAGTCCTTTAAATACCTCCTTTGAGGGATGAATAAAAAAAACTTGTATTTCTATTTTTGATATTTCAACATAGTATCAGAGAGGGTTACGTTTCCTCCGTTTTCCTTGTTCACGTGAACCTTAGGACTTTCTGTGGGGGAATTGCTGCTCCCGCGGATGTTCTTCCGCTCGCACGTTGCTGCCAACTCCCGCTGTGCAGATCTCCTCTTCCACAGCCCTCGTCGAGCGGACTCTTCTTCACGTCTGTAGTTCCAGCCGCCGCTTCCTTCGTCGAGCCCGTTCGCAGACCGTTGCTACTTTCTTCGTCGATCTCGTCTTTTGTCGATGATCCCGACGATGAATCAGGCTTTTGATCCGATCGACGAGTCCGCTGTCGTTTCCTTCGACGAGTCCGTCTGACATTCCCGTTGACGGGTCCTTCTGCGATCCCGTTGAGCTTCTCCCGCATTAGGTGATCTATGCTCAGCCGATTCTCTGCCAGTTGATGCAGATCCTGTCTGTGATCCCGACGTCGAGCTTCTCCGCTGCTTCTCGTCCCGACCACTTCGACGAGGATGGCTGCTCCGAATCTCATCGGATGCCTCTGTCCACGGCGTTTTCTCATCCTTTTTGGTGTGTTCCAGTCTCGGCCACATCGTTGCTCCCGATCCCACCTCCAAACGCTGTCTCTCGTGCTTCGAACAATTCCAGCCACTACGCCTTCATTATTCGGACAATACCTGCCGCTGCCCCTTCATTATTCGGACGATTCCTGCCGCTTTTGGTTGTTGCACCTCTTGTTTATGATGCTACCAGTTGTTGTTACCCCTTCTCGGGTGTTTTTCTCTCGCCGGTGATGAAGCTTCGTGTTGGTTTGGTTGTTTTCATGAGTTTTTAAGTGTCCTTATTTGATTGTTATTAAGTGTTTGCTTAGTATGTTGATTGTTACACCGTTCACATGTGTTCCACATGAGGGGGAGTGTTTGTGACGAAGGCGACTCAGATGGTATTTCCCGACTCTCGCCTTAGTCCCAAACGGTCCTCCTGGCTTTTGTCTTGTGTTATTTGTGTCTCCTCATTTTTTTTCTCCGATGTGGTACATGTTGTGGTTGGGACTTTGTTGGTTGACCTTATTCCAGCGGGTTGTGTCGTGTTGGAGTATCCTCAGTGACCCGTCTGTTGATTTTATCCAGCGAGTCCTTGGTCGATGGACCGATGGTCGGTAGGACCACTATGGATCAGAATATCCCCCGTCGGATTATCCCCGGTGGCTCGTCTATTGATTTTATCCAGCAAGTCCATGGTCGGTGGGACCGGTATGGTTCGGAATATACCTGATGACTCGTCTGTTGATTGGTCTCATTTAGCCTACCACCATTACCTTTCTTTTTTATGATGTTTTCAAGCTGGAGGTTTCCCCTCCAACTTGAGGGGGAGTGTTCGAGTTTACATATTAAGTGTATTTTATATTTCGGTCTATGTATTAGAGTCCTCTAGGAATGTGTCTACGAGTTTAGTCTCACATTGTCTATTCTAGTTTATGAGTCATTGTAAGTCCTTTAAATACCCCATGTGAGGGATGAATAAAAAACATCTTTTATTTCTATCTTTGATATTTCAACACCGCCGCCTTTACTCAACACCTTACTGCCACTTCCTAGGCACAACCTCCGATGAAGACCCTACACCAGCAGTCATAGTCTTGTCCAACTCCATTCTCGCATAGTCTTCAGTAATTGCTTATCTTCCCCCCACAACCACTGCATCTCTACACATTATTGCCTACTTCCTTAAGCCCCTTTCATCCTCTCTTTCCCCCCTCAATCACTCCTCCAAACCTAACATCAGCTCAATCTTCATTCCCAACCACTCTTTTTGACAAAATCTCATATTGTATTATTTATACTACATAAGCGCACGTAACTTTGTTTCGACCAAGAATTGTTGAATGTCAAATTCATCACTGCCAGCTTAGACGATTTACAATGATGTTTAGATTGTTTTTTCTTTTTAGTTTACCATTTTACTGCAGCAAATCATGCAAGCGCCGGAAGGCAGGGATGGGGCGGTGCCAGTGGATGCGGGTGAGGTGGACGATGGGGCGGGCTCCAAAGATGATGATAATGAGAACAACACCTTCTAACCATGTTTAGCATCGCACCGTGCATATGCTCGAAAAAGACATTGAAATAAGAGATCCCATTAAGGTCTTTCTCCAAATGCCCCTCCTGCAAGCACTTCAGCACGAGTTCCACCACTTGATTTGTCTCAGAAGCAAAATCCTATATGTGCACCAAGATTCCAAGATGTCGACGTCCCGCACCTCCAAGCAGATGTGGGTTCTCACAGAGCTTCATGAAGAGTACAATTTCAGCTCTCAGAGCAGTGATGCCTGCCTGAAGATGTTCTTCCCGAGCCTCCATCTGGATGGTAACAAGGATGATCTAAGAGATAAAGAGTTTACACAAGAAAGAGGAAGAAAAAGGAAATCATGAAAGCGGATTCATACTATTTGCTCCTCCATCGCCAGAGTCACGTCCATGCACAGCTTAACTGAGCGAGTTGAAAGATCCTCATGGGAGCCTTGAAAATCGGGAAGCCTTGTAATAGAGAACACATCGCATGTATATTCTTCCATATGCTAGAGATTTCTCCGGCTGCAGACGACATGGGAAAGAGCATGCAAAAAAAAACGAAACCAAACTGCCAAAAACCGATCAAAAATGAACGGACTATGAAACGAACTATTCGGTTTCGGTTCGGTTTCAGTTTGAACCTACCTTGGAAGGGATCTCTATGACGTTCATAGCCTGGCTCTGGTCCCCCTTGGAAGGGAGGAGGAGAGGCCTGAGCAATAGAATTTATGAACATATGATCTGGTTACCGTTTATGTCATGGGGTCCCTCAAGATGAATAACTTGTGGCCTAATAGCTTCCCAATGATGGGGATTCCTAAGGAGATCTAGACCATTCACTCCAGTAGTGAGGACTCCAAATTATTCCCTAAGGTCATCAAACTTTGTGTCCATTTGATCGAAGTGATTAGCCAAAAATTTTTGAAAATTTAACATTGACAAACCGTGTTGGAACTAGTAACTTGGGTATCTAATTAAAGGGATCTTATCATAGTGTGTTCCTAAAAACTATACCACTACGAAGCATGCAAATGACCTTAAACTTGGGCTCAAATGCCAAATTTGACGTATGATAATGTGAAGGCGTGAAGTTAATGTCCGAATAAAACTCTAATAAATGTATGAAAGTGTAGCGGTGTAGGGAAGTCTAAATAGATGTGATGTGCATGCAGTAGTACAACATTTATTTGCAATAATTCTGAAATTAAGAAAAGAATTTACGAGCATGCACAATTAAGATTAGACATTATGTTAAAAACACGCAATATCAAGCTAGAATTAAAATAAGAGCGATTTAGTTAAATACACTGCAATACGCCCTTCAAGTAAAACAAGAGAATAAGCAAATTTCTACAAACTTCAATCTTAAATAATATGTTTTCCAACAAGTATTCAACACTAGGTAAAAGAACTTCCCAATTAGAACTTACATGAACAATTGAGGTCCAATGGAGGCGTAGATTTACTGATTCAGAATCTGGACAGCAAGATTGGTGTAATCTTTGCACGGAAAATAGCATGCTTGCATTGTTCTGTGCCCCAGAAGGATGGGTTGTTGCCGGAGGGCTATGGGGGGAGTAAGGGTTGGACGGGCGATGGCAGGGCTGAAGCTTGAAGGTCCTTTTCACAGTGGGGACGGGTGCAGTGAGAGGAGTCGAGAGTGTCGACTATCAGCATTTCCAGTGGCCGGCATATGAGAGGAGTGGTTGTTGGAGGTATAGGAGAGAGCAGCGTTTCACCTCTGCAGTTAAATTCTGCCCTACCTGGAGAAGATGGTTTGAGCAGTTCCAGGAAGTGTCGTATAGGATATAAGGGAGATTAACGGTGGGAATTAACTTTGGAGAAGTGATTAGTGGCAGTTATTAGTAACAAAGTAATGGAGGCTGAGGGAAACCGTGGCCCGGCGGAGGGTTATTAGAAGTTAAATGATAGAACCGGTGGTTATGTGGAAGTGAGGGTGATGGAGAGTTATTGAATATGATCGATGTTACGGATATGCACGACGAGGCGCGGACATGGCGGGTCTACAGCGGCGGGAACCGACGTCGGTGGAGAAGGCGGGACCGGTTGGTGTCAACAGGGAGAAGTCGGCTATGGCAAACGCCGAGAATATTTAAAATTAAATATGTTGCTATGTTTGGTTTATTTCCTATTTAAATATGTTGTTATGTTTGATTTATTTCCTATTTCCGTTATTTCTTATTTTCGTTATTTCCTTTTGTATTCGCTCCTCGCACTATAAGAGGACATGTGGACCTTGTATTGTTTTTTGTCTGGGATATGAATTGAAAGAGCTGCTCCCTTGTTTCTTCCCTCTCAACCCTAGCCTCATTCTTTCTTCCTCTCTGCCGGCCTTCCCCTTGCCGGATCTTCTTCGTGCAGTAATATTTGGTCCGACCTGCCGGTCCGACCGCTCTTGTAGCCGCCGGACATCTCGCTCGGACATCTCCCCCACGCCGACGTCTCGCCCGATCTCGCCGCTCGGTCTCGCCATGCCACTCGCCGCACTGTGTCGCGCAAAGCTGTCTTGCCGCTCGATTTCGGCCGTGTCGTGTCGCACCGCAGCAGCCTCTCCATCGTCCATGGCTCCGACGACTCGATTGCATCCCGAGACTTCCGTCGGCGACGGCCACGACGACACCATCCAGCGTCGTCTCGACGGCCACGACTCCCAGTTCGCCTCCATCCAGGCCACGCTACATGTCATCCTTGCGCGACTGGAAGCCCGCCTCGCCCGCGCTCACTGCCAACGGCGGCTGCGCCTCTTCTGTCGATGGGGGCTCACTGATCGGCACACCCCCCCAGCCAGCAACTACCGTGCCGCTCTTGGGTCGCTCGACCCTCGCCTTTGACATTCCACATTTTTCCGGCATCGATCCCGTGGGGTGGAACGCCAAGGCAGAACAGTACTTAGACCTCCATCTCACGCCAGAAGCGGACAAGGTCGGCACAACCATGGTCGGCCTAGACGGATCCGCTCTCCATTGGGCGCGGTGGCTACGCCAATCGCAGCCCCTCATCTCCTGGGCCGAAATGAAACAAGAAATGATTTGCCGGTACGACCACCGCTACGTCGGATCTGCCGTCGAGCGCCTTTGTAGCATCCGCCAGACGACCGACCTCAATTCCTACATCGACGAATTCGTAGCCTTGGTCACTCATGTCCCCGGCCTTCCGCCCGATCACTATTTGGGCTTCTTCATGCAAGGCCTCCTACCGTCCATCCAACTGTATAGGAGATGGACAGGGGATTAAGGGGGTAGAGGTGTGGTGGTGGCCGTCCAAATGGAGCGATAGTTGTGGTCGCAAGAACTAATAAATTTGTCCAAATTTTGCAATATTCCTGAAAATGAACTCTCAACCTATATAGGGTATAGAAAACAACAGACGCCTATGATTGGCCGAAATGAAATACGCATAAATAGTGTGTGAAAAAATAAAGAAAATACATAAAAAATATCGAGTCAACGTTCTGAACGTGACTACGGACTCGCATCATCCAACGATGTTCCTAACTCTTACGAGTGTAAACCCGAATGGGCTCCGATATGGGTCGATCAGCCCGTGAACTATTACCCTCGTCAGAAGGTCTCCAATTGTTGAAGAGGAAGAGTTACGAAGGATAAGGCAAATAGTGATGCATGAGGATCCCTTTCTTTTAGAAAGAAAAAAGTCAGAATACAAAAAAAAAATCTTGTCAAAACCATATGCCATGATATCACGGAGGGATGATACAAGATCCCTAAGATAAGTAGATGAGATCCTATAATTTATTTAAAGGATTGAATAAAAAATGAAAATGTAGTTTCAGCTAGATTGAATATCATGAATCATAATCATTAAAAATCACATATTGAAGTTATCAGGTAATGGTATTAGGGCATGTCAAAAATTGAATATTTAACAAAGCTTCAAAATTTAATTTTTGATGTCCAAAAGAGACCTAAGTCAACTTAAAGTCAGAAATAGCATTGCCTTGTTGCCCTAGTTCAAGCCAATATGCTCCAAATGGCGAAGAAGGAAAAAAAGATAAGTCTTATTGATATAACTTTTCAAAATAAAGCTAAGAATGAACTAAGAAGTCATATAGCTAGAATGTTTTATTCAAATAGTTTGTCAATTCCAATTAGTTAGGAATCCATAATATGTAAGTTCATAGAAATTTTTTGCGGACCATAACCTTGAAGAGTTTGTTCCTCTGGTCGGACCAGCGTTACGGTTTTGATAGTTTCTCAGGAGGAATCCGGCAAGGGAAAGGGGCCGGTAGTGGTGAGGGAGAAGAAAGGAGGAAGAAAAGAGAGGAGACTTAGGGAGCAACCCTAATTTTCCGATTAATCCAAGCATACCAAAATACAATACCACACCCCCTTTTATAACTGTAAGAGGGGTGTAAAATAGGAAATAATTAAAATAGGAAACTATTAAAATAGGCAACAATTAAAATAAGAAATATTTAAAATAGGAAACTATTAAAATAGGCAACAATTAAAATAGGAAATATTCAAAATAGGAAATAATTAAAATAAGGAATAATTAAGGGGCCTCCGCCATGTCATCGATCCGTGGGGTAGTGGGTGATTCGGCCGTCGATTTCCTGCGCGTGTAGACACGCCACGCGGGCTCCTCCGCGCGTATGTCCACTGCAAGATAACTGGTGGCGGATCCATAACAGACCACTCTTTTACAGCAAGAGAGTGCTAATATCACAAGAATGCTCAAGTCAATTACAGAAATCATGATTCTTAAGGGAATAAGCTAACCAAATAATGGTTGGATGGATGTTGAAAGAAGGTCATTGATTAATTTTATGATTGCCTCTTCAGTCCAACATTTTTGAAGGTAATTGATGTGTCCGGAGATTGCGAGGATAAATATTATATTTCTACATTGAGGATTGAAGTTATTAATTAAGGCGGTCCTGATAATATTGTGCAAAAATTATCACCAATAATGCTCGTGTGTACGGTAGTAGGACTCGGAAGGTTGTAGATGTCGGATGTCGGGTTCATGTCGGTTTGAGTTTGAAATGTCGTATGTCGGATTGCGGGGAATATATCGGGGATATTTTACAATGTCGGATTTTAATATTTAAATAATTTATTCAAATATATATTGTAAATATGTGTCATTGCACACATAATATATGTTTATAAATTACATAATAAACATATACACACAATGTATGTTTATAAATTATACAATAAACATATTTACACATAATGTATGTTAATAAATTAAACAAAAAAAGTGGTTGACGACAACAAACAACATAAAGAGCATCAAATAAGAGTGAGACGAGAAAGATGTCAAATCTAGGCTCAGAGAGATGCATGAAATATATCACAAAACAAAATATTATCGCCCAGACACTTGAAAGAAATGAAATATATATATATTTTTAGTACTCGCAAGATATCGCCCGATATATCGGGTAAGACCGATATATCGGGGCCCGGAGATGGATATATCGGGGATATTTTCAAAAACGACATTTTTCCTTAAAATGTCGATATCGTGGCGTTTTCTGTCCAAAACCTTTATGTCGGCCGACATGTCGGACATGTCGGCCGACATCTACAACACAAGCAAAGTTTCCGCATATATTTTGGAATTTTGACTCATTGGGTAGTGCACACTCAACCTTGCTTTACAAAAATGTGTGCAATTAACAATATGAAGAGTATGATTACAGAAATTATATGTTATGATCTAGGGAGGAGAAGACGAACAAGAGAGGAATACTAGAGAGAGAGAAAAAAAATTAGGGTTTAGGAAGAAGGAGAGGATACCTAATAACAATACTTGCCCCTACTCCAAGAGAAGTCCCGGGTTATATATTACCCGGGACCAAGGGGGGGCGGCCGGCCCCCCATGGGCTGAACCAGTGTGGTTCAGCCCCAATTCTTCTTAATTAATGTTGGCGGGCTGAACCGGATGGGTCAGCCCGGTCTTCCTCCGCCGTCGCCTTTGGCCTTCGCGCATATTGATATCCTCTAAACCGGATAACGTTTGGGGGCGTAACATTCTCCTCCCCATCAAGAGCCAGCTTGTCCTCAAGATGGAAGTCTGGAAAGAGCTCGCGGAACTCAAGGAGGTCAACCCAGGTGTTGTGAGTGGCCGACAGATTCTTCCACTTGACAAGAACTTCCGGACGATACTCGGTGCCTCGTTTCTTCCATTTGGACAGTAAGATTTCCTCGGAAATAGGGCGTAGTTCCCCGGCAGTCGTGGCTTCGGGCAGGAGAAGACTAACTTGGATCGCATCGCCCAGTTTCTTCTTAAGCAGTGAGACATGAAAGGTCGGGTGGATGCATGAGCCCTCCGGTAGAGCGAAGGTGTAGGCGACGGGACCTACCCGATGAGTGATGCGGAACGGTCCGTAGTATTGCAGAGCCAGCTTCTGATTCGCGCGGTGGGAGACTGATAGCTGACGGTAAGGTTGTAGGCGAAGAAAGACCTCGTCACCCACCGAGAACTCCCGCTCTGTCCGATGCTTGACGGTCTGAACTTTCATCCTATCTTGCGCCGCACTGAGGTTGTCCCGTAGTAATGCCAGAATCCGATCCCGGTCCCGTAATGTGCGATCAACCGTTGGGAGGGTTGTGCTACCAGCCTCATAGGTGCCAAGAGGAGGGGGTCGCCCGTATACGGCTTCAAATGGGGTGAGTTTGCTGATAGTGTGATAGGACGTATTGTAGCAGTATTCGGCCGAGTGTAACCAACGAGTCCATGAGCGTGGTTCGTCCATAACAAAGCAACGCAGATAAGTCTCCACGCCCTGATTGAGCACCTCCGTCTGGTCATCTGTCTGGGGGTGGTTCGTCGTGCTCATGCGCAGACGGGTGCCCTGTAAGCGGAAGAGTTCCCTCCAGAAACTGCTGATGAAAACCGGGTCGCGATCCGAGATGATCGACCGAGGGACGCCATGCAAGCGAACAACTTCCTTAGCAAAAAGATCGGCCACAGTTTCACCCGAATATGGATTTCTCAAGGTGATGAAATGCCCATATTTAGACAGCTTGTCCACCACAACTAGAATCACTGATTTGCACTGTGACTTAGGCAGGCCGTCAATAAAGTCCATAGAGATAGTCTCCCAAATGTGCTGCGGAATCTCCAACGGTGTAAGCAAGCCAGCAGGGGAGGTCGTCTCATATTTCTGCCGCTGACAGACCTCGCACTGCTGTGCGAACTGTTGCACGTCCCGTCGTAGGCCCTTCCAAAAAACATTGGCTCGTAGCCTCTGAAGAGTGCAGAGCACTCCTGCGTGGCCCCCCGTCGGAGAGGAATGGAACTCCTGGAGCATGACTGCCTTCCACGTGGAGGTGGCGGGGATGACGACCCGCCCCTGGTAGTAAAGATGTTTGTCGTGCAGATGGTAGCCAGAGTGGGTCGGGCGACCCTGAAGTAGCGCCTCCAGGATGGGGTGTAGCTCCGGGTCCGAGGGGATCTCCATCTGGATATCATCCAATGATTCAATCAATGGGCCGAGATGTGATAGAGGGTGCTCTCCGGTAAGCGCGAGAGGGCGTTGGCGGCAACGTTTTCCCTGCCCTGCTTGTGCACAATCTAGTAGTCGTACCCCGGGAATTTAGTCAACCAATTTTGTTGGAGAGGGGAAACTAGCCGTTGTTCCAAGAAGTGCTTCAGACTCTGATGATCGGTACGGACCTTGAAGTGGTGCCCCAATAAGTAGGGTCGTCATAAGGTCACGGCATGCAGTATAGCCAGCATCTCTTTCTCGTACGTGGATAAGCCCAGAGTACGCAGGGCTAGTGCCTTGCTAAAGTAGGCAGCGTACGCCCCTCCTGCATCAGGACTGCGCTTATACCGACCTCGGAGACGTCCGTCTCCAAAACGAACTCCTTACTTAAATCTGGGAGAGCGAGGACCGGTGTGGTCGTCATGGCCCGCTTGAGAGCCTGAAACGCCGTTTCGGCTTCCTCATGCCACTCGAAGGCCTCCTTCTGAAGTAACTGTGTGAGAGGGCGTGTCAGCTTGCCATAATCCTTCACAAAGCGGCGGTAGTAGCCCGTAAGGCCCAAAAAACCCCGTAAGGCCCGCACTGTCGTCGGACGCGGCCATGAAATCATAATTTCGATTTTGCTGGGATCGGCGCGTATCCCCTGGACTGAAACTAGATGGCCCAAATACTCCACCTCCGCTTGCCCGAAGGAACATTTGGACATCTTGGCGTAAAGTTGGTGCTGGCGTAAGATGGAGAGAACCTGTGTCACGTGCTCAAGGTGCTCCGTCCAGCTGCGGCTATAAAACAAAATGTCGTCGAAGAAGATCAGCACCGAGCGACGTAGGAGTGGCCGGAAAATCTCGTTCATCACCGTCTGGAACGTAGACGGAGCATTGGACAACCCGAAGGGCATCACCAGAAACTCATAGTACCCGTCATGGGTCCGAAAAGCTGTTTTGTGTATGTCTTCCTCCTTCATCCTGATCTGATGGTAGCCGGAACGCAGGTCCAGCTTGGTGAAAAGACGCCCCGTGCAGCTCATCCAATAGTTCCTCGATCATGGGTATGGGGAATTTATCCTTGATGGTAGAGTCGTTCAGGTTGCGGTAGTCCACACAGAATCGCCGCGACCCGTCCTTCTTTTTCACCAAGATAATGGGTGAAGAAAAAGAACCAGTGCTCGGTCGTATGATTCCTGTCGCCAGCATCTCCCGAACACTCTGCTCAATCTCTGCCTTCTGGATGTACGGGTAACGGTATGGCCTGACATTTGTGGGGGTTGCGCCTTCCTTCAACTGGATCCCGTGATCCCTGAACCTTGGCGGCGGAAGGCCCGAGGCTCCTGAAACACGCCCTCATATTGGGACATTAGTTGCCGCATCTGATTTGGTACCTCAGTAACCGGCTGCACCGATTGGGTGCACCCAACTATCATGGTCAAAGTACTTCCCTGCTCTTCCAAACGTGCTAAGCTCATGAGCGAGATTTTCTTCAAGGGGGACATCCTGAGGCCGTGCAAGCAGTAATCCCGCCCATGCTGAGTGAACTCCATGGTCATGTGCTCCCAATCGGTAGTGATCCTCTTCAATTGCCGCATCCACTGCACCCCTAGCACCATGTTTGATCCCCTGATGGGAAGCAAGTAGAGATCTGTATGGCAGGTGTACCCCTGTCTCCGCATCTCGACGCCTTTCATGACGCCTTCGCACCTCAGTTTGTTGTCGTCAGCCACCATCACCTGAAAGGCTGCCTCCAGGTCCACTGGATGCCCTACCCGATCAGCCACTGAAGGGTTGATAAAATTGTGGGTGCTGCCGCTATCAATCAGGATGGTCACCCTCTCCGATCGCACCTGTCCAAAGATGAGTAAAGTGAGAGGAGTCGTACACCCTTCCATGGCCTGGAGGGAGACTCTGAACTCCGTCAGATCTAACTCTTCTTCCAAGGTCGCCGCCAAGGCATCCTCGTCCTCTTCCTCCTCCCGCAGAATGTATACCTGGACCTTCTGACACCTGTGGCCCGGCCCATATTTCTCGTCGCAGTTGAAGCATAGCCCTTTTTCTTTCCTTGCTTGAAGCTCAGGCCATGTCAGTCGAGTCACCGTCGGGCGTCCCGCCACCGGAGGAACTTGCCTGAGAGCGGGTGGTGCGGGGGCTGCCCGTGTAGTGGCCCGGTTTCGCTGCCTGTGGAATCGCTCCTCCTGAATCCAGGCGAGGCTAATGGCATGACTCAGGCTGCAAGGCATATAAGCGTGCACCTCATCCCGCAAGAAATCCTTCAGGCCGGATACAAAACAGCTCAGGAGTGTCTTTTCTTCCCAATTGACCCGATTGGCCAACCATTCGAACTCAGTGCGGTACTTTATCATTGTTCACTTCTGTCGAAGCTTCTGCAGCGTTGCCACGACGTCTTCATACTCCATTGGTCCGAAACGTGCGGAGAAAGCTTCCACGAACTCCGTCCATGGGTCATAAGCACGGCCACGTTGGAACCATTTGGTCCACTGATAGGTGTCGTCTTCCAGATGGAAGGCCGCCAACTGTACCCACTGCCCCTCAGGAATCTCCTAGTAATTGAAGAATAATTTGGTCTTTTGCACCCATTCCAACGCGTCCCCGTCCCCTCTGAACCTCGAAAAGTTCATCAGGGTCCTTTTTGGTTGCATGTAGGCCCTCTGGTTTCCACGTTCGCGTTCCCCTGCCTCCTGTCCTGGTGCAAACGGTCGCCTCTGGTCCATCGGCCCGTGGGGAGGCCCCTGAAGGCCGGAATAAAGGTTACCACCCTGACCGTCTCCCATGTGTTGCCCCCCTCCTTGTTGTGGGATCGGTGGAGGACACTCGTAGCCCTGATGTCCGTTTCTGAACCCCGCAGGAGGTCCGTAAGTCCTTGGTAGTGGCAAAATCCCGGCAACACCCCCAATCGGAGCGCTCGGCACCCCATACGGTCGAGGGTACGACGCGGCGTGCTCGGCGGGCCTCCAGGCAGTCGAATAAGTCCCCCCGTAGGGAGGATAGGCGGCTAGAATGGCAGCGGGACCGACCGATCCCGCCGCTGGGTCCGTCGGCCTGTTCAGGGTCGAGCGGATCCCGTCGGTTCCCCAGCCCCCTCATGTTGTCGGAACCACCCTGGATGCCCCTTCCGAAGCCTCTCTGATCCATCTTGGCTGATTCCCGGGTCCTCTGGACCCCTCACCCTCTGATCCGTGCACAGGAGCCCGATCGGCTCCGTAAACAGCAGTCGGTTGTTGTACGTGAGAAAGTTCTCCGTCTGATCCTTCGTTGTTGATGTGTTTCCCTTTTAGGCTTTGTGTGAGGAGGGATTTGATCTCCTCTAGGCGTGCATCCCATCGTTCTTCCAGATTTTTTGTGGAAGATTTGATTTGTTCTTCGATCGCCGCCACCGTGTCCGTCAATCCCACGTAGTTTTCCTCGATGGCAGCCAAGCGTGCGTTCTCGGCCTCGGAGCGTGTCACCATGGTCGCAGGAAGGATGCTCTAATACCAAATGTTATGATCTAGGGAGGAGAAGACGAACAAGAGAGGAATATGAGAGAGAGAGAGAAATTATGGTTTAGGAAGAAGGAGAGGATACCTGATAACAATACTTGCCCCTACTCCAACAGAAGTCCCGGGTTATATACTACCCGGGACCAAGGGGGCCGGCCGGCCCCCCCGTGGGCTGAACCAGTGTGGTTCAGCCTCAATTCTTCTTAATTAATGTTGGAGGGCTGAACCGGATGGTTCAGCCCGGTCTTCCTCCGTCGTCGCCTTTGGCCTTCGCGCATATTGATATCCTCTGAACCGGATAGTGTTTGGGGGCGTAACATTATATTTCTAAATTGAGTATTGAAGTTATTAATGAAGGTAGTCATGGTATCGTTGTGTAAAAATCATCGCTGATAATGCTCATGTGTGTAAGGTAGTAGGAGCAATCATTGAAGCAAAGTTTCCACATATATTTTGGTTATTTTGTGCAGTGCACACACTCAACGTTGCTTTAAAACATATTTGTGCAACTAATTACAATATGAAGAGATATGCATGTATTAGAGAACAATGCAGGTAGATCACTTAAGTTGCCATGAACCTCATCCAACGGGACTTCCATCACAAATCATTATTATAGGTTCAACATTTACAATTATTGGTTTTTCTAAAGTTATTTGCAATTGAGGAGAGTAGATTTGCATCAACTATTATTATGTTGAGAAGGTTTAAACTTGTCAAAGATGAACCTTCTTAATATGGTGGGATGTCCAGTATGGAGTCTGTATACGGTAGATAATGGTTACAAAGTTCAAGTTAAAAGGCTCATCTATAATGATAAATAGTGGGGTGATATTAACAAGATGCTTGATATAACAATGATTAAAAATTATACGCTTAAGATATGCGATACAGACAAATCTAATTTCCAGTTGAATTATGACATGTGAAACTTTGTGATAAAAAATGTGAAAATTCGATCTTATGAGCATGAGAAGTTAATGCATTTAGATTGTCCCCTTTACAAGACCATTAATGATGTGTGCATTCATCAATGGACCAAGAATTGAGCGTTGTTTGCACAACTTATTCCTTAATCCAGGGTAAATTAATTACACATTTATTATCTAATATGTGATGTTTAAGCAATGAAAATATTATATAGTGTGTTAAAAATTATTGGTGCTACAATTATGAATGGTTAAATAGAGGACAACATAGGGTTTCTCCGAAGGTAGATGAAGAGACTTCTATGGAGAAGTATAAGTGTTTGTAAAGATATTTCTCAAATATGGTGGTGAAAAATATAATCATCAATGAGTTTTCCAGATGCACAGGGCTTGGACAAGCCTATAATAGTTTAGAGAGTTTGATGTTGTCCAAAGATTAGTGGAGTTATCATGGAATTTCAGCACCAAGGTTACAAAAGTTAGCTATGAAGCTTCTTGGTCAACTCTCTCCATCCTCATGTTGTGAAAGAAATTTGAATACATGCTATTTCATTCACCCTTAAGAGAAAACAAGATTCAACCTCAAGGAGTCGATGAATTGATCTGCGTACATAATCTCAAACTATTAGCAAGGAGGAATAATGTATGCAATGAAGGACGAGGTAGCAAGTATGATATAGGAGGCTAAACATGGGTAAATCCTATAATGATATTGACATTCTTGGTGTTATGAGTTTGTCACTTGACAAACTAAATATAAAAGATTCATTATTGCTCACAGCAGAGAAGAAGAAAAAGAAGCTGATAGCATTGCTTGAGTTAAGTTATTTTTAGTTTTTAATGGTTGAAGTGTCGGACTAATTGTCATTTTAACTTAAATTGGGATTGTGATAGTAATAGTAATAGTTTACTATTGATTTGACAAGTTTATGTTAGTGCTTGTACTCGTTTAATATGATTTTATTAAGTTTATCATGTCATTCTATCCCTTTTAAACTTTTTGGTGCGTGTGTGGATAATGATGTATCACGTCGTACCCGTAGCATTATTTTTTTTTTTGGATTTTACCACCGTGCCGAAAATGTATCATACTCGGAACTCGTACTTATATCAATGGCTTCCCAGTGAAGACATCACCATGGCTAATTTCAAAGCACTTAAGCAGAATGATAGCCACTCCCTTTCAGCAGATCCTCACACCTCCACATGTTAAAGTACTAATACAAACAAAATTTCCATCGCTTGACCTTGATGGCAAGGTCGATTTTTAAAAAGGGAGTAACGATACATGCTTCCATGTCAACAGAACAAGGAAGAATAGCTTGTGTATTGTTTAGGATTTATAGCTTGTGTATTGTAAACTTTGCAAGTGTGTTGAGATGTTTGGTTTCATCTAAAATGTATATTGCATGTAAGACCTGCATTTGTAATTTTGAATTCATAGAGCATGAGACATCCTAAAACAATCCTAGCTCAAACCAATTCAAAATCATTTGGATGGTTGATCTCATAAGAACTTTGCTATAAGCTGGCTCAACCCAATCTTAATTCAAGCCACCTACCTACCTCATTTTTGCTCAAGCAAAAACTAATTTGATTTTAATTGAATTTTAATCTTAAGAAGAAAAAAATTTAATATCCAACATGTATATGTATCCACATAATAACAGATGCATATATATATGCATAAGAGACTGTGTGTGTGTCTATTGCTAGTTAATTTCGACCAAGGCTCAATTCCAGCTAGAGTCCAATCCATTTTATAAGAAATATTTGATGGAGTCAAATTTGTGTGCTATTTACAAAATGTCACTAGGATTCTCAAGAACCAAAATTGTTTATGGGTGAATATACTCTTCATGATTTTAGCAAAATAAAACATATCAAAAGCAAGTTCACAAATATTGAGGAACTTATACATGTTCTAATGGAAAAAAGAAGCCAACTTACATATGAACATCAGCAAAAAATTAGATTAGGGTCTCCATCTAATGGTGGTTCTATACACTCTCAGCACTGAAGAATTCCGTCAATTCTCCTTGCTCCCTAACTTCTGAAGTAGTCGAGCTTGAAAAGGTCTCAACTAGTTACCGAGCCAGTCCTTCATAATATAACAAAACAAGTACCATTAAGATGCAATGAATTCCTGGCCCAAGATGCTAATAACAAGACATAAGGATTCATAGCTACTGTGCAAGTACTAACCATGCTAAGTAGCAGAAATTATGATTCTGTATATTAGACTTCAATTTGAAGGGAAAAAAATTCCGACTATATCCTCAAGTTGATGGCATTTGGCAACTGCATTTAGCAGGAGATACCATACATATCACTTTTCCAATTAAAAGAGTTGACTGAGCCGAAGAAACCACCTAGACAAATAAATTTGACAAGAAAACTAGAATGTAAAAAAATATCAAAAGTAAATTACATAAAAAATCAACATAGTCCATCAATTTTTTACCTAAATAGATAAATGTCTTTCCGGAGGTTTTGACTTCAATATCTTGCAAACATGATCCATTAGCTCATTCGATAAACTTTCAACGAATGCATAAGAGTCCACGGTTTCTGCAGCCCTTATGGCAATTCTATTACATAAACTATGCAAGCGGCTATAGCTCTCTCCAAGTGATGATGTGTTTTCATGCCCCACTTCCATTTCGTGAATGCCGCCTATGTTATTCCTCTTAGCATCCTTTGTCCACCTCTTCAACAAATACTGGAGAGGGAGCTCCTTAATATTTATGATGTCCAATACTTTGAGGACATGGCGGCATTGAATACCAACACAGCTGAATTTTTTACAAGTGCAGATGAATGAATTATCCAAAGAGTCAAATCTTACATAATACTCTTTTGGACTGTCATCTGCTATAACTTTATATAAATAAGTAGTCTGAGTCTGGCCACCATGGTATACCATCATGTCCATCGACAGTTCAAACTCGCTCTGGAATATCTTAAACACTGCAGGCGTGTATGAATTCACAGCTTGCCTCAACATCTTTGAAGCCGGCATCTTCACAGCACTATGAAATCCACGATAATCAGCTTGAACCGATGCATTACGTTTCTCATTCAGTACACTCTCAAAGGATTTGAAGAAGTCCAACAGATTAAGATCTAAATCCAAGTCATTTTTCAGCCTACTTCCCATAGTATCCTTCATAAGAGTACTGCTAATGTCAGCACAAAATGTTTGGCGTCCATATGCCAAAGACCACTTCTCCCTGTCTTCATAGAGCTTAGCCAGCCAAGAATTATTGTCAAGATCATATTTTTCTAACAGAAATTTCCACTCTGATACAAAATCTTCTTCATCTTCAACATCAAACAAGCACTTGTTGAAATCCTTTGAAAATGTTGTTGAACCTTGAAATACATGATTTAAATGCTTCAATGCATCGTTATACACATGCCACGTGCAAAGTCGATGAATTACGCCTGGAAGGACAGCAGCTAATGCATCACGCATGGCTTCGCATCGATCCGTGAAGACTACATTTGGCTTCTTCCTAGACATTGCTGTCACGAAAGTTTCAAACAGCCACTCGAAAGATTCTTTCGACTCATCATAGAGCAATGCTGCACCAAAAATAATCGCCTGCTTATGGTTGTTCACGCCAACAAATGGAGCAAATGGCCTTCCATAATCTCTAGATTTGTACGTTGTATCAATGCATATCACATCACCGAAACATTCGTAGTCAACAGCAGACTTTGCATCAGTCCAGAAGATATTTGCTAATTTATCATTTTGATCCAATTGCAGGGCGTAGTAGAAGGATGGATCTTCAACCTGCTTTTCTTGCACGTATTGCATCAAAGCGCCGACATCCCCAGGAAGGGTTTCAAAAGCACGTTTTGATGGTATATAATTCTTATAATCAAATGGAAGGAATGAAATACTCGGGTCACCATCATCTTCCTCATTCCTCTCTGCATCTAGAGGTGCTAAAGATCTTCCATGATCATCTCCAGACTCCATTAAATCAGCTTGAGTTCCAACTGAATCCCTCTGCCATCGCCACCTGAACAAGTGCGACTTTGAGGGAATTACGAGGGGATGATTATGTTTTGGCTCGAATTCCACGACGCGGTACCTGCCATTCTTCATAATTTTAATGGTCATGGATGCAAGACAGCCTGTTCTCTCGTAGGGTTTCGGGCCCCTCACCAACTTATCGCCTCTCTTCTCATGCTCGGAATTCCTTCTGCTTTGACCCTCTTTGTGACAAGAATATGTTCTTGAATACACAAGACCCGAAGTTCTCCGTCTAAGTTGATTTTTCCGGACACTGAACCCTATTCTTGCAGCATAGCTCAAGTAAAAGTCGTAGGCCTCCTCATCGTCCTCAAACTCCATGTCAATTTTTGGAACCCAATTCTCATTGTCCTCAATTCCCCCATGGATTTGGTCACATGTTGATGCCATGAAATTCCTGAAGACTGGCTTCTTTGTTAAATGTCTGCTTGAATTCCTTTTACCAGCTTTGACAGCTACTCCCAATCCTATACTTGATTCCATCTGAGTTTCCTGATTCTTCCCCACCAGCTCATGGTTATGCTCAGCCTCAAATTCAGTAACATGGAATTTACCGTCATCCAAAAGCCTAACGATGATATGCGCGCCACAGCCAGTTCTTACATCCGGCCGAGGCTTCTTCCCCTCCTTCGCGCTCCTGCAGAATCCTTCTTTGTAACAACAGAATCCCCTGGCGTAAACCGTGTTATTAGCCCGCCGCTTCACGACATTCTTCCGAACGCCAAACCCCATCTCTCTGGCGTATAAACAGTAGAACTGGTAGGCCTTCTCGTCGCTCTCAAAGACCATGTCAAGCTTCGGAACCCAGCCGTCGTCTGCAGCTCGTGCACAGGAAGAAGAACACGATTGATCGATTGTTTGGGACATTGCTGTCCTCACTCCAAATCTCAAATATAGCAGTACGCTGCCAGAAACTATCCCTTCTGATAGCCAGGATCCTTATGAAGAAGAACGATCAAGAAGCGACAGAGGCATGCAATCTGCTGATTCCATATAGCGGATAAGCTCGGATTGATGAATAGCTCGAGAGAAAATGGAGATCAAATATTCACAGAGCCAGAAAATCTGAGCGCGAGTAACAGCGCGCGCGAAGAAGGCAACGGCGCGCGCGAAGAAGGCGAGTGGAGAAATGTTGGAGAAGAGGGGGATCGGACGAGGAGGAGATCCGACCTAGTTTGGAGGGATGGGAAAGGGGCGGATGAGTGGGGAGGGCTATGTGGGGTAGGGAAAACCGGTAGCGTCCGGCCATTTGGGATGATTGACACGTGTACAGAACGAAGGGAGGACGTGAAAGCATTTTCGATTCTGCTTTGGATTGGGGTTTGGAGTCCGGCAGATGTAGCGTTGGCAATCGGCGTGCGAAGCGAAAGCGAGCGGCGCATGGATTGGATTCATGGAGATTTGTGAAAGTTGGCCGAGCGTCCAACAGTGAGAATAAAAACATCGTATTTGGGAGTACCGGGTACAGCGAATGTTCGCCGCGAACAAAATTTTGTTTTGACTTTCGATGAGAAATTTGTTGCGGGTGCGGCCGTTTTTTTTTAATAAATTAATAAATATTCAGTAATTTGAAAGGTATTTATTCTGGGTCAGCCCCTATTTGACTATTGGCACACCAATTTCTATGAATTATAACGTGCCTTTTGAAAATATGCATTATACATTCATTTTTAGGAAAAGTGTTCAACACGAAAATTGTAGATCTCATCGAGATCTACAACTTTTGTGTTGAACACTTTTCCTAAATATGCACGCACAAAGCGTATTGCCGCCCTGATCGTAATTATAGCAATTTTTTGACGAATTTTTGAAAATACGCTTTGTACATGCATTTTTAGGAAAAGTGTTCAACACGAAAGTTGTAGATCTCCATGAGATCTACAATTTTTGTGTTGAACACTTTTCCTAAATATGCATGTATAATGCATATTTTCAAAATGCGCGTTATAACTCATAGAAATTGGTGTGCCAATAGTCAAATAGGGGCTGCCAATATAAAGACCCTTACTTTTTAGGGACCAAAATCCTTTATATTTCAGTTGAATTTGATTGTATTCATTTTATGATTCAGATAAATTTGTGGTGATACGATTGGTTCACCAATTTTATTTTAATATATATTTTTTAAATTAAAAAAAAAGTATATGTATTTAGATAAAGTGGTAATCAATTTTCACCATGAAAAGAATTTTTGGGGTTCCAAATGAAGAGAATTCCGATCCGATTTTTAGAATCTGGACGGATGCTGAACACGAGGAAGGAGAGGTTCAAAGTTGAATCGGTCATAACCCCCTAGTTTTGATTGTTTATAAACAGGGCGTCAGGGCACACGGGAAATACACGCTAGCCCCCCCCCCCCCCCCCCCCCCCCCCCATTTCTCATTTGACGAGTTCGTGTTTTTCTTGTGCCAAACACGGTCTTGATTTAGGAAGGGAAGTTCAAATATACTTATGGGTGTGTGGAGATTCCTTGTCGTTGCAGTTTGTGAGACTTGTTTATAGGTAGTCCAACTTTCATCTCTCATTACCGTCATTCTCACCATCAGGTATGTGGTGTTAGATTGGAGGGTTAGTAACATCAGGTTAATCCTTTTGGTCCGAATTTTGTGAAGTGGTTTATTGGTTCTAATATTTTTGGTGCAGTGAGCGTGAACCGTAGTCAGATGAGGAAATTCTTGTGTGAAGACATCATGACTCACGATGGCGAGTCAGAGACTAATGTAAGTAACTCGCATACGGACAGTGAGTTCGTCATGTGAGCTGACTTTGAGGACTTTCGTTAGGCGATGGAAGATACTTTGCGAGCTCTTCTCCCACTTCGTGTCGAGGCAGCTGTTGACGCCAGGAAAATCCTGACCTCAAGATTCGGATCAATGCAGCCCGAGGTTACTGATCCTGCGGTCCAACTCCACGGTTCTGATAGCTAAAATAGGAGAGAGAAAATGACTAAGCACACCCCAGGTGCTCCAGCAGGGAGGTCCCACCACATACCCAGAAGTTTGGGAGAAACTTCTCCTCCGCAACCAAAAGCTGGGCGAGGTACTAGACGGGCATGGACTTGGCGAGTATCCAGCATGGGGGGACCTCGATCACTTCCAAAAGTGTCATTTCTAGTACCCCTGGGGGGCTATTTATAGAGAAATCCTAGGGGGGTCCAGGCGAGGATACTACCTCTGCTCGCGAGTTATAAGAGCTACTCGCCCATACTCGCGAGATACTCACCCATACTCGCCCCTTGCTCGCCATACTCGCCACTTGCTCCCCATACTCGCCCCTTGCTCGCCATACTCGCCCCTTGCTCCCCATACTCGCCCCTTGCTCCTGCTGGCTGAGTTGCCTTGTGTCTTGGACTGCTGGCTTCTGTGCTGACCTTTTGACCTTGACTTCAGCCTACGTGGCATTGAGTGGATCCTACCTGTACAACCCTCATTCTCCGAGGGTGGACCCCCCCCCCCCCCCAAGGCCACGTAGGCAGAAGTCAAAGTCAAGAAGGTCAACACAGAGCCCGGCAGTTCAAGGCAGAGAAGAGAAGACCTCGGCGAGTATGCAGGCAATACTCGCCAGGTTGGCGAGTATGGAACAGAAGACCTGGCGACTATTGGCCCGGCGTGTGCGAGCAAACCAAATACTCGCCAGATGGGCGACTATGGCATGATACTCGCCGAGTAACCCATAGTCGCCGGGTTGGGGGTTGGGCTATAAACCCCCCCCCCTACCCCTTGGTTTTCCTATAAATAGGACCCCAAGGGTACTTGGATTGGCACCTGGACTTGAGCTTTCGAAACCCTGCTCTTGCATTCTGGAACCTGTCGCACTTGGCCGCTACTCCCGGTACTAGCCAAGTCGGTGCCTTCCTCGTACCCTGCTCGGCCATTCTTTGGTCTTGGAGGGGAAGTCTCTTCGGAGCTTCTGGGTACGTGGTGGGACCTCCCTGCCGCAACACCTGGGGTCCTGTGTGTTGCTCTTCTAGTTCTTCAGTAGTCGCCAGCTTAGCCATCTCGTCGGGCTGCTGGGCGAGTAGCCTCCGGCTGCATCGGTCCGAATCTTGAGGTCAGGATTTTCCTGGCGTCAACACTTTGGTGCGGTGAGCGTGGACCGCAGTCAGAGAAGGAAAGTTCGGCAAGAAGGCGAGATGGTCGTAGGTGGCGACCATGAGGAGGAGGTCGGCAACTCGACGGGAACTGGCAGGTTCGTGACGCTGGAGATTTTCGAAGCCTTCGCGCAGCGCATGGAGGGAGCCATGCGAGCAGCGTTTCAGCCGCGCGCCGAGGTCACTGCGACCTCGCCGCATCGCCCAGTTCCGTCTGAGGGAGGGAGTCCCCCTCGGCGAGCAGGAAAGGAACACGTGGAGGATGAAACCGAGCGACCAAGGAGGTCGCAATTCTACCAGCCAACCTCGCAAGGTATTCGCTTCCGCGAGCCGTGCGAGCAGGGGAGATACCAGGATACTCGCCCACATGGCGAGTATGGTGGTGATACTCGCCAAGTGGAGGATCGTCGCCGGGCAGGAGGGAGGAGCCCCTTCTGCGAGGAGATTCTCGTCGCGCCCGTGCTAGAAGGATTCAGGGACCCAGCCTTAAATTACTATTCGGGGAAGGAGGACCCCGTCAGGCACATCCAATGGTTCGAGGATATAGTCTCTATCCGAACCATGTCGGACGCCTTCAAGTGCAGGTTGTTTGCCATTACCTTCCGAGCAAAGGACTGGGACTGGTTCCACCAGTTGCCCGCAGGCTCAATCTACTGCTTCGAAGACCTGTGTCGTGGGTTGACGACCCGGTTCGACACGGCCCGGAAGCTGAAGAAGGAGGCAACGGCCCTGTTCTACCTCGTGCAAGGGCCAGATGAGGCGTTGAGACCTTACATCGAGCGCTTCCAGGAGGAGGTTCTGCAAATCCAGGAGGTGGATAGCAACATCCTGTTGCTGGCCCTGACATTCGGCATCAGTCAAGGCCTCTTCAAATTGGAGCTCAGTGAGAATCCTCCCTACTCTTACGACAACCTCATTCAGAGGGCCAATAAGTTTGTCCGGGGAGAGGCCTCCAACCCTGACTTCTTGGCAAGGCTGGCACAGGTGACCAGAGGCGACCGTGGAGAGAGGGATGGAATCCCTGAGAAGAGGAAGAGAGAGGAGCCCCGAAGGGAGGAAAGGAAGAGGCCGGAGCGGCAAGAAGAGAAGAAGAAGGAGGAGCTCAGGAGGAAGGAAACCGGGAGGATCGTGGAGAGAAGGCCCGTCGAGTCCCCTGAGCGTCAGGAGAAAGGAAGGCGCTACCAGGTCCCCGTCAACCGTCCACCTTGGAGGCCGGCTGGACGGCACCAGCGTTAGGATCAAAGGGGGAGATCCCCAGAAAGAATGCCCTTTCGCCAGCCAGAGAGGCGTCAGGAGAGGAGGAGAGATGAAGCAATGGCGGTAGCCGGGCGAGGTCGCCGTCAAGGAAGGAAGAAGCAGAAGCCTAGGAGGCGTCAAGCAGAAGAGGTTCCTCTCTACTGCGACTTCCACTAGGTGGGGGGACATGTCATGGCTGCCTGCCCAGACTTTTGGGAAGCCCGGAGGAGGCTGGCAGCAGGAGAAGCTGGAGGAGAGCAGCGGAGGATAGAGGCCCCTGCCGAGCCTCAGGCAGGGCAGGCTGCCGTCGTTCGAAGGAGGAACGAGGACCGGGTCGACCAGGGAGGTCGGGGAGACCTGGGCCAGGGAGTCATAGTTGGAGTAATCCATGGGGGAGCAGGGCTGGAAGCTTCCCGCAATGGGAGCCTCCATCAGATCTACCGCAGGAGTGTCGCCTCGACCTCACAAGCACCACCCCCGATGGAGGAGATTACCTTTTCCGAGGAGGACATGCTAGGGAACGAGAATCCCTTCCACGATGCCTTCGTGATTCAAGCCGCGGTGGAGGACTTCACCGTTGGTCAAATTCTGATCGACAACGGTAGCTCTGTAAACGTCATCTTCAAGGGGCCGTTTGGCGGACTGGGAGTCGAAGTTGCCAGGGTTCGGACACCTGATGGTCCCCTCTTCGGCTTCTCCGGAGAGAAGAAGGAAGTGGAAGGAGGAGCTGATCTCCTTGTAACGCTCGGTGGCACCTCCATCAGCTGTCGATTCGTCATCGTCGACGCCCCGAGCTGTTACAGGGCCATCTTTGGGAGGCTGCTTCTCAACGCCTTCAAAGCCGTCCCATCCTCCTACCATCAGTGCTTGAAGTACTGTAAGGGAGACGTCCAGGTGAGGATCAGGAGCGATCCAAGAGCCGCTAGGGAGTGCTATCTTAGTGCCGTCAGTACCATCAGCTGGATGGCTGACGCGGAAGAGTTCGGAAGAGTGCTGGAGAGCCCGGCCAGGCTGGAAGTGGCTGAAGAGGTCGAGGAGATCGGGGTACTCTCCGCAGCGGGACTGCCGGGGCTGCTGAAGATTGGCGGGTCGCTGAAGACCGAGGAGAAGATCGAGATGGCGGCGTGTCTGCAAAAGAACGTCGACATCTTTGCTTGGAGCGCAGCTGAGATGCCAGGAGTCGACCCTGAGGTTGCGTGTCATCGCCTCAACCTGGATCCCACTGTCCAGCCCATCCGCCAGGAGAAGAGGAGAACCGCCACCATCCTCGCCAAGCCAATTAGGGAGGAGGTTAAAAAACTGCTCGATGCAGGTTTTGTATCAGAGATCCAGTACCCAGGCTGGGTCTCCAATGTTGTAATGGTGACAAAGGCGGGGGGAAGCTGGAGAATGTGTGTGGATTTTTCCTTAATGAATAAAAGCTGCCCGAAGGATTGTTATCCTTTGCCTCGAATCGACGCGCTGGTTGATTCAGCCGTCGGTTTTTCTGTGATGAGTTTCCTTGATGCGTTTTCAGGATATCACCAGATCCGGATGCATCCCCCCGATTTCCGCGATGTCTCCTTCATCACCGACGATGGCTGCTACAGCTACAAAATGATGCCCTTCGGTTTGAAGAACGCGGGAGCCACCTATCAACGGATGATGGACCATATTTTCAAAGAGCAAAAGGGGAGGAACCTGGAAGTGTATGTGGACGACCTCTTGATAAAAAGCAAGAGTGTCCAGGAACACATAGCCGATCTGGTAGAGACCTTCGCGACGCTAAGAAGATTCAAGATGCGACTCAATCCAGCGAAGTGCGTCTTCGGAGCAGGAAGGGGGAAGTTCCTGGGGCATCTCCTTACCTCGGAGGGAGTAGAGCCTAACCCCGACAAGGTTAAGGCGATCCTGGAGATGCCATCCCCGAAGACGATGAAGGAAGTCCAAAGGTTGACAGGAAGGCTGGCGGGTCTTAGCCGCTTCCTCTCTAAGGCCGGAGAGAAATGCTCTCCATTCTTCAAGACACTCCGCAAAGCGGAAGGATTCGAGTGGTCCGAAGGATGTGAGATGGCATTCGGGAAGCTGAAGGAGCAGTTGACTCAGACACCTCTCCTCCAGAGCCCGAAAGAAGGCAAAGACCTGCTCGTCTACCTGGGAGTAGGAGCAGAGGCGGTGAGCTCCGTTTTGGTCCGGGAGGAAGGAAGGAAGCAGTTACCCGTCTACTATGTCAGCCGGGTACTGAAGAAGGCGGAGCTGAAGTATGCAATCCTGGAGAAGCTTGCCTTCGCCTTGGTGGTGTCGGCGCGAAAGCTCCGGCCTTATTTTCAGGCTCACTCCATCCGAGTGGTGACTGATCATCCTCTCCGCAATGTCCTAGAGGGAGTGGAGCATTCAGGGAGGTTGGCGAAATGGTCGGTAGAACTCAGCGAGTTCGACATTTCCTTCTCTCCCCGAGTGGCGATCAAGGCCCAGGCAGTAGCAGATTTCTTGGCTGACTTCTCGGTGGAAGCGGAGCCAGGAGAAGAGGAGCTCAATCCAATTCCTTGGAAGATGTTTGTTGATGGAGCTTCGGGCAAAAGCACTGTGGGGGTGGGCATCGTGCTCGTTAGCCCACAGGGAACAAGAATCGAGCAAGCCGTCGAGATCCTCTTCCCCGTCACAAACAACCAGGCAGAGTACGAGGCCATAGTGGCAGGCTTGCGCCTTGCCAAGGAGCTGGGGATCCGTGATGTCCGGGCTTTCACGGATTCAATGGTGGTCGCGTCGCAGATTCGAGGCGAGTTCGAGGTACGCGACACCACCTTGCAGAAGTACTTGGTAAAAGTGAAAGGGCTGATGGGAGGCTTCCAGTCCTTCTTCGTCGAGCATGTGCCAAGGGAGGAGAACTCGGCAGCAGATCGCCTCGCCAAGTACGGGCCAAGGGCTGGAGGAACTATCACCGAGCTATTCCGCCCGTCCATCGAAGAGGGAGAGATGATGGAGATCGAGCAACGCCCCTCGTGGATGGATCCCTTCGTGGCATTCCTGGCCAGCTACCAGCTCCCGGTAGACGAAGGGGATAAAAGAAGATTTCGGTACAAGGCGGCATACTACCTCCTGCAAGATGGGGAACTGTACCGCAAGACCATCTCGGGCCCCCTGGCCAGATGTGTTTCTGAAGACGAAGTACCCCGAGTGTTGGAAGAGATCCACTCGGGAGAGTGTGGAAGTCATTCTGGGACTCGCACTTTGGAGCAGAGGGTCTTGAGGCATGGTTACTTCTGGCCTACTATCCGGAAGGATGCTGAGATCTTCTCGAAGAAGTGCCAGAAGTGCCAGCTCTTCGCTCCCCTTCAGTTGCAGCCGGCCCAGCAGCTCCGATCGATCATCTCCCCATGGCCGTTCGTCATCTGGGGGATGGACTTGATCGGCCCTTTCCCTCAAGCCAGTGGACAACGAAAGTTCGTTCTCGTCATGATCGACTACTTCTCCAAGTGGATCGAGGCCAAACCCTGGCCAAGACCACCTCTCAAGTCGTCAAGAACTTCATCTGGGGAGAGATCGTCTGCAGATTCGGGATCCCTCTCGCCATCATCACCGACAATGGTCCCCAGTTCGCCAGCTTGGAACTGGAGGACTTTTGCAGGCAACTAGGAACCGACCTTCGATTCGCCTCCGTGCATCACCCAAGGAGCAATGGCCAGGTGGAGGCTGCCAACAAACTGATCATCAACCTACTGAAGAAGAAGGTGGAGAACCTAAGAGGTAACTGGGCAGACCAGCTCCCCTCGGTCCTGTGGGCTCTGAGGACCACTCCTAGCTCAGCCACAGGGGAGACACCGTTCAAACTCTCTCACGGGTCGGAAGATCTCATTCCAGTAGAGTTCGAAGTCAGAAGCCCAAGGGTGGTAGCTGCGGAGGACGGAAGCGAAGAATGGCGACTAGAGAATGAAGAGGTTCAAAAGCTATCTCTCGACTACAACGAAGAACTCCGAGATTTAGCTTCGGCCAGGCAAGAAGAGATCAAGCGCCGGATGGCAAAACATTTTGACAAAAATGTCCGCCTCAAACACTTCCAAGCAGGTGATCTGGTCCTGAAAAAGGTGGACGCAGCAGGAAGGTCTGCGGCCGTCGGGAAGCTCAACTCAAACTGGGAAGGACCTTTCATCATCCAGGAAGCACTCCTGACAGGAGGATACCGCTTACAGAACTAGGAAGGCGAGCTGCTAGGGAGCACCTGGAGCGGCGATGACCTGAAAAGGTTTTATCCCTAAGGGGAAATGTGTATATCCCATCCTTGTAAATTCATTTCTTTGAATAAAATCTGCATCTCCCTGAAACATGGGACGAGGCAGCTTCTTTCGCATCAACAAAGTTTTCAAAATAAAGAAGTCAGGTGAAGTCAATCTCCACGCTAGGTTGGAAAATGAGCCTCCGACTTAACCCTCGTAAAAACTCAGAATGGATGATGGGACAGTGCCTCGGGTGTGTGTTCCCGTAAGACCAAGCCTCTGCAATGACGGCCGAGATCAGCTCCCCCCTTGCATGTTGGCCGCGGTTCCCACCGACTGCATTTCTCGTCCGACTGTAGAGATTACCAGGAAGAAGTCTGGACGCCGACCTTCCGATTCGGCGAAGGGATGATCGATTTCGCTAGCTCAGGGTACCCTTGAAAAAAGGCGTCATGTACCCTCGAGAGCTAAAAAGCTCGCAGCAAAGCATTTCATTTTCGAAATTATTGTGTTAGATCATATGAGTTATTGTGCCTAAAGTGTGCTTAACTCCCTGCTAAACTCATCGAGCAACAGGAAGCAGGTCCGATCCACATCCAGCATCCAAGTAGGATGGAGGCCTCGAGATGGTGTGTCCCCTTGGATCTCCCCGACTGCCACTCCCTGCTTGACGTCGTCCTACATCAACATTCACCACCGCAGGTTGGAAGACGAGCCTCCGACTTGACCCTCATAAAAACTCAGAACGGATGATGGGACAGTGCCTCGGATGTGCGTTCCCTTAAGACCAAGCCTCTGCAATGACGGCCGAGATCAGCTCCCCCCTTGCATGTTGGCCGCAGTTCCCACCGACTGCATTTCTCGTCCGGCTGTAGAGATTACTAGGGAAAAGTTTGGAAGCCGATACTCCAACTTGAGAAGGGAAGCGATCGATTCAACCGGCCAAAGGATGGAGACGTTCCAGCACCCAAGTAGGATGGAGATCTCGGGAGGGTGTGTCCCCTTCGATCTCCCCGACCGTCATTCCCTACTTGACGACATCCTCCGTCGACATCTGGTATCCAAGAAGGATGGAGGCCTCGGAAGGATATGTCCCTCCGGACCTCCCCTACTGCCATTCCCTATCCCTTCTCTCATAAAAAACTCCCTTAAATATCATTAAATGATTTTTATAGGCTCTTCACCAGGTACAGAGCGAGGCCTTGAGAGCATGTATCCTTCGGAACCCTCCAAGTCGCCTTCATAGCTCGACTCCACCAAGGGAGATATTGAAGAGTGCGAATATACATGCGCGAGTATCTAGGCGAGCATACATGCGCGAGTACCTAGGCGAGTATACAGGAGCGAGCATGATATGCGAGAATGAAGAAATGCTCCATCTCGCCGCGATCCTAAGAGCCTAGCGAGCACTCACTCTCGCCTCGAGCCTAGGAGCTTAAGCGGCATTCAGGCAATAAAGCAAACACCAGAGAAACAGGCGAGCAAAAGCTTTGACTTTTTTCATTTATAAAAATTTGATGTACATTACAAAAGAATCTTCAAGGGGTTTACAAAAGGTCGCCGGGCGAGCAAAAAAGGGTGCCCAGGCGACTAGGCGACATCCTCGCCTTAAATATCTACGTCGGCATCATCAGCATCGTCGCCATCATCGTCATCATCATCGTCATCATCGTCCCCGGAATCGTCATCCTCAGCACCACTGGACGGCGGTGAGGGTGCTCGCAAGGGGGAGGTGGACTCCTCGGCGAGCAGCGCCGGGATGAGGTCCTCCACTGTCAACTCCATTGCCGCCGGCTTCAGGAGATCGTCCGCCTTCAGCTGACTCAGGATGACGGTCCCAGTAGCTCGCGCGATCTCTCGACGAACGCGTGGCATATCGTCGCCATGCATCCGGATCTGCTTGCCGACCCTAGAGGGGCCCGCCACCGCTGGCTGTTGCTCGGCAGGCCGAGTTTCCAGCTCAGCGATGCGAACTTGGGCGGCCTCCAAGGCTAGCCGAGTGTCATCCAGCTCCTTCTCCAGCTGGGACACCTTTGTCGCCATCTCCACCTCGGCGACCTACAAAAACAAGAAGACACACAAAGTCAGCAAGTTATTCGGTAAAGTGACGACTATCACGGAGGCGAGTAGCATAGAGAAGCGAGTACCTCATGCTCCTTCGCCTTGAGCCCCATGGCGATCATTTTCTTTGTGCTGATCCGGATCACCTCCTCGTACTCCAGCAACCTCCTCGCCGTCATGTGCGCTAGCTCGGCAGACCGCAGCAGAGATCGCGAGGTCTGGTGCGCCAGGTACTCGGAAGGCTCCTCTCGCACCCTCTCGGCGTCCTCACGACCATAGATGGCATGAAGCACATCAAAGGCCTCGCCCTGATCCTCCCAGTCCTCTGACCAGGGCGGAAGGTTGGAGCTCAGAGACACCACATGGTCGCTCTCCGACCAGGCGACTAGGCGGCGACCATAGGCGTCCTCACCACGAACACCCAAGTTGAAATTAGGGTGGGTATAGGGCTCGCCGGCCTCAGAAGGGTCCGCCTTCTTGCCAAGGTCCCGGTGAGCGACCTCCTTCTTCTTCCTCGAGGGCTCGGAGGGCTCGCCCCTCTCCTTCCGCTTCTTCGAAGGCCCAGATCCTTCGCCGATGATCAAGGGCTCATCGCCTCCTGGCGACAAGTCTATGGGCGAGTAGACTCCTTCCCCGCGAACAGAAGTCCCCGCACCTCCTTGTGTGGAAGCCGTCGCCTTCACCACCGCAGGAAGAAGCTCGCGCGGCAGGACATGGACTGCTGCAGCAAGAAGAGTAATAAGTCTAGTTAATCGCCAAGATGAAGACGAAGAGAGCGTATTGCGAATACTCGCGCGGTGGATTACCTTCGCCTGCGAAAACCTCAGCGAGTTCATCTACTCGCCTCCTCCAGTACACCACATCAAGGCGGCGACCTTTGAAAGCCTCGAGCAGCTTCTCGCCACCCTCGCTTAGGAAGGAAACCCCGAAGACGCTCTCCGGTGGCTGGAAGGACTTGTCAGGGATGGCTTGAAAGTCGCCAGCGATGACGACTATTCGCTCTCCCCAGCGATGATTCTTGTTAGCAGTGCCGACCAGCGTGCAGACGTGGCTGCAAAGGAAGACGACGCCCTCGCCAGTCGCCATGAAATGGAATACTCGCCTAAAGACCGACAGGTCGAAGGCTATTCCCTGGTCGCGCAGGTAGCAGAGGAAGCCTACGATCATCGCCACCCCATTGGGGTTGATCTGGGCAGGGACTATCCCAAAGTAACGGAGTATCTGGGAGAACTCCGTCCACAATGGTAGTCGCAAGCCCACCTCGAAGTGGCGAATAGGGATCACCCGCTCATTATTCAAAAAGGTGTTTAGTCGCTCGCCCTGGCGAGGAAGCCTCGCGACATACCCTGGCGGGAGGTACTTCGCCCTGACGACCTCCAACTCTTTCTCAGTCGTGACTGCCTTCTTAAAGATGGTCGCCGCAAAATTCTTGGCGTGATTGGCACGCCGGATGGTCGCCTCGTCAGTCATCTTTGAAAGGAAGGAAAGAAAGGCGAGTATCAAATAAGAGAAGGGGAAAGTGAGACGGAGGATACTCGCGCAAAAGTTAGGAAATCGCCAAAGCGTAATTAAGACTCACCCCCCCCCCTATTTATAGTGGTCGAGTAGCTTGGCGTATCAAGCACGACGGCGCGATCAGGAATAAGGGGGTAGCGGGTATCAAGTTAATCGCCAAGATCAGCAAGCTCGCCATGCCTAAGGCGACGCGCAGACAATACTCGCCAATGTAAAAGAAGATAGAAAAAATCAAGAAAACCATCGCAGAAGAAGAAAGCAGAAGCAAGTAATAAAAGACGAGTTTCTGATACTCGCCGAATAAATATTAATCAATAGTTCAGCAGTACAGAGATACTCGCCAAAAGGCAACATGACCTAGAAAGAAGAAAAATAAAGAAAAAGCAACATCTAGGGAGGAGCTTGTAGGTTCGCCTGAATGTCTGGCTGTTGAGGTTGTCGTCCGACCCATCCCAAGCCGCGAGCTCGCCTGAAGTGCTCGGAGGCCACAGACATCGCCTCCTCGCCCTGACGTAGCTGTTCTTCGATCCTCGCCAGCCGACCAACTGAGCCCATGCTCGCGCGCATCCCCACCAGCTCGTCATGATGCAGTTGTTGGCGATGTTCGAGCCTCCCAAGTCTGCGCTCAAGCTCGTTGACCGACTGAAGGCGAGATTCCGTAGCGACCAGCCGAGTATCGAACTCCTCCAGTCGAGAAACCCGCGCCTCCAACTCAGCCAGGCGACGATGAGCATCGCTGCTCGCCAAGCGCTCAACCCGCGATTCGACATCAGTCAGGCGGCGATGAGGCTCGCAGATCGCTAAGCGCTCCAGCTTGGATTCCATCTCTAGGATTGCGCGAGTAGCCCTCTCCTGGTACTCGCGAGAAGGAAGCCCGACCGCGTCGATCAAGGCTCCTATGGGAGTACGAGCGCGAGCTGCAAGGAGGGCAAAAATATCAGAGCTTTGACGACTGAAGGAACCAAGTGAAGATAGTGGCGACTATCATGAATGGCGACCAAATACCTGGCCGAGGACTACGAGAGCGATGGCGAGGAGAGCCCCTGCCTCGCTGGGGAGACGTGCTATGATGATGATCGCCTCGCCGAGCAGGATGGGATCCAGCCATCTGATCCCGGCTAGGAGGCGCGTTCCCACGACCGCGACTATCGCCAGGTCGTCCTCCTCCCCTTGGAGGAAAGAAGCCCGAGGAGCCCCCAGTCCCGCCACGGCGCGAGGACTCGCCCTGATGAGTAGAAGGCGCAGTAGAAGTCGAAGGGCGCTGGTCGCCCTGAAGAATTTCGGAAGGAGGGAACGGAGGAGGTGGCGGAAGCCCGCCTACGGGCAGTTGCGAGCTACTCGCTGTACCCACAAACTGAAGAGGCGGTGGTGGTGGAGGCGGAAGCACGATGCCCGCCAAAGGAGCACGTTGCTCGCTCATCGGCCTCTTCTCCAGCGAGGAGCTGTGAAGAACTCGCCCTGAGCGACCTCCACCCCTAGGCGAGATCATGGGCGACGATCTCAGAGGAGGTGCGGCTAAAGGCTCCTCCTGAGCACCGATGGTGGAAGAATCTGCGAGCATAGAAGAAATATTCAGCAACCCGGACCAAGTCGAGGTCAGTTAAAAAAGGTGGCGAGTAGATTAATCGCACCTCGCACAGAAGCGAGATTCTCCAACGGATTCTGGGCCACGATCTCAGGAACGCTCGCCCCCTCGGCGACATTTGGAGCAGGAGGATCAGCGGCCGGTGAGTCGCCCTCATTAGAGAGCCCCAGATCGTCCAGCAGCTGTTGGTGTTGGTCGCCCAAAGGCGCAACGACCTCTTCCTCGGCGGCTTTCTTCTTCTCCTTCTTCTTCTTCTGGGCGAGCCTCTTCCTCTTCTTGGAAGATGGAAGGTCGCCAGATGCGGGATCCAGGCGAGGAGGGAGCGAAGAGCCATCAAAAAGGCCGACAAGACCAGCCATGGTCGCCTTAGCCTCGGCAGCATAGTCGCGCACCATCTTGAGCGAGTTCAGAAAAGACGTGCCATCAGAGACCCCTGCCCCTCTATTTATAGAGCTCGAGCGTCGGCCAGCGAGATGGCGAGTATAGGCCAAATACTCGCCAGAAAGACAGCTCGTCGAATAAGGGTTGGATGATTCTTTCCGAGCAACTACGTTACTCGCAAAGAGCGGGGATTGTGTACAACCCTCATTCTCCGAGGGTGGACCCCCCCAAGGCCACGTAGGCAGAAGTCAAAGTCAAGAAGGTCAACACAGAGCCCGGCAGTTCAAGGCAGAGAAGAGAAGACCTCGGCGAGTATGCAGGCAATACTCGCCAGGTTGGCGAGTATGGAACAGAAGACCTGGCGACTATTGGCCTGGCGTGTGCGAGCAAACCAAATACTCGCCAGATGGGCGACTATGGCATGATACTCGCCGAGTAACCCATAGTCGCCGGGTTGGGGGTTGGGCTATAAAACCCCCCTACCCCTTGGTTTTCCTATAAATAGGACCCCAGGGGTACTTGGATTGGCACCTGGACTTGAGCTTTCGAAACCCTGCTCTTGCATTCTGGAACCTGTCGCACTTGGCCGCTACTCCCGGTACTAGCCAAGTCGGTGCCTTCCTCGTACCCTGCTCGGCCATTCTTTGGTCTTGGAGGGGAAGTCTCTTCGGAGCTTCTGGGTACGTGGTGGGACCTCCCTGCCGCAGCACCTGGGGTCCTGTGTGTTGCTCTTCTAGTTCTTCAGTAGTCGCCAGCTTAGCCATCTCGTCGGGCTGCTGGGCGAGTAGCCTCCGGCTGCATCGGTCCGAATCTTGAGGTCATGATTTTCCTGGCGTCAACACTACCCTCGGAGAGTGAGGGTTGTACAGCTGCGGTGACCTCGCCTTGAAATGTAATGTCATCGGAAGAACCAGAGATGTCTCGGCGACGCGGCAAGGAGGTCGTTGTGGAAAAATCTGAACGACTTCTACAGTCGCGAGCTCGCGTGGAATTTGCTCTCGCGAGTTCGACCACGAGCTCGCTTGAAAGGAATTCTTTTTCACGAGTCCGAGCGAGATCGCTTCCTGCCAGCTCGTCGGTATGGACCAACGAGCCCTTTCTGTGATCAAGTCTTGTCTGCCCCGGTCCCTAAGGGGTTCAAGGAGCTTGTCCTAAGTTACTATATGGGGAATGATGACCCCCTTCAGCATTTGTAATGGCTCGAGGATGTTGTGGCTATTCGAACCATACCTGACGCTTTTAAGTGCAGGTTCTTCGCGATCACCGTTAAAAGGTAGGCGATGGACTGGTTTCACTTGTTGCCTTCAAGTTCAAATCAACTATTCTAAGGACCGATGTCGTGGGCTAATGTTGCGCTTTGCAGCGCCCAAGAGATAAAAGAATGGTCCTCTGGTTCTCTTCCATATTAAATAAGGACACATGAGACATTGGAGATCTACATCGACCGCTTATAGGAGGAAGTCCTAGGCATATAAGAGGTAGATAGTTTTACCTCGTAGCTAGCACTAACGCATGACTTTGCAAGAGGGCTTGTTCAAGCTCGAGGTGAGCCGAGATCCGTCGGTGCCCTTTGAAGGATTGACCAAGCGGATCGATTCATTGAAGGAGTAACTATGAATAGTAGTTTCTTAGTCTCACTTGCGAGGTTGACCAGAGTTGAGAAGATGTGGGCCCTGGAGGGGGAGGAGTCCATAAGAGTAGAGGAGGCTCGTCATTGCTCAAGAGCCCCGAGGACCTGACAGGAAGTTTTAGATCCCGATAAAATAGGTCGTTGTGGAGGCCGGCAGGAAGACCTCGTCCAATGGGACCATAGGAAGATGTTTCTCTCTTGAGCGACAAGCTCATCTCAACCCTCCTGAAAAGGCCGTAGGGAAGTGGAAGATGGAACCGGTCTCCACCTCAGGAGACTATCACGATTATAAGTCAGAGAGATCTACAACTAGGAAGGAACCAACATCCAAGGCAACGTCGAGGGAACATCGTTACCTACTGTGATTTACATCAAGTAGAGGGTATGCTACCGCTATGTTCCTGGAGTTCTTGGGAATGTGAGTGAGAGCAGGGGAAGATGGAAGCGTCTAAGGAGGAAGGTCGGAAGATCAGCAACGATGAGCTCCTGCGAAAGGAGAGTTGGTTCCAACACCGGCCTAGAGGAGGTGTGGAAACCAATCAGATACCGGGACGCATAGAGGAATCAACGTCATTCATGGAGGGATTGGAGTGGAGGCCTTCTGAAAGGATAGTCTCCATGCAATCTACCGACGGGGTATCACTTCGACCTCCCAAGTGCCTCCCCCCACTAGAGAAATCATTTTTTCTGAGGAGGACATGTGTGGTAATGAGAACCCATTTGACGACGCTGTCGTTATCCATACAACGTTCAAAAATTTCACAGTTTTTCGGATCCTGGTGGATAACGGAAGTTTCATTATTATTGCTTTTAAGAAGACTTTCAACGAAATGAAGGTGGATACTAAGAGGGTCACGACATCGGATGGACCGTTTTTTGGATTTTTCAGGGGAAAGGAAGTAAGTAGAATGACTGGAGCTCCTCGCCACTCTCGGAGGAACCTCAAAGAACTGTCAGTTCGTTATCGTTGACACTCTGATTTGTTACCATCCACAAGGCATAAAAGAGGGCGGTGACGACTACCTTGGTCGAGCGCATTAGAGAAGAAGTCAAGAAGCTGCTCGAGGAAGGTTTTGTGTTAGAGATCCAACATCTTGGTTGGGTATAATATTGTAATGTCGAATAAAACTTTGGGGAAGTAGAAGATGTGTATTGTCTTTTTCACTTATTAATAAAACTTGCCTCAAAGATAGTTATCTCTTCCCTCGGATCGACGCACTGGTTGACTCAACCATCAGATTTCATGTAATGTGCTTTTTAGATATTTTTTAGTATATCATCAGATTCGGATGCCTCCTCTCGGCAGTTGTAACTTTCCTTCATCACAAACAAAGTGTGTTATTGCTATGAAATGATGCTCTTCGGGCTCAGGAACGTATGAACGACCTATCAGTAGATGATGAACCGAGTCTTTAGAGAGCAGAAGAGACCGAACTTGGAGGTGCAGCTCGAACTCGCGAGCTGGAGCTCGAGTCAAGCAAAATGAGCTCGTCGAGCTCGAGCTTGAGCATGAGAATTTTGCCAAACTCGACTCGTTTGCACCCCAAGCCCCCCCCCCCCCCCCCCCCCCCCCAACTCTCCAAAAATGCGCCCCTGCCCCATGCTCTTCAGAACATGCTTCAACTCGTCTGATGACCGAAGACACAATATAAATGTTCTCATAAAACCATTATAAAGCGGGTGGTGGACTATCACGCACGCCAAACCTATAATTATGTACTTGAAGCTTTGCCAGTGGATTTCCCTCATGCAACCATTGTTAAACTAGTGAAGCCTGATATTATTGCTTAAAATATAATTTCGTACTTCGAGCCATGCTAGCGGAATGTCCACAATCATTGTAAAGCGAGCGGTGACTTGTCACCATCGCGAAAACTATAATTATGTATTTGAAGTTTTGCTAGAAAATTTTTTCAGAACACAAACCCACTTAAAATTGCAGTCTATTCTTTTTTGACTATTTGCGCATTCAACTTACTCTTGAACTAACACAACCCGACTCAATCGTTCCGGGAGAGCGCTGAGCAATCCGCAACTAGTCTATTGTTAAATTTTTCAACTGTGTATCAATAAGTACATGTTGAGGTGGCTAAAGGGCTTTTTTTGGACGATCCATGAGTTTTTTCATGAACCATTATTTAAAATAGTTTTTTCATGAACCATTATTTAAAATAGTTTCTTATTTCACTGCCTAAGTGGAGTTTAATTTGCCCTGTGTCTGTGATTGGGGTTGGGAAACTAAATGGTGGCAACTAAACACGAGGGTTGCGCTCATTGCGGGACTTAGCCCAACAACTTACGACACGAGCTGACGACAGCCATGCACCACCTGTGTCCGCGTTCCCGAAGACACCCCTCTCTTTCAAGAGGAATCACGGCATGTCAAGCCCTGGTAAGGTTCTTCGTTTTGTATCCAATTAAACCACATGCTCCACCGCTTGTGCGGGCCCCCGTCAATTCCTTTGAGTTTCATTCTTGCGAACTTACTCCCCAGACGGGATACTTATTTCCGCAATTGATATTTGCACTCTCTTTGTAAACGACACATGAACAAAAGAGATGAATGTGATATCAACTCGTTGGTAAACTGTCCACAAGGGTGAGACATAAAGATAAAGCAAACTCCAAATGCCAGACATGCATGGAGAATATCATCTAGGCTTCGTTTGGCACGGCGGTGGCAGTCATGAACCGTCGTTCGTCAGCGCCCGACTGTTGAAACCAGCAACTGGTCTCTTGAGTTCGGACCCACTGGGGGTGTAGCCGATGCTTATTTCTCCCTCACTAGACTCTCTTGACGGTGGATGCTGGAAACGGAATAGACCCAAGGCTGAAGCGAGGAGGTCCTGCCACACACCCGGAAGATCTTAGGGAGCTTCCCCTCCCAAACCAAAGCTCAACCGGGCACCTTGGAGGGCACTGGCTGCCAACCAAAACTAGCCTAAAGGAGAGGATTCTCTAAAATCGGATCTCCTCCAAGGTGCCCTTAAGGGTCTATTTATAGATTTTTCTAGGTTGGTCTGCAAATAACATGAATCCGCCTTTTAATTTTATAACTCCGCTGTTCCGAAGGGCTATTTGCAGCCCACCAGGGGTATTATGGTCATTTTCCCCTCACAGCCCTTTGGGCGAGTGGTCCGTGAGGGCACCATTCGCTGGGCACCCGCCTGGCTGGGCGAATGCCCACGCTTCTGGGCGAGTGGTCCGTGAGGGCACCACTCGCCTAGCGCCTTCTCTCCTACGGCCAACCCCCACCAGTACGGGGGCATTTCTACCTTCCTTGGTCTGGGCGAGTGACCCGGCGAATGATCTGGACGACCCAGGTTTCGCCAGTTGGCTGGGGGGGGGGGGCCACTCGGCGAATACGGGTTGTACACAATCCCCGCTCTTTACGAGCGGTTCCTACGGTCGTAAAGAACAGTCCAACCCTGTATTCGGTGAGTGTTTGCTGACTGGATCCATAAGATTCTGTGGGTCCCGCCGTCATTCTATATATATACCCTCATGTCAGGTTTCTCTGGACCACTCTCTCATCTCGGCTCGGAGCTTCTCCACTTCCTAATGTCTTTCCACAAACCTTCTGCGAAACCCCTCTCGCGAGAGATGATCGACCGCCTGGCTGCGGCTCAAGCTGCAACGGCCCCCAGGGCATCCAAATTTGCTCCCTGGCTGATGTCTAAACGGGATCCGAGCGCCCCCTATGTCTCGCGTCGAGCCAAGGCGATTCGGCTGAATCGTCGGAGAGGCGAGACTGCCTCGGAGTCTCCGACGGATACTCCACCGGCGAACACGCTGGAGGATGCCCTTCCGGACCCCGCGGTGCTGGTATGAGGATTCTTCCTGTCTCCATTTAGTTCCTGTCCCTTACCCTGCGCTTATTCTGACCATTCGCAGGGGGCTTTGGTACCTGAGGACGGCCATGGGGCCGTTTCGAGCAGTGTGGTGATGCCACCTCCCGCGGACGAGGTACCTCCTCCCGATCTGGATCTTGCTCCTCCGCCTCCTCCTGGGGAGACTGTACCCCAATCCCGTGAGTTGTGAACCTTCTCGCCTTTTCCTTTTATGTTGTCGGCTACTAATCATTACCTTTTCGCAGCCCTCAACCCTAACGTCCCGCTGCGGGACTCCATTCCTCCCAGTCCCCCTGCTCAGGTGAACCCCTCTGTCACCGCGAATGAACGGAGGGTCTCCCCTGAGCGGGAGCTGGATCAGCATCTCCGTGCTGATGACCGTGCGGATGCTCCGGCTCCTTCTTCACAGCCTTACCGTCCAGGAAAGGGAAAGGTCTTACCTCCCGTCTGGCTGTTTGGGACGCACCCCCATTCGTCCCGTCCCTCGGGTCACCCGGACCCCACCCCAGGTCAGTTCACTAACCCGCCTCTATCGTACTCGCATCTTTTATCACCACTAACCTAGTTGTGATTCCGCAGGCTATCGAGAAGCCTCCCCCCTCGACTCCTACTACGAGGGGGGAGAGGGAATGCTCTCGCCTCTCCCTTCCCGTGGGGATCTCGCTGACTTCCTGGGTGATTTCTCGGATCACGCGACCCTGAAGGATCGGATCTCGGAGGTCCTGGTGAAGCTCATCCATATCCAGCGAAACGTAGCCGGCCAGGTGGACGACGTGCGGCTGAAAGTCGCGGGTGAGTTGAAGGACCTTCGACGAAGTCACTCGCATCTTCTCGCGGAGGTGGAGCGGCTAGGGGGTGAGGGAGGGGAGTTGTCTCCCGGAACACACGCCGCGCGAGCCCGGGACCAACTCCAACTGGCTTCCCATGAGATCACCAATATACTCGCTTATTACCGCCCGCGAATGCCCATGGAAGCTGGGTCGCGAAAGCGAGGTCGGTGGATCTGGGAGGAGATCTGACCTACCCAACGTCCACCCCTCTTATTGTTTTCTTTTCTTACTTTATGCTGCGAATGTTGGACATTATTTTTCTGTAATAATTTCTCTATGCTTTGCGAATGCTTCTTTATTCGTTTTTCGTATCTCATAGCTTTGCTTGGGTATTGCCGAGTGATAACTTATAGCCGGATGCTCTTCCAACCTCGTTGCGTAGCCGCGGAATGAATAGACATAGGGCATTTGCCATTAATGGGCGAGAGGGACCGGCTCAGGCTTCGAGGTGCCGGGAAGGCGCGATGGCTATCCGCACACCCGAGGTCTCGAAAGTCCAAACGCCGTTTAGTCCCTCTATAAATAGGTCTTTCAACCACCGTATTAAATACCTAACCATCCTCTCTCTTTCCTTGCGTTAGCACTCGCGCTTCTTCCTTATCTGTTGCTCCTCTTTCCTTCTTCACTCGCAAAAATGGGTGGCGATGCGGAAGGCAGGGCCAAGTGCGCCAGCGCATTCGCCAACCACGTCTTCGATTCCTGCGACCTCTCCGAGGAGGCCTACCTGACTGTCGTCGCCGACTACGTCCCGCCGGGTTTCGAGGCGCGAAAGCCCAGGTCGGATGAGCGCCTGAATTCCATCTCGCCTTGTGCTCTCGCGATCCCGCTAGAGCATTTCGAGGTGGGGTTTCGCCTCCCGATCTAGCCGGAACTCCGCCAGACCTTCAGGTACTACGGGGTCGTGCCTGGCCAGCTCAACCCCAACTCCATCGCTATGTTGGTTGGGTACGCGAGCTACCTGCGAGAGGAGGGAATCGAGTTCTCGCTGCCCGTCTTTCGCAAGCTCTATACCTTCCGCTGCACCCATGGTATCTCGTTCTTCTCGGGACTGAGCCCCCTAAAGCACTACGGGCTCCCGAACAAGAACCATGACTGGGTTCGCCGCTTTATTTTCGTAAGCGGGAACCTGGGGAACACTCTTCTCGCGCCGGTGCAGGAGGAGGAGTCAACCTTCCCCCCCCCCCCCCCCCCCCCCCCCCCCCCCCCCGACCCTAGGGGGGCACGAGGCCAAACTTCACCAATACATCCTGGAGCACGGGATGGATCTCGTCCATCTCCGGCGAAACGTCAACTCGCTTCCACCCATTCCACAGGGCGAGGGTAAGTGTTCGAGACTTCATTCGCTTTCGCTTTGTGATTTTTACATCATTCGCTAGAACCATTGGCTATATTATGCAGGTGTGCGCCACTTCCCCCTTCATCCGCCGCGTCCCTCCGGATCTACCCTCTCTCTCGCACAGGCCACCGCGGATGCCTGTCGGGAGGAACCTTCTTCCTCCAAGCCTGGCGGAAAGAAGCGCAAGCCAGCGGTGCTGACCTCTTCCTCTTCCAAGAAGCCCAAACCCCCCCCCCCCCTCCGCCAAGGGGAAGGGGGTCCTGGACGAGACCCTCGGGGCGGATGCTCAGATCCAAGCCCTGGGGACGAGTGCGCCAGGAGAGACCACCCCTCGCGCGGGACTGTCGTTGCCGCCGCCCCCACTTCCCAGGGACCATCGCAACTTCCCCAGCGGCGAGAAGTACAGGGACCCCTCGGGGGCTCCCCTGGTGAAGTGGGACAGGAATGCTAACCGGGTCTCGCTCTCCACCCTCCATCCGTCGTGGATAGAGAGCGATCTCGCCAGCGGTGAGGCTTACGCCATCGCGTATGCCCTCTACGGCCGAGAAGACGCCGAAGTCTATGATGCCGAGACGACCCATGTTCTCGCTCATGAGAGTGCCAGGGTCATGCTGCGGGCGCTCGAGCTCGCGCACATGTCTTCGCGCCGGAGCATCAAACTGGCGCGGGACTTGGCGGCGGTTGAGGAGTCCCGGTCCGTTGCTTCTACTGAGGCGATGGAGCTTAGGACTAAGCTGGCGGCTGCGGAGACTCTTCTCGCCAACCGCCCTGTCGCAGAGGTATGTTTTCTCCTTTCCCGCGAGTGACTTGTTGCCGATTGACAACTTTATTCTTACTACCCTTGTTATTATCTTCAGGATACCACGGTTGCCGAGATGCTCCGCGCTCGGGTGGCCAGCCTTGAGGATGAAATCCGTCTGGCCAAAGCCGAAGTCCAGCGATTGCGAGAGGCTGGTGCGTCAGCACTCGACCCGGGGAGCGGGGGCCATTTTTATCCCCATCACGAGTTGGAGCAGCTGATGCAAGAGAACGCGCAGAATGCTGTCAAGCATGCGCTGCAGGTGCTGCGGCGAGCGGGATACCTGAAGGCGGAAGCCGAACGCCTTTCCGCTCGCCAAGTCGTCCCCGAGCTTTACATTCCAATCCCCTTTCCTGAGGACGACCACGTCGAGCCGCGAGAAGACGCCCTCATCCGAGACTCTGGCGAGAGCGACGGATCTTCAAGCGAGAAATCTGCTGATCCTTGAGAAGGGCCTCTTGTATTTTCTCTTTTTGCATTTATCATTTTGACTGTAATCTTGAACGGGCGAGTGCCTTTAAAAGATGTATATATTGACTACAATTTGTGTTATTTTAAGCTTTCCTCTCATTCGCCGCTATACCTCGTTAGGCTCATTAGGACGTTAGGTCGTGATGCGACTGTCTTGTCCACCCCGCGAATGCTCGAAGACGACTTAGGTCGGTCGTTCCCCTTCGATCTCTTGCTACCAAGTGAACCTTATCATTCGCGTGTCACGGGGTTTTGCTTAGGTAGTCAAGAGAGTGGGGTGTGATCCTCTCTCCGGCGCGTGGTCTATGCGAATGCTCTTGAGATCATCTCTTGAGAACTTAGAGCCCGCCACCGGGTGAGCCTTCGGACCTGCCAGCTAGATGGGAGCCTGGACAGCGGGTCTGCTCGGGGTCAACCTCTGGAACATTGAGCCTGACACCGAGTGAGCCTTCGGACCTGCCAGCTAGATGAGAGCCTGGACAGCGGGTCTGCTCGGGGCCAACCTCTGGAACATAGAACCTGCCACCGAGTGAGCCTTCGGACCTGCCAGCTAGATGAGAGCCTGGACAGCGGGTCTGCTCGGGGCCAACCTCTGGAACATAGAACCTGCCACCGAGTGAGCCTTCGGACCTGCCAGCTAGATGAGAGCCTGGACAGCGGGTCTGCTCGGGGCCAACCTCTTGAACATAGAACCTGCCACCGAGTGAGCCTTCGGACCTGCCAGCTAGATGAGAGCCTGGACAGCGGGTCTGCTCGGGGCCAACCTCTGGAACATAGAACCTGCCACCGAGTGAGCCTTCGGACCTGCCAGCTAGATGAGAGCCTGGACAGCGGGTCTGCTCGGGGCCAACCTTTGGAACATAGAACCTGCCACCGAGTGAGCCTTCGGACCTGCCAGCTAGATGAGAGTCTGGACAGCGGGTCTGCTCGGGGCCAACCTCTTGAACATAGAACCTGCCACCGAGTGAGCCTTCGGACCTGCCAGCTAGATGAGAGCCTGGACAGCGGGTCTGCTCGGGGCCAACCTCTTGAACATAGAACCTACCACCGAGTGAGCCTTCAGACCTGCCAGCTAGATGAGAGCCTGGACAGCGAGTCTGCTCGGGGCCAACCTCTTGAACATAGAACCTGCCACCGAGTGAGCCTTCGGACCTGCCAGCTAGATGAGAGCCTGGACAGTGGGTCTGCTCGGGGCCAACCTCTTGAACATAGAACCTGCCACCGAGTGAGCCTTCGGACCTGCCAGCTAGATGAGAGCCTGGACAGCGGGTCTGCTCGGGGCCAACCTCTTGAACATAGAACCTGCCACCGAGTGAGCCTTCGGACCTGCCAGCTAGATGAGAGCCTGGACAGCGGGTCTGCTCGGGGCCAACCTCTGGAACATAGAACCTGCCACCGAGTGAGCATTCGGACCTGCCAGCTAGATGAGAGCCTGGACAGCGGGTCTGCTCGGGGCCAACCTCTGGAACATAGAACCTGCCACCGAGTGAGCCTTCGGACCTGCCAGCTAGATGAGAGCCTGGACAGCGGGTCTGCTCGGGGCCAACCTCTGGAACATAGAACCTGCCACCGAGTGAGCCTTCGGACCTGCCAGCTAGATGAGAGCCTGGACAGCGGGTCTGCTCGGGGCCAACCTCTGGAACATAGAACCTGCCACCGAGTGAGCCTTCAGACCTGCCAGCTAGATGAGAGCCTGGACAGCGGGTCTGCTCGGGGCCAACCTCTTGAACATAGAACCTGCCACCGAGTGAGCCTTCGGACCTGCCAGCTAGATGAGAGCCTGGACAGCGGGTCTGCTCGAGGCCAACCTTTGGAACATAGAACCTGCCACCGAGTGAGCCTTCGGACCTGCCAGCTAGATGAGAGCCTGGACAGCGGGTCTGCTCGGGGCCAACCTCTGGAACATAGAACCTGCCACCGAGTGAGCCTTCGGACCTGCCAGCTAGATGAGAGCCTGGACAGCGGGTCTGCTCGGGGCCAACCTCTTGAACATAGAACCTGCCACCGAGTGAGCCTTCGGACCTGCCAGCTAGATGAGAGCCTGGACACCGGGTCTGCTCGGGGCCAACCTCTTGAACATAGAACCTGCCACCGAGTGAGCCTTCGGACCTGCCAGCTAGATGAGAGCCTGGACAGCGGGTCTTCTCGGGGCCAACCTCTGGAACATAGAACCTGCCACCGAGTGAGCCTTCGGACCTGCCAGCTAGATGAGAGCCTGGACAGCGGGTCTGCTCGGGGCCAACCTCTGGAACATAGAACCTGCCACCGAGTGAGCCTTCGGACCTGCCAGCTAGATGAGAGCCTGGACAGCGGGTCTGCTCGGGGCCAACCTTTGGAACATAGAAGCTGCCACCGAGTGAGCCTTCGGACCTGCCAGCTAGATGAGAGCCTGGACAGCGGGTCTGCTCGGGGCCAACCTCTTGAACATAGAACCTGCCACCGAGTGAGCCTTCGGACCTGCCAGCTAGATGAGAGCCTGGACAACGGGTCTTCTCGGGGCCAACCTCTTGAACATAGAACCTGCCACCGAGTGAGCCTTCGGACCTGCCAGCTAGATGAGAGCCTGGACAGCGGGTCTGCTCGGGGCCAACCTCTTGAACGTCCAGGGTCTCTCCTGCGAGCTGTAGCATCATTTTCATACACATAGTTTAAACAAAATGTTTTCATTCAAAAAACCATCATTATTACATGGTACTAAGGATAAAAACGTTTAAGGTCGTCGCCGCTCCATGTGTGGCTGAGGGGTTGGCCCTCCACATTTTGAAGGCGATACCCCCCGGACTTTAGTGCCTCTTCCACGACATAGGGGCCTTCCCAGTTGGGGTTAAGTTTTCCCACCGCGGCGGACCTCCCAGCCGCGTCGACCTTCTTGAGTACCAGATCTCCCTTCTCGAACTGCTTGATCCTGACGTGCCTGTCGAAATACTTGGCCATCCGCCGCTCGACCTCTTCTTGATGGATGGCTGCTCGATCCCGAGCTTCTTCGATGAGGTCGAGGGAGAGCCGCAACTCCTCCTCGTTCTCGGCTCTCCAATCTTCCTCACCATTTGTGGCGACCTTCACCCGTGGTGTCATAACCTCGAACTCTATGGGGATGACGGCCTCGCAACCGTGAGAGAGCTTGAAAGGGGTCTCTCCCGTGGCGGTGTTGGGGGTGGTTCTTAAAGCCCAAAGGACCGAGGGGAGCTGCTCCACCCAATTGCCCTTGAGATTTTCCACCTTCTTTTTGAGCAAGTTCACGATGACCTTATTCGCCGCCTCCACCTACACGTTGCTCCTGGGATGGTGAACGGACGCAAACCTAAGGTCTATCCCCAACTGGCCACAGAAGCCGATGAATTCCTCGCTTGCGAATTGCGGCCCATTATCCGTGACTATGGCCTGCGGAAGCCCATGTCGACAAATGATCTCCCCCCACACGAAGTTGCGGATTACCTGGGAGGTGACCTTAGCCAACGCCTTGACCTCCAACCACTTTGTGAAGTAGTCAATCATGACTAGGAGAAATCTCCTCTGTCCACTAGCCTGGGGGAAGGGTCCTACCAGATCCATTCCCCATATGGCGAATGGCCAGGGCGCCGTGATACTCTTTAGCCTCTGAGCTGGCATGAGCTGAAGCGGGGCGAACATTTGGCACTTCTGGCATCTCTTGGCGAAGGCTGCCGCGTCTTTACTTAGGGTTGGCCAGAAGTACCCCTGCCTTATTATCCTTGCTTCCAGCATCCTGCTCCCCGAGTGGCTGCCGCACTCGCCGGAGTGAACTTCTTCCAAGATCTTTGGGACCTCTTCCTCCGAGATGCATCGGGCCAGGAGGCCTGAGAGGGTCTTCCGATACAAGTCACCCTCACGGAGCACGTAGTAGGCAGACTTATACCGGAAGCGCCTCTGGTCCGAAACTTTTTCCGGAAATTTTCCCGTTGCAAGGAAGGTGACGAAGGGATCCTTCCAGGAGGGCCGTTGTTCTACTTCCATGAGCTTTCCCTCTTCAATCGAAGGACGGAATAGGTCTGTCAGGGTCCCTCTGGCTCGAGGACCAGATTTTGCCAACCGATCTGCCGGGGTGCTCTCCTCTCGAGGGACATGCCGGATGGAGAAAGTTTTGAACGTCCCCACGAGACCTTTGACTTTTGCTAAGTACCTCGTGAGCACAGGTTCCCTTGTTTCGAACTCTCCCCTTATCTGAGAAGCTATTATCATGGAGTCAGTGAGGACCTCCACGTCATGGACCCCGAGCTCCCGGGCCAACCGTAGACCGGCGATTACAGCCTCATACTCCGCCTGGTTGTTGGTGATTGGGAAGTGTATCACTAGTGTCTGCTCTATCTTTACTCCGTGGGGACTCTCCAGCACCACCCCTCCTCCGAGAGAATTCTTGCCCGAAGCCCCGTCCACCAGCAGCTTCCACGGAATGTGACGAGGGGCTCCGTCTTCTTTTATCTCGGCCACGAAATCTGTCATGAAATCAGCCACCACCTGCGCCTTCATAGATAATCGAGGGACAAAGGTAATGTTGAATTCACTTAGCTCTATTGACCATTTTGCGAGTCTTCCTGAGTGCTCCACTCCTTCGAAGATCTGGCGGAGAGGATGGTCCGTCACTACTTGGATCGAATGGGCCTGGAAGTATGGCCTGAGCTTCCTCGCTGCGATGACCAGGGCAAAGGCCAACTTCTCTAAAATTGGGTACCTGAGCTCCGCTTCCCTCAGGACCCTGCTTACGTAGTAGACTGGCAGCTGCTTCTTGCCTTCCTCCCGAACCAGGATGGAGCTTACGGCCTCCGCCCCGACCCCGAGATATAGATGTAGATCCTCCCCCTCTTTGGGACTTTGCATAGCGGAGCCTTGGTGAGTTGGCTCTTCAAGGCCTGAAAGGCCTCCTCGCATTCTCTCGTCCACTCAAACTTCTGGTTGCCTCGTAGCGCTTTGAAGAAGGGGGAGCATCTTTCCCCGGCCCGGGAGAGAAACCTGTTCAGCCCGGCGAGTCTTCTGGTCAAGCGCTGAACTTCCTTGGCGTTCCGTGGCGACCCCAGCTCCATTACAGCCCTAACCTTGTCCGGGTTAGGTTCTACCCCCAAGGGGGTGAGAAGGTGCCCCAGGAACTTCCCCTTGCTAGCCCCGAACACACACTTCAGGGGGTTCAGGCGCATCTTGTACTTGCGTAGGGTGGCGAAGGTCTCCTCGAGGTCCCGGATGTGAGAGCTCACACACTTGCTCTTTATCATAAGGTCATCCACGTAGACCTTCAGGTTCCTTCCCCTTTGCTTCTTAAATACCCGATCCATCATCTTCTGGTAGGTTGCTCCTGCGTTTTTCAGCCCGAAGGGCATCATCTTATAACAGTAGCATCCCTCCCTGGTGATGAACGAGACATCTCTGACGTCCGGGGGGTGCATTCTTATTTGGTGATAACAATGAAAAGTCCACACACATACGCCAGCGGCCATCGGCCTTTTTTACCATTACGACATTGGAGACCCAGCCTGGATACTGGATCTCCGTTACAAAACCTGCTTCGAGGAGTTTCGCCACCTCCTCGCGGATCGGTCCTTCGAGCTTGTCAGCTATAGTCCTTCTCTTCTGCCGGATGGGGCGGGCTTCTTGATCGAGATTGAGACGATGGCAAGCCACGTCCGCCTCGATGCCTGGCATGTCCGTTGCGCTCCATGCGAAGATGTCCACGTTCTTCTGGATGCACTCCAGCATCCTCCTCTGGTCTTCCAGGCCGAGGCCCCCGCTGATCCGCACCTTCTCCACCCTTCCTGCCTGGGTGGTAACCTCCATCTCTATCACCTCTTCTGCCGCCTCGAGCCGGGTTGGCTCTTCCCACTGGCCTTTTGCTTCTCGCCTCTCCTCCCGGGCCTTTTCCTCTGCAGCTCCTTCCGCCTCCACCGGCTCGACCTCCTGCTCTTCACGAGCGACCTCCATATTCTCCTCTCGGGCATCGCCCTCTCCCCCTACTTCTCTCTTCTCCACTTCTTCTCCTGGCCCCTTCGGCCTCGCCATCTCTTCATCCATCTTCTCGGCATCCGCCCTCCATGAAATGGTGTTGACGGCAGTTACGTAGCACTGCCTCGCCACCTTAGCATCTCCTCGGACGCGGATCTGGACTCCTCCACTATGGAGCTTTAAGCACTGATGGTACGATGAGGGCACGCACCGAAAGGCGCTGATGAGGGGTCGCCCGAAGATGGCGTTATAGCTGCTCGGAGCGTCCACAATGACGAACCGGCAGTTTCTTGGGACTCCTCCTAGCGTCACCTGGAGACCTACGCCTCCCTCGACCTCCTTCCGCTCCCCCGAGAAACCAAACAGTGGTCCGTCGGAGGCCTGCACCCTCTTCTTCTCTACCTCCACCGCGTCGAAAGCTTTTTTGAAGATCACATTCACCGAGCTCCCGTTGTCCACCAGGATCCGGGAGACCGTGAAGTTTTCTATCGCCGTCTGGATCACCAGGGCGTCGCAGAATGGGTCCTCGTAATCTGGCATATCTTCTGAGGAGAAGGTGAGCTTCTCAGAGGGGGGTGGGGTCTGGGAAGTCGACGCGACGTCCCTTCGGAACATGGCCTGGAAACTTCTCTTGCGAGAGGCCTCTATCCCAACCCCACCGTGAATCACCTCGATTCCCCCCTGGTTCCTGTATCTGCCCTATCCTCACACCGGTCCTCTTCTGCCTCTGGGAGCACTTCCTCAATTCTGGCCTGCTGCCGCCGTGGCTGTCCTCTTTCCCTCATCTCCAAGAACTCCGGGCAGGTGGCGATCGCGTGACCTTCTTCCTGATGAAAGTCACAGTAAGGCAACGCCACCCTGTCCTCTCTTCCCACTCTTCCTCTTCCTCCTCTCGCTCCTCTACCTCTTCTCCCTCGGCCTACCGCCATGGCTTGCTCCCTCGGGGGGTGAGGGGGTCTGGGACCCTGCCTCCACCCCTGATTCACTCCTCCTGCCTCCCTTCCTTGGTACCTTTCATCCTGACCTCGCGCCGATCCTTCCTGGTTCCTCCAGCCCAACCTGTTGTTGGGCTCTTGGTTCCTCCAAACCCGAGGTGGTCTTTCGAACCCCTGGCCCCTGGGCTCCTCTCGCCTTCTTCCCTCTGGCTGCCTCGCCTCGGGCTCGCTCATCTTTGCCAACCTTTTGTAGAATTCGGGGTTGGCTGCCTCCCCTTCAATCTCCTCCGCGGCTCTCTCCATCAACTCCTCGAAGGATACAGGAGGTCTTCTCTTCAGGTCCATCTTGAAGAACCCCTCTCGCAACCCTACGATGAATGCCATCTGGAGGGCGAATCCCGGCACCTCCTGCACTAGGTGTATCTCCTCCTGGAACCTGTCCACGTACTTGGCCAGGGATTCCCCCTCCCTTTGTCTGATCTTGAAGAGAGCCTCCGCATCCTTCTTCCTCTTTTTTGACGTCGAGAAACGCAGTCGGAAGCTTCGGCGCAGATCATCGAACGCGTAGATGGAACCTGTGGGAAGCTGGTGGAACCAGTCCCTTGCTTTCTCCTTCAGGGTGGCGCGAAGAGTCGGCATTGGAAAGAATCCGACATGGGAAGGATTGAAGTCATGTCCTCGAACCACTGCAGGTGCACAACCGGATCCTCCTTGCCGGTGTAGTAGGACATCTCCGGCCCACGAAACCCTTCTGGTACTGGGGCCGAGAGGATCATCTCGCAAAAGGGGCTCCCTTCCCCTGCTCGGCGAGTGGTCCTCTCGCGCGGGACCAACTCACACACCTCAGCACTCGCCGGACTACTGAACAGCTGTCGTCCGGGGAGATCTCGCGCGCTTCCTTCTGCTGGCACCTCCTTCCCCGGCCGCTGCCCCGGTGCGTTCTCGCCGATCTACAAAGGCGGGACCACTGGGACCGCCGGGGTCTCGCACTCGCTCCTTGCCGCGAGAACTGTCTGCAGAACCTCTCGCTTGAACTTCTCAAACATCTCTAACCACTCCCCTGCCGCGGGTGGCTGCGAGTGACCTGAGTCAGAACCATTTCCTCCATCTCCCGTCATCGAAACTAGCTTGGGATTTTCTTTCACCGGCTACGGTCCACGCTCACCGCACCAAAAATGTTGAAACCAGCAACTGGTCTCTTGAGTTCGGACCCACTGGGGGTGTAGCCGATGCTTATTTCTCCCTCACTAGACTCTCTTGACGGTGGATGCTGGAAACGGAATAGACCCAAGGCTGAAGCGAGGAGGTCCCGCCACACACCCGAAAGATCTTAGAGAGCTTCCCCTCCCAAACCAAAGCTCAACCGGGCACCTTGGAGGGCACTGGCTGCCAACCAAAACTAGCCTAGAGGAGAGGATTCTCTAAAATCGGATCTCCTCCAAGGTGCCCTTAAGGGTCTATTTATAGATTTTTCTAGGTTGGTCTGCAAATAACATGAATCCGCCTTTTAATTTTACTAACAACACCCCAAATTGGTCTGCTAACAGCCTAACTCCGCTGTTCCGAAGGGCTATTTGCAGCCCACCAGGGGTATTATGGTCATTTTCCCCTCACAGCCCTTTGGGCGAGTGGTCCGTGAGGGCACCATTCGCTGGGCACCCGCCTGGCTGGGCGAATGCCCACGCTTCTGGGCGAGTGGTCCGTGAGGGCACCACTCGCCTAGCGCCTTCTCTCCTACGGCCTACCCCCACCAGCACGGGGGCATTTCTACCTTCCTTGGTCTGGGCGAGTGACCCGGCGAATGATCTGGACGACCCAGGTTTCGCCAGTTGGCTGGGGGGGCCACTCGGCGAATACAGGTTGTACACCGACCTCTCCCCTAAGGAACTTCATCAGTTTTTATGTTCAAATCTAGTTTTCGTTGGTGGTGGCGGCCATAACCATACATTTTATGACGGCGACGTTTTTTGTCTAAACTCTTTGGAGCAAAAAACGCAGGGCCAAACGGAGCCCTAGTCCAAGAGGAAAGCATATATTTTTCCGATCTTGAGGTAAATGAGAGGTCTCTCGACAATGCATTTAGGTTTCAAATAATAAAGTGTAGGAATATTTTCTTATATATTCCTATATTAATATACAAAATGATATATTTTAGGTTTTAAAACTTTTACAGAAACAGCAGATATATAAAAATATATAAACAGCAATATCAATAATTTTGCATGAAAGAGGTGAGAAATAAATAAGAGAAATTTATAGTTTAGAATCGAGCCTGGGTAAGGCGTGTGATCACTGCCCTAAAGAAGTTGCATCACCCTCCGGCAGGGCTTTCAACCGATGCTCACTCCTCCAAGGTACAACACCCGGCTAGATCCCGAAACTCCGATGTGCGCGGACACCGAAGAAGCACAGAGCACCCGAACAACCACTTGATGAAGCAAATGTAAAGAAAAGGAATCACGTAGAAGATCGTCAAAACAGAGAGAGCAGAAGAGCATATGAGAGTGATCGTTCTTTCTGAGAAGAACGATAATATATAAAGACAGAAAATCGCCGGAAAAGAATCTCGAAAAACGGCAACATTAAAACCGTAATAAATATTAACAGTTATAGTTGGAAAGCACGTATTAACGTTGAAAATTTCCAACGTAAGTAATGGCGAGAAACACGCGTAAATGAGCGGTTAAGAAAACGCGTAAAACGACAGAACGCGTTGAAATCAATTCGACGCAAGCGTCGAGAACATATCGACGCAACGTCGAAATCGAATGGAGGAACTCGACGCAACGTCGAGTTCTTATCGACGCAGAAAGATACGACGGAGTACCTGTCGACGCATGCGTCGACAACTTATCGACGCAAGAAAGATGCTTCGAATTCTTATCGACGCAGCTCCGACATCTAATCGGCGCAACTCCGAATAAAAAACTTTTAAACTATTTTGAACAAAAAATACAATTCAATTCAATTAATCCCCAAATCCGGATCCGGATCCGGTCCGGTGCGGTGCGCGCGCGCGCACGTGTGTGGTTCATAGTTTCTCCTTATGTTCTTTTGAACAAATAAGAAGGTGTGAATTTATTTATATACACTTAAGGGAAGAAGGAGAATGGCAAGGTGGGACTAAAGAACACCATTTCATCATGAAAGGCTTCTCTCCAAATATTTGGATTCCCTCCAAGTTTGGTTTTGAGCTTTAATTTCCATCATAATGAGCAGCCCAAACACCAAACACCATTTAGCTCCAATCAAAACATTTAATTTATAATATTTTATAATTAAAAATTTCTAACAATCCCCCACAAAAGCGATAAACCAAAAGCGAACTTCATAAATATGATATTATTAATAATAAATAAAATCAAATACAAATTTGCTTCATCAAGTTGTATCTAATGCAATGGGTATAGATGGAATGGTTACCTTGAATCTATACTTAGTACTTACTTCCTCTACCGAAGAGTATAATGTGTCAGAGGCTTTGAATTATAAACTTTTGACCGGTAAATTAGATAAGCACACAAAAGATTATTTGTTCTTGGGTTATGACGGTGGGCGCGTTAATGGTCATGCGCATTCCTTGATTTTTTATGAGAGTTATTTTGGGTTCAGCCCGATTCCCAAAGTTGTGGCCTCACAACAACCCCCACATAGGTGGTGCCTCAAGAGATATTCGTAACCAATATCTCGCAAAGAAACATGCATTTGGCATCCATTAAAAACTTAATTAAGTTCATCCTAACTTGTTATGTAGAGCACAACATCATAGGAATGGGGAGAAGGTTTTCTCAACCTTATATTTTGTGCTCTCAACTACGCTACATCAACGGTTTCGTTTCTACCACATTGAACCCACTTCATGGGATCTCCAATCACATGGGTTGGGTATCCACCGTTGGTAGTAAATCATGTGGGCTTAAGCCTCATTCCCCTCGATGACAACAATATCTCCCTTCGGGACAATCCCTTGGTAAGATTATCAGCCAGATTCAATTCTGACTTTACATAGTTGAGTGATATCACTTTTTTTCTTCTTTGCTTCACGGACTTGTACCTGATTCTCATGAACTTATTCATTTTGGAATTAGTACTATTAGAAACAGTTAAATCAATAACACTTTTATTATCACAATGCAAAGAGATAGCAGGCATGAGATTTTCAATTAATGGAATTTCACTAAGTAAATTTTTAATCCATTTTGCTTCGGCACATGTAGTGTCCAAAGCTATAAGCTCCGGTTCCATGGTGCTTCTAGAAATAACGGTTTGTTTTGTAGAAGCCCATGAAATGGCAGCACCTCCAAGGAGGAATACATAGCCCGTCGTTGACTTATCGTCTAACGAATCAGTTACCCAATTGGCATCTGAATATCCTTCTAGTACTCCGGGAAATCCCGTGTACACTAAACTATAATCCATAGTTCCACGAAGATATTTAAATATTCTATTTAGTGCTATCCAATGTTCATCACTTTGATTACTAGTATATCTACTAAGGCGGCCTACGACATAGGAAATGCCGGACCTAGTGCGATTAGCTATGTATAGGAGTGATCCTATCATTTGTGCATACCTATGTTGATCAACAGGTTCATTAGTATTTTTTACAAAGTTTTACACTAGCGTCATATGGAGTAGAAGCGGGAATGGAATCATATAAGTTGAATTTAATCAACATTTTCTCAATCGAGTGTGAAAGAGATAATGATACGCTAGAATCATTTTTAACTAGTTTCATTCCTAATATAGTGTTTGCTCCCCCCAAATCTTTCATATCAAAATTGGATAATAAATTATTTTTGGTTTCATTAATAATTTTAATTGAGTTTCCAAAGATTAAAATGTCATCTAAATAGAGACATAACAAGACAATTTCATTTCCGTCTTGTTTGGCATAAATACATTTATCAAATTCATTAGATTTGAAACCAAAAGTTAAGACTACGGAGTCAAACTTTTGATGTCATTGTTTAAGTGCTTATTTTAAACTGTAAAGAGATTTAATTAATTTACAAACTTTGGTTTCTTGGCCTTTGACCACAAAACCTTCGGGTTGAAACATGTAGACTTATTCATCTAAGTCTCCATGCAAGAAAGCGGTCTTGACATCCATTTGATGAATGATCATCCTATGGATTGAAGCCAAGGCGACTAGAATACGAATAGAGGTTATTCTAGCTACGGGAGCATAAGTGTCTAGATAATCTATTCCTTGTTTTGGGCATAGCCTTTAGCTACAAGACGAGCCTTATATTTATCTATGGATCCATCCAGATTTAATTTCTTTATAAAAATCCATTTACATCCTATGGCTTTGGCACCGGGAGGTAAATCGGTTAGGATCCAAGTTTTATTTTCTAAGATAGAATTAATTTCTAAATTAATTGCTTCTTTCCAAAAGGGATAATCAGATGAGGTCATTGCTTCCTCATATGTATTAGGATCTCCTTCAACTAGATAAGTGAAGTAGTCTTCCCCATAAGAACTTTCGGTTCTAACTTTTTGCTTCTTCTAGGTTCATCATTTTCTAATGGTTCTATAGAAGAAGTGGAAGGTTGGTTTGAGCTAGTTGAAGGTTGAGATGAGTTATTTAGTTTATATGGAAATTTATCTTCAAAATAAGCTGCATCTCTAGCTTCTATAATGATGTTGTTAGATATTTCACTAATTAGAGAATTAGTGATGAGAAATCTATTAGCACTACTATCAGATGCATATCCTATGAAAATAGAGTCTAATATTTTTTGTCCTATTTTCTTTCTCTTAGGTTCAGGAATTGCTACCTTAGCTAAACACCCCCACACTCGAAGAATTTGGAGGTTATGTTTTCTTAATTTGAATAATTCAAAAGGTGTCTTATCGTTTTGTTTAGATGGAATCATATTAAGGATGAAGGAGGAAGTGAGCAACGCTTCTCCCCAGAGATTTTCCGGGGCACCGGACTCGGCTAACATGGCATTGACCATGTTCATCAAGGTCCGATTTTTACGTTCAGCTACACCATTCGATTGAGGAGAATATGGAGCAGTCACTTGATGAATAATCCCATGTTCTTGGCAAAATTGGGTTAGTTCATTCGAAGTGTATTCTCCACCTCGATCGGATCTAAGAATTTTGATAGAGGATCCTAATTGATTTTCTACTTCGACTTTGAAAATTTTAAAGTATGAAAATACTTCATCTTTGGTTTTTAATAAATATACGTAACAATATTTAGTGAAATCGTCAATAAAAGTTACAAAATATTTATTTCCACCTCTAGTGGGTTGGTGGTTCGAGTCACACACATCCGAGTGAATTAACTCTAAAGGTTTTGAAGTTCTTTCCACTGTTTTAAAAGGTTTTCTAGAAAATTTAGATTGTACACATATTTCACATCTAGAACTTGGCGCAATATTAAATTTTGGAATTAAATTTAACGACATCATTCTTTTCATAGAATCTGAATTCACATGTCCTAATCTAGCATGCCAAAAATCTGAATTTGAACATGAAATAGAAGAAGATGAAATCTGATTTATTTCTAAATCAGCAACATTTAATTTAAATAAGTCATCACATATATATCCTTTACCAATAAAAACATCATTAAATGTTATTACAACTTTATTTGACTCTAAGACAATTTTATAACCCTTCTTCACTAACAAGGATCCGCTCACAAGATTCTTCCTAACTCTCGGCACATAAAGCACATCATGCAAGGCTAGTGTCTTCCCGGATGTCAACCTAAGATCCACTCGCCCACATCCAAGTATTTGTGCCGATGAAGCATCTCCTAAGATCACGCTTCCTCCACTGATGTCCTGAAAGGTGGCAAAGCAAGAACGATCAAAAGAAGTATGAACATTTGCTCCGGAATCAAGCCACCAATCTGATGAACAAGTGAGAAGAAGACTAGGAGTATAATCTAACCTGAAGATAGGTTGATCCGGTGCTTGGATCATGTTGGCCTGAGGCTTGGAGCCATGAGATTTGCCGACCACTGGTTCAGTCTTCTTGTAGAAGCAGTTGGTTGACAAGTGATTTGTGCGGCCACAAATGAAGCACCATTTCCCTTTACCTAGATTTTGGTTTGAGGAACTAGGTTTGGAATTGTAAGACCCCATTTTTTTTTTTCAAACATCCGGGTCTTAGGCCCAGAACCGCCGCTTTGCGGTGACACCCTCGCTCGGGAAGGTCGCCACTACAAAACGCCGATCCTGCCGGCCAAATCGATCACGAAGAAAAGTACATTAAAGAGAAGACAAGTCCACAGCATCAACATGAAATATAAGTGTCCACATATATTTACTGAATAAAGAGAGCAAGGGTTACAATAATAAAAGAGGGCTTATGCCCTGTACATCATTTCCTCACTACAAGATCACTCGCGGAAGCTAACTACTAAACACTCACAGATCTTGAATCCTGTGCTCCTGTACTAGACTGGCCCGCCTCCGTCTGCTCCGACCTCTGGTGTTGCTGCGTCTCCTCGAACTCCTAAAATGATAAGGTCCACCGACCGTTAGTCAAAAAGACTAAGTCAACAATCCCCCGCCCCTAAACCCGTGGCTCCTAGGCACCGAGCGGGGAGGAGTGAAAAGGAGGACCAAAGGCAGAGTGGAAGCAAGCAGGTGACAACTATCCAAAAGTAAGTACGGTAACCAGGTATTGTAGAGTAAATGATGAAAGCTAATACGAGTAAGCTAGAGTAAAGTGCATGTAAAGAACAGTAAGCAGTATATATAGTGGCAAGTAAAGTAATATAAAAGTAACCATTGATTTATAGGAATGCCCATACAAACCTATAGACCAAGGGGTCGTTTAGCAGGGCCTACCGTATAAGAAGTCACATAACCGACTTATACGTTAGGGGTAGGTTGAATGCAATGATTATGCTATGACATGCGAAGTATGCTGTTATGCTATGTTCATACAAGTGCAACTCACCCACTACGACTCTATGCGCATAGACCTTTAGTTCCCTCTTTTTGGAGCGAGCTAAACTCCCAGGATACTCCCGTAGTGGCAAACAGAAGCGGTGGGTTGGGCCTCGCCCACCTCTAGGTTGGTATTCACACTACCCAACCTAGACCTATTGTACGCCTCCACTATACCCGCGGAGCGTCTGCGTACTCTTGCTGACTGGACCGCCAGACTATCAAGGCTAAGTGTAAAACCACACTCGCCGAGTCAACGTATTGACGTCGGTGTGAACGACCGTCCAATACCGAAGACCCACCACCTTCAGTGCACATGCAACATGTTCTACTTCCTCTCTGAGCCATGAGTTCCCCGGGCTAACCCGCCCGCCATCAATAACCTTCCGAGCCAAAAGCTCCCCGGGCTAACCTGCCCGCCACCAACAAACATCTCCGAAACAAAAGATCACCGGATTAAACCGGCCAGACTTCCACAAACACATTCTCATAATAACTTTCCTGCTATAGAAACTTAGGTGCTAAAAGACGCTTAACAGGAAAAGACGATCTTTCGTCAATCCCCGGACGACCTATTCCGAGGGTGGCACTCCACCACCCTAAGACTTACCAAACCCTAACTCCTCTAGGGATTCATACATAATACTAGGCTACCACCCAACCTTCTTTACTCCAGACCCAAGACCACCAGTTTGACCCCCTCAACCCCAAAGTCGTCTAATTGCTAAACGCAGACCAACCTTAACGATTTGATGCTCATGAAGAGAGGTACACTAAATAACCATCTCCTTGACCCAAGGGATTTACTGGGGACCCATGCTACCTATTTCAGACCAAATCTAGGGTTTCATAATTTTTCCAATAATAAAAGTATTTTAAATAATTTTCCAAAGGGCCATTTTACTAAGGTTTGAACTACAAGTGTACTGTCCTGAACTCCAATGCCTACTCCAATTTTTACATAAATCAATAGTACCTAATAAACAGTAGGTATGAAATTTTAGGAAAAACCAGCAAGGTTTACTATTTTTAGAAATTCCAAAACACAATAATTTCCAATAATTTACAAAGGAGGTACCCTCATATGATCTCTAAACCTTTTGCAAATTGGTACAGTGGTGTATCATGATATAATATTAAGTCCTACAAAGTTTGACCATGTTCCACAGAGGGCATATTTGTAATTACATCCAAGGATATATTTGCAACTTCTTCCAAAATGAACTAGAGGTACCAAAAATATTGATCCATAAATTATGGGAAAATTACAGTGGTTATATATTGTTATGAAAAGACATCCAGCAAAGTTACATGCAATTACAGTAATTTATCATCATAAATTTAACCAACCCAAAAATTGCCAACAATGAGGAATATTACAATTTGGACCTCCAAGGTTTAACTCATGTTCTAACCAATTCTTCCAGAGATTTATATCATTAAAACCATGTATATTACAGAAGATGGTAGATTGACAAGTACTATTTCTCCCTAAAATCCCAAACCCTAATTATTTACAAATCTACCCAAGGGTTTATTACTTAGGATGGGCAACTCCAAATTCCTCCAAACTCTCACAGTAGCATTCCCTAGTCACTAAGGCCACCTTAACCAAATTTCAAGTCAAACCATTAAGGTTTGACCTCTCTTCCTTCATTAGCTTCTAATTGCACTCCATTAGGGTTTAGCCTAGGGTTAGGGTCTAACCTTCTCCAATAGCTCTAGTAGGAACTCCAGAGATTCATAACCTCAAAAACAAGTGGGTGACAGAAGATGGTGATTCCCTAAGTGTTATTTCTTCCTAGATCTCCAAATTCCAATTATTTACAAATCTACCCAAGGATTTATTACCTGGGTTAGACAACTCCAAACCCCTTCAAACTCACAAGGGAGTCTTCTCTGGTCACTATGACCTACCCACCAAAACTTTAGGTCAAACCACTAGGGTTTGACCCTACTCCCTTCATTGACCTCTATTTGCACCCCTTAAGGGTTTAGCCTAGGGTTAGGGCCTAAACATCTCCAAATCCACTCAAACCTCTGGAGAGGGGATTATACCACTCTTAGGACTCAGAGAGGTCTATTACACTTCTCCCCATGGACCTTTACTCCTACATCCTTCACAAACCCTAAAGGGGCACCATAAACTCATCCATTAGGATTTATGGGCACAATAGGTCCTAACCCACCCAAAGTGGCTCCTTGGGGTGCCTCCTACCTCCCAAGGCAGTGACCAAAGTTACCCCAACAATCAGTGGGAGGAAACCCCTCCACACCCCAAAACTAGCTTAGGTTTACCTTTACCCTAAACATAACCTTTAAGAGAAACTAGACTCAAAGGTCTCCCTACCTTGCCCAAGTCCATACTATTCAATATACTGACCATGGGTCAGTAAAAGATCACCCAAGATCCTACCAACATTTGGTGAGGAATGGGATTCCAATGGGTACCTATTTGGGGTGCAAATAGCAATTTAGCCCCTTTTTGATTTACTAGGGCAAACCTCCTCCAATGGCCACCAAATTTGGACCAGAGGTTGGCATGGGGGAGGGTGAGGTACACCCCAAATATGAAGCCACTTGGCTTTGTGGAAGTGTGGGGGCACTCACCCAAAGTTTTGCCTAAACCTAGGGAGCCTAAGGTTGTTTTGGTGAATTACCCCACCAAATCAACTCCATAAATCATGAAATTTTAACCAGTGACTCTACTTGCTCTCTAGGACTTCCCATCCAAATTTGGTATGGTTTTGATGTGTTTAGGGCACCTAATTAGGTCCCACAAGGATTATTGAATTTTTCCAAAAACCAAGGGGAAGAGTTCTCCAATCAATCTGATTTTTGGACATGTGTTAGATGTATATAATAGTAGCCTACCCTCCAAATTTCAAGTCATTTGTAGTTCTAGTTTGGTGTGGGCATCAAAAACAAGTTCTGGATAGCCATAAGGACAGTCCCCACAAAAATGAGTGCTGTGCCCTAACCAGGACTCCAAATTGAGTGATTTCAATTTTGTATTAAACTAGACATCAAGGGCTACATTTTCTATGTTGACCACTTTTTCTGAATCGGCCTCTAACTATTTTTCCCAGATTTATTAAGAGGCTGCAGTTTTAATCACAAAAATAAGAATTAACATTAAGGAGGAGCACGAATCTCAAAGCAGATCAGGTGGCTGCTGCTCATCTTCAAGCTCCAGCCAAGGCACGTGATTAGCCCGACCTGGAGCTATTTCCAGGCCATTTTCCGGCCACCACAGCCACCTCCCTGGCCGGCCACCACCACCACCACCTCCGTTGAGGTGGTGGCTATCGCCGGGCGGCGGCACGGCCGCCGGAGGGGTGTTTTCCGGCGAACTCACAAGGGTTATTTTCCATGGAAAATCTGAGATTTCAACTCTCCGATCGGTCTCTTTTGAGCCCGATTTCTCACCTAATTCGATCTAAGATGCTAGCACGAGTAAGGAGGAGGAGGATCGGACCTTATTTGGTGTGAATCGTGGCTCCAATCGCCGGCCACCATTTTCCCTTCTCCAAGCTTTGGGTGTCATGGCTTCTTGTGCATAGGGGGCTCTAAACTTTTGGGAAAATGAGGGGTTCCACTCCTCTGATGGTTGTGAAGATGAAGGGGGGTTCAATTGAGGGGGAGGGAGGCTTTAACCAAGAAAGCCATTAATGGCCTCTTGGTCTCCCTCCCTTGGCCGACCCTATTCACTCCCCCACCCCCCAATAACTCCTGGGAATTGCTGGAATCTTCTCAAATTCTTCAGAGAAGATGAATGGAAGAGTAATGGAGGGATACCAAGGGGTGTATCACCTTAATGGCCATGAATGGTCTCTTTCTCTCTCCTTAAAATTGGGAAAAACCCTCATTTTCTCTCTCCTAATCACCATGGCCGATTTTCTACCCCCCTCTGAGTTTAATGCTAGTCTACTAGGCTGGTCAAGTGGTCAATTTGGGTTTAACCCAAAGGGATTGGGCTAGGTTTAAGAGATTTGACCTAAATTGGGCAAGTTTGACTTTTGGTCAAATTGGCCAATTGGGTGACCCTAGGATGGGGCTTTTGGGTCCCTTGGATTCCAAATTAGGTTTAGAAACTATTGGTGGGGTCAATTTGGTCACACGAGTCTTGGTTGACCCAATTTAAGCTGATTTGACCAAAACAGGCTAAGTTGACTTTGGTCAAATTGAGCCCTAGGGTTGACCCAGTCAAGGGGCTTTTTGGTCCACTGGGTCCCCTATGATATGATAACACTATGGGTAAGGTCAATTTACTATGGTGATGGTCAATTAGGGTACTTTGTGAAGAATTGCCATTTTTGACCTAAAGGGCATTTTGGTCAATTTGCACCATTGGGGGTCCCATGATGGGGCTTTTAGGTCCACTAGGTCTCTCATGATATTCTAGACCTATATGAGTGGTCAATTTGGCATGGTGAGGGTTAATTGACTCTAATTAGGCTACTTTGACCATTTTAGGGTTAGGGTTGACTTTGGTCAATTTGACCTCCTTGGTTGACCCCAATGGGCCCTTGGTGCCCTAAGGGGGCCCTTAAAGGGTTAGGGATACTATGGTGGGGTCAAATGGTCAAGTTGAGGCCCTAAAGTCCAACCCTAAGCTTGGTCACTGGAAATTGCTATTTGCAGTCCAAGGCACTTTCAACCCTAATTTGCCTAAGTTAAAGGGGTTTCTACACTACCAAGGCCTTGTCATGACCTTGTCATGACACATTCACCTGGGGGGTCTAGCTGTCTGGGGGATGTTACAGGAATGATTGGGTTTTTGATGGCGGGAACCTTGACCGAAAGGTTTCTTGAATTTCTTTCCTTTGGCTTTGAAGTGATGGTGGGAAGAAGGATTGTCTTGCGATTCGGTGAGGTTTACTCTTGGAGCAAAGTCTTTGGGAACTTTAGAGTTTTTACTCTTATGTTCCTCCTCAATGCGGATAGCATTTTGGATCTGGACATAAGTAAGGTTTGATTGGTCATGCCTTAGTCTAGTGCTAAAGCCGGACCATGAATCGGGAAGAGAATCAATAAGACATGGCACAAGATAATTTTGGGAAAGGATTGAGCCATCGGCTCGGATCTTGGACAACATCTCATCTAGTTGATGGAGTTGAGGATTGATAGGCTTGGAAGCATCAATCTTGAATTTATGGAGGTTGGAAACATTGTAGCGTTCTATACCCGCATTGTCAAGGTTATTGCGCGCTTCAAGTGCATACCACAATTCCTTAGCCGTACGATATTGAAGGAAGACATCGTAAAGGCTATCAGACAAAGCACTTAGGATTCAGTTACGACAATGATATTCAACATCTACCGGATCTCTATAAGGAAGACGTCTTACGTAGGTTCTAGTGGTGTTTGCAGTTGAAGATGAGGACGATGGTAGAGTTGAAGCAACTGCATTTGCAGCGCTAGTGATTTCAGTTTCTGTAGGAGGGGCATCGAAGATGGTAGACAAAAGACCTAGGGTATTTAACCAATATTCGACTTGTGCTTACCAACGACGAAAACCGTTACCGTTAAATTTCTCGGGTTTGATCCCGGCAGAATCCTCAGATCTAGATGTCATTAGTGATTTCTGAAATTTAAAATACATACAATAAATAACAGTATATGTAAGCAATAAAACAGAGATAATCATTTTCATTATTTGATTTTATTTATTCTTTTGATGTGGAATTATAAACTTCTTTAGATTGTAGAAATATTTTCTTCTATATTCCTATATTAATATACAAAATGATATATTTTCGGTTTTAAAATTTTTACAGAAACAGCAGATATATAAAAATATATAAACAGCAATATCAATAATTTTGCATGAAGGAGGTGAGAAATAAATAAGAGAAATTTATAGTTTAGAATCGAGCTTGGGTAAGGCGTGTGATCACTGCCCTAAAGAAGTTGCATCACCCTCCGGCAGGGCTTTCAACCGATGCTCACTCCTCCAAGGTACAACACCCGTCTAGATCCCGAAACTCCGATGTGCGCGGACACCGAAGAAGCACAGAGCACCCGAACAACCACTTGATGAAGCAAATGTAAAGAAAAGGAATCACGTAGAAGATCGTCAAAACAGAGAGAGCAGAAGAGCATATGAGAGCGATCATTCTTTCTGAGAAGAACGATAATATATAAAGACAGAAAATCGCCGGAAAAGAATCTCGAAAAACGGCAACATTAAAACCGTAATAAATATTAACAGTTATAGTTGGAAAACATGTATTAACGTTGAAAATTTCCAACGTAAGTAATGGCGAGAAACGCGCGTAAATGAGCGGTTAAGAAAACGCGTAAAACGACAAAACGCGTTGAAATCAATTCGACGCAAGCGTCGAGAACATATCGACGCAACGTCGAAATCGAACGGAGGAACTCGACGCAACGTCGAGTTCTTATCGACGCAAAAAGATACGACGGAGTACCTGTCGACGCATGCGTCGACAACTTATCGACGCAAGAAAGATGCTTCGAATTCTTATCGACGCAGCTCCGACATCTAATCGACGCAACTCCGAATAAAAACTTTGAAACTATTTTGAACAAAAAATACAATTCAATTCAATTAATCCCCAAATCCGAATCCGGATCTGGATCCGGATCCGGATCCGGTCCGGTGTGCGTGTGTGGTTCATAGTTTCTCCTTATGTTCTTTTGAACAAATAAGAAAGTGTGAATTTCTTTATACACACTTAAAGGAAGAAGGAGAATGACAAGGTGGGACTAAAGAACACACTTTCATCATGAAAGACTTCCCTCCAAATATTTGGATTCCCTCCAAGTTTGGTTTTGAGCTTTTCCATCATAATGAGGAGCTCAAACACCAAACACCATTTAGCTCCAATCAAAACATTTAATTTATAATGTTTTATAATTAAAAATTTCTAACATAAAGATCATGTTTATGGACTTACAGTCCGTTAGCAGTCGTGAATGTAGTGGTTATAAGTCTTCGTTCGTGAACGGCCGGCCTCGCCTACGAAACTCCATCTAATTTTATATTCAAAATGAGATTTTTTTTTCTTGGCGGCGGCGGTCATAACAGTTGTCATGCCAAACACATGTTTTATGATTCTGTCGTTTTTGTCCGAACTCACCGGAGCAAAAACGGTGCGCCGAACATACCATTAATCATTCTTCTAGATCGTGGTATGAATGTTTAGATTCTTTTATGGAAAATAATAATGCTGAATGTTTATAATAATTGTGTTTAACCCAATAAATTATCAAATTTCTCATTCATTGTTGCGATGCGCTCACATGTTGATTTTTTAGTAATGGTTTTAAGAAGCACAGTGTTTTTTGAAGAAAAAAAAACATAAAATGAGCCCACATCATATGATCCTTGAGGAATTTAGGTTCAACTTTGGAGTATAAGTTGAGTTCAATCCGCTCTTCTACTTAAAAAAAAGTCGACCGGAGCTCGAGTCTATATGTTCATTCATTAGCTCTAGAAAGAGCCCAAGAGTATAAGTTGAGTTCAACCCGCTCTTCGACTTGAGAAAAAACTGGACTCGAGCTCGAGTCTATATGTTCATTCATTAGCTTGAGAGCAGCCCAGGAGTATAAGTTGAGTTCAACCCACTCTTCGACTTAAAAAAACTCGACTCGAGCTCAAGTCTATATGTTCATTCATTAGCTTGAGAACATCCTATTGGAACCAGGATACCGGTCCAACTATGTTCGAAACTGGGAGTAGCTTGAGTTACTTCTCTCTTCGTCAAACCCCTAGGTCTGAGTATTTCGAGCTGAGAACTGACCCTCACAGAATGTTAGGTAGTTGTCTTAAGAAAGACCCATTGGCTGCAACGAGAATGTCCCGCCACTAACCCTGAAATCTGACCTGATTTCCCCTCCCAACAACCAAAGACAGAGTCTGTCTCTGATAGCACAAGGGCACAAGGAAGAAAGCTCGACCAGGCTCTCTTGGGGGGGGGGGATCCGTGCTGATCTGAGACATAATGAGTCTTATTTATAGGCAAATCTTTATGAGGGCAAAATAGTCCAAAAACCCTGCGAATGCTCCCTCATCCTTGACTAAATTACTATATGCAGACCAAAATGGTCTGCGAACAGCTCCTCACGCCTTTTCATAAAAACTAATCGTAGCTCCTGCTGGTCTGCGGATAGTGAGAGAGGACTGAGGAGTCGGGTTGGCCCGAACTCGCCTCGCTCCCTCCTTGATCAGTATGACTGGGGCGATGAGGTCAGAACCTACTCGCAAGGAGCGAGCTCGCCTGAGGCAAAGTCAACTCGCCTCGCCCCGGGCGAGAAGGAGCTTTGTCGCCGGGACGGGCTATTGGTATCGTTTGGGCGAATTGCACTCGTGTCGTTGAGAAGAACTATGGAGAGGCGTACTCGCTTCACCCTGCCCCTGGGCGAGTCAGACCACTATTGGGTCTACTCGCCGAATCTTGGCCGGCCTACTCGCCGAATACGGGTTGTACAAAGCCCATGAGCTTTTATTTAAATGGTTGTTTACTGAGAGTCGAGACTCGGGTTGTTTATGAACCGAATCGAATTAAATAACATATCAACCGAATACAAAATTGTGCTACAATGCATAGATTTGGATTCAGATTAGTTCAAATACTTGAATTCGGGTTCAGATTCATCCTAATCTTTGTTTTGAATTTGGATATATATATACGAGCAGCTCTGCACAGGTTGCGCCCGTGCTCACTGACTCTTAGCGTGCTTTGCCCGCATTCGAGCGGGTTGCGCCCGCATATGAGCGGGTTGTGCCCGTATATGAGCACTTATTTTTATTCAGAACATATACATATGAGTACTTAAAATGACCGTAAAAAATATAAATCAATTTTCTAATTTTTTTAAAAAAAATGTAAATTTTTACCTAAAATATCAATTTCTCTCCCCCCCTCCATACTATCCCTAAATATAGCGATAGGGGGCTATAAAGATTCCTTCTCACTCTCCCCTCCATACTATCCCTAAATATAGGGATAGGGGGCTTGTCACATATTGGATGACTAAGATTAATTCTACAACTCCAAACTATTTTTTTAATGTAGCTATATGTATAATGATTTTGAGAGTTTAATTAGTTTTATAAAATTTATTAAATTATATTTTTCTAATATTCACAAACTATTCGTGAATCCTTTTAACATAAATAATATTATTCGGATTTAGATTCGGAAATCACTCGTCTGAATTTTGATTCGAATCACAATTCAAATTCAAAAAATACGAATCTTAATTGAATCTTCGCGAATCAATTCTCAAATTGTTCACGAACTATTTGATTTTCAAACATCCCTGTCGAGACCTCCACTCTAAATTTGCAAAATTAAAGGTTGCATATGCTAACTCCCATGGGAGGTTTTGCTAATTAAACGGTTTTTTAATTTTGATGAATATATCAAAAATATGGCTCGCGAGCAAAAAAACTCATGGACAGCTCGGCTCGACGTGAAGCTCCATATATAGCTCTAGGTCGAGCTATAAAGTGCGAGCTTGTCAAGCCCATGCTCAAAATAGCTAGCTTGAGCTCGAGCGAATCTTAATTTGACCCATTCTCTTTTTGGATTGAAATGGAATTATTTTGATAGCGACTTGTGGCAATGAAATATAACTTTTGCTTTATAATAATAAACATTTATTTATTGTGAATAGTTTTGAGATGGCACATCTTCCATTAGTATCTATCAATGATCAGTTTACGCTTTAGTCCATAAATTTAAATTATATATACAAAATTTATCTTAAATGCCGATGTATATTTAACTCATTTAAATTGCATAATTTAGTCTTTTTTTTAAGATTTTTTTGGATTGTTAATCACAACCCTGAAAATTTTAAATTTTTTTATCCGCAACTCAAAATGTTAAATACTTGGTGGAGTTCCCCTAAAATTTGTCGGAGTCAAGTCGACATTGTCAAAATCATGGCCTCGATCGGATCGCCGAAATGGGCTGCCTCAACCAAGTGAGAACGCTTGCAAGCCAGGCGCGCGACGAACCTGAACCGGGCGTAACGATCATTCTGTGGGCTCACGCGCACACGTACGTCAAGCACGTGAGCGCCCAACTGGTGCGCAAGCGCACAATGCACGCCCCGTGCGCACGCGCGCCGGTGGCGCGCCACAACCTCACGCCGCCGCCACCTCCCGCCATTGTCGACCACTGCCACCGCCTCCGTCCTCGCAACCTGGATTACCCGGACAGTCCGGGGGTGGGGGCATGATCACTATTTTCCAAAAAATGGTGATACATGTGACCTGAATCAAGCATCCCCATTCGTCAATTCGAATTTCAATAATGCGCAATTACTGGCGCGCCCCTGGTAAAGCTATAAAAAACTCCAATGCTTTCATTTGAAGACGTGCAATCAAAGAGAGAATTGAGAGTTCTGAAGTTTTCCTGCGAAGACTTGACACTCTGCTCACTCTCCCGCTCAGTGTTCACTCTGTTCTCTACAACGCCCGCTCCAAAGACTCTTCCAGAAGCCGCTCCTGCAAGCATTATATTGCTGAAGACTTAACTTGTTTTTCTTTCAAGATCTTGTAAACGGAGCGGTGACGTGTCACCTATCTGAAAATTCCAACACTTGTAATCGCCTACAAACTTGTGGATTTGGTCGGCACCGAACAAACGTCATGATTTTTTCTCTTTCCAAGTTTTTCCACATAAAACGTCTTGTCGTTCTGCTGCCAGTTTTCATTTTGATTGTTTGCGCGCTTAACTCACTCTCGAGCTAAGGCGACTCGATTCATCCGGTTCGGTAGAGTGTTAAGCGACCCACAACAATACTAGTCATATATTACAAAGCTAAATATCTTGTTGAATACACGAGTTACAGAGAACGATTTGCTTGGATGAAGATAAATCGTGTTAACGTAGAAAAACCCTGTTGCCGAAGGAGAAAAAGCATGCTAAAAGACAAAAATGACTTGAACGAAAAGTGGTCGAGTGGAGAACTTTAATGGTCTGTTCGTTTGAACGGAATTGGCTTTCTGGAATTAGCTTTTCGACGAAAACCAATATCTACATGAATTGCCTTTGTACAGAATTCCAATTTTGTTGTTCGGCGGTAAGATTGAATTCAGTCAACATAATTGGAATTAAGGCACAAAAGTTGTTCGGCTGAATAATAGAATTGGTATTGGAATTAACATCATACAATAATTTTATAAAACTCAAAATAGATGTTAGCGCCGAACGAATTAAATTGCATAATATGTTTTACGACGTGCGTTTTTCGCCCAAGCACAATTTTTTCACTCAGGTGCGCATTTTTTTCTCGGGCGAAAAAACGCGCGCCCGTCCGAAAAACTGCGCGCCCGGGCAAAAAACGGGCGCCCGGCCGAAAAACGAGCACCCGGGCGAGAAAACCCGCGCCGCGACGAAAAACCCGTGCCTGGGCGTGTTTTTCGCCCGCGCGCGATTTTTTCTCCCAGGCGCGATTTTTTCACCCGAGCTCGATTTTTTCGCCCCACCGCGTTGATTTCGCCCGGGCTTTTTTATCACGGGCGCGTTTTTTTTTTCGCCCGGGCACGATTTTATCTCCCGGGAGCATTTTTTCGCTCGGTCGCATTTTTTCGCCGGGCGTTTCCCGGGCACGATTTTTTCGCCCGGGCGCGATTTTTCTGCCCGGGCGCGATTTTTTCTCTCTGGCGCGTTTCTTTCTCCCGGGCGCGATTATTTCGCTCGGGCTCGTTTTTTTCTCGTGGCCGCATTTTTTCGCCTGGGCGCTTTTTTTTTTGCCCGGGCGCTTTTTTTTTCGCCTGGTCGAAAAAATCACGCCCGGGCGAAGAAATCGCGCCCGTGTGAAAAAATCACGCCCGGGCGAAAAACCCGCCAGGGCGCGCATTTTTTGGTCGGGCGCCCGTTTTTCACCCAGACGCGTTTTTTTCGCACGTGCGAAGAAAAATTTTGCCCGGGCGAAAAAAAAATGCGCCCGGGCGAAAAAATCGCGCCTGGGCGAAAAAATCGCTTCCGGGCCAAAAAAACACGCACGTGCGAAAAAATGCGCCCGGGCAAAAAAACCGCGCCTGGGCGAAAAAAAACGCGCCCGGTGGGAAAAAATCTCTCCCGGGCGGAAAATTCTGCGACAGGGCGAAAAAATCGAGCCCGGGCAAAAAAAAACACGCTCAGGAGAAAAATCGCTTCCGGCAAATAATATTGCGTTCGGGCAAAATATATCTCGCCCGGCCAGAAAATTCTCTTCCGACCGAAAAATCGCGTTTGACCGGAAAACCTGTGTTCGGCCGGAAAAATCGCGTTTGAACGAAAAAAGCGTGCTCGGGCGAAAAAAGTGCACCCGAGCAAAACAAGCGCGCGCCCTGGTGAAAATTGCCCGGCCGGCCGAAAAATTCACGGCCGACCGAAAAACGCGCGCCCGGGCGAAAAACACCAGCCTGGGCAAAAAATGAATGCCCGAACGAAAAACGCGCGCCGAACAAAAAACACGCGCCCAACGGAAAAATCCACTCCCGGCAGGAAAACACGTGCGTAGGCCGAAAAACTCTGACAAAAACACTCAATTATGCGGAAAACTCATGAGTGGAGGTAAGAATTGACGATTTGATTTTTTAGTTCAAAATGAAAGTCATAGGTTTTCATATAAAAGACAATATTCTCGTAAATTTCGTTGCGCCGAACATTAGAATTGGATTTCTAATCGCCAATGCCAATTCCAGAAAGTCAATTCCGTCCAAACGAACGGACCCTGAGAGATTTGCCAGAGCTAGCAAAATTAGGGCTGCGGCGGGCGGGCTTGCAGATGTGCGTCGACGACATTGGGCGAGCAGACAAGCAACGATGTCAGGTGAGCACACATGTGACGGCGTCGTCAGTCGAGCAGACATGCGATGCTGGCGCCAAGGACGAGCTGATGGGGGTAAGTGGGGTCGGGAGGGTTTTTAATGGGCTGCGGTTAAAAAATGTGGGAGATAAGAAAAAAATAATAAATATTTTCAAAAAATTTGGGAAGCAACGAGCCAATTTCAAGCTGTGGTTAAGAATGATTTTATTTAGGCGATTGTCAACCGCAACCCGTGTTTGACTTGTCGCACCCCAATGTTAACCGCAACCTAAAATTTTATCAGCATCCTGATATTTGACTTGGCGCACCCCGTTATTAACTTGTACGTTAATCGGTGATTGACGTTCCCCCTCCTGCTTCCTCCACGACAGTCGGGAACTGACAAAGCTCTCTAGCAGTTTACCCTTTAAGTATTTGGGCTATGACATGTTCAAACCTACATGCAACAAATCAAAATTCTGGAAGACAATTTGCTTGGGTGGTAATGTGGCTAAAGAAAACACTATCTGCTTGATCGGCAATGGTGATCGCATCTCATCAGCCGTTAACAACTGCTGGATCGGAATGCTTCCTCTCCTGCGCCGACCGGCGTTCGTTGACGTTTTCTCCTTACCCGATCGGGCTGCTGACCTGCTCGACCAGCAAGGCCATTCGTTAATGCAGATTTCACAATATTTCAGCGCCCCGAGTTGGCTAACCGCATCTTTAATTTGCCCACGAAATCCATTGGAGGCAATGATCTGCTTGTATGGGCTCATAATGAATGCTGCCGAATGTGTCCTGCAAGAATTTACTCCAATTACTGCGTGAACTCGTCGCTTCTTGGGAGTTGGATTTGGAAGCTTAATCCGCAGCCTCGGGCCAAATAATAGAACCAGTGGGCGAGCTGTTGCTTTGCATCGACTCAACTTGCGGGAAGGAGGCAGGCAGCTTCAGCAGGAGGAAGGAGAAAGGAGAAGTCGGGTTGCGGTTAACCACATACAAAATATGTGTTTTTAAAAATTTTGGGGTGCGGATAGCCAAAGAGTAGCGGTTAACAATTACTTTTATTTATGAGAGTTGATATTAGCAGTCCAATTCTCGCTATTCGCACCCCAAAAATTGCAAAAATCCTAATTATATTCGAAGCACAATTCTCGCTAATTGCACCCCATCGAATAACCTCCTCCTCTCCATCTCTCCCGTTGCCTAAACCTAGCCGTAGTTCTATCGGTCACGTCGTTTTTCCCCCTCTTAGATTCACCTTAAAAAAAGAAGGAAATTATCCAGAAAAAATCTCCAAAAAATAGTCAGTTTTCTGGTTAGAGAAAGACTTGCATGTCATTTAACTTGGTTTAGAGTTCATTCCTCTATGCATACCATTTAACTTATTTTTCTGCTAGGTTTTTAAATTGTTTTAGAGTCTTTAAGATGTTTCCCTAGGTTTTTAGTACTTAATAAATCAGCAAAGTGTTTCACTTATTTGGGATGAAAGTGGGGTGGACTACAAATATAATTTATGGACTACGTATAACAATGGATTGCGAATAGCCAGTTTCAAACTGCTAATATCAACTCTCGTTTTGTTGGCGAAATTTTTGGCTCCGTGTCCCGTTTCAAAATCTGTGTCCGGGAGAAGTATCGTGCTGACAGGTGGCGGAATCACGTAAGAAATAAAAAAATGATCGCGCAACATATAATTTGATATCCGCGGAGATCAATTGATCTCCATAGAGATCAAATTTGATTTCCGCGGAGATCAAATTGATCTCCACAGAGATCAAATTTGATCTCTGCGAAAATCAAATGCGGAAATCAATTGATCTCCACAGTGATCAAATTTGATCTCTGCGAAAATCAAATTTGATCTCCACAGTGATCAAATTTGATCTCTGCGAAAATCAAATTTGATCTCCGTGGAGATCAATTGATCTTCAGAGACTAAATTCTAGCAAGAAAAAAATAGATTTTATCTCTCTAACTTCTCTCTTAATTTCGGCATCGTTGCCATTTTCGTTTCTGATGATTATTGCTTCCACGTCGTAGCCGCTGTTGACGCCAGGAAAATCCTGACCTCAAAATTCGGACCTTTGCAGCCGGAGGCTACTTGCCCAGCTGTCCGACGAGATGATCAAGCTGACGACTACGAGGAAGCTAAGAGAGCAACAACAAGACCCCAGGTGCTGCGGCAGGGAGGTCCCACCACGTACCCGGAAGCTCAAATGAGTCTTCCCCTCCACAACCAAGAATGGCCGAGCAGGGTACGAGGAAGGCACCGGCTTGGCTAGCAAGCAGGGGTGACGGGCTCGAGAATTCGGAAATCGGGATCCAGAAGCTCAAGCACAGGTGCCAATCCAAGTACCCCTGGGGTCCTATTTATAGGCAACCAAGGGGTAGGGGGGTTTATAGCTCAGCCCTAACCTGGTGACATACGGTATACTCGGCATGTATCTCCGACCATAGTCGCCCATCTGGCGAGTATTAGTTGCTGCTCGCACAAGCCGGGCCAATACTCGCGCAGGTCTTATGTGGCTTGCCGGGCACCTGGGGCGACATACGGGATACTCGACACGTATCTTCGACCATAGTCGCCCATCTGGCGAGTATTTAGCCAATACTCGCCAAGCTCGTCGAATAAAGGTTGGATGTTTCTTTCCGAGCAACTATGTTACTCGCAAAGAGCGGAGATTGTGTACAACCCTTATTCTTCGAGGGTAGGACCCACTCAAGGCCACGTAGGCAGAGGTCAAAGTCAAAGAGGCAGACAAATCAACCAGCAGGAGCAAAAGAGGGCTTGGCGAGTATTGGCTAAATACTCGCCAGATGGGCGACTATGGTCGAAGATACGTGTTGAGTATCCCGTATGTCGCCCCAGGTGCCCGGCAAGCCACAGAAGACCTGCGCGAGTATTGGCCCGGCTTGTGCGAGCAGCAACTAATACTCGCCAGATGGGCGACTATGGTCGGAGATACATGCCGAGTATCTCGTATGTCGCCAGGTTAGGGCTGGGCTATAAACCCCCCTACCCCTTGGTTGCCTATAAATAGGACCCCAGGGGTACTTGCATTGGCACCTGTGCTTGAGCTTCTGGATCCCGATTTCCGAATTCTCGAGCCCGTTATCCCTGCTTGCTAGCCAAGCCGGTGCCTTCCTCGTACCCTGCTCGGCCATTCTTGGTTGTGGAGGGGAAGACTCCTTTGAGCTTCCGGGTACGTGGTGGGACCTCCCTGCCGCAGCACCTGGGGTCTTGTTGTTGCTCTCCTAGCTTCCTCGTAGTCGCCAGCTTAATCATCTCGTCGGACAGCTGGGCAAGTAGTCTTCGGCTGCAAAGGTTCGAATTTTGAGGTCAGGATTTTCCTGGCGTCAACACTTTTTTGCTCCTGCTGGCTGATTTGTCTGCCTCTTTGACTTTGACCTCTGCCTACGTGGCCTTGAGTGGGTCCTACCATCGGAGAATAAGGGTTGTACACAATCCCTGCTCTTTGCGAGTAACATAGTTGCTCGGAAAGAAACATCCAACCTTTATTCGACGAGCTTCTGTCTGGGCGAGTATTGGGAGATACTCGGAATCTTGCCGGCCGACGTCTGGGCTCTATATATAGGGGGGGGTCTCTGATGGAACCACCTTTCTGCACTCGCCTACAATGTCGCTAGCTTTTGCTGAGGCTGCCAAAAATGCCAAGGCTGATCTCGCGAATCTGATCGGCGTTCCCACTCCTCCTTCTCGCATGGACGCCGAGGTAGACGCCTTCCTTGCTAATAAGAAGAGGAAGAGGGCGGCTAAGAAGAAGAAGAGAGAGAAGAAAAAGGGGGCGACTATGGAGAACGTCGTCGATCCTCTGAGCGAGCAGCGTCAGCAGCTGCTGGAAGATTTGGGTCTCTCTCACGAGGGGCTCTCGCCTGCTCCTGCTCCTCCTCCTCCTTCGGAAGAGGTCGCCCCGGAGGCGAGTAGGGCTGGGGCCCAAACTCTAGCCCAACCGGACCTTCCTCCTGCGCGAGGTGAGCTCTTTAGTCGCTGTTCTGACGACTATGCTGCTATAATAACCACTCCTGGCGAGATTTCTGACGCTTTTTGCTTCTGTTTTCAGATCCGCCGAGTACCGAGGTTCGGGAGGAACCTTTGGACGCTCTGCCGCTGCGATCATCCTCGATGATCTCGCCTGAGGGTGGGTCTCGGAGTGGTCGCTCGGTGAGGATTCTCCACAGCTCTTCTGTGGAGAAGAGGCCGATGAGCGAGCATGGGGCTCCTCTCTCAAGCATCAACCCTCCTCCGCCACCACCTACCTTGCGACCAGAACCGGCGAGCGGCTCGCACCTACCCGGGGTCGTGCTGCCGCCTCCTCCTCCTGGACTTCCGCCCTCAGTGGCTCCTCCGGGCGATCAGCGCCCTTCTACTTCAACTGCTCCCTCTACCCACCAAGGGGAGTCCTCGCGCAGGGGCGGGACTGGAGGGTCTTCTGCCTTCTTCGCTCCCAAGGGTGGAGGGCGCGTAGGAGATGGACGCGGCCGGGAGAACATGCCCTTCAACCGGGATCATCCTGGCGGCCACTCTACTCGTCGAGATGGCGTCCATCGCTCTCCCTCCCCGCACCGAGGAAGGGCTTCTCCTCATCGGCGATCTCGCAGCCCTGCTCGCCGACGCTCCCGTAGTCCTCGGCCATGTACTTGGTCGCTGCTTTTGGATAGTTGCAACCGCTCTTTTGAGTCTGCTGGAGTTCTGACTCTTCATCTGCTCTTCTGTAGGTCGCGCTCATACTCCCGTGGGAGCACTGATCGACGCCGTTGGGCTCCCCCCTCACGAGTACCAAGAGAAAGCTACTCGCGCCATCTTGGACTTGGAGTCCAGGATAGAGCGGCTATCGATCTGCGAGCCTCATCGGCGCTTGACTGAGGTGGAGTCGCGGGTTGAGCGCCTAGCGGCCAGTGACCCTCACCGTCGCCTGACTGATTTGGAGGCGCGAGTATCCCGGCTGGAGGAGTTTGATATTCGCCTGTCGGGTACTGAAGCTCGCCTCCAGTCTATCAGCGACTTGGAGCGCAAGGTGGCACAGATCGAGCACCGGCAGCAGCTGCATCATGACGAGCTGGTCGGGATGCGCGTGAGCATGGGTTCGGTGGGGAGGCTGGCGAGGATCGAAGACCAGCTGCGACAAGGCGAGGACGCTATGTCTGTGGCCTCCGAGCATTTCAAGCGTGCTCGCAGCATGGGCTGGGTCGGACGACATCCTCAACCTCAGGATCCCCAGGCGACCACTCAAGCGCAACCCTAGCTGTTGCCCTTTCTTCAGTTTCTTCTTCTTTGTATCTTGTAGCTCCTGGCGAGCATGCTTTGTATCTCTGAATAGCTTATTATTTGAAGTAGTATTGATTTGCCGAGTAATTGAATACTCGCCTTTCATTCTTGTCTTGCTTTATTTTATCTGTTGTTGTTTGGATTTTTTCTATCTTCTTTCTGCTGTTTGCCGAGCATATGTTGAATGTCGCCTGCATCCTGACGAGTTTCTTCGTGTTTCTGTGAGGCAGGTACTCGTTAGCTGAAGGTCGGCATTTTGACGTGCTCTGAGCTTTTGGCGATTTACTTCGATACTCGCCACCCCTAGCCGTACCCGCGGAGTCGTGTTCGACAAGCCAGGCTACCCGACTACTATAAATAGGGGGGGGGGGGTGGGTGAGTCTTAAAATACGCTTTCGGTGATCTCTGGCTTCTTGAGCGAGTATCTTTCAGACTTCCTCTCTTCGCCCTTCTTCCAATACTCGCTCTCTTCCCCAAGATGACTGACGAGGCGAACATCAGGCGAGCTAATCATGCGAAGAACTTCGAGGAGAACATCTTCAAGAAGCCGATTACCCAGCAGAAGGACTTGGACGATTTCAACGCCAAGTTCGCAACTCCGGGGTATGTCGTCAGGCTTCCTCGCCAGTCTGAGCGACTAAACACCTCCTCGCCACTGGCGATGATCTTCCCCATCCGGCATTTTGAGGTCGGCCTGCGACTTCCCATATGGCCCGAGTTCTGCAAGATACTCGCCTTCTATGGGATAGTCCCCGCCCAGATCAATCCCAACGGAGTGGCGATTATCGTGGGATTCCTGTGCTTCCTGCGGGAACAGAATATCGTCTTTGACCTTGCGGTCTTTAGGCGAGTATTCTCGATCATGGCGACCGGCGAGGGCGTCATCTTCCTGTGCAGCCACGTCTGCACTCTGGCGGGCACTTCCAACAAGAACCATCGCTGGGTGGAGCGACTAGTCGCCATCGAAGGCGACTTCGCGGGCATCTCCAGCTCGCCCCTCCAACCGTCGGAGAATGTCTTCACCGTCCCCTTCTTGAAGGACGGTCAGGAGAAACTACTCGATTCCTTCAGACATCGTCGCTTCGATGTGATATTCTGGAGGAGGCGAGTAGACGAGCTCACGGAAGTTCGCCTAGGGGAAGGTACTTTTTGCGCGAGCATCAGCCATACTCGCCCTTGAGGCTTGATTTAGGCGACTAATTTTTGGTCTCCTTGTTTGCAGGTGTGCAAACTCTTCCGCGCGACGCTCTTCCTCCCGCGGTGAAGGCGACGGCTGCCACCCAAGGGGGTGTGGGAACCTCGGCGCGCGAGGTTGGGGGCTCCTCCCTAATCGTCTTGTCGCCAGGGGGCGACAATCCCAAGGTCGTCGGCGATGAGGCCGGGACCTCCAAGAAGCGAACGGGCAAGGCTAAGGCCTCTGAGCCCAAGAGGAGGAAGAAGGAAGTCGCCCACAGGGATCTGGACAAGAAGGCGGATCCTTCGGAGGCTAGCGAGCCGAGCGACCATCCGCTCTTCAATGAGGGCACCCGCAGCGAGGATGCCTATGGTCGCCCATTGGTGACCTGGGCTGAGCGCGCCCACGAGGTGACCCTCAGCTCTAACCTCCCCGCCTGGTCAGATGAGTGGGAGGACAAGGGGGAGGCCTTCGACGTGACCTACATCCTCTATGGTCGCGCGGACGCCGAAGTCCTGCAGGACACAACTACCGAGGATCTGGCGCACCAGACCTCGCGCTCCCTCTTGTGGTCAGCCGAGCTGGCACACGCAACAGCAAGGCGACTACTTGAGTACGAGCAGGCGATCAAGGTGCAGGGTCCGAAGCTGATCGCCCTCGCGCTCCGGATCAAGGAGTTCGAGGTACTCGCCTTTGCGTCTTTGCTTGTTACTAAGATACTCGCCACCTTGCAAGCTGTCAAACTTACCTTTCCCTTTTTACCTTCTGCAGGCTGCCGAGCTGGAATCAGCGAAGAGATTGTCCCAGGCTGAGAAGGAGTTGGAGGATACTCGCTCGGCCCTGGAGGTCGCCCAGATCCGTATCGCCGAGTTGGAAACTCGGCCTACCGAGCAGCAACCGGCAGAGGCGGCCATTCCTAGGGGCAAGCGCATAAGGATGCACGGCGACGACATGCCTTATATTCGCCGGGAGATCGCGCGAGCAACGGGGGAGGTCATCCTGAACCAGATGAAGGCAGACGATCTTCTGAAGCCGGAAGCTATGGGATTGACAGTGGGGGACCTCATTCCGGCACTGCTCGCCGAAGAGTCTTCCTCCCCCTTGCGAGCATCCTCGCCGCAGCCTAGCGATGCCGAGGATGAAGATGATGAGGACGACGATGACGATGATGATGACGATGATGACGACGATGATGACGACGATGATGGTGCTGCTGATGAGGCCGATGTAGATATAGAAGGCGAGGATGTCGCCTAGTCGCCTGGGCTCCCTTTTTGCTCGCCCGACGATCTTTTTGTGCACCCTTTTTTATATATACCTGTAACTTGTACACATTTTTTGAAAAAATGAAAGGAACTTGACAAGTCTTACTCGCCTCTTTCTTCATGTACTTACTTCCTTGCTTGTATGTCGCTTAGGCTCCTAGGCTCGAGGCGAGGTTGAGTGCTCGCTAGGCTCTTAGGATTTTGGCGAGGATGTATGCTCGCACCCGTATACTCGCAATGCATGCTCGCACCATCATACTAGCACCTGCAGACTTGCTCCTGAGGCCTTGACTTGCACCTAGTGAAGAGCGTCGTTAGGATTTTAAGCAAGAATCAAAGGAGCTCTTCAAGGGAAGGAAGAAGTAGGGTTTAGCAGTCGGGGAGGCCCGGGGGGACATATCATCCTGAGGTCTCTCTCCTACTGGAAAGCCTGGTGTCTTCAAAGGATGACGTCAAGTACGGCATGGCGGCCGGACAGGACCAAGGGGACACACCGTCCTTAGGCCACCATCCTACTTGGATGCTTGAAGTCTTCGTTCTTCGGTCGGTCGAATCGATCACCTCTTTCTTTCAAGTTGGGATATCGGCGTCCAGACTTCCTCCTGGTAATCCCTCCAGTCGAATGAGAAGCGCAGTCGATACGAACCGTGGCCAACATGCAAGGGGGGAGCTGATCTCGACCGTCAATGTAGAGGCTTGGTCTTAGAGGGTTGCTGAACCGAGGCACTGTCCCATCATCCGTTCCGGGGTTTTACGAGGTTCAAGTCAGAGGCTTGTTTCCCAACTGGTGGTGACGGAGATCGACGAGCAGATCGTCCGGTAGGGAATGGCAGTTGGGGAGTTCCATGGGAACACACCGTCCCGAGGTCCCCTCCTACTTGGATGATGAATGCCGACCAAACCTGTTTCCTGCTGCTCAACAATTTTAAGGGGAGTTTAAGCACACTTAAACACAATAACTCACACAATCGGAGGAAAAGCTGGAAATAAGACGTTTTGACGCGAGCTGGTTTAATTTGATCACTTCTTTGCCCGATCGGAAGGTCGGCGTCCAGACTTCTTCCCTGTAATCTCTCCAGTCGAATGAGAAGTGCAATCGATACGAACCATGGCCGACATGCAAGGGGGGAGCTGATCTCGACCGTCAATGCAGATGCTTGGTCTTAGAGGGTTGCCGAACCGAGGCACTGTCCCATCATCCGTTTTGGGATTTTTACGAGGATTAAGTCGGAGGCTCGTTTTCCGACCTTGCCTGTGGATCAATTCTATCTGCTGCTCTTTTTTAGGAGCCTCTCGCTCGCAAGGGTATACGACACCTTTATTCAGGGGTCCCCTGAGCTAGTGAAATTGATCACTTCCTTGCCCAATTGGAAGGTCGGCGTCCAGACTTCTTCCCTGTAATTTCTCCAGTCGAATGCGAAGTGCAATCGATACGAACCATGACCAACATGCAAGGGGGGAGCTGATCTCGACCGTCAATGCAGAGGCTTGGTCTTAGAGGGTTGCTGAACCGAGGCACTGTCCCACCATCCGTTCTGGGGTTTTACGAGGATTAAGTCGGAGGCTCATTTTCCAACCTAGCATGTGGACCAATTTTACCGGCTTTTTCTTTTCTCTTCTCTGAAGATTCTTGCTGTGACAGAAAAAGCTTCCCAGTCCCGTGTTTCAGGGAGAGGAAAGGTTTTATTTATGGATAACAAATTTACAGGGGTGGGATGTGTACATACTCCCGTTCAGGAGCCAAACCCTTTCAAGTTGTCGTTGTTCCAGGTGTTTTCCAACAGCTCCCCTTCATGATGAAGGGTTCTTCCCGTCTTGGATTAAGCTTCCCGATGGCGGCTGACCTTCCTGCCGTGTCCACCTTTTGCTTACCTAAAAAATAAAAAAAGGGAACTGTCCAGGATCATCATCCTGATTGTCTCGACCTCCAGGTTATCAAACGTGTTCGTGAGAACGACGTAAAGATGACACAGACAGATCCCCCGTTGCACTCCAGGATTCGGTTGACGGTGAAGTCTTCGACGATTGCATCAATCACACGGGCCTCATGGAAGGGATTCTCATCCCTTAACATGCCCTCCTCCGAGAAGGTGATTTCTTCTAGCGGGGGTGGTGCTTGAGAAGTCGGAGTGACATCTTGGCGGTAGGCTTGGTGGACCTTCGTTTTGCGGAAAGATCCGAGCTCTGCTTCTCCAAAACTCACTCCTACTTCCCCGGCCCTGATCCTTCCTTGATATTCTTGGCTAACCCAATCCTTATTCCTCCTTCGGCTATTTCTCCAGTTACGCCTCTTCCCCCGACGGATATGGTCGCCTCTCCCCGAGCAATAATTCATAGCGGGATCTTTGAATCCTTCTGGCACTGGAGCGGCAAAGATCTCCTCGCAGAAGGGGCTTCTCCCTCCTACCCGGCGACGATCCTTCACCTGGCGAGTATCACCACCATACTCGCCATATGGGCGAGTATCCTGATACCTCGCCTGCTCCTCCGTCTCGCGGAAGCGGATCCCTTGCGAAGTCCGCTGGTAGAACTGCGACCTCCTTGGTCGCTCGGTCTCATCCTCCACATGCTCCTTGCCTGCTCGCTGGGTGCGCTCCTCGCCCTCGGTCAGCACCGGGCGATTAGGCGAGGTCGCCGTGACCTCCGCACCCTGCTGGAACACTGCTCGCATAGCCCCTTCCATGCGCTGGGCGAATGCTTCGAAAACTTCCATCGTCACGAACCTGCCAGTTCCTGACGAATTGCCGACCACTTCCTCGTGGTCGCCTTTTACGACCATCTTGTCTTCCTACTAGGTTTTCTCCCTCTGGCTGCGATCCACGCTCACCGCACCAAAGTGTTGATGCCAGGAAAATCCTGACCTCAAAATTCGGACCTTTGCAGCCGGAGGCTACTTGCCCAGCTGTCCGACGAGATGATCAAGCTGGCGACTACGAGGAAGCTAGGAGAGCAACAACAAGGCCCAGGTGCTGCGACAGCGAGGTCCCACCACGTACCCGGAAGCTCAAAGGAGTCTTCCCCTCCACAACCAAGAATGGCCGAGCAGGGTACGAGGAAGGCACCGACTTGGTTAGCAAGCAGGGGTGACGGGCTCGAGAATTCAGAAATCGGGATCCAGAAGCTCAAGCACATGTGCCAATCCAAGTACCCCTGGGGTCCTATTTATAGGCAACCAAGGGGTAGAGGGTTTTTATAGCCCAGCCTTAACCTGGCGACATACGGGATACTCGGCATGTGTCTCCGACCATAGTCGCCCATCTGGCGAGTATTAGTTGCTGCTCGCACAAGCCGGGCCAATACTCGCGCAGGTCTTCTGTGGCTTGCCGGGCACCTGGGGCGACATACGGGATACTCGGCACGTATCTTCGACCTTAGTCGCCCATCTGGCGAGTATTTAGCCAATACTCGCCAAGCCCTCTTTTGCTCCTGCTGGCTGATTTGTCTGCCTCTTTGACTTTGACCTCTGCCTACGTGGCCTTGAGTGGGTCCTACCCTCGGAGAATAAGGGTTGTACAACCGCATTCAAGGAGTACATCACTGTGTAATTTTCGTCTCCGATCTTCACTCCCACAAGGCTATATAAGGCGTTAAAGTTTGCTACAAGAAGAAAAAATAGACTTTATCTTTCTAACTTATCAGCTATGGTCTTCATATTGTTCAACAAAAAGTCATGAACAGCCTTGAGCCTATTATGCATGTTGAAACTGATTTCTCAGTCTCTTGTGGAGTTCGGGGCCCTCACCGAGATGAGGGGCGACCAACCCTTACTCCTCCCAAGGGAGAGCTCTAGGTTGAAGGTTAAGAACTATGGACTGGACCAAGGGCTTAGTGGGGAGGTCCCGCCACATACCTGGAAGCCCCTTAGGAACTTCCCCTCCCAAGCCACTACTAAGCTTGGGCACCACAGGAGGCTCTCCTCACCCCTAGAGAGACTTGGGGAGGGAGAGAGAGGGAGAGAGCTAGCCTAGAAATGAGATCCCTCCAAATGGTGCCCCCTTGGTCCTATTTATAGGATTTTCGGAACTGGGCTGCAAATAGCCAAAACTGGACTGCGAATAGCCAAAACTGAACTGCGAATAGCCAAATCCCGCTGTTCTGAGGTGCTAAACGCAGACCACCTACTACTACGGAGCTGGGCGAGCCGGAGGCCTCCAGCCTCCCCGGCTCGCCCCCACAAGGCTCTAGGCGAGCCGAAGGCCTCCCGGCCTCCCCGGCTCGCCCCCACAAGGCTCTGGGCGAGCCGGAGGCCTCCCGGCCTCCCCGGCTTGCTCCCACAAGGTTCTGGGCGAGCCGGAGGCCTCACGGCCTCCCCGGCTCGCCCCCACAAGGCTCTGGGCGAGCCGGAGGCCTCCCGGCCCTCCCGGCCCTCCCGGCTCGCCCCCACAAGGCTCTGGGCGAGCCGGAGGCCTCCCGGCCCTCCTGGCTCGCCCCCACAAGGCTCTGGGCGAGCCGGAGGCCTCCCGGCCCTCCCGGCTCGCCCCCACAGGCTCTGGGCGAGCCGGAGGCCTCACGGCCTCCCCGACTCGCCCCCACAAGGCACTGGGCGAGCCGGAGGCCTCCCGGCCCTCCCGACTCGCCCCCACAAGGCTCTGGGGGAGCCGGAGGCCTCCCGACCCTCCCGGCTCGCCCCCACAAGGCTCTGGGCGAGCCGGAGGCCTCCCGGCCCTCCCGGCTCGCCCCCACAAGGCTCTGGGCGAGCCGGAGGCCTCCCGGCCCTCCCGGCTCGCCCCCACAAGGCTCTGGGCGAGCCGGAGGCCTCCCGGCCCTCCCGGCTCGCCCCCACAAGGCTCTGGGCGAGCCGGAGGCCTCCTGGCCCTCCCGGCTCGCCCCCACAAGGCTCTGGGCGAGCCGGAGGCCTCCCGGCCCTCCCGGCTCGCCCCCACAAGGCTCTGGGGGAGCCGGAGGCCTCCCGGCTCGCCCCCACAAGGCTCTGGGCGAGCCGGAGGCCTCCCGGCCCTCCCGGCTCGCCCCCACAAGGCTCTGGGCGAGCCGGAGGCCTCCCGGCCCTCCCAGCTCGCCCCCACAAGGCTCTGGGCGAGCCGAAGGCCTCATGGCCTCCCCGGCTCGCCCCCACAAGGCTCTGGGCGAGCCGGAGGCCTCACGGCCTCCCCGGCTCGCCCCCACAAGGCTCTGGGCGAGCCGGAGGCCTCCCGGCCCTCCCGGGGTCGCGCCCTTTGGAAATATTGGGCCTAAAAATATCTTGGGCCTCGGGGGCCCACTCAGCGAATACATGGTTGTACAATGCAAAAAAGGACATCTACTAGAACATGGGTAAGACACCCCCTACTCGGTTACAAGACACCCCTTACTTAGTTAACATGCATTACGAATGCACCCCTCAGAGAGGGGAGGTTTATTGTACTTATTGTTAGCAATGTAAATTTGGAGGGAATATTTTGATATTTTTAAAAAGTAGAGAAATCATTATTATTATGTTTTATGCAAAATGTCAAATGAGGTATGAGTTATTAACACTTATTTAAAATGAACAAGGTTAGCCTAGTGTTTATGTACTCAATTTTGTTTATTTTATTTTTTCAATCTTTGGTGATGGTGCCAATATAATCAAATAAAGTCATAGTAGAGCTTTCATCAAACATGATAACTGTAGTGGAGATGACTATTACTTCATAATAACCTTATGTACATAATTTTTTTGATAACTTTAATTATGCATAACAAATTCAGTTGACTCACATAATTGTACAAGTACCTCACGAATTCAATCACCACTAGAGGGGGAAAAAGTTGCATAAACGATGTAAATTCAAAACATTCACTTCCATATCCACTGTTTTACTATGATCCAATTTACTTTTTAAATCAGTTTTGCATATGATTTTGCTGTGAACCTATCATCTCACCCGAATGGGGCATACCAAATATCAATGCTATTTCATTGATAGAAAAACATAACTCTTTGGAGTCAAAAGAAAAAAATATATTTTTTGTAGCATCGTAACATGACATCAGAACATATATTAGAGGTATATTTTGCGGAAGCTAGGGGCTTTTAAGATTTGTAAAACTCTGACTTTATGTAATATTGACTTCTTTTGTTCATCCAAAATACATATTACATTACATGCTTGTGCACAAACATTTGACAAGTAACATCTTGAATTATAAATGTGTGGTTTGAAGGTATACTTCTTCTTCTCCATGACCCTATAACAAAGTTGCTAAACAACATACATTATATTCTTCTAGAAATAAATTTTTATCTACATGATATTATGTTTGATTTACGTGATATTATGCTTCGATCTCTACAGAGACTGAATTTGATCTCTACAGAGACTGAATTTGATCTCCATGACGATCAAAGAATGTCACGTGTCGCAATCATATAATTCCCGGACGAAAATCTCTCTCCCGGACACGGATCCAAAAATTTCGCGTTTTGTTGAGATGTTTTCCGCCGTACTTTCGAAAGTGTTGCCGTTGTCCCAACCGGAATGTCGACCCATTTGCCTTCCTATGGGTTTTAATTCATTACTGTGGGAAGCATTTACACTGCCAGTTCTCATCTCCCCCTCTCTCTCTCTCTCTCTCTCTCTCTCTCTCTCTCTCTCTCTCTCTCTCTCTCCACCTCCTCTCTTCCTCTCCACGTAGCGCCCCACTCCCACTGAACTGAAACGCTAATTTCCTCGAGGAACCGAAGAACGACGAAGACAGCACTCAGGGAAGTAGAGGCGAGATAGGTAATCAGAAGGTGAAAGCCAACACACGGCGCCCCTCCCAATCTAGGCCGGCCCTCTCCTCTTTCCCCTCCATCTCTAACATTAGTGATGCTAAGTCGGAGGGAAGCGCGGGCTTGGAGGGGTTAACGGTGCAAGAGGCCGACATCTTCTCGTTTTTTCGGCTCGGACTTGTATTCCTGAGGTAATTGTACTGAATTATGAAAATGTTACAGTTAGCTCGACAGATGAAACCCGTCTTGTAGGGTTTCATCGCACGCTCGGAGTGGATGCTTGTTCTTATACTCAATTTTGGTTCAGTTTACTGCTACAGGCATCTTAATGGATCTCGATCTGGTTTCATCTCTCGATTTCAATTATTGTTAAATCGGAACATTAGCTTAAAACCAGTTATATTCGTTCTTGGTTTCGAGATCTTGAGTATATTAGTTCAGCGGCGCACTCTCATATTTGGTGAAGGGGATGAGATCTACGAGTCTGTGTTTGTTTGAGCAAAAATAAAACATGGAGCTTAACCTTGTCAGATTTTTGCACTCGATCTGTTTGGAACATGTTTCATCGAGCTCTTGCCATCGCCTTGTGTTTGGTAGGATTTCTTCATCCCCGCATACTTAATTTTTAGGGGTTTTAGCTTACATCCTTGATTTTGGTGCCGCAGATCTATAATTGTTATGCTTTTTCTAGTGCCTCAGTTTTTTGTTTACATATCCGAATTTGCGGTATACATTATATTCGAGGGATTAGTCAAATTCAAGGGGATATACTGAATCGAAGTATAGTTATCTAAGATGGAAATCTGAGAAGTGTTAGATCATTATTTTTGTCGCCGAAAGCTGTGGAACTCAGTGACTTTACTTCTTCACCATCAATGTCATCTTCTAGATCAAGGTATCTTCTTATTTTCTTGCTTTGAATCAAAATTGTTTCAGCTTTCTCCCAACTGAGAGCAATGCCTCCATTATTCTCTAATATTTTCTTCATATCAACTCTACTCATTTCTCAGAGAGTCTGATAGAGGTGCTATGATGGATGATCCTGAGTCGACCATGGCCATGGTGGCTCTCCTTTTGGAGCAGGTTCATGCCAGCATGCCCTCTCCATCCGAGAAAGAGCTGATAACTTCAAGATTGCTGTCTATTGCTCGGTCACGAAAGGAAACCAGGATTATGATCGGTTCCCATTCTTTAGCAATGCCACTGTTCATCTCCTTGCTTAGGAACGGTACTCCAACAGCGAAGTCGAATGTTGCAGCTATACTTAGTGCCCTTTGCAAGGAAGAAGAGTTGCATCTGAAGGTTTTGCTGGGAGGTTGCATCTCCCCATTACTCTTCCTTCTGAAGTCTGACTGTTTGGAGGCCAGAAAGGCAGCGGCTGAAGCCATATTTGAAGTTTCCTCCGGTGGGCTTTCAGATGATCATATCGGCATGAAGATATTTGTCACGGAGGGTGTTGTTCCTACCCTTTGGGACCTGCTCGACCCAAAGATAAAGCAAGACAGGGTGGTGCAGGGCTTTGTTACTGGGGCACTAAGGAACCTGTGCGGTGACAAGGATGGATACTGGAAGGCAACGCTGGAAGCCGGTGGTGTCGACATTATCACCGGTCTTCTTTCTTCAGATAACGTCTCCGCTCAAGCAAATGCCGCTTCTCTCTTGGCGCGATTGATCCTGGCCTTCGGAGACAGTATCCACAAGGTGATAGATGCTGGGGCAGTGGGTGCCCTTCTCTCTCTCGTAGGTCAAAATAATGATATTTCAGTCCGTGCCAGTGCTGCCGAGGCCTTGGAGGCCCTTTCATCGAAGTCAACAATGGCGAAAAAGTCTGTGGTGGATGAAGGCGGCATAGCAGTGCTGATTGGGGCCGTCGTAGCTCCTTCGAAAGAATGTATGCAGGGGGAATCTGGTCATGATTTGCAGAGGTTTTCCGTGAGCACTTTAGCAAATATTTGTGGCGGTATGTCTACTCTAATTATTTATCTCGGAGAGCTGGCCGGGTCACCTCGTTTGTCTGCTCCAGTTGCGGATATAATCGGAGCTCTCGCTTATGCGCTGATGGTTTTTGTGGTCGGCGAAGAAAACGTTTTTGATACAGCCGAGGTTGAAGGCCTCCTCATAGCTCTTCTGAAACCACGTGATAATAAGCTCGTTCAGGACCGCGTTCTAGAGGCCCTAGCCAGCCTATACGGCAATGCTTTCCTCGCTGATCGGATCGATCATGCGCATGCGAAGAGATTGCTGATTGGGCTTATCACATTGGCCGCCGTTGATGTTCAGGAACAACTCATACTTTCTTTGACTCGCTTATTCCACGACCCCATTGGCTTATGGGAGGCTCTTGGGAAGAGAGAAGGTGTTCAGCTGTTGATATCGTTTTTAGGCCTTTCGACTGAGCAGCACCAGGTGTATGCGGTTGCATTGCTTTCAATATTGGCAGATCAAGTTGAGGAGAGCAAATGGGCCATTACGGCCGCCGGAGGCATCCCTCCGCTCGTTCAGTTGCTGGATATGGGGTTTCAGAAGGCAAGAGAAGATGCAGCTCATGTCCTTTGGAACTTGTGTTGTCATAGCGACGATATCCGGGCATGCGTTGAGAGTGCTGGAGCAGTGCCAGCACTTCTCTGGCTTCTTAAAAGTGGTGGTGCGAGGGGCCAAGAAGTTTCTGCAAAGGCGCTTATTAAGTTAATACACCATGCTGACTCGTCTACAATCAATTATCTGTTGGCCCTTCTCCTAAGTGACTCGATTAGTTCAAAGTTCCATGCTATCACAGTTTTGGGTCATGTTCTGACCATGTCATCACATAAGGACCTGGTGCAGAAGGGCGCCCCAGCGAATAAAGGACTCAGATGTCTTGTAGAAGTTCTCAACTCATCAAATGAAGTAACCCAAGAGTGTGCTGCTTCTGTTCTGGCTGATTTGTTTAGCTGCCGACACGATATATGTGACAGTCTCGCAACAGATGAGATTGTGCATCCCTGCATGAAGCTTTTGACAAGCAAAACTCAAGTTGTAGCCACTCAGTCGGCCCGTGCTTTGGGTGCACTGTCCCGTCCAAACAAGGCCAATTCTCCAAATAAGACTAAGATGTCCTACATAGCAGAAGGTGATGTTAAACCATTAATAAAGATGGCGAAAACATCGTCCATAGATTCTGCTGAAACTGCAGTTTCTGCTCTTGCCAATCTTCTCTCTGATCCACAGATTGCAGAGGAAGCCCTTGCAGAAGATATTGTTTCAGCTTTGACAAGGGTGCTGGGTGAAGGTTCTTTGGCTGGAAAGAGAAATGCTTCATGTGCTATAAATCAATTGCTGAACCACTTTCCAGTAGGTGATATTTTTACAGAATATTCCGAGTGTCAGTTCGTAGTTATCGCCCTTGCAGAATCTTTGTCCTCCATGGATCTAAATGGGGTTAATTTTTCTGATTCTTTAGATGCATTAGCTTTGTTGACTAGGACAAAACAGTGTGTAAAATTCAAATATCCTCTATGGTTTCCCCTTTCTGAGGTACCAGCCAGCTTAGAGGCACTGGTCAATTGTTTAGCCAGTGGCGGTCCCTCTATTCAGGACAAGGTGATTCAAATTCTTTCTAGGTTATGTCAACATCAATCTGTAGAACTCAGCAATCTTTTGGTGGGGAGATTGGGAAGTCTCACTTCTCTTTCTAATAGAATTATGAGGTCATCCAGTATAGAAGTAAGAGTTGGCGGGATTTCGCTTCTACTTTGTGCTGCGAAAGAACACAAACAACAAACAGTGAGCACACTTGAAGCATCCGGTCATCTGAATGAATTCATTTATGCTCTGGTAGATATGATGAAGTGCCAGAAAAGTTTTGTATCTTTTGATACGGAAGTGCGAACATCAAAAAATTTTGTTGAAAAGAACTCGATTCATCATAAAGTAGATGAGTTAGATGCTCCTGATCCAGCTGTTACTTTGGCAGGCGCAGTTTCTCTATGGCTACTTTTGATAATCGTCTCTTCCCACACAGTAAGCAGATTTACCTTTGCAAAAGCAGATGGAGTTCAGGCAATCTCGGAGAAAATGGCAGATTATATTACAAACTCACAGGTTTTATTATGAGTTGAATTTTTTTTGTGAATTACTTTTTTCTATTATTTAATATAAAATCCATTGGCTACTCTGTGAAAGTAAGTATTGTTTTATATCTTACAGTAAATAATCAAATCTTTTCAATTTGCATTTCATTTACTGTTTAGCACTAATTTCCAATTTTGCCGGGTTTTAGTTTCACTTCTTACCAGTTTGATTTAGTTGTGTGTGTATGTATGTGTGTATTACTTTCTAGAAGGGAAGCCATCTCTTTTGTGAAAAGGTAAGAAAAGGTGCGAGGGGACCATGTGCATGTGTACTAATACATATTTTCATTTTCCCGTTAATTTCATTTATCCTAACATCTCCCTTCCTAAATATAACCCCGAGTCATCTTCTCGAGTTACTATTGTTGCGGGTCGCTCGGGTGCTTTGGTAGATCGGTCGAATTGAACCACCTTAGCTCGGAAGCGAACCGAGCGCGCAAACAGTCAAAGTGTGAATTAGTAAATGACATGAAGACTTTTGACGTGGAAAACCCGAAAAGGGTGAAAAACCACGCGGCCGGAGCTGCGCCGACCAACTTCCACTATCTGCTGGGGGGTTACAATTAGAGATTAAGAACTCGAGCACGACATGTCGCTGCTCGTTACAATGATATATAGAGAGAGAACTCCGAGGGTGACAGACCACCTCTCGGAAAACTAAGTACTTCTTCTTCTGAGAACGGTAGTGAGAACAAAAGTGAGAACACTGAGTCGTCTTTCAGGATTCGAAGGATTTCCGAATCACTTAGGAAGATGGTCTTCCGGAGCGAAGGAAATCTCCAAGTCCACGAAGGAGATCTTTGAAGCCCGAAGGAGATCTTCGAGCGCCGAAGGAGGACTCAGAAGAAATCTTCTACGGAGCTCTCTCGAGTGCAGAAGGCAAGATGTCTTGAAATGAAGGCTCTGAGCTCCTTTTATAGCTTTGGTCGGGGGTAGCCCGGTAATTTTGCCGTCGTAACCATCTGACGGACGAATCACATTTGCCGGTTTGGAGCACATAGATCGCCATTTTTCGTAAATGACCGTTTCGCCCTTCCGGTAGTTCGGGCAGGTTGGGCAGTTCGGGCAGCTTCGTTGAAGGTGATGAAGACGACGGACGAAACATGTAATCTGAGAAATGAGGAAATGTTAACTGCACGCGTGTCGGGAACGTGGAAACGTTCTGAGCGCGCAACGAACACGAGAGCGTTCTGAGCGCGCAATGAACACGTGAGCGTTCTGAGCGCGCAACGAACGCGGGAGCGTTCTGAGCGCGCAACGAACGGGGAGATGAGAAGTCGCGTCCCCAAGGGGGAATTGGGCTCCGACCGCACCGGACGAGAGGGGGGGGGGGGGGGTGGTTTCGGCCGCCTCCCCCTCAAGGCTGGGGGAGGCTTGGCCGTACCCCGGCAGGAGGGGGTGCGGACTGGTCGCACCCCCTTGGGTGCGGCCTGGCCACACCCCCTATTATGGAGGGTGCGGTTAGGCCACACCCCCATTTTTGTGGGTGCGATTTGGCCGCTCCCCTCCATGGTGGGGTGCGGTCTTGATTGCGCTTGGCGCTGACGGGGCACGAGTTGTGCGCGGTGGTTTTTTTTCGCTCTCATGATCATGGGTTGGATTTTGACCCCACTAACTTCACCTCTCCTTAGCGGAGCCTCCTCTAAACGCACCCCAGTAGCTCTTATAAATCTACAGGTGCACATCATAAGCCCCCCAAATCTTCAGAGTCCGGATTACTTTGTGTAGGAGTGCGGAGGTTTTGATTTATCTGCGGTGATTCCGATCATCGCTATCCTAGCGATGTTTTGGGCCAGTGTCATCGCTGGAGGGTGAGTGTGAGGTTGATTTCGTTTCCTGTTCTGCTAGACACTTCTTGCTACATACAACGTTGCGGTGGCGCTTTTGCGTTCTGTGACCTCGTTGTTTTGGTTGTTGTCGAAGCGTTGGTTGGGGGGGGGGGACAGACTCCAGGATGGTCAGTGAAGAGCGCGTGCGTTCAAACCGTTGACGACCGTAAGAGGGGCAAACCCTTACGACGTCAGGACCTTACTGCGGGGAGAAGAGTTGACCTTCGATCGACGGCAGTGCGAAGTCCCAGGGGCAGGGCCCCAAAATGGCCGGTGAAGAGCGTATGCGTTCAAACCGTTGACGACCGTAAGAGGGCCAGACCCTTGCGACGTCGGGACCTTACTGCGGGGAGAAGGGCTGACCTTCGATCGACAACAGTGCGAAGTCCCAGGGGCAGGATCCCAAAATGGCCCGTGAAGAGCGTATACGTTCAAACCGTTGACGACCGTAAGAGGGGCAGACACTTACGACGTCGGGACCTTACTGCGGGGAGAAGGGCTGACCTTCAATCGGCGGCAGTGCGAAGTCCCAGGGGCAAGGCCCCAGAGTTAACGATAGAGAATGTCTTGTGTGTGTTTTTAAAACGTTGGCCTCCGAGCGAGGGGGAGACCCTTTCAGTGCTGTGATTTTCTGTGACGGCGAGAGACGTGCATAAATTTTTTGTTTAAACATAAGTGTTGGTGTTAGAACATAGTTTTCATAGTAGAAAGTTGAATTTGCGCGAGTCCGGGCTCACGACTTTTTGCATAATAGAAGATAAGTTTGCGTGAGTCTGAGCTCGCGACTTTTTACATAAATAGAAGATAAGTTTGCGCGAGTCTGAGCTCGTGGTTTTTTACATAATAGAAGATAAGTTTGCGCGAGTCTGAGCTCGCGGCTTTTTACATAATAGAAGATAAGTTTGCGCGAGTCCGAGTTTGCGGTTTTTTACATAATAAAAGATTCAAATTACTGATAAAAGCGGCGCTGGTTCTGGGCGTTCTAGGTGCATGATAGGATTTTCCCTTCCGCTGTTCTGAGCCTGTACGTCCCGGGCTTCACGACTGTAGTGACAACATATGGTCCTTCCCAAGTTGGCGAGAGTTTGTCCCCTTGTGGGCCTTTACCGTCCGCCTCGATGCTGCGTAGGACAAGATCTCCATCGTTGATTGACCTGGGCTTCACTCTTCGATCGTAAAGTCGGGCCACACGCCTTTGGTAGTGTGAGCTATGCGCTGGGCGGCCGTATCCCTGACTTCTGTAATTAAGTCTAGGTTTTCTCGGAGCACCTCGTCATTTTTTTCGGGATCGAAGGTTTTTGTGCGACTACTGGGGACGCCGATGTCAACGGGGATGATAACCTCTGTGCCATAGCAGAGATTGTACGGGGTTTCCCCCGTGGGAGTCCTTTCCGTGGTACGGTATGCCCACAGAACGTTCAGAAGTGCGTCTACCCACTGCCCTTTTCCTCCTGTAGGCGGGTTTTGAGTCCCTTGAGGATGGTGCGATTCGTTACTTCAATTTGACCGTTTGTTTGTGGGTGAGCTACGACCGTATGCCGAAGATTAATCTTCAGGTCTTCGCACATCTTGGTGAACGACTTTCCCGTGAACTGAGTGCCGTTGTCGGCGACGATTATTGCTGGGATTCCAAAGCGGAAGACGATGTTCTTTTATACGAACTGTTTGGCGTTCTCTTCAGTAATTTTTCTGAGGGGTTCAGCTTCTACCCACTTTGTGAAGTAATCGATAGCCATGATAATAAACTTTCTCTGGCCGGTGGCCATGGGGAGGGGACCGAGGAGGTCGATCCCCCATTGAGCAAATGACCAGACGCCTCGGAGTACCGTAAGCGCCACCGGGGGTTGATGAGGGACGTTTGCGTGGAGCTGACAACTTTTACACCTTTGAACGAACTCGACTGCGTCCTTCTTCATTGTCGGCCAGTAAAATCCCTGACGCAGGATTTTCTGAACCAGAGCTCTTGCGCTCAGGTGCTCTCTACATATCCCGCCATGAACTTCCTTTAAGGTGTATTCCGCCTCCGCTGCCGGAAGGCACTTTAGGTAGGGCCCAGAGAAGGCTCGCCTGTAAAGCTCTCCTTCGATGATAATGTACGAGGCGGCTGTTGCGTGCCGCGGCTTGTCGACGAGTGAACGGGCGGTTGGAGGTTGAACCCTCCAGGATGGGTTCGAGGAGGTGGTGGTGGTGGCGTGGTTGCAGGCGGAATTGGAGAAGTAGGGGAGAGAGAGAGAGAGAGAACTTTGATGAGAAAAAGGAGATTAATATTATTTCTGCCTCCTTTTCTTGGTACCAGACTCCACATATAAATAGAGTTTGAACATGAAAGCTGACCCCCCGTTTGGGCCTTAAACAACGGGACAAATAAAGATACAAATCTAACCATATTTAATTAGGCTAGAATAAGCATAATAATTAAAAAGATTTAAAAACTATAGCCATATATAGAGAGGCTAGAATAGGCAAGATATCTTTATGGAGTTGCTCGCGGTCTCGAGGCGGAATTGCGGCGTTGGTAGACCCGCCCCCAAAGAAGATCTTCCGGGATCTCGTCGCTGTCGTCGGGCGGTATCGGGCTGCTGTCGCCGGGCGGTATCGGGCTGCTGTCGCCGGGCGGTATCGGGCTGCTGTCGCCGTGCGGTATTGGTACCGTAACATCTCCTTCCTCGTCGGAAGACAGCTTGTCCTCAAGCTGTGTTGGAAGGTCCGCGATTGGTGTTGCGGGAGGTTCGCCGATGAAACGTTTGAGTTGGGATACGTGAAACACGTCATGGATGCGTGCCCCGGTGGGTAGGTGGAGACGATAAGCAACTTCGCCAATCCTTTTGGTGATTTGGAGCGGGCCGTAGAATCGTGGTCCCAATTTGTTGTCGGTGATGGCGTGCTGGAGCGTAGTCTGGCGATATGGTCGGCGCTTGAGCCACACCCATTCGCCGACTGCATATGATACATCGCGATGTCCGCGATTGTATGTTGTCTCCATGCGGTTTTGAGCTTGCAGAAGGTGTTTGCGGGCGGTGGCGAGCATATGATCCCGGTCACGTAGTTGTTGGTCCACGGATGTTATGGTGGCTTGGCCCTGTTGGTAAGAGATGAGCTTGGGTGGGTTGCGCCCATAGATTAGCCGAAATGGTGTTGTTTTGAGGGCCGAGTGATAGGACGTGTTGTAGCAGTATTCAATCCACGGGAGCCACGTTACCCATGTTTTTGGGTGTGCGCCTGCTAAACAGCGGAGGTACATTTCCACGGTTCGGTTGACCACTTCTGTTTGGCCGTCAGATTGCGGGTGGTATGCGGAGGAGAATTGTAGTGTTGTGCCGCTGAGGGTGAAGAGTTCCTTCCAAAATCGACTGGTGAAGGTTTTGTCGCGGTCGGAGACAATGCTTTCCGGTAAGCCATGTAGTCGGAAGATTTCGGTGAAGAATATTTGAGCCACCCGTTCGGCTATAAGTGGACGGACAAGTGGTAGGAAATGAGCCCCCTTTGAAAATCTGTCCACTATTACCATCAAGATTGTTTTGCCCTTGCTGCGTGGAAGTCCTTCGATGAAATCCATGGAAATATCGGCCCAAATTTGGGTTGGTACGGGTAACGGTTGAAGAAGTCCCGCTGGTAGTAAGTTCACCGCCTTATGTTGTTGGCAAATGGTACATTGTGCGATAAATTGTTGGACATAGCGGCGAAGTCCCTTCCAATAGAAGGTGGCTCTAATGCGGTGGAGGGTTTTGTGGACCCCTTCATGAGCTTGATCGTGCGCCTCTCGCACTATGGTTGGGATGTGCGGGGATGTCGGGCTCAAGTAAATTCGGTTTTTGTAGAGAATGAGGCCGTCGTGCTCCTTCCAGGTTGGCGGTAGCAGGCCCTCCTGCGCCCGGAGCATGAGCTCGGTGAGGTGTGGTGAATTGGCGTTGTCGGCCCGGATGTTATCCATCAAGGGAACGGTCGGCCGTGAGATGGCACAAATAGTGATGGCGTCCTCTGGATGTCGGCGTGAGAGGGCGTCCGCGGCTTTGTTGAGAGCTCCCGCCTTGTATTCGACCGTAAAATCAAAACCCAGTAGTTTGCTCACCCACCGTTGTTGTGGTATAGTGGTTAATCTTTGCTCCAAAAGATATTTCAAACTATAGTGATCTGTGCGGACTATGAAGGAACGCCCCCATAGGTAGGGCCGCCAATGTTGTACGGCCTTCGCTAGGCCGATGAGTTCCAATTCATATGCTGGCAACTTACGGTGGTGTAGCGCGGTGCGACGGCTGTAATAGGCGATGGGGTGCCCTTGTTACTGTAGGACGGCACCGCATCCCAGGGCGGATGCATCACACTCGATGATAAAAATTGTGTTGAAGTCCGGAAGTTGTAGAACGGGGGCCGAGACCAGGGCGGTTTGGAGAGCTTCGAACGCCCTTTGCTCGGTGTCTTCCCAATGAAAGTTCTTGTGGCGAAGGCGCGCCAGGAGGGGTTCGGCTATGTGGCTATAACCGCGGATGAAGTACCTGTAGTACCCCGTCAGGCCGAGGAAAGCTCGGACGTGTTGCGAGCGGGGAGTCGGCCAAGCGGCGATTCCCTGTAGTTTCTCCGGGTTGGCGGATACGCCGTGTTCATGTATTACGTGGCCGAGATAGGCGACGCTAGGTTGCCTGAAGGAACACTTCGATTCTTTGAGGACGAGGCGGTGAAGGCGGAGTATGTTGAAGACCTCACGTACGTGAATGAAATGTTCCTCCCAAGACTTGCTATAGATCAAAATATCGTCAAAGAAAACGAGTACAAATTTTCGGAGGACGGATTGAAATACCTCGTTCATGAGTGATTGAAATGTGGATGGCGCGTTAGTCAGGCCGAAAGGCATGACCAGAAACTCAAAATGCCCGTGGTGTGTCCGAAAGGCGGTTTTCTCTACGTCCTCGATTGCCATGCGCACCTGATGATATCTAGAGTATAAGTCGAGCTTGGAGAAATGACGTGCACCATGTAACTCGTCGAGAAGCTCCTCGACCACCGGAATCGGGAATTTGTCCTTGACTGTGTTGGCGTTGAGTTCACGATAGTCGACGCAGAAACGCCAGGTATTGTCTTTCTTGCGTACCAGAAGAGCTGGGGAGGAGAAGGGGGAGACACTCCGTCGTATCAGGCCTTGTTGGAGCATGGCAGAGCACTGTCGCTCTATTTCATCTTTTTGGAGGAACGGGTAACGGTAGGGGCGGACCACGACCGGCGGTGCTCCTGGGAGAAGACAAATGCGATGATCTTGGAGGCGGTGGGGTGGTAGTTGCTCCGGAATGGTGAAGGTGTCGGCGAACTCCTTGAGTAATCGTTGGAGCTCGGCTGGGTGGTTATCGGAATGGGTGTCGCCCGGTGGTTCCGATCCCTGGATGAGGAAAGCCCGCGGCGGTGTTGTTGGGGGAAGACATTGCCATTCAACCTTCGTTGCTCCGTTACACCACTGCATGGTCAGGTTGTTGAAATCCCATGTGATGGGTCCCAAGGTACGCAGCCATCGTACCCCTAAGACAATATCGAAGCCATCAAGGTCGACCACCAAGAGATCTATTTCAAACTTGCGATCGTGTATTGTTAGCGGTACCCGTCTGCAAAGGCCGGGGCACGCCATGCTATGACCATTGGCCACCGAAACCTGGAGCGAGTTGCGAGTTGTGATTGGAAGATGTAAGGTGCTTGCTGTCTTGTGGCGGATGAAGTTGTGTGTGCTACCGGAGTCCAACAAAGCCGCCAAGGTGGTGTTTGCCACGTGGACTGGAAGTTGTAGCATGTGGCCCCCATGTGGGCCGGCAATTGCATGAACGGAGATTTCCGGTGTCTCTGAGTCGGGATCCTCGGTGTCGTCATCGGAGGGGTCATCCACCTCAATCCAGAAGAGACGTTTGCAGCGGTGGCCGGGCCCAAACTGCTCTTCGCAGTTAAAACAAAGTCCTTTTGCGCGCCGTTCGATCATCTCGGCGTTGGAAAGGCGACGCCGGAAGGGTTGTTTGGATGGTTCATTTGGTTTTGCCGGCGGAGTTGGTGGAGGATGCTGACTACCCCCGCGGAAGGGGTGTGCATAATCCCGGCGTGCGTGATGTTGGCGGTCCAAAAGTATGCGGCGCTCGCAAGTCCTCGCGATGCTCATGGCGGTCGTGAGGTCTCGGGGATCTTGGAACTCGACGTCCAGACGGAGACGTTCGTGGAGGCCTGCTGTAAATATCGATACCTGCTGGTCCAGGCGGCACGTTGCTGCTCTTGCGAGCAGAAGTTGAAAGCGGTCGATGTAGTCTTCTAGTGCGGCCGTTTGTCGGAGAGCGATTAAATCGCCTAGGGGGTTTCCGCGGATCGCGGGACCAAAGCGGAGTATACAGGCGGTTTTGAACTCATCCCATTGGAGATTTTTGCGTTCGCCTTGTATTTGTGCGAACCATATTCGTGCGGCGCCATTGAGATGGTAGGAAGCAAGGCCCAACCTGTCTTCCCCGGTTGTGCGTTGGTTGGAGAAGAATAACTCGCACTTAGTAAGCCAAGCAAGGGGATCTTCGCGTCCGTCGAAGCTCGGAAAATCGAGTTTGACATAGCGAGGAAAGGTGTTTCCTTTGTGGCGTTGGCCGGTGTAGCCTTCACCGGTAGAGTTCTCCGGTGCCGAGTTTTGGCTTGGGCGGGGTTCGGAGGGAGATCTCTCCGCGAGTAGGTGTGTCGTACGGTTGTCGACCTCACCAAGACGAGAATCCATCTTATCGAGCCGATCCAAGATTTGTTGTAGGAGTTCGCGTTCGGCCATGGGTTGGACCGTGGGGAGTGGTAAGATTGGGACGCTGTCCGGTGCGGCTAGGCGAGGTGGGGCGGTCGGCCCTGGGAGCGCTGGCTCTGATACCAGTTTGTTGCGTGCCGCGGCTTGTCGACGAGTGAACGGGCGGTTGGAGGTTGAACCCTCCAGGATGGGTTCGAGGAGGTGGTGGTGGTGGCGTGGTTGCAGGCGGAATTGGAGAAGTAGGGGGAGAGAGAGAGAACTTTGATGAGAAAAAGGAGATTAATATTATTTCTGCCTCCTTTTCTTGGTACCAGACTCCACATATAAATAGAGTTTTAACATGAAAGCTGACCCCCCGTTTGGGCCTTAAACAACGGGACAAATAAAGATACAAATCTAACCATATTTAATTAGGCTAGAATAGGCATAATAATTAAAAGGATTTAAAAACTATAGCCATATATAGAGATGCTAGAATAGGCAAGATATCTTTATGGAGTTGCTCGCGGTCCCGAGGCGGAATTGCGGCGCTGGTAGACCCGCCCCCAAAGAAGATCTTCAGGGATCTCGTCGCTGTCGTCGGGCGGTATCGGGCTGCTGTCGCCGGGCGGTATCGGGCTGCTGTCGCCGGGCGGTATCGGGCTGCTGTCGCCGGGCGGTATCGGGCTGCTGTCGCCGGGCGGTATTGGTACCGTAACAGCGGCTCCCATTCGCAACTGTCGTGCTTGTGAACGGTCGTCGGGCAGGTCTCCGCGTTCAATGTAGGCTTGGAGGGGTGTCATCCAGGATGATCCTTCTTCCCTAATTTCGGCGATCTCCCATGCCCCGTGAATGTTGGGGGTCATGATGTCTTCGACCCGGCGCCTCCGAGATTGGTAGTTAGAAGGGGAGGTCGCGAGTTTGGAGAGTGCGTCGGCTCTGGAATTCTGCTCCCTGGGGATGTGCAAAATTTGGTACGATGATATTTTTTGTAGAAGATATCTCACGAATATGAGATATTGTGTCATTTGGTCGTTCTTTGCCTCGTAGTTCCCCTCGACTTGCGAGATCACCAACTGCGAATCGATGTGGATTGTCAGGTTCTCTGCCTTGCAGTCGACGACGAGTCGTAGTTCGGCAATTAAAACCTCATATTCAGCGATGTTGTTGGTTGCCGGGAATTTCAACCTGAGGCCATACTCTAGAGTGATGCGCTCCAGACTAATTAGGAGCAGACCTGCTCTCGCTCCTTCGGCCGTAGAAGCCCCGTCGACGTAGAGAGTCCAACGAGCGGTGGAGACATCTTTAACGGGAGTGGACTCCGGAGGAAGAGTATTTTCTACGATGAAGTCGACGAGTACTTGAGATTTGATATCTGGCCGTGGTAAGAAGTGGACGTCGAACTCGCCCAACTCGACTGCCCACTTTACTAATCTCCCGGATACTTCCGGCTTTTGGAGGATAGCTCACAACGGTAACTGAGTCAACACCTTTATCGTATGAGCCTGAAAGTAGGGCCAAAACTTTCTTGCAGAATAGACGAGGGCGAAGACCGTTTATCGGCCATCGGGTATCTGGATTCGGTGTCGGTGAGAACCTTGCTGAGATAATAAACAAGTTGTTGGACTCCTTCGTCTTTTACCAGCACCGAGCTGACTGCCGTGGGGGATATCGCTAAGTAGTGGAACAAGACTTCACCAGGAATAGGTTTTGATAAAAGCGGGGGCGAGGCCAGGTACTGTTTGAGGTGCTCGAAAGACGTCAGTCATTCGTCCGTCCACTGGAACCCAGAGTGCGCGCCCCTCGGAGGATTTTGAAGACGATGTACATTTGCAAAAGTTTCTCCACCGCAAGTTTCGTCTCTTCCGCGATCCTTCGATTTAAGCGTTGTACTTCCTTGATGGAATGGGGTGACGACCATTCTTGTCATGGCGTCGCCTAGGCGTCCAGGCGCCCAAGTGAAAACAAGGCGACAACCGCCTTATTTTTTAAAAAAAAATCCTATATTAGACAGCGGTTATATATACAACCGCTGTCTAATGTAGGCTAAACCGTACATTAGACAGCGGTTGTATATATAACCGCTGTCGAAGATAGAATAGACAGCGGTTATATATACAACCGCTGTCGAATGTACGGTTTAGCCTACATTAGACAGCGGTTGTATATATAACCGCTGTCGAATGGAGGTACGACAGCGGTTTTTAACATTAACCGCTGTCTATTCTATCTATATATACCCGAAACCCGGAAATTAGATTTGTATATATAAAATGTCTTGAATTTTATATCTGCATCACTATAGACAACGGTTCTTCATTTAACCACTGTCTATAGTTTAATAACTATCACTATAGACAGCGGTTAAATGAAGAACCGCTGTCTTTTTGTGTTATTATTTAAAAAAAAAATTATTGTCGCCTTGCGACTTCTCGCCTTATTGTCGCCTAGGCGTCCGCCTTGTCGCCTTGGCGTCCAGGCGCCCGGGGCTCGCCTTGGTTCGCCTTGCCGCCATGACAAGAATGGTGATGACATGTCTCCCAACTCCTTGATTTTTTCTGGGTTTGCCTCGATCCCTCGATAGGTTACCATGAAGCCCAGGAACTTTCCTGCCGTCACACCAAATGCACATTTGCTGGGGTTGAGCCGCATTTGAAAACGACGAAGGAGCTGGAAGCACCCTTCCAGATCTTCTAAGTGGTCACGGCGGTGGACGCTCTTTATTAGCATGTCGTCCACATAAACCTCCATTGTGCTTCTGGTGAGGTCTTTGAACATCTTTTTCATTAGCCTCTGGTAGGTTTCCCCGACGTTCTTGAGTCCGAAAGGCATTACTCTGTAGCAGTAGACTCCTTTATCTGTTCGGAATGCGGTGTGCTCCTCGTCCTCCGGGTTCATCCTGATTTGGTTGTAGCCTGAGTATGCATCCATGAAGCTGAGGAGCTCATGCCCGGCTGTCGCGTCGACCAGTTGATCGATTCTTGGAAGGGGGAAACTATCTTTTGGGCACGCTTGGTTCAGATTGTTGTAGTCAACGCACATCCTCCACTTCCCTGAGACATTCTTTACCATGACCACATTGGCTAGCCATGTGGGGTACTTTGCTTCACGAATGAACCGCGCTTCTAGGAGCTTCTTCACCTCTTCTTCGATCGCCTTGAACCGCTCCGGGGCGAAGTTCCGCTTCTTTTGGATCACCGGCCTGCAAGCAGGGTTAATATTTAAAGAGTGAAAGATGACATGAGGATCTACCCCAGGCATATCTTCCGGACTCCATGCGAAGATATCTTCGTTAGCGCGGAGGAAGAAGACGTATTCTTCCCACTCTTCCTCGGATAGAAGGGACCCGACCTGAACTGTCATGGTCGGGTCACGCGGGGAGAGTGGTACTTCTATGAGTCCTTCGACGGGCGATCCGCGTTGTAGAGTGGTTTCATCCCGTAGGTCGAAGTTGTCAATATTGAGAACGGTCGCTTCCATCGTCCGAGCCTGCTTTAGGAAACACGTTCGTGCTGCTTCTTGGTTTCCTCTTACGCCCCCTATTCCTGCGGCGGCCGGGAACTTCAGGACTAGGCGCGGGATAGAGGGAATCGCTCCAAAGATGGATTGGAACGGTCTTCCAAAAATGGCATTGTAGGCGGAGGTAGACTCCACCACCACGAACTGGATGATGTGCGTTGATTGCCTTGAAATTCGCCCAATGTGACTGGAAGTGTGATCGGGCCTTGAACCGGAACATACCGGTTGTCGAAACCGTAGACGGCCCGGCTGCGGGGCTGAGCTGATCCTTCGCGAGTTTCATGTTTTGCAAAGTGGACAAGAATAGGACATCGACCGAGCTTCCGTTGTCGACTAATATCCTTTTAACATTGAAGCAAGGGTCCCCAATTCCTGCGCTGATTACGAGCGGGTCTTGATGCGGTAGTCGTAATTCTTATAGATCCTCTTCCCCGAAAGTGATTGTGATATCTTGTTTGAGCTTCTTGTCCTCGTGGTCTCTGGGGGGTTTGAAAATTGAGAGAATTTGAGCGGCTAGAGCGGGAGGTCCAACGATAGTCTCGATCCTCCTACCATCGCCCTACCCCCTGCAGCGGCGCCTCGGGGAGCGGGGGGGGGGGGGGGGGGGGGGGGGGGGGGGGGGCTGTTCCCTTGCCTCCCTAGATGGCTGAGGGCCTAAGGCTGGTTGGGAATCTGGCCCTGCAGAAACCTTCCCAGAAGTCCCTGACGGACGAGACGCTCGATATCATCCTTAAGCCTGGAACATTCTTCAGTGGTGTGCCTGGTTCCTCAGTGGAACTCGCAGTACTTCGATTGGTCGCTTCTTGGATTCGGGAGAGGCACCCTTGCCCTATGAAATTCTGGGTTATCTTGGATGGTGTAGAGCACGTTGGTTCTGCTGGTGTTCAATGGGGTGTACACTCTGTGCGATCGCGGATCCGGATCTCTCCGGGGATTGCGACGGCGCTCGTCGAAGCGGCGTTCTTCGCCACGCCGATTCTCCCGCCTTCCGGAGGCTTGCTTTAGCCCTCTTTTCCTTTTCTGGTTGCCTTCAAACGGTTGCCAGTGCGTTTCGATAGCCTTATCTGCAGCTATCTGAGCTTCTACCCGATGAACAAGATCGGGATAACTTGGTACTGTTTCCCTCATTAAGGCTAAGTAAAAACCACTTGGACGGAGCCCCCCAAGGAAGACGCCCCGCAGGAGTTCGGGATCAACTCCCGGGATTTGTCTGGCCTCTGTGGTGAAGCGGCGAAAGAAATCCCTGAGTGTTTCTCCATCGTTCTGGCGGATTCCTGAAAGATGAGAGAGGTCTCGGACAATTTTGCGATTGACGATGAACTGGTCTGTGAACTGTCGCGCCATCTCTGCGATGCTGTTTATGACTCCTTCTTGCAGAGAGTGAAACCAAGTGCGCGCTTGTCCTTTCAAGGTTGCTGGAAACACCTGGCAGAGCAGTTGATCTGGAGCGTTATAGATTCTCACGATAGTAGTGAAATGGTTGACATGTGTTTACCTGGAAAACCGCTTCTCGGGTTGGATCATTCTCGAACCGGGCGAACTGCTGGGTCAGGCCGCTGGGTTCCAGGATCAGTGGCTCTCAGTTCAGGGTAAACCAGGCCAGGTGATCTGATGTCATTTTCGGACCGCCCCCAAGAGTGAAGGTCGTCAAGGGCCAAGGCAAGAAGGCTATCCGCGGTTTCGGGTAGGAGACCGCGCGGGTTGTGTCATAGAGACTCAAGGTTCAATCCCGGAGAACAAGCCGCGGTTTCAGATCAGAGACTATCCGGGTTGCCTCGTGAAGATCGGCCAAGCCATGTCCAGAAGGCAGACCGTGGTCTCAGGCCAGAGGCCGCTCGGTCTGCATCCTTGACTTGGTCCCGGTGTCTTCAGCCTCAGGTCAGACAGGTCGGAAGAGCAAGCCGCCAAGCCGCGCGACTTCTTTCTTTTTTCTTCTTTATGCATCCCGTCACCACCTGCCCGTTTCTCTTGTACCCGGGCAGGAGGTAATTATATCCCTGCCCATTCGGGCAGTCCCCCAAGCCTATAAATAGGGGGCGGCACTGTTCACAAGGGAGGCACGCTCGAATCCAGGAGCTCGCTTGTTTGAGCTGCGGTCTCGAGTTTCCCGTCTTGCGGACTGTCTGACTGGCCGGCTTCTCTTTTCCTACATTTATAACCGCTGTAACCGCTTCATTTTAATCAAAGGAAAGCCCGTCGCAGGAGTGGCATTTGCCGCGGCGGGCGAAGTCCGGCCTCGACCGCTGCTAGCGGTCCGAATTCTCTAACCGAATAGTAACTGATAATCCGCAACCCTCGATTTCCTTTGGAGACGCACTTTTGAATCGAACAGAAACACGCGACCTTCAGATCGCGGACGGTCAGTGAAATCTTTGGTTCAGAATGTCAGACCGCCAGTTCCCTCCAAGAGACCGATCCGACCATAGCGATGACTCTTTGTGGGAAGCTCTGGAGCGAACAAAGAGAGAAGCCGACCAGGCCCAGAAAGCAACTGATCAACGTCTGGACGCGATCAGTCAGGCTCTAACTCTGTTAACCGAGCGGTTAGCCCCCCAGCAGGCCGCGGCTAACCAGGCAGTAACTCCTGTCCTACCTCCTCCACCTCCATACCCATTTCAGCAAATCGCCCATTCCCGACCACCACAAGAAGGTTCTGCGGCTCGGCAGAATTTTTACCAAGAGGCCGCGCACGGTATGCCGGCTCGGGTCCTCGACTTCCAAGGGGCGGCTTCTCAGGCCGCTCACTTTTCCTATCCACCTGAGGTCGCCGCCTACCAATCCTACCCGGCTGGAGCCCCTGCCCGCTCCTATCAGGCGGCCTGTCCGCAAATGACCGCAACAGAGATCCCCTACCACCCTGCTTTCCCTCTGTACGAGGATACCGAGGAAAGTTCTCCCTTCACGGACGAAATCTGAGGAGAGCCGGCCCCAAATAACTTTCGAGAACCACGCCTGTCAACATATAGTGGGGAGTCCGATCCGGCAATTCATCTCCAAGCATTTGAATCGGCTGTTGCTCTGAGGACCATCACCGATGCAACTAAGTGTAAGCTCCTGGTAACGTCCTTTGATGGACAGGCCAGAGAATGGTTTTATGGACTGCATCCTCGATCCATTAGATGTTTTGCGGAATTGCGTAGAGAATTCCTGCTTCGATTCTCTACCTCTAAAAAGAGGAAGAACGGTCCGGCAACCCTATTTGAGATACGGCAGCAAGAAAACGAAACGTGGGCCCGTTTCGTCGACCCTTTCCAAAGGGAGATAATGGAGGTGCAAAACGTCGATCCGGAATTGTACAGGGTCGCTTTGATGCATGGCCTTAGGGAGGGGCCGTTGAAATTTGAAGCCCAAATCAGGGAACCAAAGACATATCAAGAGATGATTAGTCTGGCTAATAAGTTTATCAGGGGGAAAAAGACTAATCCTGGTTATGTTGCCAAGTTGCTCAGCGACAATGATCAGTTTAGTTCCGCATCAACCCATCAGCAACGCTACAATCATTCATCTCGGCCTGACTTCGAACCTCGTGCTCAGAGGGGAAGAAATCTCAAGCCTAAGCAACCATTTCTTGGCCATCAACAGTTTCAGGATCAGAAACCGCCGTTGGCCATCGCACCCACTCAACCCATGGGGGTTCCGCAAATAATGCCCGTGTATCTGCCGCAGTACATCGCACAACCATCCCCAACTATCCCGTCCATCCGATATGATGAATCACAGGAGTCATTCACCCCTCTTAACGTCACCATGAACGAGGTCGTTCAAATTCTCCAAAAGAGGCCTGACTTCAAGAGGCCCCCTCCTTTGAAATCGGAAGTTCGCAATCGGAACCCAAACCTCTATTGTGAATATCACAAAGAGGAGGGGCATCAGACTGAGGATTGCCGGGCCCTCCGGTGGTTGATAGAAAAACTCCTGAAAGAGGGGAAGCTCCGAGGGTTGATTCGGCAAGAAACCCCGGTTGAACCACGAACCGAGAAGAAGAAGGAAGCGGTCGAAGTGACCTGGGAGTGTGCTGATGTAGAAGAGGCAGGTTGTTATGGGGATATACATCCTGCAACCGAATGTATAGAAGTGAATGATGTTGGCCCCCTTGGCAACGTCTATTGCATCCATGGTGGAGCAGGGGTAGAATCCTCTCGGAAATCTAGCATCGGGAGAGTTACAAAGCAGGAAGTGGCAGTCTCCTCCACTTCTGCTCCAGAAAGGGCAGTCGTTACTTTCGGCCAAGAAGATCTTCCCCCAAATGCAAATCCTTTCGATGATGCAGTAGTGATAAAGGCGGTTATTGAGAACTACACCGTGCATAAGATTCTGGTTGATACCGGCAGCTCGGTTAATCTCATTTTCCGCCAAACATTTGAAGCCCTTAAGACTGGAAAGTCTTTGCTCTCCACGGAAGGGCCCCTCTACGGCTTCTCGGGAGAAAAGAAAGAAGTGGAAGGGTGCGTGAAGCTTTTGGTGTCGCTGGGAGGCATAACGAAGCTGATAAACTTTGTAGTAGTGGAAGCCCCGAGCAGCTACTGTGCAATCTTCGGAAGACCAATCCTGAATGCTTACAAAGCAATAGTATCCACTTTTCATTTGGTCTTGAAATTCGCTGCCGAGGGGCGTCAATATCGGGTCCGAAGTGATCCAAAGGTTGCTCGTGAATGTTATGTGAAAACAGTTAATGTGATCACCGAGGCACCACTTCACAAGGTTCAGGATGACATCCATGAGGTATCCAAACTCCCTGAGGAGGCCGAGGAAAACGCAGAGCGGAGAGGGACGTACCTGGAACCTGCCCAGGAGACCCAAGAAATCTCCATTGCTGAAGAGGAAGGGAAGAAGCTGATCATCAGCGCCGAGCTATCAGAAGAAGAGAAGGTTCAGTTAATCTCCTGCCTGTTGGAGAATCTAGACATCTTCGCCTGGTCGGCGGAAGATATGCCTGGAGTAGATCCAGATATTGCGTGCCATCACCTCAACATCTCCCCTGAATTCAAGCCGATCCAACAAAAGAAGAGGGATGTAGCAACCAAGCTGGCGGTACCCATCAAAGAGGAAGTTGCAAAGCTTCTTAAAGCCAATTTCATTTCTGAAATCCAATACCCCACTTGGATGTCGAATGTAGTAATGGTGAAAAAATCTGGGGGAAAATGGCGTATGTGTGTAGATTTTACAAAACTCAATAAAGCATGCCCCAAAGATTGTTATCCCTTGCCTCGGATAGATGTTTTAGTAGATTCCGCGGTGGGATATAATTTCATGAGCTTTCTAGATGCATTTTCCGGTTACCACCAGATTAAGATGCATAAACCCGATATCCCGCATACGTCCTTCATTACCAACGACGGATGTTATTGTTATCTTGTCATGCCTTTCAGACTCAAAAACGCGGGTGCGACATATCAGAGAATGATGGACACGCTTTTCAAAAAACAGAAAGGAAGAAATCTTGAAGTATACGTCGATGATCTTCTTCTAAAAAGTAAAACTTTTTCAATCCACCTGAAAGACCTCGTAGAGACGTTCGCTACTCTGCGGAGGTTCAAATTAAAACTAAATCCATTGAAATGCGTGTTTGGGGCAAACAAAGGGAAATTTCTCGGACATCTCACCCCTGATGGCCTCGCACCAAATCCGGATAAGGTAAAAGCCATCCTAGATATGACCCCTCCTCGTAATCAGAAAGAGGTGCAACAACTTGGGGGGAGGCTGGCAGGATTGAGCCGATTCATTTCCAAGTCAGGGGATAAAAGCGCTCCATTCTTCAAGACGCTTAGGGGAGGATCTAAGTTTGAATGGAATGAAGAGTGCGATAATGCTTTCGAACAGTTGAAAAAGCAGTTAACTTCAACCCCTCTTCTTCAAAGCCCTCGCGAAGGGGAAACATTATTCTTGTACTTGAGGGTGGGCCCAGATGCAATAAGCTCTGTCCTGGTTCGGGAAGAGAAAAAGAAGCAATTCCCGATATATTATGTCAGCCACATCCTCAAAGATGCGGAGACTAGATATTCAATCCTGGAGAAATTAGCCTTGGCTTTGGTCATGTCATCACGAAGGCTCCGCCCCTATTTTCAGGCTCATCCTATCGCAGTTTGGGGGATGGATCTAGTCGGACCCTTTCCAATGGCTGGCGGCCAGCGCCGCTTTATCATAGTAATGATCGACTACTTCAGTAAGTGGATTGAGGCAAAAGCATTGGCAAAAACTACTACTCAAATTATCAAAAATTTCATCTGGGGAGAAATAGTCTGCCGACACGGAATCCCGCTGGCAATTGTCACTGATAATGGGCCACAGTTCAATAATCCCGAGATGATAAAATTTTGCGATCAGGTTGGAATTGACCTTCGGTTTTCCTCAGTACATCATCCAAGGACCAACAGACAGGTAGAAGCAGCAAACAGGCGAATTCAGCAACTCCTGATGAAAAGAGTTTTGAATCAAAAAGGAAATTGGGCAGACCAACTTCCCTCCATCCTTTGGACTCTTCGCACTACCCCATCTTCAGCTACAGGGGAGACACCATTCAAATTATCTCATGGCTCGGAGGCTGTTGTTCCTGTAGAGTTTGAGGTGGTCACCCCAAGAGTTGTGTATGCCAAAGAGGGAGGAGAAGCATGGGTAGAATACAACGATGAGGCCATCAGGTATAGTCTGGATCTGATCGAAGAACTTCAGGACGAGGCGACAATCAGGCAGGAAGAAGTTAAGAGGAGGATGGCAAAATATTTTGACAAAAATATCAGGGTAAAGCAGTTTGCAGTTGAGGATTTGGTGTTGAAAAAGGTAGATGCTGCGGCCAGATCTGGTAATGTTGGAAAGCTGAATCCCAACTGGGCAGGGCCTTTTATTGTCAAAGAAGTATTAAAGAATGGGGCCTACCGTCTCCAAATCAGCGAAGGAGAAGACATCGCACGCACCTGGAGCGGTGACGATCTTAAACGATTTTATCCTTGAACTATCTCTTTCATTCTTTACGTTTCTTTTGGTATTAAATGAAAAGCCTTATACTGACACTTATCCTTGTCTGATGGTTCTCTACATTATAAATACATATATACATATCTCACTCCCTGAACCTCTGAGATATCGCCAAATTCTGCTCGAACCCCCTCGGATTGTAGTCATAACGTAAAACCCACCAAGACCATGTGATGCGGGGAGTTTTCGCACACATGTAGTGGTAGCTTGCCAATTCCGCTGCGGTGGTCTTCAGAACTTTGGATCCCGGCCGATATCTGACACACCCCTGCATCAAGGGAGGTCTAGGTGATTGTCAGCTCTATCATGCCCCGAAAGGGATATAGTTACAGCTTTGATGATCTTTCTGAGGAAAGCAATGTTCGCCGCCGAGGCCCACCTGCCCAACTGATCATCATAGCCTGTGACCATCGAATACTCTTAGGTACTCTTGAAACGGTGCCTAGTTGGGCCCACAACTGAGTTGATCTCTCTGAGGAAAGCAATGTTCGCCGCCGAGGCCCACCTGCCCAATTGATCAACTCGGCTTGTAACCCTAGGCAAGAGAGCAGATGAGTCGCTTACAGCTCTTATGACCACTTGAGGAAAACAATGTTCGCCGCCGAGGCCCACCTGCCCACTTGGTCATCTGAGTCTGTACATGTTTTTTCTTTTTCTTTTTTCTACAGCTCTTATGACCACTTGAGGAAAGCAATGTTCGCCGCCGAGGCCCACCTGCCCACTTGGTCATCTGAGCCTGTAGATTATCCTTTTTCCCTACAGGAAGGTATTCACCTCTTGTGGTTTTTTGTATAAAATCATTCGGGGAAGATATTATTAAAACAGGTGCAGGTGTTCGTCTACCCTAATAAAGGGTTGTGATATTAAGATCGGGCGGTCTGAACTTTCAAACCGAACGGTCTGATTGTGTATAAGTTAGGGTATTTCTGGACAATTACATGGTTGCCCGGGTTGTATTCTAACCGGGCGGCCCTGTCAATCTTTTATAGGTTGGGTATTTCTGGACAATTACATGGTTGCCCGCGTTGTATTCTAACCGGGCGGCCCTGTCAATCTTTTATAGGATGGGTATTTCTGGACAATTACATGGTTGCCCGGGTTATATTCTAACCGGGCGGGTTTTTATCCATCCATTATAAGTTGGATATTTATGGAGCTAATTATATGACTGCCCGGATTGTGTTCTGACCGGGTGGGTTTATCTATCTCTCCATTCTGTTGAATTGGATATTTCTGGATCTGAATATATTGCTCAGGTTGTATTCTAACCGGGCGGGCATTACCTATCTTTTACAATTAATTAAGTTGGATATCTCTAGATCTAAATATATGATCGCTCGGATTATGCTCTAATCGATCGAGTTGAGCTATTTCTTAGCAAAAGTTATCTCTAGATGCAGTGGATTACTCGCCAGGGATAGAATTCAAACCGCGCAAAGTTATTATTCGTTATTTATATCGGCAAGGATAAAATATCTCTGAATGATAAGAAGCCGCCTGGTCTGAATTACAGTCGCATGAGTCTATCTGTTATGGTTCATACTATCAGAAATCAGACATCCTGAGACCTAAATGAGTAATTGCACGGTTTGAATATAGATCGTCCAAGATCATCAAATCATCACTTATGCTCAGATCAGGATAACCGCACGGCTAGATCATAAAAAGCAAAAGGTAAAAAGAAAGAAAAGAGACAAGACATCAGCCACAAGTAAGTAACACTAGAAGGTCAATCAAACAGGTAAAATTTCTATTCATTCTTCAAAATGTTTTAACAAAAATTTAACCGCCCGGCTAACAAAAAAAGACCGGCGATTATACAAAAATAAAATTAAAAACAAAGGCATTATTCTGCCGACTTCTTCTTCTTCTTCTTGACAGGAGAACTCGAGTCCACACCATCAACGTCAACGTCGGGCGAATAACCTTCACTTGACGTGGAAGAAGAATCCGATGAATCGCTACCACTAGACCGCCCAGTCTTACTAGCGGAGCCAGTCGTTCCAGAGGACAAGCTGTCCTCCTCATCATCATCATCATCGCCGGCATCATCATCCGCGTCGACCTCCTCAACGGCTCCACCACTTCCATCACCTCCTTGATGGAGTACAATCTCCCTGCCCGCATCGGCTTCAGCCTCCTCGCCCACCTTGGCTTTTCCCTTCTGCCTTCGGCTGATCTCATCAAGTTGAACCTTCAAAGCAGGGAAGAGGTCGGAGAAGGTAGTACCCCCGAATCCTTCGCACAGACCGCCCCGGTCTTCCATAAGACCCAAAGCTTTGTTGATCCCTTGGGCCACATGAGGCAACACCTCGTCTTGGAAGGCCGGGTTGGTCATCTCATATTGTTTCTGCAAAAAAGAAAAAATAAATTAGGTCGCTCGGTCTGAACAAAAGAAGCCGCGAAATCATTTGTCAAACTCACCGCCACGACTTCTTGAAGCCGCACATTCTCTTCTTGAAGCCGCACATTCTCCGTGACCTGCTCCTCGTACTTCTTCTCCAGAAATTTCTGGACAGAAACCAGCCGCCTGAACGACAAGGCCATGAAGTGATTGGCCGCGAACCCCCATGCGCCGGCTTGCGCCGCTAGCCGGGGAAGCTCTTCTTCCGGAATTTTCTTCAGCTTCTTCAAAGTCTTTCGACCATACATAGCGGCCCCGGCGGCTAGCGCATGGCGGTTAATCTTGTCACTTCCCCATGGAGGAAGTGCAGTGGATACCCGGATGCGGCTCCCATCCCTATGCCAGAGGACAGTCGGGTTGCCCTGCAGGTCGGGCGGGTTTCCGCAGGAACGAAGAAGCTCGTATTCATCAGGAGACGCCGGGCCCTCTTCCTCTGATGATGGCGACCTGTTTCGCCGCTGCCTTTTCTCCCTCTGGGTCAAAACCGGGCCGACCGGAGTGACCGGCTTGTTCGCGGGGACGATGTGGGCAGCTGCAAGGTAAAATCAGAAGTTTAAACAAAGCAGTCCGCGCGGTCATATGCAAGCGGTCTAGAAGAACTTACTGTGCTCGGGGAGGACATCCTCTAGCTCTGAGAACAGCGGGATGTAATGATTGATGTCCAACCGCTCGTTCTCAAGAAACGTGAAGGTGTCCATCTCGATCTTTCCAACCTGGGGGATCTGGAAGGCCTCTTCCCCCCGAACTTGCGGGTTGGTTTGCAACAGCCCGAAGTTGCCTTCGAGCATTACGAACCGCTCCGACCAGTCCGAGACCTTGTTCGCCAAGTTGACGATCTTCAATCCGTGGCAGCCAAAGTAGAGGTGCCCCCTGAAAGTTGAAGTCCCCGAGTCGGAGACAGCCCGCACCGAGAAGAACTTCCTGAATAGGTCAAGGGAAAAACTGGTTCGCTCGAACCGAAGGTAGGAAATGAAACTATATATGGAGGCGATGGAGTTCGGTGGAAGTTGGCCGGGTACAACCCCGTAATGGTCGAAAATGACCATGACTTCAAGTGGCAGCGGAAATTTGAAGCCATATTCAAAGTGGTCGACCGGGACGGCTATTTGGTGCGGATTGGAAGAGTTAATCCGCTCGTCGCGCAAAGGAAGCCGCGCGAGCAGGTTACTCCCTGCCATGTGTTTTGCAATAAACTCATCCAGTTCGCTCTGGGTGAGTCGGCACTCTGGGTGGTCCGCCGAATGAAAGGCCAAGGCCGCATCCGCTCGGACGGCTTTAACCTTAACAGGCCGCTGCGACTTGTTCTTAGATCGCGCCATCTGGAAATCGTAAAAATGACTTCGAAAAGTCCATACTTATAGATTTTTACGATCTGCAAATAGTAAAACTATGTCGCGGCTATACATTCTAACCGCGCGGTCAATAGCCTGCATGGTTAGATTCACCAGAAAAACAAAAGAAGCAAAGGCATTCAGGAAAACAGGAGCAAGCATACATCATAGATCGTGCGACCTGTAATCAGTTCGGATAAAACACAGAAGAAACAGAACACAAAATATAGCGGTTAAACAAGAACCCGCACGGATTATTCAAATCAAAGACAAGATAGAAAGGAACATTGTCTAAACGAAGGCCAAATCAACAAGCCGCATTCATAATACAAATTGTTCTCAAAAGCCGGTCACGACTGACGGTGTTCTGAGGAGACATCCTCTCTGTGAAGTCGCGCGACCTGGTCGCTGGTGGTGTTCAGAAGGGAGTAAATCTGGCTGGTATGATAATGGAGGTGGTTGATTGTGCTATGAAGCCGCCCGACATCCCTTTCAATCCGCGTAGCGGCAATCATGCGGGGGGTTGCGGTGGCCTCATCAATCATTGGATCAGCCGCCCGAACCGGGGGAGGATTTGAGCCCGCCCCAACAGTCGGGCGGCTAACAACCTGCGTTCCATCATTCATACTTCGCCGGCCCGCAACGACTTCCCTGGTTAACCGCAGGAATTTATCCTGGTAATATCTCGAGTCATCCTCGAACTTAGCAGATGTTTTCTTCTCCTTCTCGAGCTGAGCGGTCAGAGTAGCGACTTGCGCCACCTTGGCTCTCTTCTCGGCCTCCACTGCAGCCTGCGTGGCCTCCACCGCAGCTCGCGCGGCCTCAAGCTGAGTCTCCAGGCCATTCTCCCTTTCTGTGCTGGATTTCCTGTCAATCTCCACCTGCGCCTTCAGCGCCTCTTCAGCCTTCTTCCTCGCCATTCGCTCGGCCTCCAGAGCAGTCCGAGTGCCGGCCTCCCGGTCTTCCACCTCCTTCAAGCGGGCCCTCAGATTTGCCAGATCCTCCTCGAGATGCTCGAACAATTGCGGCCCTTCTTGCGAAGTCGTCGCGCAGGTTGATATCGGGGGGACTAATGGAGGCAGGCTGACCTCAAGGTCGCCCGGCTTCGCAATCTGATCCTCGCTATCTGCAAGAAGCCGCGCGGTTATGAGAAGCAAGAGCATACAAATACAAAAATAGACATGAATATAAGATCAATGCCTGGGCGCACAGGCCGCTTAGACTGTTCCGGGTCCATCCTCCGACGTTGCTCACGCCAGAGTCTCTCCGTGCTCTGCCTAGCGGAAGAGGACCAGGCCGCTAAGGGAAAGAAGCTCGGCGGTGGGTTCAGTAATTTATTGCGACGAGGCCGCAGAATGAAGAAGCGGATAGCTTCATAATTCATGGGGCGCTTACCTGGCGCAAAAGGATCAGGCCGCAGCGGCTTGTTTAAAACCCGTTTTTCCCCTTCCTTCTTCACCATCATTATCTCCTCCCCGGTCATCACCGGGGGAACCTCCGCCTGCACTTTCAACACTTCTCCGAGTTCCCTCGCTCTTTCTTCGACCTCCAGGGCGGTCCGGGCAGCAACTTCTCGCTCTTCAGCCTCCGTCTGAGCGGTCTCCTCAGGCTGGGCTGTGTTATCTGTAATAGGGGCAGTTCGCTTTGAAGACATCGGGCTGTCAAGAAGTTTATCTCGCCCCATCAGCTCATCCATATCCTGAAAGATCCCATTAAGTGATAAGCTACTCGCCGAGTCCGGAAGCAGGTCGCCCGGTTTCGCATCAGGGGTAGCAGGCGAGTCATTTACCTTAGTGGATGGAGGAGTCGCTAGGCCAAGCTCCTCTTTTAGTCGCGGATTGGTCTGGAGGAGGGACTCGGCTGGTTTCTTAAAAGCCGCCCTTTCCTTGGAGGCTAGTCTCTTGACCTTCTTGGTTATTCGCTCGGTCACTGACCCGGTCTTCTTCCTTTTCTTCTCTTTCTTACCCGGAGCTGGGCTAACTTCTTTGGAGGGACTGGGGTAGTCGTCCACGGATAAAGGGGCACTCAGTTCACCCGGCCTTAGAGAGTTAACCGCCTCCTCCCCCAAATCTCTGACTAGCAAGTGAGGATTCCCGGATGGGGTGATTTCCATGCCAAACGAGTCGGTCTCGCCGACCTTCTTCGAAGGGATACCGGGGTCAACTTTTCCAGAAGGGGCGGCCTCCCCTTTGTTCAGCGAGCTAGCAGCCTGTTGGCCAAGGTCTCTGGGAGGAATCAGCGAGTCGCTGGGGGGAGGCCCCGAACTGTCCGCTGCCGGCTCCGCGGGAGTCTTGAGGGTTGTTGAGTCCACGACGGACTTGGAATTATCCGCCGCGGCTTTCTCAGCCCGCTTCCTCTTTTTCTGATCCTTCCGGTCCTGCTTTTCCTTCTCCTTTTTCGACTTCTCCGTCGATTCGCGCCTTTTACCTTCCACCTTCTTTTGATCTCCAGCGGGATCCACGCGGTCTAAAACGGTGTCTAGGAAGTCCATTGTTGAAGAATTACCGGTCTTAAAAATTCTAACCGCAACTGGCGAGCAATATCCCGTGATTTCAGAAAAAACTCTGCAGAATGAATTCTCTGGCTCTCTTATAGAATTCAGGGCAAGTCGGATGTGGTCTCCCGGCTAAAGCTAATATTTTCGAAATTCTCTTGAGATTTGAAAATATGCGGGGATTATGTTTACCCGGAAAACCGCTTCTCGGGTTGGATCATTCTCGGACCGGGCGAACTGCTGGGTCAGGCCGCTGGGTTCCAGGATCAGTGGCTCTCAGTTCAGGGTAAACCAGGCCAGGTGATCTGATGTCATTTTCGGACCGCCCCCAAGAGTGAAGGTCGTCAAGGGCCAAGGCAAGAAGGCTATCCGCGGTCTCGGGTAGGAGACCGCGCGGGTTGTGCCATAGAGACTCAAGGTTCAAGCCCGGAGAACAAGCCGCGGTTTCAGATCAGAGACTATCCGGGTTGCCTCGTGAAGATCGGCCAAGCCATGTCCAGAAGGCAGACCGTGGTCTCAGGCCAGAGGCCGCTCGGTCTGCATCCTTGACTTGGTCCCGGTGTCTTCAGCCTCAGGTCAGACAGGTCGGAAGAGCAAGCCGCCAAGCCGCGCGGCTTCTTTCTTTTTTCTTCTTTATGCATCCCGTCACCACCTGCCCGTTTCTCTTGTACCCGGGCAGGAGGTAATTATATCCCTGCCCATTCGGGCAGGCCCCCAAGCCTATAAATAGGGGGCGGCACTGTTCACAAGGGAGGCACGCTCGAATCCAGGAGCTCGCTTGTTTGAGCTGCGGTCTCGAGTTTCCCGTCTTGCGGACTGTCTTACCGGCCGGCTTCTCTTTTCCTACATTTATAACCGCTGTAACCGCTTCATTTTAATCAAAGGAAAGCCCGTCGCAGGAGTGGCATTTGCCGCGGCGGGCGAAGTCCGGCCTCGACCGCTGCTAGCGGTCCGAATTCTCTAACCGAATAGTAACTGATAATCCGCAACCCTCGATTTCCTTTGGAGACGCACTTTTGAATCGAACAACATGCTCCTGTGGGTCATCCGTCCCATCAAATGTTTCTATATTGGGGAGCTTGAAGCCATGGGGAACTGGGTGAGCCAGAACGTGAGGCGCTAACGAGGAGTCGTTGTGCAGGGGACGGCGAGCGAAAGCTGTGCGCCTCCCGACCTGACCGTACTCTTTCGCTATTACGTCTCGGATTTCTTCTCGAGTGGCCCTTGCTACTGCTCGCGGAGGTCCGATTCGTTTTTGGCATTGATGATGGCGGTCTCTCTCCGGCGCTCGAGCAGGATGAGCGGAGCTTGCTGCATCCGAAAGTTCTTCCGGGACATTATCTTCCTGAGCCGCCGCTTCGATCAGAGCATGGTTCGGGGCTGGATGGAGCGGAGCATTTGGCATCAGAGGTGGAGCGGGAGCTCGGGGAACCTCGAGGTTCCTTAGTAGGGCCAGCATCTCGGTTTGATGCTCCTCCATCTGACGCACGCGTCCTTCTAGCACTACTACATGAGCACTTCTTGGTTCGTCCACAAGGGGCGCGTTCATGAGTGAGTGCGAGGGAGGTGGGTCGACGCGTCCCCCAGGGATTGATCCTTCGGTGGTCCTGACACTTCTTCTAACCATTGCGATCGGTAGCGAGTATTGCCTTGAAGCAAATACTTCCTTTCGGGAGTCTTTGCGGAGTATTTGAGAACACTCTTCCCACAGACGGCGCCAAACTGTTACGGGTCGCTCGGGTGCTCTGGTTGACCGGTCGAATTGAACCACCTTAGCTCCGAAGCGAACCGAGCGCGCAAACAGTCAAAGTGTGAATTAGTAAGTGACACGAAGACTTTTAACGTGTAAAACCCAGAAAGGGTGAAAAACCACGCAGCCGGAGCTGTGCCGACCAACTTCCACTATTTGCTGGGGGGGTTACAATTAGAGATTAAGAACTCGAGCGCGACAGACCGCTGCTCGTTACAATGATATATATAGAGAGAACTCCGAGGGTGACAGACCACCTCTCGAAAAATTAAGTACTTCTGAGAATGTTAGTGAGAACAAAATTGAGAACACTGAGTCACCTTTCGGGATTCGAAGGATTCCCAAATCACTTAGGAAGATGGTCTTCTGGAGCGAAGGAAATCTCCAAGTCCACGAAGGAGATCTTCGAAGCCCGAAGGAGATCTTCGAGCGCCGGAGGAGCACTCAGATGAAATCTTCAACGGAGCTCTCTCGAGTGCAGAAGACAATGTGTCTTGAATTGAAGGCCCTGAGCTCCTTTTATAGCTTTGGCCGGGGTAGCCCGATAATTTTGCCGTCGTAATCACCGTAACCACCTGACGGGCGAATCACATTTGCCGGTTTGGAGCACACGGATCGCCATTTTTCGTAAATGACCGTCTCGCCCTTCGGGTAGTTCGGGCAGTACGGGCAGCTTCGTTGAAGGTGATGAAGGCGACGAACGAACCTGTAATATGAGAAATTAAGAAATGCTAACTGCGCGCGTGTCGGGAACGTGGAAACGTTTTGAGCGCGCGAGGAAGCGTTTTGAGCGCGCAACGAACACCCGAGCATTCTGAGTGCGCAATGAACACGAGAGCGTTCTGAGCGCGCAATGAACACGAGAGCGTTCTGAGCGCGCAACGAACGCGGGAGCGTTCTGAGCGCGCAACGAACGGGGAGATGAGAAGTCGCGTCCCCAAGGGGGAATTGGGCTCCGGCCGCACCCGACGAGATGGGGTGGTGGTGGTGGTTTCGGCCGCCTCCCCCTCAAGGCTGGGGGAGGCTTGGCCGCACCCCGGTAGGAGGGGGTGCGGGTTGGCCGCACCCCCTTGGGTGCGGGTGGACGCACCCCCTTGGGTGCGGGTTGGCCGCACCCCCTATTATGGGGGGTGCGGTTAGGCCGCACCCCCATTTTTGTTGGTTCGATTTGGTCGCTCCCCACCATGGTGGGGTGCGGTCTTGATTGCGCCTGGCGCTGACGGGGCGCGAGTTGTGCGCGGCGGGTTTTTCCGCTCTCTGATCATGGGTTGGATTTTGACCCCACTAACTTCACCTCTCCTTAGTGGAGCCTCCTATAAACGCACCCCAGTAGCTCTTATAAATCTACAGGTGCACATCAACTATAAATACTTGTTCTTGATGCTTTTAATATTTCCTTTTGAATGCTTTTAATATTTCCTTTTGAATGCTTTTAATTTATAATAGAACTTAGAAGCCGAAGAGTATGTCCTTAAAGGCTCATATTCTTCAACTGAATGTTATTTTTATGATACATCTCAGAATGAATGAGTTTTTTTTCCTTTCATGATGTTTGCTACTTCTAGTTCCATCCCCCGCCATTATCGAGTTTCTTCGTGTGTTCCATGGTCTTCTTCCGATTCAGAGACCCTTGATGCCGCTGGAATACGTGCCAACAACTATCAATATCCTCCCTAGCTCCTGGAGGCCATATACTCGATGATGTGCTGCGCAGATCTTGTCCCTGCCCCCATGGTGTATTTCTCTGTTTCCATTCCCATTGGGGGCTATGGATCTCACGATTTATATGCTTATTGTGTAAACGTGGTTGGTGGGACCCACATTTTCATAACAATTCCATTTATCCTAACATCTCCCCAATATCTAAAACCCTTAATTATCTTTTCGGGTGCCTCTGAATACTTGCCACTATTGCTTTTAATGTATTGTTTATTTTGTAGTTATAATATAGAAAATATAATAAAATTTAGAAGCCTAACAATGCCCTTAAAGGCTCATTTTTTTCAATTGGATGTCATGTTTCTATTTTTTTTGGATATATGATACATCTCAGAATGAATAGATTTCTTTTCCTTGATTGATGCTTGCTACTAAAAGTTTCATTCCAAATATGTACATAATAATAACTTTTATTCTGCATTTTACATCTTTGTAATACATGTCTATGTTTCATACGTAAATAATGACACGTACTTAGTGCTATATATATGTGTTCAATTCTCCTGCTTCTGATTCTCTTTAGTCAAACCATCTTTTTGTTCAGATTCCTAAAAAAATTAAACTACGGGGGTTAATCATAAACTATATGACTAAGTGAGTACTTTACCTCTTTAATCGCTGTACATGCAAACAAAAGATATTAGTAACAATATGCATTTATTTGAATTCATTCATCTCGCAGTAGTCAAGTAAGCAGTAGAGTAGTAAGCAATTAGTAAAGTGAGCAGTAGAGTATAATGTAAGTAGTCAGTAACTAATCACTAAACTAAATCGTAAGTAATAGTTGAGTAAGCAGCAACGTAGAATGTAGCAATAGCGAACTGATCTTAATTTCTAATCATGTTCAATTCATGTTTAATTTATTCTACTCATTATCAATTCATCTTTAAATATTCAATTCTCACATCATTTCTTTCTTAATTCTTTGTTTGTCTTTTATCTTTTCGTTAGTTCTGAATCCATTCTTCTTCGAATCCATTCTTCCTCGAATCCATTCTTCCTCGAATCCATTCTTCCTCGAATCCATTCGTCTAAATCAGTGTCTCTATCATTCTCATCTTTCTTTAATTCCGTTCAATCAAAAAATGATTCGGTGTCTCTATCAATCTCATCTTTCTTTATTTTCGTTCAATCAAGAATTGTTAAGGGTAGCTGTTGATTCATCTTTTCAAATTCTTGGGCCCACCCCTTTTGGGGTTATCTTCAACTCCTACGCTAACGCAGGATGATCCTACACACAATAGGCCTTCTGGCCTCCTGGTTTGCGTAGACTTCCAATTTAGGGTGATCCCACACACAAAAGGCCTTCTGCCCCCCCCGTAAACTAGAAGATTCAAACTCAACTCTTCTTTCGTAGGCGACTCACCCCCCTACGCGGGTTAACTCTTAACATTTTCTATGCATTATTTATTTTCTTATTCGTCTTATATCCTTTTCTTAATGCATTTTACATCTTATATTTCTTAGTAGGGTTGAGTGTTTTTTATTTGTAAATCCCTCAGAGATAAGATTGCTTATTTGCCAACCTTTGTTAGTCATCTTAGTCGATTTTTTTGTGTCAGTAATTTCAAATTATTCGAACTTCTGTAACTTAAATGAGAATGTGCATACAATAAAATAGGCATACTAAGCATATGTAAACACTAAAAATATTTTAAAATCTAAGCATAATCAAAGAGGTAAAAATCACCATGACTATTTTTTTCCCTTTATCCTTCTCAGGTTCATCATCACGCCTATCGCGAGACTCCATCCTCTGTAGTATCTGTAATTTATGCATCTCTTTAATGAGTTGCGTTTTTTTAAAATAAAGGCGATGTTGACTCCATTAAATGATTAAGGGTTTTCTAAATCAAATCGACGAAAAATCGAGAAATCAAATTCGAACAAGAAAATGCGTTAAAAGCTCGACTCACACCCAAACCAAGCCATACTTCCCAACAAGCAGCCAACCAATAGCATAAAAATCCCCACGTCAACATCATATTCCAAGGCCCCCCCCCCACCCCCCCCCCCCCCCCCCCCCCCCCCCCCCCACCCCCCCCCAAGCATAAAAATTCCTAACACCATAACTAGTCAATTAGAAACATCCACATAAGACCACATTAATTCCCCCCAAATTCTACAGCCGACCAACTAATTTGAAGAAAAGAAACCAGATTTCCATAATCCATCAAATAAATCCCCATATCCAATAACAGACAGCCATACAAGAATTCCCTTTTAGAAATGAGATGAAGTGGGAGGAAGAAGAAAAAGAAATATAAGGAGAGAGAGAAACCATATTTCCATCAAGCATAACTTGCCATCCAAATCCATCTATATCATCTCAAGACATCTTCCAGAAACAGAAAGGAGAAACGAATAGATGAGAGAAGAGACAAATCTTATAGTGGGGAAAAGGTAGGAGAATTCACACGATCGGCCTCTGTCGAGCAACGTAGAAGCAGCGGCGAGCTCCACCAAGAGCTCCTACGCCAAAATCGAATAGGAGGAAGGAAGAATCTGCTGCTGTTTTCGTCGTCTGGAAGAGGGCTCATCGAGCCCTAGCGGAAATAGGTGGGGATAGTCTTCCAGAGAATGCGAGAATGAGGGAAAACTGAGACTCTTTTTTTTAATAGAGTGCGTGAACCGACTTTACTAATCCGGCTCATTATTGATTAACCCAAATCAGCATAGTCTTAGTCGAATCATTAACCCAACACTTAAATTGGACCAAACAGATCAACACCAACCAACCCACCATATAAACCCAGGCAAACAAATTAGACCAGGCTCAATATCAAAGGCCACCATAAGTATATAACCTCGAAAATTTTGTGTCGAGAAAATATAAATAAACATGGTGTTGGAGTGAAGCTCAAAATTGTATTAGAGTAAAGAGGCTCTCTCCTATATATAGGAGAGAGATACAAGGCTAAATAATAAAGCAAAAGTTGGGCGTGTGATATCTTGCATGCCCAACTTGCACATAATTTTTCCAAACACGTTCTGACTCAACCCCTTGGTGAGAGAACCCGCTAACTATTGATCTGAAAGGACAAAAGGTGTGCTCACAACTCCTCTTTCTATATTCTCTTTGATGAAATGACGATCAACCTCCACATGCTTTGTGCGATCATGTTGGACAGGATTGTAAGCAATGCTAATGGCGGCTTTGCTATCACAGTAAAGTCTCACGGGATCCTTGTTTTCCATGCCAAGATCTTTTAGGAGAGATGTAATCCACAGTCCCTCGCAAATCCCATGAGCCATGGCTCTGAATTCTGCCTCAACACTAGACCTGACAACCACATGTTGTTTTTTACTCCTCCACGTTACCAAATTACCACCAACTAAAGAACAATAACCAGAGGTGGTCCTCCTGTCGTCAACTGAACCGGCCCAATCAACATCAGTATAGACTTCAACGGTCAGCTCTTTGCCCGGGGAGAATAGGATACCCTTTCCAGGAGAGGACTTGAGATACCGAAGAATTAGATGAGCAGTTTCTAAGTGATGGGTTCGTGGTGAGTGCATGAACTGACTAATAACACCAACGACATATGAAATATCCGGACGAGTATGAGATAGATAGATAAGACGACCTGCCAATCGTTGAAACCCAGTGATATCATCTACCACTTCCCCATCATATCTACCCAATTTGTGGTTAACTTCAATTGGGGTATCAGCAGATCTACACCCACTCATCTCACATGATTGGAGCAAGTCAAGAATGTACTTTCTCTGAGATATGAATGTCATGTTTTGATCGAGCGACCTCAATTCCCAGGAAGTATTTGAGATTTCCCAGGTCTTTTACATCAAACTCCTTTGCCAGTCTTTGTTTCAGAGTTTGAATTTCTTCAGTATCATCGCCCGTGATAATGATATCATCCACATAAACAATAAGAGCAGTGAATCTCCCATGTTTGTGCCTTACAAATAAAGTATGATCGACATTGCTCTGGGAGTATCCAAATGCAACCATAGCTCTGTGAAATCTCCAAAACCATGTCCGAGGAGACTGTTTTAAGCCATATAAGACTTTCTTCAACCTGCATACCTTTCCCCCAGATCCGGCTAGGGTAAGACCAGGCGGTAACGACATGTAGACCTCTTCTTCCAAGTCCCCATGAAGAAAGACAATTTTCACATCTAACTGAGTCAAAGTCCACCCTTTGCAGACAACACATGAGAGCAAAACTCTTAGGTTGCGTTCGTTTCGCGGGTTTTGAGAGGAAGGAATTGGTTTTGGGTATATCAAAATCAATTTTTTTGTTCGTTTGACGTTTTTTAGGAAGGAATTGACATTCACAGAAAACCTATGGGTTTTGGAGGAAGGTGTTTGACCAAAACCAATTCTAGTGTTCGTTTGCTTATTTTAAAAGAGGGGATTGGTTTTGGCCGAAAACCCATGAGTTTTGCTTTTTGAAAAATCCTTCTATGCCCAAAACTTACCTATTTAGATGGATTTTGGGATAGTTTTTACACTGTTCATCATCATTGTGGTCGGAGTTCATCATTATTTTGGTCGGAGTTCATCATTATTTTGACAATGTTCATCATCATTTTCTCTCAAAACCTTCTCCAAACGAACACAAGAATTTGTTTTTTGCCCATTTCCAAAACCTATGCGTCATAGGTTTTTAGCCAAAACCAATTCCTGTCTCTCAAAACCTATCAAACGAACGGAGCCTTATGGAATTCATCTTCGCCACAGGAGCAAAGGTTTCTTGATAGTCAATCCCCATGGTCTGAGTATAGCCCCTAGCCACCAGGCGAGCCTTGTATTGCTCAACAACACCTTGCGAGTTCTGTTTGATGGAGAACACCCACTTACACCCTACCACAGTCTTGCCAGGTGGCAACGAGACCAAGTCCCATGTGCAATTCTTCTCCAGGGCCAACATCTCCTCAAGCATAACATCTTGCCACTTTCGGTTAGCGATAACATCCTGCCAAGTTGAGGGAATAAAAATGGAGGAGAGAGAGACAATAAAGAGTTTATGTGAAGGGGATAATGAGTTATAGGACACAAAGTGGGACATCGGATGTTGGGTAGAGATACAGTTACCTTGAATCCCCAAAGAAGGATCAGATGTTGGAGCGGGTAGCCTGAGAGATGCCGATGTACCTTGACCCCTTTTCCGCCGAGTATACTCCTGTAAAGGAGGTGCGGTCACAGGAGTAGAAGCAGGAGTAGGCAAGGATGTAGACATAGCAGACATAGGCACAGGAGGAGGAAGATATGAATGAGGAATAGGTAGGGGAAGAGAGCTCACTTCCTTTGGGTATGTCTCCCCCTGAAGTGAGGGCTCGCAGAAGGACTCAGACTCCCGAAACGTGACGTCCATAGTAACGAATATCTTTCAGGAAGCTGGATGGAAGCATTTATATCCTTTCTGGGTAGGCGAATACCCAATAAAGATACACTTGAGGGCACGAGGGTCAAGTTTGGACGTGAGGCGAACATGGACAAAACACACACCCAAAAATACAAGGAAGGCGATGTGTGGGAGAGACAGAAAGAGCTGTAAGTGAGGATTTGTAACCAAGGACACGAGTCGGCAAGCGATTAATAAGATACGCCGCAGTAAGAACATCATCCCCCCAAAATTGCTTCGGGAGGTGCATCTTCAGGAGTAGGCATCGAGCAACCTCCAGAAGATGGCGATTCTTACGCTCGGCGACCCCATTCTGAGCCGGGGTGTAGACACAAGATGTCTGATGTATAATGCCCTGATCACTAAGATAACGCTCAAAGGAAGAGTCAACGTACTCACGACCATTATCAATGCGCAAAACTTTAATGACAACATTAAATTGAGTGACTGCCATCTTATGAAAACGTTGAAATAAGGGAAAGACATTATTCTTGTTTTTCATTAAGTAGACCCACGTACAACGAGAAAAATAATCGATAAACGTAACAAACCAGTGGAAACCCGAAATAGAGGCACATGGCAAGGACCCCAAACATCAGTATGAACCACAACAAAAGGAGAAGAACTAGGAGTGGACACATGATTAAGAGAAGCACGATGATGTTTACCAAGAACACACACATCACATTTAAAAGTATTCAAAGATACATCTGACATATTCAAAAATAAAAGATGCATAGTAGATAGAGAAGGATGGCCCAGGCGGCAGTGCCAGGAGTCCACAGAGATCTGAGCAGCAGAAAGAGCCTTCGGAGGTGAGGCAGAGCTGGAGAGGTCGAACAGGTAGAGGCCATCCCGCAGTCTACCAGAGCCAATCACTGTCCCCATCTTCAGGTCCTGAAAGACACAGGAGGAGGGGAAAAATGTTACAAAGCAATTCATGGAATTAGTAAGGTGACTAATAGAAAGCAGGTTGCGGATAAACTTAGGAACATGAAGCACCGAAGAGAGGGCGAGGGAGGAGCAAGGAATGGACCCTTTCCCAGCAATGGGAGACAAATAACCATCAACAATGCTCACTTTGTCCCTACCAGACAAAGGGATATAAGCTACAAAACCTGTAGCAGAGTCAATCATATGGTCTGTGGCGCCAGAATCAATGATCCACTGGGTGGGAGAGCAAGCAGAGGCAAAGTGAGCACCTGGAGTCCCCTTGTGGGCATATGAAGAGCTAGCAGACTCAGATGAGTGGCCAAGCATGAAGCGACGGAAGGCTTGAATCTCCTCAGCAGAATGGGCAGAAGGAACCGCAGGGGCATCAGATCCTTCATAAGGAGCAGGATCATTAAGAGCATCAGAAAGATGAGGCGAGCGAGATGGAGTAGACCGACCCAGAGTGCGACCAAATCCACGGCCACCACGAGGGGCAGGACCACCGCGAGGAGGAGGAAAGCCATGAAGCTTGAAGCAAGTGTCCCGAGTATGACGTGCTTTCCCGCAATAATCACACGTCAAATGATCATTGTCCATAGGTTTAGACCTAGTGTCCCGGATAGAGCGACCACCGTGATTGAACCGAGCAGCAAGAGCAGAGCCCTCAGCAACAGTATCTGGTAAACGAATCTGTCGACGATCATATTCTTGTTGAACCAAACTATATACCTCAGGTAAGGAAGGCAGAGGAGAACGATCAAGAATTTGAACACTGATGGGATCGAGGTCACGATCGAGACCATGAAGAAACTCGAAGATCCGATTGCGTTCCTCCCGGGCGCAAGAGGAAGATCTGTCGCCGCAATTGGAAGATCTGAGCGGCATTCCCACGACAGGAGTAGGTAATCTCGGCTCGTTTCCAAATGTCGGCCGCCGTATCCAGAAATAGATAGTTGCGGGCAATAGATTCCTGCATTGAGTTGGTCAGCCAAGACATCACCAAGGAGTTCTCGGATTCCCATTGGGGCCAATCCGGAGAGGTAGTAGTGGGAGCCCTAGTAGTGTTGTTGATGTAGCCAAATAGATGGCGGCTCTTGAGGCCCAGAGTAACGGAGCGAGCCCAGGGGAGATAATTAGTGCAATCCAACTTAATAGTAGTAATCTGAGGAGTCCCGTGATCATGGTTGACACGAAGAGATCCAGTAGAAGATAGAGGATCATGAGTGGCACTCCCACCGGAGGAGACATCCAGAGTCTCACCACTTCCTGACATAGCAAGCGAGGGAAAAAGACACAAATCCGGGTGTCTAGAGACGAGAAATCTCACTCATAGAAAGAAGAGATGCGTCGGGGGGACACAATACGCAATAAGAGCCAGATACATTCCCACAAGAAGGGAGAACGGACGCCGGAAGAGCAATCACAGACTCAAGCCTGCATAGATCCGGTGCCAAGAAAGGCTCAAACAGCCATGCGAATAGGACTGCGCCGACATGCGCTGGAGGAAGGCGACGAGGCTGGAGGAAGGCGACGGGACTGGTGCTGAAACTGGCCGACCAGGTCTGGCTGACTGGAGGCCGACGCTGGATGTCCGACGCTGGAGACGCTCGATGGGAGAGACGCGGAGTTCGAAGACGCCGACGGCCGACGGGAGAGACGCGGGAGGCGACGCGAGATCTGGATGCTGGAGGAGCTGGACGCACTGTCGGGAGAAACTAGAAGCGCACGCCGACGCTGAAGGAAGAACGCAGACGGGAGGAAGAGACGGGAGGGAGATTAGGTCACGCCATGCTCTGATACCAAGCTCTGATACCATGTTGGAGTGAAGCTCAAAATTGTATTAAAGTAAAGATGCTCTCTCCTATATATAGGAGAGAGATACAAAGCTAAATAATAAAGCAAAATAATAATTCCTATAATTCCAACACATGGTGATGAAGATCACCGCCCGACACGAGTCTATTCCTTCAGGAGGCGGTAAACTGCTACCCGTTCGGGCGATCTGAGTTCACGGTTGCGCCCGGACGGCCGTTCCGCGTCTTTTTGATATATTACTTTATTTATTTTGAGTTGTATTTGACACCCGATCAGATTGAACGATATGAGCCGTCCGATTCGGGTGCCCTATTTTAGTTATGCGTAATATACGTGCAGACGCTGGTTTGTCGGGTATCGTGGTTTGCTTCCAGTTAAGGAACCGTCGGTCCCCCTCTTGGTGTGATGCCGAGAGTTCTGACTTCCCTCCTTGGTGCGACTCCAAGGCGACGCCTCCTCCCTCCGTTGATCCTCTCCTCTTGCAGGTTTCCCTCCCATTAGACCTCCATGGCTTTCTTCCCTCCTCATCGATCTCACAATCCACGACTTTCTCCCTCCCCATCGACCCCACAGTCCATGAATTTCTCCCTTCCCGTCGATGCCATCGTCTACGACTTCCCTCCTTCCTGTCGACTCCCCCACCCTGCAGTTCTCCCCTTCCCTTCGGTCCCCACAACCCACTATGCTCCCCTTTCCCGTCGATCCTCCCCCCAATCGTGTATTTCTCCACCATTCTCAACCTCAACCCTCATCCCAAGCCCTCTCGAGCCAGCTTCCCCTGATATCCGAAGCCCCAATCCCACAACCTCTCAACACACCTTGAATCCTACATCTCCACCACTCAAAACCCTCCACCCGAGTCCCTCCCGGTCCTCACACCGCCGATCAGCCGTTCCTGAAGCCACAACACCCTGGATCTTCCCAGCTTTACCCCACTTCGCCGCCACTTGCACGTGTAAGTTGTTCTTCGGAGTCTCGTTCTTCTATATTTGAATATTTGGATGATGTTTTGTTGGTTGTAATCTTGTATGTGTTTGTGTTATGAACTCTAATGATTTGCATGAACTATTTAGTGTGCGTTTTTCTAGTATTTGTGTCTGTCGTTTTGTTGAATACAACTTGTTCTTCCTTAATCAATAATTGTAAATGATTGTTCTCATGTTATATTTTAATTTTAACTTGTTACTGTTGCAATTTTTAATCGGGCTGACAAGCACACATGCATTCATGTTAGTAGTCGTTGGTAGTCGCGTCACATTTCATTTAGTATATTAGGGCGACCATCATTTAAGCCTACCACTGCATCACATGGTATACAAATCCATCGAAAAACTTCATCGAAAATTTAATCGTCGCTAAATATTCCGTCCCGAAAATCCATTGCTAAATTAATCGTTGAAAAAATACGCGACACTGCTTTTCATTTGGTTTTATCATCATCGAGAAATCTTACTTTCATTATTTTACAATAATACATGGACATAACTGTACCGGTCGCACCCCTAACTGTAAGCCGGCATATTGCATGATGTGCTACCCAGATCTTTTCCCTGCATCCATGGAGTATTTTCCTGCTTTTCGTTCCCGCTGCGGGCTTATGGATTTCATGGCTTCTGCTTTTTGCGTAAACTTGTTTGCGCCCATTGCCCTTGCTCTAAATCGAGGCATCTAAGTGAAGAATCAGTAGGACTAGATAGGTTTTATTAAGTTATGTAATTCATAAGTGGATGTGACCCACATTTTGTCTTTTAAACTACCAAGAATGCATCATTCAATCAGAGCTCCGGGTTAGTTTAGAACCTTGAGTTAATTCCTTCCTTAATTGAACTTCTCCTCCCCCTCCTGTCAAACCGCGAACCTCCTCCACTTAAAAAGACTGTGAAGTCCTTCCCTCGAGCTGCGAGTCCACTTCACCTCTACCTACAAGTCGTGTGATTCACTTGATATACTCGTGTTGTTATTTTCCAGTTCCCCCAAACATAACCATGTAGCATACACAACTTTAGATTCTCCAAAAGTGATCCAGGAGTTACACAAGCAGATGATCAAACTTATGTTGAGAAAACAACCACATAGACCGAAAAGAAGAGACCACATGATTGTTCAAAACAGTTCATGCAGGGGATGAGTCTTATGAGGATGCATCTCTGGATGACAATACCGCTATACAAGTCGTAAGGGCCTCCAAGTTGGAACAACAGACATGGAGATGACATTTAGGTTGAGAAATCCGAGTTTCGAGCAGGTCGCCCACATACAAGTTTATTGAGTGTCTTCCAGTCCTTAATCGAATATTCGATTACAAGGACTATTGTGATAAGATGAAATGTAATATATACTTTATGAAGCTAAAAGAATATGCTGTTCTTTGGTTGGAGAAACGTGAAGTATTTGAAGAGATGTGATGGTAAAATGGATGTGAAGGGTTGGATCAAGGTGAAGCATCTCATGACTAGAGATTTTGTATCAGGCAACTGCATACAAGATCTATCTGAGATTACTGGGTTGAGGCAGCGGAGCCAATTCTGTGGAAGACTATGCTAAGGAAAGTGAAATTCTGATGTTGAAGCAAAGCCCCAACAGCAGACCGTTGCTAGGTTCCTTAGTTGGTCGTTGAAGAGGAAAGTTTGTGTTCAAGACAATTGAGTCAAACAAGAGAGTACCCTGAGCATTGAATCTTCGAAGGATGATATGAGTAAAGGAAAGGAGAGGATGTAGCACTCCAAGTCCCCACAGAGGTCCAACACTCTAAAGTGCTTCAAGCGTTTGAGTTTTGGACACAGCTTTTAAGTATCCACAGATACATAATCATCTAGGGGCTCAAAGTTGATGAGTTAATTCAGAGATATGAAAAGTTTCATGATGATTCTATAGATGACATTATTGTTGATTATGCCTATTTGATAAGAGATATCTTCTGATGATTCGGAGGATTTTGAGCATGAAGGTGCAAGCTGATGAAGATCAGAGGTAAAACTTGTTTCTGATCAGAGGTAAAATTTGTTTTTTGATCAGAGGTTGAACTTGTTTCTGATCAGAGGTAATATTTAGAGGAAGGCCCATGACCTGAATATTGATGGTGGAGCTGCACTAACGTAGCCTCTATGATAGTTATGGAGAAGTTGGGTTTGTCCACCACTCATCCTTATCAGTTGCAGTGACTCAAAAAGGATGGAAGCTTAAAGCTGTACAAGTAGTTACTGATTTCTTTCTGTTAGGAAGTCTTACCAAGATGAAGTACTCTGTGATAGGCTATCCATTAATTATTATCATATAATTCTTGGTCAACCATAATAATATGATAAGAAGGAGGAGCATAATGAGTTTTTTGAACACTTGTTCCGTTTCCAAGGACGAGCAATTTATTACATTAGCCCCACTAAACCTTCTCTACATCCATGAGGGTCAAGGCGAGAAGGCTATCCAAAGAAGTCTTCTCATTAGCATGGTGCTTGAGCCACCTATTGAGATATCACATACAGGTGCCAACTTAAAGATAAAGATTGAGGAATATTTAGAGTTCTGCAGAGGCTGGTGGAGATGCATCAGAGGGAGAAAAGATTGTTGATAGTAGTGAGTTACTGGCTCCATCCCTTTTGGGGGTAGGTGTTAAGTGATGTAGTTAGCTATAAGGTTATCTAGTGGTTAACTACTGAGCTTTGATTCCCAGAAGATATATGTTAGGAACATTAAAACTTTGATCATCGGGTTGACTTTAGATATCCATAATGATGTGATGAAGTTGATTGCTTATCTACAATTGGTTCAGTTTAACAGACCCTCGCAATCAATATTGTTTGAGGGCACATAGTCAAATGAACACGAGGTGTCTCTGATAAAGACCCTTCAAATTTGAGGACAACCTTTTTTTCCGTAAGGAGCAGTTTTATGCATCACAAAATGAAGAAGTACATTTTCCTTGATTGATGCTTGATACTTCAAATTCTGATTCCATTGTTATCGACATTTCATGGCTATTTCTCTTCTCCAAGAAACCGTGGACACACCTGCAACTGTCTTCCCCCAAGCTATTGGAGGTCATTATTGCATGATGCATTGCATAAATCTTGTCTTTGCCACAATGTAATATTTTCCTGTATTCCGTTCCCACCAGTGGGTTTTGAACCTTACACTTTGACGCAGGACGGTCCTATATGACGAGGAAATAGGGAGTGAACTCCTACATGCAAGCATACATATCCAACGAATTGTGACTTGCAATAATAATTAGTTTTATAAATCAAAATAAACTTATGCCACAATAGTGAAAATTTTCAAATATGGAAACACGTGAGATTGTACAATTGCAAGAATGCCAGAAAATCAAGCTGTTATTTAAATGTGAGATTACAAAGACTAAAACAATTGAAAACAAAACTTATAAACCACTATCACTTCAAGTACAAAACACACAAGATCCAATGCAAAAATATTACAACACACCTTGAAGGGTGACTGCTACAATGGAGGTGGTGGCTGTTGCTTGAGGTGGAGGAGGAGGGGTGGTGCAGTGGTCGGCCAAGGGGGAGGATGGTAGGGGCCAGCCAAGGGGAATGGGAGGGAGGTGATAAACCCGAGCTTCGCACCCAGGGTTCGGCTTCGGCACCGAAGTGATCAAAGATTGGGCTTTTATGCTCCAATCTTCAATGCCTAAAATGAGAGCCCCCACTCTTTATTTATAGATTCATAGGGGGCAACGAACGGCTATGATTGGCCGAACGTCTCGACTAAAAAATACATAAAATTACAACTCGAAATAAAAAATGACAAGAACAACTACTACTGTTGCGGGTCGCTCAACGTTCTTTCAGACCGGGCGAATCGAACCGTCTTAGCCCGAGAGTGAACCGAGCGCGCAAACAGTCACAGAGAGAACGAACAGGTGGCAAGAAGACGTTTTTACCGTGGAAAACCCGAAAAGGGTGAAAAACCACGTGGTCGGATCAGCGCCGACCAAATTTTACTATGTGGTGGAGCGTTACAAGTAATGGTGCGAGAATCGGGGGCGACATGCCGCTCCCGTTACAATTGTAATTGAATGAAAGTCTCTGAGGGTGACAGGCCACCTCTCAGAATAACTAAGTACTTTTCTTGGTCGGGAAGTCTTCAAAGTTTGCAGGAGACCTTCAAGCGTCGATGGTGGTCTTCAAGGTTGAAGGAGGTCTTCGAGTGTTGATGAAGGTCTTCGAACGTTGAAGGAGATCTTCAGGTTCCGAAGGAGATCTTCGGGTTCCGAAGGAGATCTTCGAATGCTGAAGGAGATCTTCGAGTGCTGAAGGAGATCTTCGAGTTCCGAAGGAGATCTTCGAATGCTGATGAAGATCTTCAAGGGAATTCCAGAGAGCTCTCTCCCGTGTAGAAAATTCCAAGTCCCTTGAAATGAAGCCCTGGGGTTCCTTTTATAGCTTTTGAAGGTGGTTAGGGTGGTTATGGTGGTGAGGGTGGCTACCCGCACACCATAACTAATTTATGTGCTATATGCACATTTATCATGAATATGGCTATGCACACACCGGTTTGTATAGTTTTGGGATGATATGCATTTATATGACGGATATGGTTATGCGCACACTATAACCATATTATTTGCTAGACGCAGACCGTATGCCCATTTATCATGAATGTGACTATGCGCACACCAATTTGTATAGTTTGGTGAGGATACGCATTCATATGATGGATATGGTTATGCGCACACCATAACCATATTATTTACTATTCGCACCCCCATGATAGAGGTTTTTACTATTCGCACCCCCATGTTGGAGGATTTTACTATTTGCACCTCATGAGGTGGATTCTACTATTTGCACCTCATGATGTGGATTCTTACTATTCGCACCCCATGATGGGTGGTTACGGGTTTAGCGAGATTTGCCTTGATCATCCTCGTTTTCTCCGCCGAATGAGGCGGGAGAGGCCGGGCGAGCGCGTCCGTTGGTCAAGCGAGGCCGACCTGGGACGAGACGAGAGGGGTCGGAGAGTGCGCCCGGCGGCGAGGGAGGCCGACCGGCACCGCGCCCACCGCCCGACTACGCGCGGTGCCGTCCGGTACCGCGCGGCGCCAGGCGCGCGGTGCCGGGCGGTACCGCGCGGCGCCAGGCGCGCGGTGTCGCCGCGCGGCATTAGGCGCGCGACACCGCGCGGTGCCGCGCACGGTGCCGGGCGCGTGGTGCCGCGCACGGTGCCGGGCGCGTGGTGCCGCGCACGGTGCCGGGCGCGTGGTGCCGCGCACGGTGCCGCCGCGCGGTACCGCGCGACGTTAGGTGCGGCACCGCGCGGTACCGCGGGAGGTGCCGCCGCGCGGTACTGCTCGGCGTTAGGTGCGCGGCACCGCGCGGTGCCTGGCACGCGGTGCCGGGCACGCGGTGCCGGGCACGCGGTGTCGCCACGCGGCACCGTGCGGCCGCGCGCCTGCGGGATGCCGCGCGGCCGGGGGTGCCGCTCGGCCGCGTGGTGTCGGGCGGCCGCGCCCGGCGCCGCGCGGCTGCGCGGTGCCGCGGTCGCGCGGCCGTGCGACGCCCCGTGGCCGCGGGATGCCGCGCGGCCGGGCGGTGTCGCGCGGTCGTGTGGTGCCGCGCGGCCTTATGGCCGCGTGTGGTGCTGTGCGCGGCTTCGTGCGGTGGTTGCGGCGTTTCTTTTGTGGTTACGGGCGGTTTCCTCCTCTTTCTTACCCATGCCCCCACCATCTTAGTGGGGAGTTGGGTTTTTGGCTAAATGCAACCTGGATTTCTCTACAAAATGGATGAGGACCCATCAATTGCCTCCAAAATCCTCGGAGTTCGCTCATCTTGCTTAGAGAAGTACGAGGATTTTATCATCCTTTGGCGCGGTCCAGTTGTTGTGGTGACGTTATGGCGGAGGTATTTTGCGATATTCTTCCCTCTTATTTTGTCGTTTGTCGTTTCGCCTTTTGTAATAATCTCTGCATTGTGCGGTGATAATCCGCACAATTTTTGTCGATTATTTTTTGTTTATTTCTTCTTTCTCTTTTCAGGCGTCAAGGGATGGTGCACGATCAAAATCCATGCGGATGCGTTCCTCGCTAACCATTGAGCGTGTCAAAGCTTGGCGCAAGCGGTTTAGACTCCCGTCATCTGTTGAAGTGAAGATTCCATATCCGGAGGCACGTGCCCAGAACCCCCGACCGGCTTTATTACCATTTCTGAGAGTTGTTTGAAGTCGGGGTTCCGCTTCCCCCCATCGGAGGAGGCGATTGAGATTTTCAAATTTTGCGGCGTTCCTATCTCGCAATTTACCCCAGCCGGGATGGCGAGAATCATGGGGTTGATTGCGTTTTTTCGGGAGCATGGCTCGCAATTCTCTTTGGAGATCTTCCAAGATTGGTGTGAGGTCTTCACGGATCCGGGAGGCCGGATTGATGTTTGCAGCTGTTGGGTTTTTCTTGAACCATACATCAAATGTAGGCGCAGCGGAAATAAACAGAAACAACCCAAAAGACTTTGGATCGGCCATGAACGTTGAATCAAGAAGTTAACAAAAATGCTAGGTATGAAATTACCTTTGCGGGATTGGATCAAATCCAACCTAGATGCTCCACGAGTTGATTCCTGTCGTCGGCTATGCGAGTCCTCACGTAGAATAATGTCTACGTCTCTACAGTGATCCACACGAGCCGGGAGAAGAATGACTGCACCTTGAACTTCCACGAACTGCTAGGTTCGCTCCAGGAAGAACACACACGACGACGATCGCCGGAGAGGAGGTCGGCGGAGGCGAACGAGCGACGGAACTCCTTCCGTCTAGGGTTCGGGCGAGAGCGGAACACTTCCGTCGGCCTTTTCTTTTCGTTAGTTATGAGAACCCTAAAACGAAGTCCTATTTATACCCAAAGGATAAACAGCTTCTAGAAGAATCGCTATCCGCAGACCACACATCAGAATAAGGGCTTCTGTTACAATTCATCGGAATTCCACGGAAGATCATTCGTCGAGATTTCACGGGACAATCCGACGAATCCGACGAATCAGATCAGACGGCAACATTTGCCGAGAAAATGATCTCTGTAACAATTCGTCGAGTCTTCACGGGACAACCCGACGAATCCCGACGAATCCCGACGAATCCCGACGAATCCAGACAGACGACAACATTTTGTCGAATGAAGGGTTTCTGTAATAATTCGTCGAGTGTTCACGGGACAATCCGACGAATCCCGACGAATCCGACGAATTCCATCCGTGTAAATCCGACGAATTCAGACAGCAACAACCTGCTGGATTTCCCCATTCTATATATGGTGATTGGTAACATTTACCAACACAGTCAATCTACCAACTTCTCCACATGCTCTTATGTGCGACCCTGCAGGCTCATATCGCGTTGGCAGTGAGATTACATGTTTGACCACTTCTAGATCACAATGGTCACTCCAACAGTCTCCCACTTGATCTTGAAAGTATCAAACCAAAAACCTCACAAACAATGAGCGGCATCTAGCAATGCATCATTGCTCCCCAAGCAATAAGAGTTCATAACTCATAAGCCTTTATGACCAATATTCCAGCGTTGTCTTTGTCCCTTACATCCGGAAAGAACTAGAGGCATGGACCGTGTCACCCTCATAATAGCTCAATCCAAGTTTCTTGATCTAGAACGGACTTCCAGAGAATGGTGAGCTCAATATCACATATTGACTCTACCAAGCATGACCATGCGTTTCTCAGTCCAATTCCATCAAGGGGCCCATGGATGCAACTCCTGTTATACAGGAGGACAAATCCCATATCTGCTCACACCCAAACACCCAAATGATTCGTAACGTACCCAACGACCACCCTTATCATCAACCTTCTTCAAGGAAGACTTTAGATGACATCAAAGCACGCTCTTCCTCACTCGGTGAATGCTGTGACTTCAGGTCAAAGGACCACAACACCATTGTCAAATGAGACCTACTTGTGACACTTTTAAGTAACAATCCACAAAGTAGTCTCAGGTTGGGTCTGTCCAGTACAACTTGTTCACTAACAAGTACCCACGTGATGACTTGATATCACAATATCATGACCTGTGAGAACCGGTCATCAGTCAACACACATGCTAGTCTTAATGTATCATCATCACCCTTAGCTTCTACGATGATACCTCGACCAGGGACCTTTTAAGAATGAAGCTTCGAAATCATAGGCTCTCACATTCAAGTCTCGTACTTGATGTCCTATGGAAGCGAACATTCTAAGGGTATTTATCACGAATTTTATTCTATCATATAGAAACAGTATATCGTAATAAAAGAACTTGCCATTAATCGTAAAAAGAAATAATTGGTACACAATTCATCATATGAATAAATTTTAAACAGCCAACAGAATATTTATTTTACATGCAACCCACAAGACTCCCACTAGAGTTGATCATTCAGGTATCGTATACCCATTGATCTAGTATGACCATCATGCTTTCTCTGCGCGAGAGGCTTTGTCAGTGGATCTGCAATATTCTCCTCAGTCGGCACTCTGCAAATGTTCACATCTCCTCGTTCGACAATCTCACGAATAAGATGGAACCGCCGAAGTATGTGCTTGGAGCGCTGATGGGATCTAGGTTCCTTAGATTGTGCAATTGCACCATTGTTATCACAGTAGAGAACTACGGGACCAACAATGCTAGGAACTACATCTAGCTCGCCGATGAATTTCCTAATCCATACAGCCTCCTTCGCTGCATTAGCTGCAGCGATATACTCGGCCTCAGTTGTAGAATCAGCAACTGTCTCTTGCTTGGAACTCTTCCAGCTCACAGCTCCTCCATTCAGGCAAAACACAAACCCTGACTGAGACTTTGAATCATCCCTATCAGTTTGGAAGCTGACATCCGTGTAACCACTTACAACGAGCTCTTCCTTTCCACCATACACCAAGAATACATCCTTAGTCCTTCTCAAGTACTTCAGGATATTCTTTACGGCTATCCAGTGACATTCACCGGGATCAGACTGATACCTGCTAGTCATGCTCAAAGCAAAAGAGACATCGGGTCGAGTACATAACATTGCATACATGATTGACCCAATTGCCGAAGCATATGGAATCGACTTCATGCGGTCCTTATCTTCGCAAGATTTTGGACACTGGTCCTTAGAGAGATTCACACCATGAGACATGGGCAAAAATCCTTTCTTGGACTCAAGCATGTTGAACCGCTTCAACACCTTGTCAATGTACGTACTCTGGGTCAAACCCAGCAACTTCTTCGATCTATCTCTATAGATCTTAATACCGAGTATGTAAGTCGCTTCACCCAAGTCCTTCATAGAAAAGCAGTTCCATAGGTTGTTCTTAACAACTTTCAGGGTAGGTATGTCATTCCCGATCAGCAGTATGTCATCTACATACAATATCAGGAAGACAACAATGCTCCCACTGATTCGCTTGTAAACACACGGTTCATCTTCATTCTTGACAAAACCAAACTCTTTGATCTTCTCATCAAAACGAAGATTCCAACTTCTAGAGGCTTGTTTCAATCCATAGATGGACTTATTCAGCTTGCATATTTTAGTGGCTTCATTTGGGGATACAAAACCCTCGGGTTGTGTCATGTACACTTCCTCAAGGAGGTTTCCATTTAGGAAAGCCGTTTTGACATCCATCTGCCAGATCTCGTAGTCATAATACGCAGCAATAGCAAGCAATATCCTAATGGACTTTACCATGGCAACAGGGGAAAAGGTCTCATCATAGTCAACACCATGAATTTGCTTGAAACCCTTAGCCACCAGTCGCCCTTTGAATGTCTGTACATTCCCATCCATGTCGGTCTTCTTCTTGAAGACCCACTTGCACCCTATGGGTCGTACCCCTTCAGGTGGTTCCACCAAGTTCCAAACTTGGTTTATATACATGGAGTCCATTTCGGATTTCATAGCCCCAAGCCATTTGTCGGAGTCCGGTCCATTCATAGCCTCTTGGTAGGTTGCTGGTTCATCATCATGATCCATAAGCAACACATTACCTATTTGAGACACGAGAAATCCATATCTCTCAGGCTCAAATCTTGGTCTACCAGATCTACGTAGGACTTGTGTTTCGTGAGCAGGTTCTCTAGCTACAACATCTTGTAGTCCTGGCTCAGAATCCAACTCTGGTTCATTCACTATTTGTGGTTCTTGAACTTCTTCAAGTTCTACCTTTTGCGTCTTTCTTGATAAGAACTCTTTCTCCAAGAAGACACCCGTCCTTGCGACAAACACTTTGCCCTCAGACGGTAGGTAAAAGTAATATCCCTTCGTTTCCTTAGGATATCCCACCAGATAACACTTATCTGATTTGGGTTCCAGCTTGTCAGGCATTTGACGTCGTACGTATGCCTCACAGCCCCAAATTTTAATGAACGACATACTAGGACGCTTCCCAGTCCATATCTCATATGGTGTCTTTAGAACCGTTTTCGTCGGAGCGCGATTCAGTGTCATTGCAGCAGTCTCTAAAGCAAAACCCCAAAAGGAAACAGGCAAGTCTGCATGACTCATCATCGACCGTACCATGTCTAACAGAGTACGATTTCTCCTCTCAGACACACCATTATGCTGCGGTGTCCTAGGTGGAGTGAGCTGTGATACAATACCACACTCTTTCAGATGATCACGGAATTCATGACTCAGGTATTCGCCACCTCGATCAGATCGGAGTGCTTTAACCTTTTTACCCAATTGGTTCTCCACTTCATTCTTAAACTCTTTGAACTTTTCAAAGGTTTCGGATTTGCACTTCATAAGATACACGTATCCGTATCTACTGAAATCATCAGTAAATGTAACGAAGTAAAAATACCCACCTCTAGCCATAGAACTCATGGGTCCGCATACATCACTATGTACAACACCCAAAAGATCCTCAGCCCTCTCAGTATAACCAGTGAAAGGGGCTTTAGTCATCTTGCCTAATAAACAAGACTCACATCGCTCAAATGATTCATAATCAAATGAGTCCAATAGTCCATCTTTATGGAGCTTGGATATGCGCTTCTCATTTATATGACCCAAACGACAATGCCAGAGATATGTAAGATTTGAGTCATTTGTTCTTAGTCTTTTATTATTATCTACATTATAGATCGGATGGTCCAGGTTCAAAACATAAAGACCATTAAACAATTGAGCTACAGCATAACAAACATCATTCTTAAATATAGAACAACAATTGTTCTTAATTATAAAAGAAAATCCAATCATGTCTAAGCATGAAATGGATATAATGTTTCTAGTTATGGCCGGAACATAATAACAATTATCAAGTTCTATTACAAGCCCACTGGGCAAAGAAAGACGGTAAACCCCTACGGCTACAGCAGCAACTCTTGCTCCATTGCCGACACGTAGGTCCACCTCTCCTTTACTCAGCAATCTCCTCCTTCCTAGTTCCTGCACATTTGTACAAATGTGAGAACCACATCCGGTATCCAATACCCAAGATGAAGGAGCAGAAAGGTTTATCTCTATAACATAAATATCCGAAGCGGAAGTCATACCTCCCTTCATTTTCTGCAGACCCTCAATGTACGAAGGACAATTCCTCCTCCAATGACCAGCCTTGCCACAGTGGTGGCATTTTCCTTCCTTCACGGTGCTCTTCTTTTTCAGCGCAGAAGATTTGGGCTCAAGATGTGACTTAGGTCCCACCTTCGTCTTCTTGAAGCCCTTGGCCTTACCCTTGCCTTTATGTACCATCAATATGGGACTAGCAGGCTTGGCCTTCTTCATGTTTATCTCGGCAGTTCGCAACATGCCTAGGAGCTCGGGCAGTGTCTTGTCTATTTCATTCATGTTGTAGTTCAAGACAAACTGCTCATAACTATCCGGCAACGATTGCAGGATAAGATCTGTGGCCAACTCTTGACCCAGAGGAAAACCCAGTCTCTCCAGGTTCTCTATATACCCAATCATCTTGAGTACGTGAGTACCAACCGAGTCTCGAGCTCCCATTTTGCACTGAAATAAGGCCTTCGTGACATCGAACCTCTCTTGACGAGCTTGCCCTTGAAACATTTTCTTTAGGTGCTCGTCAATCTCCTTGCACCCCATGTTCTCGTGTTGCTTCTGAAGCTCAGAGTTCATGGTGGCAAGCATAAGGCACTCGACGTCTAAGGCGTCATCGGTATACTTCTTATAAGCATCCTTATCAACACGGGACGAGTTCCCGGTCGGCACCTCGGGGGCTTCTTCTTCCAAGACGTAGAGCTTTCGCTCTTGCCTGAGAACAATTCTCAGGTTCCTATACCAGTCCATATAGTTCGTCCCACTAAGCTTGTCCTTCTCAAGGATAGCTCTGAGGGACAAGGTGGAATGTGAACCACTTGCCATGGAATTCTACAAGAATTCATGCAGAATTTAATCAGTACCCTAATTTCAAAATACAATTTATATTAATTTGGACTTCAATTAAATACTCCCACTATTTTATTCAAATTGATAGCCCTCTCAGTCAATTCGGAGAGTCCATGCGAGCTACTCTCTTAGTGGACAAGATCCGTATTTCACCAACACCACGAGTCCGCTTTGGCGTTCCTCTCATAATGCGGTTATTTAGGTAGGCAACGCTTGCCAATTGCATCCTCATGCAATTCTTGTATGGCTGGTGAATAACTCCTTATTCGCATCCATCATATGGAGCATGCCAACCCTATGCCTCTAGGCACTCAACCTTTGAGGTCACCTAGTTAAGTTAGACCCGATGTCGACAGTGGGATATCACAATTATCCGCTCGCACCCTTACCAAGATAGATTAATGCACCTTGCTTTGGCAAGCCCACACTTCATCGATCGAGGCAGGAAGAGTGTCATCCATCGGAAGGCATCCGAACACTTAATATTTGATGAAGGGATTTTAATTTTTAATAATAGGTTAACACTTAACCATGATCAACATTTGATCAATGTGCACATCCACAGAAAAACAAGCTTTCTAAAATCCTCATGCATCCCTTATGTGCACTACATAAGACTATCAACCTTTGATAGACGAAAGGGCTAAATCTGGACATTTAGAACTCTTCCAAATCTTCAGATTTACATGCATTGGACAAAGGCAAAGACAACTCGACTTAAAGCAGTAGACAAGCTCGTCTCTCATTGTTGGATTCAAAATCCAAAACAATACAAGGGTTCATTAACCACTTGAGGGACGGTTACTGCTAAGGAGACAACAATTTCTAACAATTAGAAATGACCACGAAATCCCAGACGTTCCTGGCGGGGTTCCAAGGGGCCGCGCCCCTGGCGGGGTCTTAGGGGCAGAGCCCCTAACGGGGTCCAAGGGGCAGCGCCCCTGGCGGTGGTCAAAATTCATGACCAGAACCTCCAAATACCTAGATTTGCACGTACTGGAATAACCAAACTTCTGAAACAAAATTCATGACCAGAACCTCCCTCTGATACCACTGTTGGGTTTTTCTTGAACCATACATCAAATGTAGGCGCAGCGGAAATAAACAGAAACAACCCAAAAGACTTTGGATCGGCCATGAACGTTGAATCAAGAAGTTAACAAAAATGCTAGGTATGAAATTACCTTTGCGGGATTGGATCAAATCCAACCTAGATGCTCCACGAGTTGATTCCTGTCGTCGGCTATGCGAGTCCTCACGTAGAATAATGTCTACGTCTCTACAGTGATCCACACGAGCCGGGAGAAGAATGACTGCACCTTGAACTTCCACGAACTGCTAGGTTCGCTCCAGGAAGAACACACACGGCGACGATCGCCGGAGAGGAGGTCTGCGGAGGCGAACGAGCGACGGAACTCCTTCCGTCTAGGGTTCGGGCGAGAGCGGAACACTTCCGTCGGCCTTTTCTTTTCGTTAGTTATGAGAACCCTAAAACGAAGTCCTATTTATACCCAAAGGATAAACAGCTTCTAGAAGAATCGCTATCCGCAGACCACACATCAGAATAAGGGCTTCTGTTACAATTCGTCGGAATTCCACGGAAGATCATTCGTCGAGATTTCACGGGACAATCCGACGAATCCGACGAATCAGATCAGACGGCAACATTTGCCGAGAAAATGATCTCTGTAACAATTCGTCGAGTCTTCACGGGACAACCCGACGAATCCCGACGAATCCCGACGAATTCAGACAGACGACAACATTTTGTCGAATGAAGGGTTTCTGTAATAATTCGTCGAGTGTTCACGGGACAATCCGACGAATCCCGACGAATCCGACGAATTCCATCCGTGTAAATCCGACGAATTCAGACAGCAACAACCTGCTGGATTTCCCCATTCTATATATGGTGATTGGTAACATTTACCAACACAGTCAATCTACCAACTTCTCCACATGCTCTTATGTGCGACCCTGCAGGCTCATATCGCGTTGGCAGTGAGATTACATGTTTGACCACTTCTAGATCACAATGGTCACTCCAACAGCAGCAACAAGAGGTGGTTCCGTTTTGAGGAAAGGAACGACTATCGCCATGGGAACACTTTGTATGAGTATGTTCGCAACCGATGGGATTTGCCAGAGCTTTGGAGGAACCTCCGGGGACGTTGCCGCCGTCAAGTGGGGCGAGAGAATGAATTCCAGCCCCTTCATGGTTTTCCTGGTCGTGATGATTTGTCGAAGGCTCTTTATGGCGTGGTTCATTATGCGGAGGAGAAAAAATTGTTGCTGGTCGGCCTTTCGTCGGATGCCGAGCGTGATGCCGCTGTCACTTTGTCGCGTGATAGGAAGAGGAAGTTTGTTATCAGATGCGGAGGTTCAGAGATGGTGCCACCTCCACCTCCATCGAAAAGCCGTTCTGATGGTGCAGGTCCCAGCGGAGTCGTGCCCGAGGCGATTCCTATTGACGTTGATGCCGAGATCGTGGCTTCTCCTGTGGCGGAAGCGCTTCCTCGGAGTGGCCCTCCTCCTCCTCCATTGGTGACGGCGAAGAGGGTATCCTCTTCATTACGGGCGATGACTTCGGCGGTTAGTCATGTCTTTTTGTTGTTTATCTTTTATGTGTTCTCTTTTCCCAAGATTCTTATACCGTTCCCCTTTTTTTCTTCGCAGGTTGATGTCATGACTAGCGTCGCTCGTACTTGGAACGATTGCTATGTTGGGCTGAAGGACAGGTTTTTTGCTCTTCAAGAGGAGCTTCGTGTTGCGAAGAGTTCGCTGGAGGATTCCCAGAAGAAGAGGGAGCACGAGATATCACGTGGGCTCAAATTGGAGTCTGATCTTGCCCACGCTCGCTCCGAGGTAGAGCGTCTTCAGAGGGGGCTTAGCGCAGAGAAAGCCGCCGCCGAGAGTGCCTCCCAGTTGGTCCAAGATTTGCAGGGTGACATGTTCCGTCAAGATGGCGAGCTGGGGTTTTTGAGAAGCGAGGTGGAGAGGCTTTCTTCCCTTGAGCCAGACATCAAGGCCATTAAGGCCGAGGGAGTTGCCGAGTACAAGGACTCCCTGGAATTCGTAGAGGAGCGCTCTAGGATCTCTGAGGAGCTTCGAGCTGAGATCATGACCAAGGAGGTGGACTCCCTATTGGAAGATGAGTGTGAGATTTCTTTCAAGAGGGGGATCAGGAAGACCCTTCGTATGGTGGAGAGGAAGCTTGGGTGCAGTACGTCCGGGCTTGGCACAAACGATCTTTCTGAGGATGACTGCACCGATGTAGATGTTGAGGGCTGATTGTCTTTGTCTTTATTTGTCTGTATGCTTTACTTTCTTTCGTTACGTATCGTACTTACTTGTTCCTGTATTTGCGTCTCTTGTAGTGGAGTTGTACAACTCTTCGCTTTGTTATATTGATTGATGGCCACTTGTTTGTCCATCGCTTACTCCTGTGTTTCGTATTTCTGCGTGAGGTTAGTGGGGATCTGGTCCCGAGTAGCGGTGAAGGGCAGACGCTTCGAACCGTGGGCGACCGCGAGGGGGGCAGGCCCTGGTGGTGCCGTGATCTTACTACCGGGGAAGGGCGGACGCTTCGGACCGGGTAGCGCGAGATCACTGGGGAACTGGCCCCGAGTGGCGGTGAAGGGCAGACGCTTCGAACCGTGGGCGACCGTGAGGGGGCCAGGCCCTGGCGGTGCCGTGATCTTACTACCGGGGAAGGGCGGATGCTTCGGACCGGGTAGCGTGAGATCACTGGGGGGTGGCCCCGAGTAGCGGTGAAGGGCGGACGCTTCGAATCGTGGGCGACCGTGAGGGGGGCTGGCCCTGGCGGTGCCGTGATCTTACTACCGGGGAAGGGAGGGCGTTTCGGACCGGGTAGTGTGAGATCACCGGGGAACTGGCCCCGAGCAATATTGAGCCATCGTTGGGAGATAGCTTGCGCGAGTCGGGGCTCGCGGCTTCCGTAATAATTGCAGAGAAATAAGTTGCGCGAATCGAGGTTCACGGCTATAAAATTTTAGTAAAGTAGTTTGCGCGAGTCAAGGCTCGTGGCTTGTACATAAAATCATAATAAGATAAGTTTGCGTGAGTCAAGGCTCGCGACTTGTACATAAAATCATAATAAGATAAGTTTGCGCGAGTCAAGGCTCGTGGCTTGTACATAAAATTATAATAAGATAAGTTTGCGCGAGTCGAGGCTCGCGGCTTGTACATAAAAGAGTAAGAAAAACCACTGATAAAAGCGGCGCAGATTCTGCGCGTTCCGCCGTTCTGAGTTTGAATGTTCCAGGCTTCACCACCGCGGTGACCACATTGGGTCCTTCCCATGCTGGAGAGAGTTTGTCTTTCTGCGGGCCCTTCCCGGCTGCTTCAACGTTGCGCAGGACGAGATCTCCGACGTTGATCGGCCTGGGCTTAACCCTCCTGTCGTAGAGCCGGGCCACTCGCCTTTGGTAGATAGCGATGCGCTGAGCGGCGTTGTCTCGAATTTCGGAGATTAAATCGAGGTTTTCGCGGAGCAGTCCGTCGTTCTCACTGGGATCGAAAGTCAGCACCCGGGTGCTTGGTACTCCGATGTTGACGGGGATGACAGCTTCAGTACCGTAGCAGAGGTTATACGGCGTCTCTCCTGTTGGAGTCCTCTCTGTTGTACGGTATGCCCACAACACATTTGGGTGCACGTCCACCCACTGCCCCCCAGCTTCTTCGAGACGCGTCTTCAGCCCTTTGAGGATGGTGCGGTTGGTGACCTCCACCTGCCCATTTGTCTGTGGATGTGCTACGACGGTGTGACGGAGATTGATCTTCAGGTCTTCGCACATCTTGGTGAATGACTTCCCAGTAAACTGGGTGTCGTTGTCGGCGATGATCGTCGCTGGGATTCCGAAGCGACAGACTATGTTCTTCCAGACGAACTGCTTAGCATTCTCCTCCGTGGTTTTTGCCAGAGGCTCAGCTTCCACCCACTTGGTGAAGTAATCGATGGCTAGGATGATGAATTTTCTCTGCCCGGATGCCATGGGCAGGGGGCCGAGGAGATCAATCCCCCACTGTGCGAAGGGCCACGCACTCTGGAGCGCGGTGAGCGCGACTGGGGGCTGGTGAGGTACGTTCGCGTGAAGCTGACAGCTCCTGCATTTCTGGACGAGTTCGACTGCGTCTTTCTTCATCGTTGGCCAATAGAAACCTTGGCGCAAGATCTTCTGGGCCAACGCTTTTCCTCCTAGATGTTCTCCGCAAACCCCTCCGTGCACCTCTCTTAGGGCATAGTCTGCTTCGCCGGCTGGTAGACATTTTAGGTAGGGCCCCGAGAACGCCCGCTTATAGATTTCCCCGTCTATGATGGTGAACGATGCCGCTCGCATTTGCAATCTGCGCGCCTCCAGGCGGTCCTCGGGAAGATGCCCCTGCTCAAGGTAGGCCCGCAGGGGGGTCATCCAAGATGGCTCCTCTTCATTGATTGCTGCAATCTCCCATGGCCTGGGATACTTGGGACCATGATTTCTTCGACTCGGCGTCTTCGCGATTGATAGCGGGTGGATGAAGTTGCCAACTTAGAGAGTGCGTCTGCTCTAGAATTCTGCTCCCGGGGGACGTGCAGGATTTGGTATGACGGAATCTTCTGAAGGAGCGACTTTACGCATGTGAGGTAATGCGCCATTTGATCACTCTTGGCCTCGTAATCTCCCTCGACTTGCGAGACTACAAGTTGGGAGTCGGCGTGAATCGTCAGGCTCTCAACTCTACAATCGATGGCGAGCCGGAGGCCGGCGATCAAAGCCTCGTACTCTGCGACGTTGTTAGTTGCTGGGAACTTCAATCTGAGGCCATACTCCAAAGTGATCTCGTCGGGGCTTATGAGAAGCAATCCTGCTCCGGCTCCTTTAGCTCCTGAAGCACCGTCGACGTAGAGAGTCCAACGGGGTGTGGTGATATCTTTGACAGGAGTTGTTTCCGGTGGGATGGTGTATTCTACAACAAAGTCAGCGAGTACTTGCGACTTGATGTCCGGCCGAGGCAAGAATTGAATGTCGAATTCGCCGAGCTCCACCGCCCACTTCACTAGTCTTCCCGAGACTTCTGGTTTCTGGAGGATTGTTCGTAGCGGGAGCTGAGTTAATACTTTTACTGTGTGCGCCTGGAAGTAGGGCCGAAGCTTTCGCGCCGAGAAGACGAGTGCTAAGGCCGTTTTTTCCGCTGCCGGATACCTGGTTTCGGTATCGGTGAGGACCTTGCTGAGGTAGTAGATCGGCCATTGCACCCCTCCTTCATCCTTCACAAGCACCGAACTGAGGGCCGTAGGCGAAACTGCAAGGTACAAGAACAGGGTTTCCCCGGGGATTGGCTTTGACAGAAGCGGCGACGAGGCCAGGTACCGTTTGAGAAGCTCGAAAGCCGTCTGGCACTCGTCCGTCCACTGGAACCCAGTGTGGCGCGCTCCCCGGAGAATCTTGAAGAAAGGGAGGTACTTGTCCCTTGTCTTTGACAGGAAGCGGGACAACGCAGCGATCCTCCCGTTCAGGTGTTGTACTTCTTTGATTGAACGAGGCGGCGACATGTCCTCCAACGCCTTGATCTTCTCGGGGTTAGCCTCGATTCCCCGATGGGTTACCATGAAGCCCAGGAACTTCCCCGCCGTCACACCAAACGCGCATTTGCTGGGGTTGAGCCGCATCTGGAAGCGACGAAGAAGCTGAAAGCACTTTCCCAAGTCTTTCAAATGGTCGCGACGGTGGACGCTCTTCACTAGCATGTCGTCCACATATACCTCCATCGTCTCCCCGATGAGGTCCTTGAAGACTTTGTTCATCAATCTTTGGTATGTCACTCCGGCGTTTTTAAGGCCGAACGGCATCACCTTGTAGCAGTAGACTCCTTTATCGGTGCGGAAGGCGGTGTGCTCCTCGTCCGCGGGATTCATTCTTATCTGGTTGTAGCCTGAGTACGCGTCCATGAAGCTGAGCAGCTCGTGGCCGGCCGTTGCATCGACGAGCTGGTCGATCCTTGGAAGAGGGAAACTGTTTTTTGGGCAGGCCTGGTTCAGGTTGCTGTAGTCGACGCACATCCGCCACTTCCCGGAGGCCTTCTTTACCATCACCACGTTAGCGAGCCACGTGGGATAATCTACCTCACGGATGAACCGTGCCTCCAGAAGCTTAGCCACTTCTTCTTCGATCGCCTTCACTCGCTCGGAGGCGAAGTTCCTCTTCTTTTGAATCACGGGCCTGCAGGCAGGGTTAACATTTAACGAGTGAAAAATGACTTCAGGATCTACCCCAGGCATGTCCTCCGGGCTCCAAGCGAAAATGTCCTCGTTCTCTTGCAGGAAGGTTGCGAATTCTTCTCGTTCTTCTGGCGACAAGAGGGACCCGACCTGGGCAGTCCGGGTCGAATCCCGCTGGGAGAGCGGCACTTCCACCAATCCTTCAACGGGTGCCCCCCGCTGCAGAGTAGCTTCATCTCGCAGGTCAAAGTTGTCGATGTTGAGGGCCGTCGCCTTTGTGGGTTGAGCTTGCTTCAGATAGCAGGTCCTGGCTGCCTCTTGATTCCCGCGAACGACTCCTACTCCAGCGGCAGTCGGAAACTTCATGGCTAAGTGTGGGATTGATGGGATGGCTTTGAAGACAGACTGGAGTGGCCTCCCGAAGATTGCGTTGTAGGCGGAGTTTGACTCCACGACTACGAACTGAATGTTGTGGCTTGTCTGTCTTGGAAACTCGCCGAGTGTTACCGGAAGGGTGATCATGCCCTGGACCGGGACGGGGCGGTTATCAAAACCGTAAACGGGCCCCGCTGCCGGGCTAAGGTGCTCCTTGGTGAGATTCATGCTCTGTAGAGTGGAGAGGAACAGGACGTCGACTGAGCTCCCGTTGTCGATTAGTATTCTTTTGACGTTGAAACATGGATCCCCGATCCCAGCATTGATCACGAGCGGGTCTTGGTGTGGCAGCCGTAACCCCTCTAGGTCTTCATCTCCGAAGGCGATGATGGTGTCTTGCTTTAACCTTTTATCTTCATGCTCTCTCTCTGGCCTAGCGATGGAAAGAATTTGCGCGGCGAGGTTAGGAGACCCGGCTATAGTCTCGACTTCTCCTACCATCGGTCTTCCTGCTGCTGCCCCGTGAGGTGCGGGGGGCTGATCTTTGGGCTGCCTGGGTTGCTGCTGTTGGTTTGGTAGCTGACCTTGCAGGAACCTTCCGAGGAGCCCTTGCCTGACAAGACGCTCAATCTCCTCCTTCAGCCTGGTACACTCTTCAGTCGTGTGCCCAACCCCTCTATGGAATTCACAGTACTTTGATTGGTCGGTTCTTTCATTCGGGACAGACGGCCTTGGCCTACGGAACGCCGGGTTTTCTTGAATGGCATAAAGCACGTTGGTTTGTGACGTATTGAGTGGGGTGTAAATCCGTGGCGGCCGGGGACCCTGCTCTCTTCGGGGGTCTCGGCGATGATCATCATTCCGGCGTTCCTCCATACGCCGCTCCTCCTGCCTCCTGGGGGCCTGCTCCTGCCCTTTCCTTCTCTTCTGACTTCCTTCGAACTGCTGGCGATGTGCCTCAATCGCCTCATCTGCCGCTATCTGCGTCTCCACCCGATGCACAAGGTCAGGATAGCTTGGTACTGTCTCCCTCATCAGAGCAGAGTAGAATCCGCTTGGGCGGAGTCCCCCCAGGAAAACGCCGCGCAGAAGCTCAGGATCAACCCCTGGGATCTGCCGCGCCTCAGTCGTGAAGCGGCGGAAAAAGTCTTTGAGGGTCTCTCCTTCGCTTTGGCGAATTCCTGAAAGATGCGAGGGATCTCGAACGATTCTTCGGTTAGCGATGAATTGGTCCGTAAACTGCTGCGCGAGCTCGGTGAAGTTGTTGACGGATCCATCCCGCAGGGAATGAAACCAAGTGCGTGCCTGCCCCATGAGTGTTGCCGGAAACACTTGGCAGAGGAGCTGATTAGTGGCGTTGTAGATCCGCATGATGGTGGTAAAATGGTTGACGTGCTCCAGGGGATCGTCCGTCCCATCGAATGTCTCGACGTTGGGAAGCTTGAAGCCGTGCGGAATTGGATGGTCCAAGATTTGTTGTGTGAGCGGGGAGCCGCGACGTAGGGGACGGCGGGCGAAGATGCCCCGGTGTCCGGCCTGTCCGTACTCTTCAGCTATCACGTCGCGTATCTCCTCGCGAGTGGGCCTTCCTATGGCTTGTTCGACTCCTACTCCTCCTTGCTGGCGGTGAAGGGGTTCTCCTCTAGCTCCCCTGGCGGGGCGGACTGGATGCGCGGAGCTGGCAGTATCCGAGTATTCTTCTTCGTATGTTTCTCCTTCTTGAGCAGCTTCTCCCAATGGAGCGTGATCAGGGACCAAGGGAGGCGGGATGATTGGAGCGGCAGGTGGAGCAGGACCTTGCGGGACTCCGAGGTTTCTGAGAAGAGCCAGCATTTCAGTTTGCTGCTCTTCCATCTGGCGTATACGCCCTTCTAGCGCGGCAACGGGCGCTAAAGGAACTTCTTCGACAGGAGGTGCGTTGATGAGTGAATGGGATGGAGCGGGATCGACGCGTCCTTCAGGGATGGAACCATCAGTGGTGCGAGCACTTCTTCTTGCCATTGCTGTCAGTCACGAGTATTGCCACGAGGCGAATACTGTCTTCGAAAAGCTTTTGCATAGTTTGGGGAACACCTTTCCCACAGACGGCGCCAAACTGTTGCGGGTCGCTCAACGTTCTTTCAGACCGGGCGAATCGAACCGTCTTAGCCCGAGAGTAAACCGAGCGCGCAAACAGTTACAGAGAGAACGAACAGGTGGCAAGAAGACGTTTTTACCGTGGAAAACCCGAAAAGGGTGAAAAACCACGTGGTCGGATCAGCGCCGACCAAATTTTACTATGTGGTGGAGCATTACAAGTAATGGTGCGAGAATCGGGGGCGACATGCCGCTCCCGTTACAATTGTAATTGAATGAAAGTCTCTGAGGGTGACAGGCCACCTCTCAGAATAACTAAGTACTTTTCTTGGCCGGGAAGTCTTCAAAGTTTGCAGGAGACCTTCAAGCGTCGATGGTGGTCTTCAAGGTTGAAGGAGGTCTTCGAGTGTTGATGAAGGTCTTCGAACGTTGAATGAGATCTTCAGGTTCTGAAGGAGATCTTCGGGTTCCGAAGGAGATCTTCGAATGCTGAAGGAGATCTTCAAGTGCTGAAGGAAATCTTCGAGTTCCGAAGGAGATCTTCGAATGCTGATGAAGATCTTCAAGGGAATTCCAGAGAGCTCTCTCCCGTGTAGAAAATTCCAAGTCCCTTGAAATGAAGCCCTGAGGTTCCTTTTATAGCTTTTGAAGGTGGTTAGGGTGGTTAGGGTGGTTATGGTGGTGAAGGTGGCTACCCGCACACCATAACTAATTTATGTGCTATATGGACATTTATCATGAATATGGCTATGCGCACACCGGTTTGTATAGTTTTGGGATGATATGCATTTATATGACGGATATGGTTTTGCGCGCACCATAACCATATTATTTGCTAGACGCAGATCGTATGCCCATTTATCATGAATGTGATTATGCGCACACCAATTTGTATAGTTTGGTGAGGATACGCATTCATATGATGGATATGGTTATGCGCACATCATAACCATATTATTTACTATTCGCACCCCCATGATAGAGGTTTTTACTATTCGCACCCCCATGTTGGAGGATTTTACTATTTGCATCTCATGAAGTGGATTCTACTATTTGCACCTCATGAGGTGGATTCTTACTATTCGCACCCCATGATGGGTGGTTACGGGTTTAACGAGATTTGCCTTGATCATCCTCGTTTTCTCCGCCAAATGAGGCGGGAGAGGCCGGGCGAGCGCGTCCGTTGGTCAAGCGAGGCCGACCGGGGACGAGACGAGAGGGGTCGGAGAGTGCGCCCGGCGGCGAGGGAGGCCGACCGGCACCGCGCCCACCGCCCGGCCACGCGCGGTGCCAGGCGCGGTGCCAGGCGCGCGGTGTCGCCGCGCGGCATTAGGCGCGCGGCACCGCGCGGTGCCGGGCGCGTGGTGCCGCGCGGCACCGCGCGGTGCCGGGCACGCGGTGCCGCGCGCCGCGCGGTACCGCCGCGCGGTACCACGCGGCGTTAGGTGCGCGGCACCGCGCGGTGCCGGGCACGCGGTGCCGCGCGGGACCGTGCGGTGCCGCGCGGCGTTAGGCGCGCGACACCGTGCGGCCGCGCGCCTGCGGGATGCCGCGCGGCCGGGGGTGCCGCTCGGCCGCGTGGTGTCGGGCGGCCGCGCCCGGCGCCGCGCGGCTGTGCGGTCGCGCGGCCGTGCGACGCCCCGTGGCCGCGGGATGCCGCGCGGCCGGGCGGTGTCGCGCGGCCGTGTGGTGCCGCGCGGCCTTGTGGCCGCGTGTGGTGCTGTGCGCGGCTTCGTGCGGTGGTTGCGGCGGTTTCTTTTGTGGTTACGGGCGGTTTCCTCCTCTTTCTTGGCCATGCCCCCACCATCTTAGCGGGGAGTTGGGTTTTTGGCTAAATGCAACCCGGATTTTTCTACAAAATGGATGAGGACCCATCAACTACGATCGTCGATCCGCATAAAATGAACGATTCTGATTCTCCATCACACTTTTTGTTGTTTGTGTTAGCATGACTGCATCTGTCGCAGTTATGAATTGGGTTATCTGATTGATGAATCGGCGAAATTAGATAGCATTTCTTTCCCACCACACTTTTTCTTTTTCACCTTTTATTCTAAACCCCCACTCCATTCCTACATGAATCATTGAAGAATTTGCGCCAGCTTAACACCATCTTTATTTTAGTTTTATGCCTTATTTCCTATTGTTACATGTATTTACAGTTTTGCCCCTACCCTTCTTAGGGTTTATTTATGCTTGTATTTGGTAAAGACTCTTATGGTTGAATTATGTGTGAAGCCTAGGGCTGTCCGAGAGAAGTTCTCTTGGAGTTTCTCCTCATCCTCTGCCTCTCTATTTCTCATCATTGCCGATCACTTCTTTACCCTAGTTGTAACAACCACCTTAGTACAATGGAGACTATCACAATATTAAATGAGTTTCTTTAATGTATTAAATAATTAATAAATTTTTTACTGTCTTATTAAGCATGCCTAGCCCTTCTATATTAGGAGGGTTATGTACCACTTGGATCATCTATCTTGTATGTAAGTTTTAGACCTTATGCTGGGAAATGGAACCATCCCTCGAGCTGTATTCATCGAGAGCACGTCTTTGAGTGGTAGTGTATCCTTCTTCTTCATACAATTTCTTGTATACCCTTCCCCCCTCTCTTCGATGCCTATCATATATCTTAATGAATTTCAAACTGATTTTATTTACTGAAATGACACCCTTTTTCTTATCAGAAGATTGAGTGGATCTCGCAGCCTTAGATCACAGTTAGGTGGGCAAAAAGAATTGTTATACGATCTGCACTCATTCAAATGATAGGAGTGACGTTGGTTATCAAATTTATCCCCCATAAGGCTTAATTATTGGCTATATTTTGTAATCCCTTCACAAGGTTTTCTGTTCCTATGGGTCAATGTCAGTATGTCTTAGATGCTATGGCCATTCATATGCTAACTGAGCTCCATGCTTCACATTCTTATCTGTGAAAATGTTTAAATATGCTATGGCCATCCAGTATCTTGACTTTCTTTTACATATTTCTTCATCATAAAAGACTCTGTTTACAGGGTGAGTTTGATGATACAGAGGGTGTATGGATCGGTGCCCTTCTTTTGGCCATTTTATTTCAGGAGGAAAAGGTTATTCAGTCCCCAGAAACCAACGTTACCAACCAAATAATATCTTCTCTGTCCTACTTACTGAAATCAGATGACATTAATGAAAAGTTTTTTGCCGCTCAAGCAATTTGTAGTCTTGTTTGTACTGGTGGAAAAGCAATACAGCTTGCTATAGCAAATGCTGGTGCTGTCGGTGGACTAATCAGCTTACTTGGTCATGTTGAATCAGAAATGCCCAACCTTGTTGCTTTGTCCAATGAGTTTAATCTGGCGACGAACCCCGACAATGTTGTACTGGAATGTCTTTTTGAGATCGAAGATATTAGGATCGGTGGCATTGCTCGTAAGTCGATTCCCATGTTGGTAGACCTTCTTAGACCAATGCCCGACAGGCCAAGAGCGGGTCCAATTGCTGTTAATCTTCTGACAAGGATAGCACAAGCAAGCGATGTGAACAAATTGGTCATGGCTGAATCTGGGGCTGTTGAAGCATTGACCAAGTATTTGTCTTTAAGTCCGCAGGACTCAACTGAAACATCGATAACTGATCTTCTTGGTATCTTATTCAGCAACAATGACATACTTCAACATGAGGTTTCTTTCAGCTCAATGAATCAGCTTATAGCTGTTTTAAGATTGGGCTCTAGGAGGGCTAGACTTAGTGCTGCGAGGGCTTTGCAGGAGCTTTTTGGATCAGAGGATGTTAGGGAAACTGAAATGGCCCAACAGGCTATTCAGCCTTTGGCCGACATGCTTAATGCAGGATCGGAGATGGAACAGGAGTCTGCCCTCATTGCATTGATCAAGCTGACTGCAGGAAATACTTCAAAGGCAACAGCTTTGACTGATGTCGAAGGGTTTCCACTTGAAAGTCTCTACAAAATTTTAGCTTTCAGTTCGTCTTTGGTACTGAAGGCAAATGCTGCACAGCTATGTTCTGTTTTATTTGGAAACTCAACTATAAGGTCAATGCCTATAGCCTCAGAGTGTGTACAGCCCTTAATATCACTAATGAGTTCGGGCATCAGTGAAGCAACAGAGTCTGGTGTACGTGCTTTTGAAAGGCTGCTCGAAGATGAACATAATGCAGTCATTGCGGCTGAAACTGATGTCGTGACACAATTGGTTCAATTTGTTTCAAGATCAAACCACCAACTTTCAGAGATCACAATTAATGCTCTGATAAAGTTGGGGAAGGATCGACCTCAATGTAAACTTGAAATGATGAAAGCTGGAATTGTTGATAATGCACTTAAGATGCTACTTAACACACCTGGTTCTTTATGCTCTTTGATTTCTGAGCTTCTCTGGATTTTAACTAACAATAGTGGTATTGCGAAAAGTTCAGATGCTGCAAGAATGGTAGAGCCCCTTTTCTCAGTCTTACAGCGCACTGATATCACATTGTCCGGACAGCACAGCACCTTGCAAACTCTTGTGAATATATTGGAGAAGCCACAGAGCCTAGCTGCCTTAAAGTTAACTCCAAGCCAAGTTATCGAGCCTTTGATATCATTCCTCGAGTCCCCATCCCAAGCCATCCAACAGCTTGGCACCGAGTTGTTGTCCCATCTCTTGGAGCTGGAACATTTCCAGCAAGACATCACTACAAAAAATGCAGTGGTTCCTCTTGTTCAACTCGCTGGAATTGGAATATTGAGTCTGCAACAAACGGCTATAAAATCACTCGACAGTATTTCCTTAAGCTGGCCCAAGGCTGTTGCTGATGCAGGCGGCTTGTTCGAGCTCTCTAAGGTCATCGTTCAGGATGATCCTCAGCCGAGTCATGCACTGTGGGAGTCTGCAGCACTTGTACTGTCAAATGTTCTGAAATCAGATAATGAGTACCATTTCAAAGTCCCAGCAGTAGTGCTTGTGAGATTACTGCATTCCACAGTGGAGAGCACAATAGAAGTATCTCTTAGTGCTCTCATTGTTCAGGAAAGGCTTGACCCTTCAAGTGGTTTATTAATGGCTGAAGCAGGTGCAGTAGATGCGCTTTTAGGACTGCTAAAATCTCATCAGTGTGAAGAAGCTTCTGCGAGGCTGATTGAAGCATTGTTCAACAATCCCAGAGTACGAGAAAAGAAAATTGCCAAATCCGCAATAGCTCCTCTATCTCAATATCTGTTAGATCCACTGACCAGGTCTCAGCCTGCAAAATTTTTGGCAACTCTTGCACTTGGTGACCTTTTCCAGCATGATGTGCTTGCAAGAAGCAGTGCTGCAGTATCTGCTTGTCGTGCTCTCATAAGCCTTCTTGAGGACCAGCCGACTGAAGAGATGAAAATGGTATCGTTATGTGCTTTGCAGAACTTAGTTTTGCGTAGTAGGACAAATAGACGTGCAGTTGCGGAGGCTGGTGGAATTTTGTCACTACAGGATCTACTACTGTCACCAAATGCTGAAGTCTGCGCTCAGGTTGCATTGCTGATTAAGTATCTGTTCTCAAATCATACGCTCCAAGAGTATGTATCAAGTGAGCTGATCAGGTCCTTAACAGGTAAATTGCTTGTTACAACTCATTGTTGGACCTATAGTGTACCATATGATGGCTACATAAAATTGATTCTAAACATGATCATATTAATCCTCTATGGGTGCAAATAAGCCATATTGGGATTAATTATTCTTAAGCGTGTGTGATTTTGTTTTGGTTTGCGAAAGTAAATAATCTTGCACAAAGCCTCTCAATATCTAGAAATTTCTGGAAGACATTGCATGGTTCTTGAACACAATGCATGATTGAAGCATCTCCTTCCACCCATAGATAGATGGCAAAACTCGTCATTCTCATAGTAGTGCATCTTCTGAGAGAATTCAGCGTGCGACGTCCGATAACATGGGATGATAATCTTCCCTACATTCAATTTGCTTTCAATCACACAAATTATAGCTCAAGCTATTATGTAACTTTGTAATTTTCTTTTCAATTCAACCGAGACGGAAGATGCTGAGTAGGAAAGAGTGCATGGAAATATCACTCACGAATTTGTAACTCTTAAATGCATTCGTGGATATCTTTGCGCACTCTCTCCTGCTGAGAATGTCACATATACTCATAAAATCATAGCTACATTGAATGAATCAACAAATTACATAAATAGGTGGAGGTGGAACCGGAGATAACTTGACATGATTATCACCGAATTGAGGGCGATTTCAATGTTTACAACTTATTTTTGCTTCACGACAACAAAAATTGACTCAGGCACGTGGTGCAACCGTGCAAGCTAAAACCAATTTGATATAACCCTTTCAAAATCTTGGATAAGTTGGAATCAAATGGAGTTCCTCCTCTACATGGAGATATATTTGATGGGGATCACCAACTAGAGATGGCGTGCTGCAAGGCGGGGCCCACGATCGTGTACTAGCGTAGGAGGACTTGACCGGATCGGCAATCCGACTCCACAAATGCATCCGGATTTTCATTTACATGCATTTCATATATTACATTTTAATTTTCAATTTTTATTTATTGTAATCGAGTCCGTTACATTAATGACGAATCACAACCATTGATGTAAGGAATGCCATAGTTAGTTTCTTTTAAATAGAAGTAGGGGGCAACCACGTTGGTCATTGCTGGTTTTGGAGAAGAAGAATCATCGAAATCTGGCGATCCACTCGCGGTGATGACTCTGTGAGGCCCTTGGTGACGTCTCCTAGGTTTGTTCTTGTATCCCCTTGTATCCTCCTCCACCGCCCCCATCCATTCCCTTATCCCTCTCAAAGACCAGCAGTCACCTCCACCCCCCCCCCCCCCCCCCCCCCCCCAACACACACACGCACACACACCGAAACCCTGCCACAGTCCCATCTCTTTGATCGTGAATCAACCTCCAACTCACTGTGACTTACACTTATTGTTTCCTCCTCGGTAATCCACGATCAGGCTTCCTTCAAACCCACCCCTAGCCTTCAGTAAATCACACGATTGACTTCCCTAGAATCATAACCCGTCTCTACGATACCCGCGACCCATCCTCAAGAATTCCACGCCCCGTTTCTCACTGATTCCACGTCCTGCTTCCCCCACGCAAAGCCTCCATCGGAGCCCCTTATCCCCTCCCAGGAGCCATGCTGCAACCATCCAGGAATCCAGTCTTTGGATTCAAAATATTCCCCACTGATTCTTTGAGTCTATCCGTAGTACAACCCTATTCTGCTCCCGGACAGCAGCCTCAACCTCCGAGAACATCAGATCTCCATGCTGTATTTGTAGCATTTTATTTTGGATTAGTCCTTGACTTGTAGGAATCATTCGCCGTGCGCTCGCGCTTTGGCCCTTCACACGGAGGAAAGCCAAAACCCGCTTGCTTAAAGAAATTACTTTGCTTCATTTTAAAATATTTGCATGTTACTTATTCTTCTATTATTATTTCTGAAAATCGTCATTGGTTATTGCATGTGTCGCATTAGGGTTAGGAAAAAGAGAATTGTCTTTCCCCGCACTTCATGCTAGGATTGCATTATAGCTGCGAACTCTCAAGTCCACCCTACATCAATTGGTTTCAGAGCCCAAGGTTTGAGCCACTTTTATGCTCCGTAGTGGTAGATTTTTTAGATCCCCTATGTCTGATCCCCGTGTCACTGACGATCGCGCGGCTCGGGCATGTCCCCCACTGAATTCCAACGGTTAGTCTTAGATAGTTTTGATGCCCTAAGCACATAGTTCAAGGATCTACATCATGACGTCACTGAGATGAACACACATATTGAAAATCTAGAGAACCCGAGGGAGATACCGACGCAGCAGGGCGACTCTGACATACATCCTCCTCCCGACCTTCGACCTAGGGGTGTCACTCCCCCTCTTGATCAACATCATCGAGAGGCTCCCCATCGAGGCCCCACACCACCTTTGAGGCGGAACCCCAACCACACCCATGAGCGATGACACGACCCCACCTATGTTAGACATCCTCCGCCACCGGGTCAGAGGGATCATGGACCCCCCACCCGGTCGCCGCGATCATGATCGTGAAGACTTATGATCTAGGCCGTAGAGAGCGCGGTCCCCCACCCGCTTGACACCACTACAATCAAGATGATTATTATGAGGATTACTGAGAGCCCCGTCGAGGCGGCCCTCCCCCAGAGGACGACATCACCCGACGTATCCGCATCGATGCTCCTTCCTTCAATGGTTATCTGGACTTGAAGGCCTTAGTGTCTGACTCTTAGACATGGGCTACTACTTTGAGTGGTACGAGATGAGTGACAAGCGTCGAGTTCACTTACCAAAAATGAAGCTTCATGGTCAGGCAAAGATGTTTTGGTCGAGTCTCTAGAGGAGTTTAGACCGCGATGGATATTACCCCATCACCAGATGGGCGAAGATGAAGAAGAGGTTAAAGGATAAATACGTATCCGCATCTTACCGAGGCCAACTCCTGGACCAGCTATACGCTCTGCGACAAGGGACCCTCTCCGTTGCCGACTACATGTCCCGCTTTGATGAGTTAGTCGTTCATAGTGACATTTTAGATGATCCCATAGCGACAACATCTCGCTTTCAAGCTGTTTTGAGGACTGATATTTGTAGAGAGCTCATTCTCCACCGTCTTGAGACGGTCGAGCAGATTTTTTAGTTAGCTTTGGAGTATGAGCAGTACCTCCGCTCTACGGGGCTGAGATAGACACCCACGCGCATGGATGGTACTACATTTAGGAAACAACCCCCATCCGCACCTACAACCTCTCATGCGTTTGCCGATACGAAAGACAAGGTGATTATCATGAGTGCTCCCAAGCCCGAGGGCATTCAATGTTTCACAGTGCCCCATGCGGAATCTACTCATTGAGGACGATGATTCTAACACTGAAGTTGAGGATATAACCGAGGAGGAGATTATAGCCACAATAGAGGATGGTTGGGAGAGTGATGCTGAGAGATCACTAGAGATGGGAGTAATTAGACGCTTATTGCATACCCCGCGTACGAACGAGGATTGATGACACACCACTATCTTTTATACATATTTTCCTAGTGCAGAGCGTTGTGTGAACATCGTGACCCAAAAGGGTCTTGAGCGTATGCAAGTGAAGGCTGAGCCTCACCCCCACCCTTATTGTGTCATCTGGGCCAATAAGACTGCAATCCAAGTCACCCAACGGTGCCTTCTTCCGACCAATCTTGCTACATTTGTGGATCGAGTGTGGTATGATGTCATACACATGGATGTCACCCACGTATTGCTCGAGAGGCTCTAGCTATATGATTGCGAATTTGCGATGCCACGTGTTTCGGTCGATCAAACACGTGCGTCTTTTATGATAAGGGTCGAAAGATCATGCTATCCCATACCTAATCCAAAGAGAAATCTCTTAGGGTCGGGTTGAGCCCTCTGTTAGCACGAGCTCTTCGAGACCGCTGCATATCTTGAGACAGAGAGTTTTTGAGAAATAGCGTTGAGACGGGTATTGTCCATGTGGTGGCACCCACTATGGTTTCTGAGTGCCCTCCCGACCCCCCCCCCCCCCCCCCCCACACACACACACACACCCCCGAACGTTCGCCACATTCTAGACGAGCTTGCTGATATTATGCTCGACGAGCTCCCAAATGAGCTCCCCCCGTGATATTCAACACGCTATTGATCTCATCCCGGGTGCTTCGCTACCGAACCTCCCCCATTATTGTATGAACCCTGATGAGCACACTGAACTTAAGAGGCAGTTCGATGAGCTTCTTCAGAAACACTTCATTCGCCAGAGCTGTTATGGGCTTTGTTTGTTGCCGGGTTGTTGGAGCGGAGATACAAAGGGCAAGCCCTAGAATGGTGGAGGAGGGGATGAGAGAGGAAAAAAACCCTAGAGGGTGGAGGAAGGAGAGAAGAGCTTAGAGAGAGAGAGAGGAATTTAAAGAGATAAAGGAATTCATATTTCATTTCCTAATCCCCAAATACAAGAGAAGGGTCTATTTATAGAACCCCGGGTGGCATACCCGTAAATACATAAAATGCAAACAATATCAAAATACTAAAAAATTACTACGAGTCTAATAACTATGACTCCCTACACGCAACGAGATAATAAGATAACTGGCGGAGGATTATAACACATAACAATCCACTCGTCCTTCATTTTGAGCTTGTCCTCAAGCTCAAACTCTAGTAGGATGTTCGACGTCTCTGGCTCTTTGATCTCGCGCCAAAATAGCGCCTGGTAGGTCGTCGCGGTGGTAGTGACGACGAGGAGTAGCGGCGGCGCCTGTGGGAAGACGATTGGCGGAAGGAATAAGGTCGTTTGGTCTGGCGGAGCTGCGGGAGGCCGGAGTAGCAGGGCCACCGAAGGAGCAACGGACGGCAAAATGAAGGGGTCCGGCGGAAACGGCGGTGTTGTGCGAGGCCGCAACGGCCATGCCGCCGAAATGGCCGACTGAGTAGTGGCCGGCAGCGGGGGCAGCGACGGGGTCGGAGGCGGCAGGGGCGGCGACGACGGCGGCGGCGGCGGCGGTGGTGACGACGACGGCGGTGGCGGCGATGCCGGCAGCAGGAAGGGATCCGTTGGGGTCACCGGAGCACGGTTCGGCGACAAGGCCGGGACCGGCGGAGCAAGAGTAGACCGCGGCGGCGATGGCGGCGGCGGCGACGGCGGTGGCGGCGGCGGCGACAACGACGACGGCGGCAACCCAGATTGTGCAGAATTGGAGAGTGGGTCCGGCAAGGCAGGGGCCGGAGGCGGAGGAGGCGGAACAGGCGGTGGCGGAACAGCCGGTGGCGGAACGGCAAGGTAGCCCAAGTGCTCCAATTGATCAAGCTTGTCCTCGAAGCGAGACATGGAGGCTTCAAATGTCGTCGACCACTTCAGCAACATCGAGTGGAGGACGTCCGCATCCGTGGCACTAAGATGATTGTTCATGAAGTTATATTTTAGATTGGTGAAGTGAGAGTAATTATATTTGAGATTGGATAACTGACGGAGGGGTGCGGTTAGGAAGAGAGAAGGAAGTGAAATAAAATAAAGCAAAAGAGGGTTGGGGGATTTGATGCTGGCTGATGGGATAGGAGCAAAAAAGAAAAAGTAAAAAAAGACAGCTGATAAGAGTTAAGGGTTAGAGATAAAAATTAAAATTAAAATTTTTAAAGGGGCAAGAGGTGACTGATGCTGGGAAAGGAGAAAAGATTGAGGATGTGGCTTAAGGAGATCGGCTTGGGATGGGCTCGAGAAGATATCGGCCTTCCCGCTCACGATTGCAGAAGATGTGTGGTCTGGGCGAAGCAAGAACATCGTTGTCGCCTAGAAGGGATAGAGGCGTCGTCGGCTGGGAAGGAAGTAGGCGAGGGAGGCGGTTCGGCCGGAATAGGAAGAACTCGCGAGGATGAGTGCAGAGGAGGACCCGTCGAAGGTCGGCGTCGAGCGGAGGAATGAGTAGCGGCCGTTTATGAAGGTGTTGCGGCTTCTGAAGGAGCGTCGATCTGGTTTGTGGGCGTCGGCTCGTGGAAACCGAAGCAACAGAAACAACGGAAGCTTTGGAAGGCGGCGACGGCTGTGGCTTGCGGAAAACAGCGGAGGCGGCGGTGTGGAGCAGCGGAGAGTAAAGCCGAGGAAGGATAACTCTGATACCAAGTTGTTATGGGCTTTGTTCGTTGCCGGGTTGTTGGAGGCGGAGATACAAAGGGCAAGCCCTAGAATGGTGGAGGAGGGGATGAGAGAGGAAGAAAACCCTAGAGGGTGGAGGAAGGAGAGAAGAGCTTAGAGAGAGAGAGAGAGGAATGTAGAGAGATAAAGGAATTCATATTTCATTTCCTAATCCCCAAATACAAGAGAAGGGTCTATTTATAGAACCCCGGGTGGCATACCCGTAAATACATAAAATGCAAACAATATTAAAATACTAAAACATTACTACGAGTCTAATAACTATGACTCCCTACACGCAACGAGATAATAAAATAACTGGCGGAGGATTATAACACATAACATCCACCAACATGTGAGTTGCGAGCAGAGCATCATAAAGATATTGCATGAGTACGTCCCCACTTTGGACGGTCCTGTATGCTGATACTTAGTACATTAGCGAGGTCGACCCTTCACCGACGACACTTGGATAATGCTTGCAGAGCTCGCCCCTGGACTTCGACTACATTATGATCGTATCCATTCATCGGAGATGAATTCTTTTTAGTCGGGGGAGTTGATGGGCATCACCCACCAGAGATGGTGCGCCACAAGGCGGGACCCACGATCGTGTACTTCCGCAGAAGGACTTGACCAGATCGGCGATCCGACTCCACAAATGCGTCCAAATTTTCGTTTACATTTTCATATATTACATTGTAATTTTCAGTTTTTATTTATTATAATCTGGTCCGTTACATTAATGGTCACTCACAACCGTTAGATGTAAAGGATGCCCTAGGTAGTTCCTGTTAAATAAAAGTAGGGAGCATCCACCTTGGTCATTGTTGATTTTGGAGAAGAAGAATCCCGAAATCCGTCGATCCACTCGCGGTGACGACTCTGTGAGACCCTAGTTGACGACTCCTAGGTTTGTTCTTGTATCCTCTTGTATCCTCCTCCACCGCCCACATCCATTCCCTTATCCTTCTCAAAGTCCAGCAGTTGATAATGCATATATTATACACATTATTACCATACTTTTGTCTATTAGAATAAATTAATTACGCTTGCCTCATACATTTTAAAACGATATTGATATTTTTATAATTTCAGGTAAAATGAAGGCAACATTACTGGTATAGAGCACATGATACAACTTAGAAGGAGATTTGGAGCAGATCCCGATAAATTCCTAAGTACACGCCAGGGTCCACGCATTGTACCCAAGGCATGCTCAGCTGATATCGATTCCTGCCCAACTGGCACACCACGTGGAACCAAAAGCGCAACTTTAAAATTACACGTCCTAGGTACACGCCGTGTACCCCCGCGCGTGTAACCTTCAATTTCAAAATCGTAGCACGTTGTGACAGTTACTGTAATAGCCAAAAACACGCCCAAAGTACACGCCGTGTACTCCCAATTTATGACCAAAGGCGCCATCGACTCCAGAAAACGCTCCCGGGCTTCATTGTGACGGTTTCGCCAGCTAAACACCCTAGGTACACGCGTGTACCCGGGGCGTGTAATCCCAACTTTTCAGTTATATAAGCACGAGCATTCTAGGAGTTCAACATTCAGTTTTTGATTTACTTTTCAGTCCAGAATTATTTATTTTGTTGTATTTTATTATTTTTATTTTATGAGAGAAAGAGAGAGATTTTCATGTGGAGATGGTCTTGTAAGTTGTAAGTTTTACATTTGATTAATCTAGAGATCATGTTTTTTTATTCCTTGTATCATGCTTTCATCATGATGAGTAGCTAACATTCTATAGCGCTTGATCACGATGAACTCTTAATGAAATATTAATATATTGCTCTTTTTATTTTCATAAGCTCTTGAATAAAAATCTAGGATTTACTTTTGATTAATATATTGTTGATTTCATATTTTCGGTATATGACAGTCAATTAAGATCCATATTCTAGTTGGTCGAGAGATCCGTGAATATGAGTAGATCACTCTTAGGTAAAAAGAGTTGCATGCACCTCTCGAGAGAGGATGACATAAATCTTCTGGATTGATGTCAAGTCCAATAGAGGGGTTCATCTCATAAAGCGAGTGATGGGGATTGCGACACACATCGACTTTCACGATTATCAGTGCCGTTCATTTTATGTGTATCAACGATCCGAGAATTTTAGTTATTTTTTGTTTTTGTGATTTTTATTTTCATGTATTTTATGGTCCATCATGATCAGAGAATCATGACCGTCCATGATTGCCCCTAGTGTCTATATATTGAGGGCGGGGGCTCCCATTTAGGGGGATTGAAGATTGGAGCATAGAAGCCTAATCTTTGGTCATTTCGGTGTCGAAGCCGAGCTGGGGCGTCAAGCCTTTGGTCCTCCTTCCATTCCCCTTGGTGTGAAGCCTTGGTCTCCCTCCCATTTCCCCTTGCTGTGAGCCTCAATCCCTTCTTCCAGCACCCCCATAGCAGCCGAACACCTTCTTCCCCCTTCCCTCCATCTGCCAACCTCCCCCACATCCCATTCCAACCCTCCTCCATAGCAACCGCCCCCTGTTTACCTCTCCCCACTCCACTGCCTTCCTCCCTCTTGTCGTGGAACCACTTGCCTAACACCCTCACACTAAAACTCCAAAACATCCCCCTTAACTTCATCTACGGCGATCACCGGAAAACTATTTCGGCCTCCCCCTACTGCCATCTCCATCAAGTTTCCTCCATTTTCAGTATTTCGGCGATCGTCGGAAAACGTCTCCGGCGACCACCACCACCAGTCTCCACCAGTTGGCAACCACCTTCACCACTCCATAACCCTTTCCCAACTCACCCCACTACCCACTCTCCTAAATTTTACGATCCACTTCCTAAAATTCAGTCCACATTTCCTCCTGACTCTCCATAACAGTGCCCCCTTAATCCCCGCCTTTCTTCACGTGGAGCCACCAGAAATCCCCCCATCTCTGCCAACTGCCCCCTCCCCCTAACACTCACGTGGAACCACATGCATTCCTCCCCTCCCTGGCAGCACCAACTTGCAACTCTTCCAGACTCGACCGCACTGGTGTCCAGCTTCCCTTACACACTTTCCAACAAGCCCCCTACATCCTGGAAGCTTACTTGAACCTCCCAACTCCCTGTCGAGCCCTCCTAGCAAGTGGTTTATGATTTCTAGCCCCTCCAACTGCATGCAACCCATTGCAGCTCTGTTTGAGCCTGAAGTCCATCCCCGAGTGGCTCTCCCAGCCCCGGCTCTTCAAACACACATCAGTATTGTGCGAGTCTAAGGTGCGTGTTATTTCTTCTCCGTTGGGTCTTGTGTTTGACCTCTACTTGAAGAGATATTAGTTCATACGTTTTGATTTCAGTTATTTGAGTCCGTGTATTCTCTCATTTTAAATAGCCATTTGATTTTTTATTACTCTTACAATTGTACCGCCTCACGTGTTTCCTTATTTTTAATTCTTTGTGGCCTGTCAAGTTAATATTGATTTATAAGTATAAATTATTGCAAGTAAATCGTCGGATTCATGTTGTTGCATGTACTGATCGCCCACATTATCCCCGTCACATAGGACCGACCTGCGTCTACGAGCTTACGAGTTTTGATTATAGAAAGAGATTTCGGTCGATCAACCTAAGATTAGGTGATGGTATTCCTAGAGAGAGGTGCTATCATAATTTGAGAACCTCCACAGTCAAGATGTTTTATTAAGAAGCTTATGATTAAATTTGAGTTTTTTTCTTTTATTTTGAGAGATTCTAGATAAGTGCTACTTTTTTCTCTTATTTCTCTCTTAATTTATATTGTCTTTCTTTTATTATAAATTATCCGACTTCAATCCATAGATAAAATAATTATAATTTTGTGAGTAGAAGTAATCAACAAACACGTGGAATACGACACTTAATATTTTTATTAAAATATCTTATACTATAATACGATAGGTACATTTACCTATTCGAATTATATATTTAGGAGACACACATAAAATTCGTATCAGCAGTCATCTCCAAACCCCCCACTGAAATCCTGCCATAACCCCATCTCTTCTACCGTGAATCAGCCTCCAATTCACCGGGACTTACCTGTTCCCCCTCCTCAGTAATCCACGCCCAGTCTTCCTTTAAACCTACCCGTGACCTTTAGGAAATCGCACGATTGCCTTCCTTGGAATCACAAACCCGTCTTTACGATACCCGCAACCCATCCTCAGGAATTCCACGCCCTGGTTCTTCTTACTGATTCCACGCCCCACTTCCCCCACGCAAAGCCTCTATCGAACCCCCTTCTGCCCTCCCATGAGCCACGCTGCAACCATCCAGGAATCCAGTCTCTGGATTCAAAACATTCCCCACAAATTCCTTAATTCCAGCCACAGTACAACCATATTTCTGCCTCCGGACAACAACCTCTACTTCCGGGAACATCGGATCTCCACTCTACGACCTCCCTTCGTGAGTATTATTTTTGTTGTGTGGACCTTGTTCTCTACATTATTTATGTGATTGCAAACTCTTTCTCTTCGGATCTCTTGCACTTGTTGCAATTTGTTTTTGATTAAGCTTTGACTTGCAGGAATCATTCGCCGCGCGCTCGCGCCTTTGCCCTCCACGCGGAGGAAAGCCGAAGCCCGCCTGCTTAAAGAAATTACTTTGTCTTAAAATATTTGCATGTGATTTATTCTTCCATTATTATATGTGAAAATCGTCGTTGGTTATTGCATGTGTGTCACGTTTAGGGTTAGGAAAAAGAGAGTTATCTTTCCCCGCACTTAACACTAGGATTGCATTATAGTTGTGCACTCACAAGCTTACCCTACATCAATATTCAATGTTGAATGTGGAGAACCTAAATTCATTCCATTATAAGCCGCAGAAAATAACTCGTACACATATCTTTGTTGTATTTCTTATTTAGTAATTTTGTTGTCACACTAGCACGACTGTATTCACTTTTATAAAATAGCTTGGGTGAGGGGCGATTTTGTAATTATTGGACACCTTCCTTCCATTACCTAAGTGAGTGAAGAAGTAATGGGAAAGGCAAGCAGCCCTAATTTCCAAACTTTTTTTTATCTCTCTACTCCTAGTTGGTAGCCTCATCTCCTTCGGGTTGCTGCGTGTGGGTTGAGCTCAGCTCCCATCGGAGGTATCTCACTCTCCTCTTTCCATTAGGAAGTCTTGGTCCAAGAAGGGTAGAGTGGATCTTCTCGATTACTTTTCCCTCCTCAAAGTCACACTTGGTCTCAGACGAGTTCCTATAATATCTTGGTATTAGAGCCCTCTCCCCCCACCTCCTCCAACGCTGCATCATCCTCCGCCGCTTGCTGCATAAATCACGGTCCAAAGACTATGCCCAGGTTGCGCCCGATCGTGATGTCGTGCGTGAGCAACCTCATAGTCGAGTGCTTTGCGCTTTCCCTGCGACCTCCATTCTGGAACTTTTGCCAAGACTGACGCCGTCCATCATGCCAACAACTCGCAAATCCGTTGCTTGCACACCCCTTATGCGCATTTTCAGCGAATGCTGACAACCTCACTTACGTCCACCGACCCTGTATCCCAATGATTAACGTGCGGCAGCCCGCGTGCCTTCCAACAAGCTTATTCTAGCGACCTCCGTTGTTTCCCTTACCATCCATGTCTCCGCACACTAGATCGATCGTGCTGCCCTTCTGTCGTGCCCTACCACAACCCATGTTTCACGCTATTCGACCATGGTGGAGGGAGAATTCACCCGCTCCTAAGTTATGAAATTGATCCATAAAATGATAACCGATCAAACGGCCATGATGCACAACAACAAGCCACAATAACTGTACAACAAGCCGCAATAACTGCACAACAAGCCGCAATAACTGCACAACAAGCCGCATTGGCTGCACAACAAGCGGCCAATGCCGCCACATTGTAGTCCTTCACAACTCGTATCGATGGCATGTACCTGTCACCTCCGTTGGGGCATCAACGACCGACTACTATCTCTATTTAGGGTGGTCTGAATTACATTGTACGATCCGAACTTTACGGGAGTCAGTCGGATGGTGGTGGAGTATCGCACTACGTGAATCTGAATGTTCCTCTCTTTAATGACAAGGACGACCCCTTGCTTGGCTCAGACACCCCTAACAATTTTGTACCAATCAACACATTTCGATGGAAGAGTGAATTCACTTTGGAGAAATTTCAAAATTTACCGCCCCGCGCCTCCATCATCCCATTACACTAAGTACCTATCTTCACCATAGGCCTGCATGATTGAATTCTCAACAACGTGAATTCGAAGCACCGACAGACCTCATGCCTCATCATGGATAGGTGGTACGATGGCCGCCGTGAAGGGGAAAGGGGGCCATCGTTGGGAAGATACCACCTCTCACCACTTGGGTGGCACTCCGATCCCTCCCAAGGGCATTGGCCCCAACCACAATTCATGCTTTAGCAGTTGATTAGAGAAGAACCAACATAGGTCAGAACGTCTATGCTTCATCTCCGATGAGATGTTTACTACGGGGCACTAGTACGTGTAAATGTCTCTTTTTGAAAGGTCGAAGATCCACCGGATGACGACGTGGATGAGCATGTGGCAGGGGACCCTAATATTTCTGTCATGCAAGCTTGAGGACAAGCGTGATCAATGATGGGGAGGTGATGTTACGAGTTCACAATTGGGGAATGAAGTACCACCGCATGAAGCAGCTCGCGCTAGCGCTTCTGTACTCACATTTATGTAATAGCCTGGATGAGGGCGATTTTATAATTATTGGACACCTTCCATTACTACTTAAATGGTTGAAGGGGTAATGGAAAGGCAAGCAAGACCAAACCCCTCTCTGCCCATCTTCTCCTTATTCTTCTAGCCGATAGCTACGCATCCTTCGGGTTGCACATTGGTTGAGCTCGGCTTCCCATCGGAAAGAATCTCACCGTCCTCTCTCCACCATTGGAAAGTCTAGGTCCAAGAAGTGTAGAAAAAATCTCCTTGTGGACTTCTCCCTCCCGGGGATCCCACTCGGTCTATGATGAGCGCACGTAATATTTTCATTGTGATAGATGCACATTATCACCGAAAATTGTTCGCAAAGTGTATATGTATCACATTGTTCTTGATGACTAGTCGATTGAGTTATTTCCAGGGTTCTACCACTTGACGACTTAGCATGTGACTCTAAAAACGGCTTTGAAAGATGATACAAAGATTCAAATTGGTGACTACAATCTGCCAAGATATTAAAGTCATTCAAGGAGTCCACAAATGAAGCCAGAAAGCCTCAACTGTCAGATGGTAAGTCAGGACAGCAGGATGGCAGTGTTTCCTCATCTTCAAATGAATTTATAGGCATGAATTTGGTTTTGAAAAGTGGGCCGTGATTTGGCGTAAGCCAAGGTTATTACAGCTCCACAAGTTGATAAATAACGTTCCACTCAGCAGCAACTGCAAGATTATGATCAGAGCGAACTAAAAGAGCAAGGCTGCTCCAGGTAAGTGTAATCATGGGAGTTCATTATGTTTAACATGGCGTCAATATAAATTAGCTTCTGTCATGGAATTCCTTGATCTCTAAGCATTATAATGAGAATTTTTCGCACTCATTGGATTGACTGTGTTGTTCATTTTATTCCCAACAAATGTTCTTTAGAACTGATCATAATACCACACCTTTGCATTTTTTGTCAAAATTCGGACTTTCATGAACTTGTGCAAAAACCTGCCTTGATCTCTACTAACATGCCATTTCCTACAGCTGCGTTGGAAAAGGAATTGTGGTCCAATGACACGACAAATGAAGAAGTTCTAAGAACCATTTACGCGATACTCTCGAACTTCAAAAAGCTGCGAACATCTGAAGGCGCCACCCTCTGCATTCCACACTTGGTAGGCGCATTGAAGACTGGAAGCGAGGCTGCTCAAGAAACAGTCCTCGACACCCTTTGCTTGTTGAAAGATTCATGGCCTGAGATGCATGAAGATATTGCCAAAGCGCAGGCTCTAATTGCCGCCGAAGCAATACCCGTACTGCAATCGCTCACGAAGACCTGCCCGCCGAGCTTCCATGAAAGAGCCGACACTTTGTTACATTGCTTGCCAGGATGCTTGACAGTGACCATTAAGAGAGGGAACAACTTGAAGCAGACTATGGGGACTACAAATGCATTTTGTCACTTGAAGATAGGTAACGGTCCTCCGAGGCAAACAAAGGTAGGCATAATTTGAAATTTTGAATTTTTTTCAAAGCATATCATTATTTTCATAATTTGCAAGAATTTTCCCTTTTGCTTCCTTTCTGTCAGGTGGTTAGTCATAGTACATGCCCGGAATGGAAAGAGGGTTTTTCTTGGGCTTTTGATGTTCCTCCAAAAGGACAGAAGCTGTACATTCTATGTAAAAGCAAAAATACATTTGGGAAGGTACAAATAGAAATGACAATAATAGGCATATTAATCTCCTGTGGTTGAGGAATTTCGTTATATTTATATTGCATTTTACCTCTTTTTGCTTTAATAATGGGCATATTACTATCACTGATTGGGGAATTTACTGATTAATCCAATTCATTAATTGTCGTTTGAAACTTAGATCATATTAAAAGTCTGTTTGGGAGAGCGGTGACGGTTGTGAAAGGAGTGGTGGTAAATTAAGAGTTGTAAATGGAGCTGTAGGAATTTGGCTGTTGCAAATAGAGATATGTTTGTATGATCTTCGTTTGCGGAGCTGTTCAGGACAGAATTTTTTTTAGCCGTTTTGCAAAACAGTGGTGTGATTGTTACGTTAAAAGAAATTACTTAAAAAATTTGATGAATCACATGACAGTTTTCTTTTATATTTTTTCTCATTGCATCAATTCTATAAAAGCATACATACATATCAAAATCTCATAAACAAAAGACAAGGGAAAGAGAACAATTCCTGCTTACATTACAAGACCCAAGGGGTCCTGTTATGGGCTTGTTTTGTTGGCAATCGATGGAGGCGGGGATACAAGGGCAAACCCTAGAATGGAGGTATAGGAGGAGAAGTTTAGAAGAAGAAGCTTGGGAAGAGGAAGAGGAAACCCTAGAGGGAAGAAGAGAGCTTAGAGAAAGAGGGAGAGGAATTAGAGAGAGAAGGAAAAGTTTCATTCATTGATTCATTCTTGCTACATGACACTAAGAGTCTATTTATAGGATCCCCGGATGGCAAACCCACCATAATTACATCAAGTCACATAAAATATTAAAAATAAATAAATACTAATATGATAAGACTCGTCTAAATACGACTTAATAAATACTTGACTCCTAATACAAACTCAATGCAACATATAATATGATAAATGACGGAGGATCCGAAACCGATCCGTAACAGCTCCTTTAAATACTAGAGATACAAGAGCATAAATGTAAATCCACGACACTAATATAAGATACGATAAAACTCTAATGGACTCATAATAAACCTCTACACACACCACATAAAGACATAACATAATAATTGGGCACGAAGCCTATTTAAAATATTGTTGTACCATTCACCTTCATTAAAAAAAAATCAGGCTCCCTCACCTAGGATTTTGTATAATTACACGAACCTCCATATTTTTTAAAATTACAAAAATCTCTCCTCTGAGTTTGCAAAATTACAAGACACCCCCACTCAATTAACTTACATTATAAGTGCACTCATTCAGAGGGGTGGTTTATTATTAAAGCATCACATTTACCTCCCCTGAAGTTCACATTTTATAACATTCATGCACAAAAACACCCCCTTCGGAGTACATTTTTAGGGGGGGGGGGGGGGGGGGGGGGGGGGGGGGGGGGGGGGGGGGGGTATTTTGTGCATGGATGTTATGAAATATGAACTTCAGGGAGGTAAATGTTATGTTTTATAACATTCAGGGGTGGTTTTTGTAATTTCAATGATAAGAGGGGTGCAATCTGTAATTATGCTATCTTCCAGGGGGAGTTTTGGTAATTATTCCTTAAAGCATAAGGCGAACAACAATTGTTCCTCAATTCTTTTAATCATTTGCCCTCCTTTTTTTTCTTTTCCTTTTGCAGACTACCCTTGGACGAGTAACCATCCAGATCGACAAAGTGGTAACCGAGGGAATATACAGCGGCATATTTTTTCTAAACCATGTCAGCAAGAAGGATGTGTCAAGAACACTTGAAATTGAAATCCTCTGGTCAAATAGGATGTGTGGTGACGAAGTGTGAATCCTTACGTTTTTGAAGCTCAAATCTTTTCGGCGGCCAAATTAAAGCCGAGCTGCATTTTGCCAGCGGCGAAAAATTCGACTCTGTACCCTTCGAAGGTTACACTGCTGTCAACATGTGGTCCAGACGCAGATTGCGAAATACATACCCACCTATCGAGCATAAGATCAGCATTCCGCAGCGATTGTCATCGGAATCGGATACTATTGTGCTTCGATCCGGATTTGGCTTGCGGATTGCAGGTTCTCTGGGCGGGTTTTTTTTAGTCCTGTACAGATTAGTTTTTGTATCTGTTACTAGTCTTACATGTTAGAAGCACACTGTTGGTCTCTTACTCTCTTCAGGAGGAAGCTTTTCTGCAACTATACTGATGGAATCTCCTTCTTCAAATCTCTTAATTGTATTCATGAAGCATTCTATATGGAGTTGAGGGGAGTATTATTCTGCTCAAAACTTGCCCATTTATTTTCTTTTCCAGCTGAAGTTCAATGGAACTTAGTTTTTTATTTCCGGAGTTTATTTATTCATTTTATTACTATTAATTACCCAAACCTCTCCTGGGAGTAGGCATAATTATAGATTTCACCCTTCTATTTTTTGAAATTACATAAATCTCCCCTCTGAGCTTACAATTCATAACATGCATGCGCAAAAATACTCCTCTAGAGCTCTTTATGGGGTGTTTTTATGCATTCATGTTATGAAATGTAAACTTATAGGAGAGGCTATGTAATTTAAAAAGTTAGAGGGGTACAAGCTGTAATTTTGCAATGGGAGATCCCAGGAAAAAACCCTACTTTGTTATTCATAATAGACCTCTATGCTAACTAATTCAATTGTTTCGTCTATTAATTAGTCGATGTGACCTTTATGGTTTTTAGAAGCTCTGGCATGGCGGAGATCTTGTCGTGAGGTTGCAAGGACGAGGACACCTCAACCCCATGTACAACACCGCAAGCTCTGTGCGCGCGCCCGTTGCTCTGCCGCCGGGAAGCACGCTTCTGCGTCCAGCTTTAAAGCTTGTAAAAGTTCGTCAAATTCGCTTCATGACAGGCAATCATCGAAAGTCTTGCAGAGGTCACCACTTTAGAGTGAGGGTGGGAGGAATCCGAGTCACAATTGATCGGCTCAGAGTCCTTTAACCCATCCCCCGGTTAGAGGGAGGGAGGGGGAAGTCATAGAAAACCTTGCAAAACCACAAAACTCAAATCATCAAGGTAAAAAATTAAGAGCAACAACAATATCATTACCCCCAAACAGTAGAATGGGAGGACCTAGAGTCCTTTAAAGGGAAGGGAGATCTATGATGTTGTATATCATTACCCCCAAAACTTTTGCGTGTGCGGGCGTGTCGGTTTACGAAGAAAGCATTTCACTCCATGGCAAAATTTTTGGAACCGGGTTCGCAGATGGTCCGGGTGATCTTCTCGGAGACTAAAAGTGATCTCTGCGGAGATCACCCGGACCATCCGGGACTCTGGACGGAATAATCTCTGACTCCATTAGTGATGAGATAAACACCACTATTTACATTTTAGGGGATAAATTGCTTCACCACTGTGGGTTGCAAGAATTTGTCTGGTGAAATGGATGCATGAATTTGTTACAGATCGTCATTTATGAACGTCAGATCTTACCAAAGGAACTTCATCCATTTTTATGTTTAAATTAGTCTTTTTTTTCTTGGTGAAGTTTATAATCGTTGTCGTATCAAACACATTCTATGCTCCGTTGAGTTTGAACAAAATTATTGCGGTCACATTTGGCCTAAGGCTCCGTTTGGCACGACATTTTTGCTCCGTTGAGTTTGAACAAAAATGCCACCGTCATGGAATGTATATTTGGCATGACAATGATTACAACCGCCATCAAGAAAATAAAACTAGTTTTGAATATAAAAGTGGATGAAGTTCCTTAGGTGAGATCGGGCATTCACGAACGATAGTTCATAACCAGCAAGTTCATGACACAACCTAATTCCGGACTCATTTGAACGAGAAATATCTAGGTGCGTGTGTAAATTCAGCCGTCGACTCGTAATCGAATGATGTAAAATTTGTGGTACGATCAAATTGTCAACAAATCATACATCAAAAATAGTGATTACAGGAAAAAAAAGTGGGTCCTCGTTAATTCCCGGTCGCGTGCCGAATAATTCTTCTCAATTAATTAAGGTAATTGTTACGTGCAAATCAGTTTTGGATACGTGCAAATCAATTTCTATGAGTTATTATGCGCCTTTTGAAAATACGTCTTGTACATACATTTTTAGGAAAAGTGTTCAACACAAAAATTGTAGATCTCTTCGAGATCCACAACTTTAGTGTTGAACACTTTTCCTAAAAATGCACGCACAAGAAGTATTACAGCCCTGATTGAAACATGAGCGTAATTATTACGAATTTTTGGAAATACGCCTTGTACATGCATTTTTAGGAAAAGTGTTCAACACGAAAGTTGTAGATCTCGACGAGATCTACAATTTTCGTGTTGAACACTTTTCCTAAAAATGCATGTACAAGACGTATTTTCAAAAGGCGCGTAATAACTCGTAGAAATTGGTTTGCACGTAACAATTACCTTAATTAATTAATTAACGCGGTTAGTCTGACCCAAGTCTCCCCAATCTCTCTCTTCTACGAGTATTAACAGCGTAATTAATAATTAATTAATATGAGAAATGGTTTTTAACAAAGACCCGCTGTTCAAGGTCACTGGTCACCCCCCCCCCCCCCCCCCCGACCTTCGTTCCCTCCGCTGTACGACGTCGGCGGAGCACCAGAAAGAAGCTTCCCTCCCGCTTCTCTACTGACAGTATATATACCGGAAGAGAGAAAGCGAAGGAGGTGATCTCCGGTCACAGATCAATTAGAAAACGGCTGGGGATGAAGCAGCGGAAGAGCGGAAGCCGCAAAGCGTTTGTCCCGTCTGCGCTCTTTACTTTCGCCGCACTTGCCCTACTCGCCGGAATCCACTCAGCCTCCGCCGACATCATCGTTTCCATGGCCACCGCCAGTTTGTCAAAGAAACTAAACTCCTTGATTCTGAGCGACTCATCTCAGTCGGTACCTGGGACTGTCGCCGCCCAGCGTCGGTCGTCATCCTTCTCTTCCGTCGTCTTTCCCGTCTACGGCAACGTATACCCCCTAGGGTAGGAGATATACTTTACTCAAAATCTACTGATCATGACCCTAATTAGGTAAATCTCTCGGACCAGATTAGGTGTTGCTGATATCTCGTGAATGAACTCGCGCAGGATCTACTATGTGTCGATGAACATTGGCAATCCGCCGAAGCCCTATTTCCTTGATGTTGATACCGGCAGCGATGTCACATGGCTCCAATGCAATGCCCCCTGCGTCAGTTGCTCTAAGGCATTCTTCGATACATCCCATTTACTACTGCGTTTTTCATGTAATCAAAATCCCTTTCGTCTTCTTCATGATTTGGATCTAATCGGTTCGCAGGTTCCGCATCCGCTGTACTCGCCGGTGAAAAATAGGCTGGTTCCTTGCGACGATCCGCTCTGCGTGGCTGTACACGAGTCGACGAACCACGAGAGTGGATGCGAGATGCCGAGTCAGTGCGACTACGAGATCGAGTACCAGGACCATGGCTCCTCCGTCGGCGTCCTGGTCGCCGACGTCTTCGCTCTCCCCCTCACGAACAACTCCCTTGCCCACTCCAGCCTCGCCTTTGGCTGCGGCTATGACCAGCAGGGAGGGCCCTCGAACGGGCTTCAAGGGCGCTCCGACACGGATGGCGTGCTAGGACTAGGCAGCGGCAAAGTCAGCATACTATCTCAACTCCGCGAACTCGGCGTCTGCCGGAGTGTTGTCGGACACTGCCTCAGTAGGCAGCACAGCGGCTTCCTCTTCTTCGGAGATGATGTCGTCCCTTCCAAAGGCGTTACGTGGGCGCCCATGATCGGCGTCGCACCGCAGTGAGCTTTCACTCTTACCTACCGCAAAGCTACTGCCCATTAGCTTATATGATATTCTGGCTAGTGTTTTTTTTCCTTCTTCCGACACTACGTGCAGCAAATATTACTCATCAGGGCCGGCCAGCGTCTTCCTGGGAAAGCAGCGGCTGTCGGAGAAGCAAACCATGGTGTTCGATAGCGGCAGCTCCTACACCTACTTCACCAATCAATTGTACCAGTCCTTAATTTCTGCGGTACCTCTTTCTCTCTCTCCCCCTCCCTCCCTCCTGCTCTTACTTGTTGGGTATGGATCACATTTTTGGGGATTATTCTTCTTAAGTGAACCAATTTATGAGCTGAAGTCTTTAATATAAAGTCCTCCCTTTGGTTCTCTTTCAATTGTGCGATCCAGGAGCTCAATGGAGACTTGGAAATTGCCAGCTGAGGAATCTTGTGGGGCGAGGTGGTGGCGTTTTAGGTAGTGTTGTTTCTCACGAAGAAGTATTTCTCGTTCTAGCGGCCCTTATTCTACTCTAGGAACTCTGCTTTCATCACCATACTCAGCAAAAGAAACTACCGACTGATGACCGGAGGTAGTTGCGTGCACCGTCAGCTTCGCCTTGACATTAGGCAGAATCTGTTTGAGGAAGAGATAACAACTTAACAAAAAGTCCCCAAGCTCCGGTCAGAATGGAAATCATCGTAGATGATCGATGTAGACCACAACAACCTCCTCGTCATTTTGATGGAGCAATCCCCGCGAGAGACATCGAATTCGGGAGCAATGACATAGCCCAAATCTTTCCATGTATCGAAGAAATCTCATTGGAACCTCGCCGCTCGCACCCAGACGAAGGGAACATAAGAAAGACGAGCAAGGGAAGAACACGACATAGACAACAAAGGCAAAGAATCCAACTTGGAGGATGAAACGTCCCTTAAATAGAATGGGGTCCTCTAGCAAAGCACACCAGATCAACCCGCAAATCTTCATATTTCAAAGAATGCAATTGGCCAACGCTTCCCTCTCAAGCACGTCGAAACCTATTACCTTATGAATTGGGATCCTCTACATTTTGAGTCAAATGGATACTATCCATTTCGCGGTGCTGATTTATTCTTGCCTCATCCGCGGATTAAGTAACCCTATCCTTTTTTATTTTTCGTATAGCCAAAATATTTCACACCATTGGATAAATGAAAGTCAATTCGGATCATTAAATGAACTCCTCCATTTGATCCCAAATGGAGAGGATATACACGATAGAGCTATGACCCCCGTTTAATGCTCCCTTTGATTTGGATGCCTCTTGATGGGATGAGGCTGCGAGAGACATCCTTCCAACGTCAATCATTCAGTTGGACAAAAAACGCGAGGGTTCATCACAACAGGCTAATAATAAAACCAACATTCCATGCGTTCGCCATAAGATATAAATATTCATCAACTCAAAGTCTCAAACACATTATTAGTACCTGTACAATAAGATCATATATTTGATTACAATAAACTCGTACATTTGATTGCATTTTCTTACTAAGAAAACTGAGTGCACATCAAATTTTCCCTTTTGAGTTGCCTCAATCATGTCGATAATCCACCTAGCAACTACATCGACGATATCAAGTGCGTCCTCTTTAAAATGGTTGGAGAGATGAGCAAGATCTTCCAATTCTCGCATGGAGAAATGACACTGTTACATTCTGAATGAAAGACAGTTCTGGTCAAGTGAAGAGGGGGAGGTCGAAGACTGCTGTTTTAGGCGGGAATGCGGCAAATTGAAAAATAACATCCAAGGGGTAGTTTTGTAATTTTCCTAATACCTAACTGTATAAATAATAGTTATTTTTTGGCTGGGTATGTCATTTTTGGAGTTAAAACTAGCTTCTATTGTATTTCCCTTTTCCATGTTTGATATTGATAAGCGTAGGGAATCACTCCCCCGCTGGATGATCATCTGTTCAGAGATTCATTCTCCTTGGATTGATCAATGTTATCTTCTGGTGTTGTTGGTTGCTGAATTGTGTATTCATGTTAAGATCTCTTGCACTGTGTGTAGATTTACTCGGTTCTAACAATTGCAGTTGCGCTGATTGTAATCTTCTGGAATTGGTTGTATATCGAATCATCGATCTAGGCCTTGACAACTATGCTGGTATCTGAGGCCACGTGTCTAAAGATCTACAATCAGATCTGGACACTTTGAAGCGGAATCAGGAGGCGATGGGTAGTTCTATTCAATCTCTTAACGATCAACACAATCGCACCCTGGAGGAGGCCCGTGCCATGCTTGCGAGCTTAAAGAGCGAGAAATTAGTGGAAGCTGGAGGGCTTTCTTCCTCTTCAGATCTTCGAAACTTACACTACCATTCTATTCATCCGGGCATCTGGCTACCAGATTTACTCGTGTGGAGCTTCCTCATTTCTATGGAGAAGCCCTGGTGGATGATTTTGATCTCTTATTGCATGCATCGAGTGCATATTCCTGTGGAGCATGCCATTAGCTTATGTTTGGCCAGCCTTAAGGACGAGATCGAATATGTTGTCAGAATGTTTCACCCCAAGTATCTCCAGGACGTCTTCTCTTTGGCCTGATTGCAAGCATAGAGATGCATTGGGGGCAGACGATCTCTACCATAATTCCCTGACCCCCACTATAAAGGGGATGAGCCGACCTCTCAGGTGAAATCCTCAACTAAAATGGTCCCTGTTAGAAATGCCCATGTAATGGCCCATGTAGGAGCCCAATTGTTTATCTCTTCTCTTTAGTCCCACATCATGTATAAGGATTTCCTCTCTCTTTCTCCCTCCTATATATATGTATTCATACATTGTATTTGATAGATGGAAATATATATACAAATTTTGCTCTACTCAACATGGTATCAGAGCCTTCGGTCCGAAAATCGCGGTCTCCCATTTCTGTGACCGCCTACCCCTCCTGCTGACAGCTCTGCGGTCTCCCTTTTCTGTGACCGCTCCCCCCTCCTGCCGACAGCTCTGCTTCCTGGCCTCCTCCTTGGACCTCTTATAGCCTTCTCATCGTTGACACGTGGGCCCCGCCTCTCTCGATCTCCTCGCAGCGGTCTCCTAATATTCTCGCAGCATTCTCAAGCTTCCCTGCGGTCTCCTCCTGCGGAATCCTGGTCGCAGCTCGTTGGATCACTGCCGAGCTCCTCCTGTAATCTCCCAATCGGTCTCCTGCCGAGCTCCCAATCGGTCTCTTGCCGAGCTCCAAATCGGTCTCCTGCCGAGCTCCCAATCGGTCTCCTGCCGAGCTCCTCCTGCGATCTCCAGCTATCTCCTGCAGCGATCTCCTCCCTGCCGTCGCCTGCCGCGATCTCCAGCGATCTCCCTCAGCAGCAGCGATCTCCTCCTCTGCCGCCGCCTGCAGCGATCTCCAGCGATCTCCTCCCTGCCGCCGCCTACAGCGATCTCCTCCCTGCCGCTTCCTGCAGCGATCTCCTGCAGCTCTGCTCTCCGTTCTCCGATCTCCTGCGGCTTCTCCTGCGGCCTCCTCTGCGGCTTCCCAGCGGTCTCCTGAGGCGTCTCCTGCGGCTCTCCTCTGCTCGCGCTTCCAGCGACCTCCCGCAAGATCGACTTCTGCTCGCAGATCGTGCGGCCTGCTTCCTCCCAGCGATCCCAGCGGCTTACTCTGCAACAATCTCTTCTACAGCGACCTGCCACTCCAGCGGGCCTCTCTCACCGCTGTAATTCCATGGGATACTCGATGGAATCCTCAACGCTGCCTGCATCTTTCCCGCCAGTCCGTGGTGGCCGGCCTCGTCCTAAGTGTTCCTTCTGTGGTAGGGATGGACACCTAGAGACGACTTGCTACCGCAAACATGGTCTGCCTCCCCGTCTGAGTACGTCTGTTGCTGCCAACTGTCCTTCTGCCACTCGTGTTGATCTTGAAGAAGTCCGCCTCCAGATCCAGCAACTCCATGGCATGCTCAGCCGCCCACCTGCCTCCGTTGCCTCCGCTACCTCCATCTCCAAAGAAAGTATCGCTTTTCTCTCCACTATTCCACTCTGGATAGTGGATTCCAGCGCTACTCACTATATCACCTCGCTGAAACCTCATAAATACTTGGATTCCCCGCATCCAAAATATATCACCGTGGCCAATGGTGACACCGTTCCTGTCTCCGGCTGCGCTGATATTCTCCTCAATTCTTCTTTCCCTCTCCGCTCGGCTCTTCATGTCCCGGGCTCCCCGTTTAATTTACTTTCCATCAGTCGCCTCACTGCCGATTTAGACTGCTCAGTAACATTCACCTCTTCTTCTTTTTTTATGCAGGATCGACAGACGCAGCGTATCATTGGTAAGGGACGACTGCAAAATGGGCTCTATCTCCTTGACGTTTCTCCTACCATCCTCTCTTCCGTCTCCTCCGTTGAGTGGCATCAGCGTCTTGGGCATGCGCCTCTTCCTGTCCTTCAGAAGGCTCTTCCAAATATCTCTCTTTCTCCTTTTAAGTGACTCATGTATTTTGGGGAAACAACATCGTTCCTTTTTTCCTTCTCACTGTACTCGGAGCTCTGCTCCTTTTGTTTTAATTCATTCCGATGTTTGGGGCCCATACAAACTTCCTAGTATTTCTGGGTATCGCTACTTCATCACTTTTATAGATGATTATTCTCGCACAACATGGTTGTATTTACTTCGTGATCGCTCAGAGCTTCATCGTGTTTTTCGAGCTTTCGTTCTGGAGACTCACACGCAGTTTTCTGCAAATATAAAAACTCTCAGGATTGATAATGCTCGCGTCTACACTAGCCATGAATTTGCAAATCTCTGCTCCGAATTTGGGATCATTCACCAGACGTCGTGTGCCTATACTCCACAACAAAACGGCGTTGCTGAATGTAAAAATAGGCATATGCTCGATGTTGCTCGATCTCTCATGATTCACATGCAGGTACCCAAAGTCTATTGGAACTTTGCGCTGTCCACGACATGTTATCTCATTAACCGCCTACCTTCCTCCGTTCTCCAGCATGCTACTCCGTTTAGCCTCCTTTTCCCCTCCACTACGGCATTCTCTCTCACACCCCGTACATTTGGTTGTACATGCTCCGTTCACATTCTGGGTCCGTCTACGGACAAGTTGGCTCCCCGGGCGACAAAACACATGTTTGTTGGCTATTCCCGTACTCAGAAAGGTTACGTTTGCTACTCTCCTGCTACCCGTAAGGTGACTGTTTCTGCTGATGTTACCTTTCGGGAAGACCAACCTTTCTTCGCCAGTCCAACACCACCTCTTCCACAACAATCCTTCCCTCGACCAGTCATTCCCGTTACCACTCCAACACCACCTCTTCCACAACAATCCTTCCCTCAACCAGTCATTCCCGTTTCCCCTCATCTACCAACCCCCCCTCCCGACTCGGCTCCTGCTCTCCAAAAAACCCCTATTATCCGTATCTACACCCGTCACCCTTCTCGCTCCGCCGCTCCAATGCAGTCGGCTTCGACCTCTGACACTTTGCGATCTGCTGATCCGGCACCAGTCTCCACCGCTCATCCGTTGGCGAACTATGTATCCTTACATCGTCTCTCCCCACCGCTTCAAACCTTTGCTACTTCATTATCTTCTATTTCTATACCTAACTCTGTGCAGGAGGCTCTCCAACATCCCGGCTGGCGGGCAGCAATGGATGAAGAAATGACAGCTCTCTGGGCTAATCAGACATGGGACCTGGTCCCTCTCCCCCCAAACCAGACTCCTGTTGGGTGTAAATGGGTCTTTGTCATCAAGCATGCTCCTGATGGGACAATTGATCGTCTTAAGGCACGACTGGTGGCTCGTGGCTTTACTCAACGACAAGGTCTCGATTATGAGGAAACGTTCTCTCCAGTGGCCAAGCTCAACACCGTTCATGTCCTTCTCTCTGTCGTTGTGCATCGCCAATGGCCATTACATCAGCTGGATATCAAGAATGCGTTTCTCAATGGTGACCTACAAGAAACAGTCTACATGCAACAACCGCCCGGGTTTGAGACCACGGGGGAGTCTCGAGTCTGTCACCTTAAGAAGTCCATCTATGGTCTCAAACAATCCCCTCGGGCTTGGTTTGATAAGTTCAGTAAGGCTATTCGGGAGGTTGGCTTCACACGGAGCTCGGCAGACTTCTCTCTGTTCACTCGACATCGAACAACAGGAACGATTCTTCTGTTGGTTTATGTTGACGACATCCTAATCACAGGAGATGATTCAAAGGGAATACAAGCGGTCAAACAACATCTGAGCTCCGTTTTTCAAACAAAAGATCTGGGGAACCTTCGATACTTCCTTGGTCTGGAGATCGCAAGACGTCCCGATGGACTTGTCCTCTCTCAACGAAAGTACTGTCTCGACCTCCTTCAAGATGCTGGTTATTCTGGATGCAAGCCGATTAACACCTCGATGGATGTCAATCACAAGCTGTGTGCACATGCTTCTGATGCAGATATTCTTCTTCCAAACCCAGAGTACTATCGACGACTTGTTGGGAAACTAATTTACCTAACAGTCACGAGACCAGATATATCCTTTGTTGTTGGGCTTGTCAGCCGATTTATGCATTCCCCTCGAATGTCCCATCTTCAAGCCGTCGAACGCATCCTAAGATATCTGAAAACAACCCCTGGTCAAGGGTTGGTATACAAAACCTCGTCTTCTACTCCAACATTGGTTGCGTATTCTGATGCAGATTATGCTGGTTCCCTGGATGATCGGCGGGCTACTAGTGGTTTTTGTACCTACTTTGGAGGTCACCTTGTTACCTGGCGTAGTAAGAAACAAGTTGTGGTTGCTCGATCTTCAGCTGAGGCAGAATACCGTTCGATGGCATCAGTTGTTTCTGAACTCACGTGGCTTGAAAGTCTCCTTACTGATCTAGGAGTAAAACTTTCCTTACCAGCTATCTTACTATGTGACAGTCAAGCTGCTATACACATAGCTAAGAACCCAGTCTTCCACAAAAGAACGAAACACATTGAAGTGGACTGTCACTTCATCCGGGAGAAAGTTCAAATGAAGAAAATAGAATTAAAGCATGTTCCGGGTACTGACCAAGTTGCTGATATTCTCACCAAGGCCCTACCTAGTACCCTATTTTATCAATTCCTGTCCAAGCTGGGTGCCTACGACTTGTATGTTCCAGCTTGCGGGGGAGTGTTAGAAAAACCCATGTAATGGCCCATGTAGGAGCCCAATTGTTTATCTCTTCTCTTTAGTCCCACATCATGTATAAGGATTTCCTCTCTCTTTCTCCCTCCTATATAGTTGTATTCATACATTGTATTTGATAGATGAAAATATATATACAAAATTTGCTCTACTCAACAGTCCCTACACCTTTACCAGTGGGAACTCAAAACAACATCATGCTGCAATTTAAGGAGGGATGACGGTTAACTTCTATGGAGATGGACGAGAAAAGGAGTAAGAGCCTTTGTTTTTGGTGTGCTAGCAAGTATGCACATGGACATAAGTGCTTAGAGAGAAGACAATCATATTCTCTGGAATTGATCCCTGAAGTGGATGAGGTTACTCCAGACGAGTAGCTGAAGAGGAAGACTTGGGATTGGTGGTGGACCAGGAGGAAGATCAGCAAATCCCGCAGGTATCGGTGCACGCCCTTACCATATTTACGCATTTTCACACCATGCGTGTGACAACGTCTCATCATGGACAACCTATAGGTAGTTGATCGACTCCGGTAGCACCCACAACTTCTTGGATCTTAATACTGCCAATAAATTACAATGCCAGCTTGTGCCCATCCCCATCTTCAATGTGTCAATTGCTAATGGTAAAAGTATTTCAAGTTCCCACAAGGTGAATGATTTCTGTTGGCGCATGCAAGGTGTCATGTTTGCTTCAGAGATGTTAGTCCTTCCTCTGGGAGGTTGCACGTATTGGGAGTGCAGTGGTTGATCACGCTTGAGGTGGTTCATTGGGACTTTAACAACCTTAGGATGGAGTTCACTAGCCAGGGGAAAAATATTTCTTTAAGGGGCTCTAAAACTTAGAGAGGCTCTAAAACTTAGCAGGAACATGGATGAAACAAAAAAGAATGGACAAACTGTTATCCAAGCAGGGCCAACTTTTGATGATGGCTGTGTGTAACATTCAGAAGAGTGTTTCATCACGGGAGTTTGAAGCTCCAATAGGGGAATGTTTATCATCCTGGGAGGAAAACAACCAAAAATTTTACTTGGTGAATTTGGAAACCTGTTTGCTGAATCAAATGGGCTCCTCCCCCTCCCCCCCCCCCCCCCCCCCCCCCCTCGTGATCATGAACATCACATCATCCTCAATGAGGGAAATGTGAATGTTAATATTAGGCTATATCGCTATCCACCTCTACAGAAAATCGAGATAGAAAGGCTAATCCAGGAAATGCTGGGAACGGGAATTATTAGATACAGTTGTAGCTCTTACGCCTCCCCAGTGATGCTGGTTAAGAAGTCTGATGGCACATGGAGGTTGTGTATCGACTACATGCAGTTGAATAAACACACAGTAAATGATAAGTTTCCTATACCAATAATTGAAGAGCTCATCGACGAGTTGCAGGGGGCTGTATTCTTTTCCAAGCTGGATTTGAGGGTCGGCTACCATCAAGTGAGGATGGTAAGTGAGGATGTCCACAAGATGACATTTAGGACACACCAAGGGCCTTGCGAGTTCTTGGTAATGCCCTTTGGTTGACACTCCCTCCATCTTCCAGAGTCTCATGAATAGGCTGTTTGAAGACCAGCTGAGGAAGTTTTTGTTAATCTTTTTTGATGACATCCTGATTTTTAGCAAATCATGGAATAAGCATATTAACCACCTTACTTCTACGTTCCAGGTTTTGAGGTTAAAAAATAGTTTCTTAAGGAGTAAATGTGATTTTGGGTTGCAACAGGTACATTACCTAGGACATCTCATTTCCAGCAAGGGGGTTGCAAGTTGCAACAGATCCATTGAAAATCAAGGCTATGGTTGCGTGGCCGACTCCTACAAGCCAAATGGAGCCTTAAGCAATGGAGGGGTTTCTTAGGCCTAATAGGTTATTACCGATGTTTTATTAGGGGGTATGGACTTCTGGCTAAGCCAGTCACAGAGCTCCTGAAACAAAAATCATTCAAGTGGAATGAAGCTATGGCAGCAACATTCTCTCAGTTGAAGTTTGCTGTTTCTGAGCCACCGGTGCTGCGCCTTTCAAATTTTCATTAACCATTCGTCTTGGAAATTGATGCATCTGATAAAAGGTTTAGAGCTGTCTTATTGCACGATGGGCAACCCATCACGTTTTTTAACAAGGCTTTGGGGCAGAAAAATGCATCCCTCTCAGTGTATGACAAGGAGCTCCTAGCAATTGTCTTGGCGGTTTAGCATTGGCGGCACTACTTGATTGGATATCCTTTTGTTATTCGATCAGATTATCAGTCTACGATTTCTGTTGGATCAGAAGATAGCCACGTCCGCTCAGCAGAAATACATTGTTAATCTTATGGGATGCGATTTCCAAATACAATATAAATAGGGAAAGGAGAATGTTTGCGCGGATGCTTTACCACCACCTATGTGTTAAAGGCCCGCCTAAGGCTCCAGGCTCAGAGGCTTGTGCCGTCATGCGCCTTTTTTGCGCCTTTGGAGCATAAAAGACGCGCCTGAGTGCGATTTCTGTTGCAAACTTTTTTTTCCAAAAGAAATAATGTAAGAACTCAATAATTTTTGCATGATTTAGTGTTTGTGAAACATAATCAAGTGTTAAGACTTTTATATATGATGCAACTGGCCACATTAATTCAATTTTTAAGAGATATAAATGATAATAGTGAATGATTAATGAGTAGAATAGATGAAAATCTGATCAAGAAGATGAACTGATGTTTAATGCTTATTTTTTAAAATGTATGTGGTTGCGCCTTGCCTTTGTCGGGCGCGCGTCTGCGCCTTGCCTTCGTCAGGCGCGCGTCTGCGCCTTGAGCCTTGCGACTAGACTCTAAGACTCATTTGCGCCTTGGTGCGCCTTGCACCTTTAATAACTAAGATCAAGACAGTATGAACAACCACTGGGGGAGTTGAATGTGTTGGTGACATACACATCTAATGTCCTACAACAGATTAAGGATTTGTGGACCAATGATCCTTACATACAGAAGTTTGTTATGGATAAGGAAGCAAACAGCTTGAACAAACCTAAATACCAGTGGTTGCACGAGCTACTCAAGTAGAAGGGCAAGTTAATGGTAGGACAAGATGATTCATTGAAGACAACTCCTACAAATATATCATGATGGGGTTGTGGGGGTTTGGGTGTTAACTCAACATACCAACGAATGAATAGGATGTTCTTTTGGAAGAAAATGAAACCAGAGGTCTATACCTACATACAAAAATGCGATGTATGCCAAGATGCAACGCTGACCACCATAAATCGATGGGTTTACTACAACCCTTGCCAGTTCCTGAACGCATTTGGCAAGACATTTCCTTAGACTTCATTAATGGTCTGCGGAGGAGTGAAGGCAAATGCACTATCCTAGTGGTGGTCGACAGATTGAGCAAACAAGCTCATTTTTGTGTCTATTACTTTGTGTCTATTACACACCCATACTTGGCTGATCGAGTGGCTCAATTTTTCCTGGATTCCGTGGTAAGGCTTCATGGTTTACCACAATCCATGTCAGTGACCATGATGCAATGCTCCACATTCTGCGGCCTAAACATGTCTATGGCCTACCATCCTCAAACAGATGGCTAGAAGGAGGTTGTTAATCGGTGTGTGGAGAGTTATTTACGGTGTATGTGCTTTGAAAGACCTAAAACATGGGCAAAGTGGTTACCCCTGACTGAGTGGTGGTACCACATTCCAGAGTGCCATTAGGATGACTCTTATGAAGTGGTGTATGAGCAGGAACCAGTTTTACACACTCCCTATATCGAAGGTTCTGCTATTGTGGGAGAGGTGGATCGATCACTGGAAGCTCGGGAGAGGGTTATTTCTATCCTTAAGCACAACCTACACCAAACCCAAAACCGCATTTGTGCCATCGCAAGCAAAAAAATAAGGGAGAGGGTTTTGGAAGTCGGTTCCTGGGCGTATATCTGGATACAACCATACAAGCAGGTGAGCCTTTGTTCTCATAGATCTCATAAATTCTCTCCCAAGTTCTTTGGCCTTTTTCGGGTAGCTGCGAGGATATGAGTTCTGGCGTATCGTTTAAAATTGCCAGAAGAAGCTAAGATTCACCATACATTCCACATTTCTCAACTCCGGGAACTTAAGTTCGATCTTCCAAGCCAAATCATTCCTCAGCCAACCAGAACGACACAGAAGGGCAATGTGATGGTGGGGCCAATGTCAATTCTAGGACGTCGCATCGCTCGGAAGAATGGTAAAGTCATTACCCAGCTGCAGGTTCAATGGCGCAATTGCACAGCGGCAGAAGCAACCTGGGAAGACCTCTGACTCTGGTTGTTGCAGAGACGTTACCCCGACTTGTTCTTTGAGGTCCAGGAACCTCTGATAAGAGAGGCATTGTTACATTCTGAATGAAAGACAGTTTTGGTCAGGTGAAGAGGGGGAGGTCGAAGACAGTTATTTTAGGTGGGAAGGCGGCAAATTGAAAAATAATGCCCAAGGGGTAATTTTGTAATTTTTCCTAATACCGAACTGTATAAATAACAGTTAGTCGTTTTGGCAGGGTATGTCATTTTTGGAGCTAAAACTAGATTCTGTTGTATTACCCTTCTCCCTGTTTGAAATTGATAAGCGCCGGGAATCACTCCCCCGCTGGATGATCATCTGTTCAGAGATTCATTCCTTAGGATTGATCAATGTTAACTTCTGGTGTCGTTGGTTGTATAATCGTGAATTCTTGTTAAGATCGCTTGCATTGTGTGTAGATTTACTTGAGTTCTAACAATTGCAGCTGATTGTAATCTTCAGGAATTGGTTGTATCAGACACCCTCGTCTACTCGATCCAAACGTTGGAGTATCTCCTTAAGTCAAGATTCGCGATCTGATGCTCTGCCGAGGAGGGAACATGATTGACGAAAGCGGTGAAAGCCAGGTCTGCCTGACCCGATGAATCAGGAACCCTTTCGTCCGACCCCACCTCTTGGTCAATTCGGAAGAAGCGGTGGTCGTTTCTTTAGCACGATTGGTGGTCATCTTCTTTTTGGGACGGCGCAATTGGTATTTTGGAATGATCGATTCATGGCTATCTCGCGCTCCAATTCGATCTCTGTCTCTCGAAAGCCAGGCATGACTTTAATTCTCGGGGATGATACTATTTTTTCCATGGAGATTAAAGAGACTAAGGTGCCCAGGGAGGGGGATTACCTGCACACTTCTCCACAATTGCGTCCTCCCCAAAAGTATCAGTCTCCGCAAACTTGAAAGGGGAGCGATCTTTCTAATAAGATGCCATGAATTTGCACTTCACCGTGAATACCATGTTAGTGCTAGAATGCCCGAGTGAAGCGAGAGAGTGAGATCCTTTTGAGAGCTTTTTTTAGTGCTGACCGCGATGTCAAGAGGTGGAAGACGGGAGTCACGTGAAGTGAGAAATGATGATGATTAGATTTGATTCCTAGGCTTGAAGGGATGTTTCTGAATTTGAGGAGGCTGGAGGATATCCAAATATGTGGATAACAATATGATTTAAATCCACCCCTAAGGTGACCTGTCAGTCTAGTTCACAAAGTGAGGTAAAAACAAATGGTCGAAACTGTGTTCAACTTTAGAAGCGACTCGCAAGTGACTACGTCGGGAGGAACTCATCTTGATCCTCGCCAAAAGTCTCTCGCTAGAGTAGCGCGACAAAGGACAAAAGTGAAACACTTCAGCCCAAATCACGCATAATCTTTTGTCAGGGATCGCTGCTTTAGTCGTAACGCACATGAGTCTCAAATTTTGGGCAAGATTTAGAGTTCTCAGCATACCTTCTTATGCAGGGTAGGCTAAGTGTGTGGACTCTAAATATACAACCCTAGGTCGTAGGAGTCATGGTGTTTATATGGAGGAGTGAACACGGCTGTATGGAAGATGGGCGGGGTCTGTTGGTGTAGTAGTGGGGACTGGAATAGGGTTTTGTAAGGCTAGGATGAAGTGGGGGTGCTGCTTAGTGACTGAGTGGGGTTCAGAATGGCTGAGTGGGGTCCAGGGAGGTCTTTTGTGGGAGGAGAGGGGAAATGGTGCTGAGAATGGGTAGCTGAAGGATTGGGGGGGGGGGGGATTGAAGGGTGAGTTGATTGGTTGGCTTGCGAGCGGCCTGGGAGTAATCGCATGGGCTGCTGTTTTGATGTGGGTTTAGGGCTGGACGGCTGCTGCTTGGAAGGTAAATTTAGGATCCGGCTGATGTCGACAAGATTAGCAACGGGAACAAGATACAAACCCAAGGAGTCGACACCTTATGGTTTCATGGAGTCGATACCACGAGAGATCGCCATATTCCTGGAAGAAAATTTTCCAAAATCTGCGATACCTATGATGGACAACCTTTCAAGAAATCTGTTGAAATTCGCCCGTCAAGATCATGACTGCCACGTAGCTTTGTCGAGTGCCGATTACCCTTCAAGAAATCTACTGAAATCAGCAATCCAGACCTTTTTTTTATTTTGCGTGACATTTTAGTCCATCTTAATTTTCATAGTACCATGCTTCAAAACTTGATTCCAAATATTTGAATGAAAAATACAAAATTAATTATTTGGTAGAATCATGAATCGCATGCAATCATACAGATTACAAATTTCAAGTGAACAATTACTCCATGATTATCATTTCTTCACTATCGTATCACTTCTTCAGTTATCAGATGAAGTACTCAAATGTATTATTTTAGTTTGTTTTGCATGGTTAAGTATATTAACCAGTGCCATAATAAATTTTTTTGTGTGCGCAAAATTAATGTTAAATATAGCATTACTCTTATTGTAATTATGTTTAAATTTATTTTTTTCAATTGATGCCAGATTCGAAACGATGTCTCGAAAACATCTTTGAAAGAGGCACCCGAAGAGAAGGCCCTTCCTCTGTGCTGGAAGGGCGCGAAGCCATTCAGTTCCGTCCTTGAGCTCAGCAAATACTTCCGATCGCTGATCGTTGGTTTCGGAGACGGCTGGTCTCAGGCTCGAATGGAGATCCCACCGGAGAACTACTTCATTGTAACGGTGAGGCGTTGACTTCTCCCGCCTTTCAATATTTTCATATAAAAAGGAATTTCCTCGTCGATAAGTTGACTTTGTTAATTCAATGCAGAAACAAGGCAATGCTTGCTTGGGTATCCTCAATGCCAATGATGTGGGTCTCAAGGACGTGAATCTCATCGGAGGTAAGCCTTAAACGTGATTTAAGCCGCGGAATTAGGCTGTGTTTGGCGCGGCTTATCGGTGACTTATTTGTTACGGTGAGGTTGGACAAAAACGTCATTGCCATTGAATGTATGTTTGGTATGATAAATGTTTCTACCGCTACAAAAAAAATAAACTAGTTTGGGGCATAAGATTTTGGTATGACAATGACATTTTTGTCCAACCTCACCGGAGCAAATAAGCCCGCGATAAGCCGCGCCAAACGCAGCCTTAGTGTAATTACAGGGATTTGCCCTTTAGCTTTTAAAATTATCAAAATCTCTCCTCAAAGTTTGTTCTTAACTTCCATGGACATATATGTTAACAATGTATCGAATCTCCGCTCTAACTTTTCGTAACATTGTAAACTCAGAGGGGAGATTTTGATAATTTCCGCTCTAACTTTTCGTAACATTGTGAACTCAGAGGGGAGATTTTGATAATTTTGAAAGATAAGAAGAGAGGTTCCGATATGTGGTCATTTACCGGTACCTCTCCTGTAAGTTTGCAAAATTACGGGTTGCATCGTTTGTTTACAAAAATCTCCACCGTGAATTACGGGTTGTGTAAAATAGCATATCATATCATATAAGAAGCCAATGTGGTGAGCATTAATTGTCGGGTGTTGCAGACGTATCGATGCAGGACGTGTTGATGGTTTACGATAACGAGAAGCAGCGGATAGGATGGGCGCGCGTCCAAGGCTGCCACAGGCTCACCAAGTTTGGAAACTCTCCTCCCCCGTGATGTGTTGGTGATTTAAACTTGATTGGTAGCGCATCCACCGTCGGATATGGAAAAGCGATCTCACACTTCCCTTGTTTTTCTTTCTTCCTTTTTCTGTTTGCTTCTTTTTATTCGCGCAGAGCCGGGGATGATGAAGATTGGTTTCAGTTCCAGGGTGACGTCCTGCTGCATGATTTTCATTTTCCAAGCATGGGTGTTCTTCGCGTAGCCGCCCGTGCCCCGTAGAAGATAGCCGCCCCAGGATATGTGTTATTGTTATTATTATTATTGGTGTAACCGAGTTTGTTGGTTACCAATTTCTCATACACATCAAATAAATTTGACATTAGCCATTCTTTTAACCTAACTAAGACATTTTTTTTCGCATTCAGATCCAATAACCGATACAGAATTTATGAGTACTGGATTTTGAAATTCTTGCTTATTGGATACTGGTGGACGGCCTTGTATCCAAATCTGAATATGGGTCTGTCCCCAAAAATTTTGCCCACTTTTCTGGGTTACAGTAAGAGAGACGAATATATACTATTTCCTCTTCTTATATGTTGAGCAGCACGGCATTTTTGCTCAGGTGAGTTTGGACAAAAATGCCACTTTTCTGAGTTATGACTGCCAGCAAAAAAAAAAAAAAATAGTTTTAAAGATAAAAGTGAATGAAGCTCCTTAGGTGAGGTTAGTCGTTCATGAACGACGGTTCAGAACCACCGTGTTCACGACTGCCACCACTGTGCCAAACAGAGCCTAAGAGTAGTGATACTAACACATCTTCTCTTGTTACTCGCAGCCCTTTGACATGCATTGAAAAAGCACTTTGCCCCACTTATATGTATTGTAAAATTTAAGAGGTAGCATATTTGATTTTGATTCGATTTGCTGCAAAATAAGTTATGAGAATGCTAATACAGTCGGTCACACAACGAGAATGCCGGCGACAGGCTGTGAGAAAGAGTTAGGAAGGAACGACGGTGGAGCTTCGAGCGGGCATTATGCGCGAAGAAAGGCTATCAGGGTTGGGAGGAGAAATATAGATTAGCAAAAATAGGTATTTGTGGGGATATAAATTTTGAAATTTATTTACAATAAATGAATAACTAAATTACAATATTTCAAAAACAAAAATAGCCACAAACAAAGATTTGAAAGGTGGTTGATGTAGCTGACGCCTTGTACTGCATCACGCTCCCGCTCTTCAACCTCCAACACCGTCTCGCGCCTCTTCTTGTTCAGCCGCACGGAGGACAAATGCGTGTACACCGTGTCCGCACAAAGCGATGCCGATACCAGGATCATCCCTAGCTGCTCCGCGAGAAGAGAAGGTGGCATGGGGCCCTACTTTTAAACATAAAAATGGACTAAGTTCCTTAGGTGAGGTCGGGCGTCCATGAACGACGGTTCATAACCACCGCGTTTATGAATATGGAGGTTCATTTTTATTAGAATTGGACCTCGAATTCAAATACTGAAACCCCGATTTCATCCAACCAAAATCCCCTGGCTATTTTGGAGCAATATCAATCTAACATGCTAACAAGAAAAACAAATAGTTGACATGCGTAATATTACCTTGTAGATAGCGTCGAATTGTTGATCAGCCTTACTCAATTGGTCATCGTAATACTCCATTTACAGAACGATTAGTCGCGCTGAGCTTCATTCATCTGTCCGCTTGGTCGTGAGGTGCACTGGTGTTCAATTCAACCAAGAAAGGAAACCCAAGGGTTTATGCTACTTTCCACATCTGGCAAACTATAAACTTTGATGCAATTAATAATACCTTGTGGATACTCTGGAATGTTTGCTCATTCAATCCATTAGTCATCATGAAAAACCACCATATCAAGCAGTTTGTCGTAGATTTTGGCAAACCACTCTGTCTTTGTTCTTGTGTTAATTACAGCACTTCTGCTCAACTCAATCAGAAAAAAGATGGAAATGTATTCAGTAGAGTGCAATTTAATTGCCACAAGAAATTTAACTTCATATGCGAATAAATACTAATGTTAAATTTTACACAGATAAACAGTTGGAATGCAGACATCTTAGGATTTATTGTCTTTCTAATGAAAAATTATGCTAAGATGCGCAAAAATCATACAAACACATGCAATTCGCAGTTCACAGATTATAAATTTAGGCAGTTGATTGAACTTCTGGATACAAATAAAAAAATTTGAACCTTTTTTTTTTTGCAAGAGATAATTAAATAGCTGTCTAAGTCAGAATCTGTTGGGGACCACACTTCGAGCATGGGCTATCTCCCATTAGGGCCCGCACTAGTCTACTTGTTTGCCTATTTAAACAAGTTTAGGGGTTGGTTTATGTTTCATCGCAGATTTTGAAGAGCTTCTTCCCGGAATCCGGCGGTCTTCTCACAATGCCGACTCCACGAAGGCCTGGGTGCCGACTCTATGAGGCCTAAGGTGCAAACTCCTACATATTTTCTCCTATGTTTTCTTGTATTACATGTTGTCTGCCCCCTTCACTGGCCTCATCGACTCTATGAGGCCTAAGGTGCAAACTCCTACATATTTTGATACCGCTTAGGGTATCGCGTCGGAGAGAGAGGCGGTAGCGGGGGTGATAGCTATCGCTGGAATACCACCGGCGGTGGTGGCGTTAGCGAGACCGAGTGAGAAAGAGAGAGAGAGATAGAGAGATAGACGGGCGAGAGAGATAGAGAGAGAAAGAGAGAGATAGGAGGAGGAAAAGGGGAGCAGCCCCAACTTGAATAAGTGATCCAAAGATAACTAAAACCCTAAGGTGATCCCTTATATAGAGGGGAACCACCACATATCAAGAGTCCATCATTAACAAGCAAAAACAAACATAATAAAATAAAACTGAAAGCTAAAGATAATTGGGGCCCGGTTGGCCCCCCTAGACAGCCTCCGCAGAACCGCCCGGTTCGGTGCGGGGCTTGGTGTTGTCGCCTGCTCTCGCGCGCGTCCTTCTCGAGTACACCTGCCATTCCGGCTCGTCTGACTGGATGTCGGTAACAATACCTCCGTCTGGGAAATTGGTCTTGTCCTCAAGGCAGTAATTGGGAAACTGTCGGCGAAAATCATCCCGAAGAAGCCAAGTCGCGGCGGTAAGAGGACGGTTTCGCCAGACCACTCGTATCTCCTCTGGTTGGGCATCTCCGGTCGTGTGGTTGCGCTGATCAACAATGGCCTCGAGATAGAGGGGGTTTGAGCCGGAAGAATCCAAGTCGGCCGGAATGTGGTCGGTGACGGGGTGATCGCCGATCACGCGCCGTAGTTGTGACACATGAAACACTGGGTGCATGCGAGAGGTGTCCGGAAGGCGGAGGCGGTAGGCGATGACTCCGATGCGGCTGATAATCTCGAACGGTCCATAGAAGCGCGGAGCTAGCTTGGGGCACGAGCGGCGGCGACCGTAAGCTGTCGGTAGGGGTGGAGTTTGATGAAAACCCGCTCCCCACCTTCAAATGTAAGGTCCCTGCGTTTCCGATTGGCAAAGGAAACCATCTTGGCCTGTGCACGCCGAAGATGATGCTTTAAACTATCCAAGATGACATCCCTATCATGTAGATGGTCCGCCAAGCTAGCAACTGGGCATTCCCCGGGTAGATGTCGGAGCACGGTCGGTGGCGGCGTCTTGAATGGGGAAGTATGGGCGGCGTGGTGGTATGCGGTGTTGTAGGAGTACTCTGCCCAGCACAACCATTCGGCCCACGAGCCGGGTCGCTCGTCGATAAAGCAGCGCAGATATGTCTCCAAGCACCAGTTGAGCACCTCGGACTGGCCGTCCGACTGGGGGTCGTATGTCGTGCTCATCCGGAGGTGGGTGCCCTGAAGTCGGAACAAGGAGGTCCAGAAGCTACTGAGGAAGAGTGGGTCGCGATCGCTCACAATCGAGCGGGGAAAACCGTGAAGACGTACGATCTCCGCAATGAAGCTGTCGGCCACGGACGCCGCGGTGTAGGGGTGGCGCAGAGGGACGAAGTGGGCGTTCTTCGTCAGGCGGTCCACGACCACCAAAATGCAATCAAACCCGTTGGAGCGGGGCAGCTGGGTGATGAAGTCCATTGTGATGTCCTCTCAGAAACGCTCAGGAATCGGCAGGGGATGTAGGAGACCGTTGGGAAACATGGTCTCGTACTTGGCCTTCTGGCAGGGCAGGCAGGCCGCCACGTAGGCCTTCACCTGGCGAAGCATGTGGGGCCAATAGAGTGATGCGGCTAACCGCCGGTATGTCCGAAAAGCTCCCGCGTGGCCGCCTGACGACGTGGAGTGGAACTCAGCTAACAAACAAGGAATCCTCGACGAAGATGCTGAGAGAACGAGTCGATCCCGGTGGAAGAGGCGGCCCCCAATAAGCGAAAATGGCGGCCGGGACGTGGGGTCGGCCAGCAGTGCTGCCCGAATATCCTGTAGCTGGGGGTCCCGGTCCACCTCCTGCTGAATGTCCGCGGCGTCATCCCACACCGGCCAGGAGATGGCTGTCAACTCTGGGGCGTGCGGGCACCGGGAGAGCGCATCGGCCGCCCGATTGGTCTTGCCTGGTCGAAATTCCACCGTGAAGTCATACCCGAGCAGCTTGGCCACCCAAACATGTTGCGTCGGCGTGGCGATCTTTTGTTGGAGGAGATATCGCAGGCTGTGGTGATCGGTGCGGATTACGAAAGGCCTACCCAGGAGATACGATCGCCAATGTTGGACCGCCAATACCAGCGTCATGAGCTCGTTCTCGTACGCCGAACGGCTGCGCACCGCTGTGGAGAATGCCCGACTATAGTATGCAATTGGCCGGCCAGCCTGCATCAACACGGCTCTGACGCCTGTGCCCGAGGCATCGCACTCTACGACGAACGGCTGGTGGAAATCCGGCATGGACAAAACCGGGCCGTGAACCAAGGCCGACTGTAACGCCGCGAAGGCCTCCATGGCCGCCGGCGGCCACGTGAACGGTCCGTCCTCCGAGGTCTTCAGCAGCTGGGTGAGGGGGCGGCCAACCCGCCGTAGTCTTTGATGAAATGCCGGTAGTAACCGGTCAAGCCGAGGAACGCACGGACATCACGCAGGGAGGTCGGAGTTGGCCATCAAAGCACCGCCTGGAACTTATCCTCGTCCATGGCCACGCCGTGGGCCGAGATGGTATGGCCCAGGTAGCTGACTGTGGTTGTACCGAACGTGCACTTCTTGCGGTTGACCGTGAGGCGATGTCGGCGAAGAGTGGCGAACGTCTCCCGGACATGACCGAGGTGATCCTGCCAAGTGTGACTGAAGACAAGGATATCATCAAAAAAAAACAAGGACATGCTTACGAAGAACTGGCCAGAATATCTCGTTCATTGTGGCCTGAAATGTGGCGGGAGCGTTGGTGAGCCCAAACAGCATGACCAAAAACTCGAAGGGTCCGTCGTGAGTCCTGAATGCTGTCTTCGGCACGTCTTCCGGCCGAACTCGAATCTGATGATAGCCGGCGCGGAGGTCCAGCTTGGTGAAGAAGGTCGCGTCGTGCAACTCGTCCAAGAGCTCCTGGATCACCAGAATCGGGTACTTGTCCGGTACTGTGGCCTTGTTGAGCTCCCGATAGTCCACACAGAACCTCCAGCTGCCATCTTTCTTGCGGACTAACAACATCGGGCTGGAGAAAGGGCTGGCACTGGGCCGGATGAGACCTCCCAACAGCATCTCCCGAACGAGTCGCTCCATCTCGTCCCTTTGGGCGTGGCCGTAACGGTAGGGTCGCACTGACACCGCTGCCGACCCCGGATGGAGAACGATGGCGTGGTCGGTCGGTCGTGGAGGTGGAAGGCCTGTGGGGGCGGTGAAGATATCCTCGAATTTCGCGAGCACGACGCCCATGTCGGCGTCGATGGGTGCTGCCAGCGCCGGTAGATCCGCCTGAAGAGGCCATAGCCAGGCCGAGAAGTTGATGTCGGTGACGCGAGTCATGGCCCGGTAAGAAAGCGGCGAGCGAAGGAGGGTAGGGTCGCCCACCAAACGGCACGGTTGGCCCTGTTGCTGAAAAGCCATCGTCATAGAAGCCCAGTTTACCCGTACGTCCCCCAGGGTCTCGAGCCAGGCGACGCCCAGAATGGCGTCGAGGCCTCCTAACTCGAACATGTAGAAATCAGCCGTGACTCGGCACGGCCCCACCGACATGGTAAAACTCCTGCATTGTCCCAAAGTCGGCCGACGGCGACCGTCGCCAAGGCACGCCGAAAAATCAGGGGACGGATCAATCGGCAAGGCGAGCTCCCGGGCAAGTTGGGCCGACATGAAGTTGTGACTTGCCCCGCTATCAACCATCACAATAATGGGTCAGTTTTGGACCTCGCCGGCCAACTTCATGGTGCGCGGCCCGGTTAGTCCCCCCACGGAATAGAACGGCAGCTCCAACACATTGAGGGGGCGTCCTCCAAATCCGTCGTAGGTGGGTCGGGTGGTGGCTCCAAGGGCGGCGACTCCTCGGCCACGGAGTACCCCTCGCTGTCACTAAAGATGGCGTGGAATTCTTTAATGGGGCAGCATGCTGAGGCAAGTATGGTTGGCGGCACCGGAAACATAAGCCGCGGCGGCGTAGGTCGTTGTAGTCGCCGTTGGAGACGCGGTGCGGCCCGTCCGTGCGTGCCGGCCGAGCGTGTTGCAAGGTGGCCGGTCGAGGGCCGGTGTCCCGCGGTGGATGGTGGCGGAATGGGGCAGGGCCGGCTTGCTGGGGGCCGATGTCCGCCTCAACCGCACGGGCGAGTTCAAGTGCTTCCGAGACCGTGCGAGGATGATGAGTTCGAATACGGGAGCGGATATTGGGCAGGAGACCTTGTAGGAAGAAGCCCAAGTAATAGTCGGGCGGGAGTCCGGGAACTTGCGTGACGAGAGCGACAAACTCGTCGATATATGCGTCCACCGTTGTCGATTGGCGGGCGGAGCAGAGCCGCTCGATAGCGGAGCCGGTGTAGCGGGAATCGCATCGGCTAATCATCTCGTGCTTGAACTCGTGCGATGGGATAGAACATGGCGGAGCCATCGTGCCCAATGGAGGGCCGACCCGTCCATGCCGACCATGGCGGTGCCGACGCGATCCGCCGGAGGGGTACCATTGAGGTAGAAATATTGCTCCGCACGGGCGATCCACCCCATGGGGTCCGTCCCGGAGAAGGGGGGAACGTCCAACGCAAGTGGAGGTCGAATGGCTACGGGCGGCGGCATCGTGGGGGCTGCGGAAAAGGTGCCGGCGCGCGGAGGGCGGCGTGCCGAGCACCGATGTAGTGTCGTCCGGGGCCGACGGTTGTGGCGGCGTGCTCGGCGAGGGCTGCAATGCCTCGAGACGCGTGAGGATGGCGATCTGGGTCACAGGGATCGCCTCCACCGTGGATTGGAGACCGGCGAGTTGATTGTCGTGGAGCGCGAGTTGGCTGCCGTGGAGCGCGAGTTGGCTACCGTGGAGCGCGAGGCATTCGGCGACCGGGGCGGCGTCGTCGGAGGCGGAGGAGTTGGCGGCATGAAGGCGGGTGTTCGGTGCCATTAGGGTTTCCGGCGGCTTGGAGATAGCGGGCGGAGAGGTAGGTCGGACTAATGATACCGCTTAGGGTATCGCGTCGGAGAGAGGGGCGGTAGCGGGGGCGATAGCTATCGCTGGAATACCGCCGGCGGTGGTGGCGTTAGCGAGACCGAGTGAGAAAGAGAGAGAGATAGAGAGATAGACGGGCGAGAGAGATAGAGAGAGAAAGAGAGAGATAGGAGGAGGAAAAGGGGAGCAGCCCCAACTTGATAAGTGATCCAAAGATAACTAAAACCCTAAGGTGATCCCTTATATAGAGGGGAACCACCACATATCAAGAGTCCATCATTAATAAGCAAAAACAAACATAATAAAATAAAACTGAAAGCTAAAGATAACTGGGGACCGGTCGGCCCCCCTAGACAGCCTCTGCAGAACCGCTCGGTTCGGTGCGGGGCTTGGTGCTGTCGCCTGCTCTCGCGCGCGTCCTTCTCGAGTACACCTGCCATTCCGGCTCGTCTGACTGGATGTCGGTAACATATTTTCTCCTATGTTTTCTTGTATTACATGTTGTCTGCCCCCTTCACTGGCCTCATCTTCATCAACCGCTCCCTCCCTTGCCTTTTCTCCATCAGCTGCCCCCTCTCCAAGTGCAACAGCCGCCCTTCATTCCTTCCCCAATGCCAGCTTACCACACCACAAGCCACAACCACCCTCCACAACCCCTTACCGGCAGCAGCCGATCAACCCCATAACAGTCTGTCCCTTCTTTCCATATAAATAGTCCAGCAAACTGTCCTTCTAGCCCCTCCAGCCCAAATCACGCCACCTCAGCCAAACCCCTACCAAAACTATTCCACTTACATCCATATGTCCCATCTGGCAGCCCCTGTATCTTCGCCTCGCCAAAAAACCACCGATGTTCCTACGATCGCGGAATCTCCACTCCTTCGGCTTTGGTTCCTTGTGAGTTTTATTGTTTGTTTCTTGTTTTTCATCATTATTCTTATGGATGTGTACCAATGCTAGTGCGCTTGTTTTATGTCTGATTGTGATTTGCAAGACTCAATTCTTTTGAGCATATTAATTAACGGCACTCCAATCGGAGAAATCCTAATATGTTTGCTTGTTTTAAATTATCTGAATATCGCTTTTGCTAATTGTGTGGGCTTTAAGCCTTTATTTTTATTTGCAAAACATTGTCGGATCACTCCCCATGCATCATTTTATGTTTATATAGGATTATTTCCCGACATTACACCTGGATCAGATGTGTGAAATTTAGAAGAATGTCACACTTTAAGTTAAAAATTGTCAAATGAAAATAAAAAAAGAATCTTAATTGTATCAATTCAGTAACAATTCAATCACAAACACAAAAAACTGTAAGTAGAATTTAGAGAACAAAACAAAGAAAATAGTTTACAAAATGAACACTTTTCGCTTGCACGGAATAACTATGCACATCTCCTATTCACACGTGCAAGAAGAATATTTACCGCATCAACCGAAAATGTAAATCTGATATTAAAAAGGCGACGAGACTTCACATCCAAAAATATTTATCTATGAATCAATCATTTTTTTTTTGTAAGAAGAAGACATATCTAACATCGTCCATTCCAAATTGTAACTAAAATAAATAAAAATTTGGATCTGATAATTTGGTTGTGGATCGGGTCTATTGAAATTGGCGATGGAGATTTGACACATGGTAGGGAGATGAGATCAACTCTAAGGATCATGCAAATCTTAAGGTGCAGTGTCGGGAAAATCCTAATTAAACCTTAGGATGATGTAAGCATGAAAAAATAAGTCTGACAATAAATTGCAACTAGTAATAATTCAAACAAAGCGTACTGCAGATATCACGGTTAATCATAGAGCAATTAAAGTTAGCTCTTAAGTTTTTATTCACAGGCGCGAAACATTAGAAATTTAAATACGCGGTAGAATAATCCCTGCAAGTCAAATAAGATCAAGGAAAGCGACATGAACTAACAAAAATCATAATAACATTGCCTTTGATCAGCCCAAATTCCAAAGAAAAGAAAGTAAATAGTAAACTCAGATGGGTTTTAAGAGTCTGTAAGGGATGGAGATTTGTTTGTTGTGGAGGAGTGGGGTGGTTGTCGGGGAATGGGAGGCAGTTGCTGGCTGCAGGGGGAGGGGAGATATGGATATGTGAGTGGCTGCTGAAGGGGACACAATGGGGATCAAACGCGCCTCGTTTGAGTGATATTTCATGTTTGATATTTCTTAGAACATCAGATGGGTGATCGGAGGCTGTGATTGTGACTGGCTCAATTTTTCCTATTTTAATGTATTTTTCTGGGGTTAATTTTGACAATTAGATTAAGTTATCCGATGCCATGATTCAAGCCGTCATATGTAGTTAACCTAATTCTCCCTCTACATATACTTCTATCATGTATTATCTAGGGCATCGAGGATTTGTACATCCAAAATGTAGTTGCTTGGTCTCAAAAGGTGTTGATGTCTTCCACCCCACAGTAAGACGTGGGCCACTCCCCCTCCTCCAGGTGCTGACACCTGAACCGCCGCAGCATCCATCAGCATTGGAAAACCCCTTCGTCGTCTCTTCCTCCATTTTGAAGCCTCACAAGCACTTCCCTGCACTGCACCTGCCTTACCTGTCACCAACTGCCATCAACTCCCCCTTCTCTAGCAGCTGCCAGCCATTTCTAGCCATAAGTAGACTCGTCATCGCCTCCCCTTGCTCCAGAAAGTCTCCCCACTTCTTTTCATGCTTCCAACAACCTCCTACAATCGCCGAAGGCCCCCTGCTGCCCTCCATCTCTTGCATCCACCACCTCCTGCAGCCGTCGAAGTCCTCCAACCATCGATCTCTTCCAACCGCCTCCTAGAGTCGGTGGAGGCCCTCCAACGCTTCACCACCGCATATTCTAGCCTCCCACAACCTAGCCTACCCTCAGCTCTCGAAATCCATTTACTTGGTGAGTTCTTACTCTAGTTTAATTTCTCGCATTGTAGTGACATTTTGTGCTAATTAATTTGACTCTTTAAATTATAGTATTTGTGTATTCTATTCACCCTTCATTAAATTTTAGCACTTTTAGTTATAATATGCAATTATTAACAATTAACCTAAAATAGAGCTACTTGTGATCAAGCGTGGCATTCATGCGTTATTTTAAATTAATGTTATTTAAATAATTTAGCGTTGGAAAAACATTCACGCATAATTGAATCATTTGCATTTGCATTAGGGATATGGTTTATGTTGTGACTGCTTGTTCATCGTGTTGCATGCATGCAATGGTTTGCATCTTTAATCAGTTGGCCCATAGTTTCATTTGTATTCATTCATCTATGATTAAGGTATCATGTGTCGGTCTTCTATAGATTCACACGTACTTGTTTGCATTCATTCATCTATGATTAAGGTATCATGTGTCGGTCTTCTATAGATTCACAGCCGGCGAGGCTGTTGGAGGAGTTTCGCATCAATAGAAGTTCACTGGAAGGGCTTGGCTGCAATAGGAGATGATTGGGAAGGGTTCTGTGAGGTGCTGTTGGAGGGTTGTAAGGGTTCGATGGTAGCTAGAAGGTTCTTGGAAGGTTTTGGTGTGGTCCGGATGCAGGGAAGAAGCAAGGAGGGACTGGTTATAGGTGGAGGTTGGGGTGACTGTTGTAGCAGCAGGGAATGGGTCACTACATGGCTGGGAAGGGAGTTGGGTAAGGGAAGTGGTTGTTTCTTAGTTGTTGGATGGGGGCATTTGATGTGGTGGAGGGTTGCGGAAGGGGTGGCGGCAATGGAAGAAGGTGAGGGAGGAGGGGAAGATACAAACCTAAGAGTCAGCACCACAAATGACCAGCGGATCCCAGGAAAACTCTCCAAAATCTGCAGAGGGGCCAAAATCAACCCCTACACTCATACAAATAGACAAAAGACAATAGAGGAAACCTTCATGAACGACTCAGATTGCGAGGTCGCGAGGTTGTCAAATCTCCGTAAATAAAAATAGAAAAAATAAATAAATATATCTAAGCATCGCTCATGACATGACAGTCTTGGATTGTCCATCTAGTGATGCCAAATATGGCAAGTGGCAAATCAACCGCGAATGACCCTGAAACTCATGCTCCAAAAAGTCTGGCAGGTAACCACAGAGGTTAGATAATTTGCGATAACAAGGGAATCACATGGCATTGATCTCTTGACAAAATGCTCATGAGGGCCTGTGACTTTAACTTGACTAGTGAAACTTGCTGAATGCTGAACCACTGATTTTGAACTTTGTTGATATTCCTGAACGAATAAGGTTTAATCTTAAATGGGCCTCTAAACAAACTCAAATGGGCATCTGCAAGAGAGATTTAATTTTGGAGGAAGTAAAATCCAATGAGAGAAGCCATCAAATAACCTGTCTATGTTGAATCTGATGGATTCAATTGATATGTGCTAAATAGATCTCAGAATAATTTTGTACTTATCCATGAATCAACTGGAATTGCTTTTTCAAACTATAGGACTCTGTTATCCACCATTAGTGAATGTATTCTATAATAGGCAATAACTTTAGGAAATATGTTATAGGACATAATGTCATAGGAATAGGGAAGAGAAGGAGTAGACCCAAGATAACATAAATATAATCTATTCAAAATGATTTGAGAAGAATAAATTTAACACTTATGGAAGCACTCTGATGGGAAATCAGAACCATTCATTTTATGCGGATCGACGATAGTAGCAGTTTTTGTTCTTGTCATTTTTTATTTTGAGTTGTAATTTTATGTATTTTTTTGTCGGGACGTTCGGCCAATCATAGCCGTCCGTTGCCCCCTAGAAATCTATAAATAGAGGATGAGGGCTCTCATTTTAGGAATTGAAGAATGGAGTATTGAAACTCATTCTTTGGTCATTCGGTGCCAAAGCCGAGTTCCGGGTGCGAAGCCTTGGAATCCCCACCACCTTGTCGTCCACCACCATCCTCCTCCTCCACAAGCCGCCGGCAGTCCCCCTCCTTCCAAAACAGCCATCTCCTCCCTCCTCCCAAAACAGCCAGCAAACCCCTCTCCCTAAACACCTTGGCCGGCCCCTCCCAAACCTCCCCTCCAACATCTCCCCTCCAACATCTCTCCTCCAACAGCCGACTACCACCACATCTCCCCTCCAACAGCCGGCCATCCCCATATCTGCCCTCCAACAGCCAACCTTCACAATATCCCTCCACCACCACCTTCATTTCCCCACAAAAACAGCCCCAATACCCCATAAACACATCTCCGGTGATCACCGGAGTTCGTCTCCGTCCACCTCCGGTGGACCTCCCACACCTCCTCTACATATTCCCTACATGTAGAGTTTTCCAACGATCGCCGGAAAACATCTCCGACGACCTCCACCACCATTGGCAACCACCTCCACCACCACCGGAAACCACCTCCAGCCACCACCACCCTCCACCACTACTCATAACCACCATAACCACCTTCATAACTACACACTACCCCCCACTTTCTCCTCTCCCTAAATTTTAGGCACTCCTCCTAAAATTAATCCCAACCTCCCCACTCTCCCCTTATTTCACTCTCAGCCTTCCCCAAATTCACGTGGAATCACCTTAAAATTCCCCTAACAGTTAACCCATTAACTCCACATTATCAAGGCAACCGACCCCACTCCTTATCCCCCCAATGACCCCTCTTCTCCATTACGTGGAGCCTCAATCAGCAAATACCCACCTCTTCCCTTCACCTGGAACCCCTTTCAGCAACCCTTCCTCTCCCATTCCTAGTCCCATACTTAACTGTAACTGTTCTGCTCTTCCAGAACAGCCCAGTAAACTATCCCAAGCATCCCACGCCTCCCCTCACTCACCAATCTCCTTGAAACCTGCTGCCAGCTACCTCAAAATACTTCCCCTGCATTGTCGGGCTTGCTGTCCAGTATCCTGGACAGTTAAAAACTGCTGCCCTTGCTGAATACTACCTCCCAACACCCTCGTTATTGCTGACCCTGTTTCTGGACAGCCCCAAACAGTTTCAGAGCTCTGAAAATCAGCCCTGACAGCCCTTTAACAGCACCTCCAGCCCTCCCCTCTACATTGTTTGCAAAGTTCAAGGTTTGTTTATTGATTTCTTTACTTTTGGATCATGTGTTTGTTCTCTACTTGAGAGATAGTGGTTTATAGATTTTGTTTTCAATTGTTTTGGTCTTTGTAATTTCTCATTTAAATAGTATTTGATTTTCTGGCACTCTTGCACTTATACGACTTCACGTGCTTCCATATTTGAGAGCTTTAACTATTGTGGCATATGTTTATTTTGATTTATAAAACTAACTATTATTGCAAGTTAAATTCGTCGGATATGCATGGTTGCATGTAGGAGTTCATTCATGTGTTTTCCCCATCACATAGGACCGTCCTTCGTCACACTCGGCACAAACCAATGAAACCATAACATTTAGATAGCAATAACTATTAGCTTTATCTCACTAAAAATATGCTATCAAGCATACCTCCTTCGCAGTTCTTCATGACACAAACATCCTCAGGAAGAAATGACAACTCCATTAATCCTGCAACAACAAAAAACCCAACCCATTTTAAGGTACATAATAAAATCAATAAACTACTCAACAATGGGATTAGGTGATAGTAGTACCTCTCTATGAAGGAACACTAAATATAGGAAGCATGGCCTCTATCCTTTTCTAACCTCGTGCACACCACGGAAAATTGAAACATTAACACCATAAAAATCACGACGCCAACATTTGGTTATTATTAATGGGCATGTTCTTCTCTATGTGCATAGCCATGCTTAATTCTCCTTGACTATAGCATGTTTCCAACAGATGCCTCTTCGTGTTCTCATCAGGCACTCTTCCTATCTTAATAATCAAATTATAAACCCTGCGAACTTCCAATAAATTGGTCCGTGAAGAAAGCATCCAAAGTAATTTATTATAGTTACTCGAATGTGGCACATGACTATGTGAGATCATCTCTTCCAAAAGTAATATAGCAGGTTTGCTGGGATAACAAGAAACAAGGAATTGAAATAATTGGTCATATGTCACCTTGTTGGGAATGAGGCCTCTCTTCTGCATCCCATAAGCCAGTGATACTCCCTCAATTACCCTCCCAGCTAAACAAAAGCCAATTACCAGTGTATTATAAGAAATTTTATCAGGAATGTATCCATCGGAATTCATCTGATTAAATAACCGGATTGCACAATCAACATCTCCGGATCGAATCGAAAACTTCATAAGAATCGTAAAAGTCACCTGATTTGGAGCAATGCCATTATCCTGCATATGAGTTATATGGTCATAAACATCTTCCATCCTATTAGCTATACAAAGTCCATTGAGTATCCCATTATAGATGTGTAAATCTGGCACCAACCCACTGTTCATAAGATCCTGCACTTTACCTAATGCAAAATTAACTTTTTCAGTGATAGACATGGAAGGCAGTCTTTTCTTCTGAAGCATTCTGGTTGTAAGTTTTCCTCTGGAATCCAACTTAAAAAGAATGTATCTTGCTTTCTTAAGTTTTCTGACAAGTAATATACTTCGTCCACCACTTTTTTGTCGACAGAGTCCACTTATTAGAGATCCATATGCAATAAGATCAGGCTCGATCTGATTCCTTATCATCAGATCGAATATATCCAAAGCTAATACGATCTCCCCCTTCCTCGAGAACTGATTAACCAGCATGGTGTACAGAACAGTGTCAGGAACAAAACCATCATCTAACATCCTATCTATATAATGACAAGCACTCCTAAACATGTTTTTCTTAACCAACCCATCTATAAGTGCACTATAAGCACGCGAACTAGGCAGCAATCCCCGTTCCATCATCTGATCGAATAAATGAGAAGCTCGAACCGCCCTTCCGAGTACGCAGTAACCTTTCATGAGTGTGGCATACACCACCTCATCAGGAGGAACTCCACATTTAAGCATGCTGTTGAAGATCAAATCAGCCCTCTTAATTCTTCTTGCCCTACACAAGGAACCAATTATTGAATCATAAACAGAAACAGGGGGATTGAAGCCTTTATGAATCATTTCATCAAGCTGTTCAACTGCCAAATCTACATGCCCAATCTTGCAAAGCGCATTAATTTTAATGGAGTAAGTGTCCAAACTAGAAGGCGCGCCAACAAGGAGGTTGACTACGGAACCAGCATCATCCAAGTGACCCTCGTTGCAGACGGATCTTATCAAGAAATTGTATGTAGAGATCGAGGGATCATAACCCGAACTGACCATTTTTTTCATCAAACTACAAGCTACATCAATCTTTCCCTCTGTGCATAATATGCAGGGCAAAACACTAGAAATCACATGAACAGGAAATGCATCACCTTTCATTATCTCATCGACAAAAACATCAATTTCCCTTTGAAATTCCTCACCGCAGGAAGAAGATAGACCGGAGAGTCTCGAGAATTCTATGTTGCGGTCAATGTTGGCAATGGCACGCAGAGTTTTCTGAACAGCCATGGATCTGTGAGATTGCGGTAGATGCTTGATAAGCAGGACAAACATGACATGATCTGGAACAATGCCATTATCCAACATCTTCTCCAAGATCTGTTCTACCTCAGCCAATCTCCTTTCCATGGACAGAGAAGTTACCAGAGCTGTGTAACAATGCAAATTGGGGGCTATGCCAAACTCACTCATCTCTTTCATTAGCTCTATTGCACGGTCTACCCGCCTGTTCTTGCTGTACCAGTTTATCATCATGCTGTAGGTGATAACATTTCGTTCCAATCCTCTCTCGACCATCTGGTTGAAAATTTTCCATGCTGAATCAACATATCCAAGCTTCAAAAATCCATGGATAATGGTGTTATATGTGTATGTATCAGGCTCACAGCAGCTTATCCCTTTCATTTTTTCGAAAATCTTCAGAGCTAATCCCAACCTACCTTCCTTCTGGTACCCATATATGAGTGAAGTGCATAATGCGCGGTCCATCCAAAAATCTCGAGATTCCATCTTCCTGCATACATCCTCAGCTTCCAAAACCCTATTGTGCTTTGAAAGCCCGTATACTAAGCACTTGTATGATCGTGGAGTGAGTTGCAAGCCCAGGTTAAACATAAAGTCGAACATGAAGCGGGCATGATCCAGGCATCCAATGGAGCACAAACTAGAGATCATGAGGTTGTAGATGGATAGAGGTGGAAGAATCCCCTCCTGAGCAGCCATGGTGCAGAAGAGATTGAATGCCTCGACGTACTTCTTCTCTGCACAGCGAGCGCGGAGGGAAGCAATGTAGGCTCTCGCGGTCGGATAATGTCCGATCTTAAACAGTTCTTCAAGATAAGTTTCCGCCGCGCTAAGTTTCCCGAGTTTGCAGTAGCATTCGATCATGGAATTCAGAAGAACGGGGTCTGCGGAGACAGTTTCTTTGGCGCTATGGATGAAGAGGGCGTCGGCCTTGTGAAGTTGTCCGGTCGATACGAGGGAGCGCAAAAGCCGGCCATGGTCAATAGGAACGCCGAGGGAGAGAGCATAGTCCAATGCGGAGGCGGCTTCGATCGAGGACGAACTGGTGATGATGCGCTCCAGGACGTTGCAGGCGGCGGAGAGTAAACCGCGGCGAGCAAGGCTGCCGAGAAGGGAGAGACGAAGGGATGGAAGGTCTCCGGCAGTTTCGCTGGCAGGAGGCGAGTAAGGATCCGCGGCGTGTAGAGCGCAGGCGCTCGTCGAGGAACGATGGGCACTTGGGCTCCTTGAGGGGAAAGGAAAGTGAAACTGAGAAGAACGCACAAATTTGCGCCTCTTCAATAGTAGCATTAGACTGCAGATGGAAACGAAGACGGGAAACCGACGCAGTCAGGGCAGCGATATTATGTAACGGTCTCGAGCTGTTACGGACACGCCGGCGAGGCCGCCGGCGACGGGAGAGGTGAAGGGCTTGCTTTCGGGTCTTATTCCCATCTTTTACTCATATCTGAATATAATCTAAGGCTTTATTTGGCGCGGCGGTGGCGGGCGGAACCGTGGCGGCCGAACTGGAGGGAGGGAGCAGCGGTTCCTCCAACGGCTTTTTGCCGCTTTTCTCAGGCGTGGCGGGTGGAGCCGCGGTAAACACCGCCGCTGGTGCGTTTGATTACCCGCCTTGCGGCGGCATTTGCCGCAAACGTGGCCTCAAACGCCGCGCCAAATGAACCCTAAGAAGAGTGTTATGGAAACATGGCTATGGAGAGCCAACGGCTATAAACAACTCAACATCGCTATGTACAACATAATCTCACTACGTACACATCAAGTTTTTATTTGCAAACCAAGTCAAAATTCTTGATTTTAATCATTTTCAAGTCTAGAAATAAAAAAATGTTAAAGGTTCACATTCATAAGTCTTCGTGCTCTAATTTCTTTCAGCTTAGTCTCCTCTTTTAGTTTGTTCTTTCTTCAATCTCTTCCAATTTATCTTCAGAGTTGATATTAGCAGTCCAATTCTCGCTATTCGCACCCCAAAAATTGTAAAAATCCTAATTATATTCGCAGTCCAATTCTCACTAATCGCACCCCATCAAATAACTTCGTCATCATCTTTCTCCCGTTGCCTAAACCCTAATCGTAGTTCTATCGGACGCGTCGTTTTCCCCCCTCTTTGATTCACCTTCAAAAAAGAAGGAAACTATCCAGCGAAAATCTCAAAAAAGTAAGTTTTCTGGTTAGAGAAAAGTTTGCATGTCATTTAACTTGGTTTATAGTTAATTCCTCTATGTATGTCATTTAACTTGTTTTTCTGTTAGGTTTTTAAATTGTTTGACTTTAAGATATTTTTCTAGGCTTCTAGTACTTAATAAATCAGCAAAGTGTTTCACTTATTTGGGTTGGGAGTGGTGTTGAAACCGTCCGGTCTCTTGAGGAGTTCAGACTCACAGGGGTTGTAGCCTGCACCTACTCCTCCCTCACTGGCACTCTTGATTGTTGACGAAGAAAAACGAATAGACCCAAAGCTGTAGTGAGGAGGTCTCGTCACACACCCGGAAGATCTTAGAGAGTTTCCCCTCCCAAACCAATGCTCAACTGGGCACCTTGGAGGGCACTACGAGCCAACCAAAATTAACCAGAGAAGGAGAGAGCCCAAAAGATTGGATCTCCTCCAAGGTGCCCTTAAGAGTCTATTTATAGATTTTTTGGTCTGGTCTGCAAATAGCGTAAATCCGCCTTTTAGTTTTACTAATCGCACCCCAAACTGGTCTGCCAACATTCAAACTCCACTGTTCTGAAAGGCTATTGGCAGCCCACAAAGGGTATCTAGGTAATTTCACCACCAAATCCTTCTAGGTGAGTTGTCCGTGAAGACACCACTCGCCAGACTTCTCGCGCACTGGATTCTCTAGGTTCCATTGGGCGGGTGGTCTGTAGGTGCACCACTCGCCTGATACTTGGCTCTCTGGGCGAGTGGGGTTCCACCCTCACTCGCCTGACCTCCCGCATATCCGCACTCCTAAACGGATGAGTGCTTTGCGAATGAGGCTTGCACTCGCCCTGAAGCTTTCCCGCCTCTCCTGACCTGTGCGATTGATCCCCCCGCACTCTGGGTGAATGCTCCTCTTGACCTACCTTGCATCCCCTTTGACCTTCTTGGTTCTGAGGACCCACTCGACGAATACGGGGTTGTACAAGTGGGGTGCAAATATAATTTTGGACTGCAAATAAAATTTATGGACTACAAATAGCGATGGATTGCGAATAGCCAGTTCCGGACAGCTAATATCAACTCTCGTTCTCTTTTACAATTTTACTTAAGTTCATGTTCCTTCTTGCTTTGTTCACCAATGCAAAGTTTGCCGACACAGTTAAAACTTTCACTACAAGGACTCTCAATAGCTTCATTGTAGTATCAATAACTTTCACTACAAGGACTCTAAAGTAAGAACAATGCTAGATTTGAGGGCATTGAGCAAGCTTAAGTTTGTGTTGATAGAGATATATTTATTATTCGCAAAACTTGAAGTTGAACAAGAATGATCTCTGAAGAAACAATAATTGGTGGTTAACTGGCAAAAGTCAAAACTGTGGATGGAAAAATATCAATGTTGACAACTGATGGAGAAGGAGCCATAAACTTTTGTTATAATTCTTTAATAATCTCATAAATGGTAGTATCTCTATCTATAATATGTGTTGGGAACAGTTCCTAGCAATGTTCCTGATTTGAAGAACTGCTCAGCTCAATGATAAATGCAAGTTGTATTTAACATTCCATCCAGTTTATGCTTGCAGAGATCGACAACACATCATGTACCTTAGTTATTTAACTAAGTACCATATCGTCGAGAAAAATATGCGATATCGTCGACAAAGCACGCTTATCGTCGTAATGATGAGCAAAGCAACCGCTGAGACTCGGCAAGATCGTCGAACTCAGAAGGAAGATCGTCGACCGCTGAGACGAGGGGTCAAATCTGCAGGGACGAGCTCACTGTCTCAGCGGATCCGCTGAGACGGGAAAGGAGCTGCAGATAGAAGAGATCTGGCGCGTTAGTCGGACGCAGAAGACAGTTCGTCAAACGCAGAGAAGAATGCAGACTAAGGAAGAAATGTCGTCGAGAAGATGCAGTATCGTCGGCATTAACAAAGTAGCTTTGTCGTCGAGAAGAACAGATCTCGTCGTTCAGAAGCCTTGTCGCTGAAAAGACTAAGTATGACTGATGGCGTTGAACATCGTTGTAAAGAAGGACAGCTGAAGACAAACAATTGGTGAAGTATGATCTGTCGACATAGTATCACTCATGTCGTCGAGAGAACAACATGATTACGACGACAGTCTACAAGAATGAAGATTACGACGACACAGTCAGAGATAGCATATCGTCGTATATACAGTAGCTGCAGATTGTCTCGTATCGTCGAGACACCAGCATCAGAAGGAGAAGCTAGAAGAATTGAAAGGGTATCTAAGTTCAAGGCTTCGACAAAGTCCTGTCGTCGAGATATTGTCCATGACGTCGTAACGATGGAAATATTGTCGAGACAGATTCAAATATTGCGGACGCGCTGTCAGCATTTAATGACGCCGCCTGATTGTCCAATCAGTGCGTGCTCTTATAGAATGAGCGTCTGACATTAAAGGACATCACATGTTACTGTTATGCGGCTCATCTGTCCTATAAAAGGTAACAGTGATGCCCTAGAAAAGAAATCTTCGAAGAAAAAGAAAAGGAACGAGAAAGTATCCCGCCGCTACACTTCAATAGAACAGTACTCTCGGCGGAGAAGAAGAAGATCAAGTAGAGAGCAAGCATCAAGTGCTCTCTGAAGAATCAGTCATTATCATCGACTGAAAAGTAGTCGATCAACACCAGACAAAAGTATTGAAGGCTGAAGAAGATCCAGTGCTGAATCTCCAGATCAAGAAACATCTTCTTCAACTTAAAGAAGCCAATCTTCATCAGGCTGAAGTTGCCAATCTTCATCCGGCATAAGTAACAGTTATTTCTACTGTAATCTCTTGTAAAGGCTTGCGGGCCTATTTGTCTAGCTTGAGGGCTGGAGAGTTGTGAGGTTTGAGGGCCAGGGCAGTGGACTTGCGGGTCCGACACCGTCTAGCTTGAGGGCTGGAGAACTGTGAGGCTTGAGGTCCAGGGCAGTGGACTTGCGGGTCCAATCTTGTCGAGCTTGAGGGCTCGGGTGCAGTAGGGGTTTGCGGGCCTAGGCTGTAGACACTGGACTTGCGGGTCTGTGTTGTGTAGGGCTTGAGGGCCTGAGTTTCGAGCTTGCGGGCTCGGGGGCAGTAGGGGCTTGCGGGCCTAGGCTGTTGGGACTTGCGGGTCCGTGTTGTATGGCTTGAGGGCCTGAAGTTTTTGGTGGCGTTTGTCGAGCCTAGCACACTGCTAGGTAGGCGCAGAGGGAAAAAGGACTACTCAAGACAGCCTGTCTTGAGGAACCTCTATAAATCATTGTGTGTTCTTCTGTGTTATGCTTTATAACTTATAGATATACTCATTAGAAAACAAGTACACTTAAAGGGGACAAAATAATTTGTAAAACCTATTCACCCCCCCCCCCCCCCCCCCCCCCGCTCTAGGTGATAAGTCGACACCCAATAAACAACAATATGTGCTTTCTCTGGATCTGTACACATTACTGTTGGGAGGTACGGCTTGCGGGCTATGGTCCAGCAATGCCCCCGGTGTTGCGGCACTAGTCGATACAGAAGGGCGTGTCCCCTGTGGGCCTAACTGGCCGCCCCGTGGGTCCTGCCTTGGGATAGCCAGCTCTATAAAGGTTTGGTAGCGCCTTCCCCAACAGTCCGGGCTTTTGGGAGAGTTGGTAGCGCCGATTCCCTACAAGTGGTATCAGAGGGGGTCACGAGATCGAAACCCCGGGGTCGTTTCTGGGGGGGGGGGGGGATTGTTGGGAGGTACGGCTTGCGGGCTATGGTCCAGCAATGTCCCCGGTGTTGCGTCACTAGTCGATACAGAAGGGCGTGTCCCCTGTGGGCCTAACTGGCCGCCCCGTGGGTCCTGCCTTGGGATAGCCAGCTCTATACAGGTTTGGCAGCGCCTTCCCCAACAGTCCAGGCTTTTGGGAGAGTTGGTAGCGCCGATTCCCTACAATTACTTCACTGTTAGAGGGAGTTCCCCATCCTATATTAGGAAAGGATATTGCATGGGCAATGAACACACACTGGTAGACAAACATAATGGGGATTTGTAGGTAAAAAGGTTTCTGGATTTGCAGGGAAGACGGTTGCAAATCAAAGCTGCTGCAGAAACGAAGATGTGGAGAAGATAGGCTGTTCTGGAGTTGCAAGGAAGAATCGGCGGGCTTGACATGCGAAAATCGGAGTAGCAGTCCCGAGAACCTTTCTCGAAACCCTTTGGCGCAGCTTCAGGGGAAAGGGGAGGGAGATTCGGCCGGTTTGGAGATGCAAAAATAGTATATCGAAGTGGTATTCCGCCGGCGAAGGGGGGTTCTGAGGGCGGTGCGGGGTCGAGAACGGCAAGGAGATGCGAAACCCTCAGATGCGGGGTTGGTTGTACCTAGCGGCAGAGAAATAAGAAATAAATTATGGTTTTAGATGTATAATTCAGTGTGTCCATAACCATTTGAGGTGTGTCCATAACACCACTCTCTAAGAAACGGGAAATGAGAAACAAAGTATATCATTTCAAATCCTCTATTACAACTCATTTGATTCTATTTATAACCTTCCTACATCGTAGGACATCGACACAAGACTCAATTACCATTATATCTGATATGAAATTGGATCTAGTCCACGACTTTGAATCGCCGCGGACAACACAACGGAAATACGGGTCGATTAATGATAATAGCGCAAAAATAAAATTACGAGAAATTCAAAGCACACAGACGACAAAAAAAAATGTGGTTCGGAGAGAAGCTCCTACGTCCACGGGAAGAGCACCGGAGATAATCCACTATAAATAATCAGAAAGTTTTGTACATAGATTACGCTGAAACTGAATAGATCTGAAAGAGCGCCAAGAGAGAATGTCCGATATGGCACTGCAAGCTAACGCCCACGGTGTCGATACCGTCGGGCGGTAGTGCACGAGACAGCGTCGTCTCCTACCTTCGACAGCGCTAGCGTCGCCAGCCTCCAGGAGACCTCCACCTGAGATCCCGCCACCAAACTGATGGTCCGCCTGAACCCGATAACATGAGAGACGTCGAGGTCGCCTACCACGTCGTTGGATCACCGGAACAGGACTTCTTGCTGAGTGCTTGGCCGCTGCTGAGAACTATCGGTCGTTCCTGATGAAGACACCCCCGCCCCCCTTAGCGGCAGAAGATGGCCGCACTCCCTATCCTCCTCTCCTCTATATGCACAACCGCACCTCCTCCTTTCGGTTACGTGAGTGAATTAATGTATTGGAACCCTAATATATATATATATCAATATATATAGAGGAGAGAGAGCAAAACTTCCAAAAACAGAAAAAACAGGGCTTTAAATGCGGTCCTTTAATGGAGGAGGCGACACACGTCAACAATCTCCACTTTGACGCCTCACGCATGATATGCTCCACATGCAGCTTGGATCTTCTCCCTCCAAAAACTACCCTCTCTCCCTAGGGTCACCACAATCAGTAGGCACAAATGTGAGCCAAGTTAAAGCAGTGCTTGAACTTGACTCCTGATACAGGCTTTGTCAACATGTCCGCAACATTGTCCCCCGTAGGGACTTTCAGCAATTGTATGTATCCACCTCCAATGAACTCCCTCAACTTGTGGTAGCGCACATCGATGTATTTGTCTTTGCACGATAGATAGGGTCCTTTGCAAGACAAATCGCACTCTGACTGTCACAATGCAGCTTCACCGCCTCCTGAATAATCCTAAGTTCCTTGATGAGACCTTTGAGCCAGATGGCTTCCTTTGTGGCCTCTACCGCAACAATGTACTCTACCTCTGTCGTGGATAGAGCGAAGATGTCCTGAAGAGTGGATTTCCAACTGATGGGACCTTCACCTAGAAGATATACCCAGATGTAGATCTTCTTCGGTCGAGGTCATCGGCGTAGTCAGAATCAACGAAGCCCTCTAAAGCTCCAGCTGTTGAAACCGGCGACCGGTCTCTTGAGATCGGACCCACTGGGGGGTGTAACCCGCTCCTACTTATCCCTCACTTACGCTTTTGACTGTGGATGTAAAACTTGGAACAGACCCAAGGCTGTAGCGAGGAGGTCCCGCCACACACCCAGAAGATCTTAGAGAACTTTCCCTCCCAAACCAATGCTCAGTCGGGCACCTTGGAGGGCACTAGAAGCCAACCAAAAACTAACCTGGAGGAGAGAGCTCAAAAGATCTGATCTCCTTCAAGGTGCCCTTAAGGGTCTATTTATAGATTCTCTGGTATGGACTGCAAATAGCATGAATTCGCCTTTTGGTTTTACTAATCGCACTCTAAATTGGTCTACTAACAGCCTAACTCCGCTGTTCTGAAGGGCTATTGACAGCCCACGAAGGGTATCTAGGTAATTTTACACCCAAATCCCCCTGGGCAAGTGGTCCATGAAGGCACCTCTCGCCCGACCTCCCGCGTGCCTAACTTCCTGGCACCCGCTGGGCGAATGGCCCTTGAAGGCGCCACTCGTAGGGTCCCTGGGCTCCTGGGCGAGTAGGACCCCGCCGCTCACTCGCCTGATTGCCATTGCCTCCGCGCCTCATTCGTGTGAGTGCCATGCGAGAGGGGCCGCACTCGTTCGGAACCCCTTCTGACCTGGATGAAAACCCTCCTTGCTTGTTTTTTGCCTATCCTAAGCCTGAGGCCCCACTCAACAAATACGTGGTTGTACACCAGCATCCTTGCTCCGCTTGAAAAGTAGCCCAGCGCCTGGTATTCCTTCCAAGTATCTCAGAATCCACTTAACTGCTTCCCAGTGTTGTCGCCCTGGATTCACCATGTATCTGCTGACAACACTCACAGCCTGAGCGATATCTGGTCTTGTACAAATCATCGCGTACATCAAGCATCCTACTGCACTAGCGTACGACACCTTGAGCATCTTCTGGCGTTCCTCCTCTGAGTCTGGACACTGCTGTGAAGACAATTTGAACTGTTGTCACAAAGGAGTCGTAACAGCTTTAGACTTCATCATACTGAACTTTTCCAGAACCTTCTTAATGTAACCAGTTTGAGAAAGCCAAAGCATGCCTCGCTTTCTATCCCGCTTGATCTTCGTCCCAAGGATTTTCTGTGCGTGACCAAGAACTTTCATTTCGAATTCAGCATGCAACTTTTGTTTCAATAATTGAATCTCCCGAGCTGACTTGCAAGCAATCAACATGTCGTCGATGTAGAGCATCAGAATCAGAATATCTCTGTTTGCCAGAAACCTATAGTAGACGCAACTATCGTACTGGCTCCTGTTGTAACCATGTGAAGTTATGAATGCGTCGAACCTTTTGTACCGCATCTTCAGAGCCTGCTTCAGACAGTAGAAAGATCTCTTCAGCTTGCACACGTTTTTCTCATCACCGGGTCGTATGAACCCCTCGGGTTGCAATATGTTGATCTCATCCTCTAAACTGTCGTGAAGAATATCCGTCTTCACGTCCATCTGCTCCAGCTCCATGTCCCACATCGCCACCATAACAATTAGCACCCGAATGGAACCGTACATCACCACGGGTGAGAATATTTCGTCGAAATCGACACATTTCTACTGCGCGAACCCCTTCGCTACAAATCTGGCCTTGTACCTCCATTGGTCCTTCCCTGATGTGGACTCCTTCTTCCCGAACACCCATTTGGAACTGATTGCCTTAGCCCATTTACGCAGACTAACCAAGTCCCATGTCTAATTCTTCTGAAGAGAATCCATCTCTTCCATCATAGCAGTTTTCCACTGAGAACAGTCTCTGCTCTCCATAGCTTGTCGATATGAACCAGGATCTGAGGAAATTATCTGAAAGGCGTATGCTGCAGTGTCCTGCAGCCTGAGAGGCAGTCTAATCTCTCGCTTTGCCTTCCCTTTAGCAATAGAGTAGAGCTCTGTACCGACAGGTCGAACATCATATGTTTCCTCAGAGTCAGAGGAATCATCATGATCGTCAGCTTTGTCACTTCCGTCCAGCTCCACCTCCATTGGTGAGGTTGGAGTCTTCTCCACCTCTTTGGCCTGGGATTGAGACTTCTTCAGCATAGAAGCCTCATCAAAGATGACGCCGCGCTTCAGCTAAACTTTCTTGGTGTCAGGGTTCCACAGCTTGAACCCTTTTGTCTCGGCCTTTTGGCCCAGATAGATACACCTTTTGGACTTAGCATCCAGCTTTGTCCTCTCTGAGTCCTGCAACAGTGCGTATACAGGGCAACCAAAATATGAATATCAGAATAAATAACAGGTGTACCTGACCAGACTTCCCGATGAGACTTCAGATCTAGTGTAATATCCCGTGTTTATATAATCTAAATAAGAGTAATTAATAATGATGTTTGAGAACTAAATTGTACAAAAAATCTGAATTTCACAAAATAGAGTCCACAGTCAGGTTCAGAAGGTCAAAAAACCTTAGAATCAACATATTATTTGCTAAAATATGAGATTATTAGGAAAAACACGATTTTCGGCGCAACCGACACGAATTTCGAGAAACTGAGAAATTGAGCAACAATTTTTAAAAATTTGAGAAAACTGAGCCCGAATTTGGAATCAGGACGTCGAAAAACCCCAGAGTAGGTATATTCACTTTTTTACACGTGGCGACATGCATGGACGCCACTTGGCGACGTATATGGCCGCCACGTGGTGACACGTGGCTCCGTGCATGACCGCCATGTGGCGACATGCATGGATGCCATGTGGAGATGTGCATGGCTGCCATTTGGCGCCTCCATAGTTTCATGACCACCATATGGCGACACGTGGCGACACGTGTCACCTCCGGAGAGTAAGTAAAGAGCGATTTGGTGTTTTGGACTTTCCGGGAGTTCTAGAACTCGGATTTAAGTGATTTCAGTGGCATTTGAAAACTACTATAAATATGGATCCAATGAAAGTATTCATTCATTCCAGATCCATTCAGTTTTTGGGAAATCAAGAGAGAGAGTGAGAGAGAGGAGAGAGAGAGAGAGGAGAGAGAAAGTATCAAAATTCTGCCAAAATTATGAGAGATCTTTTGGAGAAGTTCTAGAGCTAGAGTTCGACTTTGGATTCTATTTAGTTGCTGCAGAAGCGCCGTCAAAACCCCGCTAAAGTAATAGTCGTGGTGCAGAGTACTGCGGAAGCGCTGCTAAAATCCTGAGCAAGGAGCAAGAAGACTGAGGTAGGTGGAAAATAATGCAATACGTATATGTTACGTTAGTATTCAGTAATGCGATAATTAGCAATCATTATGTTGAAATAATGACGAAGTTATGACATAAAACAGTTAATATACAAAAATTATACTGAACTTTTGATAAACGTAATGAGGGGTGGAATTACGTGTATTCACGTAATAATGATGTCCCGAGTTCTCGTGCATGCATATTAACAATATGAAATTCTGAAAAATATCATATACAAGTACTTGTGATGTCAAAATTTAACTTGCTCAATTGGTGTCTAGGAAAGTGGTTAGGGGTGAGCCAGTATCCCCCGAAAGGAAGGTGGTGTATAACGGTACGTTGTGCGACCACTGACCTTACACTTACCTGGCCAATATGCTAGTTTAATGAGAATAACACGTTACTTAAATATGATATACAAATAAATGATGTGTATGATTATGTTAGCCCAGTATTTGTCTCACCCTACCCGGGTCCCCTGTCTATGTGAGGGGAACATCTCGGGAGTAGCGCTCCCAATCCGACAAAATTAGTGATGCAGGACGGCGCGTAGGGTTTGCGCGCCTGTCGGCTATTCTAGGAATCCCTAAGTACATGCAATTTAAAAATTGAGATTTGAGCGGGCGTGCACGAACTTTAAGAAATTAAGCAACTAGATTTTTGTAAAGCATAAAATTAATATTTTATGTTTAAATGAATTTTCTTGAAATATGGTTCAATTCTAAATCCGGGGAAGGAAGTTCGCAACTTTCGTTCCGTTCCCCTTGTTGTAGCAAACGGAAATCGTGAACTCCAAATACGTTTCTGTTTGGAGTTTTCGACGTAGCGTTCGCTGACAAAATCCGGGCGAAAACCAACAATGAATTTAATATCCTAAAGAGAAAAAGTAGATGCACGCAAAGGAGGAGGAAGAAACAAATTACCCACGGAAAGAGGCGTCTTTCCGCAACCGAAGCCGACGACGATCCCGCGAGGAATTCCTCGTCACCTTCGATCTCCCGCTCTGAGGTCGGCCGCTATTTCACAGGGGCACCACGGAATAAGTTCGCTCACTCGCACACTAAGTGGTTCCGCGGGATCTCGAACACTCACTAGCGTAAGGAGGCCACAGACAGAACAACCTAACTATCACCCGCTCTCACACCCAAGGTGGATCCACGAAAACTCGATCACTCAAAGTGGTTCCTCGAAATCTCTAATCAAGTGAATGGGAGACGATATCTCACGGCAGCAGTACTCTAAACAGCACCAGCCCCAATGCAAATTAAGAAGGAAAATAAAAGTCAACAACAACTTTGATGATACTGTTCATCGTTTCAACAGGGAACCCTTAAGCAAACAACCACTGTTCATTACCTCCTACGGGAGGCGGAAACACACAGTAAACAAGGATTCCAACATCAAAATTAATCACGCCAAAGTAAAATAGGAAGCAAATATTCTCCCATCAATAGGAAACAAACACTCATACAGATTCCTTTTACAGATCTCCAAAACCAATTCTTTTTCATCCCCTGTTTCCAGGATGCGACTCCTTTTTATAGGGCAAAGAAAACAAGGCCATTAATTGAATCGCATCTCTGAAGTTACCGTTCCCGCCACTTGCGTCGTTCATGGCCTCGAGCTTGGACGTGGGCTGGAACCGCTGGAGTAGGGATCGATGTGGCGGAAGGAGGTTGCGGCAAGCGGCGACGTGGGAGAAACTACCCGGTGCTGCGTCGAGATCGGGGAAGGAACGGCTGGGAGCTGTCGGAACCGAACTCAAATCATGCGGCGCTTGTTGAACCGGCGAGAAGAGGCCCGCACTCCCTTCAGAACAGGATAATGAGATTGGGCTGAATCGATTCCTTCTAAATCACACACGCATATATAGATATACATATATATATATATATATTTCAGTTTATATATATATATATATTGCACAAAAATAAAAATAATAGAAATATATAAGATGACAAAATTAAAATGCCATAAATTAGGGCCGGTAGGGGTCCGGGCGGTTGCAGCGGCGGGCACTTTTGCGGCGACCTAATCGGGGCTGGTCTCCACCAACTAGCCACTTGCAATCCGCCTGTGGAGTATCGAGCCCACAGTGTTTTGTCTGAGGACCCTTATATCATGGGAGTGGCGCTTCTTCTGGGCTTAGCTAGCCAAAAATCTGTATTGTGTGGCGTACCGCCTGCAAGTGAACGAGCCCTCCAGTTTGGCCGACCGGCGTACTATAAGTGCTAACTAGTAAATCAAATATTTTTGATATAAAAATGGGTTTTACAAACAAATTAAATGAATATCTAGTGATGTGCTACTCTTCTGTTGTACGTGCATTTTGCTTAAAATTTGTGCATACATATATATGTTGTGTTATTCTTTCAGGGTGAGTCAGAATGCTCACCAACCTACTTATATTTTTAGGTACCAATGCTGATATGGGCGTCAGTGGGCAGTGAAGATGACTACTATGTTTTGAGTTTACTATGTAAACGAAAATGTTATATACAATCTGCTGATGTACATGTAAACTTTTATATAAATAAAATATGTTGGTTTTGTTGATTTCGCTCTAGAAATGTGTAACCATAAAAAAATCCTTACCTCACATTTACTATTCTCGTCTCGTTAACTAGAGCTTACCGGGTCAGGGTGTGACATCTAGTGACATGGATGGAGACCGATATAGTGATGAGGTGAATGGTGACATCTGCAACCATGATACTAAGGGCAAGAGTAACAGACTGACATGACAAAAGGTGTGTAACATCATAGGTCATGTGAAAAGAAGCTCCAAATTCAAGCAACCAGTCGGAGGTGGAGATACCTGCAGGGGAGGAGGCAGCCAGCTGAGAGACAGAGGCAGAAGAGCAGACCAGAGAAGACTGTTGGACAATCAGCTGCACAAGCTCAGAGACAGAGAGAGACTGTGCTGGAGCCGAGAAATGAGCGGAAGGAACACCAGGAGTATGTTGTTGACCAGGCTGTTGAGCCCTCTAAAGCTTGCGACACCCAGATGGAACGTGTCCAAGGCACTGTCAATAGTGACAGCGCACAGGTGGGCGATGAGAAGCACCAGACTGAGCTGCAGAAGGTGTCAGAGGAGGACGAGCACTGGATGTCATCGAGAAAATCAACCAAGGAGGTCGGGGCTACGAGATCAGAAGAAGAACAACCGAGGAGGTCAGGGCTGCAGGATCAGCCGGAGGAGGAGAACATAGCCGACGGTTAAGGTGTCGATGTCGACGCCAGATCGGGGAAAGAACATGCAGCGGCTGGAAACATCGATTAGATGCGGGATGACTAACCTGCTTGAGCTCGGAAGCAGCGATCGGGATACCAGCGACGGAATGAGCAACGATAACAGGCGTATATGAGTAAAAATCGGGATCGGCAAAGATAGCAGACGATCAACGACGTGAGCAGGCGTACGATAGCAGACGATCGGTAGAATCAGATCGGCGATGATAGCAGACGATCGGCGACGGGAGACGGGATCGAAGATGGATCGACGATCGAAGAGTAATCGGGATTGGCGACGGGAGACGGGATCGGCGACGATCGAGGAGGAGATGGGATCGATATCAGGCGACGACGTAAGCAGGCGACGACGGGATCGAGCGATGGAACGACGGAGACAGCGCGTTCGGGAAGAGAGGCTAGGGTTGGGTTTTCCTTTGCTCTGATACCATGATAGGATTTAAGAATGGTAACTAATTACATTAACAATGGAGTATACATATACATGAGAGGGTGATCACAACACTCGAGGTGACTATAGGCTAACACTACTACTCAATATACAATATATCTAACAGATTCGATGACCATCAACTCTGTAATGAAGTTCTTAAGTCACACTGCATGAGTAGAAGCTCCAAAGAGAGCTACAAACTCCGCGTGCATAGTGGATGAAGTAATGATGTAACGGTGGTCTGAAGATGACTCAGTGGCTACTGGTTGAGCGCAACTTTCCATTGATGCCCACAACGTTAGAGACTATGTGCTCATTGTACAACCCGTATTCGCTGAGAGTAAGCCCATGTATGCCACGTAGGCAAAAATTAAAGTCAAGGTCAAAGGCAAAGTCTCTTTGTATACACGAGAACCAACAACATGTCGCTCCACACCAACAAGATACCATTGTAACTCGCCATAATTGCCTTGTCGGCAAGATTGTTCCTCAAGTCGCCAGCAGGTATCTCGTAGGGTCAGGGCATTCTTGCATACATACCCCCCCTGATTTGTCTATAAATAGGACCTCATGGGGTACTAGGAATGACACCTTGAAATCTTGATAACCCTCCCTCACTCTTAATCTTACTACTCTCCAGGTGGTGCATTCCACGTACCTAGCTCAGGACTTTGGTTTTGGAGGGGAAACTCTTCTAGACTTCTGGGTACGTGACAGGACTTCCCTACTGAAGCACCTAGGATGTGCTTATAAACATCTCTCCCTCTCTCTCTCTTGCTCTTGCCATTAGATTCATGGCGTTATACCGTAGGATCAGTAACCTTGGGCTACACCTTGGTCCGAATATTTGGAACTAGGATTTTATTGGTTCCAACACTCATAGCTTGCTTTATCCAGGAGAAGTTGTCGATGCTTACAGACTCTGAGGAAGATTACTTCAATGAGGAATAACTAATGTAGTGTAACATTTTGCAAGCATTCATTTTATATCGAGTTGTATTCGTGCATGTATGCATTTAATTATTGTGGCTAGAGCTTCACAAAGGTACAAACCTTTCTACATGGTAGATGGAGCTTCATGGAGTGGACGAGTAGAGCTTTTTACGTGACGATTGGAGATTTTTGGAGTAAAAATGTTGATGGTGTCTAAATTTTTTTTGAGTTGAGACACTGAGCCTTTTGCGCATTGATTGGAATTTTATGAAGTAAAGATGTAGATCTTTCTACACAAAGGATGGACCTTTATGTGCGGTAACTAGTGCTTTATGTGGGACGCCCTCTTGCGCTTCCTAACGCTGCAAGTCACATCGTTGTGTACAATGAGAGTGCAAGACCAACAGGGGAGCACACATCAACACATGTGGCAGAGGTGGAGACGTTTCTTCTTTCATAAACTATTATGAAACGAGCGGTAGTCTGTCTCTTCACTAAAGCAACAACTTTGCACTCATAACATTGCTAGTGGATTCTCCCGAATTGCAGACTTTGTGATTTCCCCCCTTTTTCGATCTTTTCATATAAAATCTTTGCTATCGACCCTATTTTGACAGTATCTGTATTCGATTGATTCTCGAGCTAAGACAAACATAATTCATTGAATGTGAAGAGCATTAATCAATCCGCACAAAATATCTATGAAGCTCATAACTATAAAATATCATAAGATGTGCGACTCTTCTCATAGGCTTGATGAAATAAAAGTAGAAAATTCTATTTGAATATGTGGTTTAACATTCAATGACAAATATAGTTGCTTTAATTCAACCTCCCTAATCACCAAATATTTTCTGAAAAAATAGATTTTTTTTTCAAACTCAAATCTAGCAATACATACATCACACTACCATATCTATGACAATTATCTGTTGAAGATGCAAAGAGATGCTTTCAAGTATCCCTTCTTTGAAATCATGCAATTGATTAATGGATCTCTCCATTCAAAGGAAGGAAATTATCTCAATCAAAACTAAAATTTGATGAATATTGTGACCATGGTTTGTGGTTACCACCCGCCAATGTTGTAGACTGTTTAATGTTAGATCTCAGGGTCTATTTATTTCGGCGGGGAGAGTTGGAGTGATGGCCTGATGGGAATGAGCGTTGACAATGGAGCAGTGGGAAATGGAAGGGGTGGTTGCGTTCTCAAAAAAAAGCCAGAAATGACATTTTGGAGCGGTGGCGATGAGAATTGGTGGATTATCAAACAATTTTTTTTTGGGAGATGACATTTTCCCTCATTGGAAATGGAGCAAAAACGTCGAAACAAACAAACCATCAACATTGTTTCCGATATTGATTATCTTCTCTGCCAAGCCGACACCGCGAAGCCTCAAAATTGTTTTCTGATATTTAAAGATCGCCAACAAATACAACAAAACTAAAAAATTATATTATACGAGTCGAATGGCACGGGCATCCGGCCCTATGTTAGTGCAACAGCGGGATTCACCCTCACTGGCAGCGGACTCGCCGTCAGTTTTCAAAAATCATTATAAAATCAGGTGATTTGCAAATAGCGGCCAGAACGTGGTCTGCGAATAACGGTAAGCACAAAATTGATTGTGTTGAAACCTGCAACAGACCTCTTGAGTTCGGACCCACTGGGGGTGCAGCCGATGCTTACTTCTCCCTCACTAGACTCTCTTGACGGTGGATGTGAGAATAAGAATAGACCCAAGGCTGAAGCGAGGAGGTCCCGCCACACACCCGGAAAATCTTAGAGAGCTTCCCCTCCCAAACCAGAGCTCAACCGGGCACCTTGGAGGGCACTAGCAGCCGACCAAAAACTAGCATGGAGGAGAGGATTCTCTAAAATCGGATCTCCTCCAAGGTGCCCTTAAGGGTCTATTTATAGATTTTTCTAGGCTGGCCTGCAAATAGCATGAATCCGCCTTTTAGTTTTACTAACCGCACCCCAAATTGGTCTGCTAATAGCCTAACTCCGCTATTCTGAAGGGCTATTTGCAGCCCACAAGGGGTATTATGGTCATTTCCCCCTCAAATCCTTTTGGGCGAGTGGTCCGTGAGGGCACCACTCGCTGGACACCCGCTTAGCTGGGCGAATGCCCATGCTTCCGGGCGAGAGGTCCGTGAGGGCACCACTCGCCCAGCTCCTTCTCTTCCGCAGCTTACCCCCACCAAACCCGGGGGTACCTCCACCTCCTAGCCGGGGCGAATGATCTGGCTGACCCCGGTCTCACCAGTTGGCTTGAGGGACCCACTCGGCGAATACGGGTTGTACACAATCCCCGCTCTTTGCGAGCGGTTACTACGCTCGGAAAGAACAGTCAAACCCCGTATTTGGTGAGTGCTTGCTGACTGGACCCACAAGATTCTGTGGGTCCCACCGTTGCCCTATATATATCTCTTCATGTCAGATTTTCCTGGAGCGCTGTCAACCCTCGATTCAGAGCTTCTTCCTTAGTCTTTCACCGACATTAATGTCTTCCCACAAGCCTTCCACGAGACCCCTCTCGCGGGAGATGATCGAGCGTCTGGCTGCGGCCCAAGCTGTAACTGCCCCCAAGGCAGCCAAATTTGCTCCCTAGCTGATGTCTAAACGGGATCCGAGCGCCCCCTACGTCTCGCGTCGAGCCAAGGCGATTCGGCTGAATCGTCAGAGAGGCGAGACTGCCTCGGAATCTCCTGCGGATACTCCACCGGCGAACACTCCGCCAGCGGATACTCTTCCAGTGAGGAATCCCCCGGACCCCGGGATGCAGGTATGAGGATTCCTCTCGCCCTTCTGTTTAGTTCCTCCCCTTACCCTGCATTTGCTCTGACCATTTGCAGGGGATTTCGATGCCCGAGACCGGCCACGAGGCCGTCTCGAGCAGTGTCGCGGTGCCACCTCCCCCGGATGAGAGGCCTCCTGATCTGGACCTCGCTCCCCCACCCCCTCCGGGTGAGACTATACTTCAATCCTGTAAGTTGTGAACCCTCTCGATTTTCCTTTCATGTTACTTGTGACTGACCATTACCCTTTCGCGACCCTCAACCCTGACGTCCCGCTGCGAGACTTCATTCTCCAAAGTTCTCCTGCCCAGCAGAACCCCTCTGTTACCGCGAATGAATGGAGGGTCTCCCCTGAGCGGGAACTGGGTCAGCACCTCCGTGTTGATGATCGTGCGAATGCTCCGGCTCCTCCTCCTCCGCTTTACCGCCCCGGGAAAGGGAAGGTTCTACCACCTTCCACAGGCTTGTCTGGGGTCCTCCCCCATTCGTCTCGCCCTTCAGGTCATAGGGAACCTATCCCTGGTCAGTTTACTCTCCTGCCCCTACTGTACTCGCTTATTTTACCGCAACTGACCTAGTTGTGAATTCGCAGGCTATCAGGAAGCTTCCCCCCTTGATTCCTACAACGAGGGGGAAGAGGGGATGCTCTCGCCTCTCCCTTCCCCTGGGGATCTCGCTGATTTCCTGGGCGACTCCTCAGATCACGCGACCCTGAAGGAGCGGATCACGGAGGTCTTGGGGAAGCTCATCCACATCCAGCGGAACGTCGCCGGCCAGGTGGATGATGTGCGGCTGAGAGTCGCGCGTGAGTTAAAGGACCTTCGGCGGGACTACTCGCGCCTTCTCGCGACGGTGGAGCGCCTGGGGGGTGAAGGAGGGGAGCTGTCTCCCGAAAGACACGTCGCGCGAGCCCGGGACCAACTCCAACTGGCTTCCCATGAGATCACCAACATGCTCGCGTATTACCGCCCGCGAATGCCTCTGGAAGCTGGGTCGCGAAGGCGAGGTCGGTGGGTCTGGGAGGAGTATTGAGCTAGTCTTCATTCGCCCTTCTTGTTATTCTTCTGTTTTCTGTACCGCGGATGCTGAACTTTATTTCTGTTTGTAATAATCTTATGCCCTGTGATTTGCGAATGCTCTATTCCTTGTCTCTTATTTCCTATATCTTGCTTGGGTATTGCCGAATGCTTTGCTATTGCCGAATGCTTTCTTAACCTCTTTCGCGTAGTCGATGAGCGAATATCCACAGGGCATTTGTCATTAATGGGCGAGAGGGATCGGCCCGGGTTCCGAGGCGTCGGGAATGCGCGACTGCTATCCGCACGCCCGTTACCTCGAAAGCCCAAACGCCGTTTAGCCCCTCTATAAATAGGCCTTTCAACCACCGTATTAAATACCTTACCATCCGCTCCCTCTCTTTCCTCGCGCTAGCACTCGCGCTTTTCTCTTCTCTGCGGCTCCCTTATCCTTCGGCATTCGCGAAATGGGTGGTGATGCGGAAGGTAGGGCCAGGTGTGTCAGCGCATTCGTCAACCATACTTTCGATTCATGCGACCTCTCCGAAGAGGCCTACTTGACTGCGGTCGCGGATTACATTTCGCCAGGGTTCGAGGCGCGAAAGCCCAGGCCGGACGAGCGCCTAAACTCCATCTCGCCCTGTGCTCTCGCGATCCCGCTAGAGCACTTCGAGGTGGGGTTTCGCCTTCCCATCTGGCCGGAACTCCGCCAGACCTTCAAGTACTACGGAGTCGTGCCCGGCCAGCTCAACCCCAACTCCATCGCCATGCTGGTCGGGTACGCGAGCTATCTGCGAGAAGAGGGGATCGAGTTCTCGCTGCCCGTCTTCCACAAACTCTACACCTTCCGCAGCACCAACGACATCTCGTTCTTCTCGGGTCTGAACCCACTCAAGCACTACGGGCTCCCGAACAAAAACCACGACTGGGTTCGCCGCTTCATCTTCGTCAGTGGGAGCCTAGGAAACACCCTTCTCGCCCCGGTGCAGGAGGAGGAGTCAACCTCCCCCCCCCCCCCCCCCCCGACCCTAGGGGGGCACGAGGCCAAACTCCACCAATATATTCTGGAGCACGGGATGGACCTCGTCTATCTCCGGCGAAACGTCAACTCGCTCCCGCTCATTCCGCAGGGCGAGGGTAAGTTTTTGGGACTTCGTTCGTTTCGGCCTTATGATTCTTACACCATTCGCTAAACCATTCGCAATATTATGCAGGCGTGCGTAGCCTCCCCCTTCATCCGCCGCGTCCCTCTGGTGCTTCAGTGTCCTTTGCACAGGCCGCCGCGGATGCCTGTCGGGAGGAACCCTCTTCCTCCAAGCCTAGCGGAAAGAAGCGAAAACCTGGGGCACTGACTTCCTCTTCCTCCAAGAAATCAAAAAATCCCCCCTCCGCCAAGGGGAAGGGGGTCCTGGACGAGACCCTAGGGGCGAGTGCTCAGACTCAAACCCCGGGGGTGGGTGCGCCAGGTGAGACTACCCTTCGTGCGGGATCGTCGTTGCCGCCGCCTCCATTGCCCAGGGACCACCGGAACTTCCCTAGCGGCGAGAAGTACGTGGACCCCTCGGGGGCTCCCCTGGTAAAGTGGGACAGGAACGTCAACAGGGTCTTGCTCTCCACCCTCCATCCGTCGTGGATAGAGAGCGACCTCGCCAGTGGTGAGGCTTATGCCATCGCGTATGCCCTCTACGGCCGGGAAGATGCTGAAGTCTATGATGCCGAGACGACTCAGGTTCTCGCCCATGAGAGCGCCTGTTGGGTATTGTGTCTACAATCACCTTGATTTGAAGATGTCCCCTAGTAAACTAAAGTGAATTGTATTTGTATTTGATGACTTTTGTTTAGATGTGTTATGACAGGTCGTAATGCTAAGTGCATACCAAAGTCAGGTTGCAATGGATCACCAAACACAGTTCTAAACAATGTAATCCCTCATTGTATAGAACAAAGTGTTGGTCCATGTGTAATCTCTCTTTTGGGGTGCACTTCATATACATAACTGAAGGTGTTCAAAGTTGTGGAGTGGAGCAGGGTTTCAGAAGAAAAGAAAATGTTTGCTGAGTCCATTCGTCGAGATGACTCGGGTCATTCCGACGAATCCCGACGAATGTTGACAGAGGACAGTTTGGCTGGGTGTTAAAGAAATTCCTGAAGCCAAGTCCATTCGTCGAGATGACTCGGGTCATTCCGACGAATTCCGACGAATGTTGACAGAGGACATTTTTGCTGGGTTGTGAAGAATTTTCTGAAGCCAAGTCCATTCGTCGAGATGACTCGGGTCATTCCGACGAATCCCGACGAATGCTGACAGAGGTCAATCTTGTCTAGGTTCTGAGGAAAACTCTGCAGCTAAGTCAATTCGTCGGATGCTCTCGTGTTCTCCCGACGAATCCCGACGAATGACGGACAGACGGATTTCTTATCCTCGTTTCATTTTTGAAAATTAGGGTTAGCCGACATGATCAGTACACGTGTCGCCTCTCCCTTCTTTGTCGCAAGAGCCGTTGAAGTCCTCCCTATAAATATGTCATTATTTTAGGGCAAAATGATCGATCAAAAAGAATCAACCTAAAAACCTTCTTCAGCCGTCAGTTCAGAAAAGAAAAAGCAAAAAGTCCTTCTTCTCTTCCTCTTTTGCTGAACAAGAATTCTGAGATCTAACTTTTGTGATTAGAGATTTCTCAGAAGAAGGCCTTTGATCTTAGTGCTGCTCACTTTATTGAAGATTCTTTCAAGCAAGTCAAAGGGCCTGGTCAGATCTGGTTAGCCAAGTCTTCTCTCTTCTCATCTTTCTAGTGCCAAGCTTTCTTTCAAGGTTGAGAAGAAGACTCTGTTTTCAAGATCTGAAGTTAATCTCTTTAGAGGTTAAGAAGAAATATTTTGTTTCCCTATATTTTCTTTTGTAGGAGTTGTTATACTCCGAGTTGTAGGAGTTGTTTTACTCCGAGTTGTAGGAGTTGTTATACTCCGAGTTGTAGGAGTTTTTAACTCCGAGGTGTAAGATTAGTTATAATCTGAGTTTGGTGAAGTAGCCGAGTCTAGCCTCGAAGTGCTAGATAGGCGAGGCGGGAAAGAGGACTACCCACATCGGGGAACCTCTATAAAATCCTTGTGTCTGTGCTGTGGTTGTTTGTTTGCTTTTCTGTGTTAATTTTTTTTTAATTCCGCTTTAAGACATAGAATCCACCTATTCACCCCCCTCTAGGTGATTTAGGCCGCAACTAGATACTTTCAATTGGTATCAGAGGCAGGTTGTTCGCTATAAGGCTAACACCTTGAACAAGATCTCCTCATCTAGTTGCTAAAGCAAACATGTCTGGAATGGATAAGACCAAGGACTCCGTCAAGTTGCCAGTTTGCACCAAAGAGAACTTTCCTATGTGGAAGGAAAGAGTAAGATTCTACATGGAAGCTGCTGACCCAAGAATCTTTCAGATCGTGGAAGAAGGTCCCCATATTCCGATGAAACCATCTTCAATAAACTCCACCATCATGATCCCAAAGAAGATGTTGGAACTGAACAAAGATGAGATCGCTCTAGTGGCCCTAGACAAGAAAGCAAAAAATATCATAGCAGGTGCAGTTGATGATTCAATGTTGCAAAATCTGCTTCACTGCAAATCTGCTAAAGAGATGTGGGACTCACTAGTCGTTCTGATGGAAGGGACCGAAGAAGTGAGGGATGACCGAAGATCATTGCTGAACCAAGAATATGAAGCATTCAAGCAAGATCCAAGAGACTCCATTTCTGACACCTACGAGAAGTTCTTCAAGATCGTAAATGGCCTTAGGAACTATGATAGAGAATTCACAACTGGCGAACTAAATGACAAATTTTTGAGATCCCTGACGAAAGAATGGGATACCAAGGTTATAGCCATCAGAGAATTCGGAAAGCTCGGAACCACGGAGCCACAAATGTTGTTTGGTAAGCTCCTGTCCCATGAGTTGAAGCTAAATTCCCGCAAAGCTGAAGAAGAGGGGGTCAGAGCCTCTGGAAGGGAGAAGTCCTCTGCCCTAAAAGCTGAAAGCTCAAGGAAGTGCAAGGCTCTCCCACTTGTAAGGAGACCATCTTCTGATGAGGATGAGTCTGATGCTAGCCCATCAGGTTCAGAGATGTCTGATGGAGAATTTTCTCTTCTCTCCAAACAATTCAAAAGACTTCTGAATAAAAGAAAGCAGAAGAGAGGGCAATCCACTGCATTTGATCACAGAAGATCAAGACGTGATGGGGATCATCACAAAAAGGACTACAATAATGACAGGTATAAATCTAAACCAAACAAATTTGATTCTACTGACATTATTTGTTATTGTTGCAATAAGCCAGGACACGTAATTGCCGAGTGTCCATACAAGAAGAAAGAAGGACCAAAAAAGGAAGAAAAGAGATCTTTTAAAGGAAGGAAGAAAGAAAAGAGTCTTCTCGCCAAGAAGGCCAAGACTCTGAGCGACAGTGACTCTGATGCGTCAAGCTCAGATGAAGAAGCCTACTTTGGGCTAATGGCTCATCTAGACGAAGAAACAGGCGACTCCTCTCATAAAGGGAAGGTAAACTCTCATACCCCTCTGTCTGCTTCTGAAGATGAGACTGCATCCGTAGCAAATGAGGGCTACTCCTCAGAGGAGGACTTTAAGTTAATAACTCAGTATGAAGCCCTTGTGAAAGGATTTGACAAGTGCCGCAAGGTCGTCAAATCCAAGTCAAAAGAAATTGAATCTCTCAAGACAGTGGAATTAGCTTTGAGGGAGGAAATTGAACAATTAACTCCCCTCAAAGATGAAATCCAACTCTTGAAAGACGAACTGAAAAGCTCCACTGAGTTGTTAAACTTAAAGGAGAAAACTATAAGTGAACTAGAAAATAAGTTGAAGGCGGAAAGGAAGCTCGTAGAAAGCTTCTCCAAGCCTAAGACTATTCTTCCATTCATTGATACGTTTTCTGCTCCTGCGAAGGGTAGTGGAATTGGTCATAAGGCTGAAAGTAGTAAGGCTGCTGAAAAGAGAGTCGTGAAGGGAAAGGGAGCTGCTAATCAAAGTCAACCTTCATTTAGGAAGGTCATTTTTCCATCAAATCCGTTTGACTTTGATTCATCCTACGGTCATTTTGCTAGGCCAACACATGTTGAACCTAGTAATAGATATCAAGGATGGAGCCTTCCCCGAAACTTTGACAACTCTCCCTTCAAAGCCCCTCATGAAGAAATAATCCTCAAAGATCATGGTCCATTTGTTCACGGATCAGCTCACAAGAAAGCACCGAAAATTAGAACGATTGCACCCAAACCTGTTGAGAAGAAGTTGGAGCCATGTGTGTGCTGTCACCATGAGGCCCCCACTTCTAAGAAGACTTCCTCTAAGAAAGTCACTCCTGTTGCACCTCCCGTTCAAAAGGCAAAACAGGAGACAAAGAGATGGTACAATCGATTCGATTGTTGGTGTTGTGGCAAGATTGGTCACTTTGCCATAGACTGTTGGTTTAATCCGAGAAATGTCTCGACTCCACGGATTAACAATGCAAGAATGACCCCTCGCAATGTTAACATTCCAAGTGGTGGTCATCTAACACGAAGCCAAGGACCCAAATCAGTTTGGGTTCCTAAGGGCAATTGATTGTTGATTGCAGGTATGTCCAAAGGCCAATACAAATCCAATCTGGTACTTGGACAGTGGTTGTTCACGGCACATGACCGGAACAAGAAGCCTACTACAAGAGTTTACCCCCGTGAAAGATGGTCCAAAAGTTATTTTTGGCGGATCTGATCGGGGAATCACAAAAGGCTACGGTATGATCACAAATGGTACAGTCTCTTTCACAGACGTGGCTTATGTTAAAGGATTACAACATAATCTCATTAGCATAAGTCAACTTTGTGACAAAGGCTATATGGTAGAATTCTACAAGGACAAGTGCCTGATAAAGCTGTCTGATAAATCAGAAACTATTTTAACAGGCACTCGGAGTAGAAATATTTTTTGTTTAAATTTTTATGTTTAGATACTTCTACACCAGTGTGCTTTTTGGCAAAAGATAGTGCATCTCTCTGTGACCAATGGCACAAGAGACTAGCACATATAAATTTCAAAACTATAAATATGTTATTTTCTCACAACTTAGTTCGTGATGCTCCTGATGTTAAGTGCATTAAAGAGAGACCTTGTCACGCATGCCAAATGGGCAAGCAGACGAGGGCTAGCTTTAAGAGCATTATTGGCAAAGACTCTACCAGATGTTTATATCTACTTCATATGGACTTATTTGGTCCCATGCCAATTCGGAGTTTAGGGGGTAAGTCTTATACGTTGGTCATTATCGATGATTACTCACGTTTTGCTTGGGTATTCTTTCTAAAACACAAGTCAGACACCTATGATTCTTTCACCTCATTCGTCAGGCAAATTCAGAATGAATTAGAATGCTCTGTGGTCAAAATCAGAAGTGACCATGGCACAGAATTCAAGTCTGGGGCCATGACTGAATTTTGTGAAAGTCAAGGTATCTTTCATGAGTTTTCCTCTCCCCGCACTCCACAGCAAAATGGTGTTGCCGAGAGAAAGAATAGAACACTCATAGAGGCTTGCAGGACAATGTTGAGTGATTCTTCACTACCGGAGTACTTCTGGGCTGAAGGTATCAACACTGCTTGCCACGTGCAAAACAGAGCACTAATCAACAAAAATCATCATAAGACTCCCTATGAACTTCTGAAAGGCAAGAAACCAACTCTGTCTTATTTTAGAATCTTTGGCAGTAAATGCTTCGTGCTTAACAATGGAAAGTATTATAAAACTAAGTTTAGTGAAAAATGTTTTGAAGGTATTTTTGTAGGTTATAGTAGCCATAGTAAGGCATATAGGATTTTCAACAAGAAAACCCTGGTTGTAGAAGAAACTCTTAATGTTATATTTGATGAGACGAGTATGCTTCATAGCAGCTCTTCTAGTGTCTTTGTTGAAGATGCAGATGCAAGATTCAAAGATCTACACTTAGAAGAAGTGGTAAAGGAAGACGTTCCACAATCTATTGAAGTAATTGCCCCTTCAGCATGTGAGGATGATGATCCTCAGGAAGATGAAGATGTACCTGAAATACAGGAACCTCATAATCATCTAAATGTTGGAGTGATCAGACATTTGAGAGATCATCCAGCAGATCAAATCATCGGAGATCCTTCAAGCAGAGTTCTAACTAGAAGAGGTACAACTAACGAAATTTTACATTTAAGTTTTCTTTCACAGATTGAACCGAAGAAGTTTGAAGAAGCAAACACCGATCCCTCTTGGATCCTTGCTATGCAAGAGGAGCTCAACCAATTCAAAAGATGTAAAGTTTGGGAGTTGGTACCTAGACCCAAAGGGCATAATGTGATTGGAACCAAGTGGATCTTCCGAAACAAGCTTGATGAAAAGGGCATCATCACCAAGAACAAAGCAAGACTGGTTGCTCAAGGATACAGGCAAGAAGAAGGGATTGACTTTGATCAGACCTTCGCACCCGTAGCAAGACTTGAAGCCATCAGATTATTTCTGGCTTATGCTGCATATAAGGGCTTTAAGGTTTTCCAGATGGACGTAAAGTCCGCATTTCTGAATGGAGACCTTAAAGAGGAAGTGTATGTAGCTCAGCCTCCAGGTTTTGTCGATCCTAACTTTCCTGATCATGTATTTTATTTACATAAAGCCTTGTATGGTCTCAAACAGGCACCCCGAGCCTGGTATGAGACATTGTCTAAGTTTCTTCTTGAGAACAAATTTACAAGAGGAACAATAGACAAGACATTGTTTCTTAGGGAAGTTAAAGGCGAGATTTTGCTGGTGCAAATCTATGTCGACGATATTATCTTTGGCTCTACTGATGACAAACTTTGCAAAAAGTTTTCTAGCTTGATGCAAGGTAAGTTTGAAATGAGCAGTATGGGAGAGCTGAAATATTTCTTAGGACTCCAGGTGCACCAATCTGAAGATGGAATCTTCATCTCTCAGACGAAGTTCACTAAAGAGCTTCTTAAGAAATTTGGAATGGAGAGTGCAACCTCAATGAGGACTCCAATGGGCTCAAGTATGTCTCTGGACAAGGATGAGAAAGGGAAACCTTTTGATGAAACCAAGTACAGAAGCATAATTGGGTCCTTGCTCTATCTCACTGCTACTAGACCGGATATAATGTTCTCAACATGTGTATGTGCCAGGTATCAAGTGAACTGTAAGGAATCTCATTATGCCGCTGCAAAGAGGATATTGAGATACCTTAAGGCTACACCAAATCTCGGCTTATGGTACCCAAGAAGCAATGATTTTGAACTAATTGGCTTTTCAGACGCTGATTTTGCAGGTAGCAAAGATGATAGGAAGAGCACTTCGGGAACTTGCCAGTTCTTGGGAAAAAGGCTCATTTCCTGGAGTAGCAAGAAGCAAAATTGCGTTGCAATATCAACTGCTGAATCGGAATATATCTCTGCAGGCAGTTGCTGCGCACAACTTTTGTGGATGAAAAATCAGCTTGAGGACTATAATGTAAAGCTCTCAGAAATCCCCATGTTCTGTGACTCCTCAAGTGCTATTGCCATAGCGAATAATCCCATCTCTCACAGCAGAACGAAGCATATTGAGCTTCGCTATCACTTCATCCGAGAACATGTCGAGAGTAAGGACATAAATTTGTTATATGTTAATACTGACAAACAAATTGCAGATATTTTTACGAAGCCTCTGGACGAAACCAAATTCAATTTCTTCAAAATGGAACTTGGAATGCTTAACAAGGAATCTTGAAGTCGGGACTGTTGAAATTTCACGAAATTGCTCGAGACTTCACATATTAACTCAGAAAATTTCATGACGTTTCACGGGTGTTCACGGGACAATTTTTTTTCTGGATATTTATTCCTCTCTAATTCCTCTTCCGTGGAATCATTTCTCTACAAGTGCGCGCTCTACTTAAATTTTTTTTTATATATATATATATAAATTAAAAGAAAACATCACGATTTCACGTAAGGATTCGTCTTCTCAAATTCCTCTTCCGTGAAACCCTACCCGTCCGTTCGTCTTCTCCGTCGCGATTTCCCTGTTTTTCTTCCTCGACGTCGACGACATCAATGGCGCCCAAAGCCTCCGGTGGCTTCAACTCAGGGGGAGAGTTGGTGAGAGGCGCCTTCCGCTCAGCTTCTGATGAGTTTCGCAATGTGATCATGATGCTTGATGTCGCCGGGCTAAGTTTCATCTTGGAAGAGCCGGCCAAAGTTCTAGAACAGGATATTCTGGAGTTTTATCGAAATGCCAAAATCACAGGTCAAGGTAAGAAGATCAAAAGCTCTATTCGTTCCTGCAAAATAACTTTGAAGGCTAGTGGTATCAACCGATCGTTGAGGATGCCAATGGTTGAATCTGAAGAGTTGTCTGTTGAAGATATTTTCAGAGCCAGAAGATTTTGTGGAATTCTTGATCAAAGCGCCAAAATCCGAAGAAAATTCATGAATGAAGGAGGTAAGCTTCTGTCTGATATTATAGGCAAAGTTTTATTATGCAAGGTAGGTTCTCACGACTACATATCTGAAGAGGCTTTTAAAATTCACACCGCTATAATTTGTCGGAAAAATTTCAATTTTGGTGAAGTCATCTTTGAGAAGATTAAAGAGAGCTTTCTTGCTCCAAATTTTGGAAGGATTCTCAGTCTGCTTCTGCATAGTGGCAATCCAGAATTTTTCAATCTTGGAAGAGGTACCCCCATCCACCACACTAAGAAAATTAATTCCTCCATTTTCACCAAATGGGAAAGGGTAATTCCCAAGGGATTAGGGAATGCTGGAGTGAGGGCTCCTTTGAGTGATGATGAGGCCCCTCTCCCTGATGAACATAGGTCCACTGAAGCAGGGCAATCCTCCAGGGGGAGTGGACTTGATCCAGCTCCTGCACAGGACAGAGATGCACATGTTGAGGGGGAGTTTCCAACCCCAAGAGACATTGGTGCAAGCAGTGGTGCTGCAGATGATGCTCCTCCTAGTGTTGCTGATCTTGGCTTGGAAGGTCCAGAGGTTGCTGTTGTGTTTGTTGAGGCTCCTCAGCTGGAAGATTCAAGGAGATCACCTGCCATGGTTGATTCTCTTTCTGAAGATCGTGAAATCTTGCCAGACACTCCTCTTGAGCAATCTGATTCTGGGGAGCAGGGCAGCCTTGGTGTCATGCTGAGGTTGGCTAAGGAGATGTCTCTACCTGGGGGGGAGAAAGTCCAGGAAGATCTCTTCATGGCTGAATCTGTTCCTTCTGAGGTCCTTCCTCCTCTGCTGCTCTTGCCTCCTCCAGAAGTTTTTGTGGCTAGGAGCACCTCTCCAAGAGCAACTGTGCTTGACAACTTAGCACAGTCCTCAAGTTTTGTAGCTGAAAAACTTTCTCCTGAAGAGGGTGAGACTGGTGATAGCTCTCACTCTTCTTTGCTGAAGTCCATAGCAGGGATGCTACAGGGTCAGACTGATCACTTTGATCACTCTATAAAGCAAGTATATAAGAAGATTGACTCAGTTGATAGTTCTCTGAGGCAAGACATGGCTGAGATCAAGCATGATATGGGCAGATTCAAGACTGATCAAGAAGCCTGGATGCTATCTGCAGGGAAAGCTTTGGATCATACAAATAAAGCTGTTGGGCATGCTCTCCAGAATCTGTATCAGGTAAGTGAAGATGTGTTGCACCTGACTTCTGCTATCTCTACTCTCAGCTCTGCTCATGATCAAGGAATATCTTACTTGGATGATCAAGTTGAAAATCAGCTGAAAAGATTGTATACCCTCCTACATGAAGATGTCATAAAGGGGGAGGAGAGTGTGGTCTCCAAGTTAGAAGAAAATGCAAGCAAATTGGATGTTTTAAATGAAAGTGTAGCTTCTCAAATGCAAGATCTCAAGGAAAACATCTTACAAAATGTTAAGGATGTAAATTGGTATACTCATGAAGCTCAAAGCTGGCTGTTCAAGCAAGTGGCTGAAATGCTTGGGTTTGCTGTTGTGGAAAAAGGGCCTGTTGTTCCCTCCTCAAGTGCTCCAGGTCCCAGGGCTCCTAGTTTCTCTCCAAATCCTGCTGAGGACTCTGTGTTTGCTGATGAAGTCATCCCTGCTTCATCTTATCAGGAATTTTGGGATGATCCATCCCTTGTTCAAGATCCTGACAGCTCCTATTTTGCTGAACCAGCTGAGAAGTCTTTAAAAAGGAAGCTTTTTTATGATAAGCCACCTGCTAAGAAGTCTATTCCATTTAAGAAGATCAGAGAGTTTTATGATAGGCCTCCTCCTAGAAACTTCCAAGAAAGCTGGAGCCCTATCTCCAAAAGTATTATTCTCTCTGCTTTTGATAAAGTCAGCAATCAGAATGAAAAGGTCAGTGACCACTATAGTTCAGAAGAATGGAGCAAGTTTGAGAAAAGGACAAATGAAAGAAGAATTCACTTCAAGAATGGTGGATCTAAAGAGTCTGCTCCTGACAAATACTGGCCTAAGCCAAAGGCATTTTTTGAGAGAATGGATTCAGAACTGAAGAAGAAAACTGAGGCAGTGGACAGAATGGTTGCAAAGATGAAAGGCAAAGGTCATGAATAAGCTGTGCTTATCTGGAATCTTGATGTTTTCTTTGCTTATATATATATATATACTCAATTCTTTTGTGTTTAAGCTAAAACATTTAGTCCTACTCTGCTTTTCATTATATATATTACTGCCTGGGTTCTGCATTCTTATTTAGTATTCTTTCTGTGCAATTCAAGTTAGTGCCTAGGGTTATGACATCTTCAAATAGGGGGAGATTGTTGGGTATTGTGTCTACAATCACCTTGATTTGAAGATGTCCCCTAGTAAACTAAAGTGAATTGTATTTGTATTTGATGACTTTTGTTTAGATGTGTTATGACAGGTCGTAATGCTAAGTGCATACCAAAGTCAGGTTGCAATGGATCACCAAACACAGTTCTAAACAATGTAATCCCTCATTGTATAGAACAAAGTGTTGGTCCATGTGTAATCTCTCTTTTGGGGTGCACTTCATATACATAACTGAAGGTGTTCAAAGTTGTGGAGTGGAGCAGGGTTTCAGAAGAAAAGAAAATGTTTGCTGAGTCCATTCGTCGAGATGACTCGGGTCATTCCGACGAATCCCGACGAATGTTGACAGAGGACAGTTTGGCTGGGTGTTAAAGAAATTCCTGAAGCCAAGTCCATTCGTCGAGATGACTCGGGTCATTCCGACGAATTCCGACGAATGTTGACAGAGGACATTTTTGCTGGGTTGTGAAGAATTTTCTGAAGCCAAGTCCATTCGTCGAGATGACTCGGGTCATTCCGACGAATCCCGACGAATGCTGACAGAGGTCAATCTTGTCTAGGTTCTGAGGAAAACTCTGCAGCTAAGTCAATTCGTCGGATGCTCTCGTGTTCTCCCGACGAATCCCGACGAATGACGGACAGACGGATTTCTTATCCTCGTTTCGTTTTTGAAAATTAGGGTTAGCCGACATGATCAGTACACGTGTCGCCTCTCCCTTCTTTGTCGCAAGAGCCGTTGAAGTCCTCCCTATAAATATGTCATTATTTTAGGGCAAAATGATCGATCAAAAAGAATCAACCTAAAAACCTTCTTCAGCCGTCAGTTCAGAAAAGAAAAAGCAAAAAGTCCTTCTTCTCTTCCTCTTTTGCTGAACAAGAATTCTGAGATCTAACTTTTGTGATTAGAGATTTCTCAGAAGAAGGCCTTTGATCTTAGTGCTGCTCACTTTATTGAAGATTCTTTCAAGCAAGTCAAAGGGCCTGGTCAGATCTGGTTAGCCAAGTCTTCTCTCTTCTCATCTTTCTAGTGCCAAGCTTTCTTTCAAGGTTGAGAAGAAGACTCTGTTTTCAAGATCTGAAGTTAATCTCTTTAGAGGTTAAGAAGAAATATTTTGTTTCCCTATATTTTCTTTTGTAGGAGTTGTTATACTCCGAGTTGTAGGAGTTGTTTTACTCCGAGTTGTAGGAGTTGTTATACTCCGAGTTGTAGGAGTTTTTAACTCCGAGGTGTAAGATTAGTTATAATCTGAGTTTGGTGAAGTAGCCGAGTCTAGCCTCGAAGTGCTAGATAGGCGAGGCGGGAAAGAGGACTACCCACATCGGGGAACCTCTATAAAATCCTTGTGTCTGTGCTGTGGTTGTTTGTTTGCTTTTCTGTGTTAATTTTTTTTTAATTCCGCTTTAAGACATAGAATCCACCTATTCACCCCCCTCTAGGTGATTTAGGCCGCAACTAGATACTTTCAGCGCCAGGGCCATGCTGCGGGCGCTCGAGCTCGCGCATATGTCTTCGCGCCGGAGCATCAAACTGGCGCGGAGGTTGAGGAGTCCAGGACCATCGTTTCTGCCGAGGCGCAGGAACTCAGGACGAAGTTGGCAGCTGCGGAAGCTCTTCTCGCCAGCCGCCCCGTTGCAGAGGTATATATTTTCTCCCTCCCCGCGAGTGACCTGTTGCGGATTGATGCACTTTCTTCTTACCACCTTTATTATTATTTTTAGGATACCACAGTTGTCGAGATGCTTCGTGCTCGGGTGGCCGGCCTTGAGGATGAAGTCCGGCTGGTTAAGGCCGAGGCCCAGCGGTCGCGAGAAGCCGAGGTCTCGGCACTCGCCTTGGGGAGTGGGGGGCACTTTTACCCCCACCACGAACTGGAGCAGTTGATGCAGGAGAACGCCCAGAGCGTCGTGAAGCACGCGCTGCAGGTGTTGCGGCAGGCTGGGTACCTGAAGGAGGAGGCCGAATGCCTCTCTGCCCGACAGGTTGTCCCCGAGCTCTTCATTCCGATCCCCTTCCCGGAAGATGGGGATGGCGAGCCGCGAGAAGATGCCCTCCTACCAGATTCGGGCGAGAGCGATGGATCTTCTGGCGAGAAGCCTGCCGACCCATGAGATGGGCCCTGTGTTTTTTTTTACTCTTTTTTATTCATCATTTTGAATGTAATCACGAACCGGGCGAGCCCCTTTGTGAGATATACCTGGGTTACAATTTTTGTGCTATCTTATTTTTTCTCATTCGCCGCTATAACTCGCTAGGCTCATTAGGACGTTACTTCTTTCCCATTCGCCGCTATACCTCGCTAGGCTCATTAGGACGTTACTTCTTTCCCATTCGCCGCTATACCTCGCTAGGCTCATTAGGACGTTACTTCTTTCTCATTCGCCGCTATACCTCGCTAGGCTCATTAGGACGTTACTTCTTTCTCATTCGCCGCTATACCTCGCTAGGCTCATTAGGACGTAAGGTCGTGGCGCGACTGTCCTGGCCACCCAGCGAATGCTCGAAGAGGGCTTAGGTGTGTTGCCCCCTTTTTGACTTCCCGCTTCCTGCCCCACTCGTACCTCCTTACCATTCGCCCAGACCGGGGTTTCGCTTAGGTAGCCATGAAAGTGGGGTGAGATCATCTTTCCGGCGCGTGGTCTATGCGAGTGCTCTTGAGGTCACCCTTTGAGAATTTATGACCTGCCACCGAGTGAGCCTTCGGACCTGCCAGCTAGATGAGAGCCTGGACAGCGGGTCTGCTCGGGGCCATCTTTCCTTCAACATAGAACCTGCCTCCGAGTGAGCCTTCGGACCTGCCAGCTAGATGAGAGCCTGGACAGCGGGTCTGCTCGGGGTCATCTTTTCTTCAGCATAGAACCTGCCTCCGAGTGAGCCTTCGGACCTGCCAGCTAGATGAGAGCCTAGACAGCGGGTCTGCTCGGGGCCATCTTTTCTTCAGCATAGAACCTGCCTCCGAGTGAGCCTTCGGACCTGCCAGCTAGATGAGAGCCTGGACAGCGGGTCTGCTCGGGGCCATCTTTCCTTCAACATAGAACCTGCCTCCGAGTGAGCCTTCGGACCTGCCATATAGATGAGAGCCTGGACAGCGGGTCTGCTCGGGGCCATCTTTTCTTCAGCATAGAACCTGCCTCCGAGTGAGCCTTCGGACCTGCCAGCTAGATGAGAGCCTGGACAGCGGGTCTGCTCGGGGCCATCTTTCCTTCAACATAGAACCTGCCTCCGAGTGAGCCTTCGGCCCTGCCAGCTAGATGAGAGCCTGGACAGCGGGTCTGCTCGGGGCCATCTTTTCTTTAGCATATAACCTGCCTCCGAGTGAGCCTTCGGACCTGCTAGCTAGATGAGAGCCTGGACAGCGGGTCTGCTCGGGGCCATCTTTTCTTCAGCATAGAACCTGCCTCCGAGTGAGCCTTCGGACCTGCCAGCTAGATGAGAGTCTGGACAGCGGGTCTGCTCGGGGTCATCTTTTCTTCAGCATAGAACCTGCCTCCGAGTGAGCCTTCGGACCTGCCAGCTAGATGAGAGCCTGGACAGCGGGTCTGCTCGGGGCCATCTTTTCTTCAGCATAGAACCTGCCTCCGAGTGAGCCTTCGGACCTGCCAGCTAGATGAGAGCCTGGACAGCGGGTCTGCTCGGGGCCATCTTTCCTTCAACATAGAACCTGCCTCCGAGTGAGCCTTCAGACCTGCCAGCTAGATGAGAGCCTGGACAGCGGCTCTGCTCGGGGCCATTTTGGGAGCTTTCGGAGTTTTTCCTACAAGCTGCAGTATCAATCTCAAACACATATGTTAAACAAAATATTCTTATTTCAAAATATTTTCATTACATAGTTTCAGGGATAGAAACGTTTAAGATCGTCACCACTCCATGTGTGGCTGAGAGGTTGGCCCTCCACATTCTGAAGGCGATACCCCCCAGACTTTAGTGCCTCTTCCACGACATAGGGGCCTTCCCAGTTGGGGTTAAGTTTTCCCACCGCGGCGGACCTCCCTGCCGCGTCTACCTTCTTGAGCACCAGATCTCCCTTCTCGAAGTGCTTGACCCTGACGTGCTTATCGAAGTACTTGGCCATCCGCCGCTTGACCTCTTCTTGGCGAATGGCTGCTAGGTCCCGAGATTCTTCGATGAGGTCGAGGGAGAGCCGCAACTCTTCCTCATTCTCGGCTCTCCAATCTTCCTCTCCACTTGCGGCGGCCTTTACCCGTGGTGTCATAACCTCGAACTCTATGGGGATGACAACCTCGCAGCCGTGAGAGAGCTTGAAAGGGGTCTCTCCCGTGGCGGTGTTGGGGGTAGTTCTTAGGGCCCACAAGACCGATGGAAGTTGTTCCACCCAATTGCCCTTCAGATTTTCCACCTTCTTCTTGAGCAGGTTCACGATGACCTTGTTTGCCGCCTCCAACTGCCCGTTGCTCCTGGGATGGTGAACGGATGCAAACCTGAGGTCTATCCCCAGCTGGCCACAGAAGGTGATGAATTCCTCGCTTACGAACTGCGGACCATTATCCGTGACTATGGCCTGTGGAAGCCCATGTCGACAAATGACCTCCCCCCATACGAAGTTGCGGATTACCTGAGAGGTGACCTTAGCCAACGCCTTGACCTCCAACCACTTTGAGAAGTAGTCAATCATGACTAGAAGAAACCTCCTCTGCCCACTAGCCTGGGGGAAGGGTCCTACCAGGTCCATCCCCCATATGGCGAATGGCCAGGGCGCCGTGATACTCTTTAGCCTCTGAGCTGGCATGAGCTGAAGTGGGGCGAACATTTGGCACTTCTGGCACCTCTTGGCGAAGGCTGCCGCGTCTTTACTTAGGGTCGGCCAGAAGTACCCCTGTCTCATTATTCTTGCCTCCAACATCCTGCTCCCCGAGTGGCTGTCGCACTCGCCGGAGTGAACTTCTTCCAAGATCTTTGGGACCTCCTCCTCTGAAACGCATTGGGCTAGGAGGCCCGAGAGGGTCTTCCGATACAAATCCCTCTCATGGAGCACGTAGTAGGCGGACTTATATCGGAAGCGGCTCTGGTCCGGAACCTCCTCCGGAAACTTTCCCGTTGCAAGGAAGGTGACGAAGGGATCCTTTCAGGAGGGCCGCTGCTCTACTTCCATGAGTTCTCCCTCCTCAATCGAAGGGCGGAATAGGTCCGTCAGGGTCCCCCCGACTCGAGGACCGGATTTGGCCAACCGATCCGCCAGGGTGCTCTCCTCCCGAGGGACGTGCCGGATGGAGAAAGTTTTGAACGTTCCCACGAGACCTCTCACTTTGGCCAAGTACCTTATGAGCACAGGCTCCCTCGTCTCGAACTCTCCCTTGATCTGAGAGGCTATTACCATCGAGTCAGTGAGGACCTCCACGTCATGGACTCCGAGCTCCTGGGCCAACCGTAGACCGGCGATCACTGCCTCATACTCCGCCTGGTTGTTGGTGATTGGGAAGTGTATCACTAGTGTCTGCTCGATCTTTACTCCGTGGGGACTCTCCAGCACCACCCCTCCTCCAAGAGAATTCTTGCCCGAAGCCCCGTCCACCAGCAGCTTCCACGGAACGTGACGAGGGGCTCCATCTTCCTTCATCTCGGCCACATAATCGGCCATGAAATCAGCCACCATCTGCGCCTTCATGGATAGTCGAGGGACGAAGGTAATGTTGAATTCACTTAGCTCTATCGACCATTTTGCGAGCCTTCCTGAGTGCTCCACTCCTTCGAAGATCTGGCGGAGAGGGTGGTCCGTCACTACTTGAATTGAATGGGCCTGGAAGTATAACCTGAGCTTCCTTGCTGCGACGACCAGAGCAAAGGCCAACTTCTCCAAAATCGGGTATCTGAGCTTTGCTTCCCTCAGGACCCTGCTCACGTAGTAGACGGGCAGCTGCTTCTTGCCTTCCTCCCAAACCAGGACGGAGCTTACGACCTCTGCCCCGACCCCGAGATATAGGTATAGATCCTCCCCCTCTTTGGGACCTTGGAGCAGTGGAGCCTTGGTGAGTTGGCTCTTCAAGGCCTGGAAGGCCTCCTCGCATTCTTTTGTCCATTCAAACTTCTGGTTACCTCGTAATGTTTTGAAAAAGGGGGAGAGGGAGCATTTCTCCCCGGCTCGGGAGAGAAACCTGCTCAGCCCCGCGAGTCTTCCGGTCAAGCGCTGAACTTCCTTGGCGTTCCGCGGCGACCCCAGCTCCATTATGGCCCTAACCTTGTCCGGGTTAGGTTCTACCCCCCAAGGGGTGAGAAGATGCCCCAGGAATTTCCCCTTACTGGCCCCGAACACACACTTCAGGGGGTTCAGGCGCATCTTGTACTTGCGTAGGGTGGCGAAGGTCTCCTCGAGGTCCCGGATGTGAGAGTTCACGCACTTGCTCTTCACCATAAGGTCATCCACGTAGACCTCCAGGTTCCTCCCCCTTTGCTCCCTGAATATCCGGTCCATCGTCTTCTGGTAGGTTGCTCCTGCATTTTTCAGCCCGAAGGGCATCATCTTATAGCAGTAGCATCCCTCCCTGGTGATGAATGAGACGTCTTTGACGTCCGGGGGGTGCATTCTGATCTGGTGATAACCTGAAAAAGCATCCAAAAAACTCATCACAGAAAAACCGACGGCTGAGTCAACCAGCGCGTCGATCCGAGGCATGGGATAACAATCCTTAGGGCAGGCCTTATTTAACAATGAAAAATCCACACACATACGCCAGCGGCCATCGGCCTTTTTTACCATTACGACGTTGGAGACCCAGCCTGGGTACTGGATCTCCGATACAAAACCTGCTTCGAGGAGTTTTGCCACCTCCTCGCGGATGGGTCCTTCGAGCTTGCTGGCGAAGGTCCTTCTCTTCTGCCGGATGGGACGGGCTTCTGGATCGAGGTTGAGACGATGGCAAGCCACGTCCGCCTCGATGCCCGGCATATCAGCTGCGCTCCATGCGAAGACATCCACGTTCTTCTGGATGCACTCCAGCATCTTCACCCTGTCCTCCGGGTCGAGACACCCGCTGATCCGCACCTCTTTCACCCTTCCCTCCTGGGTGAGGACCTCCATCTCCACCACCTCTTCTGCCGCCTCGAGTCGGGCTGGCTCTTCCCATTGGCCCTTTGCTTTTGGCCCTTCTACCCGGGCCTCTTCCTCTGCGACTCCTTCCGCCTCCACCGGCTCGACCTCCTGCTCCTCCTGAGCGACCTCCAACAACTCGACCTCCTGCTCCTCACGAGCGACCTCCATATTCTCCTCTCGGGCATCTCCCTCTCCCCCTACTTCTCTCTTCTCCACTTCTTCTCCTGCCCCCTCCGGCCTCGCCATCTCCTCATCCATCTTCTTAGCATCCGCCATCCAAGAGATGGTGTTGACGGCAGTCACATAGCACTGCCTCGCCACCTTAGCATCTCCTCGGACGCGGACCTGGACTCCTCCACTATGGAGATTTAAGCACTGATGGTACGATGAGGGCACGCACCGGAAGGCGCCGATGAGGGGGCGTCCGAAAATGGAGTTATAGCTGCTCGGAGCATCCACAATGACGAACCGGTAGTTTCTTGGGACTCCTCCTAGCGTCACCTGGAGACCAACACCTCCCTCGACCTCCTTCCGCTCTCCTGAGAAACCAAACAGCGGTCCGTCGGAGGCCTGCATCCTCTGCTTTTCCACCTCCATTGTGTCGAAGGCCTTCTTGAAGATCACGTTCACTGAGCTCCCGTTATCCACCAGGATCCGGGAGACCGTGAAATTTTTAATCGCCGTCTGAATCACCAGAGCGTTGCAGAATGGATCCTCATAATCTGGCATGTCTTCCGAGGAGAAGGTGAGCTTCTCCGAGGGGGGCGGGGTCTGGGAAGTCGACGCGACGTCCCTTCGGAACATCGCCTGGAAGCTCCTCTTGCGAGAGGCCTCTATCCCAACCCCTCCATGAATCACCCCGATTCCCCCCTGGTTCCTGTATCCGCCCTGTCCTCGCATCGGTCTTCTTCCGCCTCCGGGAGCATTTCCTCGATCCTGACCTGCTGCCGCCGTGGCTGACCTCTCTCTCTCATCTCCAAGAATTCAGGGCAGGTGGCGGTCGCGTGACCTTCTTCCTGGTGAAAGTCACAATAAGGCAACGCCACCCTGCCCCCTCTTCCTGCTCTTCCTCTACCTCCTCTTTCTCCTCTGCCTCCTCTTCCTCGGCCTACTGCCATAGCTTGCTCCCTTGGGGGGTGAGGGGGTCTGGGACCCTGCCTCCACCCCGGATTCATTCCTCCCGCTTCCCTTCCTTGGTACCCTTCTTCCTGACCTCTCGCCGGTCCTTCCTGGTGCCTCCAGCCCAACCTGTTGTTGGGCTCTTGATTCCTCCAATTCCGAGGCGGTCTTTCGAACCCCTGACCCCTGGGTTCACCTCGCCTTCTTCCTTCTTGCTGCCTCACCTCGGGCTCGCTCATCTTTGCCAACCTCCTGTAGAACTCCGGGTTGGCCGCCTCCCCTTCAATCTCCTCTGCTGCTCGCTCCATCAATTCCTCAAAGGATGAAGGAGGCCTTCTTTTCAGGTCCATCTTGAAGAACCCGTCTCGCAACCCTACGATGAACGCCATCTTGAGGGCGAATCCCGGCACCTCCTGCACAAGGTGTATCTCCTCCTGGAACCTATCCACGTAATGTGCCAGGGACTCCCCCTCCCTCTGCCTGATCTTGAAGAGGGCCTCCACATCCTTCTTCCTCTTTTTTGACGTCGAGAAGCGCAGCCGAAAGCCTCGGCGTAGATCGTCGAATGTGTAGATGGAACCTGCGGAAAGCTGGTGGAACCAGTCCCTTGCTTTCTCCTTCAGGGTGGTTGCGAAGAGTCGGCATTGAAAAGCATCCGACATGGGATTGATGTCATGTCCTCAAACAACTGCAGGTGCACGACTGGATCCTCCTTGCCGGTGTAGTAGGACATCTCCGGCCCACGAAACCCCTCTGGCACTGGGGCCGAGAGGATCATCTCGCAAAAGGGGCTCCCTTCCCCTGCTCGGCGAATGGTCTTCTCGCGCAGACCCAACTCGCACACCTCAGCACTCGCCGGACTGCTGAACAGCTGCCGCCCCGGGAGATCTCGCGCACTTCCTTCTGTTGGCACCTCCTTCCCCGGCCGCTGCCCCGGTGCGTTCTCGCCGATCTGCAGGGGCGGAACCACGGGGACCGCCGGGGTCTCGCACTCGCTCCTTGCTGCGAGAACTGTCTGCAGGACTTCTCGCTTGAACTTCTCAAACATCTCCAGCCACTCCCCTGTCGCGGGTGGCTGCGAGTGGCCTGAGTCAGAACCATTCCCTCCATCTCCTGTCATCGAACCTAATTCGAGATTTTCCTTCACCGGCTACAGTCCACGCTCACTGCACCAAAAATGTTGAAACCTGCAACAGGCCTCTTGAGTTCGGACCCACTGGGGGTGCAGCCGATGCTTATTTCTCCCTCACTAGACTCTCTTGACGGTGGATGTGAGAATAAGAATAGACCCAAGGCTGAAGCGAGGAGGTCCCGCCACACACCCGGAAGATCTTAGAGAGCTTCCCCTCCCAAACCAGAGCTCAACCGGGCACCTTGGAGGGCACTAGCAGCCGACCAAAAACTAGCCTGGAGGAGAGGATTCTCTAAAATCGGATCTCCTCCAAGGTGCCCTTAAGGGTCTATTTATAGATTTTTCTAGGCTGGCATGCAAATAGCATGAATCCGCCTTTTAGTTTTACTAACCGCACCCCAAATTGGTCTGCTAATAGCCTAACTCCGCTGTTCTGAAGGGCTATTTGCAGCCCACAAGGGGTATTATGGTCATTTCCCCCTCAAATCCTTTTGGGCGAGTGGTCCGTGAGGGCACCACTCGCTGGGCACCCGCTTAGCTGGGCGAATGCCCATGCTTCCGGGCGAGTGGTCCGTGAGGGCACCACTCGCCCAGCTCCTTCTCTTCCGCAGCTTACCCCCACCAAACCCGGGGGTACCTCCACCTCCTAGCTGGGGCGAATGATCTGGCTGACCCCGGTCTCACCAGTTGGCTTGAGGGACCCACTCGGCGAATACGGGTTGTACAGATTGACTATTTGCAAATAAATGTAGTCTGCAAATAGCGGTCAACGTAAAACTATTTTGCTATTCGCAGACCAACGTGGTCTGCAAATAGCGGTGAGCACAAAACTGATTGACTATTCGCAAACCAACGAATAACAGCCAGCGCAAAATTGATTGACTATTTGCAAACCAACGTGGTCTGCAAATAGCGGCTAGCACAAAACTGTGGCTATTCGCAGACCATCATAGACGGTCCGTATTTTGAAATCATCTATGCTTCTTTTTAGAATTGTATAGAAGTATAGATATAAACAATCTCTTTAAAAATACGAAAAATTCATAGCCACCCGTGCTTGTGCATTCCTAATCAATGATAATAAACTTCCAAGGGTTGACATTTAAATTAGGTGACCCGTTGCTCTCCAAACACTTCTTCGAAAATAATTATAGATCCGCTTTCGTTCATTATTGCTCTCCAAACACTTCTTCGAAAATAATTATAGATCCGCTTTCGTTCACGAAATGCTCTTCAACAGTTTCATTCTACGTCTAACTTCTTGTTTTACTAAATCACCGTCTTAGAGCATTCACGTGGGCGCACATTATTCTCTCGATTAATCCTTCAATTCGCCGTGTATTCTTATCAAAGAATCATGTTCAAATACGCGCAAATAAGAGCGTCCCAAAAGATGTATCATATGAATCATGCAAATTTTAAGCCTTCATAAATTTCCAACATTCATGGCCTCTTAAGGATTTACTGTAACTGATAATTTTATTTAAATTATATTTTTATATATATCAAAGAAAATCCTACCAATGATTTCAATTTTACCCCTTAAGCTACAGAAAATTTACCCATTAGGCCACTATACATACCCTAAGCCCAACCCATACAGATCCAGACTCCCTAGTAATCTCGGGTCCACTTGGTCTCATCGCCGCCACACAATTTTCAGACTCAAGGCGGCTCGCCAGAGTAAACCCGAACAGAACCAAACCGGCCGCGGCTAGCTAGACGACGGTCCACCTACTTGAACCAACTTCTCACGTGCATTAACAATATCATCACGTGCCGACCACCGACTTTTCTAGAATGGCTTCTGTAGATACATCATCACGTCTTGGAAGGAATCCCCTCGCAGCAAAGGCGGGAACCAGCCGGAGTCCATCGAGAAGCCTCCGTCGCCGGCGGCGGCGTCGACGCTATTGATTCCAACTCCGAAGGCTCTCTCCAGCTCCCCCCACTTTGGCCGGCTCTGCACCTCCCGCTCGCACGTGAACTCCGGGGATACCACGTGCTCCGAGCAGCTTGAATCGGCGTGAAGCCTTGGAAGCGAGTCCGACGTGTCGAAATATAACAGGTCCCGATACTGTTGCTGCTGCAGCGTCGACGGCGGCACTGCTTGCGAGCTCCCCATCGCCGACGACTGCGGAAGGATCTCCGGCTTCTGCTCCGGCAGCTCTGGTGTCGCCGGCTGCCGGAAAATCTTCGCCGCCGGTGCGTATTTGTCCGTGACGCCGCCCTTTTTATTATATATTCGGCAGAGTACCCAATCGTCCAGCTGTAAAAGGCAAAAAAATAAACCTTATTAAAAATCAAGTACGAACATGCCCCAAATTGATTATTAATCCGTTAAACAGTCTTTCCAATAATTAATTAAAAACGTGTTTTTTTTAATGTTTTGGTCTGCAAACAAAAAATCTAGAAAGATCTCCAGATCAAAACCCAAGAAATTTGATAGATCGCGCTGTTTAAACTGAAGATTGATCAACAATCTGATGGACGGTATGTTGTCCAAAAGCATTAATTAGTTAAACGTTGCTCAGATTTTTTTTTGTCCTGATGATCCCCATCGCTGTCGACGGCGCTTTACAGCGAATTGGATTAGGATTAGGACGAGAGATGACGGAATATGATTCCGTTCACACTGCACCATGCTCGTGCAACATCCGCCGTATGTTTGTTTCGGCGGTGAGAATTGAAGCAGCGGAAATTATTATTGGTGTTTTCCGCTCAATGAAAATGGTGCAAAAACGCTCAAACAAACAGAGCCGAAGATGGAGGGAAGGAGAGACTTACTCGTAGGCTGTTCTTTCTGCGGATAGAGCGATCCACATCGGCGAGACGGTACTCGTGCATGATCCAATTGGACTTCTCGCCTTTAGGAGCTTTGCCGGTGTAGAAGACGAGCGCCTTTTTAATGGCCACCGGTTTGGGCGACCCGATTGGCTTATCTGCCCCGGTCGCCTTCCAGTAACCGGATGCGGCTGACCGGTTTGGCCTGGAGCCGTTTGGATACTTTCGGTCCCTCGGCGAGAAGAAGTACCATTCCTTCTCCCCGTACAACGCCTTCCCTGCAAATTCCGCCCAAATTGCGTTAGTATCCCAAATTAGTTTTATATATTATAAATCATGATTAAACTATTGAATATTTAAATACAATTAAATTGTATATATATAAGAGAGAGAGATGAGTACATGCCTGGGAGCTGCCATGGATCGAACTTATAGAGATCGAGCTCGGCGATGATTGGAACGGCAATGGGAAGACCGGCGCACCTCCGGCAAAGATAGTGCACAACCAGCTCGTCGTCGGTGGGGTGGAAGCGGAAACCCGGCGGCAGCTGCAGATCTCCGGCGCTCATTTTTACCGCTCACTGCTTCAAATTCCTAACCTGCCCCTGTTTTTTTAGTTTTTTTTTTATATAAAAAAAAAACCTCAAAGCTGTTATTTTTCGATCTTATCCTTAGAAGACTCGAAGCTTTGAAACTCAATAAGTCAAGCGCGGGGCAGGATTTATAGGCGCGGGTTAGGATGGAGCTAACACGGTGACCTCCAGAACCACACGTGGCCGTGACTACACGTTTGTCCTCCGGACCAGGACAGGAGACGCGTGGCATCAAATGACAGGATCAGCGCGACGCTTAGCGATAATCTCGCAACTATGATTTTGTCACTGCTTACGTCACTTTTTTTGGATTAGGTTCGCTTTCGCCGTCGCGGGTCCCAAAACCGGCCCGACCCGCCGCTCCGGGCCTCGGCGCCAGCCACGACGGTGCTGCGGCTTCAACTTTGGAGCACTTTAGCTGGACCGAAGGCATAATTAGAAACGTGGATATTGACCGCGTGCTAGTAGGTCACGAAAAGTCAGGCGGGCCCACCATGCATTTGTGGGCTGGACTATTTGCGCCCTTGAACTGGCAGGTGGCAGGATATCGGCCGTTAATCCCCGCTGCCGGTTCACGGCCCATACTCGCTTGCTTCGGCTCTAGGCTATTTCGCATTTTCCCAAATCAATGGTTTTATGCGGATATGATCTGATTCAACTTAAAAGCTTTTTTTTGTTGTTTGTTATTGCTTTTCGATCATCTGAATTCCAACTATTAATGCCTCATTTACGCCGAAGTTCTATACTTTAATGAATTTTAATGTCACGGGTAACCTTGAAATTGAGTTATTGACACGGCTCTGAGGATCCGTTTGGCGTGGCGTACGTCACCGCTATAGAATGTATGTTTGACATGAGAGCGGTTACGACTTGTGACCGTTACCGCAAAATAAACTAGTTTTGAACATAAAAGTGGTTGAAATCTCTTAGATGAGGTCTGGCGTTCACGAACGACGGTTCATAGCTGCCACCGCCGTATCAAATGGAGCCTAAAAGTTTGATTGCTTTGGCTACAAGTAAACTGTTTTACCAACTTTTGAGCTACTGTTGTAGATAGTTTTATTTAAGAAAATATTCTTTTTCTAGTTGATGCCTTGTGTTTTTCATACTTTGATGCACTTTATGGATCAATATTGGAAATTCAATTATAAAATGTTGTCATTCTTGTAAACTTTACACTATTTAGGCTTGCTAAATTAGATGTTCCTCAAAGGTTCTCCGCGAAAAGTAGGGCTTCACACGAGTTAAGCTCGAGTTGAGTTTGGCAAAATTCACAAGCTCGAGCACCAATATATTGAGCTCCAACTACTCGTGAGCGATTTTTTCTTTAAATTTATATATGTACAACCCCGATATTCGCCGGATAAAGAAATCAAGCGAGACGGGAGTGGCGAGATCCAGACCTCGCTGAGATTAACCCCCAGCCGACGAGACCTCAGCAGACCACCAAAATGGGCTAGCGCGGTCCTCGCAAGGCAACCCTCCAAAGGGGATGCCGCTGGCGGTATTCGCGAGAGGGCTCGCGAGAGCTCCTTCAGCGGGGTTCTCGCAACGCTACCCCCTAGAGGAGGGGTCGCGGACAGGATCCGCGAGAAGGCAGGCGAGAGCTCCGATCGTAATATTCTCGCAATCCCTTATCCATAAATCAGTAGGGTCAATTTATCATTTTACCCTCGGTGGTCTGCCCTTAGCCTCCTCAAACAGCGGAGCTTGGTTGTTAGCAGACCCACCTGGGGTACAGTTAACCATTTTGGGGTGCGGATAGCCATTTTGGGGCTTGACCGGGTCGCAATTGGCGAGCCCAACCAGTTGAGGAAGGAGTTCGCTAGGCGAGCCCGCCTAGAGTGAGAGCGGATAGTCATCCTGGGACTCACCAAGGTAGTGCAGGCGAGCGAGCCATATAATGTGTCGATAATACCTCTGGGGTTCGCCGACCCAGAGACTCGCGAGCTCCACTCGCGAGGGAGGTCGCGAAGCGGGCTGGCTCGCCCCGTAAAAGTCCAGGAAGGGATTTTTACCAAGAGGCCCCCGGTGGTCTGCGTTTAGCCTCTCCGAACAGCGGAGTTTGGCTGTTAGCAGACCAATCCGGTGTGCGGATAGTGAGAATGGACAGCGGGATTTGGTTATTGACAGACCACAAAACTAAAATCTATAAATAGACCTCAAAGGGCACCTTGGAAGAGGACCGGTTCATTATCTTTGAGCTCTTCTCTCCCTAGGTCGCTTTGGTTTGGGCTCTCTAGCTCTCCAAGGTGCCCGAGTCTTAGCTTTGGCTTGGGAGGGGAAGCGCTCAACGATCTTCCGGGTTAGTGGAGGGACCTCCTCGCTGAGACTAGGTTCTTTGTTCTTTGCTCAAATCGTCGGCCTTACCTCTCCCGAGGGACCGGTAAGGGCTAGCTGCCTCTCATTTCGGTGAGGGCCCCGAGCTCCACAAGAGATCGAGAAATCGGTTTCAACATTATGGTGCGGTGAGCGTGGAGCGCGGTTGGTTCAAGAAAATCCCAGAGAAGAGTTATGGCTGGGGATGAAGAGCAGGGCGAGGAGTTCGGCGAGACCCCTCAGGAAGCAATGGCTAGGATGTTCGCGGATTTCAGGAAGGAGGTGCTCGACACCTTGGGGTTCACGGTCACGGCTCTGCGAAGTGAGTTTGCGACCCCGGCACCTCAGGCGACCACTCCCCCAACAGCAGTCGGCGAGAGGGCACCAGGAGGAAGGGCTGGAAAAGAAGTTGCCGCTGAACCAGGACATGACAGGGAAGGGCGAGTGTTGTTCGCCAGTCCGGCGAGCCCGGTGTTAGCGAGCTCCGCGCCGGCGAGTTCGGTGCCGACGAGCTCTGCCCCAGCGAGCGCAGCGCAGGCGAGCGCGCGCCAGGAAGATGCGACGACAGTCGGGGTGGTTCAGGCGAGCGTCGCCCTCGCGAGTGCGATCCCAAGCTTGGCGAGCGAGCTAGGTCCGCGAGCCGAGCGAGAGAAGATGGTAGGAGGGGGAAGCCCCTTCTGTGAACTAGTGTTGTCTGCACCCGTTCCAGCGGGATTCGGGGAATGGGATAGAGTGTACTACAATGGCAGAGATGACCCAGTTCAGCATCTGCAGTCTTTCGAGGACTCGGTCTCCATCAGGCCGATGTCCGATGCCTTCAAGTGTCGGCTCTTCGCCGTCACTCTCAAGGAAAAGGCCAGGGACTGGTTTCATTCACTTCCGGCAGGCTCCATCTACGCGTTCGAGGACCTGCGCCGAAGTTTTTTGTTGAGATTTTCAACTTCAAAAAGGAGGAAGAAGGACGATGATTCCCTCTTCGCGGTGAAACAGGAGTCCAGGGAGACGTTGGCTCAGTATGCGGATCGGTTCCAGGAGGAAGTGCAGCTCACTCAGGAGGTGCCCGGGTTTGCACTTCAACTCGCCTTCACGGTCGGGTTGAAGGAAAGTTTCTTCAAGATGGCGTTGAAAAGGAAGGCCCCCGTCTCCTATGAGGAGCTGATGGAGAGGGTGGCGGAGGAAGTAGCAAGCGAAGAAGCCAACCCAGAGCTCACCAAGAGGCTGGCAAAGCTCAGTGAGCCGGAGATGAGGCAGCAAGAGGTCAGAAGAAGAGAAGAGCCCCGGGCCCCGGAGGGGGGATGGAGGCCGCAAGGTGGAGGAATGCAGGAGCAGGGAAGGGGTTACAGCCCAGGAAGGGGTAACCGCTTCGAAGGTCAATGGAGACCCCCCCAGTTGGGGTGGAGGCAGGGCCCGATGCAGTTGCCTCCCCCACCTCAACAGGCCATGGCGATTGGCCGGGGAAGAGGAAGGGGAAGGGGAGGAGAAGCGGAGACAGCGGCCGCTAGGAGAAGGAGGAACAGGATAGCAGAGACCGGGGCAAGGGAAGTGGCGGTGCCATATTGCATCTTCCACGATGTGGAAGGCCACTCCACGGACACCTGTCCGGAGTTCCTGGAGGTGAAGAGGGGCAGAGCGCCCGTGCCACCACAGCAGCAACCATTAAGGATCGTGGAGGTGGAACCTCGGGAGGAGGAGGAGGAAAGATGTGAGGATAGAGCAGATCTGGGGAATAGAGGAGGGATCAGAGTGATCCATGGGGGGTAGGGGTGGAGGCAACCCGCAAGGCTAGTCTCCATACCATCTACCGCCGGAGCGTAGCGTCAACATCCACCGCTCCGCCCCCGGCCGAAAAAATTATTTTCACCCAGAAGGACATGCCGAGCTACGAAGACCCGTTCTGCGACGCGCTGGTTATCCAGACGGCGATCGAGAACTTCACCGTCTCCCGAATCCTAGTGGACAATGGGAGTTCGGTCAATGTCATCTTCAAGAAGGCATTCGATAAGATGGAGGTGGAACCCAGAAGGGTGTTGGCCTCGGATGGCCCTCTGTTCGGATTTTCGGGGGAGAGGAAGGAAGTAGAAGGAGGGGTGGGGCTCCATGTGACCCTGGGTGGGCAGTCTCGGAACTGTCGCTTCGTCATAGTGGACGCCCCGGGCAGTTACAGCGCCATCTTCGGACGGCCACTCATCAGCGCGTTCCGCTGCGTCCCTTCCACTTTTCATCAGTGCCTCAAGTTCAATGACGGAGGGGTCCAGGTGCGGATCAGGGGGGATCCCAAGGTGGCAAGACAGTGCTACGTGACGGCTGTCAACACCATCTCCTGGATGGGAGAAGCTGAGGAGTGGGATAAGGTGATGGAGGAGGTGGCCGAAGCCGGAGGTCTGGAGGTGGCTGAAGAGAAGAAGGGAGGTGAAGTTCATGCCCAGGAAGGGGTGGCTGAGATACCCCGGGCGGAGAGAAAGGAAGAAGAGGAGAAGGCCCAGGAGGAAAGGGCGGAAGAGCTGATGGTGTTAGAGGAGGGAGTCAAGGAAGAGATTCCAGCCCCCGCTGGTGCCGAAGAAGAAAGGGCTTGGGGGAGCAGTCCCGGTTGGAGGCCGTGGACGAGGTCGTGGAGCTCGAGGTCATCACCCGGCTGGGGGTGGTGGAAAAAGTCCGGGTCAGCGGAGGACTCAGCCCAGGAGATCAAGCGGAGGTTCTGGCTTGCGTGCAACAGAACGTGGACGTCTTCGCTTGGAGCGCCGCAGAAATGCCCGGGATCGACGCGGATGTGGCGTGCCATCGCCTCAACCTCGACCCCGGTGCCCGACCTATCCGTCAGAAGAGGAGGGCCGTCGCGGACAAGCTAGAGGGACCCATCCGCGAAGAGGTGGGCAAACTCCTGCAAGCCGGGTTTGTATCGGAGATCCAGTATCCAAGCTGGGTCTCCAACGTCGTTATGGTGAAGAAGGAAGGAGGTAAGTGGCGTATGTGTATCAATTTTTCACTTCTTAATAAAGCATGCCCGAAGGATTGCTACCCCCTGCCCAGAATCGACGCGCTGGTTGACTCAGCCGTCGGTTTTTCTGTAATGTCTTTCTTAGATGCTTTTTCAGGTTACCATCAAATCCACATGCATCCCCCGGACATCAAGGATGTTTCCTTCATCACGGGGGATGGATGTTATTGCTATAAGATGATGCCCTTCGGGCTCAAGAACGCAGGGGCAACGTACCAAAGGATGATGGATAGGGTCTTCCGCGAGCAGAAAGGAAGAAATTTAGAGGTCTATGTCGACGACCTCATGGTTAAGAGCCGAGACCTCGGGACCCACCTCCGAGACCTCGAAGAGACATTTAGGACCCTGCGGCGGTACAAGATGAAGCTCAATCCCTTGAAGTGTGTCTTCGGGGCAAGCCGAGGGAAGTTCCTGGGCCATTTGCTCACCCCCACGGGAGTGGAGCCCAACCCGGACAAAGTTAAAGCGGTGATGGAGTTGGATTCGCCGAGAAATCCGAAGGAGGTCCAGAGCCTCACAGGGAAATTGGTTGGGCTCAGCAGATTCCTCTCCAAGGCGGGAGAGAAATGTGCACCTTTCTTCAAAGTACTGCGGGGAAATAAGAAGTTCGAATGGACCCCGGAGTGCGAGAAGGCCTTCCAAGCCCTGAAGGAACAACTCGCTCAAACCCCCCTGCTCCAGGGACCGAGACCAGGAGAGGACCTATCTCTATACCTAGGGGTAGGATCCGAGGCAGTAAGTTCCGTGCTAATCCGGGAGGAGGGGAAGAAACAGTTCCCAATCTACTACGTTAGCCGAGTACTGAAGAAGGCGGAACTCCGATACCCAATCCTAGAAAAGCTAGCCTTCGCATTGGTGGTGTCGGCCCGGAGGCTCCGGCCTTACTTTCAAGCCCATTCAATTAAAGTAGTGACCGACCATCCGCTCCGCAAAATCATGGAAGGGGTGGAACACTCAGGAAGGTTGGCAAAGTGGTCCGTGGAGTTAAGCGAGTTCAATATCACCTTCGTACCCAGGACATCCATCAGGGCTCAAGCAGTGGCAGACTTCATGGCCGACTACGCGGCCGAAGTGGGGGAGCACGAGCCACCTCCCCCAGAAGCATGGAAGATGTTGGTGGACGGAGCGTCGGGAAAATACTCCTTCGGGGGGGGGAATAGTCCTGGTGAGTCCTCAGGGGACTCGGATTGAGCAAGCCTTAAACATCCGTTTCCCGATCACCAACAACCAGGCGGAGTACGAAGCAGTGATAGCGGGCCTTCGGCTGGCCCGGGAACTGGGTGTGCAGGACGTGGAGGTCTCCACAGACTCCATGGTGGTGGCATGCCAGATCAAAGGAGAGTTTGAAGCAAAGGATCCAACCCTCCTACTATACCTGGAGAAGGTTAAGGGAGTCATCGGGCAGTTCCGCACCTTCTCCATCAAACATGTGCCGAGGGAGGAGAGCACCCAGGCGGACCTCCTAGCCAAGTTCGGTCCTCGAGCGGGGGGAACGACTTCGGAACTCTTCCGGCCCTCCATCGAGGAGGGAGAGTCGATGGAAGTGGATCAGCAGGCCTCGTGGATGGATTCATTCATCACCTTCCTATCCTCCGGACAGTTCCCTGGAGAGGGTGTGGACAAGAGGCGCTTCAGGTATAAGTCCGCATACTACTCTTTGCATGCAGGGGGCTATATAGAAAGACTCTCTCGGGACTCCTGGCTCGTTGTGTCTCCGAGAAGGAGGTCCCGAGGGTGCTGGAAGAAATCCACTCCGGGGAGTGCGGCAGTCACTCCGGGAGTCGGACCCTGGAAGGGAGGGTGCTGAGACAAGGCTACTTCTGGCCCACTCTCAGCAAGGATGCAGCAGAGTTCACAAGAAAGTGTCAGAAGTGCCAACTCTATGCTCCGCTCCAACTCCTCCCCGCTCAAAGGCTCCGGACTATCACGGCCCCCTGGCCCTTCGCCATATGGGGGTTGGACCTGGTCGGCCCCTTTCCCCAAGCCAGCGGCCAGAGGAAGTTCCTGCTGGTCATGATCGACTACTTCTCCAAGTGGGTAGAGGTGAAGGCACTAGCTAAGGTAACCTCTCAGGTTGTAAGAAATTTTGTGTGGGGGGAAATAATCTGCAGACATGGACTCCATCTAGCCATAGTAACGGACAATGGGCCACAGTTTGCGAGTGAAGAGTTTGTCAGCTTTTGCACCCAGCTCGGCATTGACCTCAGGTTTGCTTCAGTCCACCACCCAAGGAGCAATGGGCAAGTGGAGGCGGCGAACAAGATAATCGTCAACCTGCTAAAAAAGAAAGTGGAAAACCTACGAGGAAGTTGGGTGGAACAACTACCCTCCGTCCTCTGGGCCATGAGGACTACTCCGAATACCGCCACCGGGGAGACTCCGTTCAAGCTCTCCCACGGGTCCGAGGCCGTTCTCCCCATAGAGTTCGAGGTAAAGACCCCCCGGGTGACCGCTGCATGCGGGGGGGATGAAGAGTGGCTAGAAGGTAACAATGCCGAGCAGAGGCTATCCTTGGACCTGGTGGAAGAACTCCGAGACTTAGCCACCATCAGGCAGGAAGAAGTCAAGAGGCGGATGGCTCGATATTTTGACAAACATATCCGGATCAAGCACTTCCAGAAAGGGGACCTAGTCCTGAAAAAGGTCGATGCGGCCGGCAGAGGGGCCACAGTGGGTAAGTTTAACCCCAACTGGGAAGGCCCGTATATTGTAAGCGAGGTGCTCAAGTCGGGGGGGTATCACCTCCAGGATGTGGAAGGGATGCCCCTTGACCGGGCTCGGAGTGGGGATGATTTGAAACGATTCTACCCTTGAAAACTTTATTTTGTTATCCAATCAACATCTCACTCTCATTTGTTATGCTTTCAACTGCTGCGGTACTAAGGTTGGAAATATTGGTGCTGGATTGCCCCAGATCGATTCCGCTCCCGGGCTCTCACCTAGACGGGGGTTCTGGTTGATCTCTGGAGAGGCTGGCAAGGTTGGAAATATTGGTGCTGGATTGCCCCAGATCGATTCCGCTCCCGGGCTCTCACCTAGACGGGGGGTTCTGGTTGATCTCTGGAGAGGCTGGCAAGGGTGGAAATATTGGTGCTGGATTGCCCCAGATCGATTCCGCTCCCGGGCTCTCCTAGACGGGGGGTTCTGGTTGATCTCTGGAGAGGCTGACAAGGTTGGAAATATTGGTGCTGGATTGCCCCAGATCGATTCCGCTCCCGGGCTCTCACCTAGACGGGGGGTTCTGGTCGATCTCTGGAGAGGCTGGCAAGGTTGGAAATATTGGTGCTGGATTGCCCCAGATCGATTCCGCTCCCGGGCTCTCACCTAGACGGGGGGTTCTGGTTGATCTCTGGAGAGGCTGGCAAGGTTGGAAATATTGGTGCTGGATTGCCCCAGATCGATTCCGCTCCCGGGCTCTCACCTAGACGGGGGGTTCTGGTTGATCTCTGGAGAGGCTGGCAAGGTTGGAAATATTGGTGCTGGATTGCCCCAGATCGATTCCGCTCCCGGGCTCTCACCTAGACGGGGGGTTCTGGTTGATCTCTGGAGAGGCCGGAAGGAGAACAGGTCTTTGCAATGGCCAACTCCTTCTCGCTCGTTGGGCCGGCTCGCTCGGCTAAAAAAGGTCGCGTACAATACTATGAGAGTGGCGAGGATCAATATCATGCATCTGGTCCTCGGCAAAAAGGTCGCCGACACTAGGTAAGGAGGGAGCCCTCGCCAAGGGGAAAAATGCCTTGCGAAGCCTAGAGAAAATACGTGGGATTAAACGGGTAATAATCCTAAGGCAACCAACGAAAGGCCCGAGTAGCCAAAGTACCCTATACCTATCTATTCAATAACGGGTGGAGCGAAAATAATCATGGCGAGAATAACCTCCGCGAAGACTGAGGATGAGATAAACAAGGGCGAGACATTCAATGCATGCAAATAACAAGACAGAAAAGGCGAGGCAAGATGAGCAAAGCAAAATTTGCATTCAACACTTTATAGTTCGGTTACAATTTGTGGCGACCTCGCCAATCAAAAATTACAAACACAAAAGGGGATGTAGCGGCGAGATTCAGGAATCGTCCGCTGATCCTTCTTCTTCGTCACTATCCTTCACTGGCGGAAGAGGGAGGAAGAGCTCCGGGACGATGTCTTCTAGAGTCATGTCGGCCGCATCATCCGCCAAAAGGCCGATTGCCTTCGCCACCGAGAAAATGTAGCGAGCCGACTCTATCGATCCCACACGGATTTCTTCGTCTCGCGCTCGCCGGTCTTCTTTCAAACGACGAGGCGAGGGGGGAACAACGGCGCGGGTAAGGTCGCTGTTTAGGGTCTTCAGCCCGGCCACCTCGCTCTCCAAATCCTTGATGCGAGCGTTGGCCCTCCCGGCGACCTCGACATCCTGCGAGCGAGTCCAGTTAGAGAGATGAAAGGGCTAGGGGAAAAAGGAAGTGGGGACTGTAGGTGACTCACCACCCTACCCTCCGCGGCGAGCAACTTCTCCTTCAGCTGCGTATTCTCGGCAAGAATTCCCTGGTAGGCCCTTGCGAGCTCCACATTCTGAAGCTCGAGTTGTAAGCAACGCCTCCCCGTCATATGGGCGAGCTCAGAAGAACGCAGTTGGGACCTCGCGCTCTCATAAGCGAGGGTCCTCGCGGTCTCATCCTTGTAAGATCCCGCATCTTCGCGACCATAGAGTGCGAACGAGAAGTCGAAGGCGTGGCCACTGACGGTCTCCTTCTCCACCCAGGAGGGGAGGATAGAAGAGATGTCCACCCTGTTGGTCTCTGGTTTCCAAGTAACAAGGGGCTCGCCAGTCTCATCTCGACGCCTCTGGCCGAGCCCAAAGTTGTAATGATTCACCGGGATGGGGGGGACCGAGGTCCTGACCACCTCCGGGCCAGGCTCTTCGTCCTCGCCCACCAAGAGACCGGTGAGGTCAAACTCGTCGAAGGAAGCCTCGCGAGGCTCCTTACTTTTTGACGGAGCGAGCGAGGCCGCGTTTTTCTTGCTTCTCTTTTTTGGCGGAGACTTTGCGGGGGCACCATGACCGCCGGAAGCTCCCTGTCTCTTGCGAGAGGAGGGCTCGGCGGGGGTAACATCGCCTCGGCAGGCTTCCGCCCCCATGGTAGCGAGAGACATGGTAGCATCGGACTTACGGTTGCTCGCGTAAGGGGGATGGAGGGGAAGATCTCGCTCGCCTATAAACAGATACGGATGAGCATGACAGGCTAGCGAATTGAGACAAATGTTAGGCAGGGATCTTTACCTTCTCCGGCGAGGACCGGAAGCAACGAGTCCAGGTTGCGGCGGAGGTAGACGACTTCGAAGTTCTTCTTATTGAGGAACTGATGGAGGAGGGCTTCGTGGCCGCCGAGGACGGTGGGCCGATAGGTAGTCTCGCCATGTTGGATCGGCGAGAAGGGAATGTTGCCAAAGTTCCCCCTGACGATGATGAACTTTTGGGCCCAGAAGTGGGCCTTGTTGACGGTCTCAACCACTTTCGGGCCTGTACCCACGAAATAGGCTGTCCCATCCTTGTAGGCGCGGAAGGAGAATACTTTTCTGAAGACGGGGAGGCTGAACTCGATTCGCTCCTCGCGGAGGTAGCAAGCGAAAGCAGTAACCACCGCCATGGCGTTGGGTGTGAGCTGGCCGGGAACCACGCCGTAATGCTTGAGCACCTAACGGGCAGCGAAAACGGGATTAATCCACGCGGTAAGCGAGACTCGAATGGCAAAATAAATAGGAAGTAAGCGAGAACAGTGGTTACCTGGCGAACTTTCGGCCGCAATGGAAGGCGCAAGCCAACCGCGAAGTGAGCGATGGGGATGGCCAACTCGTCGACCAACGGATCGTTGATCACGTCGTCCTCGTTGGGGCGGCGTGCCTCGAATGGGGGGGGGGGGGGGGGGGTGACGTAATCAGCAACCGCGCTGAAGTACTCCTCATCGGTTAAGTTACAATTAAAAAAGCCATGCTCGGCGAAGGCCTTCGCAACCCTTCGCCGGCCCTCCGATTCCGCATCACCACCCATCTAGTAAACCTGCGAGAAGTAGAAGAAGGCGAGAACGAGAAACAGCGAGAGCTCTGCAACAGAAGAAGAAGAAGATCGAGAATAAATGCGGTGGTTGGCTCGATAAAGACCGCTTATTTATAGCCAAAACAAAAAGGGCGGGAAGAAGTCCAAGCGTCAGCGAGCACGCGTATCAACAAAAAAACATCACATCATGTCCGCAAGCGGGAAAAACCTGCGGGGTCAGTATAAACGACACTTTCGAGAGATATATTTGGCGAGAACAGAGGGTCCGCACGCGAACAATATGATACGAAAATGAAGTAGACTTGCTAGCGCCACGCGAGAAATAATAAAAAGCGGGTACCACTTATTGTCAGTAGAAATAAAGCTAACATATGAATGGCAAATATGCGAGTTGCGAGCCATGGCGAGATTGTCTAAAACAGCCACACCCGTTAATAACGATTCCACAACAAAACAGTTAGCGAGAATCGTGGGGGAGCCATTTCCACCGGCCGCCACCCCGCGACCCGGACCTCGGCGGTACCCTAGAATTGTAGTATTCTTCCGCCAAACGACCCTCTCGATTCGTGAGATAAGCGTAATCTCTCATCCTCGCTATGTGCACTTCCGGCGTCGTAGCGCTCTCATCTTGATCGCGCTGTCTTGCTTGCCGGAGCCTCGCACATTCCTCCATCAGGACTGCATGTCTATCCTCGGCAGCTTCCCTGTCCCGTCTCGCCTGCATGTTGAGGTCCATCAGCATTCGCCCATGCTTTCGCAAAAGCTCCGCGGCCCGCTGTTTCATCATCTCAGGATCTCGCGGATCCCCTAAGAAGTCCTCCACCTGATCAGGAAGGGGGGACATTTCGTCGTCGCCCAGTTCGGAATCGGTGTGCGGGTTCTCGGCAGTATCTGCGAGATCTCCCAAGGTCAGATAGTGAGCGAAAGATCACGTAAATTGTCGGCGAGGTCATAACACTTACCTAGAGGGGGGCGAGAACCCGAAGGTCGGCCCTGAAACACGTTTCCATAATGGGGGTAGAGGGATTTGCCCAGTCCGGCAGGATAGGCTGTACTGTTGGTCGGGGGAATCTTTGGCGGTGCGGGGCCACCCGTCTCCTCGCTCGTGAGGAGCTGGAACCCGGGCTTCTCTACGATTTTATCTGGAGGAGGCGGAGATGGAGGTCGCGACGACGGGCGGATCGGGGACTTCAGAGGCGGGACTGTAAGAAAATAGTAACAGAGATCATAGGTTTAGACATAAATATTACAGCATGCGAGATCCAGATCGTACCGATGGTGTCTTTTCCTGCGAAATTCATGTCCACCTGCGGGCTTTTCCGAGACCCCTCAGCACGTTCCTCACAAATCTCGCTCGGCAAAGTATCCTGCGAGTGAAAATGAATGAAGAGCAATTTATAGACGTGAATTCGAACAACTCATACCTTCTCGGGGCGGCGATCATCCGGGGAGGAGTCCAGCGTCACGGAGTCGTCTCCAGAGAGGCGAACCGCCTTCGCCTTCTTGGTTTTTGGCGACTGGGCGGGAGGCTGCCGGTTCATCCAGGCGGGTACCCTGGTCGTGGGAGGTAGCCCGCCGGCTCTCATCGCCCTCAGGCGAGCCTCTGCCTCTTCGGAAATCGGCATCTCCCGGCAGCTAGAACGGGAAAGGAAGGAAAAGAAGCGACGCGCACCCATGGGGGTTCGGGATGATATTTATAGCCTGCATGGTGGGTCCCACAAAAGATTCCTGACAGGTCATCCAGGAGCGGTCGAATATCAGGGGTTGGACGATTCTTCGCGAAGACATTAGTCCTCGCGAAGAGCGGGGATTGTGTACAACCCCGATATTCGCCGGATAAAGAAATCAAGCGAGACGGGAGTGGCGAGATCCAGACCTCGCTGAGATTAACCCCCAGCCGACGAGACCTCAGCAGACCACCAAAATGGGCTAGCGCGGTCCTCGCAAGGCAACCCTCCAAAGGGGATGCCGCTGGCGGTATTCGCGAGAGGGCTCGCGAGAGCTCCTTCAGCGGGGTTCTCGCAACGCTACCCCCTAGAGGAGGGGTCGCGGACAGGATCCGCGAGAAGGCAGGCGAGAGCTCCGATCGTAATATTCTCGCAATCCCTTATCCATAAATCAATAGGGTCAATTTATCATTTTACCCTCGGTGGTCTGCCCTTAGCCTCCTCAAACAACGGAGCTTGGTTGTTAGCAGACCCACCTGGGGTACAGTTAACCATTTTGGGGTGCGGATAGCCATTTTGGGGCTTGACCGGGTCGCAATTGGCGAGCCCAACCAGTTGAGGAAGGAGTTCGCTAGGCGAGCCCGCCTAGAGTGAGAGCGGATAGTCATCCTGGGACTCGCCAAGGTAGTGCAGGCGAGCGAGCCATATAATGTGTCGATAATACCTCTGGGGTTCGCCGACCTAGAGGCTCGCGAGCTCCACTCGCGAGGGAGGTCGCGAAGCGGGCTGGCTCGCCCCGTAAAAGTCCAGGAAGGGATTTTTACCAAGAGGCCCCCGGTGGTCTGCGTTTAGCCTCTCCGAACAGCGGAGTTTGGCTGTTAGCAGACCAATCCGGTGTGCGGATAGTGAGAATGGACAGCGGGATTTGGTTATTGACAGACCACAAAACTAAAATCTATAAATAGACCTCAAAGGGCACCTTGGAAGAGGACCGGTTCATTATCTTTGAGCTCTTCTCTCCCTAGGTCGCTTTGGTTTGGGCTCTCTAGCTCTCCAAGGTGCCCGAGTCTTAGCTTTGGCTTGGGAGGGGAAGCGCTCAACGATCTTCCGGGTTAGTGGAGGGACCTCCTCGCTGAGACTAGGGTCTTTGTTCTTTGCTCAAATCGTCGGCCTTACCTCTCCCGAGGGACCGATAAGGGCTAGCTGCCTCTCATTTCGGTGAGGGCCCCGAGCTCCACAAGAGATCGAGAAATCGGTTTCAACAATATATATTTTAAAAAATCACTATAAGAAAAACTTCGACCAGCAAAGAGCGAAATTTCTTACTAATTAGCTAAATTATTTGTTAAGTTTAATTAACAAAAAATTTAGAAACAAAAATATTTCTAGCTAATATGGGTCAGACTAATCTTAGTAAGAAATTATTAGTTTTTATTTTGCAAAGATTTTTTTGTCTAAGTTATTTTATCATTTTTAAATTAGCAAAAAATTTTAATTTTTGTTGCTAATGTTTAATATTATATTATTTAATTATCTATAAATTTAAAATTAATTCTATATATAATAAAATATATATTATCCTAATTATGGATACTGAGATTCAAACAGGAGACTTGACTAGGGCGGATTCATGAATTTAAACAAGGAGCCAGACATCTTCTTCCTACAGAAAAGAAAAAAAATTATACTTGTCTAATTTTGTAGGTAAATAAAATTCATTTATTTAGATAAATTTGTTGTTAATCTGTAAGGAATTATCAACTTTTCCTAATTTTACTTGCTAGATGTGATTTTTCTTGTAATGAATGTTCAACAAAAATTTTTTTCAAGCCGTCTCCACTCAATTTGCACCCCCAAATAAAAAAATCAAATGCATAGCATGAAATCACATCAACGCCTTCGATATTTATCGCGTTTTCTTTTTCATTTTTTTCTTCCGGCTCCTCACAAATAAGATGTTCATTTAAACTGGTTGGAGGTTTGTTCCAAACTCTACTATAAAGACAACGAAGAAAGGTTGAGTCATAGACTCTGTTTGGGACAGCTCTGGCGGATGGAGAAGTTGTTGATGGAGTAGAGTTCTTTAGAAAGAGCTCTCAGAAAAGCTCTACAGATAGAGGTGCAAACTGTTTGGTAGAAAAATTAGGCTCAGAAAGCTAGGGTTTGGAATCCAAAGAGATCTGGAAGAGGAGGCTCGGAATCGCGGGAAGGCTCGGAATGGCCGGAGCTTGGCTGGTCGGATGGAGGCGAGGTCGCCGGGGGTTCCGAATCGGGGGCTCGGAATGGCCGGAGGAAGGCTCGGAATGGCCGGATCTGGAAGAGAGGCTCGCTGCCGTGGCGGCGTCCCGTCGTTCTCGCTGTCGCGGTGGCGTCGTGGAAGAGGAAGAAGAAGATCGCGTGACTCGCGGAAGAGGAGTTTGTCGGGAGGGGAGGAGTTCGCCGGGAGGGGAGGAGTTCGCCGGGAGGGGTGAGTGGGGGAGGCTCCCCCCACTCACCCCTCTCTTGTCTCCCTTTTGCCCTTTCTAATGGGCCATTAGGGGTGCGGATAATGTTTTCAAACAGCGGGAATCTGCTATTCACAGATCATTTTCATAAAATCTATAAATAGACCCCCATAGGCACCTTGAGGAAAGTTGACATCTCTTTACCCCACCCCTTTAGTGTGTTGTCAGTTAGCATGCGTCTCTGTCTTCCGCTCGCCAAGTCTCTTAGGCAAGCGGTCAGGTGTTCGTCAATGTTCTCCGAGGTGCCCAGTCTCGGCATTGGCTTGGGAGGGGAAGATCTTCGGATCTTTCGGGTTAGTGGCGGGACATCCTCGCTGCAGCTCGCGGGGTCTATCTTCATCTAAGTCCACAAATAGAGAGGTTCCTAGGCTCCAAGTGACCGATCGTAGGACTTCACCTGAGAGAAGTAAGGGCAAACTGCCTACCCCAATTTCAAACTGTTCGAATCCCAATTTTTAGGTTTCAACAATGATCATAGATTATTGATTAGATTTCGTATTAATTTACTTGAATCTCTGTCAGATCACCAACGTGATTAAATATACCCACACTTGTGCACTAACCCATCTATATCTAATGACAATGATCCAGCACGACGATACTCACCGCTCGCAGCCTCATGAACACAGTACTTCGGCTGCCGCCAAATTTTTAATGAGGTTAGGGTAGCTGTGAGCAGCGAGAGTGTCATCGTGCTGGATCATTGTCGTGGCCGAGATGGTGTCGTAGCCAAAGTATTATCGTGGTCACATGATGGGCCACGTGCACTCTCATTCGTATATCCTCGGGGACAATGGCTGAGCACTAGAAGAAGGATGCAAATTTTTTTTTACCGTTAATTTCTTAGATATTAATCGTATTATTGATGGCACTAAACTTGTCTAAAGCCACGTTCCAAAATCCAAATAGACATCCCATCACTTTTAATTATCTCTAAAAAAATAAAAATAAATGGATAGTTAATTTGGATTTCTTTCGTCGAGACAATAAATTTTGAGTACTTGTCAAAAAGAGTGGCCGGATGAGCGAGAAACGGCTCTGATAAGTTAGAGACGATCAAAACCAAAATTTGCTAGAGAAAGTTGATGTCTAGCTCCTCCTTGCTGAAATTCTTGGACCTAAGCATACAGTAACTAACCATGTCATCCTCCCCTAAACCTCTACGCATGCATAAGGATTCAAATCAGAATGCGGCCAATGCGCTCGCACCATGTCTGATGCATTTTTGCCCCCGCCAACCGCATGGCCATGTGGCGGCAAGATAGGAGAGATATTTAGGCGTGCGTAATGCACGGTGATAAAAAAAAAGATTACCGTATGGGAGCAAATAGAGCTGTATGATCGTGATTCCGCTGGCGAAGATGATCTGTGAAAATATACGCCCGTATTTGTATAATACGATCTTATTAAATGCTGACTGTATTTTAGATCAATCATGCGCGAGAAATCGTGCTAGCGGAAATATTCGACGGGATCAAAAATTCCGCACCGCGATCTTAAGTGTGTTGCTCGCATCAACAATTTAGTACAAAATATCGGCCCTATCGGAACAAAAAAAACCCGTAGAAATGAGAATAAGGTCCAATCAATTTAGTAACATTTCCACATCAATTAAAAGCCGATTAATATTCCCTCAATTATGCGATCAAGCCATCAACGAAAGCTGAAGAAATGCAGGATTACACGAAAGCAAATATATTTTAAATTAATTAATTAATTAATAATAATTCGTGGCCATCTTATCATTTATTCCGCTTTGTGCCACCTAGCCGGATTGGGTGATGTACATGGCTCCACTTTCTAGAATATTCGGCTCCAACCGTATTATTCTTATGAGAAATACTTGCGTACATCCAACGGAGGCATATATGACTGCATTAATATTTAGATATTTGATGGAGAAATGTGCTCACATAAGATGAACAAATACAAAAAATATTTAAGACGCTTATATTAGCAGGCCCTACAAAAATATTTTAAGCCTCAAATATAGCACAATTACTATTTTCACGATCCCGCCTCAGACCCTTTCGCTCTCTCCGTGCCGAGCTACTCCGCCGCCCACCGTTCGCTGCCGAGCCCGCCAGCCTCTGCCCTAGTGCCCCACCAGATACCGGCCCGCTGCTTTGCCGCCTTTGCCGTTTCCATATTCCACCACATAATGTGTTGCGTAATCCGTGTGCCGCCTCCTCCTCCCTCGTATCCCCAAAATTTCGCCAGCATCACTCTTCCCTAATTTCAGCCGGAATTCCCTTTTATGGGTTTTCTCTTGGATTGCCAACATGGCAATCAGTTTTGGAAGGAGATATTTCTCCTTCAATGGTGATTGCCGGACCCTCCTCTCCTTCCTAACCCGACCTAATGTTTTCTCCTATTTAAGGAGAGTTATGGTCGGCCATCTAAGCAGTGCAGTGCAGTGCAGTGCAGAGGTGTATCGGCAGCAAGGTTGAGAGCACGTTCTCCTTCCCAGTGGGCGTTTTTCGGCTTCTTAATTTTTTATCTTCCACCGCGGCTTCGTCTCCCGCCGTCGATTTGATTCTCGTCGCATCGCGTACGGCCGGACCTTGGAGGATTCGGACCGCCATCTAAATTTTCGGTTTATTCTTCTTCTCCATATTTAGCCGTATTAATGTGTGTTTGAGAATTTTTGAGAATTATAATATTGATCTCTGTATGTACAGTGGACGTACCCAAATTTCGGGGAACCACTTAAATCTTGGTGTTCATCTTTTGTGGTGCTTGCTCTTTATATCTTGTTCGTTATTATTTTTCCCGTAACATCGTTCTTTACCATTAGAAATTTATTTGAACAGGAGATCTCATATCTACACTTGGACGTCCGATTTTCATAACAGAAATGAAGTCAGATATTGTCTAAAAGAATGAAAATAATACAACTTAAAAATTTAAGCACCAAATTGACATTAACTTGTAACCTCATGAACTAAAATGATTTTTGACTACACGTGGCCGGTCGCTTAACTTGCTTAAATCTTGCTCAACCATAAGAGCTACAAACTGCACGGACATACGCATTTGATCCCGAGCGAATTGCAAGGTCCGATAGCATTTTTTAACATACATATCGAACCCCAAAACACGAAGACCTCATAATCTATATTAGAAGTGGGCAAAGCTACATAATTTCCTCAATATGGTGGGAATTGTTCTTCATTTGCTTATGTTTTTGTAATTGTTGCGGCTTCTCAATGCCCTCGGTAGACCGGTTTCAACTCGGTCCGTCTTAGCCCGGGCGGTCGAGCGCGCACACAGTCAGAATGTTGCGGAGAGTAAATGCTGAAAATGGTACACACAGAACTTTAGCGTGGAAAACCCTCCAAAGGGTGAAAAACCACGTGGCCAGGGCGGTGCTGACCGAAATCCACTATGTTGTGCTGTTACAGGGCTTTCTTGGAGAATGCGAGGGCGACAGGCCGCGCCTCGTTACAATTGTGTGAGAGAGAGAGAGAAAGAACTCCGTTGGTGACAGGCCACCACTTAGGAGTTGATTGCCTTGCTGCGCGTCTGGTGCGGCTGCGCGCTTGCTGGGTGAGCACTTCACGGAGCGCCTTGACTTTGCTGCTCGGGTTCTGGGCGCTCGTCTTGAACGGCGTAGCAATTCTTCCTCGGTAAGAGGAGTTCGCAGGAAGAACCTGTCAGTTAGTAAAAAGGGATGGCGGAGTGTAGAGAGAGAAGCTCTGAGGAGAGGAGGAAATGAAGAGAGAGAGAGTCTGGGAGAGAATCAGAGATCCCCCCTTTAATGAAGACCCTTGGGGGTCTATTTATAGGCTTGACGAGGGGCGGTCCGGTAATTGCATTGAGTAACCACCGGTCCGGCCAATAGGATTGACCGGATCGGGGCACACGGATCACCATTTTTAAGATAATGCCGAGAATACCCCTGGGCCCAAATTGAACCCGATCCGCTTGGAGCCGACCCGGAAGTTCTAGCGGGGGTGGTTACTCCCCGTAACTACCCCAACCTCCCACTAAGTGGGCGGTTTGGAGGGTGGCCGGCCCTCGCCGGCGGCGGCCAAGGGAGGAGGCCGGCCTCCCTTGTGAGGGGAGGCCGGCGGCGGCCAAGGGAGGAGGCCGGCCTCCCTTGTGAGGGGAGGCCGGCGGCGGCCAAGGGAGGAGGCCAGCCTCCCTTGTGAGGGGAGGCCAGCGGCGGCCAAGGGAGGAGGCCGGCCTCCCTTGTGAGGGGAGGCCGGCGGCGGCCAAGGGAGGAGGCCGGCCTCCCTTGTGAGGGGAGGCCGGCGGCGGCCAAGGGAGGAGGCCGGCCTCCCTTGTGAGGGGAGGCCGGCGGCGGCCAAGGGAGGAGGCCGGCCTCCCTTGTGAGGGGAGGCCGGCGGCGGCCAAGGGAGGAGGCCGGCCTCCCTTGTGAGGGGAGGTCGGCGGCGGCCAAGGGAGGAGGCCGGCCTCCCTTGTGAGGGGAGGCCGGCGGCGGCCAAGGGAGGAGGCCGGCCTCCCTGTGAGGGGAGGCCGGCGGCGGCCAAGGGTGGAGGCCGGCCTCCCTTGTGAGGGGAGGCCGGCGGCGGCCAAGGGAGGAGGCCGGCCTCCCTTGTGAGGGGAGGCCGGCGGCGGCCAAGGGAGGAGGCCGGCCTCCCTTGTGAGGGGAGGCCGGCGGCGGCCAAGGGAGGAGGCCGGCCTCCCTTGTGAGGGGAGGCCGGCGGCGGCCAAGGGAGGAGGCCGGCCTCCCTTGTGAGGGGAGGCCGGCGGCGGCCAAGGGAGAAGACGGGGGCGCCGCCCGCTGCTACAGGCGGCGCCGGAGCCCGGGGGAGAAACCGCCCCACGATCGTGGGCGGTTAGCGGCGGAATAACCGCCGCCCACGATCGGGGCGGCGGCTCGCGCCGCGCGCTGTTGCGCGCATGCGCGCAGCTAGGCGGGAAGCCGGGCGGCCGGAGGCCGGGCGGTGCCGGAGGCCGAGCGGAGCCGGAGGCCGGGCGGAGCCGGCGGCCTGCGCGCTGTGCGCCATGCAGGAATTCAATCCTGCATGGCGCGCGCTTCCATGCGCGCCTGCTGCGCGTGAAATTACGCGCAGGGCGCGTAATTTCATGCGCACATGTGCGCGTGGAAATGCGCGCTCAATCAGGCGCGCTATGCGCGCCTGAGCGTGCGTGCTTGCGGGGGCGCGCGACCTCGAGTACGGGCGAGCGCGTTAACTCGTGCGGACTTGCGGTTCGATTGAGCCGTCTTGGGGGAACCCCGTCATTTGCCCCCCAAGTCCTCGCATCTTCGCATCGAAGCGGTTGAAGGGCGAGGACTTATGCTAGGAAGCGAGGCCAGACGCGTGAGCACACTGCTGCACATTTCCGCCTTGATGATCTCCAAAGGGGGAGTGCGCTGAGTATTGTAACTGCTTTGCTGGGTAGGCTGCTTAGGGGCTTAATATCCTGAGAGATGTTTCCAATTGCTAGACATGGCCTGAGTTTATCGGGGAATATCTTTGGTGCTACTAGCAGGTCTTGAGTATGCTTGTGCTGTCTCCAGGGATGCTGCGTAGCGAATTGACGAGGCCCCTTTCCACCGGGGGATGTTTTTTGTGCCTGGGCAGATCCTGAGTATGCTTTATTTCTGTATGACATATATAAGCACTTTGTTCTGGGAGAGGCCAGAGTCCGTTGCGGACGACCTGAACACTCTGTTCTGGGAGAGGCCAGAGTCCGTTGCGGACGACCTGAACACTCTGCTCTGGGAGAGGCCAGAGTCCGTTGCGGACGACCTGAACACTCTGCTCTGGGAGAGGTCAGAGTCCGTTGTCGGACGACCTGAACACTCTGTTCTGGGAGAGGCCAGAGTCCGTTGCGGACGACCTGAACACTCTGTTCTGGGAGAGGCCAGAGTCCGTTGCGGACGACCTGAACACTCTGTTCTGGGAGAGGCCAGAGTCCGTTGCGGACGACCTGAACACTCTGTTCTGGGAGAGGCCAGAGTCCGTTGCGGATGACCTGAACACTCTGTTCTAGGAGAGGCCAGAGTCCGTTGCGGACGACCTGAACACTCTGTTCTGGGAGAGGCCAGAGTCCGTTGCGGACGACCTGAACACTCTGTTCTGGGAGAGGTCAGAGTCCGTTGTCGGATGACCTGAACACTCTGTTCTGGGAGAGGCCAGAGTCCGTTGCGGACGACCTGAACACTCTGTTCTGGGAGAGGCCAGAGTCCGTTGCGGACGACCTGAACACTCTGTTCTGGGAGAGGCCAGAGTCCGTTGCGGACGACCTGAACACTCTGTTCTGGGAGAGGCCAGAGTCCGTTGCGGACGACCTGAACACTCTGTTCTGGGAGAGGCCAGAGTCCGTTGCGGACGACCTGAACACTCTGTTCTGGGAGAGGCCAGAGTCCGTTGCGGACGACCTGAACACTCTGTTCTGGGAGAGGCCAGAGTCCGTTGTCGGACGACCTGAACACTCTGTTCTGGGAGAGGCCAGAGTCCGTTGCGGACGACCTGAACACTCTGTTCTGGGAGAGGCCAGAGTCCGTTGTCGGACGACCTGAACACTCTGTTCTGGGAGAGGCCAGAGTCCGTTGCGGACGACCTGAACACTCTGTTCTGGGAGAGGCCAGAGTCCGTTGCGGACGACCTGAACACTCTGTTCTCGGAGAGGCCAGAGTCCGTTGCGGACGACCTGAACACTCTGTTCTGGGAGAGGCCAGAGTCCGTTGCGGACGACCTGAACACTCTGTTCTGGGAGAAACAGTACAGTTGAAAATGACGCTTTTGGTTTGTGCGCATGATAAAAAGTAATAGATAGAATGATACTTGTTTGTTACATGAATGCTGAAAACATAAGATACAGGTAAATGTGTCGGGTGCCCTGGGCGTTTCATGGGCAGTGAACGGGCCATTGTCCGGGATGGTCGTTCTGGGGATTTCCCCCCCGCTGGGTCATTCTTGACATGCTGGTTCAGGGTCCTTGATTTGGAGAAATTTTTCAAGGAGTCCCAGACGGACGAATCGTTCAATTTCGGATTTTAGTCGCGAACAATCTTCTGTTTTGTGCCCGTGACCTCGATGGTAGTCGCAGTATTTGGATTGGTCTCCGGAATTTGGTGCAAGAGCCCTAGGCCTCTGCAGAGATGGATGATCGCAGATGGCAAGGAGGACGTTAGTCCTGGTTGTGTTCAGGGGAGTGTAGTCTTGATGATGGCGAGAACCTTGGTCTCGGCTGAGGGTGTCATGTTGCTTATTGTTTTTATCCGGGACCGTCTGCGGCAACGGTTCCTCTCTCTTTCTCTTGGATCTCCCCTCGAACTGCTGGCGGTGCGCTTCAATCGCCTCATCAGCTGCAATCTGAGCTTCAACTCGGTGGACGAGGTCTGGGTAGCTAGACACGGTTTCCCGCATCAGTGCGGAGTAGAAGCCACCGGGGCGGAGCCCTCCAAGGAAGACACCGCGTAGAAGCTCGGGGTCGACCCCTGGGATTTGTCGCGCCTCAGTGGTGAAGCGACGAAAAAAATCTTTAAGGGTCTCTCCCTCGTTCTGGCGGATCCCCGAAAGATGGGAGGGATCTCGAACGATTCTTCGGTTGGCGACGAACTGATCTGTGAACAGTCGGGCTAGCTCGGTGAAGTTGTTGATGGATCCTTCTCGCAGGGAGTGAAACCAGGTGCGTGCTTGCCCCTTGAGTGTTGCCGGGAACACTTGACAGAGGAGCTGATCGGCAGCGTTGCAGATCCTCATGATGGTGGTGAAATGATTGATGTGCTCTAGCGGATCCTCCGTTCCGTCAAACGATTCGATGCTAGGAAGCTTGAAGCCGAGCGGAACCGGATGGGCTAGGAGTTGCTGCGCCAAGGGGGAGCCGTGATGTTGAGGACGGCGGGCGAAGATGCCCCGGCGTCCGACTTGTCCATACTCTTCAGCGATTACATCGCGGATCTCCTCACGGGTGGGCCCTCTTATGGCTTGGTTGATCCCTGCTTCTTGTTGATGATGCAGGGGTTCTCCCCTAGTGCCCCTGTCAGGACGGGCTGGATGCGCAGAACTGGCTGCATTTGAGTAGTCTTCTTCGTACATTTCCTCTTCGCGAGCGGCTTCCCTGAGAGGGGCGCGATTAGGGACCAAGGGAGGTGGGATGACCGGTGCGGCAGGTGGAGCAGGGGCTTCAAGGTTTCTGAGGAGAGTCAGCATTTCAGTTTGCTGCTCTTCCATCTGACGCATGCGTCCTTCTAGCGTGACAACAGGCGCTAAATGGACTTCTTCGGCAGGAGGCGCGTTGATGAGTGAATGAGACGGAGCGGGTTCAACGCGTCCTCCAGGGATGGAGCCATTAGTGGTGCGAGCACTTCTTCTGGCCATTGCTGTCGGTCTTCAAGTATTGTCGCGGGGCGAATACTGTCTTAGTTGAACTTTGCAGAGTTTGGGGAACACTCTTCCCACAGACGGCGCCAAACTGTTGCGACTTCTCAACGCCCTCGGTAGACCGGTTTCAACTCGGTCCGTCTTAGCCCGGGCGGTCGAGCGCGCACACAGTCAGAATGTTGCGGAGAGTAAATGCTGAAAATGGTACACACAGAACTTTAGCGTGGAAAACCCTCCAAAGGGTGAAAAACCACGTGGCCAGGGCGGTGCTGACCGAAATCCACTATGTTGTGTTGTTACATGGCTTTCTTGGAGAATGCGAGGGCGACAGGCCGCGCCTCGTTACAATTGTGTGAGAGAGAGAGAAAGAACTCCGTGGGTGACAGGCCACCACTTAGGAGTTGATTGCCTTGCTGCGCGTCTGGTGCGGCTGCGCGCTTGCTGGGTGAGCACTTCACGGAGCGCCTTGACTTTGCTGCTCGGATTCTGGGCGCTCGTCTTGAACGGCGTAGCAATTCTTCCTTGGTAAGAGGCGTTCGCAGGAAGAACCTGTCAGTTAGTAAAAAGGGATGGCGGAGTGTAGAGAGAGAAGCTCTGAGGAGAGGAGGAAATGAAGAGAGAGAGAGTCTGGGAGAGAATCAGAGATCCCCCCTTTAATGAAGACCCTTGGGGGTCTATTTATAGGCTTGACGAGGGGCGGTCCGGTAATTGCATTGAGTAACCACCGGTCCGGCCAATAGGATTGACCGGATCGGGGCACACGGATCACCATTTTTAAGATAATGCCGAGAATACCCCTGGGCCCAAATTGAACCCGATCCGCTTGGAGCCGACCCGGAAGTTCTAGCGGGGGTGGTTACTCCCCGTAAGTACCCCAACCTCCCACTAAGTGGGCGGTTTGGAGGGTGGCCGGCCCTCGCCGGCGGCGGCCAAGGGAGGAGGCCGGCCTCCCTTGTGAGGGGAGGCCGGCGGCGGCCAAGGGAGGAGGCCGGCCTCCCTTGTGAGGGGAGGCCGGCGGCGGCCAAGGGAGGAGGCCGGCCTCCCTTGTGAGGGGAGGCCGGCGGCGGCCAAGGGAGGAGGCCGCCCTCCCTTGTGAGGGGAGGCCGGCGGCGGCCAAGGGAGGAGGCCGGCCTCCCTTGTGAGGGGAGGCCGGCGGCGGCCAAGGGAGGAGGCCGGCCTCCCTTGTGAGGGGAGGCCGGCGGCGGCCAAGGGAGGAGGCCGGCCTCCCTTGTGAGGGGAGGCCGGCGGCGGCCAAGGGAGGAGGCCGGCCTCCCTTGTGAGGGGAGGCCGGCGGCGGCCAAGGGAGAAGACGGGGGCGCCGCCCGCTGCTACAGGCGGCGCCGGAGCCCGGGGGAGAAACCGCCCCACGATCGTGGGCGGTTAGCGGCGGAATAACCGCCGCCCACGATCGGGGCGGCGGCTCGCGCCGCGCGCTGTTGCGCGCATGCGCGCAGCTAGGCGGGAGGCCGGGCGGCCGGAGGCCGGGCGGTGCCGGAGGCCGGGCGGAGCCGGAGGCCGGGCGGAGCCGGCGGCCTGCGCGCTGCGCGCCATGCAGGAATTCAATCCTGCATGGCGCGCGCTTCCATGCGCGCCTGCTGCGCGTGAAATTACGCGCAGGGCGCGTAATTTCATGCGCGCATGTGCGCGTGGAAATGCGCGCTCAATCAGGCGCGCTATGCGCGCCTGAGCGTGCGTGCTTGCGGGGGCGCGCGACCTCGAGTACGGGCGAGCGCGTTAACTCGTGCGGACTTGCGGTTCGATTGAGCCGTCTTGGGGGAACCCCATCAGTAATGAAGTTTTTTTTTGCATTAATTATATGCTATGTTATAGTATATTATATCCTTAATATTATTGCGGGTACCGATCCTACAATTTTGTTTCTCTTTTTTTAGCCTCTCGTGTGAACAATACTAGCATGTAATATGGTGTGTAATTCGGATTTTCCAAACAAACAAAAGATCCGTCCCTCGTGCATTTCTTCCCAACCGCCAATCAGGTCCGCCCATTGGCGATTGGGTCCAGATCCTGATCGTCCATCGGCGATCTCCAATCGAGACCCAATCACCAATACCCCATCATCGTTCGTCAATCGAATTCTCGGTCGGCAATAGTGAGCAGACATAATATTATTAGTAATTTTTTGTTTTCTTAGTATTATACAAGTGAGTGCATGGGGCCCGGTGGCCACGACATACCCCAATCAGGACAATAGGTGAGCACAAGCGAAGATACAACCCGAGAGCACGGGCAAAACTCGCACACCCAAAGAGCACGGGCGCCTAAACCCTCACACCCTAGAGCAAGCGAGTACAGGGAGAAGTCTTGCCCCTCATCCCCGCCGTCTTCGGCCACCGTCACTCTCTCTCTCTGGTGCAACATTCTAAATTGTAACAAATAACCTTATTCATTCATTCTAACGACTTAAACATATATTATAATATATTAAAAAATAGTAGAATGCCTATTTATGTAATTACATCATATCCTTAAATTAAAAATAATGATTAAAATTTATATTAGTAGAGCTCCTAGACCTACTATAGTAGGCTATTATTAGGCATGTCAGCAGTTTTTTTCGAGAAAGACTATCATTAGACATGTCATCAGTCTTTATTAATTGATAGTTTATTTATTTTATTTTATTCAATTTTATTAAAGTTAATTTAACATGCATGATAATATATACATTAAAGTGATAGTTTTGTAATTAAAATTGAAAAAAACGATGTATAACAAATTTTTGCATTTATTAATTGATAGTTTATTTATTTTATGCAATATTAATTAATTGATAGAGGCAGAGACCCGTATATATCAGGGTTGAGATACTGTTATTGTAGGGGCGAAGCCCATATATATATATATATATATATATATATATATATATATATATATATATATATATATATGTGTCGGTAACAACCTTTTAATAATTATGAATGCAACGCTTATATATATATTTAATATAACACGTGGCATAAATAAATAATTAGGAAGCATGGGGATAAACATTATTTATTTTTGGAATTTTGGTCCAATCTCTATCTAAAGTCTAAACAGTAAATGCTTGTGGGAGTATTTTTGAGAAAATAATAATATTGACTGGACTGAGCGTTAGCGTTCAAAACATCATACTCGCGGTGACAGTATTATTGAACATTGATATCCCTTGTATTCAATGAGACAGATGATAACCGCACTCCTGCATGTGCCTGCGAGCTTGCAAGCATGTGCGGAAGCTAGCAATGTCGTGACCACAGGACTATCGCGGACGTACGGGTCCCGTGACTCTCATGTATATATCTACATAATGTATACCAATGGTGACCCCTCAAGTATATCAACGACGACCTCTCAAGTATGTTAAAAAAACAAGAGTTGATATTAACAGTCCTATTCTCGCTATTATGTGTGATCAGCATCCTACTCAGCAATTCAGCATCCTACTCAGCATATTCCGTTAAATATATGGATGGAAGAGTTAAATGAGACCTATTTAGAAAAAGTTTGAAATGTGCGGGGCCGATTTCAGACTTTTTAAACGTTAAGGATGTAACATCCTCAATTTAATAAACAAAACTATATTTTACTCGCAGGGCCCGATCTCAAGCAAGATTGACCAAGCCGGTGTCATCTCGAGGTACACACCTTATTCGATTATTAGAGGCGCACCAGTTAACTAATTAACGAAAATAATTAGAATTTTATTCGATACGAGTCAATAGATGCGAGAGCGTAAACGCGTAGCCAGCCCAGCGGTTTGCCCGTAGCCATCCCAGCGGTTTGCCCGTAGCCATCCCAGCAGTTTGCGTAACTGCTCAGTACGCGTCCCCTTATATCGCGTAGACGTTTCTTTCCAGTTCACGATCTGATTCCCTCTCCCTCTCGACTCCCCGATCGCGTGAGACAGAGTTTAGGGTTTCCCGATTAGGCGCGTGCGGAAACAGCTGCCGACTTCTCTCTCTCGCTCTCGTTCCCTGCCGTGACCCCATTTCCGCACGCCTCTGTGCTTCTATCAACCGTCGACGCCCTTTTCCCCTCGCCTGGGAGTTCGCAGGCAGCAGCCAGGAAGGAATCGAGTCCTTCTCCTCTATCGATAGGGGGCGCAGGTGAGGTCGTCGACCTTCTCCCGTTAGTCCAGAGATTGCTGCGATGGCTAACATCGATCCCGCCTGGGATCGTCCATCCTGTTCGTCGTTTTGAGGAGCCAGTCGAAATGAAAATTTCAGTTAACGACTTCTTTCGTTTTGTCGTAGATTTGTTCCCGTCGCCTGAAGAGCATCCAGCAGTTTTAGGTCTTCATAATTTCCCAAATCAGAGGGAAAATCCTCTGATCCTTTAAGGACTTCGCCGCACTGCTAAGGTATTTTCAGATCCAAGTCCTTTCCCTTGTTGTTCCCTTTAGTTGTAGCGATGAACTTTCCTTCATCATTTATTTTCCGTATTGCTTTGGTCTCACCTGAAGCATTCTAGTATTTCAACGGAAGTATCAACAATAGGAAATGAATTTAGTTATGGGTTGTGTTCTTCAAATTTAGGGCTTGAGTCCGCGTAGATCGGAGAAGGATTTAAGCGTTTCAAAGTAATCAAAAAGGAAGCATGCCGCCTCGCCTTGTTTATGAACGCCGCAATATCACTGTAAGAAATTCTATTCTTTTTGGCTAGATATATCGCATAGTAGTATGTACAAGTTTGATTATTGAAAAATGAGAATATACTCGTATGAATAATATGGATTTGTATAGTACACATAACCATTGCATTTCCTTAGACGTGCGATAATATATTAAACTCCAGAAAATATATGCGGGACAGTTCTTTAGCGTAAAATATGAACCGCGTCTTCCAACTGAATAAATAAAAGAACCAACGATTATTTAAATTAATTAGGAGGCATGATTGAGGCACCCTCCATCATGATAGATAGAGGCGCACTATCTTACTCATGGGGCGTAGTAGACCCTATGAGCCTCAAATGCAGGGAGACGTGTTCTCCATTAGAAATTTCAGAAGATGCGAGTCTATGTCCGTGAGACTTTAGAACCTCTGCGTTCGTTAGTTGAGACTCGGATCTGTAGAATGCGCACAAACAGATTCTTAGCATAAGACATTATGAAGGATAATCACTAGATAAATAGAAACTGAGCATGCGACAAAAGTTCGAAATAGTGAGATAGATAACCTTTCCTTGTTAGAGCTTGAAAATTTATACATAAGACTTGTTAAAACCAGAACAGACATTTATGTTAAATGTTTTCTTGAAAAGTACGCATAGTATAACAGAAAATATTCTTTAGTATGAAAATATTATTTTTAAACAAAAGCATGCACTCATGTTCCTTACAAATGTTTTTAGTGTCACTAAGAAGAATGGTCTTTCTTACTCTTCAGTTGGGCTGACCCATTTTTGGGCTTCTCATTACAGGAGTTACAGGTGGGGTGTTGCGCCTAGGATGAGCTGCCTGCAGTTTGCCCTTCTTTTAGTTCGTTTTCATGTTGTAGTTGTTCTTATAGTTATGTTCTGTGTTTTGGATTTGTATTGGAATCTCGCTAATGGTTCTTGTATCAGACTATATTTAAGATTTCAGTATTTCAAGAATTTGGGACACTTTTATTTTAGTGGCTCTGTGAAATCAAGTTTGAGGTACATTTTTTAACCCTTAGTATCTTTTACTGTTTCCGCTGTAAGTACTCTTTAGCACTTTTAATTTATACCAGCTATGTACCAATTTTTATTACCGTTTCTTGGTTTGCTTCTTATCACGGGGCCCGACCGGACTGCTGATTTGTGATAAAACTAAGGTGGGGTTTTACAATTGGTATCAGAGCGAGGTTTAGGATCCCACGGCCCAGAAAGTTCACAGAGCCTTAGGATTCCAACTGAATCATTCTTTGACGTTAGAGCCATCAAACTTTCTTCTAGCTCAGCTATGCGTTGAATGGAAATATCTTTCTAGTAGATCTTTCTTGTTGTCTCGTACATCAATAATTGTTTCTCTTCCATCGTATAGGCACCGCGTACCAACGAAGCGGGCGAGCCTTCGCGGCAGAACACCACTCCCGAGATAGTCATGGATGATGGTGGTGCACCAACAGCAGCACCAGCAGCACCGGCAGTGCCAGAACCTACTGACTTAGCGGCCATTATTGCCAGGGCAGTGGCCATAGCTTTGCTGGAATTCAGAAATGGACTGCCTGCAGCAGATCCAGCAGCAGTTCCTGTACCAGCTGCCGGAGACTTAGGAATAGATCGTTATCCGAGGAATTTCCGGAATCTTCAGCCCTCCAATTTCAATGGGGAAGAAACACCAATGGAGACCGATGATTGGTTGAATAAGACCCGCGACCTGCTCGAAGTGATGCAGTGCCCAGAGAACAAGAAGGTTCCTCTAGCTGCCTTCCTCCTGACAGGTGAGGCAAATCTGTGGTGGACTAGGCATCTGGAGGACGACCCCGCTGGTAAGTGACGTTGTTCTAATCTCCTTTTCCTAGAATACTTTGCCCTGTTAGCGGTATAAAAATATGAATTTTCATTTATGATAGGTCGTACAGCAGATATGTTCACGTGGAACAATTTCTCGACGACACTATCTACCTGGTTTGTGCCCCCATCCGAGCGCCGCAGTCTCCAGGAAAAGTACCTCCGACTCTTTCAGGGGGACAAGACTGTAATAGCCTATGAGCGTGAGCTGACTCACCTATCTCATTATGCGGGCAATATGCAAGGGGATGAGAACGAGAAATGTAGCCGGTTCGTGGACGGACTGCGTGACTCGCTGAGGCAGCCTTTGATGACAATGGTCAATGCCGATTACAGGAGCTTAGTGGACACAGCGAGGAAACTGGAGGCTGATCAGCAGAAGGTGCAAAAGCGAAATAATTTTCGTTCGAAGCGGACTCAGGATGCACCGCAGTAGCAACAACATCAGAACAAGAATAGTCAAGGAAAGAACTGGAACAAGAAGCAGAGAACTGATGATAAGAAGGGTGGTCAGACCGAGTCCAAGGTCAAAGATTACCCCCTTTGTCCTAAATGCTACCGTCACCACCTGGGTGAGTGTTTAGCTGCTGCGGGAGTTTGTTACAAATGCCATCAACCGGGACATATAGCCCGTTACTGCCAGGGAACTCCCGTGATTTAGGTATGAAATTTCATTTAGTTAATCTTCTTAAGTTATACCTTTCCCTCAATAGGCCTAATTATGATTCTTGTATAGTCCAAGTTTGAGGTCGGTGGTCCTAGCAGAACCGACAGAGGAAAGGCTCATGTTGGAACCGAGGAGAAAAATACCGCAGGACGAGGTCCGGTGCAACCCAGAGCTTATGGGCTAGGCCAACAGGAAGCTAAGGATCAGGAGGACGTGGTGACAGGTATGTGTACGTCCTAGACATTTTAGTATTTCTCTCCTTAGTGACACTAAAGTTAATACCTTTGTTGCATTCATGCATGTAGGAATACTTATGATACGAAACGTTCCCTCTAAGATTCTCTTTGACACGGGTGCCTCACACTCGTTCATAGCAGAATCTCTGGTGCGTAGGCTGGATTTAGAAGTCCTCCCAGAGTCTGCATCTTTGGAAGTTATGATGCCTAATGGATCCTGTTTGCAGACCAGGAATAAGTGTAGAGTTCCAGTGTGGTTTGGAGAAACTAAAATTTCAATAGAAGCCTCACTCCTCCCTATAGCAGGATTTGATCTGATAGTGGGTATGGACTGGCTTTCAGCTATGAATGCAAGAATTGACTGCAGGAACAAGGTGGTACAGTTCGAAGGACCCAACCAAGCTGCATTTACCTTCCAGGGTATGAAGGGAGTCTCCAATTTAATAATCTCCTCAATCAAGGCTATAAGATGCATCAATAAGGGTTGTGCAACCTTCTTAGTACTGATGAATGCTGAAACCAAGGTTAATCTGCTAGAAGTGCCGGTTGTTAAGGACTTTTCAGATGTTTTTCCAGAGGAGTTACCTGGTGCCCTCCTACCCGAGAGATTGATTTTCAGATAGATCTTATTCCTGGAGCTGAGCCAGTGGCCAAGGAGGGGCGCATGCTAGCGCGCGGTAGCGCCGCGCGGTACCGCCATGCGTGTCGTGGCGGTGGCGCGCCCGCCACCGCGCGCGGTAGCGTGCGCGGTAGCGCGCGCGGTAGTGCATGCAGTTGCGCGCGATACCGCCGCGCGCATGGTTGAGTGCGGCACCGCGGCGCGTTCTGCGTGCGTCTTTGCACGGGCGGTTGGCTGTGGACTGGGCGGTGGTTTCTTCAACTCGAGCGATTATACGTTGACCGTTGACCCCACCTCTCTTTAGTGGAGTTTTCTCTAGACGCACCCCAAGGCCTTTATGAGTGTATAACAAGCGTATTTTCAAAAGCCACGTAATAACTCATAGAAATTGGTTTGTCAATAGCCAATTCTGGTTTGCCTTTAACAATGCCCAAAAAAAACTCTATCTATTTACATCCCCCTTTCATTTCCACGATTTCTTCCCGTTTTCACGATCCCGCCTCAGACCCTTTCGCTCTCTCCACGCCGAGCTACTCCGCCGCCCACCTTTCACCGCCGAGTCCGCCGGCCTCTGCACTAGTGCGCCACCAGATACCGGCCCGCTGCATTGCCGCCTTTGCCGTTTCCATATTCCACCACATAATTTGTTGCGTAATCCGTGTGCCGCCTCCTCCCTCTTATCCCCAAAATTTCGCAAGCATTCACTCCTCCCCAATTTCAGTCGGAATCCCTTTTTATGGGTTTTCTCTTGGATTGCCAACATGACAACCAGTTTTGGAAGGAGATATTTCTCCTTCAATGGTGATTGTTGGACCCTCCTCTCCTTCCTAACCCGACCTAAGGTTTTCTCCTATTTAAGGAGAGGTATGGCCGGCCATCTAAGCAGTGTAGTGCAGAGGTGTATCGGCAACAAGGTTGAGAGCACGCTAATCTCCTTCCCGGCGGACGGTTTTGCAGGTTCTTCGTCTCGGCGACATCCTTTTCTCGGCCGACGAGCTTCTCTCGCCGCCGTGTTCTTCCCCCGCTGGCTTCGTCCCCCGCCGTCGATTTATTCTCGTCGCATCGCGTACGACCGGACCCTGGAGGATTCAGACCGCCATCTAAATTTTCGGTTTATTCTTCTCCTCCATATTTAGTCGTATTGTATGTTTGAGATGCTTGCTCTTTATATCTTGTCCGCTATTATTTTTCCCGTAACCTCGTTCTTGACCGTTGAAAATTTATTTGAAAAGGAGATCTCATATCAGCACTCGGACGTCCGATTTTCATAACAGAAATGAAGTAGGATATGTCTAAAAGAATGAAAATGATATAACTTAAAAAATTTAAACACCAAATTGACATTAACTTGTAATCTCATGAACTAAAATGATTTTTGACTGCTACCGTAGGTAGCACATTCAGCACGTGGCCGGTCGCTTAACTTGCTTAAATCTCGCTCAATCATAAGAGCTACAAACTGCACGGACATACGCATTTGATCCCGAGCGAATTGCAAGGTCCGATAGCACTTTTTAACATACATATCGAACCCCAAAGAGCTTGCAAGCATGTGCGGAAGCTAGTAATGTCGTGACCACAGTACTATCGCGGACGCATGGATCGCTTGACTCTCATGTATATATATCTATATAATGTATACCAATGGTGACCCCTTAAGTATATCAACGGCGACCTCTCATGTATGTTAAAAAAATGAGAGTTGATTGTTGACGCCAGGAAAATCCTGACCTCAAGATTCGGACAAATGCAGCCGGAGACAACTCGCCCAGCAGTCCAACGAGATGACTAAGCTGGCGACTATGAGGAAACTAGGTGAGCAACAACAACAGGACCCCAGGTCGCTGCGGCAGGGAGGTCCCACCACGTACCCAGAAGCTCCGAAGAGACTTCCCCTCCAAGACCAAAAATGGCCGAGCAGGGTACAAGGAAGGCACCGACTTGGCTAGTACCGGGAGTAACGGCCAAGTGCGACAGGTTCCAGAATGCAAGAGCAGGGTTTCGAAAGCTCAAGTCCAGGTGCCAATCCAAGTACCCCTGGGGTCCTATTTATAGGAAAACCAAGGGGTAGGGGGGGTTTTATAGCCCAGACCCTGCCCGGCGACTAGCGACATTGAGGCGATCTCCCCGGGCAAATGGGCGAGTATCACTTATGGTCGCCCACCTTTGGCGAGTATCCGGGCTACTCGCACGAGTGCACCCCTACTCGCCTAGGCTATCTTCTGCTCCTATGCTTGATGAACTCTCCCAGTATCCTGCTGGTCGACTTTATCTTGGTATCTCGAACTGTTGTTGACTGCCGTATTGACTCTTTGACTTTGACTTCTGCCTACGTGGCCTTGGGTGGGTCCTACCCTCGGAGAATGAGGGTTGTACACAATCCCCGCTCTTTGCGAGTAACGTAGTTGCTCGGAAAGAATCATCCAACCCTTATTCGACGAGCTATCTTTTGGGCGAGTATTGGTTGATAGTCGGCATCCCGCTGTTTTGACGCTATGACCCTATATATAGAGGGGGAGGGGTCTCTGATGGCGAGGCGTTTTTGATCCCGCTTTCAAGATGTCGCGTAGTATTGCCGAGGAAGCTGCCGCTGATTTGGCCGAGCTTGCCAGTTTGTTGCCACCGTTGCGGAAGCCTGCTCGCGACGCCGAGCTTGAAGACTTTCTCGCTTCTAGGAAAAGGAAGCGTCTGGAGAAGAAGAAGGAAAAGAAGAGCAAGAAGAAGGAAAAGAAGAGCAAGAAGAAGAAGAAGACTACCGACGATCCTGAGAATGTCGCTGATCCTCAGGTCGGCACTACCCAGCAGGTACTCGCTGACTTGGGTCTTGGTCAGTCAGGCGGCTCGCCCGCTCCCGCTCCTCCTTCGCCGGAGGTTGCCCCTGAGCCGAGTACTGCTGGAATCTCGGTCCAAGTTCAAACCGAAGTTCCTCCTTCGCAAAGTGAGAGCTATCTACTCGCCACTTTATTAGTCGCCTAAGTGTCGGCTGGTTTCTGACGTTTTCTATACTATCTCGCAGATCCGCTTCTCGTCGATGCTCGGGGGGAGCCTTTGAGCGCGATTCCTCTGCGATCCTCGCCTATGATCCCGCACACGACTGGGGGAGGAACTCGCCGGGGCGGATCGGTGCGGATCCTTCATAGCTCCGCGGTAGACAAGAGGCCGATGAGCGAGCAGAGGGTTCCTGCAGTGAGCAATCCTCCTCCACCGCCACCGCCTTTGCAGCGACCTGAGGTGGCGAGTAGCTCGCAACTGTCTGCGGACCAACTTCCTCCACCTCCTCCGTTTCCTCCTCCGACCGACATGCAGGATGATCGGCGCCTCCTGTCTTCTTCGGCTCTCACCGCTCATCCGGCCGAGTCCTCGCGCCGAGGCGGGATGGCGGGATCTTCTGGCTTCTTCGCTCCCAGAGGGGGAGGGCGACCAGTGGATGGTCGCGGTCGGGGTGATGCGCCTTCCAGCAGGGAACACATCGGTGGGTCGCACTCGAACCGGCGAGATGGCGCTCGTCGCAGTATGTCCCCGCATCGGGGAAGGAGCTCTCCTCGCCGACCATCTCGGAGTCCTCGCCGTGACTCGCGGAGTGATGCCCATCGGCCTGGTAAATGGAGTCGCTGTCTTCCCGATCATCTTCAAAGAAGGGTCTTCCCGCTACTTGCCACTAAGACTTTGTCTCTTTGTCTTCTGCAGCTCGCGCACATACTCCGATCGGGGCTCTGATTGACGCCGTAGGGCTTCCTTCTCGCGAGTATCAGGAGAGGGCTACTCGCGCCATTTTAGACTTGGAGGCGAAGCTGGAGCGACTGGCGATCAGCGAATCTCATCGGCGCCTGACCGCGGTGGAAGCGCGAGTGGAGCTCCTGGCGGCTGCTGACTCCCAGCGTCGCCTGACCGAGCTGGAGGTGCGAGTATCACGGCTGGAAGAGTTAGATACTCGCCTGGCTAGTGTAGAATCTCGCCTTCAGGCTGTCGGCGATCTGGAGCGCCGGGTTGGGAGGATGGAGCATCGCCAGCAGTTGCATCATGACGAGCTGGTGGGGATGCGCGCGAGCACGGGCTCCGTTGGTCGCCTGGCGAGGATGGAGGAACAGCTGCGACAGGGCGAGGATGCGATGTCCGTGGCCTGCGAGCACTTCAAGAGAGCTCGCAGCATGGGCTGGGTTGGGCGACAACCGCAGCTTCCCGATGCTCAGCCGAACCCCTAGGATCCTGGCTCTTTTTGCTTTATAGTTGCTTGTGTAGCCTTCTGGCAATTTCTTGTAATGCTGAACTATGTTCTTGAAGTAAATTGATATTTGGCGAGTATGGATATCGCCTTTGTTGCCTTTCTTGTTTTCTGTGATGTCTTGATGGTCTTCTTCGTTTTTTGTTTCCGCGAGTAGTTGTTAAATATCGCGTTGATGTGGCGAGTATCCTAAAGATTTGACGCAGGTGCTCGCTCGTTCGACACCGGTGATTTGATGTGCACCCTGGGTTTTGGCGACTTTTCCTCGATACGCGCCACCTCCAACTCGCGCTCGCGGTGGCGTACGCGGGAAGCCAAGCTTTGTCGAGTACTATAAATAGGGGGGGTGAATACGTATTTATTACGCTTTTTGCGATCTTTCCTTTCTTTCCAGCGACTATCTTCCGATTACTCCTCGCCACTTCGATATTCGCTTCTCCAATCCTTCTTCTTCTGAATGGCTGACGAGGCAGCTATTCGCCGTGCAAGTCTTGCGAAGAACTTTGAGGCGACTTCTTTCAAGAAGTCGATTACTCGGCCGAGCGACCTGAAAGAGTTCTCCGCCAAGTATTTGTCGCCGGGGTATGTCGCCAGGCTTCCTCGCGAGGATGAACGCCTGAACTCCTCGCCAACCGAGCTGGTTTTCCCCATCCGGCATTTTGAAGTCGGCCTGCGACTACCCTTGTGGTCGGAGGTTTGCCAGATCCTCCGCTACTACGGGATAGTCCCGGCGCAAATCAACCCAAACGGAGTGGCGATGATCGTGGGGTTCCTCTGTTACCTGCGCGATCAGGGGATCGCCTTTGATCTCTCCGTCTTCCGGCGAGTATTCCACTTCGGCGCTACCGGTGAAGGCGTCGTATTCTTGTGCAGCCATGTCTGCACCCTGGTCGGCACGGCGAACAAGAACCATCGCTGGACGGAGCGAATAGTCGTCATCAAGGGCGACTTTGGCGTCGTGCCGACTTCGTCCTTCCAGCCGGCAGAGAGCGCTTTTGCTACCCCTTACCTAGAGGAGAGCCGGGAGAAGCTGCTCGACAGCTTCCGAGGTCGCCGGCTGGATGTCGTCTTCTGGAGGAAGCGAGTAGATGAGCTCGCTGAGGTGTTCCCTGGTGAAGGTAGTTGTCTAAGCGAGTATTTGGCCATACTCGCCACTTGTCTTCAGCCGGTGTCTAATGCTTTTGCCTTTTATGTCTTGATGCAACTACTCGCTCCCTACCAAGCGAGCTTCTTCCCTTGGTGCCGAAGGCGGGGGCTCCTGCCTTGGTCGATTTGTCCCCTGGCGGCGATGATCAGGAGGTCGCCGGCGATGATGCTGGGCCCTCGAAGAAGAGGAAGGTCAAGGCGAAGTCCGCCGAGCCTGGGAGAAAGAAGGAGGTCGCCAAAAGAGACCTGAAAGCGAGGGCAGATCCATCGGAGGCCGGCGAGCCTAGTGGCCATCCGCACTTCGGCGAAGGTGTGGGCAGCAAGGATGCTTATGGTCGCCCTCTGGTGTCCTGGGCTGAGCGAGCCCATGAAGTGACTTTGAGCACCAACCTCCCCGCCTGGTCGGAGGATTGGGAGGACGCGGGCGAGGCGTTCGACGTTTCGTTCGCCCTTTATGGTCGCGCGGACGCCGAATCTTTGCAAGAAGTCTCGGCCGAATATCTCGCCCATCAGAGCTCGCGAGCCAACACGCGAGCTGTCGAGCTTGGGCATGCGACGGCAAGGAAACTGCTCGAATATGAGCAGATGATCAAGATGCAGAGCAAGAAGCTCATCACCTTGGGGCTGGAGGCCGCCAAGTGGAAAGACCAGGAGGTACTTCGCTCGTCGCCTTTCTGATCTCGGAGATAGTCGCCTTTTGCGCCAACGGATGTTCGCTAACCTCTGTCTTTATCTGTACAGCCTGAAGGCCGATGGCTTCTTGAAGCCGGAGGCAATGCACCTGACGGTCATGGACATCATCCCGACATTACTCGCCGAAGAGTCCACTTCCCCCATGCGAGATCTTCCATCCTCATCCACCGATTCCGAAGATGACGATTCTGAGGACGAGGGTGATGATGGCGAGGATGTCGATCCTGACGGCGAGGATGGTGGCGATGATGCATAGTCTCCTGTCTTCTTTTTGCAAATCTGTACCATCATTTTTATATATGTACTTATGGAAGTAAATGAATACAATTATTTTGCTCGCCTTTTATAGTTGCCTTTGCTTTTCTTCTTTTCATGATCATGCCGAGTAGGCTCTTAGGTTCGAGACGAGGTTGAGTGCTTTGCTAGGCGACTAAGCATAGGCGAGATTAGATGTTGCGGACTACGATCATATCTTACTCGCTGGGTAGATACTCGGCCATACATGCTCGCGCCCTCATACTCGCACATGCATACTCGCAACCGCCTATATGCTCCCAAGGCCTTGACTTGCACGGTTGGGGGAGGCCTGGGGGGACATATCATCCTGAGGCCTCTCTCCTACTTGAAAGCCTGATGTCTTCAAAGGATGACGTCAAGTACAGCATGGCAGCCGGACAGGTCCAGGGGGACACACCATCCTTAGGCCACCATCCTACTTGGATGCTTGAAGTCTTCGTTCTTCGGTTGGTCGAATCGATCACCTCTTTGTCCAAGTCGGGATATCGGCGTCCAGACTTCCTCCTGGTAATCCCTCCAGTCGAATGAGAAGCGCAGTCGATACGAACCGTGGCCAGCATGCAAGGGGGGAGCTGATCTCGACCGTCAATGCAGAGGCTTTGTCTTAGAGGGTTGCTGAACCGAGGCACTGTCCAATCATCCGTTCTGGGTTTTTACGAGGTACAAGTCGGAGGCTCGTTTCCCAACTGGTGGTGATGGATATTAACAAGCAGATCATCCGGTAGGGAATGACAGTAGGGGGATTCCAATGGAGCACCTTCCAAGGGATCATAGCATCTTAAGTTCCCCATCCTACTTGGGTGCTGAATGTCGACCCAACCTGTTTCCTGTTGCTCAACAAGTAAACGGGGAGTTAAGCACACTTAAGCACATTAACTCACACGATTGGAGGAGATAATCAGAAATAAATCGCTTTGTTACGGGCTTTTAGCCCTCGAGGGTACACGACACCTTTATTCAAGGGTCCCCTGATCGGTTAAGTCGATCATCCTTTCATCGAGTTGGGAGGTCGGCGTCCAGACTTCTTCCTGATAATCTCACCAGTCGGATGAGAAATGCAGTCGGTGGGAACCGCGGCCAACGTGCAATGGGGGAACTGATCTCGACCGTCATTGCAGAGGCTTGGACTTAGGGGGACGTATACCGAGGCATTGTCCCATCACCCGTTCTGGGTTTTTACGCGAATCAAGTCGGAGGCCAGTTTCCCAACCTAACGCGGAGATCGGCTTTACCTGCTTTTCTTCTTTCACTTGAAAACGCATAGCTGGAAGTGACAAAAGACTCACCAGTTCCCATGTTTCAGGGAGGTGATGGTTTTATTTATGGACAATAAATTTACAGGGGTGAGATGTGTACATACTCCCGTTCAGGAGCCAAACCCTTTCAAGTTGTCGCCCTCCCAGGTGTTTTCTAACAGCTCCCCTTCACGATGAAGGGTTCTTCCCGTCTTGGATTGAGCTTCCCGACGGTGGCTGCTCTTCCTGTCGCGTCCGCCTTCTTTCGCTTACCTGAGAAATCAAAAAAGGGAGCCATCCAAGATCGTCATCCTTCTCGCCTTGATCTCCAGGTCGTCAAACGTGTCCGTGTGAATGACGTAAAGATGACACGGACAGATCCCCCGTTGCACTCCAGGATCCGGTTGACGGTAAAGTCTTCGACGATCGCATCAATCACACGGGCCTCATGGAAGGGATTCCCATCCCTTAACATGCCCTCCCCCGAGAAAGTGATTTCTTCTAGCGGGGATGGCGTTTGAGAGGTTGGAGTGACATCTTGGCGGTAGGCTTGGTGGAAATTCGTTTTGCGGAAAGATCCGAGCTCCGCTTCTCCAAAACTCACTCCTACTTCCCCGACCCTGATCCTTCCTTGACATTCTTGGCTGACCCGGTCCTTATTCCTCCTCCGGCTATTCCTTCGGTTACGCCTCTTCCCCCGACGGACAACAACCATTGACTCCATGCATCCTTCCTCCTTACGCACTTCTTGCCTAACATGATTCCTCCCCGAGTAGTAATTCTTCGAGGAATCCCTGGACCCCTCCGGTACTGGCGCGGCGACGATCTCCTCGCAGAATGGGCTCCTACCCCCAATCTGGCGACGATCTTCCACATGACGACTATCATAACTATACTCGCCATATGGGCGAGTATCCTGATACCTCGCCTGCTCCTCCTCTTCGCGGAATCAGCTTCTACCAGCTCCCCGCGAGACTTGCGAGTAGAACTGCGACCTCCTTGGTCGCTCCAGCTCCTCTCCATGCTCCTTCTCTGTTCGCCGAGGATGAGCACCTTCTTCGGTCAGAATCGGGCGATGAGGCGTGGTCGCCGTTCCTTCCGCGCGAGATTGAAGGACTACTCGCAAGGACTCGTCTATCCGCCGCGCGAACTTCTCGAAGACTGCTAACGTCACAAACTCGCCACCACCGGCCGAGTTGCCGACAGCATCTTCATGGTCGCCTACTACAACCATCTCTTCTTCCCACTAAGCTTTCTTTCTCTGGATACTGTCCACGCTCACCGCACCAAAGTGTTGACGCCAGGAAAATCCTGACCTCAAGATTCGGACAAATGCAGCCGGAGACTACTCGCCCAGCAGTCCAACGAGATGACTAAGCTGGCGACTATGAAGAAACTAGGTGAGCAACAACAACAGGACCCCAGGTCGCTGCGACAGGGAGGTCCCACCACGTACCCAGAAGCTCCGAAGAGACTTCCCCTCCAAGACCAAAAATGGTCGAGCAGGGTACAAGGAAGGCACCGATTTGGCTAGTACCGGGAGTAACGGCCAAGTGCGACAGGTTCCAGAATGCAAGAGCAGGGTTTCGAAAGCTCAAGTACAGGTGCCAATCCAAGTACCCCTGGGGTCCTATTTATAGGAAAACCAAGGGGTAGGGGGGTTTTTATAGCCCAGCCCCTGCCGGCGACTAGCGACATTGAGGCGATCTCCCCGGGCAAATGGGCGAGTATCACTTATGGTCGCCCACCTTTGGCGAGTATCCGGGCTACTCGCACGAGTGCACCCCTACTCGCCTAGGCTGTCTTCTGCTCCTATGCTTGATGAACTCTCCCAGTATCCTGCTGGCCGACTTTATCTTGGTATCTCGAACTGTTGTTGACTGCCGTATTGACTCTTTGACTTTGACTTCTGCCTACGTGACCTTGGGTGGGTCCTACCCTCGGAGAATGAGGGTTGTACATTGATATTAGCAACCCTATTCTCGCTATTCGCAGTCCAAAGAGTAGAAGCCCCTTTCACAGAGCTTGGATGAGTACGCTTGGCGGAATGTTTGGGGCTGAACCAGTTGAGGTCTCATCGATGGGTTACGACGGGGGAGGCATATATCCACACATTCATGGGAGGAAATCATCAGAACCCTAGCTTGGATCTCTAGGCACTTCTTCATCGTCATCGAGTGCAACTGATGGACAACGATCATGCACTCTCTGATCAATCCCCCCCCCCCCCCCCCATTTTGTACTGGACTCTCTGACCGTACCGACTCTCGAGTTGCAGTAGCTTTTTGGATAGGAAGCAGCATGGTGCCGTCCTCAATTTTGAAACCCACATTGAGTCTGTCGGAAAAGATGGAGCATGGACCACAAGAAGGTAGATCGAGTTCGAGACGGCTCCTGAGATGAGGCAACATAATCTGCGAGCTCGTTGTACGCTATGACTACGGGGATACGGGGATAGCAAGACCAGACTAGGGTTTGGGGATCGTTTGAAGAAGCCAATTGAAGCGGATAATTTCAATGGTTTTCATCGCGCGAGAGGGGGTAGGGGGAAGAGAGAAGGAATTGAGAGGGAGATTTGACAATCGAGGATGGGTGACGACGGGATGGAATGGCTATGATCACACATGTCCGGAAAATGCGGCGACGAATGGAGAAGATGAAATATATGGAAGTGGTGGTGAGAGTGGATGCAATGGAGGAGAGGGTGTGGACTATAAATATAATATTGAACTGCGAATAAATTTTTTTGAATTACGAATAATAATAGATTGCGAATAGCAAGAATAAGACTGATAATATCAACTCTCTATAGTAGCCACGTGGGCTTGCACGTGTTGTTATTGTCTAAGACAATTATAAATACTAAGGGTTTATTTGGTTCGGCGGTGGCGGGTTGATCCGGCGGATGGAAACGGAGTGTTCGAACTGGAGGGGGGAGGTGGCTGCTCCAAACGGAGCTTTTTGGGGCGTTTCTCAAGACGGGCGGGTGGAAACGGAGCAAATGCCGCCGGAGGTTCATTTGTTTACCCGCCTTCCGTCGGCGTTTGCCCCAAACGGAACGGCGAAACGCTCAACCAAATAAACCCTAAGTCGTGACAATTATTCAAGCATAAATTATTGAAGAGCTGGATGATAAGGATAAGAAGAATAAAATCAAAATAGATAAATTTTTTATTTGACGAAAATAAAAAACAAGGATCTTAAATAAGTTTTTGGAAACCCAAAACAAGCTCTTGTTTTCTATAATTATTAGCGGCATTGCACAAAGTTGTATCAATTGCAGTGTGCGGTCGCGACAGTATTCGATCGTCGCACATTTTTCACTCACATTTTACGAGTCATTAAGCAGTGATAGAGTACTGTCACAACCACACATATCGTGCCGGATGATGCTTATGCACTAAGGCCAAGTTATGTAGTTGACGGTTAATTAAAGACAAAATTTATAAATCAGTCCCCAAACATTTGGGGGCCATTTGAAATAGGTGCTCGATGTCGCCGGAGGAGGCGGAGGTCGGCGCATATGCTGAAGGAGGCGGAGGCCGGCGAATGATTTGTAGGAATCGGATGTCTCCTATGTCGGAGGAGGAGACGCATATGCCTGGAGAACTGATATGGCAATAACCAAACAGACCCTAGCTAGGGAAAGAAATCGAGTTTGGGCAGAGCAATTTCAGCAATTAAAAATAAAATTAATTATGAAATTAAAAAATGGAAATAATTATGTGCCCTCAGCATCCTACTCAGCAATTCGGCATCCTACTCAGCATATTCCGTTAAATATATGGATGGAAGAGTTAAATGAGACCTATTTAGAAAAAGTTTGAAATGTGCAGGGCCGATTTCAGACTTTTTAAACGTTAAGGACCTATTTCAAATAACCTGAGGCTGATTTAAATTTTGTCTAAATTAAATACGAGTGATAGGCACGGGACTCCGCCCCTATTGCCAAGCGCGACAGTACCCGATCGGCAACGGCGGGCTTTGCCCGTCCCCGTCGGAACATATACATATAACTACTCAAAATGATCGCACAAAAATTTTAATTAATATTTTATAATTATTATTATTTTCAAAAACATTTATATTTTAACAAAAAAACATTTATATTTTAACACAAAAACATTTTAAAGTAGGTCTAATGATAACCTATCATAGTAGGTGTAGGAGGTCTACAAATTTTTTTTTAATTTTATGAATTTCCATCATTATTTTTATTATAGGGATATAGTGTAATTACACAAATAACCATTGTATTTTATAAATTTCCATTTTTTCATAATATATGTTTAAGTCATTTGAATAAAAGAATGAGGCTATATTCGCCAATTTTGAATGTTACACCAAAGGCAATTTCTTGTATATAGTAGTTGTTATACACTCATAAAAGTTTTGGGGTGCGTCTAGAGAAAACTTCACTAAAGAGAGGTGGGGTCAACGGTCAACGTATAATCGCTCGAGTTGAAGAAACCGCCGCCCAGTCCATAGCCAACCGCCCGTGCAAATACGCGCGCAGAACGCGTCGCGGTGCCGCACTCAACCATGCGCGCCAGCACTACGCGCGGCGATGCCGTGCGCAATGACAGGCGCTACCGCGCGCGTTACCGCACGCGGTAGCGGGCGCGCCACCGCCGCGACACGCGTGGCGGTACCGCGCGGTAGCGTCGAACCCCCCCCCCCCCCCCCCCCCCCCCCCCCCCCCCCCAAGGGGTGCGGCCAGGGCCTCACCCCTCCAGGGGTGCGGCCAGGGCCGCACCCCTCCTCGGGTGCGGCCAAGGCCGCACCCCTCCTCGGCCTCACCCTCCTCGGCCGCACCCCCCTTTGGGGTGAGGCCACGCCCTGTGCGGATACGGCCAGATCGCCCCCTCCTGCATAGGGTCCTACGGAGTGCCCGGTCGGAACCCAGTTCCCCCTCAGGGGGCGCGGCTTCCCTTTTTTCCGTACCCGCGCTCGCGCGCGCTCAGAACGCCTCCGCGCTCACACGCGCTCAGAACGCCTCCGCACTTACGCGCACCCAAAACGCTTCTGAGCACGCTCAGAACGCCTCTGCGCTCACGCACGCTCAGAACACTTCCCAGTCGCCTAGATTGCTTCTCCGTTCGTTGCGCGGTCAGAACGCTTCTGAGCGCGCTCAGCTCACTTTTTGTCTTTCTGACTTCTCACATTTTGTCTTTTTAGCGTGCTCACATTTTGTCTTTTCAGCGTGCTCACTTTTTATCTTTCCAGTTTCTCAGATTTCAGGAACAGCTTGTCGCCTTTTTTGCCTCCAACAAAATTGCCCGAACTGCCCGAACTGCCCGAAGGGCAAGATGGTCATTTACGAAAAATGGCGATCTGTGTGCCCCGAACCAGAAAATATGATTCGTCCGCGGGGTATTTATGGAAGTTACAACGGCGAAATTACCGGACTACCTCCGACCAAAGCTATAAAAGGAGCCACGGGGCTTCATTTGAGAGGATCTTGCCTTCTGCACCCGGGAGAGCTCCTTGCAGACTTTTGCGGAATTCTCCTTCAGCGCTTGAAGATCTCCTTCGCGGACTTGAAGATTTCTTTCGTCCCGAAAGGCGACGCATCTTCTCACTTTTGTTCTCCGGAGCTTTCTCACTTTCGTTCTCCACCTTTCTCAGAAGGAGAAAGTACTTAGTTTTTCTGGAGGTGGTCTGCCGCCTTCGGAATTCTCGCTCTCTCTCTTTCTCTCTATTATTGTAACGAGCAGCGGCCTGTCGCGCTCGACTTCTAAGTCTCTAATTGTAACCCCCCTGAAGATAGTGGAGATTTGGTCGGCACAGCTCCGGCGACGTGGTTTTTTACCCTTTCCGAGTTTTCCACGCTAAAAAGTCTCAGTGTAATCAACAAATCACAAATTGACTGTTTGCGCGCTTGGTTCGCTCCCGAGCTAAGGTGGTTCAAGTAAACCAGTCTACCAAGAGCCCTAAGCGACCCGCAACAGTAGTTAAAGATAATACCGGCCTTGACCAAACTCTTTTTATAGGACTCTATTGTTTGGACGTTTTTTCTTCGTTGTAGTTAGAAAAGAAATAAACAAGCATTAATTTTTGCCCATTTAGAACCGCGGATTCCAAAAACACCTTGCATGCTAAATTTCAAGGACAAAGAGGGCTAACGTTCAGAATTTTGTTCCATCTCCAACTGCCGCCGCCCACCCAAAGAGGAGAAATATTTAGGTACGTGTAACACACGGTGATCATAATAGATCACCAGCGTGAGCAAATCCCGTCGTATGATTCGTGATTTCAACGGTGTAGATTGCTGGCAAAAATATACAGTCGTATTTGTGTAATACGATCGTATTGAAAAATAATGGTATTTTAGATCAATCATACGCGAAAATTCATGCCGACAGAAATATACGGCGAGATCATGGGCCGCGCACTGTAACCTAAGGTGCGTTACACGCACCAACAATTTCCACAAAGAGGCCATTAATTTCATAATTACTGATTTCATTAAATTTTTGGCCCAATAAACATTTGATATGGGGAGTTTTGGGCCATTAGCTGGACACGCTGCTATTTAGGGACCGTCTGGCGTGGCGATTTTTTGCTCGCTGGGAGTTTGGATAAAAAAAAAGGCAATTGTTATTAGCACATCAGTTTTGGCTATTCGCACATCAATTTCTATGAGTTATTACGCGTTTTTTAAAAATGCGGCTTGTACATATATCTTTAGAAAAAATGTTCAACACAAAAATTGTAGATCTCGTCGAGATCTACAACTTTTGTGTTGAACACTTTTCCTGAAAAATGCATGCATAAGGCGTATTTTCAAAAATTCGTCAAAAATTTGCTATTGTTATGATCCGTGCGGCAATAAGTCTTGTGCATGTACAAGGCGTATTTTTAAAAGGCGCGTAATAACTCATAGAAATTGGTGTGCGAATAGCCAAAACTAGTGTACTAATAACAATTGCCTAAAAAAAGTCACCGTCATAAAATATGTGTTTAACATGACAATGATTACGATCAACAGCAAGGAAAAAAATAATTTTGAACATAAAAGTAGATAAAGTTCCTTAAGTGAGGTCGGGCATTCACGAACGAAGGTTCATAAACACCGCATTCAAGATCGCCACCACAGTGTCAAACGGACCCATAATCGCTATGGCAATGGTGCAATAACGACCAGAATTTCTGCGATCATTGTTGATTTCAGACATTGGCGTGCCTAATAAATGCGGTGGTGTGGTGTGTGAGCACACGCGCAATCCGCGTGAACCCGTTTCCCATTAGAGTTGAGCACGCCTCTGCTCCGATAGTAGAAAACAAGTAATTTTATTTACTTAAAGTTGGCAAAATATGAAATTAGTCTCTAACTTTTAAGGATTTTTTGAAATAAATGTCTAAACTTTGTTTTGTTTGAAATAAGTCCATAGAGTTTATTAACTTTTTGAAATTAGTCCCTAAACTTTTCTTCCAATGAAATAAGTCATTTAACTTTCTAATTTTTTTGAAATTAGTCCTAAACTCTAATCCACTTACTAAACTCCTTGCGTGTTGTGCGCTACCTTTGGCAATTGTCGCCGAGCGTTGGTGTCGGGGACTTGTTTCTTGAGTGTGATGTGAAGGGACATCCGCCCCCTGGCCTTAGCGGCGCAGATGAACTCGGAGTCCGTATGTATCTACTAACGCAGAAAGATTCAGGGTCTGTCCTGGTTGGAATCCGTAGGAGGATTCGGGGCTTGCCATTGTCTTGGAGGATAGAAGGACTCGGGGTCCGTTCATGTCATGGAGTGGATGGACACTGGGTCTGTTTGTTTGATTGTCTTGTAGCTGCGTACTTTTCTACAATTCTGAGCTGGTGTCTTGATTTCCCCGGCTGCTGAATTGAATGATATCTTACTTACGTGGGATGGCAGAACTAGCTTTGGTCTCTTTGGGAGAAGCTGACCAAACCTGGGGAGTCTCTAGCTTCTACTAGGAAGAGGAGATGGAAGGTCATCCCTCGCTTGGATAGGTCGGAGACTGAGCTTGCTGCTCCCCGGGCCGAGAACGAGGCGCTTCAGGGGAAGCTTGCTGCGACCGAGGCGAGTCTCTCGGAGGCCACTAGCGACGGAGGACGAGTTGACGCAGTTGAAGGAGAGAGCAAGGCTTTAAGGCGGTGCGGGCTTCTGTGATTACCGAGTACAAGGAGTCCCATGACTTTAGAGTAGAGCTGTCCCGGATTGCGGAGGAGGCTCATTCATAGATGACGACCACGAAGGTCGATCCACTGTTGGAGGGTGAGTGTGATGCCACGTTCCTCCTTGGATTGGGCAAGGGCTTTCGCTTGGCGCGAACGATGCTGGAGCACTCCGACCATGGGATGGACGATGCTTCGGATGACGATCCTGATGTTGACATCGATGGATGTCTTGCTTGTATCTGTGCCGTGTTTGCACGTCGTATCTTTTGTTTGTCTTTTGCTTTTGTAGCTGCAGGTACGACTTAGCACCGTTGTATGCTCTTGTCTATGATGTATCCCATGTGGCATTTTTCGAGATTATAAAGATGTTCTCTTGTTTATGTTGCGATGTTTAACTTTTTACATTCCTCTTGTTTGAGCGCACGTGTGCGACGCCCGACGTCAGCTTTAGTGGTCGTTATTTGGCATCGAGGTCGGGAATCGACGTTTGAACGTGACGGGTAGGGATGTTTGCCCCTTTGTCCTAATGAGGCGGAAGGACTCAGGGTCCGTTCCTATCGGAACTCGTATGAGGATTCGGGCCTTGCGTTTTTTCCTTAGGAATTAGAAGGACTAGGGGTTCGTTCTTATTGGGAGTTGCAGAAGGTTCTATGTCCATTTTCGCTTTAACATCAGAAGGACTCATGATTCGTTCTTTTAGGAGGTGCAAAAGGACCTTTGTCTGTTCTCGCCTAAGTAGAAGGACTCGGGGTCTGATCTTTCATGAGATGTAGAAGGACCTTTGTCCGTTTTCGCCTAAGTAGAAGGACTCGGTGTCTGTTCTTTCAGGAGGTACAGAAGGACCTTTGTCCGTTCTCGTATAAGTAGGACACATGATCCGTTCTTTCGGGATGTGCAGAAGGACCTTTGTTCATTTTTGCCTAAGTAGAAGGACTCGTGGTTTGTTCATTCAGGAGGTGCATAAGAGTCTTTGTCCGTTCTAGCTTAAGTAGAAGGACACAGAGTCCGTTCTTCTAGGAAGTGCAGAATGACATTTGTCCATTCTCGTCTAAGTAGAAGGACTCGAGGTCTGTTCTTTCAGGAGGTTGTTGTATCAGATAGAACCAAAAACAATTGCATTAGTGTTGAAAGAAGATACATGTGCTCGCGTGCTTCCTCCCGCGGTTTATTGTTGAGAGCAAGGAAAAAGTGGTAGACAGTGCGCAGAGGGGGTGGGGGCCGGGGGGGGGGGGGGGGGGGGGGGGGGGGGGGGGTCGCCCTGCATCCCCCCCCCCCCTCCCACCCCTCTCGAGTCTGCCTCAACCTTCGCAAGGTGTGGGATTAATGACTATTGCAGGTAGCAGAGCAGAGTTGCCTCTTGATCTCCCCGCACAATGCATATCCCTACAGGATTAATGACCTTCATTGCGAGGTGCAGGATTGAAGGGATTGTCTCAGAGAGTGTCTAGAGCAGAAAACCGAAGATGGCGTTGTATGCTGAGTTGGAGTCGACCACCATGAACTAAATATCTCGCGTGATTTATTTCGGGAATTCCCCCAGGGTGACTGAGAGTGTGACCATCCCACGTATCGGAACGGAGCTATTATCAAACCCGAATAGGAACCCCGTTGTTGGCTCGAGGCAGTTCCGGGCGATCTTCATTTTGCGAAGAGTAGATGCGAACAGGACGTCTAACGAGCTCCCGCTGTCGATTAATATCTTTTTAACACTGAAGTAAGGGTTGTTGATTTATGCGTTGATGACAAGGGGTTCTAGTGCGGCGTGCGTACTCCCTCCAGGTCTTCATCCTCGAAGCTGATGGCGGTTTCCTGCAGGCCATTGAGTCTTTCGTGTCCTTCTCCAATCGAGTGATGTAAAGGACTTGGGCAACGAGGAAGGGCGAGCCATCGATGGTTTCGACTTCCCCAACTACTTGCCTGCACCCATGGCGCGCAGGAGGCTTCTCCCGTCCGGGCTGGTGTCGCGGAGGCCGATTCGGCGCTTGGTTCTGTAAGAAACTCCCTAGGTGTTTTGGCGGATGAGACGCTCTATCTCCTCCTTTAGTCGGGTGAAGTCTTATGTGATGTGTCTATTCCCGCGGTGAAACTCGCAGTACAGTGTTGGGTCTCCCCGGTTTGGGGAGGGGCGGCTTGGGCTTACAGAGCATATCAGAGTCCTTGATGGCCATGAACAACTGCGCTCACGCGGTGTTCAAAGGGGTGAAGTCCTGGTGTCGGTGGGAGCCATGGTCCTTGCGAGGGTTGTTGCGGCGATAATCATTCCTCCTAGGAGTCGGTGGCACGAGCTCTTGCTCCCTTTTTCGCTTTACAGTCCCCTCGAATTGCCCATGGTGTGCTTCGATGGCTTCAACCGCCACGATTTGCGCCACGACCCGGTGAACTAGGTTTGTGTAGCTTGGTACTTTCTCTCACATTAGAGCGGAGTAGAATCCGTTTGTGCGGAGCCCTCCGAGGAAGACTTCACAGAGGAGTTCGAGGTCGACTCCCAGGATTTGCCATGCTTCAGAAGTGCAGCGGCGGAATAACTCCTTGAGCATTTCGCCCTCGCTCTTACGTATGTCAGAGAGGTGAGAGGGGTCTCTGATGATCCGACGATTTGCTAAGAATTGATCGAAGAAGAGACATGTGAGCTCCGCGAAGTTGTTGATCTCCCCCTTGCTAGAAGAATGAAAGCACGATCGTGCTTGTCCTTTCAATGTAGCAAGGAAAACTTGACACGGAAGTTGGTCAGGTGCGTTGTAGAGGCGCATGATCGTCCCGAAGTGGTTGACATGCTCCATGGGGCTGTCCACCCCGTCAAAGGTCTCGAAGTGGGGCGCTTAAAATTGTGTGGGATGGGGTGCGCCAGAACTTGGGGGCGATCGGAGACCCAAAGTGAAAAGGGATTTGCGCATTCGCAGGGCGGTGTCTACCTTAGGCATACTCCTCAATCATGTCCCTCACTTCCTCGCGGGTGAGCCATCGATTGTACTGTCCGACTTCTGCTTTTGCTGGGCGAGGATTGAGTCGAGCATTCCTAGGCGGCGCAGCCGGGCTTGCGGTACGTGCAGAGCTTGCTGCGTCGGACAACTCATCAGCGGGTGGCTCACCGAGACAAGAGACGTACCATGGTGGGATGCACCCCTGGGCGAGCGGTGGTCTTCCTCCTTGAGAGATGATGGGGTGCAGAGGATTGGAGACTCCCAAGTCTTGAAGCAGGGTGAGCACTTCCACCTGGTGATCCTCCATCAGTCATACACGCTCCTCCACAGAAGTTGCAGTTGCGGCGGCTCCCTTCAAAAGCGGAGCGTTGCATGCGGGCGAGTTGGGGGATAGATCAGCGCACTCCTCTGGAGCCGCCCCGTTAGTTGTACGCGTGCTTCTCCTTGCCATCGTAGTTGGTTGGGAGCGCTTGTATAGAACAAGCGTGGTCTTCAGAAATTGGTTGGAGAGTAGGGAAACACATTCCCACAGACGGCGCCAAACTGTTGTGGGTTGCCCAATTTTCCTCCGATCTGGGGAATCGGACTGTCTTAGCTCCAAGTTGGACCGGGCGCGCAAGCAGTCTAAAGTAGACCAAACAACAATGACACATGGCATTTTAGCGTGAAAAACTCGGAAATGGTACAAAACCAAGTGACCAGTATGGTGTCGGGCCAAAATCCACTATATTCCTTGAGGTTACAAGTGTTTGAGCTCCATAGAGGGTGACGGGCCACATCTCCGTTTACAAGCTTTAAATGCGAAAAATGAGGAAAATAACTAAGTCCGCAGAGCTTTGGCAAGAGTGTCCACGATTGCGTTCTTCCAAGTCTTCTCTCGCGTCTGCTGATGCGTCCACGTGAGCATTGAGCGCGAACAGATTTGAGAGCAAGTAGAGGGAATTCACAGTGAAAGAACGATCTATGTCCCACATCCTCGCCAAAAAACCACAGAGCTCTCCCTTCTCTTTTTCGCCCTTTCAAATGAAGGCTTGTGAGTCTTTTTATAGCTTTCTGTAACGGACTTATTGGTAATTGCGCATGACTGGTCTTGAGTTGACGAATGACATTGCTCCGTTCCGATCACCTGGATCACCAAATTTCCGAAAATGACAAACATGCCCCCCGGGCGGCCCGGGCAAGTTGTCAGTCCGCTTGAGTGTTTTGGTCGAAGTCCTACCGATTTGACTCGAAAATCTTTATGTAATTGGGACCCTTCGAGCGAGCGCGGCTCACTCGGTCTGGTCAGCTTACTTGAGTGTTTTGGTTGAGTCCTACAGTTTGACTTAAAATCTTTAGGGGGAACCGATCAATATGTATTTTACATTCTTATATATATTGTAGCTTATAGTATTTTCATCGCATATATAACATTAGAGGTTATGAAAAAAAGAATCGCAGATATTCCAGTTAGAAATTTATTAATTAAAATAATTATTTTATTAATGTTTGATGGAGAATTTATGGTATTTGAGCTCCACATCAATTGATAAGAAAAGCTCAAATAAAAATGGAGGGAACTCAAATTTTTGGAGGGAAAACCTTTCATAGGAAATGGTGGAAATTTTAGTCTCACATTGATAACTCCTCACTTTAAGTAGTGTTGTGGGTCACTTGGGTGCTTTCGGTAGACCGGTCGACTTGAATCATCTTAGCTCTGAAGCGAACCAAGCGCGCTAACAGTCACTTAGAAAATCATTAAGTACACTTAGATTTTTTAATGTGGAAAACCTGGAAAGGGTAAAAAATCACGCGGTCGGAGCTGTGCCGACCAACTTCCACTATCTTCTGGGGGGTTACAATTAGAGACTTAGAACTCGAGCGCGACAGACCGCTGCTCGTTACAATGGTAGAGAGAGAGAAAAAGAGGACTCCGAAGGTGACAGACCACCTCTCGAAAAGATAAGTCATTTTTCTTCTGAGAACAATAGTGAGAACAAAAGTGAGAATGCTGGTGAGAACAAAAGTGAGAATGCCGAGTCGCCTTTCGGGAGAAAGAAAATCTCCAAGTCCATGAAGGAGATCTTCAAGCCCCGAAGGAGATCTTCAAGCGCCGAAGGAGAATTCCAGAGAAATCTTCAAAGGAGCTCTCTCGGGTGCAGAAGGCAAGGTCCCCTGAAATGAAGGCTCTGGGCTCATTTTATAACTTTGGTCGGGGGTTGCTCGGTAATTTCGCAGTCGTAACCACCGTAACCACCTGACGGGCGAATCACGTTTGTCGATTCGGAGCACACAGATCGCCATTTTTCATAAATGACCGTCTCGCCATTCGGATAGTTTGGGCAGCTTCGTTGAAGGTGAAAAAGGCGACGAACGAGTCCTGAAATCTGATAAATTAAAAAGACAAAATATGAGCGTGGAAGTGTTCTGAGCGCGCTCAGGAGCGTTCTGAGCGTGCAACGAACACGAAAGCGTTTCTGAGCACGCTCATAAGCATTCTGAGTGCGTAGTCAACGCGGAAGCGTTTCAGGCTTGCAATGTGCACGGGAGTGCTCTGGGCGCGGAGCGTTCTGAGTGAACGAGTGAGCATTGCAGGAATGCAATCGTCATGCGGACGAGCTGCGGCTTCCGACGAACGCGTTTACTCGGAAAGCGGGAACCAGAGCCCCCTGAGGAGAAAGTGGTTCCGTTTGTACCAGACAGGGGGGATGCGGTTTCGGCCGCATCCCCCGCGAGCCCCGGGGAGGGCTTGGCGGCACCCCCATGGGGGGTGCTCCATAGCCGCACCCCACCAAGGTGGGGTGCGGTTTGGTTGCACCCCACCAGTGTGAGGCCCCGAGCCAGACCTCACAGAAATTCTATATCTGAGTCTCTTTGATAGAATTTATCGCAGCATAGTAAAATATGAGTACAATGAAAATACATAAACTAAATTCATACCTTTGCTCGTTCTTCAGTTCGAGTCAATTTAGCTTTTCTCGGAGCACTCGGAGTCGCATCCGCTACCTAAAAAGATAAATCACAACGAATTTAGTCATAAAGAATATGACTAAGCGAGTAACATACCTCTTTAACTGATGTACATGCAAGCAACAAACGTTAGTAGCAATATGCATATATTCCATTTCAGTGTATATAACAGCATGGTATTCAATTTCAGTGTACAAAATACTCTAACATGTATCAGAAATAATGAATAATAGTAATTACAGTGTTCGTACATCAATGATTTCTGTTTCAAGTTCTGGTAGTCGATCTATTCAATAATCATTTCGTTCATTCGTATCAATTATTCTTTCGTATCAAACATTTTATCAATTCAGTTTCACTTTCGGAATCAGATTTCATGTTCTTTCGAATCATAGCTCATTCAATCTGTTTTCACAATGTTCTTATTCAGCTTTCTCAATTTATCTTTAGTTCGGAAATCATAAGGGTAGCTGTAGATTCATCCCTTCTTGGTCTTCAACGACCTCTTGGCCTTCAACGGCCTCTGGCCTTCAACGGCCTCAAATCAATATCAAAAACACATTCCGCCGTAGTGTATTCACACCCCCACTACGGCTACAGGGTTAACCCTTATCATTTCAAATTTTCTTATGCATTGATGTAATTTTCTTATTCGATTTTAGAGTAGTTTTCTTTAATATATTCCCCTCAGAATTTATTTATCGCTTATGCATTGCCAATTCAATATTTTCCAGCGATTCTTGGATTGATCAGTGATTCAAAATTCGAACAATTTCAATTTCATATCAATGTACAATCACTAAAATACTTTCTGTAGAGAAATCTAATCATGTGTATATCTTCAAAATAATTCAAAACTATGCATAATTAAAGAAATAAGTACTCACCACGTTTCCTTTGCCTTTAATCGTACTAGGATTTTCATCGTGTCTATCTCCAGACGCCATCCTCTGCAGTATCAACGAAATCATTTACTACTACGACTCGATAGGAGTTGTCTACGGTGGCAAAGATCGTGAAAAATGCAAACTCGTACTCCAACTTAAGAAGAATATGACAAGACATAACAAAGAGGGCAGCCAACAAGAACCTCTCCTGGCAGCCCAAAAAGACAGTCAAAAACTAGGGCAATAGTCACCAATCAAAAGGCCCAACAATAGATTATCAACAAGGCTACTACTAGCAGCACCAAAGGCTGCGTTTGCTAATTGCAGCTCAAAGGGCTGCTACCAGTAGTCAAGGAAATCCATTTCAAATCACAGTTACTATACTAGGAGCTTGGCAGGCAAGAAATCCAAAGAAAACAGCATAGCCGGCCACTATGAAGAAAGTCAATTACTTTTGCCCCCATCTAAACATCACAATTAGGACCTCAATTAGGTGTGTGTGTGTGTGTGTGTGTGGGGGGGGGGGGGGGGGGGGGGGGGGGGGGGGGGTTCTAATTCATATGTAGGATTGAAGATATATGAGTTGTGTGTGTGTGTGTTCTAATTCATATGTAGAATTGAAGATATATGAGTTTTAGTATATAGAATTTCATGTTCATGAATAACATTTTTGTCATATTCATATTCTTGTTCAATATACGTTTGTTTTATTTATTTATTTTAAGAACTAGCATGCATTTATTTACACTTGGGCATTTATGTACATTTATACATTTTATGATCGAGTTCTTGTCAAGGCGAATATAATTGAGTTAACTGGAGTTCACATTTGACATGGTGCTTGAGTGTACTATAACTGATCACTTTTCAAACTGACTCGTTTATTCACCAATTTTATCAACTTTGCGAAATTATTAGATATTCTCAACGGCTACATTTTCTACATTGTGTATAATGTGATCCAATATTCTTCCACTTAGGTATAAATCTATAATATAGTTCATGTATAGATATGTCAAATGTCTCAAACCTAACTCCACTAATTAGTCTTGGTTAGGCCACCGCCCTTCTTTAATCCCCAAGTTTGGTATAGCCCACAGATATTAGCAATAATGCATTACAATCTCTAGTTTATAATTGAGGTGACGCGTCTCCTTTCGATCATAATGATTGTCATTTGCGGGACCGGCTTCGTTTGGTGGGGCGGCCCGCATCAGAGGGGGAACTGCGGCCGTAAACTCCCAAGTTTCAGCTGTTAACAGCCTGCAGATCGAATATCGAAATTAGCATTCGACGATAACATTTTCCCTCCATGAATCTTTATTCAAGCATTTGATGCACCTCTTGGACGCATTGGCGGAGAATCTTTAAGAGTCCGTTCGTTTCACAGACATTGATATTGAAGTATTGACTTTGAGAATATGAAAGTCATTTCTGTTGTTCGTACCAACAATTGTAGAGTGGAATTGGTTTTCTGGTGGAAAGTCGACGATATTCACCCTAACCTAAAAACCTATTGATCCAATGTTTATCTCCAAGGGTGGATATTGAGATCGCCAACTCCGACTTTCCAAAAGGATATCAAATTTTTTTTGCCCCAATGCGCATTTTTTGCCCGTACGTGATTTTTTCGCCCGTACGCTATTTTTTGGCTCCATACGTGATTTTTTGCGAGGACGCGGAAATTTCGCCCGAACGCAATTTTTTCGCGCGGACACAATTTTTCCATCCGGATGTGATTTTTTCGGCCGAACACGATTTTTCACGCCTTTCGTGATTTTTTTTGCACGGGCGCGATATTTTCGCCAGGGGGCGATATTTTCGCCCGTGCGCGATATTTTCGCCCGGGGACGATATTTTCGCACGGGCGCGTTTTTTTTCACCGGGGCGCGTTTTTTTTCGCCCAAACGCGATTTTTTCGCCCGAGCGCGTTCTTTTCGCACGGGCGTGTTTTTTGCCCGGACGCGGTTTTTTCGACCACGCGCGTTTTTTTCACCCAGACATGTTTTTTTCGCCCGGGCGCGATTTTTTTTTGCCCGGGCGGGTTTTTTTCGCCCGGGCGTGTCTTTTTTGCCCTGGCGTGATTTTTTCGCCCGGGTGCAATTTTTTTCGCCCGGGAGCGATTTTTTTTGCCGGGCGCGATTTTTTTCGCCGGGCGCAATTTTTTCGCCCCGGCGCGATTTTTTCGCCAGGGCGCGATTTTTTCGCCCGGGCGCGATTTTTTCGCCCGGGCTCGTTTTTTTCGCCCGGCCGCGATTTTTTCGCCCCGGCGCGTTTTTTTTCGCCCGACCGCAAAAAATCGCGCCCGGGCGAAAAAATCGCGCCCGGCCGAAAATAATGCGCCCGGGCGAAAAAATTGCGCCCGGGTGAAAAAATCGCGCCCGGATGAAAAAAACGCGCCCGGGCGAAAAAAATGCGCCCGGGCGAAAAAATCGCGTCAGGGCGAAAAAATCACGCCCGGGCGAAAAAACGCGCCCGGGCGAAAAATCGCGCCCGGGCGAAAAAATCGTGCTCGGGCGTAAAAACCGCGCCCGAGCGAAAAAAATCGCGCCAAAAAATGCGTTATTGCTTATGATAATTTACAGGAAGAAACTTAGAAACTCAACATTGATCAATGTCAATTCCTATAAAAGAAAGTCTTTCTACAAACAAACAGTAAAAAGTAATGAATATCAATTCCTACGACAGAAAATCATTATACAGACGAACAAAAGAATTGGATTTAAACTCAATGTCATTTCCCGTGTGTATTGATATTGGATTGAAAGTCAATACTTCAATATCAATGTCTGTGAAACGAACGGACCCTAATGGAATTTGATCCTTTCTTATAAAATCCTCTTTTGTTGGTGTTGTTCTCAAAGTCTAGCAACTCATTTGAACATTTTGTCACAACGTTCAAGGAATCGACTGTTGAGTTTTGAAGTGAGCTAACGCCCGGCGTTAGAGTCAACGCCGGCGTTAGAGTCAACGATGGCGTTAGTCCGGCTTCTAGAAGCCGCAGGGGCGGATTTAAGGGGGGGCCGTGGGGGCCCGGGCCCCCCCAAAAAATAAAAAAAAATTCTATTATTACCTGTGCGTGCTGGCGTGCCGTCTGGTGCTGCCCTAAAATCTAAATCCCAACTCAGCGCCGCTCTCTTGCTCTGTGCCTCGCGCCCTCGTCTGCCGAGTCGTCGTCCTCGTAGCCCATCTGTCGTCGCCATACATCCAGAGCATACATCTCTGCGCCGCTGTCGGGCCCGTCGCCACTCGCAGAACGACAGTCTGCCTTTGGCCCTTTGCGCCTCCATCGCCGACCCCGACCTCCGCCGGCTCCGCGGCCTCCGCAGTCCGCCCAGCCCTGCCAGCGGCAGCCGTGATTCATGAACAACTGAACATCAAGGGAAGTTCTGCGGTCTGCCGGTCTGGACTCTGGCGCCGACTTGCGGTGATTCGTGAACTGGAAGTTCAAGTGAACAACTCTGTTCTCAATTTTCAAGTGAACAACTCCGCTCCCGGCACTGTTTCCGCCCAAGCCTGAAGGTACAACTCTGTTCTCTTTACTCTTTAGACTTTAGTGTTGTTCTCACTTTTCTAGTGACCAGAGCTTTGATCCTTTTGAGTTTTCAATACAAATCGAATTCACAAATTTTCAGATAATCAGATATGTTCTAGGTTTTCAAAGGGGCACTTATGATTTGTGAGAAGATAGAAGATTAAAAGGGGCACTTATGATTTTTTGTGCACTTATGATTTTTTGTGATTTAGCATTCACATTATTCTTTGATTGCAGAATGCACATATACATGTATTATTCTTTATTTCTTTTCCTTTACTCTCAAATATGCTCTTAGGTTTTCATGAAGAAGCTAAAAACTATTAACTCATTTTTCAATAAGAAGTCCTCAACTGAAGCCAATACACCTTCGTCATCAGAGCCAGTTAATGTTGATTCTCCTTTAGTTAATGTTGATTCTTCCTTAGTCGAGAATCGTTCACTCGCTTTCGAGCGTGATCCTGGATTACGACCTCAAATTTGGGAATATCCCATAAATCAACAAGATGAAATGCGACGAGCATATGTTAAAGCTGGGTCTTATCAACACAAGATTCAAGATTATCCATCCTCAGGTGAACACAATCGAAGATTTCAAAGTTCATGGTTCGAGAGATTCCCATGGTTGGAGTATTCTCCTACAAAAGATGCTGCCTATTGTTCGCCATGCTATATTTTTAATAAACAAATTCCTGGTCGGTTTGGAACAAGCTCATTCACAATCGAAGGATTTCGAAACTGGAAGAAAGTTCTTGTTGCAACATCAAGGGAAGTGAAGTCGGTGCATAATTTTTTCAATGAGTTGATATATATTGTTAATACTGTTGGTGCTTCCTCCAAACGCAATGATCAATTGCAAACTGCTCAAAAGGAATATTTCGATCACATGATTGCTCTAGGTGAAATTGAGACAGGCACGGGAGCCAATCAAATTGGTTCACTACAACGACATGGTGACACTCGATGGTCGTCTCATTTGAACTCTGTTTGTAGTGTTATAAATATGTACAATGTCACGTGCTCTGTGTTGCTTGATATTAGTGAAAATGGAGGAACATCTGCTCAACGAGGAGATGCTGAAGCGGCTTTTAGAAAAATGGGAGTATTCAAATTTATATTTATCTTGCATTTGATGAAAGAAGTTTTGGGAATCAGTGACGTTTTATGCAAAGCACTGCAACATCAGTCTCAGGATATCTTAAATGCTACACATTTAGTTTCAACAACAAAAGCTCTCATTCAGAAATTGCGGGAATCAGACTGGGAAAAGTTTTTAAAAGTTGTGAACATGTTTTGTGAGAAAAATAAAGTCGAAGTTCCCGACATGAATGCTCGATTCAGTGATCGTCGATTTAGAAGCCCACGTGATATAATTACAGTGGAACATCATTTTTGAGTGGATATTTTCAATTCAACATTAGATTGTGTGTTGCAGGAGCTCAACTCTAGATTCAGTGAAAACTCTATGGAACTACTTAGTCTAAGTATGACTTTAGATCCAAGTGATGAGTACAAATCTTTCAATATTGACGATATATGTGACCTTGCAAAGAATTTCTATCCTAAAGATTTCAGTGAGCATGAAATTTATGTGTTGAATACTCAATTACAACATTATCAGCTTGACGTTCCTTCACATAAGGATTTGATGAATTTGCCTACAATTTCAAAGCTTTGTGAGAAATTGGTGGAAACAAAAAAAGCGAAGACCTACTATCTTATTGACAAATTGATTCGACTCGTTTTAACTCTTCCAGTATCAACGGCAACCACAGAAAGATCATTTTCTGCTATGAAACTTGTTAAAACAAGACTTCGCAGCAAGATGGAGGATGAATTTCTAGCAAATTGCATGACTTTATATATTGAGCGAGAAATAGCAGAGAAAATTGATAAAGATTGTATCATAGATGAATTCTATGAAGTAAAAAATCGTCGTGCACAATTGAAGTAACATGTAGGTCAGTATGTGGTTATTTGTATCTTTTTTGCTTATTGAAGATATATGATATATTTTGTCCAAAAAAGTTGTCTATATTTATTTCTTATCTTTAAAATTTTATTTAAAAAAATTTAGCTTCACTTAATAGTTGGGCCCCCCTAGCCACAATTCCTGGATCCGCCTCTAAGGCCTCCCCTTTCTCTATAAATAGGAGGGGTACCCCCCTCCCCCCCCCCCCCCCTCTAAGAGCATGCATTCAGAGTGGCGAGTATCCTCAACTTTGAGCGAGTTAGAGATACCAGAGTGCTACCTAGCGAGCATCTAACTTGGAGTAAGTTCGGCAAGCGAGTTACCTACTCGCGAGTTAACACGGGGCGTTGAGTGTGGCGAGTAGCGAGCTTCGTCTAGTGGCGACTAGGGAGATGAGGAGTGCGAGCAGCGAGCTTTCGAGTAGCAGAGCTCGAATTAACGCGGGGCGTTAGAGTAAATGTCTGGCGTTGAGTGTGGTGAGTATCGTCTAGCAGCGACTAGCGACTGAGGAGTGCGAGCAGCGAGCTTGCGAGTAGCAGAGCTAATGCTGGGTGTTAGAGTCAACGCCGGCGGTAGCGAGGAGCGAGTATCACCTGCGCGGTGTGCTCCGGAGGAGAAGCTGACGTCGTCCTTGATCAAATTCTTTTCTACTATTGGCTGTCGTGATTAAAGTTGGATGCAACTTGTATTCAGCCTTGTTCGTTTGTAACTAGCTGCCAGAGTTATTAAATTGTGATAGTTTGTGTTCATCTATTGGTGTCCTTATTCTCCTATTGGTTGACGTGTTCTTCCGACTTCAAATATTTCACATGGTATCAGAGGGATAGTGGGAACAAGGACTGAGCAACCAAGATGGACGGCGGAGGAGGGTATGCTAAGGGACTTGGCATTGAGCTGCTTACTCAAACCAACTACAAGAAGTAGATGTCTTGTATGGAGAGCTACCTTCTTGGAGAGGATCTCTGGGAGGTTGTTGGTGGTGGGGAGCAAGAGGAAGTAGTAGCTGCCGGAGATAATGGTCCAGCTGTGAGAGCTTGGAGGAAGACCAACGCCAAGGCGGAGTTCACCTTGAAGAGACCCATATCGCCTGACTTGTTCGACCACAACATAGGTTGCAAGTCAGCGTCTGCGATCTGGATAGCCCTCGATGGGTTATTCAACAAGAAGAATATAGCGCGGCGTTAATTCCTAGAGAATGAGTTGGCTGGGTCTACTCTAGGCGAGATGGCTATATCCACCTTCTTCCTGAAGGTGAAGAACCTGTGTGGGGAGATCTCGGCCTTGGATCCTGACGAACCGATCTAAGAAGCAAAGTTGAAGCGGCACATACTCCGAGGCTTGAGGAAGGAGTATGTCCCCTTCGTTACTTCTGTGCAAGGGTGGGCTACTCAGCCCTCCTTACTGGAGCTCGAGAACCTGGGTCGTCACAAGAGAGCCTGACGAAGCAGATGGCGGGAGTATCCATCTCAGGGGGAGATGACGAGGCGTTGTTCTCAGGAAAGGGGAGATCCTGGGACAAGAAAAAGAAGAACTCTGGATATGGACCTTCAACATCCTCTCAGGGAGATGGGAGAAAGTTCCTCCCCGCGCGCGATGAGATGGGGAGATCCCTTTGCTTTGCCTGTAGGAAGTATGGGCACATGGCAAAAGACTGTCGGTCCAATCTGAAGGTCGGTCATGCTGCTAACAAGGAGGGAGATCACTAGAGAGGTGGAGGAAGAAGCGGAGGTCACCAGTGCGGTGAGAGGGGAGACAATTGTTTCCTGGAAGAGATGACGGCAACGTCAGTCGATGTCTTAGCCTCCATCAACCTCGAGAACGACTAGATAGTGGATTCCGGTTGCGGGCATCATCTCACAGGAGATATGTCGAAGTTCGACTCCTTGGATGCATATGAAGGAACGAGTGCTATCATCACTGCGGATGATACGGTACATCCAGTGGAGCGAGAAGGAAAGGTGTCCCTTGGGAGTAGAGAGACGTCAGTGACACTGAAGAGTGTGTATCACGTGCCTGGCATGAAGAAGAACCTCTTCTCGGTTGCTAACGCAGTGGATGCTGGATACCACGTGCTGTTCGGACCGAAGGAGGTGAAGTTCCTGAAGAACCTATCGTCTGTCGATGCCGACGTCACGCTCACCGGAAGAAGGGTGAAGGATTTGTATGTTCTGTCTGCAAATGCCTACGTGAACAAGCTGAAGACTAACGACAGCGTTGTGATCTGACATGAGAGGCTGGGTCATGTGGGGATGGACAAGCTGAAGATGATGGCGGCAAAGGGCCTAGTGAGTGGCCTGCCTCATCTCTCTTCCTACGACGACGGCCATGTGTGCGACGGATGCCAATATGGAAAGTCACATCGACTTCCATTTGACAAGTCAGAGACCAGGTGTAAGGCACCTCTTGAGTGCGTACATACTGATGTTTTGGGGCCGTGCGCCACCCTTACTTATGGAGGCAATAAGTATGCGCTGGTTCTGGTGGATGACTACACCCGCTATACGTGTGTATACTTTCTGAGAGAGAAGTCAGAAGTATTCGAGAAGTTTCTAGAGTGGAAGGAACTTGTGGAAGGGAGGCTGAACCGCAGAGTGAAGAAGCTGAGAAGCGACGATGGAGTGGAGTTTACCTCCAATGAGTTTGCTTCTTTCTGCAGGAAGTTCGGCATTCGACGGAAGCTCTCCTGTGCTCACACCCCTCAGCAGAATGGGGTGGCAGAGAGGAAGATCCGCCATCTGGTGGAGACTACCAGGAGTGGCTACATGCCAATTGTGACGTTCGACATTTCCTCGTAAGTGATTTACCTTGTTTTTCTAGGCATAATTTTTTTTGTTTTAACTTAATATCCCCTATGATGAAAATTGACATAAGTATAATGAAATTGGTGTGCAATTAGACGTTGCCTCATGGATACAATGAGATGTTATTATAAATTTGATGCTTGGCTGCTGTAATGAGGGCTTGGCTTATGTTTTGGGCATTTATTGAGGGCTTAATATTGTTGGGCTGCTAATAACAATATCAGATAAGGATTTAAGCGGTGGCTTTTGGTTCCTTTTACCTCTTAACCGATCAGATTTCACGTATTCTTTTTATTTCCTTCCCCTCTCCTCGACAGTGTCGCGCTAGGGCACCGCTCCGAACTCAATCTCCACCCTTCTTCTCTCGTACTCTTGTTTAGAGGTTGTGAAAAGCTGCGGCTAGGTCTGGAATTGGTGGTTTGCGGCTTTGCTTGAACTGGAGCTGTGTCGGAAAAAGGAATTTGGTTTCCTTGTCTCAAAGCACTGTGAGCTCTTGATCCCTTTTCTCCTCTTCCATTTCTGTTATGAAGTTACCTTGCTGGAAAACATTAGGATCCTAACTGTTACTATTGTGATTGTCAGTACTTTGATTTTGGAGCTTTTCTCTTTTTATGACTCGAATTGGTTCAGATCTGGTTTGAGTTGTTCACAATAATTGCTATAGGAAGTCTTTATGGGGAGATCTCTGTTATTCTTTTATATTGCCTCTTCATTTTGGGGGTTTCGTTGGTTTCTTGTTGGTCGGCTACTGAATCCTATTCTATTAGCTGCTGCAGTTTCAGCATCTGTGATGTTTTCCTCTGTCCAGTTAGAGCTAACTGTTAGTAACCTGTTTTTTTTTTTTGGAATTCTTCTCAGTTAGCTGCTCCAGTTTTATGTACCCGTGATGTTGGCAGGCTGCTTATTCTTTGTTGTTTGGCTTACTATTGATGTATAGGCCGGCTGCTTGTTCTTTGATCAGTTGGAGTGATGCATCAAGGCTATTTGCTCCACTGTCCTATGGGATTTGTTTTACTGCTTCACATTTTGTGCTGTTGCTGTTAGCTGAATTGTTATAGTCCAATAAGGATTGTTTGATTGTCTATGTGCAGTCCACTCTCCCTTGTTTACTTGCATGAGATGTTGTCTCACATAAGCAAATCCTTAGATGTTTAAGTCACCCCTAGGAGTCAATGTCAATGTCTAACTGTGATGCAACCCCGATCGAATGCTTAGTTATTTTAAATAATGTCGTAACAGATATTACGGAGGATGGCATCCACCGGTAGAGATGACGGTGATTTGGGGCGTGACTTGGGGAAAAGCAAAGGAACGGTGAGACTTATCTTTTTAGTTTATGCTTATTTCAAGTATTTTCAGTTAATGGCATTGTGTTTAAAAGAAAGAAAGGATATTATTGTGGCATATGACATCATGAAGAACTTTGTTTATCACTGATTGAAATTCTCGCTAATATGTATGACCTTATTTAAGGCAAACAGGCGAAAGAAATAATCTGAGGGGATTATAAAAATAAAACAACTTATTTTATGTACGCGTGTTGACACAAGGGAATGTTAAGGGCATATTTGAATAACATGCACATGAATGAAATCTTTTAGAAGTATTGCCAAACCAGTCGGCCGAAAGGCATAAACGCGTGTTGTACGTACTGGTTAGGACATTGATGACCCTAAGAGGTCGGTCCCAAACACTGACATTGTATACTGAATATGGATTCAAATGCCCTTAATATTTCTTAAGCAATGAAATTATCATGGAAATATATATAACATGCTATATTATTTAATAGTTTCACCACTGTTTTTACTGTTCATAGACATATACCAAGTTATATACATAAATGTTTATTTCTCTTGTTTATCAAATTATTGCTAACATAAATTGCATATTGTTATATATAACCTCTCTTGTTTGCATGTATAGCAGATTAAAAATGTATAGTTTCGCTAAGTCTTTGTGAAAGACTAACGGTTTCCTTCTCAATCATTTTAGGGACAAGGAAGGATAAAGCGCACCAGCGCTAAGTAAATGATATGGACTGAAGGCTTGTAGTTATTTTATTGTAGTGCACACTTTTGTAGTGGCTTATATATGCTACTATTGTCTGTTTATACATCAAAACTTGTTTAACTGTCTACCTGGAGTATATTTTGTTTAACTAGACTGTAATCTTTATAGTATGCATATTTATCAAGTAATATGGCCATGTACTTGTGTATTTACTCATTGTGATTAGTAACTTTAAGAAATGAAATGTTAGTGAGATAGGAAAATGAATTATTGTTGATTGTGGCGGTGTACGGGCCGTTACAATTTAATGGTATCATAGCTAGGTTTCCAATGCCTGGCCACAATGAGTATATACATTCGTAGAAGGGCCAAATGTATAAGGTTACTCGTAAGACTACTGATCGTTTCGTATTTTATTTTTAAGGAACCATTACAAATTGCCCGAGAAACTGTGTCAGAAGGTAATGATTCTGCGCATGGTCAGCAAGCGCATTTACCAGTGGAACAAACAGTGCATCCACAAGTGGAGCAACAGATGCAACCTCAACTGACAGATTTAGCTCGTATGCTGGCAGAAGCTATAAAAATGGTGCGGGATGTCCCTCCTACCATACCATTAGTAAAGCCCTTTGTACCATCGCAGCAAAGACATCTTGATGTGGATCTGAAACAATTTTTAGAGTTGAAGCCGCCTGTATTTCGGGGTGGTCTCTCTCCCCTGGAGACTGAGGACTGGATTTCGCGTATCGAGACAATTTTTGAAGTGATGATTTGCCCAGATGATCGAAAGGTGAGCTTGGTGACTTTCCTTCTTGAAGGGGAGGCTAAACGGTGGTGGATAAATGTACGTGGTAGATTGTATGGTCGAGGACAAGTTAATATTCCTTGGACCACTTTTGTACAAGAATTTACAGGTTGGTTTGTACCAGAATCGGAGAAGAAGTTATTGCAAGATAAATTTTTACGGCTAGTGCAGGGTTCCCGTTCCGTACTTGAATATGAAACGGAGTTTGCTAATTTAGCTTTTTATGCTGAAGCTTTTGTGCCTAACGAAAAAGAGAGATGCCGGAGGTTCCAAGAAGGCTTACGAGACAGCATTCGAGCAATCCTGGTGCCGTTGGAAATTCAGGATTATGGGGCTTTGGTGCAGAAAGCTCGTTTGATGGAAATAGATGCTGAAAAGACTCAAAGAAGAAGGGAGTTTGGAAAGAAGAGGGCACAATGGACTCAGAGTAAGGAGCTTCCAGCAAAGACAAGTACTTCAGGGAAATCTGGTGAATCCGGGAAATGACCGCGTCAGACGGAAAGTAGCAGTGTGATGCAGCCTCAGGGGCAGGAGCAGAAATGTGGGAAGTGTGGAAAAGTTCATAAAGGCCAATGTTTAGTTGACATCAACGTGTGTTATTATTGTCGGCAACCTGGGCATCGTCAGAGGGAATGTCCAAAAAAGAGAGAAGGTGAAAGTAGTGCTAGAAGAGTTCCACCTCCGCAAGGCCAAAAAGTTTTTCAAATGGGAATGTCAAAGGAAGGGGAATCTTTTGCTTCTACATCAGCACCAGGAGGCTCAATGGTGGACGAACGTCGTGTGCAGCCTCGTGTATTCAATCTAAACCAGCAAGAGGCTACTGCAGATGATACCGTGGTGACAGGTATGATTTATGCAAATGGTCATTTGGTTCGAGTTTTATTCGATACTGGTGCGAGTCATTCTTTCATTGCAACTATTATCCTAAGCCACATATCGGCAAAACCATATGATACACAAGAAGTTCTTCACGTCACCTTGCCAAATAATCAAAAAGTGCCTACACAACAAAGAGTAGTAGTATCTTTCGAACTAAATGATAAAAATTTTATGACGGATTTAGTAGTTCTACCACTTATTGAATTTGATATAATCTTGGGAATGGACTGGTTAGTCCAGCACGAAGCAGTAATTAACTGTAAAAGAAAAGAAGTTACAGTGGCATGTGCAGACCAGAGTATAACTGTCTTCCAAGGGCTAGGTGAAGTATCTAAAATGTTAATCTCTGCAGTAAAAGCCTCCAAGAAAATTATAAAGGGATGTGACTCTATTTTGGTAATGGTGAAGGCAACTACAGAAGAAAAGAAAGATATTACGACTGTCCCAGTTGTATGTGAATTTCAAGAACTTTTTCCTGAGGAATTGCCAGGACTCCCGCCTCAACGAGAAGTGGAATTTGAAATTAATTTAGAAGAAGAAGCAAGACCAGTTGCAAAAACACCGTATCGCATGGCTCCAAAAGAGTTAGCGGAATTGAAGGGTCAATTGCAAGAATTAATAGATAAGAATTTTATTCGACCAAGTTCATCTCCGTGGGGAGCCCCAGTTTTATTTGTCAAGAAAAAAGAAGGATCCTTACGTTTATGCGTGGATTATCGAGAGTTGAATAAATTAACGGTGAAAAATAAGTACCCACTACCACGCATAGATGACCTGTTTGATCAACTGGTGAATGCAAAGGTGTTCTCAAAATGGATTTGAGATCAGGTTACCATCAGTTGCGAATTAAGGAGAAAGATATTTTCAAAACAGCCTTTAGCACAAGGTATGAGCATTATGAATTTGTGGTGATGCCGTTTGGGCTAACAAATGCTCCTGCCGCCTTCATGGACATGATGAATCGAGTTTTTACAGATTATTTAGATAAGTTTATCATCGTGTTTATCGATGATATTTTAATTTATTCGTCTTCGGAAGAAGAACATGCTCAGCATTTACGGTTAGCATTGCAGAGATTAGCGGAGAATCAACTTTATGCAAAGTTTTCAAAATGTGAATTCTGGTTGAAGGAGATATCGTTTTTGGGACATATCATATCAGAACAGGGTTTATCTATTGATCCTGCAAAGATAGAAGCAGTTCTTAATTGGTCACAACCCACGAGTGTAACAGAAGTACGGAGTTTCTTAGGATTGGCAGGATATTATCGAAGATTCGTCAAAGATTTTTCAAAGATATCATTACCGTTGACTCAATTAACGCGGAAAAATGTTCCTTTCCTGTGGAACGAAAATTGTCAGTCTGCTTTTGAGATATTGAAAGAAAGGTTAACCACTGCTCCTGTATTAGTACTACCATCTGGCACCGACGGATTTCAAATTTTTAGTGATGCATCGTACAAAGGTCTAGGCTGCGTGTTGATGCAGCACAGGAAAGTAATTGCTTATGCTTCGCGTCAATTGAAAGATGCTGAAAAGAACTATCCAACTCATGATCTGGAATTAGCGGCGGTAATCTTTGCATTGAAGATTTGGCGTCACTATTTATATGGTGTGAGATGTGAAATTTTCACAGATCACAAAAGTTTGAAATATATATTTACGCAGAAAGAATTGAACCTTCGTCAGCGTCGATGGTTAGAATTTATTAAAGATTATGATGTGGATATTCAATATCATCCGGGAAAGGCAAATGTTGTTGCTGATGCATTAAGCCGGAAGAGTGTTGCTGCATTATCCACTGTGAAATTGTATAATATGCAACTCTTGCGGGAGTTAGAAAAGATGGAAATAATTCCTATTTTTACAGCAGAAGATAAGCAATCACAATTATTCCAGATGCAAATCAGATATTCGCTTAAAGAGAAGATTTTAGAGGCCACACCAAAAGGATGAGTATTTACAGGAAGTAATGGTAAAGATAAAGCAAGAAAACATGCCAAACTTCACAGAACAAAATGGATTATTGTTGATGAATGGAAGATTGTGCGTTCCAGATGTGGACACCTTGCATAAAGATATTTTATATGAAGCTCATAGTACGTTGTATTCAATTCATCCAGGTAGGACAAAAATGTATCATGACTTAAAAGAGGACTTCTGGTGGTCTGGAATGAAGAAGGACGTGGCAAAGTATATTGCATCTTGCCACACTTGTCAAGTTGTAAAAGCGGAACATCAAAAACCTGGAGGTTATTTGCACCCGTTACCTATACCGGAATGGAAATGGGAGGATATCGCTATGGACTTTGTTTTTGGGTTACCACGAAGTAAAAAGGGTCATGACGGTATATGGGTCATCATCGATCGGCTTACAAAAAGTGTGCACTTTATAGCAGTTCGTCAAGATGGACCGCCGGAAAAATTGAATGCACTATATATTGATGTAATAGTCAAACTACATGGAATTCCTCGAACAATCATCTCTGACCGTGATGGACGATTCACATCAGCAAATTGGAGGCAAATTCATAAAAGATTGGGAACAAAGTTATTGTTCAGTACTGCATTTCATCCCCAAACTGATGGTCAGTCGGAACGAACTATCCAGTTCTTAGAAGATCTTTTACGTATGGTAGTGTTGGATCTCAAGGGCTCATGGGAAAAGTATTTGGCACTCGTAGAATATTCATATAACAATAGTTACCAATCTGCTATTCAAATGGCTCTGTACGAAGCGTTATATGGTCGGCGATGTCGAACGCCGTTGAGCTGGGCAGAAGATGGTGAAAGGCAGTTATATAATAAAGAGAAGATGGATAAGTGGCACGAGAAAATTGGACTTATCCAGAAGAGAATGAAAGTGGCACAAGATCGACAACAGAAATACTTTAATGCCAGACATCGTCATGTAGAATTTACTGTTGGTGATCTTGTGTTTAAAAATAAAACCCTTTAAAGGAGCTTCACGATTACGGCGACTAGGGAAATTGAGTCCACGCTATGTAGGACCATTTCCTGTGATTGAACGAGTGGGCGAAGTAGCATACCGCCTGGAACTATCAGAGGAATTGCAAAGGTTACACGATGTGTTTCACGTTTCAGCACTTCGGATGTATATACGGGACCCTGAAAAGGTTGTTTCAGCCGAGAGTGTTCAAATCGATGCAGACTTGTCTAGTCCAACTGAGCCATATCAAATAATTTATCGTCAGAGTAAGAAGCTGCGAAACAGAGATGTGAATTTTGTCCAAGTATGGTGGAAAAATTATCCACAAGATGAAGCGACTTGGGAATGAGAAGATGCAATGCGAGACCTTTTTCCTTCCTTATTTGCTGATAGCGAGGACTAAACAATTTTCGGGGACGAAAATCCCTAAGGAGGGAAGAATTGTGACGTTCGACATTTCCTCGTAAGTGATTTACCTTGTTTTTCAAGGCATAAATTTTTTTGTTTTAACTTAATATCCCATATGATGAAAATTGACATAAGTATAATGAAATTGGTGTGCAATTAGACGTTGCCTCATGGATACAATGGGATGTTATTATAAATTTGATGCTTGGCTGCTGTAATGAGGGCTTGGCTTATGTTTTGGGCATTTATTGAGGGCTTAATATTGCTGGGCTGCTAATAGCAATATCAGATAAGGATTTAAGCAGTGGCTTTTGGTTCCTTTTACCTCTTAACCGATCAGATTTCACGTATTCTTTTTATTTCCTTCCCCTCTCCTCGACAGTGTCGCGCTAGGCACCGCTCCGAACTCAATCTCCACCCTTCTTCTCTCGTACTCTTGTTTAGAGGTTGTGAAAAGCTGCGGCTAGGTCTGGAATTGGTGGTTTGCGGCTTTGCTTGAGCTGGAGTTGTGTCGGAAAAAGGAATTTGGTTTCCTTGTCTCAAAGCACTGTGAGCTTTTGATCCCTTTTCTCCTCTTCCATTTCTGTTATGAAGTTACCTTGCTGGAAAACATTAGGATCCTAACTGTTACTATTGTGATTGTCGGTACTTTGATTTTGGAGCTTTTCTCTTTTTATGACTCGAATTGGTTCAGATCTGGTTTGAGTTGCTCACAATAATTGCTATAGGAAGTCTTTATGGGGAGATCTCTGTTATTCTTTTATGTTGCCTCTTCATTTTGGGGGTTTCGTTGGTTTCTTGTTGGTCGGCTACTGAATCCTATTCTATTAGCTGCTGCAGTTTCAGCATCTGTGATGTTTTCCTCTGTCCAGTTAGAGCTAACTGTTAGTGACCTTTTTTTTTTGGAAATTCTTCTCAGTTAGCTGCTCCAGTTTTATGTACCCGTGATGTTGGCAGGCTGCATATTCTTTGCTGTTTGGCTTACTATTGATGTATAGGCCGGCTGCTTGTTCTTTGATCAGTTGGAGTGATGCAGCAAGGCTATTTGCTCCCCTGTCCTATGGGATTTGTTTTACTGCTTCACCTTTTGTGTTGTTGTTGTTAGTTGAATTGTTATAGTCCAATAAGGACTGTTTGATTGTCTATGTGCAGTCCACTCTCCCTTGTTTACTTGAATGAGATGTTGTCTCACATAAGCAAATCCTTAGATGTTTAAGTCACCCCTAGGAGTCAATGTCAACGTCTAACTGTGATGCAACCCCGATCGAATGCTTAGTTATTTTAAATAATGCCGTAACAGATTTTGCGGAGGATGGCATCCACCGGTAGAGATGACGGTGATTTGGGGCGTGACTTGGGGAAAAGCAAAGGAACGGTGAGACTTATCTTTTTAGTTTATGCTTATTTCAAGTATTTTCAGTTACTGGCATTGTGTTTAAAAGAAAGAAAGGATATTATTGTGGCATATGACATCATGAAGAACTTTGTTTATCACTGATTGAAATTCTCGCTAATATGTATGGCCTTATTTAAGGCAAACAGGCGAAAGAAATAATCTGAGGGGATTATAAAAATAAAACAACTTATTTTATGTACACGTGTCGACACGAGGGAATGTTAAGGGCATATTTGAATAGCATGCACATGAATGAAATCTTATAGAAGTATTGCCAAACCAGTCGGCCGAAAGGCATAAACGCGTGTTGTACGTACTGATTAGGACATTGATGACCCTAAGGGGTCGGGCCCAAACACTGACATTGTATACTGAATATGGATTCAAATGCCCTTAATATTTCTTAAGCAATGAAATTATCATGGAAATATATATAACATGCTATATGATTTAATAGTTTTCACCACTGTTTTTACCGTTCATAGACATATACCAAGTTATATACATACATGTTTATTTCTCCTGTGTATCAAATTATTGCTAACATAAATTGCATATTGTTATATATAACCTCTCTTGTTTGCATGTATAGCAGATTAAAAAGGTATAGTTTTGCTTAGTCTTTGTGAAAGACTAACGGTTTCCTTCTCAATCATTTTAGGGACAAGGAAGGATAAAGCGCACCATCGCTAAGTAAATGATATGGACTGAAGGCTTGTAGTTATTTTATTGTAGTGCACACTTTTGTAGTGGCTTATATATGCTACTATTGTCTGTTTATACATCAAAACTTGTTTAACTGTCTACCTGGAGTATATTTTGTTTAACTAGACTGTAATCTTTATAGTATGCATATTTATCAAGTAATATGGCCATGTACTTGTGTATTTACTCATTGTGATTAGTAACTTTAAGAAATGAAATGTTAGTGAGATAGGAAAATGAATTATTGTTGATTGTGGCGGTGTACGGGTCGTTACACCAAGAGCATTCCCAAGGCCTTATGGGCGGAGGGAATGGCGTGTGCTACCCATGTGATCAACATGCTACCTCTGAGTCCTAACAGGATGGTGTCTCCACACCAGCTCATGTTTGGGGAGAAGCCAAATGTGGGTCACATGAAAGTTTTTGGTTCTACCTGCTTCATGCACGTCCCGGATGCTCAGAGAACCAAGTTGGAGCCGAAAGCGAGGAAGTATATCTTCATCGGCTACGATGAACGGAAGAAGGGCTGGAAGTGCATGGATCCACAGACCCACAAGTTCGTCGTCTCGCGCGACGTAGTGTTTGACGAACTGGTCTCATACCAGGGAGTCTCTTCTGTGGTGCTGTCGGATAGTGGAGAATCTAGCAGGGAAGAAGAGAGGGTCACTGAGGACCCTACTGTGGAGTTGGAGCTATCTCTCAGTGCTCCATCGCCATCTAGCTCAGGAGGAGCATCTGGCTCAGGAGGAGCTTCTGGCTCAGGAAGAGTTTCTGGCTCAGGGGGAGCTTCGAACTCTTGAAGTAGGGAGAGTACTGCTTCAAGAGGAGCTCAGAAAGGAGCTCAAGCAGAGGAGTCTACCGGAGTGGTAGATAGTGGCCAAGCCTTGAGGAGGTCGAAGCGGACCATCGTCACGCCTGCTCGCTATAAGGAGGGGAACTTCGTGAGTTTGGTCTCCTGCTTCTTCGCAGGACCACTCGACAAGAGGGAACCTGACTGCTTTGAGGATGCAACTGGCATCAAGGAGTGGGACGAGGCCATGATTAAGGAGATGGAGGCCCTAGAGAAGAATGAGACATGGGACCTGGTTCCCATGGTGGAGGGCATCAAACCTGTCACCTGCAAATGGGTGTACAAGGTTAAGAAGAGAGCGGATGGAGAAGTAGATCGGTACAAGGCGAGGCTTGTCGCTCGAGTCTTCTCGCAAACCTACGAAGAGGACTACGAGGAGACATTTAGTCCTGTCGCAAAGATGACGTCGGTGAGGACGGTCATCGCTCTGGCGGCGTGCCGAGGTTGGAAGCTATGACAGCTTGATGTGAAGAACGCGTTCCTATATGGAGAGATTGACAAAGACATATTCATGGTACAACCACCTGGATGGCTGGATACGTGTCCAAATCACTACCACATCACGTCTGCAAGCTGAAGAAGACCCTCTACGGGTTGAAACAGGCGCCGAGAGCCTGGTATGGAAAGATTACGGAGTACTTACAGTTCTGCGGCTATGATGCCTCAGACTCAGACTCTAGCATGTTCATGAAGAAGAGTGGAGGTCTTCACGTGCTGGTGTTGCTGTACGTCGACGACATGATCGTGACAGGGAACAACCCTGAGGAGGTCGCGACGCTGAGACAGCAGCTCTCCATACGATTCGAGATGAAGGATCTTGGTGAACTGCACCATTTCCTTGGCCTCCAAGTAGAGAAGAGAAGAGGCGGGCTGTATGTTTCCCAGAGGGCGTATGCCGAGAGGATTGTCGAAAGATTCGGCATGAAGGAGGGGAAGAGCAGTTCCGTTCCTTTGGAGCCTGGGCTGAAGCTTCGGAAGGAAGAAGGGAGGATCCTTCCTGATCCGAAGATCTTTTGGGCTCTGATGGGGAGTCATATCTACTTGACTATCACGAGGCTGGACATCGCCTTTGCTGTCGGCCGAGTTAGTCGGTATATGTAGGAGCCGCGGAAGCCTCATCTAGAGGCAGCCAAGGGGATACTGAAGTACGTGAAGGGAACCCTTAAGATGGGGTTGTCCTATGAAGAGGAGTCTGAATTCAAGCTGCATGGGTACACAGATGCAGACTACGAAGGTGACACTGATGATCGCAAGTCGACATCAGGTTACGTGTTTTTGTGTGGAGCTGCTGCTATCTCGTGGTGTAGCAAGAAGGACTATATTTCCCTTTCTACCACGGTGGTCGAGTACAAGGCGTCGTCCTTAGCAGCTCAGGAGTGTGTCTGGCTAAGAAGACTAGTGGAGGATGTGGACGAGGAGGTCAGCGGACCAACTGTGCTTCGCGAGGACAATGAGAGTGCATTGAACCTGGTAACCAATCCAGTGTGTCATGCAAGGACCAATTACATTGATATTGAGCATCACTTCAACAGAGAGAAGGTGTTGGGTGGCTTGATCGATGTGGAGCATGTGCGGAGCGAAGACAACCTTGCAGATATATTCACAAAGCCCCTATCTGCGGGGGCCATTCCGGAGGCTTCGCTCGTTGCTTGGAGTTATTCCCGGAGCTCACTTCAGGGGGGAGTGTTGAGTTTTGAAGTGAGCTAATGCCCGACGTTAGAGTCAACGCCGACGTTAGCTCAGCTTCTAGAAGGCCTCCCCTTTCTCTATAAATAGGAGGGGTACCCCCTCTAAGAGCATGCATTCAGAGTGGCGAGTATCCTCAACTTTGAGCGAGTTAGAGATACCAGAGTGCTACCTGGCGAGCATCGAACTTGGAGTAAGTTCAGCAAGCGAGTTACCTACTCGCGAGTTAACGCGAGGCGTTAGGAGCTAACACGGGGCGTTGAGTGTGGCGAGTAGCGAGCTTGCGAGTAGCAGAGCTAACGCTGGGCGTTAGAGTCAACGCCGGCGGTAGCGAGGAGCGAGTATCACCTGCGCGGTGTGCTCCGGAGGAGAAGCGAACATCGTCCGTGACCAAGTTCTTTTCTACTATTGGCTGTCGTGATTCAAGTTGGATGCAACTTGTATTCAGCCTTGTTCATTTGTAACTAGCTGCCAGAGTTATTAATTTGTGATAGTTTGTGTTCATCTATTGGTGTCCTTATTCTCCTGTTGGTTGACGTGTTCTTCCGACTTCAAATATTTCACATGGTATCAGAGGGATAGTGGGAACAAGGACTGAGCAACCAAGATGGACGGTGGAGGAGGGTATGCTAGGGGACTTGGCATTGAGCTGCGTACTCAAACCAACTACAAGAAGTGGATGTCTTGTATGGAGAGCTACCTTCTTGGAGAGGATGTAAGACCCTCTTTTTTTTGCATTAAACCGGGTCTTACCGCCCAGAATCGCCGTCTTGCGGCGAGACCATTACACCCAATGGTCGCCGCCATAATACGCCGATCCTGCCGGCTAATCAACATCATCCAGGCCAACCGCAATTCACAGTAATAGAAGCAATAGAAGAACAACCAGTCCACAAATCACATAAAGTATATAAATTACATGATTACAAAGTCCACGATGAGAGTTAAAGTAAAAGTGAACTAAACGAAAAGGGCTTATGCCCAGTACATGTTTAAGTATAGTGCTACAACACTCTCTCTCTACATCTATGCGGAAGCCATCAATTCTGCCTTCAAACATCTGTAGCTGCTGCTGCGACGACGTGTAGGGGTTGACGTGCTCCATCCCATCTCCTTATCCTGTCTCATAAACGGGGTCCTGCTGCTCCGGTACATCATCCCTAAAATGATAAGGTCCACTGACCGTCAGTCTAAAAGACTCAGCATATTCCTCACCGCCTCCACCCGCGACTCCTAGGCACCGTGCGGGAGGAGGAAGCGGAGGTCATCAAGGGGTAAATCAAGAAGCAGGTGACAAGTGGTAAAACTAGAATTGTATATAAAATAAAGGACATTGCATTATAATAAGCAAGTATAATAGATTAAGAGCAGCTACGAAAGTAACCTTAACTTATATCCACACACAAAGGCATATAAGCTAAGGGATCTGGCAAGCAATAAACTCATCGTATAAAAGAGCCCACACTGATTTATACGATGAGGTCTCTGTTTATGCAATACGTAAAGACAATGCAATATAAGAAGCAAGTATAACAGATTAAGAGCAGCTAGGAAAAATTAACCTTAACTTATATGCGTACACGCAAGACACATAAGTCAAGGGATCTGGCAAGAAGTAAACTCATCGTATAAAAGAGCCCACACTGATTTATACGATGAGGTCTCGGTTTGTGCAGAAATGTTATGCTATGATATGCAATGCAATGATGCCATGTTTGTATTATTATATCATACACATGCAACTCACTCACACGACTCTGTACGTACAGACCTTTAGTTCCCACTTTTCGGAGGTAGCTAACCTCTCGGGCACCTCCCGTTGTGGTCAAACGGTGGCAGAGGAGCGGGCGTCTCCTCACCTAGGTGGGTATGTCACACTACCAGACCTAGGCCCTAATGTACGCTGTGATACCGGTACCCGGTACTCACGAGCTCTTGCATACTAAACTGAATTGGCCATGCAGGGTTTAGGGAATCCGTCCCGTCGGACGCGCAGTAAGACAACCTGACCCCCTTAAAACCACTAGCACTGTCGAGTCAACGAACTGCTGTCGGTGTGACGACTAAGGCAGAATCGGAGACCCACCACATCTTATACACAAACAACATATGTTAGCCTTTTACAACCGAGCCTCCAGCTCGCAAATCTACATCAACATTTAAAAGTAGAGCCTACAGCTCGGCAGACTATTACAGTCTTATCTTATGAACTACGAGCTCACTGCTCGCTAGACTACACTAGACTTATGTTATGAACTACGAGCTTACTGCTCGCTAGACTACACTAGTCTTATCTTATGAACTACGAGCTCACTGCTCGCTAGACTACACTAGTCTTATATATAAACTACGAGCACACTGCTCGCTAGACTACACCAGTCCATCCTTATATATCCCGAGCTTACCGCTCGCAGGACTATCCCAGTCCATCCTTAAAACCCGAGCCTACCGCTCGCCGGACTATCCCAGTCCATCCTTATAACCCGAGGCTACCGCTCGCCGGACTATCCCAGTCCATCCTTATAACCCGAGCCTACCGCTCGCCGGACTTTCCCAGTCCATCCTTATAACCCGAGCCTACCGCTCGCCGGACTCTCCCAGTCCATCCTTATAACCCGAGCCTACCGCTCGCCGGACTATCCCAGCCCTTCCTTATAACCCGAGCCTACCGCTCGCCGGACTCTCCCAGTCCATCCTTATAACCCGAGCCTACCGCTCGCCGGACTATCCCAGTCCATCCTTATAACCCGAGCCTACCGCTCGCCGGACTATCCCAGTCCATCCTTATAACCCGAGCCTACCGCTCGCCGGACTATCCCAGTCCTTCCTTATAACCTGAGCCTACCGCTCGCCGGACTCTCCCAGTCCGTCCTTATAACCCGAGCCTACCGCTCGCCGGACTATCCCAGTCCTTCCTTATAACCCGAGCCTACCGCTCATCGGACTCTCCCAGTCCATCCTTATAACCCGAGCCTACCGCTCGCCGGACTATCCCAGTCCATCCTTATAACCTGAGCCTACCGCTCGCCGGACTCTCCCAGTCCATCCTTATAAACCGAGCATACCGCTCGCCGGACTATCCCAGTCCATCCTTGTTGGAAATTGTAATCACAATTACCTTGATTTGTGAGAAGTCACCCTTAAACTAAGATTGAATTGCATTTGTATTTGATATGCTTTTCTAGTATTGTCTTGCAGATTATCATTGCTAAGTGTAATTCAATGTCAGGTCACAATGGGTCTGCAAACACAGTTTCATACAATGTAATTCTTCATTATATGAAACATGGTGATGACTCATGTGTGATCTCTCTATTGGGGTACACTTCATTTTCAAGACTATTGAAGACTTTGGAGTGCGGTTGCAGCAAGTGTTCAAGAAAAGAAAAGAAAATTGTTGAAAATAATTTTCCTAAGGACATGTCTCGAGAGATCAAGTATGTCTCGAGAGTTCTGACATGTCTCGAGAGGCAAGTTCTTTGGATCTCGAGATATGAGTTCTTGATGTCTCGAGAGATCAAGCATGTCTCGAAAGACCTTTTGTCCGAAATCCTTGTAATGTCTCGAGAGATCATCAAGTTCTCGAGACATCTCCTTCCTGCTCTCTTTGCTTCATATTTCGGGAGATCCCTCTTGTCTCGAGAGAACCCTTTTTTCTCGAGAATTCTGTTCGAAATTCTATCTATTTTGTTTCTCTGTTCTTGTCGTTTCGTAATCGCTATCTCCCGATCCTAACGGCTATATGGAGTGCATTTAAGGTCGATTTAATCCTTAATTGCTTCCCTCTATATATAGGATCGCTCTTGAGTTTTAAAGAAGAAGTTTTAAAAAATCGTTCTAAAACCCTAATTTCTCTTCCGATCAAAAAGAACGAGAAAAGCGCCGCCTCGCCGTCGTCTACGATTGGAGATCGATCTACTTATTGGAGTTGCCGATTTCTATCAAGAAGGATTCGATTGATCCGTGTTCTGATTCTACAATCTCTATTGGATCGTTTCGGATTGCCTTAGACAGATTTGAAGGATCGTTGTTCTTCCTCATCGTTCTCAAAAGCTATTCAAGAAGAAGGAAGAAAACGCCTCTGTTATTCAGATCTGGTATCTCTTTGTTCAAAACCTTTTATCATCTATTGTAGGAGTTGTTATCTCCGAGTTGTAGGAGAGGTTGTTCTCCGAGTTGTAGGAGAAGTTTTCTCCGAGTTGTAAGAGAGGTTCTCTCTGAGTTTGTAGGAGTTTGACTCCGAGTCTGTAGGATCGTTCTTGATCCGAGATTTAGTGAGTAGTCAAGTCTAGCTGTGGTGCTAGATTGGCGAGGCCGGCAGTGGAGTACCCAAGTACGGGGAACCACTATAAATTCCTGGTGTTATCTGTGGCGGTGATTTATTTTGTGTGCTGTGCTTTACGTTTAAATTTTTAATTCCGCAAAAGACGTAGAGATCACCTATTCACCCCCCTCTAGGTGATTTAGGTAGGCAACTAGATACTTCAATTGGTATCAGAGGGTCGCTGTTCGTTGCTAGGTTAACACCTTGAACAGGATCCATCCTTCTAGTTGCTAGCAAGCCATGGATAGAGTCAAGGAATCCTCTCTGAAATTGCCCATCTGCACTAAGGCCAACTTTCCTATGTGGATGGAAAGAGTCCGTTTTTATATGGAAGCTGCAGATCCCAGAATCTTCCAAGTCGTGGAAGAAGGTCCCCATGTGCAAGGAACCTCGGACTACGACAAATGAGGGATCATCCAGTTGATCAGATCATAGGAGATCCTCATGAAGGAATAAAAACAAGACGAGGTACCATTAACGAGAATATGCATTTGAGTTTTCTTTCGCAGGTCGAACCGAAGCAATTCCAAGAGGCAAATGAAGATCCATCTTGGATAATCGCTATGGAAGAAGAATTAAATCAGTTCAAACGCTGCAAGGTATGGACACTTGTTCCAAAACCCAAAGACAAAAATGTCATTGGAACAAAGTGGGTGTATAGAAACAAGCTGGATGAAGAAGGAACAATCATAAAGAACAAAGCCAGACTTGTAGCTAAAGGATACAGACAAGAGGAAGGCATCGACTTCGATCAGACGTACGCTCCAGTAGCAAGGCTCGAAGCGATCAGACTCTTCCTTGCTTATGCTGCTTTCAAGGGTTTCATCGTATATCAAATGGATGTCAAATCTGCTTTCCTAAACGGAGACATTAAAGAGGAAGTATACGTTGAACAACCCCCAGGTTTTGTTAATCCTGAACATCGCAATCACGTTTATTTATTACAGAAAGCTTTATATGGTTTGAAACAAGCTCCTCGAGCTTGGTATGAGACGCTGTCTAACTTTCTTCTTGAGAACAAGTTCACAAGAGGAAAGATAGATAAGACATTATTTCTTAGGGAAGTAAAAGGCAAGATTTTGCTAGTGCAAATATATGTCGATGACATCATATTTGGCTCTACGAATGATAACCTCTGCAAAAAGTTTTCTAAACTTATGCAAGGGAAATTTGAAATGAGCAGTATGGGTGAGCTAAAATATTTCTTAGGACTTCAAGTGAAACAATCTGAAGATGGAATCTTCATTTCTCAGACAAAGTTCACTAAGGAGTTGATTAAGAAATTTGGAATGGAGAGTGCAACCTCTATGAGGACTCCAATGAGCTCAGCTACGTCTCTGGACAAGGATGAGAAAGGGAAACCTTTTGATGAAACCAAGTACAGAAGCATAATTGGCTCCTTGCTCTACCTTACTGCCAGTAGACCTGATATAATGTTCTCTACATGTGTATGTGCTAGATATCAGGTGAACTCTAAGGAATCCCACTATACTGCTGCAAAGCGAATCTTGAGATACCTTAAAGGCACACCAAATCTTGGCTTATGGTACCCAAGAAGTAATGATAGCGAACTAATTGGTTTTTCAGATGCAGACTTTGCAGGTAGCAAAGACGACAGGAAAAGCACTTCTGGGACGTGTCAATTCCTCGGAAGGAGACTTATTTCCTGGAGTAGCAAGAAGCAGAATTGTGTTGCAATATCAACCGCCGAGTCAGAATACATTTCTGCTGGCAGTTGTTGCGCACAACTTCTCTGGATAAGAAATCAACTTCAAGACTACAACATGAAGATCAAAGACATTCCCATGTTTTGCGACTCTTCCAGTGCAATTGCTATCGCAAATAATCCAGTCTCTCACAGTCGGACAAAGCACATCGAGCTACGATATCACTTTATCCGGGAGCATGTGGAGATGGGTGATATAAATCTAAGTTATGTCCCCACGGATAAGCAAGTTGCTGACATTTTCACGAAGCCACTGGATGAGACTAAGTTCTCCTTCTTCAAGACGAAACTTGGAATGCTCAACATGGAGTAATGATCAAGTCAAGCAAAACCATGAAGACATGAAGATTACATAAAGTCAGACCTTTTCCTGAAAACTTCAGGCATGTCTCGAGAACTACATGTTGTCTCGGGAACTATCTGTGTTCTCGACAACTCAAGTCACTTTAAAGTCTCGAAATCCAAAGAATTCCTGGGATTTCTCGAGACAAGCTAGTTCTCTCGAGACAAGTTCAAGATCTCGAGATATAGCAATGTCTCGAGATATGAGTCATCTTCCGAGACTTCAATGAAGGAAATAACTTGTTGAAACTCCTGAGTTCTCGAGACATACCCGATGTCTCGAGACATAGTTTTCTTTAAGAATTCCAAATGTCAGGTACGCGCTATTTCCTCTTTTAATTTTCTTCAAAATGTCATTTTAACGTCAAATCAAAATCATATATATATATAAGAAATCGAAAAACTTGATTTTCACGAAATCAATCTCCGAGTTCTCCCCGACCTTTCGACTTACTCTCGAGCGACGACGGTTAGCGACAGGTCTCAGTGATTTCGGTGGCTCTCGATACTTCATCTTCTCCAGTCGACAGTTCTCCATCTCTTGCTTCTATGGCGCCCTCTTCTCTTCCAAAGATCGGCGTTGGCAGTGAAGTCATTCGCTCAGGAATCGCCGGTTTATCCGAGGATTTCAAGAATCTTTTCTGTATGCTTGATGCCGCTGGTCTTTCATTCGTTATGGAACATCCTTGCCGCGTGCTGTTTAATGAGGTGGAAGAATTCTTTATCAACGTGAAACCTATTAAGGAAGGAAGAATGTTGATCTCTTTTGTTAAAGGTATCAAAATCAAAGTCTCTCCAAAGACTCTTTCTAAGTATTTGCAGTTGTCTGAATTAGTAGTTGAAGAAGATCTAAATGACAATGACTGGTTGAGAACAGCAAGATACTGTGGTCTGGACTCAGACTTTTCTGCAGTGAAGAGGCACAAGATGAATGATGCAGGGAAGCTGCTGGTGGACATAATTTTAAAAGTTCTATTCTGCAAGACAGGCACACAAGGACATGTGTCTGAAGAAACTTTTCTGTTGATGGCTGGAATCGTGTCAGGGAAAAAGAGAGATTGGGCCTCAATCTTATTCTCCAATATCAAAGCCTGTATTAATTCTCCAAAATTTGCCCGGATCATCTCTTTGTTCCTAAATCAGTTCAATCCTGCTATTTTTGACATGTCTAAAGGTACAGTCATCCACCACCTTAAGAAGATCGATGTCATCTCCATGCAGAGATGGGACATTCGAATAAAGAAGCCAGGAATGGCTAGTGCTCCTTCTGAGGGGGAGACTCATCAGTCTGCAGCTGCAAGTGAAGCAGAAATTCCTCCTCCTCGGATTCGTTCTAAAGCTTCAAGTCGTGCCAAGCTGCCAATCCGTTCTAAAGCAAAAGGTCAGTCCTCATCAGCTCCAACAGAACTCGTTCCATCAGTGACACAGTCAGATCCGTCAGGTACTATCCCATCACCCTCAACTGTTCACACTCCAGATTCAGTTCCTCCACCACCTCCTTCTGCATCAGTTGTTGCAGCAGAAACTTCGTTAGCAAATGAGATAGTTTCAGCTGTTCTGAAGAATATTCAACAAGAATTATCTGAAGGGCACAGTCCCAGTGGCCAACAGGCAGGGTCTGGTGCTGATTATGTTTTTGAAGATGATGATGTTATGTCAGTTCATGAATTGTCACCTCCCCTAGTACATGTTGAGGGGGAGTCAGAGTTTGACACAACAAAGAATGCTCCAGATGAGCTAGGTTGTGCAGAAGGTAATAAGGTTTCCTCTCTTGAGATTGAAGAAATCCCTGATGATGCTCCTGGTGCTGTCCCTGCTGCTACTCTTCCATCCTTTCATCCTTCCCCTCCAATCCATGATGCAGATTCTCTTTTGGGTAAGATTGAAGCTATGCTCAAGAAGCAAAGTGAACAGTTTGAGAACTCCTTGACAACTGTTCACAGGAAGATTGCCTCAGTTGAAAGTGATCTTGGCAGGGAGTTAGCCAAAATCAAATCAAATTATGAAAATCTCTCTGATTTGATGAGTCTAGGGAGCAAGCAAATTGAACATGCAACTGAAGGTGTAGGCACAGTGTTGAAACAGACAGTAATAGTAACCGAACTTCAACAATCGATGAGTAATGATGCAGAAGCTAACACCTTCAGAGTTGTTGATGAGGTGGGCCATTTCAAAGATGATATTCTTCAAACCCTATCTGTAGAAGTCAGAAAGGGGGAGGAAAATATAGTAGCTCAAATGACAGACTTGATTGAAAGCTCCGTATCTGCTCTTCAAAGCTCATGGAATTCTCAGTTTGAGCAGTTCTCTTCCAGGATGCTGAAGCAAGTTGCTGATATTAATGCTTATTCCTTCAAAACAGCAACGTGGCTTCATAATCAGATTTTTCCTGAGTTGGCAATTGATCCAGATGTTCCTGTTCCTCAGTTTTCTCCAAGGCCAGAAGAACTACTTGGGAAGGCTCCTATTGTTGAAGAACAATCAGATAAGGCTGGGACCAAAAGAAAAAGAATGTTTAGTGAAGGTCCTTCTGCTAGTCGATTTGTTCCAAGTTCTAGCTCTACAGGTCAGTGCAAAGCTAAGGTTGAGAAAAGTTTTCCAGAAATCTGGAGTCCAGTCTCAAAAGACATTATTCTTGAAACCTATAAGTTAGTTCATGAAGGTAAAATTAATATATCTGAATGCTACAGCTCTCAAGAATGGGAAAAACATGAGACAGCTCAAAGGAAGAGAAGGATTCACTTTAGGGCTTTTGGATATAATAATGCTGATGCTCCGGATCCACCTCCGTTTTACCATCCCAAGCCTCATGCTTATTTCTCCAGACAAGAAGAAAAGATGAAAAGAAGATCTTGAAGGATAGTGCTGATAATGTCAAGACATATTCTGTTTTGGTTCTGATTTTGTTGAACATCAAGTCTTCTTAACAACTCAATTTAGACATATATATATATATATTTGTTGATTTGATGTTCTCTACTTATTCATTGTCATATCTTTGTGTAGTGTAGCATATTTGTTATATATTGTTGTAATTCAACTTAGTATATAGGGTTCTGACTTCTACAAATAGGGGGAGATTGTTGGAAATTGTAATCACAATTACCTTGATTTGTGAGAAGTCACCCTTAAACTAAGATTGAATTGCACTTGTATTTGATATGCTTTTCTAGTATTGTCTTGCAGATTATCATTGCTAAGTGTAATTCAATGTCAGGTCACAATGGGTCTGCAAACACAATTTCATACAATGTAATTCTTCATTATATGAAACATGGTGATGACTCATGTGTGATCTCTCTATTGGGGTACACTTCATTTTCAAGACTATTGAAGACTTTGGAGTGCGGTTGCAGCAAGTGTTCAAGAAAAGAAAAGAAAATTGTTGAAAACAATTTTCCTAAGGACATGTCTCGAGAGATCAAGTATGTCTCGAGAGTTCTGACATGTCTCGAGAGGCAAGTTCTTTGGATCTCGAGATATGAGTTCTTGATGTCTCGAGAGATCAAGCATGTCTCGAAAGACCTTTTGTCCGAAATCCTTGTAATGTCTCGAGAGATCATCAAGTTCTCGAGACATCTCCTTCCTGCTCTCTTTGCTTCATATTTCGGGAGATCCCTCTTGTCTCGAGAGAACCCTTTTTTCTCGAGAATTCTGTTCGAAATTCTATCTATTTTGTTTCTCTGTTCTTGTCGTTTCGTAATCGCTATCTCCCGATCCTAACGGCTATATGGAGTGCATTTAAGGTCGATTTAATCCTTAATTGCTTCCCTCTATATATAGGATCGCTCTTGAGTTTTAAAGAAGAAGTTTTAAAAAATCGTTCTAAAACCCTAATTTCTCTTCCGATCAAAAAGAACGAGAAAAGCGCCGCCTCGCCGTCGTCTACGATTGGAGATCGATCTACTTATTGGAGTTGCCGATTTCTATCAAGAAGGATTCGATTGATCCGTGTTCTGATTCTACAATCTCTATTGGATCGTTTCGGATTGCCTTAGACAGATTTGAAGGATCGTTGTTCTTCCTCATCGTTCTCAAAAGCTATTCAAGAAGAAGGAAGAAAACGCCTCTGTTATTCAGATCTGGTATCTCTTTGTTCAAAACCTTTTATCATCTATTGTAGGAGTTGTTATCTCCGAGTTGTAGGAGAGGTTGTTCTCCGAGTTGTAGGAGAAGTTTTCTCCGAGTTGTAAGAGAGGTTCTCTCTGAGTTTGTAGGAGTTTGACTCCGAGTCTGTAGGATCGTTCTTGATCCGAGATTTAGTGAGTAGTCAAGTCTAGCTGTGGTGCTAGATTGGCGAGGCCGGCAGTGGAGTACCCAAGTACGGGGAACCACTATAAATTCCTGGTGTTATCTGTGGCGGTGATTTATTTTGTGTGCCGTGCTTTACGTTTAAATTTTTAATTCCGCAAAAGACGTAGAGATCACCTATTCACCCCCCTCTAGGTGATTTAGGTAGGCAACTAGATACTTCAATCCTTATAACCCGAGCCTACCGCTCGCCGGACTATCCCAGTCCTTCCTTATAACCCGAGCCTACCGCTCGCCGGACTCTCCCAGTCCGTCCTTATAACCCGAGCCTACCGCTCGCCGGACTATCCCAGTCCTTCCTTATAACCCGAGCCTACCGCTCGCCGGACTATCCCAGTCCATCCTTATAACCGTTCCGGTTTGGGACGGATGTTAACTTGTCAAGTTCTCCTACTTAACTAGTCTTGTCTATAATTTAGTTGATCTTAGAAGCTTTAGGGTTAGCCTTGGACTTCCGGAGGGTTACCCGGTGAGGGGCTCGCAGCGGTACTAGGAAGTGTGGCGGGCTAACAACCCGAACTTCCTATTCCCAAGGCACTTAATCTTGTTGGTATCTACCGTTATTTACTTGATCCCCAATTTCCTCTCCAATTACTCAAATTCCTAAGATGAGTTAAGCTTGGCACCTAGGGTGGGGGAGTTCCTCTGAACTCCAACACCACCAGCTGTGACCGGGTGCTGACTCTCCCGTCATCACATTCTAGCTCGAGTTCCCTTCTTCACCGAGGAACAGCACACATATACTTGGCATTCTTAACCTTACTCGGGCCCACACTCCTATTCTTCGACATCCTTAACTTGGGGTTTGCCTTAGAGGTTTCCCGACTTCACCCTTGAGTCTTACCCTAGATGGCTCACCCAGCTAAGGTCAATTCTGCTTTCATACAATCACTTACTACCGACGAGTTGTGTGTGTGACCCTTGACAAGGTCTAACTTCCTTTTCTTATCGTCGAAGTGCCTGCACTAATAGCTTGTTAAACGCACCCCCCCTCCTTACTTCCCAAGTTGCCTTTAAAGATGCTCTTCCAAATAATCTGAGCCTTCATAATCAATAAAGAGTTAACAGTTCTATGTGTGAAGGTCAGTGGTGGTCTAATTCATGTAAATCAGTTTCACTATTCGCAGACCGAAATAAGGTTGATCTAGATTTAACTCCTATGGTGCGATCTTGATCACATCATATCCAAACGAGTTCCAATTATTACCATAGGTTTGTAATGAGTGGTGATCTAACAACCTTAAATCCTAATTTCATAAATTCTCTAGGGAATCTTAAATCATAGTTTCTATTAAAATAGGAGGTGTGCAAATAGAGATTTCTACATATCAAGTATTAGATTATGATCTCAATAAACTCTGGGAAAATTACCATGACATAACACTGGTCTAAAAACACCAAAACCTGAATTTCACATTTTTAGCAGAAATATTTGACCATAATTATCATTTACTACCTTTGGTGTGCGTATAAGGGTTTACACTACAAGTGCTATGTAAAGACTTCAATAAATTCTGGGAAAATTATTATAGGCTTATATTAGCATTATGACCTAATGTGATTTATCTCTAATTTATCAGACATATAAAAACTCAATATTTGCACAAAATTCATAAAGGGTATATTTGTAAATTCATCTATTTGTATCATGAAATATTTCCCAAAAATTCTCAGAAAACTCCTGCTACCAAAATAATGAAATCAAAGACTAAATACTAAGTTTCACATCATCCCAAGTTCAGATGACCCCCTTTTCATTTTATAACCTAAATTAGGGGTAATTTAGTAAATTCCACATCTTGGGATTTTTGTACCCAAAAATCCCCAAATAACTTTTGGGAAGGCATATTGCTGCCAAGGACCCATGACCAACATTTCAATCCATTGGGTTAACCCCCAAGGCTTGGGGCTCACTCCACCCAAAAATTGCTAAGGGCACACATTTAAGGTCCTTAGCCTAGCACTTGCATGGCTCATAACTCCACATGCACAAGGGCAAATGGTCTCAAATTTTTACCAGTGATATAGATATATATAAAGAACTTATCACCCAAATTTGGGGGTGTTTGGAGTTATACAACTCCAAAAAAATCAAATATTTACTTTTCCTAATAAATGGAATAACTCAATGGATATAAATCCAAAAATTCTCAAATTAAAACCCTAGGTGTGTCTTCATACCCTGCATGCATGGTAGAAAAATCTAGGGATTTGGTTAAGCCAATTGAAAGATATAGCCTTTTTAATTTCTGCCCTACACAAGGAGCAGTCCTAGGAAAGAGGGTGCCCTGATGTCCACAGTGCACCAAATCAGATTATTAAGGTGGTAAATGAAAGTAGACCCATAGGGCTACAAATGTTGTCTCTGCCCCTTTTTGCAAATATGGCATCTAAGTCCTTCAAAAATTGCATGCAAACTACTTAAAAATCCTAGACAGAATTATTGTGGTTTGCTAATAGACATAAAGAGCAGTCCTAGAAAAATGGCTCTACAAGGAGCTGTAGTGCTCCAAATCACTTGATCTTAAATTCTACAGAAAGTAGACATCAAGAGCTACAAAAGTTGTCTCAGCAAACTTTTCAAGATATGGCCTCTAAGGCCTTCAAAAATTGCATGCAAACTACTTAAAAATCCTAGACAGAATTATTGTGGTTTGCTAATAGACATAAGAGCAGTCCTAGTAAAATGGCTCTACAAGGAGCTGTAGTGCTCCAAATCACTTGATCTCAAATCCTACAGAAAGTAGACATAAAGAGATACAAAAGTTGTCTCAGCCAACTTTTCAAGATATGGCATCTAAGGCCTTCAAAAATTGCATGCAAACTACTTAAAAATCCTAGACAGAATTATTGTGGTTTGCTAATAGACATAAAGAGCAGTCCTAGAAACATGGCTCTACAAGGAGCTGTAGTGCTCCAAATCACTTGATCTCAAATCCTACAGAAAGTAGACATCAAGAGCTACAAAGGTTGTCTCAGCCTACTTTTCAATATATGGCCTCTATGGCCTTCAAAAATTGCATGCAAACTACTTAAAAATCCTAGACAGAATTATTGTGGTTTGCTAATAGACATAAAGAGCAGTCCTAGAAAAATGGCTCTACAAGGAGCTGTAGTGCTCCAAATCACTTGATCTTAAATCCTACAGAAAGTAGACATCAAGAGCTACAAAAGTTTTCTCAGCCAACGTTTCAAGATATGGCCTCTAAGGCCTTCAAAAATTGCATGCAAACTACTTAAAAATCCTAGACAGAATTATTGTGGTTTGCTAATAGACATAAGAGCAGTCCTAGTAAAATGGCTCTACAAGGAGCTGCAGTGCTCCAAATCACTTGATCTTAAATCCTACAGAAAGTAGACATCAAGAGCTACAAAAGTTATCTCAGCCAACTTTTCAAGATATGGCCTCTAAGGCCTTCAAAAATTGCATGTAAACTACTTAAAAATCCTAGACAGAATTATTGTGGTTTGCTAATAGACATAAAGAGCAGTCCTAGAAAAATGGCTCTACAAGGAGCTGTAGTGCTCCAAATCACTTGATCTCAAATCCTACAGAAAGTAGACATCAAGAGCTACAAAAGTTATCTCAGCCAACGTTTCAATATATGGCCTCTAAGGCCTTCAAAAATTGCATGCAAACTACTTAAAAATCCTAGACAGAATTATTGTGGTTTGCTAATAGACATAAAGAGCAGTCCTAGAAAAATGGCTCTACAAGGAGCTGTAGTGCTCCAAATCACTTGATCTTAAATCCTACAGAACGTAGACATCAAGAGCTACAAAAGTTATCTCAGCCAACTTTTCAAGATATGGCCTCTAAGGCCTTCAAAAATTGCATGCAAACTACTTAAAAATTCTAGACAGAATTATTGTGGTTTGCTAATAGACATAAGAGCAGTCCTAGACAAATGGCTCTACAAGGAGCTGTAGTGCTCCAAATCACTTGATCTCAAATCCTACAGAAAGTAGACATCAAGAGCTACAAAAGTTATCTCATCCAACTTTTCAAGATATGGCCTCTAAGGGCCTCAATTTCAGCTCACAAAATCGGGTATATAAATGTGACAGAATTTTGATTCATAATAATATTACATTTATATGGTCTGCGGTTAAGGATCCGTCTCATATCCGACGGCTACGGGATTGTATTCCCCGATGAGCCGACGATCCCGATTTCACGCGCCTGGGCCGCCTTCTCCGACCATTTCCCGGAAATCTGCAGCACCCCACCGCCGGCCACCGCCTCCACCACCTCCGTTGAGGTGGTGGCTAACGCCAGGCGGCGACACGGCCACCGGAGATGGCCTCTCCGGCGATCCCGAGCAAGAAGAAAAGCTCGAGAAATCTCCCACTATCTCACATGGAATCGTGCTCCTTTGAGCCCGATATCTCTCCTAGATGGGTCTAGAATCTAGCACAGATGGAGGGGGGGAGGAACTTGCCTTGATTGCAGCTTGAGGTTGAGGGGAGGTCGGGTTTGCCATGGTTGAACCTTGCTCCGGCGACCCTTGGCGTTTCCTCCTTTCTCCATCAATTCTGCTGATTCAGGGGTCGATTCCCACTCCTTGACCTCTTCTGAAGATGATGGCGTCGTCCATTTGGGCTGAGGGTGGCTATATTGTTAGCAGCCATTTTTAGGTTGGCGATTTCAACTAGGTGCACCTCTCAGCTAGCCAACGACAGGCCTCCAACTCACCCAGATTACACTCCTCAGCTCGAAACCATGCTGAGGGGAAGAAGATTGGGCCCAATGGCAGCTCACCCCATGGGTTGCCATTAATGTGGCCGGCCAACACCTCTCCCCACCTAAAATTCTCCCTCTACCCAGATGCCACCTCACTCAAACTTGCAGGAAATTTCATGGGGGAGCTGAGAGGATGCTTTGGAGAGAGGGGAGGCATGCCATGTGGCATCCACTTCATTAATTCCTCCTTTGTCTTTTCCCCCCTTTTCTTACACTTGGACAAGGCATTCATTTCCCCCAAATTTCGAATTTCAGCATGCCTAGGGTCTGGTCACCATGTGGGCTGACCAATTGAGTCATGGGATTGGGCTAAGTCTACTTGATTTGAGCTTTGGGCTCATTTGACCCAAATATGCCAATTTGGGGATTTTGTGTTTGGGTTTGACTCAAGCTCACACCACTTAATATGATTGACCCACATTACTGTCTTGGACCCTATGGACCCATCCCAAGAGGAATTGAGTCATGGTGGGGTTATATGGGGCTTGATTGCACTTATTTGCCTATAGGGGCAATTTGGGTATTTTGTTGATTTTGCCCTAATTCTCCATGGTTGAATGCACACTATGGTCCACTTAGGTCTCATATACTCCCCTTAGGGTTTAGGGGTGATCAATTTGGTCATACTAAGTCAATTGGAGATTAATTTAGGTTTTAGCACATTTAGGTCAATTTGGGGTTTTTTAGGAATTGGCCTAATTTCCCCAAATTGATGGCCCTAAGATGGGGCTTTTGGGTCCATTAGGCCCCTAGGGAGGTTTCCATATGAGGGTGGGTCCAATTTGATCATTTGGAGTTCAATTGCCCTTATTCATGGAGGTTTGACCTAGGATAGCTCAAAGTTGACTTTTGGTCAATTTGACCAATTTGGTTGACCCCAAGGGTCCCTAGTGGCCTACTCACCTCCTTGGATGGTCATAGGGGTCATGATGAGGTTATGTTGACTTATTGGAGGTATATTGGTCATCCCTAAGCTAAGCCATCAAAATCTGCTAATTGCACCCCAATGTGCATTTCTTCTTAATTTATGGAAATCATGGGGCCTCCTTGGCCAATTTTGTCTTCTTGGAGCAATGTCATGACCTTGTCATGACAAAATGCATCTTAGGGGTCTAGTTGTTTTGGGGATGTTACAGAGGATCTTTGGGAGGTTGTTGGTGGTGGGGAGCAAGAAGAAGTAGTAGATGCCGGAGATAATGGTCCAGCTGTGAGAGCTTGGAGGAAGACCAACGCCAAGGCGGAGTTCACCTTGAAGAGAGTCAGATCGTCCGACTTGTTCGAACACATCATAGGTTGCAAGTCAGCGTTTGCGATCTGGATAGCCCCCGATGGGTTATTCAACAAGAAGAATGTAGCGCGGCTACAATTCCTGGAGAATGAGTTGGCTAGGTCGACTCAAGGCGAGATGACTATATCCACCTTCTTCCTGAAGGTGAAGAACCTGTGTGGGGAGATCTCGACATTGGATCCTGACGAGCTGATCTCAGAGGCGAAGTTGAAGCGGCACATACTCCGAGGCTTGAGGAAGGAGTATGTCCCCTTCGTTACTTCTGTGCAAGGGTGGGCTACTCAGCCCTCCTTACTGGAGCTAGAGAACCTGCTGTCGTCACAAGAGAGCCTGGCGAAGCAGATGGCGGGAGTATCCATCTCAGGGGGAGATGGCGAGGCTTTGTTCTCAGGAAAGAGGAGATCCTGGGACAAGAAAAAGAAGAACTCCGGAGATGGACCTTCAACGTCCTCTCAGGGAGATGGGAGGAAGTTTCTCCCTGCGCGCGATGAGATGGGGAGATCCCTTTGCTTTGCCTGTAGGAAGTATGAGCACATGGCAAAGGACTGCCGGTCCAATCTGAAGATCGGTCATGCTGCTAACAAGGAGGGAGATCACCAGAGAGGTGGAGGAAGATGTGGAGGTCACCAGGGAGGTGAGAGGGGAGACAATTGTTTCCTGGCAGAGATGACGACAACGTCAGTCGATGTCTTAGCCTCCATCAACCTCGAGAATGACTGGATAGTGGATTCCAGTTGCGGACTGATCATGTTTTCTTTCTTCCGCAATGCAAGTAGTAACGACACCACCGTTCATAAAAATTTGTTCAAAAAGTAAACCATCCTTTATGAACGGTGCAGTTACTATGATGGAGCTTATTTAAGTTACAACGGTTCATAAAATTTTAGTGAAAATGTCTGGTGGGGCAACCGCTCTGGGACATAAAATGATGCAAATAGTGACGGCACCGTTCATAAAATTTTAAATTATATATTTTGCTTATTTAAGTTATAACGGTTGAACTAGTCCTCTTCTTTTTCCGGTTCAATGTCTCATCTAATTTTGAAAACCTTGCTACTAATTACTAACTATTGATTTTTGGAGGAATAATTTTCGTAAATTATCTAGTGACAATTGAAATAGATCTAAAACTTAAATATTAAAGGGGATTGTTATAGTCAGGCGCCAGCTCGTGTTTGACTAATGGCAGCTCAGCGTTAATGTCAAATCATATTTTTCCACTTGGAGACCAATTTGTTATTGACAGCCCTCAAAAAAGTTAAAAAAAAAAATAGTCAAATATACCAAAGCACAAATCATGCTTTGAATGCCGAGGAGTGAACATTGCTTGATGCATGTCGGATTCAACGAAATCTGAAAGCGACGGAGAGATTGAGCAACCAAAATCCTCCATTGAAACCCTATTCTTGCAGTCATTAGAGGAATGCTAGCCCTCCCGAAGTTTAGACGAAATGGAAGCATCGCCGAGTGCCCCAGCTGCCGGTGAAGCAGGAGAACGTCAATCTAGGTCTTTTGGCGGTCGGAGTTCTCCATAGTTGGGATCTAGGTCATTTGGAGCAACAAAAATAGGGATTGGGTGCGGAAGGGAAATAAAGGAGGAAAGGGGCGACTGGCTCAGCGGCGAAGGAGGAGACGACATCGGCGGGATCTGGTGGGCGTCGGCGAGTAATGGCGAGAGGTTGAGATCGCGAGAGGTTCCAATCGCGAGAGAAAACCTATCGGGCGGGGAAAGTAGGGCTGACTTTAGGTTAAATAATATTGGGCTGCCATTAGCCAAAGAGCAGACCCCATATTAAATCATAATTAGTGAAAATGTTAAATGCCCAAATTGCTAAAACCACGCCGGTATTAAAGCATACTTTTCCCGAAAGAAAACATTGTAGCAAATAAAAGCCCAAAGTGTAAAACCGAGAGGGTACAAATATCATCTGTCGAGATATAAAAATCCACCCGTTAATCATTGCAGAGCACTCCTGCTCTGTCTTCTTCTCCGGTCCCGAGAGAGAGAGAGAGATAGTGAGACAGGCGGAGAAATGGGCGATAATGACCGGCGGACGGTCGACGACGAGTTCGCCGGCGAGTTGGTGAAGGGTCTGCGAGAGAGCTTTAGCTCGGGGAAGACGAGGAGCTACGCGTGGAGGGCGGCTCAGTTGAAGGGCATTATTAGGATGATCGAAGAGAAGGAGGCCGAAATCACGAATTCTATTCAGGCCGATCTTTCGAAACCCCCTTTCGAGTCCTTCGTCCACGAGGTACACTTCTCTTCTTTCTTCCTTCGTCTCTTTCCTGCCTGCAGTTGTTCTGATCTATGGAGATTAATTTCATCCCGGGCTTCAGATTTGCGTTTCTCTTTCCCTAAATTTTGGGGATGTTTGGTTAAACAGTGTCTGTAATCTCAGGCGATCTACATGCTATATAGAATTGAGTCGTTTCGTGTCAATCACTAGAAGTTCGATTCTGAATTTACTCTTCCGGCGATCTGCTTCCCACTTGCGACCGCGCCCGTCGAGCTGGCGGCCGATCTTCCGGCAGCGGCTGCTGATCGTGGAGCAGCCGCTCCGGGATGTCAAAGAGGCTGGCGATCCCCGAGCCAGTTGCTCGGCGATCATCGAGTAAACTCTGTATCGTTTATTTATGTAAAATCGTCTCAAAGATCGCCGTCTCGACAATCATGGAGAGAGCAAGTGAGCAACTCTGTATATTTTCTTAAAATTGGAATATTTGATTATAATTAATTTAATTAATCATATTTATATATAAAAGTTGATTACTTTTTAATAAAACGGGCCTTCGATTATAACTAATTATAAAATTATGGTGTTTGATTGCACCGTATTTTTTATTATATTAAAGACATCCAAACTTGAATTTCAATAAATAGAAAAATTATAGAATTATATCGTAAATTTTAGCAAAAAAAAGCAAATTGTTGTAAACAAAAAATCATTAATTTTATCTATTTTGATCGTTATGATTTTCATACTCCTATAAAAATTAAAAACAAATCGATCGACATCAAGTAAAAATATAATTTTGAAATTGAAAATAACACAAAATAATGATTGCTCAACATTATCAAAAAATAATGACTATAATTGAACTTGAAATAACAACAACCGCACAATTTCACAACAATCACACATTTCATAACAATCCAAAACTTTAAAAAATTTGATCCAACAATAAGATCTTCAACTGAAAAATTGAGAACCACACATAATTCTTTCATGAATGCAGTGGATATGAACCGTAGTTCGTGACTAGTTTCCATGAGACGAGAGATCGCTGGATCCGAAGAGCTTGGGGTGGTCGCAATAAATTCAATTTTCAAGCTAGTGCGGTGTCATTAGTATTTTCGGAGGAATAATGTTAAGATTAAATTATGAGTAATTGCAGTGCGACCAGCCAAAACTACAATGCCTGTAACAACTCCTCGAGCAACTCTATATTTATTTGTTATTAAATTGAAGTCATTGATTAGTTATTTATTTACTAACTATAAAAAAAATTTAATTAACCATATTTATAAAATTGATGTATAAGAGGAGCCCGGTGCACAAAATATACTCACTGACCGAGGGTCTGGAGAAGAGTCACACCACAAGGGTAAAATATATGTAAACCTTACCTTGTATTTTTGCAAGAGGCCGCTTTCAAGACTCAACCGGCACGCCAAGGCTCTATGTAGTTACTAATGTATGTATTATATATAAAATTTGATTACTTTTTTAATAATGCAACAAATATGTAGTTATTTTCAGTACCCAACAATAACAGTACCCAATAGTTCTCATGCACGGGTGCTCGTATTAACGAAACAAAACTTTTCACCGGGAACCTCGTGCACGGGTGCTCGTATTATTTGGAAGCTTCCATTTGTTGATTGTTTAACGCATTTTTTTAAGGGAGTTGATATTAGCTGTTCGGAATTGGATATTCAGTCCATTGCTATTCGTAGTCCATAAATTTTATTTGTAGTTCAAAATTATATTTGCATCTCCCATCCATCCCAAATAAGTGAAATACTTTGCTGATTTATTAAGAACTAGAAGCCTAGAGAAATATCTTAAAGACTCTAAAACAATTTAAAAGCATAGCAGAAAAATAAGCTAAATGACATTCATAGAGGAATCAACTGTAAAACAAATTAAATAACATGCAAACCTTCCTCTGACCAAAAAACTGAATACTTTTTTGGGATTTTCGCCGGATAATTTCCTTCTATTTTGAAGAAGCTGAACCTAAGAGGGGGAAAGACGACACGACCGATAGAACTACACCTAGGATTTAGGCAACGGGAGAAGATCGAGAGATGAAGAGAGCAAGAATTGGACTGCGAATATAATTAGAATTTTTACAATTTTTGAGGTGCGAATAGCGAGAATTGAACTGCTAATATCAACTCTCTTTTTTTAAATAAATAACATAAGAACAAAACTCTGAAAATATAAGATAATGGTGATAATTAATACAGCTGGCAACCTGGCATCTTAATTATGTTGGCAATTAAATAAGATATTATTAAGTCAAATGTTCCTTTAAAATATTTTTTATTTAAGGCCTCACTATTTATATGAACATGCTTGTTTGTTGTTTGTCATGTAGCTAGTTAATGATGAGCGCTATAGAATACTTAATTAAGGTTAATTTAATTATTTATTTGACATGTAGCTCTTACTTAATACATTGTATTTTATGAAATAAGTGTATTTAATTAGTTGCTTATATTCCAATTTTGAAGGGAAAATACCATGAATAGTTTTATGCCTGGTAATAAAGCTATACATTTAAATCTTTAGTATCTTTCATTTATTTAGTTATATTTGATTAAGTGCCCGGTGAGTTTGAACAAAATTGTCATTTGTCATAAAGTATGTGTTTGACTTGACAACTGTTGTTACCGCCGTAAAAAAAAACTAATTTTGAACATAAAAGTGAGTGGAGTTTGTTAGGTGAGGTCAGGCGTTTATGAATGATGGTTCATAACCACTTTGTTCACGACTGCCGTGCCATACTGAACCTAAAGCTCCCCGAGCTCAAACTCGATAGAAGCTCCAAATGATTTTAAACAATATTTAAAAGGCTTTAATCACCTTCAAATCGGCTTGCAAGGTAGGGCTCCGTTTGGCGCGACATTTTTGCTCGGTTGAGTTTGGTCCCTATGCACAAGAGTCTAGGATTGAACAACTTCGCCTCTCTTTATATAATCTCAGTAGTCGTTCTTAGCCCAAGCCCGATTTCGCTGATTGAGACACCATCCCATACTAAAGGAACTGAGAAAGAAAGAATCTTATGCAACCAATAGCATTCGACTACCAACTGAGCAAATGGTAAGTTGTGTAGGTTTTGTACTGACAAGGACAAAAACGCCACCATCATAAAATGTATGGTTGACATGACAACGAATATGACTGTCACCAAGAAAAAAATCTAGTTTAGAACATAAAAGTGAATGAAGTTCCTGTGTAGCGTAGTTCACGCCGCCGCCGTGCCAAACAGAGCCTTGATCAATACGAGAAATAAATGAAAACATCGAACGAACTAGGACTCGGCTAGAGCTATTATGAGAAGAATATCTTGAGGAGATATTATTTATGGACCCACAGGAAGTTTAGTTTTAAATAAATGTGGTTGGGGCCATAAATTAAGGGCAGCTATCAAGTTTTTAATTAGGCGTATTGTTTGAGACATGATGAAATGGCTTTTGATTCTACATACTAGCCTACACAACTATCCCTGTAGTTGATTTGCTCGTGAATTATTTTGATGTACAGAATTATGATATATATATATATACTATAGGAGAGAGAGAGTGTGGGGCCCACAATTAAGAGAGAGAGCGGGTGGGGGAGAAAGTGGGCGGCAATTAAGAGAGAGAGAAGAGAAAGAGGGTGACGGAATTAAAGAGAGAAATAAATATTTTATAAAATCTAAATATTTTAAAAATAAATATCTAATATACATAATATATAATATAACAAAAATTTTTAAAATTAAAATACATCATTTTTATTATTTTAAATTTCTAATATTTATATATATATATAATACAAAATCTTTATATAAAATACATAATCTTAATAGCATATAAATATAAATTAAATATAACTTGGTGCGTGCCGGGGGCGGGCGAAGGCCGCCGGGGGCGGGCGAATGCCGCCGGGGGCGGGCGAAGGCCGCCGGCGGCGGGCAGGTTACCGGGGGCGGGCGAAGCCCGACGGCGGGCAATGTACTGTCGCGCGGGGCACGGGGGGCCCCCCGTGCACTGTCACTCGTAAAATTATAAAGAAATATCAATTTTATCTGTGACAAGATAAATAGACTATCTAATGGAGACATTGTGATAATCTTCACTGTTTGATCTCAAATCAAACCATCAAAATGGCATGCGAATTTCCATTTAGACTAAATACTTCTCCTACCCTCCAAATTCGGAGCCCCCATGACAAAAACGGGAGAGAGAGAAAAAAAAAATCTTTTTTTAGTCCAAATAAAATAATCTTTTTTACGTATATTTTTTTCCAAAATAAATATTGTAATATTGATGTATATTTTTTTACTGTCATTTCGAGTACTCATATGTATATGTTGCGGGCGCATCCCGCAGACGTATCAAGCACGGGCGAAGCCCGTGTGGAGGCTTTGCCCGACTGGATGCGGCCGAAGGCCGCCCGACAGCATCGCATCGGGGCGGGCGAAGCCCCGTCGCAAGCCGGATATTGTCGCGCTTGACCGTAAGGGCAGAGCCCCGTGTCGAGCACTCGTGTCTATGTGTGTATATATATATATTGAAATTACAAAAATCTCTCGTCAATGTTACAAAACATAACATTTAACTTTCATGAAGTTCACATTTCATAACATTCATGCACAAAAATATTCCTTTCATGAGGAGTATTTTGTGCATGGATGTTATGAAATATGAACTTCAGGGGAGGTAAATGTTATGCTTTATAACATTTGGAGGAGTTTTTTGTAATTTCAATAATAAGAGATGTGCAATTTGTAATTATGCTATCTTTTCGGGGAAATTTTGATAATTATTCGTATATATATACTATATTAAAAGAGAATTCACAAAGTAATGCTATCTTTTTTTACATTCGCAAGTAATTAGCAGGGTAGGAGGAACACAATTAATATAATTTTTTTTATATATAAAAATATATAAAATGATGAAATTAGTTAATTTGTTGGATCTCTTGGAAAAAGATCTTAATCACTAAATAAATACTATCCATTTGACCCAAACTGGCTATTAAAACATAAGTAATAATAATTATTATTATAATATTTAAAGAATAACTATAAAATCATTTTTGTTGAATTTTTTATTTTAATTTAAATTGGTATACATTTGGTTCACTCGTTCTTTCATATTTTTCACTTAATTGGAAAAATGAAATTTATGGAGGGAAAGTATTCCTCATATTTAATAATAAATTATTATTTATTAATTACATTTTTCCTTGTTGCGAGAAAACTATGAATACCCTATAGTTATAAACAATACTGCCTCTAGTGCACAAGGTACATACGTGCATAGGTTTAGGGGTGTTTGACGAACCAAATCGAATCGAGTAGCTCTTTAATTAAATTCAAATTTGTTATATAATGCTGAGATTCAGATTCGTTCGAATATTTGAATTTAGATTTGGATTCATCCCGAAATCCTGAATTTGAATTTGGATTCGAATTCGGATTTGGGTTTTAATTTGAACTCGAACTCGCTTCAAATGATAGACCAAATGGATTTTAATCTGACGGTCAAGATCACGAATCTTGCCAATAGAGATAATATTATTCGGATTCGAATAACGTCTGCCATTATTCGTCTCTGTAATTTGTGTCAACAAAAATGACTGCATAGGAGTATCTAACGACAATCATATATCTACGCACTTGATATCTCCGGGAATTCACCGTTTCAACGGGCGTAACCGTTTGGCATCTAAATATTATAGCATTTTCTTAAACAAAAACAAAGGGCTTCAATTTTGAGGTAATTACTAAAATAGCTCTATCATTCTATTTACCATAACAAAATATTTCGTAAACCTGAGTTTAAATGAGAAATTTCTATTAAGTAATGATATTTCATAGTGAGGCCTGGTGGTCCGTCCACAAGAATCCTCTCCATTTGGAGTGAAATGGATACTATTCATTTCACTGTCCAGATCTATTTCTTGCTGATCCGACGGGTTCACTAATCCCATCATTTTATATTTTTTTTAATAAAAAAAATTTTCACCATTAGATCAAGTGAGAATGCATCCACACCACGAAATGGATACTATCCATTTCACCCAAATGGAGAGAATACGGATCCGGTGTCCGTATGACAGGAAAATGAATTTTGTAAAAATAGCATACAAATAATTAAAATAAAGTATAATTTTGAAGCTAAATATTTTGGGCCCGTTTGGCATGGTGGCGGTGGTTGTACGTGAACGGACATGAACCATCGTTCGTGAATGCCAGAGCTCACCTGAGAAACGTTTTCTTAGTGACAGTCGTGTCAAACACATATTTCAATGTGAATGATCCTTAATGATTTATGCTCTGTTTGTCGCAGCGTTTTTGCTCCTGTGAGTTTGGTCAAAAACGTCACCATCATGAAATGTATGTTTGGCACGACAACGGTTATGATCGCCACCATAAAAGAAAACTAGTTTTGAACATAAAAGTGAAAGGAGTTTCTTAATTATGTGAGGTCGTGCGTTCACGAACGACGGTTCGTAACCACCGCGTTCACAACCGTAGCCGTTGTGCCAAATGGATCGTAAGAAAATGCTTTCATTCTTATGTTTAAAATTAAATTGTTTTCTTAATGGCGGTCATAACCATTTGTGAAGTTTTCAAGATCGATGGAACACTGAGACAAGCACACCAAGAATGAACAAAAAACACCTCTTTATTGCTTTGGCAAATAGTTACAACAATTACAAAAGAGAAGACTGAATACAAGTTGCATACAACTTTGTTTACAACAGCCAAATACAAAGAAAAACAACTGGTCGCGAAACATAGTCCGTTTCTCCTCTTCTCACTAGCGCCGGCGGTATCGCTAGCGCCCGCGCTAGCTCGCGGTCTCACGAGCTCGCTGCTCGCACACTGCACAGACGAGACCGCCAGTTGCAGACCGCCAGACCGCTTCTCCACTACCGCCCGCGCTACTTCCTAGCGCCCGCGCTAGCTCGCGGTCTCCCACTCTCAAGAAACCTGCTCTAGATCGCTTGCCGAACTCACTCCGAGTTCGCTCTAACTGAGACCACCAAATTAAGACCGCTCAAGTCTCTAGTTCTCTCTGATATTCTCTGCAGGGGGAATGACCCCCTATTTATAGATCCGGGAGACCCACTCGAAGCTGAGCTAGCGCCGGCGCTAGCGCTAGCTCACTTCACAAATCTTAACACCATTGTTATGTCAAACACATTCATAATGTTGGAGTTTTTGTCCAAACTCACCGGAGCAAAAACATCGCACCAAACGGACGACGGTTCGTAACCACCGCGTTCGAGACCGCCGTACCAAACGGACCATTAATAGGCTTTCCACATCTATCCATGACAGATTCTGCATCATTATAAGTCTGCCCTGCTTCAGGTTCAGCGCTACATATAACTTACCAAAACACTAAGATTTTCTTTCTTTTTTTCATTTTCTCTTTGCACTTATTTTTCCTGTTGCAGATATCACTGGTGAAATCTGCATGCGCGTTGGCTCTGAAAGAGTTGCAGCAATGGATGAAACCTGAGAAGGTGATGAATCCATGGATTTTGGCTTGATTTTTTTTTTACTACAAAAGAAAGCTGAAACTTCTTATTTGTTCAGGTGTCAAGTATGCTAACGGCTTTCCCCTCATCGTCGGAGATTGTACCAGAGCCCCTTGGCGTTGTGCTCGTTATTTCAGCCTGGAACTATCCGTTCCGTACGTCGACTCATACCTGATATCCATATCAAATTAATCTGTTTACGATCTTTCGAATTATTCCGATTGCTCGTTATTCTCTGGTCTCAAGTTCATTTTCTTTGTTCTGTTCACTAACATGTTAAAAATGTCAATTTGATTTATATCTGCTCTTCTTTTTGTTACGGAGATGTCTTCCATCATAGCTTCGCATACTACTAATGTGTAACCGTAGCGAAAATGAGAGAAAAAAGATCAAACAAACAGAAAATCACAGCACAGAATCCCCAAGATGGGCTGCGTTCTCCGGCAACAACAATCTGTTTTTCACTAGATCAAGAACAAAGACGGTTAGAGAAAGTGAGAGGATTTTCATATTTCAGAACGATTCAAACCTTAGGACGGCAACGAGTTTATATAACACTCTTGTTTATTTACAAAATACCTAAAATGCCCCTGATAATTATTGTAGAATTTTTTTTTGAAGTTGTTGATGAACTTTATGGCCTAGGTGAATTATCCCTTCAATCTTCTAGATACATGCCTGCATTTCTCTTTTTAGCGTTGACTTGTGCAGCCATGCTTTGACATAGTGTATACAGCATGTTGTGTTGTATCTGTTAGCAGAGGAAGTCATATTATGAACATGAATGATGTTTGGCATATAAATATAAGGGCTAGTTTTCCCTCCTCAATCCCCTCCATTGTCGCTGTAACACTCTGCCAGTACGAAAAGTATAACAGCAGGTCCGGCCGGGACCTCGCGCCATACAAACCACACTAGCTAGGAGTTAAAAGGTGATACACAGAAAATAACTACACCAGAGTACACTAAAAAATCAGCGGAAGCATAAAGGATTAAACCATTTCATTTAGAACTGTCCACTATCATAGGAATGAAACTACTAAAAGAGTTACGGCCTTAAGGCCTAACATTCACCAAATGTACTATAACTCAAAACATGCATCGGCGCGCAGGCCAGCAATACAAGGAAAACAGAAAAGAGGCTGGCCTTCGAGGGCCAACACAGCATAAGGGCCGCCGCCCGCTATTTTCCGCTAGGCTCACCTGCACCTGCATAAGAACATTCCACCAAGCAGTGGTAAACAAGGTAACGGTCAGCAAAGCTGACCAAATTATAACGACCCCACCCCTTTCCCGGGGTGGCGGGGCTTCTACCCTGCAAGCAAGCTATACTAGCACAAGTACTAATATAAAGAAGGTGCAACTACACAAGGTGAGGTTTCAAGCACAATCAATCTTCTAGGTTGAGCATCAAAAAGAAGGGAACCTAGGTATGCACATGATGTTGGTTGGGTTCACCCGAAGTTTCCCCACAACCGCCTAAGCAATCGCATGAGGCTAATCATAATATTAATTCCACAACCTTAGGTGGGAACAAGAGCTTTTGGTCGGTCTAGGTATGACACCTTCCGCGACCTCTCCCATGATCACACGGCTTTCATGAGGAAGGGACCTCTTACCGATCTGCATGGAAACGGGTTCGGTTTAGCTTTGCCCGTGCTCTAATCGTCGCGATCTATCGCACGACGCGGGTACGGCTTCACCTCGGCCCGTAAGGGTTTAGCACTTTCAAGTGCTTCACAAATTATACGCTACGCACCTAACCCCTTCACAAGGATCTAAGCTTCACAAATACTCAACAAGGGAGGCACAATGCGCTCCGCATCAAATTCGTGGTGAAGGTTTGCCTTCATCCAAATCTCAAAGCATGGGGCTTTCGTTAGGATCTTCACAAGACGCCTACACTTAATTCCCGCAATACTATAGATGATTTCACGGAGTCATTCTCCGGCGCGCATTCTAGGCCTAACCTAAATGCAACGTCGCAAATCAAGCATCACCGATTCGGGCTCACGGCCACGAATAGGCTTCACACACAATGCCTAAATCCGCACGACTACCGGATTTTCTATGCAATAATGCCGGGGACGGACACAATCTACCCGGAGTTCTGAAGAACTTGAGGAAATCCTACACTTCACCCATTTGGTGAAAGGGATTCCTCATGCAAGCATAGAGAAATGAAGGAGAGGACAAATGACAAGTCCAAATATTGGGAGGAAGAATCGTTACCCTAGACGCGTTCTTTTTCGCCATGGATCCGAGATTCCACACGGAGAGAAACGACCGCTCCGGGCTGCACTCTCCAGACCTGGAAACGGCTCGCGAAACGGAGCTCCGGAGCTCCGTCAATGGCGGGATCACTCTTCTTCTTCCTTGCCTCCTTCTTCTTCCTCTAGCCTAGGAGAGAGAAACACCTCAAAATAATGAGGATTAATCTCCTCTCATAAGCCCTAATAGCCTCCAGCATCTAATCCTAGTCATTGGATCGGATTCCAAAAGATTTGGACGGCCGGATCGTCTTCTCCGCTCAAAATCGCGGAGCAGAATAAACAGGGCGCACGATCACAGGCGCACGGTCAGTGGTCGTGCGCGAAGAGGGAAATGGTCGTGCGCACTACCCGCGACAGAACTCCGATTCTTCTGAATTAACGCACGATCATGGGCGCACGATCACCGGTCGTGCGCGAAGAGGCCACTGACCGTGCGCTAAGAGCAGACAGGGAAAATTTAGCCCACTTCGAGCGCAGCACTACCACTCCGCCTACTTCGCTGAGTTACGATTTTTGGGGTGTTACAGTCGCCCCCGATCCTGCCCACCATATTTCTCCATGTCGCTCAAGCCTGCTATTTCTCTGCCCCACCTCTCAAGACGTTGTCGCTCGATCCATCTTAGTGATGCAAGTTGCTCGCCCCGATCACTACCATCCCGCTTCCAATTTCACATCATGCAACGATAGCCTTGGCAGAGATCATGTAATTATTAAGGCTCTGTTTGGGATAGCTGTGACCGCAGAAAAATTAGTGGCGAGATTAGATTGCCAAGAAAAGCATTAGTAGGAAAAACAGTAAGAGGAGAAGATAGATGTAGATCTATTAGTTTTTCTAGAGATGAGATGATTCACTGATTTCCATAAAGACCTCAAAACATCTTTCTGACACAAGCACTTCTCCTACGGTCAAGAAACCAAACGTCTTCAAAACAACGACTGTGGGAATAAAACTTTTTCCACCGCCACCACTATTTCATACAGAGCCTGACTCGTGCCTCTTGCGTAGATCTACTAGCTTTTCTGGAAGTGAGATGGTTCACTGCTCTTCATAAAGACCTCAAGCCATCTTTCTGACATAAGCACTTTTCCCATATCCGGGAAACCAAACATCTCCAAAACAACAGTGACAGTGGGAATAAAGTTGTTTCCACTGCCACCACTATCTCAAACAGAGCCTAACTCATGCCTTTTGTGTAGATCTATTAGCTTTTCTGGAAGTGAGATGATTCACTGCTTTTCATATCGACCTCAAAACATCTTTCTGACACAAGCACTTTTCCCACAGCCGGGAAGCAAACGTCTTCAAAAGAGCAGTGACTGTGGGAATAAAACTTTTTACACCACCACCACTATCTCAAACAGAGTCTAACTCATGCCTCTTGTGTAGATCTACTAGCTTTTCTGGAACTGAGATGATTCATTGCTTTTCATAATGACCTCAAACCATCTTTCTGACACAAGCACTTTTCCCACAATCGGGAAACCAAACGTCTCCAAAACAACAGTGACAGTGGGAATAAAGTTGTTTCCACCGCCACCACTATCTCAAACAGAGCCTAACCCATGCCTTTTGTGTAGATCTATTAGCTTTTCTGGAAGTGAGATGATTCACTGCTTTTCATATCGACCTCAAAACATCTTTCTAACACAAGCACTTTTCCCACAGCCGGGAAGCAAACGTCTTCAAAAGAGCAGTGACTGTGGGAATAAAACTTTTTCCACCGCCACCACTATTTCAAACAGAGCCTGACTCGTGCCTCTTGCGTAGATCTACTAGCTTTTCTGGAAGTGAGATGGTCCACTGCTCTTCATAAAGACCCTAAGCCATCTTTCTGACATAAGCACTTTTCCCATAACCGGGAAACCAAACGTCTCCAAAACAGCAGTGACAGTGGGAATAAAGTTGTTTCCACCGCCACCACTATCTCAAACAGGAGCCTAACTCATGCCTTTTGTGTAGATCTATTAGCTTTTCTGGAAGTGAGATGATTCACTGCTTTTCATATCGACCTCAAAACATCTTTCTGACACAAGCACTTTTCCCACAGCCGGGAAGCAAACGTCTTCAAAAGAGCAGTGACTGTGGGAATAAAACTTTTTACACCACCACCACTATCTCAAACAGAGTCTAACTCATGCCTCTTGTGTAGATCTACTAGCTTTTTTGGAACTAAGATGGCTCACTGCTTTTCATAAAGACCTCAAACCATCTTTCTGACACAAACACTTTTCCCACAATCGGGAAACCAAACGTCTCCAAAACAACAGTGACAGTGGGAATAAAGTTGTTTCCACCGCCGCCACTATCTCAAACAGAGCCTAACTCATGCCTTTTGTGTAGATCTATTAGCTTTTCTGGAAGTGAGATGATTCACTGCTTTTCATATAGACCTCAAAACATCTTTCTGACATAAGCATTTTTCCCACAGCCGGGAAGCAAACGTCTTCAAAAGAGCAGTGACTGTGGGAATAAAACTTTTTACACCACCACCACCACTATCTCAAACAGAGCCTAACTAATGCCTCTTGTGTAGATCTACTAGCTTTTTTGGAACTGAGATGGTTCACTGCTTTTCATAAAGACCTCAAACCATCTTTCTGACACAAGCACTTTTCCCACAATCGGGAAACCAAACGTCTCCAAAACAACAGTGACAGTGGGAATAAAGTTGTTTCCACCGCCACCACTATCTCAGATAGAGCCTAACTCATGCCTCTTGTATAGATCTACTAGTTTTTTTGGAAGTGAGATGGTTCACTGCTTTTCATAAAGACCTCAAACCATATTTCTGACATAAGCACTTTTCCCACAACCGGAAAACCAAACGTCTCCAAAACAACAGTGATAGTGGGAATAAATTTTTTTCCACCGCCACCACTATCTCAATTAGAGCCTAACTCATGCCTTCTGTGTAAATCTATTAGCTCTTCTGGAAGTGAGATGATTCACTGCTTTTCATAAAGACATCAAAACATCTTTCTGACACAAGCATTTCTCCCACAGCCAAGAAATCAAACGTCTTCAAAACAGTAGTGACTGTGAGAATAAAACTTTTCCCACCACCACCACCATCTCAAACAGAGCCTAACTCTTGCCGCTTTTGTAATTAATGAGCGTCCACCACATGAGTTGTCTCCACGCGGCAAGGTACGACTCTAGGCCTCCCCCCTTCTACAATGCACCCTTGACCAATACATCTTAGCATCATTATTTGCTGCAACAAACTGCTGCACGAGCCGAAGATAACTGAAGCCCCTCTGTGCTCTTGATTTATTTTCATACTATCAAGCAATTGCTGTATTTGTCTTCAAGATTTTACTACCGAAGAACAATCCCGCACCTTCACACTTCTTTCAAATGCGAATCCGAGTTATGCTCTGCTAAGAATTACAAAAGATGGCATTTTGGATTGATGTTAGGCTTGAACTTGTCAGCTATTTAAGAATTACTAAAGATTTACATTATAACATTCAATTTATCATCATAACTATAGGAAATTTAGATTACTTGTTTATTTTCTTCACAGTGCTCGCCATTGATCCAGTCATAGGAGCGATTGCGGCGGGTAATGCTGTTGTGCTGAAGCCATCAGAAATTGCTCCATCCACATCAGCCATGCTTGCTGGAACATTGCCAAACTATGTTGATAGCTCTTGTATTAAAGTTGTTGAGGGGTCTGTTCCTGAAACTACTGCACTTTTGGAGCAGCGATGGGACAAAATATTGTATACAGGTATTTTCCATGGCACATGTAATTCACTGTGGTGTTTTCTGCTCTTAGTTCCTTCTATTTTCAACCTCTTGAAGCGGGAAAATAGCGACTTTCGATAAATTTTTTGTCAGGTTAACTTAGGCTCCGAAAATGTCACCGTCATAGAATGTGTTTTTGGCATGACAACGGTCACGACTGCTACCAAAAAAAGAAGAATAGTTTTGAATATAAAAGTGAATGAAGTTCCTTAGGCGTGGTCGGGCATTCACGAACGACAGTTCATAACTACCGCGCTCACGACCTCCAACGCCGTGCCAAACGGAGCCTTAATGAATTTCTAGATTGTAAACGCACTTTTGTCCGGTTATTTCTTCTCTTATCGTAGTTTAACCTTTTATGCTTTGAGATAGATTAATCTTATTCTTTTGATAGATATGCTTGGTTTAATATGTTGTGTGGTCTTATGGGCTAAACCTTAAGGCGTCGGTAGCTCGCCTGAGATGTAGCTGGAGGTGGGGGAAGATACTATGGAGTCGGAACTGCTGCTACTTAGGCGGGGTGTTCTCGAAAGAGAGAGAGAGAGAGCGCTACCACAATCTCATGCAAAAAGGATAATAAAGATACTCAATTCATGACCAGAAGGGTCTTTAAATAAGATTATAATAATGACACGACAATAAATAAGTCCCAACAATTGAACACACATCTCTTCTCTTAACAGCGGTAGAATTTCGATAATCTAAAAATGCATGAAGTTGTGTACCCTTCTCTCTCTCTCTCTCACACACACACACACATGTATATGCAATAATGCAACTATATAATCATGTTATACACTATTTCCTACCGAAGAGCTACCCTCTTTTTACTAATGATTTAGGATCTGTTTGGCACGGCAGTGACGATCGTGAACACGGTGGTTATGAACCATCGTTCATGAAATTTCATCTACTTTTATGTTCAAAGCTGGTTTTCTTTTCTTGGTGGCGGCCATAATGAACCGTTGTCATGTCAAACATTCATTCCATGACGTTGGCATTTTTGTCCAAACTTATCGGAGCAAAAATACCGTGCCAAACGGAGCCCTAATCTTCTTAAACTTGCAAAATACGGAGAATTTTCCTCTGGTTATTTAGTTCATAAAACCGCATTATTATGTTTTTCAACTTTCATCTTGCTCACGCGGTAGTACAAAATGTTCAGGAAACGCGAAAATTGGGCGCATAATTATGAATGCAGCTGCAAAGCATTTGACTCCCGTGGTTTTGGAACTCGGCGGAAAATGCCCGGTGGTTGTGGATTCAGATGTGGACCTTAATGTAAGACCATACACAATTAAACCTTAACATTAATAAACTTTTCATTTCTGAGATAGCTGCTTAAAAAAGCTTCCTTTTTCAGGTCACCTCCAAAAGGATTGTTGTTGGCAAGTGGGGATCCAACAACGGTCAGGCCTGTCTTGCACCAGACTATATATTGACAACAAAATCACTTGCTCCAAAACTTGTGAGAATTTTTCCTTATCTTTAGGCTCTGTTTGGGGCAGTGGTGGCGGTGGGAAAAGCTCTATTTCCACCGCCACCGCCCTTTTTAGATTGTTTGGATAAGAAGCTTTTTCAAAAGGGCTTTAACAAGAAAGGTGTGTTGGGGGCTTTTTGAGCGGCCGGTCCAACAGAAAACCGCTTTCTTTGCTTTCAGTTTTTTCTCTTTTGTAACATGCTTATTTAGGATTTATATAATGTTTACTTATTTATGCTATAAATGATTAGCATAAAACACATTTTTACTATTAAAAAGCTAAACATCTATTATTAAAAAGTTGTTCTTCCAAGTAGAAAAACGTAAACACCTTTTTGAAAAGCACTTAAATAGAGATTTTTCAAACAGTCTACAACCTTTTTTCAAAACAGCTTTCTGGACAGCTCTAATGATACCGCTCATTTCCCACCATTGCTTTTTCCATCACCACCGCCGCCCCAAACAGAGCCTAAGCCTTACATTTTCTATGGATCAAAACATATCTTACCAATGAAATGATAATTACAGTAGGAGGAGGAGGAGGATAATTCTGTTTTACATTGACTCTCCCTTAATAGGTGGATGCCTTAAAAGTTTCTCTCAAGTCATTTTATGGAGATAATCCCATGGAGTCTGGGGATTTATCTCGCATCGTGAATTCCAATCACTTTGCGCGAATCGCGAGGCTCCTGAACGATGAGAAGCTCTCCGGAAAGATCATGCATGGAGGAGAGAAGGATGAGAAGCTTCTGTATGATTTTCTCTTCAAATTGATTTTTTTTCCTGTTTTGGTCCACTGTTTCTGATTGTCAACTCATTGACTTATTCTGCTGACATTGCAGAAAGATAGAACCTACTGTGTTAGTAGATGTTCCAGAGGATTCTTTGATAATGCAGGAGGAGATCTTCGGTCCCTTGCTTCCTATTCTAACTGTAAGAACATAATCACGCTCTTCCTACTTCCAACCATGGAGAAATTCCCAAATTACTTTTTCGTTATTTTAAAAAGTTTGTAGCGGAAATGAGAGAAGAAAGATCAATCAAGCAGACAATCACAATGCAGAAGACACATATTTATGTGGTTCACCCTAAGATGGGCTACTTCCACAGGCAACATCAGTTCATTTTTCACTAGATCAAGAGCAGAGACGGTTACGGGCGGATTTCCGAATTTCAGAATGATCTAAACCCTAGAACGACAATGAGTTTATGTAGGCCTCTGTATGTTTACAAAATACCCCTGATAACTTCCCCGAAAAAAGTTTGGTTAAGCCAAAATCAGTGTCAATCGTCATGTTTGAGTTAGGATTTCAATGTTATCAAGATGTTAGTGTTATCACACTGCAGTTGCTCTCCCGATATCTCGACATCTAACTTCTTCCTATTTTGGCGACATCTGACAGTCAAAATGTACCTGAATCAGGCAAAAAGAAGTTGAAAATTGTTACCCCCCTTGGATTTTCTAGGGTTCTTGGGAAGAATAAGAGGAGGGAGAGGCGGGAGAGAAATTGATGGCGATCGGCGACACGCTCGCATCTATTCCCGCAGGAGGCGGTGATCGGCGACCCGGTTGGGCGATCCGAGTCCGCGGATGCGCCCGGAGGGTCGTTCCGAGTCAGTTTCATATATCAGTTTTCTATTTTTGCGATGTATTTTGCTCCCGATCAGCCCGAACATTTATAGCCGTCCGATCGGGAGCCCTAATTTTATTTTTACTAGTTTTGTATAAATAGGCACATAGTGGGCTGGTTTAGCCGTAACCTCCGATCGGGGCTCTTCCGCGCGCCGTCTTCAACCCCCCCCCCCCCCCCCCCCCCCCCCCTTCCCCCGACGCACTTCCAGCCCTCGCCGGCCCCGTCCAGCCTTGTCCAAGCCCCGACGCCCCCCCTTCCACTTCCGTCCAGCCCTCCACAAGCTGTCCAGCCTTCCACAAGCCCCGTCCATCCCTCTCCTACCTCCGACGCCCTCCGTCCAGCCCTCCACGAGCCTGTCCAGCCCTCCACAAGCTGTCCAGCCTTCCACAAGCCCCGTCCATCCCTCTCCTACCTCCGACGCCCTCCGTCCAGCCCTCCACGAGTCTGTCCAGCTCTCCACAAGCCCCGTCCAGCCTTCCCCTACCTTCCACACCCTCCGTCCAGCCCCCACTAGCTCCGGCCAACCCTCCACGAGCCCGTCCAGCCCTCCACAAGCCCTGTCCAGCCCTATCCTACCTCCGACGCCCTCCGTCCAGCCCCCCCACGAGCCCCGTCCAGTCCTCCACCCTCCGATCCGCAAGTCACCGCCACCGAACATCCGTCCCGAAGCTGAGCCGCCGTGTACCTATGCGATTCAAGGTATATGATGTTCTCTTTCTCTCATTTGAACGCTTGATTTGAACCCTTGTTGTGGATGTGGTAATCTTGTGCGTTAGCATATGGTTTGTAGTTTGACTTGCAGGATCTCCACCGGCGTACATTAATTGAATCGCTCCTCATTTTGTTGGTAGCTTAATTTGTTTCGCGCATCAATTGTTGCTTGAATTTGCGGTTGCCGAGTTTTATAATATTTTGAATTACTTGCCAATATTTCTTGGACTGTTCTCATGATTTGCACGTGCACCACACTTAGGCATCACGTTCAGGCAGGTCATAATATAGTGTCTTCCGTTTAGCCGGCCTCCACTGCATCAGAAATCCAAGGGAACTCCCTCGGCCAATCCTAGGCTCGATCTCCACATATCCGAAACATACTAATGCTCATACAAGGAAACTCTCGATAGTAACAAAAACTCGAACAGGCGCTCCACGTGCCCGCGTCACCCTTACTTTAATGGTGTTCGACGCCCACGCCTTCCCACGTAACAAAAACATTTCCATTCGATTGATTATGTTGCCTAATAGATGTCGTGATGATCTTGCTAGGTTGACAATATTGAGGATTGTTTTGATATGATAAACTCGAAGCCAAAGCCTCTCGCGGCTTACCTCTTCACCAGGAACAAGAAACTGGAGGAGAAGTTTGTCAAAGATGTTTCTGCTGGTGGTCTGCTTATCAATGATACAGTCATGCATGTAATCCCTCTCCCGCACTTCCAAAGCATATTTGTTCTGATTAACAAAGGCTTCGTTTGGCACAGCGGTGGCGGTCATAAACGCATGTGTTAAACCGTCATTCGTTAACGACCACCGAAAAAAACTTCATCCGTTTGAACATAAAAGTGGATGAAGTTTCTTAAGTGAGCGTTAACGAATGACAGTTTAACACGACCGCCACCACCATGCCAAACGGAGCCAAAATCTCACAAGATTCAGATTCATTTGCTGCAGTTTGCGAATCCGAAGTTGCCGTTCGGCGGGGTGGGAGAGAGCGGAATGGGTGCATACCACGGCAAACACTCCTTCGACGCTTTCAGCCACAAGAAGGCTGTTCTTCGCCGGAGTTTTGTTGGGGAGGTTTCTGCTAGGTATCCTCCTTACACGCCCCAAAAACAGAAGTTTCTTAAGGCGCTTCTCTCCGGCAACATCGTCGGTCTCGTCCTCAGTATTTTTGAATGGCCCAGATCTTGACCGTCCGTCGGGCAGCGTCATGATCTTGTTGGATTCCTCCTGTCTTGTACAGACATTCATAAAGGCTGTAATCTCAATAATGTTTGTTTAATACCATAAGGAGTTCTCAGAAAATTAGCAAGAGAAAAAGAGAGGAGGAAGTATATTCATCATATTCAACAAAGGTAAGAATTTATAAAGGGCTGTTTTTTTTCACTGGAAATGCGAATAAGTGTGGATTTCTCTGCATACATGATGTTTTAATTCCTGTTGGTTTTGAAAATATTGTACAATAATGTTTCTCTTCTTGTTCTAAATTTGTTCTTGATTTAAGGATTTCTTATAATTATAATAAAGAGTTTGCGTAATTACAACTTGCACCTCTCTAGCTTTCAAAATTACAATTACTCTCCTTCAATGTTTACATTTCAAAACATCCATGTACAAAAAGACCCTCATGAAAATTTACTCTCTTCTATGAGGTTATCTATTTGCGGCGGCTGTCGCAATCATTGTATTCCCCATACATATGCAAAACGAGAGGATGACGTCAAGTCATCATGACCCTTGTGCCCTGGGCGACACAAGTGCTACTGTGAGATTTTCCGGATCTAAGGACAACAAGACAAGCACACCAAATAATGAACAATAATCTGCCTCTATTACTTAGCACAGGATTACACTTTACAAGAGACAAGGTTGAATACAAGTTGCATACAACTTGATTCACAACAACCAGGAGATATAAATAAAAAACTTGGTCGCAGACAGTGTCCGCTCTCCTCCACTTCTCACTACCGCCGACGCTAACCCCTAACGCCAGCGCTAACTCGCCAGTGCTCCCTCACACCTCGCACTCAATAGCTCGCACTCACAGCTCGCTAGTCGCACTCGCACTCGCTAGCTACACTCTCACTCGCTAGCTACACTCGCTCTCGCTACCGCCAGCGCTAACCCTAACGCCTGCGCTAACTCGCGAGTGCTCTCTCCTTCTCGCTCAAGAAACTCTCTCTGAGTTCTCTCACACTCTCACACTCTCTAATCTTGGAAGGGGGGGGGGGGGGGGGGGGGGGGGTCTGCCCTCCTATTTATAGGCAGGGAGAGACCTTCTAGAAGTTGAGCTAGCGTCTGGCAATAGCGCTAACGTCGGCGCTAGCTCATTCACAAATCTAACACTCCCCCTTGAAGTGAGCTCCGGGAACAACACCAAACAACAAACGAATCCTCCTGAATGGCCCCGCAGATAGGGGCTTTGTGAATATGTCTGCAAGGTTGTCTTCGCTCCGCACATGCTCCACCGCAATCAAGTCACCCAACACCTTCTCTCTGATGAAGTGATGTTCAATCTCTATGTGTTTGGTCCTTGCATGACACACTGCGTTGGTTACCAGTTTCAAGGCACTCTCGTTGTCCTATCGTAGCACAGTAGGTCCGCTGACCTTCTCGTCCACATCTTCCACCAGCCTCCTTAGCCAGGCACACTCCTGGGCTGCTAAGCACGACGTCTTGCACTCAGCCTTTGTGGTGGAAAGGGAGATAGAATCATGCTTCTTGCTACACTACGAGATGACAGCAACTCCATATAGAAATACGTAGCCTGACTTTGACTTGCGATCATCAGCGTCACCTTCATAGTCTGCATCCGTGTACCCATGCAGCTTGAAGCCAGACTTCTCTCCATAGATCAACCCCATCTTAAGGGTCCCCTTCACGTACTTCAGAATCCCTTTTGTTGCCTCCAGATGAGGCTTCCGCGGCTCCTGCATGTACCGACTCACTCGGCCGACGGCAAAAGCGGTGTCAGGCCTTGTAATAGTTAGGTAGATTAGACTCCCCATCAATGCCCGAAAGACCTTCGGATTAGGAAGAATCATCCCTTCTTCCTTCCGAAGCTTCAACCCAACCTACAGTGGAACGAGGCTGCTCTTCCCCTCCTTCATGCTGAATATCTCGACGATCTTCTCAGTATAAGCCCTCTGGGATACAAACAACTCACCCCTTCCCTTCTCTATTTGAAGTCCAAGGAAATGGTGCAGCTCACCAAGATCCTTCATCTCAAAGCGAATGAATAGTTGTTGTCTCAGCGCCGCGACCTCTTGCCTGTTGTTCCCCATCACTATCATGTCGTCAACATACAGCAGCACCAGCACATAAAGATCTCCACTCTTCTTCACAAATATGCTAGAGTCTGAGTCTGAGGCTCCATAACCACAGAACTGTAGGTACTCCGCGATCTTCCCATACCAGTCTCTCGACGCATGTTTCAACCCGTAGAGGGGCTTCTTCGACTTTCACACATGATGTGATTGTGACTTGGACACGTATCCAAGTGATTGCACCATGAATATGTCGTTGTCAATCTCTCCGTACAGGAACGCATTCTTCACATCAAGTTGCCACAACTTCCACCCTCGACACGCTGCCAGTGCAATGACCGTCCTCACCGACGTCATCTTCGCCACATGACTAATTGTCTCCTCGTAGTCCTCTCCATAGGTTTGCGAGAAACTCCGAGAGACAAGCCTAGCCTTGTACCGCTCTACTCCTCCGTCAGCTCTCTTCTTAACCTTGTACACCCACTTGCAGGTGACAGGTTTGGTGTCCTCCACCATGGGAACAAGGTCTCATGTCTCATTCTTCTCCAAGGCTTCCATCTTTTCATTCATAGCCACGTCCAACTCCTTAATGTCAACTGCATCTTTAAAGCGGGCAGGTTCCCTCTCGTCGAGTGGTCCTGCAAAGAAACAAGAGACCAAGCTCACGAAGTTCCCCTCCTTATAGTGAGAAGGCGGGACGATGGTACGCTTCGACCTCCTCAAGACTTGGTCACTCTCTACCACTCTGGTAGACTCCTCCTCTTCAACTCTTCTCTCAACGTCTCTTGCAACACCGCTCCCCCTGCTTCTAAAGCACGAAGCTCCCCCTGAGCCAGATGGCGATGTGGCACTGGGAGATAACTCCAACTCCACAGCAGAGTCCTCAGTGACTCTCTTGTCTCATCCTGCTTGAATCTCCACTCACCGGCAGCACCACAGAAGAGACTCCCTGATACGAGATCAGTTCGTCAAACACCACGTCACGCGAGACGACGAATTTGTGGGTGTGAGGATTCATGCACTTCCACCCCTTCTTCCGCTCATCATAGCCGATGGAGACACACTTCCGTGCTTTCAGCTCCAACTTGGTTCTCTAAGCATCTGAGACGTGCACGAAGCAGGTAGAGCCAAATACTCTCATGTGAGTCACGTTTGGCTTCTCCCCGAACATAAGCTGGTGTGGAGATATCATCCTATTGGGACTCAGTGGTATCCTATTGATCACGTGGGTAGCACAAGCCATTCCCCCCACCCATAAGGCCTTGGGAATGCTTTTGGCATGTAGCCAGCTCCTGGTTGTCTCCACCAGATGACGAATCTTCCTCTCTGCGACCCCATTTTGCTGAGGGGCGTGGGTGCAAGAGAGCTCCCGCCGAATGACGAACTTCCCGCAGAAAGAAGCAAACTCATTAAAGGTAAACTCCCCCCATTGTCGCTTCTCAGCGTCTTCACTCTCAGGTTCAGCCTCCCCTCCACAAGTTCCTTCCACTCCTGGAACTTCAAGAATACTTCTGACTTCTCCCTCATAAAGTATACTCACGTATAACGAGTGAAATCATCCACCAGAACCAGCGCATACTTATTTCCTCCATAAGTAAGGGTGACGCACGATCCAATCACATCAGCATGCACGCACTCAAGAGGTGTCTTACACCTGGTCTCCGACTTGTCAAACGGAAGTCGATATGACTTTTCATATTGACAGCCCTCACACACATGGCCGCCGTCATAGGATGAGAGATTAGGCAGGCCAGACACTAGGCCATTCACATCCATCATCTTCAACTTATTCATCCCCACATGACCTAGTCTCTCATGCCATATCGCAACGCTGTCATTTGTCTTCAGCTTATCCACATAGGCATTTGCAGACAGAACATACAAATCATTCACCCTTCTCCCGGTGAGCGTGATGTCAATATCAACAAACGATAGGTTCTTCAGGAACTTCACCTCCTTTGGTCCAAATAACACATGATATTCAGCATCCACTACGTTTGTGACCGAGAAGAGGTTCTTCTTCATGTCAGGCACGTGATACACACTCTTCAGTGTCACTGGCTTCTCTTCACTCCGAAGGGATACCATCCCTTCTTTCTCAACAGGATGCACCGTATCATCTGCAGTGATGATAGCATCCGACCTTTCATATGCCTTCATGGAGGCAAACTTAGACACATCTCCAGTGAGATGGTGCCCGCAATCGGAATCCACAATCCAATCATTGTCGAAATTGATGGAGGCTAAGACATCAACTAGCCTTGCAGCCATCTCAGCCAGGAAGCAGTTGTCTCCTCCCTCACCGCCCTGGTGACCTCCACCTCTTGCCCCACCTCTCCAGTGGCCTCCTTCCTTCTCAGCAACTTGACCGGCCAACAAATTGGTCTGACAGTCCTTTATCATGTGCCCGTACCTCTTACAGGCAAAGAAAAGAGTTCTCCCCTTCTCGTCGCGAGCAGGGAGGAACTTCCCTTTATCTCCTTAAGAGGATGTTGACGGTCCATCTCTGGAGTTCTTCTTCCTCTTGTACCGGGACTTCTTCTTCCCTGAGAACAACACCTCGTTATCTCCCCCTGAGATAGATACTCCAGCCATCTGCTTCGTCAAGCTCTCCCGTGACGACAACAGGTTCTTTAGCTCCAGTAAGGAAGGCTAAGTAGCCTATCCTTATACAAAAGTCACAAACAGAGCATACTCCTTCCGCAGGCCTCGGAGTATGTGCCTCTTCAACTTTGCCTCAGAGATCGGCTCATCAGGATCCAAGGCTGAGATCTCTGCACACAGGTTCTTCACCTTCAAGAGAAGGTGGATATCGATAATTCTCCTTGAGTGGACCGCGCCAACTCATTCTCCAGAAACTGTAGTCGTGCTACATTCTTCTTGTTGAATAGCCCATTGGGGGCTTTCCAGATCTCAGACACTGACTTGCAACCCATGATGTGATCGAACAAGTCAGGTGAGATAGTTCTCTCTAGGGTGAACTCTGTTTTGACGTTAGTCTTCCTCCAAGCTCTCACAACTTGAGCATTACCTTCGGCAGCTACAACTTCCTCTTGCTCATCTACATCAACGACCTCTCATAGGTCCTCTCCAAGAAGGTAGCTCTCCATACACGACTTCCATTTCTTGAAATTTGTCTGAGTAAGCAACTCAATGCCAAGACCTCTCACATAACCTCCTCCGCCGTCCATCTTGGTTGCTCAGTGCTTGTTACTCAGTGTTTGTTCCAACCTACCTCTGATACCATGCGAGATTTTCCGGATCTAAGGACACCAAGATAAGCACACCAAATAATGAACAATAACATGTCTCTATTACTTAACACATGATTACACTTTACAAGAGACAGACTAAATACAAGTTGCATACAACTTGATTCACAACAGCCATGAGATATAAATAAAAAACTTGGTCACAGATAGTGTCCGCTCTCCTCCACCTCTCGCTACCGCCGGCGCTAACCCCTAACGCCAGCGCTAACTCGCGAGTGCTCCCTCACACCACGCACTCGCTAGCTCGCACTCGCAGCTCGCTAGCCGCACTCGCACTCGCTAGCTACACTCCCACTCGCTAGCTACACTTGCTCTCGCTACCACCGGCGCTAGCCTTAACGCCCGCGCTAACTCGTGAGTGCTCTCTCTCCTTCTCGCTCAAGAAACTCTTTGAGTTCTCTCACACTTTCTAGAAGCTGAACTAGCGCCTGGCGGTAGCGCTAACGCCGTCGCTAGCTCACTTCACAAATCTAACAGCTACAAAGGCCGTGACATAGGGTCGCGATCCCGCGAGGGTGAGCTAACTCCAAAACCCGTCCTCAGTTCAGATTGCAGGTTGCAACTCGCCTGCATGAAGCCGGAATCGCTAGTAATCGTCGATCAGCCATACTGCGGTGAATTCGTTCCCGGGCCTTGTACACACCGCACATCACACTGGGAGCCACACCGCCCGCCTGCACGTGCCCTCCTCCACTTTTAAGTCTATTTTAGGTTTAATTTTCTTCCCCTCTCACATTGCTTAATCTAGAGTTAGGTATAAAATACCACATGAAAATACAGAGGATTTAATCTTAATCTATACAGTGAAATACAATTTTGTTAGCAAATGCTCACACAGTAATGATGATAATGATAATTATTTATGGTCCCAATTGTGCAAATTTCTTGAATCATAATTGAATGAAATCTTTAGGGGATTGATTTGTTGGCATTGCTCAATCAACAAGTACTATTAATAAAAGTTATATTATTAAATGTGAATTTAATAAAGTATAGTTATCTATATATATAATATTATAAGAGTGTTGTTATTATCAGTCTTTTTTTTTGACTATTTGCAGTTCATTTGTTGAAACCTGCAACAAGTCTCTTGAGTTCGGATCCACTGGGGTTGCAGCCGATGCTTACTTCTCCCTCACTAGACTCTCTTGACGGTGGATGTGAGAATAAGAAAAGACCCAAGGCTGAAGCGAGGAGGTCCCGCCACACACCCGGAAGATCTTAGAGAGCTTCCCCTCCCAAATCAGAGCTCAACCGGACACCTTGGAGGGCACTAGCAGCCGACCAAAAACTAGCCTGGATGAGAGGATTCTCTAAAATCGGATCTCCTCCAAGGTGCCCTTAAGGGTCTATTTATAGTTTTTCCTAGGCTGGTCTGCAGATAACACGAATCCGCCTTTTAGTTTTACTAACCGCACCCCAAATTGGTCTGCTAATAGCCTAACTCCGCTGTTCCGAAGGGCTATTTGCAGCCCACAAGGGGCATTATGGTCATTTCCCCCTCAGAGCCTTTGGGGCGAGTGGTCCGTGAGGGCACCACTCGCCGATCTCCCGCTTAGCTGGGCGAGTGCCCATGCTACTGAGCGAGTGGTCCGTGAGGGCACCACTCGTCGATCTCCCGCTCAGCTGGGCGAGTGGTCCGTGAGGGCACCACTCGCCGAACTTCTTCTCGCCTGCAGCGTACCCCCCTAATCCGGGGATCTCTCCACCTTCCTTAGCCTGGGCGAATGATCCGGCTGACCCAGGTCTCGCCAGTTGGCTTGAGGGACCCACTCGGCGAATACGGGTTGTACACAATCCCCGCTCTTTGCGAGCGGTTCCTACGCTCGGAAAGAACAGTCCAACCTTGTATTCGGTGAGTGCTTGCTGACTGGACCCATAAGACTCTGTGGGTCTCACTGTCATCCTATATATACCTCCTCATGTCAGACTTTTCTGGACCATTTTTATATCTCGGCTCGGAGTTTTCTCTCCCTGGACCTTTCGCCACTTCCAATGTCTTTCCACAAGCATTCCACGAGATCCCTCTCGCAAGAAATGATCGAACGCCTGGCTGCGGCCCAGACTGCAACCGCCCCCAAAACTGTCAGATTTGCTCCCTGTCTTAAATCCAAGCGAGACTCGAGCGCCCCATATGTCTCGCGGCGAGCCAAAGCGATTCGGATGAATCGCCAAAAAGGCGAGACCGCCTCGGACTCTCCGACGAATACTCCTCCAGACCCCAGGACTCAGGTATGAAGATTCCTTCTGCCTTTCTTTTTAGTTTTTGCCTCCTTATTCGGCAATCGCTCCGACCATTCGCAGGGGATTTCGGTGCCTGAGGACGGCCACGGGGCCGTTTTGAACAGTGCCGTGGTGCCACCTCTCGCGGACGAGGCACCTCCTCCAGATCTGGACCTTGCTCCTCCACCCCCTCCGGGCGAGACCATACTTCAATCCAGTAAGTTGTGAACCCTCTCGATTTTCCTTTCATGTTGCTTGTTACTGACCATTACCTTCTCGCAGCTCTCAACCCCGACGTCCCGCTGCGGGACTCCATTCCTCAAAGTTCCCCTGCCCAGCAGAACCCCTCTGTTACCGCGAATGAACTGAGGGTCTCCCCTGAGCGGGAACTAGGTCAGCACCTCCGTGCTGATGATCGTACGAATGCTCCGGCTCCTCTTCCTCCGCTTTACCGCCCCGGGAAAGGGAAGGTTCTACCACCTTCCGCAGGCTTGTCTGGGGTCCTCCCCCATTCGTCTCGCCCTTCAGGTCATACGGAACCCGTCCCTGGTCAGTTTACTCTCCTGCCCCTATCGTACTCGCTTACTTCACCGCAACTGACCTAGTTGTGATTTCGCAGGCTATCGGGAAGCCTCCCCCCTTGATTCCTACAACGAGGGGGAAGAGGGGATGCTCTCTCCTCTCCCCTCCCCTGGGGATCTCGCTGGTTTCCTGGGCGACTCCTCAGATCACGCGACCCCGAAGGAGCGGATCACGGAGGTCTTGGGGAAGCTCATCCACATCCAGCGGAACGTCGCCGACCAGGTTGATGATGTGCGGCTGAGAGTCGCGCGTGAGTTAAAGGACCTTCGGCGGGACTACTCGCGCCTTCTCGCGACGGTGGAGCGCCTGGGAGGTGAAGGAGGGGAGTTGTCTCCCGAAAGACACGCCGCGCGAGCCCGGGACCAACTCCAACTGGCTTCCCATGAGATCACCAATATGCTCGCGTACTACCGCCCGCGAATGCCCCTGGAGGCTGGGTCGCGAAGGCGAGGTCGGTGGGTCTGGGAGGAGTTCTGATCTAATCGACATTCACCCCTCTTGTTATTTCTTTCCTCGTTTTCTGTGTTGCGGATGCTGGACTTTTATATTTGTCTGTAATAATTTTATACTCTACGCTTTGCGAATGATCTATTTCTCGTTTTTTGTTTTTCTCGTAGCTTGCCTGGGTATTGCCGAATGATATGCTATTGCTGAATGTTTTCTTAGCTCTTTCGCGTGGCCGTCGAGTGAATAGCCACAGGGCATTCGCCATTAATGGGCGAGAGGGATCGGCCCGGGTTTCGAGGCGTCGGGAAGGCGTGATTGCCATCCGCATACCCGTTACCTCGAAAGCCCAAACGCCGTTTAGTCCTTCTATAAATAGGCCTTTCAACCACCGTATTAAATACCTTACCATCCGTTCCCCCTCTTTCCTCGCGCTAGCACTCGCGCTTCTCCCTTCCCTGCTCCTCCCTTCTCCTTCTGCATTCGCGAAATGGGTGGTGATGCGGAAGGTAGGGCCAGGTGCGCCAGCGCATTCGTCAACCATACTTTCGACTCCTGCGACCTCTCCAAAGAGGCTTACTTGATAGCTGTTGCGGATTACATTCCGCCGGGGTTCGAGGCGCGAAAGCCCAGGCCGGAAGAGCGCCTAAACTCCATCTCGCTCTGTGCTCTCGCGATCCCGCTAGAGCATTTCGAGGTGGGGTTTCGCCTTCCCATCTGGCCGAAACTCCGCCAGACCTTCAGGTACTACGGGGTCATGCCCGGCCAGCTCAACCCCAACTCCATCGCCATGCTGGTCGGGTACGCGAGCTATCTGCGAGAAGAGGGGATCGAGTTCTCGCTGCCCGTCTTCCGCAAGCTCTACACCTTCCGCTGCACCAACGACATCTCCTTTTTCTCGGGTCTAAGCCCGCTCAAGCACTACGGGCTCCCGAACAAAAACCACGACTGGGTTCACCGCTTCATCTTCGTCAGCGGGAGCCTGGGAAACACCCTTCTCGCCCCGGTGCAGGAGGAGGAGTCAACCTTCCGCCCTCCGACCCTAGGGGGCACGAGGCCAAACTCCACCAATATATTCTAGAGCACGGGATGGACCTCGTCTATCTCCGGCGAAACGTCAACTCGCTCCCGCTCATTCCGCAGGGCGAGGGTAAGTTTCCGAGACTTCCTTCATTCGTTTTGGCTTTGTGATTCTTACACCATTCGCTAAAACCATTCGCAATGTTATGTAGGCGTGCGTAGCCTCCCCATTCATCCGCCGCGGCCTCCTGGGTTTTGCGTGCCTCTCGCGCAAGCTGCCGTGGATGCCTGCCGGGAGGGGCCTTCCTCCTCCAAGCCCAGCAGCCGAAAGAGAAAACCCGCGGCGACTCCTTCCTCTCCCCCCAGCAAGTCGTGATGCCCTCCTTCCATCAAAGGGAAGGGGGTTGTGGGCGAGACCTCTGGAGCGAAGGCTCCAACCCAAACACTAGGGATGGAGGTCCCGGCCCAAACCCTGGGGACCGAAGTGCCGGCCCCAACCTGGGGGTCGGGCGTGCCAGATGGGACGGTGGTTCAGGCGAGATCGTCGCTGCCGCCGCCTCCGCTGCCCAGGGACCACCGCAACTTCCCGAACGGCGAGAGGTACGTGGATCCCTCAGGGGCTCCCCTGGTCAAGTGGGACAGAAACACGAACAGGGTCTCGCTCTCTACCCTCCATCCAACCTGGATAGAGAGCAACGTCGCCAGCGGCGAGGCGTACTCCATTGCGTATGCCCTCTATGGCTGCGAGGATGTCGAGGTCTTCGATGCCGAGAAGACGCAAGTTCTCGCCCACGAGGCCGCTCGAGCCATGCTGCGGGCCCTGGAGCTCTCGCACATGTCCTCTCGCCGGAGCATCAACTTGGCACGGAATCTGGCCGGGGTCGAGGAGGCCAGGGCTCTCATCTCTAAGGAGGCGACTGAGCTCAGAGTGAAGCTGGAAGCCGCGGAAGCGCTTCTCGCCCGCCGCCCGGTTGCAGAGGTATACTTTCTCTCACCCCTGCGGATGACCATTGTTGATTGCCGCACTTTTATCTCAGGTTTTATTTCATTTATTCAGGATGCTACAAGCGTCGGGATGCTTCGCGCGCGGGTGGCCGACCTTGAAGAGGAAGTTCGCCTGGCCAAAGCCGAAGTCCAACGGTTGCGAGAAGCCGGCGCGTCGGCACTCGACCCGGGAAGTGGGGGGCACTTTTACCCCCATCACGAGCTAGAGCAACTGATGCAGGAGAATGCGCAAAGCGCCGTTAAGCATGCGCTGCAGGTGCTGCGACGAGCTGGATATCTGAAGGCGGAGGCCGAATGCCTTTCCGCTCGCCAAGTCGTTCCAGAGCTCTACATTCCGATCCCCTTCCCGGAGGACGATAATGGCGAGCCGCGGGAAGACGCCCTTATCCCGGATTCAGGCGAGAGCGAAGGATCTTCAGGCGAGAAATCTGCCGACCCTTGAGAAGGGCTCTCTGTATTTTTTACTCTTTTTGTACTTACCATTTTGCATGTAATCATGAACGGGGCGAGTGCCCTTAAAAGATATATATATTGACTACAATTTTTGTGCTATCCCAATTTTTGTGCTATCTCAACTTTTCTCTCATTCGCCGCTATATCTCGCTAGGCTCATTAGGACGCTAGGTCGTAGTGCGACTGTCCTGGCCGCCCAGCGAATGCTCGAAGATGACTTAGGTGTGCTGCCCCTTTTCGACTTCCCGCTTCCTGCCCCACTCGTATCTTCTTACCATTCGCCCAGACCGGGGGTTTCGCTTAGGCAGTCTGGAAGAGAGGTGAGATTACTTTACTAGCGCATGGTCCCTGCGAGTGCCCACAAGATCCACTCTTGAGAACTTAGAACCTGCCACCGAGTGAGCCTTCGGACCTGCCAGCTAGATGAGAGCCTGGACAGCGGGTCTGCTCGGGGCCATTTTCTTCGTCACCTCAGAACCTGCCACCGAGTGAGCCTTCGGACCTGCCAGCTAGATGAGAGCCTGGACAGCGGGTCTGCTCGGGGCCATTTTCTTCGTCACCTCAGAACCTGCCACCGAGTGAGCCTTCGGACCTGCCAGCTAGATGAGAGCCTGGACAGCGGGTCTGCTCGGGGCCATTTTCTTCGTCACCTCAGAACCTGCCACCGAGTGAGCCTTCGGACCTGCCAGCTAGATGAGAGCCTGGACAGCGGGTCTGCTCGGGGCCATTTTCTTCGTCACCTCAGAACCTGCCACCGAGTGAGCCTTCGGACCTGCCAGCTAGATGAGAGCCTGGACAGCGGGTCTGCTCGGGGCCATTTTCTTCGTCACCTCAGAACCTGCCACCGAGTGAGCCTTCAGACCTGCCAGCTAGATGAGAGCCTGGACAGCGGGTCTGCTTGGGGCCATTTCTGGAGCTTTCAAAGTCTTTCCTACAAGCTGTGGCATCACTCTCATACACATAGTTTAAATAAAACATTCTTATTCAAAAACACTGTTACTACATACTGCTAGGGATAGAAGCGTTTAAGGTCGTCGCCACTCCATGTGTGGCTGAGAGGTTGACCCTCCACATTCTGAAGGCGATACCCCCCAGACTTTAGTGCCTCTTCCACGACATAGGGGTCTTCTCAGTTGGGGTTAAGTTTTCCCACCGCGGCGGACCTCCCAGCCGCGTCGACCTTCTTGAGCACCAGATCTCCCTTCTCGAACTGCTTTACCCTGACGTGCTTGTCGAAGTACTTGGCCATCCGCCGCTTGACCTCTTCTTGGCGAATGGCTGCTAGGTCCCGAGCTTCTTCGATGAGGTCGAGGGAGAGCCGCAACTCCTCCTCGTTCTCGGCTCTCCAATCTTCCTCTCCACTTGCGGCGGCCTTTACCCGTGGTGTCATAACCTCGAACTCTATGGGAATGACGGCCTCGCAGCCGTGAGAGAGCTTGAAAGGGGTCTCTCCTGTGGTGGTGATGGGGGTAGTTCTTAGGGCCCACAGGACCGATGGAAGCTGTTCCACCCAATTGCCCTTCAGATTTTCCACCTTCTTCTTGAGCAGGTTCACGATGACCTTGTTTGCCGCCTCCACCTGCCCGTTGCTCCTGGGATGGTGAACGGATGCAAACCTGAGATCTATCCCCAACTGGCCACAGAAGCTGATGAATTCCTCGCTTGCGAACTGCGGACCATTATCCGTGACTATGGCCTGTGGAAGCCCATGTCGACAAATGATCTCCCCCCATACGAAGTTGCGGATTACCTGGGAGGTGACCTTAGCCAACGCCTTGACCTCCAACCACTTTGAGAAGTAGTCAATCATGACTAAGAGAAACCTCCTCTGCCCACTAGCCTGGGGGAAGGGTCCTACCAGGTTCATCCCCCATATGGCGAATGGCCAGGGCGCCGTGATACTCTTTAGCCTCTTGTAACGGTCTCCCCAGCATACAGCTCGCAATTAGGACGACCGCCGACACCCCCAGCATCCAGCTCGAAAGGGTTCAGCCTAACCAAATGGGCTGCAGCCCATGCACCCCAACCCCTCTCTGTCCCACCACTGGGCACAGTGGGTTGTTGGAGACCGCAGTCCCCCTTTTTCATGAGAAATGATTCAGTTAAGCGACAGCGCAGGGACTTCCCAGGAGGTCACCCATCCCAGAACTACTCCAGCCCGAGCACGCTTAACTATGGAGTACTTTCACTTCTCATCACCAATTGAGCTGCAGGTCAATTGGTGATGAGAAGTGAAAGTACTACATAGTTAAGCGTGCTCGGGCTGGAGTATGGGATGGGTGACCTCCTGGGAAGTCCCTGCGCTGTCGCTTAACTGAATCATTTCTCATGAAAAAGGGGGACTGCGGTCTCCAACAACCCACTGTGCCCAGTGGTGGGACAGAGAGGGGTTGGGGTGCATGGGCTGCAGCCCATTTGGTTAGGCTGAACCCTTTCGAGCTGGATGCTGGGGGTGCCGGCGGTCGTCCTTGCGAGCTGTATGCTGGGGAGACCATTACAAAAAGTGCAATCTTGGTGATAGGACTTTTGTAACGGTCTCCCCAGCATACAGCTCGCAAGGACGACCGCCGGCACCCCCAGCATCCAGCTCGAAGTCGTGCGTGGCGTAGTTTTTCTCGTGCACTTTTAGCTGCCTCGAGGCGTAGGCAACCACCTTCCCATGTTGCATCAAGACCGCTCCTAAGCCCTGCTGACATGCATCTGTGTACACCTGGAAGCCTTCCTGGCCCGATGGTATGGTCAGTATAGGAGCCGAGGTAAGCCTCCCCTTCAACTCCTGGAAGGCCTCTTCACACTGCGGTGTCCATATGAATTTCGCATCCTTCTTTGTTAGCGATGTCAGCGGTAGAGCGATCTTAGAGAATCCCTCTACGAACTTGCGGTAATATCCCGCAAGTCCGAGGAAACTCCTCACATCTGCAGCGGAGCGAAGCTGCGGCCAATCCCTAACGGCCCGAATCTTTGCTGGATCTACTGCTATGCCGCTGGCGCTGACGATGTGACCCAAGAAGCCGACCTCCTTAAGCCAAAATTCGCACTTTGAAAACTTTGCGTATAGTTGGTGTTCACGCAGCTTTTGAAGCACTTTCTCCAGGTGTGTTACATGCAGCTCTTCCGATGCCGAGTACACCAGAATGTCATCAATGAATATAATGACAAAATGGTCGAGGAAGGGTTCGAACACCCGGTTCATTAGAGACATGAATGCTGTCGGGGCATTGGTGAGACCGAACGGCATCACTGTGAACTCGTATTGCCCGTAACGAGAACAAAACACAGTCTTCTCGATGTCCTTATCATCAATCCTGAGCTGGTAGTATCCCGACCGGAGGTCGAGTTTGGAGAATCACCGAGCCCCCTGTAACTGATCAAATAATTCTTCTATCCTTGGGAGTGGATAGGTATTTTTCACGGTCATACGGTTCAACTCCCAGTAGTCGATGCAGAGTCGGAGGGATCCGTCCTTCTTCTTCACGAAGAGTACAGGTGCTCCCCAAGGAGAAGGGCTGGGTCGGACGAATCCCGAGTCTACCAATTCTTGAAGCTGCACTCTGAATTCTGCTAGCTCCTTTGGCGCCATCCTGTAAGGAGATCTCGAGACCGGACGAGCCCCGGGAAGGAGGTGGATTTTGAAGTCCTCTTCTCGGTGTGGAGGCAGTCCTGGGAGCTTCTCCGGGAAGACGTCCGGAAATTCTTTTACCACTTTTACTTCGGCCAATTCTATGGTCTGCCCCATCATTTCAAAGTAGACCACGAACACCTCATCACCTCTCATGGTGGCCTTCGTTGCTTGGGCTGGAGTAGTCACGGGATGGGTGACCTCCTGGGAAGTCCCTGCGCTGCCGCTTAACTGAATCATTTCTCATGAAAAAGGGGGACTGCGGTCTCCAACAACCCACTGTGCCCAGTGGTGGGACAGAGAGGGGTTGGGGTGCATGGGCTGCAGCCCATTTGGTTAGGCTGAACCCTTTCGGGCTGGATGATGGGGGTGTCGACGGTCGTCCTTGCGAGCTGTATGCTGGGGAGACCGTTACAAAAAGTGCAATCTTGGTGAAAGGACTTTTTGTAACGGTCTCCCCAGCATACAGCTCGCAAGGACGACCGCCGGCACCCCCAGCATCCAGCTCGAAAGGGTTCAGCCTAACCAAACGGGCTGCAGCCCATGCACCCCAACCCCTCTCTGTCCCACCACTGGGCAAAGTGGGTTGTTGGAGACCGCATTCCCCCTTTTTCATGAGAAATGATTCAGTTAAGCGGCAGCGCAGGGACTTCCCAGGAGGTCACCCATCCCGTGACTACTCCAGCCCAAGCACGCTTAACTATGGAGTACTTTCACTTCTCATCACCAATTGATCTGCAGCTCAATTGGTGATGAGAAGTGAAAGTACTCCATAGTTAAGCGTGCTTGGGCTGGAGTAGTCACGGGATGGGTGACCTCCTGGGAAGTCCCTGCGCTGCCGCTTAACTGAATCATTTCTCATGAAAAAGGGGGACTGCGGTCTCCAACAACCCACTGTGCCCAGTGGTGGGACAGAGAGGGGTTGGGGTGCATTGGGCTGCAGCCCATTTGGTTAGGCTGAACCCTTTCGAGCTGGATGCTGGGGGTGCCGGCGGTCGTCCTTGCGAGCTGTATGCTGGGGAGACCGTTACACCTCTGAGCTGGCATGAGCTGAAGTGGGGCGAACATTTGGCACTTCTGGCACCTCTTGGCGAAGGCTGCCGCGTCTTTACTTAGGGTTGGCCAGAAGTACCCCTGCCTCATTATTCTTGCCTCCAACATCCTGCTCCCCGAGTGGCTGCCGCACTCGCCGGAGTGAACTTCTTCCAAGATCCTTGGGACCTCCTCCTCTGAAATGCATCGGGCCAGGAGGCCCGAGAGGGTCTTCCGATACAAGTCCCCCTCATGGAGCACGTAGTAGGCGGACTTATATCGGAAGCGCCTCTGGTCCGGAACCTCCTCCGGAAACTTTCCCGTTGCAAGGAAGGTGACGAAGGGATCCTTCCAGGAGGGCCGCTGCTCTACTTCCATGAGTTCTCCCTCTTCGATCGAAGAGCGGAATAGGTCTGTCAGGGTCCCCCCGGCTCGAGGACCGGATTTGGCCAACCGATCCGTCGGGGTGCTCTCCTCCCGAGGGACGTGCCGGATGGAGAAAGTTTTGAACGTTCCCACGAGACCTCTCACTTTGGACAAGTACCTTATGAGCATAGGTTCCCTCGTCTCGAACTCTCCCCTGATCTGAGAGGCTATTACCATCGAGTCGGTGAGGACCTCCACGTCATGGACTCCGAGCTCCTGGGCCAGCCGTAGACCGGCGATCACCGCCTCATACTCCGCCTAGTTGTTGGTGATTGGGAAGTGTATCACTAGTGTCTGCTCGATCTTTACTCCGTGGGGACTCTCCAGTACCACCCCTCCTCCGAGAGAATTCTTGCCCGAAGCCCCGTCCACCAGCAGCTTCCACGGAACATGACGAGGGGCTCCATCTTCCTCCATCTCGGCCACATAATCTGCCATGAAATCAGCCACCACCTGTGCCTTCATGGATAATCGAGGGACGAAGGTAATGTTGAATTCACTTAGCTCTATCGACCACTTTGCGAGCCTTCCCGAGTGCTCCACTCCTTCGAAGATCTGGCGGAGAGGGTGGTCCGTCACTACTTGAATTGAATGGGCCTGGAAGTATGGCCTGAGCTTCCTTGCTGCGACGACCAAAGCAAAGGCCAACTTCTCCAAAATCGGGTATCTGAGCTCCGCTTCCCTCAGGACCCTGCTCACGTAGTAGACGGGCAGCTGCTTCTTGCCTTCCTCCCGAACCAGGACGGAGCTTACGGCCTCTGCCCCGACCCCGAGATATAGATACATATCCTCCCCCTCTTTGGGACCTTGGAGTAGCGGAGCCTTGGTGAGTTGGCTCTTCAAGGCCTGGAAGGCCTCCTCGCATTCTTTTGTCCACTCAAACTTCTGGTTACCTCGTAAGGTTTTGAAGAAGGGGGAGCATTTCTCCCCGGCTCGGGAGAGAAACCTGCTCAGCCCTGCGAGTCTTCCGGTCAAGCGCTGAACTTCCTTGGCGTTCCGCGGCGACCCCAGCTCCATTATGGCCTTAACCTTGTCCGGGTTAGGTTCTACCCCCCAAGGGGTGAGAAGGTGCCCCAGGAATTTCCCCTTGCTGGCCCCGAACACACACTTCAGGGGGTTCAAGCGCATCTTGTACTTGCGTAGGGTGGCGAAGGTCTCCTCGAGATCCTGGATGTGAGAGTTCACGCACTTGCTCTTCACCATAAGGTCATCCACGTATACCTCCAGGTTCCTTCCCCTTTGCTCCCTAAATACCAGGTCCATCATCTTCTGGTAGGTTGCTCCTGCATTTTTCAGCCCGAAGGGCATCATCTTATAGCAGTAGCATCCCTCCCTGGTGATGAACGAGATGTCTTTGACGTCCGGGGGGTGCATCCTGATCTGGTGATAACCTGAAAAAGCATCCAAAAAACTCATCACAAAAAAACCGACGGCTGAGTCAACCAGCGCGTCGATCCGAGGCAGGGGATAACAATCCTTAGGGCATGCCTTGTTTAATAATGAAAAATCCACACACATACGCCAGCGGCCATCGGCCTTTTTTACCATTACGACGTTGGAGACCCAGCCTGGGTACTGGATCTCCGATACAAAACCTGCTTCGAGGAGCTTGGCCACCTCCCCGCGGATTGGTTCTTCGAGCTTGCTGGCGAAGGTCCTTCTCTTCTGCCGGATGGGGCGGGCTCCTGGATCGAGGTTGAGACGATGGCAAGCCACGTCCGCCTCGATGCCTGGCATATCAGCTGCGCTCCATGCGAAGACATCCACGTTCTTCTGGATGCACTCCAGCATCTTCACCCTGTCCTCCGGGCCGAGACCCCCGCTGATCCGCACCTCTTTCACCCTCCCCTCCTGGGTGATGACCTCCATCTCTACCACCTCTTCTGCCGCCTCGAGCCGGGTTGGCTCTTCCCATTGGCCCTTTGCTTCTCGCCCCTCCTCCCGGGCTTCTTCCTCTGTGGCTCCTTCCGCCTCCATCGGCTCGATCCCCTGCTCCTCCCGAGCGACCTCCATATTCTCCTCTCGGGCATCGCCCTCTTCCTCTACTCCACTCTTCTTCACTTCTTCTCATGGCCCCTCCGGCCTCGTCATCTCCTTATCCATCCTCTCAGCCTCCGCCATCCAAGAGATGGTGTTGACAACAGTCATATAGCACTGCCTCGCCACCTTATCATCTCCTCGGATTCGGACCTGGACTCCTCCACTATGGAACTTCAGGCACTGGTGGTACGATGAGGGCACGCACCGGAAAGCACTAATGAGAGGGCGTCCGAAGATAGCATTGTAGCTGCTCGGAGCGTTAACGATGAAGAACCGACAGTTCCTTGGGACCCCTCCTAGCGTCACTTGGAGACCCACGCCTCCCTCGACCTCCTTCCGCTCCCCTGAGAAACCAAACAGTGGTCCGTCGGAGGCCTGCACCCTCTTCTTCTTCACCTCCATCGCGTCGAAGGCCTTCTTGAAGATCACATTCACTAAGCTCCCGTTATCCACCAGGATCCGGGAGACCGTGAAATTTTCAATCGTCGTCTGGATCACCAGGGCGTCGCAGAATGGATCTTCATAATCTGGCATGTCTTCCGAGGAGAAGGTGAGCTTCTCCGAGGGGTGTGGGGTTTGGGAAGTTGACGCGACGTCCCTTCGGAACATCGCCTGGAAGCTCCTCTTGCGAGAGGCCTCTATCCCAACCCCACCATGAATCACCCCGATTCCCCCCTTGTTCCTGTATCAGCCCGGTCTTCACACCTATCCTCTTCCCCTTCCGGGAACACCTCCTCAATCCTGATCGGCTGCTGCCGTGGTTGCCCTCTTCCCCTCATCTCCAGGAACTCGGGGCAGGTGGCCGTTGCGTGACCCTCTTCCTGATGAAAGTCACAATATGGCAACACCACCCTACCCCCTCTTCCCGCTCTTCCTCTTCCTCCTCTAGCTCCTCTTCCTCGGCCTACCGCCATGGCTTGCTCCCGCGGAGGAGGAGGGGGTCGGGGGCCCTGCCTCCACCCCGGGTTGACTCCCCCCATCTCCCTTCCTTGGTATCCTCCTTCCTGACCTCTCGCAGGTCCCTCCTGATTCCTCCAGCCCAACCTGTTGTGGGGCTCCTGAAACCTCCAATTTCGAGGTGGCCTCTCGAACCCTTGACCTCTGGGTTCCTCTCTCCTTCTTCCCTCTTGTTGCCTCACCTCAGGCTCGCTCATCTTCGCCAACCTTTTGTAGAACTCCGGGTTGGCCGCCTCCCCTTCTATCTCCTCCGCCGCTCGCTCCATCAACTCCTCAAAGGAGACCGGAGCCCTCCTCTTCAGGTCCATCTTGAAGAACCCGTCTCTCAATCCCACAATGAACGCCATTTTGAGGGCGAACCCCGGCACCTCCTGCACAAGGTGTATCTCTTCCTGAAACCTGTCCACGTAATGTGTCAGGGACTCCCCCTTCCTCTGCCTGATCTTGAAGAGAGCCTCTGCATCCTTCTTCCTCTTTTTTTGACGTCGAGAATCGCAGCCGGAAGCCCCGACGCAGATCGTCGAACGCGTAGATGGAACCTACGGGAAGCTGGTGGAACCAATCTCTTGCCTTCTCCTTCAGGGTGGTTGCGAAGAGCCGGCATTGGAATGCATCCGACATGGGGAGAATTGAGGTCATGTCCTCAAACCACTGCAGGTGCACGACCGGGTCCTCCTTTCCGGTGTAGTAGGACATCTCCGGCCCCCGGAACCCCTCTGGCACTGGAGCCGAGAGGATCATCTCGCAAAAGGGGCTCCCTTCCCCTGCTCGGCGAATGGTCCTCTCGCGCGGAGCCAACTCGCACACCTCAGCACTCGCCGGACTGCTGAACAGCTGCCGCCCCGGGAGATCTCGCGCACTTCCTTCTGCTGGCACCTCCTTTCCCGGCCGCTGCCCCGGAGCGTTCTCGCCGACCTGCTGGGGTGGAATGATGGGAACCGCTGGCGTCTCGCATTCGCCCCTTGCCGCGAGAACTGTCTGCAGGACTTCTCGCTTGAATTTCTCGAACATCTCCAGCCACTCCCCTGTCGCTGGTGGCTGCGAGTGGCCTGAATCAGAACCATTCCCTCCATCTCCTGTCATCGAACCTAGCTTGGGATTTTCCTTCACTGGCTACGGTCCACGCTCACCGCACCAAAAATGTTGAAACCTGCAACAGGTCTCTTGAGTTCGGACCCACTGGGGTTGCAGCCGATGCTTACTTCTCCCTCACTAGACTCTCTTGACGGTGGATGTGAGAATAAGAAAAGACCCAAGGCTGAAGCGAGGAGGTCCCGCCACACACCCGGAAGATCTTAGAGAGTTTCCCCTCCCAAACCAGAGCTCAACCGGGCACCTTGGAGGGCACTAGCAGCCGACCAAAAACTAGCCTGGAGGAGAGGATTCTCTAAAATCGGATCTCCTCCAAGGTGCCCTTAAGGGTCTATTTATAGTTTTTCCTAGGCTGGTCTGCAGATAACACGAATCCGCCTTTTAGTTTTACTAATCGCACCCCAAATTGGTCTGCTAATAACCTAACTCCGCTGTTCCGAAGGGCTATTTGCAGCCCACAAGGGGCATTATGGTCATTTCCCCCTCAGAGCCTTTGGGGCGAGTGGTCCGTGAGGGCACCACTCGCCGATCTCCCGCTTAGCTGGGCGAGTGCCCATGCTACTGAGCGAGTGGTCCGTGAGGGCACCACTCGCCGATCTCCCGCTCAGCTGGGCGAGTGGTCCGTGAGGGCACCACTCGCCGAACTTCTTCTCGCCTGCAGCGTAGCCCCCTAATCCGGGGATCTCTCCACCTTCCTTAGCCTGGGCGAATGATCCGGCTGACCCAGGTCTCGCCAGTTGGCTTGAGGGACCCACTCGGCGAATACGGGTTGTACATCATTGTTATTCGCAGTCCACAAATTATATTTGTAGTCCAAAATTTATATTTGCATCACATTTTTTTAATTACATTAGAGACACAAAAATACATTAGGAATGACAGCAGTGAAGAAGATGAATGGTACTGAGGCATCTAAAATCACGCCCATTTGGAACCTATCTTGGATCTATTGACATGATCAGCGGGCATCTTGAACCACACGCATCGTGAAATATCGAAATAGGAAGATAGAAGAAAGGAAAAGAGAGATTATAATCGAAACCTAGCCATTGTTGGAGACAAAAAAATAGTGTGAGGAAGATGAATGGTAGCAGTAGGGTTCCGGAAATCGGGAGGAAGATGAATGGGGTGAGGGCTTGTGCCATTAGATCTGAGCGTCTCGAATGATTGTTGACTGGAACGATGAGGGTGGAGGTTGACGACGGGAACTATGGGCTTCCTGAAAGGCTCGGCGGCTGAAACCCTAGGGGTGAGGTGAGATCGCGGGATGGAGAGGCGGAAATAATCGGGGTGCGATTATAGTGGAATAAAACTGAAAAAGAGTTGGATTCCTTTTAAAATAAGACTATGAATAGCCAAAATTGGACTGCTAATAACATCTCTCTATTATGAAGGATTATGATAGGGAATTGATATTAGTACCCCTTAAATGACTATTTGTAGTCCACTTATATTTGTACCTATAATGGATATTTGTATCCAACCATTTTCTTAAAAAATGAAGATACAGTTAAAATGAACAAATAGTGGATATTTCTACCCATAGTAGATATTTGTACAAAAAAAAATGAACTAATAGTTAAAAGTTATTTAAATGTCCGATACATGATTTGAAACCCCTTTTTAATATTAATGTGCAAAAAGTACGAAATACATTGGTGTCTCTTAATGTACGCAAAAAGTACGTGAAATAAATATTTCATTCCAAACATCAATTTTTTTTTGTAGGCATCTCTTAATGTAATGTTGTCGCATCCCAAAAAAGTCCTAAACAAGAAAAAAAAACAAATATTAGTAAACCGCGCGAGTAAAAATAATATCAACTCTTTAACGTAAAAATACACTGAATTAGTCACCTATAAAAAAAGGTCGTCCACTTCAATATCGCGGTCGGTCGGAATGTATAGGATCGCATGTCGGTGGACGATTTTTTGCCTGAGATGGCCAGGAACGTCGGCCGGAGAGAGTGCGGATAGACCGGCGGGAGAGAGGGCCGGAGAGAGGGTGGAACGCCGGAGAGAGGGCGGGAGAGACCGTCCGGAGAAATGGCAGAGAGACCGGCGGGAGAGAGGGCCGAAGAGAGGGTGGAACGCCGGAGAGAGGGCGGGAGAGACCGGCCGGAGAGAGTGCGGAACGCCAGTTGCGTTTTTTGCAAAATGGGAGGTGGGGGGGAGGGGGGCTGGATCGTGGATTGAGAGAGGGGGGAATGAGTACATTTAGGGTTTTTAATGTATTAAAATACTATTAAATAATGAATATTTTTGGGTACAAATAGTCATTTAAGGGGTATTAATATCAATTCCCTTATGATATAGTTGAACAGTGGCTTTGTTGGCACATCGCCTACCTCAACCGTTCATTACTAATTAATATATTATGTTATATTAATTACGAATTATATTAATAGGCCGATGAACAGTGGAATGTTCCAATGTTCATTCGACAGATTTAATAAAAAATTAGTATTTTTGTGTAAGAAAATATAATTCATATGAAAAATATTTTCTGTCTTATATTTATATGTGCGACGGATGATCCTCATTGCGGTCACGACAATATCCCGATCACGACAATGCCACGACACCGCCCCCGCATCATAAAATAAAGAGAAAAAAAGGTGAATGTTATCCGCAAAGCAGTTTTAGCTATCCGCACTCTATTTGTATGAGTTATATATGCTCCTTTTGAAAATACACTTTGTGCATGCATGTTTAGGAAAAATGTTCAACAAAAAAGTTGTAGATCTCGTCGAGATCTACAACTCTCGTGTTGAACATTTTTTCTAAAAATGCACGCACAAGACGTATTGCCGCCTCGATTGAAACATGTGCGTAACTATAACGAATTTTGGAAATACGTTTTGTACATACATTTTTAGGAAAAGTGTTCAACACGAAAGTTGTAGATCTTTAAAATGCCAAATGCATGTATAAAATATATTTCCAAAATGCATGTTCAACACGAAAGTTGTACATTTTCCTAAAAATGCATGTACAAAATATATTTCCAAAAGGCGCGTATATAACTTGTACAAATAGATCGAGTGCGCCATAAAAAAGGGTAATGTTATTTGTACACCATAAATGACTATTTGTAGCCCACGGATATTCATACTGTTGCGGAACGCTTAGGGCTCTTGGTAGACCGGTTCACTTGAACCGCCTCAGCTCGTGAGCGAGCTAAGCGCGCAATCAGTCAATTTAGAGGTTCAATGAGTACGCAGAGATTTTTTAACGTGGAAAACCCGGAAAGGGTAAAAAACCACGTGGTCGGAGCTGTGCCGACCAAACTTCACTATCTTCTGGAGGAGTTACAACTTGGAAGCTAGAACTCGAGCGCGACAGGCCGCTGCTCGTTACAATACTTGGAGAAAGAGAGCTTCGAGGGTGACAGGCCACCTCTCGGAAAAACTAAGTCTTTTTCCCTTCTGAGAATGTTTGTCGCCTTTCGGAAGTGAGAAGGCCAGTCGCCTTTCTCTTCTGAGAAATGCTGGTCGCCTTCTGGAAGCGGGAAGGCTAGTCACCTTTCTCTTCTGAGAACGCTGGTCGCCTTTTGGAAGCGGGAAGGCTAGTCGCCTTTCTCTTCTGAGAATGCTTGACGCCTTTCGGAAGTGAGAAGGCCAGTCGCCTCTCTCTTCTGAGAAATGCTGGTCGCCTTTTGGAAGCGGGAAGGCTAGTCGCCTTTCTCTTCTGAGAATGCTTGTCGCCTTTCGGAAGTGAGAAGGCCAGTCGCCTCTCTCTTCTGAGAAATGCTGGTCGCCTTTTGGAAGCGGGAAGGCTAGTCGCCTTTCTCTTCTGAGAACTGCTCGTCGCCTTTCTGGAAGATGAAGATCTTCAAGTCCCGAAGGAGATCTTCAAGTCCCGAAGGAGATCTTCAAGTGCCGAAGGAGAATTCCGCAAAAGTCTGCAAGGAGCTCTCCCGAGTCCAGAAGTCAAAGGTCCTTTCAAATGGAGCCATGGGGCTCCTTTTATAGTTTTTGTCGGGGGCGGCCCGGTAATTTTGCCGTTGGCAGTTTCCATAAATGCTCGGTGGACGAATCATATTCTCCGGTTCGGGGCCCTCGGATCACTATTTTTCGTAAATGACCACCTTGCCCTTCGGGCAGCTTGGGCAGTTTGGGCAGTTCCGTTGGAGGTGAAAAAGGCGACTAACTGTTCCTGAAAAGTGAGAAGCCTGAAACCCAAAATGTGAGAAGCCGGAAAGACAAAAAGTGAGAAGCCGGAAAGACAAAAAGTGAGAAGCCGGAAAGACAAAAAGTGAGAAGCCGGAAAGACAAAAAGTGAGAAGGCTTCCCGACTGCGTTCAGAAACGTTCTGAGCGCGGGTTAGCGCTGAAGCTCCCCGAATGCGCGACGGGCCCCGGGAGATGCCTCGGACGGACGGTGAATCGAGGAGTCGCTCCCTAGCGAGCGGTTGAAGTCCTCCGGAGGGGAGCGGGCGCCGGTCCGCACCCCTAGAAGGAGTGGGCATGGCCGCGCACCCCCGAGCGGGGAGGGTGCGGACTGGCCGCACCCCAAGGGGGGGGGGGGTGCGGCCTGGCCGCACCCCAAGGGGGGGTGCGGCCTGGCCGCACCCCAAGGGGGGGTGCGGCCCGGTCGCACCCCTTGGAGGGCGCGGCTTGGCCGCACCCCACAAGGGGTGCGGCTTGGCCGCATCCCACAAGGGGTGCGGCTGGGCCGCACCCCTTGGGGGGTGCGGCTGGGCCGCACCCCACAAGGGGTGCGGCTGGGCCGCACCCCACAAGGGGTGCGGCTGGGCCGCACCCCTTGGGGAGCCGGCCGCACCCCCTTGGGGGGTGCGGTTTGGCCGCACCCCACAAGGGGTGCGGCCGGGCCGCACCCCCTTGGGGGATGCGGCACCCCCTTGGGGGGTGTAGCCGGCTCGTACCCCCTTGGGGGTGTGGTCGGCCCGTACCCCCCTTGAGGGGTGCGACTTGGTCGGCCATTCTCCTTGGGGGGTGCGAGTGAGCCGGGCCCCCCCAGGGGTGCGGTCGGGACGCGTTCGGGCTATCTCCTTGCGGCGAGGGGTGCAGCCCGCGTGCTGCCGTGCGCTTTTGCGCGCGGTTACGTACATATCTGGGGCTCGTGTGTGCTTCGATCGTTGCCCCCATCTCTCTTCTGCGAGGTTTTCTTTGGGCGCGTCCTGAGGCCTTCACGGGTGTACAACACATACCCCTCAAAATTATATTTGTACCCCGACTGACTATTTATACCCCAATGTTTAAAATTTTAAAACAAACATAAAATCATCGCGTGTTGTTCTTGAATACTAGGTAGATTGAATGCTTTCTGAAGGGACTATGGCTCAAACATCCTCACGGGGAGTTTTATTTCCTTTTTTAATTATGAAAACTTGCTGTGTATTCATCAGAAATTTGAACTCTATTTAACAACTCATCAAACTGATCCAGGTAATCCTGAATTAATGTGCCTGATTGCTTTAGCTCTTTGAGCTCACTTATAGGTTCTTCAAAAAGATTGGCACCAAAACGAGTGTTGAGAGCCTAAACATACTCTCCCCATTGTGGTAATGTGCGAGTAAACCGATCTTTGAGAACTAACTGGTGCCATTGCAGAGTTTTTCCTTCAAGATGAATGGATGCCAGTTTCACCTTCATATGTTCTGGCATCTCATCAACTTAAAAAATTTGATCACAGCGATACAACCATTCCCTAATTATGTCTCCGTAGAATCCAGGGAACTCGATCCGCATGTATCTTGTGGGTAGTTGGTATGATTGTTTCCCTTGGTTTTTATATGCCATTGATGATGAAGCTATATCTCTTACAATATGTCTATTAATAATAAATTGTGACCATCTCATGCATTTCATTGATGACTTGATTATGTTGATGAGACAGATCTTGAATTGATTTCTACATTGATTCATGTGCCACTTGCAGTTGCTCGACCTCTGGTCTAAGATCACCAGCTCTAGTGTTCTTAGAAATTGCCATGAGCAAGCCAAGGAACACGACTCTGATACCAATTAATAGCAACTTAAACAATTCTATGTATATTCAAAAGTACAAATATGAATTCAAGCTACTAGTTGTTATCAATAACTCTGAAATAATTCTGGAACACGAATGCTAATGTTCAAATTGGTATACGTGGTGATTACCTTAATAACTCTGAAATACGATCCAAAGGAAGGAGAAAGACCCTTCTTCTTCGCCGGGGCGATGTTCGAACGGGCGGCGTTCTGGACGGTCTTCGTCGGGGCGGTGTTCTGGGCGGTGTTCTGGGCGGCGTCGGGGCTGTGTTCGGGACTGGCGGCGTTGGGCTCCAGAGAAGGAAGAAGACGAGATGCGAATAGCTCCAGAGGAGAAGAAAACGCCGGGCTGGAGGGTGTCCGGCGAGCGGCGGCCGGAGGATTCCACTGGCGGGTGCGGCTGGAGGAGGGCGGTTTTCGCGATCGGCTAGGTATCAGGGATCTCACAGGCGGCTGGAAGAAAGGGGGTACAAATATAAGAATTTAGAGTTATAAAAAAAAGGCTGTTTTAAAAGGATTAATGGGGTGTGAATAGCAAAAAAAGGTGTACAAATAACACCACCTCAAAAAAATATCGAGTCTATTAAAATGCCAAATTAATATGGCCAATGCGGGCTCACGAGCCGACAATATTTTAGCTGCCATGGCATTAATTAATACGCCGTACTTCTTTTGCAATTTGCATAAATGCCCATTGTGTGGGCCCGATCCGATCAAATTTCTTAATGTAGCCATCGGTGTTGCGCATCGCAGCGCCACTTCTACATTGCGTGTTCTCGGTGCATCTTAAGATAAACTATTCCGTTACATATCGACGAGACGCAGAAAGCCACGTCGGCAGTTATGTGCCGGGAAAGATGGATCAGATAAGTTGTCTGGGAGGTCCGGAGGAACAACGGAATAAAATTAAAACTAAAAATTAAAATTATATATTATTCTGAAGTAAAAGAGGAAATTGTTGCTATATTGCTTCTTCCCCACCCGCTCCCCGCTTATCTGCTTCTTCTCCGCCGTCACTCGCCGGCGCTGGCTCTCAGCACGGGGATATTTTCCCGGCATTCCTCCTTTTGTCTTCCGCTTTCTCCTCCGCCAAATCCGATATAGAGCATTTCAGCTAAAACCAAGGTGCGAAATGGTTCCTTTCTTTCTCTCTATCGTCTCAGATCTGGGCGTATGCGCTTCTTATTGATGTCATTTCGTTCCTGCATCTTGGATTTGCTTATTTTGATCGTTTGAGGCGAGCTTGTATTCGGTGTTTCAGATTAGATCAGAATATAAGGGTTTTGATAGTTAGATCTTGGACGAATTCTGAATTGGGATGCAATTATTTTTGCGATAATTCTGTTTATGTGGATCTTGAAATGCTGGTATGTATGTGAAGATTTGTTCCTCTACTTAACCAAATGAAACATACACCCTCCCCATCCCATCTCTGTTTGACCGTTCCTCCTTAAACCCTAAACGAATCAGGTTCGGATCTATATTGTGATCATCGTCTTGATTGCCATGGTTATCATAGTCCTCCAAGCTCATGAACCACCCTCACCACAGCAAGAATGCCACCCTTGCTTCCATTCCTCTTCATTTGGATCTAACATTTACAAAGCAAACATGTAACATATGGATTCTCTGCTAAGGTTTTTTTATACTTCACTTCAGGAACATTGTGATAATTTTGTTTCCATCATTGATGACCTCAAAGGGATTAGTTCAAAATGGCACCTCTCTGCTCCTTTTTAATCAAACCACATGAGATCCATGATGATATTTGTATGCTCTAAAATGTCCTCTCAACATCATGGCATCAAAGTATGCCACCTCAGTAGACTTGCAGTTGGCTTTAGAAAGTTAGAAGAGTATTTAAAATCATGAATTCTTTTGTGTTGATGGTACGTGCTTGCTTTATGATGATCGGACATGGACCTCGATGAGTTTTTAGGAGAAGTTTGGAGAACGGGAGCAATGTACATTTTTTGGTTAGTGGCATTCAACAGCTGATGATGCCGTAGACCACATGAAGGGACATAATGGTCTGAAATTAGCTAGGTGCTTTAGGGGATCTTTCAAGCATTATAAAAGTCGAGGTTAGGGTTTCAAATTCTACAGTAGCGTCTCTTTAATGATCTTGGAGTGGAAATGCTACGTTGATGGTGAAGATAAAATTATCGCGCAAGGTGAAAGGCTTCCATAGCATATTAAACATTCTTGTAGTCCCCAACTTTGACCCTTTTGTGTTGCTTGATGGGGATAGGAAGGGAAAATTTTTCTAACTCCCTTAATTTAGACTATTTCGTGTTGTGTTATGTCTTCGGTAGATATTATTGGAGATTGAACCGGCAGTCAACAATAAACCAACTATCAGAAGTTAATGAAATGTGTTACTAATGCATCTTACCTCTCGAAATTGCTTTTGTTTTAATGCTTAATTAATTCCATTGTGATGTTCTGCATTCCTTCTTAAGATTATAAATGTAAGAGGCATTGTATCAATTAATATGAATGAGATGAGATCTTATCTGTCTTTTCCTCTTTTTTTTTTCTCGTTTCCTGCACTACCAAAATAGTTAGAATGAGTTCAATGTACTAACAGTGGTATCAGAGCTTGTGTATCCTGCATCTCTGAAATTGCGAAAACCATGCGCTCATCATCTATCACTCCCATTCCCTACTCATATCAACCCTCCCCCATTTTCAATGGGGAGTTGTATGATCATTGGGCTGTCAAGATCGAGACCCTACTTGACTCTCAAGATCTTTGGGAGATCGTTCAAAATGGTCCTCAATCCGACGACAAGGCAACAAAAGATGGAGAAGCAAGGATACCCAAGGGAGAAAAACAAAAAAACCCTGGCACTGCTGACCATCTAACAAGCCGTAACCTCAAACGTTTTTCAGAGGATAGTGGGAGCAAAACTGCTAAAGCGGCATGAGATACTCTAAAAGAGATCTATCAAGGTGACAAAAGGTAATATCTATATGTAGGGTGAATGTAAAGAGACAATTTGATTCCCTCTCAATGCGAAATGTTGAATCAATCTTTGATTTCATGCCAAAACTGACAAAGCTCACCCATCAATTAAGTACTCTTGAAGCACCAATCTCAGAACTAGAAGTTGTTCTCAAGATCCTCACAAGTCTTCAAAAAACTTATGATCACATAGCTGCAGTGATAGAGGAGAGCAATGATCTCGACACTCTACCTGTTGCAACTCTCATAGGGAAAATTCAGTCCCATGAGGAACGTCTGAAACGGCACTCACCTACTCTTGCTCATGCCCTTCAAACCAAAATGCATCTTGGCAAACAAAATTTCAATGGAAAATGACCATGAAGCTCCAACAAATCCAGTCAGTGGAAGACATCCAATCCAAATCGACAACATCAAACCCCTGCCTTGCCAACTGAGAATAAACAAACAGATGTGATTTTTTGCACACTTTGTAAAATATCAAATCACGACACTTCAAAATGTTTTTTTAAATGTAAACGATGTAAGAAATCCACGCATTTTGACCGTGATTGTTGGTTCAAGAACAAAGATTGAAAAAGAAGAAAAGCTTTTTCTAATCTGCCAAAAAGAACCATCACACCCAAAAAAATCTTCAAAATGGTACATTGATTCAGGGTGATCTAATCATATGGCAAATGATAGAACATTATTCACCCAACTTGACGAAACATCAAAATCTGTGGTCTACCTGGGTGATGGCAATTCCAGATCCATTGAAGGCAAAGGTGATGTTCTAATCAGAGACTCAGATGGAAGAAACAATCTCATCGATGTTGCTCGCGAATATACAAGTCACGAATTTGCTAATCTCTGCTCTGAATTTGGGATCATTCACCAGACGACATTTGCCTATACTCCACAACAAAACGGAGTTGTTGAACAGAAAAATAGACATCTCCTCGATGTTGCTCGATCTCTCATGATCCATATGCAGGTTCCCAAAACCTATTGGAACTTCGCTCTGTCCACAACATGTTATCTCATTAACCGTCTCCCTTCCTCCGTCCTCCAAAATGCTACCCCGTTTAGTCTCCTTTTTCCTTCCACTCCGGCATTCTCTCACACCCCAGATATTTGGTTGTACTTGCTATGTCCACCTACTTGGCCCGTCCAAGGACAAGTTGGATCCCCGAGCAGCCAAACACGTATTCGTCGGCTATTCTCGTACTCAGAAAGGCTACATTTGCTATTCTCCTGCTACCCGAAAAGTGACTGTTTCTGCCGATGTTACCTTTCAGGAAGACCAACCTTTCTTCTCCACAACAACCACACCTATTCCTCCACCATCCTTCCCAAGACCTGTCGTTCCCGTTACCACTCCTCTACCACTACTTCTTCCCGACCCTGCTCCAGCTCTCCAACAACCACCTCTTATCCGTGTCTACACTCGTCACCCTCCTCGGTCCGTTGCCCAAATGCAGTCGGCTTCGACCTCTGACACTCTGCGCTCTGCTGATTCGGCACCGGTCTCCACCGCTCATCCCTTGCCGAATTATGTATCCTTACATCGCCTCTCCTCACACCTTCAAACCTTTGCTACTTCATTATCCTCTATTTCTGTACCTAACTCTGTGCAGGAGGCTCTCCAACATCCAGGTTGGCAGGCAGCCATGGACGAAGAAATGACAGCCATTTGGACTAACCAGACATGTAACCTGGTTCCTCTCCCTCCAGACCAGACTCCGGTTGAGTGCAAATGGGTCTTTGTCATCAAACATGCTCCAGATGGGACCATTGACCGGCTGAAAGCCCGACTGGTGGTGCGTGGTTTTACTCAACAACACGGTCTCGATTATGAGGAAACATTCTCTCCAATGGCCAAGCTCAACACAGTTCGTGTTCTCCTCTCCATAGCTATGCATCGCCGATGGCCCTTACATCAACTGGATATCAAGAATGCTTTCTTAAATGGTGATCTACAAGAAACAGTCTACATGCAACAACCTCCCGGGTTTGAGACCACGAGGGAGTCCCAAGTCTGTCATCTTAAGAAGTCAATGCATGATCTCAAACAATCCCCTCGGGCATGGTTTGACAAGTTCAGTAAGGCTGTCCGGGAGGTTGGTTTTACTCGCAGCTCGGCAGACTTCTCCCTGTCCACTCGACATCGAACAACATGAACAGCTCTTTTGCTGGTTTATGTTGATGATATCCTAATCACTGGAAATGACTAAAAGAGGATACAAACGGTCAAACAACACCTTAGCTCTGTTTTTCAAACAAAAGATCTGGGGAACCTTCGATACTTCCTTGGTCTTGAGATCGCAAGACGTCCTGATGGACTTGTCCTCTCTCAACGGAAGTACCGTCTCGATCTTCTTCAGGATGGGGCTACTCTGGATGCAAGCCGATTAACACTCCTATGGATGTTAATCACAAACTGTGCGCACATGCCTCTAATAATGATCTTGCTCTTCCAAATCCAGAGTACTATCGACGACTTGTTGGGAAACTGATTTACCTAACAGTCACGAGATCAGATATATCCTTTGCTGTTGGAGTTGTCAACCGATTTATGCATTCCCCTCGAATGTCACACCTTCAGGCCGTTGAACGCATCCTAAGATATCTGAAAACAGCCCCTGGTCAAGGGCTGGTATACAAAACCTCGTCTTCTTCTCTAACATTGGTTGCGTACTCTGATGCAGATTATGCTGGGTCCCTGGATGATCGGCGGTCTACTAGTGGATTTTGTACCTACTTTGGAGGTCACTTTGTTACCTGGCGTAGTAAGAAACAAGCGGTGGTTGCTCGATCTTCAGCTGAGGCAGAATACCGTTCGATGACATCAGTTGTTTCTGAACTCACATGGATTGAAAGTCTCCTTGCTGATCTAGGAGTAAAACTTTCCTCACCAGCTATCTTACTATGTGACAGTCAAGCTGCTATACACATAGCTAAGAACCCAGTCTTCCACGAAAGAACGAAACACATTGAAGTGGACTGTCATTTCATCCGGGAGAAAGTTCAAATGAAGAAGATTGAATTAAAGCACGTTCCGGGTACTGGTCAAGTTGCTGATATTCTCACCAAGGCCCTACCAAGTACTCTCTTTTATCAATTCCTGTTCAAGCAGGGTGCTTACGACTTGTACGCTCCAGCTTGCGGGGGAGTGTTAGAAAAGCCCATGTAAAGACCCATTTATTTTCTTGTTTCTCTCTCTCCTCTTTAGTTCCACATCTTGTATAAGGTTTTTCTCTCTCTTTCTCCCTCCTATATATGTGTATTCATACATTGTATTTGATATAGAGAAAGGTATATACAAGGCTTTGCTATTTTCTACAGTCTCATTAGGGCATAAGCACTACACTAACTTCACCTTATCCTATGCCACCATCCCATACTAAGTTGAACTGCACAATTTAATCTTTTTTCATTGCTTTAATACAATTACCTTCCAATAGGTCACTCATCTCAGAATTACTCCCTCCAGAGCACGAGTTCCTGACAGAACTTCACCATTTGCTCTGAAAATGTATCTTTGATATTTGATGCCGTAAATTATTACTCAAGTCCAATAACTTTTCTCATGCCCTTTATTTGCTTTGAACTGCTGCAATCCAATCATAGATGATCATGCATATAAGTATATTTGTTCCTAAGGACAAGGGGGGGGGGGGGAGCATATTTATCATCTACAGACTGAATCTAGCATAACCATCTGACAATATGCATGAATGAAAGAACTTTTAGATTTCATATTTTCTAAGGAAAGTTATGTTTAAGCCTTGTTGAGACTAGTCTCACATCGTGAAACTAACATAGCTTTGTGCATTTAATATAGATCTCGGGCTTTATCACCTCTAACCAATTGATTTTAGGTTGAATACTTGGATTCTAATATGGCAAAGTCAGCGCCTAAAGGCTCATTTAAGTAAAATAATGCAATCTATTGCCAAAGACCCTGCATGTGAGGGGAACATTGACAATAGTCCACATTGGGAGACTAACATAACCTAATGCACATAATATAGATCCTGGGCCTCTCCAACTCCAGCCAAATGGTTTTTGGTTGGATTCTAACAATCTTTAAAGTTGATATAATGCAATAAACTTAGTTTATCTGATATTATCCAATAAACTAGTTTATCTGATGTATGATATGGCACTGAAATCCGTAAGACTGTGAACTATAGTCCCAAGCACACATGAAATAGTACCTTAATTTTAATTTACTATTAATGTCCCTTATCTAATGGATGTCCACAATTAGCCTATTTGATTCACCTCCATCAATGCTTTTTGCTGGGATTAACTATTCTATATATTTTGTGATTTCCATGAGCCTTGGTTGCTTTAATCTACCCCAGCAAGCTTTAGAAGTGGTTGACTCCCATATAAGCTCTAGGCTGGCAACTAGGCTCTTGGTGCATGATTTTAGCGGTGTTAGAAAACTTTCATTTGAAATGATGTGATAACCAACGCGGAAGACTCTCATGTGATGGGAAGATTACTGAGATCCACATGAGAGTGGAAAGTAGTCCAATGACATGTATGATAGAAGCGTTAAGCTTTTAATAGGTCCAGTACCTTCTAACTTAAGCTTTTGGGTTTATGGGCGTTCATGTACTAACATATTATACCATGAAGTTGTTACTGGTAGTTGTGATGGGGATCGCGGCACACATTGACTTGCACGATGATCGGAGTCGTCCATTTTATTCAACGATCCGAGAATTTTAGTTATTTTTTGTATTTTAGTGATTTTTATTTTCATGTATTTTAAGGGTGGTCATGATCGGAGAATCATGACCATCCATGATGGCCCCTAGTGTCTATATATTGAGGATGAGGGCTCCCATTTAGGGGGATTGAGGAATGGAGTATTGAAGCCCTTTCTATGGTCAATTCGGTGCCGAAGCTGACCCTCGGGTGTGAAGCCCGGGATTCCTCTTCTCCCTAGCCGTGAGTCACCTTCCCTCCCCCTCCCTCTGCCGTCCACCATCCCCTCCCCTCTTCTCCTCCACAAGCAGCCGACCACGCACTAGAACCCCCCTCCCTAGGCCACTCCAACAAAAACACCCCTTCTACTTACTGCCGGCTACTCCCATCCCACATCCCAGTTCCTCTCCAAGCAGCCGACCACTCCAATCAACATCCCCATGTTGAGTTTTCTTAATACCATTTCAGAAATGATAATACAGCATATCATATATGCACAGCGGAATAAAATAACTAGAACCCTAAACAGTTAAATGGAACTTGCGATTTCATAGATTCAAGAAATTAATTAACAGCCACAACACATTGCAGAAATTATACCTGAAGGGGGTTGAGTCTATACTCAACCGAGATGCTCCAATGGCAGATCCAAGGAACAAAATTTGAGTTCCAAGCGCTGAAATAGATCTGCGCCTCTACGAGAAATTCACACGAGTGCTGAAGAACCCTAGCCTCTTGTCGCACAAGATCTAGGTCTGAGAAGAACTGCTCTCCACGTCTCCCACGGACTGCTAGGTCCGACGACAGGGAGAGGCGACGGCGGTGGCGGGATCGATCGGTCGGAACACTTCCGTCAGAAGCCTTGTGGAACTCTTCCGTCAGAAGCCTTGCGGAACTCTTCCGTCTCTCTCTCTCTCTCAAAAACAGATCGCCAAGAATAGATCGGGTATTAGGTTATACCCCCAGCCAAAAAAGAGAAGCGTCGGGCGAAGATAAATAGGTCGAACACTGCGTTCGACGAACTGGCTAGCGTTCGTCGAACGCGCTGACCTTCATTGAACGTGCTTCAACGAACCGTTCGTCGAACGCGCTTCGACGAACCGCTACGCTAGTCGTTCGACGAACGCGCTACGTTGGCCGTTCGACGAACTGTTCGACGAACGCGCTACGCTAGCCGTTCGACGACCCGTTCGACGAACGCGCTACGCTAGCCGTTCGACGAACGCGCTACATTAGCCGTTTGACGAATGCGCTACACTAGCCGTTCGACGAACGTGCTACACTAGCCGTTCGACGAACGCGCTACATTAGCCGTTCGACGAACGCGCTACGCTAGCCGTTCGTCGAACGCACTTTGAGTTCGTCGAACCTGCTTTAATCTGATCCCTTGTCAACAGGATTCTTCCTCCAATTTCTCCAAGCACTCTTGTGTGCGACCCCATAGGCTCATATCGCGTTGGCAGTGAGACTAGATATTTGACTACTTCGAGATCACCATGGAAACACCAACACCCCATTCCTCCACCGACCACCCAACTCCATCTTCCCCATCATGGACCCACTTCCCTACAGCCCCTCCCTCCAAATCCCCATAACCGACCCAACATTCTCATCAAACCCCCTCTTATTCGTCTCCGGTGATCGCCAGAATCATTTTCTGGTCACCCCCGGTGATCCGGTCATCCCCATTCCATTTCCACCAATTTTAGGTCTTCCGGTGATTGCCGGAAAACTCCTCCTGCTACCACTACCACCAACTCCGGCGACCCTTGCCGGAAACCACCTCCGGAAGCCACCACTCTTCCACTACCCCACAACCACCTCATAACCACTTCCTAACTCCCTCCACTACCCCACTTCCCCTAAATTTTAGGATCTCCTCCTAAAATCTAGCCACCACTCCCTCTCCATTCTCCCCACAACAGCCGGCCCATCTCTCACCCCCACTTTCTCCCTCACGTGGAACCACCCCATTCTCCCCAACCGAGCCACACTCCCACTCCCTTAACCGGCCCAATTCCCCCACCTCCCTATTTCCCCTCCCCCATTAATCCTAAACCCCTACCACAACCGCCCCCCCCCCCCCCCCCCCCCCCCCCCCCCCCCCAGCCAGTTGCAGCCCGGACAGCAGTTTGCAACTTCAGAGAGGTCTGAACTCAACCCCAGGAGGCTCTTCCGGCTACCCCCACAGCCCTCCGAAGGCATCTCCAGCCCTCCCCTTTTAATATTTTGCAAAGTTCAAGGTGTGTTTGTTATTTCTTTACCGTTGGGTCTGGTTATTGATCTCTACTTGAAGAGATATTAGTTCACACGCTTTGATTTCAGTTATTTGAGTCAGTTTATTCTCTCATTTTAAATAGTCATTTGATTTTTTATCACTCTTGCAATTGTACTGCCTCACGTGTCTCCTTATTTGAATGTTTTAATTCTTTGTGGCAAGTCAAGTTAATATTGATTTATAAGTATAAATTATTGCAAGTAAGTAAATCGTCGGATTCATGATTCATGTTGTTGCATGTAGTGATTGCCCACATTATCTCCATCTTATAGGACCGTCCTGCGTCAAGTTGGACTAGGGAACTTAAGCTTTTTAGTTGATGGGCATTCATCTTTATTAGGCTATGAAATTGTTTCTAGTATTTGTACCAGGAAACTTAAGATATAATATCTTATGTTACTTCCACAATCAGCCCATTTATCGCTCTTTGTTTATATATCATCTTACACTCTAACATTCTGTGGTTTCTTAATGTTCTTCCAGCGTTTTGAGTTGATGCTTCCTTTTTTTAATTTCAATTATATATTATTTATGTTAACTATGTTGACTTGAAATGTGTAAATTAACATTTACTTTGAGTTGGGGGGGGGGGGGGGGGGGGGGAGTCTCTTGTTTTCTTCTCATTGGTACAGTTTTACAGGTCGGCTCTTCATGTAAAAATGGCTTTTGGAAGGAACCAACGGGTTGACAGTAAGAGGTCTTCATCATGCTGTTCAACTGTGACACTTGTTGTGTTTGTTGCACTTTGCTTGGTGGGAGTTTGGATGCTGACATCATCCACTGTAGTCCCCGTAGAGATGTCTTTATCTACAAAACCAGAAGTGAAAGAGCATGTTTTGGAGACTGATTCAAAGCCTGATGGTGATGGTTCTCAGGATGTGCCTGAAGATGCAGCCAGGGGGAATACCATAGCCAATGCAGAGAAAACTAGTAAAGCTGAGACTTCAGCGGATCAAAAATTATCAGATAACTCTGTTGATTCATCCCAAAGAAATAAAAATGCGTCAGTTGATACATCAAAATCTCAGATCTACAACGATGAGAGTGGCACAGGAGAAGGCAGTGAAGTGGTTAATTCAGCTGAAGACATGAGCACAGAGGATGGTGAACATAATTCAGAAGATAAAAATGATAGCACGATCACAAACGTAGAGCAAACCACCGCCGAAGCCGCAAATGAGCAGGAGGAAAATAAGGAACAAAATCTTGATCAAGAAACAAACAATGATCAAAGCAACAGTTTGGAAGAAACTTCTGCTGAGTCTGGAGGAAAGGAGCTACAACAAACTGATGTGGGCACAAGTTCTATAGAACCTCAGGAGAAAAGGTCAGATAATGAGACTAACTCTGATGAAACTATTGTAGATGAGCAACAACAGGCCAAAAGTGAAAAGAATTCCAAAGAAACTAAACGCGATGATCAGCAGCAGTCTAATGAATCAAGAAGTTTGGGGAAGGAAGAGATTTCAGATGGTGAATCAGTGCAAGAAGGAAGCGATCGGGAGCAGATAGAAGAGAATGTGGAGCAAGACGATGCTGAAAAGAACAGCGGTGTGAGCAAAATTGACAGCCAGACTAGGAATCAGGGCTTAAACTATCCTGATGGAGCTCAGTCAGATCTTCTAAATGAGAGGAATATGACAAATGGAGTTTGGACGACACAAGCTGCAGAATCTAGGAAAGAAAAAGAAGCACAATCCTCCTCCTTTCCAGCGGGACAATATAGCTGGAAAATCTGTAATGTTACTTCTGGTGCAGATTACATTCCATGCCTTGATAATGAGGTAGCTCTCAAGATGCTTCCAAGCACTAAACACTATCAACATCGTGAAAGGCATTGCCCTGAAGGAAATCCTACTTGTCTTGTTCCCCTACCAAATGGATATCAAAGATCAATTGAGTGGCCAGCAAGTAGGGAGAAGGTATATTGAGTGATCTTCATCATAATGTTAAGTATATAATACTGTTGGAGAAAGCTCTCTCATTTTGATGAATCATCAACTGCAGATATGGTACCATAACGTTCCTCATACACAACTTGCAGTTGTGAAAGGGCACCAAAATTGGGTTAAAGTCAGTGGAGAACATCTCATTTTTCCTGGCGGTGGAACTCAGTTTAAAAATGGCGCACTACAGTATATAGATTTCATCGAAGAGGTGAACTTTCAAAAAAAAAATATATACTTTGTTCATTGGCAATTCACATTGGTTCCAATTTTGATTTTAGTCATTGTTGCATTTATACATCCATTTTTATTCCCTTTGCCAATTTAGATCCTTCTCGATGCTTTTGAGTTTCTTCTTTAAAACAGCCCATGTGCAGTTTGTTTGAAGTTCTACTTATTGCTATGAAAAGTGGTGATTTAGGAGGCATTAGATTTAGAAGAGGAAGTTGTGTAATATAAAGTAAGTGGGGCAAGGTATTAGTGGCAAATAGTCTAGGAGAAAGTACACCGTTGGTAGTTATGATGGAGAATGGTTCTTATATATAACAAATAAAAATTGTTTTGTATATTTCAGCGTATACCTTTAGTAGTCCCTATTGTGTAGGGAGAAGTTTCTGTCTCTCCTTCACTCTATAAATATTGTAATATGTACTCCTTTCTTTATAATAATATATTTACACACACACATGTCCATACATGTATGTACTCTTGTAAAATCAGTTATTCAACATAGGGCACACAACTATAAAATCACAGACAAAAAAGAACACAAAACAAGCCAAATCTGTGCCCGGCAAAACCCGCCGGCGCACAATCACAAATATATATTTAATTAAACTATATATACATGCAATTACAAGAAAATAACAGGAGAAGAAAAGACCATCCGGTGAAACATCGCAAATGTGCAGGGCGCGCACGATCCGCGAAAAAGTAGAAGATCTGGACTGCAATCCGCCTCACGGACGCACAAGGTTCTCCGGAACCTTCGACGTCAAAGTCCGACGTCCAACCGCAACCACCACCGGAGACCACGCCGCCACCTCTTGTAAGGACTGGCGCTACACACCTCCAAGACCGACAACAACACTCTCTGCCAACACCGACGGCTATCTCCTCCCTCCACCGATGCCGCGACTCTTCCAAGACCGGCGACAACGCTCCTCTCCAAGACCGGCGACAAAGCTTGAGGCCGGCGGTTCTTCCGAGCGCACGAGAAAGATGAGAGAGAGAGGCGGCTCTTGTTTTTTTTTTTCAAAACCTAGAAAACTTGCGGCTTATCCTTTCTCCTCATGGGCGGTTCACCATATATAGCTATAGCGGCAACAAGTTTTAAAACTAAAACCTAATAATAATGAAAATGGGTTGGGCGGCTGATCCGAACCAAAATAAAACCAACAATCCACCACCTTGGTTCAGGATCCGGAGCCACCACCTGCACGAAGCACTCCCTGCACGAAGCACCACCCCAACGTTCTGAGGCGTCAGCCGACCTGCTCCAGCCGACTCATCCCTGCTCGGGCTCAACCTCTGAATGTCGACGCAACTGAATCGCTGAATCTGACTCGCCTAGTCAGACTACCAGAAGAACGATCCCTTGCACCACCTCGACCATCCACTATGTCGGCCACATAAATCATGGGCGCACCACCTCGCATCGTGGTCCCCATCAGCCGGTATAGACTACCGCACTGCATAGCTCGCATAAGCACTGTGCGCCCTCGCGTCACTGTCAGAACTCCACCTCTCGCCACAAAACTGCATCCTCTGGAGTCCAATCTGCCCAACGATATCAAATTCCTGCGCAGCTTAGGTACCAGATGTACCAGCTCAAGCCTACGCACTGCTCCGTCATGCATTCAAATGTCTACTGTCCTTGTCCCCGTGACCTCACATGCCGAGCTGTCGTCCAGAAGACTGACCCAGTCGTCACCTCCACTGAACTGAACATCGTCGTATCTGAGCAAATGTGCTGCGAAGCACCAGAATCTAATACTCAGCTATTAGAGTCACATGGACTCTTAGTGATGATGAGAGACACATCACTATCATCTGTCATGATTACCGCCGCCTTGCCCGCACCCTGGACGTCCCCAGAACTCTGCACACGCTGCGGACAATGCCTCCTGATATGGCCACTCTGCCTGCAGTGGTAACATGTCATTGCCTTCCTTGAAGCGGATCTGGCCCGTCTGCCCGTGCACTCCCAGATCCCTTCTCGAGATGCCTCACTCGTCTATCTACTGTCAACGCCTACTCACCCCCAGGAGTGGGGTCTGACAACATCTGGCTGGACAATAACGTAGATGTGATCTGCTCTACGTCTACTGTATCCTTCCCATACAACAGAGTGGTCTGCATATGCTTATACGACACCGGGAGCGAGGTAAGAAGCAGTAATGCCTTGTCTTCTTCCTCCACCTTCACTCCAACCACATGCAGTTGACTAAGAAGGCCATTAAACACGTTGAAGTGTTCCTGCAGGTTACCACCCTCCTGCATCTTCAAGCCGTACAATCTCTGCTTCAGTAAGAGCCTCGTGGCCAACGACTTGCTCATGCAGAGAGCCTCAAGCTTCTCCCACAGCGTGACAGCGGACTCTTCAATACTGATGTTGAACAGCACCTTGTCGTCAACGCACATCCGGATAGCACTAGTGGTGCGCTCATCCATCTCAGTCCACACAGAATCCTCCACCCGAGCAGACAATGACTCGCGCCCCCCGCAACACTCGCAATTAATCCTTGCTCAACCAGCATGTCTTTGACCCGAATCTGCCATAGGCGGAAATTCCCGCTACCGTCAAACTTATCCACAGAATATCTTGCCAGCACTGTGTTCTTTGCTGCCATAGCTGCCCACAGTACCACTAGACAATCTGATTAATTCATGAATCAGATCTGGGAAGATAGGGAGCGGACCAATGTCGTCACCTACCGTTGACCCAAACCTAAACCGGAACGTCCAATCAGTCGCCTACCGTTAACCTCCCTCTGATACCACTTGTTGTAAAATCAGGTACTCAACACAGGGCACACAACTATAAAATCACAGACAAAACAAGAGCACAAAACATGTCAAATATGCGCCTGGCAAAAACCGCCGGCGCACAATCACAAATATATATTAAATTAAACAATATATAAATGCAATTACAAGAAAATAACAGGAGAAGAAAAGACCGTCCGGTGAAACACCGCAGATGCGCCGGACGCGCACGATCCGCGGAAAAGTAGAAGATCTGGACTGCAATACGCCTCGCTGACGCACAAGGTTCTCCGGAACCTTCGACGTCAAAGTCCGACGTCCAACCGCAACCACCACTGGAGACCACGCCGCCACCTCTCGCAAGGACCGGCGGCTACACACCTCCAAGACCGGCAACAACACTCTCTGCCAACGCCGGCGGCTATCTCCTCCCTCTACCGACGCCGCTCCTCTCCATGACCGGCGACAAAGCTTGAGGCTGGCGGTTCTTCCGAGAGCACGAGAGAGATGAGAGAGAGAGAGAGGCGGCTCTTGTTTTTTTTTCTTCAAAACCTAGAAAACTTGCGGCTTATCCTTTCTCCTCATGGACGGCTCACCATATATAGCTATAGCGGCAACAAGTTTTAAAACTAAAACCTAATAATAATGAAAATGGGTTGGGCGGCTGATCCGAACCAAAATAAAACCAACATGTATATACCTACATGTATGTACATGTACGTGTATCTGCATGTACATGCATGCACATGTATTTGCATGTACATGTATGCACATGTATCTACATGTACATGTATATACACACATGAAGAAATAAAATTTTGAGCTTTTCTCACGTGGTATCAGAGCAAAACGATTTCTGACATCTATCAAAGTCTCGATCGTGGTACCTCGACAAAGGTGATCTTGTGATCCATCCGTGCTATGTTTGCGACGAAGTCCTCCCCGGATCTGCACGAGCTCCTCACACTCTCTCCTTAGCTCACACAGGATCGCAAATTCGGCCCTACCTCAAGTGAACTCGCTTTCGGCTCCCACAGTTCTCACTGAGCTCAGTTCGTGCTCCATCTACTATCGAGTTTTGCGCAAGCCTATTACTCTGGCTGAGCTCGCCGCTCTCTCCGAACTCACATTTCTCACCAAGCTTGCTCCCGACTCCCGCTATTATCGAGCTCGCTGCTCTCGTTGGATAATTGCTGCTCTTACCGATATCTCCCACATGATAGCCACTGTTCTCCCGAGCTTGCCAAAGTTCTCACCCTAGTTGTCGCCCAATCTCCTTTGGTATCGCCCAAGTTGATATTAGCTCCGCAATTCTATCACAAGCTCGCCACTTCCATCAAGCTCGCGCAAGCTTACTACTTTCTCTCACTCTCTTTGATTTTATGAATTGGCGACAAATGATACATCCTCTTCGTCCACCACTTCGACTTCTGCTGTCTCCTCTCCCATGTATATAAACTCACGGATGTGCTGAAGATTACTACTCCTTTGTTGGGATTTTTGTATCTGAGTGAGTCATTTCAGTGTGCAAAGTGCTCCAGACAAAGGGTCTTCTTCATCATATAACTCGAGACTCCCCTCTCAAACGAGCCTATTGAGCTATGATAGGTTTGGCGATCACGAAGATAACGGTGAGCAGGATCGGAGTGGCGGCGAGCGAGATCCGACAGTGCGGCGAGCGGAAGACACGCGTGCTTGAACGTCGAGCGTAGTTCGTGTCGTCGAGTTTAGATCGCGTTGTCGACGCTGGAGCGCAGGGGCCTCGAGCTAGAAACAGATGGAGGTGCTTTAGCGCATGGTAGCGAGCGTGATAAGAGCGGGATCACTGGTTCTTGTTCAGGCAGGTCGGACCAAATTGTTACATAATCGGGGAATTCCGAGTGATAAGGGGGAGGGGGAAAGAGGAGATGAGAGAAAAACCCTTAGGGTCCGTTCAGATCGCAGGTTTTGGTTTTGAAGAATTGGAATTCAGTCAAAACCAAAACCTGTTTGTTTTGGTTTTGCCTGAATTTCAATTATGCTGTTTGGTTGCATGAAGGTTTTGAGCTGCAGAAATTGGAATTGGGCAATTCTGTTGTTCGGATGCAGGATGGAATTCATCCACAGGAATTGCATGAAATCTGAAATTCTGTTTCGAAATACAAAAATGCATGCATATCATTTTCTTAAAGCAATATAACACAATGTGTTTTGAAGACAAACTCAACACAAAATAATAGACACAAAATATTCCAATACACAACAACAACCCAAATTAAAATGCTCCAAAACACAGCAACAACACGAATTAAAATGTTCCAATACACAGCAACACCGCAAATCAAAATGTTCCAATACACATCAACAACACGAATTAAAATGTTTCAATACACAACAACATAACACAAAATGTTGTAAAGACTAACAACCCAAACTAAAGACATCAAAACCTATCCCCATAAAATTGCAAGCGAAGCCAGGCCGTCCTCATGTGAACGGGTAGAGTGATGAACCTGTCGAACTTAATGCAACTATCACCGAGGAGATCCATGGCTTTCAGTAATTCAAGGTCTGTCAGGTCCGTCGGTTGACCTAGTGCTTCGTAAATCTGAGCAGAACTTGCATCCATAGGCTTTACAGGAGCATTTGTTATAGCGATAGCCGCCCGTTCCATACTTGTTGTCATTTGACTAATAACACTTGCGATTACTTCAGCGGGATTTGTCTTCCTCTTCCTCTGTCTATTGCTCCCTGCTATTGAAGTAGGTTCTCTCGCAACGCTCTCTTCTCCAAATGACTCATTAATTGTTTCAAACTCATTAATTGTCGCGTTTGCTGTTGCTGTAAACTATGTTGTTAAAGGCACGCCTCAGGCGCGCCTAAGGCTCAAGCTCACCAGGTTCAGAGGTTTGCGTCTTCATGCGCCTTATTTGCGCCCTTGGAACATAAAAGGCACGCCTACGTTAGATTTTTGTTGTAAAGTTTTTTTTTTTCAAAAATAACGAATGAAATATAAGAACTCAATATTTTTTTATTGATTTAGTGTTTATAAAAGATAATTGTGTGTTGGGACTTAGATATGATGCAAATGACCACATTGATTCTATTTTTTAAGAGAGACAAACGATAGTAATGAATGATTAATTAGTAGATTAGATGAAGAATTTGATCTAGAAGATGAAATGATGTTTGATATTGATTATTTAAAATGAATGTGGTTGCGCCTTGTGTTTGTCGGGTGCGCACCTGCGCCTTGAGCCTTGCGCCTAGGCTCCAAGACCCATTTGCGCCTTTGTGCGCCTTGCGGCTTTAATAACTAAGGCTGTAAAACTACCTGTAGCTTTGTCAGTGCCACATAAAATGCCCAAATTTGACCAGTTAATGATAACTTTATCTTTATAGTGCTTCACCGTCGGATGAGCCCGCACAAAATGATTTGTCTACAGTGAGGTTGCCACAAAAAATAATAGAAATATGAATAATGTAAGCCGTGAAAATTACCGTTACATAGTTGCCCCATACTTCCTCGCTATCCACCTTGACTATATTCCGTTCCTAGTCCCATCCGAACCCACTTGTATCTAGCATGACAAACACCTCCTTGTAATACTTATTCCATGTTTTCAACCTTGCCATTATCTTGTCCTTAGTAAAAGTTATATTATGGGCCTCTTTCATACCATTGATTGCCGCTGTAAAGACCACACCTTTCCATCCATTTGGAGTTTTGTGGCCATTCCCATGCTCCTCCAATAGAATATTTGAAAGCGTTTGATCCATTTCACTAGTCCAGTGAACATATGTTTTCTCTTTGATTGAGCCGCTAGCCATTTCTTGTTACCTGTAAATAAAGAACAAATACATCCATAGACAATATTAAACGATAAACTATTTTCATCTAGGGCAAAAAACACTTACTAGATACAAAAAAACTATAATTCATTCATAGACTACCACAAAACTATACAAAGTACATCCAAAAAACAGTTCAAAATATATCTATGACCAAATTATATGTCAAGTTCAACTAGATAATCTGATTGCGGTTCTGATACTCCTCAAACATTTCTATGGCTAAGTTGTCTCGAAAGGTTGCCCAATCATTTGAAGATTGAATTGGATTAATGTCATCGTCATATTCAAAGATCTCATCGTCTTCAGTCACCCTTTCGACTAATAATTCAGCATCGACCTCAGCTAGCAGTTGCGAATTACTAGCAAGTCTCTTCTGGATTAGAAAATTGTGTAAGAAGCAACATGCATTTATTATTTGAACCTGTGTTGAAAATTTATATCAGGATGAGTCAATACGAACTTATGTGAATTTTAGATTTGCCAATTTAGTACCTGAACTCTTATATTATAAAACAATGGTTCTCGTAAAATTGCCCAACGCTTCTTCAATAAATCAAATGTTCTTTCTATGATATTACGTTCCCTTGCATGACGAAGATTGAATAACTCCTTGTAATTAGAAGGGTTATTTCCTTGCGTCGACCATTCTTGTAGATGATAACGTGTTGATCGATACGGTGAAAGAAACCCAGGACCGTTGGTGTAACCAGCATCCACCAAGTAATATTTACCTGACACTTTACATTAGCATCAACAGTAAATTATATGTTGATTAAAAATTGTCTTACCAATTGCAATTTCAAATCGGCCAGTCCTCTCTAGTGCATCTCGCAAGACTCTAGAATCAGAAGAAGACCCTTCCCAACCAGGTAGGACATATAAGAATTTCATCTGATTGTCGCAGACACCGAGTACATTAGTCGTTATGGCCTGCTTACGATTTCTATATCTCCCATGATCTGCTGTAGGCACAGTCACTTGGATATGTGTGCCATCTAGAGCACTAGCACATTCTTCAGATCATCTCCACCTACGATTTGATCTCAATTCTGGTAACTTGATATAATCTCTAGCTAACTTCAACACCGCTTTAAGCACGATATTGAAATGCGACTAACCGTATCTGTCGATCGGATAATTGTACAACCCACATCACGAAACTTCTTATTATGTGATATAATGTACAAAAAAGTTGCAACAGCTTCCTTCACTGACACATATTTACTTCACGTACAAATCCTCTTGCAGACAATATATAACATAGCTCTCCGAATGGTTGTTTGTTCATGCGCAATAAGTTAAAACAATTAATCTCCGGACCCTCATAAATGCGCTTTAGCAATGAAGATCGTAGTACATTGTTAACTTCATGATCTCAGGCTCCAAGGGAATATATTCTAACGCTACATAAGCAGCGCCGAGTATTGCGAGATACCCTACTTTTAATATGTATTCTCTCTTGAATTTTTCTATCAACTGGTCCACATCCATCACTAACCTATCAAAATGGAAATCAACTAATCAACATAATAGCAACAGTATTAATTTACACGAAGATTATGAACTTAATAGAAGAATTAATATGAAGAATATGAACTACAAGCAATAAAAATATGCAGGAATTACACATTTCAGCAAAATGGAATTACACATTTATGAACTTAATAAATATGCAGGAATTACACATTGCAGGAATTACACATTTCATGTAAATTGCATTAAATCAGCTACACTAAATCAGCTACACTATGCTCCAGCAAGTATGCATTGCATTAAATGATAGGAAACAACAACGGAAAAGCTAGAAAAAGAAAAGCAAAGGTAGAAGACGGCTAGGGTTCTAAGAAAAAGAGAATACCTGAATAAGTTTTAGCATGAGAACCAAAAGAGGGGGGAGATGGGTATTTATGTGACCCACTCCCCCTAGGGCCGGCCGGCCCCAAGTGAGGGCTGAACCGGTTCGGTTCAGCCCTCCTTCTCTTATTTAATTAACTGCGGGCTGAACCGGATGGTTCAGCCCGGTCTTTTCCCGGCGCTCCTTTTGGTCGTCTGGTGTATTTGAATCCTCGAAAGCGCGTGTCATCCGGGGGCATAACACTCCCCTCCCCTTCAAGAGTCAGCTTGGCCTCAAGCTGAAAGTCCGGAAAGAACTCACGGAACTCCAGTAAATCCACCCAGGTGTTGTGGGCCTCGTACAGATCCTTCCACTTGACCAGAACCTCGGAACGGTATTCCGTGCCATGTTTCTTCCAGCGTAACAGCAGTACATCCTCGGGACTGGGGCGTAACTCGCCAGTCGTGGTAGCCTCGGGGAGGAAGGGAGTCACAGTGACCGCCGCTCCCAGCTTCTTCTTCAGCAGCGATACATGGAACGTGGGATGAATGCGGGACCCTTCAGGAAGAGCGAGAGTGTAAGCAACCGGGCCCACCCGGTGAGTGATGCGGAACGGTCCATAGAAGCGGGGAGCTAACTTCTGATTGGCCCGGCGAGCAACTGAAAGCTGTCTGTAGGGCTGGAGACGGAGAAAGACCTCGTCCCCCACCTGAAACGTCCGCTCCGTCCGGTGTTTGTCAGCCTGTAACTTCATCCGGTTCTGTGCGGAACGAAGATTGTCCCGCAGGAGGACCAAGGTCTGATCTCGGGTCCGTAGAGCGCGATCCACGGCAGGAAGAGCAGTGCTACCCGGCTCGTAGGACCGAAGAGAGGGTGGTGGTCGTCCGTAGACAACCTCGAACGGAGTGATCCTGCTGGCGGTGTGAAACGAAGTATTGTAGCAATACTCCGCCCAATGTAACCATCATGTCCAAGAACGGGGCTCATCCATGACGAAACAGCGGAGGTAAGTCTCTACCCCCCGATTGAGGACCTCAGTCTGGCCATCTGTCTGCGGGTGATGCGCTGTGCTCATGCGCAACCGGGTCCCCTGTAGCCGAAACAGCTCCTGCCAGAAATTGCTAATGAAAACCGGGTCGCGATCGGAGATGATCGAGCTCGGAAGACCATGTAGACGCACCACCTCCCGGGCAAAAAGATCGGCCACTGTCTCGGCGGAGTACGGATGGCTGAGGGCGAGGAAGTGGCCGTATTTAGACAGTTTGTCCACGACGACTAAGATCACGGTCTTGCCCTGAGAGCGGGGTAACCCGTCGATGAAGTCCATCGAGACCGTCTCCCAAATGTGCTGAGGAATCTCCAAGGGCGTTAGCAGCCCCGCGGGTGAGGTCGTCTCGTATTTCTGTCGCTGGCACACGTCACACTGCTGAACGAAACGCTGAGCATCCCGTCGTAATCCCTTCCAAAACACGTTGGCCCGTAGCCGTTGTAGGGTTCGGAGCACCCCCGCATGGCCGCCAGACGGGGAGGAGTGGAACTCCTGTAGCATAATCTCCTTCCAAGTAGACGAGGCGGGAATGACCACCCGCCCGTGGTAGTATAAGTGTCCCCCAACCAGCTGGTAACCCGTATGTGTGGGTTGGCTCTGGGACAGGGCCTCCACAATCGGCTGAAGCTCTGGGTCCGCGGCGACCTCCCTTTGAATGTCATCCAGGGACTCGATTAGGGGCCCCGACAGATGGAAGATGGTACTCTCCGGTAAGCGGGACAGAGCATCCGCCACCAAGTTCTCCTTGCCCTGTTTGTACATGATCTCATAATCATACCCCAACAACTTGGTTAGCCACTTTTGTTGGAGAGGTGACGCCAACCTCTGATCCAAGAAATGCTTCAGGCTCTGGTGATCAGTACGAACTTTAAAATGGTGGCCCAGCAGGTATGGGCGCCACATCGTCACGGCATGTAAGATTGCCAGCATCTCTTTCTCGTATGTAGAGAGGCCCAGGGTCCGAGGCGCCAAGGCTTTGCTGAAATAAGCCAACGGCCTCCCCTCTTGCATCAATACCGCCCCAATGCCAACCCCGGAGGCGTCCGTCTCCAGTATGAACTCCTTGGTGAAATCCGGTAGTGCGAGCACCGGTGTAGTCGTCATAGCCCCCTTGAGGGCGGAGAAGGCTCGCTCAGCTTCATCATGCCAGGTAAAGGACTCCTTGTGGAGGAGTTGGGTCAGAGGGCGTGCCAATTTACCATAATCCTTCACAAACCTCCGGTAGTATCCCGTCAAGCCCAGAAAGCCCCATAGGGCCCGCACCGTAGTGGGCCGTGGCCACTCCACCATGCTCTCGATCTTCTTTGGGTCCGCCCTGACCCCCTGAGCCGAGACCAGATGGCCCAAGTACTCCACCTCTGGCTGCCCAAACGAGCACTTCGACAGCTTGGCGTAGAGCTGATGCTGCCGCAGGATGGTAAGAACCTGTGCCACGTGCTCGATGTGCTCCTCCCACGTCCGACTGTAGATCAGGATATCATCGAAGAAGATGAGCACCGAACGCCGAAGTAGAGGACGAAAGGTCTCATTCATCACCGCCTGGAAGGTCGATGGGGCATTGGAGAGCCCGAAAGGCATCACCAAAAACTCATAATGCCCATCATGTGTGCGAAAGGCGGTCTTGTGGATATCTTCCGTCTTCATCCGTATCTGGTGATAGCCGGACCGAAGGTCCAGCTTGGTAAACAAACTCGCCCCATGCAACTCGTCCAAAAGTTCTTCTATCATCGGAATCGGAAACTTATCCTTGATCGTGGAGTCATTCAAGTTGCGGTAATCCACGCAGAAACGCCATGATCCGTCCTTCTTCTTTACCAAGATGATCGGGGAAGAGAAGGCGCTGGTGCTCGGTCGTATAATGCCGGTCGCCAACATCTCCTTCACGCTCTTCTCGATCTCGGCCTTCTGGATGTACGGGTACCGGTAGGGTCTGACGTTTGGGGGAGCAGCCCCCTCTTTCAACTGTATGCCGTGATCTCTGAATCTGGGCGGGGGAAGGCCCTTGGGCTCCCGGAATACATCCTCGAACTGAGACAACAGTGTCTGTATCTCCTCTGGAATGTCTGGAGGGGTTTGGCCCGACGCCTCCACCCCCACCACCATGGCCATGGGAGAGCCCTGCTCCTCCAACAGCTGTAAGCTCCGCACCGAAATCTCCTTCAGAGGAGAAGACCGAATGCCCTGCAGGCAGTAGTCCGTCCCCTGCTGGGTGAACTCCATCGTCAGCCGTACCCAGTCAGTGGTCACTCTCTGCAACTGCCGCAACCACTGAACCCCCAACACCACGTCCGAGCCTCTGATCGGTAGCAGGTACATGTCCGTGTGGCACAAGTAGTTCTGCACGCGGATGTCCACCCCCTTCATCACCCCCTCGCACTTCAGCTTGCTTCCATCTGCTACCATTACCTGGAATGCCGCCTCCTTATCAATCGCCTGTCCTACCTTAGAAGCCACGGCGGGGTTGATGAAATTATGGGTACTCCCACTATCCACCAAAATGGTCACTCGCTCCTTGCCCATCCGGCCTGTAAAACGTAGTGTCAAAGGAGCCGCACTCCCCTCCATAGCCTGCATGGAGATCCCGAACTCAGCTAAATCTAGGTCCTCAACCTCGACATCCCCCAGTGGATCCTCCTCTCCATCCTCCTCTCGCAGCATAAACACCTGGACCTTCTGGCAAGCGTGCCCACGGGTATACTTCTCATCACAATTGAAGCACAGTCCCTTCTCCTTGCGGGCCTGCATCTCCGGCCATGTCAGTTTCGTCACCGTGGGCCGTATGGCGATAGGTGGGTCTCTTCGTCCTCCTGTTGGAGCCGCTGGCGGCTTAGTAGCTATCCGACTCTTCTGTCTGTTGAAGCGCTCCTCCTGTATCCGAGCAATGCTAATGGCATGGCTCAGACTGCGTGGGAGGTAAGCATGAACCTCGTCGCGCAAATGGTCCTTCAGTCCTGAAATGAAGCAGCTCAACAGTGTCTGCTCCCCCCAGGTCACCCGGTTCGCCAGCCGCTCGAACTCTGTCCGATACTCTGTAACTGTACCCCTTTGCCGCAGCTTCTGCAGAGTCGCCTCTACATCTTCATACTCCAGTGGCCCAAATCGGGCCGAGAAAGCCTCCGTGAATTCCTCCCAGGGGGCTGTGGTGCGTCCCCTGAGGAACCATGTCGTCCACTGATAAGCGTCCTCCTCCAGATGGAAGGCCGCCAACTGCACCCACTGAGCTTCGGGAACCTCCTGGTATTTGAAGAATAGTTCCGCCTTCTGAATCCACTCGAGCGCGTCGCCCCCCCTTGAATTTTGGGAAGTTCATTCGGGTCAACTTCGGTTGCATATAGGGCCGCTGATGTGCTCCGCCAAATCCACCTCCCTCCTGGGCCAACTGTCCCAATAGCTCCGGACCTCCCTGCTGCACCCCTGGATTCCACACCGGGGGCCTCCCTTGTCCGTGGTTCGCCACCTGAGGTCTCACTCCACCCAAATATGCGTTTCCGGCCTGAGGATGTAGAATTCCCGCTGTACCGCCATGAAGAGGAGGAACAACTCCCGTCGTGCCCCCGAGGGGAACAACATTCGCTCCCGTGGGGCGAAACAGCCCGAAACCATGATGTTGCGGCCTCCACGGCTGTCCCGAGTGTTGGCCGGGCCCCCACTGGGATCCCCCTCCTTGTCCGACACCTCCCCCTTGCCGCTGAAGCCCCGCCGCCCCCTGGTTATGCGGGATTGGCCCCCAAGGAACAGCCGCACCTCCGCTTGGCCGCAACAGCCCGACCGACCCTGGTAGAGACGGATCGGCCCCCCAGCCACCGGAGAGAGCCCCTCCGACTCCCGCAAAGTTCGCTGCCGCTCCGCCAGGCGCTGGATAGCAGCCGCCCGCCGGTCCCGTCGCTGAGTAGGAGCCGACGCCCCCCTGCCAGCCTTCCGCCGCCCTGCTCGAGCCCGCGTGCACCCCGTGCGGCCCCGATTGGCCGTCTGGGCCCCAACCCGTGGTCCCCCAGCCCTCGATGCGGCCGCTGCCTAGCCGCACCCCTGGATTTAGGGTTCCGGCTGTCACCTCTTCCACCGGTTCCTCTCCGCCGGCGTTTTCCCTTCCGTTTCCTTCTCCGTGCGGGTTGTTTGACGCGTCGACGTCGGATCCGTCGCCGGTAGTCCCCTTCCCTTTCAGATTTTGCATAAGGAGGGATTTCAACTCCTCCATCTTCGAATCGAAACGTTCTTCCATATTTTTTTGAGAGTTCTTCATGGATTCTTCGAACGCCGCCACCGAATCCGCCAATCCGACATAATTTTCTTCGATCGCGGCCAAACGTGCCATCTCCGCCTCCGTGCGTGTCACCATGGTCGCAGGAAAGAGGCTCTGATACCAAATGATAGGAAACAACAACGGAAAAGCTAGAAAAAGAAAAGCAAAGGTAGAAGACGGCTAGGGTTCTAAGAAAAAGAGAATACCTGAATAAGTTTTAGCATGAGAACCAAAAGAGGGGGGAGATGGGTATTTATGTGACCCACTCCCCCTAGGGCCGGCCGGCCCCAAGTGAGGGCTGAACCGGTTCGGTTCAGCCCTCCTTCTCTTATTTAATTAACTGCGGGCTGAACCGGATGGTTCAGCCCGGTCTTTTCCCGGCGCTCCTTTTGGTCGTCTGGTGTATTTGAATCCTCGAAAGCGCGTGTCATCCGGGGGCATAACATTAAATCATCTACACTATGCTCCAGCAAGTATGCATTGCATTGAATCAGCTACATTATGGCATGAGATTTACATCCATTCACATTCATACACTAGGGTATGCATTGCATTAAATTTACAACCATTCACATTCATTAAATGGCAGGAAACAGCAACCATTCACATTCATACACCGATCAGGAACATCGACATTCATTAAGAACATGCAAGCTAGGGTGTTCTGCTAGGGTGTTCTGCTTAAATGGTATATGGCATGAGATCCAAAATCGTTGAACATGCAAGCTTATGCTTAAGAACAGAGCGCGGGCTAGGGTGTTCTGCTTATACTTATCATCAAGTACTGTGTAAATCTAGGGCATGAGATCCCTGTGTAAATCTATGGACGAAAGAGATGAAGATCTAGGGTTCTCTCATCCACAGATCAGGAATATCGACGAAATTAAAAAAAAAAGTAACTCGAGGTAAACACGTAGATGGAGATGTGAGGAAGAGGAAGCTCGAAATATTTACCGGCGGCGAGGAAATCTCCGGCTGCAGTGATCGACTGGGAGGGAGGAAGGAGGGAGCCGCTGCGTTTTCGCTTGCGCCGTCCAAAACCCCAGGAAAACATCGGAACACACGTTTTTTGGGGTTAGGCATTTAAGAAAACTTTGGGTTTTCAAACAAAAACCAAAATCGGTCCAAAACCGTTGAACCGAACACCTTGTATTTGCTTTATTAAAGCCCAAAACCAAAAACCATCTCCCATTTCAGTTGAACCGAACGGACCCTGTTCCAATTTATAATATTCCAAGCTAACTCTCATACAAGACAAGGAGGATTTATATAACACCCTCTAGCTTGACATAAATGGGCTAACGGTAAATGCCCAAATTGCACCCAACATTAAGAAAATACATGTCGTCGAAATAGATGTGCGCGCCCTAATGATCTTCTGCCGATGTTTCCACGACATGCCTTTCGCGACGCTGATATACTCACCACACCGGGGAGCATCCCTCCCCCTCATCGACATCCGTAACTCTGGCGGATGGTCGCAAAGCTTATCTATCTGATAGTAACTTTGTCGGACATCTCCTTTGTTGTTAGTGTTGTTGTTAGCCGGTTCATGCATGTTCCTCGATAATCCCATCTTCAAGCTGTTGAGTGCAACCTTCGATATTTGCTCCTGATCAAGGGCTTGTGTATATGCTCTCATCTTCTCTCTCGTTGATTGTATATTCTGATATGGATTTTGCGGAATCCATAGATGATTGCTGGTCTACTAGTGGTTTTACACCTAATTTGGAGGTAATTTGGTCACCTAGAGGAGCAAGAAACAATAGGTTATGACCCAGTAATTAACTGAGGCTGAGTATTGCTCGATGACCCATGTTGTTTCCAAGCTTACTTGTTTGGAAAGTCTTCTTTTTAAACTTGGTGTGTCTTCCACTACTCCCGCGGTCCTCTATTGTAATAATGAAGTGTTATGGGCCCACTACCCATTGTCGGTTGCTTTTATATATGTTTTTATTAGGTTGCTTTTATATATGTTTTTATTAGGTTGCTTTTATATATGTTTTTATTAGGTTGCTTTTATATATGTTTTTATTAGGTTGCTTTTATATATGTTTTTATTAGGTTGCTTTTATATATGTTTTTATTAGGTTGCTTTTATATATGTTTTTATTAGGTTGCTTTTATATATGTTTTTATTAGGTTGCTTTTATATATGTTTTTATCAGGTTGCTTTTATATATGTTTTTATTAGGTTGCTTTTATATATGTTTTTATTAAGTTGATTTTAGAGTTGTTAGAAATGTCCTGTCTTCATTTTTATGTTTGTATCGACACATCACATCTTGCCGTTGTCATGTCCTATGTGTCATTTTTAGTCATTAGTGTCTTTGAGTATTTTCTTTTATGTATGTGTGTATTTACGGTCCATGCCATTTGGTCATGCAACTTCTATTCAGTGTTAGGGTTTAGGATTTTAAGTGTAGTGTTAGAGTTTTGGTCATTGTAGCACCGACGTTCGGGCAGGAGGGAGATGGTGCCAAATCAAAAGAAGTCCATTTTGTTAATATATCTTTACAATAGTAAAAGAGAAAAGTTGTCTTTGGTGAAACATTCAAAACTGCCAATATAGCCTTATTTATTTCATCTAATGACGTAACATATGTTATAATCTATTTCAAAAGGAAAAAAATACAATGCCCATTTAAGTAATTACAGCGTATCCCCAAATTAAAAGTAATGATGAAAATCTATAAAATTGAAAAAGTTTTTAGTAGAGCTGTTATACCTACTATGGTAGGTTGTCATATTTAGGTGTCAACTTTATTAAAATTGATGTAAAAAAGTTATGAAGGAAACCCATCATTTTGATTTTGAAAATTAATGATATATGAATCATGATGTGACTTTTTTACCAAAAACAAAAAATGGTGTATAACTATTTTCCGTATTAATTAATTAATAGTGTGTTAATTTTAAACTTCATTAATTAATTGATAGGGGCGGAGCCCTGTGCTTGTCGCGGTCGGGATACTGTTACGATCGGTGTACTGTCGCGGTTGGCCGTAGGGGAGGGGACCTTGTCTGTCACTCGTGTGTGTGTTTTTGTGTGTGTATATATATATATATATATATATATATATATTTGTAAGATGTTTGAACTGTTACTGCATACAAAAAGGAAGGCTTGACTGCATCTTCTTTTCCGATGGATAAGATGTACTCTATGTTGTTGCTACAGTCAATGCCTGATATTGCCTGGGGAAAACGAAGTCGCGTTGTCTTGGATGTTGGCTGTGGCGTTGCTAGTTTCGGAGGATTTCTTTTTGATCGAGATGTGCTCACAATGTCTTTTGCCCCAAAAGATGAGCATGAAGCTCAAGTTCAGTTTGCTCTTGAAAGAGGAATTCCAGCCATATCTGCTGTCATGGGCACCAAGAGACTCCCATTCCCTAGCAGGGTCTTTGATGTTATTCATTGTGCTCGCTGTAGGGTACCCTGGCACATCGAAGGTAATCTGACATTTCTGGTTCATTTATTGTGCTATTTCTATTGAAAATCTTAGATTTTGTATGCTACATGGAGGTGGCGTGCTTTTGTTGGAATTAAATCGCCTGCTGCGGCCCAGTGGTTACTTTGTGTGGTCTGCTACTCCAGTTTACCAGAAGCAACAAGAAGATCAGGATATTTGGAATGGTGAGCCACATTTTCTTTTGATTATAGTATCTATGGATTTTAAAGTTAGCAGATAAATGTGTGAAAGTCGAGTAATCATGAATCTGCTGAATTGTTTACTATCTAATGTGCTTATTATCATAAGTTTTGGCCTATTTGGTAAGCCTGCATATGTGGAGTATTCATTTGTTATTAAATCAATCCTTGTTCTTTTGGCATCGAATTCCACATAAGGAATATAGTAAAAACACTGAAATTTTATCAGTTTTATTCCTGAGATTTTGCAACATCTCTAAATAGTTGATTCTCCAATGAATTATTTTCAATATCATTATAGTGCCCTAAACCCTAAAATATATACATATATCATATATGTACATATATACTATATACACGAATACATATACATACATATATATAATTATGTATATGAGTATATATGCATGTATAGGTGTATATATAGTATATATGTGTGAATATCTAAAATATACACATATGTATACTATATAATATGTATATGAATCTATACACACGCACACATATACATATATTGTATAAATAAGCAATATTTGAAATCCTGACAGAACTTAGAACTAGTTTGACTACCAGGTCAGGTTAGCTAGGTCGAAGAAATCCAGTCAGATCAAATATCTTAATACAAAAGCCAATGATGATATACTCTCATGTTTATGGCCGTGCATACACTGTATATCTAATTTTGTGATTTATTTGAACTTGATTCCAGCCATGTCTGCATTGACAAAAGCTATGTGCTGGGAAATGGTGGCTAAAAGGAAAGATCGCCTAAATCGCGTGGGTCTGGCAATATATAGAAAACCATCAGACAATGCCTGCTATGAGAGAAGAAAGAAAAACTTACCCCCACTCTGCCAGGATTCTGATGATTCTAATGCAGCCTGGTAAGCTTAAACATATACAAAGAGGGCAGTATGCTTTTGCTTCCTTCACATGACTCTTTTCCAGCATTTGAGTTTCTTAGTTATTTAAATCTATTTGAAATTGTTTAGGAATATTCCCCTTCAAGCATGTATGCACAAGTTATCTGTGGGCCCCTCCGTTCGTGGGTCTCAGTGGCCAGAAAAATGGCCACAAAGATTGAAGAAAACACCATATTGGTTGAATAGCTCGCAAATGGGAGTGTATGGTAAGCCTGCCCCCGAAGATTTCCAAGCAGACTATAGGCATTGGAAGCACGTTGTTAGCAACTCTTACATGTCTGGAATGGGGATAAACTGGACTACTGTAAGAAATGTCATGGACATGAGATCAGTGTATGGAGGGTAAGCGATTATATACCTTTCTTTATAATATTCAGTTTCAGTTTTACTTTGTTCATAATTGACATTATTGTGCCTTAACTGTCTGAGTTTGTAAGCGTTTGGGAGCATGTTGGTCTCTACTCTATTGCTATCCTTTTGTCTTGTTCTTAGACTGAAGTTTCTGTTACAAATACGGAAGAGCGCGAGAGACAAGGAGACGAGGACACGACACATATGTCGACATCGGGACTGAGGTGACGAGGACACAGATCTCAACACAACGACGGACATTGGTCAGTAGTGCGCACGGGCATCGCGCACCTGTCAGCTCTATATTTTCTTATCGCACATGTATTTCAGACTGTGTGGTTATTTACTGTTTTCTCTTGTGTGTTTCGAAACTAGATACTATATAAGCCTATATATGTTTCTTATTTGCGTCATCTTGGTAGTAAGTTGAATTTCAAAGAGCCCTAGCTGACTCTATTCCTCTCCTCTCCTTCATCCTCACCCCCTCCCCTCCTTCTTCAAACCCTAGCCCTAACATTTGGTTCAACCTGCCATCTTCAGGCCACCGTTTTTGCCTCCTGAAACGATCTAGTGCCTCTACTTCTCACTCGCCCGAAGCGCTTGCACGATTACGTCTTCCGCTCGACCCCTCTTTCTGCACCCACTACGCGCCGCTCCTTCCAGTGCTTGTTCCTTCTCATCCGCTCGTGGTCCGCGTCGTTTTCCCCCGTGATCCAGTAACCGACTCCATCAACAACACTCGCTTCCGTCGCGACAGCCTCACTTCCGCATCCTGCACTCGTGGTCCGTGTCGTTTTGCTCTTCCTTCGCCTCTCCACACCAACACCGATTCCGCCGCGACACCTCACTTCTTCCGCGCCAACCCCTTCCCCGCCCGACCTCGCATATCCTGCAACATACCGTTTTTCCCATTCCCGACAACGCAACTCGCGATTCCAGTACCAAGTCAGCTCTTCTCCTGCGTGCATGCCCCCACGACTTCGTTCCATGGCGCCCTCCGACACCGTCACATCTCAACCTCATATGACTCCATGCATCTCCTGCTGCCTCGATGCTCACGAGGCCTCTATTGCTTCCCTCCAAGCTCTAATGCAACAATTGGATGTGAAGTTCGATGCCCTCGTCGCTAGCTGCCTGAGTACCTCCTCGTCCTCCAACATGGACTCTCACGCGGTTCTCGGCGCACCTCTGGAACTTCCCTGAATTCGTCCCACAAGCCGCGGGCTTCCTCCAACCACTCCGCTCTTTCGATGTTCCCTCCTTCAACGACACCCATCCCGTGGGGTGGATTGTTTGTGCAGAGCAATTCTTCGACATTCATTTGACTCGGAGGTGCAAAAGGTTACTACTACTCTCATTGGCATGGAGCGATTGACTCTTCATTGAGGCTGCTGGCTATGACATAATAATACCTTGCTCTCTTGGTTGGAACTCCAACATAACCTCATCCTCCGCTACGATGCTTGTTATTCCGCGATAGCCATGGAACATTTATGTGGTATCCGCCAATCGGGCCTCCTTGACGATTACACCGCTCTTTCGATGTTCCCCCTTCAACGACACCAACCCTGTGGGGTGAATTGTCCGTTCGGAACAATTCTTCGACATTCATTTGACTCCAAAGCCGCAAAAGGTTGCCACGACTCTCATCGACATGGAGAGATTTGCTCTCCATTGAGTCTGCTGGCTACGACATAATAACCCCTCGCTCTCTTGGTTGGAGCTCCAACCTGACCTCATCCTCCGCTATGATGTTTGCTATTCCAGGACGATCTTGGAACGTTTATGTGGTGTTCGCCAATTGGGCCTCCTTGGCGACTACATTGACGAATTCATTGCCTTGGCAACACACGTTCTTGACCTACCGCCAAATCATTACTTGAGTTTCTTCAGGCAGGGGCTCCTTCACCATATCCAGTCCCGCCTTCGTACCCACCACCCCCGGACGATTACTGATGTCATGGATCTTGCTCGTTTGGTGGAAGAGGACTTCAATGTCACCTCCGTCGACACCGGCCGCCCACCGGGGAATTCTACGCCCCGACCGATTACCTACCCTCCAACATCTTTCCGACCGCCCCTCAGGTGCATACCACGGCTACCCTGTGTCTCGGACCACCTCCCCGACCGTCGAACGACCCTCGGATGACTAATCAAGAGTACCACGATCCTACACTAAGGGTCTCTGTTTTCGTTGTAAACAACCCCACTCCCCGACTCATGACTGTCCTCTGAAGGAGCTCCGCATCACCATTGGCGAGAACCCCCAAGATCACCCTTGGGGATTTCGAAGCCCTGGAGGGCGATGACTCACCACTATACACGGGACCCCACGCGCAGCTGCATCGCTTAGAACTTTTGTGCTCTGCGATTGGCGGTACCTCTGGACCCCACACTATGACACTTCACTAACGGTGCTGATTGATAGTGGGGCCAACCATAATTTCGTCTCCCAGCGCCTGGTGACACAACTCGACATTCGCCCGTCACAGTTCTATACGAACCTGGTCATGACTGTGAGCCCTAGTCCTCTCCGCACAGATTTCTACTCTATTGAGCTCGGTGGCATTGGCGCCATACTCAGCGTCGCGTGGCTTCATACCCTCGGTGACGTATAGTCATCTGGGATCGCACGACGATGTGCTTTCCTCACGCGGGAGCCCCTTTACTCTTGGCAGGGAGGCTTCCCTCACACATTCAGCAGTGGTCTTCCATCCTCTGCAAACAGAGGCAATGGACTTTGTCGCCTACTTGTTGCACGACGTTGAGCTGACCCGCCTGGCAACCCCTCCACCACTCCAGCTGCTGTGTATCTAGGATGTTTCTTTTGCCTGGAGGACAAGGCGAATTTTTGAGGGGCAACATTGTTATGTATAAAGGGCGAGGGATAAGGTGGCGAGGAGATAGTGCTGACGTTGGGACCGAGACGACGTATGCCCCTAGAAAACTCTTAGATGAACCCCTAAATGAACCCCTAGATGAAACCCTAGATGAAACCCTAAATTAACCCTTAGATACTTGATTAGGCCTAGATGAACCCCTAGATAAATCCCCTGATAAACTAGATCAACCCCTAAATAAACCCCTAGATGAACCACTAGATAAACCCCTAGATAAACACTTAGATGAACTCTTAGATATACCCCTAGATGAACCTCTAGATAAACCCCTAGATGAAACCCTAGAAAAACCCCTAAATGAAACCCTGATAAATCCCTACATGAAACCATGATAAACGTCTAGTTAAACCCCTAGATGAAACACTAGAAAACCCCTAGAAAAATTCCTAAATGAAACATTTATAAACCCCTACATGAAACCCTGATTAACATATAGATTAAACCCTAGATAAACCCTTTGATAACCTCCTAGATGAACCTCTAGATAAACTCCTAGATGAAAACTCTGGATTAACACTTAGATTAACCTATAGATAATCCCTTAGGTTAAACCCTAGATGAAAGCCTAGATAAATGCCTAAATGAATCCACAGATAAATCTCTAGATGAAATTCTAGATAAACCCTAGAAAAACCACCAAATAAAATTCTAGATAAACCCTAGATAAACCACTAGATGAAACCTTAGTGGAAATGTAGAAAAATCCTAGATGAACCCCTATGCTAACCCCTAAGTGAACTCCTAGATGAACCCTAGATAAACCCTAGATGAACCCATAGATAAATACATAGATAAATGCCTAGATTATCCCCTAGATGAACCTTTAGATAAACCCCTACATGAACCCCTAGATAAACTCCTAGATGAACCCCTAAATGAAACACTATATGAACCTGTTGAGTTTGCGTTATCATTATTCTATGTTTGCGTATTATTATTATTATGGTTGTACGGGTTATCTATATAAACCCGAATGTAGTATTGGAATATTAGTTCTCCCATTATCCTAACATTTCATCATGGTATCAGAGCCTTAGGGCTTCCCCGATACCGATCTCCCCGCTTCCGCACCTGCGCCGCTAGTCCCGCCTCGCCTCGCTCGATCCGCCGCCGAATCGGCGCGTCTCGCTCGCCGCGCAAGCGCGTCTTCTCCTCTGACTTGGAGCCCAGCGTCGTCCGGCGTTCCCTCTTCTCCTCCGCCTAACGCGTCGGCGTTTCCTCCCGCGTCCCGCGTCCAGCGCGTCCGGCGTTTTTCTTCTTCCCGTTCTTTTCTTCTTCCCGTTGTTTTCTCTCCTCCGCCTAGGAGTCAGCCCGTCTCCACCTCGATTTGCTCCGTTTCTTTGGACACCGGGGATGCAATCGTCCGTTTGATGCCATTTCCGGTGTCTACCTTTTTTCTCTCCTCCCTCTTTATATGAGGCAGCCCTAGTTTCTATCTAGGCGTTTTTTCCCCTGGTTCTCCCGGTCACCTCGATTTGTATTCTTGGTTACTATGGCCGGAACTAATGGATCTCCCACTGTGTCTTCTACCACCAGTGCTCCCGCGGCCCCTGCTACTCCCGGTGTTTTCTCCCGTCCTGGACATGACCACAATACTCCTCAGATCACGACGATTCGCCTGGATGGTACAAATTACCTCCCGTGGTCTCGGGCTGTTACCCTCGCTTTGAAGAGCAGGAGACTGTTTGGGTATGTCATGGGTACTACACCTACCCCTACCTCAGATTCACCGGATTGGGCGCAATGGGAATCGGAGAATTCTCTCGTCATGTCTTGGTTGACGAACTCCATGATTGATTCCATTGCCCGCAACTACCTGTTCCTTGATACTGCTGCCGATATTTGGCGAAGAGCCGAGACTACTTATTCAGGCCGGGGCAATGCTGCCCAGATATTTCAGTTGCGCAGAAAAATTTTCCTCTTACGTCAAGGCGATCGTCCTCCGTCGGCCTACTATCTCGAGTTCACCCAGTTATATCAGGAATATGATCATTTCGACTCACTCACTCTTGTGTCGCCTGAGGATGAAGTTCTTGTTCGCGCGCGAGAAGATCGGAATAGAGTGTTTGAGTTCCTTCACGGGTTGCATCGGGATTTCGACCACATCAGCGTGCAGATCCTTGGCCGCTCCCCTTTGCCATCTCTTCCTGAGGTATTCAGCCTGGTTCAGCAGGAATTTGATAGGCGACAAACTTGGACTCCAGATCCTCCTCCAGATGGTTTTGCTTTGGCGGCCCAAACTGGGCCTCGGGGACCTCGTGATTCGAGATCAAAGCCCAGTGACAAGGATCACCTGCTCTGTGACTATTGCGGGAAGGCCCGCCATACACGTGAGACTTGCTTTCGTCTTCATGGGTTTCCTGCACCCCGTGGTGGACCTCCCTCTCGTGGAGGTCGTGGTTTCGGCCGTACCTCCGGTCGTTCTCCTCAGTCCCGCTCCGCGCATCTGTCCGAAAGTCTGGAAGAGCCGCAGCCTCCTCCTGTCTTGCCTGCTCCAACATTGACTCTCTCTGCCGATGAGGTGCTTGCCTTCCGTCGCTTGATGCAGGGACAGTCATCGGAGTCCCCTGCCCCATCGTCTTCATATGCCCATCAGGGGCCACCAGGTGCTCATACTGCTTCCACTCGCCCCTCTACTCACTGGATCATTGACTCAGGAGCGACAAACCATATGACCGGCTCCTCCTCAGGTTTTGTGTCCTACTCTCCATTGTCTGGTCGGGACAAGGTGAGCATCGCTGATGGGTCCCTTTCCCCGATTGCCGGAGAGGGTTCCATCCAGTGCTCCTCCTTCACCCTTCCCTCTGTTCTTCACGTCCCAAACTTCACTCGGAACCTTCTTTCCATTAGCCATTTAACTAATTCGTTGAACTGTTCCGTAACCTTTTTTCCTTTCTCTTGCATTTTTCAGGACCTGAAGACGGGAACGGTGATTGGAACTGGTAAACTGGTGAATGGGCTCTACGTGTTTGATTCCTCTGCCCCGCTTTCCTCTCCCCAGGCCCTACATGCGGATCAGGCTGCCACCTTAGAGTCCTGGCACTGTCGGCTGGGACATCCATCTATCGTTTCTATGAAACATTTATTTCCTGTTTTGTCATCTGATGTACTTCATAATTTTCATTGTGATGCTTGTGACCTTAGTAAACATCATCGTACTTCTTTTCAGCATGTCTCTTCTCGCAGTACTGCTCCTTTCCATTTGATACATAGTGATGTGTGGGGCCCTTGCCCGGTTGCGTCTATTTCTGGTTGTTGTTGGTTTGTGACGTTCATCGATTGTTTTTCGCGCACTACGTGGGTTTACTTGATTAAGGCTAAAAGTGAAGTGTTCTCCCTGTTTCGACGTTTTCATACAATGGTCTCCACCCAGTTTGCGACCCCCATAAAAATTCTCCGCACTGATAATGGTCGAGAATTCATGGATTCGGCTTTCGAGCAATACTTGTCCAATCACGGCATCATTCATCAGACATCATGTGTCCACTCTCCTGCTCAAAACGGAGTGGCAGAACGAAAAAATCGCCACCTCCTGGAAGTTGCTCGATGTCTTCTCCTTCACATGCATCTTCCAAAGTACTACTGGGGTGATGCTGTTCTCACCGCGGCGTATCTTATCAACCGTATGCCTTCACGTGTCCTCGGTTTCAAAACTCCTCTTACCATGCTTGGCGTTCCACCTACCACTTTACAACCTCGTGTATTTGGATGTGTTTGCTTTGTCCACATCTACCACCGCTCGAAACTTGATGCCCGTGCGCACAAGTGTGTGTTCATAGGATATTCCCCTACTCAGAAAGGATATAAATGTTATAACCCTATCAGCAAGAAGGTTTTCGTCACCATGGATGTCACGTTCCGTGAATCCGAGAGTTATTACGGGTCCTCACTTCAGGGGGGGTCCTCTCCTACGTCGGAAGTGAGTTCCCCTTTTTCCCTGGAGATCATCCCTTTACCTATTCCTCCCGCATATCATCCAACTCTACCTACTCCCGCTAGTACATATGCACCACCTGTAGAGGCCCAGGTCCATAAACCCCTACAGGTTTACTCTCGCCGACAAAAGGTTTCAAACACGCAGCCTAACATCTGGATATCAGATTCCCCACCTGACCCGTCGGAAGGTACTTCTACTCGGCACCCCATATCTCAATTCGTGTCTTACACTTCTCTAACAACCTCCCATAGAGTGTTTGTTTCCTCTTTGTCTTCTGTTTCTGTCCCAACTTCGTGGCAGGATGCCATTTCCGATGACAGATGGAAGTTAGCCATGTTTGAAGAAATGAATGCCCTGGAGAAGAACAACACATGGGATTTGGTCCAATTACCTCCAGGAAAGAAAGTGGTGGGATGCAAATGGGTGTTCGCTGTCAAACAGAATCCCTCGGGAGTTGTAGAACGATACAAGGCAAGGCTGGTGGCGAGAGGCTACTCTCAGACGGAGGGTATTGATTACCAGGAGACGTTTGCTCCTGTTGCAAAGATGAACTCAATCAGGATCCTCATTTCTTGCGCTGCTTGCAAGGGGTGGAAACTTTGCCAGTTAGATGTCAAGAACGCCTACCTTCATGGCGATCTCGAAGAAGAGGTGTACATGGCTCTTCCTCCGGGGCTCACTCCACAGGGATCCTCAGGGAAAGTGTGCAAGTTAAAGAGGCCGCTATACGGCCTAAAACAATCAGCCAGAGCTTGGTTTGGAAGGTTCCACAGAGCCATGCATAGTTTCGGATACAGCCAGAGCAATGCAGACCATACTATGTTTATAAGAATCAGCAAAGGAAAATTGGCTGTCCTAATAGTTTGTGGACGATATTATAATAACCGGGGATGACGACATGGAGATTCAGGCCCTCAAAGGAAAATTGGCTAAGGAATTCGATGTGAAAGACTTGGGGGACCTCAAGTACTTCTTAGGCATTGAGGTTGCGAGGTCCAAGCACGGTATTTTCTTATCTCAAAGAAAATATACGCTCGATCTTCTTGATGCTACCGGGATGAGTGGTTGTAGACCTGCCGATACCCCAATCGAGACCAACCACAAGCTAGGTAGGGATGATGGTGATGTGATTGAAGATATCCCTGGTTTCCAGAGGCTGGTTGGGAAATTAATCTACTTATCGCACACTCGACCTGACATTTCTTATGCAGTGGGAGTTCTCAGTCAGTTCATGCACACTCCCAAGACTCGACATGTTGACGCTGCGCATCGAGTCCTCAGATACCTCAAGTCCTCACCAGGGAAGGGCATCCTATTTTCCAAAAATAGAAAATTGACTATTGAAATCTATACTGATGCAGACTGGGCTGGATCGCCATCAGACAGACGTTCCACCTCGGGATATTGTGCTATGGTCGGCGGAAATCTGGTTAGCTGGAGGAGCAAGAAGCAACATGTTGTTGCTAGATCGAGTGCTGAAGCCGAGTTTAGGGCGATGGCCCATGGCATTTGTGAGGGACTATGGATCTCTACTATCCTGGGGGAGCTGGGTTTGAAGAGGGATGAGCCGTTCAGGTTGTATTGCGATAATAAAGCGGCGATTTCCATAGCACACAATCCAGTGCAGCATGATCGCACGAAGCACATCGAGATCGACAGGCATTTCATTAAGGAGAATATTGACAGGGGGACAGTGGTTACCCCATTCGTACCATCTGAGCAACAGTTGGCTGATGTTCTCACGAAGGGTTTGAGCTTCAATATGTTCAATAATCTTATCGACAAGTTGGGCATGGCTGACATTACACGCCCAACTTGAGGGGGGGTGTTGAGTTTGCGTTATCATTATTCTATGTTTGCGTATTATTATTATTATGGTTGTACGGGTTATCTATATAAACCCGAATGTAGTATTGGAATATTAGTTCTCCCATTATCCTAACATTTCATCAGAACCCCTAGATGAAACCCTAGATAATTTCCTAAATGAACCCCTAAAAAACAACTGGATAAACCCCAAGATGAACAACTAGATAAATCCCTAGATGAATCCCTATATAAACCCCTAAATGAAACCATAGATGAACCCCTATATGAAACCGTAGATGAACCCCTAGATGAAACTGTAGATGAATCCCCAGATGAACTCATAGATAAAACCCTAGATTAAATCATAGATTAACCCCTAGTTGAAATCATAGATGAACCCCTAGATGAACCAATAGATAAACCCCTATCTGAACGCTAGAGGAACCCCTAGAGGAACCCTTAGATGAAACCCTAGATGAACCCCTAAATAAACCCCTAGATTTCAAAGAGCTCTAGGGGCTGACTCTATACATAACAAGGCTGACTCTATTCGTCTTGGTATTAAGCTGAATTTCAGAGAGCCCTAGGGGCTGACTCTATTCCTCTCCTCTCCTTCATTGCCAATAAGCCCCCAAATTTTTCAAGAAGCGATTTGTTACCAAGGGAAACATTGTTGTTGTTTCTTAACATTTCAGATGACACGAATTTGGGGGTGGGAATTTGAGTTCGACCCCAATTCCATTTCTGTTATTTGGTTGGGAACAAATCCGTCGGAATTGGATTGTATGAATTTTGAAGGAATTCATAGACGGGGATTTTAGTTCTCCCAAATCCCAACCTTATTTGGTAGGAATGAGTTGGAATTCAATATGCAGTTAAAAAAAGGTTATTTAATTATTTTGTTAAATCATGGATGGAATTTAATAGTCATGTCAAACTCAATGTATTTTTTGAAAAAAAAAAATTGCTATACGCACAAAATAAGAGAAATTTAAATTTTCGAACTATTTAAATAGAATATAAAATAAATTTTTATATAGAATAATAAAGAAAAAGTAATTATTTTTGCTTGTCAGAGAGCAAAATAATGTTTCAAGAATGGTAATCAGTTGTTACTTCTACCACAATTTACAAGCTTCTTGCCATGTTAAAACCTTTTTCTTCATGTAGTTCATGCTGTATGCTGTTCCTTAATTATGTTGCTAATTGGCAGATTGTAATCCATTATTTACTTTTCACCCTACAGGTCACTGATCGTTTTTTTACTGTTTTAACAGCTTCGCTGCAGCTCTGCGGGACACTAAAGCGTGGGTTATGAATGTCGTCTCCGTTGATTCTCCCGACACATTACCTATCATTTACGAGCGCGGGCTCTTTGGAATATATCACGATTGGTGTGAATCATTCAGCACATATCCTAGAACGTACGATCTTCTGCACGCAGATCATCTGTTTTCCAGGATCATGAAGAGGTGATTGCAGAACATTATTCCTATATATATATATATGCATCTAAACCAATACAATGTCAGATTTCTTTTCTTAACATCATCTTTGTGGTAATTTGAAACCCTTAAGTAATCATAACCTATAGGTTATCATTTTTTTCGTACTTTGTTTGCTTGCTAAGGTTCGCGAGAGTTTCGAGTTTAATATTCTGAATCAGATAGATAAAGTGGTGTAGAAATACAAACCTGGGATTTTGGTTCATACTCACTAACAAATAGTATCAGAGCCAATAGTGATTGGCATTGAAAACGCTCATGTTTGAAGGGGGTAATGATTGATGTGGAGAGCTCTCTTTTGAAGGGGACATTACTTCAACAAAGTTCATTTAGGCTCCGTTTGGCATGACGTTTTTGCTCCGGTGAGTTTGGACAAAAACGACACTGCCACAAAATGTATGTTTGGCATGATAATGGTTATGTCCGCCACCAAGAAAAGAAAAACTAGTTTTGAACATAGAAGGGAATGAAGTTCCTTAGGTGAGGCCAGACGTTCACGAATGACGGTTCATAATCACCGCTTTCACGACTGCAACCGCCGTGCCAAACGGAGCCATTTTAAGCTCATTAGAATCACTTTTTTCTTGTTTGAAAGGGCCTTATGCTGTTATACACACATTATTTTTAAACTTTCAGCCTAGTTCCAGATGTCCAAACTATAGTGGTTCTTTATGTGACATTGATGTGAATGGATTCCATATTTTTTTTACTATGTTTCTTCCACGATAATCCTTATTAAGCTGAACCCAATCTTACTACAGGTGCAAACTAGTGCCCGTGTTCGTGGAGGTTGACCGGATTCTGCGACCCGAAGGGAAGCTAATAGTTCGGGACACGAAAGAGATCATCGATGAGTTGGAAGGGATTGCGAAATCTCTGAAGTGGGAGATTAGATTTACCTACGCCAAGGATGGCGAAGGGCTGCTCTGTGTACAGAAGACAATGTGGCGGCCTAAAGACGTAGATGGAAGCACATCTTCTTCGCCTTAGACTCGTAAGCAAGATGGCAGTATACCAATCTTTTTCTGCGTCCCTAGTAATATATGTACATCTTTTTATTAGTGTTATTTAGGCATGGAATTAATTATCTTGTTGATTTGTTTTTGAAATCTTATGTTTTGTTGTGTAAGATTGGATTTATTTGGGTCTGATTATATTTGAGTTTGATTATAACTTTATTTCAATAAATATGTGAGTAAGGATTGCAGTTTGATTATAACTTTATCCTTCTCTCTCATTTGTTCCTGCATAGAGCTATTCATATTCATATTCTCACTTTTTCTAAAAGCGTGAATTAATCTTAACTGTGAAATAGATATTATTCATTTGGACTCAAAATAGAGAGGATCTCCCGTCTTTTTGGTGTTGATCATGTGATATATAGGGATGGTGGCATTAATTCTTCAAAGCAACAGATTGTGAATTTGAAAGTTTCCCAAGGACTTAGCCTGCCTTATTGGGTGGTGTTAAAGGCATACTAGAATTGGCTATTGGCAAACCAATTTCTATGAGTTATTACGCGCCTTTTGAAAATACGCTTTTTACATTCATTTTTAGGAAAAGTGTTCAACACGATAATTGTAGATCTCGTCGAGGTCTACAACTTTCGTGTTGAACATTTTTCCTAAAAATGCATGTACAAGGCGTATTTTCAAAAATTCGCTATAGTTACGATCAGGGCGACAATACGCCTTCAAAAGGCGCGTAATAACTCATAGAAATTGGTTTGCCAATAGCCAATTCTGGTTTGCCTTTAACACCACCAAATATAAAATATTTAACACATGTTAGAATGGGAATATTTTTGGTTCCATGCGCAGGACATCTCAAAAGGCTGGTTCTTGATTTTTTTGGAATCACACCCAAATTGAGCGCCAAGATCGGTCTGAATAGTAAAGGTGTGAAGTTCCTTAGGTGAGATCTACATTATTTTGACAAAGCATTATTTTGACCGATCATTATTGTAATATTTGACCATATGATGCTTCCTAACCACCCCGGTCATGACAAGCACCCCCGCCGCCGTGCCAAATGGAGTCTAAATTATTTTGGCAAAGCATTATTATTAATTAATGTAATATTTGACCATATGATCCAACAAACTAAATTATTTTGACCGAGCATTATTGTAATATTTGACCATACGATTGTGATTTTATCCAATAATCAAGCATAGAAATTTCCTCTCAATTATACTTCATCCAACCCAAGTGTTTGAACTTTTTCAACTTCATCTAGAACCCGATAACGACCCGATAAAATGAACGGATAGGAGTTGGATAGGATGTGGGCGGGCCATGCTGGAATGAAATATCTCGGTCTGCATGATTGTGGCTTCGGCGGGTTGGACCGGGTGACAGTCTCCCATTCGGCCCAATCATCAAGATATCCTAACGGAGATTTCGAAGAGGGTCACAGAAACTGCCCGGTAACTTGATAAATAAATTTATATATGCGCCTGTAATCCTGAACTGTGAAATTAATGCGATTATAGTATATTGTTTTTTTGTTATAGAAATAAGTTGTGTAGCGGGAATTAAAGGGGATGAAGTTGACAGAGTCAAGTTCATATTCTAACTCAGAAAAACAAATTTTTCTACGTGATACGTTGTGATCGGCAAAATAAGCACTATCAATTAATTAATGTGAAAAATAGTTATACATAATTTTTCAATTTTTATTCGAACTCATTAATTAATATTAAATCAGCTTTAATAAAGTTGATTAGTTTAATGGTAGCTTTTCGAAAATACCATTGAAAAGCCTAATGAAAACCTGCATCGAAAATACCGTTGTTATGCCTAATGACAGTCTATCATAGTAGGTATAAGAAGGCAACTTACTAAAAACTTTTTGGATTTTATCATTACTTTTAATTTGGAAATATAGTGTAATTATGAGCATTTTTTTTAATATATTATAATAGAGAGAGTTTATATTGTTGATGTATATTTTGATATATAACGGATCGGGGGCTTAACGGGTTCGGTACGGATATCAACATATCCGTTACCCGTTCTAAACCTAGGTTTTGCCTATAAAACCCAAACTAGGGGCAACGAGTAGGTAATTTCACTTAGACCACCACCTTGAATTGAATGCTTCAAGCAAACTTAGCATATATTATCATCCAAATTTGGAATACAAGCATCTCTTAATAACTACCAAATAACACTTTTCAATTCTCCTTTGGGTGAGAGATATTTGAGTACAAGTAACTCACGGTGATTGTTATACACCCGTAAAGGTCTCGGGCTGAGTCTAAAGGAAGCCCCGCCGAAGAGAGGTCAAAACACGCACAAGCCGGTCAAAGCACGCAAGCCGCAGGTACGTGCGCTATCGCGCGCGCGGGCAACACCCCCCATCGCGGGGGAGCGACCCGCTCGTGCCCCGCCCGCACCCCCCAACGGGGCCGCACCCCTTGGGGGGTGCGGCCAAGCTGCCCCCCCCCCCCCCCCCCCCCCCCCCCCCCCCCCCCCGGGGGTGCGACTCGGCCGCACCGCCCGTGGGGTGCGGTCCGTCCCCCTCCCCTCCCCTTTTTCCGTAGGGGGCTCGAGGGGGCCCCCGTCGCGTTCACGCCCTCTCGACGGGTGCGTCGGATTTCATTTCCTTCTTGGGGGCAACTCCCTGTTCCGCCGTCCGCCCGGGTCATCCCCGCGGTCCGCGGCACGTTCGGAGCACCTCGGCACTCACGCGCGCTCAGAACGCTTCTAAGCGCGCTCAGAAGCAAATATGGCCGTATGATTCGTGATTTCAACGATGTAGATTGTTTGTGAAAATATAATGTTGTATTTGTGTAAAAGTGACCGTATTTTAGATCAATCATGCACAAAAATTCGTACTGGCGGAAATACACGGTGCAATCAGGGATCGTGCACGGTGATCTAAGGTGTGTTACACGCATCAGTTTTTTTTTACTTTTGGGCCGGGTTCAGGAGAGTGGGGCGCCCGTCCATGCTCAAACCCATGCTCAGGATGGGCCGCCAGGTGGCAACAGATGAGATGAGGCCGCAGAATCCATTTCCCTCCACGGCTCCAACTCCACTCGTCAGGCGAAGAAGCCGAAGCCGAAATTTGCGCATTCCGCCGCAGCGACTTCTCTAACCACCAGTCACCGGCCCAATGGAGGACGGCGGCTCGGCGAGGCAAAATCCAACAAGCAACCTTCTTCGCCTCGCCTAAACCATCCTAGCGAAATCCCCGCGTGATCCGGCGGTGGCGGAGCTCTTGGGAGCTGCAGTTCGTCAGATTCTTGATTGGATGCTGGCTGCGTGCGGGGCCGCCTACGGCCCCGGAAAATTCTCCATCATCGCCGGCGAGATGACGGAGCGCTGCAGTGGGGGGATTGGATACTTGTGGCCGAAGGCTAGGCGGTTCGTGCTAGTGGCCAGACGTGGCGGTGGGGATGGCGAGGCGCTGAGGTCGTTTGTGGATCGAGCTTCGTTCTCGAGCTTCTTGCCTTCTCGGATCAATCTGGACTTGCAGGTTTGGTCCTCCCGATTGTCATTGTTTTTTTTTTGCTACTTTTTTTGTTTGGGTAATCGGCGGATTGCATCCTTCAATTTATGTCATTTGGCACAATGCATTGTAAGTTTTTAAATTTGGTAAACAAAACACTTCACACTCTATTCATTTTTGGATATATTATATACAAAAATTGAAGGATAAAAACATCTAATTTTCATTGTTGCTTAGACATTAAAAAAAATTGTACATGAACTGCACATATTCTTGCTTAGAATATAAAAATCGGCAAAATTCAACGAAGTGAAAACAACATTGTCTTCATTCAAAGAGCAACAATTAGCAATCAAGTATATATTCAAATGTAGTCAAGTTCATTTTCTTGATTAAGACAATAAATACAACAAAAAACAAATATTCAAACATCTTTAAGTTCATTTTCTTGTATTGATGTTAGGAATGCTAGGTTCCCTTGACTTAGAATGAGAGAATATCATGATTGACGAAGAAAGCCATGATCACATTGTTTGAAATAAATAGAAGTATTGATTCAATAAGCATGAAAGAGGAGATCGAGGAATATGATTCGACATTCACAACTAGTTATCATGTTCTGCTGTCTCTACTTCCATGAACATGATTTGACATTTATGTTTTGTGCAATTTATGTGCAGTTTTTTTAATGTTATAAGCGACAATGAGAATCAGATGATTTTACCCTTCAATATTTGTATATAATCTGTCCAAAAAGTGAATAGGGTGCAAAATGCTATGTTTACAAGGTTTTTAAATTATGTCAAATTTAAAAACTTATGGTGTATTGTGCCAAATGACATAAATGGGTGCAATCCGCCAATTACCTTTTTCATTTGCTTGCAGTTCTTTAAGTACCCTGTTATTGAGTAGGGAGTAGATGAAAGGAGGATCGGTCTTTTCTTAAAATAGTTGGGTAATATCTTTGGGGGTTGCAGAGATATCTCTTTGATTGATGGATTGTGTTAGCGTTTTTAGTTTTTTTTTCCATCCACTGTTCAGAAATCGGTTGTTATCACAATTCTTACTTATGATTTGTGTTCCTATAAAATTAATCCCTTTACATTTTTTTGGTACCACTTAAACGGTGATTAGTACATGCATCATAGCCATTTTTAGCCACTATGATTAACGGGAAATGTTTAGTAAACTTTAGCATAATTGTTTCATTAATACCTTCATTGTTTTAAATGTCCTCCGACATGTCCGACATGTCACCCGACATGTCATTTTTTAGGGCAAAACGATATGTTTTTCTAAAAAAAATAGATTATGTCCTTTTGTAAAATATAGGCCGACATGCCCGATTTTTTCCGATATATCGGCCGACACGACTTTTAAATATATCGTCCGCTATTTTATTTTATGTTATATTAGCAGACTAGCAATATATGTTTAAATCGCATATGAATATTATATTATGTATTTTTAAAATGATTAAACTTATTGTTTCGATTTTTTTAACACTTTATTCTTACAACCAATTTTGTATAATTATTTCACAATTTTTTAATTTCATATTACAAAAAATACGAAAATATTTAAATCTTTGTTTGCAATAAACTTGTTATTAGCAAAATAAAATTATTGTATACTATTAAATATACTTTACAATGTATCATTTTGTATTTGTTAATAATATTTTATCTCAGATACTATTAAATTTTATTTCGTAATATAAATGACTCATTTTTTATCTATTTGTTATATTATTTTTGTATTTTTATAACATATAATTATAGTTAGTATACATAAAAATAGAAATTTTATTACAAGACATGGAAATCCGATATTTTAAAATATCTCCGACATGTCTCCGACTTCCGACATCCGACATCCGACATTTAAAAACTCAATCCGATATGTCGTCGACATCCGATATTTAAAACATTGAATACCTTGTAACTAATCTCATTAGATTCAATGGATTATAGCTATGGAGTTATTCGAGGACATCCAAACTTTAAATGTCTCCCAGTTCATCATCTAGCATCGAAAGCTCAAATGATTTTAGGTTCTCTACATTGACAACTCTTGATTTCTCCCTTGAGGTGTAACCACACAAGTTCTCCCTTTTGAAAATTTGCTTTGACATGATCAGGGTCGTGTCTTTCTTTGTGCTTATGATGGGTCCTTTGCAATTGCTTATCCTGGAACATCGCTGGGTAGCATGCCACTGGTCTTTCTTCCTATGTCAACACAACTCCCATGACATATCCACTAGCATCACTCATCAGCTTGAAAGACCACTGTTAGGCTAGCATAGATGCCTCACTAATCTTGTTATTCATTAAGAGGGAAGTTGCCACCTGCTTTGGTGGGCCTCTGCGCATGTATCCACTGCGGGGAGGAAAAATCGTCACTTTTCTTACACAGGAAGAGCGACTAGAGACAAGTTTCTTTGGCTGTTTTTGATGATCTTTTGGTCTTGCCCGAAAATTGCCAATGTAGCTTGTGGAACTCCATAGTCCTTCAAATGCTGAACCTTCCATCCTTGGCAGCTGACAATATTACAGTTGTTGGTATAGAACAACGAACTCTTCATACAGATATAAGCTACCAAATATCTCTTGACAAATTGGGAGTCGCTCTACTTTACATCGAATCTCGATGTTGTATCCCCTTGTGATATTAAAGCGGATGCGATACTATCTATTTATTCTCACCTCCGGTCCATTTATATGTGCTAGTGTGCCTCTTAACCTTAAATTTTGCACTATAACGGTAGATATGAGGTTCTTCTAACTGCATGTCAAAGATGGCTATGATAATCTCCAGCTTGACTTGTATACTCACTATGAATAACTTCTCCATCAAAGATAAAGAATGATCCACTTTAACTGCAGGTCCTAGGAAATTGTTATCCACAATGGCAGTCACTGCCACACTTGTCCTTCTTCTCCCATTCATCTGCTACTTGTTTGAGAAAAAAAATTGCGTGAAGTTTCCAACATTTTCCTTTGTGGTCTGACACACAATAATCCTTACAAAACTTTCTCGAGGCATTTCTTGGAGTAGATCTATGGTCTGAGCTTATTTACTACCCGTTTTCTTATATTTAGAGGAAGATGTCCCCCTACCCACGAGAGTTCAGGTGCCCTATCTATTCTACCTTAGTTCTTATATTTTATAGTCTTTGCCATCATGTTTGCTTAACTGAGATCCGAGAGGGGGAACTTGCAGAGCTCATATGTTATATGGGAGTTAAGTACAGAAATGTACTTCTAAGGATCTACACATCTATCTGTTGGATTCACTTTCAGAGTAATAGTTCCTCTACTGAATTCCATGTATGCTCTTGCACTGTCTATCTTTTGTGTTGCCTCGTACAGTGCCAACCATTCCTCCTCCCTCTGATGTATGAGCCGTTTATGTTGTCCCCAGATCATGTCTTGGTAGCCTATACCTTTCAAGTGAGTATTCTACCAAGCTAGAGCATGGTGGATTAACTTTAAGTAGGCAAAGATCATAGTGTTATGAGTCTCATTCCCGTATAGGGTGAAGTATGTATCCAACTGTTCCATCTGTGCATCAATTTCTTCTCATTGATTGACTCATCGTCACTTAATATATTTACCTTTGCTTGTACTTTGAAAGGTGTATGCCTCATCCTAGGAACACCCACATCCTTGCCGTCCTCCCTTTTCTTCAAATTCCCAACTTTTCGAAGCATTCAATAACGTATAGAAAGGAGGATATGAAGGGTGTAACTTTGGTGTCAGGTCCTGGTGCAATGTTTGAAGATTAAAGCTTCATCTACTTCGTCAAAATTGGTTTTGCTCCAACAATCTGGCTCCTTGGCTGCCCGCATTATGCATTTCATAACTCTCAGTTATGTTATCTCTAACCTCTTTTATTGTTATACTTATTTCATTCTTGGCTTAGGAATAAAATCCAAAGAAACATTTCACTAGAGTTTTTATAATATCTCTTAGGTTTCACAATTCACCAAAAATGGTGATCTCTTTGGACTTCATTGATGGTCTGCCGACAAGTGAAGGGAAGACTACCATTTTAGTGGTGTTTGATCGACTGAGCAAGCAGACTCATTTTATAGCTCACACACCCATACACTGTTGATTGTGTGTCTCAACTCTTTCTGGATTCTGTGGTCCGACTTCATGGTTTACCACAGTCCATTGTCAGCGACAGGGATGCTGTGTTCATCAGCCAAATTTGGCAGGAGTTATTCTGGGTGCTACAGGTGCAATTAAAATGTCTACGACTTACCATCCTCAAACGAATGGTCAGACGGAGGTTGTTAATCGTTGTGTGGAAAGCTATTTGAGGTGCATGTGTTTTGAAAGGCCGAAGAACTGGGCTCGGTGGTTACCTCTTGCGGAATGGTGGTACAACACTTTTTAGAGTGCTATTAGAATGAAACCTTATGAGGTGGTGTATGGGCAGGAGCCGGTCTTGCACGTCCCTTACATCATTGAAGGTTTAGCAACGGTGGAAGTGATGGATCGATCATTGGAAGCTCGAGAAAGGGTGACATCCATCCTTAAAACCAATCTCCACTAGGCTCAGAATCACATGCGGGTAATTGCAAACAGGAAAAGGTGGGAAAGAGTTTTGGAGGTCGATTCCTGGTCATACATTTGAATACAAGCAAACCAGTCTGCGCTCACATTCTTCTCACAAAATTTAACCTAAGTTCTTTGGCCCTTTCCAGGTGGCGGCCCGAATTGGGGAGGTGGCATTTGGACTTACCAGAGGTGGCTAAAATTCACCACACCTTCCACATCTCCCAACTTCGGGAGCATAGAGGTGATCCCCCAAGTCATGTTATTCCCCTGCCAACCACGACGACCCAGGAAGGCAATCTACTGGTGGAGCCGGTGGCAATTCTGGGGCGCCGCATCGCTCAGAAGAATGGGAGAGTCATCACGCAATTGCAGGTCCAATGGTGCAACGGAACGGCTGCCGACACCACCTGGGAGGATTTTTGGGGATTGCAGAAGCTCTACCCTAACTTGTTCCTTGAGGGCAAGGAACCGCTGATGGGGGCGGCGGTGTTACATTCTGAATGAATATGTTGGTGTGCAATGAAGAGGGCCACAACGGGCTGAATTGGGCGGGAAGGTTGGAAATTGAAAAGTAACAATAATAAACGTCCTGGGGTAGTTTTGTAGTTTCACCAACACTTAACTGTATAAATAGCGGTTAGCGTTGGTGAGGAGTCTCATCTCTTTAGATTGAATCTACTTGTCACTTTTATGTTTTTCCTTCCTTGTTTGCTATCATCAGCGCCTTGAACCATTCCCCCGCAGGAAGATCATCTGTTCAGAGATGTATCTCTTAGGACTGATCAATGCCATTTGATTTGTTGCGTCGCTTGACTCTTATTACTCCATTGCTTGTGTGATATTACACAAATTGATAAGCGATTGCAGCTGCGTTAATCCTCTTACAGATTTGGATCACATCAAACTGACGTCCCGGATGCAACCTGTGATCTCATCCCCAGGTCATCATACATGCCACCATCCCCTTGATCTCTCCTAAGATTTCACCTTCCCAGAATTGTCTACAGGCCAAATCCACGATAATTCCACTCCTAGATTCTTCCTAATGTGCCTTACAGCCACCTAGCCCCACCATACAGCCTTCCCCTCCACATCCCAAGCCCAATATTCTACATCCCCCCTCAGATATTCCCCTTTCAGATTGCTGGAAGTGCTCGCAATTGCTGCCCCGCCCACTTTTGTCAATTCCTATGTCTACAGCCCAATGGCTATTACTTGTGCAAGTTCTTGTACGAAGTCATTGCTACTTATTGTTGATTGCCTGGGTGGATAATCATATTATGTTGGATTGAATTTTTACAAGTTTGTTTAATCTCCTTGTTTTATTTGAAGGGCGTATTCGCCGAGTGTTTAATTAAAGCGCTCTAACTTTAATTTTAACTTAATCTTGCTTGTTTTATCTATGACCTATTCTTAATTGTGCATGTTCGTGAATTCTTCTTGTAATTTTAGAATTATTGCAATTGAATATTGGATTATTGCATGTGCATCGCATCCATTCTAGATTCCTACGACACTCTATGAACACCCACTCATTAGAGTTCCATTAGGGCACAAATACGCCACCCTCACTACATTCGTCCTACGTCACAAGTCTAACAAAACAAATAGGAAGATGGTCTCTTAATCACGCAATGTTCTTATAATCTTCGACAGAAACTGGTAAATAAAACTATAATTGAATGTTAAAAATACAACAATAAGTTCATCATGGGTACTTATTTTAGATGCTATTCCTTTAAAGTTGGGATTTTATAATACAAAATAGGCATCATTATCTTAATCTAGGACATGAACGATTGAGCAAAAATGCGTGGATTATATGCTTAGCCAGGAAATAATTTTTTTATATGAATCTTTGTTGATGTATTTTATTATTTCAAACTGTTGGAAGAGAGAAATAATTAGACAGGAAAAATATATTCATCCACAATGGGGCATTATATAGGAGTTTATATGGACACATAACACTCGTCTCACGGTATGGGACTACACCCACTCACTACTACAAAACACTAATAGCGTGATATTTCCAACACTCCCCCTCAAGCTGAAGGGGGAACCTTCAGCTTGAACACATCAACTAACGACAATAGAGGTAGGCGACAAAACAACAGACGAGCCACCGGGGGAAATTCCAAACTGGGGAATCAAGTCGGGGACATAGCCACATACGACGTAGATCCACACACGACGCAGGTCCCACACACGCGTGGACTCGCAGGAAAGAAATCAACAGACGGGTTACCGGGGATACTCCCACATGATACACCCCGTTGGATAGAAAGGTCAACCAACATCACTTACACTCACAACATACGAAAGAGAACGAAAGATGTGGAGCAAATCATCAAACAAGCAACCGGGAAAAATCCGTCGGGGATAATCCACACAAAGGGCAGTCCCACACGACACAGTCCCGCACGGCACGGTCCCACGCGACACAACCCGTTGAGATTAAAACACCAACATCGATCGCGTCCCCAACACACGACCAATCGAAAGAAAACATGGGGAGACACATATGACATAAGCCTGGAGGCCGTGTGGAACGAAGGCAAAAAAATCGGGAAAGATCATCTGAGTCGCCTTCATCCCAATCACTCCCCCTCACGTGGAAACCACATGCATATAGGCATACCAACAACAAGAAGTAAATACAATAATAAAACCACGAACAAATGATTGAAAAACACAAAAAACTTCAACTTCAGCGAGATATCAACACCCTGAAAGCGGCTGCAGCGATTGGTAGCACGAACACACAATGGGCAGCGGCTGGAAGGCGGATGGAATGGACTGAGGGAAGCTTGAACACATATTTGGAGGAGCAGAGGGGTCATCCGCGGGATCAATAGCAGCAACTGGGTTCGTCGATGTCGACGACATGAGGTGAGGGAAAAATCTATAGAAGCGGCAACAGGTGGAAGCCATCGATGCTAAGCAGGAAGGTGATCCTGCAGTACCCTGCTGTCGACGCCGCCAGATCATCGAAAGAATGATTGGGTTGACGAAGCAGAAGCAGGAAGCATCGAGGAAGAACATCGATGGAAGGAGCCGACGAGATCTGGAAGCAGCGGGTGGAGAAGGAGACTTGCTGTTGAAGACAATGGACGCAGCAGTCGGGCCGTCGAGAACGAAGCCAGCGACGAGATCTGCGATAGGAAGCAGCGGGATCAGTGACCCAGTCATCGATGTTGATGGAAGCAGCAGTCGGCCGACGAGATCGACGAAGCCAGCAGCGACAGAGAGTGTCTACGTCGTCGTCGAGTGAGTTGGGAGCCGAGAAAGTAGCGCCAGGAAGGATTGCTTCGACGGGCGAGAAGGGAGACGGGAGAAATAGATGGGAGAGGAGAAATCAGAAAGAATCGAGAGAGGACGCCACCGTGAAATGTACGTTGCCCCTAATTAGGGCAACAAAAATTCAAGGAGGAGTCAATTCTAGCTCTGATACCATATTGGAAGAGAGAAATAATTAGACAGTCCAAATATATTCATCCACAATGGGGCATTATATAGGAGTTTACATGGACACATAACACTCGACTCACGGTGTGGGACTACACCCACTTACTACTACAAAACACTAATAGACCGACATTGCGTGACATTTCCAACACAAACTTCTGAGTTTGTATGCACATGAGCTGATACGCAGGATGTTAACTATTATGAAAATTTGATTTCTACCTAGATCCCTATTCAAATCCCTGTTCCACTGTTTCCATGAGAATTCCTGGAAGACGACCATTGATTTTTCTACTCTTGTGGCTCTGTAATCCCTGTTTTGTGATTGCTATTTTGGCTGTTGGGTCATGCGATTTCAGCTCTTACAGATCTCCTTAGTAGATAGTTCTTGTGCCTTATGCCATGCTATCAGGACTTGGAGGTATTTTTCTATAACTTTTGGTTCCTATGATTGGGTCTCCCAACTTCTGCCCCAACAACTTTTTTGTTATCATTTGGGGCTTGCTGAATGCGTCTTTTCTTTTATATTGTTTACAAACAATTGTACTTTATTCTAATTGGTTTATGCTCATAAATATGGTTCTGAGGGACGTGGAAAAATTGATTTAGTGATTGAATAAAATTTATATATAGATGTACATCTCTTTAGAAGATCTGAATTATGTTCCTTGATCAAATGAGAGAACTGAACTACCGAAGAATTCCGGGCGAGGTTATCCGTAGAATTTAAGATTTTCTTTCCCATGAATTATGTTGTTTAGTTTTTCGCATCCCATATTAGGTCTGCAGTACACATTCTAGGTGCTTGAGACACACTCACCGCACTTTAACCACATGGTAGTATTTTTGTTAACCGCATGCGAAATTTAATTTCCTGTGAAGATGAGTGCTTCTCTTGGCATCTGTTGGTAATTGGTGCGTTTAACATCAATTGGTGTGCGTCTAGACGCCTCCTCCTTTTGTATTTAGTCTCATATCTCCAATCATGTATTTGGTTCCCCTCTTGTGTGTATATATAAGGGAGCAATGTAACAATGTAAGATATTGAAAATAATAAGAAAAGCTACATTTATTTCTACTTGGTATCAAAGCTAGGTTCTGAATCGATCCGGTGCGAGCAAGTGTAGCAGGATAAACTCCGAAGGCTGCAGATCTGCGCGTAGAGGACACAGAAGGAGCGCGCGACAGCTTTCCTTCCGCGTAGCTTGTAAGAGTGCGGAGTGCAACACTTGCGCATGAGGGTGCAGTATTAGCGCAGGAGAGTGCGACACTTGCGTAGAGGGCGCGTCACTTGCGCGCGCAGGAGGAGTGCGACAGACGGTGCGCGGCTTCTCATTGCGGCATGACGGAGTGCTTGTGGCAGGAGAGCGGCAGAAGCAGTGCGGCAAGTGCACGCAAAGTGCGGCAGGAGCGCTTGCTGCAGGAGGAGTGCGGCAGGGGCGCAACTTTTTGCGTCAGGAGCGCTTGCTGGTAGTTGCGGTAGGAGCGCGACTTCTGAAGGGAGAAGGATTGCTAGCAGCTCTAGTTGCGGCAGGAGCGCGGCTTCTGAAGGGAGAAGGATCGTGAGCAGCTCTTCGTGAATCAAACCGCGCGGCTCTTCAAATCAAGGAGGAGGAACAATGCATTCAAAATCGACCGCAGGAGCGCACGACAAGGATTGATACCCACCGTGTGGCAGCGGGAGTGCGTCTTTCCCGTGTGCGCAGTGGAATTGCGACGTTGCGAGGGCTTCTCGTTGCGCGGTTTTCGATAGAAATTCATTTACTCAAGAAAAATTAAATAATTCAATAGTTCTGCATGCTTATGGAGAAATTGGTTGCCAAAATGGAGGAGGAGGACCTAAAAGTATTCTTTGAGTTTTTACGGATGTCCAAAGGCGAGGGCTCGACTCAGTCGTCGTCTCCTCCGATAAAGCTGGATCTTCCCCCTGTGGAGCTGAAACTCGATGGATCAGCTACATACTTAAGCTGGTCTTATAGGGTGAAGAGGGCTCTCTTTGGGAGGAACCTGGAAGGCTATCTGACTGGTGAAAAGGGGGAGCCAAAGGAGGACTCAAATGGGTACAACGAGTGGAAGTCTACACATAGTCTGCTACACACTTGACTTCTAAACTCGATGGTCGCGTCTATCACTGTCACGGTGGATGTCAGAGAGACCGTGAGTAAGTTGGAGTTTATGTTTAGGCAAAGTTGCAGAGGATCTATGTTGGAGTTGTCAACAACATGAAAGTCTTTCAGATCGAGAGGGAAATAGAGACAGTAACCCAGGGAGATCGATTGATTCAAGAATATGCCGCAGATATGGAGCGACTATGGACAGACTATGATCATTTCTCACCAACCACATGTTGCAAAGATCTTGAATGCACGAAGGGGAGCGAGATGCTCAGAGACGGACTATGCATTTTATGAGGGGGTTGCATCCGACATTTGAGCCACGGTGTGCAATACTGCTTGCTCACCGAAAGATTTCTTCCTTGGACGAGACAATCTCAGCTATGATACGGGAGGAGAGCCGAATTAGGCTTTAGACCGGTGCAGCTACATCTCCAGGGGTGAAATCAACTCTAGTGGTCACCAATTCAAGGCATTGCGGATATAAGGGTGAGACACGAGAATGGTACAACTATGGTGAGATAGGTCATCTACGACATGATTGCCCCAAGCCACCAAAGAAACAACATGCAGGTGGAAAGGGAAAATTTGGGAACCGTGGTGGTGGACGAGGGGGTCGCAAAGGTGGTGGACGAGGTGGCTACCGGGCAAATCTAACAATAGCAGAGGAGGGGGAAGAAGAGGGCATGACAGGTGTGGGTTACTCAGAGGAGCAGGAGATTCTGAATGCCTACACCCAACTGATGCAGAGGAAGCAAAAATGTATAACTAATGGTACACTCACCCCAGCTTCATCAAAGGGTAATGTTGCCTTTTTTGCTCACTCAACCATAGGTACTGGTGATACACTTGCCCTCGCATCTATATCCACCACTAAATCATCAGATTGGATAATCGATCTGGTTCTTCTCGACATGTCACTGAGGATGCTAGAGAATTACATTCGTATACTCCCCTAGCAGTCCTAGAACGCATTCAAACTGCTGATGACACTCCTTAGCCAGTGGTTGGTAAGGGTACTGTGCAATGTACCAACACATTGACTTTTTCCAATGTTTTGTATGCTCCTTCCTTTCCTATGAATCTCTTATCCATTAGTGCCACTATATCTCAACTAAAATGTGCTATTTTGTTTGATATCCCAAAGGTGATCTTCCAGGAGAAGGGGACCGACAGGAGACTTGGGACTGACACATGATATAATGACTTGTGGTACATGGATAGGGAAAGTATAAACTCAGCTCTTTCAACCGTTATAGAGAGAACTGCAGGAGACAGGAGTAGCGTGTAGGACTTGCTACTACTTCATCATCGGTGTCTGGGTCACCCTTCTTTTGTTGTTTTGAGTCAATTGTATCCCCTTTTGTTAAAGAAAACTAATCACGACAAACTTGTATGTGATGCTTGTGAGTTAAGAAAACATACCAGAAACTCTTATTCCAGTTCTGGCAGTAGGAGTTCTTATCCATTTAATCTAGTGCATTCTGATGTTTGAGGATCATGTCCCACACCTACTGTGAATGAATTTCGGTATTTTGTGTATTTCATTGACTGTTTCTCTCGTGTCACCTGGCTTTATCTAATAAAAAACAAAAGTGATGTGTTTGTCTGCTTCAAGGATTTCCACAAAGGGGTTCAAATTCAATACGATGCAGTTGTGAAGGTGTTGCGGTCTGACAATGAGACATAGTACATTAACAGAGCGTTTGGAGAGTACTTTCCCTCACAAGGAATCAACATCAAACCACTTGTCCATATACACCAGAGCAGAATGGGGTAACCGAACAGAAGAACAGACACCTTCTAGAAGTAGCCCGGAGCATGATGATATCAATGAATGTACCAAAGTACTTGTGGGGGCAGACTGTCCTAACAACAGCCTATTTGATCAATCGAATGCCCTCACGAGTATTGGATTGGAAGTCTCCGATTGAGGTGCTGCGAGGGAAGAATGAACAGATTTTACCTCTCAAGACCTTTGGTTGTGTATGCTTTGTGCATGATAATAGACCAAATGTGGAAAAGCTGGATCCAAGGGCTCTAAAGCGTGTTTTTGTTGGATATTCGGCTACCTAAAAGGGGTATGTGTCTTAGAGTCCGGTGGAAAGAAAATTATTCGTCAGTATGGATGTCACATTTAGAGAATGTGAGTCATATTACTCTTCTCCAGTTGTCTCGCCACTAGAGGACTCACTCGTTATATACAATATGATGCGAGAGGGGGGGGGGGGGGGATAACAGTGGTGGTGAGAAACGGGTAGTGAGTATCCCTTATCCTCCTATGCAGAAGGGTATAAAGTCGGATGTGAGTTTCCCTTATCCTCTTATGCAAAAGGGCATAGAGTTGGATGTGACGCCGGTACATGAAGAGCATGACTCTGCGGATAGAAGACCTCAAGTTCAGGGGGAGCTAAGAGTGTATACAAGAAGGCATCAGAGTATGGCTATAGTACCTACAATGCCCACAATACCACTTGTGCCAAGTCCCTTGTCTCTACCTACCCCGACTCCTGAGACACCTATTCCATCCACCTCAATCTCCGAATTTACAGGTGATATAGTTCCTCATCCCACTATTCCCACTCTCACACCGGTAAGGAGGAGTTCCCGCAGGAATGCGGGAGTCTCACCTGATCGATATGACTTTCATCGTGATATTGCCTAATTTGTTTCCTACTCTCATATATCACCTATACATGGAGCATTCATTGCTTCTTTGGACATTGTCTCTATTTCTAAGTGCTGACAGGTTGCTAAGAAAGATCCACAGTGGAAAGCTGCAATGCTAGAAGAACTTAGGGCATTGGAAAAGAATAAAACATGGGATCTCGTGTCGCTACCACCAAGAAAATGGGCAGTTGGGTGCAAGTGGGTTTTCACTGTGAAACAAAACCCAGAGGGTCTAGTTGAGCGCTACAAGGCTCGATTAATAGCAAAGGGATACTGTCAGACTTATGCCATTGATTACATTTATCCCAACAGAAGTATGTTCTAGATCTGCTCAAAGAGACAGAGATGTTGGGGTGCAGGCCTGCAGTTGACCCTATTGATCAAAAGAACAAGCTCAGTGCTGAGGCAGGAGAGCCAATTGATAGAGAGAGGTACCAAAGGTTGGTAGGCCGCTTGATATATCTGAGCCACACACGTCCCGACATAGCTTTTGTCGTAAGTGTGGTGGTCCGCTATATGCATGATCCTAGGAAGGACCATATGGATGTTGTGCATCAGATCCTTAGGTACTTGAAGAGTGCACCAGGAAAGGGGTTGCTTTCCAGAAGAATGAACATTTAAACATCGAGGGCTGTTGTGATTCTGACTGGGCTAGTTGTGCTGATGACAGGAGGTCCACGTCCGGATATTGCATGTTTGTAGGAGGCAATCTAGTCTCCTGGAGGAGCAAGAAGCAGACTGTAGTTGTGAGATCTACAGTCAAGGCAAAGTACAGGGCCATGGCCTTAGGTGTGGGGGAAATGTTATGGTTGAAAGCCCTGCTGGTTGAACTCAAGACAGATCAAGGAGGGAAAATTACATTGTGGTGTGACAGCAAATAACTATTAACATTGCAAATAATCCCGTCCAACATGACAGAACTAAGCATATAGAAATCGACAGATTCTTCATCAAGGAGAAGCTGGATTGACCTAGGAGAACGTCGGGGTGGGAGGCTGAATCCTTCCGGACGGATCAACTCTCGCACAGAGAGAGGAAAACAGCGGCTAGGGCAACAATTTCTCAATTCTCAATAATCTGCATACAACATAACACATTCCACCCTTTATACTAGGAGGGGGAAGATACCGCTATTAGCACACCTGCTAATGGCACACCAAAATAAAAGTGCAACATAGACATGCAAATATAAAATAGAAAACAACATATGCTACAGAAATAATTAAACGGCCCGGGGCTTCCAAAGCGGGTCGATCTTGTCTAGCCACGCGATTCCGGACTCGCCGGGCGATCCTCCAGTCGCGTTGTTGCCGTCTGCGATGCATCCTTCATCATTCGCCGCCGCTTGGGAGGCACTCGACCTCGAGTGCTCGGGGTAAAGCGGAATGTCCGGGTAGAAAGGGGACAAATCGCTCACGTTGAAGGTCTTGGAGATGTTGAGGTCCGGTGGAAGGTCCACCACATAAGCGTTGTCATTGATCTTGTGGGTGATGGGGAAAGGGCCGTACTTCTTTGGCATGAGTTTGTGGTGGTGGCCCGCGGGAAGCCTCTCCTTGCGGAGGAAAACCATCACCAAGTCTCCCACCGCATAGATCTTCTCGCGCCGGTGCTTGTCGGCCATAACCTTGTATTTGACATTAGACTCAAGCAGCTTGAGCCGGGTATCAGCTTGGATGTCGCGGGTTTCTTCCGCCAACTGGGCCGTGGAAGGAGGAGCGGCCGGGAGGCGGGCGAGATCGAGTGCATGTCGGGGAACCTTGGTATAGACAATGGAGAATGGTGAGCGACCGGTAGAGCTGTGCACTGCGTTGTTGTAAGCAAACTCAGCCTGCGCGAGGGCGTGATCCCTTGCTTCGGGAGATCTTGGCAAATGCAGCGAACGAGGTTCCCCAAGGTCTTGTTCACAACCTCGGTTTGGCCGTCAGTTTGAGGGTGGGCGGAGCCACTAAACTGAAGAGAGGTGTCGAACATCTTCCACAGCATTGTCCAAAAGTGGCCGAGAAATTTGGGGTCGCGGTCCGATGTGATAGTGGTTGGCACGCCATGCAAACGAACCACCTCCTGGAAAAAGAGGCGCGCAATGTGAGAAGCATCGGACGTCTTGCGACAAGGGAGAAAATGGGCCATCTTAGAGAAGCGATCCACCACGACAAACACGGAATCGACCCCGCGTTGCATGCGCGGGAGACCCAAGACGAAATCCATAGAGAGATCCTCCCAAGCGCTGGCGGGAACCGGGAGGGGAGTATAGAGCCCAGTGTTGTGGGCATGTCCCTTGTACTGTTGACACACATAACATTTCCGAACGAAGTTCCCCACGTCCTTCGATAGTTGCGGCCAGAAGTAACGCTCTTGTAGGCTGGCAAGTGTTTTGTCTCGGCCAGGTGTCCACTTAACCCGCCACCATGCAAGTCTCGAATGAGCTTCTCCCGTAAGGAAGTGCGAGGAATACACAGGCGGTTGTCTTTAAGCAGGAATCCGTCGAGTAAGAGGAAACCTTGATGCGAACCGCCTAAGGAACAAGCGCGCCAAATCTCGTGGAAGTCAACGTCCTCAGCGTACAAGTCGACGAGAGTATCAAACCCGATGATCTCGTGGTGCATAGTCGCCAACAGACAACTGCGCCGGCTAAGTGCGTCGGCTACGACATTGGCCGTCCCCGGCTTGTGCTGGATAATATATGGAAACCGTTGGAGATATGTGGTCCAACGAAGGTGCATTCCATCCATGCGTTTCTGACTGTTGATGAACTTGAGAGCCTGGTGGTCGGTGGACAAGATGAATTCCTTGTGCAGTAAGTAGTGTTCCCAATGCATGAGAGCTCGTACGACCGCATAGAACTCCAGGTCATAGGCGGCCCATTTCCGTCGAGCTTCACTTAATTTTTCGCTGAAAAACGCCACGGGGCGCTTGTCCTGGGAGAGAACAGCCCCTATGCCAATGCCACTGGCATCACTCTGCACCTCAAAGAGTTTATCAAAGCTGGGCAGTGCCAAGACTGGGGCCGAGCTGAGCTTCTGCTTGATCAAGTCGAAGGAGCGTTTGGCCTCGTCGCCCCAAAGGAACCGCCCCTTCTTCAAACAGTCGGTCATGGGAGCGGTAATGGTGCTGAAATCTCGGATGAACCGCCGGTAGAAGGTGGCCAAGCCGTGGAATGACCGCAACTCCGTTAGAGAGGTGGGAGCCGGCCAATCTCGGATCGCCTGCATCTTTTCCTCATCAACCCGGATGCCATCCGCGCCCACAACGAAACCCAAAAATGTCAGCCGCAGAGCGAGGAAGGTACACTTTTTGAGGTGAATGAACAGCTGGTGCGCCGCCAGCACCTCCAAAACAGCCCGAAGATGGGAGAGGTGATCTGCCCGGCTCTTGCTGAAGATCAAGATGTCGTCAAAATAGACGACGACCGACTTTCCCAGAAAAGGTCGCAGTACCTATGTCATGAGGCGCATAAAAGTACTTGGAGCGTTAGATAATCCAAAAGGCATTACCTTCCACTCGAAGAGGCCGTCCGGCGTTTTGAACGCCGTCTTCCACTCGTCACCTGGCTTGATGCAGATTTGGTGGTACCCGCTGCGTAGATCTATCTTGGAGAAGAACTGGGAACCATCTAACATGTCTAGCATGTCATCAAGTCGAGGAATGGGAAAGGAGTACTTGATCGTGATCCGGTTGATCGCGCGACTGTCGACGCACATGCGCCATGAACCATTCTTTTTGGGGACCAAGAGTGTCGGGACTCCGCAGGGGCTGAGACTCTCCGAAATGAGTCCCTTCTTCAACAATTCTTCCACCTTCTCCCGCAAGATGGCATGCTCCTTGGGGCTCATGCGGTAGTGCGGTAAATTCGGAAGGCTAGCTCCTGGAATGAGGTCGATCTGATGCTGGATATCCCGAAGAGGAGGAGGACGGTCAGGCAAGTCGTCCGTCGTGATGGTTCGGAACTCGTGCAACAACGCACGCACGTCTGGCGGTGCGGCTTCCGCCTCCTGCTCACGAGTGGTGTACAACCCGTAGGAGACAAGTGCCACCACTTCCTTAGCTTCTGCCACATCCCGCTCAAACATAGAAGCGTCCTCGGCCATCACCAACAGGCTACGCTCCCTATCGGACGGTGGGCTGACTTCGGGTTTCCCTCCGACCCGGGCAATGATTTGTATCTTCTTGCCGGCCCAAGTGAAGGTGACAACATTCTCGCGGCCCTTGTAACAAACATCTGTGTCATATTGCCACGGCCGCCCCAAGAGTAGGTGGCTGGCATCCATCTCCACTACGTCGCACCAAACATCGGCCCGGTAATGCTTCCCAATGGCAATAGGAACATGAGAGCGGTGGGTGACCCGAACTGACGGGCCGCGCTGAATCCAACCGATGGAATATGGGTGGGGATGAGGCTCCGTCGTCAGCTGTAAATAGGAGACCAACCGGGTTGCAACAAAGTTCTCGCAACTGCAATTGTCAATCAGTACGTCGCAGATCTTCCCCTTGATGGTGCAGTAGCTCCGAAAAATATTGTTGCGTTGGGCGTGTTCATCCACTCGTGGTGTGAGAAGTAGGCGATGCACCATGCAGGCGGCGAACTCGCCCTCCTCGTCATACTCATCAATGACTTCGTCGACCTCTCCAATGTCATCCTCTCCCTCCTCGTCCTGTGCAACTGTGTGGGCGGGTTGGCGAAGCAGGGGGCAACGGGAGGCGAAATGGCCGGGTTGGTGACACTTGAAACATGTGCCTGCCGGTGCTCGGTCAGGTGCCCGACCCTTTGGTGCGGACGCGGAGGCCGGCACCCGATCCACAATCTCCTTGCCGGTGGTGTCCCGGCTGTTGGAACCCGACGCATCCGTCCAAGGGCGGCGAGAGGCCGTGCGGTGTAGAGGGATGGCTGTCTTCTCCATTTGTTCAGCCTTGAGGGCCATGTTGTAAGCCTCATCCACCGTGCACAGAACATGCAAGCCGATCTTCTCCCGTAGGGAGGGTCGCAGCCCGTGTAGGAAACGAGTAACACGTTGGCCGTCTGTCTCTGTGAGGCCGTTGCGGTCCGCGAGTCGGCTGATCTCTGCTAGGTACTCTGTCACAGTACGAGTCCCCTGAGAACAACTCTGGTAGAACTGGAATAAATGCTGGTCGTAGTCGGGCGGAAGGAACCGATTTCGCAATAACTTCTTCATTTTCAGCCACGTGCGAACTGGCGCCTTACCTTGGCGGTTGCGGTTGAGTTGAAGTTGGTCCCACCATACGGCCGCACCGGATTTAAGGCGGTAGGCGACCATCTTCACTTGGCGGCGGTCGTCGATCTCCGCCATTTCGAAGAAACGTTCGACTTCCGAAAGCCAATCGAGGAAGTCTTCGATGCCCAGGTTGCCATGAAAGTGGGGAATGTCAGCCCGCAGGCGGTACCCCGGTTGGTACTGGGGCTGTGGGGCACCCCCGCGTGGAGGGCTGCCGCCGTCGAGGAGATCGTCATCGGAACTGGACGAAGAGAGGGCTGGATTGAGGGGCGGGGCTGCTGGAGGCACGCGACCGCGACGGTATTGCCGCCCAAAATAGGGATCCGGGGGAGCCGCTGGAGGGTCGGCGGGGCGCGGTTGCGGAGGGCGGCCCGACTGTAGGTCGCCGAGGGCGGCGGTGAGGGTGGCGAGTTGGGCGGTGATACCATTGATGGCCGCCCATAGGGCGGCGTCATCCCGCGGGGTATCACCCATCTGCACGAGAGGGAGATGGCATCGACAAGGGGCGGTAGGGCTTGAGCGAATGGGGCTGGCGGAGGCTTGCAGGCCTGGCGTTTCCGCACGGGAAGACGTACGCGGGATGCCGGAGGGGGATGCAGGTCGTCCGGTCGGGTGCGTCCGCAGGGGAAGACGGACGCGGGAGGGCCGACGGGGCGCGGTGTCGAGCGGAAGAAGACGCGGGCGGAACACGCGAGGAGGAGTCGTCGAGCGTAGGAGTCGACGGGAGTTCCTCTGATACCAACTGACGTAGGAGAACGTCGGGGTGGGAGGCGGAATCCTTCCGGACGGATCAACTCTCGCACGGAGAGAGAGGAAAACAGCGGCTAGGGCAACAATTTCTCAATTCTCAATAATCTGCATACAACATAACACATTCCACCCTTTATACTAGGAGGGGGAAGATACCGTTATTAGCACACCCGCTAATGGCACACCAAAATAAAAGTGCAACATAGACATGCAAATATAAAATAGAAAACAACATATGCTACGAAAATAATTAAACGGTCCGGGGCTTCCAAAGCGGGTCGATTTTTTCTAGCCACGCGATTCCGGACTCGCCGGGCGATCCTCCAGTCGCGTTGTTGCCGTCTGCGATGCATCCTTCATCATGGATAGTGGGGTACTGAAGATTGGACATGTGGTTACAACAGACCAAGTGGCCGATTGTCTAACTAAAGGACTTAACTCACTGGATTTATCAAGGTTGTGTGACAAGATGGCCTTAGTGGATATCTTTCGCCCACCTTGAGGGGGAGTGTTGGTAATTGGTGTGCGTTTAGCACCAATTGGTGTGCGTATAGCCGCCTCCTCCTTTTGTATTTAGTCTCACATCTCCAATCATGTATTTGGTTCCCCTCTTGTGTGTGTATATAGGGGAGCAATGTAACAATGTAAGATATTGAAAATAATAAGAAAAGCTACATTTATTCCTACTGCATCTCTCTTTCAATATTTGCAAGTTCTTTATTGATCTGTGGGAGAAATCCCTGCAAACACATGCAACTTGCTTGCCTACTTTTCCTTATTGAGCTGTTCTTTTTTTACCTCTGTACTTTTTTGGATGGCTACCGCTTGCATTGTGTGCTGTACTGCTTCTGTTCCATAAAACTTTATAGTTCACTGCATATTTATCTATTTGCTTATTATTTTCTGGAAATTCCGAGGAATATGAGAGCTGTTTTATTTGTGTCTTTAGACCATGCAAACTAGTGATCCTTCACAACAATTATGGGTTGGCCCTCTTCCTGGTGACATCGCTGAAGTTGAGGCATACTGTAGGATATTTAGAGCAGCAGAGCAACTCCATACTTCTCTAATGGAAATAATTTGCAATCCAGAGACTGGAGAATGCCCTGTTTCTTATGAGACTTCCTCTGAAGATATGCGTTTCTTGGAAGAACAGGTGGTTGCCGCACTTGGTTGTATGCTTGCATTACTTAGTAGAGGCAGAGAAGAAGTTTTGTCTGGAAGGTCTTCTTTCGTTAATTCATTTCAAATTGCAGCTATAGATACTGCAGAGGGCAAGCTTCCACCACTTGCTCTTTTCCGAGATGATATGAAAAGGTGCAGTGAGAGTTTAGAAGTTGCACTTGCAAACTATTTCAAACCTTTGGAAGATAATCGATCTAACATCTGGAGGCGATTACAGAGGCTAAAGAATGTCTGCTATGATGCTGGCTTTTCACGTAGAGATGGAGATCCATCTCCAATGATATTTGCTAACTGGGCCCCTGTTTTGTTCTCCACCATGAAGGAAGGCATTGCGTTGGACAATCATGAAGTAGCTTTCTGGAGAGGAGGCCAAGTAACAGTTGAGGGCTTGACATGGTTACTAGAGAAGGAGTTTAAAACTATTGTGGATCTTAGAGAAGAGGAATCCAAGGATGAATACTACCGTTCTGCTATGGAGCAGGCTATTTTATCGGGAAAGATAAAGGTGGTAAATTTTTCTGTACAAGCTGGAACTGCTCCATCGATGGAACAAGTTGAGCAGTTTTCTTTCTTGGTATCAGATCCCAGCAGGAAGCCAATTTATCTTCACAGTCAAGAAGGAGTTAATAGAACTTCAGCTATGGTTTCAAGATGGAGGCAATATGTTGCACGTGCAGAAATGAATTCTGTTAAAAAGAACACTCTAGTGTATGATGGCAAACCATTAAAAACTGAGAAAAGCTTGGAGGATCAGAAATTATTGGATGTAAATCCTCAGAATGCACCGGGATGCACAGTTATAGATGCTCAAGATGATTGTGGGTTCACTGATATTGAACATCTCAAAGGAAAACTTAGCGACCAAGATGTGTCAACTAGTCAAAAGGAAAACCAGAATGGAAATCTGACTACTAAACCAGTCTTGACGGATAACTTGGTACTGAACCATAGAAGTGATGGTATTGATCCTGGAAATTCTCTGTATTTTTCTATTGAGAATGACCCTCTCAAAGCCCAACTACCAAAGTGCGATGTGTTTTCAAGAAAAGAGATGATTCAGTTTCTCCAAAATAAAAAAAGCTCCCCTAAATTCTATTTTAATTCTCTTAGAAAAAAGTTTAAGGATGCCTCTATTTCAAGAAAGACATACAAGCCTTCTTTCCAGACTAGTGAAACCCATGCAGATGCTGATACATCTCAGTGGATGCAATCAAGAAATTCCAATGGAAAACCCAAAAATGGAGGCTATGAATATGGAGTTAATCTTACCAATGGAAAACATCTCAAGAATGGGAGCTCTTCATCATTAAAGTTTGGTGTTGATGATTTTAATGAAGAAAAAAGCTATGGTGTTTTAGGTGATGAAACAAAGGGTTCGATTGATGTAGGAAGTAGTTTCAGTGGTCAGACTTTATCTGCTCCGAATAAAAGGAAAATTGGGGGAAATGGTAAAGTTTCTTCCAGTTCAGTAGGTGATAATTTGGATATTTTAGGGGAGAATATGTGCGCTTCGGCAACTGGTGTTGTCAGGGTCCAGTCAAGGAAAAAAGCAGAGATGTTCTTAGTCCGTACTGATGGTTTCACTTGCACGAGAGAGAAAGTAACAGAATCTTCGTTGGCTTTCACACATCCAAGCACCCAGCAACAAATGCTTATGTGGAAATCTCCTCCAAGGACTGTGTTGCTACTGAAAAAGTTAGGGCAAGAGCTTATGGAGCAAGCTAAAGAGGTACATTTCCCTTCATGGTATACCTATTATATTTACCTTTCCTTGGTTGCTATTATGTGAGAGCAAAATGTAGATCAAGTGAAGTTGTAGTCATGCATTGGATCTTTGATTGATGTTAACAGCAACTGAAATGTTTGGATATTTCTACAGAATTTAATTTTGAAGTTCAAATCAGCAATGAAAATTAGTTTAAATTAGCAAACTGTAAACGTTTATTTACTACTCCATGGACCATGATAACCCCACACCACTTCTATTTTGAACTGTACAGCATGGTAATCCACGATTAATTTTCTTCTCCTAGTCAATGTCAGAGGTATTGCCGTGTGACCTTGAGGTCACGGGTTCGAGTCCTGGAAGCAGCCTCTTGCAAAAATGCAGGGTAAGGTTTGCCTACATTTCACTCTTATGGTGGGACCCTTCCCCGGACCCTCGCTGCGCGGGGATGCTTTGTGCACCGGGCTGCCCTTTTTTTAGTCAATGTCAGAGGTAGTTTAGTGTCTACAGCAATAATTGGAAGTAACTTTAGAATTTGTAATGATTGAATAATAGATTTTCTTAGGGTGTGTAATCTAACAGCATCCAGAATGATGTCACCTCTAATTAACTAAATCAAACTTCTACTAGTGCAGTCTAGGAACAATGTGTACCGAAGTGGATGGTTGCTGCGGTAAATGTAGTTGAAAAAGATTGTTGCGGTCATTTCATGTAGGTTCATATATTAAAAACTCTTTAATTTGTCTTTGTTTTCCTCTTAAGATCTTACTTGTGTTTCACACTTCAGCTTTTGGTATTTGCATCAACTTGATTGGTGGGTTGTTTCAAGTAGGTTCACATTTTTAATAATCATTCATTGAGGACTTTATTCCTCTTTTGAGATTTTGCATGTCTATCACACCAGCTTTTGGTATTTACATCAATCCCAGAGGATTAAAAGTATTAAATTTCAGCATGAAATGACCCTATAGAATGATGTTTTTTCTTACTAACATCAGATTTCAGACCCTAGAGAAGAGCGAACCTACTTTATTTTTATATTTCATTATTAAAACTTCATGAAGGGGATGCTTGAAGTGTTACCTTGGCGCACCGGTTAAGGTGTTGCCGTGTGACCTTGAGGTCACAGGTTCGAGTCCTGGAAGCAGCCTCTTGCAAAAATGCAGGGTAAGGTTTGCCTACATTTCACCATTGTGGTGGGACCCTTCCTCGGACCCTCGCTGCGCGGGGATGCTTTGTGCACCGGGCTGCCCTTTTATTATTAAAACTTTGAATTCAGACCCTAAAATGTTTACTAAATAGCTGCTTGCGACTTGTTTATCATGATTTTCCCCCCAACATTTCAGTTATCTCTGCTCTCTATTATGATTTGCAGGTGGCATCATTCCTCTATCATCAGAAGAAAATGAATGTTCTTGTTGAACCTGATGTTCATGATGTATTTGCAAGAATTCCAGGTTTTGGCTTTGTCCAGACTTTCTATATCCAAGATACCAGGTACCAAAATGACTAAAGAAGATAAAGGGCATTCCATAACTTGTTAAATTTTCAATCTATTACTTACAGCTGCAATTTTTGAAATCAGTGACCTTCATGAACGAGTTGATTTCGTGACATGCTTGGGAGGTGATGGTGTAATTCTACATGCATCAAATTTATTCAGAGGTGCTGTTCCTCCTGTTGTTTCCTTTAATCTTGGATCTCTAGGATTTCTCACATCGCATGATGTAAGGTCTTACATGTCCATGTTTCACTTTCTTGGATGCTATACTTCCCTAAATTCTTACTTTCTCTATTGTGGTACAGTTTCAAGATTATCGGCATGATTTGGAGGCAGTAATTCATGGAAACAACTCACTTGATGGAGTTTATATAACTCTCAGAATGCGTTTACAATGCGAAATATTCCGAAATGGGAAGACAATTCCTGGAAAAATATGTGATGTTCTCAATGAAGTGGTTGTGGATCGTGGTTCTAATCCATACCTTTCTAAAATTGAGTGCTATGAGCATAAGCGACTTATAACAAAAGTACTGCATCAGAATCCTTTACTTTTATTATTTTATACACTTAATTTCCTTCATCATCTATGTTTGTGCAAGTGTATTGTCTTATTTGTTGTTAATGGCATATAATTTATAAATTGCAAGCACTTAATTAGGCCATCTAGAGTTTAATTTTATTTATCACTTAGGCTGAGGCAAGGGTTAAAGAAAAAAGGTTGAAGCAAGGGATTAGCCTTCGTTGCTTCAAGGGAAAAGTCAGATGAGCTGCTTCGAAAGCCAATATCCTTGACAACTGGCTAAACTTCTTAAATCAAATTCGTGGAGACTCTTAAAGCAATAGAGAGCCATTCATGGGTGATAAGCAAGGGACTCCCCCGTAGTCCCATAGTCAGGTGGTTGTTGCATGTAAACAATCTCAGATAGATTGCCAAAGACATTCTTAATGTTAAATTGATCTCCACCTCTCTCACACTATCTCCACCTACCTCTCCAACGAGATACCGACACGCTACGAGGAAGCCCATAACACATGTCAATGTTATGAACTTGCTAGGGAAAGTAGGGAAACTAGAGGAGAACTAGGGCAAAAGTAAGCTAGGGTTACAAGGAAGAAGGAAACCTGAATAATACTTCATTTTATGTCTTTCTCCAAAGAGGGTCCGGTAATATATAGCCCCGGACCCATGGGGGCCGGCCGGCCCCCATAGGGGCTGAACCGGTGCGGTTCAGCCCCAATGCTCCTTATTTAGTATTGGCAGGCTGAACCGGATGGTTCAGCCCGGTCTTCCTCCGCCTTCTCCTTTGGTCGACGTGCACAGTAATATTCTCCGAATCTGGTAGTGACGCCAGGCGTAACATTACCTCCCCCATCAAGGGACAGCTTGTCCTCAAGCTGGAGGCGGAGAGCGCGCGGCTCCTGGAATAAGGCGGGATACTGAGCCAACCTGGCTTGCATCTAAGACGAGATCTCTGTTGGAGCCATAGGCTCCGCTCTAATCTCTCTGACGATGGTCCTTGTACTATCCGGTTCCCCTAGTCGTTCCACGCTGCGGAGTGAGATCTCCTTCACCTGAGACGACTTGAGGCCTTCCAAGCAATACCCCTTCCCGTTCTGGCTGAACTCCATAGCCATCTGGTCCCAATCAAAAGTCACCCGCCGTAGTTGCCGCAGCCACGGTATGCCCAACACCATGTAAGAACCCCGGATTGGCAATAAGTAAACATCAATATGTCCAGTGTAACCCTGTATCCGGAGTTCCACCCCTTTCATCACGCCCTCGCACTGCAGTGTACGTACATCCGCTACCCTGACGTGGAAAGCTGCGCTGCGAACTGCGATCTATGTCATATCCCGTCTACTGGTCCACAGCGGGTTGGATGAAGTTGTGAGTGCTCCCGCTGTCCATCAAGATCGTCACCGTCTCCCTGCCGACCCTCCCGACTATGCGTAAGGTCGGAGATGGGGTACCCCCTCCAGGGCTTGGATGGATACTCCAAAGTCTTCAACAGCCAACTCTCCCTACTCCTCAGTGCGAGGAACATCTTCCGCTTCCTCCCGTAGCATGAATACCTGGACCGTCTGGCATGCGTGCCCTCGGGTGTACTGCTCATCACAGTTGAAGCATAACCCCTTCTCCTTCCTGGTCTGAAGTTCCTGCCACGTCAGTTTTGTCACTGTCGGCCGGCCCTCGGCCGGGGGAGCCCTCCGAGGAGGGTGTACAACCGTAGGAGCTCTCACCGTTGTACGGGTCCTCTGCCGGGTGAATCTCTCCTCCTGTACCCTTGCCAAACTGATGACATGGCTCAGACTTCGTGGCATATAGGCGTGGACCTCATCCCGCAACTCATCCCGCAACCCTGATATGAAGCAACTGAGGAGGGTCTTTTCCTCCCAACTGACCCGATTGGCCAGCTTCTCGAACTCTGTACGGTACTCCATCACGGTGCCTTTCTGACGGAGTTTTTGTAACGTCTCCTCCACATCCTCGTACTCCAAGGGTCCAAAACGGGCCGAGAATCCCTCCACAAAGTGAGTCCACGGCGCGTAACCATATGTTCGGGTGAACCACTATGCCCACTGGTACGCGTCGTCTTCCAGATGAAAGGATGCCAGTTGCACCCACTGGTCATCGGGAATTTCCTGATAAGTGAAGAAAAGTTCTGCCTTTTGCACCCACTCCAGTGCATCTCCGCCCCGAAACTTGGGAAAATTCACGCGGGTTCTTTTCGGGGGCATGTAGGGCCTTTGGAGCATGACTCCATTCCTCCATTGATCCGGTTCCTGCATCCTTGGCCTGTTGTGATCCGCTCCTTGATTTAGTCGGCCATAGGGATCATGGAAATTTATTCCCCCTTGCCCGCCGCCCCATTGTTGTCCCCCACCTTGAAATTCATTCCTCGGCGGTCGCTCGTTCCACGGTTCGCCGTTTACGGCCCTCATTGGGCCCCCAAGGGTGTGTGGCAAGGGTAGGAGCCCTGTCCGGCCTCCAAATTGGGCGTTTCCACCCCCAGGCGGCTGATAAACTCCTGTCAGCGCCTCCCGGCCCCTTCCGGCCCCTTCCGGCAACTGTTCCGGCGGTCCCAAGGTCGGCGGCGGCCCTCCCTGGGCCGGTCCAGGCGGCGGCGGCCTGCGGTTGGTGCCCCAGGCCCGGCGGAAGCGGACGGAAGAATCCCGGGGGTTCCGCCCCCGTCGGCTGCGTGCTGGCCCCGTGCGGCCCGATTAGGGCGGAAGGGGGTTGTGCAGGCCAGTGGCCGGCCGGCCGGCCCTGTTCCGGCGCGGGCCAGCCGTGGGGTTCACGCCGGAACCCCCCGGTACTCCAATCGTAGTCGGTGGCGCGGTGTGCGACGCTTCCGCTTCAGATTCACTGTTTCCCACCGATTTTCCCTTCAATGATTGCGTTAACAACGCTTTGAGTTCTTCTATGCGTTCTTCCAATCGTTCCTCTAAATTTTTTGTGGAGATTTTCATTTGTTTTTCGATTGCCGCCACCGAATACGCCAACCCTACATAGTTTTCTTCGATGGTGGCCAAACGCACATTCTCGGCTTCGGTACGTGTCACCATGGTTGGAGGAAAGATCCTCTGATACCAAATGTTATGAACTTGCTAGGGAAAGTAGGGAAACTAGAGGAGAACTAGGGCAAAAGTAAGCTAGGGTTACAAGGAAGAAGGAAACCTGAATAATACTTCATCTTATGTCTTTCTCCAAAGAGGGTCCGGTAATATATAGCCCCGGACCCATGGGGGCCGGCCGGCCCCCATAGGGGCTGAACCGGTGCGGTTCAGCCCCAATGCTCTTTATTTAGTATTGGCGGGCTGAACCGGATGGTTCAGCCCGGTCTTCCTCCGCCTTCTCCTTTGGTCGACGTGCACAGTAATATTCTCCGAATCTGGTAGTGACGCCAGGCGTAACAGTCAACATGGAGTGATCTTCAATAAAATTTACAAAATACTTTATTATTGTAAGAAAAACTAAAGGGAAGTTTCAAAGCTACTTTCTTTGCAATATTAATATGGTTAAGTTTCTGGTCCACAGGTGCTACGATAGCTTAGATATTTAATTGTTAACCTTTTCTTCTTTTCCAAAATTTTGCTGTTTTTCTCTGCTAGTACAGTATATCTTGGCAATAAGAACGTGTTCATTTATTCAACTTTAGGTGCAAGGTGATGGCGTCATAATAGCCACTCCTACCGGAAGCACAGCTTACTCAACAGCTGCAGGCGGCTCAATGGTTAGTTAATACCTTGTTATCATTAATCCCAACTGAGATAATATTACCGCTTCACGCATCACCATTTATTGTTTCTGTAACTATTTTTCTATTGAGCACTTATATTTGATAGTATAGACCCATACTGGGAATGCCTACAGGCTACAACTACAATCCTTGATAACTTTAGCTGTAACATGCTGTTAATTCAACCCGGTTGAGTTATTTGATCTTTCCACTTAAATACCTCACTTGTCAGTGGATCAGCTTTATAAAATGCAATAGTTGCTAAAACTTATCCCTTTATTTATTGAAAGATAATCTACATTGTATAACATGAGAACTTCTGCTGCCTTTTCCGGAGAGTGTAAAGTTGATGTTTCAAGCCAGATTCTAGCTGAAAATTTGATGTTCCATATGAAAGTGGGTTATATCCTCACTCCTATCATCTGTATACTTTATTTATCTTGGGTTTCTTTCTGGTAGGATAACTTATATTTCACATGGCAAGATGATTAAACTCATGAAGCATTGAAGGGATAGCAGTAACCATTCTTTCTCAGAACCTACTGGCATTATTTTGGTAGCTGAAGTTGACACAAAAATTCCGTCCTTAAAGAGCAATGAATGGTAAAGAACGAATGCATAAAACCAACCAAAACATAATTTTACATAGTGATGGAAGTATCTCGCTGGTAAACTTGTAATGTAATATCATTATTTGGTGACTTGGGGTGTTTGCAACGATAACCTTAAACTCTCTATCAGCTTATGTTGATCTTGAAATCACATGTGAAGTATTGACATGCCATACCTATGCAACTATTGACATTCTTAAATGCTCTATCAGTTTATTTCTAATTGCTGGATCTATAACGTCAATCCAAATAGTTGTTGTAAAGCTGAAAATGATAATTGTTTTGTGTTCACACCAGGCAAAATCTCTTTAAGATGATATCTCAATTATACTATCAGAGAGCTTACATGGTGTTTCCTAATTATCCATTTTTGGTTTAATGTCACTTCTGCTGTTGAGCTTGTTTACTGCCCCTTAAACTGTCTAATGATTATTCGAAATTTAATAGCTCACATGTTGTAATAATCGTTCATATAACTTATGTTGGAATCCAAGCATCCAACCTAAAAACAATTGGTTGCAGGCGGAGAGGCTCATGATATTAAGTGCACAAGACTATGTTAGTTTTCCAATGTGGGGCTATGCTTAACACGCCTTCTCATGTGTAGAGTCTTTAGCCTCTAACACGTGAATTATTTAAAAAAAGATACATGGAATGAACCGTTAGACCTAACTTAGCTTTGATATTATATTAGAATTCAAGCATCCAACTTATATTATATTAGAATTCAAGTATCCAACTTAAAATCAATTGCTTAGAAGTGGGAAGACTCATAGATTTATATTAAGTGACAAAATTATGTTAGTTTCTCAATGTGAGTCTATTCTCAACAATTTATTGTGTTTTCCCCTTGCAATGAATGAAATATCTTCTAACTTATCTACCAAAAAATGCAGGTCCACCCCAATGTTCCATGCATGCTGTTTACCCCAATATGCCCGCATTCACTGTCATTCAGACCTGTTATACTTCCCGATTCTGCACAGCTTGAGTTGAAGGTTAATCTCTTCTTTGAATTTTCATTTATTTCAGTTGTTCACATTTCTCTCATCATTGCTTGAATGATGGCATGCTGTCAAAAGTATAATTTGTTTTTGATAAGAAACTGTATATAACTGACATCAATCTTGAATGTCAATTGGAATTTGGAATTAGCAATCTGCAAGCCAGATTTTGCTATGAGGTTTATTGATATTATAAATCATTTATTAAGTCTGTACCTTGCCAATTCTATCATTGAATCTGGCGTAGGATAAGACGATGATTTAGAGCAGTTGTGCCCTAAGGGATCTGTAATGAGTTAGTGTTAGTGTAGTATGTAGTGTTGGGGGGATCTAAGATGATGCAATGAGCAAGCAAGTATCCAACGATTAAAAGCAATAAATGTTGTCGTGACCGGTTTTCGAAAATGACCCACTTCATCACGTGTAGTAAGACTGCAAACGATAAGGAACAACCAAACTTGTGCATCAACGCCCATCATCGTCTTTCCCTTGTTGATTTTACTAGGACCACCAACCTCGAACTTCGGCTATAGAATATGTCACATTAATGTGTACTAGACTACGAAGGGAAGGATTAAATTTACGAGGATCACAAAAACTTAAGATTGATTACCTGATTATTAGGAGATCCTTGACAGTTGTGGGCTATGTTTCTCGGCTTCTGGCATGTAACATACTCCTGAAGCAGCCAAACATTCACCATGATGGCGGCAGTTGCACTTAGGGCAGAGGGGAAAATCCTTGACCTTGGCCCCGGGCTGATTTTCTCTCTTATCATTTGTCTTATGCTTCTTCTTCAAATGTTTCCCTTGATGATTTTTATTATGTGGTTGTTGCAGCGCTTCTTCAATTCGTTTGTTCCTAAAATTGTTGCACCTTTGCACCCTCAGTTGGCCCGCCTCCAGCTTCCTAGCAGTATCTGCCAGCCTTCTATAATCACCAGTGTCCATAGTCAGCAAAGGCTGTCTCAAGGAGCCACAAAGGCCTTAACACTTATCTTCCTCACTTCTTAACAGTAAGTATGCATAGCGAGACAAATGAGAAAATTCTCGCCCATAGGCCGTGATAGTCTTATCTTCTGGTATAAGTCTAAGGTACTTCTCCTGAAGGGTACATCGCTCTGAAGGTGGCACAAAACAGTTTGAAAGTGTTGTGAAAAATTCGTCCTATGTAAACATTGTTGAGAGTGAGAGAGAGCAAACCTTAGGGTTTTTCTTTCTTGTTGATTTCTTCAGGACCGGAACCTTTTAAGCAATTAGTCACCTCCTTGGATACACTCACCATCCGGTGAGAGAGTATTAGTTTGCATTTTAACACCCCCCTCAAGCTAATACCATAAGCATCCAGCATTCCAAGCCTGAGGGAGTATTAATGAAGGGATTTGCCAGAAACAGCTTTGGTGAACATGTCAGCAAGTTGATCTTCAGAAGGCACAAACACCATCATAATTGACTGATCCTGGATTTTGTCCCGCACAAAGTGGCAATCAATCTCAATGTGTTTTGTCCTCTCATGGAAGACCGGATTGTTGGCAATATGAATCGCAGTTTGATTATCACAGTGAAGATGCATGACTTCAAGAACAAGGAAGCCTATTTCTCCCAAGATAGATTTAACCCAGATGAGTTTACAGGTAGTGACAAAAATGGCACGATACTCTGCTTCAGTGGAAGAACGAGCAACGACATTTTGTTTTTTACTTCTCTAGGAAGAGGTTGCCACCAACAAAGATAGAGTAACCACTCGTAGATCTTCTGTCCAGTGAAGAACCTGCCCAATCGGCATCGCAGTATCCATGGACCTTAAGGTGGCGCCATGGTCATGAAATAGAATACCTTTGCCGGGTTCCTTTTTTTAAGTATTTGAGGATTCAAAGAACAGCTTGATGATGATGAACTTTAGGACTGTGCATGAATTGACTGACCAGGCTGACGACAAAGGAGATATCAAGTCGGGTGATTGTCAGATAAATCAACTTTCCCATAGTACGTTGAAATTCTAACTTCCTCTCAAGAGCTGAAGAAGTCTCCTTGTGAATGTCATAATTAGGATCCACTGGACTATCCACAGGTTTGACTCCCAAATATCCAACTTCACTGAGAAGGTCTAAGACATATTTGCGCTGAGAGATCATAATCTTTCCGGCGGATCAAGCAATCTTAATTCCGAGAAAGTATCGATGGAGGCCCAAATCCTTGATTTCAAAGGCAGACGCCAATTTCCTTTCCACTTGAGTAATGTGACAATCATCATTTCCAGTAATTATGTTATCATCCACATAAACTATGAGAATAGCGGTACATTCCCCTTTTTTGTAGACAAAGATTGAGTGGTCAGAGTACAACGAGTGAAGTTTAACTCCAAAAGTTTGTTACTTAGCTTGGCAAAACCAGGCAATTGGTGACTGTTTGAGACCATACAAGGCTTTCTTGAGGCAACACCCATATCCTTTAGGAACATCCATGCCAGGAGGAGGCGTCATATAGATTTCTTCTTCCAATTCACCGTGGAGGAAGGCATTTTTACATCGAGTTGGTGCTGAGTCCAGGACTTATGAGCTGCAATTGACAACAAGATTCTAACAGAGTTCAGTTTAGCAACATGAGCAAATGTCTCTTGGAAATCAACTCCCTCAATCTGAGTAAAGCCTTTTGCCACCAGTCTCGCTTTATACCTATCAAGAGTTCCATCATGTAGAAATTTAGTAGCATATATCCATTTGCATCCAATGGGGTGACGCCCGTGAGGGATAGTAACAATTTCCCAAGTCTTTTGACGTTGGAGGGCATCCATCTCCTCCTCCATAGCTTTTAGCCAATGAGGGTTCAAGCTAGCTTCTAAAAAACTGTTAGAAATAGAAATAGAGGAAACAGAAGCAAGATAAGCTTTCAAGGGGTGAGAGATAGAGTGATACCCAACATACTTATCAATAGGGTATTTGGTATGACCATTATGAATTTGAAGAGCTGGAGTGATCTCCTGAGTGGTGTTGGTTCTTGGATCTGGCGGAGTGGTGGTGGGTGGTGGAGCATGAGTGTGGCATTCTTGCCCAATATTTTTGTTTAGTCTTCTTTTGTAGACTTAAAGATCCTTCCTTCTTCTGTACACCCGAAGGTCATTGGTGGGTCCTTCCTTCCTGACCGGAATATCGATACGGCTAGGAGCAATCACATCAACTAGCACAGGTAAGGGAGGGATCGTATCACTCTCTTCTTTACTCTTTTCCTGAATAGTAACAGTTTTGCCCTCATAAAGAGTAATAAAGAGTGTTTTTGAAGAAGGTGACATCTTTTGATATAAACTTTCTTCGGAGAGTAGGAGAATAACACTTATACCCTTTTTGATTTGCAGCATATCCCACAAAGATACATTTTGTCGCTTGAGGACCTAGTTTATCTCTATGAGGACCCACAAAGTGGACAAAGACAACACATCCAAATATTTTAGGAGGAAGATTGAATAGAGGCATATCTGGGCAAAGAAGTTGTAGAAGATACTTTCCCTCCAAAGTGCCAGTGGCCATCCGATTAATTAGATAAACAGATGTGAGAACACCTTCATCCCATAGCCCCTTAGGGACGTGCATCTCTTGCAATAGGCAACGAGTAGTCTCCATGATATGCCGATTTTTTCTCTCAGCAATCTCATTCTGTTGAGGGGTCCCCGGACAGGAAGTTTGGAAAGTAATGTCATGGTCTCCCAAGAATCTCTGAAGATCACTATTTGTATATTCACCTCCATTATCACTTCTAAGGATTTTAATTTTAGTTTCAAACTGGGTCAGCACATGATGATAAAATAACTGCAAAAATTTCTGAAACTTCATTTTTCCTTTTCATAAGATACACCCAAGTAAAGCGAGAATGATCATCAATAAAAGAGATAAAATATTGGAATCCATTCACAGAGCAAACAGGAGATGTCCAGACATCAGAATGTATCAAATCAAAACATTTCACACTTCGACTCCGACTAAGAGCATAGATGGTTCTACAGTGCTTAGCTTCACAAGACTGACAATTAAGAATAGTTTTTTTAACATCAACAAAATGCGGAAAGATAGCCTTTAGGGTCTTCAAATTAGCATGCCCAAATCTCTTGTGCCACAGCATCAACTGATCATGATTGGTTGGCAACTGTGCACCAAAAGCTTGACGGTTGTCCATGACATACACACCAACTGACTCATGTCCACCACCAATCGTCTTCCCACTCGCCAGGTCCTAGAAAACACAATGAGAAGAGAAAAAGGTAATAGAACAGTTGAGTTGTTTGGTTAAGCTGCTCACAGATAACAGATTTGTAGGAAATGAGGGAACAATAACCACAGATTTGAGAGAAACAGAGGGAGAGAGGTGAATAACCCATTTACCAGTCACAGAAGCTGAGGATCCATCAATGAGTTTCACAATACCTGATGCAGGAGAAATAAAAGAAACCCCCATAGAAGACCCAGTCATATGGTCGGAGGCCCCCCGAGTCAATGATCCAAGGAAGAGAGGGTCCTTTTGAGGACACAGAAGTAGTGTGAACGTGGGCAGCAGTGCCCGCCAAATCACCAGAAAAAGGTCTTCCAAAAACAGTTCTTCCAGCAGTATTGACTTTCAGAGCCTTGAGTTCCCTCGTCAAATTCTCATTTTCTGCCAAGAGATATCATGTATTCTCCAAGTTGCTATACATAGTTGTTTGAGGTCTCACATATTTCCCATCAGAACCACGGGTCCACCCTGAAGGAACCAAGTGAGGATGAAGATCCCAGCATTTCTCTTTCTCATGTCCTTTCTTTCCACAGTGATGACACTTCATTCAACTCTTATCATCTTGTCTCATATTTCTTGACTGCCACCTCTTCTGCTCAGCGACGAGGGCATATTTCTCATGGCCAATATGAACATTTGAACGAGTGGAGTTTATGCGGCTTGTCTCCCCTCGAATATAGTGAGCCACTGTTTCCAGATCAGACACAAAATCTCTTCCCAGCATCTGAACTCTCTGAAATTTGAGTTCAGGAGGAAGACCATAAAGCATTTCGAACACCCTCCGTTGCATAAGTTCCATCTTGTAATCTTCTACAGTCTGGATAGCAGAATATTGATCAAGTTCTGCCCACTTATGGGTCAGTTTACTATAATATTCGTCGAAATCACTCATCCATGTCATGTGAATCCGCTCAGTCTGGAGTTGATATATTCTAGCCAAGTCCTTCTTTTTTGAGTAATTTCGCTCGATTAACTCCCACATTTCTTTTGCAGTTTGACAGAACAGAAAGTGACTTGCAATCTTGAGTTCCATAGAATTGACAAGCCAATTTATCACAGTAAGATTCTCACCTTCCCATTCCTCATATAGAGGATCATTCTTGCTTGGGTCCGGCTTGGATCCCGTGATAAACCCAAGTCTTTGACGACTCCTTATGAATATCTGCATAGATTGAGCCCATAGGAGGTAGTTTCTCCCATTGAGCTTGATATGAGTGACCCCTTGATTGAAGTCCATGTTAGAGCTCCATCCACTGTAGTGTTTAGGTTGGTTAACGGCCCCTTCAGACGCACTTGCACTTTTCAAATTTTCCTCCATACGGGCACACAAGCCGGTTGGACCTTTGGGAACCCACAGGAAACAACAACAACAAAAGGGAAGCAGACAGAAATCAACAACAGCAGCTGGAAGCAGCGGCAGAGACGGAGATGGCCACGACAGAGACGAAGACGAAGACGATCAGATCTGCTGGAGAAGGAGACGGCAGAGCACGACAGCCTGTGACTCGACTCGCAGATCTGCTGGAGAAGGAGACAACAGAGCACGACAACGGCTGAAGACGATCACGCGCCGACAATCGACTGTCCTATAGGTCGACGAGAACGCACACATGCAGAAATGACAGGAGGAACACACGTCGAGCCTTCAGGTCAACGGGAAGAGGCTCCCCTCTGATACCATGTTGAGAGCGAGAGAGAGCAAACCTTAGGGTTTTTCTTTCTTGTCGATTTCTTCAGGACCGGAATCTTTTAAGCAATTAGTCACCTCCTTGGATATACTCACCACCCGATGAGAGCGTATTAGTTTGCATTTTAACAAACATATCCACAGTACTACCTAACACAAGGAGGGATCACATTATAGTAACCGCAAAAAAAAAAGAATTGTATTTAAAGGAAGGGAATTCAAACTTAAATTCTTACCAGCAGGGTCATCAACTAGGTTTCTATTCCACCATTGGTTGACTTTTTTGCCCTCAAGGAGGAAGACCGCTAGAGGTACCTTCTTATTCTTCGGGCACTACATCACATTCAACAAGTCCCTAGCCTTAATCAGTCAATCTTCAGTCTCCATAGGATTTTCTTCTCCAGTGAAGTTGGAGGGTTGGGGATCTCTAAAATTCCTCAGGTAAGATCCATTTCAATCTCCACGATAGCATGTGCATGAGTTGTAAATAGAGCTGATGTTGGTAGGGTATTCCTAAATTCCATCATGGCTAGGGTTATTGCCCTGGCAATTTCAGCTGCAATTCCTGTAGGTGTTGGTTCTGCTAGTGGATTAACCTCTTCCATGATAATGTTAGGCGTTCCATTTTATTATGGTGGTTCGCCAATGTCCCTACTACGAGGTGTCTGTAATTATGTAAGGGAAATAGTCATTACTGATAATTTCACGACATAATAAAATATCTTTGGAAAATATTTAACGTTCATATGTAAAATCTAAGGACAAGATTAAACTTAATGACTCTAACGTCGAAGGAGTTATTCCGATGAAATCCTAAGGCTTTGTGAATTTCTTGGGTTCAAAGGATCCTAAACTTAGCTCTGATACCAATTGTAACATCCCTACTTAGTTTAACATCAATTCAAAAGTCCGACCGACACTTGTGATATGAAGCAAACTAAGCAATAATAAATAAAATTGTACATAGCATGAAATATCAAGAGTACACAACAATTTTTTTTAAAACTGGAGTTAAAGTTAAAGAAATACCTAAATTTCTAATTCACAGAGTCAACTAGAAATGAAAAGAGCAAATAGTCTGAAATATCGAAACTTAAAACGAGTCTGATAAATTTGAGTTCATAAATAGCTGATACAACGATTAAAAGATAAAACAAACTAAAATTAGAAATCCTCGGAAGCTTATCCTAGGCGAATCTCCCGACCTGTGACCCCTGAAAAGAAATGTTGGAAGACGGAGTCGGTCCAACTGGTGAGTAAGAAAAGCTCTCCTTCTTAGTGACACTAAAATAACTTAAATATAATATGCGCACATGCTTTAAAATAACATTTTATACTAAAGAAATGTATGATATAGTTCTATGCATTTTTTATAAAAGTACTTTTGAACATAAATATTTTTTCTATTAATTAATCCTATACTAATTTTTTCTCCAATTTCAGAATCATTAAAGTATAAGAATTCTAGGTTCCGGTTTGTATTTGAAACTGAGATGTCTTATATTTTCTTTCTTTTTATTCTTAGTGTAGTAAATTCTTATGCACATTCTAGAGATTTGAATCTCAAGTGTCGAACTTAAGTGTCCTAGTGTGTCTCGGTCACAAACACAGATTCACATCTAGCAATCTTTCATGGGGTTTCGACTCCCCCAATTGAGACTCATACAGTCAGTTATGTCCTATGAGTATGATAATGTGCCTCTATTGTTGGCACCAAAAATATACCAAGTCCACACTTGCTCAAGCTGGAGGAGGGGGGAAACTGTTGGGTGGTCGGTTACTTTGAGCTACGAGTGAAGGAGTGAGAGAGGGAGAAAAGAGATGGCCGTGAGCAGGAAAGAGGTCGCCGGGGGAGATGGGAGCCGAAGTAGATCACTTGACAAGAGGGAGATCGCCCAGGTAAGGGGGAGATCGCCCAGGCAGGGGGGAGATCGCCCAGGCAGGGGGGAGAGGTCGTCGCGGTCTCCAAACTGGTGACCACTCAAGTCACTAGCTGCATGCTGAAAACTCTCCGAAGTCCTGAACTGGTACCCCTGCCTCTCTATTTATAGGCGCGGGACCTGCCCGAACGGGCAGGGCCAGGAAAAGCGGGCTGCCCGAACCACGAGTGACCGGCGGAAGCGAGATCGCCCGGGCGAAGGGAGACCGCCTGGGCTCGGAGAACTGGCGAGATCGCCCGGGCAGTGGGAGACCGCCCGAGCAAGGCGAACTGATGAGATCGCCCGGGTAGTGGGAGACCGCCTAGGCTCGGCGAACTGGCGAGATCGCCCGGGCAGTGGGAGACCGCCCAGGCTCGGCGAACTGGCGAGATCGTCCGGGCAGTGATAGACCGCCCGGGATCAGCGAACTGGCGAGATCGTCCGGGCAGTGGGAGACCGCCCGGGCTCGGCGAACTGGCGAGATCGCCCAGGCAGTGGGAGATCGCCCGGGCTCGGCGACCTGGTGAGATCGCTCGGAGCTGGAAACCTGGACGAGGTCGCCCGGGCATTGCAAGACCGTCCGGGTTTCTGAGACTGTGCTGATTGCTTTCGTCGCCTTTGGATGGATCGCTGATTTCTAGGTAAACAAAATCCCCGCATTTAAAACTTTGAAAAAATAGAACTTACCCACGAGAATCGAGATCCACTTTCTCGGACATGATTGAACATGCTTATAAAAAGTGTGTATATTATGTGAATACCTGAATAGGAAACTCACGAGCACCTGCCTTATCTCTGCAAAAGAGTAATCAAAGTATGTATGTAAGAAAAACATTGCGCGAGTACCTGAAGGAGAACTCACGAACATCTGTTTTTATCCGCAAACAAGATATAAGAACATGTATATGAAAATATAATACGTGAGTACCTGGAGGAGAACTCGCGAGCACATGTATATCTCTGCAAAAGATATGAGAAGCAGGTATATGAAACATAGAATACACGAGTACCTGAAGAGAACTCGCAAACACCTGTGTATATCTGCAAAAGATATGAAAAATAGGTGTATGAAACATAGAATACGCGGGTACCTGAAGAGAACTCGCAAACACCTGTATATCTCTGCAAAATATATGAAAAACAGGTATATGAAACATAGAATACGCAAGTACCTGAAAAGAACTCGCAAACACCTGTATATCTCTGCAAAAGATATGAGAAACAGGTATATGAAACATAGAATACGTGAGTACCTGAAGAGAACTCGCAAACACCTGTATATCTCTGCAAAAAATATGAGACATGTATATGAAACATAGAATACGCGAGTACCTGAAGAGAACTCGCAAACACCTGCGTATCTCTGCAAAAGATATGAAAACAGGTGTATGAAACATAGAATGCGCGAGTACCTGAAGATAACTCGCAAACACCTGTGTATCTCTGCAAAAGATATGAGAAACATGTGTATGAAACATAGAATACGCGAGTACCTGAAGAGAACTCGCAAACACCTGTATATCTTTGCAAAAGATATGAGAAACTGGTATATAAAACATAGAATATGCGAGTACCCGAAGAGAACTCGCAAACACCTGTATATCTCTGCGAAAGATATGAGAAACAGGTATATGAAACATAGAAATATGTCAGGTACCTGAAACAACTTTGCTGATACTTATTTTTATCCATGTTTGAAGTGTAAGAAGGACCATCTCAATTATTGAGGGTATGAACGCTTATTAATAATCACTTGCTTTGATATTGCTGAAATAATATCTCCAAGTGAAGATATGAGACAACATCAATGTATGCGGTAGGAGAAAGCCAACATTCTGATATCTTCATATTCACACGCTCCCAGAAATGTGAGCCTGAAACTAATATAGCTGAATGTTTTTTTACTTTGACGATTATAATATTGTTAATGATATTATGTCAGCTGATGCCAAACTCAATATGTGATTTGAGGAACCTGAAGTTATAAATAGATTAATCATGAAATCCAAATCCAGAAATCCCGACGTGATGCATATGGGATTTTAGGGTACCTGAAAAATTAGTACCTAACAAATAATTGCATAATTATTTGGTAGTACATTGTGGTACATATTAAAATTAGTCTGTTTCTCTTGCAAATAATATCACACCATCTAGCTTCAGTTGTTAGTAATCCATCACAATCAATCTATTATCAAATGGAAACATTTATATTCAAGCAAAACAAGTTGATTAACTCGACACAGATATCATTGCAATCAATGATAATCAATCATAGAGGATTGGAGAGAGAAAGAGAGAGAGGAAGAGAGAGAGAGATGCACAACTCAAAAATGATCAAAAGGGCAGGTGCGGTCATGCTGCAGGAGCTACATCGACATTGTTTTCCTCAAGAGATCATTAAGTTTGTGACATCCTAAGAAGAAGAGAGGGGTTACCATTACACATCTGCGGATAATACTTACGCGATGTGGTCTTGGTGGGTTTTACGACCCCAGAGGAAATAAGCATAGGTGGTATAATCACCCTTCACATCAAACATCAAACAACAGAGGTGGTATTCCACCCTTCACATCCACGCAGTTTTTATAAGTACTAAAGTAAACAGCAGGAAGTAGAGTAATGAAAAAACTTAAGACATAATTGGATAAAGTCTGCAGTGAAGGATACGACGGTTGGTATTGATATGAGGTTTGATATATCTGACTGCTGAGAAGGTCTTCGTAATGATGACTGCTGATAGGACCTGAGTTACTGCTATGCTTATTACAAGTAATGCTAGAAAAGAAAAGACGCAGAAAAACTCCAAACAAGTGGGAGGTATATGAAATAAGAAATAAAATGACATTTTATCTCATCTCTACTTTATGCACTTCTTTTATTGAATGAAAAAACTCTTTGCTTGTAAAATTGTTTCTGGTGGAAGATAAATTGTCAGACTATTGAACAAGATAGTCTTGTAACTTTCCTTCTTCCCATAGTTCATCTACTAGCTTCCGAAGAGCTCGACAATGTTCTGTATCATGACCAATGTCTGAGTGATATTTGCAGAAGAGTTCTCCATGACAATACTTGGCCTTTGATCTCATAGGGAGAGGAACTCTAAACTCTGACATGTCTTGAATCATCGTAAGAACTTTTTCCATTGGAATATTAAGCTGAGAATACTTTTCTTGATAATTTTTGAATTCAAGTGTGCTCGGATTGTAAGACTGGATTAGACAAGCTTCCAGAAATTCAAGAGATGTATCTTGCTTTTGGTGTTGAGTAGGTATATTCTGAGGAAAAGAGTAAGATCTAAAGTATTCATCTCGCAGAAAATTCTGTGACGAAGACGGATGATGACAATAAGAATTCTTTTGTCGTTGTTGGGTCCTTCGATTCAGAGAAGAAGCGTAATTTGGATTTTATGCCTCTCCTTCAATAAATTGATTTGCTATTCTGATAAGATGTCCGTAAGTCTCGAGTTCATTTACGCTGACTTCAAATTTCAGAGGACCTTCTTGTAATCCATTTATCAAGGGGATTTTATACAAGTCTTGATTAAAATCAACAATTTCAAGAACTTCTTTTTGGAACCTGTCAACGAATTGAGCAAGAGTCTCGCTATCTCCTTGTTTGATTTGAAAAAGAGTTGTTGGACCTCTCTTCCGCTTCCTCGAGGTAGCAAATCTCAAGAGAAGTGCTCTTTGAAGATCAGCGAAGCAAGTGATTGATTGAGGTGGCAGCTTATAGAACCATTCTCTAGCTTGACCATCAAATGATATAACTAATAATTTGCACTTAATCCCATCTGAGATAGTCCTTAATGAGATAGCAGCTTCGAAAGCTTGAAAATGGCTGACGGGATCTTCTCCTCCCGAGAAGATCGGAAGATGGGGCTCTCTAAACTCATTAGAAACATACTCCGAGCGAACTTGATATGTGAAGGGGGAAAGATCTTCCATTTCAATAATAACGGGAGGAGCTGAAGGATAAGCAGCATCAGCAGGGGCCGGAAAATACGCACAGTCCTTCTGAAAATTCAGTACTTCTGTTGGATCTTCCTGGGCAGCTGATCTGAAGTAGTCCTGGCAAGTAGTTGTGAACTCCTCAAATTGAGATGGTAGAGGAGCGATCAGATGTGCAAAACTTGCAAAAGGAGGAGGAGCCTTCTCAAAAGGAGCTTGGGCGAACTCGCGGTCAGCCATGGTTAGTCGCGCGCAAAAAAAAAAACAAAAATTGCCGAAATTGCCGAAAGAGAAAAACTGTTATAACTTTTAAACGGAGTTGAATTTTGGCAATCTGAGGGCGTAAAACAAACTCGAACCGGTAAACCTGTTCGTCATTGGATGGAAGGCTCCGAGCCGGTTCCGAAAAGCTATTGTGGGCTGAAAACGGACAAATGGATCAAAAGTTATGGTTGTTTTAAGATTGAGTGTTATTCTCGGCAAAATCCCCCATCTTCATCGCAACTGTTGTTCATCAACCACTCAAGATCTGAAGGTCGCGTGTTAGTTCTGTTGGCACCAAAAACATACCAAGTCCACACTTGCTCAAGCTGGAGAAGGAGGGGGAAAACTGTTGGGTGGTCGGTTACTTTGAGCTACGAGTGAAGGAGTGAGAGAGGGAGAAAAGAGATGGCCGCGAGCAGGAAAGAGGTCGTCGGGGGAGATGGGAGCTGAAGTAGATCACTTGACAAGAGGGAGATCGCCCAAGTAAGGGGGAGATCGCCCAGGCAGGGGGGAGATCGCTCAGGCAGAGGGAAGAGGTCGTCGCGGTCTCCAAACTGGTGACCGCTCAATTCACTAGCTGCGGGCTGAAAACTCTCCGAAGTCCTGAACTGGTACCCATGCCCCTCTATTTATAGGCGCGGGACCTGCCCAAATGGGCAGGGCCAGGAAAACCGGGCTGCCCGAACCACGAGTGACCGGCGGAAGCGAGATCGCCCGGGCGATGGGAGACCGCCCGGGCTCGGCGAACTGGCGAGATCGCCCGGGAAGTGGGAGACCGCCCCGGCTCGGCGAACTGGCGAGATCGCCTGGGCAGTGGGAGACCGCCCGGGTTCGGCGAACTGGCGAGACCGCCCGGGCTCGGCGAACTGGCGAGATCGCCCGGGCAGTGGGAGACCACCCGGGCTCGGCGAACTGGCGAGATCGCCCGGGCAGTGGGAGACCGCCCGGGCTCGGCGACCTGGTGAGATCGCCCGGAGCTTGAAACCTGGAGGAGGTCGCCCGAGCACTGCGAGACCGCCCGGGTTTCTGAGACTGTGCGGATTGCTTTCGTCGCCTTTGGATGGATCGTCGATTTCTAGGTAAACATCTATCAATCACGAGAAGAACCCTCGATCGTGCCCTCTATTTATCTTCTTATAGTGACTGGCGTGTTCACCATAAAGGAACACTTGCTTAAAGTCTCTAATCTTAAATCCATTAATCTTTTACCTTTTTAATAGCGGTTGACATGATTAATCTTAAGGGAGACATCTGCATACGTTGTTACAACGCGGGACGTGATTGCATTAATTGAAGCAAACACGAGATATAATCTGAAGCAAACTCCGGCCAAGCTCAAGGAGGTCGGGTCCTCCAAGAACCTTCTCTCCAAATGAGAGCCTTAAAACCTAGAACATTCATGATCCCTAAACACTTAAACCCCTCTCATTATATAGATGAGGGAAGGTAACCATTCAAGAAAATACAAAATCAGTTAAATAATTAATTAATCTAATTAATATTAAATAATTAATATTAATCAATTAATTAATACAAGTTAAATACAATAAATAATCACGGCGGTTTCCATATGCGCTCTCATGACTCCTGCGAGGTGGTGTGCTCAGGCAGATGCATCGTCGTAACAATATGCCGCTCTTGAAAATTGACTTTGTCGCAAAGGCCAAGATTAGAAGATTTGTCGAGGTCCTTAAAAATGTCGGCAGCGGGTATAGTCGAAAAGAACGACGGCGGATTGGAGGAGGAATGAAGAAGATAAAAAGAAGTGGTGAGGGGAATGGGCTTTATGGTGGTTTAAGGGTGAGTGTACGGTAAAAAGAAAAAAAAATAGGAGTGGGGGATAAATTGGCAGGCTGGCAGTAGGTGTTGAGTGGTGTGCCCAATAGTTGTCATGAGAGAGAGGGGCTGCAGGAAGGGAGAATAAGACAAGAAGTGTGGGCGCGTGAAAGGAACGGGCTGCGGAAAGGAGAAAAGGTTGTGCGCATGTGCGTGGTCGAAAGAGGGGGCCGATTCCGCCAAGTATCGAGGCCAACGAAGGGACCACGGGAACGACCACGCGTGTCACTGCGAGGGAGGTTCCGGCGCAAGAAGTTCGGTGGGGAGAAGTTGGATTGCGCTGCGGGCGGAAGGAGCGACGACGAAGTTGTATGCCGCATCAGGCTGGCGAGAGGAGCGGGTGAGCTAGAACTTGCCGCGTGGGCGCTGTGAGCGACAAAGCTGGGCTGAGCGACAAAGCTGGGCTTAGGGAGAATCAGTAGTTGGGAGTGATGTCGTCGACCCGGAACTGAGTTGCTGCGGATGTGGGTGTCATAGGAGCGTGGACAAACTCGCTGTCCTGAGCGAGGATCGGCGGGGAGCTGGGATCTAACGTATCGGACCAGCAGCGTTCGTTGGTTGTCGACGGAGGTGCTGCCATTGAGGAGGCCACGCATATGGCCCGATTGACTGGGATACTGCGAAGGAGGGCGATAATGTCGTGCAGCTGGGTTGTATTCCGATCGAAGAGGTTGTTGAGGAGGAGGATGGTACCCGGCGGCTGAAAGGGCAGCGGGCGGAGGGCGACAAGTCGGACCATTGTTACAACGCGAGACATGATTGCATTAATTGAAACAAGGAGCAAGCTCCGGCCAAGCTCAAGGAGGTTGGGTCCTCCAAGAACCTTCTCTCTAAATGATAACCCTAAAACCTAGAACATTCAAGATCCCTAAACACCTAAACCCCTTCCCTTATATAGATGAGGGAGGGTAACCATACAAGAAAATACAAAATCATTTAAATAATTAATTAATCTCATTAATATTAAATAATTAATATTAATCAATTGATTAATACAAGAAATAATCACGGCGGTTTCCATATGCACTCCCATGACTCCTGCGAGGTGGTGTGCTCAGGAGGATGCATCGTCGTAACATACGTGTAGTATCTTAAACTATGTATTCCATCATGTTTACGTCGTATGTCTTGTCTTAGTGTTAATGATATTAACACGATGAATTAACATTATAATGCAACCTTTCGCTTTTAGTAGTTTCAAGTTACGAAATTTTTACTTTCATATTCATATTTCCTTACATATGTACGAAGCAAAGGTTTGTCTTGCAGCTAGGTGATATGCTTACATCATAATGAAATTTCTCGTAACTTTACGTGCATTATTCACATTAACGTGGTGAGAAAATTAGGTTATGATCTACTAATATCATTTATCCACAGGGCATGATGCATTAATTTCTGCATTTCTAATTATATCCTTTGTAAACATGTATAATGCATAAGAAAATTACATAATTTAAATTTGATTGTGTGATATATCTAACTAAGAAGAATCACATTTCTTACATCGGCGTGTCGGCGTTCATAAACCCGACGCGATGACATGATTCCTTACAAAATTATTCTGAAAGCACGAAATATTCTTTGATTAACAACCGGGCTTTATTCTCCGGTCCTCCTCAAGAATCTTAAGAGGAAAGATTAATCGTACTCTTAATACTCTTGGGATTTTTAATAAAATTTAAGGGACAATAATTCATGAAGAGGAAACAATCATTAAGAGGAAAATTCAGATGGGAAAATCTCACCCTGTTCCATTGATAAAGGAATTGTCTGGGGACGAAAGTCCAGTAAAGGATAGCTTCGATTTGCTAAAGAGGAAGGGAAAACGGCAAGGCAGGGGCAAATTATTCGATGTGGGACAACAACCTAGCCTGGAAACTCTAGTTGACTGCAAATGAAGGGATACATGTGTAACGCGAGAAAAAAATGGGAATTTGCATAACCGCTAACCGCTGGATGCTCACTGAGAATAGAACTTGAACTCTCTTTCTCATGGCAAGATCGATCAGAAGGAATCGATCAGGATCAACAAAAGTCTCGGCGTGTACTCCTGTCGACGACGAGAGAGGTGATGCAGAGGGATCCTGAGGCGGTGAGAGCTTCTGGAGATGACTCCTCTGGCGACGAGGGTTTCTGGCGACGTCGCTTTTGTCGACATCTCCAATCGACGAGGAATGACATTCCTAAGTAGCGGTTTTTCCTCTCTTTGTTACTCAGTTACGCGCAAGCCAAGCTGACGAGGGGTGTAAATCTGGCCTTGCGCAAAGGGAAAGACTGAAATCCATGTTTTCTTAATGGGGAGGTTCGATCATGACCGATGATTATCCTTAATTACCAATGTCACTGCGTATTAAATTTTTATTATCTCAACTAGGAGCGCTCCCTTAAATCCCCAATTCGTTCCTAATTAATTTTTTTTATAATATTTTACTAATCAATTGATTATCATTAGGCCTTAAATGCATGATTACCTCACATGATGACGGCGCCATCGACATTAACCTTGGTCAGATCCTGAATTACAGATTTAAATTAAAATTTAGAATTTCCGGATGTTACAACTCCTCTGAGTGCATACTTGTTTTCACGTCTTCGATGGAAAGTGTGTCTCGGCTATACACCATATTATTCATGAATTGCCCAAATGATGAAGTAACTGAGCACAAGATGATCATCGTTTGATCTTCATCATCAATCTTCACATTGATGTTCTTCAAATCCATCACTATTTGATTTAACTTGTCTAAGTGGGTCTTAATGGACGCATCTTCCTTCATTTTTAAGGCGTGGAGTCGTTGTTTTAAGTACAATCGATTCACGAGAGACTTCTTCAAATAGAGCGTCTCGAGTTCTTCTACAATTTGTCATAGTATCATCTTTGAAGGGGAGCCTAGGCGCACCGGTTGAGGTGTTACCGTGTGACCTTGAGGTCACGGGTTCGAGTCCTGGAAGCAGCCTCTTGCAAAAAAGTAGGGTAAGGTTTGCCTACATTTCACCTTTGTGGTGGGACCCTTCCCCGGACCCTCGCTGCACGTGGATGCTTTGTGCACCGGGCTGCTCCATCCTCTTCGGCGGCTTCATGAAGAACCTTATCGGTGTAGTACTGTGAACCTTCATCTCCAATTCTTCGTTCATATTCGTCATCATCTCTTTCCGAAATATCTCTGGGCTATCTCTCACATCAAAATGTTCCACCTTAAAAAGGAGCAATGTTATGTGCACACCATTTTTTGTGATGTGCACAAGGGAATCGAGCCTACTGTAACCATTTACAACTTGCTTGTCCATGGATTGTTCATGGAGGGGAAGGATATCGAAGCCACCTCCCTTATCGAGGACATGAGGGAGAAGGGGATGGCGCCCGATGCGATCACTTACAACATTCTAATCAATGGGTATTCGAAGTACGGGGATGTGAAGAAGGCATTCATTTTGTTTAAATAAATGTCAAGCAAGGGGGTGAAGCTCACCAAGGTTACCTACACTTCTCTGATATATGCCCTCTGCAAGAAGAACACAGTGGTGGAGGCTGACATAATGTTTCATGATTTTTATATAGAGGCTCTAATTCTTTCATCCCCTGTTTTGGTCAGAGGAAGAAGAGGTTAAGGTTAGCCTGCACGTAAAGGCCTTTTTAAGGAGGAAATGAGTAAAATAATTTATGGGTGGTGTTACTAGCAAACCCATTTTGGATGCTAGCAAACCATTACTACTAGCAAACCACAAAATTCGAAGATGACTATTTGAAAACCAAGTTGTTACTAGCAAACCACTGGAAAAAAGTTAAAAAAAAAAATCTCTGTCGACTCCGATGGCTTCACAGGTAGTCCTCACATCCGGCCGGAGAGACCTTGAATCCAGCACACTGCTTCTTTGCGCGCATCTTCACCATCACCACTCTCTCTTGGTTTGTCATCGAATTCCGCAATCAGCTCGCAACAGCGGGAGAGCCTACGTTGAGGTCTGCGATGGCAACTCCGACCACTCTTGGATCAGACGTTGCCAGCGAGACGGCGGCGGCTCTGGCGTCCCTCTCTAATAAAATTCGTTGAACATCTTGTATGCATCATCGACATGGTCGTTCAAGGAATGTGAGGAAATCATCACGTTCCACAAGAGTAGCTCTTTCGACTTGACTGCGTCAAAAACTGAACGAGATTCTTTAAAATGTCCGGATTTGGAATACATATGGGCGATGGAGCTGGCGATGGATAGATGGGAAAAGTGGCCGCTTTTGAAAATTAGGGCATGGAGTTGTTTGCCGGATGAAATATTGTTTGATCTATTGCACGAGATTAGAAGGCGTACCAGCTGCGGGCAAGTGATCTTCTCCACCTTGAGCACGAAGATTTCTACTTTTCTGGAAGACAATCCTCTGCAAGTTAGAAAGAAACTTGTATCAACGTCGTTGTTTTAAATTTAGGCTTGATTTTGGTGGTTTTTAATCTTCTTCATTTGAGAACTATGGTCGGTTTGGGAATCCGTTACCTACAAGCACATATGGAGCACGCTGACCGGAGGGGGAGGAGGCGGTCTTGTTGTGGAAGGATAAAGGAGGCGGTGAATTTAGTGGATTGCTAGTAGGTATTTTTTAGGAATAAAAAAGGTGTAGATTTCTTGAACCGGGTTTTTTTATTGTTTGTTAACATCCAAATAGGGTTTGCTAGTAACAACACCCTAATTTATTTTGTTGTGTGCATATAACCAAAGTTGGCCTGCATGTAACATTGCTTTAAAAAATTGTTGAAGTCATCTATGCCCAAGGTCAAAACCTAACTCTGATATCAGTTGTTAGTGTGGAGAAGAGAGAAGAGCGGGAGAGAACGAACAAAATAAGAGCGCAAGACGACAAGAGAGCAAGGGAGAAGAGAACTCATGATCTTATTCCAAACTTGATACTTACAAATGAACTATTCATTCCTTTATATAGGGTTCTCTACTTAATATTTTAATTGTATAACCCGTAATTCGTCGAGACCATGACGGATGGTGAAAGTGGTTGTGACCAGTGGACCGACTAGTTGGAGGCAATCGAGACCGAGAAAGAACGTCCGGTAGGAGGGTTGGACCATAGGTCCACTTCTCAACTTGGACGAGTGGACCCATGGTCCACTCGCCCCCCTGCTAGGGCGGGTGGACCAATGGACCACTCGCCCCCCTGCTAGGGTGGGTGGACCAATGGTCCACTAGCCCCCCTGCTAGGGCGGGTGGACCAATGGTCCACTCGCCCTAGCAGGGGGGCGAGTGGATCATTGGTCCACTCGCCCCGGGCGACTAGGCGAGTGGACCTGTGGTCCACTTGCCGGGTTAGCTGAGTGGACCGTGAGGTCCACTCGCCCAGTTCAGGTGGTGGACCTCGGTCCACTCACCCAGCCCTCGGCAAGGGGGGAGGGAGTGGACGTCTCATCTCCCACTCCCCCCCCCCCTCATGTCTCGGTCGTTTGGGTTCGTGGTTGAGCTGCGGATAACAGAATTTGGCTATCCGCAACCCAATTTTAGGAAGTCTATAAATAGACCCTCATGGGCACCTTGGGAGGGGACCGAAACCTCTCTTCTCTCCCTCACGTGTGACTTGTGAGCAAGCACTCCAGCCCTCTGTCAACTAAGGTTGACGGTGAGGTGTTCCTTAGTGCTCTTCAGGGTGCCCAGGCTCAGCATTAGCTTGGGAGAGGAAGCTCTCTTTGATCTTCCGGGTTTGTGGTGGGACCTCCTCGCTGCAGCTCAAGGGGCTATTTCAAGGCTCAAGTCTTCTTCGGTGCAAGGTCCTTCGACTCTCAGCGACTAGTCACGTGTTCTAGCTCAGACCAAGTAAGGGTCAGCTGCATACCCGTTGCGAACGTCGAAGCCGGTTCTCTGGTTTCAACATTCTGGTGTGGTGAACGTGGAAGCAGCTGGTTCGGAAAGACCTGAGTTGGTCTCATGACTGGAAGCGAAGAGCCAAAGAACTCACCCCTTCCCAGCAAAACGTGGCAATTGGCAGGGCAATAGGAGGCAGAGAAGGTAGATCAGGTGTTATAAGATTTGGCCAGGTTGGAAGTGACAGAGGAGGTAAAGGAGAGGGAGGTCGTCAGCGGCAGCGGAAGGCCGGAGAAGATACGAATCAGCGGGAGACTGAGCGAGCAAGACCAGGGGAAGATCCTAAGATGTATCCAGCAGAATGTGGACATCTTCGCATGGAGTGTCGCAGAGATGTCGGGCGTCGATGCGAATGTGGCGTGTCATCGCCTGAATCTCGACTCAAGCATCCGCCCCATCCACCAGAAGAAGAGAGCTGTGTCGACCATCCTCGTCGGGCCGATCAGAGAGGAGGTAGGGAAACTGCTAGAGGTCGGGTTCGTAGAAGAAATCCAATATCCAGGATGGGTTTCTAATGTAGTGATAGTAAAGAAGGGGGATGAGAGGTGGAGAATGTGCGTGGACTTCTCTCTGTTGAACAAGGCATGTCCCAAAGATTGCTACCCCTTGCCCCAAATCGATGCATTGATAGACTCAGCTGTCGGCTTCCCGGTGATGGGCTTCTTGGATGCATTCTTTGGCTACCATCAAATCCAAATGCATCAGCCCGATGTTAAGGATGTTTCCTTCATCACAGACGACGGGTGTTATTGTTATAAAATGATGCTCTTCGGGCTGAGAAACGCGGGAGCAACCTACCAAAGGATGATGGACCGAGTCTTCAAGGAGCAAAAGGGCAGAAACCTAGAAGTCTATGTGGACGACTTGATGGTTAAAAGCAGGGACGTGGAGTTTCACCTGCAGGATTTGGTGGAGACCTTCGCTACCCTTCGGAAGTTCAAGATGAGACTTAACTCTTCTAAATGTGTCTTCGGAGTGAGCCGAGGAAAGTTCCTGGGTCACCTACTCACCCCGGAGGGGGTCGAGCCCAATCCGGACAAGGTCAAAGTCATCCTGGAGTTGGAGTCGCCAAGAAGTGCCAAGGAGATTCAAAGGTTGACAGGGAAGTTAGCAGGGTTGAGCCGATTTCTCTCCAGAGCAGGGGAGAAGTGCTCTCTCTTCTTCAAAGCCCTGCGTCAGGGCTAGAAATTTGAATGGACACCTGAGTGCGAGAAGGCTTTTCAGGCATTGAAGGGACAACTGACGCATGCTCCATTGCTCTAAGGACCGAGAGAAGGAGAAAACTTTTTTCTCTATCTGGGGGTAGGAGTTGAGGTGGTGAGCTCAGTCCTGGTTCGGGAGGAGCCGAGGAAGGAAGGAGGCAGCTGCCGATCTACTACGTCAGTCGAGTCCTGAAAAAGGCAGAGCTCAGGTATCCCATCCTGGAGAAGTTGGCATTTGCCTTGATCATCTCAGCGCGGAAGCTCTGCCCCTATTTCCAGGCTCATTCGTTCAGGGTAGTGACCGATCACCCCCTTCGCAGCGTTATGGAGGGAGTGGATCACTCAGACAGGTTGGCAAAGTGGTCAGTCGAGCTTAGCGAGTTCGATGTCACCTTCGTCCCTCGGCTATCGATGAAAGCGCAGGCGGCAGCAAATTTCCTGGCAGAGTATGCGACCGAGGTGGATGAGTCAGAACCCCCCAAGTTGGTAGCATGGGAGCTGTTCGCGGACGGGGCATCGGGAAAGCACTCCCTCGGCGGGGGGGGGGTGGTCCCGAAGGTCCTGGAAGAAATCTACTCGGGGGAGTGTGGTAGTCACTCTGGGAGCCAGACCTTGGAAAAGAGGGTGCTGAGGCATGGATACTTCTGACCGACCATTCGGAAGGATACCTCGGAGTTTGCAAAAAAGTGTCAGAAGTGTCAACTCTTCGCGCCACTTCAGCTTCAGCCCGCGCAGAGGCTCAGGACAATCACGACACCCTGACCCTTTGCCATTTGGGGGATGGACTTCATCGGCCCATTCCCTCAGGCCAGCGGTCAAAGAAGGTTTCTGCTAGTCATGATAGACTACTTCTCCAAGTGGGTGAAGGTTAAGGCTTTGACGAAAACAACCTCGCAGGTAATAAAGAATTTTATTTGGGGAGAAATAATCTGCAGGTACTGGCTCCCCCTCGCCATAGTGACAGACAATGGACCACAGTTCGCTAGCGGAGAACTCATTAGCTTCTGTGGTCAGTTGGGCATTGACCTCCGCTTCGCCTTCGTCCATCATCCTCGGAGCAACGGGCAGGTGGAGGCGGCAAACAAAGTCATAGTCAACCTGCTGAAGAAAAATGTGGAGAACTTAAAGTGGAACTGGGTGGAGCAGATTCCCTCAGTCTTGTGGGCCTTGAGAACGACACCCTACACGACGACGGGAGAAACGCCATTCAAACTCTCCCATGGATCCGAGGCCGTACTCCCGGTGGAATTCGAGGTCAGGTCCCCTCGGGTCGTGGCTGCCGAGAAAGGGGACGAAGACTGGAGATGGACAATGAGGAGGAACAACGGCTCTCACTGGATATGGTTGAGGAGCTCCGGGACCTCGCAACGATTCAGCAAGAGGAAGTGAAGCGCCGAATGGCCAGGTACTTTGATAAAAACATTAGAATCAAACAATTCGTCCCGGGAGATCTAGTCCTCAAAAAGGTCGACGTTGCGGGAAGGTTGGCGAATGTAGGAAAGCTCTAGCCCAATTGGGAGGGGCCCTATATAATCCTGGAAGCCCTGAAGTCAGGAGGGTATCACCTTCAAAATGTTGAGGGGATTCCCCTTGGTAATGCTTGGAGTGGTGACGATCTAAAACGTTTTTATCTTTAATGAATGTGGAAGTTCTTCTCAGAAAGATTTCTTACTTTAGCTTAAAATAGTTACCCTAACCCCTGAGAACTGAGGTTGGTAAGGCTTCGAGAAGAGAGACCGCCTCGAGGAAGTGTTGAGTTCCTCCGCCTCTAGGTAAGCTAAGCTCCTCGGAAGTGTCGAAGTTCTCCACCTTCAGTTAGCCTAGGGAAGTGTTGAGTTCTTCTGCCTCCAGGTAAGCTAAGCTCCTCGGAAGTGTCGAAGTTCTCCACCTTCAGTTAGCCTAGGGAAGTGTTGAGTTCCTCCGCCTCCAGGTAAGCTAAGCTCCTCGGAAGTGTCGAAGTTCTCCACCTCCAGTTAGCCTAGGGAAGTGTTGAGTTCTTCCGCCTCCAGGTAAGCTAAGGTCCTCGGAAGTGTCGAAGTTCTCCACCTCTAGTTAGCCTAGGGAAGTGTTGAGTTTCTCCGCCTCCAGGTAAGATAAGCTCCTCGGAAGTGTCGAAGTTCTCCACCTCCAGTGTGCCTAGGGAAGTGTTGAGTTCCTCCGTCTCCAGGTAAGCTAAGCTCCTCGGAAGTGTCGAAGTTCTCCACCTCCAGTTATCCTAGGGAAGTGTTGAGTTCCTCCACCTCCATGTAAGCTAAGCTCCTCGGAAGTGTCGAAGTTCTCCACCTCCAATTAGTCTAGGGAAGTGTTGAGTTCCTCCGCCTCCAGTTAAGCTAAGCTCCTCGGAAGTGTCGAAGTTATTCACCTCCAGTTAGCCTAGGGAAGTGTTGAGTTCCTCTGCCTCCAGGTAAGCTAAGCTCCTCGGAAATGTCGAAGTTCTCCACCTCCAGTTAGTCTAGGGAAGTGTTGTTTTCCTCCGCCTCCTGGTAAGCTAAGCTCCTCGGAAGTGTCGAAGTTCTCCACCTCCAGTTAGTCTAGGGAAGTGTTGAGTTCCTCCACCTTCAGGTAAGCTAAGCTCCTAGGAAGTGTTGAGTTCCTCCGCCTCCAGGTAAGCTAAGCTCCTCGGAAGTGTCGAAGTTCTCTACCTCCAGTTAGTCTAGGGAAGTGTTGAGTTCTTTCGCCTCCAGGTAAGCTAAGCTCCTCGGAAGTGTCAAAGTTCTCCACCTACCGTTAGTCTATGGAAGTGTTGAGTTCCTCCTCCTTCAGGTAAGCTAAGCTCCTACGAAGTGTCGAAGTTCTCCACCTCTAGTTAGTCTAGGGAAGTGTTGAGCTCCCTCCACCTCAGGTTGAGTTCAACTCGACCAGAGGTATTGAGTTTTTCCTCCACCTCAGGTTGAGTTCAACTCCACTAGAGGTGTTGAGCTTTCTCCACCTCAAGTTGAGCTCGGCTCGACCAGAAGTGTTGAGTTTTTCCTCCACTTCAGGTCGAGTTCATTTCGACTAGAGGTATTGAGTTTTCTTCACCTCAAGTTGAGCTCGGCTCGACTAGAGGTGTTGATCTTTCTCCACCTCAAGTTGAGCTCGGCTCGACTAGAGGTGTTGAGCTTTCTCCACCTCAAGTTGAGTTCGGCTCGACCAGAGGTGTTGTGTTTCCTCCACCTCAGGTCGAGTTCAGCTCGACTAGAGGTGTTGAGTCTTCCTCCACCTCGGGTCGAGTTCAGCTTGACTAGAGGTGTTGAGCTTTCTCCACCTCTAGTTGAGCTCGGTTCACGGGAGGGTTGTTAAGTGGAGAAAGGTTCGCCTTCCACCTCAAGTTGAGCTCGGCTCGACTAGAGGTGTTGAGTTCCCCTCCACCTCAGGTTGAGTTCAGCTCGACTAGAGGTGTTGAGTCTTCTTCCACCTCAAGTTTAGCTCGGCTCGACTAGAGGTGTTGAGCTTTCTCCACCTCCAGTTGAGTTCAGCTCGACTAGAGGTGTTGAGTCTTCTTCCACCTCAAGTTGAGCTCGGCTCGACTAGAGGTGTTGAGCTTTCTCCACCTCCAGTTGAGCTCGGTTCACGGGAGGGTTGTTAAGTGGAGAAAGGGTTGCCGCTCTTGCGTTCAGTTCGGATTGAACCGTCTTTTAGGAGTTCAACCACCGCGTTCCCAACGCCCGTCTCTCCGAACCATAGGTGATCCATTATTTTTTCGGGCTCGTGTCGAGCCCCAAAAAAGCGGGGATTGTGTATAACCCGTAATTCGTCGAGACCATGGCAGATGATGAAAGTGGCCGTGACGAGTGGAACGACTAGTTGGAGGCAATCGAGACTGAGAAAGAACGCCCGGGAGGGAAGTGAACCATAGGTCCACTTCTCAACTTGGACGAGTGGACCCATGGTCCACTCGCCCAAGGCTTTGGGCGAGAGGACCAATGGTCCACTCGCCCGAGTGGGGGGCGAGTGGTTCACTCGCCCGGTTAGTTGAATGGACCGTGAGGTCCACTCGCCCAGTTCAGGTGGTGGACCTCGGTCCACTCACCCAGCCCTCGGCAAAGGGGGGAGTGGACGTCTCGTCTCCCCCTCGCCCCCCCTCCTGTCTCGGTCGTTTGGGCTCGTGGTTGAGTTGCGGATAGTAGAATTTGGCTATCCGCAGCCCAATTTCAGGAAGTCTATAAATAGACCCCCATGGGCACCTTAGGAGGGGACCGAGACCTCTCTTCTCTTCCTCGCGTGTGACTTGTGAGCAAGCACTCCAACCCTCTGTCAGCTAAGGTTAACGGTGAGGTGTTCCTTAGTGCTCTCCAGGGTGCCCAGACTCAGCATTGGCATGGGAGGGGAAGCTCTCTTTGATCTTTCGGGTTTGCGGTGGGACCTCCTCGCTGCAGCTCAAGGGGTCTATTTCAAGGCTCAAGTCTTCTTCGGTGCAAGGTCCTTCGACTCTCAGCGACTCAACACGTGTTCTAGCTCAGACCAAGCAAGGGTCAGCTGCATACCTGTTGCGAACGTCGAAGCCGGTTCTCTGGTTTCAACATTAATATACCCATATATCACACCTCCATTATTTTAATGCACATGCATGAGGGGATATCACACATCTAATTTTCAATATTTTACAAATCACACACCTAATATTTTATTATGTGTGCATATCACTCTCATTGTTTTAATGTGCATGCATATGCCCAATTATTTAATACATGTCATCTCTCATTAATGTACAGTTAAGATAATGCATATTAACATAATCAGGATCAATAAACTAAACTTTTGTATCACAAAATTAACACTCTGGAACCGCTCAGCTTCTATAGGTTATTATTTTCTGGGGTTAATTTTTATGAGCTCTGAGAGTTTGTATAATTATAGCGACCTCCTCTTTACTTATTGAAATTATAAAAATCTCTCATCTGAGTTTGCAATGCACCCCTCATGAAAGAGAGATTTAATGTACCAAAAATTAACTATGTTAACTCAGAGGAGAGGTATTTATAATTTCAAAGAGTAGAGTAGAGTAGAAGTCTCGGTAATGAACCCTTATTTTCTGAATTAGTGTTGGCTATTATTTGAAACTATGCACATGAAGCTACGTGATTTTCCCTATCGGGGACCATATTATCAACAGTTACAATTTTTTATAATAGCAAAATAACATAAAAGATTCAGTTTTTTTTCACAACGGTTGAAATCTCCAGATTCCGAATGATGCGCGAAGCAATGCGTGGGTATCATTTGATGGTAAAAGAAGGCAACAACTCTCCAGAGGAGATGCAGTTCGCATTTGCATGAGCCCGCACCCGCTCCCAACCGTCAACAAATGTGATCAGACTGGTGATTGGTTCCACAGCCTCGTTCGCTGCTTGAACTGGAACGACAGGTTAGATCAGAAGGCATTGTGATTGCGAAGACTGGGCGTATATTAAGCTGTGTATATATCTGTATATGAATATTTAGAAGATACCTCAAGGGTAAGCTAGTCTGATTATGTACAAAATTAAATATTAAACAATATTTACCAAATTTATACTGATCCTGTTACAAATGTTCTATCAATTGGTCTATCAAATTTTCAAAGGTGAAGCACTGTAGTTCTATCAATTGGTCCAGTAGTCTTAATGGTAGAAAAGAGTGAGTTTGCATCAATCATTTGCCTAAAGCATGCATGTTCTTCATAATTATATTCAACAAAATTGTTCTGTAACTTGCTAGAAATATAAATGCCATGAAAACTGAGACTCCATTTGGCGCGGTGGTTATGAACCATCGTTCGTGAATGCCTGACCTCACCAAAGGAATTTCATCCACTTCTATGTTCAAAATTAGTATTCTTTTCTTGTTGGCGGTCATAACTCTTGGTGGCGTTTTTATCCAAACTCACCGGAGCAAAAATGCCGCGCCAAACGGAGCCCAAGGCCACGCAAGATTTTTCTAAAAAAATAGTAATGTGCATGAATCTGATCTTCTCTTTGAATGTTAGAACCTTTGCAGTATCCAGTGTTGCTTACTGAACACACTACAGATACTCAGTCTGTGACACTTTGCCTATGATTCCTCTCCACATCTATATAACTTCCTGAGATATTGATATCACTAACACCATTATTGCTCAGAGCCTCTGATCACATGCACAAAACTAAGGCTCTGTTTGGCGCCGCGGTGGTGGTCGTGAACGCGGTGATTATGAACCGTCGTTCCTGAACGCCCGACCTCACCTAAGGAACTTCATTCCTTTTTTATATTCAAAACTATTTTTCTTTTCTTGGTGGCTGTCATAACCGTTGTCATGCCAAACATGCATTCTATGATGGTGGCGGTTTTGTCTAAACTCGCCGCAGCAAAAACGCCACGCCAAATGAAGCCTAAATTTCAGAGCAGGTTGGTCCGGTGACCGGCGATAGTGTCCAACAATGCTTGGTTGACTGGAAATGACTTGTATGATTAGAGATTCTTGGTACTGGAAACTACTTATGTGGCAACTTGGTTTGGCACACAAGAAAGTAGGAGTAGCTAGATCTTTGATGGACTCAAATTTTTCAAAAATGGAGAGTATGGTGTGGGACACCATCGTGAATCTAGTCACCCGAGTTCTTCTTTGTGTTGGAATAATTATCATATATATCCCTATATTTATATATTTTTTCGATTTTGAAAAGCTCTTATAAAAGTATAACAACAAATGATAATAAACTATCATAAACAGAAAGGTGAGAAATAAAGGAGATCAGAATAATATAATTTAGAATCGAGCATGCGTAAGGCATGCGATCACTGTCCTAAAGAAGTTGCACCACCCTCCGGCAGGGCTTCAACCGATGTTCACTCCTCCAAGGTACAACACCCGGCTAGATCCTGAAAACTCTGATGTGCGCGGACACCGAAGAAGCACAGAGCACCCGAACTCCCACTTGATGAAACAAATGTCAAGAAAATAGAATCACGGAGAAAGTCGTAAGAACGAGAGAGAAAGATCGCAAACATTTTTCCGAAAGCGTAGCAGAGCATCTAAAACGATCCAAAAAACTATCCTATATAGGAGTTTCGTTAAATAACACGTAATTAATTTTTAACGTTCATAATTGGTAAGAGATAATCATGCAGACAAATGTGGAAGATTTCCAACGTAAAAGAGTAATGGTGAGAAAAACGCGTAAAAGAACGGTTAGAAATTACGCGTAATAATTGCGAAGAGAAAACTCAAAACGACAGAGGTCGCGTCGAGTTCAATTCGACGCTGCGTCGAAATCATATCGACGCAACTTGACACTACGTCGAAATCTTATTGACGCAGGTCAAGACGACGGAGAACAGTCGACGCAACTCGACGCTACGTCGAGTTCTTATCGACGCAGGTCAAGTCGACAGAGAACTTGTCGACGCAACTCGACACTACGTCGAGTTCTTATCGACGCAGGTTGGGTGCGTCGAGTTCTATTCGACGCAACTTCAATTTCAAGCGAGCTAGTCGACGCCACTTCGAGTTCTACTCGACGCAGCTCCGACTTCTATTCGACGCAACTCCGAATAAAAGTACTGAAACTATTTTGTACAAAAATACAATTCAATTATTCCTCAAATCCCAAATCCGGATCCGGTCCGGTGCAGTGCGCCCTGTGGTTCATAGTTCCTCCTTATGTTCCTTTGAACAAATAAGAATGTGTGAAGATAATTATATACTTGCTAACAAGAATGTAAAATGACAAGATGAGAGTAAAGGATTCATACTTTCCTTCATGAAAGGTTCCCTCCAAAAATTTGGATTCACTCCACTTGGTTTTGAAGGTTTTCATTAAATATGAGGAGTCAAATACCAAACACCAAACAAGACTCCAATTAAAACATTATAAATTTAATAATGTTTTAAAATACAAATTTTCTAACACTTTGTTCTCGCCTTCTCGGCACAGTGTTTATTTTTCCTCTTTTGTGTATGCATTATGAGTCCAAGTGTCTGACCCATAATTCAGAACAAAAGCTCGGCGATTTAACAAATATTGGTTCCTCAAATTTAAGAATCGGTTGCTGTGTATAACCCATAATTCGTCAAAATCAGAAATGCCTAAAGAGACGGCTATTCACAGACCTCACTAGTAGAGTACTAGACATCCTCAAGGAGTCGAGCATGGGCGAGTATCCATTGCAAAATGCGAGTATGGTCAGGTAACTACCCAACCTCCCAGGATTTGTCTATAAATAGACCTCAGAGGGTACCAGGAATGACACTTTGAAAGAGGTTGACAATTGCAGTATAGTCAAAATAAATATGTTGTTTTGTCTTTATTGTTATCTCTTTCCACATATTGGTTGTTACTCGTGAATTTAGATATTGAAAGGATAAGACTATTCTTGAAAAGCAGTTGTCAAGCTTTGATTAGAGTTTATGCATTCATTGTTTATCTATTTTGTCACTTTTAATGACAAATTATCATTTATAATTAATTTTTATTTAGTGTCCGGGTTAAACAAAAATCTTAGTTCCGCCACTACTCAACGACTTTATTGTATGTCATGGATTTGGGGACTTTAATGAGGTTGCGGATTCCTTTGTCACACTTGTCATCTTTAGGAGGACTTTTATTATTCTAAGAAGAACCTTTTGGAAGAGATTCATGGTATTGTAAGTGATAATCACGCTATAAATTCTCATTTCTAGCCATAAAAAAGAGCGGTATTATATACACATCAATAATGGTTATGTGCATCCAAAATATATTTGTAGTCCAAATTCGTATATTTGCACACCGGCACACAAAAAGTAAATTTTTTTATATTTGCACATCAACTAAAAAACAGGTCATATATTCTTTGAGCCCGATGTCGGGCGTGGGTTTGCTTAACCGGGCGGGCCAAGGAGCTCATGATTTAATATGCAAAATATGAACATGCTGGGATTTGAATCCAGGCCACTTTTAGCTTAGGCAAAGAGGTAAACCACCACGACATTCAGTTCTTTCTGTCTACAGCTATAATATATTATATACATATTAATATTAATATTAATATAAAATTAAAGTAATATTTCACTCCAGCACGTATTAAAAAGTCATCAATTGGGTCAAATTCCCTCATTTTTATTTCACGCCCATAATATTATTCATATTTGTTAATGTAATAAATTAATTCTTCCTAACTTATATATAGGATATACTGAATTTATTCTTCTTAACCATAAACCCTAGTATTTATTATATTATCTAACATCACGGTTCAACCCCGGTCTGACCGGTCCAACCAGTCCGACCTTGAACCTTTGATCACACCGGTTCGTTCTCCGGTCTGATTCTCAAAACCTATTTCTAAAATATGTTTTTGAAAAATGAACAAAATCACCGTTGCTTCAATTAACTTTTGACAATTTTCTCCTTCAAACAAGAAGAAAACATCAGCATCACTCTTTTGCTTGTGCACAAAATCAAAGGATCAAGAATTGAACGAGAATTTATGCGTTCATTTCACAGGTTTTAGGAGGAAGGAATTGGAATTGGTACACCTAATTTTAATTTTTGTGTTCTTTTGATATGTTTGAAGGATGGAATTGGTTCAATCGATTTTGGGAGGAAGGAATTGGGACAATTCCAATTTTTGTGTTCAATCGGAGGTTTTTTCTAGACGGATTTGGCTCTCACCCTAAACCCTAATTTGGACAGTTTTGCAGCTCGAGTAAACAAAGAAAACGAGCTGGAAGGCTGTTAAACTGCCAGATTTTTGCTTGCGCTCCCCTGCGACGGAGCGAGTAGACTAGTGACCACCCTGCAAGATTCATTGAGTTGGATTTCTTTGTTTTCATGCTCCAGGGTTTCTCCAGCTTTTAATGAAGAGGAAGTCTACTAAACAAGAGCTCTGCAACGGACGAAGAAGATGAGCTCTGCTAAACAGGAGCTCTGCAATGAACGAACGAAGACAAATTTTATGAAGAAGATGAAAATGAGCTCGAGCAGTGAAAACATAAATTTCATTTTTGAGTTTTTTTACTCACACAAATTTCATTTTTGAATTCTTTCTATCTCAAAACCTTTCTCCAAACGAACAAAATAATTAGTTTTGGTCCATTTCCAAAACCTACAAAATTTTAGTTTTGGACCAAAACTAATTCCCTCCATCGAAAACTCGGACCAAAACTAATTCCCTCCATCGAAAACTCGTGAAACTAATGCACTCAATATTATAAAAATCAATTTAATTGGCTCCTGAGGCTCTGTTTGGGGGGACTTATTTTCACCGGTCAAGCGGTTACGACCGCATGAACCGGACCTTAATTATGCGGTCGTAACCGCTTGACCGGTGAAAATAAGTCCCCCCAAACGGAGCCTGAGATTGTCCATAAGAGTCCTCGTCTCCAAGTTCACGTGGCTCATATTACGGACATCGTCCGCGGATCCTGGCTCCAACCTTGGCCGCGGCCTCTGCCTCTTCTTTGGCGACCAAATCGGGAGACGAGGATGGTGAGCGCTCCCCGGATGGCGACCAAAGCTGAATTTTCAGAAATCCAGAGAACAGAGGAGGGAGCAAGGAAATCCAGAGACTCTCACCCAAGAGAGTAACAAGCTTTCCATTGAGCTGGAGATCACCAGAGCGAAATTGGGAGAAAGCAAGGAAGGCCATGCAGGGCTTATCTTCTTCCGCCATTAAAAAATTAAAGGAGCTAGCTATTTCCATCAAGTTAGAGAAGGAGAAAGCAACGGAGACATTCGAGAAACACCAGGATGAAGCAGGTGAAGAGGCAAGTAAGCTTCTGGGGAAGATGAGGCTACGGTTTATTTGGTTTGCACCTATCTAAGGCTCTGTATTTAAGTTGATGAAAAAGCTGCTGATCTAAAAGCAGTGATGAATAAGCTGCAGACTCTTTGGGCAGTTTGTGCATAAGTGCTGATCGAAAAGATTTTTATTTATTTATGTTGTTAACTGACATCTTGTGATGTTAGTCCTTCGACGAGATGAGAGGAAATGAGGAATCGCGAGGGCCAGCGGCGGGTTTCAGTGAGCGCCTATGACTTTTTTAAGAGATACACACTTATAAGAAGTCATAAGAAGCTGGACTCGGAAGGGTGATGAAAAAACAACTTATCGGCTATTTTAAAATAAATGATTTTCTAACAGCTGCACAAACAAACAGCTATAAAACTGTGTTTGCGTTTTGAATAGAGATTATCCATCAGCATAAATTGTCTCAAACAGAGCCTAAGACTTCATTTGACGCGGCTTATTTGCTCGGATGAGTTTGGTCAAAAACTACATTATCATAGAATGTATGTTTGGCAAGACAAAGGTTATGGCCGCTATACAAAAAATAACATAGTTTTGAGCGTAAAATGCATGAATTTTTTTTAGGTGAGATTAGACGTTCATGAATGACTGTTCATGATCACGGCGTTCAGACCGCGCCAAACGAAGCCTAAAGTGTAGACATTTTATTAATTATAAATTTATAATAAATTTTTATTATTAAAATGCTCTGGAGGTTATTTTGTCGGGAAATTAGCTCGCTATCCTTTTTTTAATTAAAAAAAGTACATATACTAAACCTGGCTAATCCAGACGGCCGACCGGGCGGTGCTAAAGGTGAAGCTAGGGTTTCGTCTACTCATTTTCGCCGTATCGCCAGTTCGCAACTCGCCTCTCAGATCTCGTGCTCTCCAACTCTTCTCTTCCGCACTCGGGTAGGGTTCCTAGTTCCTCGTTCCCACTGTCTTTCTTGCTCCCCGTCGTTGAATCTTCTCTCTTATCAGTTCGTACATCTCGGAGCAAGGATTCGGTGTATCATTCCTCTTCTCCTATCAATTCTCAGTCCTCTACGTTACCAATTTGCCTAATTTGTAATTTGAAGTTAGTTTAGTGACACTGCATCGTTATTTTGCTTCGGTCTTCACATCAACCGCAGATTTCATCTTTCTTATTCAATGAACTCAATAATTCTTATTTCTCTAGTTTCGTTCCTAAATCTTTGCCGTGCAATATACATATGCTATGGTGGATTGAAATTCATTTGTGCGGCTAGGTTTATTGAGCATAATAGCTGCATGAGTTTTGCAGGTGAATTATTTTGAGCGGTCTTATCAGCTTGTTGAATTGTTGATGCGTAATGGTTGGTTCTGTGGTAACACCTGAAGATGTACTGCAGTCTTTAATGAATGATGGCACGATAGATGCGTTCAGACTGAAGATAATTAATCAATTAAAAGGCAATGTAAGTGCATTGTTTTTTTCTGTTATCTTCATCTGAATTCAAGGAAATGCATCATATATGTTTTTATTTTTTGTTTACTTGATTTGTGTCCATCCAATGCAAGTGCATTGTCTCTTTAATTCCCTTTTTTAATGTATCATGTCGTTTTTTGTATATGGTGTAATTACTTTTATTATCTTTTTGAACTTCAGTCTTCTTCAGTGCATCTTGTTTGTCTTTAATTCTTTATTTTTGTTTTTGTAAGTTTTACTTTTGAAACTACTTGCATTTCCGCATAACTGCATACTCCAGCTCCAATTATAACTGGCACATTGATCAAATATTTATGGGAAGGGACATGTTTGAGTTGAACTCATAATTTTCATTGTAACAATTATAAAAAAAAATATGAAAATGACATGGTAAATACAATGTCTTATTCTCTTTATTATGATGGATAAGAGGAATGAAGGAAGATCCAATAAGAGATTTTAGAAATAAATAATGTTTCTAAGATTACCCTCTTCCCATGCAATGGTCATCTTCGACGAAATCGAGCTAGAACATGTTATTCTTAATTACCCCAATTCCATTAAAGAATTTCTTGTTTACCATGTGATATTCTTCTTAATATAATGAATAAAAATGTAAAGTTTTGGATTGCATTGAATTATAAGCTCTTGCTACAAGTTATTTGTAACAAAAAATAAGTGTTTAAGGTATAAAAATGCAAAGTTGAAAGAGGCATCTTATTCAAAATATATTGAAAAAGAAAAATTCTCTCGTACATCTTTGTAGTTAGATATTCTTTTGTCTCATTCGACTACTCAAAGCATCATTGAAATTAATCGATTAGAGGTTTAGAATAAAATTAGATTAGCCAATAGAAGTCATTTTGCTATTGATATGTTGTAAGGTTGTTTCATTCATACCCCCATTCACTCATGTCACACAATATTTACTTCTTCCTAGTCACCAATCCCAATAGATTTGTTTCATCGAAATAGGATCACTGACACTTTCATACATTCCAACCAAAACACTACATTCTTTCATCAATCAATTCTCTCCTCGTTCACACAATTACAATATATATGGCTCACCGACTCCATCTTCACACTACCTCGACAACCCCAATTCATTTTATTCGCAATCTGCTCAATTTTCATAGCAATCAAGTAAGTCTAATTGCTTGTAGTACCCCCCCCCCCCCCCCCCCCCCCCCCCCCCGCCATCCTCTCCCTAATTCCCGCTTGCTCAACCTTATGATCCCTAACTACCTCCAATCAAACCCATTCATACCCTTGCCCTACTCCATCATAGAACTTCTTCCCCACCAACCACGAACTACCACCTCCCCAGTCTTTTGAACCCAAAATAATGCTCTGGAGTTGATGGAGCAACTACTTTAAAAGTGGGGCAAACTCCTGGCAAAGGTGGCAGTCTAGCCAATAGAAGTCTTAGCCGCCTACATTTTAACCCCATCCAACCATCCCTATGCCATTCCATCCCCAGGACGACCACGATCTAACCTTCCCTAGTCCTGGCCCCTCACATCCAAGTCTTTCTTAGCCCCATCCGACCATCTCTGCTCCATTCCAGTTCAGGCCAAGCCTTTCCATCATCCCACCTACTCTGGTCGAGTCCCCAAACCTGGTTCCAATCTTGGTTGATCCTACCACCCACCTCCAAGTCCATCAAGCACCCTAGTAGTTATCCCTCCTATACCACCCTCAAATGACCCCTCTGTAGCCTCCAAGTTCCTCCCTGACGGCCCTCATTACCCCATGACCATCAGATCTCTTTCCTCAATCGCCTATACACTCATGTGACTTTGCTATTTGGTTTCTTCTTCTTTTTTCTCATCATTTGTACGGGTTGGATATTATATGCTTAGGATGCTTGTTTTGTAGTTTGTATAATTCTCTTTGATATTGCTTGTCTTGCATGGATTATTTTATTGTGCCTTAAATTACTTAATAGGCATGCATAAGTATCTTTGCAAGTCTATTTAAGTGCCTTAGGGTTGGTATGAAGGGGGGACAATTGATATCACACTTGCCTCTTTAGCTACCTCGCTCTCTCTCTATATCCTCTTCTCTATAGTGCGCTCTTTCCACCCTCTAGGACTTAACCCCTCTTTACTTCCTTCCTCTCTATCTTGTCTGGGGTTTGGATCCCTCCCAACCTAAATCTACCCCATAGAACATCGCATTCTAATAAGGATCATGATACACATGGGCCTACATGGCGATCAGAGCCGTCCATTTTGTGCAAGTCGACGATCAATGATTTTTAGTTTTTTTAATGTTTTTATTTTTTGTTTACTTGATGTGTGTCCATCCAATGCAAGTGCATTGTCTCTCTTTAATTTCCTTTTTTAATATATCATATGTCGTTTTTGTATATAGTGTAATTACTTTTATTATCTTTTTGAACTTCAGTCTTCTTCTGTGCATCTTGTTTGTCTTTAATTCTTTATTTTGTTTTTTTAAGTTTTGCTTTTGAAACTACTTGCATTTCCGCATAACTGCATACTCCAGCTCCAATTATAACCGGCGCATTGATCAAATATTTATGGGAAGGGACATGTTTGAGTTGAACTCATAAATTTTCATTGTAACAATTATAAAAAAAATATATGAAAATGACATGGTAAATACAATGTCTTATTCCCTTTATTATGATGGATAAGAGGAATGAAGGAAGATCCAATTAGAGATTTTAGAAATAAATAATGTTTCTAAGATTAGCCTCTTCCCATGCATTGGTCAGGGATCTTCGACGAAATCGAGCTAGAACAATATGTTATTCTTAATTACCCCAATTCCATTAAAGAATTTCTTGTTTACCATGTGATATTCATCTTAATATAATGGATAAAAATGTAAAGTTATGGATTGCATTGAATTATAAGCTCTTGATACAAGTTATTTGTAACAAAAAATAAGTGTTTAAGGTATAAAAATGCAAAAGTTGAAAGAGGCATCTTATTCAAAATATATTGAAAAAGAAAAATTCTCTCATACATCTTTGTAGTTAGATATTCTTGTCTCATTCGACTACTCAAAGTATCATTGAAATTAATCGATTAGAGGTTAAGAATAAAATTAGATTAGCCAATAGAAGTCGTGTTGCTATTGATATGTTGTAAGGTTGTTTCATTCATACCCCTATTCACTCATGTTACACAATATTTACTTCTTCCTAGTCACCAATCCCAGTAGATTTGTTTCATCGAAATAGGATCACTGACACTTTCATACATTCCAACCAAAACACCACATTCTTTCATCAATCAATTCTCTCCTCGTTCACACAATTACAATATATGGCTCACCGACTCCATCTTCACACTACCTCAACAACCTCAATTCATTTTATTCGCAATCTGCTCAATTTTCATAGCAATCAAGTCAGTCTAATTGCTTGTAGTCCCCCCCCCCCATCCTCTCCCGAATTCCTGCTTGCTCAACCTTATGATCCCTACTACCTCCAATCAAACCCCATTCATACCCTTGCCCTACTCCATCATAAAACTTCTTCCCCATCAGCCACGAACTACCACCTCCCCAGTCTTTTGAACCCAGAACAATGCTCTGGAGTTGATAGAGCAACTACTTTAAAAGTTGGGCAAGCTCCTGGCAAAGGTGGTAGTCTTAGCCGCCTACATTTTAACCCCATCCAACCATCACTGCGCATTCCATCCCCAGGACGACCACGATCTAACCTTCCCTAGTCCTGGCCCCTCACATCCAAGTCTTTCTTAGCCCCATCCGACCATCTCCACTCCATTCCAGTCCAGGCCAAGCCTTTCCATCATCCCACCTACTCTGGTCGAGTCCCCAAACCTGGTTCCAACCTTGGCTGATCCTACCACGCACCTCCAACTCCATCAAGCACCCTAGTAGTCCTCCCTCCTATACCACCCTCAAATGACCCCTCTATAGCCTCCAAGTTCCTCCCTGCCGACCCTCATTACCCCATGACCATCAGATCTTTCCTCAATCGCCTATACACTCATGTGACTTTGCTATTTGGTTTCTTCTTTTTTCTCATCATTTGTACGGGTTGGATATTATATGCTTGGGATGCTTGTTTTGTAGTTTGTATAATTCTCTTTGATATTGCTTGTCTTGCATGGATTATTTTATTGTGCATTAAATTACTTAATAGGCATGCAAATGTATCTTTGCAAGTCCATTTAAGTGCCTTAGGGTTGGTATGAAGGGGGAACAATTGATATCACACTTGCCTCTTTAGCCACCTCGCTCTCTCTATATATCCTCTTCTCTATAGTGCGCTCTTTCCACCCTCTAGGACTTAACCCTTCTTTGCTTCCTTACTCTCTATCTTGTATGGGGTTTGGATCCCTCCCAACCTAAATCTACCCCATATAACATCGCAGTCTAATCAGAGCCGTTCATTTTGTGCAAGTCGACGATCCATGATTTTTAGTTATTTTTTATTTTTATTTTAATGTATTTTGAGTGCCGTCATGATCCGAGAATCATGACCGTCCATGATCGTCCCTTAGTCTATAAATAGGGATACAAAACTCATTTAGAAGGCATTTGAAGTTGAGTGAAAAGTTCTCTTTTTGATCAACCGGTGCTGAAGCCGGACTCCAAATACGAAGGTTGGACATTACCCCTCTCCTCCCCTCTCCATGTAGCCGGCCACCTTCCATTCCACCACACCTTCACAGCTCCCATTCCCCTCAAATTTAGTTTTCCAGTCATTGCCCTCGAGCGACCACTGGCCACCCTCATTCCCCATCACTCCATAACTCCCAAGCCACATCCCCACTACCCCACCTCACTCATAACACTTCCTAAAAAATAGGGCCCCTCCGCTGGCATGCCCCCCCCCCCCCCCCCCCCCAATTGAAGGGGGGCATTCAGTTGGAGCAGAATGCCCCCCCCCCCCCCCTAATTCCCTCCTCCACTCCCCACCATTCCTTCATTTACTCCAACTGAATGCCCCCACTCACACACACACATTAACCCACAACCAGATAACTCTCTACTCCCCCATTCCCCCATTATCTCCCTCTCCACACCCCTGCCACCTCCCAGTCACATTTCCGTGCACCTCCTAACTTCCCAACCGGTTGTGGCCCCCTCACTCTCGTAATATCCATTCCAGGACTTTACTGGAGTCAAATTCATGTCTCTCGACTTTCTTCCAGCATTCCTACAATCTTTTTCCACCGCCAAAACTCCCCAGAAAGCAGCATTCCGGATCCAGAGTTCCCTCCGTGCATTCCAGTCCTTCCAGGATCCAAGCACGCCTCAATTTCCCCATTCCAGCTGCTCGCCTAAGACAAAATCTCATTTTCTCAAGCCTGCTCAAATCCTTTTTAAGTCTCAAGCCCCAACCTGACATCTTTTCCCTTTCCAGGAACTCCACATTGGCCACTCAACTCACTGACGCTCTATTCCCGAACCAGATTTTACTTGGTCCTTAAATCCAACCACTGGAATCAGGCACCAAACCCTAGTAATCGCTTCCTGCAGCATACCTACAAAGCAGTGAAACAGCAGTACTGCAATCCCAGCCACTCAATTCCCCTCCTCCCACCCCTGTTGTCAGCATCTCACCCTCAAAACAGTCAAACAACAGTACTGCAACCCCAACCACCCAATTCCCCTCCCACAGTATAGTTTCAGTCCTTCATTGTTTCTCCGACTACCGAGATCTCTCCCAACATCCACCAAGCCTTCTATCCCGTGATTATTGTGAGTTTACTGTGTGGGTGTCTTTTCTTTAGTGTCGAATCATGTGTTTATTTCACATATCGGGTTTATTATGTACTGATAATGATGATTGTTGGAATCAAAAACTCATTTATTTTTAAAGTAACAATGCAGAAGTCTAAAATAAAATGCTTTTGAACACAGATTCACAATATCAATATCAGTATCCACAGTCATCTAAATAAACCTTCACGTACAAGAATCAATATATATCATTGATTGGTATGTTTTGGTATCTTATGAATTGGTATGCTTTCTCCCATTAAATACATAATGGTTGTCATTGAATTAGAAATAATTAAATTTGCATGTAACATTATGGGTATCCAAAGCCTTTGGTGTAGTCAAAGATTTGTAATTGCAGATTTAAAACAATTGATACAGTGGCAAAAAATCCAACCAAGGTATTCATTCAATTTAATTTGATCAAAATTATGTAAAAATAAAATTCTTTTTATACCGTTCAACTATTATGAAACTAAAGTTTCTATCGAAGGAGTAAAACACTATGGTAATCCATGGTCTAATGCATACAATAACTGCAAATAATCAACTATCATGAATCAAATTTATGTAGTTGTGTGCCTGAATTCTCCAGGAAATAAAGGAGAATATATGCTAATGTAATTTGATTACATCTTTAGAATTAGGGTGCTATATTATTATTAACACATACATACATGTATATATACCTTTACAACGTATCTAAACGCCACCACATCTAAAACGCATACCACACCTCTTAATACACGCCAACACTCCTCAAGGTGGGTGAAAGATATTTACTAAACTCATCTTGTCAGGATTTCTAATCATATCATTCGAGCTAAGAGCTTTGGTCAAACAATCTGCGGCCTGATCATTGCTCGCAATGTAACTGAGCTCCAGTAGCCCACTGTCCAGCTTCTCTTTTATGAAGAACCTATCGATCTCGATATGCTTAGTCCTATCATGTTGAACTGGATTGTTTGCAATATTGATAGTTGTTTGGCTGTCACACTACAACTTCATCTTATCTCCTTGATCCACTTTCAGCTCCATCAACATTCTCTTTAGCCACAGAAGTTCAGCAACCCCCACTGTCATAGCTCGGTATTCTGCCTCTGCTGTCGATATGGCCACCACTGATTGCTTCTTGCTCCTCCAGGAGACCAAATTGCCTCCTACAAACATGCAATAGCCTGAGGTGGATTTCCTGTCGTCTATACAGCTTGCCCAATCAGAGTCACAATATCCCTCAACCTTCATGTGCCCGTTCCTTTTGAATAACAACCTTTTCCAGGGGCAGTCTTCAAGTATCTAAGGATCTGGTACACAATATCCATGTGACCCTTCCTAGGGTCATGCATATAACGGCTCACCACGCTCACGACAAAGGAGATGTCCGGATGCGTGTGGCTCAAGTAAATTAGCTTCCCAACTAGTTTCTGGTGCATCTCTCGATCGACTGGTTCACCTGCCTCAGCATCCAGTTTACACTTCTGATCGATCGGTGTTGCAACAGGCCTGCACCCCAACATCTCTGTCTCTGTGAGGACATCCAAGGCATACCTCCTTTGGGACAGAGCAATTCCCTTTGCACCATAGGAAATCTCAATCCCAAAGAAATACCTTAGCAAGCCCAAATCCTTTACCTCGAACTCTTTGCCCAACGCCTTCTTGAGGCGGACGATCGAGCTCATCGTCCACTGTGATGATCATGTCATCCACATACACCGCAAGTATAGTAATGTGGTGACCTTCATTTTCCCTGAAGAACACTGTGTGATCAACATTGATCTGCCGGTATCCCATCTCAATCATGGTCTTCCTGAATCGGTCAAACCACGCACGGGGAGACTGCTTCAAGCCATAGAGGGACATCTTCAGTCTACAGATTTTGCCTTCGGTCTCAGCTGTGCCAAACCCCGGTGGTATCTCCATGTACACCTCCTCCGCCAGCTCTCCATGAAGAAACACATTCTTCACATCTAATTGATGCAACCTCCATCCACCATTTGCTGCCAAGCTTATCAGAGTTCGGACACCGCTCATCTTAGCCACAGGTGCAAATGTCTCATCGTAATCGATGTCATAGGTCTGGCTATACCCCTTTGCAATCAAACGAGCCTTGTAGCGCTCGACAAGACCATCCAGGTTCTGCTTCAAAGTGAAAACCCATTTGCACCTGACAACCCTCTTGTTCTTTGGTAGGTGTGTCAGCTCCCAGGTTTTGTTCTTCTCAAGAGCTCTCATCTCCTCCTTCATTGTTGTTTGCCATTTTGGATCAGTTTTAGCTGTCTTCCAATTGTTAGGTACAATAATACTATCCAAAGAGGCAATGAATGCTCCATGAGAAGAAGAGATATTATCGTAGGAGACAAAAGAAGCAAGGTCCCAACCGTATCTGTCCGAAGGATTGCCCGCATTGCTGCGAGTAGTCCGCCGGACCGTGGTAGTAGGAGATGGAGGGATAGAGGGAATGATCTCACCAGAAAGTGACTGTGGTTGTGGAGGTGCGCTAGGAGTAGAGACTGGCATAGACGAGAGATTAGACACTGACATTCTAGGCACGGGTACTGGTTCTGCGAGAGGTACGGGTACTGGTTCCGCAGTCTGTTTCCCTCTCCTATGATATGTAAGCAGTTCCCCCTGAGTCGCAGGCCTCACGCCTTTCACTTCCTCCTCTTGCTCTTCATTACTCCCATGCTCCTCCACTGGTCCTTCATGCCATACTTCTAGATCTGTCACCAAACTCTCCCCATCTCGCCTTATACTTTCGGACTTTGACAATTCTGGTGTGAATTGGGCCTCCTCTTGTTTGTAGTACTGCTCCAACTCTCTGAAGTGGACATCCAGGCTCACAAAACTTTTCTTCTCGACTGGACTCTAGCACACGTACCCCTTTTGAGTACCAGAGTAGCCCACAAAGATACACTTGAGTGCCTTCGCATCAAGTTTTCCAACCCTCGGTCTGTTGTCCTTCACAAAGCACGCACAGCCGAAAACCTTTAATGGAAGCATCCTTCCATTATGTCCTTGCAACCTTTGACACGGGGATTTCCACCCGAGAATACGTGATGACATTCTGTTGATCAATTGAGTTGTTGTTAACACAGCATATCCCCATAAGCTTTGAGGGACCTTCATGTGAAGCATCATACTCCTTGCCACCTCCATCAGATGCCTGTTTTTTCTCTCCGCCACGCCATTATGTGCAGGTGTGTATGCACATGTTGTCTGATGCAGTATCCCATGGACTGATAGGTACTCAGCCAATGCCCGATTAGTGTACTCTGTTCCATTGTCCGACCTTAATACCTTTATCATTGTGCCGTACTGTGTTTGGATATGCTTATGGAAGTCTCAAAAACATGTAAAATCCTCACTCTTATTTTTCATCAGATATAACCAAGTGACACGCAAGGCGCAATCAATAAATGCCACAAAATATCTATAGTCATTCAAGAAACTTACGGCACAAGCCCCCCAAACGTCAGAATGTATAACATTAAAAAAGGAAGAGCTTATCTGTACTGTGCTAACATAGGAACTTCTAGTAAGCTTGCCTAAATCACATGCATCACATACAAGTTTATGCTGATTTGCTTTTTGAAACAATAAAGGAAACAGTCTGGCTAACGTGCCGAAAGAAGAATGCCCTAGACGCTGGTGATGTAGAAGAAGCAGATCCTCCACACTCATCTTCGTTCCTTCTATTCAATTTTGCAATCCCCATTCTAGTATTATAGAAATTAATCAAGTACTCAAGTAAACCTTCTACCTCTTCTGGTTTTGTAGTGAGTTCTTGTACTTTCAGCACTGCAATGCTTGATCATATCGAACTGCAGGTTCTTCAGGATGATGAACCTATTGCTGACGAAATTTTTTTGTTGGAACAATTGCTCACTTGATTTCAAAAAAATATTAAGAGCCGTAACACTTCTGGGTAATTTTGATAGATAGTTGTCATAAACTCAATCTCACTTAGGCATGGTATGAATTAATAATTATGGAACTTAAACTAACAGAAGTTGTTGGATATTTAGTCCCACATTGGGAATCATGTGTTGCCTTGTCTATTTTATGCTCCCAGTCCTCTCTTTCCGGTATCAGTTGTGATGCAGGGATAGGTTGACAACGACACGGGTAACATAAAATGCAATCCTAAATGGGGCGCGACACTATGCAATTGTAAGGAACAATACAATTAAAATTGCAATAAATAACCAAAATAAAACCTATTCAGAGACACATTTGTTCACAAAAAATTGTATTGGCGAGCAACTTTTAATTCACAAGTAATTGAGGCGCAAGTACTTTTAAGCGTGCACAAAATAAGTCCTGCAAATCCATGATTTCACAATAACAAATGCATATAATTTCACATCCAATAAAGTATAGTCCCAGATGTGCAATAATAGAAAACAAAGATTGTAAATAAAAATTTACGCATGCAAGAGGCGGGTGAATGTAGCAACGGAGGAATTTGAAGGCTGCGGGAGGGAAGTGATATTTGTAGGATTCAGCGGGAGTGGGATTCATGGACAAGATTGAGGGAATCACGGTTTGGTGTAGCAGTGGAATGAAGGGGGTCACGGGACAATGCTAAGAATGGGGTTTTCACGGGCTTCGAGGGGTTTGGGGTTAGGGGCGTGGACTGCTGGAAGAATTTGAGGACAGGCGGGGCTGCTTGGGTGTGGGAAGAAGCGGGATCGAGTCAGCATGGAGAGGTGGCGTCGGGCTAGGCGGGTATGGGGTGGTCGGTTGTGGGAACATGTGTTGACGGGGCTATCGACTAGGAATATGGAGGGCGGCTGGGAATACAGAGGGCAGCAGCTGGAGGGGCCGGTGGTTCGAAACTGAGAGAGTGGTGGGGGAAGACTTACGGTGACTTGTGGCGGTGGGGAGGTAGGGGCGGCTTTGCCTTGGAGTCACACCAAGGAGGAGGTTTCCCTGAGTCGCACCGAGAGGAGTGGGAGACCGTCAATTTCCGCAAACTGCAAAATAAACATCGATCCTCAAAAGTCGGCCCCCTGCATGCTTAAATAAAACATAACTGGAATATCGTCCATGCCGATCAAGTGTCAAATATAACTCGAAACAAATAAAATAATATATGAAAAACTCGGAACGACCGTCCGAACGCATTCGTGGATTCAGATTGTCCGAACGGGTAGCGGATCACCGCCTCCTGCGGGAATACATGTGCGTGGGTCGGCGATTTTCATCAAATTGGTTTTGGGCCAGTTGCTTGAAGTTTTAGATAATTTCAGAGCACAATTGGCACACATCCCTCTCTCTTGTTCCCATTTCCTATTTGTTATGTGAGGAGGCATCTTGTTACACGTGTTTCTACACATCAGGGTTTATATTAGATATTTAGTTCCACTGAGAATTCCTTATTTCCTTGTGTATTCTATATGTTCTTGGGTCGCTTCACCTAGTAACAATTGGTTTTAGGTTGGACTTTTTGGGTTCTAATAGTACCAATGTGAAGATATTATTTACTTGAGTAACCTTTCTTTTCCCCCTGTCAATTGATGAAGGAAAATTGAGATTTTGGTTATAAGAAAGCTTGATTGTTTTCTTTGTTTTCCATACTTGTAATTTAGAGGTTGGCCCTGCAGAGGTTTATTAGAAACTCTGATGCCAAACCTTTTAAATGTTAATGTTTGAGTGATGATCCAAGTTTATTAGAAACTGCTTTGCCTGTTTTATGTGAATGCCTATATTTCAAATCTTGATAGGTTTTCAAATTAGCTTATAAGTTTGATTTGCAGTGTAGTATTAAGGTGTTACAGCCATCTGAATTTTTTTTATGCAATAGTTTAGACTAAATCAATTAATTGATTGGTTTGGGAAGGAGTTTCATATTGTAACATGTATGCACTTCTATTTTGCATATAAAACTGCAAAATGTGCGTGGCAAGTTGTGCTGAACATGATTTTTCTCTTTGCTTTTCAATAGTTTGATGAAATAATTCTTGTTTTTAATTGTAAGTGGTAATGAAGGTCAATGATCATTTCCAACACTAGAGAAATAGAGGATACTGTATGATTGCCTCTAACGATCTTCTGCATTGATTTTTCAGGAGGAGTTGAAGAGCAATACAATCACAATGGTGGAGCAAAGCAAGGTGCTGAACACGCCGGGTGCTGAGAAGCAAACTAAGAGGGAACTGTTCGATGCACTTAGAAGAGACCTTGAGTGAGTAGTTGCTTATTGGGTAAATGCAAACTAACATTTCCCTTTGGTTGTTTCACTTTTAGGTTCATGTTTTTTTAAAATCATTCTCTTAAACTATTCTTTCATGAAGTTCCTTCCATATTCATGACCGTCAGATAGTGGAAATGATAAAAATACTCAATATTTCGATCCATTTAATCTTTAATTTGATCTTGATGCTGGCACAATCCTTCCTGTCCCTAATCCCTCCCATGCCCACCGTTCTCAGTTCAAGGCATCTTCAAGCTTGAATCGATTTAGACCCTCCCCTTGTCGTTGGCTTACTATTCCTGCCCCTTCCATGGCTGCTTCATTGAAATCAACCTCTACGATTTCATCGTTGACAAACTCACCTTCACCAGCTTTCCTCTTTTGGAGACTCTTGATGATGCCTTCAAGCAGTTAAAACCCCCGATTGTTCCAATTTTTAGTTTTATAGAGATCTTTGGAAACATGTGCTTCACCAATGCTCTGGATGCTGAATGAAGGAAGCATGGTTATGTGCACATAAATCAAAATGGATTCTTGGGTCTGCCCTCTCTGATGTCTTTGGCTTTGATTTGAGGGTATGATTCCGCAGCAAACGCGACGGTATAGGGGGCCACTATTTCAGTGGTACTCTGTGAGCAGCCACTTTGTGCATTTTGTCAAAGGTTAGGTCTTTCTCCTCTGAGAGAAGCCACTTTGTGCATAGTGCCAAAGGTTAGGTCTGTTTCCAATCTTCCCCCGCCCATACCCCCAATGATTGGGGACTATATGGGTTATGTTGTTGTTGTTGTATAGAGATCTTTGGAACTACAGTTCTTCCAATTTGATGTCCTGAAAACCTTAAGACCATGTTCGTTTGGACGGAATTAGAATTTGATATTGGAACTGGAGAACTGCCCAACGACGTCATTAGGAAGGAATTGAGATTACCATAACACAAATTCTACGTAATTCGGTATGAATTTTAATTTCTTTGTTTTATCAACCAACAGTGGAATGGAATATCCCTCTAATTCCAATTTCATGGCTCACTTCCTTGCAACAGATGAAACCTAACATTTTTTCCCTTGTACCCTAAACTAATGGAATATGCAGCGGCATTAGCTAGCTAAAAAAAGATTAGTAGAACAGTCGAGGGCATTAGCGGAAAAAAGATCCCTGCAAAGTTTGGAAGCCAACCTGGGAATCACAGTAAACTCTCTTCAAATGCACTATGTGGAGAGTTTTGAGAAATGTGAACTTATGTGAAGCACTGTTAAAACCTTAGGAACCTATTTATCCTTCTACTCTTTCTTATATTTGAATTCTCGAAAACACTATGTTTTCCTACCCGCAGATCGCAGGTGCTCGAGAAAGCCTCAAAGGCTGTCTGGGAGCTAATACTGAACAACAATGGCCTCGGGAAAGAGATCAGCGAAGTGGTAGAGAAAGTCTATCGCCGCTTGAGTGGCATCGAGCTTCCACCCCCGCCACCGCCGCCGCCCACGGCACGATCAGCAGACGAAAACTCTGCGAGGGAAGGGGACGAGCTAAAAGATTCCGAGATTGGCGAATCCTCGGCGAGGAAACGCACATTCAGCGAAATGAATGCTCAAGACTCGCGAGAAACTGCAGTAAATGGATTGGCGTCCACCATCCTGTAGCGTGAGTTAATTATTTTCCTTCCCATTGTAAAAAAGAGTCATGTATAGTATGTTAATTTTCCAGCTGCGTTGTATTTTAAAAAAAAATCTGTTGTAGTTTTATAATTATGAAAATGACTAATTATAAAAGATTTTAGACTTTTATTGAATTTAATTCTTCCAGCTATTTCATCACGATGTTGGGAGCAACTGAAATTTAAAAAAAAAAAGGCAAGTCTACCATAGTAATTAAATAGGTCCTAAAACTGTCTACTTTAAGATTCAAGTCTCTAAAGTTTATCTTTTTTATGAAATTAGTTCTCTCTTAAACTAATATCTCTAGTAAAAAATTAATATTTGTTTGCTTAGGTGGCAATCTAGGAGAGAGAAAATAGCTTGTGGCAACCAAATTATTTATTTTCTTAATTACTAAACCTAGGCTCTCATAATGCAACAATTTTATTATATGTAAATAGCTATTTATATGTTGATTATTTATTTTGGAATTATTTTATATTAAATTTTATTTTATGTTATTCGAGCTGAAAGAATAAAAAATATAACTGAGCAAGTATAAAATAAACAGTATATATAAATAGCTACTCATATATGAAGTAGTTGCATTATAATATTTTAAGGCTAGGAATTAAGAAAATCAAAATTTTGGTTGTCACCTGAATTATTCTCTCATAATCAGCTTAAGATTGTCACCTAAGCAAATAAATATGTATTTTTAGTTAAAAATGTTAGTTTAATTTTAGAGACTTGTAACTTGAGGTACATTTTTTTTGGGACGGATCGAAATTCATATTTAGCAAATAAAAATAATACATTTATTAATCAATATTAAGCGAGCATTAATGACCATCATCTTCCGCATTATTAATTTAATATATTTAATCAATCCGCTATAACGCTACAGAAGGAATCAAGTACTGGCGCCGGTGCAATCATTAGATCCTTTGACTGACGGAGGATCTCCCCAATCTTCGCTCAAACCAAACTCCACTGGACAAATTCCCAGGTTCTCTCTCTACTCCCTCTCCCTCTCTAAACAGTTTCCGTGTCTGGAGTGGCGTTGGTAAAATGCCGCGCATGCCGTTTCTGCTTCTCCTACTTGTATAGCACCGCCTCCCCCCAAATGGAAATTTGGTAATTCCTCTTATGCCCTCAGATATGCGTAGGCTAAATAGGAGCCCACCCCTACGCTGCCCCGAGGGAGATTGCCGGACGGTAGTTGAGCTGAGCAGAGGTCGCAGAGTCACAACAGAATGTCGCTAGACCTCGAATCGTGTTTTTTGATATCTAATTTCCGTGCGAGCATCATGTTACGAATCATCATGGAAAACAGTATTGCCTCTATGTGAATTGCGACAGAAAATGCGACAGATCGCTGCATCGAATGTTGCTTACATCAGATGTTGCCGTGTCAAGACGGACGGAGGTGAGACCTTGGGTTTTGCATGCCTGCTGAGGGCGCGATATGTGTGGACCGACCAAATCAGGCCGATTCGATCTCGTGGAACTTCTGGCTCGATTTGGATCAGTGCCATTAGGTGTTTTTTCTTTTGATGTGATCGGTTTTTTGTTGTTGTAATTTTACATCACTACGTGTCCATTTGATCATGAAAATATAAATGTCCAAAGGCTCTGTTTGGCTCGGCAGTTTTTGCTCGTGTGAGTTTGGGGAAAAAATGTCACCGTCCTAGAATGCATGTTTGGAATGACAACTGTTGTGACCAACATCAAGAAAATAAAGCCAGTATTGTACATGAAAGTTAATGAAGTTCATTAGGTGAGGTCGGGCATTCACGAACGACGGTTCATAGTCACATTCGTTTGGTGGGACTTATTTTCACCGGTCAAGCGGTTACGACCGCATGAACCGGACCCTAATTAAGGTCCGATTCATGCGGTCGTAACCGCTTGACCGGTGAAAATAAGTCCCCACAAACGAAGCATAAATCAATTTGGGAAAGTCGAGACAATTTGTGAGGAACTAAGGTTTGGGGGAAGGAAGAATTGGGGAAGAAGGGAGATTAGAGAAGAAATTTCAGCCCCTTAAGCTGCCCAAATTTTGAGCAAAAGCTGTTATCCCCACCAATAGACTAATTTTTTAGTATTAATCCCGCATCTTTACTTTTATATCAACCTTCACACGATTACAGCCAGCAAATAACGGAGTAAAAGACAGCGTCACTTCTCTGTTTTCTCGTTTCAGTAGCTTGATTTGAAAGGTCGGAAAACTTTAAGATCAGAGACTACGCCGGCGATGGAGCCGACTGCGGCGGCGACGGAGATGGCAAGACAAGCGAAACTGAGCATCTGAAGGCCAACCCATCTAGTGCTCCACCGCGGGACCTTCTTCTGAACTATGTACATCTCCACCGGGAAGTATACTGTAAGCGGCCAGAAACCGAGAGCGCCGAGGAGCCCCACCACGTCGTTGAAGAAGGGCAGAAGCATGGATATGACGGTGGTGATCACCACAAACGCCGTCCGCCATACCAGACGGAAGATGTTGAGGTTATAAGACTTGGAGGAGCCGAACGGCACCTTGATCTCGATCTGTTTGGAGATGATCTCGGAATCCGGCCATGTCCTGGCCGCCCATTTCTCAACGAAGGCGAAGAGGGGCTGGCAGTAGACCTGGTAGGCGCCGATGAGGTGAATGACAATGGCGGCGTTGGCTATGTCGAGGAGCCAGAATGGGTTGTAGAAGCCGAAGCCTGTGAGGAGGTTTCCGGGGGCCGAGTCACCGAAGGCGGCGTAGCCCATGCAACCGCAGAGCAGGTAGAAGAATGTGGTCACCCCCACGCTTAATAAAGTCGCCTTCTTCATCACCTTTGCTTCGGAAGGCGGAGGGGATTTAATTGTATCCTAAACAGGGGAAATTAAACAGTTTAGGGAAACAGGGGAAGTTGAATTGTGAGGAATTCCTGATAGAATTATACCTGGATTTCGATGAGGATGATGGAGTATGAATAAGCGAAGGCAATGTCCCCGAAAGCCTGGAGGCTACGCCAAATCTTTTGAGTTACAGTGACGGCGCCGACGCTCATTCCGGTAATACTCCCCTTCACACCGCCATTAGCTGTTCGAAAAGCAGGGGATGGAAAACAAGAAGAAAAACACTTAGTCGCAGGAAGCTTCGGTCTTCTCAGCAAGTGCGTGGGAAGAGATGGCTGATCAGAAATTTACCGACAACTTGAACTATGCCGAGGCTGAGGCCGATGGTAGAGTAGGTGAACGACATGACGGCGGCGACGATAGATAGCCACCATATCTGGTCAAAATCTGGGATTTGGGAGAACAGGATCTGTATTACTCCGAAGATGATCATGTAAGGGGTGCTCGAGATGTGGCAGGGACTGTTCTGGCCTTTCTCATGGAAACAATTCGATCTTTGGATTGCTCTGCTCACAAATTCAGTAAATTTTATTAGTTTAATCTTCTTCTTCCCTACTCTGATTCAATATAAAAAAAACAGGGGAAACCCACGTCATGCTAATGGAGGAAGCAATGGTGTAGCCGATTGCCACCCCGAAGAGATTCGCGTACTGAATGAATCCACAGATGTTAACCTTCATCCCACCTGGAAGAACAGCCATGGTTAATTTATCAGTTCAAAGTTGTATTTTGTTTTGTGGGGGTGGGGGGAAGCAATGACGAACCCAGGTAGGCGGTGACGGCGTCGGTGTAGGTATAGTTTCGTTTGCCGGAGACGAGGTTGCCGGTGCGGTAGCAGTCGGCGAGCAGGGAAGAGGTGTAGTATATGACGAAGGCAAAGAGAATCATGACGGCCGGGCCGGCGACCCACCCGAGCTGCGCGATGGCCCAGGCCAGCGACAGCACGCCGGAACCTATCACGGCGGTGATTATGTGCGCGCTCGCCGTCCACATCGTTCCGGCTCGCTTTGAACGGCCGTCGTCGTCGAAGCTTTCGAACCCGCCCTTGCTCTGCTTCTGTGTCAGCTCTACGGAGACGTCCATGGGAGCGAACCTAGCTTGCGGGTGGTGCTTGGCGCCGCCATTATCGCCCATCTTGAAACAAACAGCGGAGGTAGAAGACTCGTCGGCGGAGAGAATGAGAGAGGAAGTGAGTAAGCAGAGAGGAAGTGTGATGGCTATAAATAGACATGAAAAAGCTCCTCGGATTTAGCAATGGCGGTGGACTTCAGTCAAGAACCTAGTCAACGGAGAAGACGCCGTCCAAATCTCCACCGCTGGATTCATATCCCGCCTCCCCCATTGCTTTATGCCGGCTGCCGGCCCCATTGGGTGGTGAAGGATAACTAACACGTGCTATTTAGCAAGAGAGAGATTGCGGAACAAAGAAGATGAGAGAGAAAGAGAGGAGCATCTATCTGCCTGGAAATATAAGCCGAGTGTAATTAGCAAGGAAAAAAAGTCAAAATTTAGAGCTCACTAATAGTGAGTGCTCTGCTTAAATGAGTGCATCAGCCTGCACATGTCAACGGAAATATATCCCCATTAATCATTATATTGATTTTGCCTGTTGTGCCGAGCAATTTCTCATGCCTGATATATCGACGAGAATATTGTTGTGGGTCGCACGGTTTTCCTCCGGTACGGAGAAATGGACCGTCTTAGCTTCGAGAAGAATCGGGTGCGCAAACAGTTAAGAAAAAATCAAGCAACAATGACACATAGACGTTTTAGCGTGGATAATCCGGAAATGGTGAAAAATCACGTGGTCGGATCTGTGTTGGGCCGAAATTGACTAGTTTCTTCGAAGGGTGGCAGTATGATTAAAGTATGATCATTATATTTTCTGCACAATTATTATTTTTATTTTCTGACACTGTAGTCTCAAGAGCCGTTTGTTATGTTATATTACTCTTTGGAAGATTAACTGAATAAACAAATCATTATATAGTGCGAGAAGGTTTTGACTCAGCGCGAGGGGGAATCGGGGTGGGTTTTCGACGCTGGCGTGCAGCTTATGGTTTGCCCGTAGAAAATTTATGAACTAATTTTAAATGAGAATTTTAAGTTATGTTGGTGTGCGGATAACAGTTTTTTGGTTTGCCTTTAAAAAAATTGTAACATATTTAAAATGAGAATTTTAAGTTACGTTGGTGTCCGGATAGCCGTTTTTGATTTGCCTTTAACAATGCCCTTTATTATTCAAAAATGTGCAGATGAATCTTATGCAGGTAGTGATGCAAGAGTTTTCACATGCAGGGCGTGATGCCATGTTTCTGCATATCACTGTCATAGAATGTATGCTTGGCATGACAACAGTTATGACCACAACGAAGAAAATAAACTAATAATAACTATACTTTGAGAAATTGTTGTATACGACACTTCAACATACACAGTGAACTGTCGTATACGCTATGAAAGTGACACTATGACATGTTGAATGCGTTATAAATTAACACATGTTGTGTCGTATACACTATAAATTGTCGTATACGACACTTCGTGTGTTAATTTATAGCACATTCGACGTGTCATAGTGTCACTTTCATAGCGTATACGACAGTTCACTGTGTATATTGAAGTGTAGTATACAATAATTTCTCAAAGTATAGTTATTATTAGTTTATTTTCTCCGTGGTGGTCATAACCGTTGTCATGTCAAGCATACATTCTACGAGGATGGCCTTTTTATCCAAATTCATAGGAGCCAAAACAACTTGTCAAACGGAGCCTTAGAGTTAATCCAGGTAACACTTGTCATTATCCAAGAACTATTGTGCTTGATTACTATTATTAGTATTGTTATTATTAGTTTATTTATTGAGCAACTTAATTTAGGTTATGTATATAGCTAACAAAATTTTAATAGATAGTTTTCTTAGTATTATAACTCAAGAATTACGGAAGCGTCCTTGTTAATAAATTTTATAGTGATGTTAAGTGCAGACCAAATACGCCTATGTGCAGACCTTCAAAAAGGTGGCGGGCGGCACCTGCGGGTGGAAAGGGGGGCTGGGAACGGAGGGGCGGAGGCGGGGATCGAAACGGGGCGCTTTGCCCCGTTTTCACTGGCACGGCGGGTCCAGCCGGAGCAAACGCCGCCGGAGGGCGTTTGTTTACCCGCCGTCCGGCGGCGTTTGCCCCAAACGCGCACCCAAAACGCCGCGCCAAATGAACCCTTAAACTTTTTTGGATGGTCTGCATCTAACAAATTGGTCTGCACGTAGAATGAAGAAGAACGAGTTTCGAATACACATGTGATGTGTCAATAGAACCTGTTGGTGTATATTTGGACTCGTAACGGTGTTCGGAGGCTTAACGGGTTGTGTAGGATACGCGGATATCCAATACCCGTAGATACTCCTAGGGTTTGCCTATTTATACCCAGCTAGGGGCAACGGGTTCTGTGTTCCACACTTGACACTCCCTGGGATGCTTCGAGCGCCTCTCACAATCTTGAAGTAGAAACCTAGCCGCTCCAAGCACCTTCTCCCGTGTTCGTGTTCTCGTGCTCGCCGTCGCTCGATCGCAAGGTGAAGCCGCTCCCTCGTCGATCCTGATCGCTCTCGGCCTTGTCGTTCCCGTTCGTCGCTGCTCGCTGGTTCGCGAACGTTCCGTCTCCCGTCGTCGATCAAAAGTCGTCGCCGTTGCCGCTCGTGAGGGAGGTCGTGGATCTGCCCCAGTTCGACGTCCTTGCCGCCGCTGGATCGCTAGAAGAAGTTGCTGTCTTCCTCGCCTGCGAGAGAAGAGATCGAGAGATCCTTCCCGTGCGCAGTTTGTTCGGAGGTTGCGGTGCAGTCGTCGTGCACGTTTGCAGCTGTTGGCCGCCGCTCCTCTACTTCGCTCGTCTCCGTCGCCGGATCCAGAGTCGCCGCCGCCGCTGCCGCTCGTGCGAAGAAGACGAAGCCACTGCTCGCAAAAGGGGAGTTCGCGCACGACCGCTGATCGTGCGCTCGTCCTTTCGCGCACGACCGTTGATCGTGCGCTCCTCAACAGCCAGTGCCAGTTCCCCGCACGACCACTGATCGTGTGCTCAGCAGTTCACGCACGATCACTGCTCGTGCGCTCTTCAGAAGACAGTACTCGTGCGCCGCAGTTCTCCCGTGCTCTGTCTCCGCTGTCCAAATTCAGATCCCCCCAGCCGCCTTCAGCCCTCTCCTGCCGCCGCCGTCTCCAAGCACGATGTTGAAGGCGAACAACTTCTCCTCTCCAGTACCGATGACGAAGCTGGAAAAATTCACGGCGACGGAGTTCAACACTTGGAAGTTGAACACGCAATTTGGGATGAAAAGTCTGAACGTGTTCTACACCGTTCAGAATGATCGTGGTGCGTTCATCGGGACTGAGGATGAAGAACAGTGGATCAGCGATGAGGACTTATGCCGGGACTATTTACTGAATTGTCTCTCCCCAAGCTTGGCAAAGACCTATTTGAAGATGAAGACTGCAAAGGAGATATGGGACGCACTGGAGGAGCATTTCAGGCAGGAGGAGGACCTGTCCAAGGCTCACTTAGTGGACAAGTTCCACTCCTTCATGTTCGACGAGGAGAGAGGGATTCTCCCTCAGGTATCGGATTTCGAACATATTGTTGATTCCTTACATAGCGAACAAATTTCTCTGCCAGATAGCTTTGTTACTGACACAATAATTTATAAGTTGCCTTCCACGTGGTATCATTTCAAAACTGAAATGTACCGGAAGAAGATGCAGGTTGGTCTGAATGACCTCAAGCGTTTTATACGCATAGAGGACGAAAATAGGACTCGACACGCGCTAGAAGCTGTTAGCAAGCAAAAAGCTGCCGCTAACATGGTCACTAGCTCTAAGCGTGTGCCGAATCAGAAAAAGACCAAACCACCCCCAAATAAACCACAGGTTGCGGGCCCTAAAAATAAAATAAAGAAATTTAAGGGCAAATGTTTCAACTGCAACAAGTGGGGGCACAGTGCATCTGACTGTAGGCTTCCCAAAAGAGAAAGAACCAAAGGACCACAAGAGGACAACCAAGCCAATATGGTTAGCCTTGCTGAGCCTTCCAACTTTGTCGCCATGGTTGGAAATGCGCAGGCCAGCACTGAGTGGTACCTGGATTCGGGGGCAACTTGCCATGTATGCAACAATGCTAATCCGATGACAGGGCTCGCTGAGGCAAAGGAATCTGTGACCGTTGCGAACAGTGGGGTGGCAGATGTGCTGAAGATGGGGAACGCTACACTACTCCTGTCCTCAGGTAAGTCTTTAACTTTAAGAAATGTTAAATTTATTCCTTCATTATCTGCTAATTTAGTGTCTGTTAGTTTACTTTGTGATGCTGGTATGTCTGTTAATTTCTGTAGCGATAGAGTAACACTGTCAGTTAACTCATACTATTTTGGATATGCATACGTCCAAAATAGAATGTACCGACTAAGTCTAGCTAATGAAATAGTTCAACAAGTACAATCAAACTTAGTTAGCCCTAAGACTCTACATGAGAGACTAGGACACGTGAACTATAGGAAGTTATTCTAAATAGCTAGAACTCACCAGATCAACTTAGACACTAAAACCCCATGTGGAAAATGTGAAGTGTGTGCTCAGACAAAGATCATTAGGAAACCTTTTAGCGTGGTTACTAGAAACACAACACCACTAGAGCTAATACATTCCGACATCTGTGACTTTAAAAGTTTCGTCACCAGAGGAGGAAGGAAGTATATGATCACCTTTATAGATGACTGCTCTAGGTTTTGTCACATTTATCTACTTAAAACTAAAGATGAAGCGTTTGAAAAGTTGTCTTTTCAAAATCATGGTAGAAAACCAATTAGGCATGAAAATAAAGAGGTTTGGAAGTGATCGAGGAGGAGAATACATGTCCAGTGAGTTCAGAGGTTTTCTTGCCTCTCAAGGCATCATAGCCGAAACCACTGCTCCTTACTCACCCCAATCCAATGGTATAGCCGAGAGAGAAAAATAGAACATTAACAGAAATGTTAAATTCTATGCTCCTCACTGCAGGCATGCCTTCCGCATTTTGGGGCGAAGCAGTCTTAACTGCGAACCACATTCTAAATAAAGTCCTTCATGCTAAGTTAGATGTTACACCCTACGAGCTTTGGTTTAAGAGACCCCCGTCAATTACAAAATTTAAGACCTGGGGTTGTATAGCCTATGTCAGGGTTCCTGACCCTAGACGGTCTAAGATTGGACCTAGGACCAATACATGTGTCTATTTAGGTTGTGCTGAAGATAGTGCTGCAGATCGATTCCTTGATATTTCCAACAATATCATCATCGAATCTAGGAATGCAGTGTTTTTTGAAGATAAATTTCTTAAAGATAAGAACCTGACACTCCCAAGTATGCAAGCATCTATTACTGAGGAGGATCCAGAATCAGTACCGAGCACTTCCTATTCAGTTCCTGTAGACACCAGTGGCCTAGAGTCTAGGAGGACTTCAGTGAGAGAGAAAACTCCCAGAACCTTCGGTAGTGATTTTGTTACCTACCACGTTGAGGCTGATCCGTCCACCTATAAGGAAGCGATGAGATCAAGGGATTCACTACTCTGGAAAGAAGTTATTGAGGAAGAGATGAATTCTCTCCTACAGAACAACACCTGGACGTTAGTTCCTAAGCCTAAAGGAGCTAAACAATAGGATGTAGGTGGGTTCTGAAAAAGAAACTAAATCCTGATGGTAGCGTAGTTAAGTATAAAGCACGCCTGGTGGCTAAAGGTTTCACACAAGTTAGTGGGGTGGATTATTTTGACTTATATTCACCAGTGTGTCACTTAGCAACCATTAGGATCATCCTAGCTATTGCAGCTATTGAGACCTTTATTGTCCATCAGTTGGATGTTAAGACTGCGTTCTTGAACGGAAATCTGACCGAAGAGATCTACATGAGCCAACCTGAAGGTTTCATTGTAGACGGTCACGAAAACATGGTCTGTAAACTTTTAAAATCGCTATACGGATTAAAACAGTCACCTAAATTATGGCCTGAGAAATTTGACTATTGTGTAAAGAACATGGGATTTTTGTCAAGTCTCTCGGATAAATGTCTTTACATACGTCATAGATCAGATAACGTCGTCATAATATGTTTATATGTAGATGACATGCTAATTCTGGCATCCGATCAATCCGAAATGGATGACGTAAAGTCGGGCCTGATGAAAGCATTTGACATCAAAGATCTAGGAATAGTTGACACTATCCTAGGTATGCAGGTGAGCTTTGGAAAAAATGGCATTTCCCTAAGTCAAAGCCACTACATAAAATCCTTGTTGGATACGTGAGGATACAGTGATAGTCGAGCTTTAGAGACACCATACGATTATAACAACCGCTTAAAGCCCAATGAAGGAGCTGCAGTTAAACAGTTAGATTACTCTAAACTGATTGGTAGTCTCATGTATGCTATGGTCTGCACTAGACCTGACATAGCCTTTACGGTAGGCATGTTAAGCCGATTCACTAGCAATCCTGGCCAGGACCACTGGAATGCCCTAGATAGGCTAATACGATACTTAAAGCACACCCAAAAGTATGATTTATGCTATAGTGGTCATCCTCCAGTTTTGGAAGGATATTCTGATGCATCATGGTGCTCAGAAATAAATGACAGCAAGTCCACTAGTGGTTTTATTTTCACACTAGGAGGAGCAGCTGTAGCTTGGAAGTCCAAAAGGCAGTCATGTATTGCTCTCTCTTCTATGGAATCTGAACTGTACGCTCTAGCTTCAGCTGGAGAAGAAGCATAATGGATAAGAGATTTGGTTATGGACATTCCATTGACGAGCCTGAAACTGAATTCTGTTGCAGTTTACTGCGACAATCAGGCTACAAAGACGATTGCCACGAACACTCTGTTCAATGGCAAAAGAAGGCAACTACGGATGAAACAAGCCTGGTTGACCTCTCTCACTAGTCAAGGGATTATGACCCTAATAGATGTGAGATCGAAAGATAATGTTGCAGACGCTTTAACCAAAGGCTTGAATAGAGCTCTTACAATAAAAACATCGGGGGAGATGTGATTAAAGTTCATAGATGTATGAAACTTTCTTCCTGTGTTTATGTTTTAATAGTAAGAACCTATAGTCGCAACATTCAAGCATCTAATAACAAACTGAAAACCCCAAATAACTTCTCGATGAAAACCCAAGATGGCTAGATGCTGGTTATTCCACATTTGATAACCTAACATCTTTCTCATCGTAAGTTGATTCGAGAGTTATTCAACTGGGAATCGAAAGTCGTTGTAACGGTTAATCTAAACATTTATGGTCATAGCACATTATTTCATATTTGATAATGTTGCAAATGATGGTGTGCCAAATCATTTGTTGATGAGGTACATAGTGACCATTAATGAGTAAGATAACAATGCTTGATTTATTAAAATCAAAACTTTAACTGGTCCTAGTTAGACTGGATAGAGATGCTGACAGTGTTACTTCACTATTGCTACAAGTACTAAGCTCACTCAGGTAGAGCTAGCTTACTTTATATGTTACTGCATACGTCTATGAATTCATTGAGTCTAATCTCATGAAATTCCTTGCAGGCACTAGTTGAGATGGAGGAGAGAAAGTGGTGTTCGACATGGATGCTGATGATCTACTCTCTGAGTAGAATTCTTTATATGTTTTGATTCAGTACCTTGTTTTTTGTTTTCGGACTTATTTATGTATGAGTAGCACTGTTATTTGTTTTGGATGTTTTATGATTCTGTTATAACAATCCTGCTTATGTTTAAACTGTGCTAACTCTTATTGCAATGTGTAAAGTCGAAAACATGTCTTTTAGTACCCTCCACTTTCTGCACTCTGAAACGTACACGTTACTTGTCACAAATATAGGAGGAGACTGTTGGTGTATATTTGGACTCGTAACGGTGTTCGGAGGCTTAACGGGTCGTGTAGGATACACGGATATCCAATACCCATAGATACTCCTAGGATTTGCCTATTTATACCCAGCTAGGGGCAACGGGTTCTGTGTTCCACACTTGACACTCTCCGGAATGCTTTGAGCGCCTCTCACAGAACCATGTCTCGGAGTCATGTGCAAAAAAAGATTGATTCGATACTCCCTAAAATTAATGTGCTGCCTTATTTTATGGTTGTAAAAATCTTCCAAGTTTCCTAAAACAACTTTTGATTAAGCAGTTTAACTGATTTTAAGAAGGCGGGTAAACTGCTAAATCAAACAGTATAATGGGGCTTCAGAATTTTTCGGAAGGAAGACCCCGCCAATCTCAACCTCTTTTTCTTTTTGACCGGTGAAGTGTACGTGCGGAGTAGAGGCTAGCACGTGTAAAGTAATATATGATATTTGATTCGGTGTGTTCGGTGCCCATCGCGTACAATCGGACGGCCATTGCGTGTCCAGCGGTTAAGACTACGCGTGTTTCCCACCTCCGCACACCAAGGCAAGTGTTCGATCTCTTTTTTTTAGGCAAATGTTACGTGCAAACCTATTATGCTTATTTGCAAACCAATTTTTCGTGCAGACCAAAAAAAATATATTATGTTAGAAGTAAAAATTAGGTGTGCAAATCAATTTTGATTTGCACAAAATATTTACCTTTTATTATTATTATTATTTATTTCTACTTTTATTGGGCGATTATTCAAGATGGAAATATAACTTTGTTTTTAATCAAAGCACATTATTTTTGTTATAAAAAATAAATTGAGAGCAGTTTCAAAATCATGTTTGGTTTAGGGTGTCACGCATCGGCGCCCGAGAGCCGGTGATTAAAAAGACGAATATGTGAGATGCGGTGAATAATCTTTTATGCATTTCAAAGTTTGCAAATAAATATTGCTTATAAGAATCAAAACAAATTTTTTATTTAATTAAAAATACTTTTTCAAATGACTTTAGATTTATTTATTCTGCTTCTCTTTCCTTTAGCATTAGTAGTGCTCGCATGAAATACATAAAAGAAAGCATGTAGGAAGTGAGTCCATCCACCCACTCGCATTTGATAATATAATTTAAATATTCAATATGAAAAGTGCAGCGAAAAAATAATTAAACATCAGCAATATTGCACTATGTACCATCATACAACACTTTTTTCTTTCAGGAGATTGATTCACTCATAATCACTTTCCTAAACATCAATTGAACAAGGTATTTTATTAATTTTCTTGTCTCAACCATACTAGTATACTAGTTATTACCTTATGTACAAAAAGAACCATATGTATTCTTTTACGATATTTATTATGTCAACACTATCCATAATCATAGGCATGATCAATCCTATGACAGGACGCCGACCTAAGCACCTTTCAAAGAGGGTATCTAGATGAGCACAATGACATTCATCCCCTAAACTGTGGGACGATGCTCACTGTAAATAGCAATCCATGCGCTTGTTAATTACAACATTATTTGCTAAACATTCGAATGAATTATATATTGGCTTTCAAATTATTTTTCATTATGCATAAACAAAATCATATGGTATTGTATTCATGAAATTCTTTTTCAATACAATTAGTCTCATTTGATTTCAAATTCATACGGATTTCAATCATTTTTCGAGTTAATTATCACAACCTCCCCAATGAATTTGCAATAAATACAGAGACCACTCGCCGATGTTTTGAAACTACAAAAGCCTCCCAGTTTGGATGAAAAGTGATAAACGCGGCTAAAATAACTCGAATTTGAAAGAATGAGACGGCGAAGAGTACACTTGAAAAACCAAATTAATATTAATGGTGAAGTTAAAAAAAGGTATTAAACATCTTAGCTGATTTTATCAAGTTCCATCCTAAATCCCATTGGAATGAAGGGTTCTGTAAGCTGTGCAAACTTACATTGGAGGTTTTTGTATTTTTGAAACAAAGAGAAGTCTATGCAATCATGTAAACTCCCGTGGGATATCGAAGCAATTAACCAATCATTTTTTCGAACTACAATTAGTTTCAATGTCTCCATTCATTGTATTAAGGGTCCGTTTGGCTCGGTGGTGGCGGTCATGAACACGGTGCTTGCGATCTGTCATCCTTTTGACACGACCCTTTTGCTCCGCTGAATTGGAAAAAAACATCACCATCAAGAAATGTGTTTGACATGACAATGGTTATGACTGCTACCAAGATAAAATGGATGGAGTTCTCAGTTCCTTAGGTGAGGTCCAGCGTTCACAAACGACAGTTCATAACCGCAGCATTCAAGCCAGCCACCACCGTGCCAAACGGACCCTAAATCTTCAGTGTTAGGTCTACTATATCTTCTGATCATAAAGGAAATACATAGAATATTAACAATTGAAATAAATAAATTTACATAATTATTTCATGCTCACCATTTGAAACCAACTCTCAGCATACATAAATTGAGCACAAAAACAAAAAGGCAACAAGTGCCGCTGAAAATGTATTTATATTGTAATATATATATATATATATATATATATATATATATATATATATATATATATATATATATATATATATATATATTATAAGTGGGTGAAAAGAAGCCAAGCAAGAGAAGCCAGAATGACAATCACAACAACAGATAAGAGCATGCACATGCATGAGCAACCTCCTTTTGTCCTCCTGTTAAGTATAGCCAACTTCTTTTGCACACGCTGCATATATATAATAATAATAATAATAATAATATAAATATAATTAAATCTTAAAAAAAAATAGGGTAGAGTCTGGATAGTTGATAATTTGTTAATTAACCAACCATAATGGATTTCAAAAGCTCATTTCTATGCATCCTAAAGTGTGGGTGTCTGTGTCTTACATGCGGACGGCTTGAAATTTCATTTTCGACGTCTTGTACGACGAAAGACGATCTGGATTTGTTGGTGTCGATCACCATCCATCACAGATTGAGATCAAACAGGGGATGGTAGGGAGGAGAGGGTAAAAACATTGTGTTGTCTATGTAACGCACAGGTCTAGTGCGGGTTGCCATTGGAATTAGCGGCTGCGGCCGATCAGATCCGTGGAGATGGGTTAGGGTCACTGGTTTGCAGACCTACAGCACACCCACAGTAGACCGGGGCGTTACAGTCTATTATCATCCTTCATATGATCGAATGAGAAGAAAATTTTAGCTGTGAAAGAAGTGTCCTTCATATCAACACAAGCAAGCTGTATTTTCCATGAGGGTCAGTTTAGATATAATGAATTGACTACATATTACTCTGCTACTAGCACATCACACATAATCAATACGAAGCAATGTAAAAAATAGCAATACCTGGAGCCGAGAGTCTGTGACATCAACATGTTCGTCCAAATCGTCCTGAAAAAGGAAACCATAAATAATAGAATTTTACATGTGGTAAATCGCTAAGGATATGGCGCAATGGCGATAAATGATCCATATAGCCGACCCCACTATGGCGGGATAAAGGCTTGAGTGTTGTTCTTGCACATATAATAACTTGCACACAGATCCCAAGAATGAAAAAAAAAAATTTTGAATTAGATCATATTTCAAATATCCTTAGTTTGGATGTTCCGGATATAAAAACGCGCTTCACTTTTTGGTCGTTAATAGAGTCCGTGCAGGAGAATAAGACATCCAATTCTTGTTGTCAGTCAGTGGCAGAACTAGAATTTTTGTCAACGCAAGCACCATTAAAAATTAAATAAAACTAGCTCACGACTAATAAATAAGGATGCATAATAATGAACAAAAAATTAGACTAGCTCACAACAAACAAATCAGGAAGCATGACTGAACAAAAATAAATAGATTCAAACCTGAATATTAGGTTGTAGGAAATGAACTCCACAAAAAATTTAGCAGATTTAAGTGACCACGCATTTTAGTTCTTCATCCCTAGAATTAGCAGGCCCTGGTTGCCTAATCTTTCCTATTTCCCATGCATGCCTAATCTTTTCCTAATTCCCCTACTTACTAAATTCTGCACAATCTATAGTCTGTCTGAGATTTCAAAATCGAGTTTTGAGCATGATCAACACTTAGCTCATCTAGGATCAACTAAATATAATAAAACTTATAAATAATGCAGTATTTTGCAAAAATACTGAAATCTAGTTACAACTATAGTCTGTCTGAGATTGCAATAATAGTTACAACTTAATAACCTTGTCTGTCCAAACAATAACGAATCGAAGGGCACCTAAACAACTCACATATTCTATCATCAAGGACAAAACACAAGCACAATGCCACGGTACAAAAGGAACTGTGTAGAAATCAATTAAGATCATCAACACGGTAAAATTCAAGCAATTTGTCGGCTGCTAACTGCTCTAAGCAATTCACCGTAATTATCAAAGTTACTAGTTTGTTTATTCCAAAGCTTGTGGGGAACAAGCGAAGGGGAAGGTTAATACCACAATCCGGCAATTCCTTTGCAAACACCTTTAGAAACTTCGCCAATGCAGCAGAGCCATGGATGACTATACAGAAGATTTCTGCCAACTCCTCTCCATAAATGAATTGATGGAAACTCTAGAGCAACATGTTGCTAGATATTTAGGAGGATTGTGTCAATCCATATAAGACGCCCTTGGTTTATTCTCATTCTGGAATATCTCTAAGGACTACCAATGAGCTATCATTGCATAAAAACAACAGAACCAGAGGCCAGCTCAGTTATCTAAACTAGAACAAGACCATCGATGAAATCAATCAAAGGAGACAGAACCTGATGCTCAACAGGTGCTTGCACCAAAACCAGTGAATCATCCTGCAGATACAGGGGAAAATAGGAGAAAACAAGAGAGTAGTTCTACTGTTCGTTGCTACAGGTGCGGAGAAGTTGGTCATATTGCTACTGATTGTCGTATAGACACTAGACTCCAGGAATCAACTCCTAATAGAAAAATGAGACTCCTTGTGTAGAAGAATTCCTTAATCCAGTCAATGAAACAAGATGGATAGGACAATAATCTGTTGTGTGGAGGTGTCGATGAATAGGCCTAGTTGTCAGATGGCATCCGCCCGAGCGGGACCCCTCACACATATGGAAGCCGCCTTGAATGCTCATTTGCAAATATATATTATATTAGTTAATTGGTATCAATTAATTAGTTAATATTATTTATTATTATTATTATTAGTTAATATTGATGTAATTAATGGTATTAAATAAATTATTTTGTAATTTTGTTACTAAGTGTGCCCTCCCTCATCTATATAAGGGGAGGGGTAGGAAGGTTTAGGCATCTTTTGGATCATTGATCTTTTGGGCTCTCATTTGAGAGAAAATCTTTGGAGGACCCAACCTCCAAGAGCTTGACCAGAGCTTGTCTTTGGATCGCAATTTGTATGTTCTCATTGTTTAATGCAAGTTCTCTTTGAGTATTCTTTCTCTCTTGTGATCGTCTCTCCGGCCGTAGAAAAATATTAAGCGTAACAATGGTCCGACATGCCGTACCGCCTGCCATATAGCTTGGTTGTCAGCCGCAGGCCGCTCCTCGCCCCTCTTCCCCTGCAGTTGGGGGGAACTATCCAGCCACTACAGGGGAAGAGGGGCGTCAGAGAGGATAGCGCCCCTCTTCCCCTTGCCCCTCTTCCCCTGCTTCAATTTGTGGGACGCTATCCTCTCTGACGCCCTCACAAAGCTGCACAATAGCCATGCCAAACTCAAGCAACTCAGAGAAGTCATCCCGACGCTACAGTTGCTGGTGCAGGAGCCCCACCTCCAAGAAGCCACCACCTCGCGCACACCTTCTGTCAGCGTTGACCCCAAGCTTGGACAGACGGAGGAGATCGGCGCGTTGACAAAGCAACTGGGACAGACACCGACCCCCCCAAGCAATCACTGCAACACATGCGCCCTCAATAGGGCAACAAGACGACCCCGTTGGTTCCTCTTTCCCTGTTGTCGATGAGGACGAGACGTCCGCATACCACTACATTGTCAAGCCTTCACCCCATATCGCCAGTGAGATAAAGGTGTCGATTCCCCAACCTTCGCTAATTGAGTGCAAGCTCTTCTCGTCGGGGCACATTGTTGATCGCATGCTCCCCACGCAACCAGTGGAGCCACTTCTGGTTACCCGGAAATCGTTCTTCCTGACTATGCCAAAGAATCCCCACCGAGAGGTCGACCAAGCACCAGTTTCCACCTTGCCAAGTGCTCCGACCCTCGCCGACCAGCTCCAAACTACATTCCCCGCATCGTTGTCGCATACACGCTCACGATCCCCCATATTTCCAAGCTCGTCTAAGCCACCATTCTATCCTGAGCCCACGCCCGTCCCATCCAACGATCCACCGGCTACCGTTGTCACCCTCTTATTGTCCCCATCTTCTCCTTTCTCGATCACTTCCCTAGAGACACCAGCCGACCCAACTTTCCTTCTCCCTCTTTCCACTGTGGACACCATTGCACCTAAAATATCACATTTTAATCTTGTTGCATCCACCCTTCGGCAGACCAAACAACCCTTTTGTGCATGGTCATAACCTACCCTATGCCAACTCATCTCCTTTAATTACCACTCTTTCTCGGGCCCCACAACAATCTCCCTACACATATCTTGTCTTTTACCTCTCTTGATCCCCACACCACATGCTACTGATGTTTACATGTCATCTTTCTTCCCTGCACATCTCACCCATCCTTATTCCAACACCCTCTCTATAACTCCACCCATCACTGCCTCCAAAACACCACTCGACCCCTCATTTTCCTCCACCCTATACGCATATTTTGCACCCTACATTTCCCCAAAATACAAAATCCTATTTTCTCACAATTCTCCAAGCCCACTAATTTACAATTTTATTTCCTTTATTCCCAGACTCGTCGTGACAAAGACCGTTGCCACTCATCCAGATCGTTTATGCCCGCCGTAATTAAAGATCCAGAGAAATATTCGAGGCTCGACCTTGAGGGTAAGGTCGATTTTTAAGGGCGAAATAATGTTACGATTAGGCATCTGCCCGAGCGCGCCCCCTTACAGGAGCCATGAGAGCGCATACGGAAGCCGCCTTAGAATGCGCATTTGCAAAAATATATTATATTAATTAATTAGTTAATTATAATTAGTTATTATCATTAATTATTTTTTATTTAATTAATGGTACTAATTAAAATACTTTGTCATTTTCTTATTAAGTGTGTCCTCCCTCATCTATATAAGGGGAGAAGTAGGAAGGTTTAGGCATCTTTTGGGATCATTGGTTTTTTGGGCTATCGTTGGAGAGAAGTTCTTTGGAGGACTCGATCTTTGAGAGCTTGGACGGAGCTCATCTTCGAACCGTATTTGTATGTTCTCATTGTTTAATGGAAGTTCCCTTTGAGTATTTTTTTCTCTTTATTGTCTCTTTGGCCGCAAAAAACAATATTAACCAATATTAACCATAACATAAGAGAAACTCTTCTTATCCCAGAATAGAAAGGGGAAGCAGATTAGTTAAGAAACAACATTTTCACATCATTTGCATCATCAAGGATAAAATCAAACAGTGATCATGGATAATGGGAGCTTGAAGAATGTTATGTCTCTGGAAGTCGTTACCAAGTTGAATACACTAATAAAGAAGTAGAGACCATAACCCTACAAGTTATCATAGTTCAAGAAAGGGAATGAAGTTTCTATTAACAAGAGGTACTATGATAATGTTTGATGTCATGTGGCTGATATGGATACTTGCCACATACTTTTAGGTTGCAACAATATGACCACAAAACCGTCCATGATGGAAGGATAAATATTTACACAATCTGGATGGATGACCAAAAAATGGTTTTACCCTCAATGAAAGAGCCACACTTGCCCAAGCCTAAACCTGGGAGGAATATTAATTTACTCACTCTGGAATTATTCAGGGAGGCCGTCACAGAAACTTGTGGAGAAATTGTGGTAATTGCCAATTTTTGAAGAATGGGATGATTAGTTTGTTGATTTTTATTATAAGAACAAGAGATATTTATCCCAGTGTAAGACTCTCCATCTAATTGTGATGTAAGACTCTCCATCTGATTGTGAGTTCTACGATCAACGGATGATTTAATGTAGTGGTTAAGAAATTTCGGTAATCTTATTGAGATTTTGAGTAGATCCATTATTTTGTGCACAAGTCTAATGCGTCATTCACATGACATGTGTCTCTGATATGTTACATTTTGCCTTATTTACGCATCATAAGAATTGTTGGGTTTCTCAGGCATCTAATGCGCAGCGGAAAATTTCGAGAAACCCATTAAAACGACCTTGCGAAAACCAATAAATCAAGGAGTTTATACCTGCGTCGGAATTAAATTCCGTGAAGGGTGACTGTCGTTTGAGTTCTCAAACGTAGAACAAGATCCATGTCTCTACGAGTATACACACAAATGCCGGAAACACCTCACCTTTCGTCCAACGAATGCGGGCTGGAGGATGATCGTCCTCCTCGTCTCCACGAAGTACTAGCTTCGATTCCAGGAGAGGATGCGGCTGCCGGTTTTCAGTTTTGCGAAAGAGACGACGCGTGCGGATGCTTCCCGAAAGAGACGACGCGTGCAGCTGCAGGTTTTTGATTTCCGAAAGAGTCCCACTCAAAATCTCAGTACCCGAAAATCCTAAACAATCCATATTTAAATATGGTAGTTTCTCAAACCATAAATTCTCTAACCGCAGGCTTATGCGTCGAGAGGGAGCAAACAGAGTATTGACGTGATATCTAATTGACAAACACGATATCGACGTGATGCCTAGTCGACATACACTAAGTCGGCGTGTTATCTAGTCGACATACACAATATCGACGTGATGTCTAATCGACATACACTATAACGACGTGATGTCTAGTCGACATAGACTTACTCCCAAATCTCAATCGGTACAAGCTTGGTTCTTCACTCATATCAAATATAAGTAAAGTCAACACGATCATTTGTCCATTTTCCATACGTTTTTATGTGCGACCCCATAAGCTCATATTACGTTGGTAGTGAAACTAATTCCTTGATTACGTCTAGATCATAGAAGATTCCAACAAGAATAGTGGAAAAGAAGCAATATTAAGGTCAAGTATTTAACTCGAGGTCGAGTTCTCTCGAACCCAAAGAGGATGATGTAACCATTCTTGCCACCAAATTCATGAGAAGACTCAATCGGAGTAAGATGTGTTACATCTAGTAATTGGAAATAATTGTGTGCATTTATTTTATGCAACATTTAATTTTTACGCAAGTTCCTTTTGATTGTAGACTTCTTTGCAACTTCTCATCTTCCTAACCTTAAGCTAAAAAAAGGCTTGGGATTGTTATCTTAGAGGTAATTTTTTCTAATGAATAAATCTTTTGAGGTTATATCCCACAAATCCTCTTTGCTTTGTGCTCACCTAGGGCAGCCATCGTCAGCTGCATTAGAACTATTTACAAGACACCAGACAGCTCTATACAGGTTTAACTATATACATGTCTATAAAAAAACATCCACAAGACTGATGAAATATCTCCAGTTGAAGAAACTGCACTACTTAAGCCATGGGCTCACCATCCGAAACATTCTTTCCCACATATTCTCATGATGACGATGCCCTCGTCACATCCTCGACATAAAATGCATCAATTTACTTCCAATTGCTAGTGCTTCCTGAGGCTCCATTGGCCTCATTCTCGAGCAACCCCTTTCATGGAATCAATAACTCACTTTGACATACAATAGCGCTTTCGCACGACACAAGAATCCATGATTCAATCCACATTCTCTTCGTACATGGCTTTCAACATAACTATCGCACTCTACAACTCTTCTAAAGTTGAGTCATCCTGATCCTTGAAAAAGGGTTTGAACATACAAACACTACAGCGAATGAAGCTCGAATTACGACTGGAGCACAAGCTTGTTGTTGACCTTGTCGACATGATTGGAAACTCAAAAAGACCCTTTTTATAAAGACAATCACACCCTCACATGTCTTTAGGGTCGCATGCAATTTCACCAACACCAAGTTCCCAACTTTCTATTCAACAATGTTGCAAGATAAGCTCACTAGGAGGCCATGACCTCGGTTTATCCTTGCATGTGATAGAGCCAGCTATTATTATGATAGTTAAAATAAAAAAATGATGGGTTAAGAGAAACTTGTGAAGAACCACCAAGTAAATGTCCATTCTACCTTAAAGGACAAAGAGAAGCATATGTCAATGAATGGAAAGTTGAAGAGCGAGATTTGAAATCATGAAATGGTTCATCAACAAAAGCACATTTTTAATGCAAAAAAATTAAATGAAGATGCAAAATGTAGTACAGAAGATGTACACTTCAGGATTGATGCCTCGAAAAATATTGCTGACCATAAAGAAGAGCATGTTGCAAATACCATAGTCATTAGTAAAACGTAATCCAGGAGATCTATATGTTAGGAGTAATACCTCAAAAAATACTATCGGCCATAAAGAAGCGGAATATTACAAATACTACAGTCATGAGAACTATTTATAATGAAAGAGCAAAGATGCACAAGAAAGAGTTGGATGGGAAAAAAATATTGCAAATACTACAGCCATAAGACAAGTCGGCATCGTTTGTTAATTGTTATTGCTGTGCAGAGTTAAAGCGACGTCAACAAACCAAATATTCCTTTCTACATTCATATTCATACCCAATGAAACTAATGCGTGCTTGAATGTTGTAAGGGTGTCTTGGACCAAAATTTCTCACTAAATGTGTTTGTAATAGTCTTCTTGAAGTCTCGACTTGTAGGACAATCGATCAAATGATTAATCTTCAGCACGTGGATATCAAAGATCATTTGGGCATAACAACATCCAAGTTGGTAAAGTCGATAGAGGTTTGTTCTTCTGATCTTCTCGGTTAGTGTTTCACTAATTGCCTTAGAAGTCATAAAAGAAGAAAATTTGATGGAGATCGATGACACACACACGTTTATTCCGCAGGAGGCGGTGATCCCCTACCCGTTCAGACTATTTTGAGCCCACGAATAAGTCAGGATGGTCATTCCGAGTCTGTTTCTTGTATTTATTTATTATTTTTGAGTTGTATTCGGCATCTGATCGGTCCGGACATTATGAGTTGTTCGATTCGGGTACCCCAGTTGTTTCCCATATATATATGTGTGCAGGATGCCTTGTTGAGGCATCAAAGTTTTGGAAGAAGAAATCTGCAGCTGTTGGTCACTCACGATGTGATTCAGTGACGCCCAAGGTGTGACTCTGAGGGCTTCTTCGTTCTCCAGTTCTTGTACCAGCCGCACGATTACTGCTTCTACCAGCAGAACTTCCGTCCCAGCCGCCCATTTCTCTTGATTCCTCCTCTCAGCACCCACCACAACCTCGTTGAGCCTCGCTTCCGCGAAGCCCGTCGGGTCTGCTGAAGAACTAGCACGTCTGCCCCTTGCTAAACATCAACCACCTATTCACCCCTTTCTCACTATACATAGTCAAGTCCGGTCATTCCCACATTCCCCAGTCTCCGTACAGCACCCTTGTATCCAGTCCAACGCCTGTTCATTTCCTCCTCCCTCCATCCACTGCCTCCCTGGCAAGCTTGCAGATGTCGGATGTCGGACTCATGTCGGTTTTGGTTTTTTATGTCGGATGTCAGATTGCGGGGATATATCGGGGACATTTCAAAATGTCGGATTTTAATTATATATATATATACATGTTTTTATTTAGATGGTAATTATTTTTTCTAATTAAGGGCAAACTCAAATTCATATGAGAAGATTAAACTACTAACTAGTGTTTAATAAATTTATAATAAATAAGAAATGTTGCGCGAACCTTCTGATGAATTCATACTACAAACAAAAAATATAAATATTTTTGGATAAATCAAAATAAAAGCAACATAAGTGATAAAAACAAAATAGAACAAATAATATCAATGTAGACACGAATAATAAGAAGAAGGCATTCAGTAGCTAATTAGCATAGCATTTCAAAAATTGAAGCATAACATTACAAAAACAGAAGCATAGCATTACAGAAGCATAGCATTCATGGTTTCTTTTAGTAGTGCTTTAAAGTTAAATATGGAGTTAGTATGCTTTAGCCTTTGATTTATGACAGTAAACAGTAGATAGCAGCAGGAAAAAAGCAAGTAAAGAGCAGAAAACAACAGGTAAACATCAGGTGGTAATAACATCAGGTAGAAAACAGCTAATGTCGCCGCCATAAGCCGCCATAAATCGACATGTCGGGCCGACATGTCCGACATGTCGGCCGCCATACTGGAAAACGCCATTTTTCTCATCTGTGTCGCTAGCGTTGCGATTTCCCCTCAAAAATGACATGTCGGCCGACATGTCGGACATGTCGGCCGACATGTCGGAGTGGCCCCTCCCAACTTATCCTCCAAGTACAGCCCTGATTTCCCCTCTCCCAGCCCCCAAACCTCACCAGAACCACCCCTCCCCGCTCCCTATCCCCATCATCCGCCCTCTGTCAGAGCCTACCACCCGTGAATCTTCAACACCACGACACTTGACCTTCGCCTGCACGCGTAAGTCATATATTGGTGTTCTTATTTTCTGTTATTGTTATCTGGACTATATTTAGTTGGATACAATTTTTATATATTGTGTTTCTTTAAAACCGCTTGACTTGCAGAGATTATTTAGTGCACGCTTGAAATACTTGTGACTCAATTGCTTGTCAATTAACGTTCGCTTTTCCAATTCAATTTCCTGTGGACAAATGTGCTTCTAAATAGGCTTTATTTTAATTAATTACTTGTTAATTTTGTAATAAGACTGTTTCAATTGCATCCACATCTACATTAGGGCTTTTGATAGTCAAACTACATCTCTCTAGATTGCATCTTAGAGCATCCACATTCACAACCTCCCATTCATCAAATTGGTTTTATTCAATGAATTGCGTGAATGTTTTCACGTCATGCTAGGGTTGGTCATAGGTTCATTGCATTCGCCGTGTGCTCAATTGCAATGCATTTTTTGGAAAAGTGCATATAGCATGAAATTAAAAAACAAAAAGGACAACAAACTACAGCATGTCATCCAAGTCTGCACGAACAAGCTCGGCAAACTCAGTCTGGGTGCTATCAACATCTAGCCAAACAAAGGTTCCCCGTAGGGCAAAACGAGCACAAAATTCAGCAAGAACAGGAGCCGCGCACTCCCACTTACGATCGAAGAAGTCCAAGAAAGCATTTAGAGTTAGGGTAATCGTGCGTCTGTCACCTATAGATTCGTCCTGCATCAAGATTCATTAATGGATTTTCTTAAGCTATAAAAAACGCACATAGAAATAGATATATATTGGGATTGATAGGTGCATATGTGTTAGCAACATACATAGTTCAATTTCAAGTCTTCCTACTTAAGATTATACATTACCATTAGAATTAAATAGCTTTCGACAACGTAAAAGTTGATGTCAAAATTCAGGATGAAGCTAAGGTTACAAGTGATATAGACACTGAGTTGGAAGGGATACTCAAGAGATTTAATAATACCACCGACCTTCAAGAGCAATAAATGAAACAAAAGCATCGTGAAATTATGGATCCCACAGCAAACCACACATCAGTCATTGTTGTCAAACAACTTGAAAGATAGGCCAAAAGGGAGTTGCAAGAAGTTCAAAAATGATTTTAGATACAGAAAATGTGATCCATTACCATATTAAGAAAGAACAAAAAATTGAATAAAAGAAAATAACAATGAATAAACAGATTTCTCGATAATATATGTAAGGATACGGTCACATGCATATCTAAGTTTATCGTCGATTATCAAAACATATTCGGGGATGGACATTGTGGTTGCAAAGTTGTTAGTAAAGCATTGGAAATAGGATACAATCAATTACTTGGAATTTTCTATCTCATGAACTTCAACATAAAGAAATCTTGTGCATTAACATATTTGGAAATTTGAGCCAAAGAACAATTCAAATCGCTTGATTGTGTAGAACTTCCTGCACCCACAAGTTAAGTGGATTGCAATGCCAGATATGGTATATGTGGTTGCTTCTTGCTGAAATATTGCATTTGTTCAATTCTCCATATTCCAATCTCTTACAATTCTTCCATTGCATTCACTACCTCCAGCAATCCAAAAGTTCATTTACATTTAATTTATAAAGGAAAATCACTTCATTCAAATGTGAATGTGTGAAGGTTCTCCGTTACCACCATTAGTCTCATCTTGAAGAAATTATCATGAACAAATTGTTGATCCATAAGAAGCTCCTTATATATCACATATAAGAATTTCTGACTTCAAATGAGGTCGTCAATTTGGAAGAATTTTGATTCTGAGGTGTGTGATGACATCTCTCCATATCATTCCATATCACTCCATATATATTTTTTGAATAGTATACACATTTGCTTGGTATACATTGCAATCTTATGTTGGTTTTTTTAAGAAAACAAAAATTACATGGCAATGGCAAGTTACTTACTCTTCGTATAGCAAAATAGATGATATGATTGCCTTATCAACTTTGGGAGTATCATTTTAAGAAGCTTTGAAGTACACATTTTATTTATGAGTTTGTTTAAGAAATATAACATTACTCATAAGTTACCTGCAACAAAGCTAGCAAACAACTTGTTGAGAAATTGTACCTCCAAACTAGATTCAGTAAAGCAGATGGCCCAAGTACAATTCAGTGAAGAAGTTCAATCACATATAATTGTTGTTTACATATGATGTTTATTCTGTGTTTATTGAGTTTTGATTGTGTTCAAATAAAACTATTGTTGAGAAATGTCATTTGAAAATGCTGTTTATGTTGTTTTTATGATTTTTTTATTGAATTCACATACAATTGTTTGTTATTGGAAAATGATTCTCAGGGAGTTTCACTCTTTTGCGCGCTAATTTCAAAAAAATTAATTGAGCTCATGATCACTAATCTTTCTCAATGTTGGAAGGAAATTCTCAGAATCTAATTTCCATTACTTTTTGTAGCAGCTCCTTCCATGTCAGCTCAAGATTATCGCTAAATACATAATAAATACATGTTAAACATGATAGTCATTGCCATTCCTTGGTGAGGTGGACAATTTGTGGAGGACCTGGATGCAATTTCATAAAAATGTGTATTGATGACATTAGTAGTGCTCCTCGGGATAACAACATCATGCTGTCGAAAGCTGTCATTTTTGGGTAGGAGTTATGTAAGCTTCACCTAGTATTTAGTGGGGTTTGCAAAAAAAATTATGACTGGTTTATGCTTCCATGTGTTCTTGTAGTCCTGGCATTACATAGGATGGAGGTGACAGAATTTATCTTTTCAAGAGGTGATTCTGAGAAAAGATATCAAGCATGAAGCTTGCAACATTTTTGGGGTCTCCGGAACATTTTTGAGAATAACAAAAATCTGATCATTTATGGTATGCTGCCAACAATCCTGGGGACGTACAGAAAATTCTAGGACTCGGTGAAGACCAATATTTTAATCATGCACATGCTCGAGGTGTTCTAGCTCTTGCATCATGTTATAGCCCATTAACCATCAAATTTTCCTTCCATTGGTAACTCATTGTTGAACCATTCAAGCTGGTCTTTCAAGCAAATCCATCTAGACTTCACTCTCACCGTTACTAAGATTCTCCACTTTTCTCTGAGATAAGGACTTGCAACAAACTCAATTGCTTTCTCCAACTCTTTCTTGTGAAACTTGGTCCGTGTTCAAGGCTTTGCTCAGATTTGATACTTGTGTTCCCTTGGTATTCCATTGTGCAAGAAGCACTTTATGTGCTGAAGGTCTCTTTTTCCATCCCTACCATTCCATCTTGTCTTCCCTGAATAGCTTGGGCTCAACGTCTTCCCATCACTTTCATAGCCAAATTTCTAACGAGCTCCCCTGTTATTTCCATTGTCCTTAATTAGGTTTGGAATCTTATTTGTCTCTCACCTTGAGCTCAATGTGTCTTACAGTCTTAGTCCTCATCATGGTCTCCAACAACTCATGCACTGCGCCTGTATGCATGCTCTAGGAAAAGTTGTCAGAATTTCTTTTGGAACTCATCCCATGTTATGATGGCCTTCCCGCTTCAAATTCACATCTATGATGCCACTAAGTAGTAAGTAAACATAAACAAGATACATATATGAGCTTACCATTAGTGTCATTACGCAATCTTCAACAGGGAAGTACAGCACTATGCTACACGATTGTCTATATCCTTGGACGGCCCCACTTCTTTGAATTCATTTTAGTTGGGCACGTCAAATCATGGATCATCATAATCATCACTTGGCTCATGTTATCTTCATAACTGAGAGCTGTGCTATGAATTCCGCCTCATGACGTGTGATCTCTGCTAAGGCTTGAACAGTACCATCTGGCTTCATGAACTCATTGACTTCAGCATATGTAACGCTCTTTCTATCACTGTAAAGCTTACCCAACATATATTCCAACCCCTCCATGGGTTTAGAGGTGTTGTCGTCTCTATCAAGAACATCCATCATGAGTTCATGACAATATACATACATCTTGGTCATACGGGCAAACAATGCTACCAATACATTCCTAAAATTTTGTCAAGACCTATCTTTCTTGCATTATTAGTGCTCATTTTAGATTTGCTCCTATGTTGATGAACTTGCCATCCACTGCTAGGATAAACTTCACTTTGATGCCAATTTGGCTTTTGATATATTACAGATTGTTAGGAGTGTAACCAATTTCCCCAAACATTGCTCGTCACTAACTGCAATATGAGTCCCCCCTGTGCTAGTCTAGTCATAGGATATTGCATTTCCAAATCGGCATTCACTTCTACAGCTCATACGAACAAAAGATATAAAAGAAACTCCCTTAATAGTTGTCCAACTATTTTATTCTAAGAATCATTACAAAGGAGAGAAGTCTCTAATTCTACAAGTTCAAAGGTCATTTCCCTACAAACAATACAAAAGGTCATTTCCTTACAAACAATACAACTTTCTACACAATTATACCTATCAGCATGCCTCTAGAAATTTCCAGTGTTAAGAACTCCCCCCCCCCCCAAAGTCCTAGGAAATAAGCATCATAAGTAGCTTAAAAATAACACGACAAAAACATGAGCTCGTCACTTACTTTCCTAAAAACTACAAGAATTTATGATTCGAACAAAAATATTCATCAATTTGAACTTGACAGAAAATTAGCATTGTTAAAGGAAAATAGCATCCATGTAACTGGCAATTTAATCAAAGACCAACTTGAGCATCAAAAAGGTGTTCAAAACCAGAATCGAGCGTTTTAAAATTGTAGACAACATGAAGCATCTCCTATACCTCAAATACATTAGTGTAATTTATCCTTCAAATTATTATTTGATAGAGATGAAGAGAGTAATAATAGTATTATTAAAAAAAACTTGAAAATCTTTGGTATGTGGTGACACATACAAGTAATCTTGTGTGTAGACCGAGCTCTTCGTTAACTGCCAATGCAATATGCTTTGTGCTCAACACAGTTTGCTCTAGTTTCCCAAGGCCCTCATCTTGCTCTATTATTAAAACAGTATATTAGTGCCAAGAGAAGCGCACAAAACATACAAAAGTAACTCACAAAGCATTAAATATACCTTTCATAATTTGTCGTTGCATAACTACTATACCGTGGTTATCTAAACCTGCAGTTACGTTTATCTCATCAGTCTTCTTATTTTCACCAAGTAACTCTTCCCTGAAAGAACAGAAGTAATCAAATAGGATAAGAGTTAAAATCTAATGCCCCATAAGTGTTTTTCCAGAATAGATTCAACAAATAAATCAGGTGTAGCGTGTAGGATTGAGGATTGCTTTAAATAGAAAACACATTCTAAAATATTTTATCAATCATAACCTGTTACTGTGCGAGAAGAGGGGAAAGGGGAATAAGGAGGTAGAATCCAAGAAGAACTCTCTTGGCCATCCCTAGGCTCAAATTTCCATTCATCCAAGATAATTCATACATTAGTCTAGGTTGGCTATTAAAATCCTCCCAATGACAACCAAAAATAAATCGCAGAATACATAAAGTGTGATAAACGAAAGCTAGGGGATAAAATAAAGCTAGGAAATATAGTGTCGATGTCGCCTAGGCCTTCTCGGTCGTGGGTGTCGCCCCTCCTGGAATAAACGTGCCAAATCCACGTCGCGGTCGGTCGGGGGGCAATGTTGCCAAGCCACAAGAACCTGATCCCGAGTCACTCCGTCGGTCTGCACTGCTCTGCGGTCCAGGATAGTACCAGGGACGTACATCAATGATGTTCGGCAGCAAATATGAGGAGGCAACCTGTTCTCGACCTGGTGGCCTCCCACAACTCGCTTGAGTTGCGATATATGAAAGACAGGATGGATGCAGCTCTGCTCGGGAAGTCGAAGGCGGTAAGCTACCTCGCCAATACGTGCTACCACTGTGAAAAGTCCGTAGAAGAGGGCGGATAACTTGGGATGCAAACGTGTGGCCACCGAGGTCTGGCGATATGAGCGGAGCTTGACAAACACAAAGTTTCCGACCTAGAAGTGGACGTCACGACGCCGTCTGTTTGCATGATTGAGCATCTTCTGTTGCGCCTGTTGCAAATGGAATTTTAAGTGACGCAAGATTTCATCTCAACCTTGCACTTGTCGGGCAAATGCTGTAAAACGATAGGAGGGGCGACCATAAACCTCCTGGAATAGTGGCATGCCTGTCGCATAATGAAAGGAGGTGTTGTAGGAGAATTCCGCCCAACCCAACCATTTCTTCCAATCGATTCAGACGATTGGCCGTCAATTTGGGTGTGGTAGGCCGAGCTCATCTGTAACTCTGTGCCCTGGAGTTTGAACAACTCATACCAAAATGTGCTCATGAACATCGGGTCGATCACTGACGATCGATCGTGGAAAGTCGTGCAAACGCACGACACCCAAGATAAAAGCCTCCGCCACAAGAGGTGTCGTAAAGGGATGTCTGAGAGGAAGAAAATGTGCATACTTGGACAAGCGATCCACCACCACTAGGGTGCAATCACAGCTGGAGGACCGAGCCAGGTGCGTGATGAAATCCATAGCTAGATCATCCCAAATCAGGTCAAGAACGAGTAATGGTTGTAGTAAGCCCCCTAGAAAAGTGGCTTCGTACTTGGAGCGCTGACAAACCAACCACGCGGCCACGAACTCCTCCACCTGGCGTAGCACGCCTTTCCAGTAAAGGGCAGAGGTGAACGGCGATAAATGCGGAAGATGTCGGCATGACCCACTGACGGAGTAGTGTGGAACTAGGCCAGAAGCCTCGTGATGCACATCAAGGATGGAGATAATACGAGCATATTCCGATAGTGCAGTCTGCCACCAAGGAGGGTGTTCGGGGGGCATGCAGCAGGGTCGGCCTGCACACTCTCCAAAATGGTCTGTAGTGTCGAATCGGCCTCCACCTCACTCCGAATGATGCTAGCCTCCTGCCACACTAGTCGGGAAATTACTGTCAATTCAGCCAACTCGGACTGGCGAGACAAGGCATCAGCGGCCTTGTTGGTCTTGCCCGAACGGAACTCGACGGTAAAATCATACCTCAAAAGCTTTGCCATCCAAACCTATTGTGCGGGAGTCGACATTTTTTGGATCATATGGTATCACAGATTGTGGTGATCTGTGTGCACGGTGAACTGGCGGCCGATGAGGTACAGCCGTTGATGCCAGACGGCTAGGACGAGCGCCATCAACTCGTTCTCGTAAACTGATCGAGAGCGGACAATGGAAGAGAAGGATCAATTGAAGTAGGAGACCGGACGACCGTCCTACAAGAGGACTGCACGGATGCCTGTCACACTCGACCACAAAGGGATGGGAGAAGTCAGGTACGACAAGGACCGAGGAAGCAGTGAGCGCCTGCTGAAGGGTGGTGAATGTCGCGACGGTCTTCAGAGACCAGAAGAAAACCGAGTCAATGGTTTTGCGGAGAAGAGCAAACAGCGTTCTGACGAGCTGGTCGCAGTCACGAATGAAACATCGATAATACCCTAACAGGCCTAAGAAGCCGCGTACATCCCGCAAGGATCGCGATGTCGGCCATTGTAGCACTGTGGCGACCTTGTCGGGGTCCATGGTAACCCACCCAAATAGGAGACTTCCCACCAAGCGAAGGCACGTTTCTTGGGGTTGACCGCAAGGGAGTGACGTTGTAAGGTCGCCAGAGTAGTCGCAGGGTGGCGCAAGTGGCCCTCCTAGGTGAGGCTATATAAGAGTATATCATCGAAAACACGATGACATACTTACGAAGCAGTGAGCGGAATATATTCATGGTTGCGTGGAAGGTGGTCGGCCACCGTCATGAGTGCGGAAGGCAGTCTTGGGGATGTCCTCGAAAGTGGTGTATTTGGTGGTAGCCGGATTGGAGGTCCAACTTAGAGAAATAAGTCCCCCCCCCCCCCCCCCCCCCACCCCCCCGAAGCTCATTCAAGAGCTCATGAATCACTTGTATCGGGTACTTTTCTACGACGGTGGCCTTGTTTAATTCCCGGTAATCGACATAAAAACGCCAACTACAATCCTTCTTGCATACCAGTAAGACCGGGTTGGTACTGGGATGGATCAAGCCCACCGTAAGCATATTCGTCACCAGGCGCTCAATCTCATCTTTCTGCACGTGGCCATACCGGTAGGGGTGAACCCAGATCGATTGCACCCGCTCCCGAAGTAGAATGTGGTGGTCGTTGGGTCGTTGCGGCGGGAGGCCACTGCGCTCAGTAAAGACATGGGAGAATGAGTCCAAAAGTCGGGTCAGCTGAGGGGCGGATTTGGCCCTGGAAACACTGTTGACGCGGCCTGGGCCCTGAGAGCTGCCAGAGTAGTGCACAAAAATCCAATGGGTGGGTCCGTTGTAGGACGCGAGGGGATACTGACATACAGTGGAGGGAGGCGTGCCCAGTCGAGGTGCATGGCTGGCCTGCCCACTCAAAGGTCATTTGCATGCGCGCCCAATTGTGGTTCACATTGCCCAACGTCTGTAACCATGTAATGCCCAAGACGGAGTCCACACCTCTCAGGGGGAAAATGTAGAAATTCGCGGTGACATGACAATCGTGCAACTGTAGGGGAAGAGGAGACATAGGCCACCGGTCGGGGAGCTGCGGTCATCCCCCAAGCAGATGGAGAGCCCTGGGAGATGAAGTGCGTCCTCTGAGTCCCCTTGGGAGGGATCCTCTATCAAGAGGGCATTGAAATTGGCGGATGTAAACTCGACATCATCATTGCCAATGAGGGCGCGATGTTCCTTCATATAGACAGTCTCATGAGTCGGGGAATAGGGCTGGCAGCAGCGAAACATAATCCCTTACTCAGGAGATCGTTATATTCCTGATTCAAAAGGCAGTGTGGAGCCGATGGACGGGGAGGGCGTGGAGGTAGGGGTGGTTTGGCATGGTGGTGTAGAATGTCCGCGGGCGGCGGGTGGTTGGCGTTTAGCGGCATGATGGTGGCACACAGAGTCGGGGTGGAGGTGGAGAGTAGGAAAAAGGGCCGATTAGCCGTCTTGCCGGTAAAATCAACCTCCACCAAGCGGTCTATCTCTATGGCATCAGAAATTTCCTGGGGTTGATGAGTGTGGAGCCGGGAACGAATGTGAGGTTGCAACCCCTGCAAAAAGAACCCCAAGTAATTGTTGGATGAGAGGTCGGTAACATGGTTGACTAGTACAATAAACTCGTAAATATACTGATCCACGGTGGAAGAGGGTCGAAGGGCGCATAAGCTTTCCATGACATTCCCTGTGATCATACCTCCAAACGAGGGTCCGTTTGAGATCGGGCCAAGAAAGGAGGGCGCCGACTGGCGAAGCCACCGCGCACCCAGTGTAAGGTAGAGCCCTCCATTTCCAAGAGCATAAGAGAGATTTTCTGAGATTCCAGAGTGTCATGAATGTCGAAAAATTGCTCCACCTTCGCTATCCACCAGAGGGGGCGGTGTCATTGAAGTGGGGAACCTCTAAGGCTCAGGGGGCATGGGCCGAGGCGAGAGTAGCCACGGAGTGGACCGGTTGGGGGCTGTCCGGGCTGTCCGAGTGGTTGAATGATGATCTGAGCGGTTCTCCCGAGCCACAAGGCGTTGGAGGATGGCTTGCATGGACGCAAAGGTGTTGGATTGTTCATTAAGGCGACGTTCGACAGCGTCGAGGCGTGCGTCGGGCATGGCGCAGGTAGTGGACATTCATCGCGAAAGATCGGAGGGTGAAGAGACTGAAGCGCATGGCGGAGAGGGAGGCCGGGCGACCCGGATGCAGGCGGAGAGAGGATCTGAAACCGAAGCAGCGAAGGGGAAACGGGATCTGGAGTGGTGAGGTGTGGAAGCAGAGGCCGTATATAGAAGATCGGGAAAGGCAGTGTGCGGCGCTGCTTGGCGTGGAAGGAGGTATGCGAGGCGAAATCAGCGCGTGGATGCAAGGTCACGCAGAAACAGCGACAGGCAGTGCGGCGGAAACACGTGAAGCAGCCGACGCGGGGGCTCGTCGAGCGGAGCAGGTAGTGTGAGTGACGCACGACAGGTGCGAGCTGGGAGGAACGAGATCCGGCGGTTGAGAGCGGGCAAAAACGGCAAGGTTGAACCAAAATGTTACGGTGCAAGAGGAGAGGAAGGGAGAATAAGGAGGTAGAGAGGAACTCTCTTCGCCAGCCATATGCTCAAATTTCCATTCATCCAAGATAATCCATGCATTAGTCTAGGTTGGTTATTAAAACCCTCCCAACGGCAAAACTGAAAATAAATCGCATAATACATAAAGTGCGATAAATGAAAGATGGGAGATAAAATAAAGCTAGGAAATATGGTGTCAGTGTCACCTAGGCCTTCTCGACTGTGGGTGTCGCCCTCCTAGAATAAACGCGCCAAATCTTCGAGGCACCCTCACGATCGTTTGGATCCGCCTTAGTAACATGACCAGTTACCATTTGTTTGTATTGAGCATTGCATGATGTGGTTTACTAAATAAATCATCTTGAACAATTTTCATCCATATTACTTTTGGTATACCTCTTCTCCTACCTAATCCTTCAAAACTAATTGTATATACTCTTCTAATTGTATATACTTGTCTAATTAATACATTTTCTAGTCTTCATTATATAGGAACAAAACATCTAAGTTTATTTTCTAACTTTATATTCAATAGATATCACTATTATTCATCTAATATAATCATTCATTAATTTAGCTTCTTCTAATTTTATCACTCTATCTTAACATTCTCATTTATTTCATACTCAACTTAGATGTCAATAACTTTTTAAATGTCCAGCACTCATGTCCTATAACACCATTGGCCTAATTGTGATTTTAAACACCATGATATCCTCGTGTGGTATAATACTCACGAGACACTTGCTCATTTTAACCAGATAGCCTTGGTTCAAGATATTATATGTTACGCGCACGCGCCATCTCTTTTATTATTACTGTTTTTCTTTAAATGTATTAGGGTTGATGTGAGCCCCCTCCTCCCTATATAAGGAGGAGGTATGGGAGTGTTAGTCTGATCTTTGATCATTAGGGATTTGGGCTCTCATTTGAGAGAGGGATCATTGGAGGACCCAACCTCCTTGATCTTGGCCGGACTTCGATCCGGATTGTATCCGCGTTTCTTCTTCGTTTAATGCAACTTCCTTCTTGTTCGTAACATTGGTCCGACCTTGACGTTCCGCCTGCACAGTGCCGCCGGTTTCGTCTGTGAGTAATTACTGCATCGGCATTAGCGCTCGGCATCCGCGTTCCGCCGCTCCGACGCCCGCTGCTGTGCCCTAGCCACTTCCGTCGTCCTCCAAAGCAGCCGCCGCAGCGATCCCCACTCGAGTCATCTGCGACTTCCGTCGTCCGCCAATTTCTCGCGCGCCGCGATCGGCAAACCCGACGACGATAACACCCGTCTGCTCGTCCGGCCCAGATCCGCCATCTCCGACGCCCCTCTCTCCGCCATCCACAGCGCCAACACCAGCGCCAGTCACCGCCAGCCCCTCGCAGCCGCTTCTTCCGCAGTGATCGTCCGCCCCTTCCCCGGCTCCGACACTATCCGGCCAACCTCCAGCTCGGTGCAATCGTCCTCCTATGCCAAAGAGCCGAATGGAAGCCCGCGTGGAAGCCCTCGAACACTCCCTCGCCACCATCAACTCTCGTCTCGAGGCACAGAACGAGCAGTTCACCTCGATTTTGACCATGCTCTAGAAATTGCAGCCCACCCAGCACTTCGGGCCCTCTACCACCTCTGCTGTGGGATCCCCCAGCACCGTGCTTCCCGATGCTTCCGCAGCGGTGGAAGTGCCTACTCCACCGTACCGTGGACCTGACATGCCTACCTTCAACGGGTCTGACCCCATCGGGTGAATTGCCCGCGCCGAGCAGTTCTTCGACATTTACCAGACCGCGCCGACACAACGGGTCTCCACCGCAATCATCGGCATGGAAGGGTCGGCCCTCCATTGGGTCCGTTGGCTCCGCCAGACCTCTCCCGACCTCACCTGACCAGCTCTCTCTGAGGCCCTCATTCAGCGGTATGACGCCCGCTACTCTGGCCCCATGATCGAGCGACTTTGCGGGGTCCGTCACACCGGCTCCATTGACTCGTACATTGATGCATTCATGGAATTAGTCACTCATGTCCCCGGTCTTCCCCCAGACCATTACTTGGGATTCTTCATGAACGGCTTGCAACCCCACTTCCGCTCCCGTCTCCGCACTCTCCAACCGTTAACGGTTCACCACGCCATTGACCTCGCCCCCCTGGTGGAGGCAGAGTTTCTCGCAACGTCAGACGACATTCCTTCCCCGTCACCTCCCTCTCGGCATCCTTCCTACACATATTTCTCGACCCATCCGAAACATACACCTCCGCCACCTCCTCTTCCCCGGCCACCAATGATGGGTCCTCGCAACAACCGGTCTATCCCTACCCACCGCCTCTCCAACCAGGAGTACAACGACTTACGAAGCAAGGGCATGTGCTTCCGCTGCAAGCACCCCTACTCTCCTGGTCATGAGTGCTCCGTGAAGGAATGTCGAGTCCGCATCGGCGACGCCGTGGCCGCGCTCTCCGCTGCCGACTTCGACGCCCTGCTGCTCTCGTACGGACTACCGGACGACGCCCCAGGCACCTCGACGGCACCCCACTACTGACCGACGGGCGGCGCTCCGACCTTGGGGACAAGGTCGCTTTTCTGACGGGATGTATTGTTACGCGCACGCGCCATCTCTTTTATTATTACTGTTTTTCTTTAAATGTATTAGGGTTGATGTGAGCCCCCTCCTCCCTATATAAGGAGGAGGTATGGGAGTGTTAGTCTGATCTTTGATCATTAGGGATTTGGGCTCTCATTTGAGAGAGGGATCATTGGAGGACCCAGCCTCCTTGATCTTGGCCGGACTTCGATCCGGATTGTATCCGCGTTTCTTCTTCGTTTAATGCAACTTCCTTCTTGTTCGTAACATTATATCATATATCCTCATTCTTTTGGATAAGTGATCCAAGATACTTAAACATGTCAGCTAAGTGTTTATTTATCTTCTAATGAGATTGATTAATAATTTCTAATATCACTGTCACTAAAATTGCATACAATGTACTAGATATTTAATCTACTAATTTGAAGCTCTTTAACCTAAATCCTAAACAAAATTTTGTTGCTCTTGACATTTCCTCAACCCAATAAATGTAGCGTATTAGAATTGTCAATGGCCAAAAAAAAACATAAGCCAATGCACCTCGCTTTTGACATATTTTGTAAGCGTATTCACAATTACTACAAAAAAGATGTGGACTCAATGATGATACTTGATATAATTCTACTATGATTGAAAATTATCAGATCACCCTATAACTATTTATAATACCAGTGAGTGCTCCACCATACTTATCGTTTATAAATTTAGCATACCTTTGACACACACTTCTTCCTTGATACTTATTGTATAACCTAAAAAATTATATCAACGACCCATCAACAAGAGAAACCAAATCACCATGCAAGAGAGCTACATCTGGTAGTTTCGTCTGTATAGACAGGCAAAATAAACACATCCAATAAGTATTTACCCCACTCGTTGAAGCCACCCCGTTCTGTCCTATTCACAGGTCGTCAGCTTGGGAAAGCTTTCCCAAAGAAGTCAATCTGGAAAATCTGTTTGCAAGGCTTAACCCGAGAAGTGCTCATAAATGCGGGACAATATACGAGCAAAATGGTTCTTATGTCCAATCAAGCATTCAAGGTTAGTAACACAAGCTTTTGGGCAACTCTCCCAACTAACATGAATTCAAGATAGCACTTGGACCAAACTGCTCCCTAAACCCTACAAATAGATATAAAATAAAAGAAGGGATTGAGTACTCGACATTCTAATCCTTCTCTCCTCGAACCCAACTTGTACTATTTGTTTCATGGAATGGGAGTTCTTTATACTCCTAGGTCATTTGTGTGCTTCTATCAGAAATAAGATAACTTTCCTTTTTTTCTCATTTTTATCTGATTTCCCTATTTTGAATGGTTGTGGGGCAGACTAATACTCGACTAGTGCTCTACAGATAAATCGAGGTCCAACACCCTTTAAATGTGCGGTGAATGTGGAAAACTAATTGGTAGTGTTACGGATCCACCACCTCAGTTATCTAGTATAGGGTCTTTTTATATTACGTCATATTGTATCGAGTCACTGTATCGAGTCGTGTTGTATTGAGTCATAGTCATCATTATTAGAGTCGACGTAGCGTTTAAGCGTTTTTAATATTTGATGTATACGAGATATTTACGGTTATGCCATCAGAGCATATATATATAGGGCCCTTGGGATCGTGTAAGGTATGCAAGAATTAAATCAAAGTTATCTTTTTCTCTCAAGCTTCTCTCTCTTTAGTTCCTCTCCTTCTCCCTCATTCTAGGGTTAGCCCCCCTTGTATCCCTACCTCTGACTAAGCCCCGAAGGAGGTCCGTAACAACTTGGTATCAGAGCCCTCTTTCTTCGCTCGACACTTCCGCCGCTCATCACTTCCGTTGTCCTCACGTAGCCTTCACCGAGTCGATTCCAGCAGCCTCTTCTTCTCCTACGACACCAGCGGCCACGAAACTCCTCTCCTAGCAGTAGCGGATTCGACCCACCCCGTCTGTACCCTCCACAACTGTTGTGTCGTCCTCACTCCATTCTAGTTTCCAGTCGACTTCAACTTCACCCCACCCGCTACTTCATCTCACGCCGTTGCAACTCCCTCAGCCGACAGCATCTTCAACTCCATACCAGTCGCCCTCTGCTCATCCTTTCCTTCACACACGACGAGCAGAACAACAACCTCAAGCTCCACGCCCTCTGCTTCCTCCCGCAGCGTTCCAGCCGTGAACGCGCTCCCTCCGCCACTTTCTGCCTTAGCGACCCTCGTCGTCGCCATCTCCCTCCAGACTGTTGCTCCTCTGCATCTATCCTACCTTGAGCCCAGCCACCGCACGCTTCCCGCTTCCCCCTCCCAACACGCCACTAAAAAACCCTGCCTTCAGGTCCACTTCTCGAGCCCCTCACGCAAGCCATATATGCATCGAGATATTGTCCACGCACGCCACTTCTTTATCAAGCCCCAACGCTTCTTTTTTTTCTGAGACCACCGCCCAACCTTTTTTCTCTCTCCTCCCTCTCTTTTATTTATCCCTCCCTGATACATTAAATCTTCAATTTCTTTCCATGATCATTAATTAATTAATTAGTTAATTATTACACATTTTCATCATGTCGCTCAGCGTCGCCAACCACGATGCGCTACTCGCCCGACTCACCGAGTTGGACCGTCGTATTTCTCAGCGGGAAGCTCGAATCGGCCACTTTGACGCTCAACTCGACCTCAAGCTCGCCGACCTCCGCATGTCTCGCGCCTCAATGATTGTTTTTCTATCTCCACAGCTTATGTCGCCCCCAACAGTCGTCGCCGCTCCACCACTCACCACGATGGTTGACCCGGCCACCATGCCGCCAACAATCCTAGTGCAGCCTCCGCCGGCGCCACCGACTGCAGACGAGCCTCCGCCCTCCCCAGTGGTCGTCATTTCCCCATCACCAACATCGACGTCGCCTCTACCTCAGTCGGCCCCTGCTATGTCGGCCCCTTCGTTCCCTCTCCTCTGGCCGCCTACTCTACCGATGTTCTCGTCGCTTCTCCTCTGGCCCCTTGTTCGGCCGACCACCTCACCGCCTCCGACCACCTTGCCTCCGCTTCTACATCCAGAGCTCCTTCGATCACATGGCCATGGCTCCTCAACGCCGCTCCGCCAAATCCGTTCCTGCAGTCGGCTCTTGCCCTCAAACCACCGACCCTTGTGCCTCCAGCCATCTTTTTGATGTTGCCCACCACCGTGCCATCAGCACCGTCGGACCCAGTCCTTCCTCCGCCAGTCTTTTAATGGGTGTCGTCGCTGCTCGCTGCCACCACGGCCAACACGACACGATATCGGGCGATATTCTGGCGCGAGATCAAGGTGCCAACAGATCAGCTTCCCCAAGACAGTTCGAGCTTGAGGGCAAGCTCGTTTTTGGGGACGGGTGAGATGTTACGAATCCACCACCTCAGTTATCTAGTATAGGGACTTTTTATATTACGTCATACTGTATCGAGTCGTGTTGTATTGAGTCATAGTCGTCATTATTAGAGTCGTCGTAGCGTTCAAGTGTTTTTAATATTTGATGTATGTGGAGTATTTACGGTTATGCTATCAGAGCCTATATATATAGGGTCCTTGGTGTCATGTAAGGTATGCAAGAATTAAATCAAAGTTCTCTTTCTCTCTCAAGATTCTCTCTCTCTAATTCCTCTCAAGCTCCCTCATTCTAGAGTTAGCCCCCCTTGTAAACCCACCTCCATCCCTACCTCCGACTAAGCCCCGAAGGAGGCCCATAACATATAGAAAGCATTGACATGACCAACCCAGAAATCAATCATTATGAGGAAGTCAACATCAACAAGGGAGATTCGGTCACGCAATAAGATCTCCAACGCATGGAGTGAGTCGAACAAATGATCCACGGGGCTTTAAGAGCCGTCATGGGAATGCCCCTTCAAGTGATAAATCTATTGCAGTTGCAGCATCCCTCCACCACAACCCGAAAGGAATCATGAGAGTGGCAAGTAGAGGAGCGTCAAATTTCCAAAGAGGTATGCCACCATGCCATCTCGAAATACACCATGCCATCTCGAAATACACCACTCCTACAGATGCAACTGACATGGCTTTGATACTGATGCAACCGTCGCCGCATCTGAGGATGTGTGATACCATCATGCGCCAATTATATTTTACTATTTGTTATTTTCTGTCATTTTCTCTTGCACCGATGTTATTTTGAGTTCCGGCTCATCGATTTGACCACCTGGTGAGACCCTGAATAAAAGGTCCAGTAACTTTAGTAGTTAGGACGTAAGAGGCAAGCTAATTTATTTAAGGATGCATAAGTTAATTGAAGACAATTCAAATTTAAAAGATTCAGGAAATCAATTATTAGGAAATAAAGTATTTGGAAAGTCCTCAAATAGCAATCTCTGTAATCAATAAAGAGAATCAGGTTAATTAGAAAGAAATATTGGGGATTTTAAAGAATTAAGAATCAAGGCTAAGAAGGGGTTGTCTAAAATTCTATAAAAGAGCAGCAATAGCAAAGAAAAGGTAGACCGGAAATTTTCAGAGAAACGAAAAACAGTCTTCGTTTTCTCTGTTATCCGGGAACCCTATTCATCGTCTTCCTCCCCCGTCCAGCCTCCCATCCGAATCGACAAATCGCCAGAACCTTGCCAACAAGTCACGCGACTCTCCAACGAACTTCTCCCTCGACCGATCCCTGCGAACCGCGCTCGAGCCCCGCAGGCCCTCACGCCTCTCGGTCGTCGTTTCAGCGGACAGCGCTCGAATCCTTCTGCAACCGGCTGCCGTCGACGACAACATCCCTTTCCGACAGCCCTTGTGCCACAGCTGACCCGATCTCCTACCTCAGTCGGATTTGGAAGAGCCACTCCTAGCCATAGTTTGCTACATCCTACATGTTTGGGTAACATCCACTCCTTTGCTCCAAGATGTTAGATTAATTTTATGCGATTCAATTAAATATTGATGAGCTTGCCATGAACGATCGACCTATTTCTATTATCGTTAATTCATAAATTATTGTGATTTTGTTTGTGGATGTACGAACTCACAAAGATTCAACTCGAAAATGCTCGAGAGATCTTACTCTAACAAAATTTAACGATTTTATTAAAGTTCATTACGACGAGCGTGATTTTGGGCGCAAAACTCGCTTTGGCCCACTCGGCCTACTTTCAAAATTAAAATCGGTCGCATAAAAAATTGTACTTTCAAAACCCTAATTTTGGTTTACATCAGATACCATAAAAGCAAAACCTCTAAATGAACAACAAGCATTTGTAGTCTAAGAGCTTGGGAAGAACAACAGGATGCCTTCTTCACCTACGTTTAGTGAGCCAGGATATACTTTAAATTATCGTTGTTTCTTCTTTAGGTCATGGGTGAGATGGATGACAAATAAATCCAGAAACAGTTACAATATCTCCCGAACAAATAATTAAAAAAGATATTTAAACATCAATAATTTTAATAATATTTAATATTTTATTGGTTCAAATAAATGAAATAATTGTAACAACGATGGTGGTCCCCCATAGGAAGCCAGACATTAACAGTACTTGACTCAATTGATGTATTCTAAAAGGATCCTATGGAGGTATATTTCTTCTTGATATAGGAAATAGCAAGAAGTTTTTTTATTCATATTCAATGCATAAAGAAGGTTGCGGGACTATTTCAATGGAAACCACCTATTCTAAAATAGATATATAAAATTAAAAAAATCATGATATATGAACAATTAGCTATGATGATAGTACCTCTTTGCAAAGTTTGACATGTTTAACATAGATGCCATTTGCTTTGCTTTTGACCTCAAATTAAAAAGCATGTCTTGCCTCTTATGCAACTCCTTCTCAGTTCTGCAAGAATGTAGTATGCACTATAATTAATCATGTATGTCTTCAAAATGTACATCATGAAAAAAATGTAAAAATAAATTGTAGCAGAAGTTACTAGCATGTTTCTAGATCAACCAAATCAATTGTCACAAATAACCTTTAACAAATTTCAGGTGCATCATTGAGATTGAATGTGCATGTTACTTAATATAATAACTGTGAGATACTAATCATTAGTTGCAGGATCTTGAACTCTTTTATGAACGCCTAAGCGAATCCATGCATTGACCAAGCACAATTACTGGAAACATCAAAGAACAATAAAATACACAATACCTCAACACACATAAATGTACAAAAAAAGGAATCTGCTGCATGGACAAATGAACCCACTCATATGGTAACATGAGAAGTTAAAATAGATAAGTAATGAAGGTAGTGTTGTCCCTGCAATTACAGGTACTTATTCACACAGTTTTTCCACTAAAACTTTGTTCCAATAGACACCATCCAAATGAAAAACAAGATGATTCTGTTACGGGCTTCCTTCGGGGCTGGCGTCGGAGGTAGTGGAGGAAACGGGAGATAAAGGGGGGTAACTCTAGAATGGGGATAGAAGAAGAGAAGAGGAGAGGAAACTAGAGAGAGAGAGAGAGAAAGCTTGAGAAAGAAGGAGAACTTTAGATTAATCATTGCATACCCTTGCTCATACAATGACCGGTCTATTTATAGACCCGCGATACTATCCCTAACAAATAAAGACAATAATAAAGATAATACGACCGAATCAACTCAATACAACTTAGACTCGACTCAATACATAAGGACTTGACTCAATACATAAATACTTAAACAATATATATATAGAGAGAGAGAGATAACTGAGGGCGTGGGACCACTAACATTTCACCCGTCTTTGAAATCGAACTTGCCCTCAAGCTCGAACCTATCCTTGGATGAGCTGAACTTTTGGTTCCTTGATTTCGCACCAAAAGAGCTCCTGGAAGTACGTCGCGGCGGCAGGGCCGTTGGCGAGTAGCGGCGGCGCCGTCGAAAAAATTAGCGGCGAAATGAATGGGTCCAGCGGGGCCGGCAGAGCGGCGGTGAGTAGCAACGGCAAGGCGACCGGAGGGACAACATGTGGCCAGAGAAGAAGCGACAAGGTGGTCGATGGGGCTGGCAGGGCAGGGGCCGGCAGGGCAGGTGGTCGAAGTCAGCGGCTGCGGAATGGCGGCAGGCCGGACCATAGAAGAGACAGTGAGGCAGACGGAGGCAGGGGCTGTCAGATGGCGGTCGTGGGAACTGACGGCGGTGGCGACAGGTCGGACCAGAGAAGATACAGTGAGGCGGGCGAAGACAGAGGCTACAGGATGGAGGCCGTGGGAATTGACAACGGTGGCGGCAGGTCGGACCAGAGAAGAGACAGTGAGGCAGCCAGAGGCAGAAGCTGCGGGATGCCGGTTGTGGGAACTGATGGCGATGACGACACCGCCGCTAGGCTGAAAGGCGACGACGCCAGTGGTGGAAGTGGCGGAGCGGAAATCACGGGAGGTGACGGTGGAGCGACAAAAACCGTGTAGAGCTGTAACAACCCTGAAGAAATTAAATAGTTATATAAAAGGCTAACCGCACCCCAGCCTCCCCCTTTTTATCTTAGCCGCAACCCAAGCCCCTCGATTAAATTCCCCCGGTTCAGATCTCCCGCAAGCCGCAAGCCCGACCCCGTCTCACGCTCCCGCTCCTGATCCCACTCTCGCCCCCGTCTCCCGCGCGCAGCGCCTCCGCCGCCTGCTGCTCCTTCTGCCGGCGTCGACTGCTGCTTCTCCTCCTGCCATGGTCGTCGTCTGCTCTGGACGTGACCTCCAAGGAGCCGACAGCAGTCTCTCCACCCGGCAGCACCCTTTTCTTCCTGCAACCCTCCTTCCTCAAGGCCGGCAACGTCTCCTAGGGTCGGCCGCCTTGTCTCCTTCTCGTGGACAACAACCACCTCTCTCCGACAGCCCCCTTCCTCTCCGTTTGGGCCGAGTTTTTGCGTGAGGAACGTCTAGGGTTTCCTCCCCTCTCCTCCTTGGGCTCAGATTTTGGTTTCCTCGGGTAAGGAACTCCTCCTTTCCGCCTTTGTTCAATTTTTCTCGAATTATTTTGCAAATTGTGCACTCCAAATTGCGGATTTTCTGTTGATTCAAGGTTTTGCCCGCTCGTAATCGTCTAATTCCTAGGTTTTCATGCTCTACAGCGCCGTTAGTCGCTCCAATTGGCGGGACCTCTTGAAGGCCCTCTCCGATTTAGGGTTTCCGCAACCTAAGCGTCGTCAAGTCTCCGTCTCCGCGTGGGAGCTCTTCTCCCCTCACTTTTGAGGGAGGTAATTTCCTAAACCCTCGTTATTTAAAATTCCGCGTCGTAGAAAGCATGTTTAGCGTAGTAATTTATGCTATGTCGCCTTCGTTGTGCTTGATCAGGTTCAAAATTTATAGCCGTCGCCGTCAGATTCAGCCTCATTTAAGGCAAGTAGAGATCTCTCTCTCTCTCTCTTGCAAGCATTGAATTTAATTGTCATGTTTGTTCTTGTTTTTATATGAATGCACACTTGAATGCTTGTTTCGTCGAATAAATTTAGACCTCGAATCCTTAAATAGAATTATTAATAAATTGAGGTTTCACGTGTTTGAAATGGCATGAAATCGTGAACATGAATGATGTTATTTTGATTAGTCACCTAGATGAATGAATTCCTTATTTGATGGATAATTCAAGGAATGGTAGATTGTTGAGCATGTGTAACAAGCGTCATGATAACAATAGTAATGATTTCTGGTTAGCAAGTATATGATCGGTGTTTTTCTATCATATTCGGATCGTACATATGTCTACTTAGAAGTTAATCGTGTCTTGAAATGGATCAACCTGAATGAATGTTTGGTATACTAGAAAATGATATATAGCAATCTTATTACTCGTGAATACTTGAATCCGCAAGTTTCTAAACTCTCTATCAAGTTTTCTGAGTCATCGAATCTTGTTTCTTACGCCTGTCTGGTTCTAAGACTCGAGTAATTTATTTTCTATAACTTGATTCTTCCCGTTTCACGCTTGTAAAATATACTCTTGTATATCTGAATCAGTATCTTGGTTACATGTCTTGATATGCTAGAATCACGAAATCATGAATTATTTCATTAATAACGTAAGTTAACATTGAAAGGTAGGGTTTAATTGATGAGATTCCTTGACTTGGGTTCCCTCTTGAATCCCTAATGGGAACAAAGGACCGGTCATAGCGAGCTTAAATTTCTGAATCTCTTAGGTCCTGAGTGTCATAAGCAAATATTGGAAGCTAGGGTTTAGGTGGTGCATCGTCTTGATTGCATGGTCACGGTAAGCAGAAAATACTCTTATTCTAGTAAGCCTTACACTTGGACTTGAGTGTGAACCATGCGCACCCACTATAAACACCTACGCATTTCATCGATTACAGCTTATGTGGTTGCAAAATAAATGTTTAGGCTATACTTCAGAGTAGTCTAATAATTCTAGATATTTCTGCTCGTCTCACTTGCTTGCATGTCTTGTTAGCTCTGCTTCATGAAAAGCGGTACACAAATATTCTGTTTCTCCTGCTCGTATTTTATTTTGCTTGCTCTTGTGTATTTCAATGTTCTAAGACTTTTCCTTCTTGTTTTGGAATTTGCCTTAGCGTTCGTGCATGCGCCTTCCTGAGCCGATCTGCGTCAAGTTTCAGGTTTTGTGTTTATGTTTCATTTCTTTTACTATCGGACATTTTTATTATGTAGTAATTACGATCAGCCATTTTCTCTTGTTTCATGGACAACTGCTAGGCTAAATATTATAAGTACTAGAATTTAACATGTTTTGCATGTTCATTCATCTGAGATGATCACTGCATAAAAATCTGTTTCAAAACTTGTATCATAAGTTTTTCTTTGAAAAAATACATGTGCATCAAATCCTTTTCACTGATAACTTGAAAGCTTCCGCATAAAAACAAACTCTTTTTCTTCAAATTAATTATTTTAGAACTTATTATCAGCTTCTCTGCATCCGCCTTAGCAGGCATGGTTTTTCCTTCCGCCCATGCCTGTGGCATCACGACCCGCCCGAAGCGCACTCTGACTCTGGTCGAGACGGGTCGTGACAAGAGCGATGGGGCCTCTGCGGCTGTCGGCGGAAGCGGAAACCGTTGTAATGGCATCAACGACGAGGGAGGTGGAAGCTGTGTCGTCGGTCGGTCGGCAGAGTCCGACAGCGGCATGGGTGGAAGCGACAGAATCGTCGGCCACAACGGAGTAATCACCGTCCTTGACCCATTGCGGATGTCGGCAATGAGTTGCATCGAGGAAGCCCGAAGGGAAACGTTCATCAAACGGTGGAAAATTGACGCATCGGCAACGCTTATTTTCCCGTCCATCAAATTAACTAGTTGATTAAGTAATTAATTAAATCAAGTAATTAATTGACTCATTCTTGAAGGCGAAGTACTGAGCTCGAGGTTGGCGAAGGCGGACTGCTCGAGAAGAAAGGCGAGCACAGGGCTTCAAAACTGAAGGAATGGTGGGATGTGTGAGCGTTTGCAGGAGATGGGCGTCAATGGAAGAGAGCATGTGGCTCGATGAAGGAAGAAGCAGAACGACCGGCATGGGCGGTGTCGTGGCAGAACGACGAAGGAAGGGCATCGGTTGGTTCCAGGATGGAAACGACGATGTTTTGACGTTTCTTGGAGACATTGTTCAGTCGGGCGGCTTCTTTTGCAGACGTCAGCGCAGATGCGGTTGTTGACGGAGGGAAAGGAGGGTTGTGAAGTTGTCGATATTGTTAGCGGCGTCGACTGTTGCAGACTATGCGGATGGCTGGTGCGGTTGCTGTTGTGGACGGCGACGGGTGGGATGGCGCGGAGGAACGTAGATTTGATACCAAGTTGTTACGAGCTTCCATCGGGGATGGCGTCGGAGGTAGCGGAGGAGGCGGGAGATAAAGGGGGTAACCCTAGAATGGGATAGAAGAATGGAAGAGGAGGAGAGGAAACTAGAGAGAGAAGGAGAACTTTAGATTAATCTTTTCATACTCTTGCTCATACAATGACCGGTTTATTTATAGACCCACGATATTAACCCTAACAAATAAAGACAATAATAAAGATAATACAACAGACTCAGCTCGACTCAACTCGATACAACTCAAACTTGACTCAATACATAAATACTTATAACAATATATATACATATAGATAACTGACGGAGTGGGACCCATAACAGATACCTTTTAATTAGCAAAATTAAAGAAGTTGCGATATAAATCCAACTGCTAGACCATAAACCAGCATCCACCCCAAGTTGGCCACCTCCACCTGGAATTCTCTTCTTACACAACAAGCTCGCCATCCACAATGACGTTGTCAGTGTTGCTATTCACCGCCATTGTTGTTGTGCCACTTTGATCAACATGTCATCCACCTGTGCACGCCGCCACCTCAACCTAGTCGTCCACACATCATCTACTGACTCTACCACCCTCACCTTCACAAAACCGACTGCCAAGCATTCCACCTCCCTCACTCATGAAGTTGCGATATAAATCCAACTGCTAGACCATAAACCAGCATCCACCCCAAGTTGGCCACCTCCACCTGGAATTCTCTTCTTACACAACAAGCTCGCCATCCACAATGTCGTTGTCAGTGTTGCTATTCACCGCCATTGCTGTTGTGCCACTTTGATCAACATGTCATCCACCTGTGCACGCCGCCACCTCAACCTAGTCGTCCACACATCATCTACTGACCCTACCACCCTCACCTTCACAAAACCGACCGCCAAGCATTCCACCTCCCTCACTCATGTCAAGGTCCCACCACTTAGAGCACTCCACATACACTCCACCACACTCACCATAGCAAGTCGCATGCTCCACACCATAAGCTCCTCACTCACTGACGCCACCTCCTTCCAAACACCGCCACCTCCTTCCAAGCACCGCCACCTCCTCACCTCATCTAGCTAACCAAGACCTTGTCGGCCACCTCCATCACCTTTCAACCTCATATTGACGATCATCTCATTCCACATACCACCTCTGTCCATAGTCCTTTTACATATATACTTTATGCATTTTTTTAAATCATTCCCTGAACTATCAAAAAGTAACCAATTTTATCTCTCAACAAATTTTGTTACAAACCTTAACGGAAACACTTATGTGTTGCCTACGTGGACGCACACCATTTCCCAGATGATCTCCATCCTCGCCCACGTCGGCATCACTGAACTCGTCGACTGCCTCCTTTCCAAGCTCCAATCTGAGAGCATCCTTCTCCCGTTTGAGACCGTTCATCTCAGCATCGACTTCTACGGCCTGTCTAAGAACTTTGAAGCCACCATCAAAATCTACTGTAGTTGTTCTCAGGAGGTTCTTGCGATGAGGGTGTTCGACTAAATGTTGATCTCGGGATTGGTGCCTAGGAGGAACGAAAGGGATTCTGGTGAAAAGCTTGTGGAAGCAGGGGAAACCCTGGTGATGCAACCTAAGTCGCACCTTTATTTTACTGCATTTTCTGGGTTTTTTTATTGTGCAAAGCTCGTCTTCATGTGCGTTTTTCTCATTTATTTTTGTGTATGTTATTTTCGCGCAAGTTATTAGCGCTCGTGTATTTTGTTTCGCGCATATCACTTGCGTGTGTTGTACGACTTATTGACATAATCGGACAATAAGACCCTGAATGAAGAAGGTCCGTCAAATTAGGTTAGATGATAATTAGGGCAAGCTTTGAAACTATAATGATTTTTAATTCGCATTATTTTAATTTCAAAAAAAAATTGAAATTAAAAATAATTTTGACATTCCAAATAAATGGAGATTATTAAAAGAGAGAAATACCAATTAAATGTCTCTTGAAATCCCCTCCTTTATTTTCATAATTAAAATACCTAAAATGCCTCATGAAATCATAATTAAAACACCCAAAAACAAAAGAATGTTAGCCGGCCTATTTTTAACCCCCCCCCCCCCCCCCCCCACACACACACACCATCTTTTATTAGCATTAAAATCATTATTAATAACCCCTTTATTTATAAATAAAGAATAATTGGTCCCTCCTAATGACCTAGCTTGGGAAATTGAGAAACCGAGAAATCCCTCTGTTTCTCGATCTCCCAGATGACTCCCCTCCCGTTTCAGTCGCGACGTCCCCTCTCCTGTTCCCAGACACCCTCGCCGAATCACGCCTCTACCGGCCAGCGCCACCTACGGCTCTGGCGACCATTCCTCCAGTTCCGATTGCTTTCAACTCCTTTTCCGTCGGATCTGTCACCCTAGCTACAGGGGCTCGACGACCTCCCTCGAGCCTATTCTAGCTTCCAGTGTCGCCTCCGCCCACCACCTTACGGACCTCTGACGACTCCTCCTGCTTAACTTGCATACAAGCTTCCCCCTATTTTTTTATTTAGCTGCAGACCCTCCTTTAGACTTATCCGGCTGTGTCTAAGTCCTGAGGTATATCTCTTACTCCTCTCTCTGCTCATATCTTGTTAGTAAGAGATTATGCTTAATATTTTATTACCTTAATATTTCAGAGCTTGCCAAAATTATAACTTCACTGTTCGTTGTTAATTAGAAATCTTGATTGTCTCGCATTTTCACTTCTTTAAGTTCATAATATTAATTCATATTAATTCAACGTTCGATTGTTAGATATCAATGCGTGTTTGCAACTCTCACTACAACATTTTTGGTCTTTAGCAACACTTGATTTTGCAACATTTATAAAATGTTGTTTAAACCTATATTAGAGAACAGTTTTTAAGTGTTGCAATAAGTTAGCAACTTTAGGCAACACTTTCTGTGTAACATTCAATAAATGTTCTCTAATCCCTTATAGAGAACATTTTTGAAATATTGCAATAAACGATTCACTTTAGACAACAATTATGACATGTTGTCTTTATAAAAAATAATTTGCAACACGTTAAAAGTGTTGCCAAACTTTTTTTTACTCCAAACATTGTTTCTAAATAAATATTACTTAAAATTTTAAATTTACAAAAATATTGTTTCTAAACTCCAAACCCTCGATACCTTTCCTGACTCTCCTTTGTCTTCCTCGCATGGGGGCGTGACTTCCTCGCCATTTCCTCACGATCCCCCTTCATCTCCATTCTAACCTAGCTCCATACCCTCTTCCGCAATCGACGATCCGGATCAACACCGCCTCCAGTCGACATCGCCTCCAGACGATGCAAGCCTCATCTCCATTGACAACGGCCTCCAGGAGACGCAAGCTTCATCTCCGTTGACAATGGCCAAAGCGCTGAATCGACCGGTAAACCTCTCTCCCTCCATCATTCTCTCTGCGTCTTCTTTTCCATATCGCCTTCTCTCTACCATCTCTCTGCACCTCAAGCAAGAAGAAACCCTAGCCTCGCTATCTTCTTCCTCCAGTAGTCCAGCGATTTCGCCGGCGGTGAGTTCTCGAGACCCCCAATTCTCCCAGCTATCTTCCTCCACTGTTCATCTTCCCGCTCATTCGATTTTTTTTCAGATTATGTTCTTCTCTTCCATTCTCGGTGGGAAGAGGTTCATTCCAGCGCCTTTTCTATGTTTTAGGACAAGTTCTCGGTGGGAAGAGGTTCATTCAAGCAGATCATCTCTTCCGGGGCCCTTTCTCACGCTGCTCTTCTCTCCATTCCAGTCGACATTAGGTATTCTTTTTTTTGTTTGATTTTTTGTTTATCTCTGACTGGAGGAGTTCGATCCTTGTGAGGCTATTGTGTGTATTTGTGTTTGTGTTGATGTGTGTGAATGTGTGTATGTGTTTGTGAATTTATTTTTGTATGCTTATGTGTATGATTGTGTTGAGTGTGTTTGTGCGGGCATGTGAGTGTGTATTATGTGTTTTTGGTGTGTATGTGTATAGTGGTAAGTGTATATGTGTTAGTGATCGTATATTTCAGCAAATGTTGAGTAAATGTACCACGTGAATAATCCTGCTGCAAATTGTCTAAAAAATTGGACTTAAAAGATGATATATAGTGCATTCAATTGAGCTACATCCTGATTAGGTTCTGTTGGGTGAACACTTGATAGAGTGGTAGCAATAATATTGGTTTTTCTTGGTCCATATTTGATGGTATAGTCGTAGCTCAACATTAGTAAAAGATGATAGTGCATTCAATTGAGCTGCATTTAATTGGTCAAATGCAGCTTGAGCTTCATCTGCCAACCGGAAGGAAAAAAATTAGTAAATCTGAAATTGGGGCTACTATTACAGAAATTGGGTCAAATGCAGCTTGAGCTTGAATCATATGCCATACCCTTTGGTCTATAACTATGCCATCAATTCTGTGCCACTTGTTTATAAACATTTTTCATGGAGTACTAATGGTGTTTCCATGTTCAGAAATCCTAAGGAGATTCCATGGGGTGAGGCCGGAGCTGATTTTGTTGTTGAGTCCACTGGTGTCTTCACAGACAAGGATAAAGCTGCTGCTCATTTGAAGGTATTCATCCAGTTTTTTTCATATATATTTGATTTTGCTAGGACAAAAGATTAATGCTAGTATTATCTTAACTTTTGCACAACAGGGTGGGGTGAAGAAGGTTATCATCTCTGCTCCTAGCAAGGATGCTCCGATGTTTGTGATAGGTGTTAATGAGCACGAGTACAAACCGGAGCTTGATATTGTTTCCAATGCTAGCTGCACAACCAATTGTGTGGCTCCTCTTGCTAAGGTGAATCTCTTTTTAATGTAAATTATATGTTGTTTTTGATGGGCTGAAATTTTACTACTGACCCCAACTTTCTAATAGAATCCACCGAATGTAATTTCATTTTCTTTATATTTTAATGATAACATTAAAAAAAATAGAATTATAATCCAAATGTGTGTATGTGTATATGAATTTATTTGTGTATGCTTGTGTTTATGTATTGGTGGTGTGTATGGTTGTTTGAGTGTGTTTGTGTGGGCTTGTGAGTGTGTATGTGTACGTGTTTTGTGTTTATGTGTGTAATGTTACTTAAAGAAACTCGCTCCATGCATTAAGGGAATTAAGTTCCCTTGTATTCGCCTTGTTTTTGTAATTGTGCATTGTGTACATATGATCGTTTATTTATAATAAGTACATTTATATTAACCACAATGTTGATGCATTTTTTTCATTTGTATTTTTGCAATAATTATGAGTAATTACCAATGAAGCTCTCTTGTGATTACTTTTAATGCTTAATAAGAATATGTGTGTGTGAGTGTGTCTGTGTGTGTGTGTATGTGTTCAATTAAAGCCTTCTTTCACCTTGGAGTACATCATGGAGCCGCACTGGTATCAATGACATAGGAATTCCAGCTCAGCACTATGGTAATTATATGAGCCAAACTCATGCATCACAATCTTGGAAACCTTTAACTTCTGCTAACAATGGATATAAGAATGTGTTTGCTGCATTTATATTTTAAGGACTTCTACCTTGGAGTACATCATTTATGCCTTCTTTCATCTACAAAGCAAATGCATGACTATGGGTTTCGTAAAAGAAGAACTAGAGCAATCTACCATCTTTGGGTTGGGTTCATTGTGCCTGCTCCTCTCAACTTATCCTATTTTTGATCTCTCACTTTTAATTGTCTATGTAAGCACGTTCCATCTTTCTAGGACATATTTCTTGATAATGGAGGCACGTGGCCGGGTATGAATTCAGAAATATTTGCAGTGGCGTGCGGTAGCTTCTTCGCCAAAGGCAGAGTCGTGCCCTAAGCCCCTCCTCTTTCCATGCCGCCCTCGCCCTCGTCACCGCCGGATCGAAAGGAGACACGCGGCAGCAATTCCTGTCTGTACTATTTTTCTCAATCCCAATGGTTTTAGTTTATTCTTTTTTAAAAAAAATTCTTATTCTTGTAACACGCAGGGCTTCCAACTAGGTTGAACACATGATAGGGAACATTGATGATATGGAACATTGATGAAGGTGTTATCCAGGAAACAGTTACAGGTTGAACGTATGAGAAGTTCCTTGACGACCATGGACCATGAAGATCATTTGATGTTTAAGTTGATTAATTTAGATGTAATCTAGTTATTTTTTATGTAATTTGGTAGACTATAATTAAAAGATGCATATAACATTGTATAATTGAGCATGATTAATATATATTCAAATTTTGTATAAACTCTACATATTAATTGTTGATTAATTTTGGATTTTGTGTACTTTTTGGATGTGCGACTTGTATTTCATGCTTGATCATTTTACTAGGAACTCTGGTTTACTTTTTGGGTATGTTTTTGTTAAATTTTAATTTTTTTTATTAATTAGATACTTTTAGCAATATTTATTAAATGTAACTCATAAAGACAACATTTCAAAAATGGTGCAATAGATTTACCTAAAAACTGTTGCCTTTATTAAGGGTATAGGCAACATTTTCTTATAGTGTTGCCTAAAAGTATGAAAAACTATTGCCTTTGAGAATAGGTAACGCGGGCATAGGCACTACCCTATGGCAACAGTTATTTATGTTTAGACAACAGTTTGCAGTTTTAGGCAACATTTCTGAAGTGTTGTTAAAGGCTGAAAATGTTGTAGTGTCTAGGTCACTTATCGCTCGATATTGTTCAAGTAAAGTTCCGCTAGCACCACATAATTTAAAATCATTCTCAACTCTTATTATTTAAAATCAATATCGAGATCTTACATATTTGTGCTATCTCCAAATTTTATTTTTATTATGCCCGTGGAAGAATTGTTTCATAATGCGGAGTGCACTTGGATGCTAGTCGCTTGTGAAATGTCCTATGAAGGCCTAATCATTTGTCACATTTATTGCCCGCCTAGTCGACTACACCGCATAATTTACAAGAGATTGCAAAATTATTTTTTTAAACAAATCCGGAATTTTGGAATACATCACCCGGGAGGCGGAGGTGGAGGAAAGGTGTGAAGAGGTTAGGGATCAATCGGTGACGCAGCCAAGACATGTGTGGATTGTTAGTGCCGCTGATTTTGATCGAGTACGGGCAGTTTTACAGAGAGTGGAGGAGAGTGCAGGTGCGTCGAAGGTGATTGAAAGAATAGTGTATAAATAACATGATTTACATGAAATAAATTTAAGTTATAAAATTAGATTAGATGTCATGTAGGTGTCCACGTTTGCGGCCACGTAGGCGACATATAAGCGTTTCTGTAAAAGTTTGAATCTGCAGAGGGGTTAAATTGATTGTTTTTTGATAGTTCATGGACTGATTTCAATCGTTTGGAAGTTCAGGGACTGATTTTAAAAAGTGCATTAAGATCAAGGAAACCTCCTGTTAAAACTAATATATATTATATATTAGTTTTATTAAAAACAATATTTTATTAAAAATGCCAAATTTATATTTCAACGAAGACGGGCTTGAACCTGAGACCAAGAATGTTTCTGTTACGGGCTTGATAGTTTGTGGTGCCAAGGAAATTAGAGGAGGGATGGACTGGATGGACGTCGAGCTCTTCGTTCTAAGGAAATAAGTCAGTGGCTTGGTGAAGGAGTAGTCATGTGGCTTCAACGTGCACTGGCGAGGAGCAAGGGTGAAGGAACATGTCGAGGGCATGCGAAGCTGATGACAGCATCAACTGGGAGCAACGTCAGATGCGAGTGATATAGTCGACACAAACAGAATCGTCGGAGGGCGACGATGACGGGTCGGTACTCCGTGTGGGGTGTTGGTGTCGAACGTGGATGTCGATCCGTGGAACACCGACGAGGCCGACAACAAGACTTAGAGGTGTTGATTGTAGACCATGGAGTTGTACCGTGAAAAACCAGAGGGGGAAGAGATGAGGCCCCTTGTCGTGGTTGAGAACAAGCAAAGCTTGGCAATGGTCTTTGCATAAGTGGGGACGAGAAATGTGGTGTCGGAGGAAGGATGACTCTGATACCAAAGTTGTTACAGGCTCGTCGTAGAACGTTGGTAAGGTTGTCATAGGATGGCCGGAGGTGGGGATGATAATGAAGGAGGATACTGTGGAGCCGAAACCACGGTTGCCTAAGCGGCATGTGCTCGGAGAGAGAGAGATACCACAATTTCATGCAAGACAAAGAAATAGACTAAATTTCAGGATACCTTCATTCCATACAACTCAGTGTCTTTAAATAGGCTTACATGAAACATAATGACACTCCTAACTTCTATCCATGACACTTTTAATTCCTAACTCCCAACAACTCATAAATGCAAGACAACAATAATTAATAAAACACAAAAGATAACATAATAAAAATCTCACTCGATAACTGGGCGTGAAGCCCATAACAGTTTCATCAACACTCTTTACCAACCACACTAAGTAATTTTATGAGGAAATATGTAATAAATTGACATATGTATGTACGAGGGACAATACAACTACTGTCAAGCACAATGCAACGAGAAGATCAAGAGAAGTTGTGGTATTGTCGTCGTCTCATATTACCTACAAAAGGCGTAAGTGATCAATGGTAATGTGGCGGGCCCACAGGAGAACCCCTTACACTATCACTCGTATATATATACACACATATATATGTATATCAATATATATATATAAGCAATGGTAATACTTTAATTAATTAAAAAAAGTCAACATCTACAGGAACACTCAGCTTGAGGCTTTTATATAGTATAGATATATCATGTCTTCGAAGGTCTGATGGACAATTATGATATTTTACAATAAAGTAGTTAACCTTATTAACATAGCATGAATCCAACTGTCATTCATGCACAATTCACACATAATGAACTACCTATCTATCCTACCTCCTCTATGTTCTTGTTAGCCCATCTTTTTGCCTCAATATAGTCATTGAATGGCATATTTCAATCTCCTTCCCCATTGCTTAGAAAATTCTAATCATTGATTAGGTTAGAAGTTATTATAATTACCACCATGACAATTAGAAAATTCTAATAATTGTATCAATACAACCATATCTCACCAATCATCATACTCCATTATTCAAGTCTGTGCTTTGATCTTTTCAAGGGACTTCTATCAAGAAAAACTTTTCCTTTAAATAAGAAAGTTTCTAAGTATATGTTCAATGCGTACTTACTAGTAAACTACAACAAACATTTAGTGGAGAAAATTATAAAGCTACTCGATCATTCATGATATATTATTTAACATTCGAGAAGTACATGAAGGGGAGCCTCGGCGCACCGGTTAAGGTGTTGTCGTGCGACCTTGAGGTCACAGGTTCGAGTCCTGAAGCAACCTCTTGCAAAAATGCAGGGTAAGGTTTGCCTACATTTCACCCATGTGGTGGAACCCTTCCCCGGACCCTTGCTGCACGGGGATGCTTTGTGCACCGGGCTGCCCTTTTTTTATTCGAAAGGGACATGAAAATATGACATGGATGCTCCGCATGTGATACATGAAATGACACCAAATGATAAATGATTGGCATGATTAAAGAAAGGTGTGAAAGTAGTTAAATAAAAACTCACTAGTCACAAGCCGTTGCATTGTTGAAAAAATGCACAAAAACTAAAGAAGATGATTTTGAATAATTATTTCATATAGCTTTGTTTTACTTAACATTGTATAAGAAAAGGGTAATTACTACTCATCCGACATCTATTGGCACACATCATGGGAGTATCGTGTTCTTTGTTTAAGTTATATCCTGTAATGAAAAAATTAGTGATTTATTTTGCATTTAAATGCTGCTTCGGAAATAAACATATACGCATAAATGCAAATGTCTTGTATTTTAAAAAAAATCGTGTAGTTAAACAGCACTAAAAATTAAACACAAAAAATACAAGTAGAAGGGATTGGAATACAATTTATTAAATTGATGCACATGGGCACAGAGAGATGTATAATTACAGATATGGAACTAAACTTCGAATAGATAAATTTGTATGCGCAAACAAATATAACATTGGAGTACAATGTAATACATAAATGCATTCCAATGCCTGTGCTTTAAAGGAATCTATATCCCTCAACTGCAATTAATGTTTAACTGAGTCATCATTTTAATGAAATGTATGCTAAAGCCAAACCATTTGATTATTGAACACGAATTTATAACATAACAAGATAATAGTTAAGGACTAACTTGAAGAATCTTAAATGGCTAGAAACTAAAAGTATTAGATCAGCAGTTAAATGGCTAGAAACAAATGGTAAAAATATCAAAACAAAAAGGACATCCAGCAAAGAGAACTAAGCAAGCAGTCTACAGAAAAGAAAGAACAAAAAAATGTACCACTTTCATGCAGAAAACATCTATTAAAATATGATTTCTTGGTTAAATCGAAGAGCCATCAAAGAAAATTATGTTATATGATAATCTTTTCCTCGAATTTCCTCTTCATATAATGCGAATAAATAGTAATATTTTACTACTTTAAAAGGGAATTCATACATTGGTTGCTTGCTTGGAAGCTTGAACAGAAGGGTCTCCAAGCTGTCTAATCTAGTTCCAAGAATTGTAATTTTCCTCCGGATTGCAGACAAATGGCGCTGGGTTTCTGGTCCTGATGGAGGCAAAGAACCCTTTTCAGAAATCATGGAATTGATATCGTCAGCCAGCTTTGAAGCATCATTCAATTCCCTTGTCCACGATTCCAAGGAGGATGCCATCACTACACCACAGCAATAAATAGTTTTTTTTCAAAAAAAAACCGCTGTCATCTACCAAAAATCATGCAAAGGTAGCATTGACAATATCATAAATAAAAATAAGAAAATGCAACAGGAACAAACAAATCAAGTATAACTTATAGACCCCCCCCCCCCCCCCCCCCAAAAAAAGGGAAAAAGAAATTAAAGCCCAAAGGCACATTGGAGTAGATTATCCAGAGCTTGTACAAGTTCGCAATCTACTGACTCCTAGACTGTAATCATGCAAAATGATTTCTCTAGGTTTATCGTTTAACCTACATAAAAATAACAGCAGGATTCTGGAGAGAAGTGTAAACAAAGAAATACAAACAGTCTGGCTAATTAGAGGCATCCCCCTCAACCCTTATTGAGGAAATTCAGACTAGATTCAGTATTACAGTAAGAGGGATGAAAAGTCGATGCACAAGAGAGACGGAAAACATGGAGATTTTCTTCTATATGAATAATAATCCAGGACCCTGATCAAACTCATTAACAACCCTAAAGTTACACAAATAGCAACAATCACGGGAGTAAAACAGGAGAAACTAGATCTAAATCATAAGAATCAAAAAATGAACACGTTGCGTCAATTAAAGAAACGTTGGACAAACAAAAGAGAAGATAGAAACCATTTTCGTTTCGGAAAGGAAAACTGCAGACCTCGAGCCGAAGAAGAGGCGATCAGAGATGGGTTTTCTGTCTGTCCTTCCGGGATCGAACGATCGTCGATTCCTCCTCTCTGCCTTTCTCTTCCCCTTTTCACCCCTTCGTCGAGATCACGGTAAAGTGATTGACAACTTTAAACATAATATATATACTTTATCCAATCCTTCGAGCGAATTGCTGCCTCCGTCGACATTAATAAAATGATTCAAAATAATGTATTATTGTCTGTTTGTTTTGGCTGTGAGAAATAGAGAGCGGTGGCTACAGTCTCAAGCGATGGCGTTTTCCCCCAAAGGGGATAGAGCTTCAGACATAAGCTCTATGGTTATTATTTATATTTCTGAAAATATTTGGGTACGTATGTGCATCTTTCGGAGGTGCCCGAGCAGATTCGGTCTTAGGATTGCGAGATCCAACGGTGCAGATTAATATTCAGACCTTATTGCGGGAAAATGATAGTAATATTAGAGGAGTAATTCAGATATATTGCATCTTGACCGTTGATCGCGAGATCCTAAGATCGGATCTGCTCGCTCACCTCCCAAATTAGGTGCGCATACATACCGAAAACAAATTCTTATATTTCACAAGATCTACTACACCAAAATGGATATTATTCATATTTCATAAGATCTATTTTTAATAAATCTTATTTCTTATACTTTTATCTTATGTGAGCATAAAGTACCATTAAAACTTATAAGAAAATAAAGTACCATTAAAACTTATAAGAAAAGTTTTACCGCACGGCAATTAGGTCAGCAATGCTCTACGATTCTGAGTGTTGGGCGATGAATGGTGTACATGAGAAAAAAATGGGAGTTGCGGAGATGAGAATGCTTAGGTGGATGTGTGGTCACACGAGACTGGATAAAATTAGGAATGAATGTATCAGGGATAAGACAGGAGTGACGCCAATTGTAGAGAAAATGTGAGAAACTCGTTTAAAATGATTCGAACATGTACATAGGAGACCATTAGAGGCACCTGTTAGAAGTTGTGAGAGTTTAGTCACTAGACATGTTAAACGGGGGGAGAGGTAGACAAAAAAAAGACTTGGAATGAAACTATAAGGAAAGATATGATGTAGTTAGGCATTAGTGAGACTATGATTAAAGATAGGACGCAATGACGACAAAGGATCCATATAACCTACCCCATTATGGTGGGATAAAGGCTTGAGTGTTGTGTTGTTGTTGTTATTTCTTATACTTTTCAAAAATATAAAAAAAATTACAATCTTGAATAATTAAGAGTTAATATTGATCATGATTGATGGATAGTATCTAATTGTTTCAGATGGAGAGGATCTCGGTGTTATCCTCCAAAAAAAAAACATTCATCATTATCGGACCTTAAATTTTTCCGGATCCATTTCAAATTTTCAACGGTTTCATTAAACTTTTTAACAATGTAGTTTAAAAATAAATTATATTGTCATTTTTTAAATATTTTCAAATTAATATTTGCAGTTAAAAAATATATAATCAATGACAATGTACAACCCTCATATTTTTCGAGTCGGTGTGACCCGACCCGAATGAGGCCGAGACAATGAAGGTGGCCGAAACGAGCAAAATGACCGCGCAGAAACGGTCGAAACCGTCAAGGCAAAAAGAGGCGGCGAGGGAAGCGGAGGGAGCACCCGCTCCCCCCGGCCCTCTTTGGCCCTCTTTGGGCGAGTGGGAGGAGACCTCCCACTCGCCGGCCCTCTTCGGGCGAGTGGGAGGGGCCCTCCCACTCGCCGGCCCTATGTTGGGCGAGTGGGAGGGGCCCTCCTGGCGAGTGGGAGAGGCCCTCCCACTCGCCGGCCTCCCTTGAGGGCTAGTGGGAGGGACCTTCCCACTCGTCGCCCCCTTTGGGCGAGTGGGAGGGACTCTCCTACCCGCCCGGCACCCTCGGGAGGGGCAGGTAGGATCTCCTCCTGCATTGGTTGTTCACGGTCATGGTCGAACTACGGATAGCAGGATTTTGGTTATCCGCAGTCCATTTTTGGGAAAGTCTATAAATAGACCTCCATGGGCACCTTGGGAAGGGTTGGTCACTACCCCCCCCCCCCCCCCCCCTTGCGTGTGTCTTGTGAGCAAGCACCCCCCCCCCCCCCCTCCCTTGTCATCCTTCAGCTGACAGTGAGGTGGTTCTTAGTGCCCTCCAAGGTGCCCAGGCTCAGCATTGGCTTGGGAGGGAAAGTTCTGAGTGGGCTTCCGGGTGTGCTGTGGGACCTCCACGCTGAAGCTTAAGGGGTCTGTTCCTAGACTCCAGTTGTTACCAAGTCCGAGTCTCTTAGTTCTTAGTGTCCGGTCAAGAGTCAAGGCTTAGGTCAAGTAAGAGTTAGTCGCAACCCCCTTTCGAACGCTGAAACCGGGAAACTGGTTTCAACATTCTGGTGCGGTGAGCGTGGAAGCGACTAGTTCGGAAAACCTTGAGCCAAGTCTCATGGCTGGAAGCGACGAGTTGGGAGACCCGCCTCCGCCTTGCCAGTATGTGAAGAAGAGCGACTTCGACGAATTCAGCAAGAGGATCCTGGAGTTCATGCAGGCCGCACCCTCCGCTCGCGGCGAGTGCTCAACACCACCTGCACCTAGGATCCCCTCATTGCCCCTGATGGAAGTAGGAAGAAGCAGTCAGCAAGGGAAGGAGCCAGCCTCGGAGGAGGGTTTGAGCCTCCAGGCACGAATGCTCTTCAACAGCTCGCCCCGGACCAGCTGCCCCGGCGGGGAGGTGATGGGAATGCCTCCCCCCAACCAAGAAGAATGGAGAAGCCCTTTCTGCGAGCTGGTCATGTCAGCCCCCGTTCCGGATGGGTTTCACGACCCTGTCATGTCCTACTACGAGGGGGATAGCGATCCTCTTCAGCATCTTCAGTGGTTCGAGGACATGTCCTCGATCAGGCAGATGTCGGATGCGTTCAAGTGTAGGCTCTTCGCCATCACATTCCAGGGAAAGGCGAGAGATTGGTTCCACCAGCTCCCGGTAGGGACCATCTACCGTTTCGAAGATTTACGACGAAGTTTCTTGCTAAGGTTCTCTACCTCGAAGAAGAGGAGGAAGGGGGTAGAGGCCCTGTTTGCAATCAGGCAGAAGCCAGGGGAGACGCTGGACGACTATATGGATAGATTCCAGGGGGAGGTCCTCCTCGTTGTCGAGGTGCCCGGGCACACCCTGCAGCTAGCCTTCACCCTCGGGCTGCAGCAGGGGCTGTTCAGGATGAGTCTGACTCGGGACCCTCCCTTGTCTTTCGAAGAGCTGATGAAGCGCGCTGATCGGGAGATTGAGTGCGAGGCCACCAACCAGGAGTTCGTGGCGAGGTTAGCCCAGGTAGCAGAGGAAGAAAGGAAAGAGCATGGAGGAAGAAGGAAGGAGGAGATGAGGAGTCAGGGGGACCAGGGACCCCCCCCCCCCCCCCCCCCCCCCCGTCGGGCAGGAGCAAGGCTGGGAGTTTCAACCACCAGTCGCCCTACCGACCTGGAGGCCGCTAGGAGGACCCCCTCGAGGCCAAGGAAGAGGCCATTTCCAAGGGAGAGAAAACTTTCAGGGGGAGGAGGGACGGCTCAACCCAGCAAGGAGGCAGCCGGACACAAGGCCATTGCAACCCCACCCCCTGCAAACCATGACGATTGGCCGAAAAAGAGGAAATAAGAAGAGGGGTCGCGCAAGGAAGGAAGCAAGGATGATGGCATTGTCGTACTGTGACTTCCATCAGCAGGAGGGTCACGCGACAGCCACATGCCCAGAGTTTCTGGAGGTAAGGAAAGGAAGAAGAACCTCGACAGAGAGGAGACAGCTATACCCGGAAGGACCAGGAGGAAGCTGAGGAGATGGAGGAAGTGATGAATGAGAAGGCCAAGGTGCATGTGGCCGAGTAAGCGCAAGAAAGCGCATTGTAATTGTATGTAATCAATTTGTAATATATCAAAAGTAGTTAAAGATAGCACCTAGGTCGAGTCCTCGACTGGAGACCACTCGCCCGGGCTTGTTGATGTCGGTCGCTGGGTGGCTCGTCGGGTAGATTCATTCTAAGTCGAGTCCTCGACTGGAGACCACTCGCCCGGGCTTGTTGATGTCGATCATTGGGTGGCTCGTCGGGTAGATTCGTTCTAAGTCGAGTCCTCGACTAGAGACCACTCACCCGGGCTTGTTGATGTCGGTCGCTGGGTGGCTCGTCGGGTAGATTTGTTCTAAGTCGAGTCCTCGACTGGAGACCACTCGCCCGGGCTTGTTGATGTCGGTCGCTGGGTGGCTCGTCGGGTAGATTCGTTCTAAGTCGAGTCCTCGACTGGAGACCACTCGCCCGGGCTTGTTGATGCCGGTCGCTGGGTGGCTCGTCAGGTAGATTCGTTCTAAGTCGAGTCCTCGACTGGAGACCACTCGCCCGGGCTTGTTGATGTTGGTCGCTGGGTGGCTCGTCGGGTAGATTCGTTCTAAGTCGAGTCCTCGACTGGAGACCACTCGCCCGGGCTTGTTGATGTCGGTCGCTGGGTGGCTCGTCGGGTAGATTCGTTCTAAGTCGAGTCCTCGACTGGAGACCACTCGTCGGGGCTTGTTGATGCCGGTCGCTGGGTGGCTCGTCGGGTAGATTCGTTCTAAGTCGAGTCCTCGACTGGAGACCACTCGCCCGGGCTTGTTGATGTCGGTCGCTGGGTGGCTCGTCGGGTAGATTCGTTCTCAATCGAGTCCTCGACTGGAGACCACTCGCCCGGGCTTGTTGATGCTGGTCGCTGGGTGGCTCGTCGGGTAGATTCGTTCTAAGTCGAGTCCTCGACTGGAGACCACTCGCCCTGGCTTGTTGATGCCGGTCGCTGGGTGGCTCGTCGGGTAGATTCGTTCTAAGTCGAGTCCTCGACTGGAGACCACTCGCACGGGCTTGTTGATGCCGGTCGCTGGGTGGCTCGGTGGGTAGATTCGTTCTAAGTCGAGTCCTCGACTGGAGACCACTCGCCCGGGCTTGTTGATGTCGGTCGCTGGGTGGCTCGTCGGGTTGATTCGTTCTAAGTCGAGTCCTCGACTGGAGACCACTCGCCCGGTCTTGTTGATGCCGGTCGCTGGGTGGCTCGTCGGGTAGATTCGTTCTAAGTCGAGTCCTCGACTGGAGACCACTCGCCCGGGCTTGTTGATGCCGGTCGCTGGGTGGCTCGTCGGGTAGATTCGTTTGGGTTGATAAGGCTCCAAGAGGAGAAGCGGGTCTGAGGATGTGTCGAGTTCCTCCACCTCCAGGTGAGCTCGGCTCCCTGTTAGGTGTTGAGTCCCTCCACCTCCAGGTGAGCTCGGCTCCCTGTTAGGTGTGGAGTTCCTCCACCTCCAGGTGAGCTCGGCTCCCCGTTAGGTGTCGAGTTCCTCCACCTCCAGGTGAGCTCGGCTCCCTGTTAGGTGTTGAGTCCCTCCACCTCCAGGTGAGCTCGGCTCCCTGTTAGGTGTTGAGATCCTCCACCTCCAGGTGAGCTCGGCTCCCTGTTAGGTGTTGAGTCCCTCCACCTCCAGGTGAGCTCGGCTCCCTGTTAGGTGTTGAGTTCCTCCACCTCCAGGTGAGCTCGGCTCCCTGTTAGGTGTTGAGTCCCTCCACCTCCAGGTGAGCTCGGCTCCCTGTTAGGTGTTGAGTTCCTCCACCTCCAGGTGAGCTCAACTCCCTGCTAGGTGTTGAGTTCCTCCACCTCCAGGCGAGCTCGGCTCCCTGTTAGGTGTTGAGTTCCTCCACCTCCAGGTGAGCTCGGCTCCCTCTTAGGTATGGAGTTTCCTCCACCTCCAGGTGAGCTCGGCTCCCTGATTAGGTGTTGAGTCCCTCCACCTCCAGGTGAGCTCGGCTCCCTGTTAGGTGTTGAGTTCCTCCACCTCCAGGTGAGCTCGGCTCCCTGTTAGGTGTTGAGTTCCTCCACCTCTAGGTGAGCTCGGCTCCCTGTTAGGCGTTGAGTCCCTCCACCTCCAGGTGAGCTCGGCTCCCTGTTAGGTGTGGAGTCCCTCCACCTCCAGGTGAGCTCGGCTCCCTGTTAGGTGTTGAGTTCCTCCACCTCCAGGTGAACTCGGCTCCCTGTTAGGTGTTGAGTTCCTCCACCTCCAGGTGAACTCGGCTCCCTGTTAGGTGTTGAGTTCCTCCACCTCCAGGTAAGCTCGGCTCCCTGTTAGGCGTTGAGTTCCTCCACCTCTAGGTGAGCTCGGCTCCCTGGTAGGCGTTGAGTTCCTCCACCTCCAGGTGAGCTCGGCTCCCTGTTTGGTGTTGAGTTCCTCCACCTCCAGGTGAGCTCGGCTCCCTGTTCGGTGTTGAGTTCCTCCACCTCCAGGTGAGCTCGGCTCCCTGTTAGGTGTTGAGTCCCTCCCCCACCAGGTGAGCTCGGCTCCATGGTAGGTATGGAGTTCCCGCCTCCCACCTCAGGTCGAGTTCAGCTCAACTAGAGGTGTTGAGTTTTTCTCCACCCAAGGTTAAGATCAATTCGACCTAAAGGTGTTGAGCTTTCTCCACCTCCTGTTGAGCTCGGCTCACAGGAGGGGTGTCTAGTGGAGAAAGGTTCATTCCTCACCTCATGTCAAGATTAGCTCGACTAGAGGTGTTGAGTCTCCCTCCACCTTCGGTCGAGTTTAGCTCGACCTAAAGGTGTTGAGCTTTCTCCACCTCCTGCTGAGCTCGGCTCATAGGAGGGGTATCTAGTGGAGAAAGGTTCGTCTTCCGCCTCAAGTCAGGTTCAGCCGAAGGACTCGGCAGGGGTATCCCGTTGGCAGGTCCCTTCGCGGATCCCCCTCAGGTCCCACCAACTCGTCAAATAGGTGGGTTGGACTTTCTTTTCGAGCTTGAGACAAGCTCGAAAAGAGCGGGGATTGTGTACAACCCTCATATTTTCCGAGTCGGTGTGACCCGACCCGGATGAGGCCGAGACAGTGAAGGTGGCCGAAACGAGCAAAATGACCGCGCAGAAACGGTCGAAACCGTCAAGGCAAAAAGAGGCGGCGAGGGAAGCGGAGGGAGCACCCGCTCCCCCCGGCCCTCTTTGGGCGAGTGGGAGGAGACCTCTCACTCGCCCGACCCTCTTCGGGCGAGTGGGAGGAGACCTCCCACTCGTCGGCCCTCTTCGGGCGAGTGGGAGGGGCCCTCCCACTCGTCGGCCCTATGTTGGGCGAGTGGGAGGGGCCCTCCCACTCGCCAGGCGAGTGGGAGTGGCCCTCCCACTCGCCGGCCTCCCTTGAGGGCGAGTGGGAGGGACCTTCCCACTCGTCGCCCCCTTTGGGCGAGTGGGAGGGACTCTCCCACTCGCCCGGCACCCTCGGGAGGGGCAGGTAGGATCTCCTCCTGCATTGGCTGTTCACTGTCATGGTCGGACTACGGATAGCAGGATTTTGGTTATCCGCAGTCCAATTTTGGCTATCCGCAGTCCATTTTTGGGAAAGTCTATAAATAGACCCCCATGGGCACCTTGGGAAGGGTTGGTCACTACCCCCCCCCCCCCCCCCCTTGCGTGTGTCTTGTGAGCAAGCACCTCCCTCCCTTGTCATCCTTCAGCTTACAGTGAGGTGGTTCTTAGTGCCCTCCAAGGTGCCCAGGCTCAGCATTGGCTTGGGAGGGGAAGTTCCGAGTGGGCTTCCGGGTGTGCGGTGGGACCTCCACGCTGAAGCTTAAGGGGTCTGTTCCTAGACTCCAGTTGTTACCAAGTCCAAGTCTCTTAGTTCTTAGTGACCGGTCAAGAGTCAAGGCTTAGGTCAAGTAAGAGTTAGTCGCAACCCCCTTTCGAACGTTGAAACCGGAAAACTGGTTTCAACAGACAATATTATAAATGAACCAAAAATGACCATATATTATAAATGAACATGCCAATGATTTATTTGTGAAAAGGTTAATAAAAATACTAAAATTTTGGAAATATTATAATTTTTGTATTATAATATTTAGACATTTCACTTCATTCTTTCAAAGGTGGTTGGCTCTGCAAATTACTATTGTTATTGTAAAGAATAATTATGAAAAATCTCTTATAATTCTAAATACTTAAATTATATGAGAGGTTTTAATAATTTTGAAAGATGGAGGGGATGTTCTTATAATTGTGTAAAGTTGGTGTGCGAGGGTGGTTGCATGGGTGCGTGCATGCGTGTGCGTGTGTGTATATGCGCATGTGGGGGCCTTCTAAGTCTAACAATGAGAATCAAAAATGCATAAAAGCATGACCAATTTCAAAAAATATTCATAAATAATAAGAGGTTAAGTGCACAAAATAATAATTACCATAGTATTTGGTCTCCTAAACAGTTATAATTCAAGCAAACATGGATGTAGTACTTATGATCGTGTTACTGTACAACCCTCATATTTTCCGAGTCGGTGTGACCCGATTCGGATGAGACCAAGACAGTGAAGGTGGTCGAGACGGGCAAAACGACCACGCATAAGCGGTCGAGATCGATCAAGGCAAAGAGAGGCCGCGGGGGAAGCGGGGGGAGCACCCGCTCCCCCGACTCCCTTCGGGCGAGTAGGAGGAGCCTCCCACTCGCCAATCACCTTTGGGTGAGTGGGAGGGCCCCTCCCACTCACCGGCCCTTTGTGGTGGGAGTGGAGGATCTCTCCCACTCACCCGGGCGAGTGGGAGGGACCCTCCCTCGCCGGGCGAGTGGGAGAGGCACTCCCGCTCGCCGGCCACCTTGGGGGCGAGTGGGAGGAATTCCTCCCACTCGCCACCTCCTTTGGGCGAGTGGGAGGAATTCTCCCACTCGCCCGGCACATTGGGGGGAGGCCGGTATGGCCTCCCGTGAGGGGGGAAGTGGGCATCTCGAGTCCCACTCGCCCCCGCCCCCCCCCCCCCCCCCCCCCCCCCCCCCCCTCATGCGTTGATCGTTCGTGGTCATGGTTGGACTGCGGATAGCAGGATCTTGGCTATCCGCAGTCCATTTTTGGGAAAGTCTATAAATAGACCTCCATGGGCACCTTGGGAAGGGTTGGTCACTACCCCCCCCCCCCCCCCCCTTGCGTGTGTCTTGTGAGCAATCACCCCCCCCTCCCTTGTCATCCTTCAGCTGACTGTGAGGTGGTTCTTAGTGCCCTCCAAGGTGCCCAGGCTCAGCATTGGCTTGGGAGGGGAAGTTCCGAGTGGGCTTCCGGGTGTGCGGTGGGACCTCCACGCTGAAGTTTAAGGGGTCTGTTCCTAGACTCCAGTTGTTACCAAGTCCGAGCCTCTTAGTTCTTAGTGATCGGTCAAGAGTCAAGGCTTATGTCAAGTAAGAGTTAGTCGCAACCCCCTTTCGAACGCTGAAACCGGGAAACTGGTTTCAACATTCTGGTGCGGTGAGCGTGGAAGCGGCTAGTTCGGAAAGCTCCGAGCCGAGTCTCATGGCGGGAAGCAAAGAACCAGGGAGGTCGCCTCCCCCCAGCATGTTGCGGCCGTTGACAGGGGAGGAGGAGGCAGATGAGGCAGATCATGTGTTGGGTGATCTGACCAAGTTGGAGGTGGCAGAGGAAGTGACTGAGAAAGAGGTCATTAGCGGCAGTGGAAGGCCGGAGAAGATACGAATTAGCGGGAGGCTGAGCGGGCCAGATCAAGAGAAGATTCGAAGATGTGTCCAGCAGAACATAGACATCTTCGCATGGAGTGCTGCGGAGATGCCAGGTATTGATGCGGATGTGGCATGTCATCGCCTCAACCTCGACCCGAACGTCCGCCCCATTCGTCAAAAGAAGAGGAAAGTGTCGCCCACCCTCGCTGGGCCGATCAGAGAGGAGGTGGGGAAGCTGCTCGAGGCCGGGTTTGTGGAAGAAATCCAATACCCAGGGTGGGTTTCAAACGTGGTAATGGTGAAGAAGGGAGATGGGAGGTGGAGAATGTGTGTGGACTTCACTCTGTTGAACAAAGCATGCCCTAAAGACTGCTACCCGTTGCCCCGGATCGATGCGTTGGTAGATTCAGCAGTCGGATTCCCGGTGATGAGCTTCTTGGACGCGTTCTCCGGCTACCATCAAATTCGAATGCATTCGCCCGACGTCAAGGACGTCTCGTTCATCACGGAAGATGAATGTTATTGTTACAAGATGATGTTGTTTGGGTTGAGGAATGCGGGGGCAACCTACCAAAGGATGATGGATCGAGTCTTCAGAAAGCAGAAGGGGCGCAACTTAGAGGTCTACGTGGATGACTTGATGGTTAAAAGTAGGGATGTGGAGTCCCACCTACAAGACCTAGTGGAGACCTTCTCTACCCTTCCAAATGTGTTTTTGGAGCAAGTCGAGGAAAGTTCTTGGGTCATCTGCTCACCCCGGAGGGGGTCGAACCTAATCCAGACAAGGTAAAGGCCATTTTGGAGCTGGAATCGCCGAGGAACACGAAAGAAATTCAGAGGGCGACTGGGAAGTTAGCAGGGCTGAGTCGGTTCCTCTCCAGGGCGGGAGAGAAGTGCTCTCCTTTCTTCAAGGCCCTGCGCCAGAGTCAGAAATTCGAATGGACACCAGAGTGTGAGAAAGCCTTTCAGGCCTTGAAGGAACAACTTACGCGAGCCCCCTAGCCCAGGGGCCGGGGGAAGGAGAAGACCTTTTTCTCTACCTAGGGGTAGGGGTCGAGGTAGTGAGTTCGGTCCTGGTCCGGGAGGAGGGGAAGAAGCAGCTGCCGATCTACTATGTTAGCAGAGTCTTGAAGAAGGCAGAGCTGAGGTACCTTGTCCTGGAAAAGCTGGCATTTGCTTTGATCATCTCGGCCCGGAAACTCCGCCCATATTTCCAGGCTCACTCGATCAGGGTGGTGACCGACCACCCCCTTCGCAACATTATGGAGGGAGTAGAGCATTCGGGCAGGTTGGCAAAGTGGTCGGTGGAGCTCAGCGAGTTTGATGTCAGCTTCATCCCCCGGTTGTCGATGAAGGCACAAGCGGTAGCAGACTTCCTGGCAGAATACGTCAAAGAGGTGGACGGGCCAGAGCCCGCCGGGTTGGTGGCATGGGATCTGTTCGCGGATGGAGCATCAGGAAAAAGTTCCCTCGGCGGAGGGGTGATCCTGGTCAGCCCACATGGGACCAGGATCGAGCAAGCGATCCACATTCGGTTCCCTGTGACCAACAACCAGGCCGAGTATGAGGCAGTGGTGGCAGGGCTCCGTCTGGCAAAGGAGCTGGAGATCCGGGACGTGAAGGTTTTCACATATTAAATGGTGGTGGCCTCCCAGGTTCGAGGGGAGTTCGAAGCAAAGGAGACGACCCTCCAGAGGTATCTGGCGAAGGTTAGGGACCTCGTCGGATGGTTCCACACCTTCTCCATTCAGCACATTCCAAGAGAGGAGAACGCCCGAGTGGACCAGTTGGCAAAGCACGGTCCTCGCGCGGGAGGAACGGTGACCGAACTGTTCCGCCCATCCATCGAGGAAGGCGAGTTGATGGAGATTGATCAAAGAGCCTCGTGGATAGACCCGATCCTCACCTTCCTGACCTCAGGCAAGTTCCCGGAAGGAGACCTAGATAAGAGGCGGTTCAGGTACAAGTCATCATACTACATGATGCGCGAAGGGAGCCTGTACATGAAGACCTTGACCGGGCTCCTACAAGGTGCGTGACGGAAGATGAAGTTCCGAGGGTCTTGGAGGAAATCCACTCCGGAGAATGCGGGAGCCGTTCGGGAAGTCAGACCCTAGAAAAGAGGGTGCTAAGGCAAGGGTACTTCTGGCCGACTCTGCGGAAGGATGTCATGGAGTTTGCAAAAAAGTGTCAGAAGTGTCAACTCTTCGCGCCGCTCCAACTTCAACCCGCGCAGAGGCTCAGAACGATCACTGCGCCCTGGCCCTTCGTCATCTGGGGGATGGACTTGGTCGGCCCGTTCCCTCAGGCTAGCGGTCAGAGGAGATTCTTGTTGGTTATGATTGACTATTTCTCCAAGTGGGTGGAGGTTAAGGCCTTGACAAAGACGACCTCGCAGGTGATAAAGAATTTCATCTGGGGAGAAATAATTTGCAGACACGGACTCCCCCTTGCCATAGTAACAGACAACGGGTCACAATTCGCTAGCGATGAACTCATCACCTTCTGCGGTTAAGTGGGCATCGACCTCCGCTTTGCCTCTGTCCACCATCCTCGAAGCAATGAGCAGATGGAGGCCTCCAACAAAGTCATTGTCAACTTGCTGAAGAAGAAGGTGGAGAACCTGAAGGGGAACTGGGTGGAGCAACTTCCCTCGGTCTTATGGGCCTTGAGAACAACTCCAAACACGACAACGGGCGAAACGCCATTCAAACTCTCCCACGGGTCAGAAGTCGTGCTCCCAGTGGAGTTTGAGGTCAGATCCCCCCGGGTCGTAGCTGCCGAGGAGGGGGACGAGGACTGGAGAATGGGCAACGAAGAGGAGCAACGACTCTCGATGGATATGGTTGAGGTGCTCCGGGACCTCGCCACGGTTCGACAAGAGGAAGTGAAGCGTCGGATGGCCAGGTACTTCGATAAGAACATTAGAATCAAACAATTCATCCCAGGAGATCTAGTCCTCAAAAAGTTCGACGCCGCGGGAAGGTCGGCGAACGTAGGAAAGATCCAGCCCAATTGGGAGGGGCCCTATGTGATCTTGGAGGCCCTGAGGTCAAGGGGGTATCGCCTTCAGAATGTTGAGGGAATCCCCCTTGGTAATACTTGGAGTGGCGACGATCTTAAACGTTTTTATCCTTAATGAATATGTTGATTGTCTCTTTGGTCATACTTCTTACTCCAGCTTAAGATAGTTACTCTGGCCGATGGGAGCACAGGTTGGTAAGGTTCCACGAAGAGGAATTGTATCGCGAAAGCATCGAGCACTTCCACCTCCAGTCGGATTGGGAAGGCGTTGAGTTCCTCTGCCTCCAGGAGAAGGTAAGCACATAGGACACAGACGGGTACTTCCACCTCCAATCGGTAAGTGGACTGGGAAGGCGTTGAGTTCCTCTACCTCCAGGAGAAAGTAAACACCTAGGACGTGGATGGGTACTTCCACCTCTAGTCAGAATTGGGAAGGCGTTGAGTTCCTCCGCCTCCGGGTGAAGATAAGCACCTAGGACGTGGATGGGTACTTTCGCCTCCAATCAGATTGGGAAGGCGTTGAGTTCCTCTACATCCGGATGAGCTAAGCCCCTAGGACGTGGATGGGTACTTCCACCTCCAGTCAGATTGGGAAGGCGTTGAGTTCCTCTGCCTCTAGGTGAAGGTAAGCACCTAGGACGCGGACGGGTACTTCCACCTCCAATCGGTAAGTGGACTGGGAAGGCGTTGAGTTCCTCTACCTCCAGGTGAAGTTAAACACCTAGGACGTGGATGGGTATTTCCACCTCCAGTCAGATTGGGAAGGCGTTGAGTTCCTCTGCCTCCAGGTGAAGGTAAGCACCTAGGACGCGGACGGGTACTTCCACCTCCAATCGGTAAGTGGACTGGGAAGGCGTTGAGTTCCTCTACCTCCAGGCGAAAGTAAACACCTAGGACGTGGATGGGTACTTCCACCTCCAGTCAGAATTGGGAAGGCGTTGAGTTCCTCCGCCTCAAGGTGAAGATAAGCACCTAGGACGTGGATGGGTACTTCCGCCTCCAATCAGATTGGGAAGACGTTGAGTTCCTCTGCATCCTGGGGAGCTAAGCCCTTAGGACGTGGATGGGTACTTCCACCTCCAGTCAGATTGGGAAGACGTTGAGTTCCTCTGCCTCCAGGTGAAGGTAAGCACCTAGGACGCGGACGGGTACTTCCACCTCCAATTGGTAAGTGGACTGGGAAGGCGTTGAGTTCCTCTACCTCCAGGTGAAGTTAAACACCTAGGACGTGGATGGGTACTTCCACCTCCAGTCAGATTGGGAAGGCAATGAGTTCCTCTGCCTCCAGTGAAGGTAAGCACCTAGGACGCGGACGGGTACTTCCACCTCCAATCGGTAAGTGGACTGGGAAGGCGTTGAGTTCCTCTACCTCCAGGTGAAGTTAAACACCTAGGACGTGGATGGGTACTTCCACCTCCAGTCAGATTGGGAAGACGTTGAGTTCCTCTGCCTCCAGGTGAAGGTAAGCACCTAGGACGCGGACGGGTACTTCCACCTCCAATCGGTAAGTGGACTGGGAAGGCGTTGAGTTCCTCTACCTCCAGGTGAAGTTAAACACCTAGGACGTGGATGGGTACTTCCACCTCCATTCAGATTGGGAAGGCGTTGAGTTCCTCTGCCTCCAGGTGAAGGTAAGCACCTAGGACGCGGACGGGTACTTCCACCTCCAATCGGTAAGTGGACTGGGAAGGCGTTGAGTTCCTCTACCTCCAGGCGAAGGTAAACACTTAGGACGTGGATGGGTACTTCCACCTCCAGTCAAAATTGGGAAGGCGTTGAGTTCCTCCGCCTCCGGGTGAAGATAAGCACCTAGGACGTGGATGGGTACTTCCGCCTCCAATCAGATTGGGAAGGCGTTGAGTTCCTCTGCATCCGGGTGAGCTAAGCCCCTAGGACATGGATAGGTACTTCCACCTCCAGTTAGATTGGGAAGGCATTGAGTTCCTCTGCAACCAGGTGAAGGTAAGCACCTAGGATGCGGATGGGTACTTCCACCTCCAATCAATAAGATCCCTGACTATAGACCATTCTCCAGGCTCAGTCATGCCGACAGATGGGAGGTTCATCAGGTTGACTCGCGGCAGGTAAGACCTCAGGAAGGACAATCTGTTTGGTAAGACGGTTGAATCCCTTCGTCCCTCGGTGAAGGTAAACACCTGGGACATGAATTGGTTCTCCGCCCCCGGATAGTTCTAGTAGGCGTGGAGTTCCCCCCCCCCCCCCCCCCCCCCCCCTTCCAGGTGAGCTCGGCTCCCTGATAGGTGTGGAGTTCTCACTTTCCACCTCAGGCCGAGTTCAGCTCGGTTAGAGGTGTCAAGTTTCCCTCCACCTTCGGTTGGGCTTAGTCCGACCTCAGGTGTTAAGCTTTCTCCACCTCCTGTCGAGCTCGGCTCGCCGGAGGGGGGTTTAGTGGAGAAAGATTCGTTCCCCACCTCGGGTCGAGTTCAGCTCGATTAGAGGTATCGAGTTTTCGTCCACCTTCGGTTGGGCTTAGTCCGACCTCAGGTGTTGAGCTTTCTCCACCTCCTGTCGAGCTCGGCTCGCCGGAGGGGTGTTTAGTGGAGAAAGATTCGTTCCCCACCTCGGGTCGAGTTCAGCTCGACTAGAGGTATCGGGTTTTCGTCCACCTTCGGTTGGGCTTAGTCCGACCTCAGGTGTTGAGCTTTCTCCACCTCCTGTCGAGCTCAGCTCGCAGGAGGGGGTTTAGTGGAGAAAGATTCGTTCCCCACCTCGGATCGAGTTCAGCTCGACTAGAGGTATCGAGTTTTCGTTCACCTTCGGTTGGGCTTAGTCCGACCCCAGGTGTTGAGCTTTCTCCACCTCCTGTCGAGCTCGGCTCGCCGGAGGGGTGTTTAGTGGAGAAAGATGCGTTCCCCACCTCGGGTCGAGTTCAGCTCGACTAGAGGTATCGGGTTTTCGTCCACCTTCGGTTGGGCTTAGTCCGACCTCAGGTGTTGAGCTTTCTCCACCTCCTGTCGAGCTCGGCTCGCCGGAGGGGTGTTTAGTGGGGAAGGGTTCACCCTTCGTCTCAAGATGGCTTCAGCCGAAAGGCTTGGCAGAGGTTCCCCGATGGCAGATCCCTTCGTGGATTCCCCTCAGGTCTCACCTACTCGTCAAATAGGTGGGTTGGACTTTCTTTCCGAGCTTGGGACAAGCTCGCAAAGAGCGGGGATTGTGTACAACCCTCATATTTCCCGAGTCGGTGTGACCCGACCCGGATGAGACCAAGACAGTGAAGGTGGTCGAGACGGGCAAAACGACCACGCATAAGCGGTCGAGATCGATCAAGGCAAAGAGAGGCCGCGGGGGAAGCGGGGGGAGCACCCGCTCCCCCGACTCCCTTCGGGCGAGTAGGAGGAGCCTCCCACTCGCCAATCACCTTTGGGTGAGTGGGAAGGACCCTCCCACTCACCGGCCCTTTGTGGTGGGAGTGGGAGGATCTCTCCCACTCACCTGGGCGAGTGGGAGGGACCCTCCCACTCGCCGGGCGAGTGGGAGAGGTACTCCCACTCGCCGGCCACCTTGGGGGCGAGTGGGAGGAATTCCTCCCACTCGCCACCCCCTTTGGGCGAGTGGGAGGAGTTCTCCCACTCGCCCGGCACATTGGGGGGAGGCCGGTATGGCCTCCCGTGAGGGGGGAAGTGGGCATCTCGAGTCCCACTCGCCCCCCCTCATGCGTTGATCGTTCGTGGTCATGGTTGGACTGCAGATAGCAGGATCTTGGCTATCCGCAGTCCATTTTTGGGAAAGTCTATAAATAGACCCTCATGGGCACCTTGGGAAGGGTTGGTCACTACCCCCCCCCCCCCCCCCCCTCCCTGCGTGTGTCTTGTGAGGAAGCACCCCCCCCTCCCTTGTCATCCTTCAGCTGACAGTGAGGTGGTTCTTAGTGCCCTCCAAGGTGCCCAGACTCAGCATTGGCTTGGGAGGGGAAGTTCTGAGTGGGCTTCCGGGTGTGCGGTGGGACCTCCACGCTGAAGCTTAAGGGGTCTGTTCCTAGACTCTAGTTGTTACCAAGTCCGAGCATCTTAGTTCTTAGTGACCGGTCAAGAGTCAAGGCTTAGGTCAAGTAAGAGTTAGTCGCAACCCCCTTTCGAACGCTGAAACCGAAAAACTGGTTTCAACAGTTACAATTCACACAAAATGACACGATACACTAAGCATGTTACACATAATAAAGTAGTATATGTTCTTATTTTCAAGTTCGAGTGTGATTGGCGGATGCGTGTTTTGTCAATATTGGTGTTCATTACCAGTTAAGTGTTCAAGGTTTAGTGGCAGACTAGCAGTGTGTTCAATGTTCAACAACTGTGAGTGTGTTCAGCGACTGTGTTCAATGATCACGAGTGATTGTGTTATGCATTTAGTTATATTTTCTTGAATTCTCTAAATACTTGTGTTGTATTTATATCTTTTTTAATTGTGTTTAGTTGATGATTTGATGTCATATTTTCATGTGTGTTAGTGTTCAGTTGGTGTATAAATTCTTTTTTCTCAATCAAGTAGTTTTGTTTGCACATTGAACACCGAACATGATCATTGAATGTATATTGAACACTGAAGACAACTATTGAGAACAGAAATTAGTCCTTAAACAGAAAACACATCCATTAAACGCAGAACACATTGCGGAGTCACCAAACACAACAAACACCACAACAACAACAGAACCCATACAGTCCCCAATCATTGGGGGTATGGGTGGGGGAGATTGGAAACAGACCTAACCTTTGGCACTGCACAAAGTGGTTTCTCTCAGAGGCGAAAGACTTTACCTTTGACAGTAAATGCACAAAGTGACTGCTCACAGAGTACCACTGAAATAGTGGCCCCCGATACCGTCACATTTGTTGTGAAATCATGCCCTCAAATCAAAGCCAAAGACATCAGAGAGGGCAAACCCAAGAATCCATTTTGATTTGTGCACATAACCATGCTTCCTTCATTCAGCATCCAGAGCATTGGTGAAGCACATAACCAAACACAACAAACACCGCACATAGAAATTTAACACAACACAATCACTGAACACAAAACTCAGTCACAGGACAGTAATCAAAAAATTAGAACACAAAATTCAGTTGCTCAACACATAATTGATGTCATTTTCACAATGTGTTTGTGTCTGTTTTGTGTTCAGCATGTGTATGTTGTGTTTCGTTAGTGTTGTGTTCAAGTGTGTTCTTTTTTCTCAGAAAATTAGTGCATGTTACACCACATTTAATCGACGTAGACATATTGAGCATAGCCACTGAGAACAGAAAACACGGAACACAAAACACACAAATTGCACTTCCATTGAACACGGAAGAAACACTAAACATAAGCACTGAACACATAACACAATCGCTGAACATAGAACACGATCACTGAACCAAGGCCAGAAGATGCAACATCAGGAATTTTAAAAAATAATTGACAAAACTGTCATTGTGAGAAAGATTCTCCAAAAATTCTACAACAATATTAACACCATTGCAAGAAGACTCGTTGATACTAGAAAGCAATGGGGAAGACGTTGCTTTTTACTACAATGTAGGACATAAAGAACAGTATGAGTGAGAAAGTATTAGAGAATTAAAGAAAATATACTTGCATAGTCTCCGAACACACGCACATTATCCAAGAGAAACGAGAAAAATAAAGAACATAATTGAACACAGCGCACACATACTGGACGCAGATCACACGCATTGATTGATTGCACACAGAAAGCTCACACGCACTAGCTACACACAAAAACAAACATTGGACACACTCATAGACTGCACACAAAACACACTAACTATAAACAGAACACACATTAACTACACTCAAAACATAGACATTAACACACACAACTGAACACAAAATAATAGAACACAGTTTGGCACGGTGGTGGCGGGCGTGAAGGTGGCAGTTATGAACTGCCATTCGTTAATGCTATGTTACACGTTAATACACGTTAACAAAACAGTATTAACGTGTACCTAAGGAACTCCATTTACTTTTATGTTAAAAGTTAAATTTTTTTCTCAGTGGCCATAACCATTGTCATGCGAAACACATTTTATGTCTCGTATCTGTCCAAACTCATCGGAGTAAGAAACACAGCTCCAAACGGACCCTAAGTGAACATAGAACACATGCCCACACACACATTGAACAAAAATTCATCAATTGAACACTGAACACAAAATACAAACTGAATACAAAACACATACTGCACAAAAAATACACACTATAATTACACACGACACAAGAACACAAAATTAATCAACAGAATTCAAAATTAAAGAACATATAATATATACTAAATATTGAGAAAATAATATATATATATATACATGAACACAGAACACACACCTACACTCACGATCACCGAACACAACACTAACTGAACAAAGAACAAACAGTCACTGAACACAATGCTAACTGAACACAACTCACTGAACATAGAACAGACACGCATACACTCATTGAACACAAAACACAGCTACTGACACAGAACACACACACTGCACAGAACACACACTATTGTGACATGAAAATATATGGCAACAATTCATCAACTGAATACAATTATACCATCTCAATCTGTGCAAAATTTCGGGTTGATCTTCGATCTTCAAGCCTCCATAACAACCACAAAAACAAAGGAATTTTTTTCCATAAAATGATGAAAATAATCAAGATAATGCAAATATTCGCTCGATTGAAGCTTAATATGACCAAAATAAAGTTTTAGTGCATATAGTATGGGCCCATAATAGTAGAAAGTCAGCACAAAGAGTCCATACCAAACTGTCCGTGATGAAAATCATATCATGTGATGAATCCTTCATAGATTTCTGATACCATCTGAATAATTTACCAATAAAAAATTGCATATGAAGCAGTCCATACAATGCCCAATGAAACGTATAGGCACGATTCTGCCATAATTAGAAGCGCGCACAATGAGAATCAAAACGATACTGAGAGAGAACTTAATGTTCCCCAAATAGTAAGTAAAAAGAATATACCATTCCATCATCTCATCTGAACGACTAAAACATACAAATATATGATTAAACAAATAATACTCTACGCTATGTCTGGAAATTTTATCAAGTTTTCAAGACCAAATCTATAGACTTGAAGATCCTTCACTTTTCTTTTCATTCCACCCTTAATTCCTAGAATCCACTAGCAAAAAAAGGAGATAATAATAAAAAACAGCAAAACCAAAACCAAGATGAGTTTCAGAGAGTGCAGGCATTATATCCTCAAGTAATTAACCTTCTTCCACCAACACCACTTTTAATCCACGTTCAGCGATCAACGGAGTCAGATATTACCTGCACAGGCAAGAGCGGTTCAACTCTGAGACGATGATATTTGCGAATAAAAATATGCAGAACGAGATGACAAAACAACACGAAAAACCGACCGCGACAAGCTCCTGCTTCTACTAGCATGGTTTTGTTTCTTTGGGCTGTTGCCTATCGTTTTGTCGTTGTCATGAGGCTGCATAATTTTACAGTTTTAATTGAAAGCAAATGGATAGTTGATTATGGAGTGATGCCTCGTATAAAAATTATAACAAATTGTATTCTTTTTCCAAGGATTTCTCAGACGAATCCCAAATACAGAATAGCAGTTTAGATTTGCAGTTTTAGCTGACAAAGAATATGTATTTTTCGCTTTATATATCCTATTACTTACAGGAGAAACTGGGGATCTGGATCTCGCTCGTGATCTGCAAAAAGTTCCAGAAACAACTGAATTCAATATCCACTACGTAGCCTTACTCCTTGATCCAAATTCCTCAACAGCTCTTCCACGTCAAAGAATATACCATAGAGAAGGAAAAACTCATTTAATTGATCATTTATATCGCAGACTGATGAAATTTATTGTACATGTGAATGCAATAAGCTTATTAAAAAGGAACAAAAGAGTCCTTAAATATCAAAAGAGATTTTGGTCTTTCTGGCACATTGGAGCTTAAAAATGGAGGTTACTCAAGCACTTCTATTTCTTTGGGAAGATGAATTAAAAATGTCACCGGAGCAAGGATGAAATACCATAAGGCTAACTTACTTGCAAACTCCATCTTTCTCTCTTCTCTCAGCTTCCAGCTATCAACTTATAAGAAAATGGTTATTAGGCGCCAACAATTTCCTATAGTGTAATATGAACATCCTATATTTGAATAGTAGCCTCCTGGTAAATTTAAGGTCAAGACGCGCATCAACAACTCCTCCACGGGCCATCTTTTTAGGTTCATATAGCTAGCTAGCCCCCCACTTATAGAAACGTTACCTAAACAAATAAAAAAAACTCCCCTCTGCAGAAAGGGTTCATGGCTCCCCTCTTATGAAAGTGTTACCTGACCTCAAACAAATAAAACACTGTAGGCTTGCACAGTATCCAACGAAGTTCCTAGCATGCAATCCCCAGATCACTGCATAAGCCCACATCTAAAGAAAACAAATAGAGCAACTTTAAGAAGAGTTGATAGAGAGAGGTTTCTTGCAATCTTCTTAATCATCTTATGCCATCCAAAATGAAGATTACTCAAAAGTAAAACATTAGCACACAGCCCAAAATCAGAAAAAATCTGAGTAACATATCCCTAAATCAATTAGGGTCCGTTCGGTTGAACGGAGTGGGGGTTTCAGAATTGGATCAGAGGTCCAATTTCAATAGAAATTCAATAGAAATTGACCTACAATCCTTAGGACCCCAATTCCATCCAACCAAATGGGCCCTTGCAGTTAAGTACAATACTAAAAGAATGAGAAATTTAGGCGGTGGATGGAGAAGGTATTGGTATAGGGTATGATTCCAGGGAAACAATGTATCGTGTTAGTGACAAGTAGACTAGCAAGGGATGAGATTCTCAACACAAACATGATAGTAATTATAATTATGTAATGCTAATCCAGCCATATCAAAATTATAAAACCATTGAAGTAGGAGAGGTTGGCCTTTATATCTCATACAAACAGTAAAGGATATTTCATAAAGGTCACACATTTGGATGTTTACTAGTGCATGTTTTGTTAATATGGTAATTGGCTTATTATTATTTTACCTCTTAATTTTTGCTCGGGACCACACCATTGATTGTGAGTCGTGACCAAGAGAATAAAAAAGAAAAAATTAATTGTTGGATCAAGTTTTAGTCAACCTTCATAATAATTAAAGCTTCACCAACCATCTGGGCAAAAAATATCAGACGACAGAATAGCACGCATAAACCCTCCCTAATGTTGAGATTTACATGCATTTCACCGATCATAGCCAACCAATGCATGCATTCAATCACGACCTATTAAGTACTTTGAACTTTGGTATCATGGTTAACTTCTGCCAACCAATGTCATCTATTGAAAAAAAATTGTGCATCAGATTAATGATCTAACAGTCTTAAAAAGCCTCAAATGATGATATAAGCCGTCAATTCAAAAGATGTTGACGACAATAGAGATCTTTGATCTTGTATTTGAAGGTCATAATTGTGCGGAGAATGGTGAACTTTCCTTGAGAAGAAAATATGCACACCTGCGCGCACACATAGTTGGCGGAGAATAGTGCATATGTGCATATTTGAGAAATCCCTACATAGAAGTTACATTTGAAGAAAAATATGAGGCAAAGGGGAGGTATAGAATCTCAAACCCTAAGGGCTCATTTGACCAGACGGATTTTGCGTGGTGCAGATCTGTGAACGCTGGACGGCCGCCACAGTCCGGAGCCCGCTATTGGAATCCACGTGGAATCCACAATTTTTAGCACGAGGTTGGCGAAACTTCCGTAATCTCAAATATAACAAATGCAGTTGATGAAATCTTGTTTACTATTGCAAATATAAGCTTTTTTGCAATGTCAATGTCTGTAAGAGGACTGAGGATAAGGCAACTAAACAGAGTGGTGACCAAATCATATAAAGGCCTATATCACAATATGTCGTCATCCTTTCTAAGGCATGTTGACTATGTGCTGAGCATCAGGTGAGTTCGTCCTTTCTAGTTACAAGGTATTAGAGCTTAATGCCTCCTTGCCTAATCCTAGCGGGGTCAACGATGGACTTTTTGATCCTACTCCAAGGATCTGTTTCGACAAAAAAAATCTGGGCGGCCATCGACATGGATCTTGGCACGAGTTCAATGTGCATTCCACAGTGCCAGTGTCTGTCTGATTTCAATTTCATTGTGAGGACTCCTGCGGAGATTCTGATTACGACATTGTGTAGCTAGTTGCTTCCTATTCGTCGACTACTTGCAGAAAGTTTGGAAAATTACTTCTGGTTCGTTGCTTCCGACATGTGAATAGTTGTGATAATTCTAGCCAATGTTTTTGTTTGCTTCCTTGATGATTTTGATGAAAACTTTCCCTGTTCACGACAGATCTCCTTTTCCAGGTGTGATTCTGGAGGATTGGTTGGGCCCTCTTTTCTCTGTATTGCATGGATTGTTCTTGCAGCACAAGTTCCTATAGCCATTTTTCACATGTAATCATGTATAATTCTTCGAGGTCTACCATGGGGACTCTAGAGGAAAAACCACTTTGAATCGAACAACAAGGGTCACTAATGTGGTACATTCACAATTAACATATGGAAAATTAAAAGGCAAAGAGAACTATCTACTTTGGAAGAATGCGCTTATGATGAGCTTGAGGGGTTGCGGCAAGGCGAATCACCACAGTATGAACCTTTCCTTTAAGTCATCTCTGGAAGCCGTGCAGTGAATGGCAGATGTCAACTTGTTGAATTTCATGTGAGACGGTATGGACACTCATGTGTCGGATCTTGTTTCACATTGCTCCAATGTGAAAGAGCTATGGACCTATCTAGATATGCTTTATTCTGTGAAAAATAATGCGAGTCACATTTATGAAGTGTCTCGGGTAGGCGTGCAAGTGTCATGGGCAATAAGTCAATCATTGAGTTCTTTTGAGATTTTTGTCTCTCCAATAAGGAATTAAAAGTCTTACTCCCGATATTTGATGATGTGAAATCTATGATGGCATGAAGAGAGTTGATGATGATGATGACATTCTTAAGGGATCTACATCCTGAATTTAGTGCAGCTGTTCTCAAATTTCAGGAAATGTATATGCGATCAGCCAATCACTTTATCTAAAGCATGTAATAGAGTCATGTGTGATGTGGGTGATGACGTGAGTGGTAGAGCTCTATCAGAGGGAGCCTTAACAATTGTATGGAGGAAGATGAGGCGAATGAGGTTGAGAGCGACCTAATATAAATAAAGGGGGTAGGGTACAAGGAAGGGTTTGAAACCATTGTGGCGGAGAGGGGCATGTGATCGCACATGTTGGAAGTTACATGGAAAAACATCGGAAAGGGGTGTCAATGTGGCGACCACTGATCAGGTGGACTGCAGCACGTTAGGGAGGTGTGTTTATCTCCAAGGAGGAGTATGTCGAGTCTATTCAATCCCATAACATGTCCCAAGGTGTTGCTTCCTCCGGGGTGCTTCAAACACTCATACACTCCCTCTGGTTTCCTCTCCACTACTCCTCACTCCCTCTGGTTTCCTCTCCACTACTCCCTGGGCATGCGTCATGGACTCAGGAGCAAATGGCTGAGGATGCAGATATATTCCCATCTCTATCTCCTTCTAAATCCATATATATGATTACCTTAGTTGATGGTTCTAAATCCTTAGTTAAGAGTGCTGGCAATGTTTCTTCTTCTTGTTATGTTGTTCGGGATCAGAAAATGAGCACTTTGATTCGAAGATTGAACCTGGAGGTCATTATTACTTGAACATTGATCCCGCTCTAATCCACAATTTGATGTCATCTTCGTCCAATATGCAACTCCGCAACCAGCTTGGGCATTTGTCTTTAACTAGATTATTGAGTTAGGCCTATGCTCCTCGTGTTAACAAATGTGTATGTGTTGCTTCTGAACTTGTCAACGGTGATATTTGAGATCCTTGTCCTACTACTTCCCCACAAAATTCATCAAGACAGAATACTAGCTAGCAAATATATTTACCCAATCTCTTACGAAAAATAAGATCAGAAGCAAAAGAAGTTGGGGAGTGTTAATATTATGATTCCCTACTCTAGCTGGAGGGGGCGTAAGAGAAGTGAGGATAAGGCAAATAAACTGTGGTGCCTATATCATATGGGGGACTATATCATAATATGTGATCATCCTTTCTAGGGCATGGTGAATGTATGCGCATAGGTGAGTTCTCCTTTCAAGTTACAATGTCTATAACGCATGCAAAGTACATAATAAAAATGTGTTCTATAGCACAGAATCATGTGCAATTTGATGACATTACTATAAAAATGAAAACCAGTCCACATTAAATTTCACTGGAAAAGAAAAAACACTCATTGCAGCCAATGTGATCCAGTTGAACAGTTGCAGTTGAAAGATTGTTATACCCTAGGTACAAGTAAACTAATTACCTGTCAAAGTATGAAAAAGCTAATAATAAAGCAATGTGCTCGGTTTTTTTATGTACAATAGGCATAAAAAGAACTCAAAAGTTCTTATCTTAAATTAAGATATTAAAAGGACCGGCTATTTGAATGTGATGAAAGTTGAAAATTGTGAATTTTGCCACAAAATACGTAATCCAATCGAATGAGTGTTGTTATCATAATAACAATATAGGAATAGGTAAATGAATGGAGGATTAATACTAATAATTAATGGAATCTCTAATGTTACATTTTAACACATCTCCGACTGTACGATCAACCATCAAAGTCAATAAAAACACAGAATTGAAATTAGGAACTAACTCAGCTATGTGGAACTGTAAAAAGAGCCAAGGGATCAAGTGATCATACCCTGGTGACACTGAACGAGAACGAGAGGAAAGAGTTACTGAACGAGATCTCGATTTACGTATAGGAGACTTGCTGTAGAATTTGGATACAGTATTTTTTAAGAGAAAATCTCAGTATTTTCAAGAACAAATGCAGCAAGTAAACATGCACTAACCTTCTGCTACGGCTCCTGCTGCGACTGTAACTTCGACTACGGCTAGGGCTTCTTCCATTGGAACGACTAGAACTACGGCTTCTAGACAAGCTTCTCTTGGAATCATATTCTCTTACCTATGAAAAACATAATGACAGTTTTAGGCAAACAGTTAAATTTTAAAGAAACCTTGTAATAAAACTCACCCTTATATATGATTTAGAGAACGCATTGCGGAACACAGAATCGTCAAGCTTCCTTATCTATAAGACAACAATTATAAATTGTTCAAAAATCTTACAAAAAGGAACATTTACATGAAAGCATACACCATGAAAGAATTATTGGTACATCTAGGGTCAAAAAGAGCAACTTACCGCATACTTCATATCGTCATAGTTTGTATAATCAACAACACCGGTCGTCCCTGCAAAAAGTGGTAGCTGGTAGTTGAAGTACATATTATCTTCTAATTTGGTAAACACAATCTTTCCAAAAGGGAACTTATAATTACTATATAACACAACATGAGGTAAGGGAGTCGATAAAATATAAGATGGTAAAGATGGAGATAGAATGTGGTGGAAAGTGCGGGAGAAATAGCCGAGCAATTCTAGAATATGTAAATATCAACCTATGAATCACAAACACTTTTAAAGGGGCACTTTGTTGTGTTAGACACCGCATCAGACAGAATATGAATGCATCAAGGAACATGAAAGCATCAAGGAACATGAACGCGTGATATTAAGTCAAGTAACATATCATATTAATTCCTAAAAAATTAGAACACTTTGTGGGGCTCCAAAAGGCAATTTTAGCACATTGTGAAGAGTTATTAAGTAGTTTCTAGACAAACTTCAACATTAACTTGGTTATAAACCTATCTTATTTTAGATTTTCTCATCCTTTCTCTCCCAATAACATAGTGCAGTTCTTTTAAGTAGCATGCACTGTATTCATAAGTGCAGTCCCGTAAATGCGTCATGTTTGTGTGTATGCCTAAATATCATAGCTACTCACAACAAAACAAACATCAAAGGAGAACTAAGACCAAGATAATAGGCAAGAAAAAATTTCAATGATAAGCACCATCGAATATTGATAGCAGAACAGTGCAGATCCCAATGCAGTGTCATGCCGATGACGTCACAACTCCAATCATCGCACGATTTCCTCTCATGCGAAAATATTTAATTTTATTCTAATTTATATTTATATACATGTTTACTTTATTTTTGTTTTAATTTTGTTTTATTTTGTTCAATTCATATTTTACTTTTTCCTTTTATTTATTTAATTTTTGCATAGATAATAACTGTCCAAATTATTTGATGGTGTCACGCTACAATGCTCCCTTATTCTCTTAATAATAAACAGTATAGATTGCGCTGACTTTTTCACGCCAGTGGTTAGGATGAAATCTTAACCAACGGTGGTGGGTTCGAGTAATATACAGTAGAGATTTAAATTTATTTTATCTATTTTTTTTTTATTTTTTTTAGTATAGATAGATGTAAGATAATAGATAATAGATATGATCCACGATCCTAATAATTTTGATGGTGTCACACAATCACACTACAATACGTCTTATTGTCATATAGTATATATAGTATAGATGAAGTCTTCTCTTTTAAATAGGTATCAAGTGACTAAAACCGTATTTATGATTCGAGTGGAAAGAATCATTTGGAAAAAAAATACATAATTGAATGAGATTTTATTTTCATATTTTGTATTATCCAGTATCCATATAGTGTAAAATGTAACTAGACATGAAATGTAATACACCAAAGACAAGAAAATCTGAAAATAGGAGCTCAAGGTAAAAAAAAAGCAAATACTGCAAACCACAAATTTCCAAAAAGGTGCAATTACAAGTTCGAAATGTGTCAATTAGTAAAGCAATTCCATTAATTTAGGTGCATGAAAATTCCTGAAAATGGAATAGCAAATAGCTCTGATAGACTTGCAAAGATACATACAAGGTAAAAAAGATTTATACTGTGAGAAATCACTAATCCAACCACTAGCACTGAATCATTACAAAATTCTTGAAGTATTAAGGCTTTATAAAAAAGTACTGCAGATAAGCTCACCACCACCATCACGGAAAACTTGAGAGAAACAAACATCACCAGCTCGACGCATGTGGTCCTGATCAAGAAGTGAAATTTTCATGAGAAATTTCTAAAAAAAACGGAAATGAAAATTCAAATGAACATTAGAGTGAGCACAATGAAATAAAACTAACCTTCAAGTCTTGCCATGATGCAGAATGGGGTAAGCCAGAGACCATAACTACAAAATAAGTGATCAGTTAACATGAAAAATGATGCAGAGGAAAGGGAAGAAAAAGATTCATTAAACAACAAAACCTAATTAAACAAACCTCGATAGTCTGAACGCCTCGAAACACCACGGCTACCACTGTAACTGCTATGGCGATCATTCGATGAAGAGTGACCTCTTCCACCATGTGCCAGTTCTACCTGCAATATCTATGTGATTAACTAAAGAATTTGCATTCCATTATTAATTCCATTTACACACTCTCATTTTTTTCCTTCAAACCAAACAAAACAATAAAACCAACAAGAGAAATGCTTACACGCAGTCTATGACCATCAAAATTATAGCCATCACGACCACGAATAGCATCTTCAGCATCACGGGCATCTTCAAACTGAGAAACAAGAATCATAAAGAATGTCAGGATCATAGAACAATAGAACTACAAATTGTTATGTCAAACATATTATGTCAGAATAGTGTGCCAGCACTCTTTGCAAGTCGGATATTTGGTGATAGCTCGTGTGTTACCTCAACAAAAGCATAACCCGGTGGCCTTGGAGGAATCTTCAGATCAACATCGACAATATGTCCATACTACAATGAAATACATCGCAACATCACCAAACCAGGGAGAATATATTGTAAACATTTGGTAGAAAGTAGAACTAATATTAAAGTCAAATTCATGTTCATCTCCTTTATATACTGAATTTGCTGTCAATATCAACTTTGAAACTCCGTCTCTAGCTACCCTATAACAATGACTAGATTTTCAACATGCATTTACCAACTTTCTACGTCAATCCTTATCAAACAGAAACAATTAGGGTATTTTTTTGTGTAGAAACATATTAACACAATTGATAAACCAGCAGTATAATTACTAGCTTGCCCCAGCAATTTGAGGTGATATAAATTAACATTTGATTTGTCCCTTGGTGTTGCATGGAGAGTTAAAATGTTAAATCAACATTTGCTGTCAATATCAACTTTGAAAATTCCATCTCTAGCTAGCTTATAACAATGAGAATAATAATTTTCAACATACATTCACCAACTTTCTGAATCAATCCTAATCAAACAGAAACAATTAGGATGTTTTTGTGTAGAAACATATTATTACAACTGAGAACCAATCAGTATAACTACTAGTTTGTCCCAGCTATTTGGGATGGTACGAATTAACATTTAATTCCTCCCCGCACGCTGCATGGAAAATTAAATGTTAAATGAACATTTAGTCCGTCCCAGCATGTTGCATGAGAAGTTAAAATGTTAAAGTATATTTCACTCTTTTTCATCCTAATCCCTCAAAATTAAATTTTACTACTATGATTAATGTGTGCACCTTCCCCATTTTGTATTCTCAAATCAACTAAATTTATTTTGCAATCCATTTTCTTCACTATATGACATTCTTACAATCCTTCTAATATAATCATTTCTCTATCTATCAATCCTAGCTTTTCCGCACTTCAAGCTTACACTCTAATTTTAGTTATGTTCAACTGTTTGCAATAACTTCTTTACTGCCTTAAATCCAAATCGACATACCAAAACCTAGATGCATTTTTTGAAGTTATCAAGGCGCGCGCCTAGGCGCGCCTTAGGCGCCGGGCGCACCAGGCGCATTCAAGGGCGCCTAAAGAGGGCAAAGGCGGGCGATCTGAGCTAGGCGCGCCTAGGCGAGCGCCTAGCCCTCACCTAAGGCGCAGCCTAGGCGCGCCTAAGCCCGAACCCGGTTTAAAGGGCGGACAGGGCTCGGTTTAGGTTTAATTTATTTAGGGTTTTAAGTCTCCCCAGCGGCTTATTCGCCATTTCTCCCGCACGCAACTCCCGCAAGCAACTCCATCAGCATTTCTCCCGCACGCATCTCCCGCAGCGGCCAGCGGCGTCTTCAGGCGGCTTCTTCTCGGTCGAGCTCTCTACGGCTGGAAGTGGAAGGTTCTTCTCTCCCGCTCTCTTTCTCTCCCGCTATCTTTCTCCATCTTCACGCACGCATTTCTCCATATTCAGGCGGCTGACAGGGCTCGGTTTAGGTTTAGGTTTGTTTGTTCTGATTTTTTTTTCTCTTCTTTTTTCCAACCCCAAACTGCCATTTGTTTGTTATGATTATATATTATTTATTTGTTTGTTCTGATTTATATAATGTAGGTTGCTAACTTGCTAATTTGCTATATAATATCTTCACCCGCTTGGACCGCTTCCACGAATCAGTAATAATAAGCCCATTCCTGATTCCTGTTATCATTTCAAATTATATATAATGTAGGTTTGATTATATATTATTTGTTTGTTCTGATTTTTTTTCTCTTCTTTTTTCCAATGTCTTAAACTTGGTTGCTAACTTGCTATATAATAACTTGCTATTTTATTTTATTTATGTGCACTAATTAACTTATAAATATGGTTTAATAGGCTTAAATGGATGCGACTCATGCTAGTGGTTCTGGTTCATCCAGTGTACATTCACGGATTGATCCAGGGTGGAAGTATGTTCGTCAGACATCCACGGTCAATAAAAATGATTTAATTTGCAATTTTTGTGAGGTCACAAAGGGTGGCATTTATCGTGCTAAACAACACATTGTTGGGGGATTTAGGAATACTAAAGCTTGTCTCAAATGCCCACCACATGTACGCACCGAAATACAAGAGTTTATGGAAAAGAAAATGAGTTCAAGCAACACAGAAAAGCAAGCATTCCCTGACTTTGCAGACATAGATACTTTTGGAAGTGATGAAGAGATGGATGACAATGAAATGAAGATTCGTGGAAGCGGTCCAAGCGGTGTGTCTAAAAAACCCCGAACCAAAGGACCAATGGATGTTTTTTTTGCACAAAACATCGAGAAGATGCAAAAAAAGGGCCAACAAAAACAAATGAAACAAAGTACTATTAATGAAGTGTGCAAGAAGGAAATTAGAGGGAGGGCTTGCAAGAACATAGCTCAATGGATGTACGATGCAGCTATTCCATTTAATGTTGTTAATTATCCTAGTTTTTCAGTGATGATTGAGTCCGTTGGACAGTTTGGGGTTGGAATGAAACCACCCAGTTATCATGAAGTTCGTGTGCCCTTGTTGAATAATGAAGTAACTGAAGTGAAAAGTATGATGAAGAGTTATGAGAATGAGTGGAGGTTGTACGGATGTTCTATCATGGCCGACGGATGGACGGATAAAAAACAAAGAACTTTGATAAATTTTTTGATGAATTCACCGAAAGGAACTTTTTTCTCGAATCTGTTGATGCATCTGATTATGCGAAGACTGGAGAAAAAATGTTTGAATTGCTGGATAGAGTGGTGGACCGTGTTGGAGAGGTGAATGTTATTCAGGTTGTTACTGATAGTGCAAGCAACAATGTACTAGCAGGTAAAAAATTTAATAGTCATTATTTACTTAGTTTTAAACATTAATATTTATTTGCTTTTTTCACTTTGTTTGTTTAATTGATGTTAAATAGGAAAATTATTGGAAGCAAAACGACCGCATTTATATTGGACACCATGTGCTGCTCATTGCATCGACTTAATGTTGGAGGATATTGGGAAGATGCCTACTATTAGTAGAACAATAAAGAGAGCAATGACCATCAATAGTTATATTTATGTTCGCCCTGGACTTGTCAACATGCTTAGGAGCTTTACAGGTCAAGTGGAGCTTGTTAGACCTGCGGTGACGAGGTTTGCCACTTCTTTCCTGACACTTCAGCGCATTCACAAGCAGAGGACCAATCTTAGAAAGATGTTCACCTCACCTGAGTGGACAACAAGCAAGTGGGCAAAGAAAACAAGAGGTAAGCAGGTACATGGTATTATACTAATGGTCTCTTTCTGGAGTACTATTGTATATATTTTGAAGATTTTTGGACCTTTAGTTCGAGTTCTAAGATTGGTAGATGGTGAGAAAAGACCTGTCATGGGTTATATCTATGAAGCTATGGATAGAGCAAAAGAGACTATTATTAAGTCTTTTAATGAAAAAGAGGAAAAATACAAGGATGTCTTGGAAATTGTGGATAGGAGATGGGAAAATCAGCTTCATAGACCATTGCACGCAGCGGGTCATTTTTTAAATCCAGAATTCTTTTATTCAAACCCTGAAATTGCATTAGATGGAGAAGTTATGAGAGGTTTGTACGACACAATGCAAAGGATCATTCCAAGTCATGGCGATCAAGATAAAATTTTGGATGAACTGAGTCTATATAGAAAGGCTGAAGGGTTATTTGGAATGTAATTTGCAATTCGGCATAGGAAAACAAAGTCTCCAGGTAAATAATTTACCTTTTATTAAAACATATTTATTTATTAAGAATGAATTATTAATTTGTAGATTTTCATTATATTTGGCAGCTGAATGGTGGCAATCTTATGGAGCCGATACACCTAATCTAACTAAATTTGCTATAAAGGTTCTAAGCCTTACTTGTAGTTCATCAGGATGTGAACGTAATTGGAGTTTTTTTGATCATGTAAGTCCTTAAATTTTATTTTCGGAGATCAATATCATTATATGATTAATTGTTTTATTGTTTATTTGTTGATGTGGCAGGTTCATAGCAAGAAAAGAAATAGGCTAGCTCAACAACGCCTAAATGATTTGGTGTTTGTGAAATACAATCGAGCGTTGCGGCGGCGATATGATTCACGTGATCGCATTGATCCCATCTCATTGAAAGATATCGACGACAACAACGAATGGTTGATGGGAAGAATGGAGGAAGACGATGAGGCTGAGCATGACGAAGAATTGGTTTACGATGATGATATATTGACTTGGGGTGCAGTTGCTAGGGCCACTGAAGCAGAAGAGGACATCTATCAAACACGTTTATCCAAAAGCAAGAATGCGATCCAAACAAGTGCAAGGATAGTTGAAAAGGGGAGCACATCTAGGAGGAGGGCTCCTACTCAAATAAACCTTACAGATGATGTCGATGAAGACGAGGCTGAGTACAATGAAGAAAAAGAAGATTATAGTGAAGAAGATGAAGACATAATTTATTCAAAGGAGTAGATAGTGACTTCTTTGATTTCATTATGATTTTGGATGAGATTTTGGATGATGTTAGATTGTGATAACTTATTGGTTTTGGTCTTTTGGATGATGTTTATGACTTTTTTCTTATTTCATTATGGTTTTGATTTCATTATGGTTTTTGATTTCATTATGATTTTGGATGATGTTTGATTTCATTATGGTGTAATCTCCAGAAATACATTTCTAATTATTTTGCAGGATCAGTAGCTAGTACTTTTGTTAAGGCAATGTCAATGATATCAAGACGCACATATGCAACATATGAGGTATCAGGTATGCATAATTTAATATTCTTTTTTTTTTGCTGTGAGTTGCACTTAATGAGTTAAATAGTCTTTAATTTCCTTATAATATAAGTATATAACATGGTTACACTTAAACATGCACATGAAGTCATGAACACATGTGCTACTGTGCCTGCAAATATACACAATTTGGTCTTGTTTTCTAAATGATCAAATATCTCCTTCTTTTACCTAGAAAGTAAGTATATGTTTGTTTGATGTTTTTCTTAATCATAGGGATGCCTTTCTTTACTTTTTTGGGCCTCACATGCGTCAGGCGCGCGCCTGCGCCTTGCGCCTAGGCTCCAGGACCCCTTTGCGCCTCGGTGCGCCTTGCGCCTTCGATAACTTAGAATATAACTCAATCCAAGTTTCCATATTCTCATATGGAAAAATACTTTCCAAGAAATTCTCCATTTTGACCACCAAGCCTAAATACCAAAAACTAAACCATCATCCATTATATATAACAGATCCAAGATATGTAAACCTTTAACACTTAAGTATCACTTTATATTTCAATTATATAATATTGATCGGCTATATGGATCCTTTGTACATATGAGACCATTAGAGACACCTGTTAGGCATTGTGAGAGTTTAGTCACTAGACATATTAAACGGGGGAGAGGTAGACCAAAAAAGACTTAGAATGAAACTATAAGGAAAGACATGATGTAATTAGGCATTAGTGAGACTATGATTAAAGATAGGGTGCGGTAAAATGGCGACAAAGGGTCCAAACGGGGGCGCTCATGGAGGCCGTCGTGAAGATGGGCACCTGGTGTGCCGATGGAACGGAAGGGGCACGGGCGAGCAGCACCTGGAATTGCTCCAAGTAGTGGTCAATGGACCTCGTCTGTCTGAGAAAGATGAGGTTGTATATAAGGTTGTTGCGAAGTGGCGGCCCAAAGCGGAGGCACAGAATAAAAATGCAGGCGGCGCTGAATTAATCCTTACGATTTTGCATGACACTGAATTAATCCTTGCAATTTTGCATGACGCTGATATGTGACGCCCCAACGTGAATCCACAACAGGCCCCTTCACAGAGTTTTTAGAAGTCTCATTGTAGTGTTTGATATATTAAATCCAGCAGTTGTATTGTTGTATATTTAAACACAACCGCATATCACTTCTTTTCTCTGTAATCAAATTCCACATGAAGACCTGCCATCGTCAATGGACAATCTTATTTGGGTGAGCCGCATAATTTTTGTTGTCTTCAGTTATTCTTTTTTCTTTGGTCGGTTATTCATAGCATAATAGTTCTATTGGGGTGAGCCGCATAATTGTGTATGTTGTTTTCAGTTGTCTTTTTATTCTTCTTTTTTCTTGGTCAGTTATTCATAACATAATTAAAGCTACAAAATGATAAAAACATCACTCAGTTCCTCGACCTATCCAAGTAAATTCTCATATACCATATGTTCTAGTTCTTCATCATAAAGCTTTGGATAGTGTGGTGCATATGGGCAGAAATTGGATGGGTTGTCCAGTAAACCTTTGGGCTAACTCGTTGTAACCAGCAATAAGAATCAGCAATAGAAAACCCATTTGTTATACGGGCTATAGAGGAGAGCATGTGATGTAGGGTAGGCTAAGTGGTTGTGCGACTAAATGCAATACTAGTGTGAAGTGCGGGAAGGTAACCCAATTGTCCTTGACTGCTATATGTCTCAAGCATGCAAGAACCAACGGTGAAATCGACACAAAGCAATTAAATATTAAATCGAACGCATATATTTTCAGCAAGAGAAGATAATTCTTTAAGCAAGAGGGCCAAAACAAGAGCGCGCGTCAAATAGTTCCTGCAAATCACAGAACAATCTAGAGCAAGATTCCACAAATGTTATTAATCCAAAAGAACATAAGTTTGCAACATGTATTAATATTGAAAACAGTGATCTATACAACTATACACTGAGTAAGGGGGTATTGTCGTGAGATGTAGATACTGTAGATGGAGATGTGGGGCTGCAGTCCTGGGGGTATTGGCGTCGGTAGGATGATGGTGGGGAAAAGGCAGGGGTTGTGTGATTGAGAAGGGAGGGTACGGGCTGGTGGGGGACTACAGGGACACTACCCCCTGCAGTAGAGGAGAGATCCCGACGCTAGCAAGGCGGGATGTTAGGTCGACAGGTATCAAGTGGGGAAACGGTGAATAGGGTTGGGTGTCTTTGCGTACAGGTAGTGGCGATGGGGAGTTGGAAGGATGGAAGTGGGATTGTCGGTAGGTAAGGTTTGTTGCAGGTTCCTATAAGGGATTTTAGAAGATAGAGGGTGCGAAGTGCGATGTATGAAGTTGACGAAGGTTGTGGTGGGTTGTCAACTATACGCGCAGAGGGTGGTTCACTAGAGTTTTGAGAAGGGGGACTGTTGCCAACCGTGAGGCATAGTGGGGGCATTTTGGTGAGGATTTGGAACGGGGGAAGTGCTACGATTTTGGAAGGGGATACAAGAGGATACAAGGAATACCTAGGAGTCATCACCTAGGGCCTCAAGGAGTTGTCACCGTGAGAAGATCGCTGGATTTTGATAATAGTTCTCCAAAATCTGCAATCTTTAACGAATACCTCCTTTAATCTTATTTATAATAAAACTACTTCTAAGGCGCCCTTACATCAACGGCTATGATTGGTCATTAATGAAACGGACTCAATTACATTAAATAATACTCAAAACAACTATAGTATATGAAAGTGTAAGTAAACGAATCTGGATGCATCTGTGAAGTCGGATCACCGATCCGGTCAAGTCTCCTGCGCGAATACACAAATGTGGGCCCCACAATGCGGCGAGCCATATGCGGTGGGTGATCCCCATCAGCATGTGAAATCATTTAAACTTATTAGGGACACAAAAATTGTCATTAACAAAATCCTCAATTTTACATTATTTCTCCATTGTATATGATGTCTCATGAAATGGAGAAACACTAATGATTGCAATGACTCAATGATCAACCATGTCATTGTGTAACCTAACTATCAGAATCAAAAAATTCTATGTCTGGAAAAGAGTTGTGCACTTTAAAAACACAAAAACATGTGCTTTCCTTCATTTATCTTTTTATGATTTATTGAATGATAGTAAGGCCAATTTGGTTTGAATTCCAATTCAAATGTTCAGCCCGAATATAGAATCATATATGGAAGCACAAATGAATCCAATCATACTATTTTTTCTATAAACAAATTAGTGTAAAACACTACATACCATCTTATAAGCTCATCTTCACTCTCGCTAGAATTTTCTCTCTAAAAATCTCTTTATGATCCTCTCTCTAAAAATTCCAAAAGCCTGTTTGAGAAGGCGTTGAGCCTTTGTTCCGTTCACGACAAACGGAACGCTATCTTGTTTTTCGTTTGTTTTCCAGCTGTGCGTTGCCGACGCATGCGTTTCTCATTTCTATTATTTTTCCGTTGTTCGCAGTTTGCGCCCAACACCTCCGGTGTGCTCGTGTTTCCCCGTTTCTATCTTCCATGTCACCCAATATCGAAGGTGGACAGCTTCCCTGAGGGATGAAAGAAAATATGCATGCTTTGCTCTGAAATAGAGCATTGAATAGCTGGTCAGCTTCCCTGAGCGACGACGGATCCCTGGCCTTCATCCCCAGCGAGTTCTCCATTCCATCCGGAGTGAAGATCATGTTCAAGAACAATACAGGTTTCCCGCACAACATCGTGTTTGATGAGGACGTGATTCTGACAAGCGTCGACGCTTCGGCAATCTCCATGAGTGAGGAGGACCTGCTCCAGGGGAGACCTACTCCGCCACTTTGAAAGAGAAGGGGACCTACACCTTCTACTGGTCTCCACATCAAAGAGCTGGTATGGTGGGGAAGGTGACTGCAAATTGATTCCCAGTGTGTTCTTCACCTGATCTTGTTCTGAAAACTAAAGGATTTCGAGAAATATCGATGAGCATGAGCATGTTATTGTCATCAGCATTTACACGACACATGGCAATAATGTCCTTCGCATTAATGTTGAGGAGTCAATGCGCATGGAAATAATGTTTATATTGTGACTATATTATTGAACTTCAATATTGTTATTCAAGGTATTTTTATGTTCATCTGCCATATCTCATATCTTTCCTCCCAAAAATATATTTGGAGAATATGAATCAATCATAATAAAAGAGCTCTTTAAAAAAAAACAAGTTATTGTTTCGATTTCAATTACGATTATGAGTACTTCAATTATCATAACAAAAACTTCACACCATTGTTTTACCAAACAGCTCAAAAAAAATTATATTCTGAACAGCTCGGTAAACAGAGATCATTTAAACAGATCTCCATTTGCAATAGTCAGATTCCTACAGCTCCATTTGAAATCCTCCATTTACCACCACTCATTTCACAACCGCCACCGAGCTCCCAAACAGACGCTAAGATTTGGTTACTCAAAAAGTATCTCTCAAGGGTGTGATCATGCTGGGATTCTCTCCCTCAAAGATTTTCTCATTAAAAACTGTCTTTAAAAACAAACTCTTAAGTGCTGAACCTCTTAAGTGCTCAATCTCACTAGAAGTCACTCACTTAAAAATAATCTACATAGAAATCTCATTATGATTTACCTCTAGAAACCATCTTTCAATAGTATCTCGCTAAGATTCTCCTGCTAAAAAATCTCTCTAGAAATCTAATCTCAATATGATTATCTCTCCTAAAGTCTATCTATCACGGGATTACCTCACTATGATTATGTCACTTTAAAATTTATCTTTGATTCAATGTCTAGAAATTTATTTATCAAGGGTTGTCTCAAATCTCAATATGATTGACAATCAAAAATTTTGTTTTCAATAAATCCCCAGAGTCAATCTTTGTGTAAAGAAATTAAGCTAGTTTAAAATGAATTCCCATGAAATTCATTTGATTACAATTTCATCATTCAGCTTTGCAATCGAACAATGAAATTGGAACTCCATATGCCCAATTCTATCCACCGAATGGATCTTTCAAGTATTCTTCTTATTAAGCATTATATTAAAACAACTTTACGAAAATTTCATGTTGTATTTTAATCTGTATGCAACAGTCTTTTGAATAAGAGATTAATAGTCTATTGTATTCTGCTACAAAATCTTGGAGGATCTAGATAAGTTTCTTGCCAAAAGTCAAGGATTTGTCGTAGAATAAGACTGGGATTTTTAGCACTTACAAATATGAAAGTACAATTTAAATAACGTTTCGTAAGAAGAGTAGATGTAAAGGGCTTCTCTACCCAAAAAATGAAGGATGGTAGTAATCTGTTGTGGGCCGGGCCCGGTACTCTGGGCCTAATCCCATTCCCGCTCCCAGGTTTAATCCACCACACAACAGGGCCGCGGCCCGCACACCTCAACCCCTCTCCCCATGCGTGTTCTCGGCGGGGTAGGTTGTTGAGGCTGGGGCCGCAGCTTAGTTGGTGATGAGGGCAAGCATTAAGTGCCTCTCATCAAGGAGGTCTGGGTATCGAGCCCCAACCTCAACAACCTACCCCGTCGAGAACACGCATGTGGAGAGGGGTTGGGGTGTGCGGGTCGCGGCCCTGTTGTGTGGCGGACTAAACCCGAGAGCGGGGTTAGGCCCAGAGTCCCGGGCCCGGCCCACAACATATAAAGTGTCGCGGCCCACACACCGCAACCCCTCTCCCCATGCATGTTCTCAGCGGGGTAGGTTGTTGAGGTTGGGGCACGATACCCAGACCTCCTTGATGAGAGGCATTTAACTCCTGCCCTCATCACCAACTGAGCCACACTTTTATGTTGTGGGCCGGGCCCAGGACTCTGGGCCTAATCCCACTCCCGGAGTCCGCCACACAACAGGGCCGCGGCCTGCACACCCCAACCCCTCTCCCCATGCGTGTTCTCGGCGGGGTAGGTTGTTGAGGTTGGGGCTCGATACCCAAACCTCCTTGATGAGAGGCATTTAAAATCTGCCCTCATCACCAACTGAGTTGCAGCTCAGTTGGTGATAAGGGCAAGCGTTAAGTGTCTCTCATCAAGGAGGTCTGGGTATCGAGCCACAGCCTCAACAACCTACCCCGCCGAGAACGCGCATGGGGAGAGGGGTTAGGGTGTGCAGGTCGCGGCCCTGTTGTGTGGAGGACTAAACCCGGGAGCGGGAGCGGGATTAGGCCCAGAGTCCCAGAGTCACGGGTCTGGCCCACAACATAATCCTAAATAAAAATGTTGATGCATGGTTGAAGTCAACAATGTAAAAAAAATTGTCATGTCTCTTTACTTGTTTCACTTCATGTTTATGTGATGACCGGCAATTCACAAGCTTATGTTCTATGAATAATGTAGTGGTCCACGGGAATGTGAGGGAAGGAGTCGCTGGACTAGTCCTCCCGTGAGGAGCACAGGTAGTTTTGCTGTGCTTTTTCTTTTATTTTTTTATCTTCCTACTATCCTTTTTTCTTTCTATTTCTTTAAATAGAAATTTATTTATTTTTAACTTCCTTTTTAACACTTTTCATTTTCTCCTTTTCTTAAAAAAATTTAAAAAAATATGCGCTCTCCTTAACTCCGATATCAAATCATTTCAAAGGAATAAATCATGTATCGGCTCAAAATTAAGGCTAAGGCTCAAAAGATGGCTAGGAAAGTGAATTTGGCTCCATCCCATCAAATCAATGGAATAGGCATCTGCATAACATAAATTAGGTTAAACCTAGATAATCATGTCAAGAGATTACACTACTACATCTCCCTCAGAAAACAAAATGAGTGAAATAAAATGTAAGCAAATAAATCTACGAAGTAAAATGTCCACAAAAATAAAATATAACCATAAAATGAAATCAAACATCGGTGAGCATCATCTGTCTACATCAATTCCCACCGGATGGGGAAATCTCAATCTCATCACCTGATGAGAACGTCGCAGTAATTTGATAAGAGATTTCAGGAGAAGGCCTAAATAGCCTCTCTACCTCAATCCACGAACAATCTGTCACAAGTTGATCTCTCCATCAGAAGAAGAATCATAGGTGAACTTTGTGTCTCATCTTAAATATTGCTACTGCCAAAGGTATCAACTATGAATCAATGATGTTGAATGTAACCAGCACAATATCTCTCTCCAGAAAGTATTTCTTTCTTATATGCTCATCAACAATTCTCATGTAACTTGTGTTTGAGATACATCGCCTCCCAAATATTTCTCTTTTGACATTTAGGATCTCATCACTAAGATCATTAGCTTATACATTAATCCTACCATGGAAAGGCAAGGATCTCGTCACTAAGCTTACTAGCCTCTACATTAATCATACCATGGAAAGGTGGGGGCCTATCAAGTAAGTTGGGTATAGGTTGGCCATAAAGGATCTGGGTTTTTAGTGAAAAAGGTTGGCCATAAAGAATCTGGGTTTTTAGTGAAAAAGGTTTACAGAATTATTGTAGGTAAATTCAGCGTGTGAAGTATCAAATCGCATGGAGTCGATCTTTCTCCTACCACGATCGACGAACAGTCCATCACAAGTTGATATCTCCAACGCAACAAGAATCATAGGTGAACTTTGTGTCTCGACTGAAGTACCGCTACTGCCAAAGGTACCAACTATGTATCAATGACGTGAATGTAACTACCACAATCTCTCTCTCCAGAAAGTATTTCTTACATGCTCATCAACAATTATCTTGTACCTTGTGTTTGAGATACAATTATACAAAGTCTCTCAAATATTTCTCTTTGGACACTTAGGATCTCGTCACTAAGCTCGTTAGCCTCTACATTAATCCTACCATGGAAAGGTAAGGGGAACATAACAAGTGGAGCATAGGCTGGCCATAAAGGATCTCAAAGGTTTTTTTAAAGATTTACAAAGTTAATGTAGGCAAATTCACTGCACGGAAGTATCAAATCCCATGGATTTGATCTTTATCATGCAAGACATCTTAGTAAATTACATAGGATCATACTAACCACCTCAATTTGACTATCTGTTTGGGGGTAATATGACTACTAAACTGAAATGTGACTCCTATTTTGCTCACAGTATTCGCTTAAATGACTTAGGAACCTAGTGTAACATTTTGATATAAATGTTCTAGAGATGACATGAAGACTCTCTATAAAATAAACCAACTATATGAGATGTTTTAGATGATGTGCTACATGGAACAAGATGTAAAAGGTTTTGATAATAAAAATCCTAAAATACTGTTATGGATCCTATGCCCTCAGTTATCTAGTTATGTATTATTATAAGTATGGGAGTCGAGTCATTGTATCGAGTCAAGTTGTAGGAGTCGAGTCGAGACGTCGTAGCGTTTAAGTATTTTAATATTTAATGTATGTTGGGTATTTACGGTTATGCCATCGGATCCTATATATATAGGGCCTTTGGGGTCATGTAATATCATGCAAGATTAAAACCAAGTTTCCCTTCTCTCTCAAGCTTCTCCCTCTCTCTCTCTCTAAGCCCTCTTCCCCCTTAGGGTTTCTTCACTCCTTCCTACACCCTCTTTGGGTTTCATCTTCTCTCATCTCCTCCACCATTTATGGGGTTACCACCCTTGTATCTCTGACATCTCCCTTCCGCTGTCATCTGACAAACCACCAAAAGAGGCACATAACAACTTGGTATCAGAGCCGTCCTTTCTCGGCTCGACGCTTTCGATGTCCTCTAGGTTTCCTCCCCTCCACCAATTGTTCCCCCCACACCCAATGTGCTTCCCTCCGTCCATTCCTGTCCAATCGACCGTACATCGACCCCAGCATCAGAGCCCAGCAGACCACTGCTATTTTCCCGTCGCCCTCAAGCTCAACGCACAAAAACATCGCCCGACAATGCTTCGGTAACCTCCAACTCCATTCCAGAGCGAAGGATCTGCCCGGAACGATGACAGAAACAGTCGTTCTTCTTCATCGACATCCAGGGAAGCTTCCTCATCAGCTCGACGGTACATCATCGACTCCAGCAAACCCCCGCGCGACTCCCAGCGCCGCTAAACCCGCAAGCTTCTTACTTCCGTCGAACTGCCTCATCCTCTCGACGCCAGAAGACCATCGACCCTTGCATAGCTCTCTGTCCTCAAGCTCGATTCATGTCCAATCGACCGCATATCGAGCAACCACGCCTTTCCTTTATCGAGACCAGCATCCCCTCGAACAGTCCAGTTATCTCCTTCCCTCAACCATAACTCAGCAGGCATCCCCATCAAGTCACCTACCTGCAGGAAGAAATATTACTTAATTTAATATAAATTAATCACTTACATATTTATAAGTAATTAATTAATTTATTATTAATTAATTAATATTTTCATCATGTCGCTCAGCGCCACCGACCTTAGTGAGCTACGCGCCCGGCTGGACCACCGTATCGCTCAGCGGGAAGCTCGGCTCGACCGTTGCGACGCTCAGCTCGACCTCAAACTCGTCGTCTTCTGCATGTCCCGCGCCTCAATGATTGCTTTTCTATCGCCACGAACACCGGAGCCGAAGTCGTCGCCTTCCCCTCTAGTGGTGGTACTGCCACCGCTCTCCGATGATACGCCACCAACGACTACTTCCGCGACCGCCATTATGCAGTTGTCGGCCCCGGCCACCCTACCACCAACACTCATAGAGCAGCCACCGCCACCACCGCCTGCAGACGCACCTTCTCCCTCCATAGTGGTCATCATTTCGCCATCACCAACATCGTCGCCGCCTCGACCTCGGTCGACCCTTTCTCTGTCAGCCCCTCTGCTCTCTCTCCTCCAGCCACCTAAGCTACCGACGTTCTCGTCGCTTCTCCACAGGCCACCTGTCCGGCCGACCACCTCACCGCCTCCGGCCACCTCGCCTCCACTTCTACCGCCAAAGATCCCTCCAGCCACCTCGCCTTTGCTTCAACCGCCAGAGCCCCTCCTGCCACCTTGCCTCCGCTTCTACCGCCACAGCTCCCTCCGGCCACACGGCGATGGATTCTCACCGCCGCTCCGCCAGATCCATTCCTGCAGTCAGCTCCTGCCCGCAAGCCACCGACCCTTGTGCCCCCAGCCGTCTTGCGGATGTGGCCCACCATCGTGCTGCCATCACAGTCAGACCCAGTCCTTCCGCCGCCAGTCTTTTCGTGGGCGCTACCGCTGCTTGCTACCGCTGCTTGCTACCACCACGGCCGTCGCGACACGATATCAGGAGTTATTTTGGCGCGAGATCAAGATGTCAGAGACTCTAACCCTCCACGAGGAGTTCGAGCTTGAGGGCAAGCTCGATTTCGAGGACAGATGAGATGTTATGGATTTTTACGCCCTCAGTAATCTAGTTATGTATTATTATAAGTATGGGAGTCGAGTCATTGTATCGAGTCAAGTTGTAGGAGTCGAGTCGTCGTAGCGTTTAAGTATTTTAATATTTTGGCGCGAGATCAAGATGTCGGAGACTCTAACCCTCCACGTGGAGTTCGAGCTTGAGGGCAAGCTCGATTTCGAGGACAGATGAGATGTTATGGATTCTATGCCCTCAGTTATCTAGTTATGTATTATTATAAGTATGGGAGTCGAGTCATTGTATCGAGTCAAGTTGTAGGAGTCGAGTCGAGTCATCGTAGCGTTTAAGTATTTTAATATTTAATGTATGTTGGATATTACGGTTATGTCATCGGAACCTATATATATGGCATTTGGGGTCATGTAATATCATGCAGGATTAAAACCAAGTTTCCTTTCTCTCTCTCTAAGCCCTCTTCCCCCTTAGGGTTTCTTCTCTCCTTCCTCCACCCTCTTCGGGGTTCATCTTCTCTCATCTCCACCGTTTCTGGGGTTAACACTCTTATATCTCCGACACCATCTCCCTTTCACTGCCATCCGACAAACCACCAAAAGAGGCACATAAGTACACAAATGAAAATAATTTTTGTCGTGTATTGTTGTTTTTAGATCATTTTCCTTTCGATGAGTTCCCAGGTAAGCGAAAATTTCCCTTGAAATACTATAACCTCAGGTGTATGATCAGTAGTCGATGTAATTTTCCAATCTTTAGTCTCCGCAAAATTCCATTATCACACGATTTATGATCAAGATTCTAGGACTGACATATTCAAAATCAGGCCCAAAGATGTGCAGTCTCAACTTAAGGATATGCTCGTTACTAGGCTCATGAATATTAATACCAGATTTCTTAAATAATTCATTCTATTCTCAAATTCTTAGAGGAATTACCATCAAAGATAAAATAAATTAGCATGTCAGTAAGTAAATGGTCACTTTCAAGAGAATATGAAGTTTCGGCTAAATCAAAATCAAATGTAAGCTCAGGTGCAGGAACAAGTATGAGTTTAGATTCCTCATTCGTTTCAAGTTCTAATTCTTGAATAGGCGCAGCGCCTACGATAAGAGTCATGATTAACCATATGCTCAACCTTGTATGTACATTCATTCTTATTCTCACCTTCCACAATAGAATTTCTTCTAGCATATAATCACAATTCTATATCAAAATCACGAACAATATCATCATATAGAGAATTGTGAAAACGGTATTATCTTCCAAAATTTTATCTACTATTGAATCAAGCTATTTCATATCAAAATCACCATTAACAAAGAGAGAATTGTAAAAGCTTCAAAATCATCCTCTAAAAAAATTTTAACATGAGATCATACATTTCAATATCACGATGATCGACATAGATCAAATTTTCATGAGGGTGGAATAAACAATCCTGTTGGCAAAATGAAGAAGATTGATTGGCATGGTTCCGATCATTCCTTTTAATCTTTTGATCCATACCTCTCTTATGATCGTTCAACCCAATAAGCTTTCTGCTTTCTCTTTGTACCTTGGTTATTCCTAAATATGTGTCAATAACTCCTTTTGGTGTCTAATACAATCTAATGTGATTTATTGACATTCAAAGGGTTCTTGTTGCTCATTAAATAGTGTTTGCCACGTTTGTTCCATAATGGGAGTTGTGCTTTGCAAATTATTGCCATGTTGGATGCATTGTGATAACTTCGATGTTGTGCTAAATATTTCTTGCCACTTCAGATCGTATGTTGGGGTTGTATAATCTGATCATTTATTAGCCATGAGAAATCAAATTTGAGGGATGATGCAAATACCATGCAATAAAATGTCTCGGATCTACTAAAATGCAAGAAGATGATGTGTCATGGAAAAAAGATAAGCAAAAAATTTTGACAGCATAAGTACTTGTTGAAATTAAAGTGTGTAAGTGATTTGACTATAGAAATCGTAAGACAACAAACAACAATTATCTCTAATACCACTTGATCACTATTCTTGTAGTTGCAATCCGGTGGTTATGCAATGCAATTTTAAATGTAATAGAAGGAAATTAAGTGTGACACCAATTTACGTAAAGGAATTAGAGAGTAACTATGGACAATTTTAAGAATGATAAATTAGCTCGAGACACAACACATACCCACAGATACGCAAAATGAAATAGCCAATAAACACTAAAGTAACAACTAACATGTGTCATAATAAAACAACTATGTGGAAAATAAATACAACCGGCAACAAAATTACTTATGACAATTCTAGGTTTAATTAATCTAGATTATGTAGAGGTAAATCAAAAGGTTTGGACAAATCATGTCGGTGGAGAGGAGGGAAAATGGTAAGGGAAAGATCCAAAGGACGAGAATGACTCCTCATGCAAACGTAGCAAAGGTGGCAACTCGCAAGGAGAACGGCATTGTGACGGGGAAGGAAGAAAGTAAGGCGACGTTGGGTGTCATGGAGAGACGATGGAGAGTGGGAAATCAAAGAAGTGAGGAGGAAGATGCGCCAAAATGGGAGAGGGAGAACCATGTTCAGTTACAAGATCACAATCTGTGATGCCGACAACTTTAACATGTAATATTACATGAGTCACTGAATGTTAAATTGCTCGCTAAATTTTCCTTTTATCGGCAGCAGTTTTTGAAGCATGCGTAATACATAATTTGTAATTAATTGGCGTACGCGACGACGTAAAACCGATGTTAAGATGTGATGACATACTATGTAGTACGGACTTAATACATACATGACTAAGTTTAAAATCGTTACAAAAATTAAGTTAGGTTAATTACAGGTTTATAATGTGTGTAAGTGCACACTTAAGTGTGAGTGCTATTATTATATAAGGTTTAAGAAATAAAGGTTGGTTGAATAAGAAGAAACTGGAGGCATGACTCACGCGAGAAATACACATGCATGTCACAAACTAGCGGGGTCGGGTCACGCAACAAGCAGAGGAAAAACTGAGCCTTGCTCATTTCCTTCCACGCGCACGAGAGTCTTCTGCTCCGCCCTAGCCGACGCACGCTGACTCTGGTTAGACGCCCAAATCAACTCTGATTTCCACAATTTTTCTTTCTATAACAAGGTAATCCCTCCCTCTCAACTCTTTTTCAGTTTAATGTGAATTTGTGACTCCGATTTCTAGGGCCGAAAAACCCTAATTTGGATTTTCTTGGATGTTTTCATTTCCTTTTCGTGAAAGATGTTAGTTTAAGTTTCTGAAACGAATTTTGATGATTAAACTCTGTTCTTTTCTCAATTCCATTCAAAAACAGAAAACCCCTAGTGGTAGTATTACGATTTTTCAGTTATTACGTAGTTCGGAGGATGGAGAATGGTTGGTATGCGTCACGTATATGTATTTCGCACAAAAAGTGGTGGTCTTGTTGAAGGGCAGCCAACGTATAGTTCGATTATGGTTGATTTTGCGGAATTAGGTCAATTGAAACCTACATAGAGGCTTTAGGAGGCGGTAGGCAGCCGGCTTGCGGCTTAATTTGAAGACGTCAAATTAATTTAGGGTAAATTCCCTTCTTTTGTTAGGGCAGCAACCTATCAACATGTATGAGGGCTGATTTTGAAGGATCGGTGTGGGAAAGTATAGTTAGGGTGATTCCCGTATAAATGTAAATAAGGGCAGCAAAACTTAGGGTGTACATAGGGCTAATTTTGAGTTATTCTCATGTAAGAATTTAAGGTTGGAAAGTAATTTGATGGTGATATTTTGAATAGGGCATGGCATCCCGAGGAGGCGGGACTCGGGAGGAGTAATGAATCAAGAAGAGATAAAGGAAAGGGAAAGGCCGGGGTGAGTTCTTACTCCCTTATTTTAATTTATTTGCTTTTTATCTGGATTGTGTTATTTTATCTACAATAAAGCTTCTCGATGAATTAATTTTTCAATAAGCGGAAGAAAAAGATGACTAATTCCCTAATAGTCAAGAGGAATACATAAAAGAAAAGATAATAATATGAAGAATGCAATGAGATATGTTAAGGGTGACCCAACTAGTGGGGTGGGGGTGAATGTCCTCTCATCATGAAAGCAAAATGAAAAGTAGGCGTGCGAAATGAAAATGGCACACAACGAATACATGAGAGCGCTAAATATATACATGAATAAATGAGGTGTCAATGTATCCTTAACATTGCCCAGTAAAGAAAATAAAAGTGAAGAATTGTCCATGATGTAAAAGAACATGTGATACAAAAGAATAAGTAAAATAGTGTTAAATGAGCACAGTAATGTGTATACAAAAGAAGATGCAAAGAATGAAATAAATGACTAATTATGAAATGAAAGTTACAATAACCTAAAATTATAAAGTATGTATAATAGATCCATCATAGGTAAGCAAGAAAAAGTAAGAAATTCGCTTAGTCCTTTGACTAATTAGAAAATGAAACTAAAACAAGTCAAGGAAAAGGCCGCTCCCGCCAGTAGTAGCCAGCCAGCACTACGTTATCAAGGCGCTCGCCTAGGCGCGCCTGAGGTGTCGAGCGCACCAGGCGCACTGGCCAGCGCCTCTGCAAGGCAGAGGCGGGCGAGGTGCCTCAGGCGCGCCCAGGCGCGCCTCAGCGCGCGCCTTACCAACTCCCAGGCGCACCAAAGGTGCGCCTGGGCTTTTCAAGTTGTTTTCTTCAACCTATTTTTTTGTGAGGGGCAAAAACATGATCTCAGACGCACCCAAGGCACACCTAGGCGCACTTGGGCATCCAATTTACCGATTTCCAGTGAATTGAGTGCACAATTCACTGAAAATCAGCGAATTGGGCATCTGCCCAATTCGCTGCTTTTTCAGTTAATTTGGCACTCAATTCCATGAAAATCAGCGAATTGGGCATCCAATTCGCTGATTTTCAGTGAATTGGGCACCCAATTCCCTGAAAATCAGCGAATTGGGCACCCAATTCACTGAAAAACAGCGAATTGGGCACCCAATTCACTGAAAATCAATAAATTGGATGCCAAATTAGCTGATTTTCAGTGAATTGGGTGTTCAATTCGCTGATTTTAAGTAAATTGGGCACACAATTCATTTTTGCGCCTCACGTGCCTCAGGCGTGCGTCTGCGCCTTGCGCCTAGGCTCCAGGACCCCTTTGCGCCTCGGTGAGCCTTGCGCCTTTGATAACTTAGAGCAAGCAGCAAATCCTATGCGACAGGAAAAAAAGTATAGGTTATGGATCGAGGTGTTTGCAGTAGTGTGGGAGGTACTGGATACAAACATGGCGAGATGCAGAGACCCTGACTGTCAGCATGCGGAGTTTCAATTTTTCTTCATGCAGAGTCTGTCCAATGTAGTTTATATATGATGCTCATGTACATGTATATGAAGTGTCGTGAAGTAGTAGTCAATTGTTATACATGTGTCACAGTTTTTTATAAGCCCTTGTTTTGTATGTAAAAATATAGGACTATCTTTTGTACTTTGTATACTATCAATGAAATAAATGTTTTTTTGTCCTGCATTTTCTTTTTTTACTCTGCCATGAAATGAATAATGATTTGTACGTTGAATGTTTTTACCTGGCGCCTCTGATGATAAAATGATAATGAACAAATTAAATTGTGGCGGTAGCCAAGTAAAGGGGTCGTTACACAATCCAATAAAATTCTTCTACCAAAAACAATCTCTCATGCTTGCTTGTTTTCTTTTTTCCATAATATTTTGGTTCAATTTGTACGCATTAGTGGAGGTAGTGGAATGAGTGATACGACCGGTCCTCCCGTGACAAGCAGAGGTAGTTCTTAAGTCCAATGTCAAATCATTTTAAGGAAAATAAATCATGTATAGGCTGAAAATTAAGGCTAAAGCTCAAAAGATGGCTAGGAAATTGAATTTGGCTCGATCACACCAAATCAATTGAATATGCCTCTGCTCAAGTTAAATTAGATTAAATCTAGATAAATATGTTAAATAATGATGTAACATGCGTCGCATCTTCTCATTGTTTCTTTATTTTTACTCGCACCTATATCGCGCATCTTTATTTCTCGTATTTTCTTTGAGTAGCGCATGTCTTCGCGCACATTAATTTATTTATCGTGCATGTACTGTTATTTTTATCGCGCTCATTGTGACGACTTATTGGGGTGATCGTCCAATAAGCCCCTGAATAAAAAGATCCGTCAAATTAGGTAACATGTTAATTAAGGCAATCACAACAAAAATGGATATATTAAAGCATATTCAAAATTAGTTAATATTGAAATGAAAATTAAGTATATTCTATTTTTGGAATTAAACCCTGGTGAGAATTACTAAGATGGTAGATCCTTGAAAATCCCTTTTTGGTCCTTTACAAAAATAGCCTACTTTAACATTAACTTCCTTTTAATTTATTAAAATGCCTAAAAACATATTCCCTATTAAAAGCCTTCCCTCCCTCCATAGACGGGAGCCTGGAAAAAATTCGGAAAAAAGAATTTTTTTCTTTCTTTCCGAAATTCCAACCCTAACATTTCCTCCCTCATGCGACGATGAACCCTAGACCCGTACCCAGTTGTCTGGGTCTCTTCATCGGGCCTCGCCACTTCTTCGTCAACTCCTTAGGGCTCCGGAGACCCCTCAACCATTTCCCGAAGAAGTCGACGGAGCTGCTGTCAGTTCCATCATTTCTGGACTTCGCCAGAGACCAGGGTCCGCTTTCCTTGTCCTATTTATCTTCCAACTACATCTACCCTCTCCGTCCGACTCTTCCATACTAACCGTTTGGGTACATACTTCCCTTCCGACGAGTTCATATACTCCCATACACAATCAATAATCGTCCAACCCCTCCTTCATGCACAGCCTCCATTAGCTTCTTTAGTCGCCTCCATCTGACCTCCATGAGCTTTTGTCTTAGTCAATCCATTCAGGTTAGAATCGGCGTTGCGCCTATGAGCCCTAATGGTATACTTCAAACCTTGCTCGATTATTTGAGTCTAGTGTTATGCTTTAATTTAAATTATCTTTAACTTCAGAGCTTGCCTAATTAACATAGAACTTGTTTGTTGTTAATTTCAATAACCCTAGTTTCTCTTCTTTAATTTCTTGCCTGTGGAATGTTGATTCATATTCCTGCTTGTGTAATGTTGATTCATACTTCTTTTGCATTCAAAAGTTGGCCTTCATGCGCATTTGCGAACTCTAGATCAATTGTCACTTGATATTATTCGAGAAAGTCTCGCTTGCGCTACATATTTGAAAGATCGCAAATTTACGTTTTAAAATCAGTTTCGAGATTTCAGATCACATCAAATAATTACATAACACTACATCTCCTTCAGAAAATAAAATGTGCAAAATAAAATGTAAGTAAATGTACGAACTAAGAGGTCTACATAAAAATAAAATGCAAACCTAAAATGAAATCAAACAACGGCATGCATATGAATACATCAACATTGGTGGTAAATCACTGTAAGCTATATGAATTCAAGCACAAGAAACGCAAGAAAAAATTGCCAACAACAAAAACACCAAACTAGGACCACAATCAAACAACAAGGACCAACAGTGGTTGAATAGGAAATAGGCAAAATGGGCAAAGGAAAAACACCAAGTGGATAATGCAACAGTCTCGATAACTTTCTTCTCTCTTTTTTCTTTCAACAACCATCGAACAGGTGATACAGCGGGTAAGAACATGTAAACGAGAAGAATGGTACATGCGGTACAAAGAAAACGTGTCGATAAAGAGGAAGAAACAGAAGCTCTAAACAAAGTGTAGGAGAATCAAGTTTAACTTTAAGGCTCTTTACATGAGTGTTGGATCCCGGATACCGGTCCAACTGTTCGAGACTTGGGGGTGACCAAAGGCTATTCGTTTAGTGATCGACCCACGTGAGACAAGGTGATAAGAAGCTAGAGAACATGCAAAACCATTCTAACCTGCCTATAAACAAGACCCGCGCGCTGCAGCGAGGAGGTCCCGCCACATACCCTGAAGTTTATAGGAACTTCCCCTCCTAAAGCCACTGTTGAGCTTGTCACAAGAGAGGCAGGCAATGTACTCGCCCACCATAGGGGGGGGGGGGGGGGGGGGTGAAGGTGCCTTCTACTTGTGTCTTGGGGTCCTATTTATAGGCAAATCCAAATGGACTGTGAATAGCTGCTCCCGCCTTCTGAAGTGGACTGCAGATAGCGGCTCCCGCCCTCTGAAATGTGCTGCAGATAGCCGCTCCCGCCTTTTGACGGGGTGAAAGTCTGTACTCGCCCAGGTGGGGGAGGTCTTCTGTACTCGCCCAGGTGGGGGAGGTCTTCTGTACTCGCCCAGGTGGGGGAGGTCTTCTGTACTCGCCCAGGCGGGGGAGGTCTTCTGTACTCGCCCAGATGGGGGAGGTCTTTTGTACTCGCCCAGGTGGGGGAAGTCTTCTGTACTCGCCCAGGTGGGGGAGGTCTTCTGTACTCGCCCAGGTGGGGGAAGTCTTCTGTGCTCGCCCAGGTGGGGGAGGTCTTCTGTACTCGCCCCAGGTGGGGGAGGTCTTCTGCGTTGTCCTCATACATTTCTGATCTCGACGAATTACGGGTTATACAATGAGGAAACCCAAGAATGTCTCTTAAACCATCTATCATGGCATCTAAACTTTATAAAATTAGGGTCTCGGGGATAGCTTTTGATTTGAGTGTTTGATATGAATCGTGGCTTTACAACAAAATGTGCTCTAAGAATAAACTCATACTTCTCTGTCTGGAATACCTATAAGGAGGTAAACCATGTCTATTAATCGAATCTTGAATGTCCACTAATTTTGCTAAATTGAATCCATTGACTCAATCAAAGATGACAAAATTAGGGAGCCTTGCTCGGGTTTACTATTGTTCCCTCAAATTTCATTCAAATGATAATTTCCACCCTAAAGCGTATACAAGACTGTTGTTTGAGAGTGTTTCTTTATGCAAAGATATAATCACTCCTAGGGTTTACAACCATGAGAAACTTCAATCACCCAAGACTTAAAATAAATAATGGCCGTCAACTAGGAAGCTATTTTGGTAAGGATAAAACAAATATGCCGTGAGGAGCTGCTTCCTAACAATACTTACAAGGGGAAAAAACCCAAAGGCAGACCCCTCATAAGTCTACTGCAAGCATCCAATCTTTTTATAATTTGTATTCGCCATTGCTAATGAAAGATGAATAAATTACACAGCAGAAATTTAAAAAAAAACAGATGACTGATAAAAAAATTTAAGACTACACAACTGAACCTCTGCATCCACAAAATTAAACTAAATATGAGTCAGACCCCCTAAAAGCAAAGACACTTGAAACCCTATTATTTGAAAGAAACCACTGCAGCAAGAACAATGAGATAATTTAGTCTTTGGTAAAGAGAAAACCTCAAAACAATAACAAATGTGGGAAGCAAAACAGAAGATACCTTGTAAAACAAATCCTCAATTTCCCTCTCACGAATATCACCAGGAAGATTGCCCACATAGATAATCCGGCTTTCACGGCCACTCATATTTCCTGTAATGTCACAGACAGAAACAATTTGCGTGTAGCTTAGAGATTGAAGCAAAAGATTATCCGATGCATTCTAACGACGGATTTCTGCGAGTTGGAGAAACGGGGATCTAAGAGGGGAAAATCTGGAGGCATCAAATACAAAAATCTAGCCTAAAAATCGAGCATGAGAGGTCGAGAAGATTGAGAAGGCCGGCGCTTGGATGAAGAAATAAGAGTGGGCGTAAACCTTGGTGTACCGAGACGACGCAGTTTCTCAGAGGCTGCCCTGTGACCTGTGAGGGTTAGGTCTACCCGGCTTTTTATATTTAGGCAGGAGAGAACCCCAAACCCAATTTATAAAGAATCCGAATTTGGTAAGTATGCATATCTAATTTGGAAGGTGCAGATCTGATCGTAGGATCTCGCGATCAACGGACGTGCTAGAAATGCTCTTCTAAACTACTATCATTTTCCCGCAATACGATCTGAATATTAATCTGCACTGTTGGATCTCGCGATACTACGGTCAGATCTAGTAGCGCACCTCCGAGAGGTGCGCATACGTACCCAAATATTTTCAATTTGTAAATACATTCGACGGCTTTTTAGGGTTAATCACTTATTTTTATTTGGTTGTATATTGCAAATTTACAATGTTCAGGATAATTTACTAAAATAAATCACATCAATAGCTAAATATATACTATATTATATTATTTATATTATAAAACAAAATATGTGGGTGTTCATATTAGGGTGTTGATATAAATGAATATTTACACTCATAAATTAATATCCATTTATAATATTTTGAACCCTTAAAATCTAATATTTGTACCCACTACTCACGCTCCCCAGCCCCAATTTCCGCTCCTGACAAAACCCTAGCCCAGTCGTGTACACTCCCCTGCTCGAGCTGCCTCCGTCCAATTTTCGGTCGGCAAACTCGTCGGATAGTGTTGTCTGTCGGCCTAACCTCCTCTTTCCCCATCGATTTCAACGTCATCTTCACTAGAGCCTCATTTTTGCAACCTCACCAGTCACCAGCGAGCTCACCTGATTTCGTTGACTATCTCGGCCTCTTTTCTGCAACCTCACCAGCGAAATCGCTCTCTGGTGTTGATTTCTGCATTTAGATTATTATTCCCCAAAAATTTGTAAAAACGTGTTTCTGGCCATGATTAGCGTTGTGATTTTTGCATTTATGCTACAACATAAAGCTCGTTCATTTATCAAGTCAACAATCATTCACCTTTCTACCATTACATTCAATCCCACAGGATATTTGAAAGATTATTTATATGGGATTTATAAATGACAATCATTTCATTCAATGTGGATGAAAGAAGAATGCTCCTACCGTTGGTATTTCAGATATGGGCAAGATATCATGAGCAAATAGCAGAACAATGAGACGTTTCATATATTACACGACTGATTTAATTCTAAGGTATGTCGATTTAATTAAATATTGTTATAGTATTAAAGTCTTGAGCTCTTATCAATTAATATATTTTGTGTTTTGCATAGCACATTGTTCCATCATTTGAGTTCTTGAAGCACAACACTTCATTAGATTCAAAAAGTGTAAGACATTTACTTTCTTAGTTATTTTTTACTTTAAAATTTAAATTTGAAGTAACTTCTCATGCATGAATGTTTCATTTTAACGAGGAAAGACATATGAGCTTACAAATGATGAGTTTATTTTGAAGGGAGAAATATAAATTTTGGGGAACTGTTACATATCCGTAGAGGCCTTAGGGTGCGTCTAGGGAAAACTCCACTAAAGGGAGGTGGGGTCAACGGTCAACGCATGATCACCCGAATTGAAGAAGCCGAAGCCGTCATTTCCGCCGCCAACCGCCAACACGCAAACACGCGCGAAACGGACGTCGCGCCCCGCCATGACCGAACCCCACTACTGGGGTGCGATTAGCCCGCACCCCACTAGTAGGGTGCGAATAGCCGAACCCCATGAGGGGTGCGGCTTGGGGTGCGGCCAAGCCGCACCCCATGTGGGGTGCGGCCAAGCCGCACCCCCTTGGGGTACGGCCAAGCCGCACCCCATGAGGGGTGCGGCAAAGCCGCACCCCCTTGGGTGCGGCCGAGCCAAGCCGCACCCCATGTGGGGTGCGCCCAAGCAAAGCCGCGCCCCTCCCTCGGGTGTGGCCGCGCCGCGCCCCCCTTTAGGTGCGGTCGAACCACTCTCCCCCGTAGCAAGGTTGGGGTGAGCCCCCCCTCTTCCGGCTCGCTGCCCGCTTTTCGGGCTCCGGATTCCGTTCAGAGCAATTCCTTGTTCGTTACGCGCTCAGAACACTTCTAAGCGCGCTCAAAGCACTTTCACATTTCGGGCACGCTCGTTTTTTGTCTTTCTGACATGCTCACATTTTGTCTTTCTAGCTTCTCAAATTTCAAGAACAATCCGTCGCCTTTTTCGCCTCCAACAAAACTGCCCAAACTGCCCAAACTGCCCGAGGGGCAAGATGGTCATTTACGAAAAATGGCGATCCGTGTGCTCCAAACCGGAAAATATGATTCGTCCGCCAGGTGGTTACGGTGGTTACAACGGCGAAATTACCGGGCTACCCCCGGCCAAAGCTATAAAAGGAGCCCAGGGCTTCATTTCAAAGGACCTTGCCTTCTGCACCCGGGAGAGCTCCTTGAAGACTTTCACGGAATTCTCCTTCGGCGCTTGAAGATCTCCTTCGTGGACTTGAAGATTTCCCTCATCCCGAAAGGCGACTCAGCATTCTCACTTTCATTCCCCGGAGCATTCTCACTTTTGTTCCCCACAGTTCTCAGATGGAAAAAGACTTAGTTTTCCGAGAGGTGGTCTGTCACCCTCGGAACTCCCTCTCCCTCTCTATTATTGTAACGAGCGTCGGCCTGTCGCGCTCGACTTCTAAGTACCTAACTGTAAGCTCTCAGAAGATAGTGAAGTTTGGTCGACACAGCTCCGGCCGCGTGGTTTTTTACCCTTTCTGGGTTTTCCACGTTAAAACGTCTCAGTGTACTCAACGAATCCCTAATCGACTGTTTGCGAGCTCGGTTCGCTTCCGAACTAAGGTGGTTCAATTCGACCGGTCTACCAGAGCACCCGAGCGACCCGCAACAGTTTGGCGCCGTCTGTGGGAACACTGTTCCCGAAATTCTGCAAACACTCACTAGAAGTAGCACTTACCGCCAATTGTAATGGCAAGGAGAAGTGCTCGCACTACTGAATGATCAATCCCGGAGGGGCGCGTTGACCCATCTCCCTCCCACTCGCTCATCAATACGCCTCCCGCAGAAGAGGCAGTGCTTACGCCTGCGACGGTGCTGGAAGGGCGCATTCGGCAAATGGAAGAGCAACAAGCCGAGATGCTGACTCTCGTGAGAAACCTCGGGGCTCCCCGAGTTCCCATTCAGCCTCCAGCACCAAACGTTCCGCCACCCCCAACTCCGAATCATGCTCCGGTCGAGGAAGCCGTTCGGGAAGACGAAGTCTCAGAAGACTTCTCCGACGCTGCAAGATCCACTCATCCTGCTCCGCCGGTCAGAGGACTGGAGGCTAACCCCCATCACCATTGTCAAGGAAGAGCTGCTCTTGACCGAGCAATAGAAAGAACCATGCGAGAGGAGATATGTGACATGATAGCAGAAGAATACGGTCAGGCAGGGCGACGCGCAGCCCTCGCTCGCCATCCCGCTCATCACGGCTCCCCCCTAGCGCCTCAAGTCTTGGCCCATCCAATTCTAAACGGTTTCAAGCTTCCCAACATTGAAACGTTCGATGGGACGGACGACCCCCTGGAACATGTCAATCACTTCACCACTATCATGAGGATCTATAGCGCCCCGGATCAACTCCTCTATCAAGTGTTCCCGGCAACCTTGAAGAGACAAGCGCGCACTTGGTTCCACTCCCTGCGAGATAGGGCCATCAACAACTTCGCAGAAATGGCGCAGCAGTTCGTGGACCAGTTCATAGCCAATTGTAGGATTGTCCGAGATCCCTCCCATCTCTCGGGAATCCGCCAGAACGACGGGGAAACTCTGAAGGATTTTTTCCGACGCTTCACCTCTAAGGCCCGGCAGATCCCGGGAGTCGACCCCGAGCTCTTGCGAGGAGTTTTCCTCGGAGGCCTCCGCCCAAGTGGTTTCTACTCAGCTCTAATGAGAGAAACCATGCCAAGTTACCCTGACCTCGTTCATCGGGTTGAAGCTCAGATAGCCGCTGACGAGGCCATCGAGGCACACCGTCGACAGTTCGAAGGTGGCCAAGGAAGGAAGAGAGGGTCAGATCAGGCCCCCCCGTGGATGAGAAGAACGACGTAACGAGGGACGCCGCAACGACGAACGTCGTCGCGACCCCGGAAGAGACCTGGGTCCGCATCCTCCCAGGGTTTACACCCCATTGAATACCACCAGAACTAATGTGTTCTACGCCATTCAGAACAACCCAGAGCTCCGCGCACCTCGGGCACTAGCCCCAAACCCAAGGGGCGATCAGTCCAGGTACTGCGAGTTCCATCGGGGGACCGGGCATACCACTGAAGAGTGTACTAGACTTAAAGACGAAATCGAGCGTCTCGTCCGCCAGGGACTCCTAGGGAGATTCCTACAAGGCCAGGTTCCCAATCAGCCTCAGTAGCCTAGGGAGGCAAGGGAGCAGCCTCCCGCTCCCCGGGGCGCGGGAGGAGGAAGGTCGATGGTGGGAGAAATCGAAACGATCGCTGGACCTCCCGTCCTAGCGGCACAAATCCTCTCGATTGCCAAACCCCCAAGAGACCACGAAGACAAGAAGCTCAAACAAGACATAACGATCGCTTTCAGGGAAGAAGACCTGCAAGGGTTACGGCTACCGCATCAGGATCCCCTCGTAATCAGCGCAGGGATTGGGGACCCTTGCTTCAAGGTGAAAAGAATACTGGTCGATAACGGGAGCTCAGTTGATGTTCTGTTCCTTTCCACTATGCAAAATATAAAGCTCACGAAAGATCAGCTCAGCCCTGCAGCCGGGCCCGTCTACGACTTCGACAACAGACCTGTCCCAGTTCAAGGCATGATCACTCTCCCAGTCACACTGGGCGAGTTTCCAAGACAGTCAACATACAACATCCAGTTCGTGGTGGTGGAATCCACCTCCGCCTATAATGCCATCTTCGGAAGACCGCTCCAGTCTGTCTTCGGAGCAGTCCCATCCATTCCGCATTTGGTTATGAAGTTCCCAACTGCCGCAGGCATAGGGGTCGTAAGAGGAGACCAAGAGGCAGCCAGAACCTGCTATCTGAAGCAGGCTCAACCAGCGAAGGCCACCACTCTAAATATCAATAACTTCGATCTACGAGACGAGGCCACTTTGCAGCAAGGAGCGCCCGTTGAAGGACTAGTAGAGGTACCGCTCTCCCAGCAAGACCCGTCTCAGACTGTTCAGGTCGGGTCGCTTTTGTCTTAAGAAGAACGAGAAGAGTTCACAACCTTCCTACGGGAGAATGAAGACATCTTCGCTTGGAGCCCGGAAGACATGCCCGGGGTAGATCCTGAAGTCATTTTTCACTCCTTAAACATTAACCCTGCCTGCAGGCCCGTGATTCAAAAGAAGAGGAACTTCGCCCCTAAGCAGTTGAAGGCAATCAAAGAAGAAGTAGCCAAACTCATGGAGGCGCGGTTCATCCGCGAAGCGAACTACCCCACGTGGCTCGCTAACGTGGTTATGATGAAAAAAGCCTCGGGAAAGTGGCGAATGTGCGTCGACTACAGCAACCTAAACCAGGCGTGCCCAAAAGACAGTTTCCCTCTCCCGAGGATAGACCAGCTCGTCGACGCAACGGCTGGGCATGAGCTGCTCAGTTTTATGGATGCTTATTCAGGCTACAACCAGATAAGGATGAACCCCGCAGACGAGGAGCACACCGCCTTCCGCACCGACAAAGGAGTCTACTGCTATAAGGTGATGTCATTCGGCCTTAAAAACGTCGGGGCTACATACCAAAGGCTGATGAACAAGGTCTTCAAGAACCTCATCGGAGAAACGATGGAGGTGTACGTGGATGACATGTTAGTGAAGAGCATCCATCGTTGCGACCACTTGAAGGACTTAGGAAAGTGCTTTCAGCTTCTCCGTCGCTTCCAGATGCGGCTCAACCCCAGCAAATGCGCATTTGGTGTGACAGCGGGAAAGTTTTTGGGTTTCATGGTAACCCATCGGGGAATTGAGGCCAATCCCGAGAAGATCAAGGTGTTGGAGGATATGTCGCCGCCTCGTTCAATTAAGGAAGTGCAACGCCTGAACGGGAGGATCGCATCGTTATCTCGTTTCTTGTCTCGAATAGGAGACAAATACCTCCCTTTCTTCAAAATTCTTCGGGGAGCACGCCACTCCGGGTTCCAGTGGACTGACGAGTGTCAGGCGGCCTTCGAACTTCTCAAGCAATACCTGGCCTCACCACCACTTCTATCGAAGCCCATCCCTGGAGAAACTCTATTCTTGTACCTAGCAGTCTCACCTACGGCTCTCAGCTCGGTACTCGTGAAAGATGAAGGAGGGGTGCAACGACCAGTCTACTACCTCAGCAAGGTCCTCACCAACACCGAAAACAGATACCCGGCAGCAGAGAAGACAGCCTTGGCCCTCGTCTTCTCCGCCAGAAAGCTTCGGCCCTACTTCCAGTCTCATATAGTGAAAGTGTTGACTCACCTCCCGTTACGAGCAATCCTCCAGAAACCAGAAGTCTCTGGAAGGCTGGTGAAATGGGTCGTAGAGCTCGGCGAGTTTGACATCCAATTTCTGCCCCGGCCAGACATCAAGTCACAAGTACTCGCTGACTTTGTTGTAGAGTACACCATCCCACCAGAAGCAGCTCTTGTCGAAGACACCACTAGCGCCCGTTGGACTCTCTATGTCGACGGTGCCTCAGGAGCTGAAGGGGCCAGAGCGGGACTACTCCTCATAAGTCCCGATGTGATCACCTTGGATTACGGTCTCCGGTTAAAATTCCACGCGACAAACAACATTGCAGAGTACGAGGCGTTGATCGCCGGTCTTCGACTCGCCATCGATTGCAAAGTAGAGAACCTAACGATCTACGCAGACTCTCAACTCGTAGTCTCACAAGTCGAAGGAGACTACGAGGCCAAGAGCGACCAGATGGCGAAATACCTAGCATTCGCAAAATTACTCCTCCAGAAGATCCCGACATACCAAATTCTACACATTCCCCGGGAGCAGAATTCCAGGGCAGATGCTCTATCCAAGCTCGGCATTTCACCCTCCAGCTACCAGTCTCGAAGACGCCGAATAGAAGAGATCGTGATTCCGAGTATTCAAGGGTCGTGGGAGATCGCAACCATCCACCAGGAAGAGTCATCCTGGATGACCTCCTTGCGAGCTTACCTCGAGCACGGACACCTCCCTGAAGACCGCCTAGAAGCATGAAGATTACAGATGCGGGCAGCATCATTCACTATCGTTGACGGGGAGCTCTACAAGCGGGCGTTCTCAGGACCATATCTAAAATGCCTACCGGTGGGCGAGTCAGACTACGCCCTCAGAGAAGTGCACAGGGGAGTCTGCGGAGAACATCTAGGCAGAAAGACGTTGGCGCAAAAGATACTACGCCAAGGCTTCTATTGGACAACGATGAAGAGGGACGCAACCGAGTTGGTCCAAAAGTGCAGGAGCTGTCAGCTACATGCCAACGTACCTCATCAGCCCCCGATCACGCTCTCCACACTCCAAGGTGCGTGGCCGTTCGCGCAATGGGGAATCGACCTCCTCGACCCCCTACCTCTAGCTTCCGGGCAGAGAAAGTTCATCATCCTAGCCATCGATTACTTCACCAAGTGGGTAGAAGCAGAGCCCCTAGCCAAAATCACAGAAGAGAACGCTAAACAATTTGTCTGGAAGAACATCGTCTGCCTCTTCGGTATCCCAACAACAATCATTGCCGACAACGACACTCAGTTCACCGGGAAGTCCTTCACTAAGATGTGCGAGGACCTGAAGATCAACCTTCGTCATACTGCCGTAGCACATCCGCAAACCAACGGGCATGTAGAAGTCACGAATCGCACCATCCTTAAAGGGTTGAAGATGCGCCTGGAAGAAGCTGGGGGACAATGGGTGGACGCACTCCCAAACGTACTATGGGCATATCGAACAACAGAGAGGACTCCTACAGGAGAGACGCCATATAACCTCTGCTACGACACTGAAGCTGTCATCCTCATCGACATCGGCGTTCCGAGCACTCGAGTGCTAAACTTCGATCCCAGCAAGAATGACGAGCTGCTTCGGGAAAACCTCGACCTAATCCCCGAAGTCCGGGACGCCGCCGCCCAGCGTGCCGCCTCCTACCAAAGGCGCGTAGCCCGGCTCTATGACAGAAGGGTGAAGCCCAAACCAATCAACGTAGGAGATCTCATCCTACGCAGCATCGAGGCAGCCGTAAAAGGCCCCCAAGGAGATAAACTCTCACCAACCTGGGAAGGTACGTACGTTGTCACTGCGGTCGTAAAACCCGAAACATAGCTCAGAACAGCGGAAGGAAAGACTCTACCACGCACCTGGAACGCCCAGAACCTGCGTCGCTTCTATCAGTAACAGCAAGTCTTCTATCACGTAGAAAGCAGCGAGCTCAGACTCATGCAAACTTATCTTATATTATGTATTGTATGCGAAGCCGCGAGCTCAGACTCGTGCAAACTTATCTTATATTATGTATTGTATGCGAAGCCGCGAGCTCACACTCGTGCAAACTTATCTTATATTATGTACTGTATGAAAAGCCGCGAGCTCAGACTCGTGCAACATATCTTATATTACCTACTATGTACTAAGCCGCGAGCTCAGACTCGTGCGAACTTATCTCGTATTGCAAAAACTATGCGCAAAACGATTTTTTACTATAAAAAATATATATGCTTTGACACATATATTCAATTAAGAAAAATCTCTATTTCGGGGCCCTGCCCCGGGGACTTCGCACCGCCGTCGATTGAAGGTTCGCCCTTCTCCTCCGTCGTAGAGTCTCGGCGTCGTAGGGGCCTGCTCCCCTTATATTCGCCCCCGGTTTGAATACACCAGCTATTCACCGGCCATCTCGGGGCCCTGCCCTGGGGACTTCGCACCGCCGTCGATTGAAGGTTCGCCCTTCTCCTCCGTCGTAGAGTCACAGCATCGTAGGGGCATGCCCCCCTTACGTTCGCCCCCGGTTTGAATACACCAGCTATTCACCGGCCACTTTGGGACCCTGCCCCGGGGATTTTGCACCGCCGTCGATTGAAGGTTAGCCCTTCTCCTCCGTCGTCAAGTCCCAGCGTCGTAGGGGCCTACCCCCCTTACGTTCGCCCCCGGTTTGAATACACCCGCTATTCACCGGCCGAGCCTATATTATGAAAAATCCGCGAGCTCAGACTCGCGCAAACTAATTTCTTATTATTAGTATGAAAAACCCGCAGGCTCGAACCCGCGCAGACTCATCCGTTATCTTGTAAAGGGCCATCAAGCGGTTCGGGCATCAATGCTAAATAGCAAGCCAGCAGCAATCTCAAAGTACGAACACCCTTCGCCGGCCAACTTGAAGCATCTTCCCTCAAATCGACACTTCGACAACAACCTGGGCAGTGTGGCCACGAAAACGCTATCACAACGCAGCGCAGAACGAGATGCTCCTAAACAGAACAAGAAGTCAAAGCAATCGCGCGCTCATCCTCCGACAGCAATCCCTACCCAAGGCACCGCAAAGAAAGCAGTGATCAAAGCCGTCACAGAAAAATCGAAACCTCCGAACTCCTCCGCGCAGAAGTCCGGACTCCGAAGGTTTGGGGGGCTTATGTTACATATCCGTAGAGGCCTTGGGGTGCGTCTAGGGAAAATTCCACTAAAGGGAGGTGGGGTCAACGGTCAACGCATGATCGCCCGAGTTGAAGAAGCCGAAGCCGTCATTTCCGCCGCCAACCGCCAACACGCAAACACGCGCGAAACGCACGTCGCGCCCCGCCATGACCGAACCCCACTACTGGGGTGCGATTAGCCCGCACTAGTGGGGTGTGAATAGCCGCACCCCCCATAGTGGGGGTGCGGCCAAACCACACCCCATGAGGGGTGCGGCTTGGGGTGCGGCCAAGCCGTACCCCCTTGGGTGCGGCCGAGCCAAGCCGCACCCCATGTGGAGTGCGGCCAAGCAAAGCTGCGCCCCTCCCTCGGGTGCGGCCGTGTCGCGCCCCCCTTTAGGTGCGGTCGAACTACTCTCCCCCGTAGCAAGGTTGGGGTGAGTCCCCCTCTTCCGGCTCGCCGCGCGCTTTTCGGGCTCCGGACTCCGTTCGGAGCAATTCCCCGTTCGTTACGCGCTCAGAACACTTCTAAGCGTGCTCAGAGCACTTTCACATTTCGGGCGCGCTCGCTATTTGTCTTTCTGACATGCTCACATTTTGTCTTTCTAGATTCTCAGATTTCAGGAACAATCCGTTGCCTTTTTCACCTCCAACAAAACTGCCCAAACTGCCCGAACTGCCCGAGGGGCAAGATGGTCATTTACGAAAAAATGGCGATCCGTGTGCTCCGAACCGGAAAATATGATTCGTCCGTCAGGTGGTTAAGGTGGTTACAACGGCGAAATTACCGGGCTACCCCCGACCAAAGCTATAAAAGGAGCATCAGGGCTTCATTTCAAAGGACCTTGCCTTCTGCACCCGGGAGAGCTCCTTGAAGACTTTCACGGAATTCTCCTTCGGCGCTTGAAGATCTCCTTCGTGGACTTGAAGATTTCCCTCATCCCGAAAGGCGACTCAGCATTCTCACTTTCGTTTCCCGGAGCATTCTCACTTTTGTTCCCCACAGTTCTCAGAAGGAAAAAGATTTAGTTTTCCGAGAGGTGGTCTGTCACCCTCGGAACTCCCTCTCTCTCTCTCTCTATTATTGTAACGAGCGGCGGCCTGTCGCGTTCGACTTCTAAGTACTTAATTGTAAGCTCTCAGAAGATAGTGAAGTTTGGTCGGCACAGCTCCGGCCGCGTGGTTTTTTACCCTTTTCGGATTTTCCACGTTAAAAAGTCTCAGTGTACTCAACGAATCCCTAATCGACTGTTTGCGCACTCGGTTCGCTTCCGAGCTAAGGTGGTTCAATTCGACCGGTCTACCAGAGCACCCGAGCGACCCGCAATAGGAACGAATGATACATTTTTTTTGTTATGTTACTATGTGTTTTTTTTTAACATTCTAAATAGATGCTAACCTTATATGTCCTTATAATTCTATATGAGCATAGAGTTTTACATGTTCTATATGAGTTCATTCTATGTTTGTTTATAAGTATTCTTATAATGGTCTGTAAAAAACATCTTTGGGTACAAATATCCGATTTTGTTACGAATATAATTATGTGAACTACAAATATCAATGAGTTGCAAATATCCATTCTTGAGTTACAAATAACAACACATTTATATTACCATATTTTCTCGGTCAAAATTCGAATGCGGTCCATTAAGGGCATCATAAGGGCTCTGTCTGGCATGACGATAGCGGTCATAAACACGGTGGTTATAAACCGTCGTTCGTGAACATTCGACCTCACCAAAGTAACTTCATCCACTTATATGTTCAAAACTAGTTTTTTTTTCTTAGAGGCGGTAATAACCGTCGTCATGCCAAACAAACACTCTATGACGGTGGTGTTTTTGTCCAAACTCATCGGAGACAAAACGACGCGCTAAACGGAGCCTAGGTCTCGTTTGAGACCTAACTGTGTGACCCCAATAGGAATACCTTGATCCCCTCATGTATCGTGAGAGTGGAAAAACCGACACTGCGCTTGGGGCCCGATCGCGGGAAAGGAGGTGTCGCCGATTTCTTTCCCCTGACGCAATTTGACGCATGTTGGAGGAGCACCGCCGCTCTCTCCTATGAGTGGAGAGGTCGACGCATGTTGCTTGCCCTCACTACTAGAAAATAGGCTTTTAGTGACGAAATATTTGTGACGAAATATTTTTCGTCACTAAAAACACCTTATTAGTGACGAAATATAGTTCGTCACTAAAGAACACATTTTTAGTGACTAAATAAAAATTTGGTCACTAAAGACATATCTTTAGTGACGAAATACAAGTTCCGTCACTAAAGTACTTCTTCTAAAGTAATTAGTGACCAAAAATAATTTAGTCACTAAATTATTTACTTAGTGACCCAAAAAATTAGTCACTAATTATCATAAATTTTGAGTTTCTTTCATAAAAAAATTCATTTATTCCTCCTAATGAGAATGCGCTTCATGTGCCTATCAAAATTCTTATTTCTTATGAAAACATCATTGGAGGTAATACGATCCATGCCGTCACCACCTCGATATATTCATATCTTCGTCAATGTTGGGGGAGCCGACGGATGGGGTACTGTGAGAGAATGAACGACAAAAAGAGTTGACGTGAGAATTTTGTAGTTTCTTTCATAAACAAAATTCATTAATTCCCTCCTAAATGAAAATTATTTTCTAATTAAAAATCATTAAACATACATGCTATGCTAATTAACTTCCTCGGAGGCATCGCGAGTCGATCCTCGCGGGATTCCTTAAAGTCACTTACCGGCATCCTTGAATTCAGTAACTTTTCTCCAAAACTTATCTATGATTTAAGTTAGCGCTCCTAACTTTTCCAGAAAACTACATCCCGGCCCATACAAGACTTCCTGTTTAGAGTTTCTCCATGATGGCATCGCAATTAACCCTTCGTCGGATACGTCCACTCAAATCAGCCTTCGTCAGTCTGTAGACAGAAAAATTAGTGACTAAAAATATTTTAGTCACTTAATTTACAAATATTGACCACAAGTTAGCAGACACTAAGTATTTTTTAACATATTTAGTGCCAATATTTTCGTTCTTCCGACAACATTTCGTCCCCGCGCGCTATCTAAAATTTCGCTTATAGTCTATGAAGGAAAGTAATGTTCAGTTCGTAACCAATAATTTTACCAGGGTGAGACATTTTAGCTATAGATAAGACTTAAGAGGCACGTGATTTCCCTATTAAGCTAAATCAATTACTTAATTATATATAAATATAATAAATATTTAACGATGGCTATAGATAAGAGGCATCGTGCGGCTCATATTGAACGGTGGGCAATAAGGGACAGCACAAGCGGTTTACCTTTCCGAGTTCCCAATAAGGGACAGCACAGCATCTCGCCGAGTTCCCAACCGCGCGTGGTGCCCTAGGTGCTCTTCGCTCTATCCCTCATTTTCCTCTTCGCCGCTCTTCCTCTTCGCCGCTCTTAAGGATCTCATCCCGATCGGGCAACCCTCTCCCTCGACGGAACGAAGGTTTTCGAGGCCTTCTACTCCTCTGCTCGTCGTCGGCCTTCTGATCCATTTCGCAGGTGTGCTCCATTTCCTGAACGAAATTTTTTTCTGCTCCATTTCGCTGAACGAGGGTTTTTCTTGTTATTTACTACATTTCGCTGAACGAAGGGTTTCCTCACTGATAATTGTGTTCGTGGGGCTGAGATTCCTATCCGTGACTCGATCTACCAGTTTGCCCCTTTTGGATCGGTATTTTCTCGATGCAGTTAGAAAACAAATTATTTTGTTGGCTATTATTTCTCCAAATCTTGTTAATGTTATTTCCTATGAATCTTGATTCTTGGGGGCCGTAGCATAGAATGACTTTGATTTTTTCTGCTCCATTTCTTTTGAATTTTGATGGTTATAAAATTTTTGTTTTTCTTGCCACTTTGGTTAATGTCTGCTCCATTTAACTTTATGATAATGGTCTCTGTTTAAGCTAGATATCATGAATGGATTCTTACACTGGGACTTAAGATGTAAATATGGACGACTCCCCAGGGTTTTGTTGCTCAGTATATTTCCTTTGGGGTTAGTAGGCATGTGTGGTGCAATTTGGGCGGTTTGCCCCCAAAATGCAGCTGCTTCAAGGGTGTCGATTTTGGAATGAGCAAAAACCGAGCCGCACCAAAACCATCGGTTGTGGCTTCCCCATAGTTCAGTTTTAAATCTTTTTTGCTGTGGGATTTTCAAGTTTCCCATGGTTATTTACTAATATACTACTTCTGTGGACATAAATTATGGAGCATTATGGAAAAAATATATTATACTAGCTCTGGGCTGGCTCAAATAATGAAATTTCAAGTAATGGAAGTCTTATAATTATGAGGTCTAAAGGTTAAGCTCTATTTTGATATGGCTTATAAAGTTATTTTTATCATCATTAATTTTGTTAAAATCATATTCATTAATGTTTTAACATTTTTGTGACCATTTGTACGTTATGCAGTTTTCAAAAAATTTATAAAGTATCCATTTCACTAGAATTCAAGTTTTTGTAAAGGCCAAATGCCAAGTTTTCATTAGGATTCACCTTATAAAAAGCTTAAAGCAAGACCATTTTGTGATCTCCTTAAGACATTTAATACTGAAACAAAGTTTTTTTTCACAATAATGTACAAGCAAACAGTAAGGTGATATAACATTTTTCATCAAGCTGTCCATTTATTTCCTAATTAGGTGAAAAGCATATCCACTAGCAGTGATTGTTGTATGTTATGTTTGTGATGTAGACCCGGGTTAAAGCCTAGTTTCGGCGGCTTGAGAGCAAGTCAATTTTAGTGACGCCTTTAAATTGCAGAAATGTCGTAGCCAATAATGTCAACATGATTTGATCTTATCATTTTTGTTCTCAATTGGTTAATTAATGTAAACATGTTTATATCCTTGAAATTTATTTATGTTAAAGCAATTTGTTTTTATTTATTTATTGATGTATAGCTCAATGGATAAGAGTTGGATGGATATCAGCGATCGGCGTCAACCTGTTTACATCAACGGAGTGAATTCTTTTCTTGATTTTGCTTTCACTCATTCTGCTAGAGGAAACACCATTCGTTGCCCTTGTTATAGGTGTGGAAATAATAATTTTCACACTCGGGAGATTGTGTTTGTCCATCTTATTCTGAATGGAATTATAAAGACATATAGATGGTGGTCAAGTCATGGAGAGGATTATTACAATATTAGCCCAACTGCTGGCCGCAATGATGATGTTTTTAGAGAGGAAGAAGAAGAGATTTCAGAGCACGATGATATGCATGATCTCCTACATGATTTTAATTCTGGTTTTAACAATATGAATGAGATTGGAGAAGAACGAGATCATGAGGACCCCAATGAAACAGCTAGAAAATTTTATGATTTGTTAAGTGATGCCGAACAAGAATTATATCCTGGCTGCAAAGAATTTTCAAAATTTCAATTTATGGTTACTTTACTTGCACTCAAATCTGATTACGGATGGACTGATCGGTCTTTTACTGAATTACTTAAAGTTTTAAAAAGAGCAATTCCTTGTAGTGAAAAACTACCAAGTAGTTTTTATGAAGCTAACAACTACATACAAGAGCTTGGAATGGAGTGTAAGAAGATAGATGCTTGCTTGAATGATTGCATTCTCTATCGTGATAAGTTTGCAGATCTTGAGATTTGTCCAACTTGTGGTATGTCCAGGTGGCAATCGAGCAAGATTAATAATAATGCAGAAAGTAATATGTTGTCAAGAAAGAGTAAAAATATACCAAACAAGATTCTCAGACACTTTCCTTTGATTCCTAGACTTCAAAGATTGTATATGTGTTCTAGGACGGCCGAGGATATGAGATGGCATAAAGAAAAGCGCCGCGATGATGGTTATTTGCGACATCCAGCTGATGCCTTTGCTTGGAAATCATTTGATGAGAAACACTCAGAATTTTCATCTGACACACGCAATGTTAGACTTGGTTTAGCTCCGGAAGAACAAGATGAGTTACCATTATATGTAAGGTTGTGGGAGAAAACTCACAAGGGGAAACATAATGAATGGCAAGATGAAACAGTAGAAGAATTATATAAGAAGCTATTGGAATTTCATGACACACAAATGAGAGAAAAGGGAGAAGATAAGTTGACCCCGGAAGAAGCCTACACTACAGTATTTGGACATCGTTCAGGTTATATTCTTGGAATGGGGCCTGGACCCAGACCTTCAGAGCGTAAGCATACTAATATGCAACAATTACGAGCAGAAATTCGGGAAGAACTTGCAGTGGAGATGAACACTCGTATTCAAGATATGGAAGCGGAGATGAAAACTCGTATTCAAGAGTTGGAGTCTAGGATGGCTCAACAAATGGAGTCTAGGATGGCTCAACAAATGGAATCTCAATTTTTGGCTTTTCTGAAACAAAGAGAACCTCAAGCAGACAGCACTAATGAATCTTGAGATTTGATTTTATCATCTGATTTTTTTTTTCATTTACAGTTTTTGATGCATAGAATTGATTTTATCATCTTGAGAATGCATAGAACTAAAGTTTATTTTCAGCTTTATTTCCATGAAGATTGAGTTATTCTAGATAGCATCAAATTGTGCTATTATTGTCTCAATTATGTGTTGTTTTCTTTAGTAATAATTGTGCGTATTGATGTTGATGATACAAAGAAAAAGACAGAGGATTGTATCATCACTGTCACTTCAACAGAAGTTCTGCTCTAATCCCTTTTCCTTTGCTGTAGCTTTAAGCAACACGCTTTTTACATGGTTTTTTTCTCAGATAATTTATCCTATCCAACTTCTCTTAGGTGACCGGTGAGGTAAGTAGGTTGAGGGAGGATGCTCTGAAAGATAGAGAGGGTACTTTGGGCTATGATCATAGGTCTGAACCTGGAAGTAGATTTGGTCTGCTTTCTGGGAGCAGCCTTTATGGATACAGCTCTCCACAGGTTTTCTCTCACAGCTGGATGACCCACGTGTATCCGCACGCCTGGGAATATCTCAAACGCCGGAGGCCAATCTCCGGCTAATGTTATGGAAAGAGGCGCTGCGATTTGATGCTGGCAGGTGGATACATCATCCTCTTGTCACCTGTGTATTTATTCACCGCCGCAGTGCTTCACAAGACGTCTACCAACATCGGAACAGTGCCGTAGCCCGAAACTGAATTACCAAGGTTAGCTATATTATTCAGCTTCCATGATTCTTGTTTTACCCTAAACCTTGTTTAACAACTGTCGATCTATGGCCTGACATGTTTTCCTAGCAATCTAGCAGCAATGGGTCGTTTTTATTTCGATTATACTTTAAACTGAATATTTCATGCAGAATGATGTGACCTGCTCTAATCCCTTTTGGTTGTCTGTAAATATCAAAGACATGCTATACCATTCCTTTCAGACTCCATGATGATATTTCTGGAGGAGATATCTATATTGCTTTCAAACTATGTTGCTAAAATCGCAATTCCTTCGCCTCCGAAAGAAAAGAGTTGGCATAGAGTGGTATGATTTCATCTATCATTTGTTCAGAAAATATTTCCTGATTCAGCAATTTGTTCTTTGTACTACGAGGGTTTACTTTTTAAAATTACAGGTAGACACTAATCTTGAATCCCCTGAAGATTTTGTTGTTGAAGGAGTATTATTCAATGCATCCATATATGATATGGCTCCACATTCTTCAATCATTATGGAGGCAAAACCATGGCTTTAGGAATCCACATAAATTCACTATTGAAAGGCACCTTCAGTTCACGGAGTCATGTCTAGGCCTGTAGAAAAAATAAATGTCGCCAAATACTGCAGTAAATTGGGCAAGTATTTTTGTGGATGGATTAGAATTAATAACCGATCAACTTGTTATAGTTGAGCACTTCAATATATGCTGACAACTTTGCAGAGTTTTCTTCTACAATGAAATAAGGTAATGCATATTTTCTTGCAGAAAATTCTATTTAAAATTGTCCATCTTCATTTACATATCTCTAAAATATTACTGCAGTAATAGGTAATCATCCATTTGGTTCAAAATTGACTTTTTACTTCTGGTATTATTGTTTCAATCTCATTTGTTATAACCGGTCATGCCAAACAGATTTTATGACAGTGTCATTTGTCCAAACTCACCGGATAAAAAATGTCGTGCCAAACGAACTCTTAGTACATATTTTCAATGATTTAGGGGTAACAACAGGGGACTGCTTTCCTCATTAGATGTAGTTCATGTTCATTGCACGTTTTAGAATTTTGATGTCGAGGCAAAATCAAGCTTAATTGGGTCCCCAGTGCCTCAAAAATATGCAAGGCAACTGAAGAACAAAAAAAGAGTACAAAATAATTAAAATATAATGAACTATACACTCTATGTTGATATTTTTTTTAAAGCTCAAATTGGGGAGCAATTTGTTTCAAGCATATAGCTTTCAAATCTCAAAGAATGCTAGTTATTTATATAGTCTCAACCATATGCTAGTTATTTATGCTCAGTTTTTAGTTTTTATGCACCTGACAGCAAGCTGGTTAGGCTTAATAGCAAGCTCAGTTTTTAGCACTTTTGATTTTGACAGGTGAGGTTGACAGTTTCGAGGAGTGGCCCAACTTTTCACATGCCTCCTCCTAATTCAATCATCATACAGGTATCAAGCTCTCATTATTCCGTCCAGGCACAGAGAGGAATATGGAAGAGAGAGGTTGTAATGCTGCTCATAATGTCCACCATCCCTTCAGTGTGCAGCCATTTATGTGTTTTGGTTTGGAAGATTCCAGCTTATATTATGTGCAAAAGGAGATCGTCCGGAGTTGGTCGTACGGGAGAGGCCTCTTCGGGATGTTGTTCGTCGTGACACAAGAATGTTGCGTTCATTTACAACCTTCAGCTGATGATGGATGAGTGCAAGACTTTTGACGGTCATAAGATGTCGGACATGAGACTTTTTTTTTCAATATAGATATTTTTTCATGTATTCAGTTATAGTGGAAAATAATATTATATGTATTGAGTGGTTTGGGCTATCTCCCACACTCTTTTTTTTTCTACTAATAAAATAACTTATGTTGAACAAATTTTATTTGCGATTGAGTATTAAATTTGAATTCTAAATGAAATAAAATTATAAAATTTTATTCTGAATGTCTAAAATTGAATTCTAAATAATTATATAATTTTTTTTGTGGAATTAAATACAATTTAGTGACCAAATACATCCGGTCACTGATATTATATTTAGTGATTTAATCCATTCGGCCACAGAAACTTCATTTAGTGACCAAATCAACTTGGTCACTAAAAGTTCATTTAGTGACCAAACAAATTCGGTCACGGATATTATATTTAGTGGCCGAACCAATTCGGTCACTGATACTACATTTAGTGACCAAATTAATGTGGTCACCAAAACAATATTTGGTGACCAAGTAAATTTGGTCACTAAAACCTCTTTTAGTGACTGTAATTATTTTGGCCACTAAATATATAATTTTAGTGACGAAAATCTTTTTGGTCACTAATTACATTTAGTGGCGGGGCATTCGTGACCGTCTCGCGACGGACTGGAGTTGGTCACTAATTGTCTTTAGTGACCAACATCTAGTCTTTAGTGACGAAAATTTTCGTCACTAAAAGTCAAATTTCTAGTAGTGCCTGTTGGAGGAGCGCCACCGTTCAAGGGCCAACCGGGAAGGAGGTGTTGCCGGTGGTGGAGGGCAGTCGTTGAAAGGAGGTTCGTGGTGGTGTTTGGATGTTGTGGGTTGGCGTCAGAGATTCCCAAATGAACTTTGCACATCGTCTACGCAGATTGCATTCCAAAATTGCTCATTCTACCACGGAATGTGCGTGGTCGGTGCATTCACGGTGGTTTCATCAAACGGTCATTTATTCTTCCACTTTTGTATTTCAATATATATGCAAATTTATTTTGATATAAATTGTGTTTTGTGCCTTAGTGAGTTTTCCGAGTACTTTATCAATATATATTGTGTGTCTGTGCTGTGCATTTCAATATATATTGTTTGTCTGTGAGAGCAATTTTACGGCCCGTAAATGCAGAAAGCAATCATTATTTATGTAAATAATTTGTCGCATGATATTAGGTATGTGGAAACTGTCGTCACAAAATATTGTGTCGCATTAGTGTCACTTGTGCATATTGTATATAACATAAGTATTGATGGAGTTCCTACTAAAGGCCTCCCAAATCGAACCGAGTAAAGGCACTCGAACAAGTTAATCCGGCAGAATGAACCGCGTGCATGGGCTGTGTTCGCTCAAGGGGTTTCAAAACCACCTCGAAAGGGTGGAAGGAGCCCCGTGTGGACAAGCGCCAAGCGTGCAGGGAGGACTCGCCGCGCACATGCGCAATCATCGTCGTGCAAGCAGTGGCGGACGCAGGAATTTTTTCCAGTGTGGGCGGACTAAAAAATTGCAAAAACAATTGAAAAATATGAAACGAGTACATTAATCATTAATATGACAAAAATTAGGCAAAAGTTGCACATACAATAATAGAAAGATATAAATAACCTTGTTTTACAATACCCTCTTCGAGCTTTCATGTTCCAAAAAAGACGCTAGCAGCTCACTATGCTCTATCAATTTTTAATGGTAGCTCCATCAATTTTTAATGGAGCACTATCAATTATTAAGCTTGTACATTGCTACAGACTGTAGCTAATAAAAGTTTCCTGGAGCAAAAAACCTCTTGTAAACGGAGGCATAATAAGAAAAACTGGAGCAAATAAAATTCAAAGAAATGTGTCCTGACTTCTATGAGACATGCATGCATTGATAGCTTACCAAATTAACTAAATGATTTTGAACAAAATGCTCAAAAAATGCTAAGAAAAAAAAAACAGATCTACAAAAAAATGCTCAGAAAAAAATAGCATCCAAAAAGATAATATCCTTAATGAAATCAGATCTGTTGGGTTCGTTCAGGAAAATTTCCAAAACAGATCTTTTTGGATAACATCATGATTAGCTAAATAAAACAGATTCTCATCTACAAAATCAAGATCTACAAAAAAATTGATGAAATCAAACCTTCTGAGGCATTGGACTGAGAGGAGGCCGGAGGGTCGGAGTCGGAGGGATTCCGTCGGTCGGATTGAGAGGGGGAGGGCTTCCGTCGGTCGGATTGAGAGGAGGAGGGCCTTCGTCGGTCCGATTGATAGGGTGAGGGCTTTCGGCGGTCAGGGGGGAGGGATTTCGCTGGCTTGTGACTTGTCGCGAGTTGTTGGGGGGGGGGGGGGGGGGGTGAGAATAGGGCATTATACTATTAAGTTAAAAAAAGGGGTATTAGTCATGACTTTCTCTATGGCTAATACTATTAAGTTTAAATAAAGGGTATTAGCCACGGCGTTTTGCCGTGGCTAATACTATTAATTTTTTTAAAAAAATTTGAGTGTGTGCGGCCACCCACACTCACCCCAAGGTGGGTCCGCCCCTGCGTGCAAGTACATACGGTCGGCGTCGCGCGTAGCCAGAACCACGTGCACGCCTGGCTAAGATCGCTCATGCCTTCATTTGGAGTCAAGCAAAAAAGAGACGGGAGAGAGTTCTGTGGTTTTCCGCGAGGACGTGGGTCTAAGATCGCTCCTTCACTCTGAATTCTCTTTGCTCGCTCTCAAGTCTGTTCGCGCTCAACCCTCACGTGGAGGCATCAACAGACTAGGGAAAAGACTTGGGAGAACGCGCCCTAGGACACTCCCGCCAAAGCTTCGTGGGCTTAGTCATTTTTACTTTTTTCGCACATAAAACTTGTAAACTGAGAGGTGACCTGTCACCCTCTGGGGAGCTCAAATACTTGTAACCTCAAGGAAAATAGTGGATTTTGGCTCGGCACCGTACCGACCACGTGTTTTTTTTGCACTTTTTGGGTTTTCCACGCTAAAAAGCTTCCGTGTCATTGTTGCTTGGTTTACTTTTAATTATTTGCGCGCCCAGTCCGACTTGGAGCTAGGACGGTCCGATTCTTCGGACCAAAGGAAAACCGGCTGACTGCAATAATTTCGCGTGGTTTGTGGGAAATTGTTCCCAACTCTACATCATAACTCGGGAAATCGCGCGATTGACTCACACAAGCGCCCTCAACCAACAAGCCGCATGCACGACGACTCTCGCCAGGAGCACATCACAGCACGCGGAGGACGTGATCGCCCCAGCACAAGCAAGCCACCGGCTTCAGGGTTCCCTGGAGGTTAGGGGGGACCCGCATCCATCGCAGGGTCCCCCGTCCTCACAACCCAAGTTCTCCCCATCACGCAAAATAATGAAGGGCACCTTGACAAGAAGGCACGCCTGGACACGACAATCCTCTTCGGGGACGAGGACCTGAGAGGGATACGATCGCCGCATCGACACCCTCTCGTCATCAGTGCAGGAATCATAAATCCTTGCCTCCGTGTCAAAAGGGTTCTCGTGGACAATGGAAGCTCGGTCAACGTCCTCTTCATGTTCGCATTCCGAAGCATGAAAATCGCCCAGGAGCGTCTTCGTCCGACACGCGGACCGATTTTTGGGCTCAACAACCAGCTAGTCTCGGTGCAAGGAACGGTCTCACTCCCGGTAACGATGGGGGAATTTCCAAGACAAGTAACCCACAACGTTCAGTTCATGGTCGTAGAATGCAATTCCGCTTACAAAACAATCTACGACAAGCCTCTTCAAACCATGTTCTAGGCAATCCCCTCCATCCTGCACCTTGCAATGAAGTTCTTGACCCCCTACAACGTAGGCATTTTCCGGGGAGACCAGGGGGCAACACAAGTCAGCTATCTAAATCATGCTCGGTGCGCATGACTCAACCCTTCATATCGACAACTTTGACCTTCGAGACGAATCGACTTTACAATGAGCAACGCGTGAACCATGACATATTACCCCACTTGGCTCGCCAACATAGTCATGGTGAAGAAAGCTTATGGAAAGTGGAGGATGTGCGTCAACTACAGCAACCTCAACCAAGTTTGCCCAAAGGACAGTTTCCCGCCCCCTCACATCGACCAACTCGTGGTTGCCACTGTCGGACATGAACTTATCAGTTTTATGGATGCTTATTTCGGGTACAATCAAATCAGAATGAATCCTGCCGACGAGGAGAACGCAACCTTTAGGAATGACAAAGGGGTGTACTGCAACAAAGTGATGCCCTTCGGACTAAAGAATGTTGGGGCTACGTAGCAAAGGCTAATGAACAAGGTGTTCAAGGACCTCATCGTCCAATCCATGGAGGTTTACATCGAAGACGTGTTGGTGAAAAGCATTCGCCGCAAACATCACTTGAATGACTTGGACATGTGCTTTCATCTCCTCGGCCACTTTTAGATGTCCCCCAACCCCTCCAAGTGCGCATTTGGGGTTACCAGCGGGATATTCTTGGGCTTCTTGGTGACGCGATGGGGAATAAGGGTTAATCCTGAGAAGATCAAGGCACTAGAGGAAATGTCTCCTCCTCGCAACATCAAGGAGGTTCATCACCTCAATGGGAGGATAACTGAACTTTCTCGCTTCCTGTCTCGAACAGTGGATAAATTACCTCTCGTCCTTCAAAAGCACTCCGTGGGGCGTGCATCACAAAATTTTAGTGGACAGACGAGTGTCAGGTTGCCTTTGAGAACCTCAAGCAATATCTGGCCTCTCCCCCGCTACTCTCCAAACATACCACCTAGGAAGCCCAGTTCATGTATCTAGCAGTGTCACCGCACGCACTCAGTTCAGTCCTTGTCACGGAAGGAGGGGTCTAGCGCCCATTCTACTACCTCAACAAGGTCCTGACAGACACAAAGACAAGATACCCCACGACAGACAAAACATCCCTAGCCTGGTGTTCTCTGCGAGGAAGCTCGGGCCATACTTCCAAGCCCACGCTATAAAGGTGCTTACACAGCTTCCACTCCAAGCAATCCTACACAAATCAAAAGTATCTGAGAGGCTAGTTAAGTGGGCAGTAGAGTTGGGAGAGTTCGACATTCAATTCCTACCAAGACACACCATCAAGTCCCAAGTCTTGGCAGACTTTGTGGTAGAGTGCACAATCCCACCAGAGGTCGCCCCTAGCCTCGACTGCCCGGCTCCAGCGTGATCGGTCCTATATGTTGATGGGGCATCCAAAGCCGAGAGGGCAGGTGCAGGCTTGTTGCTAGCAAACCCTAAAGGGGTCACCCTCGAGTACGGTATGAGACTGAAGTTCTCAACCACAAACAACGTCACTGATTATAAGGCCCTGATCGTCGGCCTTCGTCTAGCCATCGATTTTAGAGTACATAACTTAATCATAAACATCAAATCTCAGTTGGTGGTCTCACGGGTCGAGGGAGATTACGAGGCAAAGAAGGGGCAGCTTACGCAATACCTTCAGCTCGCAAACTTACTTCTGGGAAAATTCGAATCTTATCAAATCCTCCACATCCCCAGGGAGCGAAACACCATGGCGGATGCACTCTCTAAGCTTGTGAGCTCCACCACGGGATACTATTCAAGGTGCCGCGGAATCGAAGATCTGATGGTCCCTAGCAGTAGTAGCCCGTGGGAGATTGCCACCATCACAGAAGGGGAGACTTGTTGGATGGATCCTATAATCGCCTACCTGGAGGACGAACAGCTTCCCGGGGAAGAGCTAGAGGCAAGATGGCTGCGGATTCGCGCCGCATCATTCTCCATCATCAATAATGAGCTCTACAAGCGCTCCTACTCGGGACCCTATTTGAAGTGCCTGCCCCCCTGAGGCAGAGTATGCCTTGAGGGAAATACACAAAGGAGTATGCGAAGAGAATCTAGGAGGAAAAGCCTTTGCACTAAAGATTTTACGCCAAGGACTCTATTGATCTACGCTAAAGAAGGACGCCCTCGATTTCGTGTGAAAGTTGCCAACTTCATTCAAATGTTCCTCGCCATCCCCCAGTCAGCCTTACCCCGCTACAGAGTGCGTGACCCTTCACACAGTGGGGAATCAACTTGCTCGGTCCCTTCCCACCGACTTCTGTGCAGAGAAAGTTTATCATTATGGCGGTCGATTACTTCACCAAGTGGGTCGAGGCGGAGCCGCTATCTAAAATTACCGAGGAGAATGCCAAGAAATTCATCTGGAAGAACATCATCTGCCGCTTCAGCATCCCAGCTACAATTTTCGCTGACAACGGAACACAGTTTATGGGGAAGGCGTTCACAAAAATGTGCGAGGATCTAAAGATAGGGCTCTGCCACACAGTTGTAGCCCATCCGTAGGCTAACGGCCAGACAGAGGTCACCAATTGAATCATCCTTAAGGGATTGAAAACCCGCCTCCAGGAGGTAAGGGCAATGGGTGGACGCCCTCCCAAATGTGTTATGGGCTTACCGCACCACTGAAAGGACCCTGACAGGAGAAACACCTTCCAATCTCTGTTACTGATCAAAGGCTGTCATACCAGTGGACATCGACATTCCGAGCCCCCGAATCCAAGTTTTCGATCCAGCGGAGAACGAGGCACTAATTTGAGAAAACCTGGACTTAGTTTTGGAGGTCAGGGACAAAGAAGCACAATGAATCGATGCATATCAAAGCTGTGTGGCCCGCTTCTATGACAGGAGGGTAAAGCCAAGACCAATTAGCATCATGGACTTGTTCCTCTAAAACCTTGAGGCGGCCAGAAAAGGCTCCCAAAAGGACAAACACTCATCATCATGAGAAGAACCGTTTATCGTCACGACAATAGTAAAGCCTAGAACTTACAACTTGAGGGCCCCATACGGGAAGAAGCTCCTCCAAACTTGGAATGCGCAAAACCTGCGTCGCTTCTACAAATAGTCTACGTCCAGGGTGGAAAATCACAAGGCCAAAAAAGGCACTCGCATGTACCTCCCCTTTTCAATAATACTTTAACTATTCTCCGGTTCAGACAACTACGCTCTCTCTCTCTCTCTCTCTAAAAGAACGGACCTCGAGCCCTTCTATCATTAAGGCGAGAACGGACAAATGTCATTTTACACCACTTGAAAGAACGGACCCCTTGTCCTTCTACTATCAAGGAGAGAATGGAAAAATGTCCTTCTACACCTCCTGGAAGAACGAGCATCAAGTCCTTCTACTGTCAAAGTGAGAATGAACAAAGGTCCTTATGCACCTCCTGAAAGAACAGACCTCGTGTCCTTTTATTGTCAAGGTGAGAACGGCCAAAGGTCCTTCTGCATCTCCTACAAGAACATACCTCGTGTCCTTCTACTATCTAGGCGAGGATGGTCAAAGGTACTTCTGCACCTCCTGAAAGAATGGACCCCGTGTCCTTCTACTGTTAAGGAGAGAACGGACAAAGGTCCTTCTGCACCTCCTGAAAGAACGGATCTCGTGTCCTACTGTCAAGGGAAGAACGGGCAAAGGTCCTTCTGCACAACCTAAAAGAACGGACCTCGAGTCCTTCTACTATCAAGGCAAGAACGAACAAAGATTCTTCTGCACCTCTTGAAGGAACGGGCCCGGAGTCCCCCCCCCCCCCCCCCCAAGGCAAAGGGAGCAAATGCTCCTCCACGCCACAATCAAGGTTCGACTCTCTGCCTTAACGACGAACAACGATCACTGAAGCCAGCGCTGGACATTACGCACGGGCGCCCGAGTGTGAAGAACGTGCAAAGCAAGGCTCCAAGCAACGCATACAACCACAAGGGTGGAAAGCAATGTGTCAGTAAAACTACTGCCAATATCCCGGCCCTGCAACGAATACATGGCCATCGTCGCGCAAGGTAAACCCCAGAAAGTGGCGCGCACTCAATGTATGCCTCCGGGCCCAAAGAACAAAAATATATAACGTCACCAGAGAAAGATAATTCATGATGCACATCTATTTTCTTACTCGGGTTTCAGGGTGCAAAGATATCACAAGTACGAGTAAAATTTACGAGCACGCCCTTTGGAAATTCAGGATTCTCGAAAATTAGGGGCATCCGATGGAGTTACCACTAAAGTCTTCCCAAGTCGAAACGAGTAAAGACACTCGAACAAGTCAACCCGGCAGAATGAACAGCTCGCATGAGCCGTGTTCACTCAAGGAGTTTCATAACTGCCCCATAGGGGGAAGGAGCCCCGTGTGGACAAGCGCCAAGCGCGCGCGGGGAGGACTTGATGTGCGCATTATGCGACCATCATTGCGCATGTACGCACGACCAACGACGCGCTTGGCAGGAACCACACGTACGCCTGGCCAGCCCGTGCACACGCACGGACAGCCCATAAGCAACTAGCGTGTGCATGCCCCACACGCGCGTGCGTGCGCAGCCAATGAACATACCTCGCGCGTGCACTGTCGGCGCACACACCCTGCATGCATGTCGGGCCAGCGCATGCCACCCGCACACACGTATGCGCACCGCCACCCACATGTATGCACGTGCGACATGCTCGCACGCATGTGCCACCCGCACGCACACGCACCGCCGACGGGTCGGCGAGCCGCCGCTGGCTAACACATCGGTCGTCGGCGTGTCAGGGAGCTGCCCCCAAGCCAACCACCGCCACTGACACCCCCGGACGCCATCGGCCACCTCCGGTCGCCTCCGCCGCCCGGGCAGCCCGGTGGGCATATTCATCATTTTTGGGAAATTGGTGATTCAGGTGACCGATACCGAGCAACGTCATTCGTCAACTACAGATCCAGCAATAAACAATTACCAGCACACCCCTTCAAAAAACTATAAAAGGGCACTCAGGCTTTCATTTGGAGTCAAGCAAAAAAAGAGACGGAGAGAGCTCTGTGGTTTTCCGGCGATGACGTGAGACTTAGATTGCTCATTCACTTTGAATTCCATTTGCTCGCTCTCAAGTATGTTCGTGCTCAACTCTCACGTGGAGGCATCACTAGACGAGAGAAAAGACTTGGAAGAATGCGCCCGAGGACACTCCTGCTAAGGCTTCGTGGACTTAGTCATTTTTTCCTTCTTTTCCGCACCGAAAATTTATAAACGGAGGGGGCTACCTATCACCCTCCGGGGAGCTCAAATACTTGTAACCTCTAGGAAAATAGTGGATTTTGGATCAGCACCGTATCAACCACGTGGTTTTTTACCCTTTCTGGGTTTTCCACGCTTAAACGTCTCTGTGTTATTGCTGTTTGATTTACTTTTGACTGTTTGCGCGCCTTAATATGCACTCGTTTATATAATCCTCCGAGGGTGTGTTTAGCCGCATCTCCAAATTGAGAGTGGAGTTAGTGGGGGATGTTAACTCTCATGAAATGAGAGTGAGAATAAACCACCACAGCCATCGGAGCCCGCTCATGCGACAGTGAAGCCGCACCCCGCCATCGTCGGCCGAGACCGCGCTCCGCATAGTGGGGGCGGCTGAAACCGTACCCCACTTAGTGGGGTGCGGCTCTCATCGCACCCCACAAGGTGGGGTACGACCGGTGCCGCATCCCCTTGGGGTGCGGCCGGCGCCGCACCCCCTTGGGGGTGCGGTAGGCGCCCCCCCCCCCCCCCCCCCCCCCCCCCCCCCCTGGGGTGCGACTGACACCCTTAGGGGGTGTGGTGCGGGTGGCACCGCACCCCCCCCCCCCCCATGGAGGTGCGGTCGGCACCCCCCCCCATGGAGGTGCGTCCGATGTCGCACTCCCTTAGGGTGCGACCAGCGCCATGCCCCCTTAGGGGGTGTGGTCGGCGCCATGCCTCCCTACGGGGGATGTGGCCGACCGGGATGTAGGCACCCCTCCTTTTCAGGAGGGCGCACGTTCCCGTCTTGAGAGGCGTGAGCTTAAGCAGGCGCGTGCAATCAGATTTTGGCCTTCCACCCGCAAAACAAGCTAAGCGGGCTCAGAACGCTCATGTGTTCGTTGCGCGCTCAGAAAATTCTTGTGTTCATTGCACGCTCAGAATGCTTTTGTATTCGTTGCGCGGTCAGCTTCCACGTTCGCAACGTGCGCGACAGTTAACCTTTCCCAATTTCCAGTTCCCTTCGCTCAACACCATCAACGAAGCTGCCTAAATGACCCAAGCTAACCGAACTCTCCGGGGGGGGCAAGACGGGAATATCCAAGAAGTGACGATCCGTTTGCTACAAATCGACTAGCGTGATTCGTCCATCGGGTGGTTACGGTGGTTACGACGGTGAAATTACCAGGCTACCCCTGCCCAAGGCTATGCTCAGAGCCTTCATTTCAAGACACTTTTGTCTTCTACGCTCGAGAGAGCACCTTTGAAGATTTCCTTGGAATTCTCCTTCGGCGCTTGAAGATCTCCTTTGATTTTCGAAGATCTCCTTCGAGCTTTTGAAGGTCTCCTTCGTGCCTTTGAAAATTTTCCTTCACTTCGGAAGATAGTTTTCTAAGCGAGTTGGGATTCCTCCAAGTTACGAAAGGCGACTCGAGAATCTCACTTTCATTCCCAAGAAAATACTTAGTCCCTCGAGAGGTGGCCTGTTACCCTCGAGGTTTTCTTTCTCTGCCATTGTAACTAGCTGCGGTCTGTCGCGCTCGAGTTCTCAGCTTTCAATTGTAACGAACCAGAAGATACTGGAATTTAGTCGGCACAGTTCCGACCGCGTGGTTTTTCACCCTTTCCGGGTTTTCCATGATAAAAGTGTTAGTGTTAATTAGTAACTCTCTCGTTGACTGTTTGCGCGCTTGGTTCGCTCCACGAATGTCGACCCCCGTAGCCTTGATCTCCATTTTTCGTACAAAATCGGAGAAGTGATTACCTCCGGCATAGCGTAATTTGCCTCCCACGCGCAGAACCTTCGAGTCAACGCCAAGAAAACAGGAAAAATCATCAAACTCCTTAAAGCGCCAAAGCGAATTTTGAAGGTTTAATTGGGGGGCAAGTGATACACACTCGTTTATATAATCCTTCGGGGGTGCGTTTAGCCGCATCTCCACCTTGAGAGTGGAGTTAGCGGGGGATGTTAACTCCCATGAAATGAGAGTGGGGAATAAACCGCCACAGCAATCGGAGCCTGCTCATGCGATAGCGAAGCCGCACCCTGTCATCGTCGTCCAAGGGGTGCGGCCGGCGCCGCACCCGTCACCGTCGTCCAAGGGATGCGGCCGGTCGCGCACCCTGTCATCGTCGTCCAAGGGGTGCGGCTGGCGACCCCCCCTAGGGGGTGCGACCGGAGCTGTCGCGCGCTCAGAATGCTCCCGTGTTCGTTGCGCGCTCAGAATGCTTCCGTGTTCGTTGCCCGCTCAGAACGCTTCCGTGTTCGTTGCGCGCTCAGAATGCTTCCACGTTCGCAATGCGCGCGGTAGTCAAACTTTTCCAATTTCCTAGACTGCAGGTCCAGTTCACTTCGCTTAACACCATCAACGAAACTGCCCAAGCTGACCGAACTGTCTGGTGGGTAAGACAGGAATATCCAAGAAGTGGTGATCTGTATCCTCCAAATCGACCAGCGTGATTCGTCCATCAGGTGGTTACGGTGGTTACGACGGCGAAATTTCCAGGCTACATCTGCCCAAGGCTATAAAATGAGCTCAGTGCCTTCATTTCAAGATATTTTTTGTCTTCTACGCCCGAGAGAGCTTCTTTGAAGATTTTCTTGGAATTTTCCTTCGGCGCTTGAAGATCTCCTTCGAAGCTTCGAAGATCTATTTCGAGCGTTCGAAGGTCTCATTCGTGCCTTTGATGCTTTTCCTTCGCTTCGGAAGATAGTTTTGTAAGCGAGTTGGGAATCCTCCAATTTACGAAAGGTGATTCGAGAATCTCACTTTCGTTCCCAAGTAAATACTTAGTCCCTCGAGAGGTGGCTTGTTACCCTCGAGGTTTTCTTTCTCTACCATTGTAACGAGCAGCGGTCTGTCGCGCCCGAGTTCTCAACTTTCAATTGTAACGAATCAGAAGATAGTGGAATTTGTTTAGCACAGCTCCGACCGCGTGGATTTTCACCATTTCCGGGTTTTCCACGATAAAAGTGTTCGTGTTATTCAGTAACTCTCTCGTTGACTGTTGCGCGCTCAACTCGCTCGTGAGCTAAGGTGGTTTGATTCGACCGGTCTACCAGAGCGTCGAGTGACCCGCAACACGCCCGATCTGACTTGGAGCTAGGACGGTCTGTGTGAAAAATCTGTGCCCAGGATGCGCACAACCACCAGAAGAAAATTCCACCAGAAAATAATGCAAGATATACTTGAAATCAAGAAAATAAGTTTGCAACAATACACAGATCAAATACCGGATATACACCGAGACAAACACGGTTGTATGATTCCAAATAGAGTCCACAAGAAATAAAAACAGAGAATCTGAAAATACGAAAACAGATTAACCTCCGCCAATCTTCAACTGCATGTACAGCCTCGTAGGAGCGAAACGCCACTTCGAGAAATACACCACGATGATCTCCGTGTCGAGGGCTGCGCCGTAGAGTCGGCGATCTCTAGAAACGATGGTCACGCGGCGCCGAAATGAGGAGAGAAGACTTTCTCTCTCTAGAAAACCTTCACAGGCAAGCTTGGCGGCTGAATGTTTCACGGGAGAGCAAGAAAGCTACAGAATGATTAGGGTTATTTTAAACCATATAAATAAACATATATATGCGGGAGAAGAAGTCGACGTGGCGTTGAGATGATACAGGAGCGTCAACATGTGTAGTGGAGAGAAGTTGCGTTGAATGAAAAATGACGTTGAGATAAGATGGCGTTGAGTGGAAATAGGGAGTTGCGTTGAGATGAAATCCCGTCGAATGAAATGACGTTGAGATAGGATGGCGTTGAGTGGAAATAGGGAGTTGCGTTGAGATGAAATCCAATATGAATATATATATATAATTTAACTTCCAAACATTTAACAGTAAGAAAAACCGGGCGACCCGCAACACATATATATGTGTAAGATGGGGTTTTATTATCCCTCAATATGTTTTGTCCTCATTGCTAAACCCTAAATCTAATAAACTCCAAACCTTAAACTGTTAATAGTGTTTCCACGTCTATTGTTCTTATGTTTGTCTCTCAATTTATATGCTTTTGATGAAATATGGACATAATATGTGTCAAATTTTACTTAATTTACTTTATAGCATATTTATTCTTGAATCCAAATATGATGATAAATTGATTTTCGACAAGTTACGGTTAGTGAGTCATAGGAGTTGCCTAAATGGTCGAAAACTTTAGACTCGGTGAGCAATGAACGAAGACAATCAATGCGGTCCGGAACGCGGTTAGAAGTCGATAGTGGTTTTGAGCTTCATTTACGCTCGCAACTCTGTAATTAGTTCGCGCACGTAATCAATTTTTTATTTTGAGTTTTGGGATGAGCAAGGCTTCGTTTGGCACGGCGGTGGCGGTCGGGAAGGCGGTGGTTAACCGTCGTTCGTGAACGCTCGACCTCATCTAAGGAACTTCACCTACGTGTGTGTGCGGTCATAGCCATTGTCATGCCAAACGCGCGCGCGCGTGTGTATCTTTATTATATAAGTGAATATAGCATTCTTCATACTTTTACCGTACTTTCATTTTCCACCGTTGGATCTTTCACATGTTTTATCCGAAACATCTTTAATAAAAAAAAATAAACATCTTATCCGAGAGATTGAGGAGAGGAGAGAGGGGGAGAGAGTGGGGCGGAGTGGGAAAGAGAGAAAAAAATATTTTTTTTGAGTATATACGTATTTTTTTTTACAAAATAATATTGTAATATTGATGTATATTTTTTTACGGTCATTTCGAGTATGTTGCGGGCGCAGCCCGCAGACGCATCGAGCACGGGCGAAGCCCGCCTGGATGCGGCCGAAGACCGTCCGACAGCATTGCGCCGGTGGGGGGCGAAGCCCGCTGTCGCCGGCCAGGTACGCTCGCGCTTGGTCGTAGGGGCGGAGCCCCGTGTCGGGCACTCGTGTGTGTGTGTGTGTCTTTTATGACGGTTGAGTTTTTCGCCCAGTATGGGGGGTGCGGTTAGGCCGCACCCCCCACTATGGGGGTGCAGTTTGGCCGCACCCCACCAAGGTGTGGAGTGGCACTCTCGGGGTGCGTTTAGAGGAAACACCACTAAGGAGAGGTGGAGTTAGTGGCGTCAAATTCCAACCCATGATCGTGGGAGTGGAGAAATCCGTCGCACGCAATTCACGTTTTATCAACGCAAGACACAGTCAAGACCGCGCCCCACTATTGGGGTGTGGTTAACACGCACCCCACTGGTGGGGTGCGGGTAGACCGCGCCCCCCATGGTGGGGTGCGACCAAGCCACTCCACACCTTGGTGCGGTGCGGCCAAACATAAGAACAATAGACGTGGACCCTAGCCTTACGGGGGATGCGGCCGAAACCTCACCCCCTCGGCGGGTGTGGTCGGAGCTCGTTTTCCCATTAGGTGACGCAATTTCCCATTTTCCGAGTTCATTGCACGCTCGGAGTGCTCATGCATTCGTTGCGCGCATAGAATACTCCTGTGTTCGTTGCGCGCTCAGAACGCTTCCGTGCACGCTCAGAATGCTTCCACGTTCCTGACACGCGCGCAGTTAACCTTTCTTAATTTCTCAGATTGCAGGTCCCGTTCGTCGCCTTCATCACCTTCAACGAAGCTACCTGAACTGTCGAACCTGCCTGAAGGGCGATACTGTCATTTACGAAAAATGGCGACTCATGTGCTCTGAATCGGCGAACATCATTCGCCCGTCATGTGAGTACAGTGGTTACGACGACAAAATTACCGGGTTATCCCTGCCCAAGGCTATAAAAGGAGCGCAATGCCTTCATTTCAGGACACATTGCCTTCTGCACCCGAGAGAGCTCCGTTGAAGATTTTCTCTGAGTCCTCCTTTGGCGCTCGAATATCTCCTTCGGCTTTCAAAGATCTCCTTCGAGGCTTCGAAGATCTCCTTTGTGTACTTGGAGATTTCCTTCGCTCTGGAAAACCATCCTCCTAAGTGATTCTGGAATCCTTCGGGTCCCAAAAGTCGACTCAGCGATCTCACTTTCGTTCCCAGAAAAAGAAGTACTTAGTTTTATGAAAGGTGGTCTGTCACCCTCGGAGTTCTCTCTCTACCGTTGTAACGAGTCGCGGCATGTCGCGCTCGAATTCTTAGTTTCCAATTGTAACCCCCAACATATAGTGGAATTTGGCCGGCACAGTCCCAGTTGCGTGGTTTTTCACCCTTTCCGGGTTTTCCACGTTAAAAATCCTCGTGTCACTTATCGAGTCATTCAATGACTATTTGCGCGCTCGGTTCACTTCTGAGCTAAGGTGGTTCAATTTGACCGGTCTACTAGAGCACCCGAGCAACCCGTAGCAGTTTGACGCCGTCTGTGGAAATAGAGTTCCCTGTTATAACTAGAAACAGCCTTCCCTGAAAGATCGATAAGGATGGATACTTACTCAGCCATTGCAAATTCAAAGGGAGATGCGCTCGTCGCCACACCAATCCTACCTCAACGTCCAGACATCGCCTGCAAACAACTGCATCTGGCAACGGAGCAAGTTCTGGACAACAACATGGTCCAAGCCAGTCCATCCCCCTTGTCAAAATAGATTTTGGCATATCCCATTCCACTCTGGCTCAAGCCCACGCGGTATAGGAAGTTCCACGGAGTGGAAAAGTCGTACGATCACGTCAATTACTTCCTAACCGCAATGGAAGCATTTGGGCTCCCAGACCAGATCGCTTGCAAGATTTTCCCCGCAACACTCCGTGGCGACGCTCTCAACTGGTATCAATCGCTGCCCGAAGGAATCATTCACAACTTCACCGAGCCGTCCCAGTTATTCACTAGATGGCACGAGGTCCGAGAACGAAGTGTCATAAAACTAACTCAAAGTATGAAGGAGCTTGAGGAGGAGGAACTTACCCCCTCAAAGCAAGCGGAGCACGACCAACGACGGGAGGACGTCACCGCAAAATAGCACCAAGAGAACATCCGCGGAGGTTTGGATTTCGCCATATACGCAAGCATTGTGAACCCGTCATTTTAAGCTGAGGAGGGCGCTGATAAGCCACATCATTTTCAACGTCCTGTTCATGACAACGAGGACAAGATTTAAGCTTCTCGGCAGGAACCTCAAGCTCAGGGCAAGTGAAGAGGAACTTCCAGACGGGACGATAATACCCACCATAGGAAACGTCATCCTCCCCATACACATAGGTACGCTCTCGAACCCTGTCCAATACGAAGTCCAGTTCGTCATCCCAGAAGCCGATTCACCGTATGACGCAATATTCAGGAGCATCTTGCTCAACACGTTATAGCATGACTCCTCAATTGTGGGTCGTATAGCGAGCAAAAGAAAGATCCTCCAAGACTCCGTTCGTCATATTAGTAACGCGACAACCGTCATTCCTTGGGTCAACAACGGACCCTCACAGAGCCTACATCCCAAGAAGCATTGCTCAGATGGAGGCCGCATAGTCCCAACATCAACCGCAGAAACTGATCTCTCGGCATCGCCCAGTTTGCCGCAGCTCAAAACTATGAGTAGGAAAAGAAAAGGAAACAATTGACCACTGAAGTCAACTGACATAACCAGGGCCAGCCGAGATGTTCCAGAGGGATGACGAACTAGAAATACCGGATCTACACCCTGTTAAATGCCTCTCGCGAGCATATCCTATCAGTAATCTACAACAGCAAGATCGTCAAGTGGCCAAGACCGCTCCCCCGAAATATCGGGAATCAATTCTTGTTCTGTGATTTTCACAAGGGCCTAGGACACCATACGAGGCCATGTCTCAGTTTGAAGGACGAAATCGAAAGCCTTGTCCAGTCAGGACACCTCGAGATTTTCCACAAAACAGCCCAGAAGCAAGCAACTCAAGTGAAGGCAGTCGGGGGCCATTCCCCAAAGTGATCAACTCCTAAACCACTATCACACTTCACACTGGATGATCGGGAGAACTCGTGTGAGCGCTACTCAGGAGGACCAAGAACCGGGTAAGGGATCCCTACATTATCTGCACTCTCGTTTAATTTGTATTAAAGACAATTGTTAATTCGAAAGCCGCAAGATTACACTTGTGCATGTATCAATATTTATTTAACTCAATATATACTTTACTTGTTCTTAACTCTGCTGCCACAGGAACACTCTGGGGCCCTGCCCCTGAGACTTCGCACTGTCGTCGATCGAAGGTCCGCCCTTCTCCCCGATGTAAGGTCCCGGCGCATAAGGGTCTGCTTCTCTTACGGTCGCCAACGGTTTGAATGAATATGCTCTTCACCGGCTACTCTAGGGCCCTGCCCCTGGGAATTCACACTGCCGTCGATCGAAGGTCCGCCCTTCTCCCCGCAGTAAGGTCCCGACGTCGTAAGGGTCTGCCCCTCTTACGGTCGCCAACAGTTTGAACGAATACGCTCTTCACCGGCTACTCTGGGGTCCTACCCCTGGGACTTCGCACTGATGTCGATCGAAGGTCCACCCTTCTCCCTGCAGTAAGGTCCCATCGTCGTAAGGGTCTGCCCCTCTTATGGTTGCCAACGGTTTGAACGAATATGCTCTTCACCGGCTACTCTGAGGCTCTGCCCCTAGGACTTCGCACTGTCGTCGATCGAAGGTCCGCCCTTCTCCCCGCAGTAAGGTCCCGACGTCGTAAGGGTCTGCCCTCTTACGATTGCCAACGGTTTGAACAAATGCGCTCTTCACCGGCTACTCTGGGGTCCTGCCCCTAGGACTTTGCATTGTCGCTGATCAAAGGTCCGCCCTTCTCCCCGCAGTAAGGTCCCGACGTTGTAAGGGTCTGCCCCTCTTACGATCGTCAATGGTTTGAATGAATATGCTCTTCACCGGCCACCCTGGGGCCTGTCCCCATAATCACCACTCCACAAATAATTAAGACAATAAAATCATCAAATACACATAAAAACAAATACTATAGATTCAAAGAAATGCAATCACATCAGCTCAGCGCAACACATAAGTAGAAAATGATATAAAAAAATGAAAAAAAGAACAATATGAAAAACAATGAATACAAATATCAGTCTTTGGCTACATCCGAGCGATCGTCCTCTGAAAGGTCCCTAGAGCCGAGACCGGTGATGCCACATCCGAACTTCCTCTCCACCATACTGAGAGTCTTCTGAACGGCCCTCTGAAAGACAACTTTGCACTCGTCTTCCAACAACGACTCTACCTCCTTGGACATAATCTCGGCGTGAAGCTCCTCCGACATCCAGAACCGCTCTTCCACAAAAGCTAAAGAGTCCTTGTATTCAGCGACCCCCACGACACTGGCCTCCTCAATGCTCCACTAGGCAGATGACAACCTGTCCACCTCACTCCTCAGGAATCCCAACTCACCCTCTAGACGAAATATCTCCCCATGGGCCTCCGATAACTGGCGAAGAGCATCCTGGGCGAGCGCCTTGTCACCCTCACACTCCTCTCGCAGCTTCTCAACCTCCGATCGGGAAGAAGAGATATCTGAGTCAAGTTGTCGGATATGGGCGAAGTCGCAATCCCTCTTCTTCTTCAAGGCAGACAAGTCACTCTTCGCCGCGCGCAGCTCCTCCTGGAGGAAGAAGTAACCATCCTTGAGGCCCACATAACAATCGTTCCATGTAAGCGCGACACTAGTCAGGAAACCGGCCTGAGAAGAAAGTAAACAGTTAGAATGCATAAACAATACCAAAAGAGGAAAGCAAGAACTGGAGAAAGAAAAGGTCCACTCATGGCAGAAGTCATTGCCTGAAGAGAGGAAGAGACTCGCCTCGCGGTCGGCAAAGGAGGAAACGACGGCAAGTCTTCCTGAAGGACCTGACTGGCAAGGGGAGACGTTAAAATCTCGACATCAGGATCATCCAGAATCGATTCTATCCCGCGGCTGCTTGGGTCGGCCTCGTGATCATGGCTCCTAGGAACTGGCGGAATGAGCCCCTGACTGGAACTCCCGTTCTTGAAGACAACTTTTCTCTTCTTACCACGAACAAGGGGAGTGGCGGCCGTACGCTCGGCCTCCCAAGAAAGTCCCACTGAGAGTAGTCAACTCTCCTCCACGCAACTGGCAATGCAATACAAGGCCTTCTGTTGAAACCAGCAACTGGTCTCTTGAGTTCGGACCCACTGGGGGTGTAGCCGAGGCTTATTTCTCCCTCACTAGACTCTCTTGACGGCGGATGCTGGAAACGGAATAGACCCAAGGCTGAAGCGAGGAGGTCCCGCCACACACCCGGAAGATCTTAGAGAGCTTCCCCTCCCAAACCAAAGCTCAACCGGACACCTTGGAGGGCACTGGCTGCCAACCAAAACTAGCCTAGAGGAGAGGATTCTCTAAAATCGGATCCCCTCCAAGGTGCCCTTAAGGGTCTATTTATAGTTTTCCTAGGCTGGTCTGTAAATAGCCTGAATCCGCCTTTTAATTTTACTAATTGCACCCCTAATTGGTCTGCTAACAGCCTAACTCCGCTGTTCCGAAGGGCTATTTGCAGCCCACCAGGGGTATCCTGGTCATTTTCCCCTCACACCCATTTGGGCGAATGGTCCGTGAGGGCACCATTCGCTTAGCACCCGCCTGTCTGGGCGAATGCTCACGCTTCTGGGCGAGTGGTCCCCTGGCTGGGCGAATGCTCTCACTTCTGGGCGAGTGGTCCGTGAGGGCACCACTCGCCTAGCGTCTTCTTTCCTCTAGCTTACCTCCACCATCTTGAGGGCATTTTTACCTCATTTAGCCTGGGCGAGTGACCCGGCGAATGATCCGGACGACCCAGGTTTCGCCAGTTGGCTGGGGGGGCCCACTCGGCGAATACGGGTTGTACACAATCCCCGCTCTTTACGAGCGGTTCCTACGATCGTAAAGAACAGTCCAACCCTGTATTCGGTGAGTGTCTGCTGACTGGATCCATGAGATTCCGTGGGTCCCACCGCCATCTTATATATATATCCTCATGTCAGGTTTTCCTGGACCACTCTCTTATCTCGGCTCGGAGTTCCTCCACTTCCCCATGTCTTTCCACAAACCTTCTGCGAAACCCCTCTCGCGAGAGATGATCGACCGCCTAGCTGCGGCCCAAGCTATGACTGCCCCCAGAGCATCCAAATTTGCCCCCTGGCTAATGTCCAAACGGGACCCGAGCGCCCCCTATGTCTCGCGTCGAGCCAAGATGATTCGGCTGAATCGTCAGAGAGGCGAGACTGCTTCGGAGTCTCCGGCGGATACTCCACTGGCGGATACGCTGGCGGATGCCCCTCCGGACCCCGCGGTGCTGGTATGAGGATTCTTCTTGTCTCCATTTGGTTCTTGTCCCTTACCCTGCACTTATTCCGACCATTCGCAGGGGGCTTCGGTACCTGAGGACGGACATGGGGCCGTTCTGAGCAGTGTGGTGGTGCCACCTCCCGCGGACGAGATACCTCCTCCCGATTCGGATCTTGCTCCTCCGCCTCCTCCTGGAGAGACTGTACCCCAATCTCGTGAGTTGTGAACCTTCTCGCTACTCCTTTTTATGTTGTCGGCTATTAACCACTATCTTTTCGCAGCCCTCAACACTAGCGTCCCGCTGCGGGACTCCATCCCTCCCAGTCCTGCTCAGGTGAACCTTTCTGCCACCGCGAATGAACGGAGGGTCTCCCCTGAGCGAGAGCTGGATCAGCATCTCTGTGCTGATGACCGTGCGGAGGCTCCGGCCCCTTCTTCACAGCCTTACCGTCCAGGAAAGGGAAAGGTCTTACCTCCCGCCTGGCTGTCTGGGACGCACCCGCATTCGTCTCGTCCTTCGGGTCACCCGGATCCCATCCCAGGTCAGTTCACTCACCCGCCTCTGTTGCACTCGCATACTTTATCACCGCTAATCCTAGTTGTGATTCCGCAGGCTATCGAGAAGCCTCCCCCCTCGACTCCTACTACGATGGGGGAGAGGGAATGCTCTCGCCTCTCCCTTCCCCTGGGGATCTCGCTGACTTCCTGGGTGATTCCTCGGATCACGCGACCCTGAAGGATCGGATCTCGGAGGTCCTGGGGAAGCTTATCCATATCCAGCGAAACGTCGCCGGTCAGGTGGATGAGGTGCGGCTGGGAGTCACACGGGAGCTGAAGGACCTTCGACGAAGTCACTCGCATCTTCTCGCGGCGGTGGAGCGGCTGGGGGGTGAAGGAGGGGAGTTGTCTCCCGCAAGGCATGCCGCGCGAGCCCGGGACCAACTCCACCTTGCTTCCCAGGAAATCACCAGTATGCTCGCGCTCTACCGCCCGCGAGCGCCCACGGAAGCTGGGTCGCGAAAGCGAGGTCGATGGGTCTGGGAGGAGATCTGACCTTCCCAACGTCCATCCCTCTTGTTGTTTTCTTTTCTTTCCTTGTGCTGCGAATGTTGAACATTGTTTTTATCTGTAATAATTTTTCTATGCTTTGCGAATGCTTCTTTATTTATCTTTCGTATCTCATAACTCTACTTGGGTTTTGCCGAGTGATAACCTTAAGCCGGATGCTTTTCCTATTTCGTTGCGTAGCCTCGGAATGAATAGACAGTGCATTTGCCATTAATGGGCGAGAGGTACCGGCTCGGGCTTCGAGGCGTCGGGAGGGCGCGATGGCTATCCGCACACCCGAGGTCTCGAAAGTCCAAACGCCGTTTAGTCCCTCTATAAATAGGTCTCTCAACCACCGTATTAAATACCTAACCATCCGCTTTCCTCCCCTGCGCTAGCACTCGCGCTTCTTCCTCGTCTGCTGCTCCTCTTTTCTTCTTCATTCGTAAAAATGGGCGGCGATGCGGAAGGCAGAGCCAAGTGCGCTAGCGCATTCGCCAACCACGTCTTCGATTCCTACGACCTCTCTGAGGAGGCCTACCTGTCTGCCGTCGCCGACTACGTCCCGCCGGGTTTCGAGGCGCGAAAGCCCAGGCCGGATGAGCGCCTGAATTCCATCTCGCCTTGTGCTCTCGCGATCCCGCTAGAGCACTTCGAGGTGGGGTTTCGCCTCCCGATCTGGCCGGAACTCCGCCAGACGTTCAGATACTATGGGGTCGTGCCCGGCCAGCTCAACCCCAACTCCATTGCGATGCTGGTCGGGTACGCGAGCTACCTGCGAGAAGAGGGGATCGAGTTCTCGCTGCCCGTCTTCCGCAAGCTCTATACCTTCCGCTGCACCCATGGTATCTCGTTCTTCTCGGGACAGAGCCCCCTAAAGCACTACGGGCTCCCGAACAAGAACCATGACTGGGTTCGCCGCTTTATTTTCGTAAGCGGGAGCCTAGGGAACACCCTCCTCGCGCCGGTGCAGGAGGAGGAGTCAACCTTCCGCCCCCCCGACCCTAGGGGGGCACGAGGCCAAACTCCACCAATACATCCTGGAGCACGGGATGGATCTCGTCTATCTCCGGCGGAATGTCAACTCGCTTCCACCTATTCCGCAGGGCGAGGGTAAGTGTTCGAGACTTCATTCGCTTTCGCTTTGTAATTTATACATCATTCGCTAGAACCGTTCGTTACATTGTACAGGTGTGCGCCATTTCCCTCTCCATCCGCCGCGTCCTTCCGGATCTACCCTCGCTCTCGCGCAGGCCGTCGCGGATGCCTGCCGGGAGGAACCTTCTTCCTCCAAGCCTGGCGGGAAGAAGCGCAAGCCAGCGGCGCCGACCCCTCCCACCTCCAAGAAATCCAAAAACCCCCCTTCCGCCAAGGGGAAGGGGATGCTGGGCGAGACCCTCGCGGCGAATTCTCAGATCCAAGCGCTGGGGACGAGTGTGCCAGGAGAGACCACCCCTCGTGCGGGATCGTCGTTGCCGCCGCCCCCACTTCCCAGGGACCATCAGAACTTCCCCAGCGGCGAGAAGTACATGGACCCCTCGGGGGCTCCCTTGGTCAAGTGGGACCGAAATGCTAACCGGGTCTCGCTCTCCACCCTCCATCCGTCGTGGATAGAGAGCGATCTCGCCAGCGGGGAGGCTTACGCCATCGCGTATGCCCTCTATGGCCGAGAAGACGCCGAAGTTTATGATGCCGAGACGACCCAGATTCTCGCGCATGAGAGTGCCAGGGCCATGCTGCGGGCGCTCGAGCTCGCGCACATGTCTTCGCGCCGGAGCATCAAATTGGCGCGGGACTTGGCGACGGTTGAGGAGTCCCGGTCCGTTGCTTCTGCTGAGGCGATGGAGCTTAGGACCAAGCTGACGGCTGCGGAGACCCTTCTCGCCAACCGTCCTGTCGCAGAGGTATGTGTGCTTCCGCCTTTCTCGCGAATGACTTGTTGCCGAGTGACGACTTTATTCTTACTAACCTTTGTTATCATTAATTTCAGGATACCACGGCTGCCGAGATGCTCCGTGCTCGGGTGGCCGGCCTTGAGGATGAAATCCGCCTGGCCAAAGCCGAGGTCCAGCGATTGCGAGAGGCCGGTGCGTCAGCACTCGACCCGGGGAGCGGGGGCCATTTTTATCCCCATCACGAGTTGGAGCAGCTGATGCAAGAGAATGCGCAGAATGCCGTCAAGCATGCGCTGCAGGTGCTGAGGCGAGCGGGATACCTGAAGGTGGAGGCCGAACGCCTTTCCGCTCGTCAGGTCGTCCCCGAGCTGTATATCCCGATTCCCTTTCCCGAGGATGACCACGTCGAGCCGCGAGAAGATGCCCTCGTTCCAGATTCTGACGAGAGCGGCGGATCTTCAAGCGAGAAGTCTGTGGATCCTTGAGAAGGGCTTTTTGTATTTCCTCTTTTTGCAGTTATACTTTTGATTGTAATCTCGAACCGGCGAGTGCTTGTAAAAGATGTACTTCATTGATTACATTGTGCATTATTCTCAGCTTTTTCCTCAATCGCTGCCATACCACGTTAGGCTCATTAGGACGTCGATTCTTCTTATTCGCTGCCACGTCTCGCTAGGCTCGTTAGGACGTCGATCCTTCTTATTCGCTGCCACGTCTCGCTAGGCTCGTTAGGACGTCGATCCTTCTTATTCGCTGCCACGTCTCGCTAGGCTCATTAGGACGTCGATTCTTCTTATTCGCTGCCACGTCTCGCTAGGCTCATTAGGACGTCGATTCTTCTTATTCGCTGCCACGTCTCGCTAGGCTCATTAGGACGCCGGGTCGTGACGTGACTGTCTTGGCTACCCCGCGAATGTTCGAAGATGACTTAGGTCGGTCGCTCCCCTTCGATCTCTCGCTACCAAGTGAACCTTATCATTCGCGTATCACGGGGTTTCGCTTAAGTAGTCAAGAGAGTGGGGTGTGATCCTCTCTCCGGCGCGTGGTCTATGCGAATGCTCTTGAGATCATTTCTTGAGAATTGAGAGACAACCACCGAGTGAGCCTTCGGACCTGCCAGCTAGATGAGAGCCTGGACAGCGGGTCTGCTCGGGGCCAACCTCTGGAACATAGAACCTGCCACCGAGTGAGCCTTCGGACCTGCCAGCTAGATGAGAGCCTGGACAGCGGGTCTGCTCGGGGCCAACCTCTGGAACATAGAACCTGCCACCGAGTGAGCCTTCGGACCTGCCAGCTAGATGAGAGCCTGGACAGCGGGTCTGCTCCGGGCCAACCTCTGGAACATAGAACCTGCCACCGAGTGAGCCTTCGGACCTGCCAGCTAGATGAGAGCCTGGACAGCGGGTCTGCTCGGGGCCAACCTCTGGAACATAGAACCTGCCACCGAGAGAGCCTTCGGACCTGCCAGCTAGATGAGAGCCTGGACAGCGGGTCTGCTCGGGCCAACCTCTGGAACATAGAACCTGCCACCGAGTGAGCCTTCGGACCTGCCAGCTAGATGAGAGCCTGGACAGCGGGTCTGCTCGGGGCCAACCTCTGGAACATAGAACCTGCCACCGAGTGAGCCTTCGGACCTGCCAGCTAGATGAGAGCCTGGACAGCGGGTCTGCTCGGGGCCAACCTCTGGAACATAGAACCTGCCACCGAGTGAGCCTTCGGACCTGCCAGCTAGATGAGAGCCTGGACAGCGGGTCTGCTCGGGGCCAACCTCTGGAACATAGAACCTGCCACCGAGTGAGCCTTCGGACCTGCCAGCTAGATGAGAGCCTGGACAGCGGGTCTGCTCGGGGCCAACCTCTGGAACATAGAACCTGCCACCGAGTGAGCCTTCGGACCTGCCAGCTAGATGAGAGCCTGGACAGCGGGTCTGCTCGGGGCCAACCTCTGGAACATAGAACCTGCCACCGAGTGAGCCTTCGGACCTGCCAGCTAGATGAGAGCCTGGACAGCGGGTCTGCTCGGGGCCAACCTCTGGAACATAGAACCTGCCACCGAGTGAGCCTTCGGACCTGCCAGCTAGATGAGAGCCTGGACAGCGGGTCTGCTCGGGGCCAACCTCTGGAACATAGAACCTGCCACCGAGTGAGCCTTCGGACCTGCCAGCTAGATGAGAGCCTGGACAGCGGGTCTGCTCGGGGCCAACCTCTGGAACATAGAACCTGCCACCGAGTGAGCCTTCGGACCTGCCAGCTGGATGAGAGCCTGGACAGCGGGTCTGCTCGGGGCCAACCTCTGGAACATAGAACCTGCCACCGAGTGAGCCTTCGGACCTGCCAGCTAGATGAGAGCCTGGACAGCGGGTCTGCTCGGGGCCAACCTCTGGAACATAGAACCTGCCACCGAGTGAGCCTTCGGACCTGCCAGCTAGATGAGAGCCTGGACAGCGGGTCTGCTCGGGGCCAACCTCTGGAACATCCAGGGTCTCTCCTGCGAGCTGTAGCATCATTTTCATACACATAGTTTAAACAAAATGCTTTTATTCAAAAAACATCATTATTACATGGTACTAAGGAAAAAAGCGTTTAAGGTCGTCGCCACTCCATGTGTGGCTGAGGAGCTGGCCCTCCGCATTCTGAAGGCGATACCCCCCAGACTTTAGTGCTTCTTCCACGACATAGGGGCCTTCCCAGTTGGGGTTAAGTTTTCCCACCGCGGCGGATCTCCCCGCCGCGTCGACCTTCTTGAGTACCAGATCTCCCTTCTCGAACTGCTTGATCCTGACGTGCCTGTCAAAATACTTGGCCATCCGCCGCTTGACCTCTTCTTGATGGATGGCTGCTCGATCCCGAGCTTCTTCGATGAGGTCGAGGGAGAGCCGCAACTCCTCCTCGTTCTCGGCTCTCCAATTTTCCTCTCCGTTTGCGGCGACCGTGACCCGTGGTGTTGTAATCTCGAACTCTATGGGGATGACCGCCTCGCAGCCGTGAGAGAGCCTGAAAGGGGTCTCTCCCGTGGCGGTGTTGGGGGTGGTTCTTAAAGCCCATAGGACCGAGGGGAGCTGTTCCACCCAATTGCCTTTGAGATTTTCCACCTTCTTCTTGAGCAAGTTCACGATGACCTTGTTCGCTGCCTCTACCTGCCCGTTGCTCCTGGGATGGTGGACGGACGCAAACCTAAGGTCTATCCCGAGCTGGCCACAGAAGCTGATGAATTCCTCGCTTGCGAACTGCGGTCCATTATCCGTGACTATGGCCTGCGGAAGCCCATGTCGACAAATGATCTCCCCCCATACGAAGTTGCGGATTACCTGGGAGGTGACCTTAGCCAACGCCTTGACCTCCAGCCACTTTGTGAAGTAGTCAATCATGACTAGGAGAAATCTCCTCTGCCCACTAGCCTGGGGGAAGGGTCCTACCAGATCCATTCCCCATATGGCGAATGGCCAGGGTGCCGTGATACTCTTCAGCCTCTGAGCTGGCATGAGCTGAAGCGGGGCGAACATTTGGCACTTCTGGCATCTCTTGGCGAAGGCTGCCGCGTCTTTGCTTAGGGTTGGCCAGAAGTACCCCTGCCTTACTATTCTTGCCTCCAGCATCCTGCTCCCCGAGTGGCTGCCGCACTCGCCGGAGTGGACTTCTTCCAAGATCCTTGGGACCTCTTCCTCCGAGATGCATCGGGCCAGGAGGCCCGAGAGGGACTTCCGATACAAGTCACCCTCATGGAGCACGTAGTAGGCAGACTTATACCGGAAGCGCCTCTGGTCCGGAACTTCTTCCGGAAATTTTCCCGTTGCCAGGAAGGTGACGAAGGGATCCTTCCAGGAGGGCCGTTGTTCTACTTCCATGAGCTCTCCCTCTTCAATCGAAGGACGGAATAGGTCCGTCAGGGTCCCTCCGGCTCGAAGACCAAATTTTGCCAACCGATCTGCCGGGGTGCTCTCCTCTCGAGGGACATGCCGGATGGAGAAAGTTTTGAACGTCCCCACGAGACCTTTGACTTTTGCTAAATACTTCATGAGCACAGGTTCCCTTGTTTCGAACTCTCCCCTTATCTGAGAAGCTATTATCATGGAATCCGTGAGTACCTCCACGTCATGGACCCCGAGCTCCCGGGCCAACCGCAGGCCGGCGATCACAGCCTCATACTCCGCCTGGTTGTTGGTGATTGGGAAGTGTATCACTAGCGTCTGCTCTATCTTTACTCCGTGGGGACTCTCCAACACCACCCCTCCTCCGAGAGAGTTCTTGCCCGAAGCCCCGTCCACCAGCAACTTCCATGGAACGTGACGAGGGGCTCCGTCTTCTCTCAACTCGGCCACGAAGTCTGTCATGAAATCAGCCACCACCTGCGCCTTCATAGATAATCGAGGGACAAAGGTAATGTTGAATTCACTTAGCTCGATCGACCATTTTGCGAGTCTTCCCGAGTGCTCCACTCCTTCGAAGATCTGGCGGAGTGGATGGTCCGTCACTACTTGGATCGAATGAGCCTGGAAGTATGGCCTGAGCTTCCTTGCTGCGATGACCAGGGCAAAGGCCAACTTCTCTAAAATTGGATACCTGAGCTCCGCTTCCCTCAGGACCCTGCTTACGTAGTAGACTGGCAGCTGCTTCTTTCCTTCCTCTCGAACCAGGACGGAGCTTACGGCCTCCGCCCCGACCCCGAGATATAAATGTAGATCCTCCCCCTCTTTGGGACTTTGCAGTAGCGGAGCCTTGGTGAGTTGGCTCTTCAAGGCCTGAAAGGCCTCCTCGCATTCTCTCGTCCACTCAAACTTCCGATTGCCTCGTAGCGCTTTGAAGAAGGGGGAGCATTTTTCCCCTGCCCGGGATAGAAACCTGTTCAGCCCGGCGAGTCTTCCGGTCAAGCGCTGAACTTCCTTGGCGTTCCGTGGCGACCCCAGCTCCATTATAGCCCTAACCTTGTCCGGGTTAGGTTCTACCCCCCAGGGGGTGAGAAGGTGCCCGAGGAACTTCCCTTTGCTGGCCCCGAACACACACTTCAGGGGGTTCAGGCGCATCTTGTACTTGCGTAGGGTGGCGAAGGTCTCCTCGAGGTCCTGGATGTGAGAGCTCACACACTTGCTCTTTATCATAAGGTCATCCACGTAGACCTCCAGGTTCCTTCCCCTTTGCTTCTTAAATACCCGATTCATCATCTTCTGGTAGGTTGCTCCTGCATTTTTCAGCCCGAAGGGCATCATCTTATAGCAGTAGCATCCCTCCCTGGTGATGAACGAGACATCTTTGACATCCGGGGGGTGCATTCTTATTTGGTGATAACCTGAAAAAGCATCCAAAAAACTCATCACAGAAAAACCGACGGCTGAGTCAACCAGCGCGTCGATCCGAGGCAAGGGATAACAATCCTTAGGACAGGCCTTATTTAACAATGAAAAGTCCACACACATACGCCAGCGGCCATCGGCCTTTTTTACCATTACGACATTGGAGACCCAGCCTGGATACTGGATCTCCGTTACAAAACCTGCCTCGAGGAGTTTCGCCACCTCCTCGCGGATCGGTCCTTCGAGCTTGTCAGCTATAGCCCTTCTCTTCTGCCGGATGGGGCGGGCTTCTGGATCGAGGTTGAGACGATGGCAAGCCACGTCCGCCTCGATGCCTGGCATGTCCGCTGCGCTCCACGCGAAGATGTCCATGTTCTTCTGGATGCACTCCAGCATCCTTCTCTGGTCCTCCGGGTCGAGGCCCCCGCTGATCCGCACCTTCTCCACCCTTCCTGCCTGGGTGGTAACCTCCATATCTATTACCTCTTCTGCCGGCTCGAGCCGGGCTGGCTCTTCCCACTGGCCCTTTGCTTCTCGCCCCTCCTCCCGGGCCTTTTCCCCTGCAGCTCCTTCCGCCTCCATCGGCTCGACCTCCTGCTCCTCACGAGCAACCTCCAACACCTCGACCTCCTGCTCCTCACGAGCAACCTCCAACACCTCGACCTCCTGCTCCTCACGAGCAACCTCCAACACCTCGACCTCCTGCTCCTCACGAGTAACCTCCAACACCTCGACCTCCTGCTCCTCACGAGCAACCTCCAACACCTCGACCTCCTGCTCCTCACGAGCAACCTCCAACACCTCGACCTCCTGCTCCTCACGAGCAACCTCCAACACCTCGACCTCCTGCTCCTCACGAGCAACCTCCAACACCTCGACCTCCTGCTCCTCACGAGCAACCTCCAACACCTCGACCTCCTGCTCCTCACGAGCAACCTCCATCAACTCCTCTCGGGCATCGCCCTCTCCCCCTTCTTCTCCCTTCTCCTCTTCCTCTCCTGGCCCCTCCGGCCTCACCAGCTCTTCATCCATCTTTTCGGCATCCGCCATCCATGAAATGGTGTTGACGGCAGTCACGTAGCACTGCCTCGCCACTTTAGCATCTCCTCGGACGCGGATCTGGACTCCTCCACTATGGAGCTTTAAGCACTGATGGTACGATGAGGGCACGCACCGGAAGGCGCTGATGAGGGGTCTTCCGAAGATGGCGTTATAGCTGCTCGGAGCGTCCACGATGACGAACCGGCAGTTTCTTGGGACTCCTCCTAGCGTCACCTGGAGACCTACGCCTCCCTCGACCTCCTTCCTCTCTCCCGAGAAACCAAACAGTGGTCCGTCGGAGGCCTGCACTCTCTTCTTCTCTACCTCCATCGCGTCGAAAGCTTTTTTGAAGATCACATTCACCGAGCTCCCGTTGTCCACCAGGATCCGAGAGACCGTGAAGTTTTCTATTGCCGTCTGGATCACCAGGGCGTCGCAGAATGGGTCTTCGTAGTCTGGCATATCTTCTGAGGAGAAGGTGAGCTTCTCGGAGGGGGGTGGGGTCTGGGAGGTCGACGCGACGTCCCTTCGGAACATGGCCTGGAAGCTTCTCTTGCGAGAGGCCTCTATCCCAACCCCACCGTGAATCACCCCGATTCCCCCCTGGTTCCTGTATCTGCCCTATCCTCACACCGGTCCTCTTCTGCCTCTGGAAGCACTTGCTCAATTCTGGCATGCGGCCGCCGCGGCTGTCCTCTTTCCCTCATTTCCAAGAACTCTGGGCAGGTGGCGATCGCGTGACCTTCTTCCTGATGAAAATCACAGTAAGGCAACGCCACCCTGTCCTCTCTTCCAGCTCTTCCTCTTCCTCCTCTTGCTCCTCTACCTCTTCTCCCTCGGCCTACCGCCATGGCTTGCTCCCTCGGGGGGTGAGGGGGTCTGGGACCCTGCCTCCATCCCTGATTCACTCCTCCTGCCTCCCTTCCTTGGTACCTCTCATCCTGACCTTGCGCGGGTCCTTCCTGGTTCCTCCAGCCCAACCTGTTGTTGGGTTCTTGGTTCCTCCAAACCCGAGGTGGTCTTTCGAACCCCTGGCCCCTGGGCTCCTCTCGCCTTCTTCCTTCTGGCTGCCTCGCCTCGGGCTCGCTCATCTTTGCCAACCTTTTATAGAATTCGGGATTGGCTGCCTCCCCTTCAATCTCCTCCGCGGCTCTCTCCATCAACTCCTCGAAGGATACAGGAGGTCTTCTCTTCAGGTCCATCTTGAAGAACCCCTCTCGCAGCCCTACGATGAATGCCATCTGGAGGGCGAATCCCGGCACCTCCTGCACTAGGTGTATCTCCTCCTGGAACCTGTCCACGTACTTAGCCAGGGATTCCCCCTCCCTCTGTCTGATCTTGAAGAGAGCCTCCGCATCCTTCTTCCTCTTCTTTGACGTCGAGAAACGCAATCGGAAGCTTCGGCGCAGATCATCGAACGCATAGATGGAACCTGTGGGAAGTTGATGGAACCAGTCTCTTGCTTTCTCCTTCAGGGTGGTCGCGAAGAGTCGGCATTGGAAAGAATCCGACATGGGGAGGATTGAAGTCATGTCCTCGAACCACTGCAGGTGCACAACTGGATCCTCCTTGCCGGTGTAGTAGGACATCTCCGGCCCACGAAACCCTTCTGGCACTGGGGCCGAGAGGATCATCTCGCAAAAGGGGCTCCCTTCCCCTGCTCGGCGAGTGGTCCTCTCGCGCGGGACCAACTCACACACCTCAGCACTCGCCGGACTGCTGAACAGCTGCCGTCCGGGGAGGTCTCGCGCACTTCCTTCTGCTGGCACCTCCTTCCCCGGCCGCTGCCCAGGTGCGTTCTCGCCAATCTGCAAAGGCGGGACCACTGGGACCACCGGGGTCTCGCACTCTGTCCTTGCTGCGAGAACCGTCTGCAGGACCTCTCGCTTGAACTTCTCAAACATCTCCAGCCACTCGCCTGCCGCTGGTGGCTGCGAGTGACCTGAGTCAGAACCATTTCCTCCATCCCCTGTCATCGAAACCAGCTTGGGATTTTCTTTCACCGGCTACGGTCCACGCTCACCGCACCAAAAATGTTGAAACCAGCAACTGGTCTCTTGAGTTCGGACCCGCTGGGGGTGTAGCCGAGGCTTATTTCTCCCTCACTAGACTCTCTTGACGGCGGATGCTGGAAACGGAATAGACCCAAGGCTGAAGCGAGGAGGTCCCGCCACACACCCGGAAGATCTTAGAGAGCTTCCCCTCCCAAACCAAAGCTCAACCGGACACCTTGGAGAGCACTGGCTGCCAACCAAAACTAGTCTAGAGGAGAGGATTCTCTAAAATCGGATCCCCTCCAAGGTGCCCTTAAGGGTCTATTTATAATTTTCCTAGGCTGGTCTGTAAATAGCCTGAATCCGCCTTTTAATTTTACTAATTGCACCCCTAATTGGTCTGCTAACAGCCTAACTCCGCTGTTCCGAAGGGCTATTTGCAGCCCACCAGGGGTATCCTGGTCATTTTCCCCTCACACCCATTTGGGCGAATGGTCCGTGAGGGCACCATTCGCTTGGCACCCGCCTGTCTGGGCGAATGCTCACGCTTCTGGGCGAGTGGTCCCCTGGCTGGGCGAATGCTCTCACTTCTGGGCGAGTGGTCCGTGAGGGCACCACTCGCCTAGCGTCTTCTTTCCTCTAGCTTACCTCCACCATATTGAGGGCATTTTTACCTCATTTAGCCTGGGCGAGTGACCCGGCGAATGATCCGGACGACCCAGGTTTCGCCAGTTGGCTGGGGGGGCCCACTCGGCGAATACGGGTTGTACACAATCCCCGCTCTTTACGAGCGGTTCCTACGATCGTAAAGAACAGTCCAACCCTGTATTCGGTGAGTGTCTGCTGACTGGATCCATGAGATTCCGTGGGTCCCACCGCCATCTTTTATATATATCCTCATGTCAGGTTTTCCTGGACCACTCTCTTATCTCGGCTCGGAGTTCCTCCACTTCCCCATGTCTTTCCACAAACCTTCTGCGAAACCCCTCTCGCGAGAGATGATCGACCGCCTAGCTGCGGCCCAAGCTGTGACTGCCCCCAGAGCATCCAAATTTGCCCCCTGGCTAATGTCCAAACGGGACCCGAGCGCCCCCTATGTCTCGCGTCGAGCCAAGACGATTCGGCTGAATCGTCAGAGAGGCGAGACTGCTTCGGAGTCTCCGGCGGATACTCCACTGGCGGATACGCTGGCGGATGCCCCTCCGGACCCCGCGGTGCTGGTATGAGGATTCTTCTTGTCTCCATTTGGTTCTTGTCCCTTACCCTGCACTTATTCCGACCATTCGCAGGGGGCTTCGGTACCTGAGGACGGCCATGGGGCCGTTCTGAGCAGTGTGGTGGTGCCACCTCCCGCGGACGAGATACCTCCTCCCGATTCGGATCTTGCTCCTCCGCCTCCTCCTGGAGAGACTGTACCTCAATCTCGTGAGTTGTGAACCTTCTCGCTACTCCTTTTTATGTTGTCGGCTATTAACCACTATCTTTTCGCAGCCCTCAACACTAGCGTCCCGCTGCGGGACTCCATCCCTCCCAGTCCTGCTCAGGTGAACCTTTCTGCCACCGCGAATGAACGGAGGGTCTCCCCTGAGCGAGAGCTGGATCAGCATCTCTGTGCTGATGACCGTGCGGAGGCTCCGGCCCCTTCTTCACAGCCTTACCGTCCAGGAAAGGGAAAGGTCTTACCTCCCGCCTGGCTGTCTGGGACGCACCCGCATTCGTCTCGTCCTTCGGGTCACCCGGATCCCATCCCAGGTCAGTTCACTCACCCGCCTCTGTTGCACTCGCATACTTTATCACCGCTAATCCTAGTTGTGATTTCGCAGGCTATCGAGAAGCCTCCCCCCTCGACTCCTACTACGATGGGGGAGAGGGAATGCTCTCGCCTCTCCCTTCCCCTGGGGATCTCGCTGACTTCCTGGGTGATTCCTCGGATCACGCGACCCTGAAGGATCGGATCTCGGAGGTCCTGGGGAAGCTTATCCATATCCAGCGAAACGTCGCCGGTCAGGTGGATGAGGTGCGGCTGGGAGTCACACGGGAGCTGAAGGACCTTCGACGAAGTCACTCGCATCTTCTCGCGGCGGTGGAGCGGCTGGGGGGTGAAGGAGGGGAGTTGTCTCCCGCAAGGCATGCCGCGCGAGCCCGGGACCAACTCCACCTTGCTTCCCAGGAAATCACCAGTATGCTCGCGCTCTACCGCCCGCGAGCGCCCACGGAAGCTGGGTCGCGAAAGCGAGGTCGATGGGTCTGGGAGGAGATCTGACCTTCCCAACGTCCATCCCTCTTGTTGTTTTCTTTTCTTTCCTTGTGCTGCGAATGTTGAACATTGTTTTTATCTGTAATAATTTTTCTTTTTTTTGCGAATGCTTCTTTATTTATCTTTCGTATCTCATAACTCTACTTGGGTTTTGCCGAGTGATAACCTTAAGCCGGATGCTTTTCCTATTTCGTTGCGTAGCCTCAGAATGAATAGAAAGTGCATTTGCCATTAATGGGCGAGAGGTACCGGCTCGGGCTTCGAGGCGTCGGGAGGGCGCGATGGCTATCCGCACACTCGTTGCTCGCAAGTACTAGCTCTACCTTTTCTTTAAATTCAAATGAGATAATTAGATTGATTTTTTAATAATGAAAATTTAACAATGACAACAAAACTAAACAACGCTTACTTAAGATTACTCTTATCAACTTAATTAGAGAAATATCAGTTGGAGAAATAATCTTGTATATTGATTTCCTTTGATTATTGTAATGACTTCTTAAGATGATTCAATATGAATGTTGAAATGACTATCATGCAACGATTTGAAAGTGGAAAACATGATCTCTCGATCTATGAATTCCGTTTACCCCTTATTTCCCTAGTTATCTCTAACTTAGGTAACAATAAAGAATAACATCAAGTACACAAATCAATGTTGTTAGCAAAAGATGAAATCTCTTTATACTTTTATGCTATATTGAAATTCATGATATACTTTCATCGCTCCTCTCTCGAATCTCGCAGTGCAGTATAAAAACGGAAATTTTGGTTAAATATTTACGCGACTTCTCTCTCGAATCTTGCCGCGCAATATAAAACAATCATCTAGCCTGACTCCTCTCTCGAATCTTGCCAAGCAAATTTTAAAGATGAACTTAAGCCAAACTTTCCAAGAACAAGATCATAAATTCGATAAAGATAGTATTTCAAACATCCATAAGTAAATTAAAATCAAGACATCACAACGAATCAAAGTACTCACAACATACAAGATCTATGAAATTAGTTCATGGTGGAATGATGAAACCAAATAAGAAAGATCTTACTAGTCATGCAAAAGAGAGTCAAATGATGTAGGAAATTCCACTCAAAGATGTGCACAATCTGTTGAAGATCCAACCCGTTCTCCTTCTCCACTAGGGTTTTCCGTCAACCCTAGTTCTCCTTCTCTCCAAAATTCTTTCTCCCTCTCCAATTTCGTTTTTTTTTTCTGATGGTTATTTTCTTCCCTTAAAAACGAGCAGTCCCCTCCCAAGAGATGTGTCCTTCCATATTTGAAAATGGTGCAAATTCGAAATTTTGAATTGAAAATCCGTCAAGAAGTTGTTATAACATCCAAAATTGGATGTTATAACAACTTTGTGCAGGCCAAAATATTTAAGTCCAGTTTTTCTTCTCCGAGTCGATTTCTTCGTCGTTTCTAATAAGAAAACATATGCTTTTAATCAAATAATCCATAATTGAAATAAACATGAATTTATTTATATTTTATATTCATTTAAATTCTTTTTCCATTTAGGATAAAATTACTAATAAAAATAAAGAGTTAGATAACTTATTTTTAGGAAGTTATCACTCGCGTGCACCCCAACCGCCCGGCGCAACGCCGTTGGCGCCCCGATCGGTCATCCGCACGCCGATGAAACTGCCTCGACGCGATATTTCCCTCTTTTATTTTTTCCTCGCAAGAAGCTGAGAATTGCTTACCTCCAGCATGGTACGACACATCGCACGAAAATGACGATGATCTGAACTGCTGCGAAGAAATCAAAACCTCCGCACTCCTCCACGCAGTGATCCGGACTCCGAAGGTTTGGGGGGCTTATGATATGCACCCGTAGATTTATAGACACTCCCGGGGTGCATTTAGAGGAGACTCCACTAAGGAGAGCTAGAGTTAGTGAGGTCAAATTCCAACCCATGATCGTGGGAGTGGAGAAATCCGCCGCACGCAATTCGCATTTTATCAACGCCTGACACAGTCAAGACCGTACCCCACTCACCCCACTAGTGGGGTGCGGGTAGCCCGCACCCCCCATGGTGGGGTGCAACCAAGCCACTCCACACCTTGGTGGGGTGCGACCAAACTGCATCCCTCATAGTGGGGGGTGCGGCCAAACAGCACCCCCATGGGGGTGCGGCCAAACCGCACCCCCCATGGAGGGGTGCGGCCAAGCCCCCTCCTGCGGGGGATGCGGCCGAAATCGCACCCCCTCGGCGGGTGCGGTCGGAGTTCGTTTTCCCATTAAGGGACGCGACTTCCCATTTCCCGAGTTCGTTGCATGCTCAGAATGCTTTCGCGTTCGTTGCGCGCTTAGAACACTCTCGTGTTCGTTGCGCCCTCAGAACTCTTCCGCGCACGCTCAGAATGCTTCCACGTTCCCGACACACGCGCAATTAAGCTTTCTTAATTTCTCAAATTGCAGGTCTCGTTCGTCGGATTCACCACCTTAAACGAAGCTGATAGAACTGCCCAACCTGCCCGGACTGCCTGAAGGGAGAGACAGTCATTTATGAAAAATGACGATCCATATTCTCCGAATCGGTGAACGTTATTCGTCCGTCAGGTTGTTACGGTGGTTACGACGGCAAAATTACCGGACTATCCCTGCCCAAGACTATAAAAAGGAGCTCAGGGTCTTCATTTCATGACACATTGCCTTCTGTACCCGTGAGAGCTCCGTTGAAGATTTCCTCTGAGTCCTCCTTCGGCGCTCGAAGACCTCCTTCGGCCTTCGAAAATCTCATTCGAGGCTTCGAAGATCTTTTTCGTGGACTTGGAGATTTCCTTCGCTTCGGAAAACCATCCTCATAAGCGATCCGGGAATTTTTCGGGTCCCGAAAGACGACTTAGCGATCTCACTTTCGTTCCCAGAACAAGAAGTACTTAGCTTTCCAAGAGATGACATGTCACCCTCAGAGTTCTCTCTCTCTCTCTCTCTCTCTCTCTCTCTCTCTCTCTCTCTCTACCGCTGTAACGAGCCGCAGCCTGTCGCGCTCAAATTCTTAGTTTCCAATTGTAACCCCCCCCAACATATAGTGGAACTTGGCCGGCACAGCCCCGACCGCGTGGTTTTCACCCTTTTCAGGTTTTCCACGTTAAAAATCCTCGTGACTCTTATCGATTCATTCATTGACTGTATGCGCGCTCGGTTCACTTCCGAGCTAAGGTGGTTCAATTCGACCGGTCTACCAGAGCATCCGAGCGACCCGCAACAATTCCATTGTCATCATTCATCAGTCATCACCCAATCCCGGTTAATAAAAGTGAAATTTTTTGCTTCAAGGCAAAGTATTCTTTTTACCCTTTTATATATTTTAAATTATTATTATTAATTTATTATTATTATTATTATTATTAATTTTAAAAAAGTCTTAATTTGCATGTGCAAGCAATCGAACGGAAGAATTTGGCCGGCAATTGAAAAAGGACGGGTTATATTTGCGAAGCTATGACGAAAATCCAAACTTGTTGATTTATTCCAAGCTGACGAAAATAGTCTTCGGTTTTTTTTATGGAAAAATTTAATGGCATATTATATGTGATTTATTGGTAGACCGAGCTATGGGTTCATAGGTCTCTTTATTTTTTTTTGGGTCTGTTATTAACAATAGGTTGTTCACAGCTGAAGTTGATCGAACATCGCCTTTTTTTAATCTCCACATGTATATTTGCATGCGACAAAATATATTTAGGCTCATTTTGACAAGCGGTAGCGCCAGTAGCGGCCGTAAACACTGTGATTTTGAATTGTCGTTCGTAAACTTTATGTTCAAAATTAATTTTTTGTCCAAATTCATCCTAGCAAAATTTCATACCAAACGAAGCCTTAATTACATTATAAATTTTCAACTATGCGATAATTTTATTTTTTCTCTCATTTATATTTATTTAATTTGTTTTTTTTTTGTAGGTTTATTAGACAATAGTTAATAGCACACCAATTTTGGCTATTCGCACACCAATATCAATGAGTTATTACGTGCCTTTAGAAAATAGGCCTTGTCCATGCATTTTTAGGAAAAGTGTTCAACATGAAAATTGTAGATCTCGTCGAGATCTACAACTTTCTTGTTGAACATTTTTCCTAAATATGCACGCACAACGTGTATTGCCGTCCTGATCATAACTATTGCGAATTTTTGATGAATTTTTGAAAATACGTCTTGTACATGTATTTTTAGGAAAAGTGTTCAACACGAAAGTTGTAGATCTCGACGAGATCTACAATTTTTATGTTGAACACTTTTTCTAAAAATGCATGTACAAGACGTATTTTCAAAAGGCGCGCAATAACTCATAGAATTTGGTGTGCGAATAGCCAAAACTGATGTGCTAATAACAATTATATATATTAATTCTAAATGTCTTACTTATCAATTATCATTGTAATAAAAAATATTTTATGACCTGTAAGCTTCTAGAAGCATTAGGAATATTATTTTAGGATCAGGATAGAGATAAATGTGACCCGGATATCAACTCCATAAATAAGTCCACGTGATTAATCCACGGGATGACGATGTCCGGTATTCTTACCGACATTTCTAAGCATTTTTTAGGTTTTTTTTTTATTTTTGGAGCTGCACATAATGCGGGTGAGAGATTTCTTTGTGAAATTTTTTGCGTTAAAATAATTATATATATGATAATATTAAATATTTTAAGGAGTTATATTTTTTTAATTTAAACAATTTTATTGAAAAAATAATCTATACAAATTTCTCGGAATTTTCTAAGCTCCGTTTAGCACGGTGGTGGCAGTCACTATCACTATGGTTATGTTCAAAACTAATTTTCTTTTTTAATTGCAATCATATTTGTTGTCGTGATTAAAAAAATTTAATGGTAGACCACATTCCACATATGATTATTCGCAGTCCATGCTATTAAAAAAAGAGTATGTTAATCGCAGACCTGAAAAAGAAAAGAAAAGAGAATTTTATTGAACGCTAAGAAACTTTAGGTGCAATACATCAACTTTACTAACATAATATTGACCATAGAATCGGCCGCCGCCGCCGATCATCTCTGGGCCAACTACCGACATGATGAAGAGGATACAGTGGCACGGTCGAATACGGTACCTTCTTCTCATCACTGCCGACGGTAGCAGAGCCGGAGTTACGATACCTTCTTCTCATCGATATATTTTTTTGAAGATCCAACAATTTTCAAAATTAATTCAAAATTTTAATTCACTTATTAATAAATACTTTTTTATATATAATATTAAATTTATTAACAACATTAATTTTTGATGTGCACCCATAGATTCATTGGCACTCCTGGGGTGCATTTAGAGGAGACTCCACTAAAGAGAAGTGGAGTTAGTGGGGTCAAAGTCTCACGCATGATCATGAGAGTGGAGGAATTCGCCGGCACGCGGCTATCACCCCATCAGCGCCAGGCGCGGCCAAAGCTGCACCCCACTATTGGGGTGCGATTAGTACCGCACCCCACTAGTGGGGTGCGGATAGACCGCACCCTCCATGATAGGGGGTGCGGCCGACCCGCACCCCGATACGGGGTGCGGCCATGCCGCACCACCCTTGGGTATGCGACCAAATTCCCCCCCCCCCCCCCCCCACCCGGGGGTGCGGCCAAACCGCCCCGCTTTTTGCGGGATGCGGTCGACGCCCCCCTTTTCCCTAGGGGTCGTGTTTCCTTGTTTCTCGAATGACGCGACTTTCAGAGGGCACGTCCGCGCTTTCATTGCAACTGCTTTCCAATCTTACCCGCTCAATCTCCGAACGCCAAGAACGCTCCCATGGTCGTTGCGCGCTCAGAGCGCTCCCGTATTCGTTGCGCGCTCACAGCGCTCTCGTGTTTGTTGCGCGCTCATGACGCTTCCGTGTTCGTTGCGCGCACAGGACGTTTTCGTGTTCGTTGCGCGCACGACAATTAACTTTTCTTTATTTCTCAGATTACAAGTCTTGTTTGTCGCCTTCATAGCCGTCTACGAAGCTGCCCGAACCACCCAAGTTGCCCAAACTGCCCGAAGGGCGAAACAGTCAATTATGAAAAATGACGATCCGTGTGCTTCAAATCGACCAGCATGATTCGCCCGGCAGGTGGTTACAGTGGTTACAACGTCGAAATTACCAGGCTACCCCTGCCCAAGGCTATAAAAGGAGCTCAGAGCCTTAATTTCAAAACACTTTGCCTTCTGTTAGAAATTTTAATTATAAAATATTATAAATTAAATGTTTTGATTGGAGCTAAATGTTGTTTGGTGTTTGGGCTCCTCATTATGATGGAAAAGCTCAAAACTAAACTTGGAGGGAATCCAAATATTTGGAGGGAAACCTTTCATGAATGAAAGGATGAACCTTTAGTCCCACCATGTTTATTAGCTCTCTAGCCAAAAAGTTTATATATGTTTTCACATCTTCTTATTTGTTCAAAAGAACATAAGGAGAAACTATGAACCACACGCGCGCGCGCGCGCACGCACCGCACCGGACCGGATCCGGATTTGGGATTTGGGGAATAATTGAATTGTAATTTTTGTTCAAAATAGTTTCAGAGTTTTTTACTCGGAGTTGCGTCGATTAGAATTCGGAGCTGCGTCACGCATGCGTCGATAGGACTCGACGCTTGCGTCGATAGGACTTGCGTCGATAGGACCAGCGTTGATAGAACTCGACGTAGCGTCGATATGAAGTCAACGCAATGTCGATTTGCTTTCACGCGTTCTGCCGTTTTACGCGTTTTTTCTTTGCCGCTCCTTTATGCGTGTTTCTCGCCATGATTTACGTTGGAAATTTTCAACGTATATCTTCCTGGTTATGATCCTTCCTTTTATAACTGTTAATCCTTATTAAGGTTTTATATTGCCGTTTTCAAGAGCCTCTTTTCCGGCGATTTTCTGTCTATATATATTCACGTTCTTCTCAGAAACTGAACATGCTCTCATACGCTCTTGTGCTCTCTGTTCCTGTCACGATCTTCTACGTGCTTTCTTTTCTTCACATTTGCTTCATCAAGTGGTTGTTCGGGTGCTCTGTGCTTCTTCGATGTCCGCACACATTGGAGTTTCTGGATCTAGCCGGGTGTTGTATCTTGGGGGAGTGAGCATCGGTTGAAAGCCCTGTCGGAGGGTGGTGCAACTTCTTTAGGGCAGTGATCACACGTCTTACCCAGGCTCGATTCTAAACTATAAATTATTCTCTTTTATTTCTCACCTCCTTCATAAAATATTGTTGATATTAATGTTTATATATTATATATATATGCTGTTTTCTGTAAAAGGTTTTAAAAACGAAAATATATCATTTTTGTATATTAATATAGAAATATAGAAGAAAATATTCCAACACCTTCTACGCCCGAGAAAGCACTGTTGAAGATTTCCTCTGAGTTCTCCTTCGGCGCTTGAAGATCTCCTTCGACCTTTGAAGATCTCCTTCGGGTGCTTGAAGATTTTCTTCGAGTGCTTGAAAATTTCTTCCGCTTCAGAAGACAATCTTCCTAAGCAATTGGGAATCCTTCGGATCCAGAAAGGCGACTCAGTCATCTCACTTATGTTCTCAGAAGAAGAAACGTTCAACTTTTCGAGAGGTGGTCTGTCACCCTCGTAGTTCTCCCTCTGTCTCTACAATTGTAACGAGCAGCGACCTATCGCGCTCAAGTTCTTAATTTCAAACTGTAACACCCCGGCCGTAAGATAGTGGAGCCTGGTCGGCACAGTCCCGACCGCGTGTTTTTTCACCATTTTCGGGTTTTCCACGTTAAAAATCCTCTTGTCATTTACTAACTTCTTTCATTGACTGTTTGCGCGCTCGGTTCACTTCCGAGCTAATTTGATTTAATTGAACCGGTCTACCAGAGCTCCCGAGCGACCCACAATAATTTTAAAATAATTCTGATTTTCCCCAATTGATCACATCTAGTAAGCGCTAATTTAATATTTTTTAATTTTGATAATCATTAACATATGACAATTTTTTTTTCAAATAATTACTCAAAACAAGAGTACGACGTATATAGCTCCGTCGATATGTCAGAACGTAGATCATGGAGCTCCAGCACCGGCAGCAGCTCCGCCGTTCCTTGTTTAGCTATTTTCTTTCCTTCCATCTCCTCTCCGAGGTCACCTGTTTTAACAAAACTAGCCGTTCACCAAACCTTATCTCCTGCACATAACGTTTTACTCGTCGTCGGTCACTGCAGGAGACGTCAGAGCCTGTACCGTCGCAGGAAAAACGGATGGTGTGGGAGCCAACGAAGAGCCTCGCCTGACGGTTTCGTAGTTGTTGAAACGGAAAATAACGTAGAAACCCCACTGTAAAAGTGAAATTTCGAGAAAAGCAGATGAAGACGATGAAATAATCCGCTGACTCCCAGTGATTTTTTTTATTGCTTCAAGTTGGTTTGCACCTAAAAAATTGATTTGCATTTAAATTTTTTTGATTTACGCATAACCACGATTTGCACAGCAAAACTTAATTTGCACATAAAATTACACTTAAAAAATGACAACCGACAGACCACTTTTACAGGCCGATGAGTCTCACCATACAAATATTTCACTTGTATTCATCCTTCAATCGTGGTAAGAGTCGGATCCGGATCTGGATCCGTATCCGTATCCTATAAAAGTTCTATAAAGCAGCACGGATTGCCGTTGAACTTGAGAGCAGAGACTTTTGTCCCGCCACTCTCATCCGAGGACCAAAATTCAAGGGAGAGAGAGAGAGAGAGAGAGAGAGAGAGAGAGAGAGAGAGAGAGAGAGAGAGAGAGAGAGAGAGAGAGAGAGAGATGGGGTTAAAGCTGTACGGATTGCCGGTGTCGACCTGCACCGCCCGCGTGGTGGCCGTGATCGAGGAGCTCGGCTTGGAATACGAGCTCATCCCCGTCGATTTGGAAGCCGGCGAGCACAAGAGGCTGCCTTATATCGAAAAAAATGTATGCATATAAATTTTTGCCCTTAATCATGGTTTAATTGACCCGTCTTCTTCCATTCGATCGCTGTTTTTTAGGGTTTCTTCGATCCCCGCTTAGATCTGTATATTTAATTTACTTCTCCGTAATAATTGCAGCCGTTCGGTCAGATCCCTGCGTTGAAGGACGGAGATCTTGTTCTGTTTGGTGAGTGATCTGGTCTCTTCTCGGATCATCTTAACTGCTTATTAATTTGTGCGTTCACACTAGCTGGTTTTGCATTAGAAAAATCTCCCGCCAAGATAACTCTCGCATACAAAAAAAAGATCAGAAAGCTCACTGAATCACTATGTGATGGTCGCGAGATTTTGGAGTCTGGGTTTCGGACATAGATTTTTTTTGGGTGGTGTTAAAGGCAAATCAGAATTGGCTATTGACAAACCAATTTCTATGAGTTATTACCAGCTTTTTGATAATAAGCTTTGTACATGCATTTTTAGGAAAAGTGTTTAACACGAAAATTGTAGCTCTCGTCGAGATCTACAACTTTTGTGTTGAACATTTTTCCTAAAAATACACGCACAAGACGTATTGTCGCCCTGATCGTAACTATAGCGAATTTTCTTTATGCATGTATAATAATTTTTATATTTGTAAGTAAATTTTCAATTAAAAAATTATTTTTGTAGAAGTTTATGTCATTCTAATTTGAACCAGAAAACTCATAAATAAAAGCTCTTAATTATGTGTTTATTTTTTGGAAAAAAATTTAGGTGAGTTTCTCTCACCTAAGATCACCGTGCTCACGCGCATCAAACCGTTGGTTCTCCGTAATTGATCGAAATACTGTCAGTATTTCTCGAAAACAGCTCCGCCATAGAATCTAAAACTAAGTGGGAGAAAGCACTTATATATTTCTCTTTATTTTTGATAGCTTGGTTTGATTTGCGTGTGATAATGAGCAGAATCTCGGGTGATAACTCGGTATTTGGTGAGAAAATACGGCAAGAAAAGCGGGCTCCTGAAAGAAGAATCCCCTGCTGAAGCCGCAGTAGTTGACCAGTGGATCGAGGTGGAGGTGCAACATTTCAATGGACCAATCTCCACACTTTTCTTCCAACACCTCCTGCTTCCTCTCTTCTACGGCGGCGCCGCCGACGAGAAGGTGGTGGCGGAGGAGGTGGAGAAGCTGGGAAAGGTGCTCGATGTGTACGAGGCCAAGCTGTCCAAGACCAAGTTTCTCGCCGGAGATTTCTACACCCTCGCCGACCTCCACCACCTGAGCTACGGCCACTACCTCATCGCCGTCACCCCGCACGGCTCCCTCATCCACTCCCGCCCTCATGTGAAGGCCTGGTGGGATGCGGTCGCCTCCCGCCCGGCATCCAAGAAGGTCATAGCAGGGTTGACTTTATCCGTCTGATGTCAACGGAGGGTGTGGATTGAGTGAATAAATGTTTGGTGTCAACACTTTTTGTTTCTCAAACTTTGCTTCTCTAGCTATCATTCGAGTTTTTATTTATGTCGATGTGTGCTCTCCTGTGTTGTATTTATGTTTGGCAATAAATTTAGGAAATTGTTAACTGCACCTCAGTTTTGGCTATCCGCAACCCTTTTATATGAAGTATTACGTATTTTTTTGAAAATACGCCTTGTACAAGCATTTTTAGGAAAAGTGTTCAACACAAAAGTTGTAGATATCGTCGAGATCTGCAACTTTCGTGTTTAACATTTTTGCTAAAAATGCACGCACAAGACGTATTGCCACTCGAATTGAAACATGTGTGTAACTATAACGAGTTTTTGGAAATACGCATTGTGCATGTATTTTTAGGAAAAATGTTCAACACGAAAGTTGTAGATCTCGACGATATCTACAACTTTCGTGTTGAACACTTTTCCTAAAAAGGCTTGTAGAAGGCGTATTTCCAAGAAAACGCATAATACTTCATATAAAAGGGTTGCGGATAGCCAAAACTGGGGTGCGGTTAACAATTGCCTAAATTTAAGGGAGTTGTTAGAGGCACCGCAGTTTTGACTAGTCGCACCGCACTCTCCTAATTTTTCACGCCTTTTGGAAATACTCCTTGTACATGCATTTTTAGGAAAAATGTTCAACACAAAAGTTGTAGATTTCGTCGAGATCTACAACTTTTGTGTTGAGCACTTTTCCTAAAAATGCATGTACAAGACGTATTTCCAAAAGGCGCGAAAATTAGGATAAAGTGCGGCGCGACTAGCCAAAACTGCGGTGCCTTTAACAAACCGTCATCCCAAGGAGCGGAATCATTTATGATGAGAATTGATTCTCACTCTATCTAAAGGTGCATAATTTTTTGATTATAGAAAAAATATATAAAAGGATAGGAGAAAAATGACATGAGACGGTGATAGTGAATCATATAGTAGAAAAATAAAAGATTTTTTATTAGCCTGATATTTTTAGGAATTCTTTGAATAGTCTCCACAAGTCTGCTGATGGTGATGATTACTCAATCTGATAATTGGACCTCAAAAATCATTTCATGAAGGTTAATTTGTACAAAAATGAAGCACCGTCAAAATCCATGAAAATCTTAGGTTAAAAACTTTAGCTATTTTATGTGATTTTCTAAGAGTAGTCCCGCACAACTTTCGAATTTGATTTTTGCTGAGCGGTTGAAGAGAAATCAACTTTTAAATTTTTTAATTCATATGAACCAAAAACCTACATTTTATGTGATTTTTTCACTGAATAGTCTCCACAAGCTGTCTGTTGATGTGTTAGGATGTGCCCGTGAATAGTTCCGCCCCTAGCGGAAACCATATTTAAGTGGTTGGTGTGATGAGGATGCGGCGGCGGCAATGAAGCTCAGCGAAGAGAGCAATGCAGCTTTGTTGGACATTGGCTTGTGAAGTTAGATGTGGGCAAAAGATTGGTGCAATCTTCATAGCTAGAGTAGTCGACGTTGAGGTCGCGCGCGAATATGCTGTTAGAAGTTGTCGAAAATGATTGTTCGCTCTTATTCTAATTTGACATGGTATGGATTCAACGTCGCGCGCGAATATGCTGTTAGAAGTTGTCGAAAATGATTGTTCGCTCTTATTCTAATTTGACATGGTATGGATCGCGCAAGCTCGGGGAATCACATTTTCGTATATTTAAAATTTCAAAAAAAAAAAAAAACAATTTGAGTAGCCTCATGAAATCCTATTGATATATAAACATGGGATGCCCAATAAAATTAATAAAATTGAATGCAAGTATTTAATGTAGTTGTTCACATACATAATCATAATGTCAATTTCAACTTAACTATAATAATTAAATAACATTAGAATTAGTTAAAATAAAATTAAAATAAATTATTAATTATTATAAAAGATAAGTTCTTGTTAATTGTTATGAAGCTTGTTTCATCTTAAATTTGAATATAAGAAAATAACTAATGGCATCCTATTTACTTAATGTAAATAATAATTAAATTTAAAATAACTTGCCATTTAAAAATTAAAATACAACTTATAGCTAGCTATTCCTAGATGGATAATTATAACACATATATTTTACATAATTAAAAACAATAATTACTGGTTATATTTCCTTTAATCCTAATCACTAAAACATGAGTTTAAATCTAAATCATTTGATAAGAAATGAAATTTGTTTAAAGTGAGATCAATTCCAATAAGAAATGAAATTTGTTAACATTTCAATTTTGTTGTTCTCTCACCAATGAAATTAAACATGTAGAAATGGAATTTATCATGCATTAAGGTGTTACGACGATAATTATAGGAGACTTACGTGATTTAACGAAGAAGCTCACCACAAATTATATTGGAATGACGATCCGCGAGGAGGTTTTTCAAAAAAATTGAGGACAATTTGACAACTTTTATTTTCTGTGACGGTGATCTGCCCGAGATTGTAGGGAATTTAATAATCAGAGCGACAAACCATCATCACCGAAGGTCTCAAGATGATGAGAATGAGCAAAGAATAGGTACCTTTCATTTTTACAATGATAATCTGATGAAGATTGTTAGATATTCGTTCATCAAATCGATTAACTATCGCCACCAGCTGGATTGATGAGAACAAACTTCCACAAAAGTTTCAAATTAATGATAAATTTCATATTTTCTGGCTATTCGTCGGCGATTTCCAGAACTATCACCACCAGCAATCTCTGGACGATGATAATCTAAGCTTTCGTGAAATTTTGAGGACTATCTGACGACTTTTATTTCTCCGGTGAGGTGACCGCCACCCACGGGCGGATCTATATAGGGACACGCTCGGGCACATGCCCGAGCGTGATTCCGTGAAAACTTCGCCTAGAATGCGAAAATTTCCGGTCTTTTCAGCCGACCCGTCATTTACTCCCGTTCTCAAAGCTCACGCCTTCTGCTCACGTCTTTTCAATTGGTATTTTTGTCCTCTTCTGCTCACGCCTTCTTCTTCTTCTACCTTCCTTTTTCATCTTTTCCAAAGCCGTTGCTCCCCCAGTAGGAGAGTAGGAGTAGCTGAAGAGGCAATAACCTTTTTCCCTGCAACTGTCGCTTCCAATCAAAAGAAGTTGCCATGGAGATCCGCAAGATTCAAGACTGAGCTCATCGCCTTCTGCTTCTGATTTTTCATTCTGGTTTTGCTTGCGATTTTGCTTTTGAGTTCTGCAAACCGTTATGTGATTTTGATTTCTTTGACGTATTCAGAGGTTCTCCCTTCTCAAACAGGCGAAAAGATCAGTTATACTAATTTGCCTTCTTCCCAAGCAGGTGAGCAGTGTGCACACCATTTTAAAACCAACAATCGGTCTCTTGAGTTCGGACCCACAGGGGGGGGGGGGGGGGGGGGGTAGCGGGTGCTTACTTCTTCCTCACTAAACTCTCTTGACGGTGGATGGAAAATCTGGAACTGACCCAAGGCTGTAGCGAGGAGGTCCCACCTCACACCCGGAAGATCTAAGAGAGCTTCCCCTCCCAAACCAATGCTCAGCCGGGCACCTTGGAGGGTGTTGGATCTTACGCCGCCCTTAGAGGGGGGGTGAATAAGGGAATAAAAATTCTTTGTAATAATGTTATGATTATTACTAAATTGTTTTATAATAAGAGATGACAAAATAACAATTTAGTTAAAGAAAGAGAATATTGTAATTTGCAATTTAAGATTTAGAAACAAGTGCTAAATTGTTTTATGATGAAAGAGATTGAAATACACAATTTAGATAAAGTGGTACAAATTGAAAATTTTGTAACCAATATAGTAGAGATTATGTCAAAAGATAGAAATCAAGTAAACACAAAAAGAAAAACAATTATATTATATGAAAAAAGTGTTTACATAAATTTGATTTCAATATCGCTAGAAATCGGAGGCGTACAAATGTAAATATCTTTTCCTTTTCTATACCGACTTGTATCCCCACAAATCGGTTGGCTTTAGCCCATCCTTCCCCAGATATGGCCTCAAGCCGCTCTAGCCAATCCTTCCCCGGATATGGCCTCGAGCCCCCTAGATCTAATAACCTAGAACTAGTCGCCAACACAAGACGAATTCCTCCCTAAGTCCTACCCAGACCTAGTCGCCAACACAAGGCGAATTCTCTAAACGGTTACAAAAAGTATGGAATGAAAATAAAGATAACAATAATAAAACTCCCTTTATGAGATCTCTGAAGATGAGGATGAAGGATCGCTGTAGCATAAGCGAGGTTGAAGCGATCGTCCTTCAGATGTAGCGTGACGTTGTCCTCCTCCAGAATTCTCCTTAAGCTTTTAGTGGGAGATCCATCTTCGGCAGCATAACAGCAGTAGAATTGTGACACTTGCAATCTCTCTGGGATGGATTAGCCAAAACGAGAAAGAGCCCATTAATTTATAGAACTTGAAGATAGCGCCTGCGGTAGCTCCTAGCGCCTGCGGTAGTGTTCGTGTGGAGCGGTTGCGAAACTGTCGCCGGCGTGGCGCTGTGCACGAACTTGAGATAGCGCTAGGCGGTAGCGCTAGCGCTGGCGGTAGCGTTCGTGTGGAGCGGTTGCGAAACCGTCGGTTGCGTGACAGAACAAAATTTCGTCGAACGGCCTCAAATTCGTCGAACGGAAACACTTTTGTCGAACGGAGCTTCAAATTCGTCGAACGAACTTAAATTCGTCGAACGGTATTTTCGTCGAACGAAATTTTCGTCGAACGCAGGTAAATTCGTCGAACGGAATTTTTCGTTGACCGAAATTTTCGTTGAACGCAGGCAAATTCGTCGAACGGAACCTGAGCCAGCGCCAAGCGGTAGCTCTAACGCTGGCGGTAGTGCATTCTTCCAGATGTTTGAATTCAGCTGCTTTCTACCTGTGGAGTATTGCACCTATAGTTCCTGCACACTATAAACACACAAAATACAAGATCAAATACAATTTGAGATTTGTTATTCTCAAACAAATGGATGTGACACACATGTCCAACAATCTCCCCATTTTGATAATAACAAATCCTCTTAGCAACAAATCAACAATAGTGTTTATAGTATATGATAAGCAAGATGATAGTGCAATTATAATATATGATAAGCATGATGATATGCATACTCCCCCTACATAAATGCAATTTATGTTTTACTCCCCCTAAATGATAGATTACATGAATTATTCTCCCCTTAATCTTCTATATTTCTCCTATATAGATTTTTTCAATTAATCTCCCCCTTTTGGTATTATCAAAAGAAGGTAGGGTGAGGGTTGTACAACCCTCATATTTCCCGAGTCAGTGTGACCCGACCCGGATGAGGCCAAGATAACGAAGGCGACCGAGACGGACAAAACGACCGCGTGAAGACGGTCGAAACCGATCAAGGCAGAAAGAGGCTGCGAAAGAGGCGGAGGGAGCGTCCGCTACCCCGACTCCCTTCGGGCGAGTGGGAGGAATCCTCCCACTCGCCCGACACTCTTTGGGCGAGTGGGAGGAAACCCCCACTCGCCAGTCACCCTTGGGTGAGTGGGAGAAATCCTCCCACTCACCAGCCCTTCGCGGGAGGGGTGGGAGGATCTCTCCCACTCACCCGGGCGAGTGGGAGGGCCCCTCCCACTCGCCGAGCGAGTGGGAGAAGCCCTCCCACTCGCCGGTTGAGTGGGAGAGCTCTCCCACTCGCCAAGCGAGTGGGAGAAGCCCTCCCACTCGCCGAGCGAGTGGGAGAAGCCCTCCCACTCGCCGGTTGAGTGGGAGAGCTCTCCCATTCGCCGGGCGAGTGGGAGGGACACCCCCCACTCGCCGGCCATCTTGGGGGCAAGTGGGAGGGGTCCTCCACTCGCCCGGCATGGGTGGGGAGGTCGGTATGACCTCCCGTGAGGGGGGGAGTGGGCACTTCGAGTCCCACTCGCCCCCCTCATGCGTGGTTGATTGCGGTCATGGTTGGACTGCGGATAGCAGGATTTTTGCTATCCGCAGTCCATTTTTTGGGAAGCCTATAAATAGACCCCCATGGGCACCTTGGGAAGGGTTGGTCACTACCCCCCCCCCCCCCCCCTTGCGTGTGTCTTGTGAGCAAGCACCCCCCCTCCCTTGTCATCCTTCAGCTGACAGTGAGGTGGTTCTTGGTGCCCTCCAAGGTACCCGGGCTCAGCATTGGCTTGAGAGGGGAAGCGCTCTAAGATCTTTCGGGTATGTGGTGGGACCTCCGCGCTACAGCTTAAGGGGTCCATTGGTGGATTCAAGTGTTCATCAAGTCCAAGTCTTTCGGTTCCTAGCGACCAGTCAAGGGTCTAGGCTTAGGTCAAGTAAGGGTTAGTCGCAACCCCCTTTCGAACGCTGAGACCGGGAAACTGGTTTCAACATTCTGGTGCGGTGAGCGTGGAAGCGACTAGTTCGGAAAGCTCTGAGCCATGTCTCATGGCTGGAAGCGACGAGTTGGGAGACTCGCCTCCGGCATGCGAGTATGTGAAGAAGGGCGACGTCGATGAGTTCAGCAAAGGTATCCAGTGCTCGACACCACCGGCAGAGAGGCAATAAGAACGCCCTCATCCAACCAGGGGGGAGTAACTTCACCTGGAAGGGCCAAGAAGGAGTTGCGGAGACGGAAGAAGTGGCGAAGAAGATAACCAAGAAGCGTGCGGCCAAGTGAAGTGCCCAGGAAGGGCGAGATGTAAGTGAAGTGCCCAGGAAGGGCGAGATGTAAGTGAAGTGCCCAGGAAGGGCGAGATGTAAGTGAAGTGCCCAAGAAGGGCGAGGTGTAATGAAGTGCCCTGGAAGGGCGTAGGGTAGTGAAGTTGTAATAGACGAACTAGGAATGAAAAAAGGGTTCTGGGGTAATACCCCGATCTAAGATCCCCGACTAGAGACCATTCTCTGGGCTTAGTCATGCCGGTAGATGGGGGACTCGTTGGGTCGACTCGCTACTTGGTAAGGGGACTGGGAAGACGTTGAGTTCCTCCACCCCCGGTTGAGCTAAGACTCCCAGGACATGGATGGGTACTTCCACCTCCAGTTAGATCAGGAGTGCGTTGAGTTCCTCCACCCCCGGTTGAGCTAAGACTCCCAGGACATGGATGAGTACTACCACCTCTAGTTAGATCAGGAGTACGCTGAGTTCCTCCACCCTCGGTTGAGCTAAGACTCCCAGGACATGGATGGGTACTACCACCTCCAGTTAGATCAGGAGTGCGTTGAGTTCCTCCACCCCCGGTTGAGCTAAGACTCCCAGGACATGGATGGGTACTACCACCTCTAGTTAGATCAGGAGTGCGTTGAGTTCCTCCACCCCCGGTTGAGCTAAGACTCCCAGGACATGGATGGGTACTACCACCTCCAGTTAGATCAGGAGTGCGTTAAGTTCCTCCACCCCCGGTTGAGCTAAGACTCCCAGGACATGGATGGGTACTACCACCTCTAGTTAGATCAGGAGTACGTTGAGTTCCTCCACCCCCAGTTGAGCTAAGACTCCCAGGACATGGATGGGTACTACCACCTCCAGTTAGATCAGGAGTGCGTTGAGTTCCTCCACCCCCGGTTGAGCTAAGACTCCCAGGACATGGATGGGTACTACCACCTCTAGTTAGATCAGGAGTGCGTTGAGTTCCTCCACCCCCGGTTGAGCTAAGACTCCCAGGACATGGATGGGTACTACCACTTCCAGTTAGATCAGGAGTGCGTTGAGTTCCTACACCCCCGGTTGAGCTAAGACTCCCAGGACATGGATGGGTACTACCACCCCCAGTTAGATCAGGAGTGCGTTGAGTTCCTCCAACCCCGGTTGAGCTAAGACTCCCAAGACATGGATGGGTACTTCCGCCTCCAGTCGGATTAGGAGGGCATTGAGTTCCTCCACCCCCGGTTGAGCTAAGACTCCCAGGACATGGATGAGTACTTCCGCCTCCGATCGGTAAGATCCCCGACTAAAGACGAACATTCTCCAAGATCAGTCATATCGGCAGATGGGAAACTCATCGGTTCAATCGACTACTCGACGGTCGATTCAAGTAAGGAATCACACCCTCAAGCAATGAAAGGGAGAAAGTAAGCTAAGAAGTTCATTACAATGGTAACTGGTTCAGTGATAACATATGTTACATTAGTCATTACTTCACCCCTATTGGTGCATGCAAGATTAAAGGAAACAGGTGTGCAGGAGATACATGGCTCCTACAAGGATCCAAAGAAGAGAAGAAGTCCCTGGCCACCCTCACGTTCAGGAGGGATAGCCACCGCTGCAAGGGGACGAGTCGGGTCGCGCAGGAGAAGGGGAGAACTCATGCAGGATGTCATCGACAGAAACTCCCCTCCAGCTGTCTCGGAGAGCATCCGCCTCATGAAGGCGGCTCCCCAGGGCTTGGGTCGTTGACGTCGCAATCCTCCTGCGAATACACTCGGTTTCAGCAGGGCAAGGTGGGGCAGCCGTCGCTGCCCTCGAAGGTTCGCCTCTTTATCTCTCCTTTCTCCCTTAGCTGTCTTTGGGCTTCAGCGGGCGAGAAGAGAAACCGGCGCGTAGGCTCTTGTTGAGCTGCCTCCACTTCCAGTTGAGCTCTGCTCCCTGGAAGATGTTGAGTTCCCTCCATCTCAGGTTGAGTTCGACTCGACTAGAAGTGTTGAGTTCCCTCCACCTCCAGGTGAGCTCGGCTCCCTGTTAGGTGTTGAGTTCCTCCACCTCCAGGTGAGCTCGGCTCCCTGTTAGGTGTTGAGTCCCTCCACCTCCAGGTGAGCTCGGCTCCCTGTTAGGTGTTGAGTCCCTCCACCTCCAGGTGAGCTCGACTACCTGTTAGGTGTGGAGTTTCCTCCACCTCCAGGTGAGCTCGGCTCCCTGTTAAGTGTTGAGTTTCCTCCACCTCCAGGTGAGCTCGGCTCCCTGTTAAGTGTTGAGTTTCCTCCACCTCCAAGTGAGTTCGGCTCCCTGTTAGGTGTTGAGTCCCTCCACCTCCAGGTGAGCTCGGCTCCCTGTTAGGTGTGGAGTTTCCTCCACCTCCAGGTGAGCTCGGCTCCCTGTTAGGTGTTGAGTCCCTCCACCTCCAGGTGAGCTCGGCTCCCTGTTAGGAGTTGAGTTCCTCCACCTCCAGGTGAGCTCGGCTCCCTGTTAGGTGTTGAGTCCCTCCACCTCCAGGTGAGCTCGGCTCCCTGGTAGGTGTTGAGTTCCTCCACCTCCAGGCGAGCTTGGCTCCCTGCTAGGTGTTGAGTTCCTCCACCTCCAGGTGAGCTCGGCTCCCTGTTAGGTGTGGAGTTTCCTCCACCTCCAGGTGATCTCGGCTCCCTGTTAAGTGTTGAGTCCCTCCCCCACCAGGTGAGCTCGGCTCCCTGGTAGGTATGGAGTTCCCGCCTCCCACCTCAGGTCGAGTTCAGCTCGACTAGAGGTGTTGAATTTCTCTCCACCCAAGGGTAAGATCATTTCAACCTAAAGGTGTTGAGCTTTCTCCACCTCCTGTTGAGCTCGGCTCGCAGGAGGGGCGTTTAGTGAAGAAAGGTTTTCCTCCCACCTCAGGTCGAGCTCGGCTCGACTAAAGATGCTGAGTTTCTCCTCCACCTCAGGTCGAGGTTAATTCGACCCAAGGTGTTGAGCTTTCTCCACCTCCAGTTGGGCTCGGCCCATAGGAGGGTTCTTAAGTGGAGAAAGGTTTTCCTCCCACCTCAGGTCGAGCTCGGCTCGACTAGAGGTGCTGAGTCTTTCCTCCACCTCAGATCGAAGTCAATTCGACCTAAGGTGTTGAGCTTTTTCCACCTCCAGTTGAGCTCGGCTCATAGGATGGGTGTTTAGTGGAAAAAGGTTCACCTTCCGTCTCAAGTCAGGATCAACCGAAAAGCTCGACAGGGATGTCCCGTTGGCAGATCCTTCTTTGGATTCCCCTAAGGTCCCACCTACTCGTCAAATAGGTGGGTTGGACTTTCTTTTCGAGCTTGGAACAAGCTCGCAAAGAGCGGGGATTGTGTACAACCCTCATATTTCCCGAGTCGGTGTGACCCGACCCGGATGAGGCCAAGATAACGAAGGCGACCGAGACGGACAAAACGACCGCGTGAAGACGGTCGAAACTGATCAAGGCAGAAAGAGGCTGCGAAAGAGGCAGAGGGAGCGTCCGCTACCCCGACTCCCTTCGGGCGAGTGGGAGGAATCCTCCCACTCGCCCGACACTCTTTGGGCGAGTGGGAGGAAACCCCCACTCGCTAGTCACCCTTGGGTGAGTGGGAGAAATCCTCCCACTCACTAGCCCTTCGCGGGAGGGGTGGGAGGATCTCTCCCACTCACCCGGGCGAGTGGGAGGGACCCTCCCACTCGCCGAGCGAGTGGGAGAAGCCCTCCCACTCGCTGAGCGAGTGGGAGAAGCCCTCCCACTCGCCGGTTGAGTGGGAGAGCTCTCCCACTCGCCGAGCGAGTGGGAGAAGCCCTCCCACTCGCCGGTTGAGTGGGAGAGCTCTCCCACTCGCTGGGCGAGTGGGAGGGACACCCCCCACTCGCCGCCCATCTTAGGGGCAAGTGGGAGGGGTCCTCCCACTCGCCCGGCATGGGTGGGGAGGTCGGTATGACCTTTCGTGAGGGGGGGAGTGGGCACTTCGAGTCCCACTCGCCCCCCCTCATGCGTGGTTGATTGCGGTCATGGTTGGACTGCGGATAGCAGGATTTTTGCTATCCGCAGTCCATTTTTTGGGAAGTCTATAAATAGACCCTCATGGGCACCTTGGGAAGGGTTGGTCATTACCCCCCCCCCCCCCCCCCCCTTGCGTGTGTCTTGTGAGCAAGCACCCCCCCCCCCCCCCCCTCCCTTGTCATCCTTCAGGTGACAGTGAGGTGGTTCTTGGTGCCCTCCAAGGTGCCCGGGCTCAGCATTGGCTTGGGAGGGGAAGCGCTCTAAGATCTTCCGGGTATGTGGTGGGACCTCCGCGCTGCAGCTTAAGGGGTCCACTGGTGGATTCAAGTGTTCATCAAGTCCAAGTCTTTCGGTTCGTAGCGACCAGTCAAGGGTCTAGGCTTAGGTCAAGTAAGGGTTAGTCGCAACCCCCTTTCGAACGCTGAGACCGGGAAACTGGTTTCAACAAGGGTAGTAAGGAGGCATTCTTTAGGCTAGTTATAAATCATGATCGAGCTTTTGTAATATATGAAATGATAAAGAGTTTAAGCATAGTATATATAAGAGATTTCAAATAAAAAGATAAGAGTTGTAAGCAAGCGGAAGATTATAAGAAACATCTTTTTGTAAGCATGAAAAGCATCAGTAAAAATATGAGTTTTAGTTCAAAATTGAAAGATGTTTTAACCTTTTTGAAATCCCAAAGTTTTTCATAAAGATACCAAACATGAAATGAACATATCAAAGAAAGATTATACTACAATGTTACTTAATTTTAAGTTCAAGAGATACCAAAATATTGTAGAGATCATGCTAGGTTATCTAGTGCATTTCTTATATAAAGAGTAGTATAGATAAAGCATTAGAATCCAATACTCATGAGAAGAAGTGTTATGAAAGATAATGATGTGCACATAAGTGTATTGTGGGCAATATTAACAATTGATTTAAATCAACAAAATACAAGACATGTGTAAAGTAAAGTGCACAATAAAACACAAGTAAATTACTTTCACACACTTTTAATGCACATAATTTTTAACAAAGTGGTGTAATAACCAAGGTTTGCACAAGACACTTTACTATTCTTTCCAAGGTGCTCAACCTCACAATGCTTATGAAGACTTATCAGGAGGTTCAAGTAGTGTTTGGTGGAGTTATATTTGTCTACATATATAAATTTTTTTGTTCATTTTTATGAGACAACATTCTCCGAATACACTTGTTTAGCAAACCCTATTTTTTAAACTTAACCACTTTTCTAAATTTCATAAGTGCAATTCAAATGTAGTGTAGGCAATAAACTTATGCAAGTTTTAATTCATTGTACAAATATAATACACAAGCAAACATTTTTAGATTTAAACACACATGTTGATTACCAAAATAAGTGAGTGAAAGGTATCATTATCAATCATAATACATTTACTCATACTTAGAGGCATGCTAAGCTTGGTTCTAGATATATTTTTCAATACAATTGATGCACTTTAAATAGATATACCAAAGCATGATAAACATAACAATGTTCATAGTAATTTGAAGGAATAAATTTTAACATTGTAAATAATTCTAAATAATAGAAATCATTCATGCTTGATATTAGCAATAAAGATCATACATTATTTTTTTGTTGTTTTGAAAATTTTTTAATGAAATAAACACAGAAAAATCACACAAACATATTTTTGTATTTTTAAATTTTGAATTTTTGTAGTTGATTTTTCATAATATAAATAAAAATAGAAAACCATAAAAACATATTTTTGTAGATTTTTAGAAAATTTAAAACACAGAAAAATCAGACACCCACGCTAGCGCCGACGCTAACGATAGCGCGGTAAACAGTACGTGATTTTTTGAGAATTTTAAATTTTAAATTTTTGATTTTGATTAAGTGTCCTTAAAGTAATCTTATGCAAAAAATTTGTAATTTTTGGAGATGTCTTGATTGCTCAAATTTGCATAAAACTATAGCTTTTTCAAATACATGTGTTTTACAAAAACATTTAAGCTCAAAAAGATAAATTATGCAAACACAAGAGAACATTTTTTATTAAACAACCCAAAATATGCATGATTTAAGTGATAAGTAAATAAAATAATTATGCAAAGAGTACTATAAGTATGTCCTAAGATTAAAGTCTACCCCGACTAAATGTCTACACCCTAGCCCCGTACTAAGTAACAGATGGGCATGAGGAGCTGCACACATGCCGTAGGTTGGGGTGTTAGTCCCATATGCACACACTAGAGAACACTCAACCTAGCACTCTTTCCCCCCAGTGCCTCGCAAGGCCCCACTGGAACCCTCCCCGGTTAAGGACAAGACATGACTTAGAGGTTAGGTCTCTAATGCATACAACCCTATACCCCCGCTATTGTGAGATATGAAGTCAAAGGTGAATAATCTTTGGACAACCTATGCTTTTTAAACTATGAGTTGATTTATAAACTATGAGTTTTGTTTAATGTGATGAGTTATATAAAGCCGCATAGTTTTTCTACTTTTATGAGATGACGATATGAGATAACTAGCACAATTACTAATAAAGACCCCACTCTCTATATAGAGTCCCAGAACTAGCCAGACGGATACCGAGTAGACCCGATACTCGCCCAGAGCAACTCGTCGAATAAGGGTTGGAAGTTTCTTTCCGAGCTATTTCGTTGCTCGCAAAGAGCGGAGATTGTGTACAACCCATATTCTCCGAGGGTGGGACCTAATTCAAGACACGTAGGCAAAAGGTCAAAGTCAAATGTCATCACGGAGGACATGAGTCAAAGACTGAAGACAACCGAGCAAGTAGAGACAGCAGAAGGCATGTGCGAGTATAGGTGAGCATGCACGAGCAAGCCCCTTATACTCGCCAGGTGGGCGACCATAGTGAATGCTCGCCGAAGCCAGACGAGATTCCCCTCAATGTCGCGTAGTCGCCGAGCAGGGTTGTGCTATAAATAGCCCCCCTCCCCTTTGGTTTTCCTATAAATAGGATCCCAGAGGTACTTGAATTGACACCTTTGGCTGAGCTTTCAGAATCCCTTTTTTCGAAGACTTGTCCCCCCGAGCTTTTGACTGTTACCGTCGACTGTCATCCTAGATACTCGTCAAGTTGGTGCCTTCCTCGTACCCTGCTCGACCATCTTTGGTTGTGGAGGAGAAGTCACTTTTGAGCTTCTGGGTATGTAGTGAGACCTCCTTGCCGCAGCACATGGGGCCCTGTTGTTGCTCTTCTAGCCCTTTCGTCGTTGTTAGTCAAGCCGTCTAGTTGGACCTCTGGGTGAGTAGTCTCCGGCTGCATTGATCCGAATTTTGGAGTCGGGATTTTCCTTGCTTCAACATCATGTTTTTCTAATTGTGATAACAATGTGTTCAAACGAAGATTTGACATTGCTTGAAGAGTCTAGTAATTCTACACATTTAGATGTTGGAAATGAATTTATCACTGATACTCTTTTTCCAAGTAGAGATAATTTGATTGAATGAGTTCGTACTGTTGGAAGACGTATATGGTTTCTTATAACCATTCAAAGAACCGATAAGATTGTTGCACGCGGTAAACCTAGTAGAAATGTTATGATAGTTTGGAGAAATATTATGTAATTTGGAGATTATATGGACTATTGCAGAATTCTTTAATTATGTTTAAAATGCTCCTTTTTATGTTTCAATTGGGTGCACATATAATATTTCGCTGTAAATAAATTTTTTTGTGTGCACCAAAAATTTGAGTGCACATAGCCAAACTTGATGTGCACGTAACATTGCCCTTTAATATAGTCTAAATTCTCTTTTTAATCGTAATCTTTCTTTCATTGCAAACAAATCAAAAATCTATTTGATAAAATAATAGTGAAGCTCCGTAGTAAAAGTAATCAATGCGCTCGAAAGAATACGACATTGGTATTTATTATTTTATACTATTATAATCGATATGGTACATTTGCCTTTATCGGATATAGGATCAAAGAATAGTTTTTTATTAATCCAAAATTTATTTATCAAGGAGACAAGACGCAAACTCCAGATCGTGTCGAGCGCTCCACTCCAGCTTCCGAGCATCAGCATAAGACTCCAGAAGGCAGAGAGCACATTGCTCCCCACTGTAACAACTTAAAAAGTACTTAGCTCCACGAGTGATGACCTGTCACCTTCAGAGTCTCTCTTTCTCCCTCTCTGCAACTGTAATGAGAGACGGTCAGTCGCCCTCGAGTTCTCAGCTAAATTTTATAATAACACTAAGATATAGTGGAAGTTTAGTCGACACAGTCCCGACCACGTGATTTTTTACCTTTTTCCGTGATTTTCCACGCTAAAAGTTCTTTTGTCAGTTGTGAACATTTTCTGCGATTTTTTGCGCGCACGACCACTCCCGAGCTAGGACGATTCGATTCCGTCCAGTTCAAGAGCGGCTCGAGTGACCCGCAACAAGAATCATGAACAATTTAGATGCTTCAAATATCATTGGAGAGTTTTTTCTGAGATTCTGATAAATATATCCTAACTCTTCCGACTTCTATTTCAATTATTATTATTTATATTTTGTTATTTGTGTTATATATTTATTATTATGAGATTCAAAGATGCCGACACGTGGATACATTCAGTGTATCCAACCCATTCAGCCGTTCATATTATTGGCAGTAGTTTGAAATTATGCCTCAAGTGTTCTAGACAAAGAAAAGTCGACAAGAGTGCTCCAAGGCTCCAACCCATTCAGCCGTTCATATTATATATATAATACTATATAAAAAGATTTATCTATTTCCTAACATTTTCTCATTGACCAATGAAGCGGAATTGAGTACCGCAGTTTTGACTAGTCGCATCGTTTTTCTCTTAATTTTTCACGTCTTTGAAAAATACGTTTTGAACATGCATTTAAACGACACGAAATCTGCACGTATTTCCAAAGTACGCATTGTACATGCATTTTTAGGAAAAGTGTTCAACATGAACGTTGTAGATCTCGTCGAAATCTACAACTTTAGTGTTGGATAATTTTTCTAAAAATGCATGTACAAAGCGTATTTTCAAAAAGCGAAAAAAATTATGAGAAAGCGCGGTGCGACTAGCCAAAACTGTGGTGCTAATAGCAGCGCCCTAATTTTATTGTAGGCATAACATGCGTACAGGTAGTAGCTGGGAATATTTTATAATTGGTTAATTATTAGAATCTTTTATACAAACATTTCATTTTTATTCACACTTCCTTTTGATCAACGTACATTAGGAATTGTATATTATCCGTATGGCTCGGCATATTTTATAAGGGTCTTTATAATTTATATTGGCAGCCCTATTTGACTATTGGCACACCAATTTTTATGAGTTATAACGCGCCTTTTGAAAATATGCATTATACATGCATATTTAGGAAAAATGTTCAACACGAAAATTGTAGATCTCATCGATATCTACAACTTTCGTGTCGAACACTTTTCCTAAAAAATGCATGTACAAAGCGTATTTTCAAAAATTCGTCAAAAAATTGCTATAATTACGATCAGGGCGGCAATACGCCTTGTGCGTGCATTTTTAGGAAAAGTGTTCAACACGAAAGTTGTCGATCTCGATGAGATCTACAATTTTCGTGTTGAACACTTTTCCTAAATATGCATGTATAATGCATATTTTCAAAAGGCGCGTTATAACTCATAGAAATTGGTCTGCCAATAGCCAAATAAGGGCTGCCAATATAAAGACCATTTTATAATAATCGATCGGACCATCAAATTGCAGGAAATTGACCACGAAACTCCTTAAAGTTTCCTTCGTGAAATCCTTTGATTGATGCGGGGATCGAGATCTACTCTTGTAGACAGTGGCGGATAAAAAATTTTATAAATGAGGGTGCACAAAAAATTTCTAAACACAAATGCTAGCGGGGTGAGTAGGAGGTCGTGGGTCACATGTTGGAAATTAGTTTTGGGGGTGTACATAGCTGAACTTGGTATGCGAATAACCAACTTTGGTCTGCGAAAAGCCAACTTTGGTCCATGAATAGCCAATATTTGTCCAAAAACAAACTAGTTACGTGACGTGAGAACGCTTTCATCTTATCAGAGTTGTTTCTTCCTCATCTGACCACCGTTTTCGACATATAAATAGTCAAAATTCATTGCCTCGACGAGAGGAATCCAAATCCACTAATAGTTTTGAAAAATAATGGGGGTGTCAGTGTCCCTCGGGCCTCGGGCCCATCCTCTGGATCTGCCCCTGCTTGTAGAGTAGAACTTCTCGCAAACGGACTGCGAATATATACCATGTCTATGCTCCACAGGCTCCGAATTTTTTTCCAAATCAGCGAGTTTATTAGGGCCAATGTAGGAGAGGAAGTGATTTCGCATTTGGTCCACTAGGCGCACACCTAATTTGAACCGGAAAAGCTACTTGGTCAAAGGAACCAAGCTTCTGGTGCATTCTTGAGTCTCTAGAAATATTATGCCTCATTTTTATTGCAAAATATTTATGTAGCTAGCACGATAAATAAATTATTTTAAAGTGATTTGAATTAAATTTAAAATTGAATTGAAATTAATCTGGATGAGTAGAGCCGGAGAAGTGGAATAATACATTATCAATAAAACTTCGATCATTTTTAATAAATTTTTAATAAATTTTTAATAGGTTATCGTGGTAATGGATGTTAATTGGGAACTGGATCCGAATCCGATAAAATTTGCTATATATTGACACGGAGGGCCGAGTCTTTTACTCACCAATCCCATCTAAGAACCAACGATCAAGTGTTAGAGAAGAAGCTTAAGAGCAGAGATGGGGATTAAGGTGTACGGATCGCCGGTGTCAACCTGCACTGCCCGCGTGCTGGCAGTCATCGAGGAGCTCGGCTTGGAATATGAGCTTGTCCCCGTCGATTTGACCACCGGCGAGCACAAGAGGCCGCCTCATATCGAAAGAAATGTATGCATGTTTTTGTTCTTTCAGTAATCATGTACTAATCCGTCTTCATCCACATGTTTTAGGGCTTCTTGAATCTCCCTTCGATCTGTATTTAATTTGCTTTTCTGTTTTATTTGCAGCCCTTTGGTCAGATTCCTGCACTCGAGGATGGAGACCTTGTTCTGTTTGGTAAGGGATCAGATCTCTTCTCTGAGCATCTTAATTGACTGTTTCCGCCCCCCCCCCCCCCCCCCCCCCCCCCCCCCCCCGAGTTTCTTTGATGCCTGCATCTGAATTTTTTTTTACATGGCATCGTGTTATAGAACTCCATTAATTAGATCTGGATCATGCAAAAATTTTGGCCGGTCAAAAATCTTGGTCCGGAAGGATTGACATGAGATCTAAGCTATGATTAGGATCTTGCTTCCTTCAAATTCCTTAATCGGATGTAGTTATCTGTGCAATCATCACGGATTTGCGTTTGGAAATTAATATCCTGCCGAGAAAATTCCTACATAAAAGAGATTCAGAAAACGCACAAAATAGCTATGTGATAATCAAGCCAATCCATCTTTAAGCATGCATGAAATGGTTTGTGTGATTTTTCACAGAATCTCGGGTGATAACTCGCTACTTGGTCCGAAAGTACGGCAAGGGAAGCGAACTCTTGAAAGAAGACACCGCGGTTGACGCCGCAACAGTGGATCAGTGGATCGAGGTGGAGACGCAGCACTTCAACGGGCCAATCTCCGCCATCGTCTTCCAGCACCTCTTCCTTCCGCTCTTCTTCGGTGGCAAAACCGACGAGAAGGCGGCGGCCGCTGAGGCGGAGAAGCTGGGAGCGGTTCTCGATGTCTACGAGGCCAAGCTCTCCAAGACCAAGTATCTCGCCGGAGATTTCTACAGCCTCGCCGATCTCCATCACCTGAGCTACGGCCACTACCTCATCTCCGCCACCCCCCACGGCTCCCTCATCCACTCCCGCCCTCATGTCAAGGCGTGGTGGGACGCCATCACCTCCCGCCCGGCCTCCAAGAAGACCGTAGCAGCGTTGGTTTTATCCATCTGAGCCACTGGAGGGTGTCGATTGAGTGAATAAAGACCGCCGGATCTCCTTGTTTGATTGGTCGGTTCGTTACCGCCGTTAGTCGTCTGTTTCCCTAAAACCGTGTTCACCGTCACTTTGAGTTTTGCTTTCGTATGAAATAAAATTGAGATAGTTTTTAATTGCTGGGAAATCAATTTGGCTGCACACAATTTATCTTTGATGTTTGTAATAGCGTTTAAAAGAGAATGAACAAATGATATTAAGAGGGTGAAGAAGATTTAGGCTCCGTTTGGCACGGCTTATTTGCTCCGGTGAGTCTGAACAAAAACGCTACCACCAAGAAAATAAAACTAGTTTTAAACATAAAAGTGAATGAAGTTCACGAACGATGATTCATAGCCATTTAATCATCATGGTTATGAATCGGTGTTCAAAACTTAGTTTTTTTTTCTCGGTGGCAGTCATAATCGCTGTCGTGGCAAACATTTTTCTTTAATTATGACGTTTTTGTCCAAACTCATCGGCGGCGGGAAAATGCGGTGCCAAAAGGAGCCTTAGTAGTGAGTGCTAAGAGTCATTGCTGCCTCTTCTTACACGTCACAATGATTGTTATTCAAGCCGGCTACCTTTTATTTTGAAAGATGATGTCATTATCACTAATTTAATTTTAGGGGATCGTCGTCATTGAATGAAGGATCTAAAGGAATTATGATTCCTTATCTATATCATAACCCTATCAACTCAATTAAATTATAGTCCAAAGTTTGGTCTGGTATTCTTAAGGTTTCGTCTGTTTGTGAGGAATTGAGATCTTGAAATTGGAATTAACATTCAAAATGAATTACAAAGGCCAATTCCAATCTTTCTGGTGCAATCAAATGTCATAGTATTAGAGGACTTTTTTTTTTGGAGAACTCAGATCAATCAATGCTCTTCTCTTTGAAGAGGGGGACCGGACCCTGGTGAGCAAGATTGAAAAGAAGATCTTAACTTGGACTTGGATTAATGAAGGATGGGAAGGAGCTGAACCATCTAAGAAGAAAGAATAAGGCGAGCGATAGCGAAGGTTTACTAGGTCAGGCTTTTGAATCAAAATACACTGGCGAACGGGGTGTGTAGCAAGGCGAGCTATGCATTTCACCATATGGTGGTTGAAAAAATCTCATTTGCTTTTTCCCTGACCGAGGGCCTCCCATAAGGTTTAGGGTACATTTGTGGATATATTTAAGATGTTTTTCACATTAATAGATGACATTTGATAAGTTTAAATTTTAAATATGTTTTTCTTCTTCTAATTAATATTCGTATGATTTGTTAAGTTAGAATCATTTCATCAAAAATATTGTCCGGAGGGAATTGATGGTGGCGGCCTAGTTCTTTGTGAAACTGAACGTCGTCAGATCGTCATTAAAATGTCATAGAAGTTTATAGTTCGTCGATCTGATTTTCATCTCAGGACAATATTTTTGAAGCAGAAAATTCAAAAGTTGTCGAACCATCCTAAAAATTTCATAGAAGCTTATTTTTGTCGTTCGAAGATTGTTGATGGTAACAGTTGGTCGATTTGATGATCAGATCCCTATGAATCTTCATCTGTTCATTATTGTCAAAAAATGAAAGTCGTCGGAACATCACCAAATTTTTGAGGAATCTTCTCATTATTTTGAGACCATTCGCAGTGATGGCTCATCAATCCGGTTGAAGAATCTCTTACAATCTATATTTGACTGATATCCCCAGAAAAATGAAAGTTCTGGAGTTGTCCTCATATTTACGAAAAAGTCTATCCACATCATTCCGAGACAGCTCGTGGTCCTATCCAATTATCAGATCCGTAGCAATTACGGTCAACGTAGTAGAATTAGCCAATTCCATTCAATGTTGCTCATTTTATTGTCTAGCCGAACAATAGAATTAAAATTCAAACTAATTTTGTTTGTTCGTATCTCATTTATTGAATTCAGTTCCAATTCCATCCAAACTAATTGGCCCTAAAGGAACTCATCCAATAACAATACGCCAAACGAAGCAAAAACACTACGCCAAACGAAGCCTAAGACTCCATTTGGCGCGGCGGTCACAAACGCGATAGTTCTGAACCGTCATTCGTGAACGCCCGACCTCTCCTAAGTAATTTCATCATTTTTTATGTTCAAAATTTGTTTTCTTTTTTGATGTCCGTCGTTACCGTAGTCATGTCAAACATACATTTTACGGCGGTGGACTTTCTGTCCAAACTCACCGGAGCAAAAAAAGCCAAGCCTAAGACATCTAAATGCATGCTTACACAGAATATTCTAGTATAACTTATGAATCATATTGAGATCATTGGCTATAACATCATAAACTGGTGAAATTTGTTTGAAAATTTTAAAGAACACTCACCTCAAAAAAAAAATGTGTAGATGGATTATCTATCTCATGATCAGCTTTATATGTTATGATTCCTCAACATAGGTGAGCTTACCCCGAAGGCTCGCATATCAAATGATGCAACTCATTTTTGAAGCGAAATTATGAAGTAAACTATGCACATGTTCATATGTCTTGGTATGATAAGTTTGTATACTAGTTTCCCATTCAGTCAATTGGCGGTCTGGTGCACAAAGCATCCCCGCTCAGCGAGCGTCCGTGGAAGGGTCCCACCACAAGGGTGAAATGTAGGCAAATCTTATTCTGCAATTTTGCAAGAGGCTGCTTCTAGGACTCGAACCCGTGACTTCATGGTCTTGCAGAAACACCTCAACCGGTTCGCCAAGTCACCCCTTCAAGAAAATCATATATATGGACCTGCCTGCTCGCTCTCACTAAATTTAGGAAGTCTTTTCATGAGTTTGATGAAGACGCGCTCACAACCTCAAACTCTATTGATCCAAGCTTTGCATTAAATTACTTATTTCCAAATTCACCAAGTTTGAAGCCGCCTTGTAAACTTCATGACGTCGAAGAATCTCACCTAATTTGGGGACAAGATGCATGCTCCGTAGCTTCAAGTAATTATGTCAAGTCTGAGAACGAGCTCAGGTCTCTTCAATATGTGAAATTTCATCAAATCTAGGACTGAGTTGCAAACTGTGTCATGATAATAGATAATAAACCGTGTTAGTAAACATGTTATTTGTGATTTCAGGAACTTTGAAATTCAGCTTTAGCTTTGGCATCTGGCTTTATTTGGGAGAGTCATGTTGTTCAAGCTCTGGTGCGGTATGAAATTAAATAGTGCTCTGGTTCGAGTGGAGCTGAAGGAAATTGAGCTCTCGAATCAATTACTGGTTGTAAACTAACCTGAATCTCTCATGATAAATGTGTTAAATACCTTGTTTTTATGTACAAAATAGCCCGCTAGTTTGCCCACCAGCTAAGCCCATTTAGATTACTTTAGTCCCACATCTCCAATCTCCTTTTTGCACCTCATCCTTGTACCTATATTAACCCCTTTAGATCACTATGCATTGATTTTTTAAATATAACATGGTATCAAAAGTTCCACCATAAATTCCCTCTTTCTACTCCCTTTTTTTCCCGCGCCTCCACCATAAATGCAGCTTCTATACCTGTTTGGCAACACGCAATGGATGAAGAACGTTAGGCTTTGAGGAAAACTAAATCCTGGGATTTAGTCTTCCCACCTAAGGTCACTCACCCCATCAGCTGTAAATGAGTTTACAAAATCAAAATTCTCACCGATGGCACCATCCACAGATACAAGGCTCGCTTGGTTGCCCTTGATTTTCAGCAATAGCAAGGTATTGACTATGATGAAATGTATGCTCGGGTTGCGAAAATGACCACTATCCGTGCCATTCTTGTCATTGCCTCCATTCACTCATGAGATATCCCCCATCTTGATGTTAATAATGCATTTCTTATGAACTCTCCAAATATATTTACATGATACCACCCCCATGGGTTCAACACTCAACAGAACATGTTTGTCACCTCCGCAAGGCTCTCTACGGACTTAAACAAGCCCCCCGTGCTTGGTTCTCCAAGTTCACTACCGCTACTCTGACATCTGGTTGTACTGCCAGTCCCACGAATCTGGCACTATTTACTCACACTTCTGACACTCTCTTACTCTTATACATTGATGACATGATTATTGTGAGAGGTTTGCTCGAAGCATCCGGAGGAGGATCAAGGTGGAATAAACTCTCTGTTGCCCCTAGCGGGTATATATAGGGAAAACCCTAGGAGTGTCTACGGGGATGGGTATCCGTGTACCCAACTGACCCGTTATACCTTCGAACCCGTTATTTGACCAAATATAAATTAACAATCTCCTCTTATATTTGTGACAAATAACGTATACGTTTCGAAGTGCAGAAAGTAGTAAAAACAAAAAAGGAGTTTTCGACTTAACATAAACAGAAGAGTTAGCACAATGAGTAACAGCAAGATTTTACACAAAATATCCAGAATAAAAAGTGATACTCAGCAAATAGTCTGAAAACAAAAATATGACAAGGATAAAACATATGATAATTCTACTCGTCTAGTAGATCATCAGCATCCATGTCAAATACTACTTTCTCTCCTCCATCTCCACCATAGCCTGCAAGGAATTTCATGAGTTAGAAAACTCTATGAATTCATGAACATATGTAGTAACGTAGAAAGAGAACTAGCTCTTACATAAGTGAGCTTAGAACCTGTAGCAACGGTGAAGTAACACTGTCAGCATCTCTATCCAGTCTAGTAGGGACCAGTCTAGTGTTGATTTTGTAAATCAACCGTTATCTTATCCATTAGTGATCATTATGTGCTTCATCAACAAAAGTTGAATGATATGACACAACAACGTTTGTAACATTATCAGGTGTGAAATAATGTGTTATGATCATCAATGTTAGATAACGGACTACAACGACTTTCTATTCTCAGTTGAATAATTTTCGAATCAACTTACAATGAGAAAGATGCTTAGTTATCAAATGTGGAATAACAGACATCTAACCATCTTGGGTTTTCATCAAGAAATTATTTAGGGTTTTCAGTCTGTTATTTAGATGCTTGAATGTTGCGGCTATAGGTTCTCACTATCAAAACATAAACTGCGGAGGAAAGTTTCATATTTCTATGAACTTTAGCCCCATCTCCCCCGATGTTTTTATTGTGAGAGCTCTACTCAAGCCTTTGGTCAAAGCGTCTGCAACATTGTCTTTCGATCTCACATCAATCAGGGTCATAATCCCTTGACTTGTGAGTGGGGTCAACCAGGATTGTTTCAACCTGAGATGCCTTCTTTTGCCATTGAACAAAGTATTCGTAGCAATCGTTTTCGTAGCCTGATTATCACAGTAAACTGCAACAGAACTCATTTTCAGGCTCGACAAAGGAATGTCCATCACCAAATCTCTTAACCACTCTGCTTCTTCGCCTGCTGCAGCAAGAGCGTAGAGTTTGGATTCCATAGAAGAGAGTGCAATACAAGATTGTCTCTTGGACTTCCAGGCTATAGCTGCTCCTCCTAGTGTGAATACAAACCCACTAGTGGACTTGCTGTCGTTTAATTCCGAGCACCATGATGCATCAAAATAACCTTCAAGAACTGAAGGATAACCAGTGTAAACTAAAACATACTGTTGGGTGTGCTTTAAGTATCTCATTAGCCTATCTAAGGCGTTCCAATGGGTGTCTCAGATGCTCTACTGTCACTGTATCCCCACGTGTCCAACATGGACTGTATATAGTGGCTTTGACTTAGAGAGATGTCAGTCTGCCCAATGCTCACTTGCATGCCTAGTATAGTGTTAGCTACACCCAGGTCTTTTATGCTAAATTCTTTTATTAGGTCTGACTTAACGCCATCCACTTCAGATTGATCAGACCCTAGAATGAGCATATCATCAACGTACAAGCATATTATGGCGACTTTATTCGATCTATTACGTATGTAAAGACATTTATCCGAGAGACTCGACATGAATCTCATGTTCTTTACACTATAGTCAAACTTCTCATGCCATAATTTCGGTGCTTGCTTTAGTCCGTATAAAGACTTAAGTAATTTACAGACTTTTGTTTCGTGACTGTCTACAATGAAACCTTCAGGTTGATTCATGTAGATCTCTTCGGTCAGATCTCCATTCAAGAATGCAGTCTTAACATCCATTTAATGAACAATAAAGTTCTCAATAGACGCAATAGCAAGGAGGGCCCTAATGGTTGCTAAGTGACACACAGGTGAGTAGACATCAAAATAATCTACTCCGCTTACTTGTGTGAAACCTTTAGCCACTAGGCGTGCTTTATATTTAGCTACGCTACCATCAGAATTTAGTTTCTTTTTCAGAATCCACTCACACCCTACGGTTTTAGCCCCCTTTGGCTTATCAACCAATGTCCAGATGTTATTCTGAAGTAGATAATTCATCTCTTCATCAATAGCTTCTTTCCAGAGTAGGGAATCCCTGGATCTCATCGCGTCCTTATAGGTGGATGGATCAGCCTCAACGTGACAAGTGACAAAGTCACTACCGAAGGTTCTGGGAATTCGCTCTCTTAGAGAAGTTCTCCTAGACTCTAGGCCAGAGTTATCTACCGGAACGGAATAAGAGGTGCTCGGTACTGAAGTTGGATCATCTTCAATAATAGTTACTTGCATACCTGGGAGAGACAGGTTCTTATCCTTGAGGAACTTATCTTCAAAGAACACTGCGTCCCTATATTCTATAACAACGTTATTAGAAATATCTAAGAATCTATCTGCAGCACTATCCTCAGCACAACCTAGGTAGACACATGTATTGGTCCTAGGTCCAATCTTAGACCGTCTAGGGTCATGAACCCTGACATAGGCTATGCAGCCCCAGGTCTTAAGTCTAGTAAAAGACGGGGGGTCTCTTAAACCAAAGCTCGTAGGGTGTAACCTCTAACTTGGCATGAGGAACTTTATTCAAAATGTGATTTGCAGCTAAGACTGCTTCTCCCCAATAAGCGGAAGGCATGCCTGCAGTCAGGAGCATAGAGTTTAACATTTCTGTTAACGTGCGATTTTTACGCTCAGCTATGCCATTAGACTGTGGCGAGTAAGGAGCAGTGGTTTCTGCAATGATTCCATGCTGGGCAAGGAAACATTTGAACTCACTGGACATATATTCTCCTACTCTATCACTTCTAAATCTTTTGATTTTCATGCCTAATTGGTTTTCTACCCTGGTTTTGAAAATACAAAATTTTTCAAATACTTCATCTTTAGTTTTAAGGAGATAAATGTGACAAAACCTAGAACAATCATCTATGAAGGTGATCAAATACTTTCTGTCTCCTCTAGTGACAAAACTTTTGAAGTCACATATATCAGAATGTATTAGTTCTAAGGGTGTTGTGCTCCTAGTAACCGCACTAAAAGGTTTCTTAGTGATCTTAGTCTGAGCACACACTTCACATTTATCAGTTTTAACTGTAGTGTCTAATGCTATCTGGTGAGTTCTAGCAATTTGGAACATCTTCCTACAGTTTACGTGTCTTAGTCTCTCGTGTAGAGTCTTAGGGCTAACTAAGTTTGTTTGAACTTGTTGAACTATTTCGTTTGCTAGACTTAATCTGTATATCCTATTTTGGACGTATGCACATCCAAAATAGTGTGAGTTAACTGATAGTGTTACTCTACCGCTACAGAAAGTAAAAGACATACCAGCATCACAAAGTAAGCTAATAGACACTAAGTTAACAGCTAATGAAGGAATAAACTTAACATTCTTTAAAGTTAAAGTCTTACATGAGGATAGCAGCAAAGTTGCATTCCCCACCTTCTGCACGTCAGTTGTCTCACCGTTGGCAACGGTCACAGATTCTCTTGCGTCAATAAGACCTGTCATCAGAGTAGGGTTGTTGCAAACATGGCACGTTGCCCCCGAGTCAAGGAACCACTCTGTACTGGACTTTCTGTTTCCGACCATGACAACAAAGTCGGATGGCTCAGTGAGACTAACCATGTTAGCATGGTTGCCCTCCTGTGGTGTCTTGCCCTTCTCCTTACGAGGAAGTCTGCAATCAGATGCGTTGTGTCCCCACTTGTTGCAGTTATAGCACTTGCCCTTAAACTTTTTGATTTGTTTACTTGGGCCTGCAACCTGGGAGCTACTCGGGTTGGGTTTTGACTTCCTAGGGTTCGGCACGCGCCTAGAGTTCGAAATCATGTTAGCAGCTGCCTTCTGCTTGCTAACGACTTCTAGAGCGTGTCGAGTCCTATTTTCGTCCTCAATGCGTATAAAACGCTTGAGTTCGTTCAAACCCACCTGCGTCTTCTTGCGGTACATTTCAGTTTTGAAATTGTACCACATAGAAGGCAACTTATACACAATTGTGTCAGCAACAAAACTATCTGGCAACGCAATGTTCTCGCTATGCAAGGAATCAACTAAAACTTTAAAATTTGATACCTGAGGGAGAATGACCTTCTCCTCGTCGAAGGTGAACGAGTGGAACTTGTCCACTAAGTGCGCCTTGGACAGGTCCTCCTCCTGCCCGAAGTGCTCCTGCAAAGCATCCCAGATGGCCTTAGCTGTCTTCAGCTTCATGTACGTCTTCGCCAGATTGGAAGACAGGCAGTTCAGCAGGTAGTCCCTACAGAAGTCTTCATCAGAAACCCACTGTGCCTCTTCAGCAGTCCCTACGACCTCAGCACCATCAGACTGAACTGTGTAGAACACGTTCAAAAACTTCATCCTGAACTGAGTATTCAACTTCCAGTCGTTGAACTCAGTCGCCGTGAACTTCTCCAGCTTTATCATCGGAACGGGGGACGCCATGTTGTTCCCCTTCATCATTGTGCGCCCGACAGACGAGAACAAGCCACCAGACAAAGGATTCAAAACTCTGTAGCTAGCGTCGGCGGTAGCCTGGGCGGTAGCCTGTTCGGCTGCTAGCGCCAGACGCTAGTAGGTAGCGCTTGTCACAACCCGCATTTTTCCCAAAAATATAATACGTAATATCAGAGCAAGGGAAAAATACGCGTCATGATGCCACGCCTGCAGGAGACGACTACAGACGCTCAGGCAAACACTCTTTACGAAAATTTTATAAAAGACATATATGTGATTAGATTAAAAGAGAAATTTTCATTTTTAGCATAGGACCGCGTCCCTCGGTCTGGTGGATCATCTAGTCCACAAGTAGAAAACTATACATACGCAGCGGAAAATAGGTTTGTTTCTTTTAGCCTACATGAGCAAGAAAATAAACATTTCTAGAAATGATATGCACATATCTAGGTTTAGTATAGTAAGAAAGGATTTTTCTACGAATTTCAAAGTATGCGATCTTTATTTAAAAGCATGATATGCAAGAACGACATTTTTATACTAATAAGATAACTAGTGCATCCTAGCATAAAGCTTCCCAGAGAGCAAGTAGGTAAATAACCCAAAAGTAGCAGAAAATAAATGCCAGCACAAGCACCATACTAGAAAAGTAACGGGAAAGGGGGAAAGGAAGGGGGAGAAGAAGGGTTTTCTTGCCTCTAAAAGAGCCGGAGAACCTCCGGATCGCAACAAGATCGGAGAAGCCCTAGCCCCGGCGACGAAGAACAGGCTCCAGCTCAACCAAAATCCGCAACTACAGGTCCTTAAACAGCCACAAGAGCACTGCTTTTCCGAGAGAAAGAGAAGGAAAGGGGAGCGGAGGAGGAGATCGGCGTCGTGCCCTAGAGCGACACCGTCGAGAAAGGGAGAGGAAGTGAGGAGAGGTCGGTCAGTTTGGTAAAGAGAATGAAAAAAAAATGCTGTGAATGAATGAATCCACCGCTTATAACCTCAAGCCAAGATGTCTATTTGCAGCCCAACATAAGTCTAGGCTATTAAGGATTAACCCACACAATAGCTATTGACACACCATGTATTAGCAAGGCTATTAGCACATCAATTGCATTGGCAGCTCATATAGATAAATCACGCAAATGCTATCCGCACATCATTTCTTTCCTTATTCGCAGCTCCCATATAACTACATAAATTAGAGAACATGGCCTTGGTACTACGTATGCTGCCGCCGACGAACAATTAATTATGAAGTCGCACTTCATCATAACATATATATTATTGCAAAAGAAAATATAGACAGTGCTTTTAAGTTATCATTATAGGGGAAAGGAGGATTTTCGTCGAACGAACCATATATATATATGATTTTAATATAATAATGATATTATTATTATCATATTACTGCTAAAAACTAAACGAACGCCGAACTCAATGAAAATTTCACCTAAGGTGAACGGCGCCGCTAACTCGACGTTAAAAGTAACGCCCAGACGTCAAAGGTGACGTCAACGAAGGAATCAAAAATTCCTGAAAATTCCGGGGTGTTACAGTCACCCCACCTAAACGGAAGTTTCGTCCCGAAACTTAAAACCGGAACTTAGAAACAACGAATGGAAAAGGCAAAGGAGAGGTAAGCTTACACTCGCTAGATAGAAACGCTAACCGGAAAGGGCTAGGAAAACGGATGCGGGTAAGATTACCCAAAGAGAAAAGGACATTACCTAGAACTCGACATGACCTAGCCGAGAACAAAAAGCAAATCGCGGAACATCTGACTTGCGGATCCCCAACTAAAGGAAGCCTACACGAAGATCAGCCAAAAACACCGAACTAACTTCCTTCTTTTACGAACAGGATGAGAGCACTCCAGGGCGAGGAACTAGGCCAGAAAAAGCCACACTGCAACCACCCATCTATCTGAGTGCGCAACTCTCGCAACACACGCGGGGCCAAAGGGTACGCTGCCCTAGCAACGGGACGGGTACCCGGCTCAAGGTCAGAAACAAACACCTCAACTCTCACGGTAGAAAACCAGGGAGACAACGGCGAAGCCATCAGCGAAATCTCACACCACAGGGAAGATCTTCAATACACAACAAACCGAAAATGGTTTCTAGCGTAGAAACAGGGTAAGCAACACCAGTGGAAACTAAAGGCTCCCGACACACATCGCGGAAATAATAGGGAAAACATAGCGCGAAAAGCCAAACACGCTCAAGGGTTGACCGATGTCCAGCTTACAGACCAAACGCTTTACCTTGCGTTGGATAACAACATCAAACTTGGACAACCAGCCCAAACCCAAAAAAAATCACGACGAAGGCCCAAATGAGGATAAGATGCTTACTCAGTACTCAATCTTACGTCTCCAGAACATAAACAGACTCTTTGACATAGAAAAGATTAGGCCGAACATAAATATCGAGCTAGGGGCCAGATAACCAAAACACAAACTTTCACGACTGGCTCACGTGAAACACACCGTGAACACTAGGGAAAGAAGCAGGAAAATACAGCTTAACTGCAGATGTTCTGATGCACTCAACTCTGGCATCAGAGAAACCATCAAGAAACCCATGCCCCCAACTACGAGCTCTAAATTAGCACTCCGCTAATTGCAAATCTCTCATAACACACCTGAGCCAACTGTAGCTCTCCACGGATAAGTGATACCGCTACGCTCGAATCCACCCAAGCTTCCAAGATCTGCCTCAAAATGTTGACAGACACAACATTTAGATATAAGCCTTACTAAGCCAACTCGAACTTCCTACCACCAAACCCACATTCGCAAGACAACGAATAAACTAGGTCAAAACCTTAACCTGAAAATACCTCAAAACACCTAGCTTAAGACGCAACAGCTAGGAACCAGAATTTCCTAACTCGATACAGATCAAAAAAGGGTAGATACTTGCTATTGCTGTTACCTTGCTCTGGGAATTTATGAAATGATGTTATGCTAAACTTAGGATGATACACCATCATCCTATCAACTCATGTGCATATAGAATAAATGCATGAATGCCAAAATTTTATTTCAAATCATGTGTGTACGAGCGTCATCATGTATGTCTTTAGCTTGGCACGTGTGCAATGATATGTTATGATGTTTATGCAGTGCTATGCAATCTAAAAAGGCCTTAATGCATGTTATGAGCGGCGTACACATGCGATCTTATGCATCCCATACTACATATTATCGCATGTAACGAAAAGGAAAATCTAATGGACACGCATGCGACCTACGTTATGCATCCCATACTACATAACAGTCGTATGTTGTCACCTATGAGGATCCATATACAAACACATATTATGCATCCCATACTACATAATATGCCCCGTATACTTCTTATCATGCTATGAGTGTAGTGTTCATGCTTCAGCCAAGACATACTGATGACCCTTCGGTGTGTGTATGCAATGAATGACGATTCTCACCAGGCGGTTAACCGGGCAACCAAACTATCACAGCAACCCGGCTAACCTCCCTCTGATACCAACTGTCACAACCCGCATTTTTCCCAAAAATATAATACGTAATATCAGAGCAAGGGAAAAATACGCGTCATGATGCCACGCCTGCAGGAGACGACTACAGACGTTCAGGCAAACACTCTTTACGAAAATTTTATAAAAGACATATATGTGATTGGATTAAAAGAGAAATTTTCATTTTTAGCATAGGACCGCGTCCCTCGGTCTGGTGGATCATCTAGTCCACAAGTAGAAAACTATACATACGCAGCGGAAAATAGGTTTGTTTCTTTTAGCCTACATGAGCAAGAAAATAAACATTTCTAGAAATGATATGCACATATCTAGGTTTAGTATAGTAAGAAAGGATTTTTCTACGAATTTCAAAGTATGCGATCTTTATTTAAAAGCATGATATGCAAGAACGACATTTTTATACTAATAAGGTAACTAGTGCATCCTAGCATAAAGCTTCCCAGAGAGCAAGTAGGTAAATAACCCAAAAGTAGCAGTAAAGAAAAACTAGCAGTAGTAGCAGCAAGTAAACCAAACAACAAGCCGTACGGGCGTCAACATCTGACACAAACCCGCAGGCGAACAAGCAACAGGCAAAAGGCAAGCTACAACAAAAAGGAGCTGAATCCTTACCCACAAGAGAGGGAAGGCCTCGACAACGAACAGAGCGACCCTGCTCAACTCTAGCGGCAGCTACTAACCTGAACCTGAGGCATCCATAAGAAAAGAATGCCTCAGCCCAAAGGGTGCAAGAAAACAGCATAGGTAAAAGTAAGAGCAGGAGAAGTAACTAGTGACGCAACCAAGCTGAAGAGGGTATATAAATACATATATATATATATACATATACACATATATATAACTATATATATATATACGCTTATATAAAGACTTCAGTAATAGAAGGTTAGGAAGATCCCGCATAAAACCAGCCCAAAAGCAAGAGCATGACTAAACTTGACATATAATGCAAACATGGACAGGTGGTGGCGGACCCAAAACAATGTCACTATCCACCCACATAAAGGGGATGTTCACCCCAAAAAAAAGAAAAGGCGCCGTGGTGGTGGTGGGGGAACCCAGTGTTCCCTGTACCCATCCTACCAACCACTATTAAAATAACTATGATGGAGGACCCCATTGTTCCCTATATCCATCATTCCAATGCAAACAAGTCCAACAATATTTAGCCAAGTAAATATGCAGAAGTAGCCAAGTAAAACATGATCCAGAACAAAATCAACCAGAATAAACCATCTAAGAGTAGCCCAGGATCGGGACAAAGCTAAACATATAGCAGCTAGCATATAAAAGAGGGATAGAAGGATTCACCCAACCATAGCAGCTAGCATATAATAAAACAGGGCCAAATAAGTGTGCCAAGGGGTTAGCAAATAGAACTACCATAATATTGACCACTTCTAGCTACTTGTAATCGAAGCGCGCAGAATTATTTTGCAAGTAATGAAATCCAACAAGAATGATACAAAGCAGTCCAAAAGAACAGAAAATATCCCAAGGATCCAACTTCAGCCTCCCCAAACCAAATTTTAAAAGGCAGCCCCCGTTAGACAAGGAAAGAGGGTAACAACAGCCCTCTAAGTAAGGTATCAGCAAAACAACCCTCATATAACAGCCCCCAACAAGAAAAGTGCTCAGGGAGAAGAACAGTTCCTAGATAACAAAAGAAAACAGGGAGAATTCCTCAATTGACAAGGAGCAGCCCCCTCACAAATCAAGGGCAAAGAGGTAGCCCCATCAAAAGCAACAGCAGCAGCCTAACCAAGGCCAACAACAGCAGCCCCACTAGAAAAAGAAGACGAAAGAAAGAAATGGGTAGCCCTCACCATCAATTAGACTAATATAAGGCAGGTTTCTTAGTAGCAGCCCCCAAATTAGAATATAAATAAGAGACAACCCCAAACAGGATGCATATCACGGCCCCAAACCGATTCTACAAGGCAGCTTCCAATTAGATAAAAAGGAAATATAAGCAGCCCCCAATAATAATAATACAGCAGCCCCCCGAATAGTGGACAAAGGTAAGAGCAGCCCCCACAAATGACAATAACAACAGCCCTTAGTTAGACAAGGAAGAAAAACAGAAATAGATGCATCCCTCTAAAAAGAATCCCAACTGGTTTGCACACAGCAGCCCCAATTAGAGTATAGGCACAAGTATATAAGGCAGCCCCCACTTTAAAGACAGCAGCAGCCCTCCCCTTTAACAAAAAAAGAAAAAAAGGAAACAAGGCAGCCCCCATTTAAAAACAGCATCAGCCCTCAATTTAAAGACAGCAGCCCCTAAATCAACAAGGATGAGGCAGCCCCCACATATAAGAATCAGCCCCAAATGCAACTCCAGGAGCAGCCCAACGAAAAGAAAGGTCAAGAACCTGGAGGTGTAAATAGGCCCCAACAAATACCCCATTTAGAATAAGCATAACAGCCCCATATAAAATTGAAACTCTCAACTGGTTTAAACATAGCAGCCCTTATAAAGAATGTATAACATCCGCCCTCCATAAAGAGAACATAACAACATCCCCCATAAGAAATGAATAACAGCTAGCACAAGCTCCCAAATAACACAATAATTAAGTCTAAAGCAGGGATTCAAAACAACTAAGTAAGGGAAAACTGCCAGAACAAGCTTCCCCCAAGCATCAAAACCGGGTAAGGTAAATGCCAGCACAAGCACCATACTAGAAAAGTAACGGGAAAGGGGGAAAGGAAGGGGGAGAAGAAGGGTTTTCTTGCCTCTAAAAGAGCCGGAGAACCTCCGGATCGCAACAAGATCGGAGAAGCCCTAGCCCCGGCGACGAAGAACAGGCTCCAGCTCAACCAAAATCCGCAGCTACAGGTCCTTAAACAGCCACAAGAGCACTGCTTTTCCGAGAGAAAGAGAAGGAAAGGGGAGCGGAGGAGGAGATCGGTGCCGTGCCCTAGAGCGACACCGTCGAGAAAGGGAGAGGAAGTGAGGAGAGGTCGGTCAGTTTGGTAAAGAGAATGAAAAAAAAATGCTGTGAATGAATGAATCCACCGCTTATAACCTCAAGCCAAGATGTCTATTTGCAGCCCAACATAAGTCTAAGCTATTAAGGATTAACCCACACAATAGCTATTGGCACACCATGTATTAGCAAGGCTATTAGCACATCAATTACATTGGCAGCTCATATAGATAAATCACGCAAATGCTATCCGCACATCATTTCTTTCCTTATTCGCAGCTCCCATATAACTACATAAATTAGAGAACATGGCCTTGGTACTACGTATGCTGCCGCCGACGAACAATTAATTATGAAGTCGCACTTCATCATAACATATATATTATTGCAAAAGAAAATATAGACAGTGCTTTTAAGTTATCATTATAGGGGAAAGGAGGATTTTCGTCGAACGAACCATATATATATATATGATTTTAATATAATAATGATATTATTATTATCATATTACTGCTAAAAACTAAACGAACGCCGAACTCAATGAAAATTTCACCTAAGGTGAACGGCGCCGCTAACTCGACGTTAAAAGTAACGCCCAGACGTCAAAGGTGACGTCAACGAAGGAATCAAAAATTCCTGAAAATTCCGGGGTGTTACAGCGCTAGTGGTAGCGCTTAGGGCTGCACTTCCTTGGCCTTGGAGACGGCGACAGCGGGAGATCTGAAAGAGGCTGGGTGGGATCTGGAGGCGGAGGCGGCGAAACCTCCTGAGACAGCGACGGCGTAGGCGACGGCAGATCTGGATCACGGCGGCGGCTTTGGATCACGGCGGCGCGGCAGCAGCCTTGGATCTCCTACACGAAGAGCGGCGTGTCCCTAGATCCGGGCGGCGACGCGGGAACACAAACGGAGACCGACGAGGCCGGACGCGCCTCCACGCGAGGACTGGAGAGCAACGGCAGAACCGCGAGATCCTCTAGACGAACGGCGGCGAGAGAAGGACTGCAGAAACGCGATCTTCCTCCCAGACGAAGTGCGGCGGCGGGAGAGAAGCAGCAGATACGCGATCTGCTTCTTGCGAACGACGGCGACAGCCTTCCTCGACAGCATCGGCGAACAGCGACGGGAGCGAGTAGATCGACGAACGATCGGCGTCAGGGAACAGAGCGCCGATCCTTGCGATCGATCGACGACGGGGACGAAGTCGGAAGCTCGCGATTTCTCCCAGATGAGCGGCGGCAGCGGCAAGATCGCGACCTCCTTCTTCACGCGAGCGCAGGAACCAGACGGACGGGAGCGGGCAAACCCTTAGGGCAAACTTCGAGATTGTGAGAGGTTTGCTCGAAGCATTCGGAGGAGGATCAAGGTGGAATAAACTCTCCGTTGCCCCTAGCGGGTATATATAGGGAAAACCCTAGGAGTGTCTACGGGGATGAGTATCTGTGTACCCAACTGATCTGTTATACCTTCGAACCCGTTATTTGACCAAATATACATTAACAATTATCACATGGGGCAACACAAAACATATCATACAGGTCAATGATCATCTCAAGTTTCGGTTCAAAATGAAGTACCTCAGACCGCTTCGATACTTTCTCGGTCTCGAAGTTGACCACTCTTCAAGATGACATATTTTATCTCAACAGAAGTTTATCACTGAGATTCTTGACAGACCTTGACGAATGCACTGTTGCAACTCCCTTAGAACTCAATCTTAAACTTTGTTCTTAAGAAGGAGTTCTATCGGATCCCTCCAGGTACAAACAATTGGTTGGAATGCTGGTGTATCTCATAATCAGTCGTCCAAAACATCTCTTATGTCGTTCACATTCTCGGTCAGTTTGTTTCACAGCTGCAGAGCACTCACTATATTGCCCTTCTCCGGACCCTGTGTTACATTCGCGGCACAAGCACCTGGTCACTATTTTTCTCATCAAACTCATCCATGGATCTTCGTGTCTATTCTAATGCTGATTGGGCCGATGATATTTTTGACCGGAAATCTGCGACTGGATATTGTATCTTTCTTGGAGACTCTCTGATCTCTTGGAAATCCAAAAGGCAAGATGTGATATCTCGATCCAGTACTGAAGTTGAGTACCGTGACCACCACTGCTGCTGAAGTAACTTGGTTCCGCCGTCATTTGCAAGATCTCCAAACTACTATCTTAGGTACCACACCACTCTTTTGTGACAACACCAGTGTCATACAGATTGCTTTGAATCCAGTATTTCATGAACATACAAGCACATCGAGGTTGACTGTCACTATGTCCGCCAACAATTTCTCAACAAAGTTGTCTCTCTGCCTCATATATCCTCCGCCTCTCAGATTGCAGACTTCTTCACCAAGATTCATACCATTCATGGGGGGTTTAATACCTTGTATTTATGTACAAAATAGCCCACTAGCTAAGCCCATTTAGATTACTTTAGTCTCACATCTCAAATCTCTCTTCTAAACTTTAAGCCCATTTAGATTAAATTGTATAATTTTTATTTAATTTCGAAAAGTGTGCACTCATTTCCTCTATTTTGTTAAGTTTTTAATTCGGAGTAATAAAAAATTTCATTGGGATGACGAACATAAGATGTATTATCGTGTAGGGAGAGAGAGATTAAAAACAAATTTATAAAATAGCTTGCCCATGAGCGAGGAGAATTTTTTAGGTCCAGAAATTGGTAATAATCTCGTGATTTTTCTGAAATACCGGAATGTAAATCAACGGCGTAAATTGGTCCCGATTATAACCGGACCCGGACCTAAAAAATTCTCGTGAGAGAGAGAGAGAGAGAGAGAGAGAGAGAGAGAGATCTATTGTATGTGGCAAGCTATTTTATAAATTTACTTTTAATCACTCTCTCTCTATATATATCTTTATTATATAAAACAATATAGCAATCTCCCCGCTCATACTATGCTTTTAATTTCAACCGTAGGATCTGTTGGATATTTATTTAATATGTATGCGCGTGTCGAGACTGACTCGGAATGACCCAATGGGTTGTGTGTGTCTACCTAGGGCTAGACTTTACGCTGGAGATATTATAAATAGCTATTCCAAACTTGATGAGCTATTGTGGGCTATCTTGAGCTAGAGTCTAAACCCTAACAGTATCTTCAATAACTAAAATCATGTTCCTTTAAATTTACACGCCCACGCTGAGCAATCACGCACTGCCTCCCACACAATTCTTAAAAAAATTTAATTCAAGAGGCTACCCCGTCCCAATCCCTCGCACGTCCTCGCAACTGATTCTTTCATTGGTCCTCGCCTGAAGCCCTCGCTCCCCTTCACCCGAAGCCTCGACAAAGCCCTCGCCTGAAGCTCTCCCCCTCACCAAATTCCTCCAAAGGTCCTCTCCTGAAGCAAAAGCAGAAGTTGTTGGTCGATCTCCCATGTGATCTTCTCTCTCAAAGTTCACGGCACCTCCTTTCCTAACATGCGACGATCCTTTCCCAATCGAGGTTGCACCTGCACTCTCACTGGATTCTCCTGTCTCCTTCACCTTCTGATCTCTCTATGACTTATAGCAGTCTTTCCTGAAGTGATATTTCTTCTTACAGTAATATCACTCGATCTTCTTCTTGGACTTACTCACGGACTTGCTTCCGGAGTTGCCTCTTTGCTTTCCCTCTTTCTTCACTGACCTGCCCCTTTCCTCCAGGATTAGAGCATCATATGTAGAGGCTCAAGAGTCCTCGTTCAATAGACAGTTCGTCACCATCTCCATTTGTTAGGGTTAGAAGAGAGCTCAAAGTATTCTACTATACCACATCTATGTATGGAATGGGTATATATAGTGTAACACCCTGCCAGTACGAAAAGTATAACAGCAGGTCCGGCCGGGACCCCACGCCATACAAACCACACTAGCTAGGAGTTAAAAGGTGATAACCAGAAAAGTAACTACAAAACGAGAGTACAAAAAGAAGGGAACCTAGGTATGCACAAAATGTTGGTTGGGTTCACCCGAAGGTTTCCCACAACCGCCTAGGCAATCGCATGAGGCTAAACATAACATCAAATTCACAACACTCCACCCTAAGGGTCACAACCTTAGGTGGGAAACAAGAGCTTTTGGTCGGTCTAGGCATGACACCTTCCACGACCTCTCCCATGATCACACGGCTTTCATGAGGAAGGGACCTCTCGCCGATCTGCATGGAAACGGGTTCGGTTTAGCTTTGCCCGTGCTCTAATCGTCGCGATCTATCGCACGACGCGGGTACGGCTTCACTTCGGCCCGTAAGGGTTTAGCACTTTCAAGTGCTACACTAAAAATATATGCTACGCACCTAACCCCTTTACAAGGATCTAGGCTTCACGAATTCTCAACAAGGGAGGTACATACGCTCCGCATCAATATCGTGGTGAAGGTTTGCCTTCATCCAAAACTCAAAGCATGGGGCTTTCGTAGGGATCTTCACAAGATGCCTACACTTAACTCCCGCAATACTATAGGTGAGTTCACGGAGTCATTCTCCGGCACGCATTCTAGGCCTAACCTAAATGCAACATCGCAAATCAAGCATCACCGATTCGGGCTCACGGCCACGAATAGGTTTCACACACAATGCCTAAATCCGCACGACTACCGGATTTTCTACATGCAATATACCGGGGACGGACACAATCTACCCGGAGTCCCGAAGGACTTGAGGAAATCCTACACTTCACCCATTTGGTGAAAGAGATACCTCATGCAAGCAAAGAAAGAGGAATGAATGGACAAATACAAGTCCAAAGTTCGGGAGGAAGAATCGTTACCCTAGACGTGTTCCTCTTCGCCATGGATCCGAGATTCTACGCGGAGGGAAAGAACCGCACCGGGCTGCACTCTCCGGATCTGGAAACGGCTCGCGAAACGGAGCTCCGGAGCTCCGTCAATGGCGAAATCTCCTCTTCTTCTTCCTTGCCCCCTTCTCCTTCCTCTAGCCTAGGAGAGAGAAACACTATGAAAATATGAGGGTTTAATTCCTCTCCAAAGCCCTAAGACCCCCCAGCATCAAATCCCAGCCGTTGGATCGAATTCCAAGAAATTTGATCGGTCGGATCCTCTTCTCCGCTCAAAATCGCGGAACAGAATAAACAGGGCGCACGATCACAGGCGCACGGTCAGTGGTCGTGCGCGACGAGGGCAATGGTCGTGCGCACTATCCGGGACAGAACTCTGAATTCTTGCGAATAAGCGCACGATCGCTGGCGCACGATCACTGGTCGTGCGCGAAGAGGGAAATGGTCGTGCGCACTGTCCGAGACAGAACTCGATTCTCTTCTGAATTAACGCACGATCGCTGGCACACGATCACTGGTCGTGCGCGATGAGGCCACTGATCGTGCGCTAAGAGCAGACAGGGAAAATTCTAGCCTGCTTCACGTGCCGCACTACCACTCCGCCTACTTCGCGGAACTACCAGATTTGGGGTGTTACATATAGTACTTCCAGCGTAGGGCCAAGCCCTAGTGTGACACGAACCCGTAATCTACCCGAGACGACCTCTACACGTACGGACATAATATAAAAATACATTAACAATCTCCTCCTATGTCCGTCGTAAACCCAGACTTCGGGTAGAGGGTGGTTTGTGTAATATTCAACCAGAAGTGGGACATACACAACCGTGTCCAGTACCTGTTTAAGATAAAATCGGACTATAACAAAAGATAGCATGCATGCATAAGTAAATAAACAACTCAGCTGCAACACAAGCGTCTCAGGTACAATCGAGACACAGGCCCTAAACACCTGGTGTCCCAAAACAAGCAGAGATCTAAAAGTCCAAACAAACAGTGCTATAAAATAAGAGCTAAACAGTGCTCTGAACAGAAGTACAGGATCTAAACAAAATAACACTCAAACAGGCTAATCATCCAAAAGATCATCCTTCTCAGGATCCCAGACAACCAGTGCTCCTCCTATCCCAGTAACTCCTGCAATTCAACAGAGAATTTCATTTTAGAATGAATTCTATCTTTTGTAATTTGCAGATATCTAGTTTTAACATAAAACTTAGTATTGATTATTATTTAATTTGACTGGGAGGACACGTTCACAGAGTATTATAGTTTAACCTCAGAATCTGTTATTTGTTTCCAAATGAAACGATTATCAGACTTCTGGACATTGCAGCTATATCTGTAATCCTATATAGAATGTCACGATTACTGCTCTTCTAAAGTCAATTGGAACTCATCAAGTTTGGAATGGAACCAATCTTCAGAAGAAGAGACAAACCAAGTCAGATTGTGTTATCAAGTTTGGAATAACACTCTCCTCCAAGGCAAAAACCGAATCCGATGAAGCTGTTAACATCAAGTTTGGAATGAAACAACTTACCAGATCCTATATAGAATGTCACGGTCTCGCCCCCCTCCCCCCCCCCCCCCCCCCCCCCCCTCGCCCAGGGGAGGCCCCCCTCGTCCAGTTTTGCTATTCATAGTCCAGTTCTGGCTATTCGCAGTCCGGTGGTCTACGCTTAACATTTCAGAACAGCGGGATTCGGCTACCCGCAGCCCAATTCAGGGGTACTTCGGTAATCTGGCAAACCAGTTTCTGGCTATTTGCAACCCAACTTCAAGAATCCTATAAATAGGACCAAGAGGGCACCATTTGGAAGGCTCTCTCATCTCTAGGCTAGCTCTCTCCTTCTCTCTCTCCCTCCCCAAGTCTCTCTAGGGGGTGAGGAGAGGCTCCAGTGGTGCCCAAGCTTAGTAGTGGCTTGGGAGGAGAAGTTCCAAGGGGACTTCCGGGTATGTGGCGGGACCTCCCCACTAAGCCTTTGGTCCAGTTTTAGTTCCAACACCTTCAACCTAGAGCTCTCCCTTGGGGGGAGTAAGGGTTGGTCGCCCCTCAGCCTCGCTGAGGGCCCCGAACTCCACAGAGACCGAGTTGTCGGTTTCAACATTTTGGTGCGGTGAGCGTGGAGTGTGACCGATTCAAGAAAACCTCAAGCTGAGCTCCATGGACGGAGGTGGAGGAAGTTCCGACCCAGGTCACTCGCAGCCCCCGGTGGCTGGGGTGATGTTGGAGATGTTCGAAAATTTTAGGCAAGAGGTCCTGCAGACCTTGCAGGTGGCTTTTGCCGAGATAGGCGATGGCAGGAGAGGAAGTGGTCCGGAGGTCTCGCCCCGACAGGAGGATAAGATCCCTCTCAACCAACCAACAGAGAGGAGGTGCCAGGAGGGGGGGAGTGGGGAGGCGCCAGGCCCCCATTCGCCCAGCTCCAGGGGAGCGAGTGGGGAGGTCCCATACCCCCACTCGCCCAACCCCAGGAGGGCGAGCTCAGGAGGGGGGCACCCTCCCAGCTCGCCCCGCCCCAGCTCGCCCAGCCCCCAAGGGGGCGAGCATAGGAAGTCCTTTGTGCGAAGTGATCCTCTTGGCCCCGGTCGCAGAGGGGTTCGGAAGGATGGAGATGTCTCACTACTCCGGCAAGGATGACCCCGTCCTGCACCTGCAATGGTTTGAGGACATGGTCTCCATTAGGCCCATGACGGACGCGTTCAAGTGTCGGCTCTTCGCCGTCACCCTCAGAGAGAAATCCAGGGAGTGGTTCCACCAGCTCCCTACAGGATCCATCTATGCCTTCGAAGACTTGCGCTGAGGCTTCCTGTTACGCTTCTCGACGTCAAGGAAGAGGAAGAAAGATGCCGAAGCACTTTTCAAGGTCAAGCAAGAACCAGAGGAGTCGCTGGCTCACTATCTGGAACGGTTCAGGGAGGAGGTTCTCCTCGTCCAAGAAGTGCCCAGGTACACCCTCAAGCTCGCCTTCACGGTGGGGCTGCGGGAGGGTTTCTTCAAAATGGACCTCAAGAGAAGAGCTCCTGTGTCCTTTGAGGAGCTGATGGAAAGGGCGGCCGAGGAAGTTGAAAGTGAGGAGGCCAACCCGGAGTTCACAAGAAGGCTGACCAAGCTGAGTGAGCCAGAGGCAAGACAGCAGGGGGGGAGAGTAAAGGCCCCCAAGAGGAAGTTCGACCAGGAGGAGGACAACTTCCAGGAAGAAGAGACTGACCTCCCAGGGTGGAGGCAGGAGTCGAAGGCGCCCTCTCCACCACCCCAGCAAACCATGGCAATCGGTTGGGGAAGAAGGAGGAGAGCCAGGAAAGCGGAAAGAAGAGGAAAAAGAAGGGATGCGGCTAAGTTGCCCTACTGTGACTTCCACGAGGAGGAGGGTCACACGACATCCACCTGCCCTGAGTTCTTGGAACTGAAGGAGGCAAGGGGTCCAAGGCAGCAACCTCAACAACCAGAGGAGGTCGAGGAAGACCAGACTTGGGAGTAAGAGACCAAGTGGGTTTCCATGCTTAGTTTTTATTTCTACCCCTAAGTCCATGTAATGTGATGTTTTGTTTCCGTACCTAGTTTTCTCACATGTATTAGGAGGGTTAATATAATGGCAGGATGTTTCAAAAGTACTTAGCCTCGATGCTGGCCCGCTGACCAGGCTCCCACCTAGCTGGCAGGGCCGGGAACCGCTCGATGGCATGATGTTTCAAATGTACTTAGCCTCGATGCTGGCCCGCTGACCAGGCTCCCACCTAGCTGGCAGGGCCGGGAACCGCTCGATGGCATGATGTTTCAAAAGTACTTAGCCTCGATGCTGGCCCGCTGACCAGGCTCCCACCTAGCTGGCAGGGCCGGGAACCGCTCGATGGCAGGATGTTTCAAAAGTACTTAACCTCGATGCTGGCCCGCTGACCAGGCTCCCACCTAGCTGGCAGGGCCGGGAACCGCTCGATGGCATAATGTTTCAAAAGTACTTAGCCTCGATGCTGGCCCGCTGACCAGGCTCCCACCTAGCTGGCAGGGCCGGGAACCGCTCGATGGCATGATGTTTCAAAAGTACTTAGCCTCGATGCTGGCCCGCTGACCAGGCTCCAACCTAGCTGGCAGGGCCGGGAACCGCTCGATGGCAGGATGTTTCAAAAGCACTTAGCCTCGACGCTGGCCCGCTGACCAGGCTCCCACCGAGCTGGCAGGGCCGGGAACCGCTCGATGGCCATAGTGTTTTTCCCCCGAGGTGGCTACGCTAGCCGGGCTCTCACTAGCCGGCAGGGCAAGAAGGCCCCTCGGGGAGGTTAAGTGTTTTTTCCCCCGAGGTGGCTCCGCTAGCCGGGCTCTCACTAGCCGGCAGGGTAGGAAGGCCCCTCAGGGAGTGTAAGTGTTTTTCCCCCGAGGTGGCTCCGCTAGTCGGGCTCTCACTAGCCGGCAGGGTAGGAAGGCCCATCGGGGAGGTTAAGTGTTTTTTCCCCCGAGGTGGCTCCGCTAGCCGGGCTCTCACTAGCCGACAGGGTAGGAAGGCCCCTCAGGGAGGGTAAGTGTTTTTTCCCCCGAGGTGGCTCCGCTAGTCGGGCTCTCACTAGCCGGCAGGGTAGGAAGGCCCCTCGGGGAGGTTAAGTGTTTTTTCCCCCGAGGTAGCTCCGCTAGCCGGGCTCTCACTAGTCGGCAAGGTTGAGGGACCCCTCGGGGAGGTTATGTATTTTCCGAGATATCACCGATAATCGGGTTCCCAGCGACACTCGTCGAATATGCAGGGCTGGACATTTCTTTCCGAGCGTGAGCCACGCTCGAAAAGAGCGGGGATTGTGTATAACCCCGATATTCGCCGAGTACTCCCAAGGATCCGGGGGAGGCAGTTTGGTAGCATCGAACCACGCAGAAAGAGCGGCAGGGGCGGAGAGGGGGAGGGGGTCTCGCCCCCCCTCTCGCCCAGGAGGTTGGGGCGGAGAGGGGGAGGGGGTCTCGCCCCCCCTCTCGCCCAAGAGGTTGGGGCGGAGAGGGGACCCCCCTCTCGCCCAAGAGGTTGGGGTGGAGAGGGGGAGGGGGTCTCGCCCCCCCTCTCGCCCAGGAGGTTGGGGCGGAGAGGGGGAGGGGGTCTCGCCCCCCCTCTCGCTCAGGAGGTTGGGGCGGAGAGGGGGAGGGGGTCTCGCCCCCCCTCTCGCCCAGGAGGTTGGGGCGGAGAGGGGGAGGGGGTCTCGCCCCCCCTCTCGCCCAGGAGGTTGGGGCGGAGAGGGGGAGGGGGTCTCGCCCCCCCTCTCGCCTAAGAGGTTGGGGCGGAGAGGGGGAGGGGGTCTCGCCACCCCCCCCCCCCCTCCCCCCCCCCCCCCCCCCCCCCCCCCTCCCCCCCCCCCCCCCCCCTCCCCCCCCCCCCCCCCCTCTCGCCCAGGGGAGGCCCCCCCTCGTCCAGTTTTGCTATTCCTAGTCCAGTTCTGGCTATTCGCAGTCCGGTGGTCTACGCTTAGCATTTCAGAACAGCGGGATTCGGCTACCCGCAGCCCAATTCAGGGGTACTTCGGTAATCTGGCAAACCAGTTTCTGGCTATTTGCAGCCCAACTTCAAGAATCCTATAAATAGGACCAAGGGGACACCATTTGGAAGGCTCTCTCATCTCTAGGCTAGCTCTCTCCTTCCCTCTCTCCCTCCCCAAGTCTCTCTAGGGGGTGAGGAGAGGCTCCAGTGGTGCCCAAGCTTAGTAGTGGCTTGGGAGGGAAAATTCCAAGGGGACTTCCGGGTATGTGGCGGGACCTCCCCACTAAGCCCTTGGTCCAGTTTTAGTTCCAACACCTTCAACCTAAAGCTCTCCCTTGGGGGGAGTAAGGGTTGGTCGCCCCTCAGCCTCGTTGAGGGCCCCGAACTCCACAGAGACCGAGTTGTCGGTTTCAACACTTGCATTGACAAGGGAATGTGGAATAATCAAAACATCTGGACTAAGGCTGAACTGAATCACCTGATACTGAACTAAGACCGAACTAAATCGCCTTTAGTCTCATTTCCCCCACTGTTTTGATTAACCGATCTTTGGGCATTCCTTTCGTCAGTGGATCAGCAAGGTTATCCTTTGAGCGTACATCAATCAAAGTGATGACTCCTTGTTCTTTCAGATAATTCAACAACGCATGTCTCAGTCGTACATATCTCCTCTTAGTATTATAGAGGGTATTCATGACGACTTGAACTGCTGCTTGATTATCACAATACAAGCTCAACGAGTTGACTTGTAACTTAGACAGGGGAATGTCTAAAATCAAGTTTCTGATCCAGTCTGCCTCTTCACCAGCTGAAGCTAAGGCAAACAACTCGGCCTACATAGACGACAAAGCTATACAGGTCTGTCTCTTGGATTTCCAAGTGACAGCAGCTCCTCCCAAGGTGAATATGAATCCACTGGTGGACTTGCTGTTTCCGACTTCTGAACACCACGAGGCATCAGAATGTCCCTCCACGGTAGGTGGGTAACCAGTGTAGCACAGAGCATAGTTAGCAGTACCTCGAAGGTATCTCAACAGTCTATTTAGGGCAACCCAATGCTCTTTGCCAGGACTACTGGTAAAACGACTCAGCGCGCTAACTGAGAAAGCAATGTCTGGCCTCGTACAAGTTGTAGTGTACATGAGACTACCAATTATTTTGGAATATTTGACTTGATCAATGCTGGCCTCTAGATTAGGACTTCACTTAATATTGTGGTCAAACGGTGTCTCAATCGGCCTACACTTATCATATCCCCAGGTGGAGAGAAGTTGCTCAACATAGTGAGTCTGGCTAAGAGTAACTCGACCCTTGTCAACTCTAACCTTCATACCTAACAGGGTATCAACAGGACCGAGATCCTTCATGTCAAATACTTCTGCTAGAGTGGATTTAACATCCCTAACTGCAGCAAGATTAGACCCTAAAATCAACAAATCATCCACATATAAGCAAATGATGACTGTTTGATTTGACATGGAGCGGTAATAAAGGCATTTGTCAGAGAGACTGGACTGGAATCCAATGCTCTTTACCACCTGATCAAACTTCATGTGCCACATCTTAGGTGCTTGTTTAAGACCATAGATTGACTTATCGAGTTTGCACACTTTGTCTTTTTGATCTTTGTGAACATAACCTTCAGGTTGAGTCATGTAAATCTCTTCATTAAGCTCTCCATTTAAGAATGCAGTTTTAACGTCCATCTGATGAACTATAAAGTTCTCAATAGAGGCTAATGCAAGAAAAATCCTGATAGTCGATAGATGACACACAGGTGAGTAGACGTCAAAATAGTCAATTCCCCCTTGTTGCTTATAACCTTTAGCTACAAGACGCGCTTTATATCTGGCTATAGATCCATCACTATGTAATTTCTTCTTTAAAACCCACTTGCATCCTAGGACTTTAGCACCTTTCGGTAAGTCAACTAGATGCCAGGTATTGTTATGTAACAGCGAGTCCATCTCATCATCAATGGCTTCTGCCCACATCAACGAATCTCTAGACCTCATTGCTTCTTGGTAGGAGAATGGATCATCCTCTAAGTGATAGGTGATGAAATTCTCACCAAAATCCTTAGGGACTCTCTCTCTGATAGATGCTCTAAGTGGAATAGGTTCCACCTCTACAGATTGGGGAGCGGTGCCAGAAGGGCCAGCTTCAGGTTCAACGACAGATTCTGTAATCATATCATTGGACCCGGAGACAGATAATCCATGATCTTTGACGAACTTGTCTTCAAAAAATATGGCATCTCTAGACTCTATCACGATATTCGTGGATAGATCGAGAAATCTGTCTGCTGCACTATCTTCTGCACTACCTAGATAGACGCATGTCGTCGTCTTAGGTCCCACCTTAGGCCTCTTAAGGTCTAGTATACGCACATAGGCAATACAACCCCAAGTCTTTAGAGTATCGTACCTGCACGGATGACCGTGCCAAAGCTCATACGGTGTAGAAGTGAGCTGAGAGTGAGGTACTCTATTTAGAATGTGATTTGCAGTGCGGACTGCTTCTCCCCAAAAGGAATTAGGCATGCCAGCTGTTAGGAGCATGGAATTCAATATTTCTGTTAAAGTCCTATTCTTACGCTCGGCGACACCGTTAGACTGGGGTGAGTAAGGAGCTGTGGTTTCAAGAATTATTCCCTCAGAGGCACAGAATTCCTTGAATCCAGTAGCAGTATATTCTCCTCCCCGATCACTTCTAAATCTCTTAATTTTCAGGCTTAACTGATTTTCAACACGAGACTTAAAGGTCTTGAACGCCTCAAACGCTTCGTCTTTCGATTTCAACAGAGACACATGACAATATCTAGAAAAGTCGTCTATGAAAGTGATTAGATACTTCCTTCCCCCTCTGGTGGCATGACTGCGGAAATCACAGAGATCTGAATGTATCAATTCAAGAAGTTTTGTGCTCCTAGAAACTGACCTGAAAGGCTTTCTAGTAATTTTGGTTTGAGCACACACCTCACACTTGTCAAAACGAATCGACAGATCTAAGGGGATGTTTTGACTCTTGGCTAGATCTAGCATCTTCCTATAGTTCACATGTCCAAGTCTGTTATGTAACAACTTAGGATCTATAAGGTTCGAACTTACTTGGTTGATGCTATCATTGTTTAAGCTAAGTCTATACATTCCGTTGATCAGATACGCACACCCAAAATAATGTGAATTTACCATAAGGGTCATTCTACCGTTTTGAGTTGTGAAGGTCATCCCAGCTTTGTCTAGCAGACTTATTGAAATCAGATTTTTAGTTAATGTTGGAACTATTTTAACATTCTTTAAAAATAAACTTTTACCTGACGAGAGAACCAGCTCGGCTGTCCCTGTATGGGTCACCTGAGTCTCTTCTCCGTTGCAGTTCTCCACTCTCTCCTTGACCGCCTTAACCTCAGTCAGTAATCCTCTGTCATTCGTTACATGACAGGTAGCACCGCTATCCATCCACCACTCAGCAGACGAACTGCGGTGACTGCTCCCGATCATAGCCACGAAGGACTTGGGATCTGAAGCATCTGCCCGCATGTTCGCCACATTTTGTGTGGCTTCCTCCTTGTTCTTCTTAGGGGTCTTGCAATCAGCCGCCCAATGTCCCCACTTACCACAGTTGTGGCACTTGCCCCTCTTCTTTTTGAAAGAGGGCTTTTTAGGCTCTAATTGGGTAGAGAAATCACTTTTGGGCGCTGGTGGCTTCCTACGAGGCTTGCTGGGCCGAGACACAAAGTTGACAGTCTGGGAGGACTGCCCACCTTGTTCTTGTCTCTTCCCTGCAATGTTTTGATCCTCGATATGGATGAACCTTTTAAGTTCATCGAGAGCGATCTTTTCCTTCAGCCTGTGCATTTCAGTCTTGAAGGTCGACCACTTAGGAGGTAGCTTGCTTAAAATAGAACACACAAATAGATTATCAGAGATACCGGACTTATCGTCCTCCAACTTCTGACGCAGGGCTTCCAGTTCAATTATTTGGGAGGTGATTGTCGAGTTTAGATTAAATTTCATGTTAAAGAATCTCTCTCCGAGGAGAGTCCTCGACAATCCCTCTTCCTTCTGGAAGTTCGCATTTAAGCGGTCCTAAATCTCCTTTGCGGTTTTATAACCACTGTAGGTCAATGAGAGTCTAGGGTTGAGTGAATTAAGGAGGTAGTCTCTACAGAAATCTTCGTCTTTTCTCCATTGATAATCGTCCACATCCTCTTCGGTTGTGTCGAAATCACTCAAAACGGTGTAGAAGATCTCTCGCTCCTTCATTCCAAGCTGGACGTGCAGTCTCCAAGCATGGAAGTCGGAGAGATCGAACGACTGGAGCTTGACGATGTCGCAGGATGTAACCTTCGGCATCTCCCTAAAGCTTTAAACCGAAAACTGAAAAGAAGTCACCTGAGCTGCGCAGAGACGAGTCGCGGTCTTCGGATCCAATCCCACAGAAAAATTTGCTCCTCCTTTTCAAGCAAATCAGCAGTAGCAGGAAACAATCACAGAGATCTACCCTTAGGTCTCCTGCAAACTCCAATACTAGATGAAATTCCTTGTAAGAAATCTTCAGTCAAAAAACTTGCTGAACAAAGAGAACTCCACTTGCTGAAAAATGAGATCCTCTCCCTTTGAAACTGTGGACCGTGGCCTGGAATGGAGAGATCTATAGAGATCCTCTCCCTTTGAGTCGCTGGAGATGAATCAACAGGGAGATCTATAGATCGGCGAGTGGAGGCAGATCTGCGTCCAGAGGCGTCACTGCACAGGAGTTCTATAGATCGGCGCAGCAGCGTGCTCCGACCGGCGCTGATGGCTCACAGGAGATCTCTCTGGCGACAGGACTGGAGTGCGAGATTCACTTTCTTGATTGGCAAGGAAGCAACTTAGAGATCGGCGGTGAGGCAGCGTCTCCTTCCTTCCGATGGACAACAGCGCAAAGAACTCCTCCAGAGATCAGCGATGAGCGATCTACCGCCCTGGATCTTCTTCGATCAGCAGGATCCACGATCTTACCCAGAGAACGAACAGGGGAAAACGCAGCAGGTCGACTTAATCTTGCGACAGACGAACAGGGGAAAGACCTCCTTGCGATCTCCTTCCTCTGCGACCTGCGATCGACGAAGAACGAGCGGCACGATGTGTAGAAAGCAGCAGAAAAACACGATCGGTTGGGAGTTTCGAGCAGTAATCGCGAGCGGCGGAATCAAGAGCGGCAAAAAAGCGATCTGGAGAAACGGGAGAATACGAGAGCGGCGAGAGAAACCCTAGCAGCCGGGTACTTTGAGAGTGTTAGGGTTAGAAGAGAGCTCAAAGTATTCTACTATACCACATCTATGTATGGAATGTGTATATATAGTACTTCCAGCGTAGGGTCAAGCCCTAGTGTAACACGAACCCGTAATCTACCCGAGACGACCTCTACATGTACGGACATAATATAAAAATACATTAACACCATTTACACGACTCCTTCAGGTGCTGAATTACTCAGTGACACCACAAGAGTCTCCCAACTCTCTGACAAGAAACTAAAGATCAATAAAGCTTGTAGCTCGTCCCCCAAATCGATCTCCATAGCTTTCAACTGATTTACGATGCTCTGAGCAAGAATCAAATGCTCTGTCATCTGAGATTCCTCCTTATATTTCAAATTAACAAGCTTCCTGATCAAGAAAATCTTGTTACCAGCTGTCTTTCTCTCATACAATACCTCTAGCTATGTAGAGCAACTTTTCAATTTATACTGTTATATAAAAAAAACAGTATGTTAAAACATTCATCTTTTCAATTTATACTTTTTTTTTAATTTTACAATTTTAATTTATTATTATATATATATATCTATATTAATAAGGATGGTTCGCTGCTAAGGATTGTCAACATTGTAGGTCACAGTAAATGACCCTTTTGCCCTCCGTCGGGCCGAAAAATTGGTGCTCCTCAGCGGCTGGGTCAGGCCGGATCACGGGGGGCGGGCGCGGACGGGCTCCAGGCGGGCGGGCGCGCGCGGGAGCGGGCGGGCTCACGCGGGGCAGGGCGGCCACAGTCGGGCGGGTGGCTGGAAGTTCAACACAACACAAGCTTCTCGCCTTATATGCAGCGGGAACCTCCTCTGCTCCGCGATGTGGGACTAAAGTTTCGACATTTTAGGCGTGCGGGGACCGCCTGTGGGCCCCTCCTTCTATTTGGATTTCTCTCCACGACAAAACTCATTGGCAGCGCTTCCGCCGTTCCGCCGCTCTTCGGCAATCCCTCCGTCACTCCTCCACGCGGTGGCGACGAGGCACGGCGACGCGCGGCAGTCTCTGCGCTGGGCGTATGTCCTTCACGCGTGTGCTCCCACCGCCGTTCTCTCCACTCTAATGGACCACTGCCTTGCTTCGCTGCCTCATTTCCGCAACCGCTCCCTCTGCTGCTCCGTCATTTCCGGCAAACCTCAGCCTCGCCAGCAACAGGTTATCGTCTTTCACAGCTTTCTTCTTCCACGTTTCGATTTACTTTCTCCATCGCCTATTCGATTTTGTTTTTCGATTTCCTTCTAGGTTTCTCCACCTCCGCCGCTGTTCTCGCTTTCCTCCTCCTCTTCCTCATTCGATTTCGTCGCAGCAGGTTATCGTCACCCCTCTTCTTCCCCGAAATCCATCGCCGCATCTCTCACCAGAAATGATTTGATCGGAGTTCCAGAGTTAACATCTCAGGTAAGAGCTCAGTACTTAGCTTTGCTTATCCATTACGATTTTGGTTTGGATTTCGTTCTGTAGTTCATTTCCACCCCTTTCACAAGCGCTGCCTTTGTTCATGTCATCAATCACAGCATGCAAATTAGTTAGTTTACTAAGCAATTTTTTCTCCACATGCTCACAACATGTATGATAGAATTCTTGAGTTATAAAACCAAAAAGTTGCTTGAACGTGTTAGGTGTATGACCACATCATTTTGTTCAAAATTCTGAGCTGTTTTATTAGGCCTTCTGGATCAACCAGCTCACATTTCATATCAATGAAACAAAGCTAACACACCATCCAGGACAAAACAAACATGATTACAAAGAGAACATATCTGTAATATGGTTTAAGCAGAAATCAAATAAATAACCTAAAGCCTAAATCCACAACTCCAAAACTCATATGGGCAATCTACAATAAGCTCATGTTCTCAAGGAGGAAATACGTTACATAACTTACTTGAAGATCAATCCTACTAAATATTTGAAATCTCAAAGAAGGTTAAACCTTACGGGCAACATGACATTTACTTGGACATAAGGTTGACATGTTTTTGGAAATGGACTCCCCTAAAGTAAATCCCCTCAGATCACTCACAAAATCCAAGTTGCATGTATTTATTGCATCATGTATTTATGTAATGGTATTTATTGCTCTCTCCAATTTCACTGTTGATCTGCTTTGACTTTGGCCTTCACACTCTTCTCTACTGCACAACATCTCTTCAACAACAAGATCCATCCAATCACCATATCTACCTCTCTCTTCAATTGCATTACGCTGCAACTTTCCAATGGTTTCTACAAATACATGCCCCAACGAATAAAATATTCACAAACTTTTGAGATGCTTAGTTTTTTACTGCTTTAGGCAGGTTCGACTTGCACAGCAAAAAACATTACTAATTTTCGAATATCTAAAGCACTCAGAAATTAGGTTTCTGAACTGCGTGAAATGGTCTGTTAGTTTTACATTTTGTTTCTCGCAAGTACCTATCGTGTACGAAGCCATCGTAGTAATGGTAGTTATTTGTCATGCTGTAAATGGGGCTTCTACATTGCTCCTTCAGGCACATAGATTACCTTGAATGGTTCAGTAGTTCTCATGAGTATTTGGTTCTTCCAGCTTCAGAGCCTTTGGCTGCACAGGTCACTCAAGAATACGTTGATAATATCACAAAGATTTCTGCTCGAGGTATTCCCAACTCCTCTTCATGAACTTTGCTACACTGCTGCTTCCTGTTTCCTACTTTTGATTGACGATTCCTACTTTTACGTACTCTTATGATAGATTAGCAAACCAGTCAATAGAACTTCAAATTATGAAGCTAAGTTTGAATTCATAAAGTACTGAAAGTGAACGCCATTTTATGATGATGATTTTAATTTTAAGATGAGATTTTATTTTTGCAAACTTTCAGTCTTACCTGTAAATCAATACATCTTCTTAGTAAAATTGTTCGTTCACATGCTTTCTTTTCACTTCGCTCGAGTTTCATCTCTCCTGTAGCAACTCTCATTTGATGATTCGTATTATTCCCTATTCTTACTGTACACTAGCAAGGCAGTCAATATAATGCGAAATTATGAATATTATATTGGAATTGATAGTTGTATGATGACACTAAAGTAGTGAAAGAAAACACCATCTTCTACTGATGATGTTCATTTCTACATGAGATTGCGATTTTTGGAACTTCGATGTCATTGAGTGTGTCTTCGTTATATAAATAATGCTTCTCTAGGTTATACCAGAAAAGACATACACTTACCTCCACGTCATCATCGAACATGGCGCGTCACATTGAGCACTCAGTTCTGGATGCCTCTCTTCAGTGCACTGATAATGTTCCGGTGGAGCTACGCGAGAACTACTACTTCGCCCTCTTACTTGACAATCTTAACCGTTCTACCAATACTGAGACGTTGAAATCTATATTTGGATCGCTCCCAGGAGTGCTTCACACCACTGTACGGCTGCTTATTTGTTCATCAAACACATTATCTCACTCTTCTGCATGTCTAACAAAGTTATATTTACCATTATCGAGGCAGGTTGATGTAGACACAGAGGGTCAACCAATGGGCATCGGGGAGGTTGTCTTTACCGATGAGGCGACGATGAGGGATGCCAGAAATAAGATGAATGGCCACATCATTGACGGCACAAAGATCTGCCCCCGTGAGATGGTGTTGTTTGATGTGAAACGAGACCATGTTAAAGACCACTGCTAGGTTAGGCACGTCATGAGTCGCTGTTCTTCTGTATATCTGTGAATTTTTAGTTGTACTACTTTTGTTTCTGTCGTTCACATGAGGATTCTCCATAATGCAGTACCTCAACGTGCACGCCACCGCTACGTATGTAAATAGACTGCTCTTTTGCGAGTCCTCCCGTTTCAGCTGCTGCTTGCGCGTCCCCGCGTCCCCGCGTTTTGCAGTTAAATAAATATGTTTCACATCCGCTCATTTCTCACTCCTCGCTCACTTGCGTCCGTAGCAGTTCTTCAAATTTTGACACCCCCATTGCTCCCCACTCACAGCTGTTGTTGCTGCCGGTACCATAACATAACGGTATTTTTTTCTACTATTTCCAAATTGCAAACAACCATTTGGACCATAACTCAATTTATTCGTATGCGTCTCCACACCCACTGCCAACAGTTCGCCGCAGTGTTCTCGGGAATTTCCTGCATCTTCAGATCTCCCGCGTCATTTAATACTCAGATTTTATAAATATTTGTAGCAATTGTTGCTACTAAGAGAAATCTTAAATTTGCGGTAATCGAACCTTCTATCTTTCTAAAGAAATGTAGATACACATTTCAATCACTCACAGGTTTAGGTTTCAATTGCTCTCCCCTTTACCATCTCTACAAAATCATTTCTGCATGTAAATTGCTCTCCCCTTTGAAGAATGAACATGCTGGAAATAAAAAAAATCCAATTACGATGTCGGAAATCTGAGCTCAGGATACACTGTGCTGCAAATGTGACGTCCGTTGTTGATATAATTTCAGATCTACTGTACCAGTTTAGCTAACTGTTATATCATCTTGAATCTTAAAATCATACCTCTAAATCAAATACAAATTTGCATGATTTCATGCAGTGTTAACAAAAATAGAGCTACTCTTTCTGAATTTCCCCCTGTTTCAGATCTGCTGCGACAACATATAATTGATTATTCATGTTTTTCTCTGTTCTACGTGATAATACACGACCAAAGCTGTCAATAAAAATTGTCATTATGAAAATTGCATTCACTTTCTTAATTGTATGCTGAAACTGAGTTAGTAAAAGAAAACACCATGTTCTCTTTGTATTACCTGATATACAAACAAGCTATTACCGAAATAACGACTACGATTTGACTTACACTCCACTTGAAACCGACTATATATTCATATGCATACATTTATATATATTTTTTGATATATATATATATATATGTATACGAGCAACATGGATCGTACCTTCACCCATATGCACCTGCTCTCATACGCTCATCCATGTGTCAATTGACAGGACACAGCGACCCCACATACCCTACGCACCATCACGATGATGTTGCAGAAGCTACATAAGATATATCGTATTTCACGTGGGATGTCAGCAAGTTAACTGCTTCATGCAGTCGTCGCTGCAATGAATTTGGAATATAACACGTAAATCACTATCATTCCTCTGTTGTCTGTTCTCTGAACTGCTTACATTTACTGGCAAAAACCTATGCCTGCCTGTACCTCATATGGTTTTCTTCACATACATATTCTCAACTGCCACCACGTTCTGTTTGCCGTTACTGTTGTGCTCTCTACGTAATTTATTTCTGTGTTCTACTTAGCCTCTGTGAATTTTGCAACTACTCCAAATATACATCTACATTTCTTCAACTTCAACCATTACTATTTCAAAGAATTGATGACAGAAAGTCTGTGTCTATTCTTACTTTCCAATTGCGGATAATTAAGAGTTCATATAGTACAGACCATATTTAATGTCACATCTCTACACCATATTTAATGTCACATCTCTATTCTTACTTTCCAATTGCGAAAATTGTATTCACTTTCTTAATTGTATGCTGAAACTGAGGTAGTAAAATCCAAAAAACATGTTCTCTTTGTACGAGCTGATATACAAACAAGCGATTACCGAAATAACGACTTCCATTTCACTTACACTCCACTTGAAACCGAGTATATATTCTTTTGCATACATTTATATATATTCAGATATATATATATATGTATACGAGCAACTGGGATCGTACCTCCATCCATATGCACCTGCTCTCATACGCTCATCCATATGTCAATTGGCAGGACAGCGACCCCACGTATCCTGCGCACCTGTACGATGCTGTTGCAGAAGCTGCATAAGATATATCGTATTTCACGTTGTAGGTCATCAAGTTAATTGCTGCATGCAATCGTCGATGCAGTGAATTTCGAAGATAGAACTTAAATCACTTTCATTTCTGTGTTGTGTGTTCTCTGAATTTCGTACATTGATTGACAAAAACCTGTGCCTGCCTTTACCTCATATGGTTTTGTTCACCTACATATTCTCAACTGCCAACACGTTATGTTTGTCGTCAATGTTGTGCTCTCTACGTAATTTATTTCTCTTTTCTACGTACCCTTTCTGAATTTTTCAGCTACTTCAAATATACATCTGCATTTCTTCAACTTCAACCATTACTACTTCAAATAATTGACGGCACAAAATCTGTGCATACTCTTACTTGCCAATTGCGGCTGATTAGGAGTTGATATAGTACACACCATATTTAATGTCACGTACGTACTTTATAAATACCTCCTGCTGCGTATTTCTCAATCCACATGCATGTCTCGCCTATATCTCACATATGCTCCCATATTCGTTACCCTACTATACAGTACTTCCAATTACTGGAGCATCGGTGTATGTACGATGGATGATAGTCATGTTCGTTCTGGAAAACGTCCACGATGCCAATCTACATCAGAACCACATGCACCAGATGAACTTCAACGAGCCTCTGCGAGAGAGCGTTCGCAGAGAAGAAGAGCCCTAATGTCCGATGACCAACGTGAATCTCAACGAGCATACAATCGAAACTACCAGAGATTAAGACGTTCGCGTCTACTTGAATCACACCAAACTGACAACCGGCGAGATGTACCCCAACAACGTTATGACATCCAAACTGATGCTGCCGCCATCCACTGCCCCGTTGCAACTCTACCTCAACAAACTGCACTCGCAAGAACGCCACACAATGTCTCTGAGGACGCAAGCATCACTTTGGGTAACTATAACATCTCTTGCTGCACATTCTCATATATTGTCGTGTGCTTAATGTGTGCTCATATTTATATGTTCACATCTACCGACACGTAACATACACACATACATTTGACAGTGGAAGATGACCGCACTACTGCTGTTGTCCATGGACATTCATTACCAATTGCACCGTATTCAGTGCCTGTTCGTACTGCTCCCCTATCTCCAACTGGGGAATCGCCAGCATTCCAACCACCTCATTCCCAGCAAATGCGTACTCATTCGTCCCCTGTAACAGAAGATGCACATTTAAATGAGGCATCACGTGCGGCACACCGCACATCTACTCGACAATCTGCTCGAAGAAGAACTGCGCTACTGTCGACCAGGGAACGTGAAAGTCGACGGGCATACCATCGATCATACCAAAGAATAAGGCGTTCTCGGATGGTTGAGCCACAACAATCCAACGACCAAGAGCTTATGCGTACTACAAATCAACGTCGACTCCGCGAGTCAATGCAAGAACCACAAATGATGCGTGCTGCAAGTGCAATGCGGCACACGCAATCACTCCAACAAACTACCGACCTACAAGTTCATGTGCCTGACATCCAATGCACTACTGCAGTCACATCAACGCTGTCCTCCGCCGCTTCAGACGCATGCACTACATTGGGTAAGTACAACATCTCTTTATACACTACCATATGTTTACATACGATAACTCTTACACATCAGTAAATTATAAGTTCCCAAACACAGCTACTGCTGCTGTGCACAGATACTCACTAACAACTGTACCATATATGTCGTGCTTCCACTCCGGCACCCTGCATGAAATTGGAGAATCCTCAACGACACATTCACATTCTATGGCCTTGCCTGAGTGCACCTTGCCACTACTCCCTGTCGGCTCAGTTGACCATATGACTGCACCCACTTCTGCTCAAACATTACTGACGACATATGCTGCGCCAGCATCAACCTCCCGCATTCACCAGAACGCATCTCCTCTACTACAAGAACATCTCATCAACCATAGTCACTCAAACAGTATGCTCTTCTTCTTCTCTACCACACCTACCTATTCCTCTATATCTGACAAACACAACCGTAACTTTATTTCGGCAACATTAACATACAGATATCAGTGACTCTGCTGTTGCTATCCGTGCTCGGCGCCGCCGTGCTGGAAACCACAACATTGCACGCATCTGTAACACAACCCAACAAATTGTGCATTTACAGTTACAACGTCCGCATTTCTGTCATCATTGTAATGCTAAACTTTTTGATGGAGAAACACCAACAATGTGTTGCAGCAACGGAATAGTTCAGCTTCCGCCTATACCAGTGCCGCCTGAGCTATACACTTTATTCATTACTGATACTGCTGAAGGTCATCACTTCAGGCGATACATTCGTTCATATAACCACGTTTTCTCTTTTACTTCTATGGGTGTTAAGTTAGATGAAACTTTGACGGTCGATCAACACACCGTTTACACATTCCGTGCTCATGGATCAATTTATCACAGAATTGGCTCACTTCTGCCTGCTACAAACTGTAGACCTAGATATCTACAACTATATATTTATGATACTGAGCATGAGACAGATTATCGTCTGCAAGAAAACAACGAGCTTAACTTTGCATTATTAGAAAAAATCCGCGCCATTCTGAATCAATATAATCCTTTTGTATTCATGTTCCGGCAAGTAGCCCAACATGAGGATATTACCAGGTGCAGATTGGTTCTAAAAGAACAACATGCACTGGGTCATCCATATACATTACCAACTGCATCGCAGGTTGCTGGTATAATTGTTGGTGCTGAGGAATATGCTGAATCAAATGACAGAAACATAATTGTACAGACAACTGAAGGTCCTTTGCTCACTATTCAAGAATATGCTGGCTTCTACGATCCACTCCAATATCCACTACTCCTGCCATATGGTACATATGGGTGGTTGGCCGAATGCAAAGGCCTGAATAATCGCCACATTGGCTGCTGCGACTACTACTCATACATACTTCAGGTTTAACAGCCATTTCGTTTGAATGCATCCATGTCCTGCTACGCTTACGATAATAATATGTCATACTCATATTACTGCAGGATCGTCAGCCAACATCATCATTTCCTTTACATGGGTGTCGTCTGCTACAACAATATGTTGTTGATAACTACATTAAGATAGAAACGCAGAAACTGCGCTGGATTAAAAATAATCAGAAGACTATCCGTGCAGATTTGTACAGCGGCTTACAAGATTGTCTAACTGGTGGAGAAAATATTGGAGGTATGTGCATGTTCTTTCGCAATGTGATTATAGAGTTTCACAGTATAAGAAATTAATATATATGTTCATTAACTACAGCAAATATTGGTCATCGTCTCATCCTTCCATCATCCTTCGTTGGAAGTCCTCGCGATATGTACCAACGCTATCAGGATGCAATGACTGTTGTGCAACACTACGACCGACCAGATATATTTCTAACAATGACATGCAACGCATCTTGGAAAGAAATAACCGACGCACTTTATCCCGGACAGACGTCACAAGACCGTCCCGATTTAGTCTCCCGGATATTTCATGCAAAATTCCGGCAATTACAGAAAGATATATTCCACAGGCACATACTGGGACGAACTGTTGCTCATGTGCATGTTATTGAATTCCAAAAACGGGGTTTGCCGCATGCTCATATGCTGTTTATGTTTGATGTGTCAGATAAAATGAATACTCCGGATGACTATGATAAGATAGTTAAAGCTGAGCTTCCTCATATCGAATCTGAACCCGAACTGTACAATGCTGTTGTAAAACATATGATTCATGGTCCGTGCGGCCACATAAACCCTCATGCGTCGTGTATGAAACAAGGTTCCTGTAAAAAAGGTTACCCAAAAAACTTTGCCACTCAAACATTGCAGGGATCAGATTCTTACCCAATATATCGACGTCAAAATAATGGTCGCTCATTTACACTCCAGCGGAGAGATGATTTCACTGTTGATAACCGGTGGGTTGTTCCGTATAATCCATATCTCCTTTTAAAATATGATTGTCATATTAACGTTGAAATATGCAGCAGTATAAAAAGTATAAAATATCTATATAAATACATTCACAAGGGTCCCGACTCTGTCGCGATGCAAATTCATCCTCATCCAGATTATACAGAAATATCGCAGTACGTAGATGGTCGATGGATATGTCCTCAAGAAGCCTGTTGGAAGATATTCAAATTCAATATGTATCAAACATATCCATCAGTTATTCGGCTGCAAATTCATTTACCTAACAAACATCAAGTGCAGTTTCGCACAACCGATTCCATAAGCAATGTTCTTGCTGACGTGCGTAACTCTCGCACAATGTTGACAGAATTTCTCAATATTTACAGTGCCCAGGTAGAAAGTCACTGTTATCTATACACTGATTTCCCAAAGCACTATACATGGAATTCAACTTCTAGAACATGGAACAAGCGAAGGCGCCATCAAAAGGTTATCGGTCGAATGTACTCTGTACACCCTTCTGAGGGCGAAGGATTTTACTTGCGTTTACTTTTAAACCATATTCAAGGCCCGACATCTTTCGAGCACCTGATGACAGTTCGTGACACCGTCTACCCAACATTTAAGGAAGCTGCTGAACACTATGGTTTACTTGAGCGCGACAACAGCCTACATAGTTGTATGCGCGAGGCCCGAGAATTCCAAATGCCTTCTGCACTCCGAACTTTATTTACAACCATTTTACTTTACTGCAACCCTACAGAAGTTCGACAACTGTGGAATGACAACTATACTGCAATGAGTGAAGATTACAGCTGCTCCATTTCTGCCACTGATATATACATCCTCAATAAACTCCTTCATGAAATCGACCATACTCTTCAACAACACAGCAAGAGTATTAAACAATTTGATCTTCCTGAAATATCTCCAGTATTTTCAGATATATCTCGCTTCTCGAGTGTAATTGAAGATGAACTTTCACTACCACTGTCATACACAGATCTGAATTCTGTTTCAACTTTCAACTCTGATCAGCATTCTGCTTTCGATATTATTATGGACAGTATTAGACAGCACGAGAGTGCTATTTTCTTCGTAGACGGACCTGGAGGCACTGGAAAAACATTTCTGTACAAAGCAATACTTGCACATTTACGCCATGAAGGCCACATTGTACTTGCTACTGCATCATCAGGAATTGCTGCAACACTTCTTCCAGGTGGAACTACAGCACATCAAAAGTTCAAGATTCCAATCCCTATAGAGGCGGGCTCCTTCTGCAAGTTTGATAAGCAATTAGAGATACACAACCTTTTACAACATTGTTCTGCAATTCTTTGGGATGAGGCTCCAATGTCGCATAAACATGTATTCGAAGCTGTTGATCGATCGTTACAGGATGTTCTTGACACACACCGACCTTTTGGTGGAAAAGTATTAATCCTAGGAGGGGATTTTCGGCAGGTTCCGCCTGTCGTGATTAACGGAACAACGTCTCAGATCATGAACGCCAGCATAGTTACTTCACCTTTGTGGTCATCTGTACAGTTACTGTCACTGTCTCAAAATATGCGCGCTCTCCATGATCAAGCTTTCTCAGATTTCGTACTTCGAGTTGGAAACGGTGATGAGCGTACATATGACGATGATATGATACATATTCCAGAATCAATGATTGTTCCATGGGAAGGCGAACAGTCAATTACTACACTTATTAACATCATATTTGCAGATATCTCATCAAGTTTTACCGCACCTGATTATTGGGAAAGCAGAGCGTTGCTGACTCCATTAAATGAAACTGTCACCCAATTAAACGAAAATTGTTTAAAAATACTCCCTGGTGATGAAATGACATACTATTCTTTTGACTCAGTGGACGATGACCCGCATAACTTATACCCACAAGAATTCCTTAATAGTCTGTCCCCGGGCAATCTTCCGCCACACAAACTATGTCTGAAAAAAGGTTCCCCTGTCATGCTGCTTCGAAATCTAAATCCCCGGATAGGACTGTGCAACGGTTCACGCCTTCTGTGCCGTCATTTCCAACAAAATGTTATCGAGGCGGAAATTCTTACAGGCCAACATAAAGGCAAATCGGTTTTTCTCCCTCGCATACCACTCAAAAATGCAGGAGATGCAAAAGTGCCTTTTGAACTGACTCGCAAACAATTCCCAGTTTGTTTAAGCTTTGCGCTTACAATAAACAAGGCTCAAGGACAAACAATTACTCAGGTTGGCATATACCTGCCTTCACCTGTCTTTACACATGGTCAACTCTATGTAGCTTTGTCAAGAGGAGTATCTTCAGTAACTACAAAACTTCTAATACAAAATGGTATTGTTGCTGGACATAAAGGCACATTCACAAAAAATGTTGTCTTCAAGGACCTACTTGCGAAAGTCATCGTCCAGGTACACACTTTACTTCCGCTCTCTATGTATTCTCATTTGCGTACTGCCTAACAATACAACGTCGTCCTACTTATTTTCTCTACGTACATGACAGTCCCACGAACCGTGATCAGCACAGAATATACAGCAAACAACTGTGTTTACAACACGTCCACGAAAAACAGATCTACAGGTACATAGTACCACATCAAATAAAATGCAGTTTTTTTATAGCCGTATACAAGCACACCATCACAAACATCCAGACTCGAAAAAGATACTCACACAAACTAACACGTGCATACACACAAACACACACAAACACATATGCACACTCACACGGAAACACAAAGACACCCACAAATAACAGCTATGTCAACACTTATTTATACACACACACACACAAATACATATAAATTCAAACATAAACAAATACATGCAGAAAAACAAACACTCAAATATACACATTCACACACACACAACACTGTACACTTACACATACATATAAACTTACATATTCCACATACAAACAAAATTTACAACATCTCACCGATGCATTTATTATAACATTATTACATACCTGTCAACCAAGCTGTCGTGTCATTAAATGCGTAACACTATTAAATCAACGTCTTTATTGTTGCAACTATGTATTTTCAAAATGTTCAAGACTTCCTGCTTCCACATCTGAGCTTCTCCTTTGATGAAACAAAATTTTTAGTGACATAAGAATTTCTCTTCTCTGCCTCTACTGATTTGATTTTGTTCGTTTCTACACGTAATATTTATATCATATTTTCACTTTAAAAACATATAATGATTTTGTCATGAGAACAACACTTTGCAGACTTCTATTCATACTACCAAAAACAAATTATCCCACTAACACTTGCTATTACATCAGTTGTTACAGGCCTCTACCAATTTCAATATGTCATGTCATGACAATCGCGCCACTACCGCAAACAAAACTCAACTAAAAGGCAAAGCATTGGTGAGTACTCTACTTCATTACCGCTTTATATTTATGTACTATCTGAGGTGTTTCACCATAATTTCGTCACGCATGACACTATTGTAATGACTACTTCATATTGGATATTTGTTTTAGGCAACACAACATAAGGCACCACAAAAGATAACTCCAGAAGATCTTGCCAAGGTATGCTCAAATATGTCTACGAAATATTAGGTGTACAAACAACGACAAAAATCATTATGACACTGTTACAACTCCAAAAAATTAATACTTTGCGTTCTCATTGTAAATGATTTAAACCTATGAAAATTCACATATACCATATGCAACTGTTACCATGGATGTATAAAAATTAAAAATAATATCGAACTTTTTTCAGTGGTTTCCAAGGCCTCGAAATGTTAAAACAAAGCCCCAAACTGACCGTGTTATTACCGCGAACTCCGACGCATTCGTAAGTACTCAAAGAAAGCTTTTTATCATTTACACAGTATCCAAATATTACATAACCATGCAAAAAATATAAATTCATGTATGATTGCAGTGTTCTCAAACAGCTAGACTTCTAATTTCGCCCTCCCATGACTACCACGGCATAACTACCAAAACTGTCCCGGCAACAAACAGGTCACAGGTAATGATTTCATAAAATTTTGTAATTTCTTCTGGCGGCTTTTATTACTTAAATTCGCAAAATAAAACTTATTTCATATATGAATTTTACGTCATTTGCTGTATCACTACCTTATATAGTCATTTTCATATAACTAATTTGTAGTGCATACGTTTTCTGTTAGACATCGCAACCAACGCCAGCTACAACGCAACTGTCTCCTGCAATGAATCTCGCCAACTTATGGTTAAAGATTTTCATTGGAATTGAAGAATCTTGCGAGCACCACAGAACTCAATACCCAAACTGCGAATGCAAATTCTGTATTTTACATAGCTCATGAGTGACTGTTTTGTAACCGTATATGGTAGGTAAATAAATAAATATAACTTCGTTATTTCTGCTCATTATACTTTATATTTATTGAAACTCACTGTTATATGAAATGTGCTGAAAATACCGTGAACTTCTCTGTTCACAATGAATTATATAACACAAATTCAGTTATTAAATTGTCTATTTGCCTATTGTCACAAACTGCTCCGTCGAATGCCATCCAGCTTCTGTTGGTCAACATGATAATTCATAAATGATAATGTATTCATATTTGTATGATGAAAGGAAAATAGTGAAAGAAAACACATCTTCTCATTTTGATTTAGCTTTAAACATAAAATTTTGAGTAAATATGATTCTCTCTATTATATTTCATGGAGAAAAAAATTTCATCTAACATTTTTGTGACATTAAATGTGTTGGTCATATAAATACTGTTTTTTATATGATCTGTCATGCACCTATGAAATTGTCATTTTCCGTAATGTAATTTGGAGAGCATGAGCTGGAAATGAGACGTCTGCAGTTCAACAAAATTTTACTTTCCCCCTCTAATCATCATTAAATAATTTGACATTTGCTTAACCATTTCAACTAATGTTTATATCATCGTTAGGCTTACAACCTTACCTGTAAAACAAAGTTAAATATCCATTATTTGATGCAGTATCAACTGAAATATAGATTTCGTTTCATACATTTGCTTATTTTTCATCATATATATTTTATGAGTTCTTTAGTTCACAAATCTTCATTTCATGCGCGGCGTCTGCGAGCTACCGAATCTCCGTTGCATTTGCAATGCCGTGTGCGGCCTCAGGTTGGTCGATTGTGTAAAAATGTGTGACGCCCACTTCTATGCGTCTGAAAGCCGCGTCGAGCATCAAGCACGGGCGAAGCCCGTGCGCAGGCGGGCAAAGCCCGCCTTCATGCGGCCAAAGGCCGCCCAAGAGCATCGAGCACGGGCAAGGCGAAGGCTGTGCGAAGGCGGGCGAAGCCCGCCTTGATGCGGCCGAAGGCCGCCCAAGAGCATCGAGCACGGGCGAAGCCCGTGCGAAGATGCTCGTATATATATAAGCTCGTATGTATTTATTCCTTCAATTTTTATAAAGTTGTGTTTGACAAAATAAAATATTATGAGATTACACTTTCGCTTCAAGGCACTAAAAAAAACTCTATGCACGTCTGCTTGTATAATTTACGCAATTAAAAAACAAAATTTTATGATAAGCTTCCCCCTTCCTAAACGAAATCAAATTTAAATTTATTAAAAAAAGTTATACATTTTTTAATTATATAAATATAAATATATATATATCTAGAGAGAGAGAGAGAGGGGATCAATTATAGATGTGAAGTTTGTTCCCTATGGTCTTAAATAATAATGGATCTTAGGTAGACTAGCTTTGTTGTGGGTTTGGTCAATGCCATTCACATTGCCTGTCATTTTACAATTATATTGATTTCACAGTTCACACAAGAATTCATGCTCGTAAATTATGAGAATCAGATCTGTGAGAACGAAGTTGTGAGAAAACGAGGGATCCTACGGTCCCAAATTAGTTCAAAAATAATCTTTTTTTCTACCGTGGGAGCTAGAGTTAGAGGTTACCCAAATAAATTTTAAGAGTTGATATTAACAATCCAATTCTTGCTATTCGTAGCCCCAAAAATTATACAAATCTTCATTATATTCGCAATCCAATTCTTGCTAATCGCAACCATCGAATACCCTCCTCTCCATCTCTCTCCTCTCGTTGCCTAAACTCTAGCCGTAGTTCTATCGGTTTCGAGTGTTTCGCTTCTATCAGTCGTCAGAGTCATCTTTCCCCCTCTTAGATTCATCTTCTTCAAAAAAAAAGGAAATTAATTATCTAGCGAAAATCCCAAAAGTGTAGCAAGTTTTCTGGTTAGTGGAAGGTTTGCATGTCATTTAACTTGTTTTAGAGTTAATTCATTTATTCATGCCATCTAACTTTTTCTTGCTAGGTATTTAAATTGTTGTAGGGTCTTTAAGATGTTTTTCGGTGCTTCTAGTACTTAATAAATTAGCAAAGTGCATGTTTTGGACTACAAATAAAATTTTGGAACTACGAATAGCGATGGACTGCGAATAGCCAGTTCCGACTGTTAATATCCTGCATTTTTGCTACGAATAGCTAGTTCCCCACAATGACTTTTTTTTTCTATGGTAGCAATTAGAATGAGAGATAATCCTGCATTTTTGCTGCCTCTTGCAAAAATGCAAGGTACAATTTACCTATATTTCACCCTTATGGTGGGACGATGCACACCGGCCTACCCTTTAATGACGTTCTTCTATCCAAATACACTCTACAATGTTATCATGACTCTCTTTTTTTTAATTTTCTTTTAACATTCGTATAGGAAATAAAAAAATGCTTTACACAAGACTCAAAGTCTACTAAAAATTATTTTACATCAACTAACAAATAATTTTAATTTTTTGTATAAATTAAATATAAAGATTATGTGGGCATATATTGAATATTGAACTTAATATTTATGCAAATTAAAATTTATTATTAAGAGTGCCAGTTTATAAGGTGAACTTAATATATATGCTAGCTCAGAGCCTTCATTCAAAGGACACCTTATTCAGCACCTAAAAGAGCTCATACGAAGATTCTTTAGAATTCTTTTTCGGCGTTCGAAGACTCCCTAGCTTGAAGATCTACTTCGGCCTCCAAGGATCTCCTTCCCCTTCCCTTTCGAAGATTTCCTTCGAAGGCGACTGGAAGATCTCTCTTCGACCCTAGTAGATCTTCTTCCCCCTTGGAGATTCCTCCTTGAGGACTTGTAGATTTTTCCTTTCTCATTCTTATCTGCATCCCTAGCGGCGATCGGTGGCATGTCACCCTCTCGCATTATTCTACTTACTGTAACGAGAGGTGTCATGTCACCCTCGAGTTCTCTACTTTACTTGTAACACACCAATATATAGTAGAATTTGACTGACACAGATCCGACCATGTGATTTTTCACCATTTCCTGGTTTTCCACACTAAAAAGTCTCTTTGTCAGCTGTTATCCTCTACTTTAACCGTGTGCGACGTCCGACTCGCTATCGAGCTAAGGCGGTCCATCTCGACCGGGTGGCGGAGCGTCGGGCGACCCGCAACATGGACCACTCATGACGCACCATGTGTAGAACATTTTTTTGGATATATGTCTTGGATTTATCGAGCCATAATCATGATAAATCTGAATACTATGATATTCCCCAATTATAAGTTGGGATTGGAGGCACAAAAACGCTAGCTTACAAGTAAATAAGAAAAATCCCAATAGCCGCAACTCGGACGTAGAAAACTGTCCGGGACAAATGACATAGAGGAGAAATTGTCTGTATTCTGGGCAGGGGCGGATCTAGAGGGGGGCCAGAGGGACACTGTCACTCGTATTATTTTTCAAAATTGTTAGTGGATTTGGATTCCTCTCGTCGATGAAATGAATTTTGACTACTTATATGTCAAAAACGGTGGCCAGATGAGGGAGAAACAACTCCGATAAGATGGAAGCGTTCTCACGTCACGTAACTAGTTTGTTTTGAGACAAATATTAGCTATTCGCGGACCAGAGTTGGCTATTCGCAGTCCAACTTTGGCTATTCACGGACCAAGTTCAGCTATGTGCACCCCCAAAATTAATTTCAAGCATGTGACCCACGACCCTCCTACTCACCCCGCTAGCATTTGTGTTTAGAAATTTTTTGTGCACCCTAATTTATAATTTTCTGAATCCGCCACTGAGTGTGGGGCCCGCGGTTACACCTTGGGCCCCACTATTTCACCTCTCTTGATTGGTTGCCCGGACAACTATTTTCGTCCGAGTGTCGGACGAAAAATTTAAGGGCAATGATAATCATACCCCAAGTTTGGCTATTCCTAACCCACTTTTATTTGTACTCCGCAGAATTATAATTGTACCCACAACGCTATTTGTACCCAAAATAAATTTAGAGATAAAAATAGACATATATATCATGAACATCTTTCCCAAGAAAATAAATAGTTCCACAAATACACTTAAATATATTTTCTCATTCTAACATCGATATAATCAATAATATCAAATAGTCGCGGCCGTTTGTTGCAGTCGTCTCCCAAAAAACCTAAATAAGAAGAAAATAACAATTAGCAAACATCAACTCAATAATAATCGTAATTATTTATATTATCCGGTGCGTACCTTACGATTTAATTCATCCAAATGATTGAAAATCTTCAAATGTTCTTGATAGAATTCTCCAAATATCTCTCAAAATTGCACTACAAAGAAAAAAAATTATGCTATCATTGGATTAGAGAAGACACTAACAAGTAAATTTTTTTTAGTAAATAATCATACCCTGTCATTAAAAATTACCTTAAAAAATTAACAATCTAAAAATAGCAAGCACAAATATGTGATTCGGAGAGATGAAAACCTAACAAAAAAATTTCTACATTTAGGAAACCAAATATTACGAGAGAGTTGAGAGGAACGATAAGAAAATACTCACAGTGGGGATCCACCGAAGAGAAACAAGTTGTAGTTGACGATTCCGAAACCTACAAAATTATTTTCATGAAGCTTTGAACATTCTAGGGTTTTAGGGTAGAAAAAATTGGAGAGAAAAAATGAAAAAAAAAGCTCACCAGAGGGCAAGGAGGGAACCTAATGGTGGAAAAGGGAGAAAAATCTTAACTCGCCGGCAGGAAAAGGGAGCAGGTGGGCGGCAGAATGGGAGCAGGCGGGGAGCGGATGGTCGCCGTTTTCCGCGAGTGCGTGAGGGAGGAGAGTTGCTGTTTCCGTGAGGGAGGAGGGGGTGGGTACAATTAAATTTTTATTATGCTTTATTAATGCCTCTTTTTTCAAAATAAATGAGTACAAATAGTCAAACTTAAGGTATGATTATCATTTCCCAAAATTAATAAGAGTTAGGTGCCCTTAGAGAGCCCATAAGGTTTCGCACACAGCCCAAGAGCTTCTCTCTCTACAATTATTAGTTGTATTTTAATATTTTCTTACATTTATGAGTTGACTGGGATTGCCAAGTCATAAAATACTATTATTCCTGTACTAAACACCATGCCCACTTGAAGCTAATTTCACCCTCAGACTCGAAATTAAATTTTAGTAGATTATTAATGGGTATCCAAAGAGATCAATGCTAACGTGACCTCGAGCAGATACGATCAGAACATTCGCAATTTCGCGTGATTTTGAGTCTGTTTGACCCCTCAAGCGTGCATCAAAAAGATTCATGGGGTTCCTGATCCGGTTACCCCAACCGAGCGTTAGGATAAGCGCCAATTGGGTGTGAAAGGGGCGGCGAGCTCCACTGCCGTCCCTCTTTCCGGCGGCCTTTCGGGACAGAAAGCCTTAATTGAGAGGGGAGCCCCGGGTCGCTGATGTCCGTGGTCGCCACTTTCCACCTTCCTCGTCCTCAGAATGCCTCCAAATCGATTTGGTTTTCGTTCTTTGAGAGCCCATATCTCCCTCGCCGCTAAACGAAACTCCGTATGAAAGTGGTGTTGATTGCTAGCTCTTAAACAATCGATATGATTTTGGTGAAATTTTGACAGGGCGGCATTTCCACTAAAATGACATTTCCGCCCGCGACTCCGGCCCAAAGTTTTTTTACTGAGATCAGAAACTGTCACCGCAACAGACTCTTGAAGTTGAGACGAAGCTTCCCTGAATGTTTTGTCAATTTCTGAGAAATTTTATTTTCCGCCGAGGTGGCGGGGGACGTCAGTAACCCCTACTCCATAGCGTTATGTAAACCGGATCTGAGTGCAGATGAAAAATCATGTTCCAAAATATTTTTCTAACGGTTAAAATAACGAAGAGCGATTAACACAAAAATTAAAGAAAAAATAAAAGCAAACATCGCAATCAAGAACATCAGATATAAAGTGGTTCCCCGAAATTGGATACGTCCACTATGCAGACAGAGATAAATTTACTATTATATTCTCAAACTTACAATAAGATTAAAATGGAGGAGAAAAATAGATCGAGAATATGATGGAAATCTCGAGTCCTCCAAGGTCCAATCGTACACGTTGCGGCGAGAAAACGGTTTTGGCGGCGAGAGAAGAAGCCGATTGGAAGAAGAACTCCGAAGAGGAAGCCGGCTAGGCGATGGCCGAATGTCCGCCGAAACCCGCTGAACCACCGAAGAAAATCTGTTGCTCTGCACACACTTGGATGGTCGGTCACTCCTCTCTATATATAGTGGAGAAACCCTAAGAGGGTACAGAGGAGGGGGCTGATGCAACCATGGAAGAAGATCAATCCCTTCCCAAAAGAAAAAGTCATCCATCAATACCGAAATAATGGGGATGCCAAATTTGAAGTCATCTCCAAAAATGGACTGACAGCAACAATGGAAGGAGATCAAAGATCCATTTCAAGAAATCCTCCTCTATCAGCGGGGATTTGGGGAATTCAAAGATTGGAGTGGACGTCAACCGAGCGGCGCCGGGCAGGCGCAAATGGCGGAAGAGGCGGCACGCATAACCAACTCCACCTTGACGCCACTTCCAGGACATGCTCCACCAGTTTGAGATAACTCCAAGACGTCCCAACAGTCACCAAGATCCAAAGCCAAAGGAACATACTGAACTTCGGCCAATAACGGATCATAAGAAAGAAACTTACCAACTGGACTGACATGACTGACTCAAAAACGCTCCACTTTGAGCTAAAAAACAACTGCTCCACCTCCAGCGGTGGTCTCCCATAGCAAAACTGAACCTGTCAAGACTTCTGCCCTTTGATGTGCGCGCGAAAGAGAAATAATAAATGCAAGCACACAACAAAGAATGCAAAACAAACTGACCTCGACATGAAAATAATTAACCCTTATGAGAACTAATCAAAAAAGGTTGCTTAGACACACTCTAAGCTCATGAATGAGGAGTAATAATGAAAGAGCTTAGGTAATAGATGGTGACCAAACTGTATTCGGAAAGAAGTTCTTGATCAGGAAAGATAAGTCAAAATAAGAGTTATACGAAAACAAACATAGAAATAACATGACCTAGAAAAAAGGAAAAAATGAGTGAGCAAATAAAGAGATAATGACCATGGGAAACAAAACAAGGAAAATGGCAGACATAAGAGAAAGATAGGTGAGAAAAACACTAGAGGACGTCATCATCGACATCCTCAAGGCATAGGGATGCGACAAACTTTTCTTATCATCACTGAGGGGTTTTCCTTTCTCCTTGTTCTGAAGCTTCCAACAATCTTTGATCTCATGACCCTTCTTTTTGCAGTAGTTGTAGTTACTATCTGAACTTTTCTTAGACTTGCCTCCTCTAGATGAACCAGACTGACCCCGAGAGAATAAAACTGAGCTTTCAGCAACATCTGAGTCGAATGACTTCTTTAGGATGTCATCTGAGAGTAAGGCTGCAGTGGCCTCTTTCATATCCAAAATATCCTTACTGTAGGTGAGGGTAGTGACCATGCCCTCGTAGGACTTTGGAAGAGAGTTCAGAAGAATAATTGTTTTGCCCTCTTCCTCCACCTGAATATCCATGCTGATACACTCAGATAACAGTTTATTGAAACTATTCGGGTGGTCTTGTAGAGAGAAGCACTCCTTCATGTTGAACTTGTACAACTGTTGCTTGAGGTAGATTCGGTTGGGGAGGGACTTAGTCATATATGTACTCTCCAACTTTGCCCAAAGACCAGAGGCAGTTATCTCTGAAAGAACTTCATACAACACATCATCGTGTAGGAAAAGTTGTATGGTGGACATAACTTTGAGATCTAACCCTCCCACATGCGATCGGTAACCTCAGCATCCTTATGAGCCTTTCCCAATAGGACGCAGTGTAAACCTTCCTTGATAAGTAGTGCTTTGACCTTCACCTGCCATAGGCCAAAATTGTGCTTCCCATCGAACTTCGCGACTTCAAATTTTGCACTAGGCGTGGAAGATGCCATAGAAAATCAAACTGAGGAAATCTGCACTGGGACCAAGGCGACGAGATAAATTCACGGATCAAGATTGGGATGATAGGGAGCGGATCGATGTCGTCACCTATCGTTGGCCAACTCGAAACGAAATGTCCAAATAGTCGTCGATCGAACCTAACTCTGATACCACTTGTTATGTAAACCGGATTCGAGTGCAGATGAAAAATCTCATTCCAAAATATTTTTCTAACAGCCAAAATAACGAAGAGCGATTAGCACAAAAATTAGAGAAAAAATAAAAACTAGCACCGCAATCAAGAACACTAGATGTAAAGTGGTTCCCCAAAATTGGGTACGTCCACTGTGCAGACAGAGATAAATTTAATATTATTTTCTCAAACATACAATACGACTAAAATGGAGAAGAAGAATTGATCGAGAATATGATGGAAATCTCGAGTCCTCCGAGGTCCGGTCGTACACGTTGCGACGAGGAAAACGGTTTTGGCGGCGAAAGAAAAAGCTGACTGGAAGAAGAAGCCGACTGGAAGAAGAACTCCGAAGAGGAAGCCGACTAGGCGATGGCCGAATGTCAGTCGAAATCCGCTGAACCATCGAAAAAAATTTGTTGCTCTGCACACACTTGGATGGTCGTCCACTCCTCTATATATATAGAGTGGAGAAACCCTAAGAGGGTACAAAGGAGGGGGTCGGCGCAACCATGGAAGAAGATCAATCCCTTCCCAAAAGAAAAGTACGTCCTCCATCAATACCGGAATAATGATGATGTCAAATTTGGAGTCATCTCCAAAACGGGTTGACAGCAACAATGGAAGGAGATCAAAGATCCCTTCCAAGAAATCCTCCTCCATCAGCGGGGATTTGGGGAATTCCAAGATTGGAGTGGACGCCAACCGAGCGGCGCCGGACAGGCGCAAATGGCGGAGCCATTTCTGGCGGAAGAGGCGGCACACATAACACAGAGATCTTGTTCGTGTTGTCTGGATTCTCCAGGAGGGGCGAAGTTGTCAGACCACCAAAGTTAGTGATCGGAGGGAAATAAACTGTGTGTTTCTATTCGTCCGCCAAATAATGTGGTGGCGAAATTTCGTGTATGACCCATTAAATCTATAAAAAAGTGTCCACTCCTTCATTTGAAGGTGTAGGTAATTTGAGTAAGTACAAATTCTTGTGTCTTATGCCTAGAAACATAGAATAACTGCTCAACGAGTGCCATGTAGCGCCTTCACGCGCAACACTCTAGAATGCTCCTCGTGCACAACTCTCCAGAACATGCCCGTGTGCGCCACTCGCCAAAATGAGCCTGCGCATGTCGCTCTTTAGAACGCTCCTTCGAGCTTAGCTCCCTATAAAATGCCCCGCGCAACTCCACGGACCACGCGCTCAGCTCTCCAAAATGAGTCTGCATGGGCCACTCCCCAAAACACGCCCGCGCCCACCGATCCCCAAAACACGCTGGAGCACGCCGCCCTCATCACACAATCACATGTACCACTCTACAAAATGAGCCTCCGCTCGCACCTCTCGAGAAAGGGTCATCGTGCGCCGCTCTTCAGGGCTCGCCACCGTATGCCGCTTTCTAGGATCCAACTGTGCGCTGCTTTCCAGGCCACCATGTCACACCCTTACATAGTAAACTCCAATTAACAAGGTGAAAATAGTTATGTGACTAAGGATCCTTTAAAGTGCATGACTAAGAGCAAGAGATAAACATATTTGATTGAGATTTCACAATGTTACAAGTACATACTGCTACTTCTAATATATGTTATATTTTTATATTTATTATCCTGCTGCATAGTCGGTAAGAATTCTCCTTATCGTGCTCTACCACCCGTATCGCAGTTGATACCTAAAAGTATTTAGTATGCTGATGAGCATATTTGCTTTCTTAACTCTGAAAGAATAATACAATATTTATGTAGGTACGTATGTAATGCACAATATACACATATATATAATTATGCAATATAAAAAGTAAACAAAATAAACACATTAGCATGTACTTGCTTTATTCTTTTCTTTTCCAAATATATTTACTTTTAGAAAATAATTCATTTATTAGTTAGTACTACAATACACCGATTGACATAATCGGTGGCTTTCTGCCTTCTCAAACTAGATTGAGCACAAAATGTTTGGCAAAGAGCGAGTATGTCAAATAGGAGTGCAACTCACACAATATAAGTCCAAGGACTAAACCACAAAATAGTTTTTAATTAGAAGCGTTACTCTCTCATCTTTATATGACCAAGAATAATACCACAGAATAGTCTTTAAAGAGTGTCACTCCTGCAATGCTCCCCTCGAGCCAAATACTAGGCCAACTTAATTATACTATTGCACAACATCACACATTATTATAATATTTTTTATAATCTTGGTATCATGCATATTTTGATAATCTTGTATTGCGTCTCTAAGGGACTGTGTCCAATTGGAATGGGTCTGCCCCTATACGATCGTGTGGGAACTTCACTCCCCTCGCTTAGTAAAGAGAACAATCTTCTCCTATGATCACATCTTCAAAAGATTCAGTGTCTTCCAGTCGAAAAGGAACTACCCTTTTATATGATAGTGCGGAAACTTTGTTCACCCGTCTCATTAAACAAAACAAGTTTCCCATGTAATCATTGTTGGAATGTTTTAACATTCTCATGAAAAAGCTAAAATATACTCATATAAGCTCTTGTTTATATGACGGTAATTTAGATATCTATTTTTATAAAATAATTATATTATTTAATAATCATAATAACATCTATTAAATTTTGTTATAAAATATATCACTTAACACTATAAATATTAATTAATAGTATTCATAGACGTGCTGAAAAAAAACGGGCCCGGGCCCGGCCCGGACTCAGGACGGGCTATGGGGCCCAACAGGGCTCCCCATAAATACTCAAAGCCCGGCCCGCCTAAGCCCGGGCATCAGGCCTGGCACCGAGGCCAAGCACCAGGCGGAATAATCCTGCCAAAACAGGCGGGATTTTATTTAGATCGTGCCTATTAGGCCTGATTTAATTAAAATCCCGCCGCCTATTTTGGCGGGATTTTATTAAATCCCGTCTGTAGGTGGGATTTATTAACTGGGCCCGGCCCGGCCTTGGCAGGCCCCCTGCCGGGGCTGGTGCCCGAGCCCGACTAAAGCAATGCTCGGGTGACAATAGATTGGGCCCATCAGGCCCGGTACCGGCCCGGCCCAGCCCAGGCGGGCTTTTTGGATAGGATACTATAAATGTTATATATATATATTTAATTATATATAACCGTTTATATGATTTATTAAATTCACATTTCATATATAATTAACTATATTTATTATATTATACAACTTTATATATAATATAATATTATATATATTTATATATAATATTATATAGTCTATTATCAAAGAATGAAAGGTTTGATGTCACAAACATTAATAATATTAATGCATGTATAATTAATATTTATTATTATTATTTGTCATAATTTAATACATTTAATATTTTTGTAATTTATGAGATAGATTTTTAGGCTATAAATAGCTCTCTAAAATATGAAATTATATGTAAGATTACTCTCTTCTTCTTGCCATTTATATTTTTTACTACGTTTTTCATTACTGTTTTTTTGTTATACTACGTTTGCTTCATCCATTAGAAGTTTGAGTGTTTTGTACTTCTTCGGTGTCCGCGCACATTGGAGTTTCGGGATCTACTCGGGTGTTGTACCTTGGAGAAGTGAGAATCGATTGAAAGCCCTGCCGGTGGGTGATTGTCACAACCCGCATTTTCTCAGCAATTAGGAATATTAGAGTAGAGAAAATGCGTGTCATGATGCCACGTCATGCAGGAGACAACTGCAGACGCTCAGGCGGGAACCTAATTCTTATTTATTTCAAAACAGGTTTACATGAAGACTCATTACTTGAAATCACTTATTAGATTTGGGTTAAGAACTGTGTCTCTCAGTTTGTGGATCAACTAGTCCACAGAAGAAAATATATATGTAAAATTGCAGCGAAAAAAGACTTAGTTGAGTTCAATTAAGGTCGTATATGCACGTGATGTCTGAGCATAAAGATAATGATATGCACATATATAGATTTAGATTGGGTAGGAAGATACTTGTACGTGACTTAAATATACAGATTTGGCCTATATAAAAGATGCAATGAGAATGAAGAAAGATCATTTTTTTATAACTATAATGCACCTAGGCATAAATCATTCCCAGAGAGCAAGATACACAAGATCGAAAAAAAAAATAGTAGAAACTAGCAAGTAAGCTATAATGTAATCAAAGAAGCACAATGAGTGTCAACAACCTGACACCAACCCATTGACTTCAACTAGTATGTCTGAACACAAGACGAAAACTAGCTATCACTACCTCGCAGCAGCGGGGTAAGACGGTAGCTGCGACTCCCAAGGTTTTCGAACTACACCTCTAACTGCTACAACTCCGAACCTGAGACATTCAAATAAAACAAAGAACGCATCGGCAAGGAAAGCACAAGTGGCAGGATAACATCAAAGTTCTACGAAACAAGGAAAATAAAAAGGCATAAGGGGTACCAACCCAAACCAAACTTACAGAAAGAAGAAGCTCCAAAGCATATGGCCAAACAACGAACCCAGTGCACCAACAATACCCTTTTAGAGATGCAAGTAAAGTTCATTTATCTTGTTAATTCTATTTATGAGGCTGATCAGCTCAATTTAAAATGGGGGCGGTCATTTATCCTCTGCCACCCAAAGCCAACAACGGGCGGGGGTTTCTCTATCCCCAATCACCCAAACACGGCCCTCGGGACCACAGGCCAAGCCCGCGGCTCACCTCTAAAATGGCCACCGTGCAAGGCTACAACAAATCCCCACTGCCCCCCAAACACGGCCCACCGTGCAAGGCTAAAGGCAATGGTTCATATTAATTAATTTCTTTAATTATGGCACGGGACGAAGCCCGAGAAAAACAATCACCAGGATACCCTAAGGATAGGGTTACCAAGAAGTAAACACCGCTCAAGACGATTCATAAGGATCCAGGGTCCTCACACAAACGTATACACATAAAGAAGTAAGCACGAGAGAATCAAAAATACGAAATACTGCTAAAAGAACATGGGTAGCAACCCGAGCATTTCTTGAGAATAGGAGAGCAGACTACTTGGGTTTCTCGAGAAGTCAAAAGCCAAGAACAAGAATTTCTCGAGAAGTCAAGGCGATGCACAACGGTTTCTCGAGAAGTCCTAAGCAAGGAACAAGCTCTTCTCGAGAAATTTAAGGAGACCAAAGAGGATTTCTCGAGAAAATCAAGGGAACATACAATTGTTTCTCGAGAAGCCGGAGGAAGTCATTTGAGTTTTCTTGGGAGAGTGGAAGGAATGATCATGGATTTCCCGAGAGATCGAAGGGAAGGCTCATCGATTTCTCGAGAGGTCCAGGGGAAAGTTCAAGGATTTCTCGAGAGATCCAGGGGAAGGTTCAAGGATTTCTCGAGAGATCCAGGGGAAGGTTCAAGTGACTCTCGAGAAATTCAAGGGAATATACTAGTGTTTTCTCGAGAAACTCAACAAGCAGCAGGAGGGAACAAATGTGCTAGGCAACCACAGATTTCACCAGGGGAAACTTCGGATAATTAGGGGAAAAATCAGGGGAGGGGGGTTTCAAGATTGTTTACTACCATACCAACACTCAAAGACACATGCCATAAGCACAACAAGAACTCGTAAACAAGGGAAAAAAGAACAGTGATTCAAGAAACAAGAGGGAAAGAGGAGATGCCACTTGCCTCAAACCTTGTGAAACCCGAATTCCTTGCTCCAAATCTATGGATAGGCCAAGGAATCACTCGAGCACGATAACCTGAAACTTTACGGATCAAAAGGAGGAGTTAGGTCGCTATCTTGACTCCAAAAATCCCAAGAAACACGAATAACTTACCACTAGAACGAAGGACTCGCCGAGAGCTTTTCGAATCTACTCTCCAAACACGATTCCGACTACTACAGCCCTCGAATCGCCGGCAGGAAGAAGCTCCACGATGCCGCTCTCGCTTTCTCGCACGGCTTCTAATCGGTTTAAAGGAGAAGTGAGGAATAGTGTTTCTCCTAAATTTTGGGATTTATATAAAGCCCTAATTTCTTGATTAAATAAATAAGTAAATCACCTCTTCTACTTAAACTTCGAGGGCGACCAAAACACCTCGGATTTTCAAGAAAATCGCACCTAAACTGAAAATCGGCGCTACGAATCCAACGACGGAGTCAGAATTCCATTCCGACGAGCCAAACTCGAGATTAGAATTCCCGAAGCTGAAATCTCAATAATTACTCTAAATAATCCCGAGTTTTCCCTTAACTCGAAATGACACGAAATCTCGCACGCGCGACCTAATTTAAACACATTAACTACGTTAAGGCTCAAAACTAAACTCGAAGGGTTGGCGTAACGCTCTTACGCTAAAATTACGTCACAACGGCCCGCAGCTAATTAATGAAAAAAACCAGGGGCATTACAGTGATGCAACTTCTTTAGGGCAATGATCACACGCTTTACTCAGGCTCGATTTCTAAATTTATTTTTATTGTATTTTATTTCATGCCTTAATTCTAAACATTTTTTTTCTTCGAAAAATTATATTCAAATATTTTATTATTTATTTATGAAGAATATTTTAGAAATAATATCATTATATAAGCAAAATTTCTAGCAATCACTTTTCCAAAAAGCCCAGTATCATCTAGCCGAAATGAGTATGACCTCTATATATATATGACTATGCGGGAACTTCGTTTCGCTCCCTCATTAAAGAGCACATATGTATGCCTCTTCAATCATATGACCACAACACCAAAGGACTTTGTGTCCTCTAGTCAGAAGGGGCTTTCCCCGAATATAGCACTATGGGAACCTAACTCCGCACATGCAATATGATTTTTCTGAAAACTAAGTAGTACACCTCATTAATCACAGACATGACGATGCAATGAATGCTCACGAGCGCATTTTAGAGGCACTGATTTCTCTCCAACTCCTCGACGATGACGACTTCTCTGAACCACTCTTTGCCAGGGCAGATGGATTTATGTGGAAAAGGCATGCTACTAGGAAGGAAAGGTCTAACAATGGGAATAAAATTTTTTATGAGCAGAGCAAAAAATGCAAAAATATATATATAATATTTCATCAGGATGAGACATGGAACATGCAAAAAATATATATATATAATATCTCGAAATGGGTGTCAAATTGTCATGGAACATGCTTAGCTGATATAAATGTAAACTCAGGATGTGAGGTTTCTATAATTTCAAAAGATATATTGGTCCAGCCTGTAATTATGCTGGAAGTTAGTGTAATTATAGGTTGCACCTCTCTATCATTTGAAATTACATAAGCCTCACATCTAAGTTTACATTTCATAACACGCGCGCACAAAATATTCTCATGGAGCGAGTTCCCATCTAGAAGAGATTTTGTGTGACAATATAGTAGTCAATTATGCCCGTTGGACGGTTCACCGGAGACGGGAAGTCAGTCATCGTCGCCCACATTGAAAGACGTGAGACACCTATTATAATTTGACCCAAAATCTAAGAAACATCCCTTCACTGAGACGAATGGTCGTGAACATATAATCGATCAAACCATTAGGTTATCGAAGTTTGGCTGTCGAAGTTTCGAGAGGGCGACTTTAGGTTATAGGTTGTTATCCTATTTTCCTCATGCTAGAATGGATATGTGATCTCTCACCTCTCATCACCAGCCCCATTTTGTGGAACACGGAGGGGGCAAGATCGGAGGATTTTAAGCTAGCGGTTATAAGACCATATAACGTAATGCGAAGCTGAGATATTAACTTAAAAGCTATAGAAACGAGGGAATATAGTCCGTGATATAGTTGGTGTGTCATGAAAATGCTGCGCTGGCAAAGTAAACTTCATAAAAACTGAACTTCCTTTGTTCGATCTTAATAACTTTGCACAATAATGGTTCTAGTTATTATATTGTTCTCATTTCTGACCTCCAACCATTGCAGTTGTTTGGGTCTTTGCCCTAACTATTTTACCTCTTGAAATGCCTGCAACCCACTTAGTTTTTATCTTATCAACAATTATGTTGACTTGAATATTTGAGTTATCACGAACTTTAGACTCAATTTGCTTGCTTAACCACTTTGCGCTCAACAATTTATTATTAAATTCTCTACTACATGAATGCTTATCAATAATAGTCCTTACTTACCATGTAACCTTATTTTTCTTGGGGGCGACATGAATTCCCCACTCACAACCAGTTTGCATTTGAATCTTGCTCTCTTGTTGTCATTCTTCATCATTTGTAGCCCTACACCCATATGAATTGCATATGTCAAGACAACATCTTTAAATTGATCTTTTGATTTGAATATTAGACCAGGTTGTCATTGCATCTCTTTCATATCCTTCAACATTGTGAATATTGGTTGAGCATATTTTTTACCAGTAGAAAATTCATCCTCACTGCCAGAATTAATAAATCGAAGAGAGTCCGACGAATATTCATCCTCACTATTGTTGAGATTGGTGACACCTCACCGATCCGTGTGCCTAAGTAATTCCTGATTTGGAGGAGACCTATATTTGGAAGAAAGTCTTTATTTTCATCTGGTCCTAGATGACAGCTTCCTTCTATCGCCTCCACCTTCTTAGGCAGTTATTTATCTTCATCATATTTTCTTCCGTTTCTTCTCCATGCATGCTACTAATGGATGGTCTCCTATTCATCTATAAATAAGGAGGCTATCTTAGGATCTATGTGCAGAGAAAATGTTGAGAGCGAGTTCTTCTTCCCGACGAGCGTTTTTCGGATTCTCTTAGCGGTATCTTTCTCTCGGCCGACGAGCTCCTCTCACCGCCGTGTTCTTCTGTCGCCAGCTTCGTCTCTCGTCGCCAATTTTTTTTTGTTTCTCGTCGCATCGTGTACGGCCGGATCTTGGAGGTTTCGAGTTCTTCTCGGTTTATTCCTTCTCCTTCATTTTATCTGTATTGTATGCTTGAGAAACTTGAAATATATATGATCTCTGTTTGCATAGTGGACGCACCCATTTCATTTTTCCCGGGAACCACTTTAAATTTTGATGTTCTTCTCTTTTGTGGTGCTTGTTTTATTTCCTTTATTTTTGTGCATTATCATTTTGCGTAACCTCGTTTGGCTGTTATAAATTTATTTGGAACAGGAGAATTTTTTATCCGCACTCGGATCGACCGATTTTCATAACAAGTGGTATCAGAGCTAGTTTCGATCGACGACCGTTTGTACGTTTCGTTTCGAGTTGGGTCAACGGTAGGTGACGACATTGGTCCGCTCCCTATCTTCCCAATCTTGATCAGTGAATTTATTCGGTCCCTTCGATCTCCGTACAATTTTTTCTTCAGTTTATTTTCTATGGCGACTTCCACACCCGGTGCGAAGTTTGAAGTTACGAAGTTTAACGGAAAGCACAATTTTGGCATGTGGCAGGTCAAAGTCCGAGCGCTACTGATTAAGGAAGGATTACACCATGTCCTATTGGGGAAGGCCAATAAGGATGTTGAGGTTACAGATCGCATGTGGGAGGATTTGGATCTTAGAGCCTTGTCCACCATACAGCTTTGCTTACACGACGATGTGCTGTATGGAGTTCTTTCAGAGACGACTGCATCGGGTCTTTGGGCAAAGCTGGAGAGTATCTACATGACGAAGTCTCTCCCCAATCGCATCTACCTCCAGTAGCATTTGTACAAGTTCAGCATGAAGGATGGTTCCTCTCTACATGACCACCTGAACAGTTTTAACATACTGTTATCCGAGTGTCTCAGCATGGATATCAAGGTGGAAGAAGAGGACAAGACAGTTATTCTACTAAACTCTCTTCCAAAGTCCTACGAGAGCATGATCACTACTCTTACCTACAGTTAAAACGTTTTGGACATGGAAGAGGTCACGACAGCCTTACTCTCAGATGACATCCGAAAGAAGTCTTCCGGCTCAAGCGTTGCTGAAAGCTCAGCTTTATTCTCTCAGGGTCAGTCTGGTTCAGGCAGAGGAGGCAAGCCCAAGAAAAGTTCAGATAGTCACTACAATTACTGCAAAAAGAAGGGTCACTGAATCAAGGACTGTTGGAAGCTTCAGAACAAGGAGAAAGAAAAATCCCTTGGTGATGATAAGGGAAAGTCTGTCGCATCTCTATGTCTTGGGGATGTCGATGATGACGTCCTTTAGTACTTTTCTCACCTATCTTTTTCCCTTGCTTTATCTGTATTTTTCTTCCTGCAATTTTTATCCTTTTCATTCTGTTTTTTTTTATCCCTCCATTTGCTCACCATCATTTTCTCTCTATTTTTCTTAGTCATGCTACATCGATGCTTGTGTCTTTTATAACTCTTATTCTGAGTTATTTTTTCCTGGTCAAAGATTTCATTATTGAATGCGTTTTGTCCCCCTATTACCTTAGCCCTTTCATTATTGCTCCTTCGTTCTTTATGAGCTTAGAGTGTGTCTAATCAATCCCTTTCTGATTAGTTCTCATAGATGTTTCATCTTTCCATGCTGAGGACAGTTGTTTGCATTCTTTTCTTGATTTGTCTGCATTTATCAATTTCTCTCCCGCGCGCACATCAATGGCCAGAAGCCTTGACAGGTTCATTTTTGCTATGGGAGACCATCGCTGGAGGTGGAGCAGTTGAAATTTAGCTTCAAGATGGAGCGTTTCTGAGACAGCAACGTTAGTTCAGTTTGTGTGCTACTTAGGATTGAAGGAGTTTCTTTTCTCGTGATCCGTTATCGACCGAAATTCATTCAGTTGGTTTTTTCTTTGGCCTTGGATCGTGGTGACCCCAAGGAGAGGGGGTAGTTTTCCGGAGGGAGAAAGATCTAAGCTGCAGGTGGAGCATTTCTTGTGTGAGGCGTCAAGGTGGAGATTGTTGGGATTGGTGACACTTCACCCCTGGGGTCCTATTTATAGGAAAACCAAGGGGTAGGGGGTTTTTATAGCCCAGCCCCTGCCCTGCGACTAGCGACATTGAGGCGATCTCCCCGGGCAAATGGGCGAGTATCACCTATGGTCGCCCACCTTTTGGCGAGTATCCGGGCTACTCGCACGAGTGCACCCCTACTCGCCTAGGCTTTCTTCTGCTCCTACGCTCAACGAACTCTGGAGGGCTGCGTTTCGACGAACTCTTCTACTATGCCTGCTGGCCGACTTTATCTTGGTATCTCGAACTGTTGACTTCTGTGTTGTCTTTTTGACTTTGACCTCTGCCTACGTGGCTTTGAATGGGCCCACCTTCGGAGAATGAGGGTTGTACAATTCCTGATTTGGAGGAGACCTATATTTGGAAGAAAGTCTTTATTTCCATCCGGTCCTAGATGTCAGTTTCCTTCTATCGCCTCTGCCTTCTTAGACAGTTATTTATCTTCATCATATTTCCTTCCGTTTCTTCTCCATGCATGCTATTAATGGATGGTCTCCTATTCATCTATAAATAAGGAGACTATCTTAGGATCTATGTGCAGAGAAAATGTTGAGAGCGAATTCTTCTTCCCGGCGAGCATTTTTCGGATTCTCTTAGCGACATCTTCCTCTCGGCCGGCGAGCTCCTCTCGTCGCCGTGTTCTTCCGCCGCCGGCTTCGTCTCTCGTCGCCAATTTTTTTTGTTTCTCGTCGCATCGTGTACGGTCGGATCTTGGAGGTTTCGAGTTCTTCTCGGTTTATTCATTCTCCTTCATTTTAGTTGTATTGTATGTTTGAGCAATTTGAAATATATATGATCTCTGCTTGCACAGTGGACGTACCCATTTCATTTTTTCGGGGAATCACTTTAAATTTTGGTGTTCTTCTCTTTTGTGGTGCTTGTTTTATTTCCTGTATTTTTGTATATTATCATTTTGCGTAACCTCGTTTGGCTCTTAGAAATTTATTTGGAACGAGAGAATTTTTTATCCGCACTCAGATCGTTCGATTTTCATAACACACTATGACCTCTATTTGGACTCATATTCACATATATCTTCTTTGTTGGAATTAGAGTATTTGTGCATTCAGCAATATCAACATTGAAAAGATCTTCACCTTCAACACTATCAATGCTATCAGAGTCAGAATCATCCACAAGGAAACTATTTTCATCCATATTAACTACAAGCAACAAAAAACATACTGAGCGGAAAAAAGCAACATTACAAATCGGTTGGAATGACAAAAATACTAGTAGTATCAACACCATTTATCATAAAAGTAATCATTTGTAAAACATAAGATTTTGCTGCACAGATTTCCCAAAAATTATCATCTGGAATCACAAAAATAACCCTAAAAGCAGAAAATTTGCAGCGTTCTCAGTCATAAATCACCGGAAAAAAGCTATGAAATTCGATTAACCAAAGATAAAGATATTTAGGTGTGTTCTAGGCAAAACCGTAAACCAAATGAACCACTCCTCTTCGCAGAAACCCTAACATGTTCGATTACCTGCCGGAATCGACGCCCCGGTAGTGATATCCTCTGGAATCGTAGAGTAGTTGCCGAGTACTCGCGTGGAGTCGTCGCCGGAGAAGTCGCTGTTGAACTCGTTGTGGATTAGTCGCTTGAAGTGGTCGCGGTGGAGCTCTCGCGTGGGAGAAGGGAGGAGCCGGCTCGCGTAAATTAAAGTGAGAAAAATTATTTGCCCGTTTTGCCGTTTAATTTAGGACTAAAATGAAAGGGACGAAAAAGATTGGGGATTTCTCGTTAAAAAAAGGTGGTGTTAAAGGCAAACCAGAATTGGCTATTGGCAAACCAATTTCTATGAGTTATTACGTGCAAAATATGTTTTTTAAATGCATTTTTAGGAAAAGTGTTCAACACGATAATTGTAGATCTCATCTAGATCTACAACTTTCGTGTTGAACATTTTTCCTAAAAATGCATGGACAAGACGTATTTTCAAAAAATTCGCTATAGTTATGATCAAGCCGACAATACGCCTGGTGCGTGCATTTTTAGGAAAAATGTTCAACACGAAAGTTGCAGATCTCGACGAGATTTACAATTTTCGTGTTGAACACTTTTCCTAAAAATGCATGTACAAAGCGTATTTTCAAAAGGCGCGTAATAACTCATAGAAATTGGTTTGCCAATAGTCAATTCTGATTTACCTTTAACACCACCCTTAAAAGAAAAGTAGGTTTTTTGCCCCAAATTTTCTCCTTTTCACGGGGTACTTACTAAGGCGGTTGTCAACCAACAGCAGTAGTAAAATCCTCCGCGGAGTACCGGGATTCTCCTTAGATGCAAATAGCAGAGTGGTTAGGCCATCAGCGGTGGATAGGCAGAAGAGTGGACTTCGAGTTAGTCAACGCCGGCCCGTCTTTTTTTAAGATGTTTAATTGGTTATGGCGGTGATTGGGTGGGAACTGCGCAGGGATCTCCAGATCCAAAAAAAAAATGGTATTTATTGACATGAAGAGCAGAGCCATATTCGCAAGTTCCACCATTTGAGAAGCAAGAGTGAGAGAAGAAGGGGAAGAAGAAGAAGAAGAAATGTCGATTAAGCTGTACGGATCGCCGTTCTCAACCAGCACGTCTCGCGTGCTGGCTACCATCAAGGAGATCGGCTTGGACGTCGAGCTCGTCCACGTCGACTTGTACTCCGGCGAGCACAAGCACGACTCGCATGTGGATAAAAATGTAATCTTTATATATTTTCTCCTCTATTGATTCATGGATATATTAATTTCTTGTCTTTCATGAATATTTGCAGCCCTTTGGTCAAGTCCCTGTGCTGGAGGATGACGATTTTGTCGTCTTCGGTGAGGGATTCTTCTGTTCTTGCTAAAAAGTTTTAATTTGATTATGGTAGATATGCATATGAAATGGTTTATGTGATTGTGGGCAGAATCGCGGGTGATAACGCGGTATTTGGTGCGAAAATATGGCAAGGAAAGCGGGCTCCTGAAAGAAGATAACCCGAGGGACGCGGCGGCGGTGGATCAGTGGATGGAGGTGGAGACACAGCACTTCAACAAACCGGTCGCCACCCTCGTCTACGAGCACCTCTTCCGTCCGCACTTCGAAGGAAAACCCGCCGAAGAGAACGTGGTGGCGGAGGAGGTGGAGAAGCTGGAGAAGGTGCTCGATGTCTACGAGGCCAGGCTTTCCAAGACGAAGTTTCTCGCCGGAGATTTCTACAGCCTCGCCGACGTCCATCACGTGCCCTATGCCCACTACCTCGTGACCAGGACCCCGCACGCCTCCCTGATCGACTCCCGCCCTCACGTCAAGGCATGGTGGGACGCCATCTATTCCCGCCCGGCCTCCAAGACGGCCACCGAAACCCTGGTTATGACCCCCTGATGCCGGCGGATGGCCGGAGAGCGAGCGAGGAGTGAGTGAATAAAGACCGCCGGTCTTTGCCGGAAGTACTATGGTTTCGTAGCTGCAGCTGGCTGATGGCTGGCGCGCCTCTGCGTCTGTCTTTAGTTTTCTATTTTTCCTGAATGCAGTAAATGTCTTCTCTTTATGGCTGTGGGTGAAATAATGGTTTGCCGCCTTGTCAATGTTTTATAGATGATATATATGCATGTTGTTGGTGTTATTTTTTTTGTTAATCATTTCCCCAACTATATTTGGTTTATGAATTCAGTTCTAATTTTGTTAAGATTTAAGGCTACCGTGGTTGCGGCCCGCGGCGCCGATGAATTCCATGGAAATTCAAATGCCACACCAAACGAGGCATAAGGCTCCGTTTGGTGCGGAAATTCAACCGCCGTTTTATAGAATGTATGTTTTGCGTGACCACGATCATAATGACCGCCGTCGAAAAAGAGTAGTTTTGAAGATAAAAATGGATGAATTTCTTAGGAGAGATCGGACGACGGTTCAATTGCACCGCGTTCGTGAACGTCACTATATCGTGTTTCCCGGTCGAGGTCCCTTTCATTATTTGAAAGAAGAAGTGGGCTAATCCAACCACTAGCTATTCTCGCTTGCACAATGGAGAGAGCCACAGACTTATCTTTCAGCCGAAGTAAATTAGCCAAAGGTCTAATTTTCATGGAAAAATTTCAAGGGAGGAGTAACACACCTAGAGTAAGGTGCATTAGCCCCACCTCAGCCATCCGATCCAGCAAGTACGCATGTTTTTTATATGAATTTCAGCTGGTGGTGTGATCAAAGATTGGACGGACAAGAGGCTAACGCACGCTACTCTAGGTGCGTTATCCCCACCTAAATATTGCTTCAGTTCCTGAGCCCACACTCAAGTTTCAATCAACTCCCGCCACCAGCGGGAAATTCAGAAGATAAATCCAGCAACCAAACAAGATGTCCAAATAAGAAAATCCACGTCTAGATCGTAAAACTCTTCGTACCGCAAGGGTTATAGATCAAATTTTTACGCTACCGTCATTGCGGAATATTTGAGTTTTCCAACCATGTCCACCATGGAATCTTGGTTCACTACATCATATCATGCATATGGTAGCACTCAAAAACCGCTACTATATATGAAAAAACTGCTACTGTAGGGCTACGGTAAAGGTTGCGTGTGTGATGCATCTGCCGCCGTGGTCGTAGGCATGGTAGCGGTTACACAATGTATTGTGGCGTCCTGAAATCGCTACCATAGGTACATCTATTATAACATTTATGGTTTTCAATGGTAGCGGTTATTGAGCGCTACCATTCTACAACAATGACTACGATTCTTCATCGTCAGGCGTTTATTCTTGTATTTGGCAACATTTATGATTTTCTATGGTATCGGTTTTCCTTTTAATAATGCACAAAATGCATTTTAATAAATTCAATTATTTTCTATTAAATTGAATAAAAATTAACATATTAAATTGAATAATAATGGAGATAATATCTATTTTGTAAAAGAACTCAAATAATTTTTTTTATTAATAGTAAAAAGAAGGTGAGAGATAGCCCAAACCCTTCATGAATACAGTCAATATATAGATTGTTGAAACTAAAGAACCGGTTTCAACGTTCGAAAGGGGGATGCAACTAACCCTTACTTGATTCAAGCTAGAACCCTTGACTAGTTGCTGAGAACCGAAAGACCTTACCCCTGAAGAAAACTTGAAGCTGAGAACGAACCCCTTAAGCTGCAGCGAGGAGATCCCACCACGCACTCAGAAGTTCAAAGAGAACTCCCCCTCCCAAGCCAATGCTGAGTCTGGGCACCGCGGAGGACACTGAGGACCACCACACCGTCAACCTTAGTTGACAGAGGAATGAGGGGGGTAATGCTTACTCACAAGATACACGCGAGGGAGAGGAGAGTTCAGCCCTTCCCAAGGTGCCCATGAGGGTCTATTTATAGACTCCCCAAAATTGGGCTGCAGATAGCCAAAATCCTGTTATCCGCAGCTCAGCTACGAACCTGAACGACCAAAACAAGAGGGGGGGGGGGGGGGGGGGGGGGGGGGGGGGGGGGAGTGGGACACGAAGCGTCCACTCCTCCCCTTGTCGGGGGCCAGGAGAGTGGACCGAAGGGTCCAATGCCCGGGCTGGGCGAGTGGATCATTCGGTCCACTCCCCATAGGGGCAAGTGGACCCATGGTCCACTCGCCCGAAGGCCCGGGGCGAGTGGTCGCCCCTTACCCTGGGCGAGTGGACCATGGTCCACTCGCCACCCTCTGGGCGCGGGGTTTGTGCCTTGGGCGAGTGCACCACTGGGTCCACTCGCCCAAGCAGGGAAGTGGACCTTAGGTCCACTTCCCCTTCCCCAGGGCCTTATCTCACTATGCTGGCCAGTTCGGTTGCCTCCAAACGGTCGTCCTACTTGTCACGGTCACTTCCGTTATCCACCCTGGTCTCGACGGATTACGGGTTATACACAATCCCCGCTTTTTTCGGGTTCGACACGAGCCCGAAAAAACAATGTATCACCCGTGGTTCGGAGAGACGAGGGTGGATAACGCAGTGGTTGAACCTTTAAAAGACGGTTCAATCCCAGCTAAACGAAAGGACAACAAACCCTTCTCCACTTAACAAACCTCCTGTGAGCCGAGCTCAACTGGAGGTGGAGAAAGCTCAACACCTCTGGTCGAGCTGAACCCGACCTGAGGTAGAAGGAGAACCTTTCTCCACTAAACACCCCTCCTGTGAGCCGAGCTCAACGAGAGGTGGAGAAAGCTCAACACTTCTGGTCGAGCCGATTTCGACCTGAGGTGGAGAAAAACTCAACACCTCTAGTCGAGCTGAACTCGACCTGAGGTGGAGAATAGACCTTTCTCCACTAAACACCCCTCCTGTGAGCCGAGCTCAACGGGAGGTGGAGAAAGCTCAACACCTCTGGTCGAGCCGAATTCGACCTGAGGTGGAGAAAAACTCAACACCTCTAGTCGAGTTGAACTCAACCTGAGGTGGAGAACGAACCTTTCTCCACTAAACACCCCTCCTGTGAGTCGAGCTCAACGGGAGGTGGAGAAAGCTCAACACCTAAGGTCGAGCTAAACTCGACCTGAGGTGGAGGAAACTCAACATCTCTGGCCGAGCCGAACTCAACCTGAGATGGAAGGAACTCAACATCTCTAGTCGAGCCAAACTCGACCTGAGATGGAGGGAATTCAACATCTCTGGTCGAGCCAAACTCAACCTAAGATGGAGGGAACTCAACATCTCTGGTCGAGCCGAACTCAACCTGAGATGTAGGGAACTCAACATCTCTAGTCGAGCCGAACTCAACCTGAGATGGAGGGAACTCAACATCTCTCGTCGAGCCGAACTCGACCTGAGATGGAGGGAACTCAACATCTCTAGTCGAGCCGAACTCGACCTGAGATGGAGGTAACTCAACCTCTCTGGTCGAGCCGAACTCCACCTGAGATGGAGGGAACTCAACATCTCTGGTCGAGCTAAACTCAACCTGAGATGGAGGGAACTCAACATCTCTAGTCGAGCCGAACTCAACCTGAGATGGAGGAAACTCAACATCTCTGGTCGAGCCGAACTCAACCTGAGATGGAGGGAACTCAACATCTTTGGTCGAGTCGAACTCGACCTGAGATGGAGAGAACTCAACATCTCTAGTCGAGCCGAACTCGACCTGATATGGAGGGAACTCAACATCTTCCCAAACCAACCGGGGGCGGAGAACCAGTCCACGTCCTAGGTGCTTACCTCACCTGGAGGCGGAGGAACTCAACACCTTCCCAAACCACCTGGGGGCGGAGAACCAGTCCGCGTCCTAGGTGCTTACCTCACCTAGAGGCGGAGGAGCTCAACACCTTCCCAAACCAATCGGGGGAGGAGAACTAGTCCACGTCCTAGGGGCTTAGCTTACCTGGAGGCGGAGGAAGTCAACACCTTCCCAAACCACCTGGGGGCGGAGAACCAGTCCACGTCCTTAGGGGCTTAGCTTACCTGGAGGTAGAGGAACTCAACACCTTCCCAAACCACCTGGGGGCGGAGAATCAGTCCACGTCCTAGGTTCATACCTCGCCTGGAGGCGGAGGAACTCAACATCTTCCCAAACCAACTGGGGGCAGAGAATCGGTCCACGTCCTAGGGGCTTAGCTTACCTGGAGGCAGAGGAATTCAACACCTTCCCAAACCACCTGGGGGCGGAGAACCAGTCCACGTCCTAGGTGCTTATCTCACTTGGAGGTGGAGGAACTCAACACCTTCACAAACCACCTGAGGGAGGAGAACCAGTCCACGTCCTAGGTGCTTACCTCACCTGGAGGCGGAGGAACTCAACACCTTCCCAAACCACCTGGGGGAGGAAAACCAGTCCACGTCCTAGGTGCTTACCTCACCTGGAGGCGGATGAACTCAACACCTTCCCAAAGAACTAACCTTACCTGGAGATGGAGCAACTTGATGCTTCTGCGATACGGTCCCTCTTCTTGAAACCTTACCAACCTATGCTCTCATGGGCTAGAGTAATTATTATAAGCTGGAGTAAGAAGTCTTTCCAAGGAGAAAATCAATATACATTAGGGATAAAAATGTTGAAGATCGTCGTCACTCCAAGTATTACCAAGGGGGATTCCCTCAACATTTTGAAGGTGATACCCCCCTGACTTCAGGGCTTCCAGGATTACATAGGGTCCCTCCCAATTGGGCTGGAGCTTTCCTACGTTCGCCGATCTTCCCGTGGCGTCGACCTTTTTGAGGACTAGATCTCCTGGGACGAATTGCTTGATCCTAATATTTTTATCAAAATACCTGGTCATCCGACGCTTCACTTCCTCCTGCCGAATCGATGCAAGGTCTCGGAGCTCCTCAACCACATCCAGCGAGAGCCGTTGTTCCTCTTCATTATCTATCCTCCAGTCTTCGCCACCCTCCTGGGCGGCCACGACCTGGGGGGACCTGACCTCGAATTCCACTGGGAGTACGACCTCAGATCCATGAGAGAGCTTGAAGGGCGTTTCTCCCGTCACCGTATTGGGTGTCATTCTCAAGGCCAACAAGACCGTGGGAAGCTGCTCCACCCAGTTCCCCTTCAAATTCTCTACCTTCTTCTTCAGTAGGTTGACTATGACTTTTGTAACGCCCCTGATTTTCGTTAATTATTTTACGTACCCTCTGTGACGTAATTTTGGCGTAAGGGCGTTACGTCAGCTCGTCTAGTAGTGTGTTGAGCCTTAGCTTAGTTAAAGTATGTCTTGTAGATCGAGCGTGCGAGTTTTCGCATCGTTTCGGGTTAAAGTAAAGATTTTGGGTGGATTTCAAGATTTTAGCTTCGGGAGGCTTTAGCCCGATTTCGGCCCGTCGGAATTGAATTCTGACTTCGCCGTTGGATTCGTAGCGCCGTGTTTTAGTTAAGGTGCGAATTTCGTAGAAATCCGAAGTGTTTTGGTCGCCCTCGAGGGTTAAGTAAGATGTGAGAATTATTTAATTAATTTAAATAATAAACTTAGGTTAGTATATAAGCCTAAGTCTCTTCTTTCCTATTCATTATCTTCCTCCTCGATCAAACCAGCCGCCGAGCGAGAGAGGCGAGAGCGGAGGTTTTGTGAGCCTTCAACCGGCGATTCCTAGGGCTGTAGTGGTCGGAATCGAGTTTGGTTTGAAGATTTGGAAAGCTCTCGGCGAGATCTTCGTTCTAGCGGTAAGCTTTTCTCGTTTCGTGGAGTTTTGGGAGATTTGGTGGTAACCTAACTCTTCCTTTTGGTCTGAATCGTTCTAGGATTTCGTGCTTGAGTGTTTCCTTAGCCTTCAGAGCGGAGGACCTCGAGTTTCGCAAGGTTAAGGCAAGTGGCTTCCTCCTCCTTCTCTTTCTGTTCTTGAAGTATTGTTTCGCTCGTGTCGATTTCATGTCGCTCGGTTTAACTTAAGTTTTGGAGTGTTAATGTAAGCTTCCTTGATTATTCTTCCTTTTCTATGAATCGGGTAGTTGTTCCCTGGAGAAAACCGTCCTATCTATACCCAAAGGATAAACAGTTTCTAGGAGAATCGCTATCCGCAGACCACACAGCAGAATAGGGGATTCTGTTGAAATTCGTCGAGATTTCACGGGACATTCCGTGTAATCCCGACGAATTCCGATGAATCATACCAGACGGCAACTTCTGCCGAGTTAAAGATTTTCTGTGTCAATTCGTCGAGATTTCACGGGACATTCCGTGTAATCCCGACGAATTCCGACGAATCCCGTGGAATTCCGACGAATCAAGTTAAGGATTTTTCTGTGTCAATTCGTCGAGATTTCACGGGACATTCCGTGTAATCCCGACGAATTCCGACGAATCCCGTGGAATTCCGACGAATCAAGTTAAAGATTTTTCTGTGTCAATTCGTCGAGATTTCACGGGACATTCCGTGTAATCCCGACGAATTCCGACGAATCCCGTGGAATTCCGACGAATCAAGTTAAAGATTTTTCTGTGTCAATTCGTCGAGATTTCACGGGACATTCCGTGTAATCCCGACGAATTCCGACGAATTCAAACAGCAACAATTTCTGGACCTCCCCCATTCTATGTGGTGATTGGTAACCTTTACCAACACAGTCAATCTTCCATCTTCTCCGCATGCTCTTAATTCTATGTCTCGAAAAACATTCAAATGTCTCGAGAAATCCCTTGCTTTATCTCGAGAAATCCTTCCAGTTCTCGAGAAGTGCTGCCTTGAATGTTGTCCCTCTTCTTCTCGATAATTGATGGTAAGAACCCCGCCTGGAACGCATGTGATTTCGTTGAGTTTTTTTTTTATGTTTGAATCTCGTGTCCCCTCGGGTGCACTTGGATGATGGCCAGTGACCTTTCGGTGCTCCCGATCTCGAATCCCTCCCGTTTGAACTTCTTTCTACTCGTTGTGGTCTGTTGATATTTGAGTTACTCTTATGATTCATATTGATCGATGTGTACTTTGCCTTGACCCTAATTCTTAGGTCCTTCCAGTGATTATCCTTTCGGGCAGCGTCCCGTGTTTAATTAAAATTTAAGTAATAAGAACTACTGTCCTTAGCCTTACACAGTAGTTGTGTTTGGGAGACAGTGGGGGAAAAATGTTATAGCCTTGCACGGTAGTCGTGTTTGGGTGGTAGGGTCTAGTGGTACCCCCACCTGGTTTTGGGCTTGGGGTAGCGGAGGTAGTTAACCGCTCCCGTATAATTTGAGCTGACCAGTCTCTTTAATTGATGAAACTAAATAAATGAACATGTTTGTTCCTCTTTTGGTATATAGTGCACTTGATGCTTGTTGGTTCTTTGTTGGAGCTCTCTTTCGGTAAATTTTGGCTTGGGTTGGTACCCCTTATGCCTTGTTTGTTTTTCTGCTAATCTTCTGCCACTTGTAATTCCTTGCTGAGGCGTTCTTTGTTTTATTGAATGCCTCAGGTTCAGAGCCGTAGCGGCTAGTGGTGTTGCCTGGAGTTCAGAGTTTGTAGCTGCTCACCCCGCTGTTGCGAGGTAGTTGTTTTTAGTTGCTTCTTGTGCTCAGACATACTAGTTGGTGCCAATGGGTTAGTGTCATGCTGTTGACGCCCATTGTGCCCCTTTTTATACCTTATAGTTACTTGTCAGTTTATGCCACTACTTATAGATCTTGTGTATCTTACTCTCTGGGAATGATTTATGCTAGGTGCACTATAGTTATAAAAATGGTTTTTCTTCATCCTCATTGCATTCTTTCTAACTAAAACCCTTAACTTTAAAGTCGTCTAAAGGTATTTTCTACTCTTACAGTACGCCTAGTTATGTGCATATCACTTACGTCATGCTCCGTCGTTTGCATACATGTAGGACTTTAAGTAAACTAAATTAAGTATTTTTCCGCTGCAATTATACATACTTTCTCGGTGGACTAGTTGATCCACGAACTGAGAGACACAGTTCTTATCTCAAAACCCCTAATAAATGATTTCAAACGATGACTTATCAGATAATCATGTTTGTTTAGTTAAGTAATAGGATCCCGCCTGAGCGTCTACAGTTGTCTCCTGTATGACGTGGCATCACGACGTGTATTTTCTCTTACTCTGATATTCTTAAATTCGGAGAAAATGCGGGTTGTGACAACTTTGTTCGCCGCATCCACTTGCTCGTTGCTCCGAGGATGATGAACGGAGGCGAAGCGGAGATCGATGCCTAACTGACTACAAAAGCTAATGAGTTCCCCACTAGCGAACTGTGGTCCGTTGTCCGTCACTATGGCGAGGGGGAGCCGTACCTGCAGATTATTTCTCCCCAAATAAAATTCTTATTACCTGTGAGGTCATTTTTGCCAAAGCTTTAACCTCCACCCACTTGGAGAAGTAGTCGATCATGACTAATAGGAACCTTCTCTGACCGCTGGCCTGAGGGAATGGGCCGACCAAGTCCATTCCCCAGATGGCAAAGGGCCAGGGTGATGTGATTGTCCCGAGCCTTTGCACGGGTTGAAGTTGGAGCGGTGCAAAAAGCTGGCACTTCTGACACTTCTTCGTGAACTCCATGGTGTCCTTCCGAAGGGTCGGCTAGAAGTACCCCTACCTCAGCACCCTCTTCTCTAAGGTCTGGCTTCTGGAATGGCTTCCGCACTCCCCGGAGTGGATTTCTTCCAAGATCTTCGGAACTTCATCTTCCGTTACGCACCTTGCTAGGAGCCCAGTCAGGGTCTTCCTGTACAAGTTTCCTTCTCGCATCAGGTAGTATGCTGACTTGTACCTGAATCGCCTCTTATCTGGGACCCCCTCCGGGAACTTTCCCGAGGCCAGAAAAGTAAGGATCGGGTCCACCCACGAGGCTCCTTGGTCGATCTCCATTAGCTCCCCTTCCTCTATGGACGAGCGGAACAACTCGGTCACCGTTCCTCCCGCGCGAGGGCCGTATTTCGCCAACTGATCTGCTCGGACATTTTCCTCTCTCGGAATATGCTGGATGGAGAAAGTGCGGAACCACCCGATGAGATCCTTAACCTTCATCAGATATCTCTGGAGGGTCAGCCCCTTCACCTCGAACTCTCCTTTAACCTGGGAGGCCACCACCATCGAATCTGTGAAAACCTTCGCATCTCGGATTCCCAGTTCCCTTGCCAGGCGAAGCCCAGCCACCACTGCTTCATACTCGGCTTGGTTGTTGGTCACGGGGAATCGGATGTCGATCGCTTGCTCGATCCTTGTCCTCTGCGGACTGACCAGGATCACCCCTCCGCCGAGGGAATTCCTTCCCGATGCCCTGTCTGTGAACAGCTCCCACGCCGTCAACCCAGTGGGTTCCGACCCCTCTACCTCGGTCACATACTCTGCCAGGAAGTCTGCTACCGCCTGCGCTTTCATTGATAGTCGATGGAAGAATGTGACATCGAACTCGCTAAGCTCGACTGACCACTTTGCCAATCTTCCTGAGTGCTCTACTCCTTCCATAATGTTGCGAAGGGGGTGATCGGTCACCCCTCTGATCGAATGAGCCTGGAAATAGGGACGGAGTTTCCGGGCTGAGATGATCAAAGCGAACGCCAGTTTCTCCAGGATGGGATACCCGAGCTCTGCCTTTTTCAGGACTCGGCTAACGTAGTAGATCGGCAACAGCTGCTTCTTTCCCTCCTCCCGGACCAGGACCGAGCTCACCGCCTCAACTCCTACCCCTAGGTAGATAAAAAGGTCTTCTCATTCTCCCGGTCTGTGGAGCAAAGGAGCCTGCGTCAGTTGTTCCTTCAACGCCTGAAAAGACTTATCGCACTCCGGTGTCCACTCAAACTTCTGATCCTGGGGCAGGGCTCTGAAGAAGGGAGAGCACTTCTCCCCTGCTCTGGAGAGAAACCGGCTCAACCCTGCTAACTTCCCTGTTAGCTTTTGAATCTCCTTCGCACTCCTCGGCGACTCCAAATCCAGGATGGCTTTCACATGGTCCGGATTGGGTTCGACCCCCTCCGGGGTGAGTATGTGACCTAAGAATTTTCCTCGGCTTGCCCCAAAGACACATTTAGAAGGGTTAAGCCTCATCTTGAACCTTCGAAGGGTAGCGAAGGTCTCCCCCAAATCCTGCAGGTGAGACTCTACGTCCCTGCTTTTGACCATTAAGTCATCCACATAGACTTCTAGGTTGCTCCCCTTCTGCTCCTTAAAGACTCGGTCCATCATTCTTTGGTAGGTTGCTCTTGCGTTCCTCAGTCCGAAAGGCATCATCTTATAACAATAACACCCGTCGTATGTGATGAAAGAAACATCCTTAACATCTGGCTGATGCATCCGGATTTGATGGTATCCAGAGAACGCATCCAAGAAGCTCATCACCGGGAAGCCGACTGCTGAGTCTACCAGTGCCTCGATCCGAGGCAAAGGATAGCAATCCTTAGGACAGGCCTTGTTCAACAGAGAGAAGTCCACACATATTCTCCACCTCTCATCCCCCTTCTTCACCATCACCACATTAGAAACCCAACCTGGATATTGGATTTCTTCGACGAACCCTACCTCTAGCAGCTTCCCCACCTCCTCTCTGATCGGTCCAACGAGGGTGGTCGACACAGCTCTCTTCTTTTGGCGGATGGGGCGGATGCTTGAGTCGAGGTTGAGGCGATGACATGCTACATTCGCATCGACACCCGACATCTCAGCAGTGCTCCATGCGAAGATATCCACATTTTGCTGGACACATCTTCAGACCCTCTCTTGATCCTGTTCGCTCAGCCTCCCGCTGACTCGTATCTTCTCCCATCTTCCACTGTCGTTGACGACCTCCCTCTCTTTTACCTCCTCTGCCACCTCCAACTTAGCCAAATCTTCCAATACATGATCTGCCTTTTCAGCCTCCTCTTCCCTTGCCAATTGCCATGGCTTGTTGGGAGGAGGTGAGTTCCTTGGCTCTTCGCTTCTAGCCATGAAACTTGCCCAGAGCTTTCCAAATTAGCTGCTTCCACGCTCACCGCACCAGAATGTTGAAACCAGAGAACCGGTTTCGACGTTCGAAAGGGGGATGCAGCTAACCCTTACTTGACCCAAGCTAGAACCCTTGACTAGTTGCTGAGAACCGAAAGACCTTGCCCCTGAAGAAAACTTGAAGCTGCGAACGAACCCCTTAAGCTGCAGCGAGGAGGTCCCACCACACACCCGGAAGTTCATATAGAACTTCCCCTCCTAAGCCAATGTTGAGCATGGGCACCTCAGAGGGCACTGAGGACCACCTCACCGTCAACCTTAGCTGATAGGGGGATGAGGGGGGTAGTGCTTGCTCACAAGATACACGCGAGGGAGAGGAGAGTCCAGCCCTTCCCAAGATGCCCATGGGGTCTATTTAGAGACTCACCAAAATTGGGCTGCGGATAGCCAAAATCCTGCTATCCACAGCTCAACTACGAACCCGAACGATCAAAACAAGAGGGGGGAGGGGGAGAGTGGGACACGAGGCGTCCACTCCCTCCCTTGTCGGGGGCCGGGAGATTGGACCGAAGGGTCCATTGCCCGGGTTGGGCGAGTGGACCATTCGGTTCACTCCCCATAGGGGGCGAGTGGACCCATGGTCCACTCGCCCGAACGCCTGGGGTGAGTGGACCACAGGTCCACTCGCCCCTTACCCTGGGTGAGTGGACCATGGTCCACTCGCCACCCCCCTGGGCGAGTGGACCATAGGTCCACTCCCCCGGGTTTGGGCCCCCTGCCTTGGGCGAGTGGACCACTAAGTCCACTCGCCCAAGCAGGGAAGTGGACCTTATGTCCACTTCCCCTTCCCCCGGGCCTTATCTCACTATGTTGGCCAGTTCGGTACTTCGGTTGCCTCCAAACGATCGTCCTACTTGTCACGGTCACTTCTGTTATCCACCCTGGTCTCGACGGATTACGGGTTATATATAGATCACTTAATTTTTTTTAATAAACTCAATACATTAACAAACATATATAATTAATACATGAAAATTATTCTCTTTCTTCTTCACGGGCTCATCCTTCTTGCCTTTTTCCTTCTTTGAAGCCTTCCTTGGTGCCTCATTTTCTCATATATACCTAAAATAAAATAAAGGACGTATAAATTAGAAGCGAGAAACTATTAGGACTCATATCAACACGGAACATAATTCACAACATTAATTTTTCTATGGGACAATTTAAGAAAATAAAATAAATGTCTAATTAATAATATAGAACATAAACCCTAAGCTCAACATAACTACATAAGTGTAGTAAAGACACAATAATGTAAAGTTATTCCAAATTTGAGTAATACACCCTTCAATAATTGTTAGGAAAACCCCCATACTGCTAGAGTATTCCCTCCAAGCAGAACAAGCTCCTACAAACATGCTAGCTTGTTAGTCCAACACTCCCACTCGGCCACTCTGAACTGGCAGTGATTGATCAGATTGACTCAGGCCAACACTTCAGGAATGTAGTGCAGAGAACATTCATAAATCATAATAACGTAAATCCAAAGAAAACATTCATAATAAACCCTAAATCAGCCTATCAGAGAACATTCATAGTAATTAGTAAACCCATGCAGAGAATGGAAAAAATTCTGAGAAAATGACTAAATGAGGATACACGGCAATGGGCAAGAACGGGAAAACCAGAGAAAAAAATTCAGAATTTTTTTTTCCAAATGAAACATTCATAATTTCTAAGAGACTGAGACTGGAATACCTGCTGGCTACACAACAATGGGGCGAGAACGGGAAAACCAGAGACTGGAAACTGGAAAGGGACGAACATGCAGCAATGGGGCAAGAACGGGAAAACCAGAGTAATACCTGCAGTGAGAATGAATGTAGTTACTCAAAGATTCAGAGATAAAATAAACTTACCCCACCGCCTCACTGGAGGCAGACGATCCTTTCACACAAGCGGGCGGTGGTTCTGCACGACGGCCAGGCAGAGGAAGGACGGCGACGCGTCTCACGCCAGGCGGAGGAAGGACGTCGGCGCGTCTCACGCCAGGCGGAGAAGGATCGGTGGCGAGTCTCACGCCGCACGAACGAGGAGCGGCGGCTGCGTCGCGCTGCACGCCAAGGGAGGGGGCGAACCCTAGGGGACGGGAGAAATAAAGCTCACGGGGCTGACTTTTTTTCTCATAGAGCAAAAGTTGTCATTTAATTTACTCCTCCAAGCTATATATTCAGTTTTACAATTACAAAGTCATTAAACTAAATCCAAATTAAAACATTAAAATAAAACTAAAATTAAAAATCATAAAACTAATTTAATGTAAACATTAAATTAAACTAAGCGGCCGCACGTGGGCGTGCGCGGGGTTCGAGGCTGTAGTGGCGAACATCATCATGAACAGGCGGGTCAGCGCCATCAGAGGATTTCTTGGGGAGTATTTGCTAGGATTTTGAAAGTAGCGGGTTTTTTATTTGTTTTGGCGATGCACGGGATGATAGCTTGATGCATGAAATTGGTAGCGTTTTTGTAACCGCGACAAAATAACAGATACTATAGGTATGATATGTTATGGTAGCGTTTATTTATCTACAGTTGCAGTTATAAACGCTACCATAAATAATTTTTGATAGCGTTTACTTAACCGCTACAAATTAAGCATTACCATATGCATGATATGGTGCAGTGGTTTAAGTATTTAAATTTTGAGTGAAATTTTAATCAATCTTAAGCACCGTCTCACGTGGCACGTTTGGCCGGGCTACCGTGAGAATTTTCGAAGACCGCCACGCAGCTTTCCGCAAATTCTCGTTTGTGGCCATCTGTTCGGATCCACGGCTCTAAATTGCGCCTTAGATTCCTTTTGTGGGCGTATGACCCGTGCCGCCGATCCGGCGGAATGCATGTACTACTCCTCTAGTGTTGGTGGCGGCATGGTTGGACATTCCATCAACCGGGCACACACGAGATATGCGAAAAGTCCGCGGTTTTTTCGGGTGCGAGTGTCGGATCCAGGGTTTGTCGCGATCCGGAATCAACAGGTTTTTCACGAATATGCGTGCACGATCAGTTGAGTCTCTTCCGCCGCCAAATGGTCGCGGAGCCACATTGGTGTTCCACACAACTGGCTTCGTGGCATATGCGGCCCCAAGCAAAATCTAAGGCAACAATACCTTGGACCCGGTCCGCAGCCGCAGTCTGGTGCCCACAAGGCCACAATCGAAAATAGGGCAGAGCTGCGGAAAATTGCATGTGCAACTAATAAAAACTTCTGATAGCGGCCATGTCAAACGGGGGTCCGAATTTGGTGCGTTCAACGCATATAATAATAGGTGCGATATTAAATACCCCCCATCACGCGTGGGCCACCTTATTTGACATGCCTTTCTAGGGTTTTACGGCTTCTCCTCCGCGCGCGCGTGTAGATGGCATTGAAGTGGAGCGACTGTTGAAGAAACCCTAGCCCCTTCGATTTAATACCAGCAGGCGTAACCTTTGCATTTGTCCGAAGAAAACCTTCCAAGACGGCAGACATAGTAAGTTTTCTCGCCAGATCAATTCAGTGCAATGTGTCGCTTACCTTTCTGGCGAGATTAGTTCAGTGCTTTGAAGATGAAACAATGTATAATACGGTCGTATTAGAGAGGAGGTTCTTTCAATTTTAGGAAGAGCACGATTGTATCTAAGCACTGTACAGTCGTATTGAATCCATATTCCCAGGTATGCAGTTTTTATTTTTGATGAGTACTGGTAGTATCATTTATAAGAAATACGACCGTAAGAAGGTTGAGTACGGTCGTGTTGAATACAGATACGGCCCTAGTTAATTTGATTTTAGGATTTGATGTCGTATAAGAGAGGAGGTTCTTTCAATTTTGGATAGGGCACGATCGTATGTAAGAACTGTACAGTCGTATTGAAGACATATCCCCTTGTAGGCATTTTAATTTTTGATGTGTAGTTGTACTCTCGGCTTGAAGAAATACGACCGTACTAATGTTCAATACGGTCGTATTGAATCCAGATACGACCCTAGTTTATTTGATTTTAAGTTTGAAGTTCAATAATCATTTCTTACAAATACGGTGTTATAGCCGTTCAGTGCTCTCAGATTAAATGAAAATAAGGTCGTATCTGTACTCTCAGACTAATAATAAATACGGTCGTTTTTCTTCTCTGTACAACCATACCCAATGAAGATTTTTCATTTACTCGATTAGATTCCTCATCTGAGTGAACTGTAGGAAAAAGCTCAGTTTCTTCATTTACCTGGAATGACAAAGGTTCATGATTTTATTTGTAAATTACGGTCGTATAATTAATAAAAACGATCGTATATTTATAAATATGGTCGTATGTTAACAACATCTTACCATATTCCATTCGGTCTCATTCTCATTGGCTACAGGCAAACTGTTCTCTGTTTCCATGAGCGATTTAATTTAAAGCCAGAGCCGAAAATGATGCTTCTACAATGCGGAGAATATGGATTAATATAAGAAATCGTGGTCGATGAGGAGGAAAAAATAAGGCTTACAAACCAGAGGTCGCCGGCGTAAACAAGGCATCAAGGTTACTCGCTGTTATCTAAGAAAGCAACACCTGCTCAGCGATTCTCCGGCGGAAGAACTGCCGGCGGGAGGCGAGCTTGAGAGAGAAGGCTTGCTCAGCAATGGTCGGGTTCGATGGCCGAGTTTGAGAGAGAAGGTAGTGTGAATGGGGGGATCACGGGAGGGAAAGTCGTGTGTTTGGGAGGGAAAGTCGAATTTTTTGGCGGAGAGAGGGGGTCCCGCGAGAAAAAAAAAAGTGTATTTATAATCGCACATATTAATAGGTGCGTTCAACGTAAGCCAAAAAAATCCGCTCAGACACACGGCTGCGATGACGTTTTACCTTATCGGCAACCCACTCGAACCTTTGATTGATTAAATTTTTGAATGAACACATTAAAAAACTATTTCCCATTTAATAAAGCTAGGAACTGATTTTCAACTCTGTAGTAAAATTTCAACCTTAAAAAGTGGGGATTGAATTCATAAAGTATGTAAAATCTAAAATCCAAGGATTGAATTCTTTAAGATATGTAAAGTTCAAGAGTCACTCTCCTTGTGTGCACTTCCGTCACCAAAAATTCGCCGACAGCACGCAACCAATTATCGATCAAATATGATTTATCTCATATGTAGTGTCTTACAGACGAAGGTGGAAGTACCAATGGTCGATGAAGTCTGTACTTTGATATTCGCACAATGTTCCCTAAACATTCGTCGTTCATTTTTTAATCACGGTTTTTTATTCCTAAAATGCTTTATTTGCATATTTAATTTAAAATTTTTGTGGGGATGAAAATTGAATGACAATTGAAATGGAGAGGGAAAAAAATGAGAAGCTTGCACCAACTATTCCCCCCACATTTGGGCTACTACTGAGAAATCAATTCAGGGTGTGTGCGACGCAATAATGACGTTCTTAAAAAATTGTCACCCAAGATATGCAATTTAAATAAACATAGGTTAAATATGGCTGATGTTATGTGCAAATCATTTTTCGCTATGTGCAAATCTGCAAACGAAAAGAAAAGAGTATTTTATTGAATACTAAGAAACTTTAGGTGCAGACCTGTTCTCAAATACATCAACTTTATTCGCATAATAATTTTTGCGAGATCACAGATCATGAGAGGCGAAGTCTCTATCGATACGTCTGCTCAGAAGAGTCTCAAACGGTATAATTTTTGAAAATTCAACCATTTTTTAAATTAATTATAAATTTTAACTCACTTATTATAGTGATATTTTTATATATTATTAAACTTAATAGTAACATTAATTTAAAATAATTATTGTTTTTCTCCCAATTGATCACATCTCGTAAATGCTAATACTTTTTTTATAATCGTTAACGTATTACAAAAAATATTTCATATAAATTTTTATGAAATATAGTTTAACATAACATAATTTGTAGTCACATTTAAAATATCAAAATAAAAATAAACTGTTACTCAAAATAAAAGTAGGGCGTATGCAGCTCCTTCGATCATGGAGCTCCGCGTTCTTGGTTTATATATTTCATTCCTTCCATCTCCTCTCCGAGGTCGCTTGTTTCAGTCTCACTCGTCGACGGCCGTTGTAGGAGTCATCAAAATCTGTCGCATCAAGATCGTCGTAGGAAGAGCGGACGGTGTGGGAGCCAACGAAGGCGGGCATCGCCAGACTGTTTCGTAGTTGTTGAAACTGCAAATAAAGTAGAAACCACACGGTAAAAGTGGATCATTAAATTTCGAGGAAAGCAGAGGAAGGTGATGGAATAATTTGGCGACTCCCGATGAGCATTTTTTCGATTGCTTCATATTGGTTTGCACCTAACAATTTGGTTTGCACTTAAATTTTTTTGATTTGCACATAACCTTGATTTGCACATAACCTTGATTTGCACATAGCCAAACTTGATTTGCACATATAATTACTCGTAAATATTAATGACCAGGAATTAGATCTTACTCGCTAAATGATCAAGTATCATTATAAATCCTATTTTAGCCTTTATTGTAACACCCTGAATATGACTCAATAAAATTAAATTCCCCTCTTGTGACTATCATTTTATCGACGAGATTTTAATTTAGGAAATTGTTAAAGGCAAACCAAAAATGTGTTAGAAATTCTGTAAATAAACATTTATTTTATTATGTTTTATGGAGCCCTTATGGTGTTTGGTGTTTGGCTATTCATATTTGATGAAAAGCTCCAAAACCAAAAGATGGAGGGAATCCAAATTATTTGGAGGGAAACCTTTCATGAATGAAAGGATGATCATTTAGTCTCACCTTGCTTATTTCCATTCATGTTGATGAGTATATATATTAGCACGCACCGCATTGGATCCGGATTTCAGATTTTGGGAATAATTGAATTGTATTTTATTTTTTATACAAAACAGTTTTAGACCTTTTATTCGGTTTTGTGTCGGGTCTACGATCTCCATCCTGCGTTCGACGAACGACATGCTGCGTTCGACGAACTTCAGTCTCAGCGGTTCTGCGTTCGACGAAATGCCTTTTGCGGTCGACGATCTTCCGTCTCAGCGGTTGACCATGTCTCTGCGTGTCTCGACGATAAGTTGTGTAAGACCCCTACCCCCGGACTTCCCCAAAACTTGGAAGGACGGAGGGAACAAGAAGAGAGATGGGCCCTGAAAACAGGACAACAAGTAGTAGTCGAGCCCCTTCTAGCATAATCTCAAGCAGATGGCAAATGGCGGGTTAATTAATTATAGCTCATATTTAAGTAAATGAACACGGTAAACTAAATAAGAACAGGCGAGTATGGAGTAAGGCAATAACCATTGCACAAGGAAACTAGCATCATAAGCAATATCACAATATAAGAGAAGCAATAGAAAGTGTAACGTATCGCAGATTTAAGGAGCATCCACTAAAAGTAAACAGACCATGGTACATGGGGCAACAGTGAGGTTTTCATATTTCTAAGGAAGAAAACCTTAACTTATCAATTCAATAGATAAGTTAAGGGGTCGTTTTGCAGGGCCCATCATATAAGGCATCCCGTACTAATTTATATGATGGGGGTATAAAGGGGGAAGATGAGTGATATGATGTATGCTATGTGATGCAATGATGCACATTATTATGAAATGATGATTTACTCACACACACGACTCTGTACGTACAGACCTTGTAAGTTCCCCATTGTTCAAGGTGTAGCTATCACCCAGGGTCTCACTACCGTGGCCGTAGTGACAGTGGGTCGGGCTCCCCCACTTCTAGGCGGGTATACACACTACCAGGCCTAGACCTCTCCACACTCCCTTCGAGACCCACGCGTGGGCGGACTAGTCGTGCTTTTTTGCTGCGCGTCAGACTTAGATAGGCCAAGTATGAGTTTAGGGATGGTGGCTTCTCCACATCATCAACTAAGCCAGAACACTAACCTTCATCACTCGCCTGAGTCAACGTATGTCCGCCGGTGTGCCGGCCCTGACCATACCGAAGACCCGCCACAGATTCCATTTGTTCATAAAAAGTTTTACCCCGAGCTTACAGCTCGCTATTAATCGTATAAAACACGGGCTCAGTCAACCTCTCACTAGGCCTCAATACAAGTTCATTTCCAAGGTAAGCATGTGGAATTGTTTAATAATGTATTCACTTGACTCTAAATTACAAGTTCTCTCCTAGTTGACCTTACTCTTGAAAATTTGAATGGTGAACCCAGATTATCGTACCAATCGTCACCTTATCATGTGGGGTTGATTACATTGTAGCATGATCTGATCGACACGGTGCCCTTACCTTAGCTTATAGACTTAGGGATTTAGAAATTTACCTTGGACTTCCCGAGGCAAAGACCTAAGTGCCTTGGGGTAGGTTAAGTGATGTGGGATCACACATCTGAGACCTCCACAGGACTTGAAGTCGTTTTAACTCATCTTAATTATACTACATTAAATGGTCACTTTAGATTCTCCTCGTATTGCTTTAGTTCCTGTTCCAACATGGGCCTGAGGTTCTATTGATCCGACACGTCCTCGTGTGGTTAACTTCTAATGATTTGAGTCTATAGTATTTAGCAATTACTCCAAGGAATTCATATTAACTTGAGTTTCAAGCCCCAAGAGGTTAAGTTTCAGGAGGAGAGCGATTTGTTCAAATGGAATCTTTTTAATCGTTTTCATTGGAGAAGGCATCAGTTGTCTTCCGAGTATATGAGCATTATTAATGGGCCTTATGAGATTAAGATTTATATCTCCCAAGTTTGGTATTACTCAACGATCAAGATTCACTTAATGAGTATTCAATTTATTCCGGTTACCGAAGGGCATTTCACTATTCACTGAAGGCCTGCCCAACTCTATTCTTGAAGAGGGGACTTCCTTTCATTTTGCTGGCCCAAATGTTATGAAACCTCTCCCTACCCAGAGTCCTTACTTAATTAAGTTGCTCACCAAAATTGAGGTGGTTCCGAGGTGTATATCTTCCCAGTTTTACTCCTCTTTTCAATTCAATCCCCTAGGGGTAATCTAAGGTAAATTAAGTCTAAAGCTTATGATTTTTGAACAGAGGTTGGGTCTAAGGGTGTCCCTAGCCCTGTAAAAGTTTGGGGACAGTCGGGTGTCTCAATAGGTATGGGGGTCCATCTTAGTGAATTGGCTCATACTAAACTAGGCCTTGGTAAAAGTGAATTTCCGGGAGTTCTACAGCTCCTTTTAGTCCCATTTCAATTCTGAACAGTAGAGGGTTGCCTCCTCCCTAATAAAGGTTTGGGGTACCCCTTCTTATAGGAATCCTAACGGAGGTGAATTTTTAGTCAAACTTATGGTGGTTTTGGTGACCACCTAGGGGTTACTATTTCACAAGTGTTTCCTTCTCGTTCTCACTCAGATTAATTCAATAGCTTCTGTGGGGTCTGCTGGTTGTCCTACCATTTTACTACCATGATTTATTTTAGATCATGCATTAAGAAAATTTGTTCATGCCTTCAATTGATAACATCCACTCACTAGGAATCTCTATGAATATTGGGGTGGACTGATGTATGATTTTGAACCTTGGGACATTTTAGACCCCTATGATTTGTTCAAGACTTCTGATCATCCTATGTAAGCTCACTAGAGTAAGGTGAATCATCGTTGTTTCTAACTAATTCTACTTTTTCTATTGAGTGAGGCTAGTTTAACTTTATTCCCTCTAGATAACCTATGCTAAGTCACTTCCAGGGTTAGTGAACTCCTTCCAATCTAAGTTTTAGAATCATGAAGTTCTTAAGTTCACTCTATATGTTATACTTGAAGTATGAGTAGGGAATCAACTAAGTTACATGGACCATTTTACCTAAAGACATCAAAATACCAAAATACGTAACATTATACATGCTTTACTAAAATGGGTCTACAGGGAGCTATACTACACCAAAAATTATGTATGACCTATCATTAGAAAGGTAAGAGCAAGAGCTACAACTTTTGTGTTGACCACATGTTCTGAATTTGAGTGTAAGTCATACAATTTACTGCCTAAAGTTTCAGCATGGGGTGTGACAATTAATTACTATTCATTTATTCAATCTAGTGATCACAAATTCCAAAGCTTCATATCTTCATTTCTACTTAGCCAACCTCATAAAAATTTTACAGATGACTTAATCATGACTTGGGGAGAGAACCCTTGAGATTTCATTAAAAATTAATAATTAATATTTCATAAATTCACAAAATTCATATAATGAAATATCTAGTAAAACTATAGAAAAGTGTCCTCTAATAATTTTAAATTTCTCACCAAGCATAGATCATGCATGATTACATGCATGGCCTGAAAATCATTTATGTTGCATGCACCAAAAATTTTGAATTTCAAAAATACCAAAGTCTTAAGCAATGTACATGTTACACTAAAACTAGTCTACAGTGAGATTTACTCAACCAAAATTTGTGTATAATATATCATTAGAAAGGTAAGAGCAGGAGCTACAACTTTTGTGTTGACCACATGTTCTGAATTTGAGTGTAAGTCATTCAATTTACTGCCTAAAGTTTCAGCATGGGGTGTGACAAATTAAGTACTATTCATTTATACAAGCACAAGATTTGAAAACTTCATATCTTTACTTCTACCCATCCAAACTTCATAAAACTTTCAGAGATGATGGATCATGCCCTTAGGAAGGGAAGCCTTAATATTTCATTAAAAATTAGTAATTAAAATTTCCTAAATTCACAAAATTCACAAAACGAAATATCTAGCAAAACTATAGAAAAAAGTCCCCTAAAAATTCTAAATTTCTCACCAAGCATAGGTCTTGCATGGATAAGTGCATGGCCTGAAAATCATTCATGTTGCATGCACCAATATTTTTAAATTTCAATTATACCAAAATCTTAAACCATGTACATGTCACACCAAAACAAGCCTACAGGGAGATATACTCAGCCAAATTTTTTGTATAATATATCAATGGAAAGGTAAGACAAAGATCTACAATTTTGGTGTTAAGCACTTTGTCTGATTCTGAGTGGATGAGGGCTAAATTTCAGCTCAAAGTAACAGTACAGAAAGTGGCACACACGGTTACTATTCATTTATATAAATATTTGGTCTGCGATTAAGGATCTGATCAGATCCAACGGCTAGAGCGTCGTCTTCAACCTCCCTCCAAGGGCTGAGAATGAGAGTGCATGGGCTACCTTTGAGCCCGATTTCCTGGCCACCTACTTGACATCACGGCCGACCACCACCACCACCACCACCTTCACGGAGGTGCGGGTTGTCGAGACGGCGGTCTCGATCGGCCGGTGGCGGCCGGAATAAGGAAAGAGGGGAGAGTGATTTTGACGGAAAAACCCGTGAAAACCAGTGGTGGATCTCGCTCGATTGAGCTCATCTCACCTCCTATTCGATCTAGATGACTAGCACGAGGGGAGAGAAGGAGGTACGGGCCTGAGTTTGTGGTCGGAGACGCGGATTTGCCCTTGTTCCCATGCGCGAGTTGTCGCCGTCGGAAGCCATGGCCGGATGGGGGTTCTGAGCTCGAAAGCTTCGCCGGAGTTGGGGGATTGTCCTCGTGGAGCTCACTGAACGTGAGGGCGGCCTCAAATGAGGCTGAGGGGGAGTTAAAGTAGGGGATTCAAATGGGTGGTTCGGCCATTAATGCCACCTCTCAAACACCCAATGTATGGCTTCCAGCTCGGGCCAAACCTGTTGGGCATCAAGCCTGAGGTCGGGTGAGGAGAGAGAGGTGGAAGGGAGGTGCCATTTGGCACTCTAAACCCACATTCGAGGTGGGTGAAATCACTCCTTTGCACAAGCACTATTCACCCAAATTTCACCCTCTTCATGGCCATGCATGGCTGCCACCTCAGCTCAAAATGGTGGGGGTTTACTCTCCAAGGGTGGCTGAGTTGGCTGGGGCAAGGTAGGGTGTGCCATTTGGCATGGTGCACAAAAATCCTTCCTCTTTCTCTCTCTTTTTGTCTTTTTCTCCCCAAATTAATTCCCTACTTTTCATTTATTTGATTTATTAATTATCAATAGGTCCAATTTTTATCATGGGCTGAGAATGACTTGAAATTGGGCTAGGGGTCCAAGGAAATTCATTTTTTTTGGACCCAAGGTGACTTGGTGGGTCATTTTGAGACTTGACTTAGCCCTAGCTCACCTAGGCTAATATGAGTAGTTCAATTGGACTTAGTGGCTCAATGAGTTCTTGGTAGGGTGCCCTAAGTGGAGGGGAAGACACAAAGAGGCCTTTAGTTCACTTTTGAGCTTGGAGGTATAGTGGAGGTCCTTAGGGTTTGCCCTAATTTCCAATTTGGAGGGCCCATTGGGTTAGAGAACCTTAATGGAAACCCTAGGGTTCAAGGTTCCTTGTTGATACTAGTTGATTCTCAAACTTAGGGTTTTGCCTTTATGGCTGGGGAACTCACCCCAGTGTCACCCCAATCTCCTGTTGGTCTAGGGAGCTTGTTTAGAAGGGGAGAGTGTCAAAACTTGTACTGAGGGGGCCTAGTAGTTTTGGGGATGTTACAAGTTGTAACTTCGTGAACAGGTCGTATCGTCGATTGCGAGTCGACGATAAGTTGTATCGTCGTCACTCTCGGTCTCGACACATTTTTTTGTCGTCGAATAGAAGACTAGTCTCGACGATAAGTTGTGTCGTCGTGACCTCTTTCTTTGTCATTTTCTCTTGCTGTTATTACGCATGTTTCTTAAACCGCTTACGTGTGCTTTTCGGCATTAATTCCATACGTTGGGAATACGCTTCTTTTCCCGATTTTCAGCCTTCCAATTATATTCGTTCGTATTTATTGTGGCTTTAATTATTGCTGTTTTACGAGATCCTATTTTGGAGGAGACGTGCGGTCTGAGTATATATTCGTTCTTTCTGCAATTCTTCATCATCGCCGCTTCTGCTCTCTCTCCCTCTCTCGCTCGTTCTTGCGATTTCCTTTTCTTTACATTTGCTTCATCAAGTGGAAGTTTGGGTGTTCTGTGCTTCTTCGGTGTCCGTGCACATCAGAGCTTTCGGGATCTAGCCGAGTGCTGTACCTTGGAGGAGTGAGCATCAGTTGAAAGCCCTGCCGGAGGGTTGTGCAACTTCTTTAGGGCAGTGACCACACGCCTTACCCAGGCTTGATTCTAACTTAAAGATTACTCTCTATTTATTTCTCACCTCCTTCATGCAATTTTTGATGCTGTTGTTTATATACATTCATATATTGTTTCTGCAAAGTTTTAAAAACCAAAAATATATTATTTTGTATATTAATATAGGAATACCGTAAGATTATTCTAACAATCTAAAGAAGTTGTTTACTGCACTGTTATTTTAAGATAAATAAAATCAAATATGCTTATCTCTGTCTTCACTTTCATATGTACTGGAATTTATTTTATGTTTTACAAATTTCAGAAATCTGTAATGGCAACTAGATCAAAGGATTCTGCCGGGATCAAACCTGAGAAATTTAACGGAAACAGTTTCCGTCATTGGCAAGCACAAGTAGAATATTGGCTGAACACCTTAGGTCTTCTATCTGCGATATTTGATGTTCCTGTTGTAGAAACAGAAAACCCTAGTGCTGCAACTCCAGTCGCTTCAACTCTATCATCATCTTCATCCTCCAGTGCAAATACCACTAGGACGTACGTTAGACGCATCTCTTATAGAGATCCAGTAGATATAGAATATCATTGCCACAACCGAATTCTTAGTGCCTTGTCTGACAGCCTCTACGATGCCTTCCTTCAATATCGTACAACCAAGAATTTGTGGTATGCTCTTGAAGCACGCTATAACCTAGATAATGCGGGTATAGAACGTTACAACATTTCTAACCTCCACAAATTCAAGCTTGATGCATCCAAGCCCATAAATCCTCAACTCCATCAACTTGATGAGATGTTGTCCAAGATCCGAGCCAATGGCTCAATCCTTTACGAAAATTATTTAGTGGCATGTCTTATTGATGCACTTCCTGATTCTTGGTCCGGCTTCAACACTAGACTAAGGCATGACCAGTCAAACCTTACTTACGTTCAGATTCAAAAGGCTATCCGCATAGAGGAGGAACATAAGTCTAAGAGTTCTAAAGCTCCCAAAGACCATGCTCCTAAAGTTAATCTAACTGAATCTCATGGCAACCCTTTCTCCAACCATCACTTCAAAGGCAAAGACAAGATCCATAAGAAACCTTTCCGTCCAGGTTCCTGCCTTCAAAAACCCAATCACCCCAAGCCTGGTCCTTCAAACCAAAACCCAGGGAAAGGGAAATTGTGCTTCATCTGCGGCCACACAAACCATCTGTCTACCAACTGCTTTTACAAGAAGCACAACCTGTGATTGGCAAGTCTCGTGGAGACAAGCCTCAGGCCAACATGATCCAAACACCGGATCAACCTATCTTCTGGTTAGATTATTCTCCAAGTCTTCTTCTCACTTGTTCATCAGATTGGTGGCTTGACTCCGGAGCAAATGTTCATACCTGTTTTGATCGTTCTTGCTTTGCCACCTTTCAGGACATCAGTGGAGGAAGTGTGATCTTAGGAGATGCTTCTTCGGCACAAATACTTGGACGCGGGCGAGTGGATCTCAGGTTGACATCCGGGAAGACACTAGCCTTGCAAGATGTGCTTTATGTGCCGAGAGTTAGGAAAAACCTTGTGAGCGGATCCTTGCTAGTGAAGAAGGGTTATAAAATTGTCTTAAAGTCAAATAAAGTTGTAATAACATTTAATGATGTTTTTATTGGTAAATGATATATCTGTGATGGTCTATTTAAATTAAATGTTGCTGATTTAGAAATAAATCAGATTTCATCTTCTTATGTTTCATGTTCAAATTCAGATTTTTGGCATGCTAGATTAGGACATGTGAATTCAGATTCTATGAAAAGAATGATGTCTTTAAATCTAATTCCGAAATTTAATATTGCGCCAAGCTCTAGATGTGAAATATGTGTACAATCTAATTTTTCTAGAAAACCTTTTAAATCAGTGGAAAGAACTTCAAAACCTTTAGAGTTAATTCACTCGGATGTGTGTGACTCGAACCGCCAACCTACTAGAGGTGGAAATAAATATTTTGTATACCTAGAAGAAGAAAAAAGGTTAGAACCGAAAGAACATTTGGAGAAGACTACTTCACTTACCTAGTTGAAGGAGATCCAAATTCATATGAGGAAGCTATGACCTCATCTGACTCTCCATTTTGGAAAGAAGTCATAAATGCCGAAATTAATTCTATTCTAGAAAACAAAACCTGGAATCTAACTGATCTTCCATCTGGTACCAAAGTCATAGGTTGTAGGTGGATCTTCAGGAAGAAATTAAATCCTGATGGCTCCATAGAAAAATATAAGGCTCGCTTTATTGCTAAAGGCTATGCGCAAAAATAAGGGATATACTATTTGGATACCTATGCTCCTGTAGCTAGGATTACATCCCTTCGCATTCTAGTAGCCTTAGCTTCGATCCATAAATTGATTATTCATCAAATGGATGTAAAAACCGCTTTCTTGCATGGAGACTTAGATGAAGAAGTCTATATGTCTTAACCTGAATGTTTTGTAGTTAAAGGACAAGAAACCAAAGTATGCAAGCTTATTAAATCTCTGTATGGTCTAAAACAAGCACCAAAATAATGATACAAAAAATTTGACTCTGTAGTATTATCATTTGGATTTATATCTAATGAATATGATAAATGCATTTATGCAAAACAAGAAGAAAATGAATATGTGATTTATGTCTCTATGTAGATGACATTTTAATCTTTGGAAGCTCAATTAAAATTGTTAATAATATTAAAAATAATTATCATCTAAATTTGATATGAAAGATTTAGGAGAAGCTAATGTCATTTTGGGAATGAAATTAGCTAAATCAGATTCCAATGTTTCATTATCTCTTTCTCACTCGATTGAGAAAATGTTACATAAATTCAATCTATTTGATTCCACACCTGCTTCTACTCCTTATGACGCTATCATTAAGTTGTGTAAGAATTTAGGTGAACCTATTGACCAACATAGGTATGCACAAATGATAGGGTCACTGCTTTATATTGCTAATCGCACTAGGCCCGATATTTCATTTGCTGTAGGCAGGCTTAGTAGATATACTAGCAATCCAAGTGATGATCACTGGATAGCCTTAACTAGAATATTTAAATATCTTCGCGGAACTTTAGACTATAACTTAGTGTATACGGGTTATCCCGAAGTTTTGGAAGGATATTCAAATGCCAATTGGGTATAACTGATTCCTTAGACGTTAAGTCCACTACCGGCTATGTTTTCCTCCTTGGAGGAGCCGCCATTTCATGGGCTTATACAAAACAAACTGTGATTTCAAGAAGTACCATGGAATCTGAGCTGATATCTCTAGACACTACGTGTGCCGAAGCCGAATGGCTTAAGAATTTACTTACTGAAATTCCTTTAGTTAGAAAACCTATACCTGTCATTTCTTTGCATTGTGATAATAAATCTGTGATTGATTTAACTGCTTTAAATAATATTAATGCAAAAATGAATACGTTTATGAGAATCAGGTACAAGTCCGTGAAACAAAGAAGAAAAGAAGTGATATCACTAAATTACGTAAAGTCAGAATTGAATCTGGCTGATAATCTTACCAAGGGATTATCCCGAAGGGAGATATTGTTGTCATCGAGGGGAATGAGGATTAAGCCCACATAATTTGCTGCCAACGGTGGATACCCAACCCATGTGATTGGAGATCCCATGAAGTGGGTTCAATGTGGTAGAAACGAAGCCGTTGATGTAGCGTACTTGGGAGCACAAATTTAAAAGGTTGAGAAAACCTTCTCCCAATTCCTAGGATGTTGTGCTCTACGTAACAGTTTAGGATGAACTTTAAAGTTCTTATTGGTTGTCAAAGGCATATATCTTTGCGAGATATTAGTTACGAAATATCTCTTGAGGCACCACCTATGTGGGGGTTGTTGTAAGGCCGCAACTTTGGGATCCGGGCTGAACCCAAAACAACTCTCATGAAAAATCAAGGATTGCGCATGGCCATTAACGCGCCCACCGCCATAACCCAAGAACAACCAATCTTTTGTGTGTTTATCTAACTTACTGGTCAAAAGTTTATAATTCAAAGCCTCTGACATATTATACTCTTCGGCAGAAGAAATAAGTACTAAGTATAGGTTCAAAGTAACCATTCCACCTATACCCATTACAATTGATACAACTTAATGAAGCAAATTTGTATTTGATTTTATTTATCATTAGTAATATCATTCTTATGAAGTTCGTTTTTGGTTTTTTCGCTTTTGTGGGAGATTGTTATAAATTCTGTAAATAAACATTTATTAAATTATGTTTTATGGAGCCCTTATGGTGTTTGGTGTTTGGCTATTCATATTTGATGAAAAGCTCCAAAACCAAAAGATGGAGGGAATCCAAATTATTTGGAGGGAAACCTTTCATGAATGAAAAGATGATCATTTAGTCCCACCTTGCCTATTTCCATTCATGTTGGTGAGTATATATATTAGTTCTCACCTTCTTATTTGTTCAAAAGAGCATAAGGAGAAACTATGAACCACACGCGCGCACGCACTGCACCGGACCGGATCCGGATTTCCGATTTGGGGAAGAATTGAATTATATTTTTTGTACAAAACAGTTTTAGACCTTTTATTCAGTTTTGTGTCGGGTCTACGATCTCAATCCTGCGTTCGACGAACGACATGCTGCGTTCGACGAACTTCAGTCTCAGCGGTTCTGCGTTCGACGAAATGCATGCTGCGTTCGACGAACTTCAGTCTCAGCGGTTCTGCGTTCGACGAAATGCCTTCTGTGGTCGACGATCTTCCGTCTCAGCGGTTGACCATGTCTCTGCGTGTCTCGACGATAAGTTGTATCGTCGTGAACAGGTCGTATCGTCGATTGCGAGTCGACGATAAGTTGTATCGTCGTCACTCTCGGTCTCGACATGTTTTTTGTCGTCGAATAGAAGACTAGTCTCGACGATAAGTTGTGTCGTCGTGACCTCTTTATTTGCCATTTTCTCTTGCTGTTATTACGCATGTTTCCTAAACCGCTTACGTGTGCTTTTCAGCATTAATTCCATAAGTTGGGAACACAACGTTTCTTTTCCCGATTTCCAGCATTCCAATTATATCCGTTCGTATTTATTGTGGCTTTAATTATTGCCGTTTTACGAGATCCTATTTTGGAGGAGACGGTGCAGTCTGAGTATATATTGGTTCTTTCTGCAATTCTTCATCATCGCCGCTTCTGCTCTCTCTCCCTCTCTCGCTCGTTCTTGCGATTTCTTTTTCTTCACATTTGCTTCATCAAGTGGAAGTTCGGGTGCTCTGTGCTTCTTCGGTGTCCGCGCACATCAGAGCTTTCGGGATCTAACAGGGTGTTGTACCTTGGAGGAGTGAGCATCGGTTGAAAGCCCTGCCGGAGGGTGGTGCACCTTCTGTAGGGCAGTGACCACACGCCTTACCCAGGCTTGATTCTAACTTAAAGATTACTCTCTATTTATTTCTCACCTCCTTCATGCAATTTTTGATACTGCTGTTTATATACATTCATATATTGTTTCTGCAAAGTTTAAAAAACAAAAAATATATTATTTTGTATATTAATATAGGAACACCGTAAGATTATTCTAACAAAATGAACATCCACACACAATTGTTAGCAACAAAGAATACTTTTTGGAAATTACTCGGTGCAAACAAATATGTTAACGACAAACCGATATTGTTAACAACAAACCAAATCTGAAATTATAAAATTTGTCATTTTTATGGCATATATATTTGAGCAAGTGGCCGGATGGATTATGCGAGGACTGTTAATTATGTGGCTTATTAAGAGATTAGCAGGATTATAGCTGTGTGTCACAAACTAGTCCTCTTGACTATGTCGCGCACGGCCTTAGCTCTCTTGCCACCCCTCGCAGCTAACTAAGTCAGCCTCACTCTAAGGAAACTGTGGTGGAAATGAGAACGAGAACAAGAACACAAGAGCACCAGTGCACACGAGAAGAAGTAAGCAAGATAACTCGAATGCTTTATCCACACTTTGATTATTACAAATGAGGGGTCTTTCCCTTTTATAGACCCCAAATAGGTTTCTCTCCAAATCAAAAAATATTTTAGATTTCTACCATTCTATAGTATTCTATATAATTCTAGTATATACAAGAGTCATGTACTCTCTAAAATATTCTGTCATCTTCTTATGTACAAAATTCTGAATTTCTCTGAAATCTTCTCTTTTGTTAACCTAAAAAAAAATGAAATCTTCTTTTTGTTAACCTAAAAAATGAGGAGATCTTAATATGTGGCTGACTTTAAAGTGCCATTTGACTCCATTCTGGCTATCTTCCCCAAGCTGCACGGTTCTTTCTCTCGCTCCCGCCTGGGCTCTTTGCCGAAGCAACTCTCTCCCTCTCTCAACGGAATATCTACTGCCTGCACCGGCTATTCCCTCCGTCGTCGACGATTTCTGCCCTATTGTCACAGTCGATTGGGTGTTGCAGCACCGATTATGTGCGGCTTTGGACCAGAATATTAAGCTTATCTTCTCTCTTCTACCTTCATTGTAAGCTTCCTCTCTTCTCCCCCCTCCTTGTTCATTAGAGTTGAAATACTCTGCCCATTTCTTGTTGGCGGAAGGCGTGAGCAAAACCCCGCGTCGCTGCTTCGGAGGGTGGCTTTAAGCCAAGCAATCGCCGCCGATAAGCTATCCGATCATCTCTCTCCCTTTCTTTCCACTTCCATCGCCCCACCACCCAAATGGCGACGGCTTGTCTGCCGTGGAATTCTATCCTCCGACTACACTCTCCTCTCCCCACCTACTGCCGCCGCTCCCTGTCTCTCATCGCACAAACCCTCCCCCTCTCTCCTTTATCGTCTCCCTCACTTTTCCCCGCCACTTCCAACAGAGATTCCAAGCAGCCTGCCGCTGCCCTGACCGTTGGTGGTGCCAAAATCACTCGAGATGGTAATCTCCGATCCTGCATTACGATCTGTAATTTGGTTTGCTATCAGATGCGTTCTTCTAATATTTTTTTGGTTCTGACAAGATTCTCAACTCTAGATGTTGTGAAGGAGAACGAGCCCACTAACAATGTTCCGGATACGATATTTTCCAAGCTGGGGACGCAGCTTCACCGGAGAGATGATCACCCTATTGGGATTTTGAAGAATGCTATTTACGACTACTTCGATGCCAACTACTCGGGGAAGTTCTTGAAGTTTGATGATCTTAGCCCCATTGTTTCTGTGAAAGCGGTGAGAAGAGTTTAAATTTTTTTGCTTGTTGTTTTTTATTAATGTAGATAAGCTGTTTGATGTTTTACTGGTTTAGAAAAATCCTGCTGCATGTATTTCATTGATAACCGGAGAAGATGATTCTGGTCTGAATCCACAATTTAAGTTAACTAAGGCTTCATTTGGGAGAGCGGTTGCGGTTGTAAATGGAGCTGTTGTAAATGCAGGTTTGTAAATGGAGCTGTTGGAAACTGGTTGCTGGAAATAAAGATCTGTTTGGGTAGTCTGTGTTTGCAGAGCTGTTAAGAACGGAGAACCGTTTGGTAAAACAGCGGTGGCGTTTTATAAATATTTTTTATTATAAAATATTTTCTATTATATTTTTTTTTATTTTTCTAATATATATATATATATTAATTAATAGTTGAAAATAATATATATTTATAATTATTTTTATTAATTTAATTTTACTGTTATACTATATACTATAGTATATATAATTTTACTATTTCCTTTTCCATCTTCCTTCGCCGCCTCAGCGCCGCCACCTTCGCCGCCTGCTCCATCATTGCCTCCTCCCTCTCTTCCGTCATCCCCTCCCCCCGCCACTCAGTCGTCGCCTCCCCCATCTCGCTTGAAGGAGGCGGAGTCTCCTGTTTCCACCGCTGCTCCGGTCTGCGTCGTCGGCGCAGGTATAAGCGGCACCTCGCTTATTATTTCCTCAAACAGTACAGCTGCAACTTTTGCCGGCGGGAGGACAGTCGCCGTAATATAGCCGGCGGGAGGACAACCGCCGTTAAGATCTGAGTTCAAACCTGACCGCAACACTTCCATCTCCTCCTCCTTCTGGTGGGCTCCGGGCAGGCGGCAGGCGGCAAACTGGAGCTCCGGGATCTTCCTATGCGGTATGCTGGGCACGAAAGACTATCAGAAGCAGCGCGCAGATGATGCTCTAGGGTTCAAATGCGTAAGACTGGAGGAGTCCTGCTCCAGCGGGAACGCTGCAATTTTTGCGAGCGCAGCTTTTGCCGGCGGTTCGAAAAAGAAGCGGAAAAAACAAATGGAATTGACCCGCCGGTTACGTTTGGGGAAAACGTGATGGAGCCAAAACGCTCAACCAAATGAGGCCTAAGGCTCCACTTGGCGCGGCTGTGGGGGTCACAAATGCGGTGGTTATGAACCGTCGTTCGTGAACGCCCGACCTCGCCTAAGGATATTCATCCACTTTTATATTCAAAACTATTTTTCTTTTTTTGGTGGTGGTCGTAATCGTTGCCATGTAAAGCATACATTTTATGATGGTGGCATTTTTGCCTAACTCACCGGAGCAAAAAAGCTGCACCAAATGGAGCCTAAGGCTTCGTTTGGCACAGTGGTGGCGGTTATGAACGCGGTGGTTATGAACCATCGTTCGTGAACGCCCGACCTCATCTAAGGAACTTCGTCCACTTTTATGTTCAAAACTAGTTTTACTTTTTAATGGCGGTCAAACCTGATGTCATGCCAAACATACATTCAATGACGGTGGTGTTTCTGTCCAAACCCGCAAGAACAAAAAAGCCGCCCCAAACACAGCCTAAGAGTTGGAACTTTCAACGCTAGACTAGTTTGTTACAAATATTCTTTGCTGTAGAAAAATCAGTGTAAATCACATCTAGGACCTTTGACGATCTTATTTTTAAAAGCAAGTTGAAATTTTCTGTCGAGAACTTCGAAACCAAAGGTCCTTTAGCCATATGGGTTTGATATCTCATATGGGTCTGGAATCTATTTAACCAAAGGTCCTTTAGCCTTAGCTCTCTTCCAGATATTTACAGTCGTATCCAGGAACAAATAATTGCGGGCGATGGATTCCAGCATAGTGTTTGTGACCACAACATGACCAGGATGCTTTCAGACTCCTATTGCAACCAATCCGGTGAAGTGGGAGTAGGTTCCAATTGTGGCACCACTGACATGTCCAAATATTCGCCGGTTTTTCAAGGCAAGAATGATAGAGCGAGTCCATGGCAGATAGTTGCAGTCATCCAATCGTATAATAGTAATTTTAGGGGTATTATGATCATAATTATTCCGGAAAAATCCCATAGAAGTCAAGGGAGAGGGAGAGGGGGAGATCCCTAGTCTTGATGATTTAACGAGAGAGTCAACACTCCTGACAATGATGCTCCAAGAATAAAAATTAAGGAATCACCCACAGATTGTCAAAGAATCGAAAACTAGGGTTTGCTCTTAAAAAGAGAGAAACTCTTGATCCAACAAAACTTTCGATCCAACCAACAGATCCAAAAGAAATCAAAATATATGATAGATGAGAGGAGGGAGAATCATCTCCTCAAATCTGGAGGAGATCGGGCGCCAGAGTGGTGGTTACACACCCATCAAGAGGGATCCGGCATATGGACGTCAGATCGTCAATGGTCCGAGACTAGGTTCACAGAAAAGGAAAGAGGAATTGCTCAAATGGCTAGAGGATGGCGTGGGAGATGATCGGCAGAGGTTCTAGACCGATAGTCGGTTGGAGGGAGCGAGGCGAAGGCGGAAACATGACTGTCAAGTGTGGAAACGACGCGGACTGGCGAAGGCGGAAGTAGCGATTTAGGGCTCTGATACCCTGTTGTATGGAATGATAATTAATTGATTAACACAAGTACTCCTCCTATATATATAGGAGTAAACTACTGGAAAAAATACAAAATAAATACCAAATACTAACAAATATAGATTGTAAAAGTGTGATTATAGTTTATGGCGTTCAAATTAGAAAAACTAAGTACCCTGTGTTTTTTGTTAGTCAAACTTTACTGGCATAGTTAAAAATATTTTCTTAAACATGCTGCTTGATCAGTGCTATTACTTTATTTTTTCCTATCTTGCCATTTTCTTACCCTCATTCAGATACTTTGGAAAAATATATAGAAAAACCTACTATTCAATATGACTTGGGTGATGACAATAAACTTGTTTTTTGCAGAATTTTGATGATGTTTTAGTCCCTGCTGATCATGTTAGCAGGAGTTACAATGACACATACTATGTTGATTCTCAAACAGTCTTGAGGTGCCATACAAGTGCGCATCAAGCAGAGCTGTTGAGAATAGGTCACTCTCATTTTCTGGTAACTGGAGATGTATATCGAAGAGATTCCATTGACTCAACTCATTATCCTGTGTTCCACCAGGTTTTGCACCCACATTGTCCCATATAATTCATTGTTTTATGTAGAAATATGCTGCAATTCTTCTCCTCTGTTATTTCGAGTATAATTCAAATAGATGGAAGGGGTTCGTGTACTCAGTCCTGATGAATGGGTGGATTCTGGCTTGGATGGAACATCTTATGCTGCTAAAGATTTAAAGAAATCTCTCGAGGGTTTGGCAAAAAAATTATTTGGTAAGTTCAAAATAGTAGAGGCCTTGATTGACATTTTTGGCTGCAACTTATTATCTTTGTACATGCTAAAATCTATAATTTGCTATTTTGTAGGTGATGTAGAGATGCGGTGGATTGACACTTACTTTCCCTTTACAAACCCTTCTTTTGAATTGGAGATATATTTCCAGGTTTGTTTAGAGTTATAGATTTATGTGAACTCCTATTTTCTTACATAAATAAACGTCAAGTCGACACCCCTTTTCAACCGAAGATGATAGTAAAACTTGAAGATTGCAACTACAAACTAGTGAGGCATGCTCAGGTCAATGCTCTTGACCGATGGTTCCTACTAAGTACTAATAACTTCACTTCTATTGGGAACTTACAAGACTCAAAAGATAATCTAAGACTCTAACTTACATTCCTTTACACAGGAAAGGACTCATGTACCTAAAATTACCACAACGCCACTAAAGAGGAAAAACACATAAATGACCAAAATATATAATTAAAAGACAATAACAAAGCATCTTGAAGAGAGAACTTTGTATCTTCTCTCATCGTGAGTGGTGGTCGTCTGATAAGACTTGTACATTATAAGGTTGTGTATGCATATCAATATACCTAAAGTTATAAATATCGAGTGTCAACGTCATGTAGGATTGTGTTTTTAAATATAGGATGTCAAAAGTCAGAGACATGTCAGAAATATTTTAAATTATCGGATTTCCATATGTTATAATTTTCTTTATTATATTATGTATAATTATATGTTTTAAAAGTAGAAAATTAGCATAACAAATAAACAAACAATGAATCATGTATACTCCAAAATAATTTAGAAGAACACTCCAAAATAAAATATTATTGACACGTATAAACCGGTAAATTGTAAAATATATTTAATACTATATAATAATTTTATTTTGATAGTACAAATTTTTATTGGAAATGAAAAAGATTTAAAAGCTAAATATCTCTGATTGATTATAAGTTTTTTCAAAGTTAATAAATTTATGTTAAAATCATGAAAATAGTCAACTAATAATTGTGTTGAACTTTTTTACATTTTTTGTAATATGAAATAAGAAAAATATAGTGTGAAATAATTATAAAAAAATAATGGTAAGAATAACTCATTAAAAAAACAAAAACGACACGTCTAATTGATTTAAGCATACATAATATATTACATATATGTGATTTAAACATATTCCGCTTGTCTGCTAACATAAAATAAAATAGCGAACGATATGTTCAAAGGTCGTGTCGACCGATATATTGGAAAATATTGGATATGTCAGCATATATTATATGAAATGACAATCTATTTTTTGGGGGAAAAAGTCAATTTACACTCAAAATGATATCGACAGACATGTCAGATGACATTTAAAACAAAGAATATACCCGTTTTGAAAATTGGCATTATTCTCAAGATTGAGCTTCTAAAGGATGTGCACAACGTCATAATCTAGTTCGATGGAGAGGAAGTATCATAACATGTGCATTGAGAGTCTTTTGGCGTTTGATAGTCATTTGCATTTCTGGTCAAGTGAGTCTGGTTCTGGTTTAGATAAATCCGTAGCACTGCCTACCGTTTGAAAAATTGCTTTGGCCGCAGTAAACTGAAGAACATGAAGTCATGAGTGGTTAAATTGCTGCTACTAAATTTATTTAGATCCTTCACAACAGTAGCGAGAATGATAATTTGGGAAATTATTTACGAACAATGTATAGGTGGAATGTTATCATCGAATGTCGATCGGAGTTGTCATGTGTCGGTTTCGTTAAGAGGAGTCAATGGATCCAAATCCCAAAAAAAGTTGTGTTTGGACAAGGTTGGTATGTGTGAAAATGAAGTGAGAGAAGGTTTGTGTTAATCTAGTGGATGTGGATATTGTGGAGTTACTCTTGCAGTGGAACATAGTTAGGAGCAGAGTGTGACTTGAGAAATATACGCAATAGGAAGTAAATGTCGTGAATAAGGCAGAAGGAGTTATTAAGACAGTTTTTGGTTGGTAGAATCCGTTGAATTTTTTTAGTGAATGGATTTGGGAAGGAGGATGTGGCTTGTTTTGGTGGGTGGGCATTAGGATGTGAGGAACTTGGAATGCGTGTGAGGAGGGGTTTTCAAAATATTTCTTAGCAGGTTTAATAGATGAGACTGGTAGGGATGGTGATCAGTGATGGAATCAGTTGGTAATATGTATGAGATGTGTTGCAGGACGGTCCTATGAAGGAGAATAATGAGTGAACTCTACATGCAAAAATATGAAATCCGACGATTTGTAACTTGCAATAATAATTTCATAAATTGATGTTAAATAAACCACAATGATGAAGCTTTTACAAAGAAAAACAAGAAAAGTTGTATAGGTGCAAAAGGACGCATAATTAAATTGCACAAGTAAACAAGAAAATACAATGTTTCAAAAGCTTGCTAACAAAAGGTTACAAATGGATATACTTTATGTTGTTAAAGGCGCTCCTAAGGCTCAAGGATCACCAACTCAAAGGTTTGCGCCTTTGGAGCATAAAGGCGCGCCTGAGTGTAATTTCTGTTGTAATTTTTTTTCAAAATACAGAAAGAAATAATGTAAGATCTCAATTTTTTTTGCATGAGTTAGTGTTTGTGAAACATAATTGAGCGTTGAGAACTAGATATGATGCAAGTGATCGCATTAATTTTATTTCTTTAGGAGATATAAATGCTAGTAATGAATGATTAATGAATAGAATAGATGAAGAATATCAAGAAGATGAACAGTTGTTTGATGGCGGGGGTTCGCCGAAGGGGGTTAGGGAATGTTTTTCAGTGATCGTCGGAGACTACAAACGAAGGGGATTTGAAGGGGGAGAGGGATTTGTTTGGGGAGGGGAATATTGGGTAGCCGGACAGTGGCTGAAGGGTAATTTTGGGCTGTCGGAGGGTGGTGGTGGAGGGAGGGAAAGTGACATAGGACGGTCCTATATGACGAGGAAAAAGGAGTGACACTCCTACATGCAACCATACATATCCGACGCACTTTTAAACTTGCAATAACTTTTCTTTATAAAATCAATTATAAACGATATCCACAATAGTTAAAGCATTCGAGAAAAAAAACAAGAGAGACGGTGCAAGCGCGAGAGTGTGTGAAATCAAATCTCTAATCAAACGAGCAAATACAAAGGCCAAGACAATTGAAAACAAAGTTTACAAGCTACTATGACTTCAAGTAAAGAACATACTAGATTCAATGCAAAAATAAAACAACACACCTTGATTACCAAGACTATAAAGAGGGGAGGGCTGGAGGCGCTTTAAAAGGGCTGTCGGGACTGGATTTCAGTAAGTAGGGACTGCACTTAGCTGTCCAGGAATGGAGACAACAAATAGGAAGGTGCGGGGTGGCTGTCTTTAGCAGCGAGCAAGAGGAATCTACTGTTATGGATGGTCTGAACAACACTCTGGGTGGCTGCCAGGTGGCTGGACAGTGCCCTGACAAAAATTATGGGGGCTTTGGGCTGCTGGGTGAAAGTTTGGGGTGGCTCCACGAGGGGGTGCAGGTCAAGGAATAAATTGCAGGGAGGAGAATAGTTGGCTGGGGTTTTTGGGGAAACAAATGAGTAGTGGATCCACGTGAACTTAAGGGTGCAGGAAACATGGAGAATGAATTTTGGTCAGCAGCACTTGGATGAGTGGGATTTAATTAATTTGGGGTAAATAGCTTGTGGTTCCACGTGAACTAGCAGGGAAAATGTAATGGTCGGTTGGGAGAAGTCTGAGGAGAGAGGGGTGCGGTTATGGATGGGATGTGGGCTAGGAAATAGGAGGGAGTCATAGGAAAGGGTGGCTATCCTTAATTTTTGGAATTAACCCCTAAAGTAAAGGAAAGTGGAATTGAGGGAGTAGTGAAAGTTATGGAAGTTATGGGTAGTGGAGGAGATGGCTGGTGGTGACCGGAAGTTGTTTCCGGTGGCGGTGGTGGTCGCCGGAGACGTTTTCCGGCGATCGACGGGAAACTCAAAATGTAGGAATCTTGTATGGGAGGTATGGGAGGACCACCGGAGGTTGCCAGAGACGAACTCTGGTGATCGCCGGAGTTGTTTTAGGGCGCGTTTGGTTGGGCGGTTTGGCTCCGGTGCGGTAGGATAGAAACGGAGGTTGCTGGATAAGCAGCGTTTGGGTGAGCTGATCCAGCAACCTCCGTTTCAAAGTAAACGCCGGTTCCTTTATACGCGCAACCGCGGCTTCGAGCTCCAGTCCAGACGCACAGGCCGCTCCCCTCTCCGCGCGTCGTTCTCCCCCGATAACCTAGCAGGATTTCCCCCACTCCTTCTCGCCCCGATCTCGCCGCCGGTGAAGGTAAGGCTCCTTCCTCTCGTTTTCGTTCCCGACTGCATCCCTATTTGCTCTGGATTTCCTTCCTCTTCTCAACGTTTTGCCCCATTATTGTAGGGTTTTGTAGCCTTCGGTTGTTTGTTGTCGTAGATATTCACGCCGCCGGCCACCAGGACGTTTTCGGAACAGATATCTCCTCCACGACAGGGATCCCTCCTTCCTCCAGTCCAAAATCAGGTATTCCACTTCATTCCTCCTCCTTACCTTATGTGTGTGTGTGTATGCTCCTCAATGTTTTGCTCCAGTCCAGACGTTTATATGTATATGTGTGTGCACATGTATGTTTATATGTATGTGTGAACATGTGGGCTATGAACATGAGGTGTGTGTGTGTGTGTGTGTTGTATGTTATATTTGTGTATGTTATATGTTTGTGTGTGTGTGTGTGTGGCTGTGTATATATGTGTGTGTGTGTGTTTGTGTGTTTGTGTGTTTATGTAAATGTGTGTGTGTGTGTGTGTATATGTATGTGTGTGTGTGTGTATATGTATGTGTGTGTGTGTGTTTATATATATGTTTGTGTGTGTGTATGTGGCTCTGTATATTTTTGTGTGTGTATATATATATGTTTGTATGTGTGTGTGTGTGTGTGTGTTTGTATTTGTTTATAAATATGTGTGTGTATATGTATGTGTGTGTGTGTTTATAAATATGTGTGTTTATATATATGTATGTGTGTGTGTGTGGCTGTGTATATATGTGTGTGTGTTTGTGTGTTTATGTAAATGTGTGTGTGTGTGTATATGTATGTGTGTGTGTGTGTTTATAAATATGGGGGGCTGTATATATATGTTTGTGTGTGTATGTGTGTGTGTGTGTATATATGTGTGTGTGTGGCTGTGTATATATATGTTTGTATGTGTGTGTTTTATGTGTGTATGTGTGTGTGTGTGTTACCCACGCGGTAACGGCAGGCGATAGTAGCAGCGTTAGCGGCAAGGGGAGGCGGCTGTGCTGTCGCCGGGCGATAGGGATAAGGGCGAACGGCTGACGCCGGGCGGTATCGAGCGGAAACGAGAGTGAGAGGAGGTCGGGGAATAGAGAGAATGGGTTAGAGAGAGAGAGAGAGGAATAGGGAGAAGACTAGGGGAGCAGCCCCAAATTGATAATTGATCCAAAAGATGACCTAATACAATGTAGAGAGTCCCTTATATAGAGTTCGGGATTAACATAAGGCAATATATAAAATAAAGCAAATAAGATAGTGCATGGGGGCCGGTCGGCTATGCTGAACCGGGTTCCGCCCGCCCGGTTTTCTCCTCCGGTTCACGTCCCTCTCTTCCCGTGCGCGCCCTCCTCGAGTAAACTTGCCAAGCCGGTTCCTCTGCATGCGCATCAGCAACAATACCTCCGTCGGGGAAATTTGTCTTGTCCTCAAGGCAATAATCTGGAAACTGTCGGCGGAAGTCGTCGCGCAGCATCCAAGTGGCGGCGGTGAGAGGCCGGTCGCGCCAGGCGACGCGGATCTCCTCTGGGGTGGTACCTCCTGAAGTATGGTGGCGGCTATCCACAATGGATGCCGGGTACAGTGGAGTAGAGTCGGAGTGGGCCACGTCGGCTGGAATGTGGTCGGTGACTGGATGGTCGCCGATCACCCTTCGGAGCTGAGAAACATGGAACACCGGGTGGATGCGACTAGTCTCCGGGAGCCGAAGGCGGTAGGCGACGGCGCCGATGCGGCTGATAATCTCAAAAGGCCCGTAGAAACGAGGGGCCAACTTGGGGCAGGTGCGGCGTGCCACCGTGAGCTGGCGGTAAGGGTGGAGCTTGATGAATACGCGCTCGCCCACCTGAAACGAGAGGTCTCGGCGCTTCCGGTTGGCGAAGGAAGTCATCTTGGCTTGAGCGCGCCGAAGATGGTGTTTCAAGCTATCCAAGATAACGTCTCTGTCGTGGAGGTGGTCGGCCAAACTGGCCACGGGGCACTCACCCGGAAGGTGCCGTAGAATGGATGGGGGAGGCCGCCCATAAACTGTCTCAAAGGGGGAGGTGTTGGCGGCATGATGGTACGCGGTGTTGTAGGAGTACTCGGCCCAGCATAACCACTTTGCCCAGGAGCCGGGTCGCTCGCCAATGAAGCACCTCAAATACGTCTCGAGACAGCGGTTCAACACCTCTGACTGCCCGTCCGACTGGGGATGGTAAGCTGTACTCATCCGGAGGCGTGTGCCCTGGAGGCGAAACAAAGAAGTCCAGAAACTGCTAAGAAACAGCGGGTCCCGGTCACTCACAATCGAACGGGGGAACCCATGGAGACGCACAATCTCCGAGATGAAGCTGTCCGCCACGGTCGCGGCTGTATAAGGGTGTCGGAGTGGAACGAAGTGGGCGTACTTCGTCAGGCGGTCGACGACCACTAGAATACAGTCAAATCCGTTGGAGCGCGGAAGGCGGGTGATGAAGTCCATGGCGATGTCCTCCCAAATGCGCTCGGGGATCGGGAGTGGCTGGAGCAGGCCGCTAGGAAACATGGCCTCGTACTTCGCCTTCTGACAAGGCAGGCAGGCCGCCACATAGGCCTTCACCTGTCGTAGCATGTGCGGCCAGTAGAGGGAAGCAGCTATCCGCCTGTACGTACGGAAAGCCCCCGCGTGGCCCCCGGAAGGTGTGGCATGAAACTCTGCAGGAAGCTGTGGAATGCGGGAAGACGAGGCGGACAGGACGAGGCGGCCGCGATGAAAGAGTCGACCTCCAATGAGTGAGTATGGTGGGCGGGCTGTGGGATCAGCGAGCAAGGCAGTGCGAATGGCGAGCAAATGGGGGTCGGCCTCCGCCTCCTGTTGGAGAATGGTCGCATCCTCCCACACCGGCCGCGAGATGGCGGCTAACTCCGGAGCGTGGGGATGGCGGGAGAGAGCATCGGCCGCCCGATTGGTCTTGCCAGACCGAAACTCGATGGTGAAGTCGTACCCGAGAAGTTTGGCGACCCAAAGCTGCTGCGTTGGGGTGGCGATCTTCTGTTGCAGCAGGTAACGGAGGCTGTGGTGGTCGGTGCGGATCACGAATGGCCGTCCAAGTAAATACGGCCGCCAGTGCTGGACCGCCAACACCAAGGCCATGAGCTCCGTCTCGTAGGCCGATCGACTGCGCACCGCCGAAGAAAATGCCCGGCTGAAATAGGCTACGGGCCGTCCGGCCTGCATCAAGACTGCACCCACACCGGAGCCGGACGCATCGCACTCCACGATGAATGTCTGCTGAAAGTCGGGCATGGCCAGAACTGGCCCCTGAATAAGGGCGGACTGAAGCGCGGCAAAAGCCGCCATGGCGGCCGGCGGCCAGGAGAACGGTCCATCCTCGGACGCCTTCAACAGCTCGGTGAGAGGGCGGGCCAACCCACCGTAATCGCGGATGAAGCGTCGGTAGTATCCTGTCAAGCCGAGGAAGGCTCGGACGTCACGGACCGAAGTCGGAGTGGGCCAGCGCGTCACTGCTTCGATCTTGTCCTGGTCCATAGCCACACCGTGAGCGGAGATGGTGTGCCCCAAATAGCTCACAGTGGTCGCACCAAACGTACACTTCTTCCGGTTGGCGGTGAGGTGGTGGTGCCGGAGAGTAGCACACGTGTCCCGCACGTGACGGAGGTGTTCCTGCCAAGAGGGACTAAAGACAAGAATGTCATCAAAGAAAACAAGCACATGCTTACGGAGGACTGGGCAGAAGATATCGTTCATTGTCGCCTGAAAGGTGGTCGGGGCGTTGGTGAGCCCAAACGGCATCACCAGGAACTCAAAGTGGTCGTCATGCGTGCGGAAAGCCGTTTTCGGCACATCCTCCGGCCGTACCCGGATCTGGTGGTAACCGGCCCGAAGGTCGATTTTCGTAAAGAAAGCCGCTCCATGCAACTCATCCAACAACTCCTGAATGACCGGAATGGGGTATTTGTCCGGAACCGTTGCCTTGTTTAGCTCCCGGTAATCCACGCAAAACCGCCAACTGCCGTCCTTCTTACGCACCAAAAGGACCGGACTGGAAAAAGGGCTAGCGCTCGGCCGAATCAGGCCGCCCAAAAGCATCTCGCGCACGAGCTTCTCGATCTCGTCCTTCTGAGTATGGCCATAACGGTAGGGCCGTACGGAAACTGCTGCTGAGCCCGGCTGTAGAAGGATAGCGTGGTCGGTCGGCCGCGGCGGTGGAAGGCCGGGAGGGGTGGTGAAGATCTCTGGAAAATCGGCAAGCACTGCGTGCATATCGGCCGGCAGCGGGGATACCGGCGAAGTGTGGGTGGACTGGAGTGTCCACAACCAGGCGGAGAAGTCGATGTCGGTGATGCGGGTCATCGCCCGGAAGGAAACCGGCGAGCGGAGGAGTGCTGAATCCCCCACTAAACGGCAAGGGTGGCCCTCATGCATGAAGGACATGGTCATGGAGGCCCAGTTAACTCGAACGTCGCCCAGCGTCTGCAGCCAAGCGACCCCCAAAATGGCGTCGAGACCGCCCAACTCGAACAGATAGAAGTCGGCCGTCACCTTGCAAGGCCCTAAGGACAAGGTGACGCCGGCGCACTGCCCCAGAGTCGGCCGGCGGCGGCCATCCCCCAAGCAGACGGAGAAGTCATGGGAGGGATCGGAAAACAGGTCGAGGTCCCGCGCCAGGTGGGCCGACATGAAGTTGTGGCTGGAACCACTGTCAATCATCACCACCACGGATCGGCCCTGTAGTGTGCTGGCCAACTTCATTGTGCGGGGGCCCGTAAGTCCGCCCACCGAATATAAGGGTAACTCCAAAAGATTGAGTGGAGCCGGCTCCGCGTCCGCAAGCGGAGAATCGGATGGGGGGTCGGACAGAGATGGATCCTCGGGCGGGTCGTCGCCATCACTATCCACGAAAATGGCATGAAATTCCTTCACCGCGCAAATGTGTTGGGGCGAGTAGGGTTGGCGGCAACGGAAGCATAAACCGCGGCGGCGGAGTTCGTTGTAGTCGACGCGTGGCGGAGTATCCGTGCGGGGCGGCCGGCCGTGTCCCGGAGGGGCCCCCCTAGGGCCTGTGGTATGCGTCGGAAATGGCCGATAGGCGGGGGCGGGGGTCGGCCCCCGGCCCAAATCCGCCTCAACGGCCCTCGCAAGCTCGAGAGCCTCGGAGACCGTGTGGGGGTGGTGCGTGCGGAGGCGAGAACGGATGTTCGGGCGGAGACCTTGCAGAAAGAAACCCAAATAATGGTCGGGTGGGAGGCCCGGCACCTGCGTGACAAGCGCGACGAAGTCGTCGATGTACGCATCCACGGTCGTCGACTGACGGGCAGAGCAGAGCCGCTCGATGGCGGAGCCGATGTAGCGGGAATCATAGCGAGTAATCATTTCTTGCTTGAACTCGTTCCACGGGATGAGAGGTTGGATCTGACGTAGCCAGCGTGCCCAATGGAGGGCCGAGCCGTCCAAACCGACCATGGCGGTGCCGATGCGATCCGCCGGGGGAGTACTGTTGAGGTCGAAGTATTGTTCCGCGCGGGCAATCCACCCCATCGGGTCTGTCCCGGAGAAGGAGGGGACGTCTTGTGCGAGCGGTGGTCGGAATGCGGCTGGCAGCGGTAGCGCTGTAGGTTGCAGGTATGGGGCCGGCGCGGGGAAGAGCGGCGCTAGCGGGGATGGGGGCATTCCGAGCACCGAAGAGGTGTCCGGCGGAGACGCAGCCGTGAGCGGTGGCGGCGGCGTGCTTGGCGAGGGTAGAAGCTTGTCCAGGCGAGTGACTAACGCGTCGAAGGAGGACTGGAGGGACGCGATTTGGCCGGTCTGGGTGGCCAACTGGTTGCTGTGCTGGGCGAGGATGTCGGCGACGGGAACGGCGTCATCAGCGGGATCGTTCGGATGCAGGCGAGTTCCAGGTGCCATCGCAAAAATTCGGCGGCTTGACCTAAGCGGGCGGACGAGGCAGGTCGGACCAGTTGTTACCCACGCGGTAACGGCAGGCGATAGTAGCAGCGTTAGCGGCAAGGGGAGGCGGGTGTGCTGTCGCCGGGCGATAGGGATAAGGGCGAACGGCTGACGCCGGGCGGTATCGAGCGGAAACGAGAGTGAGAGGAGGTCGGGGAATAGAGAGAAGGGGTTAGAGAGAGAGAGAGAGGAATAGGGAGAAGACTAGGGGAGCAGCCCCAAATTGATAATTGATCCAAAAGATGACCTAATACAATGTAGAGAGTCCCTTATATAGAGTTCGGGATTAACATAAAGCAATATATAAAATAAAGCAAATAAGATAGTGCATGGGGGCCGGTTGGCTATGCTGAACCGGGTTCCGCCCGCCCGGTTTCCTCCTCCGGTTCACGTCCCTCTCTTCCCGTGCGCGCCCTCCTCGAGTAAACTTGCCAAGCCGGTTCCTCTGCATGCGCATCGGCAACAGTGTGTGTGTGTGTGTGTTTGTTTGTTTATAAATATGTGTGTGTATATGTATGTGTGTGTGTGTTTATAAATATGTGTGTGTTTATATATATGTTTGTGTGTGTGTGTGTGGCTGTGTATATATATGTGTGTGTGTGTTTGTGTGTTTATGTAAATGTGTGTGTGTATATGTATGTGTGTGTGTGTGTTTATAAATATGGGGGGCTGTATATATATGTTTGTGCGTGTATGTGTGTGTGTGTGTATATATGTGTGTGTGTGGCTGTGTATATATATGTTTGTATGTGTGTGTGTGTATATATATGTTTGTATGTGTGTGTGTGTGTGTATTTGTTTATAAATATGTGTGTGTATATGTATGTGTGTGTGTGTTTATAAATATGTGTGTGTTTATATATATGTTTGTGTGTGTGTGTGTGGCTGTGTATATATGTGTGTGTGTGTGTTTGTGTGTTTATGTAAATGTGTGTGTGTGTGTATATGTATGTGTGTGTGTGTGTGTGTTTATAAATATGGGGGGCTGTATATATATGTTTGTGTGTGTATGTGTGTGTGTATATATATGTTTGTGTGTGTATGTGTGTGTGTGTATATATGTGTGTGTGTGGCTGTGTATATATATGTTTGTATGTGTGTGTTTTATGTGTGTGTGTGTGTGTATATATATGTTTGTATGTGTGTGTGTGTGTGTGTTTGTATTTGTTTATAAATATGTGTGTGTGTGTGTGTTTATAAATATGTGTGTGTTTATATATATGTTTGTGTGTGTGTGGCTGTGTATATATGTGTGTGTGTGTGTGTTTGTGTGTTTATGTAAATGTGTGTGTGTATATGTATGTGTGTGTGTGTTTATAAATATGGGGGGGGGGGGGCTGAATTTATATGTTTGTGTGTGTATGTGTGTGTGTGGCTGTGTATATATATGTTTGTATGTGTGTGTTTTATGTGTGTATGTGTGTGTGTGTGTGTATATATATATGTTTGTATGTGTGTGTGTGTGTTTGTATTTGTTTATAAATATGTGTGTGTATATGTATGTGTGTGTGTGTGTTTATAAATATGTGTGTGTTTATAAATATGTGTGTTTATATATATGTTTGTGTGTGTGTGTGTGTATATGTATGTGTGTGTGTGTGTGTGTTTATAAATATGGGGGGGGGGCTGAATTTATATGTTTGTGTGTGTGGCTGTGTATATATATGTTTGTGTGTGTGTGTGTGTGTGTGGCTGTGTATATATATGTTTGTATGTGTGTTTTATGTCTGTATGTGTGTGTGTGTGTATTTGTTTATAAATATGTGTGTGTATATGTATGTGTGTATTTGTTTATAAATATGTGTATGTGTGTGTGTGTGTGTATGTGCGTGTGTGTGGCTGTGTAAATATGTGTGTGTATATATAAATGTGTGTATATGTATGTGTGTGTGTATATGTATGTGTATTTGTTTATAAATATGTGTGTGTTTATAAATATGTGTGTGTGTTTATATATATGTGTGTGTGTGTTTGTGTATATGTTTATGTGTTCGTGTGTTTACATGTTTATATGTTTACCTATGTTTATATGTTTAAATTTTTTTAAGATGGGTAAGGCGAAAGATGGTGGTGTCTCCGCTATATGGGATGCAAACGATGTCCTGATTTTTTGAGACATATGCATTCATGAAATAGAGCTTGGTAACCGACCCACAACCCATTTTAGCAAAGAGGGCTGGGTTAATGTGACTACCAAATTCCACCTACAAACTGGAAAAAAGTACGATAAGGTTCAAATGAAGAACAAATGGGATCATTTGAAGAAGGAGTGGAAGATTTGGAGTGAGCTAAAACGTGGGTCCACTGGTTTGGGTTGGAATCCGACTACAAAGACTATAAATGCTTCGGACGAGTGGTGGACCGAGAGATTGAAGGTATTCATTTATTAAAAAATGTTCATTTAACTTTATGTTCAACTATTTGCCCGTCCTAATTTTTTTTATAAAATTGTAGGTTGTCCCAGCGGCCAAAAAGTTCAGATATGCTGGCATCCCCCCCGAGTTAAAGGAACGATTGAGGAGGATGTTTGATTCAGTAGTAGCCTGTGGACGTCATGCTACCATTCCTAGCATAAGGAGTAATCCACCTGAGTCTACCGATGATAGAGAGTTGTCCGGTGGGGAGCATGACATCCAGGAGGATAATGTTGCTCCACCTCCACCCGAGGTCACATCGGCGCGGAAGAGGAAGAAAAGAAAGAGAAGTGCCACCAGCTCCGTCTTAGAAGATCTGGCAGAATCTTCAAAGACCATCAGTCGATGCATTCAGGAGCATCCAAAGAGCAACCCTTACACTATTACTCAGGCATTAGAGCGGTTAAGTGGATACCCCGACGTTGTAGCGGACGAGAAATTCTATGACTTTGCCATCACATTTCTGTTGGACAAAGGTCATAGGGAGGCATTTATGTTCCTACCCGAGGGTATGAACATAAAGTGGATTTATAACCGCTACAATGGTGGGGAGTAGACTTATCATATTTAGGGTCATGGACTGCTAGCCGATTATTATTATTGCTGATGTTGTGGTTGGATATTTCTATTATTTCTATGTTTCTGTTAGACTGTTACTGTTAGATATTGTTAGACTGTTACTGTTAGCTATTGTGGTTGTGGTTGGACTGTATTCTTATTTATTTCCTGTATTTTGTTTATCAGAGAATGTCTACCACTGACTCTGATGATTCAGAAGATAGTTTTGAGGCTATTAAAAGTTATGCGATCGCACATCATCAGAATGTGGTAGCAGCAGTTAGTATCTTAGCTGAAAGTAGTTCTCTTTTCAACCAACCAGTACCCTGCATGACTTCGAAGCAAACAGGTGATAAATGGGTTGGAGAAATGCTAGCAGGTTCGACAGTCAGGTTTCATAATTCATTTCGGATGTCCCAAGAAATTTTTATGGATCTATTGCATATCTTGGAGGAGAAGTACTGATTTCACGGGACGAGACGGACTGCATCTAGAGAGATTTTGGCACTGACCTTGGACATACTGTCTCATAACGAGGTCATGAGGAAGACATGTGAGCGGTTTCAGCACTCGACGAAGACTGCTAGCAGGTTTTTTGGAGAAGGCATTCGCGTGTTGATACTACTGGCGGATGAAGTGATTCAGCCATTAGATAGATCTTTCAGTAGCACACCGCCAGAGATTCTGTACGACACACGTTACATGCCATTCTTTAAAGATTGTGTCGGTGCAATTGATGGAACACATGTTCATGCATGCGTACCTGTTCGTGATCAAGTACCGTACATTGGGAGACATGACATGCCAACACAAAATGTGATGGCTGCTTGTGATTTCAACATGTGTTTCACGTTTGTTATGTCAGGTTGGGAAGGCTCTGCGCATGATAGCCGCATTTTCAATTATGCGCTTCGGGATCCCCGTTACAAATTTCCGCATCCACCACCAGGTAATCATATTTCTATTCCATTTTTTATACTTCTCACCTATGAAGCATAACAACTTTGCTCCTGATTTTCAGGAAAATATTACTTGGTAGACTCTGGGTATCCGCTACAAAGGGGATACTTGAAACCATATCCAGAGACACGTTATCATCTCCCGGACTTTGCTCGTGGAGGTCGTGCACCGGATGGACGCCGAGAGATATTCAATCACGCACACTCATCCCTTAGAAGTGTCATTGAAAGATCGTTCGGCATTTGGAAGAAGAAGTGGGCCATATTGCGTGATATGCCGAGCTACAGCTTCGCCAAACAAACCGATATTGTGATGGCGACTATGGCACTGCATAATTTTATTCGGCGGCACCCGTCGCGGAGGGATATTGATTTCAATGACGTCGAGCAGGGAGGTGGTGATGAGGGGGGAAGCACACAATGGCATCAAGTCGTTTGTCCTGATACAGCAGGCGGGGTAGATGAGATGATCACGTTGCGTGAAAATATAGCGCAACAGTTGTACACTTCGAGATCTTAGATGGTGAGACAAATTGTTGGTATTTTTATCTATTATAGTAACTATTATCAAGATTGTGTATTTGATGTGTATCGAATTTTTATTTTTCAAAAACTCCATTTGACCCAAACAAAATTTATAAAACTCCATTTCAATAAGCACTGAAAACTCCATTTCACCCAAACAGTTTTCTAACAAAACTCCATTTCTCAGAAACAGCTCTTTTTCAAAACTCCATTTCTGATCAACAGCTTTTCATCAGCAACAGCCCAACCAAACGGACCCTTAATGGGAGTATCGGGGCTGTTTTGGTGGAGAAAATGAAGGAGATGGAGGTGGTGGTGAGGGGGCTTGTAGGGGGGTGGCTATGAGTGTTGTAGAGGGTGAGATGGTTGGCTGTATGATTGTGGAGGGAAGAAAACAGTGGCTGGTGATTGCTAGTGGTGGAAGGAGAGTAAGGCCAGTTGGCCGGCAGGAGATGGAGGATGGTATGGGTTGGCTGCTTCCTCTGAAGGGGATGAAAGGGTGGACTGCTTCCAGTGGAGGGGGGGGGGGGGTGGCTTTGGTGAGGATGGTTGCCGGCCAATGTAGTGGAGAGGGAGGAGTTGGCCGGCCAAATGAGGGGGTGGGGGGTGGGGAAGGTAGACCCGAGCTTCGCACCCGGGGTTCGACTTCGGCACCAAGATGACCAAAGAATGGGCTTCAATACTCCAATCTTCAATGCCTCTAAATGAGAGCCCTCTCCCTCTATTTATAGATTCCTAGGGGCAACAGACGGTTCTGATTGGTCGAACGTCCCGACTCAAAAATACATAAAATCACAACTCGAAATAAAAATAACAAGAACAAAAACTACTACGACCGTCGATCCGCATAAATGAACGATTTCAATTCCCCATCAGAAAGGGGGTTGTCGGCTGTAGGAGGTATGGCTGGATTGGGGGGCGGTTGGAGGTGAGGGGTGGGGGCTCGGTTTGGAGGGGAAGGGGGGAAGATGTAGGCCGACGGTCAAGGGGTGTGGGGAGGTCAAAGCTTCACACCTGGGGTTCCGGCTTCAACACCGGTTGATCAAAAGCAAGACTTCTTTGCTTCAACTTTCAATTCCTTCAAAATGAATTTTCTATCCCTATTTATAGACTATGATGACATCATTGATATTTATGATTCTTCAATCATGATGACCCTCAAAATACATGAAATAAAATTCAAAAAAATAACAAAAAAATTTATTTCGTCGATCCACATAAAATGAACGGCTTTGATCGTCGTGTAGGCCGATGTATGTCGCGATCCTTATCAAGATGTCTAGGGACCAGAGATAACATCTGGATAGGCGGGCGTGTTCGAATTTGAAAATGATAAAGGTTTTGGAAATGATAGCATTGTAGGGTGTTTTGAGCGGAGATGAGACCTCGGTGTCTGGACGCAATACTGTTGCGGGTCGATCGAATAGGTTGAAAAGAGTGCTGGTTGAAAGATTAGGTATTGACGTTGTGGAGGTTGTGGGGGACGTCGAGGATTGGAGCGCCGATGGAAGTGGGCGTCTAGACATATGGGGTTGTGGATTTGGGGGGGGGGGCAGGGGTTGGTGCTAGGGGTAGGTGAGAACAAAGTTGGGAGTGGAGTGTGGTTTTGAACAAGGTATGCTAGGTTGTGAGTTGGGGTTGTGATTGATGCTGAGTTGAGGACAGAGATGGTGATGGAGGATGGAGGCAAATCTTGAGTTGGTTTCTTGAATGGGGATTGGGGGGGGGGGGGGGGGGGGGGTGTTATGTGGCCATTTAGGAGGCTATCTAAGTCTGTGAAGGGGTGGGGCGAGCAAGCCCGGATAAGTTGATGGTGGTTGTGTGGGGAAAGGGGCCTGAGAGTGTTGTTGACCTGGGGAATGTGACAGTGAAGTGGATTTAGGGTAAAGTTGTGATGATGGTGTTGTCGTTCGGTTGGAAGGAGGTGCGAAAGGGGAGGAAGACACATGGCCAACCATGGAAGGCGTGTCCCATAGCGAAGAGGTTGGCGAGTTGTGCCTCAATCCAATCGAATTGGGCCTCCATCAAAGTTGATCGGCTAGGGCAGGGTGGTGCAGAAGGTGCTGGATCCTGGCGACCCAGGGAGTGGCGGGAGGGGGGTGGGGGGCGTAGACTGTGTGTTAAGACATTAATACGAGAACTGAAGATTACATTAAAATAGGAAAGCATATATTAGAGGCATGTTCGTGTCAATGCTCTTGTGGGCTTGTTCCGTCTAGAACTCTTCTCCAATTGGGAGCTTGCAAACTCAAGACAACCTAAGACTCCAAATTACTTTACCTCATATATTAGAGGACTCGTATACCTAAAAAATTATCATAATGGCACTATAGAGTAAAGTACATAAATGACCAAAATATTTAAAAGATGATAGCATATAAGCTTGAAGAGATGACTCTGAATTTTCTCGTCATGAGTGGTCATCTGAAGCGCAACACTCTCTCAAGCAGACAAGTATATATTGATGTTAGATTTCCTTTTCTTTCAAACTATAATTATCTCTACTCTTTTTTGCTGCCTCAGGACTCAGGGATTATCAATTCAACTTCAAGCTGAGCCGTGCCCAACTCATGGTTGGATGGAAAAACTGAAAATTAGCTCTGCTCATAAAGGCTCAATTTGGTTTCGAGCCAACTCAAAATGATTCTAAAAACACAACATCAATTTTACTAGGAAATATCTAATAGGCGACATAAGATCAACTGATGCATCATTACATGCTAGAATAGAAGCACCACATCTCAAGCTCAAAGCCAGTGAAAAAATAACAAAAACAAATAGCTCACTGAGCTCCAGGAGAATAATAAGAGATTTAAGACTGGGACATGAGAGAAGAGAATGAGAAATAACTCTCGGAGCCGGTATTGTCTGTGAAGAGTAGAGTAATACCTCAAGGATCACAATGATGTAAATGATGAATTAGAGAGAGATCCACTAAAATTATTGCAAATTGTGAATGTGAGAAGAAACACCACCAATTTCAATCCGGAGGCCCAAAAATCCATATGTCAAATGTACATAGAGATCAAGAAACCAAAGTGAGTAGAGGAACCAGAGACCAAGGAACCAAAGATTTGAGGAACTAGAGAGAGCAAGGAAAAGTGCTTCAAAGCAGAGGGCCCACCAAGTTAGGCATTATTGGCATCTGTGACATTAGCTAGCAAGAAGGTGATATTTTACTTCACTTTTTATGCTCCCTACAGCAGGCTGACTATGCTCTTCTACCTATCGAGAGCCTGCTGTGCTTATAGTCCGTCTTCTTTAATTCACAATGTTCGATTATTGCCCCTTCGTTATAATACCCTTGCTCGAGACTCTTCCAGTGATTGTTATATTCCCTTAACCAATTCATTAGATTATTGCTTCACCTATATTGCAAATGTCATGGCATAAGACGATGCAACAAATGTGAACTTGCTTCACACCCTAAAAAGAGATTTGAAATAGAGCATGTGCCATATCAATCATCATAAAGGTGCTACAGGGAGATCATGTTCCACATTCTTTCCTGCGAAGACATTCCTTTTATATGCTGTTTCTTCCTCTACTGCATAAGCTTCTATGTGTATGCGTTCATCCTTACTGCTATTTTTTTGAGATGAAATGAAGGACTTTCATGATCCAGTTCTGAAGCCTCCACCATTTTAGTTCCTCTAATTTTTTGTTTAAGGAAAGAGGTTTTTTGGGCCAGGTGCATTGATGCAAAGTGTAGAAAAGAGCGGAACCTTGTATATTGTTTCTCAAGTATAAAATACAATGTATGAATACATATATATAGGAGGGAGAAAGAGAGAGGAGTCCCTTATACACAATGTGGGACTAAAGGAAAGAGAGAAGAACAAGAAATTAAATGGGCTCATACATGGGCCTTTACATGGACTTTTCTAACACCCTCCCGCAAGCTGGAGCGTACAAGTCGTAAGCACCCAGCTTGGACAGGCATTGATAAAATAGGGTACTTGGTAGGGCCTTGGTGAGAATATCAACAATTTGGTCAGTACCCGGAACATGCTTTAATTCTAGCTTCTTCATTTGAACTTTCTCCCGGATGAAGTGACAGTCCACTTCAATGTGTTTCGTTCTTTCGTGGAAAACCAGGTTCTGGCTATGTGTATAGCGGCTTGATTATTACATAATAAGATAGCTGGTGATGGAAGTTTTATTCCTAGATCAGCGAGAAAACTTTCAAGCCATGTGAGCTCAGAGACAACTGATGTCATTGAACGGTACTCCGCTTCAGCTGAAGATCGAGCAACCATAGCTTGTTTCTTACTACGCCAGGTAACAAGATGACCTCCAAAGTAGGTACAAAAACCATTGGTAGAGCGCCGTTCATCCAGGGAATCAACATAATCTGCATCAGAATATGCAACCAAAGTCGGAATAGAGGATGAGATTTTGTATACAAGCCCTTGACCAGGGGCTGTTTTTAGATATCTTAGGATGCGTTCAACGGCCTAAAGATGTGACATTCGAGGGGAATGCATAAACCGGCTGACAATCCCAACAGCAAAGGATATATCACCATTTAGACTGACAAGCCCTTGACCAGGGGAATGCATAAACCGGCTGCACACAGCTTGTGATTGGCATCCGTAGGAGTGTTGATCGGCTTGCATCCAGAGTAGCCAGCATCTTGACGAAGATCGAGACAGTACTTCCGTTGAGAGAGGATAAGTCCATCAGGACGTCTTGTGATCTCAAGACCAAGAAAGTATCGAAGTTCCCCAGATCTTTTGTTTGAAATACGGAGCTGATGTGTTGTTTGACCGCTTGTATTCTCTTTGAATCATCTTCAGTGATTAGGATGTCATCAACATATACCAACAGAAGAACCGTTCCTGTTGTTCGATGCCGAGTGAACAGAAAGAAGTCTGCCGAGTGAACAGAAAGAAGTCTGCTGAGCTCCGAGTAAAGCTAACTTCCCGAACACCCTTACTGAACTTGTCAAACCATGTCCGAGGGGATTGTTTGAAACCATAGATTGACTTCTTAAGGTGACATACTCGGGACTCCCCCGTGGTCTCAAACCCGGGAGGCTGTTGCATGTAGACCGTTTCTTGTAGATCACCATTTAGAAAAGCATTCTTGATATCCAACTAATGTAAGGGCCATTGGCGATGTACAACTACGGAGAGGAGGACACGAACCGTGTTGAGCTTGGCCACTGGAGAAAAAGTTTCCTCATAATCGAGACCTTGTTGTTGAGTAAAACCACGAGCAACCAGTTGGGCTTTCAGACGGTCAATTGTACCATCAGGAGCATGCTTGATGACAAAGACCCATTTACACCGAACAGGAGTCTGGTTTGGAGGGAGAGGGATCAGGTCCTATGTCTGATTAGCCCAGAGGGTTGTCATTTCTTCTTCCATTGATGCCCGCCAGCCAGGATGTTGGAGAGTCTCCTGCACAGAGTTAGGTATAGAAATAGAGGATAATGAAGTAGCAAAGGTTTGAAGTTGTGGGGAGAGGGGATGTAAGGATGCATAGTTTGCCAAGGGATGAGCGGTGGAGGCTGGTGCCGGATCAGCCGAGCGCAGAGTGTTAGAGGTCGAAGCCGACTACATTGGGGCAACGGAGCGAGGAGGGCAACGGGTGTAGACACGGATAAGAGGGAGCTTGTGGAGAGCAGGAACCGAGCCAGGAGGGAGTATTGGTGGAGGAGTGGTAACGGGAATGACTGGTCGACGGAAGGATTGTGGTGGAAGAGGTGGTGTTGGAGCGATGAAGAAAGGTTCGTCCTCCCGAAAGGTAACATCAGCAGCAACAGTCACTTTACGGGTATCAGGAGAGTAGCAAACGTAATCTTTCTGAGTACAGGAATAACCAACAAACATATGTTTGGCCGCCCGAGGAGCCAACTTATCTGTGGATGGACCCAGAAGGTGAACGTAGTAGGTACAACCAATTATGTGGGGTGTGAGAGAGAATGCCAGAGTGGAGGGGAAAAGAAGGCTAAACGGAGTAGCATGCTGGAGGACGGAGGAAGGTAGGCGGTTGATGAGATAACATGTCGTGGGCAGCGCAAAGTTCCACTAGGCTTTGAGTACTTGCATGTGAATCATGAGAGATCGAGCAACATCGAGCAGATGTCTATTTTTACGTTGAACAACGCTGTTTTGTTGGGGGGTATAGACACACGACATTTGGTGAATGATCCCAAACTCAGAACAGAGATTCACAAATTCATGACTAGTGTAGTCGCGAGCATTATCGGTCTTTAAAGTTTTTATGTTTTCAGAGAACTACGTGCGAATCTCAAGAATAAAAGCCCGAAATACACAGTGAAGCTCAGAGCGATCACAAAGTAAATACAATCATGTTGTGCTAGAATAATCATCTATAAAGGTGATAAAATAGCGATAACCAGAAATACTAGGTATTTTGTAGGGGCCCAAACATCAGAATGAACTAAAACAAAAGGAGAAGAGCTCCAAGTACAGTGAGAAGGAAAAGAGGAACGACGTTGTTTCCCCAAAATACATGAGTCACACTCAAAAGCAGGAAGAGAGATATCTGGAAGAGCCTTCTGAAGGACAGGAAGTGGCGCATGCCCAAGACGCTAATGCCACTCAACGGAGGAGACTGAAGAGAGGACGGTAGGAGAAATATCAAGAAGGTAGAGCCCGTTTTGCAGTCGTCCCTTACCAATGATACTCTGTGCCCGTCGATCCTACATTAGAAAAGAAGAAGAGGTGAATGTTACTGAGCAGTCTAAATTGGCAGTGAGGCGACTGACGGAAAGTAAATTAAACGGGGAGTCCGGGACATGAAGAACCGAGCGGAAAGGGAGAGAGGAATTGAGGAAGATATCAGCAGAGCCGGAGACAGAAATGGTGTCGCCATTGGCTACTGTGATACACTTATGATGCGGAGAATCCAAGTATTGGTGTGGTTTTAGCGAGGTGATATGGTGAGTAGCACCTGAATCCACTATCCAACGTGGACTAGTGGAGAGACACGCGATACCTTCGTTGGAGATGGAGGCAGCGGAGGCAACAGAGGCTGGAGGGCGGCTGAGCATGCCGTGGAGTTGCTGGAGCTAGAGGCGGACTTCTTCGAGATCAACACGAGTGACATAAGGACTGTCAGCATCAACAGAAGCAATCGGAGGGGGGAAGGGGGCAGACCATGTTTTGCGGTGACAAGTCGTCTCAAGGTGTCCATCCTTACCACGGAAGGAATACTTAGGACGTGGCCAGCCCCCACGACCCCTTCCCCGAGGCCCTGAACGTCCTCCACGAGTAGGAGGAGGGAGAGATAGTAATGACACAGACGATTGTTGAAGGAGGGCCGGTGAAGGAGGCCAAGTAGTATCAGGAGGAGATGATACCTTTAGCAGCATGGAGCACACATCGGAGAGTGATGGAATAGCAGCAGATGAGAGGATCTGAGCTCGAATGCTCTGAAGATGAGGCGGGAGACGAGCCATCATCATTGCAATACAAAATGCTTCCTTCTGAGCACGTTGAGCTGCGAGATCCGTAGTAGCGGGCTGATGTCGGATCCAGGCTTCGGTCAGTGTCTTAGTCTGAGCAACAAAAGAGGTCAAGTCGGCAGCACCACCAGTGCCAAGAGTCTGAAGATCCGTGATGATGTCATATATGTGTTGGAGACTGTCCTTGCCGGAGTAGAGAGAATGAAGCTCATCCCACATTGTCTTGGCCGTCTCGTGATACATGACCATTCGATAGGGTTCGCCATCAAGGGAGTTGAGGAGCCAAGTCTGAACACGGCCATCGTCCCGTAGCCAGTCATCCGTAGGTGCAGAAGGAGGATACTTATTGAGATGATGCAGAAGTCCCTTAGATTGGAGGACCAGTCTGACAGAATGCACTCATTCAACAAAATTCTTCTTCCCAGCAAGGGAGATGGTGGTGATCCTTAACTCATCACGCACCTCCGGAGCAGGAGCCATGCGGCCTGCCGGAGAGGATGGAGGCAGCTCTGAGGATCCTGTCGAAGATCCCATGGAATCACAACGGAGAGACGACTAGACAACAAGACCGCGCGAGCAGGGAGCAGGGAGACCGCAACGAGCAGAAGCGAGCAGGAAACTATTGCTCGACAGACTGCTGGGAGGAGGCCGCTGGATAAGGCCGCTGGGAGGGGGCTGCTGGATTGGCAGACCGCTGGGAGGAGACCGCACGATCTCAGGGAGCTCGGCAGACTGCTTGGAAAGAGGCAGCTGGAGGGGAGCTCGGCAGAAGGAGCGGCCAGCAGGAGGCTGCTGGAGGGAGACCGGCAGAGGGAGCGACGAGCAGGAGGCCGCTGGAGGGGAGCTCGGCAGAGAGAGTTGCGAGCAGGAGGTCGCTGAAGGGGAGCTCGACAGAGAGAGCTGCGAGCAGGAGGTCGCTGGAGGGAGACCGCAGGAACGGCGAGCAGGAGGCCGCTGGAGGGAGACCGACAGAGGGAGCGACGAGCAGGAGGCCGTTGGAGGGGAGCTCGACAGAGGGAGCTGCGAGTAGGAGGTCGCAGGAGGGAGACCGCTCGGTTCCAGCCGAGCGATCAGAGAGAGAGGGGCCCACTTGTCAGAAGGGGGGAGGCTCTAAGAGAGCCGATACGTGGACCAAGCGGGACAGAGAGAGAGAGGGGCAACACAGATCGGTGGGGGGGGGGGGGTTCAACGAAAAAGGAGCCCGCCGACAGAATGAGCTTGCAGGGGGAGATCACAGGGAGGGGGGCTGGCGGTCAAAAAATTGGGAGACCGCAGGTCCGGACCGAAGGCTTCGATACCATGTAGAAAAGAGCGGAACCTTGTATCTCAAGTATAAAATACAATGTATGAATACATATATTTAGGAGGGAGAAAGAGAGAGGAGTCCCTTATACACAATGTGGGACTAAAGGAGAGAAAAACAAGAAATTAAATGGGCTCATACATGAGCCTTTACATGAATTTTTCTAACACAAAGCATCAACCAAATCAGTTTAGTTCAGAGACCAGAGATGATTTATTTTGTATTCCTTCGTCATTTTAGCATTTAGGATTTTTGTTTCTTTTATTTGGAATTTATTTCATTTCCTTTTGTTTGAACTTACCTTCATTCATTTATGATGTATCTTTCTATGTCACTTATGCATCTATGCCATATGAATAGATGGTCACTTTAGAAAAAAATGTGGGGTGAGGATTACAGATTATTATTGATCATACACTGCTTTTTCTCTTATGGATTCAGGCATTCAGCCAGCCAACCTTGTTAATTTTTTTCTTTTTGCATGAATTGCGAAGTTATTGCCATGTGAATAACTATATTATTATTACTGTTTTCTGTGCCAATCTTATATGTTCTTATAAAAAAGAACTTGTGGAAATCTTTTAATCTTAAACTCTAATTTAGGAAAAATGGATGGAAGTATTAGGATGCGGAGTAACCGAGCCCGAGATATTGAAGAGAAGTGGGAAAATACATTCTGTTGCTTGGGCCTTTGGTCTTGGGTTGGAACGACTAGCCATGGTTCTTTTTGATATCCCAGATATTAGATTATTTTGGTCAACTGATCAGCGGTTTACCTCCCAGGTATTTCTACATTGCAACTGTCAAACATATGCATACTAGTGAAACATGGATGAGTTCCCCTGTGCGTGTGCCGTGATGACAATATTTTGCCTATATAAAGCTGTTATTCAACTGGTTTATTTAATTATAAATTGATTATTTTCTATAGTTAATTTGTTATATAATTTTTTATTCATAATTAAAAAATATTAAATATAAAGAATTTATATTATATAATTTTTTTGTTCTTAATAATAATAATAATAATATTGAATATAAAGAATTTGTATTATATAATTATTCTATTATTATTTTTAATAAAAATGTTAAACATGCAGAATAAAGTGTGTAATTATGTTGAAGTACTAAGAGCGATATTGAAAAGAAAAATGTATATATATATATATAGACCATATGTTTTGTTGTGTAACTGTGCAACTATTACATTTTTTTTGTATTAGTTCTGTTTAGCATTTTTGGTGATATCTTCTGATGGGGAATCAGAACCATTCATTTTATGCGGATCGACGATCGTAGCAGTTTTTGTTCTTGTCATTTTTTATTTCGAGTTGTATTTTTATGTATTTTTGAGTCGGGACGATCGGCCAGTCATAGCCGTTCGTTGCCTCCTAGAGTCTATAAATAGAGGGTGAGGGCTCTCATTTTAGGCATTGAAGAATGGAGTATTGAAACTCATTCTTTGGTCATTCGGTGTCGAAGCCGAGTTCCGGGTGCGAAGCCTTGGAATCCCCACCACCTTGCCATCCACAAGCAGCAGCCCTCCATCTCCCTCCTCCTTGCCGTGGAGCCTCCTTCACCAACAGCCCCTCCTCCTCCACAAGCAGCAGCCCTCCATCTCCCTCCTCCTTGTCGTGGAGCCTCCTACACCAACAGCCCCTCCTCCTCCACAAGCAGTGGCCCTCCATCTCCCTCCTCCTTGCCGTGGAACCTCCTTCACCAACAGCTCCTCCTCCTCCACAAGCAGCAGCCCTCCATCTCCCTCCTCCTTGTCGTGGAGCCTCCTACACCAACAGCCCCTACTCCTCCACAAGCAGCAGCCCTCCATCTCCTTCCTCCCTCACCTTGTCGTGGAGCCTCCTTCATCAACCCACCACCCTCCTCCACCTTCTAGCAGCAGCCCTCATATTTCCCCTCCAATTCTCCTCCAAAAAACAGCCCCCAACATCCCATAAAACATCTCCGGCGATCATCGGAGTTCGTCTCCGGCCATCTCCGGTGTACCTCCCACGCCTCTACATATTTCCTACATTTAGCGTTTTCCGGCGATCACCGGAAAACGTCTCCGGCGACCACCCCTACCACTGGCAACCACCTCCGGCCACCTCCGGCCACCTCCAGCCATTAGCCACCTCCACCACCACTCATAACCACCATAACTACATTCTAACTTCCCACTACCCTTCCATCCCCACTTTCCTACATTTTAGGGAGTTAATTCCTAAATTCACTCTCAGCCTTTCCTCCTCCCATTCCACTAATTCTTAGCCCATTTTCTCCACTTATAACGGAACCCCAATCCCCCTAAATCACTCCCTGCCACAAGCCTACATTCCCACTCTCAATACCCCTCTAATTCACGTGGAGTTCTAGTTGCTGACTTTTCCAACTGCTGCCCTCAACTACAGCCCCCTCCCAATTAAACCCAGACCCTATTCCTACCTCTTCCCCTCTCGTGGAGCCACAAACAAGTCACCCCCAATCTGCCCACCCCCAATCACACGTGGAGCCACATCAAATCCCAATCCAGCACTCACTACCTTGCAGATTTGCCCTGCCGACCCCCCCCCCCCCCCCCCCCCCCCCCCCCCCCCCCCTCCCATCTGCAGGAAAGACTTTCTGCTGTCCAGCACGGCAAAACCAGCCCCTGGGATTAATTCCAGGCCTCCTGCTAAGCTTCCACGCCTCTCATACAGCCTCCCCATCCTTCAGAATGCTGTCCAGACATCCAGAACAGCCATTTTCAGTTGCCTATTGCTGAAAAACTACCTCCCAACACCATCCTAATTGCTGTCCCATTTTCTGGACAGTGTCATACTGTATCTGAGTGCTGAAAACTGCCCCGGACAGCCCTCTGTGAGCATCCCAGCCCTCCCCTCTTTATAGTCTTGGTAATCAAGGTTTGTGTGTTGATTTATTTACCGTTGGGTCTTATGTTTGTTCTCTACTAGAAGAGATAGTGGTTTATAAGTTTGCATTCAATTGTTTTAGTCTTTGTAATCTCTCATTTAAATAGTATTTGATTTTCTGGCACTCTTGCACTTATACGACTTCACGTGTTTCCATATTTGAGAGCTTTAACTTTTTGTGGCTAATCAAATTATTATTGTTTTATAAATCTTCATTGTTGCAAGTAAACCGTTGGATTTGTACATGGTCACATGTAGGAGTTCATTCATGTGTTTTCTCATCACATAGGACCGTCCTGCGTCATCTTCGGTGTCAGATGTTTCAATTTTGGTAAAGCTCCTTTTTGACACTTTCTACCATTTTACTTTTTAGAGATTTTTTGTAATCAGCTCTCAACTTGAGTTGGAACAATTATCAATTTTTTTACTTGTTTATTTATTACATTAATCAAAACACATTCTGAGAAGTAGAATCTACCTGGAAAGTTGAAATGTAGATAAAATCTTAGCAAAAGTGCTAGGAAGTTTGGGGCATATATATGTACTGGAGATGCCAGGAGAAGTGCACTAAAAATGGATATTTTAAGCATTATATATTAAACCAATTTCAAGAAGAATTGTAAATTCATAACTTACATAAGCCTTATTAACGCAATTCATAAGCATATAGTTATATTTGTCTTGTTGATATGTGAGCATTATTAACTTACATAACCATATCTTTTATTTATGTATCTCCTTAATCTTTGTAAGCATCATAAAGTTCCATTCAATATCTAACCAAGCTTTTCTTGCGTGTAGTTCTCTGATGGAAAACTTGGAATCAAGTTCAAACCATTTTCGAAGGTATGAAATCAATTCATACTTCTATGAGTGAAATTTAGAAACTGTTCATGTCCCGACTTAAAGGGATGTTTTTACTGGAATTAATGTGCTGATATGGTGATATTCGATCACGGTACTTTCTAAGCTACCAAAATTAGAGAAATTTTAATCTAGACTTACATCTTCAAGCATATGTGGCAAACATAAGTTGCAGGTTCCAGCTGCATGCCTCTTTTTCCCGTATTGTGGTATAAACCAGGTGTTATCCTTTGCTTGCCAGTTAGTCCAAGTTAAATCAATTTTGCTACCACTCTAAAATTTTCTTTAACAGTCAACAAAGCAGTACCAGCGTGAGTGTTGACAATTTAGGCATGGGATTTGCACCACGTGCTTTAGTGTTAACTAGTCAAGCAAGAGTAAGGAACATGATATCATTGGTCATATTGGGTAGGCTGCAAAATTTGGTTGATGATGCAATTAGAGGACATGATACGTGAGGAAGTGGGATTAGTATAGCATGCTAACGGAATTATGTAGCTCTCGCGGAGAGGTAATTTGAGTATTATCGTGGGATCAGAGATTCAAGATTTATTTAAGAGGGTGGTGACGGTTGGAGATGGAGATGAAACAACGTTTTTGAATGTGACCCCTTCTTGCAGCTGGAATTTGGTATAAAATGATATTTTTGGGGATCCGTAGTTTCAAACGGAGGTTACCAAAACAAGCAAAAAGTAGCGTTTGTGTTTTTTTTCAAAATGGCACAGAGAACAAATGCTCAAACAAATAGAGTCTCGATCGTCAACATAGGTGATGAGATTTATGGTGCTGAAGTTGGTATGAGCTTGGCTCTGTTACAACTGAACCTTGTAAAAGCCTCCACTATAGATTGACCATAGACCTTTGGCTGGCATCCTCTAATAAAATATGATGATGTATTCTGTGTCTAATTGACGCAGGACGAGAGCGAGAGGTTGAGGTGTGAAAATACACTGTGAAAACTCTAGTGAATAGATGCACATATAATGAAGCTGAAGAGAACTAGCAAGAATCCAATGGTCATGCAATAGTCTGACATACAAATACAATTAGTGGCAGACGCATAAATACGCACATTTTTTTTCTGTGTGGGCGGAGTACAAAATTATTCAAAAAAAATAAATTGATAAATATAAGAGTAAATTGTTAATAACCCCCTTATTTTTTACACCATAGTCAATAACCCTCTCTTATCTTTAATATTAGGTGTATAACCCCCCTTTATCTTTCTTACCAAAGTCAATAGCCACCTAATATTTAGAAATGAGTGTATAAACTCCTTTATCTTTTTTAGCATAGTCAATAACCGGCTAATCTTTACAAATAATTATTTTAAATCAAAATTATAAATGTATCTTTTACTATTTTTTTTTAATAATTTGATGGAATTTTAATATTAAATTTATTTTTCACTTAATAATTTTGTTAGACTGCTATAATAAAAATTAATTGAACTTTTAAATAAAATTTAATTAGGAAAATGGATAATGAGAACAAGTATTGGTGTGTCTGAGTACGATGGGGCGTGAGAACAAGTCGGGTTGCAATGCGCTTAAAGAAGAGGAGCATTTAGAAATGTAAGGTTTTTGGAGTTTTTTTATTGGTGTGAATAACAAATATTGGTGTGTGTGAGTAACGAATAATGATGTTGTTACCGCTGCGGGTAACGGATCGCCGATAGGGACGGCGATAGCGAACGGGGCTGACGCCGGGGCTGACGCCGGGCGATAGCAGCGGCGGATGAAGGTAGACGGGCGGGAGAAATAGAGAGGGAGAGGAATAGAGAAAAAGAGAGAGACAAGGGGAGCAGCCCCTCCTAAGTTAATTGATCCAAAGATGAAAACATAACCCTAGGTGATCCCTTATATAGGGGGAAACCACCACACACACAATCAAGAGTTCAAAATAAAATTACATAACGAAATAAAATGCCGGAAGGATAAATAGGGCCGATCGGCCCCTTAGACGGTCTCCTCCAAACCGCCCGGTTCGGAGCGGGGCTTGGTGCTGTCGCCTTGTCTCGCACGTGCCCTTCTCGAATAAACCTGCCATTCCGGCTCATCTGACTGGATGTCGGTAACAATACCGCCATCTGGAAAATTGGCCTTGTCCTCAAGGCAGTAATCTGGAAACTGTCGGCGAAAATCATCTCGAAGGAGCAAGTCGCAGTGGTGCGGGGCCGGTTCCGCCAAGCCACCCGTACTTCTTCTGGTTGGGCCGCTCCGGTCGTGGACTTGCGCTGATCAATAATGGCTTCCGGATAGAGGGGTCGGAGTTGGCCGCGTCCAAGTCAGGTGGGATGTGGTCGGAGACGGGATGATCGCCGATGACCCGCCGAAGTTGTGATACATGAAATACGGGGTGAATGCGAGCGGTGTCCGGAAGGCGGAGACGGTAGGCCACGGCTCCGATGCGGCTGAGAATCTCAAACGGGCCAAAGAAGCGCGGAGCGAGCTTGGGGCAAGTGCGGCGGGCCACCGTGAGCTGGCGATAGGGGTGGAGTTTAATGAACACTCGCTCGCCCACCTGGAATTGAAGGTCCCTGCGTTTCCGGTTGGCAAAAGATGCCATCTTTGCCTGAGCCCGTCGAAGATGGTGCTTTAAGCTGTCCAAGATGACATCCCTATCGTGGAGATGATCCGCCAAACTAGCCACCGGGCATTCCCCGAGTAAGTGGCGGAGCACGGTCGGCGGTGGCCGGCCATATACCGTCTCGAATGGTGAGGTGTTGGCGGCGTGATGGTATGCGGTATTGTAGGAGTACTCTGCCCATCCAAGCCATTTGGTCCACGAACCGGGCCGCTCCCCGATGAAACAGCGCAAGTATGTCTCTAAGTACCTGTTGAGTACCTCGGATTGACCATCCGATTGCGGGTGATAGGCTGTACTCATCCGGAGTTGGGTCCCCTGCAGACGGAATAACTCAGTCCAGAAGCTACTGAGAAAAAGTGGGTCACGATCGCTAACGATCGAACGGGGAAACCCATGAAGGCGGACTATCTCCGCGATGAAGCTGTCGGCCACCGATGCTGCAGTGTAGGGGTGGCGAAGCGGGACGAAGTGCGCGTACTTCGTTAGGCGGTCCACGACCACCAAGATGCAATCAAAGCCGTTGGAGCGGGGCAACCGGGTGATGAAATCCATAGCGATGTCCTCCCAGACACGCTACGAAATCGGTAGGGGCTGCAGGAGGCCGCTGGGAAACAACGTCTCGTATTTGGCCTTCTGACATGGTAGGCAGGCCGCCACGTATGCTTTCACCTGTCGAAGCATGTGGGGCCAAAAGAGCGAGGCCGCCAACCGACGGTACGTCCGATACGCACCTGCGTGGCCGCCTGACGGGGTGGAGTGGAATTCCGCTAGCAGAGCCGGAATCAATGCCGATGATGCAGATAAAACGAGTCGGTCCCGATGGAAGAGGCGGCCCCCGATCAGTGTAAATGGCGGCCGGGACGAGGGGTCAGTCAACAAGGCGGCCCGAATATCCTGAAGCTGAGGGTCCCGGTCCACCTCGTGTTGAATGGCCGCGGCGTCGTCCCACACCGGCCGGGAGATGGTTGCCAATTCAGGCGCGTGCGGGCGTCGGGAGAGCGCATCGGCCGCCCGGTTCGTCCTGCCCGGACGAAATTCCACCGTGAAGTCGTAGCCGAGCAGCTTGGCCACCCAAACCTGCTGCGTTGGCGTGGCTATCTTTTGTTGGAGTAGATAGCGAAGGCTGTGGTGATCGGTGCGGATGACGAAGGGCCCCCCCAAGAGATAAGGCCGCCAGTGTTGGACCGCCAAGACCAGCGCCATGAGCTCGTTCTCGTACGCCATCTTTCTTGCGGACTAGTAACACCGGGCTGGAAAACGGGCTCGCACTGGGCCGTATGATTCCGCCCAACAACATCTCTCGAACGAGTCTTTCTATCTCGTCCTTTTGGGCGTGCCCGTATCGGTAGGGCCGCACTGACACCGCAGACGACCCCGGATGGAGAACGATGGCGTGATCGGTCGGTCGGGAGGGCGGAAGGCCCGAGGGTGCGGTGAAGATGTCCTCAACGTCCGCAATGACGGCGCCCATGTCGGCCTTGATGGGGGCGGCCTCTGTGGGTGGGGGGGGGGGGGGGGGGGGGGGGCTCGCCTGAAGGGGTCATAACCAGGCCGAGAAATCGACGTCGGCGACGCGTGTCATCGCTCGATATGACAGCGGTGAGCGGAGGAGGGTAGGGTCACCCACCAAACGACACTGTCGACCCTGCTGTTGAAAATCCATCGTCATTGAAGCCCATTTCACTCGGACGTCCCCCAGGGTCTCGAGCCAAGCAACGCCGAGAATAGCATCGAGGCCTCCTAGCTCGAACATGTAGAAGTCAGCCGTGACCCGGCACGGCCCCACTGTCAAGGTAACATCCCGGCATTGGCCCAAGGTCGGCCGGCGGCGGCCATCACCCAGGCACACCGAAAAGTCTGGTGACGGATCCACCGGTATGGCGAGCTCCTGCGCCAGATGGGAGGACATGAAGTTGTGACTCGCCCCGCTATCCACCATCACGATGACGGGGCGGTTGTGTAGTTCGCCGACCAACTTCATGGTGCGGGGCCCCGTTAATCCCCCCACGGAGTAGAATGGCAGTTCCAACACGTTGAGGGGCGTCCTCGAGGTCGGCCGTAGGTGGGTCGGGTGGTGGCTCCAAGGGTGGCAAGTCCTCGGTGATGGCGTACCCCTCGCTGTCGCTGAAGATCGCGTGGAATTCTTTGACCGGGCAAACATGCTGAGGCGAGTATGGTTGGCGACAGCGGAAACATAACCCGCGGCGCCGAAGGTCATGGTAGTCGACGGTGGAGATGCGGTTGGGGCCATCCGGGCGTGCCGGCCGAACGTGGGCTACGGGGGCCGGTCGAGGACCGGTGTCCCGCACTGGAGGATGACGGAAGGGGGGTGGGCCGGAGTGCCGGGGGCCGATGTCCGCTTCGACCGCACGGGCAAGTTCCAGGGCTTCCGAGACCGTGCGCGGGTGATGAGTTCGGATGCGGGAGCGAATAGTTGGAAGGAGACCTTGCAAGAAGAATCCCAGGTAATGGTCGGGCGGGAGGCCGGGAACCTGTGTGACGAGAGTAACGAACTCATCGATGTATGCGTCCACCGTTGTTGATTGGCGGGCGGAGCACAGCCGCTCGATAGCGGAGCCGGTGTAGCGAGAGTCATAACGGCTAATCATTTCGTGTTTGAAGTCATGCCACGAAATGAGGGGTTGCACTTGGCGAAGCCAACGAGCCCAATGGAGGGCTGAGCCATCCATGCCAACCATGGCGGTGCCGACGCGATCCGCCGGGGGGGGGGGGGGGGGGGTACCATTGAGGTCGAAATATTGCTCCGTACGGGCAATCCATCCCATAGGGTCCGTCCCGAAGAAAGGGGGAACATCCATCGCCATTGGGGTGCGAAGGGCGGTGACAGGAAGGTTCGCTGGGGCCTGTTGGAACGCCACCGGCGCACAGAAGCCGGTCGTGGGAGGGGGAGGTGGGGTGCCGAGCACCGACGCCGTGTCTGCCGGGGTCGACATTGGTGGCAGTGTGGTCGACGAGGGCTGCAGGGCATCAAGCCGCGATACGATCTGGTTTTGAGTCGCTACGAGCGCAGTTTGCGTGGCGAGGATGGCCTCCACCATGGATTGAAGGCTGGAGATTTGGGAGCCATGGAGCGCGACGCTGTCCGCGAGCGGGGTGTTGTCGTCGGCGTGGAGGAGTCGGCGGGATGAAGGCGGGTGTTGGGGGCCATGAGGGTTCCGGCGGCTGAGAAGTAGCGGGCGGAGATGGCAGGTCGGACCAATGTTACCGCTGCGGGTAACGGATCGCCGATAGGGACGGCGATAGCGAACGGGGCTGACGCCGGGGCTGACGCCGGGCGATAGCAGCGGCGGCTGATGGTAGACGGGCGGGAGAAATAGAGAGGGAGAGGAATAGAGAAAAAGAGAGAGACAAGGGGAGCAACCCCTCCTAAGTTAATTGATCCAAAGATGAAAACATAACCCTAGGTGATCCCTTATATAGGGGGAAACCACCACACACACAATCAAGAGTTCAAAATAAAATTACATAACGAAATAAAATGCCGGAAGGATAAATAGGGCCGATCGGCCCCTTAGACGGTCTCCTCCAAACCGTCCGGTTCGGAGCGGGGCTTGGTGCTGTCGCCTTGTCTCGCGCGTGCCCTTCTCGAATAAACCTGCCATTCCGGCTCATCTGACTGGATGTCGGTAACAGATGTGCTTTTAATAACACGTATTTTGGGATTTTAATTTAATGTTTATTGGCGTGCGAATAAAGAATATTGATATTAATTGAAAACATTAATTCATTGTTATTTAGGAATTTAACACTATCTCATTTATTAAAAAAAATTTACACAACCATATTGCAAAAATATTTTAAATATAGCTTTTGGCGGGAATTGAACCTATGACCAATAGACAAAAATATATGCACTCAATCAATTAAGCTAACAACATTTTTTACTAATTTATTTAACATATAATATATGTCATAAGTAACAAGTTCACCATGACTAAGAATCTATTTTTATTGACTGGAATATACTGTTTTTAAAAATTAGTGTGGGCGGCCGCCCACACTCGCCCCTATGTGGGTCCGCCCCTGAATACAATGATCCTGAAATTATAAACGTGATTTACAAATACGCACAATCCAGATTAAACGCGATAATTAAATGTTTTGTAAACACGCCATTCAATTAGAGTGAAAAGACAAAACGAATGACTACAAGATCGTAAACCCAATTCGTATGTTTTCCCCAAAAATATTCAATGTCAATTATTAAACTTTCAAATAACAACTTACAGGAGTAGCTAAGACCAATGGAGAAGTTTTACCACAGTTTCAGGCTTCAATTGGATGCGGAAAACTTGCTGGAGGACAAGGGTTCTCTGATTGGAGGCTGGAGTTGAGCTCGTCGGCATCTGACAACATAGATAGAGTTTTACACTGCTCTGAATGGTTGGGACTTGGGAGCAGGGCAGGCTACAGGTTGTTCTCCTGGGAACTCCCTTTTCACTGTTCTGGATGACTGGGAGCAAAACAAGCTGCGTGTTACACTCCTGAGAACTTCCTTTCACTGTTCTGGATGGCTGGAAGTTGGAGATGGGCCGCCGGAACTACTTGGAAACAACCCAAACTTTGAAAGCAGGGGATCAACGGCTGTCCTGGACGACTGAAGATGGAGGCAGGCAGCCGAATTTGCTTGGAAACATCCCAAACCTTCCTCAGGATGAGTTGATGCAAGCGGCAGGTGTTATGTCCAATCAAACAGCCTGGAAGAATCAGTCTTTAGTGATTTCAAACAGGGGAGGCAGCGAATTAGGCTCCTAGCAGTGGACAATCGTTGTTTTAGGTGTCTGGAAGCGGGAGGAACTGCGGCAGTTACTTGGAAACAAACCAATGTCTCTTCAGTGATGGTCGACACAAACATCCAAAGAAGAGGAGGATAATTTCAAATATTCTCGTCTCGCCTGGTACCAGAATCGGATAGCAAACAACAATATGCCGTGGGAAATAGGAACCCTGGGGCTATTGATGCACATGGCATGTAGATGGGAGGGGTCGATTAACCAGAATTCACGTAAAAGAGCTGTTACCCAGCAGTTGGTGGCACTTCCCAGCGATTGTAGGGGATAATCATGGGCGGGGAGAGTGGTTTCACGCACAAGAAGTGAGGTACACGGGAAATAAAAGAGAACAAATGGGACCGCGAACAACAATCTGTCGTGGGAAATTGGAATCCTGCGGCTGTTGATGCTCATGGCATGTAGATGGGAGAGGTCGATTAACCAGAGTTCACGTAAAATAGCTGTTATCTGGCAGTTGGTGGCAGTTCCCAGTGATTGTGGGGGATATATGTGGGTGGGGAGAGTGGTTTCATGCGCAAGAAGCGAGGTACACAGGAAATAAAAGAAAACAATTGAGAAATAGGCTTCGACACCTATTCCACTACTTTGGCACCGTAGTGATCACAAAATTAGGAAATCTCACCAAAACTCTGCAATGCCCCAAAATGAACTCAACTACAAGTATTTATAGGCTCGCGCACGCACACAATGTACGACTATGATTGGACGAAACAACAACATACAAACATCACAATAATTTGCAGAAAAATACGTAAATACATGGATAATATCTCGTCGACGCTCTGAATGCAACTACGGAATCGGATCATCAATATGATGACCCTAACTCCTATGAATGTAAACCAGAACGGGCTCCGATACGGGTTGGCCCACCAGAGAACTTTAATCCCCATCAATTCCCCCCGATTTGAAATCATTCATTTCCGTTGAATGAAGATGAGCACACTCCCCATAAAGTCTAAGGGCAAGTAAATCAAACTCCTCCGATGACATCCACATATCAATAGTCTGACGCTCCTTCCGACGAACCAAGTATCGTATAGTGCATTCGTCAGGTAACTGAGTGGTAGGCTCATATTCAGTGGTGTAACTAGGGAATGGACTCAAATACTTGTGAGGTTCATAATATGAAGTCAAAATTCTCAATGGTGAATACAAGATGGATTCTCATACTCCTATGTGTTGGAGCATGCGTTCCGCACTCGTCCGATTTGAGAATAACAAATCTCGAATGTATTTGATCCTATTTTTGATTAATGGTGTGCAGATAACAGGTGCAAGAATAACATGTTTGCAATTGGAGCAAAATACCGATTTTCCAGAAATTGGAGCTATCGGATTTCCGACAGCAGTACCGGATTTCCGACAACGCACGATTTCTTCCGTTCTCCGATCTCTACTCAACGGTTTAGAGCTATCGGATATCCGACAGCAGTAACGGATACCCGACAGTGCACGATCTTCCCGCAACTCTACGACGTGCAGCAGTTACACAAGCTAACGGATATCCGATAATGCTATCGGATATCCGACAGCCCACGTCTCAACCACGACTCAATCACGATCGTCACTCTCCGCAAAAATGCCGACTACATGGGACACGTGGCACCTCTGGAGCTATCGGATTTTGGCGATACCTAGCTAACGGATGACGTTATCTATCTTTTATAAATTGGTTCGTTTTTGTTCGTGCATTCCAAGCATTGAAGATTCTAAGTCCTTTCCTGAGTGCATACGAACCAGAGAGCTCCAGAACCTCATCAACTCCCATTTGTGCTTAGAAGGTTTGAGATTGAAGACGTGATCGGACACGCTTCTACATCAACGATCATCTCGAGGCTTCAACCTTCCTTTCAGAGATCTGAATTTCTAGGGAGTTCTTCTTTTCATTTTGTATTTTCATTTATATACATTTCACTTTGTATTGGTAGGGAAATCGTCTCCTTGTGCGTGACGTCTAAGTCTTTGCGTGGCTTAGGGGAAAATCACTTCCTTGTGCGGAGCGTCCAAGTCCTTGCGTGGCTTGGTAGGAAATCGTGGCCTTGTGTGCTACGTCTAGATCTTGGGAAGATCTAGAGGATAGGCTTGGGCTTGGTCTAGGGAGAGACAAGTGATAGCCTTCCGATCCTTGGGAGAAGGATTGGTAAACTCAAATTTTAAAAGTTTATTATCATATTTGTGCCTTGATCTTAAGCATTGTTAAGATCATTTTTATTGTATGTGAATTTCATTATTAATAATTATGACTTTTTCCTTAATTGCAAATTTGGTTGATTAATCTTTAACTTAGAAATTTGTGTTTGAATTAATTTAAAATTTTCATAGTTTCGAAATTTTTATAAGTGATTTTTAGAAAAGCAAAATTTGTTTTAAAAATTCTTAAGTAAAAATTTTTAAATTAAAAAGGCCCTTATTCACCCCCCTCTAAGGGCGCCACAAGATCCAACACGTGGTATCAGAGCGAGGTTACTCCAAAATGGTTTTACCACCGGGAGTAATGGCGCACAATGATCACGCGTTCGTTGAGGGGCAAGGAATTAGTAGGCCACCACTTCTTACGGGCACAGACTATAACTATTGGAAAACACGAATGCGGTGTTTTCTAATAGCTCTCGACATAGAAGTTTGGAATATGGTCGAGACGAGTTATACTTCCCCAACATTTGTTGTAGGAGATGTAACTATGAACTAACCCAAAGACAAGTGGGATGACAATGATAAATTAAAATGTAAGAACAATGCAAAAGCCATGAATGTTTTATTTTGCGCACTAGATCGCACTGAATTTAATAGAGTTTGTGCTTGTAATACTGCATTTGAAATTTGGAATCTTTTAGAAATTACTCATGAAGGTACTTCGCAGGTAAAGGATTCAAAGCTATTTCAACTGGAGTCAGAGTTCGAAAGATTCAAAATGGAGGTGGATGAAGAAATTGATACAATGTACACACGATTCACTAAAATCATGAACGATTCAAAGGTGCTGGGTAAGGTTTTCTCCAATGGAGATTTAGTAAGGAAAATCTTAAGATCACTTCCCCCGAAGTTCAATCCTAAAGTGACTGCAATCTCTGAGTCACATGATCTTAAGACCTTACAATTGGAGAGTCTCATTGGGAATCTAAAAACTCATGAAGTGGAGTTGAAGATTCAAAGCCAAGAGTACAATTTGGAGCCCAAAAAGAAGAGCTTGGCGTTGAAATCAAGAAGGGAAGTTGAGACTGAATCTGAAGAAAGTGAGGAAGATGAGAAAGGATTATTTGTGAGGAACTTTAAAAAGTTCATGAGAAATCCGGAGAGGAGAAATTCATTTAAAAGATTTTTCAAAAAGAACGATTTTGTCTACCAAAAAGGCAAAGGAAAAATGGAGAATGAAGAGGAGCGTCCGCTACCGGAGTGCTACCATTGCAAGAAGATTGGTCATATCAGAAGCAAGTGCCCAAAATATCTGAGAGAGCAGAAAGAGAAGAGACACGATAAGAATTTCAAAAAGAAGGTTCTGAAGGCAGAGACTTGGGATGACACAACTTCTGAAGGCTCAAGTGAAGCAAGCGATGAAGATAAAGAAGAAGCAAATGTATGCTTGATGGGGAAAGAAAATGCGTCATCTGACGATGATTGCAGTGTCCAAAGCGACACTGAGGTAACTCCTCCATCTTATGATGATTTATATTCTTAATTTATGAAAACTTGCAAATTTTTGGATAAAAGCCTAAAGGAAATTGATTTTTCTAAAATGTGAAAATAAAGTTCTTTTGAAAGTAAATAAAAAGTTATCAAATGAGTTGAAAACTATTGGGAACGAGAAGGTAATTTGTCATGAGTGTGATCACTCTTCGACAAGGATATAAGAACTTGAAAACACTATTTCTCTATGTTGCACCGACTCCGACACGCGACACGCGACACGACACGGCACGACACGCGACTCGTCAGTTCTAAAAAAACACCATATTCTGACACGCTGGGACACGTATATTAAAATTTTACTTTTTACCATCACTACTTGAAATTTTAGAAGGGGGCAAAGACACTTTTTAGGAGCAAGACTCGATGTTCTAACATTCACTTCTTCTAGTTTTTTCACCTCAAATAAATCACTCCTTGAGATTTTTACACACTTTCCAATATATTTTCCACCAATCATTAACAAATGTGTTCTCACTCTTGTATATGAACTTATAAAACATTTTTCACAAAAATTGCACTTCCAAGACAAATTGCCTCCCGCCTCACCATGAGTAGCTAGCTTAGGGACACGCATGTCCGATTGATCGGGACACGCTAGTCCCGCGTGAGCCAGCGTGTCAGACTTCCGACACAAGTGTCGGAGAGTGTCGGAGAGTCGGACGAGTGTCGGAGAGTCCGACACCGACACGCTGGGCATTTTGAAGTGTCGGTGCATCATAGCTATTTCTAAGTCCGATCAAAAAATTGATCAACTTCTAAAAGAGAAAAAGGACTTAGAAAATGTTGTCAAAACTTCTCATTCTCAATTAGAGAATTATAAAAAAAATGTTGCAAATAGATGTGACATGATAGTAAAAGAAAAATCAATTTTAAAGTCCAAAGTAAATGAGTTGAACATGGCAATTGAAAAATTTGGTGTTGGAAAAAAATCTCTGGATATGATTTTAGCCAACCAATGTCATGGGACAACAAAATTTGGGCTAGGATACGTTTCTGGAAGCTCTGGAAGCTGTCGGAAATTTCCGACAGCTGATGTCGGAACCAGCGACAGCTCCAGGTTCAGAAAACCTGTTTTTCAAAATGAAAATTTTTCTAAGTCCACACATAAAAATGTTTCCTCCAGCAAGAGTCCAGAGAAACCATTAAAGAATGGTTCTTCACCATTCATTGCATGTGCCAAATGTCATCGATTTGGTCACATCTCGGACTCATGCTGGAAGAAAGGAAAAGTTAATGTTAAACAAATCTGGGTACCTAAGGCGTCCACCTATACCATGGGAGGGACCACTTGGGTAACCAGATCTTTACTCTTATCATCTTTTTTGGTGTGCGTGCAGGCTAGGAACAAGGAAGACGTGTGGTATTTGGACTCTGGATGTTCAAATCACATGACGGGCGATAAATCAAAGTTCCTTAGCCTGAAGATGAAGAAAGGTGGAACAATGACATTTGGAGATAATGGCAAGGGTAAAGTCAAAGGCATTGGAGTAGTAGGTAACGAAGAATTTAAAATTTCAAATGTTTTATATGTTAAAGGTTTGAAACATAATTTAATTTCTATTAGTCGGCTATGTGATAAAAATCTAAATGTTTTATTTGACTCTAGCTCAAACCTTTGCAAAATTATTGATTCTAAAACAAACGAAATCGTACTTACTGCACCAAGAATAAACAATGTCTAATACGAACAAGAAACAAGTTGCATTAATCGAAGAAGAACACGGATACAATCCGGATCGAAGTCCGGCGAAGATCAAGAAGGCTGGTTCCTCCAATGATCCCTCCCTCAATTGAAAGCCTAAATCCCTAATGATCCAAAGATGAAACTAACACTCCCATACCTCCTCCTTATATAGGGAGGAGGGGGCTCACATCAACCCTAAGACATTTAACGAAAAACAGTAATAATAAAAGAGATGGCGCGTGCGCGTAACAATACATCCCGTCAGAAAAGCGACCTTGTCCCCAAGGTCGGAGCGCCGCCCGCCGGTCAGTAGTGGGATGCCGTCGAGGTGCCCGGGGCGTCGTGCGGTAGTCCGTCCGAGAGCAGCAGGGCGTCGAAGTCGGCGGCGGAGAGCGCGACCACGTCGTCGCCGATGAGGACATGACACTCCTTCACGGAGCACTCATGACCAGGAGAGTAGGGGTGCTTGCAGCGGAAGCACAGACCCTTGCTTCGTAAGTCGTTGTACTCCTGTTTGGAGAGGCGGTGGGTAGGGACAGGCCGGTTGTTGCGAGGACCCATCATTGGTGGCCGAGGCAGAGGAGGTGGCGGAGGTGTAGGTTTCGGATGGGTCGAGAAATATGTGTAAGAAGGATGCCGAGAGGGAGGTGATGGGGAAGGAATGTCGTCGGACGTCGCGAGAAATTTTGCCTCCACCAGGGGGGCGAGGTCAATGGCGTGGTGAACCGTTAATGGTTGGAGAGTGCGGAGACGAGAGCGGAAGTGGGGTTGCAAGCCGTTCATGAAGAACCCCAAGTAATGGTATGGGGGAAGACCGGGGACATGGGTGACTAATTCCACAAAGGCATCAATGTATTCTAGTGCTAAACGCATAGTAAAGCTTTCTAAAAATAAAATAATAAAAGGTTTACCAAATTTGAATGGAAAGCTTTCTTCATTATATTCACCATGCCAAAAAGGAAAGTTTACAAAATCATCTTTTAAAAGCAAAAATGTTATTTCTACTACTAGACCTTTACAATTATTACATATGGACTTGTTTGGTCCAATTACTACACAAAGTCTAGGAGGTAGAAAATATACGTTTGTTATTATTGATGATTATTCTAGATTTTGTTGGACATTATTTTTAAATTCAAAATCTGATGCTTTTGATGAATTTGTAAAACTAATTTCACGTATTCAAAATGAACTTGGTTTAAAAGTAAAATGCATTAGATCAGATCATGGAGAAGAGTTTGATAATGAAAAATTTATTTCATATTGTGATGAATTTGGGATAAAACACGAATTTTTCACTCCTCGCACACCACATCAAAATGGTGTAGTGGAGAGGAAAAATAGAACACTTCAAAAATTAGGACGTACTATGTTTTGTGAATTTAAATTGCCAAAATATTTTTGGGCCGAAGCGGTTAGTACTGCATGCTATATTATTAATCGTGTCATGATTCGTCCTACATTACAATTAACTCCTTATGAAATTTATTTTCAAAGAAAACCAAATGTATCTTACTTTAAAGTTTTTGGTTGTAAATGCTTTATTTTCAATACAAAAGATAACTTAGACAAATTTGATGAAAAATGTGATGAAGGAATTTTCATTGGTTATTCTTCAACTACCAGGGCATATAGAGTTTATAATAAATGTACTAAAGTGGTTGAAGAAACTATTCATGTAAAATTTGATGAAAACATTTCTTGTGTAGAAAATACTAAAGTTGCAGGTAATGAGAAAAATGAAGAAGATGTGGAACAAAATCTGAGGAAAAATGATGATGATGAAGAAAAAGTAGAGAAAGAAGACGAAAAAGATGGTGAAGAAGAAGAAGAACAAGGATATGTACTTCCAACCGAGCTAAGGTTCTCAAAAGATCATCCGCAAGAATTTGTAATTGGAGAACCATTAAGTGGGTACTTACACGTTCTAGTTTACATGAAAGTTTTTCAAATTTATGTTTTGTCTCAAATATAGAACCAAAAGATGTTGCCACCGCTTTAAATGATGAATCTTGGTTTCTAGCTATGAATGAAGAACTTAACCAATTTGAAAGAAATAAAGTTTGGATTCTTGTAGATAGACCTAGTGATCATCTTGTGGTAGGAGTCAAATGGGTTTTTAAAAATAAATTAGATACTGACTCTAGGATCACTAGAAACAAAGCTAGGCTTGTAGCGAAAGGATACAATCAAATTGAAGGGGTAGATTTTGATGAAACTTTTGCACCCGTTGCACGATTGGAAGCAGTTAGAAATTTTGTTGCATTTGCTAGTTATAAAAGATTTAAATTATTGCAAATGGATATTAAAACTGCATTTTTAAACGGGTTGATTAAAGAAATTTATGTTAAACAACCCCCAGACTTTATAAATGAAAAATTTCCTAATCGCGTGTATAGATTACTAAAAGCTTTGTATGGTTTAAAACAAGCACCACGAGCATGGTATGATAGATTGACCTTATATTTATTACAAAATGGTTTTAAAATGAGTGGTGTTGATTGTACACTCTTCATTAAACAAGTTGATGATGATGATTTAATTGTTTTACAAATTTATATTGATGATATTATTTTTGGAGCCAGTAATGAAGAGTTATGTAATTATTTGTTAAAATGATGGAAAGTGAATTTGAGATGAGCATGGTAGGAGAACTAAAATATTTCTTAGGATTTCAAATTATTCAAAAACATGGTGGAATTTTTATAAACCAATCAAAATATATACATGATGTTTTGAAAAGATTTGGATTTGAAAATCTTAAACAAGCTAGTACTCCTATGAGTCTCTTTAAAATTAGGAAAAGATGAAAGTGGAATATCCATAGATCAAACTTTATATAGAGACATGATATGTTTACTTTTATACTTAACCGCTTCTAGACCATATATTATGTTTTCAGTTTGTTTATGTGCTAGATTTCAAGCTAATCCCAAAGAATCTCATTTAAAAGCGGTTAAAAGAATCTTTAGATATTTAATTGGCACATCTAAACTTGGTTTGTGGTATCCACACAGTGATGCTTTTACTTTATTTGGTTATTCTGATTCCGATTATGCCGGTTGTTCACTAGATAGGAAAAGCACTAGTGGTACTTGTCATTTTTTAGGCCCTTCACTTATCTCTTGGTCGAGTAGGAAACAGAATTCTGTTGCCCTCTCAACCACCGAGGCCGAATATATCGCACTTGGTAGTTGTTGTGCACAAGCTCTTTGGATGAAACAAACATTAGAAGATTTTAATATTAAACAACAAACTATTGAATTATGGTGTGATAATAAAAGTGCAATTGATTTAACATACAACCCGGTCCATCATTCAAGGTCTAAACACATTGATGTGAGACATCATTTTATTAGAGATCATATTAAAAATAACCACATTAAAATTTCATTTATAGGCACAGATAATCAACTAGCGGATATATTCACTAAACCGTTACCGGATTCCCGTTTTTCTATGCTTAGGCTAGAATTAGGAATCCTAGACATTTCACAATGATTATATCACTATTTATAACCTATAAAATTAAAAACATCACAATAGCTATACATTAAAAAAAAAAACTAAATCTTAAACGATCAAAATATAGACATTCACCAACATTAAAAATTATTACAGAACTTTAACAAAAGAGTACTTAAAATGTCTCATTAAAGAAGTTCACAAAATTAAGGAGAGATCTGGGCTGGGAAAATATCGGATGGCGACAGTAGGATATCGGATGACGTTAGCTCCCAGAAGTCATTTTCAATCCGAATCCTCCTCATTTCGACTGCCTGCTCCACTGCTTTCTGGAAGATCATAAACTGGTCTCCTTACCACTGCCTTCTTCCGTCGAGCCTGACTAACTGATTGGCGACGCGGCTCCTCCTCCGTAGGCACTTCCCATTCAGCGGCTTCAGCAGGCGTAGGTTTTAATTTTAGTCCCTTAACAAGGAACTTCATGCTCTTGAAAATCTTCAATGCTCTTGAAAATCTTCAATGTGTCTATCCAACTTTGTTTGAAAAGAGTCGAGTGCCTCCCGCATAGACCCTCCACGTGAAATAGGAGGCTCTCTCATCTCCGTAGTAGGCGGCTTCCGTTGATTTTTCTTACTCTTTATACCCACCGTTTGATATATATCCGGGACACAATCTCTAACATAAAAGTCTTGATCTATCCATGCGTATTTCTTGAATAGAATACGCTGGATAATCGCACCCAAAGGGAGGGAATGTGCCTTTTTTCACTCAGGATTTTTGAGGCGGAATGTATAGCGAATCATAGACAAAAGAAGATCGGCCACATCAAATAATTCTTTCTCCACTATAAAATAAGTCACAAGACTAAGTTGAGCCGTAATACTATGAGTATCACCGGACTTCAACATAATCGTGTGCCTTAGTATGTCTTGAACAAGACGAGCATCGTCTGACAATGTCGTCATAGTGGTTATAAGGTTCTTTGTAGAATTTCCATGCAAAGACATGTTCACTAAGGTCCAATCTCTCTCTAGTCTATAGTTCTCAACTATGTCCAAAACATTACTGCTTTCCTCTATTCCAAATTCACTCCTTAAATCAAAGGGAGTGATCTCCACATATTGGCCTTGGATTTTCGATCTAACTCCTCCATTCAAATCAGTGTACGTAGGGTCCTCAAGATGATTATAAAACTCTCGTACTAAAATGAGGAGAACAAGTCTTGGATAATGACAGAAATTATACCTGCCTCGGCAAGCATAAAATACACACGTTCATGACGTGGGAGATCAAATTCCACAAATTTCGAAATTCCTATTTGGGTTTTCTCTATGCCTGGATAACTTTGATAGGAAGAATGAGCATCTCCAGAATCACTCCATCGGGATCTCCAACTGTATGCCATTTCTGTATAAGAAATAAGAAATTTTTAGAAACTGGAACTGTCGAATATCCGATACGCTACTGTCGGATATCCGATAGCTAAAAATCATACTTCCGAAATTCATCTCACAAATATTCTTACTATCACAAATTCACATATTTTTTCTTCACAAACAGACATTCGTTTTTTTTTTAAAATCTATATAATTTTGACAAATCAAAACTTTGGTGAAAACACTATTCATCATCTTCTTCCTATAGAAACAAATTTCAAAGTTCTAAATTTTTTTATTCTCTATATCACCATCACAAGATCTAAACCCTCTTTTGAACACCAAGATCTAAAATGTCTAGATCTCCTAAAACGATTCTTCACAAAAATTCAATGAAAACAAAGAGGAATATCAAAATCAAGATCTACATTTTTTTCTCTTTCTTCAAAAAAACTCCATGAAAACCAAGATCTAAAATGTCTAGATCTACATTTTTTTCTTCACAAAAACTCAATGAAAACCAAGAGGAATATCAAAATCACAAAAAATTTGAAAACTTTTAAACAAAACTTGAAAAATCAAAGTTCCTCACCTTAGATCTAAAGTTTTTCGGCGACCTGGAGCTCTAAATCTCGGAAAAATTCCTAAAAGTGTAGTGAGGCATCAGTGGAAAGACGAAACGATTCTTTTTATCTTTTTAGAGGTGTCGGATGGCGACATCTAGCTGTCGGAAATCCGACAGCTCCCAAAAATTGACTTCTATTCCTCTCTAGCTATTTTCATTCCCTGTTTCTCTAAATGTTCATATGAGAATTTTATAATCTTGCATAAATGATTTTTCATGTGTTATCTTTCGTACAAATAACTTAACACATGATTATGATGTTCAATCTTAAGTTATCATTGTAATGACACTTTCATATAGGAATTAAGAATTGTTTTCGCATGCCTCTAAGTATAAGAAATCTTTTATTTATGAAAATAAGCAATCACAAACACTTACTTTGCAATTACATGTTAATACAATTTATTTTATACATACATCATGATTGCTCGAACATAACAAAATACATTTCATAAATGCTACCTTCAACTTTGCTACTTTGCACTTATTCAAATTATACCATTTTTTGCATGCAAGTGAATTCGGAGATCCTTTACGTACATAAATATTAAAAAAAAACAAATGCAAAACATATATTTTGCCAAAAATTTTGAAAGAAATAAATTAAAAAATTTGAAAAGGATCCTCCACCAAGCACTACTTAGCCTCCTGATAAGTCTTAATGAGCATTGTGAAGTTAAGCACCTTGGAAAGAATTGTAAAGTGTCTTGTTATGCAAAAACAAAATGGTCCTTTTATGTATACTTGCAAAGTTTCTATAAGTTCATAAGTTTGGCTTTATGTATATTTATGTTATGTTTAACAATTTCATGATCATGTATATTTTAAATATATTCATATGTATTCTTTCTCAAAGTATCACTACTACACTTCATTGTTATTTATAAAATTTCTTCTTATGAGAATTGAACCGAAACGATTCAATATTCAATCTGTTAATGTGTCTTTTTCTGATAATTGAACTTGAATCTCATAATGGTTAAGTATTTTGCTTTATGTATATTGATAACAGATAACTAGAATGCTTGGCCTCCTCTCTAAGGTTTCCTATCTCGATATCATATCACTTACAAAGCTTCCGCTAGTGTACTCCAACTTTCCCTATATTCTTTCTTATTTTTCTTCCATATTTCTATGATGCTCTTTTCTCGTCTCTATTCATTATTTTTGATAATATCAAAGGGGAGAAGATAATAAGAAATCACTTAAACCACTTAAAATACTTAATTAATACACGGAGCATACATGTAGGGGGAGTTTATATGTCGGAGGAGAATATTTTTAGAAGGAGCTAATATTAAGGGGGAGATCATATTAAGGGGGAGATCATGGAGATCATATTCTTGTAGACACATGATATACTTTTCAATATCTATATAGGATTTATTTGATTCTTTTTATAAGGATTTGTTATTATCAAAAGGAGGAGATTGTTGGAGCATGCGTTCTGCACTCGTCCGATTTGAGAATAACAAATCTCGAATGTATTTGATCCTATTTTTGATTAATGGTGTGCAGATAACAGGTGCAAGAATAACATGTTTGCAATTGGAGCAAAATACCGATTTTCCAGAAATTGGAGCTATCGGATTTCCGACTGCAGTACCGGATTTCCGACAACGCACGATTTCTTCCGTTCTCCGATCTCTACTCAACGGTTTAGAGCTATCGGATATCCGACAGCAGTAACGGATACCCGACAGTGCACGATCTTCCCGCAACTCTACGACGTGCAGCAGTTACGCAAGCTAACGGATATTCGATAATGCTATCGGATATCCGACAGCCCACGTCTCAACCACGACTCAATCGCGATCGCCACTCTCCGCAAAAATGCCGAATACATGAGACACGTGGCACCTCTGAAGCTATCGGATTTTGGCGATACCTAGCTAACGGATGACGTTATCTATCTTTTATAAATTGGTTCGTTTTTGTTCGTGCATTCCAAGCATTGAAGATTCTAAGTCCTTTCCTGAGTGCATACGAACCAGAGAGCTCCAGAACCTCATCAACTCTCATTTGTGCTTAGAAGGTTTGAGATTGAAGACGAGATCGGACACGCTTCTACATCAACGATCATCTCGAGGCTTCAACCTTCCTTTCAGAGATCTGAATTTCTAGGGAGTTCTTCTTTTCATTTTGTATTTTCATTTATATACATTTCACTTTGTATTGATAGGGAAATCGTCTCCTTGTGCGTGACGTCTAAGTCTTTGCGTGGCTTAGGGGAAAATCGCTTCCTTGTGCGGAGCGTCCAAGTCCTTGCGTGGTTTGGTAAGAAATCGTGGTTTTGTGTGCTACGTCTAGATCTTGGGAAGATCTAGAGGATAGGCTTGGGCTTGGTCTAGGGAGAGACAACTAATAGCCTTCCGATCCTTGGGAGAAGGATTGGTAAACTCAAATTGTAAAAGTTTATTATCATATTTGTGCCTTGATCTTAAGCTTTGTTAAGATCATTTTTATTGTATGTGAATTTCATTATTTATAATTATGACTTTTTCCTTAATTGCAAATTTGGCTGATTAATCTTTAACTTAGAAATTTGTGTTTGAATTAATTTAAAAATTTCATAGTTTGAAAATTTTTATAAGTGATTTTTAGAAAAGCAAAATTTGTTTTAAAAATTCTTAAGTAAAAACTCTTAAATTAAAAAGGCCCTTATTCACCCCCCCTCTAAGGGCGCCACAAGATCCAACACTATGGATATTCAATTCATAGGCATTCGACCTAATCTTTTGTACTAATGTGTACGGGCCAATTCGCCTAACATTTAATTTTTTCGCAGTTTCTGAAGGGAACCTCTCAGCTCTAACTCCCACCATCACCTGCTCACCTTCACTAAAGCTCTATTCTCTCTTGTGAGTGTCCGCATACGTTTTATAAATTTCACTACTCATTGTAATTTTACATCGTACAAATTCATGCAGTTCATGCAAATTATGCAAAGCATACAACATGTATGAATCATGTAACACAAATGATTCATGCAATATATGTAAATGATCATGCATCTAATGTGAACGATGAACAAGTGATATGACTAACTCTTTACACTGTGGATCGATGGTGTTATAAGGAACTCCTAAAAGTGGTATATGATCAGGAGGCTCAGGTGGTAGGGTGTAGAAAATTTCATCGCAAGTGCGATGATCACTCGAATAATCACCCGAGACATCATGATGGGGACCGGCCGCATGTTCGTGATCGGAGGAGATCGGGCCACCACTTGGCGGGATCCATGAGCCAACCGAGCCCCACGACTCCACAGTTTCGATGACATACCTTTTTCTGCCGCTACTCCCGCCGACAGATTTTCTTCCAGTCATCTCTTTTCGTCTTCTCCGACCTCCGTCCACCCCTTCTCCACCTCCACAACCCTAACCGCCGCCTCCTTCAGCTCCGGACAGTCTCCTCAACCCCCTCCGACCTCCGGCAGACCCGCCTCCACCTCCACAACCCTCTTCCAGTTCACATTCAGCCTGCTTCCACCTCCACAGCCCTCTTTCAGTCCACATTCAGCTCGCCTCCACCTCCACAATCCTCTTCCAGTCCACATTCAGACCGCCTCCACCTCCACAACCCCTTCCAGCCTCCGGGAGCCTTGGCCAACCCTCCCCCATACTCCCTTTTAAGTCCCGGCCCTCCTAAATCCCCAACGCCACCAACCCCAAAACAACTACCCTCCCTTCTCCGGCAGCCCCCTGTCCAATGACAGTTTTTCGTCCGGAGTACCTACACCACATCTACAAGCACCAGATCTCTATACATAAGTTCTCAGCGGCGAGTCTGCATTTTTTTTTAAAATTCATTATACTATACGGATGCACCTTTATATTTCTTATAATATTGGGCATTGTTAATGTTGACTAGATTTTCTTTCATTTGACTTGTATTTCCTATTCGCGATGCTATTCATTTCATATGCACTCTTAGTTAATTTGCAATTGTCAATCTATTATTTAATTAGAATCTTTGTGATTGATTGTGATGTTGGTGCAAGATTTTAAAATTAATACTGCTTAATAAATTGTGCATTAGAAAGACTTTCATGATTGAATCACTCACGAGCACCGCAATAGAGGTTAGGGTTAGCCATCATAAGTTCATCAAATTGCATGTGTGCATTCGTTCACATCTTCATTTTAGGGTTTGTCTAGGTTCACTGCATTTGTCGCATTTGTCCGTGATTGTTTGCACTGCTGATAGAGTTAGGGCATTGTGGATCCGTCCCTTGTAGCCTGTAAATTCGCCCCGGGTCAATGTTTACCATAGTTTAGATGGGATATTAAAGCAAATTGTTTGAATTCAGTCGATCTAATTCTTGAAGTTTGCTGCCATCTTATTGCCAATTTATCTTGTTATTAAATATCCATGAAACTTATTCTTCTGGTTCTTATCATGTGAAAAATTCCTCCTTGCAGTATCCCCCATGTTACAAGGATATGAGTTTCTGGATCAGCGACTCATTCACTGAGAATAATTTATGCGAAGTTGTGAGAGGAATTGCTGGAGATCTTGTGGAGGAGGTATGTGTAGAGTGCCATTTTCAGCTTGCTTTATTTCAACTGTTCCCTAGGTTTCTATTTCAATGGACCTAACAGTGACAGGTGAAAGAAATTCACATGATAATACACACAGTAGCAAACAAGGAATGAGTAGGAAATCCCAATAACTACATGATAATAAACACAGTAGCAAAAGGAATGAGTAGGAAATCCCAATAACTCCTTTGGCCGTCAGGTTCCACGGTCCTCCCTGTACGGCGAGGACTGATATTTTCACATCGAAATCGACCGCCTGAGGATTGCGACCCCATTCGGTGGTTCAGTTCCAAAAATACTCCTCAAACGGAGCCTAAGTAGTATATTAATGACGCTTCAAAAACTAGTGTCGACGGGATTATAGCGATTAACAAACATTAGTATAGGAAGTCAATTTGTCCCAGGAATCAGGAGTCTGGTGCCATACTCGGAACAAACGACAATGACAAGAAGAAATGAACGAATGTGGCAGCAATTAACTCGGAAGACGACAATAAATATCATCTCTTTTTTATGTTAGAAATTCTCTATATAAAGTGCATGCAATCGTGTATCAGAAAAAAAGAGACTGCATCAGAGAAAAAAAGGGCAATACGAAATCCGTTCTTCACTTTCCCCAATTCATTTCATCCGCATTTTCTTTTCCCCAATGATCACAGGAGTGTTTGATTCCTAAGGTCATAATGCACCTAATTCAAAAGTTCTAAATTGGCCCTTTGGAAGATAAAAACTCATATTTTCTGTCACTTGAACATGCCCAGATTTCCATGGAATTCTGTGCTCAGAAAGATTTGCATTCTTTTGCTTCTATAATTTTTTTCGTTCTCACTTTATTCTCCCCCAACAATAGCAGAATTGTTCGATTCATAGGCATACGCCCCCCTAATTCAAAAGTTATGATTTAGGCTCCGTTTGGCGTGGCTTTTTTGCTCCGGTGAGTTTGGACAAAAACGCCATCGTCACAGAATGTATGTTCGGCATAACAACGATTATGACCGCCATCAAAAATGAAAACTTGTTTTGAACATAAAAGTTGATGAAGTTTCTTAGGTGAGGTAGGATGTTCACGAACGGCGGTTCATAACCACCGCGTTTGTGACCTAAGGGTACCTCTCCGAACCCCACACTCCCTTATGTAGGAAATGACTCAATAGAGACTGAAATTTCTAAATTGCCCCCTTGAAAGGAAAAAATATTCTTATAATATTAACGAGAGGACGGGAATGTTGACGAAAAAATATTCGTAATCGCGTAGTTCGGTCTTTTTTCCTTCGAATTAAATCCATATTAATTTAACATTTCAGGTGCGGTTAATTGATAACTTCACAAATAAGAAGGGGTTGACCAGCCACTGCTATAGAATTGTGTACAGGTCAATGGAACGTTCACTCACAGATGAGGAGATTAACCAGCTCCAGGTTTGCAGAATTTTTCTAATATATTGATTTTTTATTTTTATTTTTTTTGTTTTCATTTTAACCTAATCACACCTGCTCTTTGTGAGTGCAGGGGGATGTTAGGGACGCTGTTCAAAGCAAGTTAATGGTAACCTTGAGATAAATAATAATAATAATAAAATAATAATAATGTTGTCCAAAGTGAAGTTTTTTTTTTCTAAAAATAAATTATTCCCAGAATGTTCTTAAACAATTATTCATTTTTAAAGTTGTTGTTTGTTTATTTTTTCTATTACATGTTTAATTTCCATACTCATTATTGTTCGGTTTACGTCCCGCGGCTCCGACTCTGTCTTCGGCTTTTCCAACCGCGTGATTCGCCTGTGCTCGACTATCGACCGTGTTTGGCGATCGCAACAGCGGAGAAGCATGAAGGAACGGAGGATCATCTTCTAAGCCCAAAATTGGGATGGTTTTGTGGCTAATCTGAAGAGCTAGATCAAGAGTCGAGATCTTCCAAGGGCCTTGGGCGATGAATCACAACTGTTGGATTTATAATGGGTTAGGGCTCAAGTAGTTAAAGAAAAATCTTCTCCCCTTCGGCATTTCCTACTCTAACTAGCCCTTAATGAGTACCCTAAAAACTGAGGATAGGAAGAGTGAAAGGGAGGAGAAGAGAGTTTGGAGAGGTTTCTTATAAATATTTAGGCAAAATACTCAAATTGGTCCCTTAATTTTGGGCCTAGTTTCAAAAAGGTCCTTTAATTTTCATTTGCTTCAAATAGGTCCCTTTACTTTTGGTCTGGTTTCAAATAGCTCCTTTAATTTTTATTTGCTTCAAATTGGTCCTTTAACTTTGATTTTTTTTTCAAATTGGTCCTTTAATTTTCATTTATTTTAAATTGGTCCCTTAACTTTATATTTTATTTCAAATAAGTTCGTAAACCACCACTATTCATATTACTAATCATGACGAGATATTTATGTGGTGTTGATAAATCGCTTATGTACATAATAAAATATTTTTTGGTAATTGTCTAATAAAAATAATTATTATTTTTCTAATTTATAATTTTTCAAATGAATTTTTCTCAACACACTGTAAAATTATATCCATTTATTAAAAATATATAGCAAATATTAGGGATTATAAAAGTCAGTACGTCATTGAAATATTAAAAATAATAATTTTTTTTATAACGTAACATTCTCGATGACAATAATTTATACTAATTATCATCTATTTTATATATTTTTGTGGAAATAAGTGTCACATAGATTGTTACATTTTAAATTTCTTTCATTTTTTTTTATATTTCAATTTTGTGATGAGTTTTATAATCCCTAATTTTTGTTATTTATTTTTAATAAATAAATATAAATTTATATTGTGTTGAAAGAAATAATTTAAAAAATTATAAAATAGAAATAATAGTAATTATTTTTATGAGATAATTACAAAAAAAATAGTTTATTAGCACATAAAAGATTCGTCAATGTTTCGTCAGTAACTAGTAATCCGAATAAATGTGGTTTATAAACTTATTTAAAATAAAATATAAAGTTAATAGACTAATTTGAAACAAATGAAAAATTAAAGGACTTATTTGAAACAATGTCTAAAGTTAAGGGACCAATTTAAAGCTAATGAAAATTAAAGGACTTATTTAAAACTCAGTCAAAAGTTAAGGGACCTATTTGAAGCAAATGAAAATTAAAAGACCTATTTGAAACTTGACCCAAAGTTAAGGGACTAATTTGAGTATTTTGCCAAATATTTATATCTTAAAGTCAAAAGGAAAAAGGTCCATAGTGACCCCAAACTCCAGTAGTCTATTAATGCCTTTTTCTACCTTTTTTTTTTCGTTTTCATGATTATGCATGCATTATTTTATGAGGTGCAATCTGTAATTTTACAAATTTATAGGGAGGCCCCGGTGAATGAGCCTATATTTGTGAGCAAGCTTCATATATTTGTGATGAAAACTTAATATGCATCAAGGCTTCAGTTTGTTTTGCCGTTTTGCCGCCGGTGCGGGAGCGGACGCTTTGCGGAGGCGGAAAACAGAAAACAAACACCTGTCGTTGCCAAACGGCGGCGTCTGCTCCCGCCAGCCCTCTGCGGAACGAAGACGCCGCTCCGTTCCGAACCCAAGCTCCCTCCCTCCAATCGCTATCTCCGGCGGCGTCTGCTCCCGCCAACCCTTTGCGGAACAAAGACGCCGCTCCGTTCCGAACCCAAGCTCCCTCCCTCCAATCGCTATCTCCGGCGGCGTCTGCGTCCGCCTAACCAAACGAAACCTAAGTTTATTTTCATGTATTTTGAGTTAATCTATTGCGTTACGCTTACGCCTGATAATAAATTAGTAGGCGGAGATATGGGTTGGGCCCATCAATTCCCCCTTCCGCCAAAAAATGACCCCCCCCCCCCCCCCCCGAATGAGGATCCTCTCCATTTCAACTGAAATGGATAGTAACAATTTCACGGTCCAGATTAATTTCTGGCTGATCCGACGGGTTCACTAATCTCATTCTATTTTTTTTCTTCTAATCAAAAAATTCTACACCATTAGATTAAGTGAGAGTGCATCTATACAAATGGACCTCCATTTGAAGTCTCAAATGGAGAGGATATTCGATTGACGGACATATCATCAAGTGTTAGCTAGATGATAGTGTTTGAGGTCATAACCATTTTAAAGGATACATTTCATTTTATTAGAAATGCTGTTCAATTATGTATCATTATAAAAATATATATTTTTATCTTAATAAGCATTAAGTATGAACATATAATCCCCTTGATCCAAGTATCCTTTCTGAATCATATGTGACATAAATATATATATTCTCCTAAGTTAAACTCTAGTTGAGCATCATAAAAAATGAGTTATGTAAGTATAAAATTTGTAGGTAATATAAATAAATAGGGAATTGATATTGGTACCTCTTAAATGGCTATTTGTAGCCCATTTATATTTGTACCCATAGTGGATATTTGTACTCATTGTGGGTATTTGTACCCAATCCAAAAAAAATTAAAAAATAACAAATAGTTAAAAGTTAATTTGTTAAATGTCCGATACATGATTTCATTCTATTGCAATACGCAAAATTCATATTTCATTCCCAAACCGAACGGAAGTTAAATGCCCGATACATGATACATGACACAAAAAGTACTCAAAAATCATATTTCATTCCAAACATCAATTTTTTTTGTAGGCTTCTCTTAATGTAGCCTCATCCCAAAGAAGACCTAAAAAAGAAAAGGAAAAAATATTAGTAAACCATGCGAGTACAAAATAATATCAACTATTTAACGTAAAAATTTATTTTACCTTATGCTTAGAAGAGTCTTGTAATATATGATAAATCTCATTCTCCTGTCTGTTCTTCATGATATGTTGTCCAGACCGTAAAAATATATATATAATTTTTTGAATTGAAGCCTACAAAAATCATAATAAATTAAGAGCATTGTTAATAGCACACCTCATCTCGCTAATAACAACCCTGCGATAGTAGCACCTCACAAAATTCTATTCCACACCTATTGGCTATTAGCACACCACCCAAAAATGAAAAAAAAAAAATTGACATGCTTTTCAAAACACTACCCAAAACACATCCACACATTAAATAGTATGGAGAAAAGTTACAATGAACAAACCCAAGCAATAGAGAAATCGTACAAGATCCAAACACAAGCATACCTTAGAAAGCCAAATGGAATAGAATCAGACGAGATCTAGATACTGTCAGAATTTCGGAGTCCAAGCAATGGAGAAATCGCAGGAAAACTGAAATTAGGGCAACAAAAAAAAGAGATTAATAGGGCTGAAATTAGGGAAATCAAATACTCAAGGTATTCTAGAGCAAACAATGTAAAACAGGGAGAAATATCAGAAGAAACTTACCAGAAGAGGGAGACACATCAATGGCGGAATGCCTTCTCTGGTTCGGTAAAACAACGACCTAGCGGGAAGAAATACCAGGCGGGACCAGTCGAACGAGGAAGAAAGACCAGTCGAATGAGGAAGAAAGACCAGTTGAACGACGACCTAGCGGGACTTATTGCTACAGGCGATATGGGGAAGAAGAAGCGCCCAGGCGGGACCAGTCGAACGAGGAAGAAAGACCAGTCGAACGACGACCTAGCGGGACTTATCGCTGCCGGCGATATGGGGAAGAAGAAGCGCGACGAAGAAGCGCGACCTGGGCCGGCGAAACCTAAAGATCTTGCTTTCACGGGAAATAAAAGATAGGGGTGCGAGCATACTTGTAAAATATAGGTTTAAGTCTTGATTTTAAGTGTGCTAATAGCGAGATAGGGTGCTATTAACAATGCTCTAAATTAATTAAAAATAGAGTTTAGGAGACAAAAAAATCTCACTGTGGGGGTCGTCGGAGGGAGGAAGATTGTCTTCCGAAACAGGAACTTGAAGAGGGATCGCCGGAGTGAGGGAGGAAGATGCTCCAACTCCATCTGAATCCATCGCCGGCGGGAGGAGGGTGGATATGACTCTAAAGCTCTGCAACAATTTACAGAGATTGTCAGTAGCTCGAGCGAACCAATCAATCTAATTATCGATCATAAAACTTATACTTCACTACCAAAACACATATTAACCTGGTGCGTATTTGGTACTCAGCTATTATCTATTTCTGTTAGATATTTGCTATTGTCATTGCTCTGGCTTGCTTAGGGTTTAGGGTGGAAACCCTAAACCCTTGATATCTTGCTTACAGATGCAAGATTCCCCCTTCTTCCCTTTCATTTGAACAAAACTAAAAATAACTCGAGGTCCATTGTAGGTATTTGTTGGGAGTTTAGGGCAATAATTACCTTGTTAGTCGGAACCCTCGATATCGCCGGTGCTGAAATCTTCTGCCTGGGCCGCTGGCTGGACCGGCCGCCAGAGATGGGGGAGGGAGAGAGGGCGGCGGTTTGAGGGTGGAAACCTGGGCCGCCGGCTGGAACGCCCGCCGGAGATGGGGGAGGGAGAGCAGGCGGCGGATTTTTGCGAACGGAGGGGGGATCGTGGTATGAGAGGGGAGTGGGTACATTTAGGATTTTTAATTTATTATAATATTATTAAATATTAGGTGTTTTTTGGTACAAATAGCAAATATTTTTTTTTACTGAAAGCAAATGAGTGAAGTGCTGTACTTTCTAAATACTTTGGTTAAAACTTATGGCTGTATATATGAACTCATAATTAACCATAAATTCTTAAATCTTTCTTCAATTTGATAAAAACAGATTCCTAAATTGTTATACACACGCGCACGCGATTACCACCCACTGTTCTCTCTTTTCTCATTTATTTTTTCAAGGTCACGTTTATTTATTTGATTGAGCCACAATTAGATAATATAATACTTACAATAATTTTAAATATTAATTTTGACAACTTGATTTTAACGATTTGATTTCGCACAATTTATTTTTTTACTTTTTTTTTATGTATAATTACATAGATATGCAGTATAATTTAATTTATTTTAAAATGAAATAAATTTTAATGCATTAGATTAAAAAATAGGGTAATATTGACATTGCGAAATGTTTCCCAAAAGAACTAAAAACATTTAATATTATTTTATTAGGAATATAAATAATAATTACATAATATAAATGCTTGGTATTTAATGTTTTTTTGATTATGGGCGAATGATTATAAATAAATATATTAAAACAATTAATTTAATTAAATAAATTGGCTAAAGTGCAAGAATATCAATGCATAATTTGTAGTAATGGAAAAAATGTTGGTCTCCACTCATTTTCTTTTTGTGTAGTGTGTGATTAATAACAATTTTATATTGTGGACAATGTATGATCGCTAGACGTACTTGTTGTTGTCGCCGCACATTCATAGCCTCATAGTGGACTAGCACACGCGCGCACACACACACGCTCTAACAAACATTCAAAGGTCTACGCTCGTGCACTACTACTCTCGGTTTAGAACTGCTTTGCATTTTCATGATTATTTTGAGTGCTCCCTTGCTACGGTAGCATATGATTATTTCTCTCCGTTCCTTTCTCTCCCTTGCTACGGTAGCTAATAAGAAGAAAGGTTTGTAAGGATTAGGTCGCGAATCCATGTATTTTACCTCCAACGTGCGTACACGAAGCTGGACCGGCTCTATTCAAAAATCGGATCAAACGAGCAACTTAAAATCACGTTTGTGGTTCCAATACAGCTTTTGCATCCGCAAAAGCTATTCCAAACAGAACTTTAGAGAGTTTTTTTCCCTCTTACATATGTTTCCATCTCTCTCCAACGCTGACTATATATATTCATCTAACAATTATGAACCAAGCTAAGTCAACTGCAGAAAAAAGTATTTGAATTCTGGTTGAAATTCGATACACATTCGAATCTCAAAATCGATTAAAAAGTGAATAATACTATGCTCATCTAAAGTCTACCTAAAAACCACAAAAAGTGGGTCCAACTCAGCACAAAACACCTGACTTTAGGGTTTTTTTTGCGCCAATCCCTAAAGTCGGGTGTTTTTGTGCTGAGTGGGGCCCACTTTTTGTGATTTTCAGCCGAACCATAGAGAAATCATGTATTTTTGTGAGAAGTGGGATTCACTTTTTGTGACTTTTTGGTAGACTTTAGGTGTCCAGCAGCGCCCTTAAAAAGTATAGGAATAAGATCGGAGCAAATTGGTAATGTGCTGATGACGATCCGGTGAAATATGCCGGGAAAATGAAGGCGGTGGGACCCATCAATCAATCATTTCCATTGGACGGCCGTGATTATACCGAGAACCTCCCCCACCTCGCTACTTGTTCCTTCCCGTCTCCCTTCCCCTCACTTCTCCGTCCTCACTCATTCCCCGTCCCCTGTTTCGACGCCATGGCCGCCGATGGCGAGGCCTCGCCGGAGCCTCTTAAATACCAGGTGCTCTCTCTCATTACCTATTATTTTACGCTCCACACCACCACCACCCAAAAAATAACTTTTTTTTACGCCGGATGTTTTCAGACTTCTATTCTCAGGGTTTCGATTCACTGCCAAGGATGCAAGAACAAGGTGAAGAAGCTTCTGCAGGGAATCGAAGGCATGCAAAAAATCTCATTTTTGCACTCCCCCATGAATTTTTGTCTTCAAGCTCAATTTTTCTTCTTCTTTTTCGCCGCAGGGGTTTACATGACAACTATTGATTCCCAGCAGAAGGTCACGGTAATCGGCAACGTTCACGCCGATGATCTCATTAAAAAGCTAGTTAAGGCCGGAAAGCACGCCGAGCTTTGGCAGGATAAGACGCCTGCTGTTCCGAATCCGGTAGCCGGCGCCGCTGGAGGTGGCAAGAAGAGTAAGAAAAAGGGAGGTGGCTGTGGTGCGCCGCTGTTAGATAGCCCGGAGAAGAACCAGCCGGGATTCGAAGATGTCAACGGCTCTTCCTCCGAAAATAAGCCCAACGCCAGCAATGAGCCAGTCGTCACCGGCGGCAGTGATGCGCAGAAGAAATCCAATGATGAGGGCACTGATGCCGCTTCCCCGCCTCAAGAGAAGCTCGCCGGAGGGGAAAATGGCAAGTTTTCCTCCCCCGGCGGTGTCAAGAAGAAAGGCAAGAAGAAAAGCGCGGCTAATGAGGCGGCGGCGGCGGCCCAACCTACAGAGGAGAAGCAGGGGAGTGCTTCAACAATCCAATTTTTTCCGCCGGCATACCATTTTCCGGCATTCCCAACTCAGCCTCCGGCATATATTCTTAGCTATAACACGCAGCCGGCCGCCGGTAATGCCGTCCCGGCGGCAATGCATCAAAGCAGCTACCTGTATTCCGGCCAGCATCTGGTTAACGGAACCTACTACATTCCGTCATTTCCCTCGACACCGGCGACCTACGACTTGTTCAGTGAAGAGAATGCGAATGCATGCACTGTTATGTGAATGCCGCCGGCGGCCGGAATCTTTTATATGGGTTTTATTTGGCTGTTAGTTCCTCATTCCTGGCGCATGGGCTACTTTGTTTTTTTTGCTCTAATATATTATTAATACGCAGCTCGAAAATCAATTTCCTAACCGATATATTTAATTGTGATTATGTAATTTATGTGGTTTTTCTTTTCTACTAAATTCAAAATTTGATTAATTTTAATTTCTCCAATGAGTATGGCTTTGGATAAAATAGATTTTCGGAATTTTTAGAGGTCAAATTCTAATTAAAACAATCTTTGATTTTAATCTCATATCTCAATTATGTTCAAAAGAACCTACTCTTATCAAAGTTGATGTAAACTTACTCAAAAGGTTTAATATTTCATAATTCATTTCTTTTTATTTCAATAATCATTACTAATTTTGCTCTTCTCTCTTTCTCTCTCTTGCATTCATATATTATCTATGAGGATCCTCTCCATATGAGTTCAAATGGATAGTGTTTATGTGGTTGATTTGGCAGGTAATGATATCATCTTTTTATATTTTTTTTCTTTGATAAAAATAATATTCATCTTTAGATAGTGGGAAAATCAATTTTTACTATGAAATGGGCTTTCATTTGGGGTCCCAAATGGAGAGGATATCGATCCATATATCGTACCCTAAAAACTGAGAATAATTTTGATGGTGATGGAGATTTTTGAGACACAGATGTGCAAAATCACGTGGAAGCTTCTAGAATAATGTAAAAAATGTTAATGCGTGAATTTTTTAATATTATTATAGATATGTCACTCTTATTTTGAATTCAAAACCGAAGTCTTTTTGCATTCCCCCCTTTGATCATTTCATTGGTTGCATATGCTCATCAGGGTGAATCCAAGAATTTCAACAAGTGAGACAGACATCATCTTTTTTCAGTCAAAAATTATTTTGAGTGTCCAAATCTTATCGGAAATCAGCTGTTTTTGACATATAAGTAGTCAAAATTATTATCTCGATGAGAGGGATCAAAATCCACCAATCTGCCCTTGAATTGAAAGTAAAAATTGATTTTGTACCCGAGAGAATCTTTAACATGTCATTGATTAGAAAAAATATATTATTACATTAATATACACAAAAGTTAGAAATTCCAATGAAACGTCATTTCCATACAAATGAAGAGTCATGTTATTAGATTAATATATGATTCTTGTTTATAAACATAATCAAGCTATATATATAAATATAAATTAAATGCTAGTGGTACAATAGATGTCCCTCTTTAGTTGACCGTGATGACTTTGACTAATTTTGACTTTTTTTGAACTATGTAATATATTATGGCGGGAGATGCATGGACTCATTTATGTCACCTGCAGGTCAGTCACATCTCTTGGTATCACCTCCCTGCCAAGCTTAAATGAATATTTGCGTAGTAATAGAAAAGCAAATCATTATATTTTCTTAGTTTTTTTTTGCTAAAAATGAAATTTTGAAAAAGAAAGGGTAGAGAAAATTTATTAAGGCTCCTTTTGGCACGGCAGTGGTAATCATGAACGTACGTGGTGGTTATAAACTGTCAAACAGAGTCTAAGGCATCGTTTGGTTCGGCTTATTTGCTCCGGTGAGTTTGGACAAAAACGTTATTCTCATACCAAACATTTTATGCTTATAATTAGTTTCTTTTCTTGATAATGATAGTAACATTTGTCATACCAAACATACAGTCTATGACAATGACAATTTTGTCCAAACTCACCGGAGCAAATAAGCCGAGCCAAACGAACCCTAAGTTCAACTTCTTGAGGTGCGCTTTTTGCATGTAGGCCGGCTAATCACCTGACCTGCCCTTCTTTGGCGACTCGATATTTGTTAATATTAAATTGAAAAATTATCATCTTTACTTTATCCCCGCCCCCCTCCCTCTCGAAGTAAATCTTACGAGGGTCTTTTTGTGCATGAATGTTATGAAATATAAATATTGAGGAAGATAATTGTAATTTCAAAAGTTAGATGAGTGCAGGTTGTAATTACGCAAATTTTATGAAATATAAATATTGAGGATGATCTTTACTGTATCCCCCTCCCTCTCGAAGTTAGCCCCGTCTGGCCGCGCGCACCCACGCGCGGCCCCGCCCGACCGTGCGCGCGCACGGCCCCGCCTGGCCGCGCTCACCTGCGCGAGGCCCCGCCTGGCCGCGCAGACCCGTGCGAGGCCCGGGTTGGCCCAGGTCGGGCGGCCACTCGGTCGCCCGTTCCTGGCCGCCGCCTCCGTAGGGGTCGTCACCCCCCTCGCCCAGGTCGGGCGGCCCCAGGGTCGCCCGATCTCGGCCGCCTTCCCCTCCCGGGGCGGCCTCCGCCTCGCCCAGGTCGGGCGGCCAAACGGCTGCCCGATCTCGGCCGCTTCCCCCTCCCGGGGCGGCCTCCGCCTCGCCTAGGTTGGACGGCCATTTGGCCGCCCGATCTAGGGCGCCGCCCTCGCTGGGGGCGGCCTCCCGCCTCTCCTCGCCAGGCGGTTCCCTCGCGGCAGGCGGTTTCCTCGTCGTCGATCATGCCCTCAACCACCGCCATCTGATCCGCCACGCGATCTCTCCACCGTACGATTAGCGAGTAACCACCCGCGTAACCCCCGACGTAACCACCCGTAGTGGACGGGTGCGGATAGCCGAAGTCACTTTGGTTTGTGCATAGAGGAATATTAAATTAATACACGCCATATTTCCTACAAGGTCTGCATTTAGTATTTTTTGTGGTTACGGTCAATAGTTATCCACAGTAACCACTGTAAGACCCCCTTTTTTTTTGCAAAAACCATCGGGTCTTAGGCCCAGAACCGCCGTTTTGCGGGACACCGCTCGCTCGGGAAGGTCGCCACTACAAAACGCCGATCCTGCCGGCCAATTCGATCACAAGAAAAGTAAGGTTTAAATGAAATAACAAACTAAGTCCACATCACATAAAATTAAACCATCAAGAGATGTCCACATACATAACTGAATAGAAAGATACGATAACAAGGGCTTCTGCCGGATTACAAAATAGCCTCACTACAAAGGTCACTCGTGGAAGCAAATCAACTAAAACAAACACTCACGAATCCTGTCATCTGTGCTCCTGAGCTAGATTGCCCCGCCTCCATTTGCACCGGCCTCTGGTGCTGCCCCGTCGCCGCGGTCTCCTAAAATGATAAGGTCCACCGACCGTCAGTCAAAATGACTCAGCCAATTCCCCACCCCTCCCCCCAAGGCTCCTAGGCACCGTATGAGGAGGAGGAAGTGGAGGACAAACAAGGGGTAATACAAAAGCAGATGACAAGGTGAATTCTACACTACACAGGTATATATATATAAATGAAGCAGGAAATAGAAAGCAGCATATAGTAAAAAAATATAATGAACAGTAAGCAGTAAGTGTAGTGGCAAGTAAATATCATAAAATTAACCTTTGATTTATAGGAATGCTCATACAAACCTATAGACCAAGGGGTCGTTTAGCAGGACCTATCGTATAAAAAGTCTCATACCAATTTATATGATAGGTGACAGGGGTTGAATGATATGTTTATGCCATGACATGCAGAGTATGTTATTATGCAATGGTCATACAGGTGCAACTCACTCACTACGACTCTATGCGCATAGACCTTTAGTTCTCCCTTTTTGGAGCTAGCAAGACTCTCAGGATACCCCCGTAGTGGCAAACGGAAGCGGTGGGTTGGACCTCGCCCACCTCTAGGTTGGTATATGCACTACCTAACCTAGACCTATCGTACGCCTCCGCAAAACCCGCGGAGCGCCCGCGTACTCTTACTGACTGGACCGCCAGACTTTTATGGCTAACTGTAAATACCACACTTGCCGAGCCCAAGTATCAACGTCGGTGCAACGATCGCCAACACAAAGGACCCACCACCTTATGCACATGCAACTTAACTTCCAACAACTCCGAGATACAAGCTCCCCGGGCTAAACCGCCCGTCACCAATAAACATTTCAGAATCACAAGTTCACCGGACTAAACCGGCTAGACTCCTATAAGTAAACCTTCATAATACCTTACCCAAATTAAACCTAGGTGCTCTAGAACGCTAACGGAAAAAGACGATCTTTCGTCAATCCAGGACGACCTACCGCAGGGGTGGCTCCCCACCACCCTAGGACTCACCAAACCCTAATTACACCAGGGATCCTCACATAATTACATAACTACCAATTAAGCCTCACATCTCCAACCAAGACCACCAGTTTGACCCTTAATCCCCAAAGTTGCCAAAATGCTAAACGCAGACCACCCTCAACGTTTTGATGCTCATGAAGGGAGGTACACTAAATAATCAACTCTATGACCCAATGGATTTATTGGGGGTCCATGCTACTTATGTAAGATCAAATCCAGAGTTTCATAATTTTTCCCATAATATTAATATTTAAAACAATTTTTCCAAAGGGCAATATCCTAAGGTTTGAGCTACAAGTGTACTTTTTGACTTCCAATGCCTACCCCAATTTTTACATAAATCAAGAGTACCTAATAATCAGTGGATATGAATTGTTTAGGAAAAACCAGCAAGATTTACTATTTTTAAAAATTCCAAAATTCATTTATTTCTAATAAATTCCAAAGGAGGTACCCTCATATGATCTCCAAACCCTATGCAAATTAATACAGAGGTGATGCATACCAAAATATTCAGTCCTACAAAGTTTGACCTTGTTCCACGGAGGTTATATTTGCAGTTTCCACAGAGGATATATTTGTAATTAATTCCAAATTGAACTAGAGGTACCAAAAATATTAATCCATAAATTATGAGGAAAATAGTGTGGGTTCATGTTGGTATGAAATGTCATCCAGCAAAATTTCATGCAATTACAGAAATCTAACACCCTAAAATTAATCATTCCAAAAAATGCCAACAATATGAATAATTACAATTTGAACCTCCAAAAGTTTTCTAATGGTTCTAACAGAATCTTCCAGGGATTAATAACACTAAAACTAAGTTGGTGACAGAAGATGGTTAATTACTAAGTAATATTTCTCCCTAAATCCCAAAACCCTAAATATTTACAAATCTACCCAAGGATTTATTACCTAGGTTTGGCAACTCCAAACCCCACCAATTTCTCACAGTAGAATTCTCTGGTTACCAAGATCATCTCCCCAAAATTTCAAGTCAAACCATTAAGGTTTGACCCCTCTTCCTTCATTGGCCTCTAATTGCACCCCTTTAGGGTTTAACCTAGGGTTAAGGTCCAAACTTCTCCAAATTCACCCAAACTTCTTGTGAGGGTTTTATAACACTCTTAGAACTCAGAGAAGGCTATTACACTTCTCTCCATGGGCAAACATTCCTATGTCCTTCACAAATCCTAAAGGGCCTCCTAAGGTTAGCCACTAGGGTTTAAGGGCACACTAAGCCTTAACTCATCCAAAATTGCTCCTTGGGGTGTCCCATACATCCCAAGTCAGTGACCAAGGTCACCCCTTCCAATCAGTGGGAGGAAACCCCTCCACACTCAAAAATTAGCTTAAGTACACTTTTGCCCTAATCATAACCCTTAAGCAAACAAATGGCCAAGGGAACTCCCTACTTTGCCCAAGTCCAAGTTACTCACTACACTGGTCAGAGGTCAGTGAAATTACCACCCATGATCCTACCAACATTTGGTGAGGAGTGGGGTTCTATTGGGTACCTAATTGGGGTGCTAATAGCATTTAGCCCCCTTTTGATTTACTAGGGTAAACCTCCTCCAATGCCCACCAAATTTGGACCAAAGGTTGGCATGGGGGAGGGTGATGTGCACCCCAAATATGAAGCCATTTGGCTTTGTGGAAGAGTGGGGCACTCACCCAAAGTTTTGCCTAAACCTAGGGAGCCTAAGGTTGTCTTGGTGAATTACCCCACCAAATCATCTCCATAAATTATGAGATTTTAACCAGGGACCCTATTTACTCTCTAGGACCACCCATCCAAGTTTGGAAAGGTTTTGAGGTGTTTAGGGCACCTAATTAGGTTACACAAGGATTATTGAATTTTTCCAAAAATTATAGGGAAAAGTTCTCCAATCAATCCGATTTTCGGACATGTTCTACATATGTATAAGAGTAGCCTACATCCCAAATTTCAAGTCATTTGGATTTCTGGATTGGTGTGGGCATCAAAAATAAACTCTGGTTAGCCTTATGGACAGACCTCACCAAAATGAGTGCTGTGCCCTAACCAGGGCTCCAAATCGAGTGATCTTAATTTTGGATTAAACTAGACATCAGGGGATCCAACTTTGATGTTGGACAATTTTTCCCTAGGAGCTTCTAAGTATTTTTAAAAGAATTTACTAATCACTGCATTTTAATCACAGAAAATAGGAATTATAACTATGGGGCGCACGAATCTTGGCGCAGATCCAACCGCGCCCGGTCATCGTCCCCGATAGCCAACGGCTAGGATCTGCCGCGCCTGGGCCGCCTTGATTGATGATTTCCCGGCCACCTGAGCGCCGCCCCGGCCGACCAACGCCACCACCACCTCCGTTGAGGTGGTGGCCGGCGATGAGCGGTGTTTGCTCGACCGGAGGTGGCCGGAATCACGATTTGGAAGAGGAAGCCCAACCCGATCGACAGGAGGCTTGGCTGGCTTGATTCCCGGCCAATTGGCCACGAAACGAGCCGCCGACGATTGGGATCTAATCCTCAGGAGTCAGGGAAGGGAATCGGACCTGCTGATGAGCTTGTCGTCGCGTTGTCCTTGAGTACACCATGAGAGCTCGGGGTGGTTGCGACGCCATGCCGATTCAGGCCTACAGCACACGATTTCCTCTGAAAGCTTGGGGGTTTCTCTCCTCTCCGGCTTCTGAAGGTGATGGGGGGGGGGGGTCGAATGAAGGCAATGGTGTCTTTAACCACCAATGCCATTAATGGCCCCTTCGAATTCCTCCCAAGGCCGGCCCCCATTCATTCCCCCTGCCTTAATCCCCCTTGGAAACTGCTGGAAACTCCTTGTAATCGGCAGAGGAGATGAATGGAAGAGTTAATGTGGGAGGCCAAGGGGTGAATCTTCTTAATGGCCATGAATGGCCTCTTTCTCTCACCTCAAAAATGAGGAAACCTCCATTTTCTCTCTCCTAAACATCATGGTCGGTTTCTATACTCTCTCCTGAGTTTTATGGTAGTCTACTTGGGCTGGTTGACCAACCAAATGAGTTAGCCCAATAGGATTGGGTTAGGTTTGAGAGATTTGACCTAAATTGGGCAATTTTGACTTTTGGTCAAATTGGTCAATTGGGTGACTCTAGGATGGGGCTTTTGGGTCCATTGGGTTCCAAATTAAGTTTAGAAACTATTGGTGGGGTCAATTTGGTCATATGGGTCTTAGTTGACCCAATCTAAGCTGATTTGACCAAAATAGGCTAAATTGACTTTGGTCAAATTGAGCCCTAGGGTTGACTTGGTCATGGAGATTTTTGGTCCACTGGGTCCCCTATGATATGATAACACTATGGGTAGGGTCAATTTAATATGGTGATGGTTAATTAGGGTACTTTGCAAAGAATTGCCATTTTGACCTAAAAAGGGCATTTTGGTCAATTTGCACCCCTGGGGGTCCCATGATGGGGATTTTAGGTCTACTAGGCCTCTTATGGTATTCTAGACCTAGATGTGTGATCAATTTGACATGGTGAAGGTTGATTGGCTCTAAATAGGCTACTTTGACCAATTTGGGGGTTTAGGTTGACTTTGGTCAATTTGGCCTCTTAGGTTGACCCCAATGGGCCCTTGGTGCCCTAAGGGGGCCCCTAAAGGGTTAGGGATACTATGGTGGGGGTCAAAAGGTCAAGTTGAGGCCCTAAAGTCCAACCCTAAGCTTGGTAAATAGAAATTGCTATTTGCAGACCAAGGTGGTTTCCTCCTTCTTTCCTAAGCTCTCAAGGTCAAATGGCTCTCCCTATGGTTTTGTCATGACCTAGTCATGACAAAACCAACTTAGGGGTCTAGCAGTTTGAGGGATGTTACAACCACCGTAACCACCCCTGAGGCCTATAAATAGACCTCAGGCTACTCTTCTTTTTTCCATCTTTCCATTCTCTCCTCCTCCCTCCTCTCCTCCTAAGGGAAAAAGAAATCTCACACTTCCTTTGAGTTTTCCTTCGTGCAGGATCGCGCAGCGGTCATCGCCACCAAGGAGACGTCTGACTCCGGACCCTCCCAAGTGAACGACGAGAACGCTCGAAGACTCAAAACGCGATGCTCAGGGTTCTCGGGTGCGCCGAAGACCATCTAGACTCCAGAACAGGCTGCTCCCAACTATGGCCGAGGAAAATACTTAAACTCTGCGAGCGGTGGTCTGTCACCCTCTGAGCACCTCTCTCACCCCCATTGTAATGAGGCGCGGCCTGTCGCCCTCGATTTCTCAAACAAGCCCCTGTAAAGAGCCATCAAATAGTGAAGTTTGGTCGGCACCGTACCGGCCGCGTGGGTTTTTACCTCATTCCGAGGTTTTTCACGATAAAAAAGATCCCTTGCCAGCCGTCTCGTTTCTCTGTAACTGTTTGCACGCTCGTCCGCTCCCGGGCTAAGACGATGAATTTTAGACCGGTTCAAGGAGCCTCGAGTAGACCGCAACAATAGTAAATAAAACTAAAAATGAACGCAAATCTATTATCGTAACATTAAAAACAATCAAATTCTTGCACGAGAGTTCACATTATTATGTATCATATGGAAGACAAAAAAACAATAATTTTTCCAAAGTTTTCAAAATTGGATCGGGCATTGAATCGGAAGGAGAGGTTCAAAGTTAGATCGATTCGACCAGTTCAATTGTTGTTGAGCTCATAACTTAAATAAGCAAAATACATATTTTAAACAATTTAAATTATTTAAATTTTATCACAATTATAATTATATTATTGTATCAAAATTTATCAGGCATAGTTCTGTAAAACACATGTGTAGAGCATAAATTAATTTTTTTTTATAAAAAAATTTATTTTTGAGCTAAGATTTGAGAACCACTCAATTTTCCAAAATTTTGACCGGTTCTCCGGTTTAATGGTTCGAACAATGATTCTCCGGTTCTTGTACCGTTCTCAAAATCACAACTAATATGTTTTAAAATAAATATATTTTTATGGGTGGGCGTGCGCCGTGGGTGATGTGGCAGCACATGAGTGGGTGAGCATGTATAAAAAGAATAATAATAGGCGATTGTTATCCGCAATACAGTTTTGGCTATCCGCACTTGTTTTGCATGAGTTATTACGTGCCTTTTGAAAATACGCATTGTACATACATTTTTAGGAAGTTGTATATCTCGTCGAGATCTACAACTTTCATGTTGAACACGTTTCTTAAAATACATGTACAAGACGTATTTCCAAAAATTCACTATATGTATAGTTACGCACATATTTCAATCAGGGCGGCAATGTGTTGTGCGTGCATTTTTAGGAAAAGTGTTTAACACAAAAGTTGTGTTGATCACTTTTTCTAAAAATACATGGACAAAAAGTATTTTCAAAAAGCGCATAATAATTCATAGAAAAAGACTGTGGATAGCCAAAACTGTAGTAGTGCGGTTAACAAACGCCTAATAATATGGACTGATAAATATTTAAGGTGGCGGTAGAGCAGTTGTGGTTCAACAAGTGATTACACGTGAAAGTTTGGTCTACCATAAATAGTTGGAGTTTACTCTCATTTCATGTCAAATCTTTAATTAATAATATTTTAAATACAAAAATACTTTCTGCTCACTAATAATTGAAAATAAAGAAATACCTAATCAAGCTAAATTGAGCTGAACTTTAAACACACGTGTTAATCGACCCCGCACGGCTTTCCGCACGTGAGTTTTGGCTTTGAGATGAACTTCGTGTACCAAGGAAGCATATCTCAGCTCACGAATACTCCAGGGTTGTGTTCTTTGAGTATGTTGATGCAAATAAACTAGCCCAATGTTTGGTTGAGATGTGTCGAATTAGATTGAGGGTTTGTTTGGGACGGTGGTGGCGGTGAAAAAGCTCTATTCTTATCGTCATTGTTTTTTTAGGTTGCTTGGATGAGAGTTTTTTCAAGAAAAATGTTTTGGGGTCTGTTGAAACCTGAAAATCGGGATCAAGCTATTCAAAATGGGTAGGTAACTTGTCCTTACTTCTCTTGAGTGAGCGCGCAAGACCAGTCACTTAGAGTCGAAGAATCTCTCTCACTATTGTGAACTTAGCTAAATAGACCCCGCGAGCTGCAGCGAGGAGGTCCCACCACAAACCCGGAAGATCAAAGTGAACTTCCCCTCCCAAGTCAATGCTGAGCCTGAGCTCCCTGGAGAGCACTAAGGAGCACCTGACTGTCGATCTAATCTAACAGAGGGCTGGAATGCTTGCTCACAAGTAACACACGAGGGACAGAACCTCTTCCCAAGGTGCGTATGAGAGTCTATTTATATCTTTTCTGAAAATGGTCTGCAAATAGCCAAAATAGTCTGCCAATAGCCGACATTCGCTGTTTGAAATGACTAAACGGGGGCCAAATGTTACTTCCCGAGTCTTCCCCGAAGACTCTGCGACCTTGGAGACCAGGCGACCCTGCAATCCTGCAACCCTGCGACCCTGCAACCCTACAACCATACGCCCCTACAACCCTCATGTGCACTCGCACCAGGTTGAATATGTGGGGAGAATGCAACCTGAAGGGTCAACTCGCCTCACCCCTGCCTAGGGGCAGTGGAGTGGACCGCACGGGTCACTCGTGTAAGACCCCATTTTTTTTCTTTACAAAAACCCGGGTCTTATGTCCAGAACCACCGCTTTGCGGTGACACCCTCGCACGGGAAGGTCGCCACTACAAAGCGCCGATTCTGCCGGCCAGATCGATCACAAGAGAAGAAAAGAATACTTGAACAAATATAAATCCAAGTCCACAATCACATGCTATATATAAATATAAATGTCCACATTATATTAACTGAATACAAAGATAACAATAATAAGAAGAAGGACTCATGCCCAGTACATCATAACCTCACTACAAGATCACTCGTGGAAGCTAACTACTAATCACTCTCTGATCCTGTGACTAGTGCTCCTGTACTAGACCGGTCCGCCTCCGCCTGCACCGGCCTCTGGTGTTGATGCGTCTCCTCGATCCCCTAAAATGATATGGTTCACCGACCGTTAGTCAAAAAGACTAAGCCAATCCCCCACCCCTCCCCCGGTGACTCCTAGGCACCGAGCGGGAAGGATGAAGCGGAGGACAACAAGGGGTATAATCAAAAAGCAGATGACGGGGCATAATCTACAAAAAGAGTTCTACAACTACTCAAGTATATATATACATAATCGTAGCAGTTAATAAATCATAGTAAGAGAAGGTAAAGAATAAGTAAAGTGCAGTAAGTAAAGACAATAATAATAGGAAAGTAACTATTGATTTATAGGAATGCTCATACAAACCTATAGAGCATGACCTATCGTATAAGAAGTCACATAACCGACTTATACGATAGGGGTAGGGGTTGAAATGCAATGTTTATGCTATGACATGCAAGGTATCCAGTTTATGCTATGTTCATACAAATGCAACTCACACACTTCGACTCTATGCGCACAGACCTTTAATTCCCCCTTTTTAGAGCTAGCTAGACTCTCAGGATACTCCCGTAGTGGCAAACGGAAGCGGTGGGTTGGGCCTCGCCCACCTCTAGGTTGGTATTCACACTACCTAACCTAGATCTATCATACACCTCAACGCAAAACTGCGGAGCATCGACGAACTCTAACTGGCTGGACTGTACAACCCTGTATTCGCCGAGTGGGCCCCCGAGACCCAAGATATTTTTAGGCCCAATATTTTCAAAGGGCGCGACCCCGGGAGGAGGAGGGGTGAGCATTTGGAGGGAGTCGAGTATGAGGGGCGCATCCCAGAACTGTTCCCTTATGAGGGCGAGCCGGGGAGGCTGGGAGGCCTCCGGCTCGCCCAGAGCCTTGTGGGGCGAGCCGGGAGGGCCGGGAGGCCTCCGGCTCGCCCAAAGCCTTGTGGGGGCGAGCCGGGGAGGCCGGGAGGCCTCCAGCTCGCCCAGAGCCTTGTGGGGGCGAGCCGGGAGGGCCGGGAGGCCTCCGGCTCGCCCAGAGCCTTGTGGGGGCGAGCCGGGAGGGCCGGGAGGCCTCCGGCTCGCCCAGAGCCTTGTGGGGGCGAGCCGGGGAGGCCGTGAGGCCTCCGGCTCGCCCAGAGCCTTGTGGGGGCGAGCCGGGAGGGCCGGTAGGCCTCCGGCTCGCCCAGAGCCTTATGGGGGCGAGTCAGGGGGGCCGTGAGGCCTCCGGCTCGCCCAGAGCCTTGTGGGGGCGAGCCAGGAAGGCCGGGAGGCCTCCGACTCGCCCAGAGCCTTATGGGGGCGAGCCGGGAGGGCCGGGAGGCCTCTGGCTCGCCCAGAGCCTTGTAGGGGCGAGCCGGGGAGGCCGGGAGGCCTCCGGCTCGCCCAGAGCCTTGTGGGGGAGAGTCGGGGAGGCCGGGAGGCCTCCGGCTCGCCTAGAGCCTTGTGGGGCGAAGCCGGGGAGGCCGGGAGGCCTCCGGCTCACCCAGAGCCTTATGGGGGCGAGCTGGGGAGGCCGGGAGGCCTTCGGCTCGCCCAGCTCCAAGCCGGGTAGGCGGTCTGCGCTTAGCATCTCGGAATGGCGGGATTTAGCTGTTCGCAGCCCATTTCGAGGGTATTTTGGTAATCTGGCAGACCAGTTTTTGGTTATTTGCAGCCCAGATCTTGAAATCCTATAAATATGACCAATGAGACATCATTTAGAGGGATGCTTATCCTAGGCCAGCTCTCCCTCTCTCTCTCTCCCCCCAAATCTCTCTCTAGGGGGTGAGGACAGCCTCCAGTGGTGCCCAAGCTTAGTAGTGGCTTGGGAGGGGAAGTTCCTTGGGAACTTCTGGGTATGTGGCGGGACCTCCCCACTATGCCTTTGGTCCAGTTCATAGTTTCTCAACCTTCATCCTAGAGCTCTCCCTTAGGGGGAGTAAGTGTTGGTTGCCCCTCAGCTTGCTGAGGGCCCCGAACTCCACAAGAGACCAATTTATTGGTTTCAACATGGACCACCAGACTTTTATGGCTAAGTGCAAATTCCACACTTGTCGAGTCAACGTATTGACGTCGGTGTGAACGACCGTCTAATACCGAAGACCCACCACCTTCGTGCACATGCAAACATGTTCTACAATCTATCTCCGAGCCATAAGCTCCCCGGGCTAACCCGCCCGTGACCATAACCCTCCGAGCCACCGGCTCGCCGGACCAACCCGTCTGTACCAACAAACCTTACTGAGTCACAAGCTCACCAAACTAATTAGTCTACTGCTACAACCACCGAGCCTACCGCTCGTAAGACCAAACCGACTAATATTCCCGTGATAACGAAGTGTGTGTGAGAGTATTATTAAGTTAATCTTGTATAACAACTTCTTACTCCTACGACTTATGGTTAATCTTGGACTTCCCGAGGATTACCATGTAAGGGGCTCGCTACGGTACTAGGAACTGTAATGGGATGACACCCCAAAGTTCCCTTTCTCAAGACACTTAGTGTTGTTGGTATCTACCCATAAGAACACCCCTCTTATCATTTCACTTGAGTTAAACCTAAGTGCTTTATGACACGCTAGGGAAAAGACGATTCTTCGTCAATCCCAAGCACTACCTTACCCTTAACTCACCAAGCACTCTTAATATATAACTCCTTTTTGGTGACCTAAATCTCTTCATCCTGACCATGTACACCAACTACATGTCATTCCCACTTAGTAGGCCACTAGTTATCCAAGTTCCACAGTTTTACTAAATGCAGACCAAACTAACTCTATGAAGCTTGTAATTAGATGTACTCCAAATATTCATTCAAATGACTCAAGATAATTACTGGGGGTCTATCATGATGTTATAAGACTAAATCCAGAGAATCATACTTTTCCTTAATTATTTAGTATTTATTTTAATTTCTCCAAACATTTGTCAAGTATGAAAATGAACATGAAGTATAAAGAATTCTTATGATATGACTCTCCAAAAATTATGATAAATCTATGATGACTAAATAACATCAAATACAACATATCATATTTTTACAGTAAGAAATTGTTCTCTATTTTTATTATTTGTCATCTATCCAAACTTGTAGATTTATGAAGGAACCACCAAAAATATCTACACCAAAATTATGGGAAAAATACCAAGCTCTTGTATTCATCAGAAAAGTCTACTGACTAAGTTTCAGGATTTATGGAAATCATTTTCTCACTTAAATAAATTCTTTATGAAAACCTCAAATAAGTAGCCTACAAATTTAAGTCTCCAAAAATTATATAAAAAATCACAGAGTTTCTTAATGCTCTGAAATGTCCTATCACAAATCTTTACAATTTAACAAAGAGTATTGGACCCTCAATCATTTTTCTTAAGCCTAAGACACAATAAATGTCTTGTGAATGAAGTACTGGTTAAATCATTCAATTAAATACACAAAAATTACCAAAGGTGTATATCATGATAACAAAGATACTACCAAAGTTTCATCATCATCCAAGGCCATTTAAGTATGTAAATTTCTCTTATAAGGAATTTCCCTAAAGGGGTTATGACCTATCTCAAAGGGAATAATTTCTCCTAAAATTCTTATAAAATTACCTAGAGCCTATTTACACCCTATGAACTTATACACCAAGTTTCATAACCATTCTATAGCTTTTGACCACATGTCCTTCACAAAGCTCTACATGCACCCCAAGGGGTAAATCTAGGATCCTAGGGCATATCCACCTCCACACCACCCCAACTCACTCATGGGGGTGTTTTAGGTGATCCTAATCAAGTGGACAAGGCTTCAACTCATGGTGACGAGTTCTGACCACAACATCCCAAGATAAACACCATACCCTAACTTTGACCCTATTTGTCCTAACTTGGGTTTACAAATTACTCAATCAAAATAGTTCCAATTGGGCTGAAATTTTTACCAAGGTCACAACTTAACCCTAAGGAGCACCCACCAAAATTTGGAGGGCATTGGAGGTCATTTGACCCACTAATTAATTAATATATGATTTATGAAAATATCTCAAAAACCTTAGAAAAAAGTTCTCCTAAAAATCCCATCTTTTAGTATGTTGTGTGGGTGTATATAACTAGCCTAGGTTTTAAATATCAAGGCCATATCATCTACCTATAAAAAGATATTCAAGAAATGATGGTTGTCCTACACTAGGGACCAACCCCACCAAAATGGTTCTACAGGGAGCTACATTACTCCTTTTGGGCTGAAACAAATTTTAAATTAAAGTAGACTCTAAGGGATACAACTTTGATGTTGACCACTTTTCCATCAGAGGTGATCTAGTATTTTTAATAATTAAAATAAACTACAACAAAAAGTGTGACAGAAATCCATATAAACATTTAATTATATAAGTACTCTGCGTTCGACGAATTATACACTGCGCTCGACGAAAGCCGAACAAATCTGCGTTCGACGAAATCCAACCTGCGCTCGACGAAATCGGAATAAATCTGCGTTCGACTAATTCAGTATAAACTGCGTTCGACTAATTTAAAATATATCTGCGTTCGACTAATCCATCCTGTGTTCGACTAAACAATTCTTCGTTCGACTAATTCAGAACAAGCTGCGTTCGACTAATTTAATGTAGAACTGCGTTCGACTAATTCTTCCTGCGTTCGACTAAAACATGTAAAAGCTACGTTCGACTAAAACTTCTTGCGTTCGACTAATTTAACATATAACTGCGTTCGACTAATTTAATTCCAGATCAACGAAATCTATTCCGTTCGACTAAAACTATTCCAGATCAACTAAATCTATTCTGTTCGACTAAAATTATTCCTGATCGACGAAATATATTCCGTTCGACTAATCACGGAAGAACGGACGATCGTCCTTCATCGTCCCCAATCTCTGGACGGCTCGCGACAGCCCGTCCTGGGCTTCTTTGCGGGGCGATTTCCCGGCCACCTCTGCCTCTTTCCGGCCAGCCAATGCCACCACCACCTCCGTTGAGGTGGTGGTCGGCGATAGGAGTGGTTGGTCGGCCAGAGGTGGTCGGATATGGGTTTTAGAGGAGGGAAAAGAGGACTCGTAACGAGCCCTTTCGGAAGCGCAATCCGAGCCCAATTGAGCTCGGATCAAGCCCCAAAATATGAAAAGATCTAGCACTAAGGGAGGAGAAGAGGATCAGACCTGTGTGGGAGCTTGATGGTGCGAATTCCGGCGAGTTGCCATGGCCGGTGGTGGAGCTTTTGGTGCCATGCTGATCTAAGCCTCCCCTGCACGATTCTTATTGGAAGGTTGGGGAATCTCTTCCTCTCTGAGTACTGAAGGAAAGGGGGGGGGGGGGGGGGGGGGGGGGGGGGGGGGTTCAATCGGGCTTGGATGGCTTTATTCCTGAAAGTCATTAATGGCCATTAACACAATTTCGGTTACTTCTAATTTCTCTTAATCCAGCCCCTCTGGTCATAGAAAACTCCAGAATTCGTTTGTAACTGATGGGGGAAGGTGAATGCTCATCAATTGGGAAGGAAATGAAGGATCAATTACATTAAATCTCCATGAATGCTCTCTTTCTCTCTCCGATTTGGGGAAAACCACCATTCTCTCTCTCCTAATCACCAATTACAGAATTAAAGTGGTAATTTCAGTAATTAGCAGGCCCACTAGATGGTGGATCTCTTTTAATTGGGCCTAGCCCAAATGGTTTGGGCTAGATTAGGTTAAAATAGGGTAATTGACCTAAATTAAGCTTGAGTTGACTTTTGGTCAAATTGACCAATTGGGTTGACCTCAATGGGTCCTTAGTGCTCTAAGGGAACCCCTGAAGGGTTAGGTATGCTATGGTGGGGTCAAGGTTTAAGGTGGGGCCCTAAAGTCTAACCCTAGGCTTGATAACTGGAAATTGTTATTTGCAGACCACTTGAGTTTTCTCCTTCTCACCTAAATTCACATGGTCTTGAGCTCTTCCTATGGTTTTGTCATGACCTAGTCATAACAAAATAACTTAGGGGTCTAGCTGTTTGGGGGATGTTACAACTCCCTCCCTCCTTTGGGGGCGGGCCCACGCGCCCTCTCCATTGGAGAGGGGGGGGGGCTCCTTACTCGGGGGCGGGTGAGTAGACCAGTTGGTCCACTGACCCCTCCTTGCCTTGGTCTCACGTTTGAAAGGATCGTGTGAGCGACCTGCATGACCTGCTCGCCCCTGCTCAAACAGGTCGAACGACAACCGAGTCTTCTGTCTCGTCCGCTTCCAGATGGCCTCGCTCGACAAATATGGGGGTTGTACATGCCACTTTCACTACCCACCCCGATCTCGACGAATTACGGGCTATGCATGACTTTTTTGAAATACCGGTCAAATATGGCTTTCTAAAACTGTTTTCTCTGCTTTCAATTTGTCCTCTTTTAATCGAAGCTGTATGAAAGTCAAGCCCCGATCATTAGCAACATGTCTTTCTTTCTTCTCGCCGTTGCAAATGTTTTCTTCTCCCATTCGTGATCTTTCACTCATTCACTATCTTTGCTTCTCGCCGCTGACCTTTTATACCTTGCATATTTAGAGTTTATATAATATTTATTTACATGTGATAAATGATTATCATAAAATATTTTATTATTATTTAAAAGCTAAACAACTATTATTAAAAAGTTTTTCTTCCAACTATAAAAACATAATTAGTTTATTGAAAAGCACTTAAATTAAGATTTCCAAACATTTTATAATTTTTTTCAAAATAGCTATCTGGACAGCTTTAATGTCACCAATAATTTTCCATCACTGCTTTTTTTCACTGCCACCACCGCCCCAAACAGAGCCTGAGTATACAAATGAAAACTACCAAGATATTGTTGAACTTACATTAGTTAAACGGAAAAGAGGAAAAATCCTTTCTGTCCCATATCTCCGATCATTGACAATCCCGTGATCTTTTCTTCGGGTACCCCGGTCGCCGAAGCATTTGGAGCACAGAATCTCTGATTTACCCTCTTTTACGGTTAGTTTTGATATAACTAGTTACATGGGTGCTCAAGGGCATATATGGTAAGTTGAAAACAATTCTTTTCTTTTTTTTCCAGTTTAAAAAACCCAAAGCCTTGCATCAAAATGAAGTGCGGAAAATAAAATGCACTATATTGTCGTGTGTCATTCTTAGTAGCGCGATCATATTTCTCCGGATAAAATTTGAGGCCTGCGATGAAAGAGACAACATTCACAGCGGTTCGCATGCCATTGAGCAACAAGGCAAAATCAAAGAACAGATAACAAGTTAGTATAAATCAATAATAGAAATGTGAGCAACATTAATAAGATTAAATGATAACTGACTGACGACAACTTAAACGGAACGAAGAAAATACTCCTTTGTCAACTTGCCGCACACTGCGAATAGAAGAATGACGAGTATGCTTCAAAAATTGGCACGCATTTGCGCGGAGGCTGATCAGACTCAATTTGATGCAACCGCTTGATCAGATCGATACAATTTATATCATCTATGTATAACCTATAATTCGTCAAGATCAGAAATGCCTAATGAGACGACTATTCGCAGACTATTCAGATCGGCAGCCTTGCGGATATTCGCAGACCTCGCAGTAGAGTACTGAACATCCTCAAGGAGGCGAGCATGGGCGAGTATGAGCGAGTATAGACGAGTACCCATTGCGCGATTATAGTCAGGTAACCCCCCCCCCCCCCCCCCGGATTTGTCTATAAATAGACACTCAGGGGTACCAAGAATGACACTTTGGATGAGGTTGCCCCCCCCCCCCCCCCCCCCCCCCAAGCGAGATACTCGCCAAGTCCGTGCCTTACTCGTACCTAGCTCAACCTTTGATTTTAGAGGGGAAACTTTTCTAGACTTACGGGTACGGGGAGGGACCTCCCTGTTGAAGCGCCTGAGGTGTGCTTGTAGACATTTCTCTCTCTCATGCTCTAGCCATTCGAGTTGTGTTCGACCGTGGGATCAATAACCTTAGGCCACACTTAGGTCTGGCCATTTGAAGCTAGAAATTTCCTGGCTTCAACAATCCACTTAGTGATTAATGCTCCGTTTGGCACCGCATTTTGCTCCACTGAATTTGGACAAAATTACCACCGTCATAGTATGTATGTTTGGCATGTCAACAGTTTTGACCGCCAACAAGAAATGAAAACAAGTTTGAAGATAAAAGTGGATGAAGTTCCTTAGGTCATGAGGTCGGACATTCACGAACAAATGTTCATAACCGCCGCGTTCACGACCGCCGCCGCCGGGCCAAACGGATCCTGAATTAACACCAATGATATCATTTGCTCCTGTAAAAATATGTTTGACTACAAATTCAAGTCCCATTTAGCTGCTTATCTATCCATCTCTCAATCCCTTCTGTTTTGGCTCATCACATTTTGAACAATGGCTAGCTCTCGACGGGGTAAATATTGAGGAGAGGAACTGCAATAATGCAATTAATGGTGGAATTCCAAATAATGATGTTAATTATGATTAGGGGGTGTTCTCGAATCGAATCGAATAGCTTCTAAATTGAATCCAAATTTGTTATTGAATACAGAGAAGCTATTCGATTCGACATTGGTTCATTCGATTATTTAAATTCAGATTCGGATTTGTTCTGAAATTCTGGATTCGAATGGGATTCAAATTCGGGTTTGGATTCGAACTCGTTTCAAATAATAGATCAAATAGGCTTTGATTGGACGGTCATGATCATCTTTATATATAATATAAATATTCTTATTATTGGTGAACTATTCACGAATCACACCAATATAGATAATATTATTCGCATTCGAATATTACTAGAATTTTTATTCACAAAGTTTAACCTAATTATGACTTAGGGTCTGTTTGGATCGGCGATGGCGGCTAGAGATGGAGTGGTTGTATGATTATCAAAGATCACAAGGGTCCGTTTGTTTGCAAGAGATTGATTTTAACGAATTAACTTTCAATCAAATACCAATACATATAGGAATTGTGATTGTGTTTAAATCCAATTTTATTGTTCGTCTGCATAATGATATTCCATCACGTGAATTGATATTCGTTACTTGTGTTTGTTCGTATGAAAGATATTGGTTTTCAATAATTGAAAATTAAAAAGAAGTTTATTCACTCGGGCGCGTTGATCACCGGATCACCCGTTTTTCGACTGCAAACGGATTTTTGGCCCGGGCACGCGTTTTTTCGGCCCGAACGTGATTTTTTCACCCAGGGGCGCATTTTTTGCCAGAACGCGAGTTTTCGCCGGATTGCGCATTTTTTGGCCGCAAGTAAATTTTTAGCTTTGGCACGCATTTTTCGGACCGAACGCGAATTTTTTGCCCAGGGGCGTGTTTTACGCCCGGGCGCGTGTTTTTCGCCCGAGGTTTGTTTTTCGGCCTGGGCGCGAATTTTTCGCCTGAGCACACATTTTATGCCCGGTCGTGCGTTTTTTGGCCTGACCTTAAATTTTTTTTATCATGGCCCGCCCTTCTCGCCCGGGAGCGCACTTTTTGCCCCTGAGCGTGTTTATCTGCTTGGACGCAAGCACGCATTTTTCGCCCCAGAGCGTGTAATTCGACTCGGGTGCAAAAAATTTGCCCCGGCCCCGCGTTTTCGTCCCGGGTGCTCATTTGTTGTACCGGACGTGAATTTTTCACCGGGGCGCAATTTTTTTGCCCGAGCAAGCGTTTTTCGCACAGGCGCGCCTTTTTCTCCACGATGCGTGTTTTTCTCTCGGGCGTACATTTTTCAGCTCAGACGCGTGTTTTTTCTTAGGTGCGCGTTTGTCACTTGGACGCATATTTCTCGGCATGGACGCAAATTTTTGTTCGGACACCCACTTTTCTCTTCTGGGCAAGGAAATCCGCTCTTAGACAAAAACGCGCGCCCAGGCATAAAAATCGCGCCCGGGCAAAAAACTCAAGCCTGGGCCGAAAAACCGTTCCTAGGAAAAAAATTTGCGCCCAAGTGAAAACGCGCGTCCGGGAAGAAAAACGCATGCTCAAGCGAAAAGTGTGCGTCGAGGCAAAAATTAGCGTTTGAGCCCAAATAAGTACTCCCGGGCCGAAAAACGCGGCCCGGCCGAAAAATGCACGCTTTGCCAAAAAACACGTGCCCCAGCGAAAAATTCCTGTACGAGTCGAAAAACACGCTTCCAAGAAAAAAATGCGCTCCGACCGAAAAAACGCGTGTCTTGGCATAAAAATGTGCGCCAGGGGCAAAAAATGCATGCTCGGGCGAAAAATTTGCGCCCTGGCTAAATTCGCGTCCGGGTCGAAAAACGAGCTCCCGAGCGAAAAACGCGTATCTTGCGAAAAACGTGTGTCCAGGCCAAAAAACGGGCGTCCGTGTGAAAAAATCGCGCACGGGCGAACATATCACGCCCGGGCTGAAAAATGAGCGCTGGGCGAAAATCGGGCGCTCGGGCCAGAAAACACGCCCTCGGGCGAAAATCACGTGTCTAGGTGAAAAAAGTGAGCCCTGGTCAAAAACGTGCTCCCGGGATATAACTTGCCCGGGCGAACAAACACACACTCGCGTGAAAATTCTCTCATGCGTGAAAACACCAATGAGCTCGAAATCACTCAATTATGGAGAAAATTCATGGACGGGAGTAAGAATTGACGATTTAATTTTTTAGACCAAAATCAAAGTCTTAGACTTTCACTTCAAAGCCAATATCCGCATAAATTTTGTAGCGCCGAATGTGAGTATTGAATTTCTAATCTCCAATGTCAATTCCAGAAATCTAATTTCTTCACTCTCTTATTTTGTTTATTAAAAAACGAACATTCTCTATCTAAAAATAGAAAATCAAAACATTCGGCAAATAATGGATTGGATGTATCTAAGTTGGGACTCGATCGATGACATCCCACGCCCAAATTATAGTGCTCCTCGATACTGTTGCGGTAGCAAGTGTAGAACGATCAAACAAACATAAAATCAAAACACAGAAGACACAAATTTATGCGGTTCACCTCAAAATGGGCTACGTCCACAAATAGCAGCTAGCAACCTATTTTTTTTAGAGTAAATTGTTGATAATCCTCCTCAAGTTTTGCACTTATGTTAATAACCCCCCTATACTAAAGAAATATGTGGATAACCCCCCTTAACTTTACTTTCTCATCATAATCATCATAAAAATCATGTTTTAAGTTAATTAAGCGGTAAAATGAAATTTCTAATTAATACTTCAATTTTTTTTAATATATTGTCTTAACTCTGAATTATATTTTAAATATAGCTAGTATAAACTATAATTAAGGATAAAATAAAATTTCAGAGTACAATATTAAAAAAATATTTTTTTTTCTAATTAAAATATAATTTTAATACATTTAACTATATGAAATATGACCAAAAAGAAAACTTTTATTTATTTAAAATGATATTTTAATTAGAAATTTTGTATTCATCGAGACAAAAATAATTACGAGAATAACGAACGACAAATGTACTGTCACTCAGTGGCATGAGAGCAATCTCGGTGACTTGAGGCAAAAGAAAACTTTTGAATGTATTAAAAAAATTTATTCATTTTAATTAGAAATTTATTCATGTGTTTTGTGTATTTTAATTTAATTCGGGTATTTTATTTTGGGTTTTTTATTATTTCAGGTGATCATAGAGACAGACAATATATTAAAAATTTATTTCATATATTTTAATTAGAAATTTAGTTTTATCCTTTAATTAACTAAAACCTTAACATATAAGATGATTTAGGTTTTTATGGTGAAAGAATAAAGTTAAGGGAGGTTATCTAGCTATTTCTAAAGTCTAGGGGGTTATTTACAATCATGTAAAATTTGAGGGGGGTTATCAACAATTTACTCTCTTTTTTACTAGATCAAGAACATAGATAGTTACAAGGAAGTAGGCCCGCAGGTCAAGATCAGCGTTTAAATGTTATCTGCAAAACTATAAAGCTAAATTAATAGACGCCCAAAAGAATGGTCGGTTGCAATAAAAATTGTAGACGCTCACAGGGGAGGGGGGCAGCCAAACTGACTCAACGAAAGCAAATAACTCTTCTTGATTCGGCGAAGGCTTCGTTTGGCGCGGTGGTGACGGCTGTGAACACCGTGGTCATGAATCGTCGTTCTAGAACGCCCGACCACCGCGCCAAATGAAGCCTAAATCATAATTGTTTAGGTGAGGTCGAGCGTTTACGAACGACGGTTCATGACCATCGCATTCACGACCGCCACCACCGCGCCAAATGAAGCCTAAATCATAATTGTTCGAGTTTTAATACAAGTGGTCATGATTGATAAGAGGTGTATTGGGTTGCAGCCCTGATGAAAGCTCATCCGGTGGATTCCATAATGGGCCCCACGTGGCAGGGTGTAGGGGTGTCAGGTGTGCACTGTGCGGTATTGTTCGGTTTTGGCCCAAACCACAACCGAACCGCAAGGGCGCAGTTTTGGCCCAAGCAAAATCGCACCGCACCGAAATTACGTCGTGCGGTTTCGGTTTGGTGCGATTTTTAGCATGCGATATACATAAACACAAAAAAAGCGTAATACATATATATTTTAAATATAAATACTACAAAATCAACCACGAACTAAAAATCGATCTTTAGATACCACGATTCTAATGATATAACTGTTTTAGTTGCATAGGAAATGACACATCCAATGCAAATATAATAAATCTTATGGTTTTGTTCTAGATATGCGCAACACTCACATAATTATAGTTTTATTTATCCTTCAAATATTGAAATATTATGAGAATGCTAGTGGATACACATATATGGTAGATAAACCATTATGATACTACTTGCATTTAACATAAGATTACAAATCGGCAAATTCGATAGAGAATAAACTAACTAAAACAAGAAAAAAAATATATGCACTAATATAATTAGTTAATTACTATTATTAATTAATAATTTTTAGGTTATACTTTTATTTAGATGTATGTGATATGTTCATGAAAATTGATAATATGTAATTAGTCGGTGCGGTTTTCAAGATCCATAAATTGCACCGAACCGCGCTCGGTTTGTAAAAGTTCAAAACCGCACTGAAACTATGCAGCGCGGTTTAAAAATCGATGCGGTTGTGCGGTGCGGACGATTTTTGCGGTTTGCGGTTTTTTATGCTCTCGAACTATTATTAAGGTTGATCATGATATCCGTACAATATTTCTATGGTCAGATTGTGTCGAGTCAAATTGGGCTAAAATTTGATACTTATTGTCCGCCCTAAACTCGATAATATGTGCTAATATTTATTTTTGCGACAACTATATATATAGTCATAAAAATTAGAACTTTTTTGTAACATAATATATTAACAAGCCAAATATCTATTCAATTGAATTAAATTAAAAGCAAAATAATAACAACACTTAAAAAGTTTTCATTTTGTGTGCTTTTCCACCAACATGAAACATGGCATCTACAACAAAGCCTCTTTTACATGAGTGAGATGCCATTTTTATTGACCTTTGTGGGCATCTCCATAAAAAAGAAATCTTTTATTTTTATTTTATTTTATTTGTTTTAATAATCCCAATTATCTTAATTTCCTCATCAAATCATTCCAACCCAAATCTTTTATTCTCCCCTCATGCCCTCTCTCTCATTGAGAACAATTCCTTCTAAAAATGGACAAATACTATTTCTATAGATGGTAAAAGATGAGTCATGCATTCACTCATGTTGAGAACATTGAGATTCCTTTCTATCTTCTCATTTGACAGAATAACTAATAGATTATAAGTATGAATGAACCATAGCCGACCAATTTCGATCCCATTTGGCACAGAGGGCTTGATCGGCGACAGTCTGTAAACGCAGTCACAAGCAATGCAAAACTTAGCATCTTCCTCTGAACACAAACCCGCACGTTGGAAAACCTCCATATGAATTATCAAATCCAGTGCATCTAAGATATCTAGAGTAAATCACGAGCAAACGGTATAATGTTGCTCCATGTAGAGAACATGAAGCATATCAAGGTCCTGCCAGGTGACCGGCAGAGAGAACTGTGTTGGAGCAGGATGATTGGCGGAGGAAGGGGTGATGTCGCCGTCATAGAATGCGATCTCAACGAGAGCACCGCTAGTGTTTAGTTGTATTTATAGACAACTAATGAGCACCGCTAGTTATTTAGTTGTATTTATTGCACATGCACCAACTCATCTTATAATACATGTAGTCGTTTATGTAGCTTATGTATGTACTGGCGCAATGATTAATTATCAGGTGCGTCCAATGTATATGGAGAACCATGCGTAAAATTCAAATTTCTGCAATAATTTTTATTTTTTCACAAAACAAGTCACGGAATATTGATCCACGTATTTTTACGAATATTTTAAGTACTAATATGTATATATTTTGGGGTGAAAATATAATTATAAAAAAGTCAAATTTTGAACTATTTTTTGCGACTGTAATTACAGTTGAAAATACAGTCTATTTGCACAAATGACGTTGCAGTTGCAATTTTGCACTAAAAAAGTCTCGTAGGATCCTGTATATGCGTTCGAGGTACAGAAAAATCTCTCCCAAGTCCCAACAATTTGCTTAAAATAGGTAGAGTCAATAAATTGATCATGTCTTGTCAATATGATTTAGTTTATATTCAGGCGTAAGAACATGTTTATAATCAGGCGACAAAACTATTTTACGAATTTGTAGCATACCTCTTTTAAAAAGAGTGCTGTTATAAGCAAACCCTTTTTGGTTGCTAGCAAACCAATTTCTATGAGTTTTTACGCGCCTTTTGAAAATACGCCCCCCTGTACATGCATTTTTAGGAAAAGTGTTCAACACGAAAATTGTAGATCTCGTCGAGATCTACAACTTTCGTGTTGAACACTTTTCCTAAAAATGCATGTACAAGACATATTTTCTTGTTATTTTCAAAAATTCACTATAGTTACGATCAGGGCGATTTTAGGGTCTTGTGCGTGCATTTTTAGGAAAAGTGTTCAACACGAAAGTTGTAGATTTCGACGAGATCTACAATTTTCGTGTTGAACACTTTTCCTAAAAAAGCATGTACGAAACGTTTTTTTCAAAAGACGCGTAATAACTCATAGAAATTGGTTTGCTAGCAACCAAAAGGGATTTGCTTATAACAGCACCCTTTAAAAATAAATATCACGTATTTTCTTTAAACAACACCGGTCAAACTGTGGCTAATATCAGGGCATTAGCCATAGTGCGACTATTTAGTCTTATTTCCCAGACAATTTTTATTATAGAGCGACGATTTTTTGCTTCATTTTCAGTGAAAGAAAAATGCCACCGTCCTCCACCGCCACATTGTCACAGTTCTACCGCCCAAACAAACATACCCAAACTCAACAAAGTCTGCAACATAAACTTGTTCGCCTGCGCACGCGATCAATACTCTATCGACTGTATTAATTAACCCCTTTGCGAAGCCAAACCACCTTGTCTCTTGAACTAGCCGTCCTCCTAGCCGAGGCTGAGCGCATTTTCCTCATGAGCCGAAGTTGCCCACCACTTACCTCTCTCTCTCTCTCTCAACCATGGCCTCCACACTTCATCTCCTTGGGCGGAGCGTCACTTATCGCTCCATTCTGTATGCCACGGCTACAAGCATGCTTTGCCTGAAGATAATCAGCCACACCTGGGGCAAATTAACAAACTTTTATGACATGCTTGAAAATCAAATTGGCACATTTCTTTGGCCTTCTTTTCGGATTGTGTTTGGTTCTCGGTTACTGTTCTCCTTTCCATCACGAGTAATAGGCGTTTGCTGATAGATGACTTATAGAGGTTAAGAGCATCGTTCTCAAATTCTTGACCGCTGAGCAAGGCGCCAATTTGACGGACTACAAATATTTGTTGGAGCGAATGATCGCTGCGCGAGTAATTTTACGGCCTTATAGCAATAAGAAATATGCACAGCATATAGAAAACACAAGGAAGCCTTACTGCTGGAGCGCAGTTTTTAAACACAAGAGTAATAGGCAAACAAACTCATACTTCATGATAAACACGGCAACAAAGACTAACGTCAAAAAGGAGGGGATACAACGCAGTAACACATACGGGAGCGCCAGCCACAGCCACAACCACAGCCAGCAGCAGCAACAAACCGCCATCTGACAACTGAGGGCGGTATTTTATTCACGCTCGATCTTCATCACACACTAGCTCTCTGCTGAGCAATCAGCTGGTGAAAGACAGGGCCGCCGTCACCTTCTTGGATGCCGGGCGGGAAGAGACGGCGTCCCACCACGCCTTGACGTGGGGGCGGGAGTGGAAGAGGGAGGCGTGCGGGGTGGTGGTGAGGAGGTAGTGGCCGTAGGTCAGGTGGTGGAGATCTGCGAGGGTGTAGTGATCTCCGGCGAGGTACTTGGTCTTGGACAGCTTGGCCTCGTACACATCGAGCACCTTTCCCAGCTTCTCCACCTCCACGGCCACCACCTTCTCGTCGGTTTTGCCGCCGTAGAAGACGGGAAGGAAGAGGTGCTGGTAAACGAGGGCGGAGATCGGGCCGTTGAAGTGCTGTACCTCCACCTCAATCCACTGGTCCACCGTCGCGGCCTCCTCCGCGGTGTGCTCCTTCAGGAGATTCGTTTTTTTGCCGTACTTCCGCACCAAATAGCGGGTAATCACTCGAGATTCTGTGCACAAAAACATTTGGAATGCACACACACACACACACACCTTAGTCAGACAAGCAGCAACCTTGCAACTTATTACACAATATAATTAATTCTGTTTGCAAGACTTTTCTAATGGCAATGTATGATCCTTTCTTTGATGCTAAGACATTTGGTTAATTAGGTATCTAAAAGAAGAGACTCTGCGAAAGCATGGATTTCAAATCAATCCTTTAGTGCCAAAGTGAAATAAGAACTAATCCTGTTCAACTAAAATACCTAGAAGATCAAAAGCAAAGCAAATAAAAATTAACAAATTTTATTTTTTGATTTGGAGAGGGCAGCTCCATGGTCTCAAAGAAGCCGTAAGGCTCGGAGAATGCAGATGTTGATCTACGAGAAGAGAAGAGAAGAAACACCCTCAATATTAAATTAGGAGTACAAAATGTCAATAATAAATTATTTGGAAATGTAAAATGCTAAAATTGAATATTTATGATGTAATATGCAAACTACTCCTAATAGAAGAGTGATTAGGGCTAAAATTCCTTAAATATGATAGTATCAAATACATTGCAACTGCTCCCTTTTATATAAAAAAAACAATATAAAACTTAATTATGATGATGCTCTCATTTTATATTAAGCGACCACGTGGACAATTGGGTGTCCCGCACTTCACCATAAAGTTAAAAACCTCCCAAACAGATAAGATCTCACTTCCTCGATCTTTCCGCCATTACTTTGTAAAGAAAATAAAAGTATATAAAAACACGTGTTTAATTTTAAAATGATATCTAATTTTATAAAAAAATTATTACAAAAAACAAAAATTCAGTCCAAATTTATACAGGCTCAGTTTATGGTGGCGGTAGCGGTCATGAAGGCGGTAGTTATGAACCGTCTTCGCGAACGTTTCTCACCTAAAGGAACTTCATCCACTTTTATGTTGAAGACTAGAGCCTCGTTTGGCGCAGAGGTGGGGCGGCGCCGATTTCATCCGGTTCGCGCAGCTGTGACCGCGGATGAAATCCGTCGCAGTTTAGCGGGATAAAATAGGCGGGGCGGATCCCCACCACCTAGCCTCGGCCCCGCCAAACACGCGGTTTCCGTGCAACCGGCGCGGATCCGCCCCGCCAAACAGGGCTAAGTTTTCTTTTATCACCGGAGCAAAAACACGGCCAAGAATAAACAGATCTTGTTTGGTTAGAAGTTAATAAAATAAAAAATTCGGGTAATCAGATGTTTGCTTCTCGTTTTTTTTTTCTTTTTCTTTTTAGATTAGCCAAAATAATTTTTAGATGCACGGATAAAAGAAAATCATGACAAAATTAATCTACTCAGAAACATGATGAAGATGAACAGAGAAGAGATCAGATCCATCACCGAAAAGAACAAGGTCGCCGTCCGCCAGCGCAGGGATCTGACCGAAGGGCTGCAAGTATTAAATAAAAAGGGTTAGTTAATTAAACACAGATTGAAGACAATCGCTAAATAAGCCCTAAAAATTCGGAAGAAGGGCTCTATGAATCAGAAGAGGGGTAGATCCGTGATTTGTAAAAGAGCAGAAGATAATTACGTTTCTTTCGATATGGGGCGGCCTCTTGTGCTCGCCGGTGGTCAAGTCGACGGGAACGAGCTCGTACTCCAATCCGATCTCCTCGATGACAGCCACAACCCGACCCGTGCAGGTCGACACCGGCGATCCGTACAGCTTAAGCCCCATGTTCTCTGTCTCTCTTCTTCTTCTTCGCTCTTCTTCTTCTTCTCACTCTAAGCTTCGTAGCTTGGCTTTGTTCTCGGATGGAAGAATGCCTCTGCTTTCCGGGTCATTATATAGCAGTTTTATCGGATGTGGATCCAAACCCGATCAGGCAATTATCGTGAGAAACTATTAAAAATACATTAATAATAACCGGATTTTTACTGATTCAAATTTATTCTAAATTTCCAACCAGTCAATTATTTCGATATTTATGAGAAATCTAAGGTACGAATGATTTTTTACCCTATATCTCGCGTCTTTGTAGCTCCAAATATAACTTTCAATATATATTTATTAAAAATATATATATGGTAGCAAGACGACTATTGGGATCCAATAAATTCCCTCAATTTAATAATGATCATCCAAATAACTTTAATTTGAGTCTCTCTCTCTCTATTCTTATATCTGTGTCGTAACTTCTCTGCCTCGTGCGAACTCTTTTCCCGTAGTCACATTTCGACTGTTTTGATAGGGCATCGACTCTTTCGCTTCTACTGCGCTCAGGCGGCGACACACCTTCGCGATTCCTTCTTCCTCGACCAATTTCGACATCACAAGCCTCCTTCCTTGCGCTGACCGCCTCGACTATTTGCTACTACTACGATGACGGACGTCAGTGCAACAATTGATTTTTCTTCTTTGCCAGTTCGCCTCCAACTTCTGCAATCCGTCCCTGTGGTGTGAATCAACTATACTTGGAGCCTGCAGACTGCTGTGCCGTGACCCATGAGGTGCGATTCGTGTGATTGTTAACCAATGAATATGCCAGCATGTAGCTGTAAGAAATTCCGCTGGCTCGGTCGCCAGTTACCTCCTTTCCTAGCCGCCGAATTTCCAATCTAGAGGTCCATTGGAATTTCTTTTTTTCTTCTTCACCTCCTTTACTGATTGACAATACACGGGGGGGGGGGGGGGGGGGGGGGGGGGGGGGGAGTGCATCTAGTTCGGGCACGATAGTATACCGACAATAACAATGTTACGACGCGACGACACTCTCGCAGCCTCATGTGTGACATCCTTTCTCTCTTCTCTCATTTCTTCTCTCTCTTCAAAGTCAAGTTTATTTATTTGATTTGACCGTCACAATTAGATAATCTAATAATTACGGCATCTTTTAAATTTCATTTTGCCAACTTAATTTCGATTAGATGCATAATTATGTGGATAAACATTATAATTCAAGTTATTTTGAAACCAATAAAAAAATTGATAGCATTAAATTAAAAAAATAGGAATAATATTAAAATTATAAATGTTTCACCCAAGACATTTCCATTTTAATCTAATATATATATATATATATATATATATTACTATATATAAATTCATGTTCAGTAAAGTCATGAAATAGAACGAAAATGGGGAAAAAAAAGGTTGGCAAAGTATTATGATCGAGTAGTCTCAACTTTGAATTGAATGGCTGAATGTCTAGAAGGGGGAAGACGCTGACGCTGACTTTTCTTGCTTCGGGAAATAAAGGCTCGCCGGAATAGTCACCGGACTAATAAAGCTCCCTTTAGCGTTTAGGGCGGCGGTCGTGAACGCAATGGAAAAAATTGTCATTCATAAATGAACACCTAAGGAACTTCATTCATTTTTATGTTCAAGTGGATGAAATTTTTTAGTTGGGCATCATGAATAACGGTTTTACCATCGTGTTCAGGACAACCACCACTATACCAAACGGAGCCTAAAAAATTCTAAACTAAGTTTTAACTAGCTACTTACTGTTTGGCGCAATAATTTTTTTTTGCTCAGTTGAGCTCGGACACAAATGTCATCGAAAAAAATGTGTTTGGCATGACAATAGTTATGACCGCCATCAAGAAAAGAAAATTAATTTTGAACATAAAAATGGACGATGTTCTTTTGGTGATGCCGGACGTTTACGAATGACAGTTCTAAATCACCGCGTCCACGACCGCCATCTCCCCACCAAATGGTGCCTTAATTAAAATTATAGGCACTAATGATTTTAGTTTACTTGAATATAGAGGCCGCATAGGGTTCCCTCGTGTGCAATTTCTCATTCAAGTAAACTAATGATTTTAGTTTACTTGAATATAGAGGCCGCATAGGGTTCCCTCGTCTGCAATTTCTCATTCAATAATTGTCTATAAATCGTCATTACTCACCACGACACTATTTTAATACACGGCCACAAATCAACGTCCCTCAATGCGACAAAATTTAATACACAAAATTATAATATTATTCGGCAGACGAACAATATAAGTTTTTACTGTTCACACGCAGCCAAAAAACCCGAATGCGATAATCATTATATATAACTAAGGGCTCGTTTGACATGACGTTTTTGCTCCGATGAATTTGAACAAAACATCACCGTCATAAAATATGTGTTTGACATGACAAATATTACGATGCCATCAAGAAAAAAAACATTAATTTTGAGGGCAAAAGTATGATATCACTTCTAATTATAAGATTTGGACATATATTTGTGTGCCATGTCTTGGAGCAATTCTGCCGGTCTCTGCATGCAGCGGCCGCACGATGCACTGTTTGATGTGCGCATATCAATTTTCTGTGATGCCGACTGTATGCTGGCTTTCTATTGGTTCTCTACCTAGGTCCGGGACACGGACGCAAGAAAAAGTGCATATCTTAAATGTATTTAGATAGATTTGATGGATGAGGTACATCCGATGATCAACGGTCTAGATTTTAAATTAATTTTATAATTATACTTATCTTTATAACCACCTGCCAACTTTGTAATTATCCTTATAAACAAACTCATATCCGCGGGGAAAATCCCGAGCCGTACAGTAATGGGGACCCACCTCACATCACCGTCCGTCCATCTAATTAGACACGTGATCTTATTTAATATTTAATTTAAAAGTTGACATGGACACGTGGACCACTTCAAAATTTCTAGAGCCTATCTAGAACATTATTGAGGCACCAGTACCACCCATGCCCTTACAAATTCATTGAATTTACACTCAATATTTAATGTAAAATTAAAATTAGAAGAAATTTATTGAACCAAGTAGTAACGGTAATAAAATAGTCGATTGTTATCCGCACTACAGTTTTCGCTGTCGGCATTCTTTTTGTATGATTTATTATATGACTTTTAAAAATTCGTTTTGTGCGTGCATTTTTAGAAAAAGTGATCAACACAAAAGTTGTAGATCTCGAGACTTTCGTGTTGAACACTTTTTCTAAAAATATACGCACATGATGTATTGTCTCCCTGATTGAAACATGTGCATAACTATAGCGATTTTTTTTGGAAATACCCATTTTACATGCATTTTTAGGAAAAGTGTTCAACACGAAAGTCGTAGATCTCGACGAGATCTACAACATTCGAGTTGAACATTTTTTCCTAAAAATGCATGTATACGACGTATTTTCAAAAGATGCGTAATAATTTTGTACAAAAAGAGTGCGAATAGTCAAAACTGTAGTGCGGATAACAATTGGTAAGCTCAGCCAGTGGCGGAACTAGGATTTTAAAGTCGCACGGGCACAATATAAGTATTGTCGATCGGGGGGTTCGGGGGCAGCGCTCCCGAATTTTTTTTTGAAGGGATATTTATGTAAGGGAAATATTCAACACAATATTACCATAAAATGCAATTACATGAAAATTCAAAACAAAACATTATAAAAACTCTTTTGAAAATAGCTGAATACATGTTTAAAAATAGTGTTAAATTATATCCTACCTAAAACTATATCAAACTGGATTAAATCACAAACCTAAATCTATATCTATCTCTATATAATTTATATCCTACCTAGATCTAAGTGAGGAAGAAGAATGGACCTTGCATCCTTGCCGTAAACTTGAATTTCCTTGCAATCAGATGAAAAAAGTGCTCGAATGTCCTGTCAAATTTGAAGAAGATTGCAAAATTAATAATTGCATCGATGAACCAGGGAGCAAAGGGGGCAGCTTTTGTCTAAATCAAATTAGTTTGAACAAAAAATGTCCATCAAAATAACAACTGACAATCACAAACACTAAATTTGCATAGAAATTGAAATCATAATCACATTTTAATAGCATAGAAATTAAAATCATAATCATATTTTAACATCATAGAAATTGAAATCGTAATCACATTTTAATAGCATAACTAAAACTAACTTTTAATAGCTCACATTCTAATAGCCCAAATCTGAAACCAGCACTTCTGCCCAAATCTAAAAGACTTTTAATAGCTCACATCTGAAACCAGCCTAAATCTGAAAGAAGACTTTTAATAGCTCACATCTGAAACCAGCCCAAATCTGAAAAAAGACTTTTAATAGCTCACATCTGAAACCAAAACTTCTGCCCAAATCTGAAGAAGAGGAAGAAGAAGAACTTCCGCCCAAATCTGAATTCTGAAGCCCAAAAGAAGAAGAAGAACTTCTGCCCAAATTTGAATTCTGAAGGCCAAATCTGAATTCTGAAGGCCAAATCTTCTTCTTCTGCCCAAATCTGAATTAAGAAGGCCAAATCTGAAGAAGAAGAAGGCCAAATCTGAATTCTAAAGGCCAAAGAAGAAGAAGAAGAAGAAGAAGAGAAGAAGCAGCAACCGGCGGAATCGAAGCAGCAACCGGCGGAATCGAAGCAGCAGCCGGCGGAATCGAAGGCGGGCGGAATCGCTCCAGGCGAAGAAGAAGCGGGCAGAGACCACTGCCCTAGCGGCATTTCGCGAAAAACACGATCGGGCACGTGCCCGACCGTGTCTTCACGTAGGTCCGCCCGTGAGCTCAGCAGTAATTCCTTCTTTGAAGCCCAAACCTTTAATCTATTTTCTCTCACAATTCACAAATCTCAACTACTTTAACGCCTTCTTAAATCGCTGCAGAGGATTCATGCTTGAGATTAAGACCTAATGTGATAGATTGAAGTACGTTGACGTCTTCAGAAATGATTTAAGCGAACCGATTAGGCTGAGCATAGAGAACTGTACAGGGCTAACCTGTACGAAAACATTTCAGTAGAAATTAGATCGATCAAATTTCTCCCAGTACTCAAGCTAATTGAGTTCTAAGTCTTAGGAACGAAGATCTAAAGTGACGGAGGAAAAATGATAAGAAAATAAGTAAAAAAAAAAACACACAGTGATTTATGTGGTTAGACAATCTGCCTATGTTCATGGCCGCACTAGGGGTTCTCATTATATTAGTTCAGCTACAGAGCGAGATGCAAAAGGAATCCTTTTATATTTGGAGTTTAGGGCAACCAAGAAATAGAAAAGTGTGTAATTAACCATGCTAAAAATGCAGTTGGTTAATTAACAATACGATCAGACTCAACATCTCCAACAAAGAGATGTGACTGCACGTTTGCCATAAGAGTCCGTAGAGAACAATTAGATGAATGGAAAATTGAAGTAATGCGCAAGGTTCATAATCATGAAATGATTCACCTAGAAGTGCATGCATATGTGAGAAGGCAAAACATAAGCGAGCAGACGATAATTGAGGATATCTGAAATGCGTGAGTAAAACTCAAAAAATTCTAACGACATTAAATAAAAAAGAATCTATTGAACACTACAAATATAAGGACAATTTATAATGTGAACCAACGATCTATAGAGCTGAATCAGCGGGAAAACATTAATTCAATTTTGGATGCACATAAAACTATCGTAACAATGCGTAAATTTTGTAATATAATACAAACAATACATTTATGCACACAAGAAAATGTAAAAAAACTGTTTTTTGTAAAATTTTGGCTCTGTTTGGAAAATTTATGCTGATGGATAATCTCTATTCAAAATGCAAACGTAGTTTTACAGATGTTTGTTTGTGTAGCTGTTAGAAAATCACTTATTTTTAAATAGCTGATAAGCTGTTTTTTCATCAGCTGTCCGAGTCCGGCTTATGACTTCCCATAAGTGTTTCTCTCTTAAAAAAAATCATAGGCGCTCGCTGAAACCCGCCGCTGGCCCTCGCGATTTCTCCTTTCCTCTCATCCCGTCGAAGGGCTAGCATCGCAAAATGTCAGTTAACAACACATAATTTTGTTTTCGATCAACATTTATGCACAAATTTTCCAAACAGCCAACAAATTATTCATCACTGCTTTTATAACAACTGGTAGCATTTTCATCAGGATAAGCTGTCCCAAATAGAGCCCGTGTTACTCTAAAAATACTAATTAATAGCACGGGCATACAAATATCACGGTGAGTGGCATAATTATTATAGAATTGTAAATATAAAAAAATCTGCTAATATAAATGTTGTGGGTCCTGTAATCTGAGAAATTAGAAAGATAAAAAGCGAGCGTCCCCGGAATGTGGAAGTGTTCTGAGCGTGCTCAGAACACTTCTAAGCGCGCAACGAACACGGAAGTGTTCTGGGTGTGCTGCGAGCGCGGAGCGTTCCGAGCGAATGGTGGAATGAGGAGTCGCGCCACCAAAAGAGGAATTGGGCTCCGGTCGCACCCGACGAGGGGTGCGATTTCGGCCGAGCCCTCTACGAGCCCCCCCCCCCCCCCCCCCCCCCCCCCCCCCCCCCCCCCCCCCCCCCCCCCCCCCCCCCCCCCCCCCGCGAAGAAGAAAAAAAAGGGGGAGGGGGCTTGGCCGCACCCCATTGCGGAGAGGGCAGCGGCTTGGCCGCACCCTAAGGGGGCGCGGCTTGGCCGCACCCCAAGGGGGCGCGGCTTGGCTGCACACCACGTGGGGTGCGGTTAGGCTGCACCCCGCGACGGGGGTGCTGCCTGCGCGCTATCGCGTTGTAGCGGCGCGCGGTAGTGCTACCGCGTGCGGTAGCGTGCGTGGTTGCGGGCGTCATGGCTGCGCGCGGCCCGCCCCGCGCGTGCTCTCACACTGGCGGTTGGCGGCGAAAATGGCGGGTTCGGTTTGCTCTACCACTCACCCCCCACTACCTTAGTGGGGGGAGTGTGTTGGGTGAGTAACCGCCACCCGCCATCCTTTTATAGATGAGAGCCTATGTATGAATTCCTATCATAAGCCCCCAAACCTTCGAAGTCCGAATTACTGCGCGGAGGAGTTCGGAGGTTTTGATTTTTCTGTGGCGACTTTGATCATTCTATCTTCATGGTGCCTTGGGTGGGAATTGCTGTCGAAGGATGAGTGTGCGTTTGCTTTTGTTTCCTTGTTCTGTTTAGGCGTTTCTCGCTATGCACAGCGTTGTGATAGTACTCTCGTGGCTCCGCTGTCCTGGTTATTATCGAAGTGTCGATTGAGGGGAGATGCTTCAAGATGGCCGGCGAAGGACGTTCGCACTTTGGATATTGTTGCGGGTTTGCTATTTAGCGGATGGCTGTCGAAGGATGAGTCTGCGCGGGTCTGAGCCCGCAGCTTTTACATAATAATAAAAAATTAGTTTGCGCGAGTCTGAGCTCGCAGCTTTTACATAATAAAATAGAAGTTTGGCCGGTGAATAACGGGGGTATTCAAACCAAGGGCGAACGTAAGAGGGGTAGGCCCTTACGACGCCGGGACCCGACGACGGAGAAGAATGACGAACCTTCAATCGACGGTGGTACGAAGTCCCCGGGGCAGGCCCCAAAGTGGCCGGTGAATAACGGGTGTATTCAAACCGAGGGCGAACGTAAGAGGGGCAGACCCTTACGACACCGAGACCCGACGTCGGAGGAGAAGGGCGAACCTTCAATCGACGGCGGTGCGAAGTCCCCTGGGCAGGGCCCCAAAGTGGCTGGTGAATAGCGGGTGTATTCAAACCGAGAGCGAACGTAAGAGGGGCAGGCCCTTACGACGCCGGGACCCGAAGGCGGAGGAGAAGGGCGAACCTTCAATCGACGGCAGTGCGATGTCCCAGGGGAAGGGCCCCAAAGTGGTCGGTGAATAGCGGGTGTACTCAAACCGAGGGCGAACGTAAGAGGGGCAGACCCTTACGATGCCGGGACCCGACGACGAAGGAGAAGGATGAACCTTCAATCGACGGCGGTGCGAAGTCCCCGGGGCAGGGTCCCAAAGTGGCCGGTGAATATCGGGTGTATTCAAACCGAGGGCGAATGTAAGAGGGGAAGACCCTTACGACGTCGGGACCCGACGACGGAGGAGATGGACGAACCTTCAATCGACCGCGGTGCGAAGTCCCCGGGGCAGGGCCCCAAAGTGGATGATGAAAAGCCTTTTTTGAAGAAGTTAATAATGATTTTTCTTAATCGAACGTAGGTGTCAAAACACATTTTACATAGTTGGGGTTCGTTTTACGTGTGGCTTTCGTAATACAAGATAAGTTTGCATGAGTCTGAGCTCATGGCTTTGTACAGGATATATAATATAAGATAAGTTTGCACGAGTCTGAGCTCGCGGCTTTGCATATAATATATAATATAAGATAGATTTGCACGAGTCTGAGCTCGCGACTTTTTGCGTGATAGAAGACTTAATATTACTGATAAAAGCGGCGTAGGTTCTGGGCGTTCCAGGTGCGTGGTAGAGCCTTCCCTTCCACTGTTCTGAGCCTGTATGTTCCAGGTTTTACTACTGCAGTTACAACGTGTGAGGACCCTGACCACAGCCTGGCGCACCAGCGCTGCCTTTCGTCCTAGGCCCACACATGGGCCGCAGCCCATGCCACCCCAACCCCTCTTCGTGCCCCTTCGGCCACGGTGGGTTGTTGGAGACCGCAGCCTCCCTTTGATGAGAAGTGAAAGAACTCTATAGTTAAGCGTGCTCAGATGGGAGCAATTCTGGGATGGGTGACCTCCTGGGAAGTCCACGTAGAGGCGCTTAACTGGATCACTTCTCGTCAAAGGGAGGCTGCGGTCTCCAACAACCCACCGTGGCCGAAGGGGCACAGAGAGGGGTTGGGGTGGCATGGGCTGCGGCCCATGTGGGGGCCTGGGACGAAAGGCAGCGCTGGTGCGCCAGGCTGTGGTCAGGGTCCTCACACATCGTATAGACCTTCTCAAGTTGGTGAGAGTTTATCTCCTTGGGGGCGTTTGTCGGCCGTCTCGATGTTGCGTAGGACGAGATCTCCTACGTTGATTGGTCTGAGCTTCATCCTTCTATCATAGAACTGAGCTACGCGCCTTTGGTAGGTTGCGGCACGCTGGGTGGCATCATCTCGGATTTCGGGGATCAAGTCGAGATTCTCCCGAAGCAGCTCATCATTTTTGTTGGGATCGAAAGTTAGCACCCGGGTGCTTGAAATGCCGATGTCGACGGGGATGACGGCTTCAGTACCGTAACACAGGTTATAAGGTGTCTCTCCTGTAGGAGTCCTCTCTATCGTGCGGTATGCTCATAGTACACTTAGGAGTGCATCCACCCATTGCCCCCCCCGGTTTCTTCTAAGTGCGTCTTCAACCCTTTGATGATGGTGCGGTTCGTGACCTCCACTTGCCCGTTGGTTTGCAGATGTGCTACGACCGTGTGACGGAGATTGATTTTCAGATCCTCGCACATCTTGGTGAAGGATTTCCCGGTGAACTGAGTGTCGTTGTCGGCGATGATTGTTGCCGGGATACCGAAGCGGCAGATAATGCTCTTCCAAACAAATTGTTTGGCGTTCTCTTCTGTGATTTTGGCCAGGGGCTCCGCTTCTACCCACTTGGTGAAGTAGTCGATGGCTAGGATGACAAACTTCCTCTGTCCAGATGCTAGAGGAGGGGGCCGTGGAGATCAATACCTCATTGCGTGAATGGCCACACACTTTGGAGTGTGGAGAGCACGACCGGGGGCTGACGAGGTACGTTTGCGTGCAGCTGACAGCTCCAGCACTTTTGGACTAGCTCGGCCGCGTCCTTCTTCATCGTTGGCCAATAAAACCCTTGGCGTAGTATCTTTAGGGCCAAAGCTTTCCCGCCTAGGTGTTCTCCGCATATTCCCCCGTGTACTTCTCTTAGGGCGTAGTCCGCCTCGCCCGCCGGTAGGCACTTTAGATAGGGCCCTGAGAATTCCCGCCTATAAAGCTCCCCGTCCACGATGGCAAATGATGCCGCTCACATCCGTAAATCTTCGTGCTTCCAAACGGTCCTCAGGGAGGTACCCGTGCTCGAGGTAGGCTCGCAGCGGGGTCATCCAAGACGGCTCTTCCTGGTGGATGGTCGCGATTTCCCATGACCCTTGAATACTTGGAACCACGATCTCTTCTATTCGGCGCCTTCAGGATTAGTAGCTGGCGGGTGAAGTTGCAAGCTTAGATAGAGCGTCTGCCCTGGAATTCTGCTCTCGGGGGATGTGCAGGATTTGGTACGACGAGATCTTCTGAAGGAGCAATCTCGTGTGCGCGAGATATTTCGTCATCTGATCATTCTTGGCCTCGTAGTCTCCTTCAACTTGTGAGACTACGAGTTGGGAGTCTGCGTAAATCATCAGGTTATCTGCTTTGCAGTCGATGGCGAGCCGGAGGCCGACAATTAGTGCCTCGTATTCCGCGATGTTGTTGGTTGCGGGGAATTTTAACCTGAGGCCGTAATCTAAGGTAATCTCGTCGGGACTTATGAGGTGCAGTCCTGCTCCGGCCCCTTCAGCTCCTGAAGCACTGTCGACGTAGAGAGTCCAGCGAGGGCTAGTGGTGTATTTGACAGGAGCTGCTTCTGGTGGGATGTGTACTCTTTCGACCGGGGCGGGAATTGGATGTCAAACTCGCCGAGCTCTACGACCCATTTTACTAGCCTCCCTGAGACTTCTGGTTTCTGGAGGATTGCTCGTAGCGGGAGCTGAGTCAACATTTTTACTGTATGAGCCTGGATGTAGGGCCGAAGATTTCTCGCCGAGAAGATGAGAGCTAAGACTGTCTTGTCTACTGTCGGATACTTGGTTTCAGTGTCGGTGAGGACTTTGCTGAGGTAGTAGATTGACCGTTGCACCCCTCCTTCATCTTTCACGAGCACCGAGCTGAGAGCCGTAGATAAAACTGCCAGGTACAGGAACAGGGTCTCTCAGGGGACGGGCTTTAACAAAAGCGGTGGTGAGGCCAGGTATTGTTTGAGAAGTTAGAAGGCCGCTTGACACTCGTCAACCCACTGGAACCCGGAGTGGCGCGCTCCCCGGAGAATTTTGAAGAAAGGGAGGTACTTGTCTCCCGTCCGTGACAAGAAACGAGATAACGCAGCGATCCTCCCATTCAGGCGTTGTACTTCATTAATTGAACGAGGTGGCGACATATCCTCCAACGCCTTGATCTTCTCGGGATTGACCTCAATTCCCCGATGGGTAACCATGAAACCCAGGAACTTTCCCGCCGTCACACCAAACGCGCATTTGCTGGGGTTGAGCCGCATCTGGAAGCGATGAAGAAGCTGAAAGCACTTTCCCAAGTCTTTTAAGTGGTCGCAACGGTGGACGCTCTTCACCAGCATGTCATCCACTTATACCTCCATCGTTTCTCCGATGAGGTTCTTGAAGACCTTGTTCATCAGCCTTTGGTAGGTAGCTCCGACGTTTGTAAGGTCAAACGACATCACCTTATAGCAGTAGATTCCCTTGTCGGTGCGGAAGGTGGCGTGCTCCTCGTCTGCGGGGTTCATCCTTATCTGGTTGTAGCCTGAATAAGCATCCATGAAGCTGAGTAGCTCATGGTCGGTCGTTGCGTCGACGAGCTGGTCGATCATCGGGAGGGTGAAACTGTCTTTTGGGCACGTCTGGTTTAGGTTGCTGTAGTCAACGCACATTCGCTAATCCTTAGTCGGGTCCTTCTGGGAGAGCGGAACTTCCATTAATCCTTCAACGGGCGCTTCCCGCTGCAAAGTAGCTTCGTCTCGTAGGTCGAAGTTGTTGATGTTGAGAGCGGTTGCCTTTGCTGGTTGAGCTTGCTTTAGATAACAGGTTCTGGTTGCCTCTTGATTTTCTCTTACGACCCCTATCCCTGCGGCGGTCGGGAACTTCATAGCCAGATGCAGAATAGATGGGACTGCTCCAAAGATGGATTGGAGCGGCCTCCCGAAGACGGCGTTGTAGGCGGAGGTGGACTCCACCACCACGAACTGAATGCTGTATGTTGACTGTCTTGGAAGCTCGCCCAATGTGATCGGGAGAGTGATCATGCCTTGGACTGGAATAGGTCGGTTGTCGAAGCCGTAGACGGGCCCGGCTGCAGGGCTGAGCTGATCCTTCGTGAGCTTCATACTTTGCAAAGTGGAAAGGAGCAGAACATCAACTGAGCTCCCGTTATCGACCAATATCCTTCTTACGTTAAAGCAAAGGTCCCCAATCCCTGCGCTGATTATGAGGGGATCCTGATGCGGTAGTCGTAACCCTTGCAGGTCTTCTTCCCCGAAGGCAATCATAATGTCTTGCTTGAGCTTCTTATCTTCGTGTTCTCTTGTGGGTTTGGCAATCGAGAGGATTTGCGTCGCCAGGACGGGAGGTCCGGCGATCGTTTCGATTTCTCACACCATCGGCCTTCCTCCTCCTGCACCCCGGGGAGCGGGAGGCTGCTCCCTCGCCTCCCTAGGCTGATTGGGAACCTGACCTTGCAGGAATCTCCCTAGAAGTCCCTGGCGGACGAGACGCTCGATTTCGTCTTTAAGTCTGGTACACTCTTCAGTGGTATGTCAAGTCCCTCGATGGAACTCGCAATACCTGGACTTGTCGCTCCTCGGGTTCGGGGCTGACGCCCGAGGTGTGCGGAGCTATGGGTTGTTCTGAATGGCGTAGAGTACATTCGTTCTAGTGGTGTTTAATGGGGTGTAGACCCTGGGCGGCTGTGGAACTCGCAATACCTGGACTGGTCGCAATACTTGGACTGGTCGCTCCTCGGGTTCGCTGCGGCGTCCCTCGCCGCGCCGTTCTTCAAGTCCGCGAGGGTCTTGATCTGACATCCTCTTCCTCCCTTGGCTACCTTCGAACTATCGACGATGCGCTTCGATGGCCTCGTCGGCAGTTATCTGAGCTTCAACTCGGTGAACGAGGTCAGGATAACTTGACACAGTTTCTCTCATTAGAGCTGAGTAAAAACCACTTGGGCGGAGGCTTCCAAGGAAAACTCCTCGCAGGAGCTCGGGGTCGACCCCCGGGATTTGTCGAGCCTCCGAGGTGAAGCGTCAGAAAAAGTCCTTCAGAGTTTCTCCGTCGTTCTGGCGGATTCCTGAGAGATGGGAGGGATCTCGGATAATCCTTCGATTGACGATGAACTGGTCCACGAACTGCTGCGCCATTTCTGCGAAGTTGCTAATGGCCCCATCCCGCAGGGAGTGGAACCAAGTGCGCGCTTGTCCTTTCAAGGTTGTCGGGAACACTTGACAGAGGAGCTGATCGGGGGCGCTGTAAATCCTCATAATGGTGGTGAAGTGATTGACATGATCCAATGGGTCGTCCGTCCCGTCGAAGGTTTCAATGTTGGGAAGCTTGAAACCGGATGGGCCAAGACCTGAGGTAAGGCTTGTCGAGCCGCTGAGACCGTCGAATATTGATTCAATGGAAAGGCTGGTCGAGCCGCTGAGACCGTCTCGCGGCCTGACTGGAGTCGTCGATACTGACTCGACGAATTCGTCGGAATTGTTTTGACGAATCCGTCGAATAGGTATTGACGAATTTTGTTTCGACGAAAACCTGTAGCTTCTGTTTTAATCTGGTTTGCGGATAGCCGACGCCGTGGTCTTTCTTTTCTCGGGGTATAAAAGGCTAAACCTTTTAGGGTTTAGCAAGTTGTTCGACAGATCTTCTTTTTGGAGAAAACCCGAGAAAAGAACGGAAGCGAACGACGATCGGCGACTTGCGATTTCCGACGGCGTGACTTTATCCGTGCGTGAAATTTATCGCCGACCGGTGGATCAAGAGGAATCGTTCCTTTGGGATCTATTCGTTGCTTCTGGAGATCGAAGGGAATCGTTCCCGCAAGATCGTGTCGCTACTTTAGATCGACGGGAAGCGTTCCCATTCGGTTCTAGCCACAATCGTTGAAGTCGCCTCCTTTCCTTTAACAGATCTAGTAATCTGTGGAGACGTAGAGGGCATTCCTTCTCCGACCTAGCTCTTGTTTGACAAGAGGCTAAGGGTTCTCCATTCTCGTGTGGACTTCTATAGATGTGTGGACACAATTCTACACTAACTCCTCCGACGAGCAGTTCGACATTGACGGAGCCGAAGGAAGCGCAAAGCAAGGACTTGGAATAGGATTCCGAATCCTAGAAGACTTTTCTTGGAGCTTTTGATTGAGTATCGACTCAATCCCTATAAGGTAATTTTTATTATTGCCGCAATTTCTTGATTCATGGTTTTAGCACGATCCACATATCTCTTTGGGTTGTTCTTGATATATTCCGCTACGCACATCTGATGTGTATACCTTTAAGGAAAACCCAACACCCTTCTAGTATTGCCGTGGGCGCAGGCACTATCTCTTCTGCGAGAGTCGCATTGATAAGCGAGTGGGAGGGAGCTGGGTCGAAGCGCCCCTCCGGGATTGATCATTCAGTAGTGCGAGCGCTTCTTCTTGCCATTGCAGTTGGTGACAAGCGCTACCTCTAGTGAATCTTTGCAGAACTTTGGGAATTCGTTTCCCACAGACGGCGCCAAACTGTTGCGGGTAGCTTGGGTGCTCTTGGTAGACCGGTCGACTTGAACCGTCTTAGATCTGAAGCGAACCAAGCGCGCTAACAGTCAATTTGAGATTCGTTGAGTACACTGAGACTTTTTAACGTGGAAAACCCGGAAAGGGTAAAAAACCACGCGACCGGAGCTGTGCCGACCAAACTTCACTATCTTCTGAGGGATTACAGTCAGGTATTTAGAATTTGAGCGCGACAGGCCACCGCTCGTTACAATGATAAAGAGAGAGTTCCGAAGGTGACAGACCACCTCTCGGAAAACTAAGTCTTTTTTCCTTCTGAGAATGGTGGAGAACAAAAGTGAGAATGCTGAGCCGCCTTTCGGGAGAACGAAAGTGAGAATGCCGAGTCGCCTTTCGGTAGAACGAAAGTGAGAATGCCGAGTCGCTTTTCGGGAGAAAGGAAATCTTCAAGTTCACGAAGGAGATCTTCAAGCGCCGAAGGAGAATTCCGTGGAAATCTTCAAAGGAGCTCTCCCGGATGCCGAAGACAAGGTCCTCTCAAATGAAGATTCTGGGCTCCTTTTATAGCGTTGGCCGGGGGTAGCTTGGTAATTTTGTCGTCGTAATCACCGTAACCACCTGACGGGCAAATCACGCTGGCCGATTTGGAGCACACGGATCGCCATTTTTCGTAAATGATCGTTTCGCCCTTCAGGCAGTTTGGGCGGTTTGGGCAATTCGGGCAGCTTTGTTGAAGGTGAAAAAGGCGACAAGCGAGTCCTGTAATCTGAGAAATTAGAAAGACAAAAGTGAGCATGTCTGGAATGTGGAAGTGTTCTGAGCGCGCTCAGAAGCGTTCTGAGCGCGCAACGAACACGGAAGTGTTCTGGGTGCGCTGCGAGCGCGGAGCGTTCCGAGCGAACGGTGGAATGAGGAGTCGCGCCCCCAAAGAGGAATTGGGCTCCGGTCGCACCCGACGAGGGGCGCGACTTCGGCCGAGCCCTCTACGGGCCCCCTGCGAAGAAGAAAAAAAAAGCGGGAGGGGGCTTGGCCGCACCCTAAGGGGGTGCGGCTCGGCCGCACCCCACGTGGGGTGCGGTTAGGCCGCACTCCATGTGGGGTGCGGTTAGGCTGCACCCCGCGACGGGGGTGCTGCCTGCGCGCTACCGCGCAAGCTACCGCATTGTAGCGCCGCTCAGTAGTGCTACCGCGCGTGGTAGCGTGCGTGGTTGCGGGCGTCATGGCTGTGCGCGACCCATTACGCGCGTACTCTCGCACTGGCGGTTGGCGGCGAAAATGGCGGGTTCGGTTTGCTCTACCACTCACCCCCTATTACCTTAGTGGGGGAAGTGTGTTGTGTGAGTAACCGCCACCCGGCGATCTTTTTTATAGATGAGAGACTATGTATGAATTCCTATCAATAAATTTCCTAAATAATATAATAATAATAATTTTGTACGGAGAGGACATCGGGTTACCGACGGTGGCACATGAATTTCGTCATAGATTTCGTCATAGATGTGAGCTGTCCCTTCGTTTGCAGATTTTTCTATTCAAATCCTTTGACGTGGAAAGGAAGACTTTCGCCAGAAGCTTCTGTTAAAAAAAATCTTTTTATATGATTTTTTTTTTTTGAAAAAGTAAATAAAATAAAAGGTCCGACCAAGTTGAAAAAGTTCCACTATTATTAAGTTAACAAGACTTTTATTCCTCATTGGAACCTTCTCATTTAAAAAAAACGGTTGATATTCGCAGATCATCTATAGCTATTTGTACCCCACATTTTTTTTTTGCAAATCACTGAATTATAATTGTACTAAAAGAAGCTATTCACACATCAAATATGATTTTTTTTATAGAAACATATAATGAGCTCCTCATTCTCTCCTCTTTAAAGTACAAAAAATATCATAACAGCAGCTTTCAGATACATTGACAAAATACACTCAAATGAAATCTTACGAGGAGAGGTCACCGTACGTACTGTAAACGCAAGCGGGATCGGGCTTTCGGCGAGGAGCACAGGAGGGGTTTCGGTTTTTCAGTCTTTGACGTGGAATTTAGGGTGGGGTGCGTTTAAATTCTTTTGGCTGTCAAGAAATTTATTCAAGTTTTAAAATTTAGAACAATGTTACAAGCACACCAATTATAAACAACTCTAAATACCTCCAATATTCAACCAATAGTAAAATTTTATATTTCACAAAAATAATTTACCTAAATAATATATCATTATATTATCAATTTACCTGTTGCATGAAAAAATGGATTTAATTTTTTATTTCTCTCTCTTCATTTCCTTTTGTCTCCATTGTTCAGGGCAAAAGGTATTCAATGTGAAGCAAAATGAGAAGCAAAGGTAGATAGAGTTTTGAGAAACCTCTTATTTGATGCCGGCAAAATAAATAATGCTCGTGCTTTTGCTCCAATAAGTTTGGACAAAAACATCACCGTCATAGAATGAACCACAAAAGAATTACTAGTTTTGAATATAAAAGTGGATGAAGTTCCTTCCATGAGATAAAAAGTTCGCGAACTGCTGTACATAACCACCGTGTTCATGCCCGCCGCGGCTAAGCCAAACGGAAGCCTAAATAAATATCTCAATTTTTTCATAAGTTTGAAACATTTCTTTAAAAGCCCATGGGTGGCTCATGGACTCGTCTGTGTCTCAACACAGAGACGCGTGATCAATACTCTAATTACAGGCACGAGCGCGTTCAGGAGAGTCAGGCTGGTGAGCGCGCTTAGGAGAGTTGGGCATGTGAGCGCACTCGGGAGAGCGGCGCATGAGAGTGCTCGTGGTCTTTCGTTGAATAGTACTTTGACGTCGCAATGCACAAGGCGCTAGATCCATACTCTTCCTCTAATTACTAGTCTCTTCAAATGAAAGAGCAGACCCTATTTATAGATTTCAAAAGCGCTGGACAAGAAATTTCGCACTTTTAATTAGGGAATTGTTATCCGCAGACCAACTTTTTCTAGTTTACAAATTGTTATCCGCAGACCAATTTTAGACTTGAGCATTCAACATCTTTGCTCTCCTGAGCAGGGCCCGACAACGAAGAAACGTCTCTGACGACCTTCTGAGCACTTCATTGTGTGCACGGATCGTGATTCGTAAAAAAAATGCACGGATACAGACCGAGTTGAGGAAGAAACACGATTTCTTCACCGTTCATGCGATTTCGGTTTGTTTGGGAAGATTTAGATAGCTAGGGTTTGTTTGGAAAGATTTATATAGCTAGGGTTACTCTCCCAAAAAACTGAAATCACATGAACGGTGAAGAAATTATCTTTTCTTCCTCAACCCGATCTCTATCCGCGCATTTATTTTACAAATCACGATCCGTGCACACATTGAAGTGCTCAGAAGGTCGTCAAAGATGTTACTTCGTTGCGAGCCCCTGCTCAAGAGAACAAAGATATCGAATGCTTAAGTCTAAAATTGATCTGCGGATAACAATTTGTAAACTACAAAAAGTTGGTCTGCGGATAACAATTGCCTTTAATTATTTGTTGAACAAATAGGAAAACTCAGACTATGCCCGCTCGGACAAATATAGGGGTGCAACTCGAATCGGTTCGGTTCCACCCAAAACCAAGAACCGACCCATGTATGTTCGGTTTCAAACTTTTGGAACCGGAACCGACTCACGGTCCTAAAGTAAAGTACCGGATCCGAACCGCTTGCTTCGGTTCGGTTCCGGTTCGGTTCTCGGTTCTACCTGTCTAAAAAGAATTAAAAAAATGTCTCTTTCAACTCATGATTATTTGTAATACAACTACCAATGTCTCAAAATAATTGTATCATGATTCTCTATAATATTAAAGTCATACAACTACATGAGTACAATACCTATTCTCTTTAGCCATACGACTATATTCTTAATTATTTTATCGTATCAAGTGATATGACTAATAGTTGTTTCAAAATATTTTTTTTAGCATTGATATTCGGTTCTCCGGTCGGTTCTGGGTACCCGAACCCTTGGAACCAGGAACCGAACCAAATTGTCAGTTCTGGTATTATGAGAACCGGACCCGAACCGAGCCTATTTGGAACCGACCCAAATCATTCGGTTCTGGTCCGGTTCTCGGTTCTTCTGTTATTTTTGCACACCCCTAGACAAATACAAAAAGAGTGAACATAGAGTCTAATATTACTTGCATATATTTTTTAAGATCTATAGAAATCATAAATCACATGTTGCCAAAGAAGACAAAGCAGCAGCAAAAGCCATCATCAATGGTTTTAAGGAAAAAAAGCAGCAGCAGAAGGAACAAGTTTCTGCAACATGGTGGTGTTCTCAAACCTCAATATCCTGTGATTCATTTCATACTCCTGAATCTGCACATAAACATGACATCATTAATTCAGCACCATCATAGCTAACCTCTCAAAACAAGATCCAAAAATCAAAAACAAACACCTGGTCTATACTGAGTTTAAAGAATCCAAACTTCTCCACCCACATGGGGAGACTGTCCTCATCAGCTGCAGCTATCAGCTTCTCCACCTTCATCAACCTCAGCATCTCCTCAATTTTCCATAACAAAATTTTGAAGTAACCCTGTGGAGAATAATGCTATTATTACCACAATTAACCAATACCCTTGCTATAATAATGGATAAACTCACTTAAACTAAGGCTCCGTTAGGCACTACGGTGGCGGTCATGAACGCGGTGGTAAAATTGTCATTCGTGAACCAGCACCTAAGGAATTTTATCCACTTTTATGTTCAAGTGGATGAAGTTCCTTAGGTGGGCGTTCATGAACGACGATCATGACCGCCACCACTGTACCAAACGGAGCCTAAGAGGATTAGAATGATTTCTTGAACAATATGTTGAATCAATTTAATCAGCTGAGTTTCTGCGCCAATCACATTCCCGCTTTGATGATTGCAACATTCACATCAACTAAAAGGCGCGATTAGCGAGTCCATAAGAACTGAAATGACAAGAGGAGAATAGGAAAGCGGAAGATGTGGTCGTTGGTAACTCGATCTTGAGACGATCTGGCCGCAGTTCGAAGTCCTTTGCGCGCTAACTTCGACTTCCTCCACTTCTATCAAGAACCGCTCGCATTTATATGATCGCAGATGCACTCATAAGATAATTCCATGAAAAAAATCGAAAAATTATGCAGCACGATCGAGAGTAATATTAAAAGATTAGTGCATAATAGAATTAACTCCACTTGTACACTCTGCCGGACAAAAAAATGAGGATTCATCAGGCCAACAGTTCAGCAAAAAAAAGGAAAATGAGGACATGTAGTTTAGAATATGTGAATGATGATGACACACTATCTAAACATTTCTACAAATTTATTGGCTGCAAGTTTATAATTTTCTGATCATTCATCTTGATCCATGAGAAAAAGTGCTCACAACGTTTAAACATGTTGTGGAAAATGTGAGTAGAACGATCAAACAAACAAAAAATGAGAAACACAGAAGACAAATTTACGTGGTTCACCCCAAGATGGGCTACGTCCATGGGCAGCAGCAGCACGTTTTTCACTAGATCAAAAACAAAGGCAGTTACAGGAAAGTGCGCGAATTTCAGATTTCTGAATATTCCAAACCCTAGAACAACAATGAGTTTATATAACACTCCGTACAAAACAAAATAAAGATCAAACACACAATCCTAAAGCACATATAAAAGCAATGGGAAAAATATGCAGTCATTCCAAACCGAAAAAAGCTTAAAGAAAGTTCTAATAAATTTTCTTCCCACAATATTGCTACAACTCCCATGATCAAAATCGTTGTAGTAAAAAATCGACGAATATGAGCACAAGACGATTAACCGAATTTCTCTAAGTAAACGTTATCCGATGAAAAAGGCCAGAAAAAATGCTTTAGGAATGGAAAAAGAAAAGAAAAAACAAAGTATATTCCAACTAAGATTCCGTTTGTTTAAGCTTCTCCGGCGACTGTTTTTGAAAAATGTCCATTCATTTTTTTAGGTGTTTGATAAATAAACAGCTGAAAACTCTTCTAATAAAAACTCTGTTTCTTTGTTAGCTGCTTTTTCAGTTGGTTATTCATCAAACAGTTAATAAATAATTAAAAAAAGGCAATCATAGCTATTAAGCTTAAAGAAACTGAGTCTAAAAATGAGAAATTAACCCGAAAGATCCTCTCTTTCCTCTGCTAACTCATGCTGTGGTTATCAGGACTCACCTCTCCTCGTCTTTCTTTAGGTGTTGCAGCAAGAAGAAGTTCTGCAACGCGATTATCAAACACCCTCAGCAACGCAGCCGACACAATGATGGATCTGCATTCAACATTAATCATTCTGTAAAATTATTGTAACCAATCGTAAAAACTAACCAAGGATTTAACCTGATTTTTAAGAGAGTGAGTGCAATGATCACGTTAAGTTTGGAGACCATAGAGTTGAGAGAAGCCGAGAAATATTGGGCTAGAAAATTAGGGTGACATACAATGACCTAAGTCCTCGTATACTCGAACGAACAACATAACATGCGACATTACAAACAAAGGAATATTAACAAGTATAACGAAATCAACTCATATTAGAGGGAAAGATATCAACATTTTGAGAATTGGACCAGACATTGAACCAGGGGAATGAAAGGTACAAGATCCGATTGGTTCGGCCGGGCCAATTGGGGGGTTGAACTGCGATTGACATAATAAATATAGAAAATATTTAAAATCATTTAAATAATATCTTAATGACAAACATATTAAAGTGTTTGGCACATCAAAATTTATCTCAACACTTTAATATCGTAATGATAGTCATACTAAAGTGTTCGACACATCAAAAAATACTCTACGATTGGCTCGAAAATCGAAGAATGCGTTAAAATTTAAACATACTTTGGATCAGATCAAGCTCGGTATAACAGAAGATATAACCTTTTGGTAGAAAGCTCGAATTTCATTTCATTTCAATTTAATTTATAGCCGTGGATGAATCAAATAGAATAGAGTCAAATTGAATTGAAGTTGGAGTTTTATAATTAATCATAGGAGGTATTTGGCTGGAACGGTTTTCTTGAGTCTGATTGGACCGGTTGGTAGGCTGACTCACGATTCGACCACTCGATCCGGCTCTTAAACTGTTGAAAAAATAGTGCAAAAGCAATAACTTAAACACTCGAAAACAGTTTTGACCATTTTCTCACGACCGTCTACAGATAATATCATGCAACATTGATGATAAAGGCTGGAAACTCAAGGTAGCATTTAGAGTAAGCTTAAGACTAGATAATAAAATATATAAGAGATATAAAAGTAATTAAACAGAGAAACTATATTACTTTACTGTTAGGACAGCACAAAACATTCCTCCAAAAAATTCAGCAACACCCTTTTCACTGCAGAAGAAAAACATTTACTTTTTTTTTCAGAAACCCGTGGCCATAGAAAACCCTATATAATGCAATTAATATGGTAAAAAAATTCAAGTTAGTTTTCAGAATACTAACATACCCGTTGACCATAGTGGATAGCACATCACGATGCCTCTTATAAACAGCACCAAATGCCTCCTGTGATCAAGAAATTTTAGAAAGAAAAAAAAACAAATACCCGTTGACCATAGTGAAAAGCACTCATCATTCGCAAATAACACACAGGCTCCGTTTGGCGCAGCGTTTTTGCTGAGGTGAGTTTGGACAAAAACGCCACCGTCATAGAATGTATGTTTGGTATGACAACGGTTATGACTACCACAGAAAAGAAAACTAGTTTTGAACATAAAAGTGGATGGAGTTCCTTAGGTGAGGTCGGATGTTCACGAACGACGGTTCATAATCACTGCGTTCACGGCCGCCACTGCTGCGCCTAACAGAGCCTAAATTATTCAACGAGGACATTAAAATTATTGAATTTCTAAATTTCATAAATTTAGAACATGAAAGAAAAAAGTTTTGTAAGACTGACCGCACGAACCACAACAAACTAGAATCATAATACATAAAGATGGGAAGGAAGCTAAAGCACAATAATTTACCCAAGATATAAAATAATGAAATACCTTCCAAGGAGGTCATTCAAAAGCTTATCTAATTTTAAACATTTTAAAAAGTGATTTGCATATATTTGTCCCACTTATGAAAAATTAGGGCTACAATAGTCCTTTTAAAAATTGTAGGGGCCAAAAGTCTTTCCTCAAAAATATAGGGGTGCCATAAGTACTTTACAATTTTAGAATGAACTTACAAAATCATACTAAAGATAACACAAGGGTGTAAATGAGCTAAACCTGTTGAGAGTCTTATTGATCCAAACTAGGGCTAAACATATTATTTGAAACTCGAAAGTCGATCGAAAATCGCTCGAATATTGAGCCGAATCGGAATCTATTACAATTGATTCGACTCAATTTGACTTGAATCACATTTTGAGTCGATCTCGAGCCAGTCCTGAATTGCTTGAAATATGATTCGAATCAGCTCGAATTGATTAAAAATATTATGTATTTATTAATATATTATTATTTTAAAATAAAATAAAATAAAATTTAAGCCTAAATAAAAAAAGTAAAGTCTTTAAGTGTTTCATTTGCTAAACTTAGAGATTGTACAATATAATTTCTAGCCAACTTGAAATAGAGAAAAAATAACTCAATTTTGATTCTGCTCGATTCGATTTCGAGCCGGCTCGGAATCGAGCCATTTCGAGTCGAGAAAAATTTAAGCCTAAATAAAAAAAGTAAAGTCTTCAAGTGTTTCATTCGCTAAACTTGGAGATTGTACAATTTAATTTCTAGCCAACTTGAAATAGAGAAAAAATTACTCAATTTTGATTCGACTCAATTCGATTTCGAGCCAGATCGGGATCAAGCCATTTCGAGTCGAGCCGGCTTGACTCGAAATCAATTTCGATTTCGAGCCGAGTTCAACTCGAAAATTTCTATTTCGAGCCGAGCCAAAATCGCTCGAACTCGACTCGATATCAGCCCTAATCCAAACTACGACATTCACAAAAAAACCTGAGTTCTTGAAAAGAAAATGAAATGAACTGAGATATTTCTAAATATGCGATGCTGATTGGACTTGATCCTCTAATGATTGCAGATCTACGGGTTGTTCATGTTTGAGGAAGGGGGTGATTTGTGTCATGAAAGAGTAAGAAATAATTTGTAGTGATGCAATCATCTACTAAAGCTGAATATAGGGCTATGACCATTGCTATTTGTGAAATTAATTTGACTTAAGACCATCATAGGGGAACTAGGAATTGATAGCAAGGGACTTTTGCCTTTACACTGACAATCCATCAACTATCGATATTGCCTCTAATCCTATTTTCATGAGAGAACTAAACCTATCAAGGTTGATTATATATTCCATTTGTCATCTCTGTGGATCAACTAACAAATATGTTTACTAAAGTCTTATCAAGAAAAAGTTACAAGATAATGGAACCAAATTGGGTCTTATTGACATTTAAAATATTAGTGTGAGAGCGGGTGTTAAGGTTAATGTTATTAAATATAATATTCAACCTAAATGGGACCCACATTAGTCTGGTATCTATCCAAGGGGGCTTATTAGGGTTAAAAGGTGGATATATATACAAAGTGAAAAGAAAAAAAAGGAGGTGAATTTTTCAAGCCGGAAACGACGTGACGAACCGAGCGCTAGGTATTTCTCTCATCTCTTCTTCTACATGGTATCAGAGAAAGTCTTGTAGATCAATTGGATCGACGAAGATTCGGGCAATGTGACAAGTTCAGGGATCGTTTGGGATTGACGGAGACTTGCTCGTGGTCAGCTACTGGAATCGTTTAAGGGCAACGAGTTTTGAGATCGTTTGGGATTGATAGAGACTTGCTTGTGGTCGACTGCTAGAATCAACGAAGGGCGACAAAGATTGCTTCATTGACGGCGGTGCTGAGTTTGACGAGGCGTAGGCTTGCGTCGTGATCGTCCAGAAGGGCAGAGGTCGCCCTGTTTCCTGTTTCCACTTAAATCTTCTAGAGGGGATCGATCAGAGGTCCAGAGGGCTGTTCAAATGGGATTGGTTCTTGTGAAGGAGGTTTTGGTGCCCGGGATGGTAACGACCAACGACTTACTCGGCAGGTTCTATTCCTAAGGTTAGCACATTTCCAAGGCTGAAAAAGGCTATTTCAGAGGAATGCATGTTTCCTGTGTTCAAATTTCAGATGGAGAATTTCCTGAGAGTCTAAACCTGAAAGGGGCCATTGTATCCAGAGGGGATCTCGGACAAATCAGTTTGCTCTTTCTATTTTGGCTCATTCCTCTTCCTTTGTTGTGTATGTGGATGACATCATTCTCCCTGACTCCGGTGCTAGTAATATTCTTGAGGTTAAGAAATGACTTGAGTCCACCTTGGATATTAAAGATCTTGGTGCTCTTCGATACTTTCTAGGGATAAAGGTGGCTCGTCTACAAGGGGGATCTTTATTTCACAACAGAAACATGTTCTAGAGCTCCTTGACGAGACATGGAATGTTGGTATTACACTTGCAGAGAGTCCTATTGACTTGAAATATGACATACAAATATACAAACAAGCTTCTCCAATTCTGACACAAAATTGAAGTTTCAACGAGTAGTGTGTAAATTGATCTACTTGACTATAACCAGACCAAATATTGCATTTTCGGTATCCATGACAAGTCAATTTATGCATGAATCAAGAGTTAATCATTATGATGTTCTCAGGATATTGAAATACATGAAAAGATCACCATGGAAGAGAATTATGTATAAAAATCAAGGGCACTTGAATATATCTAGGTACTACGATGCTGACTTGGATCTTGAATGAGTAGTGAGAATCTACAAGAAACATAATGTTGTGGCACAATTGTCAGCTGAAGTTGAATATAGAGCTATGACCACTACCACATGCGAACAAATGTGGATTAAATCCATAACTAAAGAACCGTGATTTGAAGTCCAAGGAGCTAAGCCTTTATATTGTGACAATCAATCTGCTATCTATATTGCCAATAATCCTAATTTTCATGAAAGAATCAAATACATTGAGGTGGATTGTCATTTCTTGAGAGAAAAAGTTCAAGCAAGAATCATATCTACTTCCTTTGTTACTTTTAAAAATCAACCTGTCGACATGTTTACTAAAGCACTATCTGGAAGAGGGTTACAATACAATGGTACCAAGTTGGATATGACACAAAGTTGGGTCTTCATGATCTCAATAAAATTAGCTCGCGAGGAGGAGTTGAAGATAATATTCAAGCTAAATGGGAACCACATTAGTGCGGTATCTATTCAAGTGGGCTTATTAGGGTTAAAAGATGGATATATATAAAAAGGCAAAAGGGGAAAACAGAAGGTAAATTTTTCGAGCTGGAAGCAGCGCGACCGACCGAGAATCATAGTTAGGCATTTCTCTCTTCTTCAAAAATTTCCCAAGACTTTCAAACAAACATATCAGAGGATGGCAGCAACACACTTGGTTCAACAAGTTAATTTTGATGTGGAAACTTACCTATTTTAGGGTTTTATTCTCCACGGTCTCATTATTCCTCTTTACCCCGAGACATTGAGAGATTGTTGTTGTGGCAAGATGTCTCGATAGAGATCGCTGGGACCTTGTTCTATTGATACGATGCTGGCTGCCACGCGCCTCTATTAGTCAGTGTAGCCCGTGGGCATTATTGCAATTTGTATTTCCCCATTCCCCTATATATAGGAGTGGTAGTGTCTCCTTGTTTGGGATCTTTGAGATCCCGTTTAGTGTTAGGCTCTCCTAGGTGAGAGAGGCTCTTAAAAGGAACCAACCCTTAGGAGTTCAGGTCGAGCTTGTCACGACAATTGTATCTCTATTGTGCTTAAGCATGCAATTTCAGTTCTTTATAGCGTGAATCTATCAATTGGTCAGACTTGCGCTTTTAGGGATTCGTCCGAAACCCTATCTGGATCTAATTTCGGTTCCAGGCTTCCAGCCAACATCGCCGACAACTTCTTCCGTCGCGCCTACGGGTTTCAGTTTGCTCGATCTTTCGCTTAATTGTTGTTGTTGTCGTTCCGCTCGCTTCCGCGGCCCAATCCTGCACATCTCCTGCTTTCTGTATATCCGTGCGCGTCTCGGCATGACGCACTTCTCCGCCGACGCCACCAATGAGCTGCAACTCCTTGTAGCTCTGCGAGACGCGCATTCCAGCGCGCCATCCGTCACTCTGCCGGCCTAGGTGTTTCTCCCGCTTATTGCCACTGTCTGTACGTTGGTTCCTGCGTCCCCTCCAGCGGCTCCTGCTGCCTTCCGGCGACCTCCAGCTTCCCCGTCTCCCAGCGGCCCTCCTGCAGCTCCGGTCGCATTCTGGCTCCCGCTTCTCCTTCGTCAAATTTCCGGCGCCGCTCCCAGCGGCCTTCAGCGCTGCACCTGCTGTCTTAACCGCCTCAACGCCCTTTCGACCATCCGCATCGTCGTTACATGACTCGGACGCGTTCAATGACCCTCCACGCGGACGAGGATGCCTCCGCTGACTCCCATCATCGCTTGGATCAACTCGAAGCTCGTCTAGAGGATCTCATTCTCCTCCTTCGCGAGCTCACGGCCACGGTGGTAAACCTCCAACCGGTCCCTCCACCACCACCGCAACCCCCTCAGCTCGTTCATGATTACATAGGGCTTTTCAATCCCGCTACAGACATCCACCCGACCTATCTCCGCCGGATCGAGATTCCTGTGTTCAATAACACCAACCCTCTTGTGTGACTATTTATATGGAGGGTTCGGCGCTCCATTAGGTGCGTTGAATGCGCCAGCAGGTTCCTGACCTCTCCTGGCCCACACTGAAATAGGAACTCCTTCGCCACTACAACGCCCATCAAGCGGGCAATGCCTTTGAGCACCTCTGCTCCGTGCGTCAGTCCGATGCCATGACCACCTACATCGACAAGTTCATGGCAGTCTCCACGCACGTACCCGACCTATCACCCAACCACTACCTGGCGTACTTTCTGGCGGGTCTGCAACCCCACCTCGAGCGCTCCTCCGGGTCCACAACCCGTCTACTCTTACCCGCGCCATGGAGAAAGCTCGGTACCTCGACGAGGAACTTTACACAGCTCCACCATCCTCCTCGATTTGGCCTCCTCACCAGCCGCTGTTGCCGCCTCATCCTCGCTTGGATCACATGCCCCCACCTAAACCCCAACTGCTTGGCCTGCATCCACAACCGCCAGTTCCTCCTCCACAGGCACCCCGACGACCTCAACGCTTGCCTCACCAGGAACACCTCGAGCATCGCTGCAAGGGCCTCTACTGCGAGCAGCCATACTCGTCCACCCATGTCTGCCTTCTGGCTTCTCAAAAACCTATGTGTGCTGCTTGGATCTGAAGATGATGGTCTGGACTTCGGTGATTTGGACCCGCCGATGCTCACTGATGACCCCTAAGGACCTCGACCTTGAGGACAAGGTCATTTTTCGGGCGGGGCGTGTTGACTCAATGCTATCCGTCACGCGCCTCTATTAGTCTGTGTAGCCCGTGGGCATTATTGCACTTTGTATTTCCCCACTCCCCTATATATAGGCATGGTAGTGTCTCCATGTTTGGGGTCATTGAGATCTTGTTTGGTGTTAGGCTCTCTAAGGTGAGAGAGGCTCTTAGAGGGAACCAACCCTCAGGAGTTCGGGTCGAGCTTGTTTCGACAATTGTATCTCTATTGTGTATAAGCATGCAATTTCAGTTCTTGATAGTATGAATCTAATCATCGATCCTCCTTTCAGGTACTCTATTGTTACACCGGGCTTTCACAACATTTGAGAGCTCACGAGACAAATTTTGCATACCCTGTTGCCACATCTCTATCTTGAGACTCCCAGGATACATATAACATAGACAATCATTATATATATATTCAATATACAAGAATAAGGGTCCTACTTCAACCCATAGAACAAATCAACTTTACTGCATGTCAACTATCAACTCCAAAAATATCATATCTTCCTGGATAGTAATGACACAAATGTAGCAGTAGCTTCTAAATTTTTCCAAAAAAATGGTAACTGCATAAATCTCATTTTTTATCAATTAAATGTGAAGCATCATCAACGTTCAAAAATAATTTGAAGGGTACTTCGTTTTTTTTAAGGCAGGATTCTATAACCTTGAAGGAGGTTTCTCCCAAATGGAGATGGTGGCTACGAGGATAAAACAGAGCCTTGTTGTGGCAATCGAAGGCGGGAAACTCAAGGGAGAGCTACTAAATCCCTAATCATAATTAAGAGAGAGAGAGAGATGAAGACTAATTTTTTGGCTGCCATCATTCTTGCTCTAAGTTTTTTTTAAATAGAGTTGCAAATTGATTCTTTTGAAACAAGATCAACAATTGGCCTAATTACAAGATTTACCCAACATAATAAAAATTGATGCAACCTGTGTCAAATCCTTATCATATTTCATGTATTTTCATTTGTGTAGCGCATGCCTTCACGCACATTTATTTACTTATCGCACATGTACTATTTGTTTTGTATCGCGCACATTGTTCGCGCCCGGTTGTCAGGATCGCGATCCGGATTGTAGGATCTTACGATCCAGATTTTGTAAATCGATCTGGATCTTACCTAGGATCTAAATCGGCACCTCTACGACTGAGATTGTGATCCGGATCTTAAGATCTGTAGGATCGCGATCCCAACACGATTCTACCGATCCATGTGATCCGGATCTTAAGATCTGTAGGATCGCGATCCCAACACGATTCTACCAATCCAGCCAAAGAGAACTAGAAACATGTCCAACCCTATCCCGACCCCATTCAACCGGTCCAATGCCCATAACTCATTGCTTAACCTTATCCCAATCCCGCCCCACCCCATCACAGAATCATGTCATGCCGCTTTACCATATCCCAAGTGTCAGCTGCCGACTGCAAACGGAGGCTAAGGGCTACGTCTTTGGTCACTTCCAGTCCAGACAACGCCTTGCTTTTCCTTCCTTACCAGGTGAAGTTAGTATGATATTATATCTTTGATTTAGTTATTCAATTGTTTTTTGATATAATTATTCGCATACTCTTCAATTTAATCATTTTTTGTTAATTGAGCATGCAATTGGATGATACAAAGTTCAATTTTATATTTTTAGTCTTAATTTATGAATGCTGTAGGATTTAGTGATCCTCGATCCGATCCTACGATCCAATCCGATCCAACCTCGAAACGATCTCACCTAGGATTTCGATCCTGACAACCTTGTTGTGACGACTTATTGGTGTGACTGACCAATAAGATCCCGAATGCAAAGGTCCGTCAAATTAAGGAATATGATAATTAAGGCAAGTTATAAAGGGCAGCCCGATGCACAAAGCATCCCCGCGCGGGGAGGGTCCTACCACAAGGGTGAAATGTAGGCAAACCTTATCTTGCATTTTTGCAAGAGGCTGCTTCTAGGACTCGAAGCAGCCTCTTGCAAAAATGAACTTAAAAATTAGGGTAAAGTACTTGTGGCACCCTTATACTTTAGAAGAAATACTTTTGACCCACTAATTTTTTTAATGGACTATTGCACCCCTTAACTTACAATAAGTAGGACAAATTATTTAAAAATAAATTACAAATAGAATAAAAAAATATTTTATACAATATTCTATTTTTACCCTATGTTAATGTAAATTAATTCTAATTTCAGAGTTAAATTTAAAGTTTATCGATTTTTTTTAAATAAATGGCTGTAGGTCTTGAACCCGGGTCTAGGGAGAGTAAACTAAAATGTTAACCATTATTGCAACTGTAATTATTTAGTAAAAGGTGACCAATTTATTCTTATGTAAAGTTGAAAACCATTATTCTAATTGAACAAAATGCTACAATTTCTTTATATATATATATAAGGAAAGAACAATTATTTCACACACAAAAAAGAACAGTTCAATAAATAAACATTTACATGATTGGAGGAATTCCCTTCGTCCCCAAAGCAATAAAATTAACGCCAGTATCAACTATCATCCGACAAAGACCACTCTCCAGTCAAGGGTTACATGGTTGTTCGTTCCACATTTCTCTTAACAATTTGAAATGTGCCACTATACACAGCAATTCAATAAAATACATCAAAACTTATATACCATGCCACTAAATTCATCAGCAAAAACGATGATAATAAAAGCGGCAATGCTATATTCATCATTGAAGATGCACGAGGCTGAAATAGTTACGCGCATACTTCTTAAAGTAGCATTTATTTCTTATCATTCTAATTGAAATAAATTGAAAAAAATGAAAAGATTTAATGTTAAATGAGCGATCTAAAATTTCATCCCAAAGAGATTCTTTAGCCATGATTAAATATTTTTTCAATATTAAAAGCATCTTCTTAATTGTCATACATATGTGATAGAGCCAATAACATTTCTAATAAAACAGTCGGTTTACAGCTTTATATAAGTATAAATTGGTCACCTATTACTAAATAATTTCAGTTGCCATAGTGGTTAACATTTTAGTTTACTCTCCCTAAACCCGTGTTGAAGACCGACCGTCAACAATTTAAGAAAACTTTTCATAAACTTAAATTTAAATTCGAAATTAGAATTAATTTACATTAACATAGGGTAAAAATGGAATATCATATTAAATGCTTTATTTATTCTATTTATTTTTATTTTTAAATAATTTGTAGTACTTATTATTAGCGAGGGGGGTGCAATAGTCCTACATGAATATCTCAATTAATTTGTCTTTAATTTTTAGGAAGTATTTGAAAAGAGATGATTTAGAATCCCTACATGAATATCTCAATTAATTCACTCATATTCCTATAAGTAAGAAAACAGAAATAAAATATCATATCTTTGATTTTTAGGAAGTATTTGAAAAGAGACGATTTAGAATCCCTATATGAATATCTCATTTAATTCACTCCTATTCCTATAAGTAAGAAATCAAAAAAATGATTTCTAACCAAAAATCTTACCCAAGTTATTTCCTATACAAGAATTGACCCCTCCTCATTCACGGAGATTAGAACAAAACCGACAGAGGAACCTTCCTCTTTCCTCTGTTCGGTATTGTCCAACACAGTTTCTAGAACCACGCTTCCAGCCACCTGCCGATCAGCCTCCCCACGTTGCCCTCTGCCAGCGAACTCTACGCATTCGCGCGGTCTGCGCCCTCTTCCAGCAAGCTCTTCTTGCTCGCCTTGCGCGGTCTGCGACTTCTGCCAGCGATCTCTCCGTGCTCGCGCGGTCTGCGCCATCTGCGAGCGTCCTATTTCTGATCGCCAGGCTCTTGCATGGTCTTTTTTCTGATCGGTGCGCCTTCCTCCAGCGGTCTGCCAGCGGTCTCTACCGTGCTCTCGTGTGCGACCTATTTCCGACCGTCAGGCTTCTCGCGCGGTCTCCCCCTGCAGCTCGCCACACTTACGGCTTCTCACCGCTGCTCCTCAGCTCGCTTCTCTGCCCGCTGCCGCTGTTCTGCTCAGACCGCTGCCTCTCCTCTGCTTAAGACCGCCCCTCAGACCGGGTGCCTCTGTACCGACCAGCCCGCTGCTACCCGTCCCTTGCTGCTCTGTTCACGGTTCGGTCTCATGGGTTCATCGGTCGACTCCACTGAATTGTCGGCTGCTCGTGTAGCCCCTACTCCCGAACTCCGCGATGAGTTGCGGATCACCACGATTTCCCTGTCCGGCAAGAAAACTTTGTGCCTTGGGTGCACTCTGTTCGCCGGGTCCTTCAGGCCAAAGGTTTTTTGAATTATCTCACGCAGGCACCTCCCTCCCCTTCTACCGATGATTGGATGCGGAATGACGGTAGAGTTCAGACATGGCTTCTCAACTCTATGGATGGCGAACCTTACCAAATGGCCATGTATCACGAGACGGCCAAGGGCATGTGGGATGAGCTTCATTCCTTGTACTCGGGCAAGGACAGCCTCCAGCACCTCTATGACATTATTATTGATCTTCAGGCCTTGGATACGGGCGGGGCTGCGGACATGACCTCCTTTGTTGCTCGTGCTAAGGGTCTTACTGAAGCATGGATCCAGCATCAGCCATCTACCACTGATTTCGCGACTCAACGGGCTCAGAAGGAAGCCGTATGTGTTGCTATGGTGATGGCCCGTGTTCCTCCACATCTGCACAGTGTTCGAGCTCAGATACTCTCCTCCACTACGACACCCTCCCTCCATGATGTTTGCTCTATGTTACTCAGGGTAACTCCTCCCTCTGAGACTCCTGCAGGTTTTTCTTCAGTCCTTCTTCAGCAATCTCTCCTGCAAACTCCTCCTCCTGGTCGTGGATCGTCCACCAGGGGAGGACGTCACCCGTCTCGGGGACGAGGACGTGGTGGCCGCTCTTCTTTGAAGTTTACTGCTCTCGTGAGGGTCATCTAGAAGCTACATGCTATCGTAAGCATGACCTACCTCCGCATCTCGTCGCCTCCGCTACTCCCAGCTCCTTCTGATGCCCCTGACACTTCCAACCGTGGTGCACCTACTCGCCAAGAATATGAAGACCTTCGCACTCAGTTCCAGCAGCTCCAGGGCAGCATTGATAGGCCATCTGGCTCGGTTGCCTCCTTCTCTAATCAAGGTATATCCTGTCTTTCGTACAGCTCTCACTGGATCGTTGACTCTGGAGCAACTCATCATATAACATCTCAGAAACCGCCTCGGTATTCGACAACTTCTCACCCGCCATCTATTATTGTTGCTAATGGCGACACTACCCCGGTCTCTAGTGCTGCTGATCTCCGCCTCACTCCTACCTTGCTACTCTCCTCCGTTCTTCATGTTCCGGGTTCCCCGTTTAACTTGCTTTCTGTTAGCCAGTTAACACGGGATCTTGACTGTTGCATAACTTTTTCTCCTTCATCTTTTGTTTTGCAGGATCGCCGTACACGGAGTACCATTGGTAGCGGTCGGCTAACGAATGGGCTATATCTCTTGGATCTCCCACCTATCAGTCTTACTTCCATCTCCACCTCGGATTGGCATCGTCGTCTTGGGCATGCTCCCCTTCCGGTTCTCAAGAAAGCTCTTCCTGGTGTTTTACTCCTAGAGTTCACTTGTGAATCATGTATCTTCGGCAAACAACATCGTGTTTCTTTCTCTCCTTGTACCCGGAGTGATACTCCGTTATCTTTAGTTCATTCTGATGTATGAGGCCCGTATAAGACCCCCAGTGTATTTGGACATCATTATTTTATCACCTTTATTGATGACTACTCGCGTGTTACCTGGCTTTATTTTCTTCATGATCGCACTGAGATTACTTCTGTGTTTCGTGCTTTTTTATCTGAAACACGTACGCAGTTCTCGACGCCTCTTAAAATACTTCGCACCGATAATGCCCGTGAATACACAAGTCGGTCTTTCTCCGCTCTGTGCTCCGAGTTTGGTATTATTCACCAAACCTCCTGTGCCTACACACCTCAACAAAATGGCGTGGCCGAACGAAAAAATCGCCATCTTCTCGATACCACCAGGTCCCTCATGTTCCAGATGCAGGTCCTAACAGAGTTCTGGCACTTTGCTATTGCAACTGCGTGTCACCTCATCAATCGCATGCCCTCACCCGTTCTCAGCTTTGCCACTCCTCTAAGCCTTCTTCTTCCATCCACTACTCCTTTCCCCCTCACACCCAGAGTTTTTGGGTGTGTTTGTTATGTCCACAACCTCGGTCCGCCAGCAGACAAACTTGCTGCTCGTGCGACCCGACAGATGTTTGTTGGCTACTCTCGAACTCAGAAGGGCTATCTATGCTACTCTCCTACAACAGGCAAAGTGACTGTCTCGGCCGATGTCACTTTTTTTGAGGATCAACCATTCCACCTATCCTCCTCTTCCCAATCCATACCTTCTCCTATTACTCGTCCTATCGTTCCAGTACGCCTTCTTCTCCATCGTCACCTCCATCCCTGCCTTTGATCCGTCCGCCCATCCGCTACGTCTATTCTCGCCGTAAATCCAAGGATACTTCCCTGCCGGAGCCGTCTGCTACGGATAACACACCGCCCGCGGTCGATCCAACATCTTCTTCTACGGCTCATCCTATGGCTAACTATGTGTCTCTACACCGGCTTTCTCCACCTCTCCACCAGTTTGCTACTTCTCTTTCCTCCATTTCTATTCCTAACTCTGTGCAGGAGGCGCTTCAGCATCCGGGGTGGCGGGCAGCTATGGAAGAGGAGATGAATGCCCTCTGGGCTAATCAAACCTGGGAACTGGTTCCCCTTCCTCCAGGACAACACTGTGTAAGTTGCAAATGGGTCTTTGCGGTCAAACAGAATGCGGATGGGACTGTTGATTGCTTAAAGGCTCGTCTAGTGGCCAGGGGCTTCACTCAGCAACAAGGCTTGGATTATGAGGAAACATTTTCTCCAGTAGCCAAACTCAACACTGTTCGTGTTCTTATCTCCGTTGCTGTGCACCGGCGTTGGCCCCTTCTTCAGCTCGACATTAAGAATGCATTCCTTAACGGTGACCTGAAGGAAAGTGTCTTTATGAGCCAACCTCCCGGGTTTGAGACCACGGGGGAGTCTCGTGAAGTTCACGTTTGTCGCCTTCTAAAAGCTCTTTATGGTCTCAAACAATCACCACGAGCTTGGTTTGATAAGTTCTGCAAGGTTCTCTAGCACTTGGGTTTACTCGGAGCTCCGCCGACTTCTCTCTATTCACCAAGCATGGGCTAACTGGCACTGTGATCTTTCTTGTCTACGTTGATGATATCCTGATTACCGGCGATGACCTCTCTGGGATACAACAGCTCAAGAAACATCTGAACTCGGCCTTCCAGACCAAGGATCTTGGAAATCTTAGATATTTCCTTGGGATTGAAGTCGCCCGAAGACCCGATGGGTTGGTTATGTCCCAAAGGAAGTACTGCATCGACTTACTTCATGAAGCAGGATACTCCGGGTGCAAACCTGCGGATACTCCTATGGATGCTAATCAGAAGTTGTGTGCCGCTGGGTCTGACCCTGACCAGCTGCTTGAGAATCCAGAATATTATCGACGATTGGTTGGGAAACTGATTTACCTAACGGTTACTCGACCGAATATCTCATTTGCTGTTGGTGTTGTGAGTCGCTTCATGCATACTCCGCGCACCTCTCACCTCCAAGCTGTTGAGCGTATTCTCAGATATCTAAAGACCGCTCCGGGACAAGGCCTTGTCTACAAACCATCCAACTCACCATCTCTTCTTGCTTACTCGGATGCTGACTATGCCGGGTCCCCTGATAATAGGCGTTCCACGACTGGTTTTTGCACTTATTTTGGTGGACACCTCATAACATGGCGAAGCAAGAAACAGACTGTGGTCGCCCGCTCCTCGGCTGAGTCTGAATACAGGGCTATGGCTGTTGTTGTATCAGAATTAACATGGCTTGAAAGCCTTCTTGGTGACTTGGGTGTTAGACTTTCTTCTCCGACAACACTTCGGTGCGACAGTCAGGCTGCAATTCATATAGCCAACAATCCAATTTTCCATGAGCGAACAAAGCATATCGAGGTTGACTGTCACTTCATCAGAGAAAATGTTCAAGCAAAGAATGTAGAATTGGAGCATGTTCCTGTTGCAAGACAAATTGTTGACATCCTAACAAAAGCTCTTCCTCGGCCTCTATATCTCCAGTTCTTATCCAAGCTGGGTGCCTACGATTTGTACGCTCCAGCTTGCGGGGGAGTGTTAGAGAAATTAATGTAAAAGCCCATTTATGAGGCCCATTTATGTTGTTCCTTCTTACTCTTGTTTAGTCCCACATCTTGAGATTTGAGTGACTAACCTCCTTCTCCTCCTATATATTTCCTATATATTTGTATTCATACTTGTAATTATTAATTCAAGGAATATATACAAGGTTTATACCATATTTCTACAGATACATACGAAAAAAAATGACTACAAATTTGTAAAAAAATTATCCAAATTAGGACACAAACCAATTGAGATTATAAATTCAATCCAATTAATCTACACAAACCTATATGGCTTCTTCCTTGAAACAAGACTTAATTTAAGTTGAAACATTTTGCTGCACATATCTATCAAAAATTAAAGCAAATATTTAAAGCAAATGCTAACTCGAACAGCTGTAGACAGTGAATTCTACAAAAACTCTCCATAGAATTGTCATTGATAATAACAAATGACAAAATTTAAAGTTTAAGAAAATGACATTCATCTATCATAACTGCATCACATCAAAATGCAATCAAACCTGATTTTTCCTGTAATTGCTTCAATTAAAAGTTAATATCCTAATTCCTACAACATAACAAAAAAAATCTCGCTCTTAAACAACCATATGATTAAAGATTTACCTAATCTATCAAGAATCATGGCTGTCAGAGAACTAAGAAAAAAGCTAAAAAACGTTTAGGAAGAATCCTAAAGCTACAAACAACATTTTTGTACAATTTTGCCAAGAGATTTTACAATGCCCTTATTCCCAATCGTTGTAAGAATGAGGGTAGTAAATCTTGTCTTGAAAACTGATAGGCAATTTCGAGAAGACATCAGGAAGAACTAAAATCAGAAAAAAGAAGGAAATCAACATATCAGTCACCAGTCACGCAACTGCCGTGCAGAGGAGTCGCGCCCAGAGGAGGAGTCGCGGCCTGTGTTCGTCGATCCCGGGGGAGTCGCCTAGGGTATTCGTCGAGCCCAGCAGGAGCGAGGAGGAGGACGGGAGGAGTCGCCTAGGGTTTTCGTCGAGCCCAGCGGGAGTGCGGGGCTGCCCACACTCGGCCTATAATAGGTCCGCCCATCCTTGATACTAATACCCGGAGCCCTCCCCGTTCCAGCCACCCGCCGATCAGTCTCCCCATGTTGCCAACACCGTCAGAGCCTCCTCAAAGGCCGGGCGACCTCTCCTCCGCCATTCCCAACAAATTCGGAGAGTCCTACGTCGGTTCGGTCACCTCCAATCCTCGATATTACTACCCAGAGCCCTCCCTGTTCCTGGCACCTCCTCCTTCGCCTTATTCCCGTGGAATCGACGCACTCCCCATCAGAGCCGGAATCTCCTGCTGCCGACTAATCAGCCTCAACCTCCTCTAAGCTCTCCCGATCTAGTCAACCTTCTTTCCGAGCCATTTTCCCTCTTCCTTACCCAGGTCTGACATTCCAGTCAGCTCTGTTTGTCCTGAGACCTTCCGATCTTTTCCCCCAGAATACAAAAAACCCAATATTCTTCGTTGCATTTTTGAGGCTATGGAATACCCCTCTCTCTACTTGCTCTAATCATGTTAATCTAATTTTATCTTAATTTTATTTGGTGTTTAGAATTTCAGAGCTTGCCACTAGTTATTATAATACATGTTTGCCGACAAATTGAAATATTCTCGCAATTTCATTTCTTTAATCTCATGCCTGTGGAGCGTTAAATCATATTCACCATATGTTTGCTGGTTAACTTATTCATGTTTGCGAACCTTAGATCAAATATCACATGCTATTATTCATGAAATCTTGTTTGGGCCACATAATTTTAAAAACTCTCAAATATATTATTTAAATATCAAAGTCCTAATTTTGGTTTACATCAAAAATGCATAAAAACTCCAATTTAAAACCCTTATATTTAAAGATGCCTAAATTACGACTCAATTAATTAAACATAAAACACGATTCATAATAAAAGATTTTAAAGGCACCATAATATTACAACTTCCTTCAATTCAAACTTGTCTTCAAGCTCGGAAGGGAACTTTAACTATTGAATCATCTAGCTCTTTAATTTTTCGCCAAAAAGCAAATTGTAATGAGAATCCAAAGCCGAGGTATCGTCACTAGGTGAGCCCAACCCTAGTCACTGACGAAGTGAAAGATAATAATATTACAAGATGTTTGTTGCTTACGCATACATGTGATTGATTAGACCAACGACAGGTAGTAACGAGCTTAGCTTTCTAGTGAGTGATCATGGAGGAGGGGTTCACTGGGTGACGAAAGCCGGGTTGGACTGTTGCGGTGCTCGTTGGATGGTAATAGTCAAGTTTTTCAATAGAGGCACCTGCAGATGAGGGGTAGCTAGGACAAATGACTGGAGAGTGTCTTGCTTAGTCGAAACCGTCAGCCTGTGTGGCTGAAGAGCGATGTGTTGGATGCAAACAATATGTATTGACGGTGGTGCAATGACTGATAGAAAGAAAGTTTGCCATGCAAGAGCTATTGGAGTGCTCTGGCTATTGCCGTTGGCTCTTGTTTGGGCCACATAATTTTAAAAACTCTCAAATATATTATTTAAATATCAAAGTCCTAATTTTGGTTTACATCAAAAATGCATAAAAACTCCAATTTAAAACCCTTATATTTAAAGATGCCTAAATTACGACTCAATTAATTAAACATAAAACACGATTCATAATAAAAGATTTTAAAGGCACCATAATATTACAACTTCCTTCAATTCAAACTTGTCTTCAAGCTCGGAAGGGAACTCTAACTATTGAATCATCTAGCTCTTTAATTTTTCGCCAAAAAGCAAATTGTAATGAGAATCCAAAGCCGAGGTATCGTCATTAAGTGAGCCCAACCCTAGTCACTGACGAAGTGAAAGATAATAATATTACAAGATGTTTGTTGCTTACGCATACATGTGATTGATTAGACCAACGACAGGTAGTAACGAGCTTAGCTTTCTAGTGAGTGATCATGGAGGAGGGGTTCACTGGGTGACGAAAGCCGGGTTGGACTGTTGCGGTGCTCGTTGGATGGTAATAGTCAAGTTTTTCAATAGAGGCACCTGCAGATGAGGGGTAGCTAGGACAAATGACTGGAGAGTGTCTTGCTTAGTCGAAACCGTCAGCTTGTGTGGCTGAAGAGCGATGTGTTGGATGCAAACAATATGTATTGACGGCGGTGCAATGACTGATAGAAAGAAAGTTTGCCATGCAAGAGCTATTGGAGTGCTCTGGCTATTGCCATTGGCTCATGCGTCTGGATTGGAAGTTGTTTCACCATAACCTCTAGGCGTTGTGCCTTCGCAGTTGCTTCCTTTGCCATGAGTTGGTTTAGCTTTGTTATTGTTGGCTTTAATAACTTGGAGTTGCCCCCAATTCTTGGAGATTTTGATGGAGGTGGAAAGAGGTTGAATGACATTTCTAGCTGAGGCAAAAGGTACTGCAAGTAATTGGACTGGTAAATTGGTAATGGAGACTGAGTAGAAGTCATAGAATGTGGGTTCAGGGATTGTGGGTTGTATTGGTTAAATGGTGAAAAGAGTTGGGGTTGTAGAGGTTGTGCGACAACGAGGTCGTTGATTAATATGGATTGTAATCATGCAGTAGGAAGAGAATGGATTAGTGGAAAAATACCCATTGGAACGAGTGGAATGGTCATCGGTTATGCTCCAACACATTAAAATTTGGTAGGGTTACGACATGGAAGAATTAAGGAGGTGTCGTGTGGAGAGAGTGAGGATGGTACGGATGAACGCGGATCGAAGGATTGGTGGTTCTAGTGGGGGAAGGTGGGCTGTAGTGGTGAAATGGTGTGGCTAGGCTGCAATTTTGGTAAGGAATCATGGATTCAAGTTGGGGAGGTGAGTTGCGGTAATGAAATGGTGTAGCTAAGTCGCAATTTTGGTAGGGTATCATGAATTTAGGTCTAATCAAACCTAAGGAGGAGGAAATGGTCGAAGAAGTGTTGGATTGCAGCAGTCCGTGAAGTTAATATCACCGAGCGCATCAAGCGGAGGGTTGAAAGCGCTCGAGATCGGAGGGATGCATCTGACTCTGTGAGTTCACGAAGAGACGACTCAATGGAGAGAAACCAACGGTTATGAGTAATGGAGGCTGTGGAGAAGGCGTCGAAAACCTGTCTGAGAAGTTGCGTCGATTGCAAATGAGGGATAGTTGGAAAGCTTGTGGACGAGCTCCAAGAAGGATAGCAGATCGTGGTGTGTTGGAATGATGGTAGGAGATTGTGGCTGGGAAGGGTTGTGGCGAGGGCTTCGATGGGGATTCAATCGCCTGCAGGAAGGATCTCGTGGTCGGCAACTGTTGATATGCACGAACAACGGCTAGGTTGGAGTCATCAACCTTCAGAAGAATTGCGACGTCTAAGAAGACTGCAGATGAGCTCAACGCCGCAAAATGCATCTTGAGCGACGTCGTTGGGTTCTTCAGATCCCAACAGAAACCGAATGACTGGCGCCTGCAATTTCTCTACGCTAACTCGAAGAACGAAAAACTTGTCACTTGGAATTGATAAGCTATGCAATGGATTTGTTGGGGTGAGCACGGAGAAGCTTTCATACAAAATGTTACGATTTGTAGATCATAAACCCTAACAATTGAAGAAGATGCTAACCATAAGAGAGAAAGGGAGAGAAGCTACAAAGGACAACATATCAAATTTCTATCTTACCTTCATTTTTGCGCTTAGGCATTTTAAATGGAGTTACAAATGATTTTTTTGCAAACAAGCCCATTCCAACAATTGGGCTAATTATAAGATTACTAAAATATAATAAAAATGTATAAAATTTTGAATTAACTCTTACTTAAAACACTAATAATATGACTCACAATTAATTAAACAAAAACAAGATTCGTAGTAAAAGACCTAAAAGGACACCATAACATACATGTAAATACATAATCTTCCATAGTTTAAGAGGATCTTTTGGACCAAGTATAACTAGGATTGAATTTTAACAGTTCAGCTGATCCAAAGACTACTTACATTAATAGGTTAAAATGTTAGACAGTGAAAAGTGAAAAATAGAAATAGCAAAAGAGAAACAAATGGAAGGGAAAAGAATAAAGCGATCAAGACTACAAAAAAAGCTTTCTTTCAGAACAGCATGCTCCTATAATACTTAATGAAACACAGAATAAAGCCGAGGCATAATTCTCAAGATATTTATGGGTGCTTACTTGGAAAATTGTTGTGGCCTGCTGAAGTAATGATTTGCTTTTGTCGCCGTGAAATCTGCCACTCAAAAGTTGCCAATGAATATCAAATTTAGTTTCCTCATTGAAAGTGCTTCCTACAGACGCACGTCTTAACAAATTCAAAACTGATTCAGGGATTATCATGGATCCTTCTTGTAGGAAATCCAACAGATCAGTATGGACTTTCTTGCATTTATCGCCACACAGCCAAATATCAGATGGGCAGGGCCTTTCCTGTATGAAATGATTTGAATTAATGGGGGCATTTCCTACATAAAATATTGCTTGCTGAAGTAATTTAAAGAACATGAGAAAATAGTTATACCACAACATCGCATATTCCATGATTCCTTAGACAGCCAACATGAAACATTCCACCACACTAGAAAGGAAAAAGACAAAAGTATCAATAGTTCGAAGACATGTTGAAGTACTACTACAAACAAATAACCAAAAGAAATATGCATACTTGACCACAAAACAACATTGTGCTGTCACAAATATTCCCAAAATTTAAAGTGGCCTCACCATTCCTACCATAAAGTACAACACGTTAACGCATCAGCAACTGAAAGAATAGAAAAATATTTTTTGATGGTGTCATGCATGTCTATATATTGTCCCATGATGATGAGGAGATATATTAAATTTTGCATACTCCAAACATTGAGAGTGGAATATAACTAGCCTGTCTGCAGCTTAAGGTTATTCTATTCCATATCATGAGAAGGGGAAAAGTAAAAGTTCAGAAGTAAATATAAAGTATACGGTTAAAAATTTGAGTACATTATAATCTAGGAAACATCGAACTTTCATGAGTTCTAATCTAGAATCTGGATTTGGTTAGCATCAGTGATAGATCGCGCTAATGTCGACAAAATAACTGAAGTGAAATGCGAGATACACTTATCGAGACATGCTCGATACCAAGTCTTGATGGCTGGTAAACTAGGGCTACATAGACTATTATGGGGTCACGTGGCGGGACAGAAGAGACGTCTTCGTAGCAACACTCCCCTCCCGAAAATCGACCTTGTCTTCAAGGTCGAGGTCCGTAGGAGTCGTTAGAGAGCGTTAGAGGATCCAAGTCACCGAAGTCAAGAATGTCGTCATCAGCTCCGAGCAGCAAGCACATGTCTTTGAGAGGACAGATGTGGTTGAGCGAGTATGGTTGTTGACAACGAAAGCAAAGGCTCTTGCGACGAAGCTCGAGGTGCTGCTAGTGAGATAAGCGCTGGAGTGGTCGGGGTGCCGGTGGAGGTGGAACTGGAGGCGGAAAAGGCGGACTGATCAATGAGGCCCATGTAGAGTCAGATGATCCAAGCGGGGGAGAGGCGACATAAATTTCAACGTGGTAGCGGCTAGTGGGGTAGTTGAGAAAAGGAGGACGGTTGTGTTGTGTAGAGTTCCTCGTTGAGGCAACAGGCTTGCTACATGGCGCGGGAGAGACTAGTCAGGTTTTGGACCCGAAGGTGCACCTGGAGGTAGGGTGTAGCCACCCAAGAAAGTACCCTCGGTAATGGTCAGGGGATAGGCTGGGGACGTGCGGGGCTATCTCGATGAACTCGGTGATGTAGGCGGAAACATTGTCAGACAAAAGAATGGAGTTGAGGCGCTTGTAGGAATTACTTGTTTGGCGTGTGTCATAATGGTGGAGGAGTTCCTCCTTTAGGAAATGAGAGGTCAGGGACCTACTGGCGCGTCCAACGCACCCAATGGAGAGTCGAGCCCTCCATATTGATAGTTGACATGGGAATCTTCTAGCTGGCGTTGGTGGACTGGAGGTCGAAGAATTGTTCAGTGCGGGCGATCAAATCGGGGGGGAGGGGGGTCGGTGTCATAGAACACAGGAATCTCGATCCAACGGAGATGGGCCTGGTGGGTGTTCGTAGCGGGGTGGAGGAACCCATGTAGTTAGGGAAGGGTCAAGGGGGTTGCGGGGGTGGTGTTCATAGGGCCAGTGGGCGATTGCCGTTGTGGACGCGAGCTCTCGTAGGAGAAGAGTGAGTTCTTCAAACCGCACTTCGAGCCTATCCAAGCAAGTGGAATCTGTAAAGGCAGAGGCATCCTCGTCAGTGCGGCGGGCCTTCGAATGGGTCTGGGACATGTAAAAAATGAGCCAAAGAAGAGAAAGGAGTGACCGAACAGTCGGAGGGGCAGACTACATCCGTTGTCGTGGAGGGGGACTGCAACCAATCAAAGAAGACGCATGAGATTGTTGGGAGGAAGAGGAAGGTGGTGCGCCGACAATCGGAAGGAGATGGGTGGCGTCTGGCGTCGTTGGGGAGTGAGGGGGTTGGGTCGGAAGCAGCTAAGGTCCAAGGAAGGCTGAATGAGGCGCTAGAGGTCGACAGTTGCTGAGAGACGCGCTGAAGGTGGCGAGCCTTGAGGCGTGGGAAGAGGACGAATAGGCTTGTCGATTATTGGCATCATGCGGCGGAAAGGTGGGATGAGCGTGATCAAGGAGGTGCACACGTGAGTCACTGTTGGTGCATGGGAGGTCGACGACGTAGTGTCCCGTGGTAGGAGTGCATGTGAGTTGCGGCCCGTGCACATCGAGTCGCGTGGTGAGACCTGGACGCGCGAGCGTGATGCTGCATAGCCGATCGACGGAGCAGTTGCTGGATCAGGGGTCATGGAAGCGAACGGGTCAGGAGCTTCAGTGAACAGTGAAGGAGATCCACTTAGGGTTCCGACGGAAACCCTAAATGAGTGCAGGTCGGGCCAATTGATAGATCATGCTATCGTGAGTATCGTCGACCAAATAACTGAAGTAAAATATGAGATACACTTATCAAGTCATGCTCGATACCAACTTTTGAGGGCAGGGTCCCTCTAAGAGCTACTCTCCTATGAGAGCATAAACCTAAACAATGATCAAGATGAAACAAATAACTCTCCTTCCAATCCCTTATATAGGCAGGAGTGGGCATATATAAAATAACAATAATGCCACATATGCTATATAGAGTATTAGAGGGACGTGTGGCAGGCCCGGGGAGTCGTCTTCGTATCATCAACATCAGTGAATTCCATTGCTTCCTAAAGTCGGTTAGTCCTACGGGCCTACCCCCCATGAAAGAAGAGTAGTGGTTCATGATGTTGCACCACTTGACAAGGGGCCACCCTCCAACAACAAGCACTCCAACATCAATCACAACTCTTATCTTTATTCCAACCAACAACAATAATTCCAATCCACTTTCTTTTCTCTTTAAACAACAACCGTGCCTCTACCTTTCACTCTAAGACATTGTCTTTAATTTGATGCGTAACAAACCAAACCATAATACCAAAGGTATTGCCCCCCTTTGGTTTCTCTCAACGCATGCTAACCCGGGCTGCACAACTTTATCATTTTCCACAAGTGACCTACGAGTACTTCCTGGAAGATCAATAATCTCAGAACTACTCCAATCAGAGCATGCTTAACTACGGAGTTCCTAACACAACTCCACTTTCTCTAAAAGGGCACTTTTGATATTTGAGGGTTTAAATTATTACTTAAGCTCAGTAACCTTTCTTACGATTCCGATGCGTGATTTAGTTCATTTTTGCACCTCTTTTCACCTAGAAATATGTCATCTTATAAGTCTGTCAAGAGTTCTCTTTCTCCGGGCTTCTTTGCCCCAAAGACACTGTCCTCCCATCATCGGACCACCCTCATCGGATTCAAGATGTTACATGCCCGCCATACTTAGTTCATCATCGAACCACACATCGTACTGCAGAAGGTCTGACTTTGATAGCATTTGTAATGACCAAACCCATAACATCAGAGTAGTTGTCTAAGTCGAACCACACAGTTTTGATGATTTTCCACATGTGTCCTACGAGTATTTCCCAGGAGGTCACCCATCCCAGAACTATTCCCACCAAAGCAGGTTTGACTACGTAGTTCTTAACACAACACCACTTGCTCCGAAAAAGTGTCTCTGATATTTGAGGGTCAAAATTATTACTCAAGTGCAGTAATTTTCTCTCCAATTTTGATGTTTGATTTAGCTTATTCATGCATCTCCTTCACCTAGAAGCCTATCATACTAGAAACCTATCAGGAGTTGTCTTACTACGGGCTTCTCCGCCACAAAGATACTCTCTGCAATTATCAAATTTGGGATGTTAACGTTGTTAATGACTGCTTGGTGATCTATGATCAAACTAGTTCATATTCAACGGAACCTATGGCGAGCGAAATGAACCATCTTCAATGGGAACTTCAGCTAATGCTTATATTTTTTTATCTCATTTTGAATTTACCTCATTGAGAAAGTGTATAATCTGACTCGTACACGTCCGCAATAAACAAGAAATTTGAGTGGAATTATCTCATAAAGTGTGCCTTAAATGACGAGGAGCCATCTCTTCTGGAAAGATCCTGTAATGAAGAAGCCAAATCCATGGTTTCATGAGTCAAGCTGCTCCCTTTCCTCCTGGGAGAAGCGTGATATTCTTTCATTGAAGTCTTCAGCTTTAGTGAGCTCTTTTCAATGGAGAGTGATATTGGTTAACTTAGGCAATTTGACCACCTCCTCCAGTAACTTGTAGCCCTAAACTACTCTCTTCCTTTGTACCCATGAGATTGTTATTGAAATGGAATTGCCAAGCGCAGACCCATGCGGCCAGCAGTAGACAGAACTATATTTATGACCGGCAGCTAGATTCTGGGCTCATGGCAGATCAAATTGCTGGTATCTCAGGAGGCTAATGACTTGGCATTATGAATACCAAAATCTCAGGTGAATGCCAACTATTAGATTTGAGCAAACCCCACCATTTCAACTTTGCACACCCTTCCGTTCCAATTTTGGCATGGTGCACATATTGGCAAGCAATGGCAGTCTGGTCACAAATTTGTGTGGATATGGCTTCTTTCAACATGAAAGTGTCATGATGTTATTTATTTATTTAGTAATTATTGTTGGAGTTATCGCATTTAGTTAAATATTGTATTTATGTTTCAGTCTATGTATTAGAGTTTTTAGGTATGTGCGTATGTGTTTAGTCTCACATGGGATATCAATATTTCGTGAGTCTTTTTAGTCCTTTAAATGCCTCTTTAAGGGAAGAATAAGATGCAATTTCTATTTCCCTCTCATTATTTCAGCATGGTATCAGAGCATGAATTAATTCCTCCCTAACTTCTCTTGTTCGAAACCCTCGCGGCTTCAGCCGCGTTACGCTCGAGTCCGCTTCCGCTTCCTAATTGAAGCTTGTAGGGCATCCACGTCGTCTTCTCCCACATCTTAGACGATCGACGTCAAGCCCATCGCAGAGCCCGTTGAGCGGAAGAAACCACTTCTGGTTTCGACAATCTACTTCCAAATCCTGCCACTGCTCCCTAGACATGGCTACGACGGCGACGCAGATCCCGTCTGCTTGCTCCAAATCGACAACGAGTCGATCTCCATGCCAATCTTCCTGCGTGTGCTTAGCAATGATCTCTCTACTACCAGCTGATCTTCTTGCGTGTGCTGGACGTCGATCTCCCAGCTACCTGCCGATCTCCTGGCACTTCATTCTCTGTTTCCGCCTCCTCCCCAACGACCTCTACTACTCCAGCTTGTTGCAGTTGATCGACGGGCTTCTCCATATCAATACCGACCTTGTCGACTTACATAAACGACGTGGATTTCGTTGACTTCCTGCAGATTGCCCGATGCTTTCTTCGACGATAGTCCAACCTTTATGCTCTTGCCGATGATAGAGAGTTTCTTGATGGTCTATTACTCTTTATGCTGTCTCCTGCAGTCTGTTATATTGTTCTTGTCTATGTCGTCCAAATGTTAGTTTTTCTATGTTTCCTTATGCCAAAATGCACGTGTGCCCCACGTGAGGGAGAGTGTTAGAGACGAAGGCGACTCAGACCCCGACTACGGTTGACCCCACAATGGAATTCGTCCGAGTGGACGATCACATGATGGATATTCGTCATTGCGGTGGTATTTCCCGACTCTCGACTTAGTCCCACACGACCCACCAGACTTTTGTCTATGTGTTGTTAGATGTAGCTCGTTGCATCTCCCATATTTCCTCATTTTGATTGGTACATGTGCTATGATACGGACTTTCTATGTGGATGTCTCGTTGTGTGTTTAAATGGACACACTCGACTCCACATCTCCTGTTACCGTATTTCTTCTACATGTTTTTCGGGTGTAGATGAAGTTGGCATCATACCACCATGTGTTTGTGGTATAAACTAATGGAATCATGTGTGTATTGCTCGTGTGTTTTGTGCGCTCGTGAAGTTGCACCCCAAGCCACCACCGATGTCCATCATTTCCCATCCCTACCTCCATTTCCTTTATCAACATATACCTTCCAGCTTGAGGGGGAGTGTTGGAGTTATCACATTTAGTTAAATATTGTATTTCAATCTATGTATTAGAGTCTTTAGGTATGTGTGTATGTGTTTAGTCCCATATGGGTTATCAATGTTTTATGATTTTTTGTAGTCCTTTAAATAACTCTTTAAGGGAAGAATAAGATGTACTTTCTACTTCCCTCATTATTTCAACAATTATGGCTGCTTGTCTTTTCATTTTCATAATTACCCTGGCTTTCTAAATCCTACTACTGATTATGTTTTCCCAATTGTGTCTACAATGTTTAAGTTATCATAAAATTATGCATTCGGTTATTAGATTATGATTTCTTTCCATCTTGCACGTGCCTATAAAATTCTATTTGATTTTGAGCTGCCAAAGTTTAATATTATTATTTTCTTGTTACCTAATAGCTTGGTCAAGGAGACCAACACAAAATTATTAAGAATAAAAAATATCATCAAAAGGAGGAAAGATCGTTAAATGGTTCAACATAAACATGCAAGCACAATTTCCTCATCAGGCGATTCAGCACTGCACATAGTTTTCTCTGATTCGTGAATTTTGAGACCTAGCATCCATATCTCACGGGCAATTTGCAGGGGAGTGCAAGAAGATCACATGATGGGAGTGCATAGTAGATGCAATTTGCAGGGGAATGCAAGAAGATCACATGATAGGAGGGCATAGTAGATGTGTTGCATTTATTTTGTTATTTTATCCTTATTTTGACTCTATCATTTTTATTATATTATTTACTCGAAATCTCGTTTTAGTTCATTTCTATTTTCTAGCATTGCAATATTGTACTTATACTCTGGATTCTTATGAACCGTGAATACTGAATAATTCTAGTTTCTTGGCATCAAAAGAGGTTTCTAGGGCTCCCCTCTCCACAATTGACCCCCCTTGTTCATATGCCCAACTGGCCGGCGGGCGGCTCTCTCAAGTGTGCAGCATGCCCTCCAACAGTGGCTACAACCATTGTTTTACAGGAGCAGTTTTAGTGGTTGTTTCTCGCGCGCCGTCAGAGCTGTTTTCAGTGTCGAGCCGCCTTAGGGCCTCCCTTGCTCAACGAATTCACCTCCACTCCGCTCCTCCATCGCGCTCGACGCCCCCATTTTGGATGCCATGGAAAGGCTCCAATCTCCTATCTCAACATAGGTCGCCATCGAGGATTGAGGGGGAACAACCGCCCACGTCCATCCCCTTCGCCTTCTTTCGTCACATCCCGTCCTGTGACTCGATCCTATGCACGGGTCTATCACACCATAACTTTATGGCTTGGCCACCATAACAACGTCTAACCATCTCTCTAAATCACCAAAGAACCCTAGAAACCTTCATTGTACTTGTGGAATACTTGAATGGTTCGTCCAAAAGTTTACTTATCCATCTAATCAATTTTACATTCAAGAAATCCCCTCTGAAATTGTTTCACCTTGCCCAGCAGAGTACATGAATTTGAAATAGCAAAAGAGCTCAAAAATTTCCTCTTAAAGGCAACTGATAAAATTTTAGCAAACCAAAACCTTATGAACCACATAATTTTTAAGGGAATCCATATAACTAACACATAACATGGCAAGGAAAACAGCTCAAGGGATGGTATTCCAAATTCAATATGTTGCAGTTACAGAGATAAAAGAAGGAAAAAAAAATAAAAAATAAAGCTCAGCAGAATATGAACATTAACCAACTTACCTGCAAAGCATGCAGCTGCATAAATTGCAAGGAGCCAATAAACGTCGAGAATGAAACCTAAATGGACTGCTTGCATGAGGAGAGCTTTGCTCATCTTCATGAATACATGTTAAAGTCAGAAATCTGCTAAAATTCTCAAATTTATGCTACAAATAATTGCATTGTACTTCTAAGATAGAAGTTGTTCAAAATAATTTGAGATAGACTTTGTAGGCCTCCATGTATGAAGTTGTTCAAAATAATTTGAGATAGACTTTGTAGGCCTCCATGTATACATGTTTAAAGTCAAGAAATCTCTATATATTACCAATTTTCATCATATCTTGAACAACTTTCATATATGATGCATTGGTCCTGCGTCAATAATCCTTCAACATCAACTTTATTTGCTGATCTTTAGGCGCACTTTTTTAACCTTCATTGTACATGACCAAATTACCAAGTTTATTTCAATTATCTTATCTTAACAGATACAAACACCATTATTCCGCTAGTATAATAATTTCTTAATTTATTTATTATAAATTTGAAACATCCATGTTAGCATTCCCAATTTTATCACATTAAACTTATATATCAAAGCTTCAATACCTAGTCTTTCAATTTATACAACATCATCAACCTAATTGAAATTTTATAAAATTTATCTTTTAAGTCTCCATGATGTCCTCTTATTGTACTTCCAAAACATTTCTCTATCTTAACCACTCTTAACTCTAGAGGTTATATCCTAATCTATATCCACGTTGCTCTAAATAATCAATTAAGATGCATTTAAGATACTTATAATTATTAATATCGCTGACACTAAATTGCATATTATATACTCGGTCTTTATTCTACCAATTTGAATTTCTCTATCTTCTAAACAATATCTCATTTGTTCTAACTTCACTTAATAAATATCAATTAGAACTATGCCATTTGCACACACAAAAAACAAAAGTGCACCTATACTTTGGATATTTCTAATAAGAATTCTCCAAAACTAATATTAAAACATATGAACTCAGTTTTGATCCTTGATACTTTAAATACTAGTTGTGTTTCATCATACATTTTTAATGACATACTTTGGCACACACCTTGTTCCTTAGTACGCACCAAATTACATCACATGCAGGGGCGGATTCAGAGTGGGGCCCGAGGGACACTGGCACCCCCATTATTTTTCAAAATTGTTAGTGGATTTGGATTCCTCTCGTCGAGACAATGAATTTTGACTACTTATATGCCAAAAAACGGTGATCATATGAGGGAGAAACAGCTCTGATAAGATGGAAGCGTTCTCACGTCACGTAACTAGTTTGTTTTGGGACAAATATTGGCTATTCACGAACCAAAGTTGGCTATTCGCGAACCAAATTTGGCTATTCGCAGGCCAAGTTCAGCTATGTGCACCCCCAAAATTAATTTCCAACATGTGACCCACGACCCTCCTACTCACCCCGCTTGCATTTGTATTTAGAAATTTTTTATGCACCCCCATTTATAATTTTCTGGATCCGCCACTGATCACATGTGCACTTAATCATGTCTTTAAAAAAAAAAGGAAGATCATTTCTTTGCTTTATACTTTTCGATCTATTGTCTAAATCTTCCTGGTTGAAACCAAACTGATTATCGGAAATTGACTTAATATTTCTGTCTATGTTTTATAACATTTCTCGTATTTTCATTAATCAACTTACATGTTTGATTCATCTATGTTAGCAATAAAGTGAAATTACATATATTTGTACATTATCCTTTTAATTAATTTCAGAGTGAGCGTGTTGCGTGGCGATGATAACCTGAAGTGTTTTTAATGCGGAGCAAACACGAGGACGAGTTTTGGGCCCATTCGGGGCTGATTTGGCGACTTTCCATATATGGCATGCCCGGATCGACGATCAGACTCCGCAGATGTGTTCGGATTCGCGTTGCGAATCAATTTGATATATTAGTTTACTATTTTTGCATTTGTTTTGATGTATTTGAGTGGCCCCACCTCCGGCCAACCATAACCGTTCAAGGTGGGATGCCCTAGTCTTTATTTTATTATAAAAAGATGATTTGTGGGCTGATTGGAGGGATTGCAGATTTTGGAGAAGAGAAATCCCGAAATCCGGCGATCCCTCCACGGTGCCGACTCCGTGGAACCCTAGGTGACGACTCCTAGGCTTGTATCTCCTTCCCCAAGGTACCCCCTAACCCTAGCCCTCTTTTCCCCCTCCCAAACTCCCTCCCGCAGCCCCCAACAGCCCCCCCCCCCCCCCCCCCCCAAGCAGCCACTGTTTAGCTGTCGTAACTCCCGTACTTTTCCTATCCAAGGTTACTATTCAAAAATGAAATTTACTATTCCTAGACTATAGTTTAACCTCTCTCTCAGCCGCACCACCCCTCCAGCAAATAGCCCAACAGCCGGCCTCCACACTTCCTCCCAGTAGCCACTTCCACGACTCTCCAAACAGCTAGCCGCCGCCCCTCCTGTTGCTGTACAGCCAAAAGCCGTCCAGTCCAGCCCCTCCCTGCCTTCCGCCGCCCAGTCCAGCGCCTCTAACAGCCTTTCGCCGCCTCTTTCCCAGTCACCCCTTGCGCTGCCCATCTCTGAAACCTACTGCCGCCGCCCAGGAAATACCTCCAGCCCCTTGCCGCCCCTTTCCTGCAACGGAACCACCTCCAAACAGCCCTCCACCACTAGATCTTTCCAATCTGGGCAGTCCAGCCCAGATCCAGCCATCCCCCTCTACCCGGACCACCTCCCATAGCCCGGATCCGCTCCAAATCACCGGATCCACCCTCCCGTTACCCGGATCCGCCTCCATATAGCCGGATCTACTCATTTTCGGCCCGATTACGTCTTCCACCGCCAAATCCAGCCGTCTACGTTGTCTCCCCACCTCCGGTTCCACATCTAGAGCTTGTCGACTACCACCAAAATGACCGACATGCCCTGAGACTTGGGCAATCCATCAATAAAATCCATCGACACAGTATCCCAAATGTGATGCGGAATCTCTAGTGGCTGGAGCAACCCGGCAGGTGTGGTGGTCTCATACTTTTGTCGCTGACAAGTCTCACATTGCCGTACAAACTGTTGCACATCCCGGCATATTCCGGGCCAAAATACATTTGCATGACCCCCCACTGGAGAGGAATGAAACTCGTGAAGCATAACTGTCTTCCATGCTGAACCTGGAGGTATGACCACCCTGCCGTGGTAATAGAGCCGCTCATTCTGTAGATGATAACCCGGCGTCACAGTCTCCCCACGCTGGAGGGCCTCCACCAGGGCGCGTAGTGAAGGATCCCACAAGACCTCCTCGTGTATGTCATCGAACGAGCCGAGGACCGGTCCCGAAATCTGGACGAGTGCACTATCCGGTAGGCGAGACAAGGCGTCCGCCACCACATTCTCCTTGCCCTGGCGGTAAACGATCTCGTAATCGTAACCCAAAAGTTTGGTAACTCACTTTTGCTGAAGAAGAGAGGAGACTCGCTGGTCCAAAAAGTGCTTCAAACTTTGGTGATCCGTACGAATCTTGAAATGGCGTCCCAAAAGATATGGCCGCCAAAGGGCCACTGCCTGAACCACCGCCAACAATTCGTTCTCATACGTGGACAGCCCCAACGTCTTAGGTGCCAACGCCTTACTGTAAGAGGCCAGTGGCCGGCCCTCCTGCATCAATACTGCACCCAGCCCCACCCCTGAGGCGTCCGTCTCCACGACGAACTCCTTAGTGAAATCCAGAAGAGCCAAGACCGGGGTGGTCGTCACGGCCCGTTTGAGCGCCTGAAAAGCCGCCTCAGCATCATCCTGCCATGAGAAGGCATCCTTCTGCAGTAGCTGGGTCAGTGGTCTCGCAATCTTCCCGTAGTCCCGCATGAACCGCCGGTAGTAACCAGTGAGGCCCAAGAACCCCCGCAAAGCCCGAACAGTCTGGGGCCACGGACAGGAAACCATGCTCTCAATCTTCCGAGGGTCAGCTTTGACCCCTTCAGCCGAAACTAAGTGTCCCAAGTACTCGACCTCCTCCTGCCCAAAGGAACACTTGGATCGTTTAGCATAGAGCCGATGCTTGCGTAGAATAGAGAAGACCTGTTCAACATGGCACAAGTGGTCTTCCCAATTAGCACTGTATATAAGGATGTTATCAAAGAAAATCAGCACAAAGAGGTGAAGTAGTGGACGAAAGATCTCGTTCATATTGGCCTGGAAGGTGGATGGTCCGCCAGTCAACTCGTTGGCCATCACTAGAAACTCATAGTGGCCGTCGTGAGACCTGAAGGCCGTCTTGTGGATGTCGTCTTCCCGCATGAGGATCTGGTAGTAACCCGACCGTAGGTCGGTAGGTCAAGCTTTGTGAATCGGGTCGCCCCGTGTAGCTCATCCAATAGTTCTTCAACCAGCGGAATTGGAAACTTGTCCTTCAAAGTGACGCTGTTCAAAGCCCGGTAGTCCACACAGAATCGCCATGAGCCATCCTTCTTCTTGACGAGAATAATCGGGGCCGAAAAAGTGTTTGTGCTGGGTCGGATGATCCCGGCGTCGAGCATCTCCCGGACGCTACGCTCGATCTCTGCCTTCTGCATGTGTGGATATCGGTAAGGTCGGATATTGGTAGGCTCCGCTCCGGCCTTGAGTACAATCTGATGATCCCGAAACCAGGACGGTGGAAGTGTACGTGGCTCCTGAAAGACGTCAGAATACTGATCTACCAAGGACTGCATCTGTATGGGTACCTCATACGACCCGGCCTCCTCGGACCGCACGCCCAAAAGGACCGTCATCAAGCTTCCTTCCTCTCCGAGCTGCTGCATGCTGCGAAGAGAAACTTCCTTCACCGGCGAGGCTGTGAGACCCTTCAAACAGAACTGTCGTCCATGCTGCACAAACTCCATCGTCATGAGGTCCCAATCAAAAGTGACCCGCTTCAGCCGCTGCAGCCACTGAACTCCGAGTACCATGTCCGATCCCCGGATGGGAAGAAGATAGACATCCGTGCTCCCAATGTATCCCTGGATCCGTAAGTCCACCTCCTTCATTACGCCTTCGCACTGTAACTTGCTGCCATCGACCACCATAACCTGGAACGCAGCTCCTCTGTCAATCTCATGTCCCACCCGATGTGCAACGACCGGGTGAATAAAGTTGTGGGTGCTCCCACTGTCCACCAATATCGTCACCTTCTCCCGTCTAACCTTTCCGTCAACCCGCATCGTGAGGGGCGGATTGCACCCTTCCATGGTGTGGGTGGAAACCCCAAACTCCGTCACATCCACGTCCTCCTCCAACATCGCTTCCTCGACTGCTAACTCAGAAGGAGACTCGTCGCCCACGTCCTCATGCAGCATGAAAACCTGTATCTTCTGACATTTATGGCCGGGTACAAACTTCTCATCACAGTTGAAGCAGAGACCTTTCTCCTTGCGGGCCTGTAGCTCGCCCCACGACAAACGAGTCACCGTAGGCTTAGCAACCGCCCGCGGCTCCCTCCTGGCAACGACGGGTGTGGCAGGAGGCCTCCCCGTCGCCCGCGACCGCTGACGGTTGAAGCGCTCCTCCTGAATGCGGGCTAGGCTGATGGCGTGGTTCAAACTCCGTGGCATATAAGCATGAACCTCATCCTGCAAGTGCTCCTTCAGACCGGACACAAAACAACTCAGCAGCGTCTTCTCTTCCCAGTGTACTCGGTTCGATAACTTCTCGAACTCTGTCTGGTACTCCATCACTGTCCCTTTCTGTCTTAACTTCTGCAGCAGCGCCTCAAAATCCTCGTACTCTAGGGGCCCAAATCGAGCATTGAACCCCTCCACAAAATCAGTCCAGGGCACATAATCTCGATCTCTCAGGAACCACTGAGTCCACTGAAACGCGTCGTCTTCCAGATGGAACGACGCTAGTTGCACTCATTGCCCCTTTGGGACCTCTTGGTAGCTGAAGAACAACTCCGCCTTCTGAACCCACTCCAGAGCATCCCCCCCTTTGAACTTGGGGAAATTCATACGTGTCAACTTCGGTGGCATATATGCTCGGGGCCCCATCTGCCCTTGCCAACCCTGTCCCTGCCCATTTGGACCCTGCCCGTTCCACGCCTGACGTCCCGGGCCCATATGACCTTCGTATGCCCCCGGGTATCCTTGAGGAGGCAGACCCTGATGAGGAACGTGCTGCCCGGCCCACGGAAGATGACCTCCATATCCTCCGGGAGGAACGTCGCCTCGCGGGTGAGGAAGAAGACCAGCCGCAGCTCCTGGACCCCGCGCAGCAGGCCCTTGCCCTCCACCGGCCGGCAGCCACTGCTGCCGCCCGCAATCCGCTAGCCCAACAAAGCCATGGGGGGCGCCCGACTGCCTGGATGGCCAGCAATCAGCCGACCCAGCAGAACTGGGGCCGACGCCTCCCACAGCTGCAGCCGACCATGCCGCCGCCCCTTGTCCATCGCCGGTGATCCCCCACAGTCGGGAGCAGCCCGCGCCGCATTCCCGCCAAGCCCCGAGGCTCCCGTGCCCAAGCGCCCTGGATCGGGCGTTCCGGAGACTTCGGCGGACCGATCGGCTCTTCCGCTGATCGGCTCTTCCTCGCTCGCTGCCTTCCCCTTCAACAGTGCTTTGAGCTCCTCCATACGCACATCTATACGCTCCTCCAGCCGTTGCGTAGATGTGCGCATCTCTTGCTCCATCGCGGCTACCGAATCCGCCAATCCACCGTAGTTCTCCTCCAAGGTTTCCAAACGGGTGATCTCCTCTTGTGCGCGAGTGGTGACCATCGTCGGAGGAAGAATGCTTTGATACCAAATGTTACGAAGCTACTAGAGAGGGAGAAAACTAGAGAAGAAGGAGGGAGATTAGGGTTTTAGAAGAAGAAGGAGGAGATTACCTTAGAGTTATCTTGCATGCCTCCAAATGACCACATCCCCGGGTATAAATACCCGGGCCAAGGAGGGGGCCGACCGGCCCCTCCAAAGAGGGCTGAACCAGTTGGTTCAGGCCTTGGCCGGCCGATTTGCTGAGTGGGGGCTGAACCGGTTGGTTCAGCCCCTTCGTCGCTTGTCTTCTCCTTGTGCTTGCGAACGTAATAACGCCCAGAGAAGCGAGGCGCGGTCGGAGGCGTAACAGATCGTCGTCAAAACACTTCCGTCTCTGAAATCTCCATTGCCTTGGTCAGCCCACTATTTGGTGATTTTTGTTGTATTTGACTAATATTTTTAGCATTGTTATTATCAGTTGGATCTTATTCTTGTTGGGATCTCTTGTATGATAGTTGTTTGTTTTTTTAGATTATTTTGTGATTTGCAGGAATTATTCGTCACACGCTCTTGCTTTGGCCCTCCACGCGGAGGAAAACCTAAGCTTGTTTTGCCCTAATAAATTATTCTGCCTTGCATGTGAATTTATTTTGCGTGGGATGTTAATGTTCATTATCTAATTTGTGACTAATCCGTCGGGTTTTGCATAGCATGTAGGGTTAGGTCACGGTTTGTCCGTCGCCTATAGATTCGCCCTGCGTCAATTGGTATCAAAGCTAGGATGCGCGCACTTTTCGATACGCAGTCGTAGAGTCTATAGGTTTCATTATGTCTAGGTGTCACAATTATTCCTCCCCTCACTTTGGAGGTCTCGAGTCCACTAGCACCCGCTCTCACAGAGCCCCGTCAGGGAGATCTTCACGTTACTACGACGATTATTCTCGGCCGCAGCACACCACTTTTAGAGATCGTGTTGACCCACCGACACGAGACCACTACACTAGACACGATCAGTATAATAATTGTCGTCGTTCATATCCTTGCACGCGAGCGGATCGTGTTGATCCTTCGGCTCGACTCGGTTACCTTAGAGATGACTATTATGAGGATCGTCGCTTTGAGAGAGATCTTGAGAGTCATTTTCGTACTGTTGCCCCTCCTTTTGACGGCGCATCGAGTCCCGAGTCTTTCAGTTATTGGCTCATGGATATTGAGTATTATCTTGATCATTTTGAGGTATTCAGCGAACGTCGCGTCAAGTTTGCGAAACTTAGGCTTTTAGATCAGGCAAGGGCTTACTGGTCTAGCGTTGAGAGGACCCGTGAGCGAGACCGTCCACATCACATCACTAGTTGGGTGGACATGAAGCGTATATTGTGTCAGAGGTATCTTCCGTCGTCGTATCAGACTCGGTTGCTCGACCAATTATTTTCCCTTCAGCAAGGATCCATGTACGTCGCTGAGTACAGGAATCGCTTTGATGAGTTAGTTGTGAGGAGCGATATCCGAGAGGACCCATTCATGACCTCTTGCAGATTTCGGTCTGGCCTTCGACCAGACATTCGTACTAAGGTGGTTTATCATAGCTCGAAGTCCCTCGAGCAGACGTATCGGCTTGCCCTTCGTTACGAACAATCTTTGAGATCCGCTAGAGCTGGTCGGTTGGATCCTTACTTTGACCTCTGTAGTACGAGCTCCTCCCACACCGAGGACACCACTCTGCCTACTATTGTTCCGTCCGACATGGCAGAAGGGATACCTGATGCAGATTGCTCTCACCCCAGTGAGGTGCTTAGCCCAGTGAGTGACCTATCTCTTGATTCTGACCCGTCTCCCGTGACCCCGAGTGAGAGTGAGCCTGAGCGACCTCCTGAGCCTATAGTGTCGTTCCCCTCACCCACACCACCACCTCTGGCATGTCATGGGTTGACTAGCACCCCTACCCTGGGCTCATGTCTTGACACCGCACCCACAGACCAATTCTTGAGCGTAGATCTATGTCACTCTCCCATTATCATTACCCTCGGTCACATCACGACCGAGAGCTCAGAGCTTAGTGTTGATCTCGTAGTGGCCATGTCATTCATTCACGGGGACACTACCCCTTATGTTGGTACTCATCTGGAGGACCTTAAACCTAGTGACGAGTTCCATGACGAGCCCCCAATTGAGCCTCCTGATGATCCACCACATCCTGGTGAAGATGAGATTCAGGTGAGGCGCTTGTTTACGAGTTTCGAGTTATTGACGTCTCTTTCCCTATCATCTTTGGCCTTGCCCCAGAGGTTGGGTCGTGAGCGGAGTAAGACGTATGTAGGGCCTACCCTGAGCACACTAGAGCCTACACATATTTTGAGGACCTACTTTATGACACATCTCACTCGTGATGAGTTTTGGGACACACCACCTGCTGACCCACCCGATGAGTTCTTTCTTGTCGGAGACACTCACCACACCCTAGAGCCACATCCTCTAGTCGGTGTACAAGATTTTCGCTCAAGTGGTCACCTCCTTCGCGATGGCTTTTCATACACCCCTTGGTGAGCCCCCTGACGTGTCACGTTCCCTGAGAGACACTTGGATCTTTACGAGCTCGTATTTGAGTATAGCTGTCTCTCTCGATCATCTAAGCACTCGTCTCACACGGGATGAGTTTTTCTACACTCCTCCGAGAGAGCCTCCTGATAGGCCACCTCCTTTGGTAGATTTTCAAGTGGTTATTATTCTTTCCCATAGCGAGTATGTTGTGTCCGTCGTGTATCAGTTACATCATTTGCATGAGTCTGTTGAGTCATTTCGTCATCATATGCATGAGTTTGTTGAGTCGTTTCGTCATCATTTGCATGAGTCTGTTGTGTTGTCTATTCATCGTTTGGATGTGTGTCATGAGTCGGTCCGACGAATAATCCATATTGGTAATAAATTTTGTAAATCACATGCGGATGATCATTGGCAAGTGCAGGTACTTCATGAAGGCGAGCAGGTGATGGTGAGAATCTGTGTTGTGAGGCTCCGTGCGAGGCTTGCTAAAAGCTTGAGCGTTAGGCGAATGGATCCCTATATAATCATGAGAAAGATCGAAGCAAACATCTACGATCTTGATATCCCTGCAAGTATGGGTATCCACCTGGTATTTAGTGTTGAAGATATGACGCCGTACTACGAGCCTCGCGAGTATGTGGACCCAAGCAGTGGGGATTTCCAGCCACCCACACCTCCACTCCCGTTGCCTTACCACCCTCATAGCCCACCCACGTCTGATGACCACCACTACTCACCCACGTCTGATGACCACCACTACTCACCCACTTCTGACACCCACCCACCTGGGGACTCGTCTTCTTTGGTTCTACCCACGACGCCGCCGATCACACCGGGATCCACCACTCATGAGTTGAGCGTTGAGAGCTTCATGGAGACCAGATCCCGCCAGTGCATTCCTACTACAGACGTTGGTGACACCTGGGCACTTGCAGCAGAGCGTGATCGATTCACCCCTGGACTTCGACTTCAGTACGGCCGTCTCCATTTACCGGAGATGACAGCATTTTAGTCGGGGAGAGTCGATTGGCGATAACACTCTTCCATTGACGACACTTGGGCGACCTCTGGTGGACCTCTTCGAGTTGTACCTGGCATTCATTGAGAGAATTCCGATCCCAATTCATCGGGAGATGAATTCGTTCAAGCCGGGTTGATTGATGCGGAGCAAACACGAGGACGAGTTTTGGGCCCATTCGGGGCTGATTTGGCGACTTTTCATATATGGCGTGCCCGGATCGACGATCAGACTCCGCAGATGTGTTCGCGAATCAATTTGATATATTGGTTTACTATTTTTGCATTTGTTTTGATGTATTTGGGTGTCCCCACCTCCGACCAATCATAACCGTTCAAGGTGGGATGCCCGAGTCTTTATTTTATTATAAATAGATGGTTTGTGGGCTGATTGGAGGGATTGCAGATTTTGGAGAAGAGAAATCCCGAAATCCGGCGATCCCTCCACGGTGCCGACTTCGTGGAACCCTAGGTGACGACTCCTAGGCTTGTGTCTCCTTCCCCAAGGTACCCCCTAACCCTAGCCCTCTTTTCCCCCTCCCAAACTCCCTCCCGCAGCCCCCAGCAGCCCCCCCAAGCAGCCACTGTTTAGCTGCCAGAACTCCCCTACTTTCCTATCCAAGGTTACTATTCAAAAATGAAATTTACTATTCCTAGCCTATAGTTTACCCTCTCTCTCAGCCGCACCACCCCTCCAGCAAATAGCCCAGCAGCCGGCCTCCACACTTCCTCCCAGTAGCCACTTCCACGACCCTCCAAACAGCTAGCCGCCGCCCCTCCTGTTGCTGTCCAGCCAAAAGCTGTCCAGTCCAGCCCCTCCCTGCCTTCCGCCGCCCAGTCCAGCGCCTCTAACAGCCTTCCGCCGCCTCTTTCCCAGCCACCCCTTGCCGCCGCCCATCTCTGAAACCTGCCACCGCCGCCTAGGAAATACCTCCAGCCCCTTGCCGCCAGTTTCCTGCAGCGGAACCACCTCCAAACAGCCCTCCACCACTAGATCTTTCCAGATCTGGGCAGTCCAGCCCAGATCCAGCCATCCCCCTCTACCCGGACCACCTCCCATATCCCGGATCCGCTCCAAATCACCGGACCCACCCTCCCGTTACCCGGATCCGCCTCCATTAGCCGGATCTACTCATTTCTGGTCCGATTCCGTCTTCCACCGCCAAATCCAGCCGTCTACGTTGTCTCCCCAGCTCCGGTTCCACATTGGATCGTCGTCAAAACACTTCCGTCTCCGAAATCTCCATTGCCTTGGCCAGCCCACTACTCGGTGAGTTTTATTGTATTGGACTAATATTTTTAGCATTGTTATTATCAGTTGGATCTTATTCTTGTTGGGATCTCTTGTATGATAGTTGTTTGTTTTTTTAGATTATTTTGTGATTTGCAGGAATTATTCGCCACGCGCTCTTACTTTGGCCCTCCACGCGGAGGAAAGCCTAAGCTTGTTTTGCCCTAATAAATTATTCTGCCTTGCATGTGAATTTATTTTGCGTAGGATGTTAATGTTTATTAGCTAATTTGTGACTAATCCGTCGGGCTTTGCATAGCATGTAGGGTTAGGTCACGGTTTGTCCGCCGCCTATAGATTCGCCTTGCGTCAGTTTTATTTTGTCATTTATGTATTTTTATGTATGAAGTGTAATTTGGTAACTTCCAAAAAATGCCAAAATAGGCGGAACAGACCGAATGGGATGTATGCACCACACAACCATTTTTTCTCCCAACTTTTTCCAGCAAATTTTTTCGCGCGCATTTCGTATGGTTTTGATTAATCTTTTCACGTACAGTAATAAACACTAAAAATGGTTACAATCTGATGGTCAGATCTTCGTAGATTTGATTTTAGTTTCTATTATTTTGGGAGAAGAAAGGCTAATCAATGCATAGCAATTAGCAAGTGAATATTCATGTACTATCTCATTTAAGTGACCAATAATCATTCTTTCTTTCCAATGTGTACGTCGAAGCAATGCATTGACCTCTTCCCAAAATTGATCATTCAATTTAAGGAGCATACACACTAACCATATTTATAATATTATCACCAGTAATTATTTTTAAAAACAATCACTTTATCACTAATCAAACACATCAAAATTTTCTTCTTTTAACTTTTTATTCGTTACTATTCCAACCTCATTCATAATATTAATATTTCCAACATATAATCACTTATAACCATCAATGCCATTGATTTCTTTTTCACTTAGTCACTTTTAAACAAGCCTTGCTAATTCTTTTTCTCATCATTGCGTACATCACTTCTCTAATCTTTCCATATAAAGTCCTCAAATCACATGTAGCAGATCTAATCTTAATATTGGATCTCGATGATCCTTGCTAAATTTTCATTAAAACTGGGTTAACCAACTGGGTCCTCCCTTCATCCACGAGGCCAACGACACAAGTGCTATAAGTTGGTGTCGTGCATTTTACCGCAACTTAGGGTACTTGTTCACTTAGACTGAAGAGTAGGAAGAGCCGGTCGATCCGCATGACTGCTCTGCTGCTTTTCGATCTCAGCCTCTAGTTGGCACTCCCGTACCAATCTCTGTAAGTTTCTCCCTCCAACTGTAGTATATTAACAACTCATCGATTTGAGGTTGTTCTCCCTCCAACTGTAGTAATCCAAATTGTTTTTCCTCTCTTGTAAGCGTCAGTTTGTTTTAATCAATGCTTTTATTTTCAACGCTTCATTTACATCCATCTCAGCCAGCCGATCTAGATTAATTGGTGTTATTAGGGTATGCATCCACCTTCTCTTTATTTTTATCATTATTATGTTACCCTCACGCATTTGCCGGAGCCACCCCTCGCCGGAGCCACCCCTCGTCGGAACCACCAGAGCTCGCATATGGAAGTCCTCATGATACATTTGGTGGAATAAAATAATTTGTTATTAATTAGTATGAATTTGATTAGTTAATATTAATTAATGATTATTAATAAATATTGATTAATTAGTTATATTAATTAATAATCATTTTATTATTTTTATTATTAAGTGCCCTTCCTCATCTATATAAGGGGGGAGGGGTATGTGTGTTGGGGTTATCTTGGATCACTAGTCATTTTGACTCTCATTTGAGACGGTTCTTCGGAAGACCCAGCCTCTGGGAGCTGGCCGGAGCTTGCTTCAGATTGTATCTTGTGTCCGTTTTCAATCAATGCAATTATATTTATGCGTCCATTCTTGCGTTCTCGACAGCGTATAATTTTTGTAGTTGTAACAATGGTCTGACCTGCCGCCCCCGTCTGCTTTCTCAGCCATACCCTCCAACAGCGATCCGCCGTCCTGCATCCGTCCCGGCGACCCATTCCGCTGCCATCGGCCCCGTTCGCGTCTGGACTGCGGTTGAGCCACCCCGCCCCACCGCCACACATACCGCCAGACTCGACGCCATCGACTATCGCCTTGACGCCATCGATCGTCTCCTCGACCAACAGTCCGCCTCCATAGCCTCCCTGCATGCCTCCATACAGGAGATTCATTGACGCCTTGACATCCACGACCCTCGTACGTCCATCCACTCCACTCCGCCACCGCCTCCTCTTAGTATGCGGTTCCTCAAGTCGGCAGATTCCTCCATGGCAGTTGCTGCCCCAGCCCCTTCGTCAGATCCCCATCAACCTGATGTTGTTGAGTCCTCAACATGCTGTCGTGCCACTTGCGCCCGGGTCCTCTGCCCCTGTGACTGCCCCTGTTGCCGACAGGACCAGACGTGAATGTCTCCCTCCATCGACGTGCCTCCTCACCTTCCCTTCCATCGACCTATGCCGCCCCTCACATTTCTACAAGCACTGCAGTCGTCGCACGACCCGATGCCCTGCCTCCACATCCAATCCAGCCGCTCCAGCGGCCAGTTCCGAGGTCCCGTCCTGCCGTCGTCTGGGTTTCGCTCTTCCTGACGCACTCGTCAGTGCTCCCGTAGCCCCGTAACTATATTTTTCAAGTCTTTGTTCTTTTCTAACCCTCCCCGCCCTTCTAAACAACAGATCGACATGCCTGTTTCCGCCTATTCCCACGCCTCGTGCACCCCACCCGATAGGAGCTTCTTTTTTCCCATACCGCCAGCTGCCCCCTCATACATAAGCTGCCAAAACCTACTTTCTTCCCTCTCCCTCTTGTTGCATCCTCTTCATTTAATTTCTCCTACACATACAACCATTCCTTTTCTTCACCTGGGTGCCACACCCACTCTGTAACGACTCAAATTGATATACAAATTTAACACAAATTAAAATGAAATTAAAATAATTAAATAAATCCCCGGTGAGGAGAAAATAAAATCAGTGTCATAAATTTTTAGGAATTTTTCATTACTCGTTCTGCGTAATTGATTTCTACAATAAATTTTTCGATGAAATTTTAATTTATATGATGACCATGATTTTAAGGGTGGAATAGCTCACACATTTGGACCGGCTGATTTGGATCTTAAGTAAGCTTAAATAATAATAAAATTATATGTGTGTGTGTGAGTGCTTAGATAAGCGTGTCTGGTTAAAATGTGAAGGAACTTGGGAATTAAAACACCTGGACTCTTAAACGGTGCTAAATATGTGCTGACCGGTTGATTAAGAGGTGAATAGCTTGGGTTTTAACACTTGGATTGGTGTGCTGGCCGGATAAGAGGTAAAGAAATTGGAAAACTGTAACATCTGATTGTTATAATTGGTGTTGTAGGTTAAATGGGATTAACCGGTTAACATGTGGCATGTCACATGTGTGCTGGCACGACCAGATTTAACCTGCTAGTCGGTCTAACCAACGGACCGCTCTATTCTGCGATAAAAACCTGTTTCGACCTCCTCCCCCCCCCCCCCCCCCCCCCCCCCCCCCCTCATTCTTTCACACTCGACATTTCTCCCTCTCTGTAATTCCGCTAGGCTCTCGACAAAATCCCTAGAAGGCGACGATAACAACGCCTCCTTTCCTCCTCCCTCTTCGATTCCGACACAGAAGGGCTCGACAGTGTTTCTGCGGAGCTCGGCAGAGGCAATCATGTGGCAATTCTTCTTTTCTTCCCCACTGTGAGTTCTTCTCCTCTTCTCCCATTTCTTCTTTATTCTGAATTCTGGTAGATGGCTTGAATGAGGCTTGAAATGAAAGATGAAAATAGGTTAGAGCTTCTTCCTCTCCCTCTTTTATTCTTTTCCCTCCCTCTCCATTTTCTGAAGTTGGAGATGAAGATAGGCTTGGGTTTCTTCTAAAGCTCTCCTCTCCTCTGCTCTTTTCTATATGCTTAAGGAAATTAGGGTTTTCTCTCCTCTTACTTGTTCCTCCCCCTTCTTCATTTCTTTCTCTGAAATTGGATTCTGAAATTAGCTTCACTGAAATTTGGGTTTTTAAGAGCTATAACCGGCTGTTAATTGGTATATGGGTTTCCTCCCTCTCCTTCGCTTTCATTCTTTTCTGAAATTAGAGGATGGCTGCTCTTAAATCATGTGATGTGAGAATTTTGAAGGTATGGCCAGTTGTTATGAGGGGCTTTATTTGATAGTTTGGTCGGCTGTTATAAGGTGTGGGCATTTATTTGTTGTTAATCGGCTGTTTGGGCCTTGGTTCACTTTTCTTTAATTACTTAAATCAGAGATTTTGTATGTGGGGTTTTCATATTCAGTTAGATGTTTACTACTATTGGTTTCCTAGTATGGCCGACCGACTTGAAGTTATTATGGAATATGAATATGGCTTTTATAGATTTCAGTATTCCTTATAGAGTTCTTTTTGCTGTATAATTGGCCGACTGAGTATTGAATGTGTTAAGTGGGGAATTGATTAATGTTAGCAGGTTATATAGTTATCTATAAAGATAATACTTATGTAGTAATATGTATTCTACTTGGAATGGATTGGGAGTTTTTGGTTTTCTTTTTATATAGCCCACTGAATTAAGATCTTTTATGGAGCTTTGGAGGGTTTGGATATGGTTTTGGCTTATGCCCAAGCTGAGGATTTCAGTATTTTTATGTAAATCGAGTTTTAACGTATTTTCCCGCATTCGAATTTCGCTTTCTCGATTGTATCGTCGACTTGATTTGGAAAACCATTAATCGTTTAACGGAATCAACATCGTCTTTATTTAAAAGATGCAGCTCATTAAAGAGATGCCTAAATTACAGATATTACAGAGGATGACGTCTCACGATAAGCGCGGTGATGAACCTGAGAAAGATAAAGGAAAAAGGATAGCCACAGTGAGTTTTTACCTCTTTGATTATGCTTACATCTCAAGTTATGCTTAATATTTACCTGCATAGTACTTTTTCACTGAACTTATTTTATTGTATGTGCATTTCATTTAAGCTAAAGAATTTCGAGAGTTTGAAATCACTAATACATGAAAATCGTCAAAAAGTTAAATATGGAATAACAAAAGAAAGCGATTAGAATTCTGAGAAGAGATTTAGAAAAATAATACTTATTCTCTTATACTAAAAATTACAAAGACCGAAAAGATTATATGAAAAGAATAAGAGTCTATACTCATTAATATAATATGATATATATTAAGAAAAGAAAATACATAAGACGAATAAAAAGACACAGAGTGCATCGATGCATAGAAAATGTTAAGGGTTAACCCACGTAGGGGGATGCGAATTGTCTACAAAAGAAGAATCTTCCAGTCTATGGGGGTCAAAAGGCATATTGCGTGTGAAGGTCATCCTAGAATGGAAGTCTATGTCTAACTAGGGGCCAGAAGACCTATTACGTGTGAAGATCGTCTTGAGTAGATACAGGACTTTGATGATAACCCCAGAAGGGGTGGGCCCAAGAATATGAAAACATGAATCTACAGATAACCTTAACACTTCCTGCTTAAATGAAATTAAAGAAGATAAGAATAACAAACACGTTGATTTAGAAAAATGAATTTAGAAGAAGAACAAAATGAATAAAGGTGATTAACAGAAATAATGATCTTGAAAACCCTAAGAACAAAAAAACAGGAAATACACGAACATAGAACCTTATTTATTATTGTACTTCCTTTCTGTTACTTCATCTTAAAATAATTATGCATATTGTTACTCATTTTTCTTGTTTGCATGCACAACATTTGAAGAGGTAAAATACCCACTTAGTCATATTGTTTATGACTAACCCCATAGTTGTCATATTTTTTAGGAAGCAGATGAATCCCCGAACGCACCTAAGAAGGTAAAGTTGACTGATGAAGAGCGGCGAAAGAGAGCAGAGGAACTAGCTAAGGTATGACTTAAAATATTTTTTGGAATAAAAGAGGCTGTAGAGAAACACAAGGAGATGTGTGAGGATTGGCAGTGTCCTGTATGTAATCAAGTAGATTGAATAGTTTTAAGTTAGTAGTATGCTATAATATAGTACTGGAATAAAGGAAGTTGTAGTGGTAGTCTTATCTAAATGTTGTACTACCTATGTAATAAAGCTGAGGTAATACAAAGTTTATTGTGTGTTTTATTTTGTACTCACAATACATGTTTCTGCGATGTGATGCGATGAATCAATCGAAAATGAGTTTAGATACAGAATTAATTGTGGGGACCGAAAGGTGGGATTCAAACACTCTCTTTCCTATTTCTCTTTTAACACCTCCAACCTTCACCTCCACATGCCCACCCACTTTAGTTGTCCCCTTCTTTTTTTACCAACCACTAATACACCCTAAAATTCACCCATACTTTTTCTTTACTTTTCAGTATCTCTTCTTTTATTTTCCTCATTACACAAGCAGCCACCACCCGTTATCCGCAACTGTTTCCTTGTCACAATTCTCAACTATTAAAACTATTAAAACTCGACGACCCCGACAAACTATTAAAACTCGACCTTGAGGGCAAGGTCGATTTTCAAGGCCGGTATAATGTTTTACCCTCACGCATTTGCCGGAGGAGCCACCCCTCGTTGGAACCACCGGAGCTCGCGTATGGAAGCCACCATGATAAATTTGGTGGAATAAAATAATTTGTTATAAATTAATATAAATTTGACTGGTTAATATTAATTAATGGTTATTAATTAATATTGATTAAATAATTGTATTAACTAATAATCAATTTATTATTATTAAGTGTCCTCCCTCGTCTATATAAGGGGGAGGGGTATGTCTATTTGGGTTATCCTGGATCACTAGTCATTTTGGTTCTCATTTGAGAGAAGGTTCTTCGAAGGACCCAGCCTCCGGGAGCTTGGCCGGAGCTTGCTTCGGATTGTATCTTGTGTCAGTTTTCAATCAATGCAATTGTATTTCTGCGTCCATTCTTGCATTCTCGATTGCGCATAATTTTCGTATTTATAATAAATTATTTTTACTTTTTCGCTTAAGATTTTATTGGAGTTCCGGGAAAAAACCCTAGAAAAGAAAGGGATTTGTGGTGTAGATCAGAGAAGTCTTGGAACTATGGCCCCACATCATGCCTGTGAACGGAGGAATGTTGAAGTAAGAAATTATTTTCCTCTTGGATAAACATATCATTTAATTCATAGTGTAGTTTCAATTGAATGATATAACATTTTATAACTCCATACAGGTGAATGAATCTCATATCAATTTAATGGTTATTATTAATTAATGGTTATCAATTAATATTGATTAATTAATTGTATTAACTAATAATCAATTTATTATTATTAAGTGTCCTCCCTCGTCTATATAAGGGGGAGGGGTATGTCTGTTTGGGTTATCTTGGATCACTAGTCATTTTAGTTCTCATTTGAGAGAAGGTTCTTCGAAGGACCCAGCCTCCGGGAGCTTGGCCGGAGCTTGCTTCGAATTGTATCTTGTGTCCGTTTTCAATCAATGCAATTGTATTTCAGCGTCCATTCTTGCATTCTCGATTGCGCATAATTTTCGTAGTTATAATAAATTATTGTTACTTTTTCGCTTAAGATTTTATTGGAGTTCGGGGAAAAACCCTAGAAAAGAAAGGGATTTGTGGTATAGATCGGAGAAGTCTTGGAACTATGGCCCCACATCATGCCTGTGAACGGAGGAATGTTTAAGAAATTATTTTCCGCTTGGATAAACATATCATTTAATCCATAGTGTAGTTTCAATTGAATGATATAACATTTTATAACTCCATACAGGTGAATAAATCTCATATCAACTTAATGGTTATTATCAATTAATGGTTATTAATTAATATTGATTAATGAATTGTATTAACTAATAATCAATTTATTATTATTAAGTGTCCTCACTCGTCTATATAAGGGGGAGGGGTATGTCTGTTTGGGTTATCCTGGATCACTAGTCATTTTGGTTCTCATTTGAGAGAAGGTTCTTCGAAGGACCCAGCCTCCAGGAGCTTGGCTGGAGCTTGCTTCAGATAGTATCTTGTGTCCATTTTCAATCAATGCAATTGTATTTCTGCGTCCATTCTTGCATTCTCGATTGCGCATAATTTTCGTAGTTATAATAAGTTACTGTTACTTTTTCGCTTAAGATTTTATTGGAGTTCCGGGAAAAAAACCCTAGAAAAGAAAGGGATTTGTGGTGTATGTTGGAAAACCCCTATTACTAATTTGGGCTAGGATCACTATCTGTTTATTAGGACTAAGTTGACCCCAATGTATAATCTTAAGAGTCAAGGTTTTAGGCTGATAGATCTAAGGAAAAGATAAGTTTTCTGCGTTCGACGAACTCCATACTGCGTTCAACGAACTCCATCCTGCGCTCGACGAACGACATGCTCCTGCGTTCGATGAACTTGCCAAGGTTCTGCGTTCGACGAACTCATTCTGCGTTCGACGAACTCCTCTCTGCGTTCGACGAAATGCTCTCAACGGTCGACGAAAGCTCGTCTCAGCGGTTGATGAACTTCAGTCTCAGCGGTTGACCAAGTCTCAGCGGTCGACGAATTGATGCAGATCGACGAAAGATCTTCTCAGCTCAACGAATTCAATATTCCAGCCAGCTTATCAGATATTATCTTTCAGTTCGACGAACTCCAACTTGAGTTCGACGAATTCCAGATTGCGTTCGACGAATCAGCAACAGATGTTCAGATCGACGAAAATCAACACTCAGTTCGACGAACTCAGTACTCAGGTCGACGAAATTTCTATTCAGCTTGTTTATTTCAGACAGATCAATTATACATCATTCTCCGATCTCAGATCTTTCAGCAACGGCTCTATTATATCAGATAAGTAAGGATTATATCATTCCTTTTATTATTTCGAGAATATAGCCGTTGACATATAGCTGAAAAGGACACTTTCATGGAAAAGGAAAAAGATATAAAACGTATCAGATTTGCAGTTCCCAGGATATCTCTTATGAATATTTTATTCTTTAAATTAAGGGATTTGAATTTCAAATCAGTCAGAGATTTCAAAAGGAATAAGGAAGAAGATATACAGTATCAATTTACAGAATAGCAAGACAGGAAAAAAAATTGGAATACAGTCGAGAGGAAGAAGAATGGAAAATACAACAAAAGGCTTTCAGATCATCATCTTCCTCAAGCAGCACCTCAATCTCTGAGAACAACATCAACAAATATTCTCTCAGTTTTTCTGCTGCAAGTTCTAGATCTTCAAAAGAGCAACAAACAATCTGAGAAACATTTGTCTCTCAGATTCATCAGCTATCAGGAAGATCTACATTCAAGAGAAAGCTCTATCCTCAACTGTCAACATTTTCTATCAGACAGGGGGAGCTTTACATCATACAATCCACTAGAGTCTTCTCTCAGATTATTGACAGAGAAGAACATCTAAACCCTTTTTATCCCCTCTTGTACAGGGTTATAACTCCCTTCAAAAGTTGACCCCTTGGTGGCAGGGCACCTGAACAAAAACCTGTAGTTTGGTTAGAGCACCTGATCAAAAGCTCAAGTGGTGATAGAGCACCTGATCAAAAACCTATTGGTGATAGGGCACCTGATCAAAAACCTAGTGGATTCCTACCAAGGGTGGTAGAAGAGTAGATGTACCCAGGTTTATTGGGGAACTACTATAGATCCTTGTGTCGTCTGTGTTTATTGTTTATTTTCTGTGCTGTGCTGTGTGATTTATTTATCTTGTTTTTATAACTCACTCTGTTATACACATATAAGTATCACTATTTTAATTCCGCTATAAAAATAAGTGAAAAACTTTTTAATACTCTATTCACCCCCCATCTAGAGTAAATCTAAGATCTAACCTCACTTTCAATTGGTATCAGAGGGAGGTTGATTCTTTACAGGCTAACACCTGAATCCAAAGATCAATTAGATCTTAAATTTATTTTAGAGTTTTCTTTTGCTTAAAAACTCATGGCAAAAAAACAAAGAATATTCAAGCACAAGACCTCATATGTGCAATCTAAATAAGTTTGCACTATGGAAGGCAAGGATCAGATTATACATGAATTCTATCGACGAAGAAATTTTTAATGTTATTTTGACAGGACCTCCTACACCTACAACAACAACAAGTGCTGAAACAGCAACAACAAACAATGTTGTTCCACCACCTGAGCGGACAGATGCACAGAAGAAGCAGAGAAGTGTTGATGCCAAAGCTATGAACAAATTGGCACAGACAATGTCTGATGACATTTTTCAAAAAGTTATGGAATGCACTTCAGCAAGGGAAATCTGGATGTCACTCAACAATATGGTTGAAGGATCAGCAGATGAAAGAAAAGATAGAAGATCTCACCTAATCTCCCAGTATGAAAATTTCAAGAAAGGAGAATCTGAGACAGTGACTGATATGTACAACAGGCTCAGCCTCATAATCAATGAGCTGAAGACCTTGAACAAAGTGATCTCCATCACTGAGGTCAATGATAAGATCCTTATGTGCTTCCCCAGCACATGGGACTCTAGGATCTGGCCAATCAAGGAAGCCAGAAGCCTTAATGAGATCTCCACTGAGAGCTTGTTAGGCAAACTCAAATCCTATGAGCAGCTTATCAAATCCAGAGAAGCTGAACAATCTGCCTCATCTCCAGCATCCAAGAAGGAGAGAAGCATAGTTTTCCAAGCTACTGAAGAAGAAGATAAAGCTCCAGGAGAAGTGGAGTTCATGAATCTTCTAGCCAAGAGATTTTATAAAATGGCTAAGAAGGACTTCAGAAAGAATGATTCAAGATCCAGAGAAAAGCCAAGGTATGACAAATCAAGTTCTAAAGAAATTATCTGTTTTGGTTGCAGGAAACCTGGACACATTCTACCTGAGTGTCTAGAGAACCAAAAGAAGGAGAAGAGAAAAGAGAAAGAAGAGAAAAGGCACTCCAGCAAGTTTTCATCCCACAAACACAAGCATAAGGGAAGAGGGTTTGTAGCAGAATCATGGAGTGAAACTGATTCAGAGTCTTCATCCAGTTTCTCTGAAGATGAAGAAGAATCAAAGGAAAAAGACCAATGCTTGATGGCTATTAATGACTCAAGCAGTGAATCAGAAAATGCATCATCATCCAGCTCCAGTGATGATGATGAAGAAAGAAGCTTCTGCATGATGGCTATCAATGCCTCAGCAAACAACTCAGATGAATCAGAGTCTGACAATGATGCTGATCAGGTAATCTCAAACTTTGATTTCAATTCAAATGAATTCAAAGATGAATTCAAAGTTCTTTGCTTAGACTTAATCAAATCTGAGAAGGAAATAATCTCTCTCAGAAATAAGTTGGCTGAAATGAACCAACTAAGTGAAGAAAATGCTATTCTTAAGAAAGAATTGGCTGCCTCCAGAGAACATATTATTCTCATTGAGAACAAGTTATCTGAGGCTAAGAAATTTGAAGAATCCCTAAATGGGAGAAGTATCAAACTGATGGACATCACAAGCACAGTGAATGTCAGACTAAGTGGCAAACTGGGCTTGGGTGCATCATCAAGTGAGCCACCTCTGATTAAGAAAAACATCTTATCTACACCAGTCAAATTCATTTCTGCCAAGGGCAAAGAGGCAGTAGAAGTAAATAAAAACATTTCAAGCAAGGCTGCTAAGAATAAAGGAATTCAGCAGAATTCGTCGAACGGAGCTCGACGAAATGAATTCACTTCGTCGAACGGAGATCGACGAACTCTGAAGACAGACCTTCAGTATAGTTATTATTCGAACGGCGCCCGACGAAAGCACTTCACTTCGTCGAACGGCGATCGACAAACTGACCAGAATTCGTCGAACGGAAAACATACTGAAAATCTAAAGAATTTTTATTCTTCACATACTAAGAATCCTTTCACTGAGTGGATGATTCCTCCAAGGAGATATCATCCACAAGGTTATAAGGATCAGTCTGAGATGTCTTTCATTTCAGAATTTTATGAAAAAACAAAAGGACCCAAGGTAGTCTGGGTCAAGAACAACTATAATATTTTCTGTTTTGCAGGTACAGGGCTATCCAAAAATAAAAGAACAATGGTACTTTGATAGTGGATGCTCAAAGCATATGACAGGAAACAAGGCCAACCTAAGCAACTACAAGGCAAGGCTTGGACCCAAAGTGATCTTTGGAGACTCCAACTGTGGACAAACCAAAGGTTATGGTCAAATCAAAGTTGGAGCAGTCACCTTCAAAGAGGTAGCTTATGTCAAGGGTCTAAAGCACAACCTCATCAGCATAAGTCAGTTATGTGATGAAGGTTATCAGGTAACTTTTAATAATTCATTGTCTTATTACCAATAATAAAAACATAAATGTATTATCTGGTATTAGACATGGAAATATTTATTTAGTCAATTTTGACTCTGCCAACTCAGATATTTGCTTATTTAATTCTATAAGTAAAACAAATGAATTATGACATAAAAAGCTTGGACATCTTAACCTTAGAACTATATCTAAGCTTTCTAAGGACAATCTTGTTAGAGGACTGCCTTCTGGTTCATAAAAGAAGGAAGGACTCTGCAGGGCTTGTCAATTAGGTAAGCAAACTAGAAGTAGTTTTAAATCTTTATCCAAGAGTGATTCACCTAGGATTTTGTACTTACTGCACTTGGACCTTTTTAGACCCACTGCAATACAAAGTCTAGGAGGGAAGCATTACTTCTCAAGATTCACTTGGGTGTTCTTTCTTAGGAACAAGTCTGACACCTTCAGTGTTCTGACAGACTTTCTCAGGTCCATCAAGATTGAGTACTCTACTCTAGTTGCATTGATCAGAAGTGATCATGGCACTGAGTTTGAATCTCTTCTGATGAGAGAATTCTGTGGAAAAGAAGGGATCGGGCAATGTTTCTCTGCTCCTAGAACTCCTCAACAAAATGAGGTAGCTGAAAGGAAAAATAGAACCTTAATTGAATCAGCAACTACATTGCTTGCTGATGCTCACTTGCCACTCTCTTTTTGGGCAGAGGCAGTGAACACATCAAATTATGTGTTGAACATAAGCCTGATACATAAGCTTAAGGGTAAAACTCCCTATGAACTACTCAAGAATAAAAAGCCTAAGGTTAACTATTTTAAGATATTTAGCTGTAAATGCTATGTGCATAACAATGATAAGAAGTATCTAAGGAAATTTGAAACAAAATCTGCTGAAAGTATATTCCTTGGATATTCTCTTTCTAGTAAAGCATACAGAGTTACAACAAATCTACTCTTAAGATAGAAGAGTTCATGCATGTATCTTTTGATGAGACTAACATGTTAAATGAGGAGAGGAACACCACCTCTACCAAAAATACTTTGCAGGTTCCAGTTCTATGTGAAGAACTCAATGGACTAGATCTACAGAAAGAAGATTCTCCACTTCCATCAACTCAAAATCTTGAAGACAGTGAAGAAGAAGATCATCCAGAAGATCTTGCTGACAATTCAAATCAAATGACAGCTGAACAAGTCCCTCAAGAAGAAATTATTGCCAACTCCAACTGTTGACCACATCACAGTTAGAGATCATCCAATATCCCAAATCATTGGAGATATTTCAGCAGGAGTTCAAACAAGGCATCAACTACATCAAAATCAGATGCACACTTGTTTCCCATCACAAGTTGAACCTCAATCCATAAAAGATGCAGAACAAGATCCAAACTGGATTCTTGCAATGCAAGAGGAGCTCAACCAATTTGAAAGGAACAAGGTTTGGGATTTGGTTCCAAGACCAAAAGGTCATCCAGTCATTGGCACCAAGTGAGTCTTCAGGAACAAGCTAGATGATCAAGGCATAATCATCAAAAATAAAGCAAGATTGGTAGCCCAAGGATATTCACAGGAAGAAGGAATTGACTATGATCAGACTTTTGCTCCTGTTGCAAGACTTGAAGCTATCAGGATTTTTCTGGCCTTTGCTGCATTCAAGAAATTCAAAGTATACCAGATGAATGTGAAGAGTGTATTCTTAAATAGAGACATAAAAGAAGAATTCTATGTGAAACAACCACCAGGTTTCATCTTTCCAACCCACTTTTCTTATGTATTTAAGCTTAATAAAGCTCTCTATGGTCTCAAGCAAGCTCCCAGAGCATGGTATGAGACCTTAGCTAATTTTCTTTTGGAGAACAATTTCTGTAGAGGCATAGTTGATAAAACCTTATTTTTCAGGATACATAAAAATCAAACTTTACTAGTTCAAATATATGTAGATGATATCATATTTGACTCTACTGATTCAAATCTATGCAAAAGATTTTCTAACCTAATGCAATCTAAATTTGAAATGAGTAGTATGGGTGAGTTATCTTACTTCCTTGGTCTTCAAGTGAAGCAAACTCCAAATGACATATTCATATCACAATCCAAATATGCTAAGGAATTAGTGAAAAAGTTTGGTATGTCTGATGCTTCTACCATGAAAACACTCATGCCCTCAAATGCTGTTGTAGATAATGATGAATCAGGGAAACCTGTTGATCAGAAAGTATATAGAGCAATTGTTGACTCATTACTTTACTTAACAGCTAGTAGACCTAATATAATGTTTGCTACATGTATTTGTGTTAGGTTCCAAGTTAACCCCAAAGAATCTCACCTTATTTTATTAAAAAGAATTTTGAGATATATAAAGGGTTGTCCAAATCTAGAACTCTGGTATCCAACAGCTTCAGAATTTGAATTAACTGGATTCTCAGATTCTGATTATGTTGGATGCAGAGTAGACAGGAAAAGCACATCAAGAACTTGTCAGTTTCTTGGTGATAAGCTTGTGTCTTGGTTTTGTAAGAAACAAACATCTGTGTCTACATCAACAGCTGAAGCTGAATACATAGCTGCAGGCAGTTGCTGCTCACAGATATTGTGGATACAAAATCAGCTCCTAGACTATGGTATCAATCTAAATAATTCAATTATACTTTGTGACAACACAAGTGCAATATCAGCACTTTGCAAATCAGTGGAAATGAATTGTAGGCAAATTTTATTTTTATCCACATTTTTTATCAGCACTTTACAATTCATTTCTACTGATTTGCAAAGTGCTGATATTTTCACCAAACCCTTGGATGAAAAGAAACATATCTTCTTTATAAATCAGCTAGGCATAATAGATGGAGATTTAATCAATTGAAAAAAAATTAAATTTTCTACTTATCCCATCTTTTCATCGAACTGAGTTCGACGAAATCTAGTCGTTCGTCGAACGGAGATCGACGAAGTCATCTAGATCGTCGAACTGAGATCGACGAAAATCTATTTTTCGTCGAACGCAGTTTTGATGAATTTTTCTGAATCTTTCCTTTAAATCAAATCTTTTTTATTTTAACTGTATGCCTACAGAATTGCTTCTCTTTCCAGTTCCATTGCACTTGATCTCTATTTTATTTTGCAGGAACATTAGCAATATTTCTTCAAAAAGATTGCATCATTCCCTACCTCCTCATATGTCCCTTCTTCTAGGGGCCTAGCTCTAGGTCTTCCTGAAGCTAGGCAGGGGGAGAAGTTCTATGAAAAAGCTCCATATGATGCATTTTTGCTCAGGGGGAGATGTTCTATGAACTAAGCAGGGGGGGGGGAAGCTGAAAAAGCCCCAGTCTCAGGGGGAGATGTTTTATGAAAGAGGGAGATGATGCATGAAGAAGCTACATATGTTGCAATTTCGGATGCAGTGTTTGCTCTAGCTTAATGCAGATTCAGATACAGCTTTTGATATAGAAGAAGCAACAGATACAAATTCAGATAATCAGTTATTGCTACAGCTCAGTTAATCAAACCCAAAATTCAGAGAAAGACAATATCAGAATTCAGAAAGTCAGAAAGCAAAAATTCAGAAAGACAAAAGGTTCTGATTGTTTGTTATTATTATTTCTGTTTTCAAATGTAATGTTTCTAAACTCAGAGTATCATATTTCTTATATATCTGCTGAAATGTTTATAATCTGTCAGATATATATACTCTGTGTTTTGTTTGTTTTAATTTTTGTCAAATAGTATCCTAACCCAAATAGGGTGAGATTGTTGGAACAACCCTATTACTGATTTGGGCTAGGATCACTATCAGTTTATTAGGACTAAGTTGACCCCAATGTATAGTCTTAAGGGTCAAGGTTTTATGCTGATAGATCTAAGGAAAAGATAAGTTTTCTGCGTTCGACGAACTCCATACTGCGTTCGACGAACGGCATGCTCCTGCGTTCGACGAACGGCATGCTCCTGCGTTCGACAAACTTGCCAAGGTTCTGCGTTCGACGAACTCATTCTGCGTTCGACGAACTCCTCTCTGCGTTCGACGAAATGCTCTCAGCGGTCGACGAAAGCTCGTCTCAGCGGTTGATGAACTTCAGTCTCAGCGGTTGACCAAGTCTCAGTGGGTGACCAAGTCTCAGCGGTCGACAAATTGATTCAGATCGACGAAAGATCTTCTCAGCTCAACGAATTCAATATTCCAGCTAGCTTATCAGATATTATCTTTCAGTTCGACGAACTCCAACTTGAGTTCGACGAATTCCAGATTGCGTTCGACGAATCAGCAACAGATGTTCAGATCGACGAAAATCAACACTCAGTTCGGCGAACTCAGTTCTCAGGTCGACGAAATTTCTATTCAGCTTGTTTATTTCAGACAGATCAATTATACATCATTCTCCAATCTCAGATCTTTCAGCAACGGCTTTATTATATCAGATAAGTAAGGATTATATCTTTCCTTTTATTATTTCGATAATATAGTCGTTGACATATAGCTGAAAAGGACACTTTCATGGAAAAGGAAAAAGATATAAATCATATCAGATTTGCAGTTCTCAGGATATCTCTTCTAAATATTTTATTCCTTAAATTAAGGGATTTGAATTTCAAATCAGTCAGAGATTTCAAAAGGAAAAAGGAAGAAGATATACAGTATCAATTTACAGAATATCAAGACAGGAAAAAGAAAAAAAAAAGAAAGAGGAATACATTCGAGAGGAAGAAGAAAGAAAAATACAAAAAAAGGCTTTCCGATCATCATCTTCCTCAAGCAGCACCTCAATCTCTGAGAACAACATCAACAAATATTCTCTCAGTTTTTCTGCTGCAAGTTCTAGATCTTCAAAAGAGCAACAAACAATCTGAGAAACATTTGTCTCTCAGATTTATCAGCTATCAGGAAGATCTACATTCAAGAGAAAACTCCATCCTCAACTGCCAACCCTTTCTATCAGACAGGGGGAGCTTTACATCATACAATCCACTGGAGTCTTCTCTCAGATTATTGACAGAGAAGAACATCTAAACCCTTTTTATCCCCTCTTGTACAGGGTTATAACTCCCTTCAAAAGTTGACCCCTTGGTGGCAGGGCACCTGAACAAAAACCTGTAGTTTGGTTAGAGCACCTGATCAAAAGCTCAAGTGGTGATAGGGCACCTGATCAAAAACCTATTGGTGATAGGGCACCTGATCAAAAACCTAGTGGATTCCTACCAAGGGTGGTAGAAGAGTAGATGTACCCAGGTTTATTTGGGAACTACTATAGATCCTTGTGTCGTCTGTGTTTATTGTTTATATTCTGTGCTGTGCTGTGTGATTTATTTATCTTGTTTTTATAACTCACTCTGCTATACACATATAAGTATCACTATTTTAATTTCGCTATAAAAATAAGTAAAAAACTTTTTAATACTCTATTCACCCCCCCCCCCCCTCTAGAGTAAATCTAAGATCTAACCTCACTTTCAGTGTAGATCGGAGAAGTCTTGGAACTATGGCCCCACATCATGCCTGTGAGCGGAGGAATGTTGAAGTAAGAAATTATTTTCCTCTTGGATAAACATATCATTTAATTCATAGTGTAGTTTCAATTGAATGATATAACATTTTATAAATCCATACCGGTGAATGAATCTCACATCAATCCTTAAGTGAATGTCTTTATGGAAATCCCCTTTAGATGGGTACGGTGGGAGTCAAGAAAATTATTTTTAGTTTATTAAACCACAATCTATGCAAGCACCAATATAGACATAAAATGCAAATGAACATAATATTTATTTCATAGACTAGTGGATTTATGCGGGTGTTGTTTTTAGTTGAGCATGAGGAGGTTCTTTCTCTCATGATTGGCAGACACATTGTAATACTCATAGAGCATAGTAGATTATATAAGTCTCATCCAGGGGTCGACGACCCATTCTTCCGTGCATGGAAATAGTTAGATACGAGTCTGTGTTCCACGCTAAGAACGCATCAAAGCACATTCAGTTGCCACCAAGAACTCAAATCGCAAGATGCGCCTAGTAAATTATGAAACTTAAAAATCAAGAACATGAAATTGAACATCCTCAGCTATACGTAAGAACTCAGAATTCAGGAATTTCGATACTTTAATGAGTCAAAGTTAAGATTAGAACTCTATGACACGATTAAAGTGCAGAAACACATAATTTATGTTATTGTGTTTTATTTCATGTAAAAGCATGCATAGTTATCTTGTTTAGAAATCATGTTCCTTAATTTCAGTTATTTACATATTTAAATTTTAATGCATATTTTTTATTTTATTGTTTTAGTATATAATTAGGAAGAAAGAGTTTTTTTAACGCGTCAGTGGGCTAATCCCATTTTTGGACTTTTCTTTTCAAGAAATACATGTTGAGAAATTTGCTTAGAATGAGCTTCTGACGGTTTAATGCAGTTTTAGTTGTTTTTCTTTTAGAACATTATATTTGTTTTGGATTGACTCTTAAGTAATTATGGACTCAATTGTATCATACATTGTTTTAGATTCCAGTGTTCAGATTTGATTTCAATTACTATTCTAGTTGGCTCTGTGATTCAATTTTTGAGGTATTTTTTTAACCCTAGCTCCAGCCTTTTGTTTCTACTACATGTTTTAGTTACTTCTACTGTTTTTGTTAATGTACCAGTTTTATTATTGTTACTTAGTTTGCTTCATATCATGAGTGTCAATCGGACTTTTGAAATGTTGTTGAACTAAGTGGGAATGTTGCATTTCATTTGCTCTAGCATGGGACTGATGATCAGTTAACCTAACATCAACCATCAACCTCCAAATTTGCCATAGGAACCAATATTGCCACATATGAATAATCAAATTGACATCGTTCCATATCAAACTTCTCGATCAGCCTTTCTATTGGTCTAGGTGAGTTCGCATGTTTGCTAGCCAAACCGGAAGATATTATTCATTGCGACGCTACATTGTTTGTAGCAAGTCTAGCAGATCATCCCCTTTCTACAAGATTTTCTTTAGTTCAGTTAGGCTCAGTCGATAAGTCAAGCTACAACCTCTCTTGCAAACTACAAGAATCAGTACGTCCGGTACTACAGGAGTTTCATGCTTCCATGTTTGTTTCCTCTAGTTACTTCTTTACGATATCAGTATATTATCAAGAATGTTAGATTGGAAAGAGTTGTCTGACGCTGAACATAGGAAAACCTCGATGAATATAAATCATTATTATCGGTATTAGCTCTAGACAAGATACAAGTGTCTCCTTCATTGCAGACACCTTCAATGTTGATCCATACCACATCTCCCTTTGATGATTTATGTAGCCCGTAGCTTGCTCCTTCAATGTTCTATTTTGTCAGTGGAGATGACTTTTGTAGGCACACACGCAGTCGTCTCATGAACACACAAACATAGACGTCACTCCCATAAGCGGCTTTGTCGACTTCGAAAATCGGTTCCATCAAGACTAGGGTTGTAAAGATTTACACTGATCCACAAATACTTGTCTTGTAACGCCCCGGTCTACTGTGGGTGCGTTACAGCCTACAGGTTTGCAGACCAGTGACCTTAAACCCTCTCCACGGATCTGATTGGCCGCAGACGCTAATTCCAATGGCGGGTTGTTTAAGCCCTAGCCTCAACAACCCATCATTGGAATTAGGCTGCGGTCAATCAGATCCGTGGAGAGGGGTTGAGGTCACTGGTCTGCAGACCTGTAGCGCACCGACAGTAGACCGGGGCGTTACATGTCTGTTTCAAAGAAACTTCATATCTGACCATTGGTACAATTACTTCATACTGCACTATTGTTGATCTAGGTAAGGTTATCCTTCCCAATTTGCGTAGAAACAACGCGGTTACTATGGATTATTAACTCAAGAGCAACTGTTGACATGGCAGATTTTAGTAATTTATATTCCACATTCCCATGTTCAAGACATCAAAAGACGTGCATTTATGATGGTTTTGTATAATCTTACCATTAAAAATGGCTTTCATGATCCCACACAATATTGTAACTTACTATTTATTGATCTTCTTACTATTGATTGTTATTGTGTGGCTAACTTTTCTCCATCTCAATGTGAAACTATTGGTAGTGCTAAACGATAAGGTGTTTATATCTTCTTAATGAAGCCTTCAGTCGATCTCTCATCTTCCGGCTAATGAGATAGTGCAATTTGCAATGGCTCAAACTTTAATCTCTCATCTTTGGGGGATGAGATAGTGTAATTTGCAATGGCTCAAACTTTAATCTCTCATCTTCCGGCTGATGAGATAGTGCAATTTGCAATGGCTCAAACTTTAATCGATCAAGATATTATCCTATTGGTCCGGTGTTGTCCTTTACATACCTACAGAGGAAGTCGCTGAACCTAGGATTAATCCACAATATAAGCATGCTTAACTTTGCAATTCCTACAAAATTCAATAATCGTATCAAAAGGTTCTTTGATTTTTAAGAGTTATGCTTCATTATACTTAAGCTATACAATCTGCACCCTTTACGGAACTAACATCCTCATTGGTGGCATATTACAGGTAGCCCTGAGGATTTAGAGATGGCCACTCTAAGTACATGAGGTGACACTGACCATGCAACACTTTATTTTGTACAAAAAGAGTTCAGGAGATGGCTCTTAAAGCATACAACTTTGTTCGACATGTCATTTAATTTCCATCTTTCAGTTGATGTATCATTCTAATATTGTTTGTAGTATCATGAACTCTCATCCATTGAGTTATTTTTCTGTCTGCCCAAATATGTCTCATTGTTTGGGTGTCTAGGTGCAGCTTCCCAAGATGTCACACATTCTAAGAGTACTCTAACATGAGTACATCTAACTTTAGAAGTTCTTTATGAAACTTAAATCAATACACTACAAAAGTGCCTCGATGTTTAATAAATCAGCTTCAATATATTTAAGTGATCTCACAATCTACCCCACTTGAGGAATTGAATTTTTGTCAGTGCCGTTACAAATTACCCTAAATCATTCCTGTGAAGATAGGGTTAGGTGGTCCTTGCAAGTTCAATAGGTGGCTCCCACTATATAACACATTGTGTAAAAAGATTCAAGTGACGGCTCTCATGATGTAGCCCTTTATCCTTCATGGCACTTGGCTCCAATCTTCTAACCGACGTATCAGTCTCTCAGTTCAATCCTCAAAAAACAGTGGAAGAGGCTTACGTTAGGCACATTCCAAGAGAAAAATTTGACCTTTCATGACCAAAAGAAATGCATGCTTCCCTGGACCTCACTAGGTAAACCGGTGTTAAATGGAAAGAGTTCATGTTTGGATAGTCTAAAGCTTAGATATATTGGAGGAAAAAAAAGAGCTTGGTGTCAAGATTAAGGATATCAATTTTTTCATCTTCACTTAAAAGGCTTCACCAAATTAGCATAAGCCTATAAAGCATGAATATGTTATGCCTATGTTTGGCACTAGAGCAGTTGATGCTCTTGCAACTCTAGGACACATCTGAAATGCACTACATAATGTGTCCAATTTAAATTCTGAAACAATGGCACTAGAACACAAACATCCAACCTAATTGTCCAACTTATAATTTTTTAAATGAGCAGTTATAAAATTGAGCAAATTTCCCTTGTCCAGATGACAAAGATTGAGGATGACGTTAAGTTGACAACCAATCAAAAAACTCAATGCCAAAATAAATAAAATGAACCGACACCAAATAATTGGAATAAGGTTATTGACGACGTGACGATACAACGTAAAAATAGTACATGATACATTTAGGTAAAATATCTATCTTTAAAAATTATACCATTTACGACCGTCAATTTTGGATCATGTAAATATGAAATATATGATTATGCCTAATATATATTACTAGTTTTGTTGTTGCAATGTTTGCAGACAAGCATAAATATATGATTGTATTTCTAGATATCTATAAATAATTTCACATAGGCCAATGTCTCATTAAACATACGCATATGCCAACATAATTATTAGTGTTATCCCACAATTTAGGATCAGCTTAATGAAACATTCTAATCCAAACGAATATGTATCCTAATTTTCAATAGTGATTGCTCTCCCACATCATGTTGATGGTATCCAGTATCTGAGCTTCAATAGAGTAAGTGGATGTGCACATTAGTTCAAAGGAAACAATAATATCAATTTCATGATAAGTTTATATAAGTTTAAACATGTCTTAAAACAGCATAAGTATATAGCTAGAAAACATTAATATATAAAAGTTCATAAGAAGCATGCACCCTTATTAATGGAGTATACGAGGTTAAACACTATCACCTGTTGGACAATTCGGTATCAAAACATTGATGGGATTAATTGAAGGTGCATCAAGCAATAAAAGCATTGCAATCTGGTTCAGAGACTTGCGATAAGGAGTGTATATGGAGTGGTAGCTGCCAAAAAAATTCTATCAAGCCAAAGGCTGAAACAAATTGCCTCATTATTCAAATGAAACCAATTTAATAAACTCACGGTTTCCTTCTCTTCTTGTGTCCAGCATGAGCTTCAAATTTTGAAGCACTAAGCTGAAAATAATAAGATTTATTGGGATCATAGGATCGATATATTCTTGCTTGTAGGTGATATAAGATAAGAAAGTCACCAAGAGATTACAGCAGCTGCAAAGTATACTCTTTCCAAATTTATACCCGAACAGAACTTCCTGTTTGAAAAAGATAATCAAGCGCATGCAAGCAGAGAATGTGAATAAGATGTTTACTACCGCCATACCTCTCCATGTGAACGGTAAGACAATTTGGATCCATCATTAAGCAAGTCGAAAAGTTGTTGATGAAAATCCTGCTCCCTGATTATGTACAAAAGTAACTTGGATTCTAAAATTAAGTTAATAATTATTTAAATACAAGGGGGCGTTAGGAAAAGGATGGCGGAATAATATGGGATCAGCAATGTCTTCTATCAAAGATAACGGTACTAAATGAAGTGAATACATTATAGTAATGATGTAGGCTGGAGAAAAGATTAACTACCATTTAGCTCTTCAAGTGGAAGGAGCACTATACCATGGAGTATGGTTGGAGTGTTAGCCTGATTTGTTGTCATTTGTTGATATGTATACGCCTCGCGAGCAGAGACGCAACGACCATTAGGGATTATCTTGCACTTGCAATTAATTACATATTTATCTTTATGTATTTTGTCATTGGGAGAGAGGAGTGCGTTGAAGGTTTCAGTGTCTCCCGAGTTGTATCTTTTATTCTCATGCAATGCAAGTTCTTGTTTGTTTTCTTGATACTTATAGCACGTATCAATTGGTCTGACCTGCCGCTATACGCCCGCCGCCTCGGCCACCGGGAACCAACCATCTCCCCCCTTTCCTTCCTCGTGATGGATCTCACTTCCCTCCGGATTCCACCTCACGAGATGATCACCATTCACGCCAAAATCCGCCAAATCAGAGCGGATTTACGCAGCTCAGCCGCCGCGCTTTCCCCACAACCACTAGCCGCTTCGACAAGTACCAACCACAGGCGCTGCACTACTCTCTATCCTCGACGGGATGCCGACCCACACCTTGTACACTGACGTTCCAATCAAGTCACAGCCAACACACCACCTCCATCCGCCGCTCGACACGGGCGCACGAGCTCCGAGCTTCTTCCCCGTCGCAGCTAACCCAAACGAGCCTCCCGAGCCTCCCGAGCCAGCCGTGAACAATCCTCTCTCCTATCGACGAATAACGAAGCGCGTTGGATATGCCATCGACGGTCCCGAACAATCCGCATGCCTTTAGCTTGTGGCATTCTCCCTCCACTGCATCCCCATCGTTGTTTCACTCCTCCCCCAGTCGCTAAACCTCCCAGGTTCCTCCTAGCCTTTGTCGTTCCCCTATAGGGCACACGTTGCAGACATCGAAGTTGAATATTCGCTTTTATGTTTTTTCGCATTTATGTTAAGCACGTGATATGTCACGTGTATGTCGCCTATATATATGTATGTGCTTGCCCGATTTAGGGTCATCGTGAAATAGAATACCTGTTTCTACTTGGTATCAGAGCCAGGGCGGCTCGTCGATCCCGATTCGCCGCTCCCGCTTCGCCGCTCGCCCGATTCCGCTTCGCCGCCCTTGCTCCATCAGCGACTCCAGCGTCTCCTCTCGACTCCGTCGTCTCCGCACGCTCCGTCGCGCCCGCTCACCCGCGACTCCGCTCCCGCTCCAGCTCCCGCTCCGTCGCGCCCGCAGCCTCGTTCCGCGATCCCGTCTCGCCGATCGTGACGCTGGCGTAAGGGGGGCATACTCTTCTGTCGCCATCCCCCCTCTGCCCTAGTCGCCGGCGCCAGTCCTTCCAGACAGCGGTTTTGTCCTCCATGGGGGTTGCCGAAGGCACCGCCCTCGCTTCCTCGGGTGCTCTCTTCGGCTTCAAGATCTAAGGGGCACCTGTAGGATGTTCTTTCGCTTCATTTGATATCTCCGCTCTCTTCGATGGGTGATCCATCTGTTATCTCCCCTTCTTCCCAATCCGGTTCTCTTCCCGGTTCTTCGGTTCCCCGATCCGGTGCTTTGCCCGGTTCCTCGGGTGATCATCCTAGGAGTCATGGCCAGTCTGGCTCGTTGAAGATTACTACTGCTGCCTTGGATGGCACAAATTATCTGGAATGGTCCAGGGCGGCCCAACATGCTATTCGCAGCCACCAGTTATATGGACTCATTGATGGTACCACTGTTGAGCCACCACGCACCGATCCCTCGTGGAGCAAATGGGATGCGGACAATTCGTTGGTTGTCTCGTGGCTACTTCATTCGATGTCTCCCCAGGTGTATCGCAGTTATATGTTGTTGGACTCCGCCTACGACATTTGGACACGAGCCAGAGACACTTACTCTCAGGCAGGCAGTTCGATGCAGGTGTATGAGCTCACTCGCCGTGTTCTGGAACTGAAGCAGGGGACTATGACCATAGCTGCCTACTATTCTGAGTTTGAGCGCCTTTATCAGGAGCTGGATTTCTTCAATGCTTTCGTTGCTGCTTGTACGACTGATGCTGTGGCTCTTCAGAAAGATAAAGATCGATTCCGGGTTCACGTGTTTCTTATGGGGCTCAACATGGAGTTTGACGCTGTTCGTTTACATGTCCTCCATCGTGAGCCACTTCCCTCTCTTCGGGAGGCCTTCAGCATGCTCCTCAGTGATGAGAATCGTCGCCGCACTCTTGGTCCCGCTACTGATCACTCTGCGCTGGTCGGGATGTCTCGTGGACCACCTCCTGTTTGTAGTCATTGTGGGAAGACTGGCCATACCAAAAACTCTTGTTTTCGTCTGCACCCGCACCTTGCTCCTGGTGGTCGGGGCTCTAGTACCCGCGGTAGAGGTGGGTACCGTGGTGGTGGTGGCCATCACTCTGGTGATCGTTCTCAGTCTTCTGCACACTCTACTGAGGTTATGGAGGACACCTCTGGCGGCCTATCTGCTGGCGAATTAGAGGCCTTCCGACGCCTGTTGCGCTCCCACACAGACTCTACTCCTGCTGCCTCTCATGCTGATGTTGCCACTTCAGGTCTGTCCAGTGCTAATGCTGTGTCTTTCACTTCTTCCGAGTGGATTATCGACTCGGGTGCGACCGACCACATGACTGGTTCTGCCTCAGGTTTTACCTCTTATACCCCTCTTTCTGGTCGTGATAAGGTTATTGCTGCTAATGGCTCTCTTTCCGCCATCGCTGGTAAAGGGACTGTCCCTTGTTCTCCCGACCTATCGCTGTCCTCTGTTTTGCATGTTCCCTCTTTTCCCCGCAATTTACTTTCTATTAGTCACTTGACTAACACTTTAAATTGTTCCGTAACCTTTTTCCCTGATGTTTGTGTGTTTCAGGATCTGGGTACGAGGCGGACGCTTGGCAGTGGTAGGAATGTTAGCGGACTGTACTTGCTGAACCAGTCTTCTCCCAGTGCTCTCTCTTCCATCAGATCTCCGACTCTTCATGACATTCGACGATGGCACCAGCGCCTTGGCTACCCTTCTCCTTTATATCTTACTAAGCTGTTTCCTGTCTTTCGTCCTTTACTTCAGTCTTTTTCTTGTGATGCGTGTGAACAATCTAAACATGTCCGTCGGAGTACTAGTCATTTATCTGTTCCTAGTTTATGTCCTTTTGATGTTATTCACTCCGATGTTTGGGGTCCATCCCCGGTGTTATCTTTATCTGGCTATAAGTGGTTTGTTACCTTTATTGATTGTCATTCTCGCACTACGTGGGTCTATTTGCTAAAAAGGAAAAGTGACGTGCTTTCTTGTTTTCAAATTTTTCATAAGATGGTGACCCAACAATTTGGAGGAAAAATACGTGTGCTTCGTAGCGATAATGGTGGGGAATATGACGACCGGGGTGTTTTTGGGGCCTATCTTGCCGACCATGGCATCATACATCAAACTACGTGCGTCCACACTTTCACTCAAAATGGGGTGGCTGAACGAAAGAATAGGCACTTGCTTGAGGTGGCCCGGTGCTTACTACTTGCTATGCACCTTCCTAAATCCTACTGGGGCGATGCTGTTCTCACTGCTGCCCATCTCATCAACCGTCTTCCATCCCGTGCTCTCTCTTTTGATACGCCCCTGTCGTGCCTGGAAAAAAACCACATTGTCCACACCTCTCATCTTGCCCCTCGTATCTTCGGCTCCGTGTGTTTTGTGCACGTCCATACCCCACATCGTGATAAACTCGATGCGCGTTCCCTTCGGTGTGTTTTTGTTGGTTATTCTCCTACCACAAAAGGGTATCAGTGTTATCACCCTCCGTCTCGTCGTTACTATTGCACTGTGGATGTTACCTTTCGTGAGGGGGAGCCGTACTTTGGTCCTCGTCAGGGGGAGACGACTAGTGATGGTGACGAGACCATCGATTATCCTCTTCCCATTGTCAATCCTCTTCCTCCCATTGCCATTCCTCCCATTCCTTCCATTCCTCCCATTCCTTCCATTACTCCCATTCCTCCTATCTTATACTCCCATTCCTTCCATTACTCCCATTCCTTCCATTACTCCCATTCCTTCCATTACTCCACCTCCGCTCCTCCTATCTTATACACATACTCCCGTCGTCCCACGACTGTTGAGCAAGTGCAGACTGCGGATGTTTCGCCAGTGCCGGTGACTGTCTCCGCACCAGATTCTGATGATGACCTCCATATTCCTCTTGCTCGTCTTATAGGTAAAAAGGGTGGCACCAAACACCCCATTGTCAACTACATTTGTTATGATCACCTCTCTCAGGCCCATAAAGCCTTTATCTCTTCTCTTTCATCTATTGTGATTCCTAAGACATGGCAGGAGGCTGTTCAGATACCTGAGTGGAAAAAGGCAATGGAGGAGGAACTGCGTGCCTTGGATAAAAACAAGACATGGAGGCTTGCTAGTCTTCCTCCTGGGAAGCGAACGGTCGGATCCCGTTGGGTCTTCACAGTTAAACAAAATCAAGATGGAATGGTGGAGAGGTACAAAGCTCGTTTGGTGGCTCAGGGATATACCCAAGCTCAGGGCATTGACTATCAAGAGACATTTGCTCCTGTTGCAAAGATGAACTCAATTCGTGTGCTTCTCTCCTGTGCTGCGAGTCGTAAATGGGAGCTACTGCAGCTTGATATCAAGAATACATTCTTGAATGGTGATCTGGAAGAGGAAGTCTACATGGATATTCCCCCGGGCTCTGAGATCAAAGGGTCCAAGGGGAAGGTCCGCCACCTTCTAAAATCCCTGTACGGCCTAAAGTAGTCTCCGAGAGCGTGGTTTGGACGTTTCTACAAGACCATGCTTCAACTTGGATACACTCAAAGTCAAGCTGATCACACTCTCTTTATCAAGAGGAAGGGTCCTCAGGTTTCTATTCTTATTGTGTATGTGGATGACATCATCATTACCGGAGACTACTTGGAGGAGATCAATCATTTAAAAAAACAACTAGGCAAAGAATTCGAAGTCAAGGACCTGGGGAAGCTGAAATATTTCCTGGGAATTGAAGTTGCGAGGTCTCAACGTGGGATCTTCATCTCCCAAAGGAAGTATACTCTTGATCTTCTTGAGGAGACTGAGATGCTTGGGTGTGCCCCAGTGGACACTCCTATTGAGGCTAATCACAAAATTGATGCAGATATTAGTGGGGAGAAAGTGGATGCCTCAAAATATCAACGTCTGGTTGGGCGGCTTATATACCTGTCCCATACTCGCCCTGACATTACATACGTTGTGGGAGTCCTAAGCAGGTATATGCACTCCCCTTCCATACGTCATCAGCAGGCTGCCTTCAGGGTGTTACGTTATCTCAAAAAGGCACCAGGACGTGGGATTTTGTTCAAAAACAGTCAGTCAAAGTTGAAGTGTTTACAGATGCTGATTGGGCTGGTAGCCAAGACGACAGAAAGTCTACCACTGGGTACTGCACATTTGTAGGAGGCAACCTTGTTTCGTGGAAGAGCAAGAAGCAGAATGTAGTAGCTCGCTCAAGTGCGGAAGCAGAGTATAGGGCTATGGCCCAAGGCGTTTGTGAGGGACTGTGGTTGAAGACTATTCTCCGTGATATAGGTCTTCAAGGGAGCAATCCTATTATGATCTACTGTGACAACAAGGCTGCTATCAGCATTGCACACAATCCTGTGCAGCATGATAGAACCAAACATGTGGAAGTCGACAGACATTTCTTCAAGGATCACCTTGACAAGGGGAATATTTGTACTCCATTTGTAAACTCATTTGACCAGCTTGCCGATGTCTTCACCAAGGGGCTATGCAGCGACAGCTTCAAGAACAACACTGACAAGTTGGGAATGATCAATATATATTCCCAACTTGAGGGGGAGAGTTGAATATTCGCTTTTATGTTTTTTCGCATTTATGTTAAGCACGTGATATGTCACGTGTATGTCGCCTATATATATGTATGTGCTTGCCCGATTTAGGGTCATCGTGAAATAGAATACCTGTTTCTACTATCGATGCCTATTTCGCCCCTTCGTCGTCGTCGGTCTCACATCCAAACAATCCCTCCCCGACGCTGCAACCATCCCTATTCCCCATACCTATGTCATCCTCTTTTTCCCTCTCCCTGCTACGCCTTCTCGCACACCACACTCTGTCGTTCCCCGCTCCCTTCCAGCTACTCTTTTTCAACATCGGTGGGTCCCCCTCATCAATCTATCATTTACTAAAAGGGCATTATGCGGCCCGGTCTCCATGCACATGCTATTTCGCTCCATTGGCTCTCATTCCACATGCCCCATCCACCTCATGCTACTACCAAGGATAACATTTTGTGTGGCCACCAATCCGTCTCCATGTTCTTCGGCCCCACACCGAATGTTCCCAGCCAGTTTCTTATGTCATCCTTCCGCTCATTCAGGCGCCGACTCCGCCCACGGCCATGGCCCAACTGGCGTGTTTTCCACCACGACTTCCTTCTTCAAGTTCCCTCTCGCTGGACCTTGGGGACAAGGTCGATTTTCAAGACGGGTGTATTGATACGTCTACGCCTCGCGAGCAGAGACGCAACGACCATTAGGGATTATCTTGTATTTGCAATTAATTATGTATTTATCTTTCTGTATTTTTGTCTTGTAGGGGGAGCTCCATCTATATAAGGACCCCCTTAGGTTGTGAGTCTCATCTTTGGGAGTGTTAGTCATTTGGTTTCTTTTCGGAGAGAGGAGGCCTTAGAGGACCCAACCTCCAGGTGTTTGGCGGAACCGTGTCTCCCGAGTTGTATCTTTTATTCTCATGCAATGCAAGTTTTTGTTTGTGTTCTTGATACGACGTAGCTAGCACATATCATATGTTGGTATATCATAGATATTCCAACATGTCACCCATGTGTCTTGGCTTGCCACAGAAACCACATTGTTGAAGATTTCTGTCAGCTCCACGTTGATTTTGTTATGTTCTTACCGCTAGCAAAGGTTTTTAAAGTAACAAATGCAGAGCTCTCCACAGATCCATTAATATTAAATTTCTCCGATATCTCTTGTCTAGAGCTTTTCTCTCAACAAAATTTTGCAAACACCTCGGCGACAGGAGGAAGAGGAGTTTTCCCAATGATATCGCCCAAGTACTTAATCAAATCAAATCTCAAGGTAAGCAAGATCCTTGAATACACGATTAATATCCTTCTAGTACTGATTACAATCATTCACTGATTTCCACACTTCATTGTTAAACAGGTCAAGATCTTTGCCAAATCCTTTCAAGGGAAATAAAGTATTTAGTGATATTATCCTCACATTAGTGAATTTCTACAATCAATTTGTAAGCCCGATATTAATTTCCATGGTAAGAGTATATGTGTGAAGTAGTCCCAAAGCTCCTTTGTGGATGAACATCCAGCAGGCACTTAAATTTTTTAACCATAAAATGTATCACTGAGGCCATAACTATCCAATTCTCAGCATCCCAGGTGGAGAATGTTGGATCCTTCTTGTCGGGCTTCCTTCTATCTCCCTTGATATACCCATTTTTCTTAAGTCTTCAATGTACACAAGGACGGATCGCGACCACCGCAGAAAATTATCCTCATTGAGATAAATAGGGATTTGAGTTGAATAATTTGAGGTAGAGGCCAGAGGGATATGGTTTTCAGTGAGGTATGCAGAAAATGTCACTGATTATGTTGTAATGTTGGGAATGGTCGAACATAAAAAGGAATGTTAAAGATGCCATGGAATCTAAACCATGCTTTGTATTGTCGCATACACTAACATGTTAAATAGCCAAGGTGTAGTCAAGGCGCAGTAGTCGTAGAAGACAAAGAACAACAATTGATGCAGAGAAGAGGGAGATAAGAGAATTATTAGCTACCAAAGGTGCATTCGAGACAAAAATCAGAGGTACAATCATCGCATATGACGACGGTTTCAAGTCGTCCAAAATGTTTTAGCCGTTGAAATTCACGATACAAAAAGTCGGAGAGATGGAGGCAGCAAAAATACAAGGTTATCGCTGATAAGATAAGATGCATAATGATTCTAAGGGCGGGGTGAGTATGAGTTGGCCTAGGTTGACTAATTCTGTAAAGCTGGATTGGCTTGCTCCCATTGTAGAGTCAAGAAACATATGAGAGAAAATTATTGGGAGTTGCGATCCTCGTATAGTTCTCAAACACTTCATGGAAAATGAAGCAAGAAAATACTCAACATGTTCACTCGGGAATTTCTATCCTTCGTAGCGGAGATTCTTGTGTCCATCAAGATACTTTATTTATCTAGGAAATTAGCTATCCTCAAAGCCTCCCTTGGAAGACAGGAGTCTACTCCGTTATCAGGTATGGTTGCTCATGTCATGATGTGCCTTCATACGAAGATAGTACCCAATAGATTATTGGCCCGAGCGCCTCTGACCATATGTATGGTAAGTCTAGCTGTATTACCTCCATATGTCCTACAATTGGAGAAGTCAAAATTGTTGATGGGTCTTATGCCCTTGTGACCTCAAAAGGAACAGTGTGCCCTTCATCTAGGATTTCTATTGACTCTGCTATAGTTGTGCATTTTCCTACCAATCTTTTATCCATTAGTCTATGACTAAACAACTTAAGTATAATGTCACATTTTTCCCTCTCATCGTATGTTTCAGGACCTAATGAGTAGAAAGACTACCGGTGAAGGGATTGAATTGGGAGGGATCGATCTGACGAATCAGAAAAATGTTACCGTATGAAGACATCCATGGGGAAAGAAGTTTATGGCATCGTAAACTGGGACGCGCCACTTAAATTCTGAAATCTATGTTTTTTGCTCCTCTGTATAATATGAACCTATTTTGTGAGGAATGTGAAACAATAAGACATTGCATAAGTACTTATACTCCTAGTACATCTACTACAAAATGTTTGATCTTGTTCATTATGATGTTTGGACTACTACTATCACTTCTACTAATGGTTTTAAGTGCATTGTTATGTTTGTTATGTTTATTGATGATTTCACAAACTTTACGTGGTTATACATACTGAAACGAAAGAATGTAGATTTTGAAGTGTTATAAAAATTTACTCTTATTGAAACTCAATTTAAGACTAAAATCAAGATATTAAAATATGATTTAGGTAGGGAATATCTGTTAATGTAATAAGGGGATTATTTTACAGATCTCATATTCTCACACTCCTAAACAAAATGGGATAGTTGAAAGAAAGCATAGACATTTGTTGAATGTCACCACTCACCAGAGCATTGCCATAGAAAATGAGTGTGCCCAAGACTTTATAGGACGAAACCGTCCTTACCACTGTGTTTCTGATCAATCAAATTCTATCTTTTGTTATGGGAAACAAAAGTCCTCTACATATCCCTAAACCTCATACGAATATCTTCCACTTACCTCCTAAGTTTTTTGGATGTGGCCTTCGTACATGTTGGCCCTGCAAGAGACAAACTTGGACCTTAAGCTATTAAGAGTATCGTAGCCCCTTATTTGATGAGATAAGCAGGAAGACATGTGGAGAGCATCAAGACAACGAAGATGCGACAACACAGAAGGACCCCATGAAGAACTTGTACGAGATTCAAGATAAGTCCATGAAGACCTCGCAGAACACCCAGCGAGGATCCAACTTTGGCGCCAGAATAGGGGCAACCCTTAGACAGCCCCCCCCCCCCCCCCCCCCCCCCCCTCGTTATCTACATATATAACCCATTATAAAGGGCGGAGGGCAGTTCACGGACAGCAAAAGGAACCCGTTTTAAGATTTGGAGTCCTCGCCTTCCTTCCCCCGAACATGCATAACACTTGATTCGGGAGGGGAAGTTCATACACACTCCTGGGTATGTGGTGGGACCTCCACACTATAGCACAATTACCTTGTTAAGCAATAAGATACTTATTTTTTTCTCCTCATATCTTGCCTACGATGGTCGCTCTCGATCGAATAGACCATCGGTCATCTCATAGCCCAAACTTCTAGCAAGCCGAAATCTTGGTTCCAACATTCTGGTGTGGTAAGCGTGGACTTTGCCCGAAGGAAAAAATATAACAAGAGACCTTGATGTTTCACAACAAAGATTTTGTCAGGCGTGAGCCTATGAGAGATCGGCGAGCATACTTTGACCGAAGGAAAAATATAACAAGAGACCTCGATGTTCCACAACAAAGATTTTGTCAGGTGTGAGCCTATGAGAGATCATGGCGAGCATGTTACTCACGAGGATTTCCTGGCATGCATCGGATGATGGAAGAGATTTTGCAAGGTCATGCTACAGTTTGTGTTGCATCACGGAGAACCTGCCACCGCTGACATTAAAAGGTGAGACCCTCACCGCTCGCAAGCAACAGAGGAAGGAACACGGAATTGAGGATGGCGAGCACCTCTAGCGAATTCACCTCGGGGTAGCTGTGCAAGCTCTGCAATGTCCAGAGTTTGAATATGAAAATTATCCATACCAACCTCGCTATTAAAGAGTGGCGACCCCCATTTGTGAGAAGATGCAAACTGCTTTAGTGCTCACGCGGTTCCGGAAACCTGCACTCAGATATTATTCCAGGAAGGACCCCCCCCCCCCCCCCCGCCCCCCCCTGAGCCAAGGTGATCGCTCTCCCTCAGTTTATTGCTTGGAATTTACTCAATTGTACTGGGAATTTATTGCTTGGAATTGTACTAGGAATAAGACCATTTTGCCCCCCCCCCCCTCACGATGGTTAGTCATGACGATGAGGTATTGGTTCGGGCTCGTGAAAAATACAACATGGTTTTGAGTTCCTTCATGGGCTCCATCGTGACTTTGATCAAATCAGTCCCCTCAGTTATCATCCCTACCTTAGATATATAGTATTGTGCAGCAAGAGTTTGATCGTTGACAGACCATACTTTTAGACTCAACTCTTGAAGAATATGCCCTTGTTGCCACTACCATTGTTTTAGATGGACGTTTGACATGAGATTCTAAGATGAAGTTGTCTGATAAAGACTGCTTTGGTTTATAATTATTATTGTACGAGCACCCACACCAGGGGCCGCAGAGAGGAGGAGGAGGTACAACACCACAGGGTGGTCATGGATACCGGAGATCATAGGGCCGCCATGCACCTCCTCGTTCGGCTCATTTCACTAATACCATTGAAGACACTTCCTAGCAATGTTGGATCTAACTCCTCTTGCCTCCCTATCGCATTCTTCGCTGAAGAATGCAGGCTCAATGCCTCATGATGCATGGTCTCTCAATTGAGTCTACTGCTTTATCATTGTCCTCTTATGCTCACACATGGACACCGGTGCTCATTCAACTACATCATGACCCTCCACCCAGTAGATCATTGACTCAGGAGCCACTGATCATATGACTAACTCCGCATCAGGTTTTGTATCCTGTGCACCTTTGTCTGACAAAGATAAGGTGCACATTGCTAATGACTCTCTTTCTACAATTGCTAGAAAGGGCTTCACTCGTAATCTTCTTTCTATTACCCACTTGACAAATTCAATGAAGTGCATCATAATCTTCTTTCCCTCTTCTTGTGTTTTCACTTTTCAGGACTTGAAGATGAGGAAGGTAATTGGTTCTGGTAGTATGGTCAACGACCTCTATGTGTTCGAGTCCATCCCGATGCAATCTAAGCAGACCTTTCATTTTAGTTCTCCATATATTTTGTATTTCTGGCATTGTCGCCTATGACATCCATCAACCCTTATTGTGAAATTGTTATTTCCTATTATGCCTGCATCTGTTTTTTATTTATTTTTGTGCGATGTTTGTACTCTTAACAAACATCGATGCAGTGCGTTTAATCATGATTCTATGCCTACTAGCAGTCTTTTTGTTGTTATTCACACCGATACATGGGTACCTTATCTCGTGTCTTCTATTTCTGGTTGTGCTTAGTTTGTTACATTCATTGATTGTTTCTTGCATACCACTTGGTTATAATTACTGAAAATTTAAAATGAAAACTTCTCTACTTTTCAAAAACTTAATAAAATGATCTCAACTCAATTCAAGACCAATATTAAGATTTTGTGCAGTGACAATGACCATGAGTATATTGTGTTGAGAGAACGCACCTTTATTTTGACGTTCCTCTGTTCATTTTCCTTTCTTGATAGATTCCACCACGCGTAAATACGCCCAACAAGGATATAGCCACCCCCAATGATGTTAGGGTAGCTTGCCTTTTAACACCCCCCCCCCCAAGCTAATGCCATAAGCATCAATCATTCCAAGCCTGAGAGTGTATGTGTGCACAGTTTTACCATAAACAACTTTAGTGAACAAATCATCTAGTAGCAATGGTTTGGTTCTGAATCTTTTCCCGCACAAAATGTCAATCGATCTCTATGTGTTGGAAATTATTATAGCTTGATATTAATATGTCGGTCTATTATAGTCTTTATGAGTAGTTGGGTTTTGTTCCACATCACGAGTCCATGTTTAAGTGTCTGTGTAATCATGGGCGGACCTAACATGGCGAGTGTGGGCGCCCGCCCACACTAAAAAACAAATTTAGCGAGGCCCGCGATGACGACGATTTCGAGTCTGCGACGATTCAGAGATTTCGGAGAGGGACGGCTTCACCAGCGCATGCTCCTTCTTAATTCTCACTATGCCTAGCCGATTTCGATCGGAGAGACGGAGTCACGCAAGATCTTTTCCTTCCCGGTAATGGCTTCTTACTTCTCAGCAATTGATTTCGATAGACTTCTCACATCTCACTCAACAATTGCATTCTAGGTAATGGAGACGGGAGACGCAATCACGGAGGCTCATGTGCCCTAGCCTGTCCAGTATTTCGATCGACTTCAGTTCCAGCCATCCCGGTAACGATTACTCACTTGTCAGCAATTGATTTCAATTATTGCAATCGTCAATAACCTATTAGCCTCCTTTTTAGTTTCATAATGGTAAAAATTCCAATAATGTGTTGAGTTCTATAAAAATGTAGTTTTGGGGACTCTTTTGGACCCCTGGCGGTAAGCCAGTAATTAGCATTCTTGGTGTTTGTTGTAATGCCTAAATGAGTTCTCTAAGGAAAATTTCTTTTGGGTTTGCATAAATCTATTTGCACGAATGAGTTATCTTGAATTAGTTAGATTGATGTTTAAGCTAGATTATTAGCATTATTGGTGTTTGTTGTAATGCCTAACTGAGTTTCTGTAAGGAAATTTTCTTTTTGGTTTGCATAAATCTATTTGCATGAATGAGTTATCTTGAATTAGTTAGATTGATGTTTAAGCTAGATGTTTAATTGTTTATTCAATTAGCATACTGTACTTTCAATTATCATTCTTAACTGGCAGTTACCAAATAACCAAAAACTGTGTGGTATTCTCATCTTGAGGGAGAAGAATTAATAATGTTTTATTCTCACTGTTTTCATTTATTTCTAATTTTAATTATGTGAGTGAGTTTTAGTTATGCAATGATTAATGGAAATGTGTATTTGATAGGAATTTAAACTTTGAAAGCCATGGATATGTATTTTAAAAGAAAATCTATAGATCAAGATCAATCATGTTCAAATGCGTGTTCACAAATAGAATATAGTATTGTAATCAAGTAAACAATGATATTTTGTCCTTTCAAAATGTCCAACTATTGATTTCTTTTTTGCAAAACTAGTCATTTTTATCATATTTGTCAATTATTTATTTATCATTATTTTAATGACCGCCCACAAAAAAAATTACTTTTGGGTCCACCACTGTGTGTAATCACCTATATATTACCCATGTGGAAGAATAAAATACACCGACCATTATCTTTTACTTTTCAATATGGTATCAAAGCCATTTATTCCTCCCTGATCTCTTTTGTTCCCCACGCGCCTAGGGCGACTGTTCGTCCGGTTCTCGCGCGAGGGCTTGTTGTGACTTCGTCTGCTGGCCTCGACGCTTGTTGCGGCTTCGTCTGCTAGATCGTCGACAATCTCCCATGGCATCCACGACATCAACTGCTTCGACGACATATCCTCCCATCGTAGATCCCGTCGAGCTCATATATTGCATGCGCTGATTTCTTCCCTCATCGACGATGGCTTCACCTAATCTCGACGATCCTATTCCGCTGGCTGGTGCTCTCATCGACGCTATCCTTGTCTTTTTCTTCTTCTCTCGTTCGACTATCTCCCGTCTGCTGGTCCCAACGACGATACCGTCGTTGTTTCTGCCTAGCGATCCCACCGCAAATCCTGTTGTTGTTACTGTCAAATATATCGTCCACCTGCTTCTTCGAATTCCTACTCCGACGAGGATGGCTTCCCTTCCGGATTGCTTATTTCATGACAGAACCATTGATGGCTGCTCCACATCTCGCTGGCTATTTCTGTCCTATGAGTTTTCTCATCCTTTTTGTTGTGTTCCAGTCTCCTCCACTATGCTGCTCCCGGTTCAGCCGCCTCCTGCCGCCGCCCCTTCATTATTTTGACAGTTTCTGACGCTACCAGCTATTGCTACCCCTTCTCGGATGTTTTCCTCTCGCCGGCGATGTAGCTTCATGTTGGTTTGGTTGTTTTTATATGTTGTACGTATCCTTGTTTGGTTGTTGCTAGTGTTTGCTACATGTGTTGTTGGTATGCCATCTTGCACGTGAGTTTCACGTGAGGGGGAGTGTTTGGGACGAAGGTGACTCGGATGGAATTTCCCGACTTTCGCCTTAGTCCTACACGACCTCTAGGCTTATGTAATGTGTTGTTTCCTTCTCCCCAATTTTTCTGTACATTGGTACATGTGTTGAGGTATGATGGTTGTTGGTTGTCCTAATCTCAGCGGCTTGTGTCGTGTGGGACCGTGTCGTGCGGGACTGTGTCGTGTGGGACCGCCTTTTGTGCGGATTATCCCCAACAGATTATCCTTGGTTGCCTGTTTGATGATTAGCCCCACATCTTTCGTTCCCTTCCACATGTTGTGTGCGTAGATGATGTTGGTTGACCTGATTCTAGCGAGTCCACGTCGTGTGTGACTGCGTTGCGTGTGGGTCTACGTCATGTGTGGCTATGTCCCCGGTTTGGAATTTCCCACGGTGGCTCGCCTGATGTTTTGTCCCACATCGACTACCTTCATTGTCTTTACTTGGTGTTTTCAAGCTGGAGCTTTCCCCTCCAGCTTGAGGGGGGTGTTGGAATTATTAGCTTGATGTTAATATGTCGGCCTATTAGAGTCTTTATGAGTAGTTGGGTTTTGTCCCACATCATGAGTCCATGTTTAAGTGTTTGTAATCACTTATATACTATCCCTACGTAGAAGAATAAAATACACCGACCATTATCTTTTACTTTTCAACAATATGTTTAATCCTTTCATGAAAGAGTGAGTTGATGGCAATGTGGATAGCAGCTTGATTATCACAGTGCAAGTTCATGGCTTCCAGGACAAGAAACACCATATCACCCGAAATAAATTTAACCCAAATCAACTCACATGTTGTAATGGCAATGACAAGATATTCGGCTTCAGCAGAAGAACAAGCAACAACATTCTGCTTCTTAGTCCTCCAGGAAACAAGATTGCCATCCACGAAGATAGAATATTCACTTGTAGATTTTCTATCAGAGTAAGAACAAGCCCAATCAGCATCACAGTAGCCTTGAACTTTAAGACGACCATGATTTTGATAAATAATGTCTTTTCCAGGGTCCTTTTTTTAGATACTTAAGGATCCGAAGAGCAACATGATAGTGATGAACTTTAGAATTGTGCATAAAGCTAACTAACCAAACCGCAAATGAGATGTCGGGTTTAGTGATAGTCAGGTAAATTAATCTCCCCGCAATGCGTTGAAAGTCCAACTTTCTTTCAAGATCAAGAGAATCAACCCTGTGAATATCATAACTTGCATCCACGAGGCTGTCCACCGGTTTCACTCCCAGATATCCAGTGTCACTGAGAAGAACCAAGCCGTATTTACGATGGGGGATCATAATCTTTCCGCCAGATCTGGCAATCTCAATTCCAAAAAAATATCGGAGGAGACACAAATCTTTAATTTCAAAAGAAGAGGTAAATGTTCTTTTAACTAGAGTAATGTGTTGATCATCGGTTACGGTGATAATGATATCGTCCACATAGACAATAAGAACAGTGGTATATTGCTCCTTTCTGTAGATGAAGATTGAGTGATCATAAGACAACGGGAAAAATTCCAACTCAAGAATTTGACACTTAGTTTTTCAAACCAGGCCCGAGGTGACTGTTTAAGACCATACAAAGACTTCTTAAGACGACACTCATGTCCTTTAGGATTTCTTCCTTTAATTCACCGTGGAGAAATGCATTTTGCACATCAAGTTGATATAAAGGCCACGACTTGTGGGCAGCAATAAATAGCAGAATACTAATGGAGTTGAGTTTAATAATCGGGGCAAACGTCTCTTGTAAGTCAATCCCATCAATTTGGGTAAAGCCTTTAGCAACGAGTCTTGCTTTATATATATCAAGAGTGTCATCCTGAAGATATTTGATAGTATATATTCACTTACATCCGACAGTATGACGCTTATAGGAATATGAACAATTTCCCAAGTATTTGATGTTGGAGAGCATGCATCTCCACTTCCATAGCTTTCTTCCGGTGAGGATTAGACATAGCATCTAAAATATTGTTAGGGATAGAAATTGAGGAAATTGATGCAAGACAAAATTTCAGTGATGGAGAGAAAGAGTGATACCCAACATATTTATCAATAGGGTATCTGGTATGAGTGTATGACCACTATGAATTTGGGGAGAAAAAGATATATCTCCATATGTGGCCTTAGTGCTTGGATCTGGCATAGTGGTGGTGGTGGGTGGTGGGTGGTGGGTGGTGGGTGGTGGAGCATGAGTATGACTCCCTTGTTCAGTTCTTCTTACACGTTTCCATTGGTAGACTTGAAGATTCTGCCTTCTGTTGTAGACACGCAGATCATTTGAAGACACTTCCTTTTCAACGGGAATATCGGAGCAGCTAGGAGATAGAACTTCTATGATAGACGGGAGAGGCGGCATCATACAACTCTCACATTCATACTTCCCTTGATATGTAACATTTTTCCCTTCCGAATAATAGAGAGTGTTCAAAGAAGGTAACATATTTAGATATAATCCTTTTATGCAACAAAGGTGAGTAACACTTATACCCCTTTTGATTAACAACATATCCAACAAAAACACATTTAATGAGGACCCAATTTATACTTATGTGGTCCCACAATATACACAAAGGCAACACATGCAAAAATTTTAGGAGGGAGACTAAATAACGGGAGATTTAGATATAAGTTTTAAAGGATACTTCGCCTCCAAAGTATCAGATGACAACCGATTAATTAGGTAGACAGAAGTGAAAACTCCTTCATCCCATAGTCCCTTAAGATCCATTCGACGCGCGGGAATTGACTTTCTGGAATTGGATTTGGGTTCCAGAAAACCAATTCCGATGTTCGGCGCGTTAGAATTGAGCGGGTGATGGCTTTATAACCAAAACCCACGATATTGGCTTTATACTAAAATTTTAAAACCAGAAAACTTACCTATTGCCGTCAGTTTTGCGGGATTTTGCTCGCCCCCGACTGATCCCGTGGAGGCATCTCCTTGCCAAGGGTTTTCTTCAATCGTGTCGATGAGGAGTTATGGGGATCTCACGGCGGCGGATCACACGACAGCGAAGAGGGGTTACGACTATGGCGAAGAGGAGCGTCGGGGATCTCACGGTGGCGAATCTCAATCGCGTTGAAGAAGGGTTACGACCATGCCGAAGAGGAGCGTCGGGGATCTCACAGGCGGATCATCGTAGCCTACTTTCTCTCCAGTGACATTTCTTCAAGATCTACCTAGAGCAACGCTCGTCTTCTCCGGCCAGGTTCATCAACCTTGAATAGATTTTTTTACGGTATCAACTGTTGGAATTATCGAGTCAATGTCGGTCTATTATAGACTTTAGGTGTATTTGAGTTTAGTCCCACATCGCAGTTTTAATTTTGTGAGTCCATGTAAGTCCTATTTAAATGCCCCTATGTGGATGAATAAGATTGCACTAGTTATTATCATTTCTTTGTTTCAACATGGTATCAAAGCCAAAGATCTGAAACCTAAAATATTCGTGTGTGCCTCTTCGACCCTTGATTCCGTGATTTTTTCCGCCGTTTGTGCGGACCAGATCCGTCTGCTCCCGCTCCCGTCGAGCATCTCCGCTCCCGTCGACGGAACCGACGTATGATTCCATCGATGGGAGCGGCTTTGGGTTCGTGAGACGCCGGTCTTCCTCCTCCGTGAGTCGCCTGTCTTCCTCCTCTGCTTCCATCGACATCGACAGCGCCATCATCGTTCTCTGCTATCATCGACGCCTGCTCCGTCGTTTTTTTCTCTGCACCATCGTCGACGAGAGCTTCTTATGCGACGACAGCTGAAATCGTCAACCGCTGGCCACGACAATCTCCTGTGCTCATCCCGTCGTCACCAAGCTCCGCTGAAGCCACTGGTCCTCTCCTTAGATCCCATCGACTGTGCTTGCTGCAGCTCCAGTCCGCCTCCTTGCGTGATCTGCTCGGCTGATCTGCGTTTCTCCTCCGTCGTCGACATCGAAGTATCGATTCCGTCGATCCATCTGTTGACGCTGCTCTTCTTCTCCGGCTGCTCTCTGTGCCGCTGCTGCTATGCTGTGCCGCCGCTGTCCTGCCGCTACTCTTCCATTTCCGCCGTTTGCTTCCAGATCTGCCGCTGCTTCCAGATCTTGCGTTGGCTGCTCCTATTTTCCAGATCCAGTTGAGCCCGTCGACGCTCTACCCGTCTCTGTTTCCTGTTGCTTTGTTTTAGTGTTTTTTTTATTTGTGTCTTAGTTTTCTTGTGTTGATTATGCCTATATGCATGTGTATTCCACGTGAGGGAGAGTGTTTGGGATGTGGGCGACTCGGATGATCTTTCCCGTTGTTTGCCTTAGTCCCACACGGCCTCTAGGCTTATGTTGTGTTGTTTGTGTCTCCCAAGTTTTTTCTTTCGAATTGGTCATGTGTTGGGACACGATTGTGTTGGTTGTTATAATCTCAGCGAGTTGTGTCGTGTGAGACCGTGTCGTGTGGGACTGTGACGTGTGGGACCGCCATTCTTGCGGATTATCCCCGACAGATTATCCCCGACGGATTATCCCCGATCACTCGTTTGATGATTTGCTCCACATCTTTTGTTCTCTTCGCATGTTGTGTGTTGGTGATGTTGGTTGACCCTTTCCAGTAAGTCTGCGTCGTGTGTGGGTCCTGCGTCGTGTGTGGGTCAGCGTCGTGTGTGGCTATATCCCCGGCTTGATTCCCCGGTTTGGATTTCCCCCGGTGGCTCGTCTGATGTTTTGTCCCGCATCATCTACCTCCATTGTCGTTATTTGTGGTGTCCAAGCTGAAGGGTCCCCCCTTCAGCTTGAGGGGGAGTGTTGAAATTATCGAGTCAATGTCGGTCTATTATAGACTTTAGGTGTATTTGAGTTTAGTCCCACATCGCAGTTTTAATTTTGTGAGTCCATGTAAGTCCTATTTAAATGACCCTATGTGGATGAATAAGATTGCACTAGTTATTATCATTTCTTTGTTTCAACATCAACAAATTTCTTCCACCACCTTCTGCGGCCAGGTTCATTCGAAGTCGATAATCTCAATGCTCATCTTCTCCAACCAGTTTCATCGTCTTTGATTTGTATTTTTATGTTTGCAATCTGTGTATTATAAATGTCGATTCACTTATGCACTTCACTATTGTCCTAGATTTTGGTATTTCTTCATAGCCATTGAGGTAGAAAAAGGTTTCTTTTCTCTCCATCCTAACTATTTTTCATCATTGATTAATTCCAGTCTCATTTTCATTCTGATTAGCTTACAAACTAGAAAGAATTGGAGATACTAGAATTTCTAAGTTGCATTTCAAATGTTCGACTAAATTTTTTTATTGTGCCCCAAAAAATGAATAATGGGATGAGAATGGACAGTTTTAAGTTGTACTCCAACTGCTCAAGTGAATTCCTCCAAGAAACAATTTAAGAAATATGAATTTTAAAATTCCTCCAAGAAACAATTTAAGAAATATGAATTTTAAAAATTCAACTCCAGAAAGCCAATTCCATTGTGCAGCCGAACAACTTTATGTATCAATTCCAATTCTATCCACTGAATTTCATCATGCAGTCGAACAACAAAATTGGTTTTCTGCACAAAGCCAATTTCTGCATATATTGATTTTCTGACAAAGCAAATTCTAAAAGGTAAATTCCAGCGCGCCGAACGGACCCTTAGGGATATGCATCTCTTGTAATAGACAACGAGTAGTTTCGATAATGTGGTGATTTTTCCTTTCTGTTACTCCATTCTGTTGAGGAGTCTTGACACTCTCATGGCATGAAGTTTGAAAGATAAAGCCATGGTCACCCAGAAACCTCTGAAGTTCTCCACCTGTAAATTCACCTCCATTGTCACTCCTAATAATTTTAATTTGAGTACTAAACTGGGTCTCCACATAGTGGTAGAATAACCGAAATATATCATACACGTCATTCTTCTTTTTCATAAGAAAAACCCAAGTAAACTGAGAGTAATATCAATGAAAGAAACAAATAGCGAAAGACATTCACAAAGCAAATAAGAATGTATCAAATCAAAACATTTAACACACTGACTACTGATAGGAGCATAATTGGTTCTACAATGTTTTCCAAATTCACAAGATTGACAGTCAATCCTGGTTTCAGCTACATCAAAAGAGATAGGAAAAGTAGACTTCAAGGTCTTCAAACTAACGTACCCAAATCTTTTATGCCACAACATCAATCGATCAGTACTTGAGAATTTCTGAGCACCAAAAGCAAGACTAGTGTCCAAAACATAAACTCCACCAGACTCATGTCCCCCACCAATCGTCTTACCACTCGCCAGATCCTGGAAAACACAGTGAGAAGAAAAGAAGATAATGACACAATTCAGTTGTTTAGTTAAACTGCTCACAGAAAGCAAGTTGGTAGAAAATGAAAGAACAATAACAACAGATTTAAGGGTGATATTAGGTGAGAGTTGGATAAACCCTTTACCCGTAACTGATGCAGAAGATCCATCAACAAGTCTAACACTGCCAGATGCAGGAGAGACAGAAGTAATCCCACTAGAAGATCCTTTCATATGGTCAGAAGCTCTTGAGTCAATGATCCAGGGAGTAGGCGGCTTCATAGTGAGATAGGGAGATAATTTGAACATGAGCAGCAGTACCAGACATATCAGTAACAAGAGGTCTATCAACACTGGCCTTCAGGGCATTTAGCTCCCTGACTAAACTTTCATTTTCCGCCATAAGGTGACCTATATTCTCCAATGTGCCATACATAGCCGTTTGTGATCTCACATACTTTCCATCAGTGACATGACTCTAACCCGGAGGAACCAAGTTGGGATGCAAGTCCCAACACTTCTCATATCCCAAAGTGGGTACACTTCATCTTACTCTTATCTTCATGCTTTATGTTTCTAGAGTTCCACTTCCTTTGTTCAGCTACAAGGGTTGATTTCTCATATCCCACGTGCACATCAGTACGAAGAGAGTTTATACAACTAGTCTCTCCTCGAATGTAATGGGTAATAGTCTCCAAAGTAGTAACAAAATCTCTTACTAACATCTGAACTCTTTGGAATTCAAGCTCTGAAAGAAGGCCAGAAAGCACTTCAAAACCCCAACGTTGCATAAGCTCAATTTGTAATCTTCAATGGTCTGAATAACAGAGTATTGATCAATTTTTGCCCACTTATAAGTCATTTTACTATAATACTCGAAGTCATTCATACATGTCGTGTTCAGTTTGAAGTTGATAGATCCTTGCAAGGTCCTTTTTTTTGAATAATTTTGTTCAATCAATTCCAATATTTTCTTAGCAGTCTGACAAAATAAAAATTGACTTGTAATCTTGGGTTCCAAAGAGTTGACAAACCAATTGAATCGCGGTAAGATTCTCACATTCCCATTCCTCGTAAGAGGGGTCAGTCTTGCTTGGAACCAGTTTGGATCCGATAATAAACCCAAGTCATCGATGACTCCCAATGAATATCCGCATAGACTGTGCTCATAGGAGGTAGTTCCTCTCATTCAGTTTGATGTGAGTCACGCCATGAGTGAAATCCACATTTGAACTGCCTCCACCATAGTATCCAGGTTGATCAACAGTTCCTTCAGGGACATTAATGCTCTTAAATTTATCCCCCATTAGAGCACACATGAAAAAAACTTCCTTCAGGAAGCTCAGGGCCTACTTAGGACACAAGCAGCAAGAATGAAAGACAACTAGCATTCTGAAGCTCCAAAAGTACCTAACAGAACAGAAAACACGGCAGGAACAGCGGTCGGGCAAGGAAAAAATGAGCGTCGAATGCGGTAGAAAGAGGAAGCGGCAGCGGGCCTCGCAGTAGCAGGAAAAAAAGCCTCACATACGACGTTCAATCCAGCAGCAGATGGTCGATTGAACGAGGATGCGCGGAAGACGATTGTTCAAGGGCGACGAACGATGACGATCCAAGGTCGTTGTCGAAAGAAACCGATCCAGGATGCGCAGCCCGACGGAGATCCCGATCGAGGGAAGGGAAAGACCAACGAAAGACGATCGAACCTGTAGGCCGACGTCGACGAGGGATTAACCTGCTCTGATACCATGTTAGAGAATGCACCTTTAGGTTTTGACGTTCATTTGTTCATTTTCCTTGCTCGATAGATTCCACCACGGGTAAATACGCCCGACAAGGATATAGTCACCCCCGGTGAGTCTAAGGTAGCTAGACTTTTAACATATTGATTCCCAGTCTGAGAAATGCTTTGGGGATCATGACATTATTCACCAAACCTCATGTGTCTACTCTCCCGCTCAGAATGGAATTCTTGAGCGAAAAAATTGCCATCTCTTGGATGTTGCTAGATATCTATTGTCATCTTGTCGACTATGTGAAACACCCAAATCGTATCAAGAACAAACACGAACGAAAATTTAGATTGCAATAAAGGAACATAGATACAATCGGGAGGCAGACTCCCTCCAAGCACCTGGAGGCTGGGTCCTTCAAGGTACTCCTCTCTCCAAGAGAGCCAAACAACTAATACTCAAACGATCCCTCATAACTCCCTAAAGGGCTCCTTATATAGATGGAGGCCCCACTACAGGACAAGACTACATGACTGAATACACCTCGCGTGCGTATCAATACACTTGTCCTGAAGCGACTTTGTCCTCAAGGTCGAGCCGGTCGAGGTCTCATTGGCACGTCGGCGAGACTCGGGCGGCTCCTCTGGTGGGCGGACCAAGTGAAACATCAGAAATGTAGAGGCATCGGGACGGGCAAGTTGTTGCAGAGTCGTGGTACAGGTGACTGAAATGGCCGTAGAACTCAGCATGAGACTGCCTGAGAGGTGAAACATTAATATGCCCGCAAAATAGCTCATCCTTGAGGACGAGCGATGAACACGCCATTGGGTCCATGGCCGCGGTCGGAGGCCAAATGCTATGCAGTCCTGAATAAGGGTCGTATGGTCAAACATTAGGTCAATGAGGAGTAGGTAGTGATGATTTAGAAGGAGACCCGATGGGATGGATGGTCGAAGTGGGAGAGTGACAAGATGTGAGGATAGGGTAACAATGGGCTCGGGAGATGTGCGAAAAGATGACTCGAGAGATAAGCGAGTTGATAGACGGGCGGGGGTCGCCAAGAAACAGAGGTGCAGAAAAAATCTGTGGCGACGTGTGAAAGGATGACAAGGCGCCAGGTGGAGCCTCTGTCACGGATATGTCGGCAGGCAAGCGGATGGGAGGTCAACCTGTGGGAATCGAAGATTGGGGAATTATGGGGGTGCGTGTCGAGGTCGGCAGCGGGAGAACGAAGGGGGTGTCAGAAAAAGAGGAAGTGTCGGCGGTTATAATGGTCGAAGACCCATTGAGGGGTGGAGGTGGGATGGATGGAGGAGGAGGCTCACCGAGAAGTAATTGGCGGGTCGGGGCTGTAAGGGGGCATGTGGAAGAAGTTGATGACGAATCTCAAGCGCCACCTGAGTCCGAAAGAAGAGCCATGGTGGAAAAAAATGGGGAAAGTCCGCCAGAAAGTGGCAGGAGGTGAAGGCGCACTGGAATCACGAGATAAGAAGGGAAGAAGCACACTGGAATCGCTGGAGAAGAAGGCGAGGAGCAACTGGAATCGTCAGAATAGTCGGTTGCTGGAATCGTCGGACATTGCAATCGGCGGACTTGGACAGATGCGCACGCAGTAGAAGGCGCGTCGTCGAGCGATGGAATCAACGTCAGGCTCCGACGAGGCAGTAGACGATGTGGGAGACGTCGAGCGGAAATCGGGAGTAGCGGGTTCGACTAAGCGGTGGATGGATGTACGCAGGGAGCGGGCTCCTTTCGGTGTCGCTGGAAGAGGAGGGAGCTCAAGCAACCTTCTACGAGTGCGGGTTGGACGACTGGTAACAGAGGGAGGAAGATCCAAGTTAGAGTTCCATCGGAAACCCTAATTGAGCGACAGGTCGGACCAATTGATATGCCCTAGTCTTACCAAGAACAAATATGAACGAGAATTTAGATTGCAATAAAGGAACACGGATACAATCGGAGGCAGGCTCCCTGTAAGACCCCAGTTTTCATGTGCTTGAGTTTCAAAGGATTTGGAAGCAAGGGAGCTAGCGCCAGGCGCTAGTGCTAGCGTCGGCGGTAGCCCTTGTCGTCAAAATGGTATAGCCGAAAAATAAGCAACCTATTTCGAATTCTATTCGAATACGATTAGGCTATACCGCTAGCGCCGGCGGTAGCGCTAGCGCACGCGGTAGCGCATTCGACTGTGTATAACCGAATTCGTATAATCGAATCCGTCGAAATGATATAACCGAATTGATATAGACGAATTCGTCTATATTGCTAGCGCAGGCGCTAACGCTAGCGCGGGGCGCTAGCCCCTCAGCCAATAGGACGAAGCGACACAGGATAGGAACGGTGAACCGCTAACGCAGGCGCTAGCGCTAGCGGGAAGTTTATATATATGCCGATTTCAGCTTGCCTTCTCTTTTATTTGAGATTCCTCTGCTGTTTCGAGAGCTAAGAGCTAAGGGCAAGTTCGTGGAGGCGGTCTTGTGTGCTTGCGCCATCAGCGATTCCGAGGAAAGGGTGCTAACTCAGCAAGTTCCCTCTGGATCAAAATCAGATTTATGGCACCTAAACGAGCATCAAGGGTAACGAATCTCCTCCCTAGCCTTTGGACATGTGTGTCCTTTGATTTCCATGTTTTGGAAGACTTCTACTAATTAGTAGATTGGATCTTCCGGTGGGATGAAGTTATTCCCCCCACAAATTGCATATAGAGTCCGGAATGGAAGTACGGGCATAGGCATGCTGTGTGAAGCCCATCTGGACAGTTCGAGCCGGATTGGTGATGTTTATCGCGTGGAGAAGACTCAATGTATATGCTGTGGTTCGGGTCTTCTGTACTGTTTTGTACAGCAAATTATCCTGGAGGTGTTTCCCAGGCAATACCCGAAGTTTGGTAGCAGAACTGGGTTCTGTTACTAACGTCGGGCGCTAGCGATAGCGCCGGCGGTAGCTCCAGGTGAGCTAATAGTGTTGTTATCTGGAGGTGTTTTCCCAGAGGTGGCAGAACTGACTTCTGTTACCAGTGCCGGGCAGAACTGGGTTCTGTTGCTAGCGTCGGGCGCTAGCGTTAGCGCCGGCGGTAGCGCCCAGTACACAGATTGTGTGTTTCCGTGCTACCAAAAGTCCTGGGGACTGGATTTGTAGCAGGAGAAGCTGTGGAATTTGCAAAGCCCAGCTTTAAGTGATGGGTATTAGGTGACGCTTACCCGTATCGTGCATAGTTGAATCGCGGTATTTGAGCACGGGCCTAACTGAGCTGAACCCTCCCATAGTGGTGGTGAAGAGGTCGCCCCTCGGTGCACCGGGCTATGGAAGAGTGTCGTAACTTCGTGTGTACGGATTAGCTCAAATTGCTTGTCTAAGTTGAAATAGGACTTAGCGTGAGGGCGTAACTCAGGGAGTATGTCAAAGTGTGCCTTGAGAGCACGAAGCGGGTGGCTTGGTATGCCTCCGTTGGTGTTGGTTGCGGATATATATATATGCTGCTAACTCTTACTTGCAGGGAAGGAGCACCGCCGCCCCGAGTTTGGGGTGGGGTCGTTATAAATCTTGGTCAGCTCAAGCTGACCGGTTACTTGTTTTCCCACCACTTGGTGGATTTGCTTATACAGGTCCCGGTGAGACTAGCGGGAGATAGCGGGCTGAAGCCTCTGTTGCTGTGCTGTGCTGGCCCTTGAAGGCCAAAGCTTTTGTTTACTTTTGTTCATGTGTGGCCAGCCTGCGTGCCGATGTCTGGAAGCCACCTATATTATGTAAACAAACATTGTAAAGAACTCGTTATGTCTTTCATTCCTAGTAGCTATTGTGGACAATGTGTATACTAGTTTTAATTGAAATTATATGCTTCCGTTATGCTAATTTTAGTACCGCGCTCTTCTGTTCATCTCATATGGCGTGGGGTCCCGGCCGGACCTACTGTTATATGCTATGTAACATGGAGGGTGTTACAAATTGGTATCAGCTACGGGTTTCGCTCCCTTTCCGTCTGCATTCAGGGTCGAATTCTTTTAAGGGGTGGTGAGCACGTGTGTGCGTCGCTGTTAACTCATGTAAATAACCAATAATTGTCCACTTTAGGAATGAATTACATGTATATGTGTAGCATTCGGATGGAACTTCTGTGTTCCTTTGTTGATTCATGCCTTCTCCTAGTCGCTAATTGTGTTTTATGCACATGTTTAGGCGGCTGGGAGTGGAGCGGGGCCTTCTCGACCCCCTCGTTCGACTGCAAGTAGTGCACCAACTCCGGTGCCGACTCCTCCTTCGGCTGAAACTGTAAGGATGATCGCTGAGGCAGTATTTGCGATGTTCACGGCGCAACCAGGAGGGCATGTCCTTGGACAGCCTCCTATTCCGGGAGCGGCTCCAGTGCAGGCTCCAGCAGCCGAACCTGCGGTGGAAAGGCCAGTGTCGTTGAGGGCACGAAGAGCTCCAGATCAACAGCTGCAATACTTTTTGAGTTTCCACCCTCCCACGTTCACGGGGGCAGAACCCCGACGCAAGCGGAGGATTGACTGTCAAGGGTGCGCAAAACCTTGAAGTCCACAGATACAGAGGAAGAGCAAAAAGTTACATTGGCAACCTTCCTATTGGATGGGGAGGCGCAGCTGTGGTGGGATGAGTTGGAGTTACATCAGCTAGCGGGAAGGCAGCTGACAAATATCTCCTTTGATGAGTTTTCCAGACTGTTCTTGGCGCGGTATCTTCCACCGGCCCAACAGATAGAGATGGAAAATCAGTTCAACCGTCTGACTCAGGGTGATAGAATGATCGACGACTATCTACATGAGTTTACACGATTGGGGCGCTATGCAGGCGTGACGTTTGCGGATGAAGCTCGTAAGACAAATCGGTTTTACGAAGGCTTGCGAGAAGAGTTGCGGTTCCTTCTGTCGGGGCCAATGACGCAGGGGTTTATCACCCTGGTCAACTCGGCTCGTTCTTTAGAGAAAGATATGAAACGGTCCCAAAGCAGGCAGGAGCTAGCGGTAGTCAAGCCAGAGTTCAAAGTAGCGAGCTCGGCAAAGTCGGGACGAGGCAAATGGAAGAAAGGAGCGCGACCGTCTGGGTCAGCTCAATCTTCAGCATCGGGAGTGACTGGGCATCGCCCAATCATCTGTTACAACTGCGGCAACCCGGGACATATTGCTCGTGACTGTCATAGTGGGAAGAAGATAGTTGCGGCCTATGCGGCAGAGAAAGGGAAGGCGGCAGAGTCAACCGCATCCCACGCTGCTCCAGCCCAGCCTAGAGTATACAACCTTGGCCAGCAGGAGGCCATCAAATAGAGCGATGTGGTGACAGGTATGCGATAGTATATAGCTTTTGTTGCTTTTTATACTTCATACCATATGCATTGCGTGTTAACCATTAATGTACTAGGCTTTGTCCTGATCTTTAATTATCCGGCGAGAGCACTATTTGACACGGGTGCTTCACATTCCTTTCTATCGGAGGCCTTCATACAGCAACTTGGAGTGTCTTCGTCATTTAGACAGGAACGATTAGATGTGATGCTACCCAATGGGTGTTCGATGCGCGCGGATCGAGGTTGTGTGGTAAAGGTACAAATGGGGAGTCAAGACTTTGATTTGGAAGCACTGATACTCCCGCTTTCGGAGTTCGATGTCATCTTTGGTATGGACTGGTTGTCAGCGCAGCAGGCCTACATTGATTGCACGTCTAAGGAGGTCACACTGGGGCGGAATACCGAACGTGCGACTACGTTTGCTGGTTTGCGTGGATCGAGCAAGACACTGATGTCTGCTGTCCAAGTGGTCAAGGCGGTTCGGCAAGGCGCAGGGTCATGTGTTGTGCTAGTGGGGGCTGCAAAGCCTCAACCCAGTTTGAGTGATGTTCCTGTGATTTCAGAGTATCCAGATGTGTTTCCGAAAGATCTTCCTGGGGCGCCACCTCAGCGAGAGATTGACTTCACAATAGAGCTGGTGCCAGGTGCCAAACCTATGTCACGCTCTCCGTACCGAATTGCGCCAAAGGAGATGGCGGAGTTGAAGGTTCAATTACAGGATTTGCTAGAGCAGGGTTATATACGTCCAAGTACATCCCCTTGGGGTGCTCCGGTCCTTTTTGTGAAGAAGAAGGACGGAAGCTTGCCGGCTACTATCGGCTACTATCGGCGCTTCGTGGAAAACTTTTCGCGGATCGCTCTACCTCTCACCACCTTGACGAGGAAGGATCAGAAGTTCGTTTGGTCACCGGAGTGTGCACGGGCTTTTGAGGAACTGAAAAGGCGACTGACCTCAGCACCAATTCTGTGTTTACCATCTGGTGCAGAGGGTTATGAAATTTACAGTGATGCGTCAGGGAGCGACTTAGGCTGCGTACTTCTTCAACATGGTCAAGTGATAGCTTATGGCTCTCGACAGTTGAAAGTGCATGAGCGGAACTATCCGGTCCACGACTTGGAATTGGCGGCCGTGATCTTCGCTCTAAAGTTGTGGCGGCACTATTTATATGGTGTGAAGGTTGACATCTTTACAGACCATAAGAGCCCTAAGTATCTGCTAAATCAGAAGGAACTCAACATGCGACAGCGAAGGTGGATGGAGTTCCTGGGGGACTACATTTTCGAGATACACTATACTCCCGGGAAGGGAAATGTAGTCGCGGATGCTTTGAGCCGGAGGTCTTCTGCGCAGGCCAACTGGATTCAGATGTATGATCCACGTCTGATCAGTGACTTGGAAGCCTTAGAGATCTCCTGTGTGGAGAGGAGTTCTAGTACAAGTGCGTGCTTAAACTGGACGGAGGTGCAATATGACCTCGCAGATAGAATGCGACAAGCCCTGGAGCTTGATTCGAGCATGCAACGCTATTTGGCAGAGTCTGAAGTTGGGACTGCTGCAGAGTTTGTCTTAGACGACGGTCTAATGTGGAGAGACGGTCGGTTGTGCGTCCCAAACGTTGGTAAGTTACGGGAAGAATTGATGTACGAAGCGCACTTTACAAAGTACTCAATTCACCCAGGGAGCACAAAGATGTACCAAGACATGAAAAAGCTGTTTTGGTGGCCAGGACTGAAGAAAGACATCGCCTTATATGTGGCAAAATGCAAAACTTGCGCACTTGTCAAGGCGGAATGTCAGAAACCTGGAGGTTTCCTGAAGTCGTTGCCTGTACCGGAATGGAAATTTGATGACATTTCGATGGATTTCGTGCACGGTTTGCCGAGATCGCAGAGTGGGAATGATGCCGTATGGGTGATCATTGATCGCTTGACGAAGGTAGCCCACTTTCTTCCAAACCAGCGAGACGATTCAGTAGAAAAGTTAGCAAAACTTTATGTGGATAGCATTGTACGATTGCACGGTGTGCCCCGTAGCATCGTCAGTGACCGAGATGGGCGCTTTACTTCGAAAGATTGGAGGCTAATCCACCAGTTGTTAGGTACAAAGCTGAAGTTTAGCACTGCCTTCCACCCTCAGACGGCTGGACAGACTGAACGTACGAACAGAACTCTGGAGGATATGCTCCGAATGTGCGTCCTAGATTTCGGTAAAAAGTGGGAAGATCATCTCTACATGATCGAATTCGCTTATAATAACAGCTATCAGGCAAGTATAAAGATGGCACCCTTCGAGGCCCTCTATGGTAGAGCTTGCCGCACTCCCTTATCTTGGGCGGAGACAGGTGAAACGAAGCTGTTTAAGAGAAAGGAAGTCGAAGAGGCAAATGCGGCGATTCAAACAATCCGGGATAGATTGTTGATTGCGCAAGATAGGCAGGTAAAGTACTACAATGCCAAGCACAGAAACGTCGAGTTCGCCGTGGGCGACTGGGTTTATCTCAAGATCAAACCTTTCAAGGGTGTGTCCAGGATTCAGCGCTTGAAAAAGCTGAGTCCAAGATACCTTGGACCGTTTGAGATACTGGAACGTGTTGGTGAAGTTGCCTATCGGCTCGCTCTTTCGACAGAGTTGAGTGGTCTGCACGATGTGTTCCACATATCGGTGTTGAGGAAAGCTGTACCAGAGCCGAGCCAAGTACTTGTATCAAATCAAGTGCCCGTCGATGAGGGGCTGATGACGATGGTCACGCCAATTTGCATCGAGGACACTGATGTCAAACAGTTGCGGAACAAGCTAATCAGGATGGTCAAAGTCCGCTGGAACAACTGCGGTTGTGAGGAGCTTACATGGGAGCGCGAGCAAACCATGCGAGAGGAGTTCCACGAACTGTTCCGTTGAGCTACAAGTTATCTTTTGTATCTTTTGTTTTGCACTGTTAGAATTTCGGGACGAAATTCTTTTAAGGGGGAGAGAATTGTAAGACCCCAGTTTTCATGTGCTTGAGTTTCAAGGGATTTGGAAGCAAGGGAGCTAGCGCCAGGCGCTAGTGCTAGCGCCGGCGGTAGCCCTTGTCGTCAAAATGGTATAGCCGAAAAATAAGCAACCTATTTCGAATTCGATTCGAATACGATTCGGCTATACCGCTAGCGCCGGCGGTAGCGCTAGCACATTCGACTGTGTATAACCGAATTCGTATAATCGAATCCGTCGAAATGATATAACCGAATTGATATAGACGAATTCGTCTATATCGCTAGCACAGGCGCTAACGCTAGCGCGGGGCGCTAGCCCCTCAGCCAATAGGACGAAGCGGCACAGGATAGGAACGGTGAACCGCTAACGCAGGCGCTAGCGCTAGCGCCGGCGCTAGCGGGAAGTTTATATATATGCCGATTTCAGCTTGCCTTCTCTTTTATTTGAGATTCCTCTGCTGTTTCGAGAGCTAAGAGCTAAGGGCAAGTTCGTGGAGGCGGTCTTGTGTGCTTGCGTCATCAGCGATTCCGAGGAAAGGGTGCTAACTCAGCAAGTTCCCTCCGGATCAAAATCAGATTTATGGCACCTAAACGAGCACCAAGGGTAACGAATCTCCTCCCTAGCCTTTGGACATGTGTGTCCTTTGATTTCCATGTTTTGGAAGACTTCTACTAATTAGTAGATTGGATCTTCCGGTGGGATGAAGTTATTCCCCCCACAAATTGCATATAGAGTCCGGAATGGAAGTACGGGCATAGGCATGCTGTGTGAAGCTCATCTGGACAGTTCGAGCCGGATTGGTGATGTTTATCGCGTGGAGAAGACTCCATGTATATGCTGTGGTTCGGGTCTTCTGTACTGTTTTGTACAGCAAATTATCCTGGAGGTGTTTCCCAGGCAATACCCGAAGTTTGGTAGCAGAACTGGGTTCTGTTACTAACGTCGGGCGCTAGCGATAGCGCCGGCGGTAGCTCCAGGTGAGCTAATAGTGTTGTTATCTGAAGGTGTTTTCCCAGAGGTGGCAGAACTGACTTCTGTTACCAGTGCCGGGCAGAACTGGGTTCTGTTGCTAGCGCCGGGCGCTAGCGTTAGCGCCGGCGCTAGCGCCCAGTACACAGATTGTGTGTTTCCGTGCTACCAAAAGTCCTGGGGACTGGATTTGTAGCAGGAGAAGTTGTGGAATTTGCAAAGCCCAGCTTTAAGTGATGGGTATTAGGTGACGCTTACCCGTATCGTGCATAGTTGAATCGCGGTATTTGAGCACGGGCCTAGCTGATTCGAACCCTCCCATAGTGGTGGTGAAGAGGTCGCCCCTCGGTGCACCGGGCTATGGGAGAGTGTCGTAACTTCATGTGTACGGACTAGCTCAAATTGCTTGTCTAAGTTGAAATAGGACTTAGCGTGAGGGCGTAACTCAGGGAGTATGCCAAAGTGTGCCTTGAGAGCACGAAGCGGGTGGCTTGGTATGCCTCCGTTGGTGTTGGTTGTGGATATATATATATGCTGCTAACTCTTACTTGCAGGGAAGGAGCACCGCCGCCCCGAGTTTGGGGTGGGGTCGTTATAAATCTTGGTCAGCTCAAGCTGACCGGTTACTTGTTTTCCCACCACTTGGTGGATTTGCTTATACAGGTCCCGGTGAGACTAGCGGGCTGAAGCCCCTGCTGATGTGCTGTGCTGGCCCTTGAAGGCCAAAGCTTTTGTTTACTTTTGTTCATGTGTGGCCGGCCTGCGTGCCGATGTCTGGAAGCCACCTATATTATGTAAACAAACATTGTAAAGAACTCGTTATATCTTTCATTCCTAGTAGCTATTGTGGACAATGTGTATACTGGTTTTAATTGAAATTATATGCTTCCGTTATGCTAATTTTAGTACCGCGCTCTTCTGTTCATCTCATATGGCGTGAGGTCCCGGCCGGACCTACTGTTATATGCTATGTAACAGGGAGGGTGTTACACTCCCGCAAAGCACCTGGAGGCTGGGTCTTCCAAGGTACTCCCCTCTCCAAGAGAGCCAAACAACTAATACTCAAAAGATCCCTCATAGCTCCCTAAGGGGTTCCTTATATAGATGGAGGCCCCACTATAGGACAAGACTACATGACTGAATACACCTCGCATGCGTATCACTATGCACCATCCAAAATACTACTGGGTGATGTTGTTCTCACAACTGCTTATCTTATCAAATGTATGCCTTCTCATGTTCTTGGGAACAACACCCCTCTTAGCACTCTCCATGTGTCCTCTACGCAACTTCCCATTGAGTGTTTGGATGTGTATGTTTTGTCCATGTTCATCACCCTCGTCCTATTAAACTTGTCCATCGTGCTCTAAAGTGTATCTTCATAGGTTACTCACCCACATAAAAAGAGTATAAATATTTCCACCGGCCTACAAAGAAGCTCTTTGTTACTATGAATGTCACTTTTTATAAATCTGAGGCTTACTATGGGCCCTCACTTCAGGGAATTCTATATCTTTGGAAATGAGCTCTCTTACTATTCATCTACTTGTTTCTTCTCCTTATAGTCTCTCAGTTCATGGTATTTCCCCTCCTATTTTGGTTACTTCTACTCCTCCTATAGCTTGGTTTGGGATATTTCACAAGGCTACGATGTCTTTTGGGTATAACCAGAGCAATACAGATCATACACTTTCCATCAAGCACAAGGCAAGTAAACTTACTACCCTCATTGTCTATGTGATGTCATTGTTATAACTGGGAATGGTTGGGGAGAGATCTAGATACTGAAACAAAAATTGGCGGTTGAGTTTGAGGTAAAAGACCTAGAAAAACTCTGATACTTCTTGGGCGTTGAAGTTGCAAGGTCAAAGTACGACATTTTTATTTCTCAGAGAAAATACACTATGGGCCTTCTTGAAAATACATGGATGAGTGAATGTAGACCTGCAGACACCCCGATTGAAGCAAACTACAAATTTGGAAAGATGACGGGGAAGCAATTGAAGATATCACTGAATTTCAGATATTGGTAGGAAGATTGGTCTATTTGTCCCATACATGCCCTGATATCTCTTATGCATTGAGAGTAATCAGTCAATGCATGCACTCGCCAAAGAACCGAATTGTTGATGTTGCTCATAAAATTCTAAGAATCTCAAGCCATGGCCCATAGGGTCTATGAATGCTTACGGTTATGCTCCTTGATGAGTGACCTAGGCCTTACTGAAGATGAACCATCAGACTTTACTATGACAACAAGGTCGTTATCAGCATTGCTCACAATCCCGTCCAGCATGACCACACCAAACACATTGAAGTAAATTGATACTTCATCAAAGAGAACATTGAGAAATGGGTCGTGTGTACACCCTTCGTTCCATGATAGACAACTGATCGACATTCTCATGAAGGGTTGAGTGGAAGTGTTTTTGTCTCATATCCTTCATATATATAAAGAGGAGGTGGGTACTTGATAATAAAGTAGTGAACTCTTTGTTCATTCTCTCATCAACAACAAAAGGAAACAACATCAATTTAGTGTCCAAAAAACACAACTAACGAAGAAATGCGGCAATAGTAAATTAAGTATGAAATCAAATACATCAGATGATTTCTTTTTTCTTGTTGGTGTGTGTGTGGGGGGGAGGGGGGGGGGGGGGGGGGGGGGGGGCACAAACTGCAGAAAGAACTAATACATGTACACAATAACCTTTATTCAGACATTTAACATTGTGTTCTAGATTAAGGAGATGTTATAAGCAGACATAAAAATTTATTTATCATCAAATGTGAAACATCGATCCAGAAAGCATGCCCAAAGGCACAAAATAAATCCGAAACTCATCAAAAATAATAATAGCCCAGAGTAATACAGAGAGTCTCTGAACAGAAACTGAAACCCCATAAAACAAATCAGTTTTGCAACGATTGAAACATTGTCGGACAATCACAGGACAGCAAGAATGTTGAGATGAAGAATACATGCAGAAGGGAGAAGCATAGTGATGGGGATCGCGACACAGGCCCACACGATGACCGGAGCCGTCTGTTTTGTGCGGATCGACGATCCGTGAATTTTAGTTATTTTTGTGTATTTTTTTATTTTAATTTGATGTATAAGAGGGCCGACATGATCGGAGAATCATGAAAGTCCAAGATGACCCCTTAGTTTATAAGTAGGGGTAGAGAGTTCATCTAGAGGCATCGAAAGTTTGAGTGAAGAAGAAAAACCTCCTTTCGATCACCCGGTGCCAAAGCCGGAATCCAAGTGCGAAGCTTGGAAGTTATCCATCTCTTTCCCATTCCATCTAGCCGGACATCCCCTTCCCCTTTTCCTCCATCTAGCCGGCCACCCCTTCCCCACCACCACCACCAGCCGACGATCTTCCCCAACCCCCTCCCCCCACCAAAGAGCCGGTCACACTCCTCTCCCTCCACCACTTAAGGGCCGGCCACCCCACCTTCTCCCAAACTACACCACCATCAACACTTATTTCCATTCAATTTCAATTTTCTGACGATTGCTGGAAACCACCTCCGGCGACCTCCCTCGAGCCATCACCACCTCCTCAAAACTTACTCTCACCACCACTTTAAATCTCTTAAATTTCAGTTTTCCGTCTATCACCAGAAACCACCACCTCTGGCGACCCCCTCTGGCCACCTCCGGCCAACCACACCCCCCCCCCCAACTCTCTCATTAATGCCCATTCCCTTAAATTTAGGATCACTCCTAAATTATATCCACATCCTCCTTTCTCCACCTCCCCATTATCTCCTCTACAACCTTACGTGGATCCAATTCCCCCGCTCTCAACCGAGTCCCCACTCCTTCCTTTCAGCCGGCCACATCCCCCACAGCAGCCTGAGTCCCCAAGCCCTCCTTGCTCCTTAACTCCACTGTTTCGCCCTATATAGGAAGTTCCAAGTTTCTGTTGTTGTTGGAGTATTTCCCAGCTAGCCACTAGAAACCCCTCAGTCCACTGGCTGCTGTAATAACCTTTCCAGGAATGATCAATTTAATTTCCAGGTGCTGGAAATCATTCCCTGCTGGCCCCCTGAATTCCTATCCGGGCCTAAGGAAGGTTCCCCCAGCCTCCCCTTGCCGATTCCTTGCTCCCAAACTCTCCAAAACTCCAGTTTTCTTCTACATTTCCCTGCTAGAGATCATCCCGTCATTGTCCGATTTGGGCTGTCCCAAGCCTCAATTACCCCGTCTGCTTACCCACAGCCTCCAACATTTCCACCCGCTGCAGTCAGTCTTCAGGGAGTTCTTTTCAACCTTGGTTTATGCTGTCCAGCAGCATACAGCACCATTGGGAACCCAAAATTCAGTGCCTACTTCGATTCCAGTCCCGGGAAAGTCCACTAAACCTCCTACTTTATAGTTGTGTGAATTCTAAATTGGGAGTTAATTAAACTTTGTTGAATTAGTGACTATTTCCTTTCTTGCGTCATATATCTTATTGTAAACTTTGTTTCCACACCGTTGTAGCTAGTGTTGTTACTCATTTTCTTGCGTATTTATAATTTGTACACTCTCACATTAATACTACACTCGCTCTCTAATGTTGAAGTTTTCTTCTATTATAGTTCTCTTGCGTTTGTTTTTCTAAATCATAATTATTGCAAATTAAATTCGTCGGAATTGAGCCTGCAATTGGTAATCATTCATTAATCCCCGATAGGACCATCCTGCATCACATAGTGTGAGAAAGAAATAAGGTTTGAGCACTGAGATGACGTGCAGACAAAAAGAGGTTTTCCTGCCGAAAACAACGGCCATAGCCCATGGCAGGCAAAAATAGGAGTTCTCACTTAAATTTTTCTTCTTTTTCTTCCTGCCCTTTTTGTCCTCTTTTTTGTAATCAAACCAAACCAACTTCCCGCTGGAAATCAACCAAGGACAGGCCCAAATAATTCAAGGCTCAAGGTGGACTACGCAGGGACCCAAACCGACCCGTTGAATCAGATAATCACGCTTTTGTCTAACCTATCCTAAATTAATCATATCACAGAAAATACACCACTACTACTTCATAAAAATAATAAAATATGAATAATGAAATGTGAGAAGAATGCATGAAATAAATGTCCATAACTAAATGCAGTAAATAAGAGGCGACAAAAATAAATGTAATCGTCAATCTAGTCAGTTGGTAAAATTTATAGGACAGCAATTAATTCAACAAGTTTGTTTGAAACTAAATGCTGGGCAATGAAAAAGTGGTTGATAGAAAAATTGAATATGACTAAAATGAGAATGTTATTGATATATAACAAATAGGGATCATGAGTTTAGGAATAATAATAGTAGGAATAGTTGGAGTGATATATATTGAAGATAGAGTAATTGAATAGACTAGTTGATTTAGAGATGGTAGAAATAATTGGAGTGACATCTACCAATGATAAAATAATTGATTAGACTTGGGTGAATTAGAGATGTATAATGAAGGGTAAAAAGACATTCATTAGATGTGTTAATAAAACTAGTGTTGGGAGGTAAGGAAAAATAGGTAGGCATAAAATAATATGGATACAAGTTGTTCAAAATGATTTGAGAAGAATACACCACTCAATAGGAATGAAAAATAAATGACCATCAAAACCGTCCTCAAATAATTGGAAAAGGCTAATGATGATGATGCCATAAAGGACAAGTTTAAACTAAGAGTAACAACAATATCATACTTCCATGTATCTGATAAGCCCATACTTAATACTCAGTGAAATTATAAATATGGCATCATGCACATATCAACAGTATTTGACTTGTTTTTCATAAATATTACATTCAAAATTCCAAGTGAGATATGACACAAGCTACAATCAAATATCCAAGCATTTGAGAATAAAACAATGCAAACAAAAATCACAAGTACTTGTGCTTCATGGTCTTTTCTGCTTTTCTTGGCAGGTTAACCTTGGCATCCTCTCCTGAAAGTAAAGGTAAGTTGTCCTCTGAACCAGAGAGCCTTAATCTGCATTTATACACAATAAGAAACTTGTAAATTCAAAGATTCCCACAATACTTTTCATGTTACCCCACCAGTAGCAAGTTAAATGAGTCTTTGTCACAGCTCGTCAAAAATTTCTTGCAATGGTATAGTTAAAAGAAAATGAAATGTATGTTTGCTTCACTGATTAAAATGCAGAATATTGTTAAATAATTCTGGTTGAATACCCATCTTGATCTTTTCAGTATTCTAAATGTCGGCCGGCATGTCATTTTTGAGGGGAAACAATATTTTTTTCCTTAAAAAATATGTTATAATGCTTAGTAAAATACAGACATGAATCCATTTTTTTCCAATATATCGACCAACGCAACTTTTAAAAATTCCGATATTTATGTTATGTTAACATTATGTATACTCAAATCATCTCTATGTATTGCAATATATATACTTCACTAAATTAAAATTATTCTTAGGTATACTCAAAATTCTGATATTTAAATATTCTTATAAATTAATATTGTACAATTATTCATAATATATATGTCTTAGTTCATATTAAACAAAATATAAAGCAAACAACACATTTATTAGTTAATGATTTTTATACTTTTAACACAACTTTATTAAGCATGAGAAGACTTATTATCAATTAAGAATATTTACGTTTTAAATCTTTTTATTTATTATAAAACTCAGTGTTATCTAAATAAAATTTCAATATAATATTAACTATATTTCACAATGTATCTATTTGTTGTTAGTAATAGTTGTAGTGAGTTACTAATATTTTATTTGGATACTCTTCAACCTTATTTTGAAATATATACGACTCATTGTTTGTCAACTTGTTATGCTAATTTTCACTTCTTTACTTTTAATAAGGGAAGATCACAACACACCGTCAAAGTCAATTTCAATCATCAGATCTTATAAAAGCTTTTAATCTACTCCGCCCATTTAACTACCCATCAATACAAGAAACTCCACACACACACCAAACCATCGCCGCTTCGATACTTCTTTCACACTGATAGCTCATCAACCCTTCCTCCCCTTCGTTCATGCAGATCGAGCATTCACAATCCTTGTTATTGTGGCACTGCCCTCTAGAGGAATACATGGTTGTGCTCCGATTGAGAATGCTCCAATCGGCAGACCCATTGGTCAAGGATATTGACTAGCGTTTGTGATACGCACGCGAGGTGTACTTAGTCATGTAGTCTTGTCATGTAGTGGGGCCTCCATCTATAGAAGGAGCCCCTTAGGAAGTTATATGTATCTTTTGAGTCTTAGTCTTTGGGTCTCTCATTAGAGAGGGGAGTGCTTTGGAGGACCCAGTCTTCGGGTGCTTCGCGATAGCTCGTCTCTCAATTTTATCTTTTATTTTATGCAATGCAATTTCAGTTATTGATAGCATGAGTCTTATCTATTGGTCCGACTTGCCGCTCATTTAGGGGTTTCGGTGAAACCCTAGTTGGATCTTCCTCCTTTGTCGACCATTATTTCACTCCCGCATGCGTCGACCAGCGCCATCGACTTCTAGCCCCCCAACACCTGCGCGTCTTCGTCCCCACACGTGGCCGATTGAGACTGATCCAGTGCTCGACGGTTCTTGCGCAGCTCGCCATGCCCGTCCACACACGACGTCGCACGCTCGACGCCAGCCTCGGCATGCTCGACGCTTCCGCTGCTCAGTGACTGCGCTGCTCAGTTCCATCGCGCCACGCGCTCGACGACGCCACAGTTCGACCTTCCGCTTTTGTCTCCCCTTACAAATTGACACAAACACCGCCGCTCCTGCCGCCCAGCACAATTTATGTCGTGTCCGGACGGCCCTCCAGTGGCTCTTGCAGCCTCCTGCGCCCTCCAACTTCTCTGCCAGCCTCTAGTCGACCTCCCGCACAGCCCAAGCAGACGCCAGCGCCTCCTGCAGCCTCCCAACGGCCTCCAGTAGTATCCAGTCGGCCACCCCACTTCCCACTACTTTCCAGCAGCCCTCTTGCGGCTCCTACAGCATTCCGACAGCCGTCATGCGGCTTCTGTAGCATTCCGACAGCCTTCATGTGGCTCCTGCAGCATTCCGGTGGCCCTCTATGGCTCCTGCAGCATTCCGACGGCCCTTCAGAGCCTCCTGCCCCATTCCGTCGATTATCCTACTTTTTTCCCGCCATGGCCCTCCTTCCAGACTCCGTGAATGCTCGATGCAATAGAATTGAAGCTGCCATGGATAACCTCCTTGCCATGGGGCTTGTGCTTCGTCGTTGACTTCTTCCACACGCACCCTTACAGCCCATGTCCACCACTCTGCTTCCTGTCAAGCCTCCTCCTCTATCCATCCCACCGCCACCCCTTAGTGGGTCTTCGACCATTAGAACCGCAGCCACTAACTCCTTTTCCGACACCCCTTTCATTCTCCTGCTGCAGACGGCGGCACGCACCCTATAATCCCCCCCCCCCCCCGCACATTCGATTCCTAGCAGTTGCCCTCTCATCTGCTTGCCTTCCGACATATTCATGACAAAGGCTCCACATGGCGCCTTACCAGCCTCTTACACATCGCCACATGGTTTTTCTACTCCTCACTGTTTCTTGGAGTCCCCCACCCGCCTTTCAGCTCTCTTATCTTCCGTCTCCTCGCTTCCAACATCTCTCGAGCCCACTGTTATCCTACCCTCACATCCGGTCACTCTCCCAATTCGACCAAACTTCCCATCAGGTTTCCTTCCCACTCCTCATCGACCCATCCTCCGGCCCCACAGTCATCGTTCAGGATCTGGATGGGTCTCCGCCGTCTGTCTTCATAGCATCCGGCCTCCGACCGAGGCCCTGGGTGTAACATCTGGAGTGCCTTTCTCACTCTTATTGTATTAGATCAACATAAAGTATTCATTATCCGATTGTTACTTAATAAACTAAAATTATTACGCAATGAAACCATACCCCATGAACACAAAGAGCCAACTAACACCACCTTTATTAATACATAATATTTTATACACATGTAAGTTTACATCACTTCATTAAACACAACTTACAACTTGGCCCGTAGGCCACAAAAGATACTTTTAACTAATACATACTTCTGCTTGGGACCGTGGAAGATCCAAACCATCACCAGCTTCAGGGGCACTTCCTAAGCCCTGAAAAATGTTAAAACGAAAGGGTGAGTATAAACATACCCAGTGAGCAAAACTTCTTAATCTAATTTCTACAATATTTTAGGATTACATTTTCCATTTTTTTATTTTGTTTTTATTCCTTTAAATTTAAGTTAAGCTTTTTGCGTGCATTTTTAGTAGGTCATTTCTTGATATATATATATATCTGAGTGAACATATTATTTATATCTTCGTTCCTGGTGAAATATCTTAGAAGTAAAATCCACATGTTTAACCCTTGCGGTTAAATAAGAGCTCTATTTTCTTTAGCATGATTTCTAAACTATGGTAAGGTAATCCTTACCTCTTTGCTGGGCCTTAACTATGGTGGGCAAAAAGCCTCACCGCCCGAGGGTTTAACCCCTCCTGTGCAGTCATAATATGCTATCATTTATGGTGGACTTCCACCAAAACTTGACATGGTAACCATGTCCTTATGGATTTACTTCTAAGTGCATTCACTGGTAAGCTTACTTCTTCTTCAACATTCTTAAGTTGTTACCACATAACTTCTTTTGAGCGGATACTTGCTGATTTCGTATTAAAGTGGACAAAAAGAGCTTTTGGAGGCTCTTTAATAATTTATACAGCAATTATATTGCTGGTTGCCTTTTTAGTCTTGTGTCTTTAGGCTTAATAATGAGTTTAAAGGCATTTTAAGACATGTAAATGCATGGTTACTTCATACGTATGCATTTAATACTTCAATATTTACATATAATAGGTTTTTAATACTTAGACATTCCCTAAACAGCAATAGGGTGACTAATTCGCTTTCGTATCGTAGGAAATATATTGTTTTCAGCTTAGGAACATACCGAACAGCAATAATGTTTGCTGATTTTGATTTTTAGTAAGGGTTTTGGATCATTTTTTTGCTCTTTTACACACCATGTTGATGGTTCTGAACATTATCGTGTCATTCATAATTTATAAGACTTATCATAATAATAAAACATCATGTACTATGACAGCAATTTATAAGGCCTTGAAAACATCATGTCATAAAGCCATACCAATAGTTATAACCACTATGTTTGGAAACCTTATCATGTCCTTCATGTTTTTATAACTTAAGTGGTATGTCACTTTTAGAATACAAAGCTTACAAGAGCTTCAATACGCGTTTGGATTAACCTCAAATTATAAATATACATACAATGTTTCGACATGAGAACAAATCTTATGATTTTGCATAAGGGACAAAACGAAGGTGCACAATATTCCCATTCTTATTTCATGAATAAATTCTCTTAGGAATAAAAGTACACAAAAAGCATCAACTTAGAAACACCAATGTTAGGTTCCATATAACATTCTTAAACCTATTTTCGAAATTAGGTCAAATCATGCTATGTTTCATATAATAAATCCAACATGGAAGAATAACATGAAAAGAAAGGTTCATCTATTCTCTAAATTTAGGTTTCATATGGGTTCCTAAAACACAAAGAAAAATAGAGTAAGAAGAACTCTCACCTCATTAGCAATGGAGGTCCTTCCTCTCCTCGTATAAGCCCTAGAATCCATGCAAGAGAGCTTGGAGGCAAGAGGAAGCCAGGAGGGTTTCGAAATTTGGTTAGGGTTAGAGGGAGGCTCTCAGATTTTGTCTAAGCAATTGATCTAGAGGGAGGTGGAGGACTTAAAATGCCATGAGGAAGCTTGGAGAAGCTCGGTCGCCGCTCGATTGGGGGTCTCCAAGTGTCGTCGAGCAAGAACGAAGGCACGGAAACCTCCCACGCAAGCGTCGGGCGCAGGAAAAGCTGTCGCCGTCTGCGGTTCTCGCGTGGAGCTCTGGAGGTGAACCGACGGGACGCACTTGTTTGGACCGGCTGGGGTTTAATAAGGATAGGGGAGGAAAAATGAAATTTATGAGATAAAATTTTTACATCTTTACTTAAACACCCCTCTTTATCTTTATACCACTCATATTTTATGTACATGATTTAAATAAACTAATTGCTTAATGACATTGATATTTATTATAAGTTTTTGGTCTTTTCAGTAACATTTAACCTACTTATTATTAGTATCACTACATTAAATCAACGATTTAATCACGTATAATTTAATTACGAAATAAAACGGATCTCTTATTTAATAAAGTAGTACATATAGGGCTTACCTGGTGTGACGATATTTTTCAGGATGTCACAAATCTCCCCTCCTTACTGAAATTTTCGTCCTCGAAAATTAAGTTTCAAAGTCTTCAAAAAGGAAAGGATAATCCCTTCTCATGACATCTTCTTTCTCCCATGTTGCTTCCTGCTGAGTTCTGCCATTCCACCAAACTTTAACGTAATTTACTATTCTGTTTCGCAACTGTTTACTGCGTTGATCAATAATCTTAACTGGTTGAGTTGGACTGGATAGATCTGCATCCACCTGTACTTCTGAGATTGGTATAATTTTATCTGGATCTGATATGAATTTTCTGAGTGTAGAGACATGAAATACATTATGCAATCCACTCAAGTCTTCAGGTAATGCGAGTTTATATGCTACTGGACCAATTCTTTCTAAAACTTTGAAAGGACCTACAAAACGGGGGCTCAATTTACCCAGGCTTTTTATTCTTGTTGCACCTCGAAATGGTTTAATCTTTAAGCAGACTTCATCTCCTACTGAAAACTTCACCTTTCTATGCTTGGCATCATAATATTTGCTTTGTCTATCCTGTGCGATTTTTAGCCTTTCTTGAATAATTTTCAAATTTTTGCTGATATCATCCGCAAATGATCTGTCCATCAAAACTGTATCTTCCCTTTCTCCCCAACGTAAAGGCGTTCTGCATCTTCTCCCATAAAGTGCTTCAAACGGAGCCATTTTAATACTTGACTGGAAACTATTATTATAAGAAAACTCTATCAGAGGGAGATGATCTTCCCATGATCCTCCAAAGTCGAAGACACACATTCTCAAAAGATCTTCTAGAGTTTGGATAGTTCTCTCGGATTGGCCATCTGTCTGTGGATGAAAGGCTGTACTATAATTTAATTTTGTACCCAAAAGTTTATGGATTAATCTCCACTCTTTTGCAGTAAATCTCCCATCTCTGTCAGATACTATTGTTTTCGGAATTCCATGGAGTCTTACAATTTCTCGTATGTACTGCGGTGCTAACACTTCTCCTGAATCAGTGCGTTTATTCGGCAAAAAGTGTGCTGATTTTGTGAGTCTGTCTACAATCACCCAAATAGAATCATGTCCTTTATAGTTTTTTGGTAAACCATGCACGAAATCCATTGCTATGTCCTCCCATTTCCACTCAGGGATGGGTAATGATTGCAACAATCCACTGGGCCTTTTGTGTTCTCCTTTAACAACTTGGCATGTATGGCACTTGGCAATGAAGTGAATGATATCATTTTTCATATGAGGCCACCAAAAACGTTGTTTCAAATCTTGATACATTTTTGTGCTGCCGGGATGAATGGAATATCCTGACTGATGCGATTCTTGCAAAATTTTCTCTCGAATTTCCCACGTCTCTGGAACACAAACTCGTCCTTTAAAGATGACAAGTCCATCTTCAAAAGAGAAATCTTTTGCTTTTCCTTCATTAACTAGTGTAATCATTTTTGACAAGAATGTATCGGCACTAGTTGCGGATTTAATTTGATCTTTAATAGTATATTGTATTTCCATATAGCAACATATAGCTTTGTCTACTTCTTCTGTTGAACGAACTACTTCTATTTCAAGTTTCTCGAGTTCAAGTAACAATTCCTTCTGCTGGGTAATTATCCAGGAACCTGAGGCTAAATTCTTTCTGCTTAGAGCGTCTGCCACCACATTACCTTTACCAGGATGATACTGAATATCTAAATCATAATCTTTTATCAATTCTAACCAACGGCGCTGCCTTAGGTTCAATTCCTTCTGATTAAATATATATTTAAGACTTTTATGATCAGTAAAGATTTCACATCTTATCCCATAAAGATAGTGTCTCCAGATTTTAAGTGCGAATACTATAGCTGCGAGTTCCAAGTCATGAGTTGGATAGTTCTTTTCACAGTCTTTGAGTTGTCGAGAGGCATATGCTATAACTTTTCCATTCTGCATTAACACACACCCAAGACCTTTCAAAGATGCATCGCTGAATATTTGGAAACCTTCTGTTCCAGAGGGCATTACTAAAACTGGAGCTGATGTAAGTCTCACTTTAAGTTCTGCAAATGCTTCTTCACATTCTTTGTTCCAATTAAAACGAACTCCCTTGCGGGTTAGAGTAGTCATTGGCAGTGCAATTTTAGAAAAACCTTCGACAAACCTTCTGTAATAGCTGGCCAAGCCTAGGAAACTTCTTATTTCTGTCACGGAAGTAGGTCTAGGCCAATTCTGAATGGCTTCAATCTTTTGTGGGTCTACAGATAATCCTTCCTTATTAATGACATGCCCAAGAAAAGACACTTCTTCCAACCAAAACTTACATTTCGAGTATTTGGCATAAAGTTCATGCTGTTTCAGAAGTTGTAAAACTGATCGTAAGTGTGCCGCGTGTTCTGCTTTACCTTTTGAATAGATCAAAATGTCATCAATAAAGACAATGACATATTTATCTAAATATTCCTTGAATACTCGGTTCATAAGGTCCATGAAAACTGCAGGTGCATTGGTCAAACCAAAGGGCATCACAGTAAATTCGAAATGACCATACCTTGTACTGAAAGCTGTTTTTGCAATATCTTCTTCCTTAACACCCAGTTGATGATATCCTGACCTCAAATCTATCTTGGAAAATACTGACGCTCCTTCTAGTTGATCAAAAAGATCATCAATTCTTGGTAGTGGATATTTATTTTTGATTGTTAATTTATTGAGTTCTCGATAATCGATGCAAAGGCGCATACTACCGTCTTTCTTTTTCACAAACAAGACTGGAGCTCCCCATGGAGATGAACTAGGTCGAATAAATTTCTTATCAATAAGCTCTTGCAATTGAATTTTTAATTCTGCTAGCTCTTTTGGGGCCATTCTATATGGGGTTCTAGCAACAGGTTGGGCTCCTGGTATGAGATTGATTGAAAACTCAACTTCTCTTTTTGGAGGGATGCCGGGCAAGTCTTCAGGGAAAACTTCTAAATATTCTGACACAACTGACACATCTTCTATTTTAACTTCCGTCTTACTTTCTCCTTTAATTAATAAGAGGAAAGAATCTCGACCTTTCTTCATGTGTTTAATTGCTTTCATGGAGGAAATAAGCACCTTGGAAACACTTGTAATGCCTCGGAAAATAATTTCTTGGCCTTGCTTTTTGATACTAACTTCCTTTCTTTGACAATGGATGGAAGCATTATTAAGTGACAACCAATCCATTCCTAAGATTATATCGAATTCACTCAAGGGCAAGATTGCTGCATCGAGATTTAATTCATGACCTTCTAGTGATAACTTGATCATACATCTTTGATTTGTTGTAGCAGTTGTATTATTGGGCATTATTACATTAAGAGTTGAAGTAGTTTCATACGGATGTAATCTTGCTGATCTTACCAACCTCTCAGATATAAAAGAATGCGAAGCACCAGTGTCAAACAAAAGTTTAGCAGTATGTGAAGACGAATAAGCAATACCTGTTACCACTGTCTCATCTTCCTTTGCCTCCTGATGCCCAAGGGAGAACACCCTTGGCTGCACGGGTTGACTTACTATATCTGGGAGAGGGGCTTGAGAAGCTACTGATTCTGTCATTTTGCTTTTCTCCTGTTCACTGGTAGAGCCAATACAAAACATCCTCTGCGGGGGTGGTCCCCAAGATCTATTTTCTTCTGTCCTTTGAGGAGCATTAGGACAGGCATTAGCCATGTGCCCTGGCTGTCTACACTTGTAACAAACTCCGGATCCTGCAAGACATTCTCCAGAGTGTCTTTTGTTACATTTCTTGCAAGGGGCTGGACCCGTACCTTTCTGATTACTTTTATTATTATCAGACGGTACTTGCGAAGTTGATTGTGTACTCTTTTGTTGCTTCCACTTGGATCCGGAAGAAGTCCCAGATCCTTGATTTTTACTACCCTGAGACGGGCCAGGAAACTTCCTCTTTTTAAAATCTCTTTTCTTCTGAATCTTTTCTTCATCTTTTTCCAACATCTTTGCTACTTCTACCAACTCATCATACTTTGAAATTCGCATCGGAATCAAAAGATGACGAATGGAATCTCTCAATCCTTTCAAGAAGTGATAACACCTTTCTCCTTCTGAATCAACGAGGTTTTCTGCATAAAAGGCTAAGTGGGAGAATTCTTCTTCATACTGGAGAACTGAATTATTGCCTTGAAATAACCTGAGAAATTTCTCTTGCATTTCCCTCTTTGCTGAGAGGGGCACAAACCAATTTGTGAACTCCTGCACAAATTCTTTCCAAGAAATTGTTGATACTTCTCTACCAGCAAATTTCCCTTGAAGCAGTCTCTTCCACCATCTTTTAGCCTCTCCTTCTAGCATGAAGGCTGCTAAAGCTACTCTTCTCTCTGTAGGGCACATCATTGTATCAAGAATTTCTTCGATTCGTGTGATCCATTCTTCTGTCTCCAGGGGTGGAACCCCTCCTCGAAAAGATGTTGGCCTGAAGTCCTGGAATTGCTTGATAAAACGTTCCATGTGCACTCCTTCAGTTACTGGGGCAATTCTTTCAAGAACTGGAGCTGGAACTGAAGTTGATCGGATAGCTTCAGCTACTTGAGTGAAAACGCGAGTCAAGTCATCTAGGGAAAGTCCTGCACCAGTAGCACTCTGGCTATTTTCCATCATTACGTGTGGTCGACTTGTACTTCCACCGCCTACAGACTGTGCTTGAGCCATACGTTCTCGAACTTCTTCCTGAATAATGACAAAAATGTCATTATGAAAATGTTTAAATTAGTTATTAATACTAACTCTTAAGATTTAAATCCTATGGCTCTTTTGTGTTCACGTGTTCTTGGACCCTAAACCTACCTCTGATACCAAAACTCTAAGCTGTAACATCTGGAGTGCCTTTCTCACTCTTATTGTATTAGATCAACATAAAGTATTCATTATCCGATTGTTACTTAATAAACTAAAATTATTACGCAATGAAACCATACCCCATGAACACAAAGAGCCAACTAACACCACCTTTATTAATACATAATATTTTATACACATGTAAGTTTACATCACTTCATTAAACACAACTTACAACTTGGCCCGTAGGCCACAAAAGATACTTTTAACTAATACATACTTCTGCTTGGGACCGTGGAAGATCCAAACCATCACCAGCTTCAGGGGCACTTCCTAAGCCCTGAAAAATGTTAAAACGAAAGGGTGAGTATAAACATACCCAGTGAGCAAAACTTCTTAATCTAATTTCTACAATATTTTAGGATTACATTTTCCATTTTTTTATTTTGTTTTTATTCCTTTAAATTTAAGTTAAGCTTTTTGCGTGCATTTTTAGTAGGTCATTTCTTGATATATATATATATCTGAGTGAACATATTATTTATATCTTCGTTCCTGGTGAAATATCTTAGAAGTAAAATCCACATGTTTAACCCTTGCGGTTAAATAAGAGCTCTATTTTCTTTAGCATGATTTCTAAACTATGGTAAGGTAATCCTTACCTCTTTGCTGGGCCTTAACTATGGTGGGCAAAAAGCCTCACCGCCCGAGGGTTTAACCCCTCCTGTGCAGTCATAATATGCTATCATTTATGGTGGACTTCCACCAAAACTTGACATGGTAACCATGTCCTTATGGATTTACTTCTAAGTGCATTCACTGGTAAGCTTACTTCTTCTTCAACATTCTTAAGTTGTTACCACATAACTTCTTTTGAGCGGATACTTGCTGATTTCGTATTAAAGTGGACAAAAAGAGCTTTTGGAGGCTCTTTAATAATTTATACAGCAATTATATTGCTGGTTGCCTTTTTAGTCTTGTGTCTTTAGGCTTAATAATGAGTTTAAAGGCATTTTAAGACATGTAAATGCATGGTTACTTCATACGTATGCATTTAATACTTCAATATTTACATATAATAGGTTTTTAATACTTAGACATTCCCTAAACAGCAATAGGGTGACTAATTCGCTTTCGTATCGTAGGAAATATATTGTTTTCAGCTTAGGAACATACCGAACAGCAATAATGTTTGCTGATTTTGATTTTTAGTAAGGGTTTTGGATCATTTTTTTGCTCTTTTACACACCATGTTGATGGTTCTGAACATTATCGTGTCATTCATAATTTATAAGACTTATCATAATAATAAAACATCATGTACTATGACAGCAATTTATAAGGCCTTGAAAACATCATGTCATAAAGCCATACCAATAGTTATAACCACTATGTTTGGAAACCTTATCATGTCCTTCATGTTTTTATAACTTAAGTGGTATGTCACTTTTAGAATACAAAGCTTACAAGAGCTTCAATACGCGTTTGGATTAACCTCAAATTATAAATATACATACAATGTTTCGACATGAGAACAAATCTTATGATTTTGCATAAGGGACAAAACGAAGGTGCACAATATTCCCATTCTTATTTCATGAATAAATTCTCTTAGGAATAAAAGTACACAAAAAGCATCAACTTAGAAACACCAATGTTAGGTTCCATATAACATTCTTAAACCTATTTTCGAAATTAGGTCAAATCATGCTATGTTTCATATAATAAATCCAACATGGAAGAATAACATGAAAAGAAAGGTTCATCTATTCTCTAAATTTAGGTTTCATATGGGTTCCTAAAACACAAAGAAAAATAGAGTAAGAAGAACTCTCACCTCATTAGCAATGGAGGTCCTTCCTCTCCTCGTATAAGCCCTAGAATCCATGCAAGAGAGCTTGGAGGCAAGAGGAAGCCAGGAGGGTTTCGAAATTTGGTTAGGGTTAGAGGGAGGCTCTCAGATTTTGTCTAAGCAATTGATCTAGAGGGAGGTGGAGGACTTAAAATGCCATGAGGAAGCTTGGAGAAGCTCGGTCGCCGCTCGATTGGGGGTCTCCAAGTGTCGTCGAGCAAGAACGAAGGCACGGAAACCTCCCACGCAAGCGTCGGGCGCAGGAAAAGCTGTCGCCGTCTGCGGTTCTCGCGTGGAGCTCTGGAGGTGAACCGACGGGACGCACTTGTTTGGACCGGCTGGGGTTTAATAAGGATAGGGGAGGAAAAATGAAATTTATGAGATAAAATTTTTACATCTTTACTTAAACACCCCTCTTTATCTTTATACCACTCATATTTTATGTACATGATTTAAATAAACTAATTGCTTAATGACATTGATATTTATTATAAGTTTTTGGTCTTTTCAGTAACATTTAACCTACTTATTATTAGTATCACTACATTAAATCAACGATTTAATCACGTATAATTTAATTACGAAATAAAACGGATCTCTTATTTAATAAAGTAGTACATATAGGGCTTACCTGGTGTGACGATATTTTTCAGGATGTCACACTGGGCCACCTGGCGTGCACCTCGCTCGACCTTGAGGGTGAGATATTTTGATGGCACGATATTGATTATCCTCTCGGGCAGTCCCATGTCAGCTCTGCAGCAACCAGCCTGTCGCTACGCCTCCCATCTTCTGATGTTTCACCTGGCTCGCCCACCATAGGATCCGCCCGAGCCTCGTCAATGCGCCAATGGGACCTTGCCCGGCTCGACCTTGAGGACAAGGTCGCTTATGCATGCGAGGTGTATCCAGCCATGTAGTTTTGTCCTATAGTGGGGTCTCCATCTATATAAGGAGCCTCTTGGGGAGTTATGATGTATATTTTGAGTCTTAGTCTTTGGGTCTCTTATTGCAGAGGGGAGTGCTTTGGAGGACCCAGCCTCCGGGTGCTTGGCGAGAGCGTCTCTCGATTGTATCTTTTATTTTATGCAATGCAATTTCAGTTCTTGATAGCATGAGTGTATCAATTGGAGTAACTGACGCTTTCAATACATACCAAACGGAGAAAAAAATCTGAGATGGCCAACCAAACAGAGGCAAGCAGTGGAAATGAAAGAACGTTGTTGACAGTGAGCTCGGTGTGGATGTTGCAACAAGTATGGAGATGAAGCAGTTGTCGACTGGGGAGGCGACAATGGATTCGAACCCTAATAGCAGTATTGAAGCAGGCGCAGGAGGCACTCATGAGGTGTTTCAAGAGGAATATGAGTGGTCATGTTTTAGAGACAATGAAATCATGTAGCAACAGGCTACCATTAGGGAAGAGGTGAACAAGGTCCTCTATGCCCGAGATAAGTCGAGTTTTCTTGCCCTTATCTTCTAGTAATTTCACTTGATTAACAACTTTGATTCCCCTTTCTTGCTTCAATTCAGTTAAACTACGAAGCTACTTCTATATTGCACTGTTGATATTGGTTTCATGCACATAAAGTCCAATTTGATTTCTGAGAATATTGTTGCTCACAACAGGTCTTTGTATTGATTCAGATGGATGGAAAAATTTGTCTTCAATGATCTAATTACCATTTACTTTAAATCTCTCATTTCTCACTGCGCTCTTTTTCCGAAAGATTATTATTAGCATTTGGGGGGATGTTGATCCTGACTTTGATACTTCAATCCACTTATCCATGATTCTTGCTAATGTGTGATCTTCTGTTCAATTATAGTAAATCTCTTGCCATTCATATGATATAATTTTGTCTGAAAGTTTGCCTCCTTTCCACTCTTGCAAGTTATCATTTGTCTCATTTTTATTATGTTAGTTGTCAAATGTAAAGTAGAATAAAACTACGTTAACATATATCTTCGATCGTCAAAGACGTCTACAAATATTGTCGTGGCAGCACAAGGGAGCCGAAAATTGACGAAGATATTGCGGAGGTCAGAGGTTTAGGTTTGCCACAATAATAAGGTTATCAATACCCAAAAGAAAAATACAATAAAGACAGAGAAAGTATTTTGAATTAAAAACTCCCTAGAGAAGATTTGATAGTGAGAACAAAGGAACGCTCAAGATCGTCATTGTCAAAACGTTCAGTCTTTATGTTGAATGTGCTTTAAGCTTGATCACCTTCAAACTCTCCTTCGGTTGTTGGAATATGCTCTAGGGACTCCTCTGGGCGTCAGGTACGAAAGCTCTCTTGAAAAATTTATATTTCGTACATGAGAGATGGAGTAGAGGGGTCTATAAATGGAGCCTTGGCGCACCGGTTGAGGTATGGTCGTGTGATCTTGAGGTCACAGATCTGAGTCCTGGAAGCAGCCTCTTGCAAAAATGCAGGGTAAGGTTTGCCTACATTTCACCCTTGTGGTTGGGACCCTTCCCCGGACCCTCGCTACGCGGGGATGCTACGTGCACCAGGCTGCCCTTTTTATGAGAGATGGAGCGGAGGGATCTATAAATAGAGCTTTGTTTGCTACCACCTGCGGTAGAACTTACCGTGCGGCGGTATCCTTTCGCAAAGTATTTTCTGCTCTAGCCAGCCTAATTTGGAAGCATGCTTTAGTATTTTAGGCAACGGATACTGCGGTGCAGTAAGAGTTATCGCCCCACGGTAGCTTAATATTCCATCACGCCAAAATGCGATCTGCTACTTCATTTGGCTCCTCAATCGGAGGTATTGTCACGCCTGCATTATTTTAAATCACATTTATGTACTGCATTATATATTCTTAAATTGATTAGAAATATTCTCTCATTCAGTCATTCTCTTTTATAGGTGTTATTCTTATAATCAATATTTAAAAATTATTTCACACTATATTTATTAGATCATATTAAACAAAATATTAAAACATGGCCTCGACACATTTGTTAGTTAATAATTTTAATGTTTTAACACAACTTTATTAAGTATAAGAAGATTTATTATCAATCAAGGACATTTAAGTTTTAATGTTTTTTACTTGCTATAAAACTCAGTATTATCTAAATAATAGTATAACATTATATACTTTCAGAATGTATCTATTTGTACTTGTCAATAGTAGTTGCAGTGAGTTGTTAATATTTTAAAATATCTCTGAAATCATTTAATATTCAATCAAAAATCCAACATATCTCCGAAATCATTCTAAAACTCAATCTGACATGTCACCGCCATCTAATATTTATAACCATGGGGACTTTTATTTACAAACTTTATTAACATAAGGCATAAAATTAAATTACCAATTGCAAAAAAATTATGGTAAGTGGCATGAAAAGTGTGGTGGAAGTCCTAATTTAAGTAATGGTATGAATAAGCAAACTATATAAATTACAGATAGACAAAAAAAAGAGTTAGTTTAAATAATTACACAACCAAATTGAATTGCAGCGAACAACATTATTAGTAATTTAAATCTTTAATTCAATGCTTAAACAGTATACAATAACTGGTATTTCTTGCACAAAAGCCCATGAAATGACCACTTTGCATATCTCCAGCCCAGAAAAGAAAGAGAAGATTGGCAAATCTAAGATTCAATCTAAAATCCATCTTAAATCAATGAAATGAGCTCTAATTCAATGTTTTCTAGTGTTAAAAATCCTTTATAGCATTGCATTATGACCTACAATATTACTGATCCGAAGAGAGAAACAGTTAATACTATGTCTCTGGTATTAAGCTAAAACTTAAAACTTTACAAATCATGATAAGAAACAGATAAAGGTTGACTGGGGCTGTCTCCTGAAAGGGAAGCACAACATAACTCAATTCTATTGCATAGTAACTAAGTCTAACACTAAGATTATATTTGTTATAAGAAAATTTGGACTTTAGATTAGAGGGGTAGAGTTGGAGGAAAAAATGATTGGAAGAGGAATAACCGACGGGTATGACTACTTTTTTGAAGTTGGTATCAGAGCCACAGTAGAGTGATTTAGTCGAGAGACCCCATCAAATTCATATCCAATGCCAACAAGCTCCTCGTCCAATAGAACGACTTCGCCCAACTGCATTGGCCCATTAAGCCGTCGACCACATCTAGCAGACAGCCCCTCCTCCACCCTTACAATCGATACCATCACATTCAATTGAGCATTCCTCTGGATCAAGTCGCACTACAAGAAAATTGACTTTTGGTGACGAAATATTTGTGACAAAATATTTTTCGTCACTAAAAGTGTGTTTTTTGTGACGAAATTTGAAGTTGGTCACTACATAATAATTTTCGTTTAATTATTGACCCGAAAAAACATTTAGCCACCGATTTTTTTGTGACAAATATTTATTCGTCATGAAATGTTATTATTTAGTGACGAAAATAAATTCGTCACTAAAAGTTATTCTTTAGTGACCAAAGAAATATTTGTCACTAAATTAATCTATTTAGTGACCAAATTTTTTGGTCACAAATTAAAATACTTTAATATTGTTTAGTGAGAAATATATATTAGTCACTAATCACCAACAAATTAAACTTTTATTAATAAATGAAAGTATTTCATAACTCTTAAAATATTTCAACATTATTCTTTAATGACTGTCGCATGTGAACAACTCGAATAAGGCCGTCGTTCCTGCGTTCCTGAATGGAGAGATTTTATGCTCCCAAGTCTCTGTTCTTCTCTTATTAAGATAAACTATTAGCTTTTTGTTTGATTCGATCCGTAATTTATCGGTTTAATTTTACCTCAAAATTAAATCGGTTTTTATTAGTTAAAAATAGGCGAGCAGCCTAGCCGCGTGCGCGTAACTCCCTGCCCCCTCAAACTCCATCTCTGTCTCTGCCTGCGCCTTTCCCGATATGATTTCTGCAGTTTTCGCTCAATTTCAGAAGGAACGACGAAGCTCTGCCTCCGTCTTGCGCTTAAGATTTCTGAAGTTCCACTCTGTGTTTTCCCTTTCACCTCACGCCTTGTCCTCATTTTTCCGCCCTCCGTGACCTGCAAGCGCCGTTGTGCCCTAGGTCCTCGAGGAGAAGATGGCGAATGGACGCGGGAATACTGAACGATGGCTCGATTCACCATTTCGAGCCCTTTTCCCTGAATCTCTGGGTTGCGACGTCGGCGAGCGAGCTTCTCCGGTTCTCCAGCGATTTCCAGTTCCACATCTCCAGCGGGTTCTTCTTCCAAATCTCCAACTTCCTGCAATTTCTAGTCCCAAAACTCTGGTGGCCCGAGTAAGCATCTTCAGGTTCCATTCCAAGTTTCCAAATTCATTCTAGATTTCAGTTTTCTGCAGGATTAGTTTTTGATTCATGTCATTTTTTATTTTCTTTATTCAAGTTTCATGTGATCTTAGTTTTGATGCGTCTTTTTTTATTCATGGATTCATGCTCTGATAATGAACAAAGAACAATTTGTTGCCCACAAGTTGTTCGATGAAATGCCATGAAAGGTTGAAGATGTTTCAATAGCAGCGACATGCTCTCTGAAATGGAGTTTGTATTATGTAGATAGTTATTAGAAGGAATCTTGTCTGATTGCTTATTTTGATATGCTAGAACTTGTTTATCTAGATGCTTTTATTGGTTCTCTTCAAAAGAGGAAAGCTTCTTAGTTTAAGGTGCAGCAGATTTAGTTCCATCTATTGACAGTTTATCATGTATCCTTCCACTTGTTTTGGAGAATAACCTGTTTGTCTCCCCTTTAAATATAGTCAGCTCTGACAATTTTGATATGTTTTATCATTTAGTTTTATTATTATTATTATTATTATTATTATTTTGCCTGAAGCTCCTCAGCGCACTAAGCACTTTATTATTTTGGTCTTACTAAATGTGCTTGTGAACTATTTGATGTGCTTCACATGTGTTTGCAAAAAATTTCTTCCAAATATATTATCACTCATTCGGTCTAGTAAATAGAAACGAGCATTATATTCTACAGCTAATATTTGATGTGTTAATTATGCAGGTAGCAACAACTATGTTTTCTACTGTTCCATTTCTTACAAAAACTATCATGAAAGCTACACAGTGTGGTAGGTTGAGATTAGAATATATACAATAAATTATCTCATTGCACTAAATTGGCATCATTTGGTTGTTTTCTTTGTGCATATTTTCCTTCTTTGGGAGTCAGACTCGATCTCTTAATAAGTAATTGTTGCCTCCTGAAATACCCGTTAGATACATTGATTAATCCAACATAGAAGAGCTACTATGAAACTGAGCACTTTAAATGTTACTGGCTATAAGTGTTAGACATGTATTGGACATGAACTTGTGGGTGCCACATGGTATGTCTCTCTATTGCTTCGATGTAGAGTACTTTAATTTGTTGCAGAGCATTTTAATTCGTTCCTCAAACTTGTAGTTTGTTGTATGTAATGAATAGGTTACTAAAGGTTTCTGGATACCTATTTTTGTGATTTATGCAAACCTTGATTGACCTTTAGTTGTTTTCAGTGGAGGAGAGATGTTGTTTTTACTGGTTTTGAAGAAGTCACCATGGAAATGGACATTTCTGCTAAGAGGATGATTAATGGAGTTCCTGGTGTTGATCTTGAAAGAAGAGATGAATTAATGAAGGTTTACAATTTGCACAAGTTTCATGTTTTTATTCATATTGCTAGTTCAATAAAACAGTTGGCTCCACAAAATGTTTCCCTAATTCATGTTTTTATATTTTCATACCCACTTCACTTCAATCTAAAACTTTAACACCCTCACTATATTCTCTCTTTTCTATGCTAACGTTACCCACTTCACAAATTAAAGAATGTTTATTTTTGCTACAGAAATGTCTCTTGATAATCTATGCTATATGTTTGTGTATATCCCTTTTCATTAAACAAGCCTTAGTGGAACATGATGCGGAGTTTTATTTTTTTGTAATCTCTAAAATAAAAAATTCATTATGATCATAGGACCACAATATTTTGCAATTCCATCGCTAATAACATTTGGTGCATGCCGAAAAGGGATGACTAAGTTATCCATTTAAACCTTCACTTAGCATTGACACTAGTGGTAGGTTGGAACGGAATTGAAGTGCAAGTTATCTTGTGTAGTTTCGTATTTATTGTTTGTTCTTCTTTTCATTTAGACTTTCCACGGACTGAAAATGGATTGCTACTGATTTGATATGAGTCTCTTTGTGTTTCATTTATTTCCTATTTTCAACATCAAGCACAATATATGATTTTGCAGGTACCTGTGGATATTGTTATAGATCACTCCGTTCAGGCTGATGTTGCAAGGTCAGAAAATGCAGTGCAAGCTAATATCGAACTCAAGTTTCAGCGCAATAAGGAAAGATTTGCATTTTTTAAATGGGGATCAAATGCATTCAATAACATGCTTGTTGTTCCACCAGGGTCTGGCATAGTTCACCAGGTAATAGGTTCATCATGATTCAGCTTTTAAACATTTTCTTCCTTATTTTCTTGTCTTTTATTTGAGGATAGAGTTACATAGATCCCTATTTTTTGCTAGATCTCATAGTTTGATGTACTAGATGTTTCTGATCATCTTCGATACATTTTTAGGTGAATCTAGAGTACCGCGCTTGTGTTCTTTTGAACAATGGAGGAATTCTTTATCCTGACAGCGTTGTTGGTACCGACTGTCACACAACTATGATTGTTGGATTACGCGTTGCTCAAACTCAACTGCATCAAACCATGGTGTTAATCAGGATTCCTCGGCTGGTACTTCAGCTGTCAGTGTCAAATTCTTTAGAATCCACGAATTATATCTGGACTTCTTCGCATGTAACTAAAGAATATGAGAATACATAAGTTGGCTATCACAGACGTGCTAAAGAATGCGCGTTTGTAGATTTTTCCATGTATTTCATTTTAATTAGAGATGAAAACACTACTACTTTGTATTGAGGGGTTTGAGCTATCTCCCACCCTCTTTTTCTCTATTAATAAAATAAATTATGTTGAACTTTCTTTTTGTTGCAATTGAGTGTCTTATTTATTATTGTGTCTGAATGTTTAAAATTCTATTCTAGTGAATAACAAATTAAATAATTTTAAATATTTTATGAGAAATTGAACAAATTTAGTGACAAAAATTATCACTATTGAGTCATCTCTTTAATGACCAAATATTTTGTCACTTAAAATTCATTTATTAGTGACCGAACTAATTTGATCACTATAACTTTTAGTGATCAAATTAATTTGGTCACTGAAATTGCATTTGGTGACTGAATTAATTTGGTCACTAAAATCTCTTTTGTTGACAAAATTAATTTGGTCACTAAATGTGCTCCTTTAGTGACAATTTTTTTGAACACTAAATATATTTAGTGGCGGGGCTACCGTGACCACTTCGTGACGGACAAAATTTGGTCACTAAATATCTTTAGTGACCAAAATTCAATATTTAGTGACGAAAAATTTCGTCACTAAAAAACAATTTTCTAGTAGAGTCGATGCTCCTCCTTGTCCGCTCACCTAGCTGATTGATCACGTCCAGATGAAAAATCATGTATTGTCTAGGCAGTCTAGCATATATGGTCAAGCTATTGTTGAACCTAAAGCTCTATGAAAGTTGCAAAGTTAACATTCTTCTAGCGAGCCGATTGATCCTTCATCAGTTTTGGCAATTCTTGCAGCAGCTGTTGATCCTTCATTGATTTTGGCAATACATGCCTGATTAATATATCTCCAGCACTTGAGCCAACCATCACTAGCCAATCAGCATAGTGAATTTCATCTTTCCCCATTCATTAATCTTTCATCATGCCTCTGGAATCCTCCATAGAAAACTTGGTAGTTTAGCGGCTACATGGATTTGTCAACTAAGTTATCCTTGGGTCTGAGTCATCACTACATCACGATTGAGAAACAAAATGGAAATAACTATACTTCTTAATCTGTTGTTGTTTAGATATGGCTTAAGGGACAAAGACAAGAAGAATATTTAGAAATCACAGTGGAAAGTATTGCTACGATTGCTAGTCCAGTATGGAAGATGATGATTGTTCAACTTCTTGCATTAATGTGGCAGTCAATTGATCCTTATTGATGTCTATTATTCTTGCCTTTCATTCATTTATGACAATTGGACTCACACTAAGAATCTCTATAAGCAATACATTACCTAGTGTAGAGAAATACGAAACCTCGTATATATTTTCTCTAACTGTAAATACAGAGTATGAATACATATATATAGGAGGGAGAAAGAGAAAATAAATCCTATAGAAGATGTGGGACTAAACAATAAGAGGCTACATGGGCTCCAATATGGGCCTTTATATGGGCTTTTCTAACACTCTCCCGCAAGCTGGAGCGTATAAGTCATAAGCACCCAGCTTGGATAGGAATTGATAAAATAGAGTACTTGGTAGGGCCTTGGTGAGAATATCAGCAACTTGGTCAGTACCTGGAACATGCTTTAATTCTATCTTCTTCATTTGAACTTTCTCCCGAATGAAGTGACAGTCCACTTCAATGTGTTTCGTTCTTTCGTGGAAGACTGGGTTCTTAGCTATGTGTATAGCAGCTTGACTGTCACATAGTAAGATAGCAGGCGAGGAAAATTTTACTCCTAGATCAGCAAGGAGACTTTCAAGCCATGTGAGTTCAGAAACAATTGATGCCATCGAACGGTATTCTGCCTCAGCTGAAGATCGAGCAACCACAGCTTGTTTCTTACTACGCCGGGTAACCAGGTGACCTCCAAAGTAAGTACAAAAACCACTGGTAGACCGCCGATCATCCAGGGACCCCGCATAATCTGCATCTGAGTATGCAACCAATGTTGGAGTAGAAGACGAGGTTTTATATACCAGCCCTTGACCAGGGGCTGTTTTTAGATATCTCATGATGCGCTCGACAGCTTGTAGATGAGATATCCGAGGAGAATGCATAAACCGGCTGACCACCCCAACTGCAAAGGATATGTCTGGTCTCGTGACTGTCAAGTAAATAAGCTTTCCAACAAGCCGTCGATAGTATTCTGGATTTGGAAGAACAAGATCATCATCCGAGGCATGTGCACACGGCTTGTGATTGACATCCATAGGAGTGTTAACTGGCTTGCATCCATAGTAGCCAGCATCCTGAAGAAGATCGAGACAATACTTCCGTTAAGAGAGGACAAGTCCATCAGGACGTCTCGCGATCTCAAGACCAAGGAAGTATCGAAGGTTCCCCAGATCTTTGGTTTGAAAGACGGAACTGAGATGCTGTTTGATCGCTTGTATTCCCTTTGAATCATCGTCTGTGATTAGGATGTCATCGACATATATTAACAGAAGAACCGTGCCTGTAGTTCGATGTCGAGTGAACAGAGAGAAGTCTGCCGAGCTCCGAGTAAAGCCAACTTCCCGGACAGCCTTACTGAACTTATCAAACCATGCCCGGGGGGATTGTTTGAGACCATAGATGGATTTCTTAAGATGACATACTCGGGACTCCCCCGTGGTCTCAAACCCGGTATGTTGCTGCATGTATACTGTTTCTTGTAGGTCGCCATTTAAAAAGGCATTTTTGATATCCAACTGATGGAGTGGCCATTGACGATGGACAGCCACGGAGAGAAGGACACGAACTGTGTTGAGCTTGGCCACCGGAGAAAACGTTTCCTCATAGTCGAGACATTGTTGTTGAGTGAAGCCACGAGCCACCAGACGGGCATTAAGACGGTCAATTGTCCCATCCGGAGCATGCTTGATTACAAAGACCCATTTGCAACCAACAGTAGTGTGGCATGGAGGTAGAGGAACAAGATCCCATGTCTGATTAGCCCAGAGAGCTGTCATTTCATCGTCCATGGCTGCCCGTCAGCCCGGATGTTGGAGAGCCTCCTGCACAGAGTTAGGGATAGAAATATAGGACAGAGAAGTAGCAAAGGTGTGTAGCGGCGGGGACAAGCGATGTAAAGATACATAGTTCGCCATGGGATGAGCGGTGGAGGCTGGTGTCGGATCAGCAGGTTGCAGAGTGTCAGAGGTCGAGGCCGACTGCATTGGGGCGACGGAGCGAGGAAGGCGACGAGTGTAGACACGGGGAAGGGGAGGCTTGTTGGGAGCGGGAGCCGGGACAGGAAGGAGGGATGGTGGAGAGGTGACTGGGATTATAGGTCTAGGTAAAGATTGTGGTGGAAGAGGGGGATTTTGGTTGGAGAAGAAAGGTTGATCTTCCCGGAAGGTAACATCAATCGAGACTGTCACCTTGCGGGTAGGAGAGTAGCAGACATATCCTTTCTGAGTACGGGAGTAACCGACGAACACGTGTTTGGCTGCTCGTGGTGCCAACTTGTCCGTGGAGGGACCAAGTAAGTGAACGTAGCAGGTACATTCAAAGATTCGAGGGGTGAGAGAGAATGGTGTAGTAGTTGGGAAGAGGAGACTGAATGGAGTAGCATTATTTAGGACGGAGGAAGGTAGACGGTTGATGAGGTAGCATGTTGTTGACAGCGCAAAGTTCCAATAAGCCTTGGGCACCTGCATTTGAATCATGATGGAGCGAGCAACATCAAGAAGATGTCTATTTTTGCGTTCAGCAACGCCGTTTTGTTGGGGTGTATAGGCACGGGACATTTGATGAATAATCCCAAATTCTGAGCAGAGATTGGTAAATTCATGGCTAGTGTATTCGCGAGCGTTATCCGTTAGAAGGGTTTTGATTGGTTCGGAAAACTGAGTGCGAATCTCAAGGACGAACGTGCGGAACACACGGGGAAGCTCGGAGCGATCACGAAGTAAGTATAGCCAGGTCGTTAGAGAATAATCATCAATAAACGTTATAAAGTAGCGATAACCAGAAACACTTTGAATTTTATACGGCCCCCAAATATCAGAATGTACTAAAACAAAAGGAGCAGAGCTCCGAGTACAGTGAGGAGAAAATGATGAGCGGTGTTGTTTACCCAGAATACATGAATCACAACTAAAAGAAGGAAGATAAATCTGTGGAAGAGCCTTCCGGAGGACTGGAAGAGGAGCATGTCCGAAACGTCGGTGCCAATCAGCTGAGGAGACAGAAGAGAGGATGGTAGGGGGCTTCAAGAAGGTAGAGCCCATTTTGCAATCGTCCTTTACCAATGATACTCTGCGTCCGTCGATCCTGCATAAGAAAGGAAGAGGAGGTGAATGTCACAGAGCAATTCAAATCTATAGTGAAGCGACTGACAGAAAGTAAATTAAACGGGGAGCCAGGGACATGAAGAGCCGAGCGGAGGGAGAGAGAAGAATTGAGAGGAATATCAGCGGAGCCGGAGACAGGGACGGTGTCGCCATTGGCCACGGTGATATATTTAGGATGCGGAGAGTTCAAGTATTGAGGTGGCTTCAATGAGGTGATGTGATGAGTAGCACCTGAGTCCACTATCCAGCGTGGACTAGTGGAGAGAGAAGTGATACCTTCATTGGAGATGGAGGCGGCGGAGGCAACGGAGGCGGGCGGGCGGCTGAGCATGCCATGGAGTTGCTGGAGCTGGAGGCGGGCATCTTCGAGGTCAGCACGAGTGGCAGAGGGACTGTCGACAGCAAGATTTGCAGCAGGACGAGGAGGAAGACCATGTTTGCGGTAGCAGGTCGCCTCGAAGTGTCCATCCTTACCACAGAAGGAACACTCAGGACGTGTTCGGCCACCACGACCCCGTCCTTGAGAACCTGAACGTCCTCCACGAGCAGGAGGGAGAGGGAGTAATGGTGCAGAAGCTTTCTGAAGTAGAGCTGGTGAGTGAGGTCCCGTAGTATCAGGAGGAGGTGATACCTTTAGGAGCATGGAGCACACATCAGAGAGAGACAGAGTAGCAGCGGATGAGAGGATCTGGGCTCAAATGCTCTGAAGATGAGGCGGGACACGAGCCATCATCATGGCAATACAAATTGCTTCCTTCTGAGAACGTTGAGCAGCGAGATCCGTAGTAGCAGGCTGATGTCGGATCCAGGCTTCGGCCAGCGTCTTAGCCTGAGCAACAAAGGAGGTCAAGTCGGCTGCACCACCAGTGTCAAGAGTCTGAAGATCCGTGATAATGTCATAGAGGTGCTGGAGACTGTCCTTCCCGGAGTAGAGAGACTGGAGCTCGTCCCACATTGCCTTGGCCGTCTCGTGATACATGGTCATTCGATAGGGTTCGCCATCAAGAGAGTTGAGGAGCCAAGTCTGAACACGGCCATCGTCTCGTAGCCATTCATCCGTAGGTGCAGGAGGATCCTTTTGGAGATGATGCAGAAGTCCCTTAGATTGGAAGACCCGTTTGACAGAATGCACCCATTCGACAAAGTTCTTCTTCCCGACAAGGGAGATGGTGGTGATCCGCAACTCATCACGCACCTCCGGAGCAAGAGACATGCGACCTGCAGGAGAGGATGCGGGCAGCTATGAGGATTCCGTCGAAGATCCCATGGAATCACAACGGAGAGGGGACTCGGGTCAAGACCGCGAGCAGGATCGCAACAGAGGATGCTGATCGCTGGGACTGTCAACAGAGGAAAGGATGTTGATCGCTGCAGAGGATGCTGATTGCTGGGAGGAAGCCGCTTGATCGCTGGGAGGAGGCCGCTTGATTTCAGGAAGCTCGACAGACCGCTGGAGGAAGACTACTGGAGCGGCAGGTCGCTGTAGAGGAGGCCGTTGGAGCACGGCAGAGGAGATCGCTGCAGAGAAGAGGTAGGAGATCGCAGAAGAGCTCGTAGGAGCAGACCGTCGAGAAGAGCAACTGGGAGGAGGCCGCACGAGCTCGGCAGACCGCTTGAAGGGAGAGATCGCTGAGGAGATCGCAGAGGAGCTCGCAGGACGAGCAGACCGTCGAGAAGAGCAGACCGTCGAGAGGGGCCGCTGGGAGGAGGTCGCGCGAGATCGGCAGGGAGATCGCTGAGCGAGATCGGCACGAGATCGCTGAGCGGGATCGGCAGGGAGAAGACAGCTTGGAGTAGGCCGCACGAGCTCGGTAGATCGCTGAGCGAGACCGGCAGTGAGAAGACGCTGAGCGAGCAGCGCAGAGAGAAAAAAAGGAGGGGGGGCCACTTGACAGAGAAGGAGGCTATAAGAAGCCGATTAGCATTCGCAGGGGGGGGGGGAAGAAAAAAATGGCAGAGGTCGCAGGGGTGGTGTGCGGTCACAGAAAAACGAGACCGCCAAGACAAGAAGCTCGCAGGGGGAGCTCGCAGGAGGGGGATGACGGTCACAAAAATTTGAGACCGCAGGTCCGGACCGAATGCTTTGATGCCATGTAGAGAAATACGAAACCTTGTATATATTTCCTCTAACTGTAAATACAGAGTATGAATACATATATATAGGAGGGAGAAAGAGAAAATAAATCCTATACAAGATGTGGGACTAAACAATAAGAGGCTACATGGGCTCCAATATGGGCCTTTACATGGGCTTTTCTAACACCTAGTATATGAGATTATTGGGAATCTATTATAGTAACTAACTCAGCATCAAATATTACTACACATGCTGGCATTTAGGCTTTGCTACTGTTTCTAGAACTTCTTTCAGATTCACCTGGCATCTACACATAGCAGGAGCAGAAGAGCAAGTTGTTAGTGATCATGCTCCTTCACTCTATTATACTTGAGCAGTTTAGATTCAGTCAAATCTCAAATTTTGGGAGGTGCTTCTACCATGAATTTTACTGAGGTCTATTCCCGAGTGAGTTGTGAGGCCTTACGAACACTATCGCAACCCACACAGATGGCCCAGATGATATTGTTGATCACTCTTCCTTAGTTATTAGTTTGACTCCAACTTAGAGGTGGTGTAGGATATAGTGCTTAACGTGGACATCGTAAAGTGTATTTACTATTTACTGCTATGGGACACACCGGAGGGATGTGCTATAGTCTATGGATTTCCACCAGGGCACTCACATTACTAATCATGTGGCGTCTACCAACCTCTACAGGATGAGCAATTGAGGGAAGCAACAATATTCATTTTTACTGATGAATACGCAGCTTCCTCCAGTATCAGCCTACTCTAGAAGTGGAGGCAACTCGTCCTAGTGCATCATCTTACGTCTTTCATGCTCAGTTATTGTGGTTTCCTCATGAATACTTGATTCAACTGCATTTGATCATATGTTAATGCAATTTTTTGGACCTAAGTAAGCTTTTTTGACTATATCAATGTTCCTCTCATTGATGGATCTGTCGCTATAGAACGAGGTATTGATAGTGTAAACCCCATACCATCCCTTCCACTACACTCGGTTCTTCTTGTTCCAAATTTTCTTTTTAATCATATCTTCATCCATAAGCTTATTCAAAACCAGAATAGTATTGTAACATTTATTAGTTCTTTTGTTTTCATCCAGGATTTGAAGGTCGGGCAGATGATTGGTATAGGATATGAATCAAAAGGTGTTTATCACCTTGTTGAATGCTCTCCTCCAATGTCTACTCCTACTGCGACTAGATCATTATTGCATATTCACAATCAGTTGGGAAACCAAGGGTTACCAAGCTTGTAAGAAAATGATCCTTTCTTTATCTAATCTTAGGAGTCGCAATGTGTCTTGTTTCTTAATATCTCCAATAAACGTGCTTTTGCACCTTTCTATTTAGTACATTCTGAGGCATGGGTTCCTAATAGGGCTTATTTCTAAGTTCGATATACAAGATTTTATCACATTTATTAATGACTACTATATAATCATGTGACTGTTTTTCCTTAAGAATCGTAAGGAACTATTGAATGTGTCACAGATTTTTTGTGCTAATATCAAATTGTAATTTGATAGTTATGTCTGTTAGATCCAAAATGCTCGTGAATAGTTTCCAAATTATTTTTAATTTTTTAGGATTTTTCATGGTATGGTTCACCATTCATCTTACCCTCATATCGCGTCTTCCATTTTGCACCACCATATACCTTTTTGTATCACTTTCTCTCGAGATCATCTAATATCAATTATCTTCTTGTGTGTTTAGGTGTACATATTTTGTACATGAAATATTTCCTAGACGAGATAAATTATCATCTAAATTCATTAAATGTCTCTTCTTGAATGTTGAAACCGAAATCTTGAGAACAAGACTTGGTCTCTGTGGAGTTCGGGGTCCCTAAGAAGGGGTGGTCTCACACCTACTTCCCTCGAGCCAACTCTCTAGGCAAGAGCACTTAGATTTGGAAACGGACCAAGGGCTTAGTGGGGAGGTCCCGCCACATACCCGGAAGTCCCCTTGGAACTTCCCCTCCCAAGCCACTACTAAGCTTGGGCACCACTGGAACCTCTCCTCACCCTCTATAGAGAGACTTGTTGGGGAGGGAGAGAGAGGAGAGAGCTAGCTTGGAATGACCTCCTCCAAATGGTGCCCCCTTGGTCCTATTTATAGATTTTTCGGATCTGGACTGCGAATAGCCAAAACTGGACTGCGAATAGCCAAATCCCGCTGTTCTGAAGCGCTAAACGCAGACCACTGGACTGCGAATAGCCAAAACTGGACTGCGAATAGCCAAAACTGGACTGCGAAGGGGCCTCCCCTGGGCGAGAGGGGTACCTCGCGGGGCTCGGCGAGCCCCCTTGCTGGGCGAGGGCGAGAGGGGGGGGGGGGGGGGGGGGGGGGGGGGCACCCGCCCCTCCTCCTCTCGCCCCTGGCTGGGCGCGTGGGGGGGGCGAGCCGCCCCTCCCCCTCCTCGCCACCAAGCTGGGCGAGTGGGGGGGGCGGGCCGCCCCTCCCCCTCCTCGCCACCAAGCTGGGCGAGTGGGGGGGGCGGGCCGCCCCTCCCCCTCCTCGCCACCAAGCTGGGCGAGTGGGGGGGGGCGAGCCCCCCCCCCCTCCCCCTCCTCGCCACCAAGCTGGGCGAGTGGGGGGGGGGGGGGGCGGGGGGGCGAGCCGCCCCTCCCCCTCCTCGCCACCAAGCTGGGCGAGTGGGGGGGCGAGCCGCCCCTCCCCCTCCTCGCCACTAAGCTGGGCGAGTGGGGGGGGCGAGCCGCCCCTCCCCCTCCTCGCCACCAAGCTGGGCGAGTGGGGGGGCGAGCCGCCCCTCCCCCTCCTCGCCACCAAGCTGGGCGAGTGGGGGGGGGGGCGAGCCGCCCCTCGCCATCAAGCTGGGCGAGTGGGGGGGCGAACCGCCCCTCCCCCCTTCTCGCCTCCTCTATGAGCAGGGCGAGCGGGAGGTCTCCGCCTCCACCGCTCGTCCTCTTTGCCTCCACCTCCATTCCTGCATGGGTAGACGCTACCATGATGCTCCAATGAGCCTTTGGGAGTATACTCGGCGAATAGCGGGGTTGCATAACGCTGGGCCTTACTCGATGGATATGGGGGTTGTACACAATCCCCGCTCTTTGCGAGGTTGGCACAACCTCGGAAAGAAAAGTCCAAGCCCAAATATCCATCGAGGGGGGCAGAACCTCCCCCCCGAGGCATATTCGGCCCACCCAGTTAGTGAGAGCCTGGAGTGAGGAGGACATCTCGGCGTTGAACTTACCCATCCGAGGATCATTCGACCCACCCAGCTAGTGAGAGCCTGGAGTGAGGAGGACATCTCGGTGGCAAGCTCTCCCTTCCGAGGATCATTCGACCCACCCCGCTAGTGAGAGCCTGGAGTGAGGAGGACATCTCGGCGTTGAACTTACCCATCCGAGGATCATTCGACCCACCCAGCTAGTGAGAGCCTGGAGTGAGGAGGACATCTCGGCGTTGAACTTACCCATCCGAGGATCATTCGACCCACCCAGCTAGTGAGAGCCTGGAGTGAGGAGGACATCTCGGCGTTGAACTTACCCATCCGAGGATCATTCGACCCACCCAGCTAGTGAGAGCCTGGAGTGAGGAGGACATCTCGGTGGTAAGCTTACTCATCCGAGGATCATTCGACCCACCCAGCTAGTGAGAGCCTGGAGTGAGGAGGACATCTCGGCGTTGAACTTACCCATCCGAGGATCATTCGACCCACCCAGCTAGTGAGAGCCTGGAGTGAGGAGGACATCTCGGCGTTGAACTTACCCATCCGAGGATCATTCGACCCACCCAGCTAGTGAGAGCCTGGAGTGAGGAGGACATCTCGGTGGCAAGCTCTCTCATCCGAGGATCATTCGACCCACCCAGCTAGTGAGAGCCTGGAGTGAGGAGGACATCTCGGCGTTGAACTTACTAATCATATAAGCAAAATAACTTCATCCATCTAATGGGGGGATTTCCCTTGTCAAAACCTCCTGGCCCAACCAGCGAGGGGTAGAGCTTGTTACAAAGGAAAACCACAAAAAACAAAAAACAAAAAACAGACACATCATACCCCCCCCCCCCCCCCCCCCCCCATGGCACTCGCCTCTCCGGCTGCTCGCGTGAGATGATCATTCCTCTGCTTCTCCGGCCACTCCCATCTGGCTCATGCTCTCCATGATCTTCTCCATCTCCTCCGCCCCCGCTTGCCAAGAGATGCTGTTGACGGCTGTGACGTAGCAGTGTCTGGCCATCCTGGGGTCTCCGCGGATCCTGACTTGGATTCCTCCAGTGTTGAATTTGAGGCACTGGTGGAAGGATGATGGTACGCATCGGAAGGCGCTGATGAGGGGTCTTCCGAAGATGGCATTATAACTGCTAGGAGCGTCAACTATGACGAACCGACAGTTCCTTGAACCTCCCCCCATCGTCACTTGGAGTCCAACTCCACCCTCCACCTCCTTCCTTTCTCCGGAGAATCCAAACAAGGGCCCATCTGAGGCCAGCACCCTCCTTGCCTCCACCTTCAACTCATCAAATGCCTTCTTGAAAATGACGTTGACAGAGCTCCCGTTGTCAACGAGGATCCGAGAGACAGTGTAACCTTCGATGGCTGTCTGAATGACTAGCGCATCACAGAATGGATCCTCGTGTTCTGGCATGTCCTTGCTTGAGAAAGTGATTTTCTCCTCGGGAGGTGGGTCCTGTGACGTTGAAGCGATGCTGCGTCGAAATACGGAGTGGAGGCTTGCCTTACGAGTGGCCTCGACCCCTACCCCACCGTGGATTACCGCGACCCGACCTTTGGCTCCTATGTCAGTTCAGTCCTCGCAGATGTCATCATCCGCTACTGCTCCAGGTGGAACTTCTTCAATCCGCTCCGGCGGCTGCTGTTGCGTCTGACCTCTCGCCTCTCTCACCTCCAAGAACTCTGGGCAGGTAGTTGTTGCATGCCCCTCTGCTTGGTGGTAGTCGCAGTACGGCACCCCCCTTCCTCCCCTTCTCCTACGGGCTGGGATATCTCTTGCTTCAACTCCCCCTCCTCTTCGAATCGCCATAGCTTGAGCTGGCGGGGGTAGGAGCTGCCTAGGGGCCTGTCTCCAAGGAGGAGGGTTGGGCCTCCCTTGGCCTCCATAGAAGTTTCCCCCTCCTTGGGCGAAACCCCTCCCTTGCTCCTGACCCCCCTGGGGTCCCTGGTACCCTTGACCCCTCTGCTCTTCCCTCCTCCTTCCTTCCTGCTGCCTGAGGCCACCTTGCTCTCTTGGCTCGGCCTCCACCAATTTTGCCAACTTCTTTGCCAGCCCCGGGTTCGCCGCCTCGGTGGCTATCTCCTTTGCAGCTTTTTCCATCAGGTCCTCGAAGGACAAGGGAGGCTTCCTAGTTAGGCGCATTTTGAAGAGGCTCTCTCGTAGCCCTACGGTGAAAGCCATCTGGAGGGCATACCCTGGCACCTCCTGGATGTTCAGGATCTCCTCCTGGAATCTGTCCATGTACTGGGCCAATGTCTCCTCGTGCCTCTGCTTGACCAGGAAGATGGACTCAGCATTCTTCTTCCTCTTCTTGGATGTGGAGAAGCGTAGCTGGAAGCTTCGGCCAAAGTCATCAAAGCTGTAAATGGAGCCAACCGGGAGCTGGTGGAACCAGTCCCTAGCTTTGTCCCTCAGGGTGGTGGCGAAGAGACGACACTTGAACGCATCCGTCATGGGCCTGATGGAGACGGTATCCTCGAACCACTGTAGGTGCTGGACGGGATCATCCTTCCCGGTATAGAAAGTCATGTTGGGCTCCTTGAAGCCTTCCGGGATGGGAGCCGAGATGATCAGCTCGCTAAAGGGTGACCCCCCACTCGCCGGCTTCGCGAGCTCCGCTCGCGCGACTCCTGCTCCGAGCGAGACCCCACTCACCGGGCTAGGAAAAAGCACTCGCCCGGCGAGGTCTCGCTCGCCACTCTCAGTCACCGGTTCCTTGCCTGGCCGACCCCCTGGGGCAACCTCTCCTGACCCCCCCTGGGCGAGCACTCCTTGCGACCCAGAAGGCGGTGTCTGGGGGGAGGGAGCCGAGCAGTCACCTCCCCTGGAGATGCCTTGGAGTAGCTCCATGATTCCCTTGATGGCCGTCATGAACTCTCCCCTTCCTACCACCTCACTTGGGATGTGAGACCCCTCATCGTCTCCTCCTCCGAGGTCTCCTGCCATGAGATTTGGCTCAAGGACTTCTGTGCTGACCACTCTCCACGCTCACCGCACCAAAATGTTGAAACCGAAATCTTGAGAACAAGACTTGGTCTCTGTGGAGTTCGGGGTCCCTAAGAAGGGGTGGTCTCACACCTACTTCCCTCGAGCCAACTCTCTAGGCAAGAGCACTTAGATTTGGAAACGGACCAAGGGCTTAGTGGGGAGGTCCCGCCACATACCCGGAAGTCCCCTTGGAACTTCCCCTCCCAAGCCACTACTAAGCTTGGGCACCACTGGAACCTCTCCTCACCCTCTATAGAGAGACTTGTTGGGGAGGGAGAGAGAGGAGAGAGCTAGCTTGGAATGACCTCCTCCAAATGGTGCCCCCTTGGTTCTATTTATAGGTTTTTCGGATCTGGACTGCGAATAGCCAAAACTGGACTGCGAATAGCCAAATCCCGCTGTTCTGAAGCGCTAAACGCAGACCACTGGACTGCGAATAGCCAAAACTGGACTGCGAAGGGGCCTCCCCTGGGCGAGAGGGGTACCTCGCGGGGCTCGGCGAGCCCCCTTGCTGGGCGAGGGCGAGGGGGGGGGGGGGGGGGGGGGGGGGGGGGGGGGGGGGGGGCGAGCCGCCCCTCCCCCTCCTCGCCACCAAGCTGGGCGAGTGGGGGGGGCGAGCCGCCCCTCCCCCTCCTCGCCGCCAAGCTGGGCGAGTGGGGGGGGGCGGGCCGCCCCTCCCCCTCCTCGCCACCAAGCTGAGCGAGTGGGTGGGGGGTGGGGGGCGAGCCCCCCCCCCCCCCCCCCCTCCCCCTCCTCGCCACCAAGCTGGGCGAGTGGGGGGGGCGAGCCGCCCCTCCCCCTCCTCGCCACCAAGCTGGGCGAGTGGGGGGGGGCGAGCCGCCCCTCCCCCTCCTCGCCACCAAGCTGGGCGAGTGGGGGGGCGAGCCGCCCCTCCCCCTCCTCGCCACCAAGCTGGGCGAGTGGGGGGGCGAGCCGCCCCTCCCCCTCCTCGCCACTAAGCTGGGCGAGTGGGGGGGGGGGGCGAGCCGCCCCTCCCCCTCCTCGCCACCAAGCTGGGCGAGTGGGGGGGGCGAGCCGCCCCTCCCCCTCCTCGCCACCAAGCTGGGCGAGTGGGGGGGGGGGGGGGGCGAGCCGCCCCTTCCCCTCCTCGCCATCAAGCTGGGCGAGTGGGGGGGCGAACCGCCCCTCCCCCCTTCTCGCCTCCTCTATGAGCAGGGCGAGCGGGAGGTCTCCGCCTCCACCGCTCGTCCTCTTTGCCTCCACCTCCATTCCTGCATGGGTAGACGCTACCATGATGCTCCAATGAGCCTTTGGGAGTATACTCGGCGAATAGTGGGGTTGCACAACGCTGGGCCTTACTCGATGGATCTGGGGGTTGTACATTGAAGTATCCTCGTAGTTATAAATATACTGTTCTTATTCCCCTTCTCTGCAGCAAGAAAATTTATGTACTTGCAAATAATTTGACCAACCTTGCTCCTGCCAAGACATTTGCTTTTATATGTGTCAATGCTACTTTTGAGGGTATGCCATTCTTTTCCTCACCTCCCTCCTTGTCTAAGTCTAGCACTGGGATCCTCCCGGTTCCTACTCATGCTCCTTGCTACAATCTGTTGGGAAAAAAAATTTGATGATTTGGTAGACCGTAGACCATGTTACATAATGCACTAAGCTAGAATAGAGCTAGCTGGCCCTTTGACCCAGATTGAAGCTCTCCTAAAGAATCCATACAAGATGCTGAAGTTCATTATTCAGCAGTCCCAAAACTCCTTTACAACAAGCAGAACAAAGATTTGTGATCGTTGTTTGCCGACCATGCGCTCATCGATAGACGATCGAGCCATCCCTCTATCAGCGCTCACATAAAGAAGACCTTCCTTATGCAGAACATGGATCTCCAATCGCCATTCACCGATCGAGCACTCAGCAATCGCCGACCGGAATTCGAATTTGTCGGGATTAAATAGAGTCGATATTGTTCAAAAAAAAAGGAAGGAATGTTACAATAACCATCCTTTTTAGGACTTGTGCAGAAGTTAAGAAGATTATTTAAGAAACCCTCTCACGGCAAAAGATCTTCTTCCTGCTTGCCTTCTTGATTTCTCTTTTGCCCTAATTCTAAAATATGTGCCTTCCTTCTCTCTAAGACAGATAAAATCACCTTTCTTTGCTGATAGACGATTCTCTTCATAAGCTTGTATCCACACAAAGTCTACTATAAAAGAATTTCAGATGTGGAGTTTTTACATTGTGGAAAAGACTTCAACTACTGTTATAAAGGGTTTTGAATCTCCCTCAAAAAGATCTAATGTGGTTCTTGAATCCCCATTGTAAAGGGCTCTTATTGGGTTTTGGGGTTTCCAAAAGAAAAAAACTATACAAGCCTTACATAGGAAGTTCTATCCCATAAAGACTATGGAAGAGTGGACTACCCGGATTTATTGAGGAACCACTATAAAATTTCTTGTGTTCATCTCTATAGCTAGATTTATATTTCTGTCATTTACTTCACTGTTTATATGATCCTTTGGCTGTGATTCTGTGATTAAAAAGAAAATGTGTATTCTCTATTCACCCCCTCCCCCCTCCAGAGAAATATCCAGGTCTCATTCCACACTTTCAATGGGTTTGTTGGGTCCATCATCACCCTTTTAACTCGAGTGGTACTAACCGCACAGTCCACGGCGTTTACAGCGTGGTATCTCATGTTCACCCGACACTTAATACGAGGCTTTATGTTGTCATTTATTCAAGGGAAAATGATTGGGATTTTTCCATAAGTTCAAGCATATGAACCAGTTGGGTAAGCGCTTGATCCTATCAGAGCGAGGTCGTGAGTTCGACCGACGACAATGCCTCATGTTCCCCTGACGCTTAGTACAGGGCTTTGTGTTGTCATTTGTTAAAGGGAAATGGTTGTGCCCTTTCCATAAATTCAAGTTTATAGACCAGTTGGGTAAGCGCTTGATCTTACACAATCTATTGATCATAATGCTAAAATACTACAGTTCTATGATAACTTAGAATAAATTGCAACTACATCTTTAGATCTCATGCATGTGTCAATCACTCCTTTGGTCCAAGATCTTTATGTATGTTATCTCTGACACTACTTCCACTGAGGATGATCACCACATAACATTATGTAAGACTCACCGCAACTATTCTACTTATCATCTATATCACAGTTTGTTTCGTATGACCATTTATCTCAGTGTCATCAAGTTTTTATCACTTCACTCTCTATTATTTGAATTCCTAAGACACTTCAAATGCAAAATCGCATCTTGGGTGAAGAAATATTATGCTTAACAAAATAAAAGCATTGGCATTTAATGACATGTGGTATTTGGTTCCCTTCCTTTCGGAAAGTCCATTGTTAGTTGTCGTTGCGTTTATCAATCAAGTGCTCCCCAGATGGTTCATTCACATGTTGAAGTCCTATATGCAGCTTATGGATACACTCATTTGTTTGGTATGGATTACCTTGATACTTTCTCTCATGTTATCAAGGTTGCCTCGATTCGAGTTTTTTAAGCCTCACTGCTAACTAAGAATGGCTACTTCATCAACTTGACATCAAGAATATTTGTTGCATGGCGTCTAAATGAGGAAGTTTAAATGGAGCAACAATTTGGTTTTGTTGCTCATGCATATATATATAGTTTGAATAGTCACCAAAAGTCGGGTTCAGCAAATTCATCTTGACCCTTCTCCAATTTAGTATGATGAGAAGGAATCCTGGCCACTTTGGTTTATATAACACATCTGAGTCGGGGAAAGGAATTTTGGTGATTGTTATGTGGATGATATCATTATCACCAGCAACGATGGAAGTAGCGTCAATTAACTCAAGAGACATCTACATCAACAATTTAAACCCACGACTTTGGAAATTTGAAATATTTCCTAAGGATCGAAGTGGCTAGAACCTAGAGCAAAGAGGAATATCTTTACAGAAAGTATGTTTTGGATACTCTGGAGGTTGGGCTTGATTCAAAGTCACTTCAAACACTCATGGATCTGACACTCAAGCTCATACCTAGACAAGGTGAACTCATGCTGATTCAGGACGATATAGACACCTTGTAGGATAACTGAATTACCTTATGGGTATATGTCAAGACATCTCTTTTGTTGTAAGTGTAGTTAATTAGGTAACCAAGTGAGGAGTATTGGAAGGTAGATTGTCGATAAAATCCTTCAAAATCATAAAGGTGGTCAGGCAAGAGGACTATTTCTTCAAAATCGATGTCATTAGCAAAATGTTGGAAATATTGAAGCGTAGTAGGCTTGTTCTCCCTCAAATAGACGATCTATATCAGGGTATTGTATCATATTCGATGGAAATCTGATTTCATGGAAAAGCAAGAAGCAAAAAAGTTGTGGCAATCGAGTGGTGAGGTAGAATATAGAGCTATGACTATTCATACATGTGAACTAACATGGATTAAACAATTTTTTACTGAGTTTGACTTCTCTTAACAAGAACTCATGAAGCTCTTGTGTGATAAACAGGATGTGATACATATTGCATCAAAGGCTGTGTTTCATAAAAGAACATAACATATTGAAAATGATTGTCACTTCTTTCGACAAAAGATAATGTAAATAATAGTGACATTCCTCGTTAGTTCAAATGACCAACTAGAGGACTTAATGACAAAAGCAGTGAGAAATCCATGTATCAACTATATATGTAACAAGTTGGGTTTCTATAATATAAATTTACTAGCTTGAGAAGAACTTGTATATTTACATAGAAAAGTAAAAAAACTAATAAATTTAGTGTTTGTTGCAAGAAATTAAATGGAAAGAAAATAATTCAATGATGCATCGTTATAAAGCAATTGTTGGAGAGTATTGTTCACCACAAGTTGTGGTTACTTGATTGGGCCTAATCTATACAATATATCAAGGGGATCCTCCTATTTGACAGTAAAATCATTAAACTCCACACAATTGTCCAATTATCTTGCCATTATTATTACTATTTTAAACTTTAAGAAAAAAAAAGTAATATAAGCATGAAATAAAATTGTGGTTACTATTGTTTACCACAAGATTGTGGTTGCTTGATTGGGCCTGATCTATACAATATATTATAGAGGTCCTCATATTTAATGGTGATGTCATCAAACTCATCCAATTATCTTGCCATTATTATTATTTTAAATAAAAAAATATAAGTATAAAATAAAATTGTGGTTGGTATTGTTTACCACAAGATTGTGGTTGCTTGATTGAGCCTGTTAAGGGGATCCTCATATTTAATGGTGATGTCATCAAACTCATCACAATCGTCCAATTATCTAGCCATTATTATTATTATTTTAAATTAAATAAATAAAGAAATATAAGTATAAAATAAAAAAATAAAAAACTTCTAAAATTTATTTTCAAATAAGGACTGTGATGCGAATCCCCCCGGACCCACAGAGCTAATCACATCAAGCACGGAGCCGCGGTTCAGTTGGTGATGACAGTCGCGTTAAAGGCTCCTTATCAAGGAGGTCAGGAGTTCAAATCCCAACCTCAACAACCGGACGCACTTAGACATGGGTGCGGAGACTGGGTTGGGGTGTATGGGTCGCGGACATGATACGGTCCTTACTGGGGGCGGACTATGGATCCTTCGGGGCGTACTATGGATCTTGCGAGAGCAGCTTCAAGACTGATGTGAGCAACTCTGTGGGCCTGGGGGGATTCGTATAAGACTGTGAGTTGGTTGAAGATGTCACAATCCCCAAATTGTGCAATGATTGGAGTGTTGCAATCCCTATTGGGGGTACTTTCATAATCCTATTGTGCATCAAAAAAATTCTCATTGCAGAATATTATGCATGGGGGACACCATACATCCGAGAATAGTTAGTTATAAAGCAATTGTTGGAGTGTATTATTTACCACAAGATTGTGGCTACTTCATTGGGACTAATTGGTCAGAAGGCATATTGAATTATTTGCAATTATGAGTCTAGGACAAGGACGGGTTTTCGCATCATTTGGCGGGCTGTTTTTGCACCGGCATAGTTGCCGCCGCCAAATAGGGCCTTGTTTAGCTACTCGCGGCAACGTCCACCGCCGGCGTAAATAGAGGTCGCGACCGTTATTATTGAACGTGGTTGAGAGAATCAGTGGTGGATAGCAACGCGCGGTAATAAACATTATGCGAGCCAAACGGTCTCATTCACGTGCCTTTCCCTTCCAAAACCCGAATCCCTAGCCAAGCAAAGGGTCCCATTCTTCCATCCCAGAAGACGTGCAGATCGTTGATGCCAACTACTACATTTTTTTATCCCAGAATACGAGCCTATATTTCTTCCAGATGCCTATGGTTTAACATCCACCTGATACCCCTCTCCCTCCCCAGATCGCATCGGCACTTCGCCCGCACTGATGTCGCCCCTCGCCGGCACTGATGCCGCCCCTCGCCCGTGCTGATCGCAGCATCCCCCACGATGGACTGAATCGTCTTCCTCCTGCAACAGGTAAGCTCAGATCTGTAGAAACTTATGATTTTGAATTTGTAGATCTGAAATCTTTGCTCCTAATTATTGCAGTATTGTTTTTATGTTCTCTTCTTCATTCCGTGCTTGCAGATTCCATTCTTGTTCGGTAATCTTAAAAATAAAATTATCGGATGAAAATAAAATTCTTCTGAAAAGAACTTTATTTACAAACCACAGGTCAGTTCATGATCACTCCTGATGAAGGATGCATTGCAGACGGCAACAACGCGACTGGACGATCGCCCGGCGAGACCGGAATCGAGTGGCTAGAAAAGATCGACCCACTTTGGAAGCCCCGGGCCGTTTAATTATTTCCGTAGCATATGTTGTTTTTCTTTTTATCGTGGCATGTCTATGTTTGCACTTTTATTTCGGTGTGCCATTAGCGGGTGTGCTAATAGCGGTGTTCTCCCCCTCCTAGTATAAAGGGCGGAATATGTTATGTTGTATTCAGTTTTGAAGATTAAGAATTCGGGTTGCCCTAGCCGCTTCCGTCCTCACCCTCTCCGTGCGAGAGCTGGCCCGTCCGGAAGGACTCCGCAACCCCGTCCTGGTGAGTCCTACGTCAGTTGGTATCAGAGGGCTCCTCGTCGACTTCTACGCTCGACGACTGCATCCCCCGTCCGTCCGTCTCCTCGTGCGGTATCGCCGGACCGGAGGACTTCCGCCAGCTTCGACGCACTCCCCATCGACTTCGACGCACTCCCCATCTCCGCCTCTGTGTTCCGCATGGACGAACCAGACCGACCGAGCCCGCTCCGTCGGCGTTTCCTACGCCTGTCTCGGTCCGCTCAGGGTTTCTCGCCTCTCTCCTTCGTCGACACCGGCCCTCTTCCGCCGATGGGTGACGCGTCGCGGGACGACGCCGCCCTTTGGGCAGCCATCAATGGTATCACCGCCCAACTCGCCACCCTCACCGCCGCCCTCGGCGACCTACAGCCGGGCCGCCCACAGCAACCGCGCCCCGCCGACCCTCCAGCGGCTCCCCCGGATCCCTATTTTGGGCGGCAATACCGCCGCGGTCGCGTGCCTCCAGCAGCCCCGCCCCTCAATCCGGCCCTCACTTCGTCCAGTTCCGATGACGATCTCCCCGGCGGCGGCAGCCCTCCACGTGGGGGTGCCCCTCAGCCCCAGTACCAAACGGGGTACCGCCTGCGGGCTGACATTCCCCACTTTCATGGCAACCTGGGCATCGAAGACTTCCTCGATTGGCTTTCGGAAGTCGAACGTTTCTTTGAAATGGCGGAGATCGACGACCGCCGCCAAGTGAAGATGGTCGCCTACCGCCTTAAATCCGGTGCGGCCGTATGGTGGGACCAACTTCAACTCAACCGCAACCGCCAAGGCAAGGCGCCAGTTCGCACGTGGCTGAAAATGAAGAAGTTGTTGCGAAATCGGTTCCTTCCGCCCGACTACGACCAGCACTTATTCCAGTTCTACCAGAGTTGTTCTCAGGGGACTCGTACCGTGACAGAGTACCTAGCAGAGATCAGCCGACTCGCGGACCGCAACGGCCTCACAGAGAAGATCAGCTGCGACCCTCCCTACGGGAGAAGATCAGCTTGCATGTTCTACGCACGGTGGATGAGGCTTACAACATGGCCCTCAAGGCTGAACAAATGGAGAAGACAGCCATCCCCCTACACCGCACGACCTCTCGCCGCCCTTGGACGGACGCGTCGGGTTCTAACAACCGGGACACCACCGGCAAGGAGATTGTGGATCGGGTGCCGGCCTCCTCGTCCGCACCAAAGGGTCGGGCACCTGACCGAGCACCGGCAGGCACATGTTTCAAGTGTCACCAACCGGGCCATTTCGCCAACCGATGCCCCCTGCTTCGCCAACCCGTCCACACTGTCGCACCGGACGAAGAGGGAGAGGATGACATCGGAGAGGCCGATGAAGTGATTGATGGTTATGACGAGGAGGGCGAGTTCGCCGCTTGCGTGGTTCATCGTCTACTTCTCACACCACGGGTGGACGAACACGTCCAACGGAACAATATTTTTCGGAGCTACTGCACCATCAAGGGGAAGATCTGCGACATACTGATTGACAATTGCAGTTGCGAGAACTTTGTTGCAACCCGGTTGGTCTCCTATCTACAGCTAACGACGGAGCCTCATCCCCACCCATATTCCATCGGTTGGATTCAGCGCGGCCCGTCAGTTCGGGTCACCCACCGCTCTCATGTTCCTATTGCCATTGGGAAGCATTACCGGGCCGATGTTTGGTGCGATGTCGTGGAGATGGATGTCAGCCACCTACTCTTGGGGCGGCCGTGGCAATATGACACAGATGTTTGTTACAAGGGCCGCGAGAATGTTGTCACCTTCACTTGGGCCGGCAAGAAGATACAAATCATTGCCCGGGTCGGAGGGAAACCCGAAGTCAACCCACCGTCCGATAGGGAGCGTAGCCTGTTGGTGATGGTCGAGGACGCTTCTATGTTTGAGCAGGACGTGGCAGAAGCTAAGGAAGTGGTGGCACTTGTCTCCTACGGGTTGTACACCACTCGTGAGCAGGAGGCAGAAGCCGCACCGCCAGACGTGCGTGCGTTGCTGCACGAGTTCCGAACCATCACGACGGACGACTTGCCTGACCGTCCTCCTCCTCTTCGGGATATCCAGCATCAGATCGACCTCATTCCAGGAGCTAGCCTTCCGAATTTACCGCACTACCGCATGAGCCCCAAGGAGCATGCCATCTTGCGTGAGAAGGTGGAAGAATTGTTGAAGAAGGGATTCATTTCGGAGATTCTCAGCCCCTGCGGAGTCCCGGCACTCTTGGTCCCCAAAAAGGATGGTTCATGGCGCATGTGCGTCGACAGTCGCGCGATCAACCGGATCACGATCAAGTACTCCTTTCCCATTCCTCGACTTGATGACATGCTAGACATGTTAGATGGTTCTCAGTTCTTCTCCAAGATAGATCTACGCGGCGGGTACCACCAAATCCGCATCAAGCCAGGTGACGAGTGGAAGACGGCGTTCAAAACGCCGGACGGACTCTTCGAGTGGAAGGTAATGCCTTTTGGATTATCTAACGCTCCAAGTACTTTTATGCGCCTCATGACACAGGTACTGCGACCTTTTCTGGGAAAGTCGGTCGTCGTCTATTTTGACGACATCTTGATCTTCAGCAAGAGCCGGGCAGATCATCTCTCCCATCTTCGGGCTGTTTTGGAGGTGCTGGCGGCGCACCAACTGTTCATTCACCTCAAAAAGTGTACCTTCCTCGCTCCGCGACTGACATTTTTGGGCTTCATTGTGGGCGCGGATGGCATCCGGGTTGATGAGGAAAAGATCCAGGCGATCCGAGATTGGCCGGCTCCCACCTCTCTAACGGAGTTGCGCTCATTCCACGGTTTGGCCACCTTCTATCGGCGGTTCATCCGAGATTTCAGCACCATTACCGCTCCCATGACCGACTGTTTGAAGAAGGGGCGGTTCCTTTGGGGCGACGAGGCCCAACGCTCCTTCGACTTGATCAAGCAGAAGCTTAGCTCGGCCCCAGTCTTGGCACTACCCAGCTTTGAAAAACTCTTTGAGGTGCAGTGTGATGCCAGTGGCATTGGTATAGGGATTGTCCTCTCCCAGGACAAGCGCCCAGTGGCGTTTTTCAGCGAAAAATTAAGTGAAGCTCGACGGAAATGGGCCGCCTATGATCAGGAGTTCTATGCGGTCGTACGGGCTCTCAAGCATTGGGAACACTACTTACTGCACAAGGAGTTCATCTTGTCCACAGACCACCAGGCTCTCAAGTTCATCAACAGTCAGAAACGCATGGATGGAATGCACCTTCGTTGGACCACATATCTCCAGCGATTTCCATATATCATCCAGCACAAGCCGGGAACGGCCAATGTCGTCGCCGACGCACTTAGCCGACGCAGTTGTCTGTTGGCGACTATGCACCACGAGATCATCGGGTTTGATACTCTCGTCGACTTGTATGCTGAGGACGTTGACTTCCACGAGATTTGGCGCGCCTGTTCCTTAGGCGGCTCGCATCAAGGTTTCCTATTACTCGACGGGTTCCTGCTTAAAGACAACCGCCTGTGTATTCCTCGCACTTCGTTACGGGAGAAGCTCATTCGTGATTTGCATGGTGGCGGGTTGAGTGGACACCTGGGCCGAGACAAAACACTTGCCAGCCTCCAAGAGCGTTACTTCTGGCCGCAACTATCGAAGGACGTGGGGAACTTCGTTCGGAAGTGTTATGTGTGTCAACAGTACAAGGGACACGCCCACAACACTGGGCTTTATACTCCCCTCCCGGTTCCCACCAGCGCTTGGGAAGATCTCTCTATAGATTTCGTCTTGGGTCTCCCGCGCACGCAACGCGGGGTCGATTCCGTGTTTGTAGTGGTGGATCGCTTCTCTAAGATGGCCCATTTTCTCCCTTATCGCAAGACGTCCGACGCTTCTCACATCGCGCGCCTCTTTTTCCGGGAGGTGGTTCGTTTGCATGGCGTGCCAACCACTATCACATCGGACCGCGACCCCAAATTTCTCGGCCACTTTTGGACAATGTTGTGGAAGATGTTCGACACCTCTCTTCAGTTTAGTAGCTCCGCCCACCCTCAAACTGACGGTCAAACCGAGGTTGTGAACAAGACCTTGGGGAACCTCGTTCGTTGCATTTGCCAAGATCGCCCGAAGCAATGGGATCACGCACTCGCGCAGGCTGAATTTGCTTACAACAACGCAGTGCACAGCTCTACCGGTCGCTCTCCCTTCTCCATTGTCTATACCAAGGTTCCCCGGCATGCACTCGATCTCGCCCGCCTTCCGGCAGCTCCTCCTTCCGCGGCCCAGTTAGCGGAAGAAACCCGCGACATCCAAGCTGATACCCGGCTCAAGCTGCTTGAGTCTAACGCCAAATACAAGGCTATGGCCGACAAGCACCGGCGCGAGAAGATCTATGCGGTGGGAGACTTGGTGATGGTTTTCCTCCGCAAGGAGAGACTTCCCGCGGGCCACCACCACAAACTCATGCCAAAGAAGTACGGCCCCTTCCCCATCACCCGCAAGATCAATGACAACGCTTATGTGGTGGACCTTCCACCGGACCTCAACATCTCCAAGACCTTCAACGTGAGCGATTTGTCCCCTTTCTACCCGGACATTCCGCTTTACCCCGAGCACTCGAGGTCGAGTGCCTCCCAAGCGGAGGCGAATGATGAAGGATGCATTGCAGACGGCAACAACGCGACTGGAGGATCGCCCGGCGAGACCGGAATCGAGTGGCTAGAAAAGATCGACCCGCTTTGGAAGCCCCGGGCCGTTTAATTATTTCCGTAGCATATGTTGTTTTTCTTTTTATCGTGGCATGTCTATGTTTGCACTTTTATTTCGGTGTGCCATTAGCGGGTGCGCTAATAGCGGTGTTCTCCCCCTCCTAGTATAAAGGGCGGAATATGTTATGTTGTATTCAGTTTTGAAGATTAAGAATTCGGGTTGCCCTAGCCGCTTCCGTCCTCACCCTCTCCGTGCGAGAGCTGGCCCGTCCGGAAGGACTCCGCAACCCCGTCCTGGTGAGTCCTACGTCAACTCCATTCACAAATCACAGTTCATGAATACAATGCTCATGACCGCCGCAGCGCCGAACAGACCCTTAATCTTGCCTATGTAAATAGAATTATGTTGAGTGCAATCGACTTGTTGAATGACTTATATACATTCTCATAATTATTTTGGTGATTTATCCCGAGCCGACCCGTTGGGTCGCCTTTTGCAGACTGCCTTAACTTTTTGGATTTTTTAGATCATTACAGATGATTTAAAATCAAGAAAATAAGATTTAAATGCTTATTTTGGTGTTTACTTAGCTAGTTGAGAGGGGATTGAATCCCAATCTATGATCTAATTATGAATTGTGATCAGCCCGTTGGGTATGTAATTGCGTAACTAAGCCCACCGAGATGGATAAAATTGATTGAAAGTCAGTAAGAAGTTGGCTTGTTAAATACAGCCAAAATTGTCAGCCCGTGCATAAATTCACTTCTTTCCTTCTTCTCCAACTCCTGATTCAGTTATTAATAAGATGCAGCACATCATTAGAAAGAGCATATAGAAAGATACATGTTAGTATCATATAAGGATATTTCATAGGTCACATAAAGCTAGATAGCCATAACTTGAAAATGGTTTATCAACTAATTTGAAACATCGCCATAGAATATCCCTAGGACATGTTTTTCTTAAGCTAAAATTAACCAACCAAAATCAAACAAAAATAAATAATGGAATGCAGATTTATTAATGCTGCACAGAAATTTACCTTTCTGCCGCAGAAGGTTTGCTATGACAGAAAACATGTGCAAGCTGATCTTTTATTTCATCACCACTAGTCCTTCGAGGATTACTCTTTTTATCACGAAAAGATTCTACAAAAGAATAGATTAATGTGCTGTTCAGAAAGAAAAGATCTAGTATCTAGCGATATATTGAGATGTCAATAAACAAATAAAATAAAGAAAAAGTCACCTTTCCAAGCCAAAAAACATACAATGTTTGGTTGACAGCCAATCATCTTTTGAATCAGTTCACCCGACAATAGTCCAAGGGGAACATTTTCCAATTCTCTAACTAATGAATAAAGAGTAATCTTGTCGTTGACAAAAATGTAATCATTTAGGTCCCTACTAGCATCTCCTCCTCCATGCTTTCCAAAATCCAATGAGGAGAGCACCTAAACAATCTCCAAATTCACCTAAATGATGTAAATAAGACTAATATTCTAGAAGCAATTATACAAATCAACTGACCTTGCTGAAACGACAAGATTCGCAGCCACAGCAGATCCCAATATCCTTTATAATTCCACGAAGATCTATCTAAAAAATAATGCATCTTACAAAGATGGTCCTGGATAAATTAAGCAAATGAAAGCACTGATTTAAAAAATTTCACCTCATCTTTCTTGTAGTTTACCATAATTCCATCAAGCAGGCCCGTGGCCAGCAAGCAACTAACAGTTGAAAGTAGGCTATCTGGTGTATACTTGGTTAAAATAATGGCTTTCTTTTTTCCAATGTCTAAATCCTTAACATTCTGTGAAATGAACTCTCTGATATTTGATTCATATGCTTCTGATGAAGTGATCTCACATGACTTCTTTGAAGACAACTCTTCATTGGAAGATACTATATCTACTCCTCTTTTCTTGTGAGCCGGAGGGTGTTGGGGATCAACATCACAGAAGGTTAATTGGCGAGAAACCGTATGATTTACCTTTGAAGTAGCACTAAGAGGTGGCTTCTTAGTTTTTGTTGACCGAGGGCCCTTTGGGAAACTATTGATGCAATTATAAATAAATTTGCCCCAAAAGAGGTTCATATAAGATATTAGAAACTAAGACCAAGCATATGACGTATAAGTGTACATGAATCAAGCAACTGTCAGAAACATGTAAGAAAAAGAAGCAGAAACAAGGCAAAATGTAAGAAAAGAATATTCCATCCTGGAGTAAGAAACCTTAGACTCACCGGGGGGAACTATATCACTTGTTGGGCGTATTACCCCAGGAGGGATCTATCGAAGAAAACATGAAAGAATAAAGAGAACATCAAAAACCTAAAGGTGCGTTCTTTTCAACATGGTATCGGAGCGGTAAATCCCTCGGCGGCGGCGACCTCAAGGTTCGATCGTGCTTTGTTGGTCCTGCTCTTCCCTCGATCGACGTTTCCATTGGATCCCGGTGGTCTGGCGACGATTTGTGCCCTTGCGTTTCGTTTCTCCGCAGTTCCTAGATCGGTTATCTTCCTCGATCGACCTGCGTATCCTCGATCAATTGACCATCGCTTTCCTCAATCTTTCCTGCAGTAGCAGCCGCACGGATCTCGCCATCTTCGACGAGCACAACGCCTTCTCTTTCTGCCACACGCGCCGAGCGACGCTCTTGCGATCTGCTTCTGCTTTATATGGCTTAAGCCGGCCAGTCAGCCAGCCCACAACTTCCTGAAGGGGGTTATTTCGAGTGCTCTAATGGGGGGATAAACCGAAGAGCGTTAATGTCCCTGAAGGGACTGTTGATCAACCTAAATACTATGGTGGAGGAAGTTCAAATGTGGATTTCACTCATGGCGTGACTCGCATCAAACTGAATGGAAGGAACTACCACCTATGGGCACAGTCTATGTGGATATTTATTGAGAGCCGTCAAAGACTTAAGTTTATTACAGGATCCAAACCGGCTCCAAGAAAGAATGACCCCTCTTATGAGGAATGGGAAGGTGAGAACCTTACCGTGATCAATTGACTTGTCAACTCTATAGAACCCAAGATTGTAAGTCAATTCTAATTTTGTTAGACTGCTAAGGAAATGTGAGAATTAATTGAACGAAATTATTTTTAAAAAATAGACTAGATAAGGATCTATCAACTTCAAATTGAACATATACATATGAAGGGTATGAATGGCTATTATAGTAAACTTACTCATAAGTGGGCAGAAATTGATCAATACTCTGCTATTCAAACCATTGAAGATTACAAAACTGAGCTTATACAATGAGGGGGTTTTGAAACGCTGTCTGGCCTTCCTTCAGAGCTTGAATTTCAAAGAGTTCAGATGTTAGGAAGATATTTTGTTCCTGATTTGCAGACCGTTGCACATTACATTCGGGGAGAAGCTCGTATAAACTCTCTTCGTACTGATGTGCAGATGGGATATGAGAAATCAGCTCTTGTAGCTGAACAAAGGAAGTGGAACTCTAGAAACATAAAACATGAAGATAAGAATAAAATGAAGTGTCCTCATTGTGGGAAGGGGCACGGGAAGGATAAGTGTTAGGACTACTTGCATCCCAACTTGGTTCCTACGGGTTGGAGTCGTGGCACTGATGGAAAGTATGTACGGTCACAAACGGCTATATATGGCACATTGGAGAATACAGGTCACCTTATGCCGGAAAATGAAAGTTTAGTTAGGGAGTTAAATGCCCTGAAGGCCAGTGTTGGTAGAACTCTTGTTACAGACATGTATGGTACTGCTGCTCATGTTCAAACTACCTCTCTATCTGTTATGAAGCCGCCTACTCCCTGGATCATTGACTCAGGAGCTTCTGACCATATGATAGGATCATCTAGTGGGATTACTTTTGTCTCTTCTGCATTTGGTAGTGTTAGGCTTGTTGATGGATCTTCTGCATCGGTGACTGGTAAAGGGGTTATCCAAATCTCACCCAATATCACCCTTAAATCTGTTGTTATTGTTCCTTCATTTCCTACAAACTTGCTTTCTGTGAGCAGATTAACTAGACAGCTGAATTATCTCATTACCTTCTTTTCTTGTCATTGGGTTTTCCTGGATCTGGTGAGTGGGAAGATGATTGGTGGTGTACATAAGTCGGGTGTTGTTATGTTATGGACACTAGTCTTGCTTTTGGTGCTCAGAAATCCTCAAGTACTGATCGATTGATGTTGTGACATAAAACATTTGGGCATGCTAGTTTGAAGACTTTGAAGTTTGATTTTCCTAGTTCTTTTGATGTGTCTGAAATCAGAATTGACTGTCAATCTTGTGAATTTAAAGAACATTGTAGAACCAATTATGCTCCTAGCAGTAGTCAGGGTGTTAAATATTTTGATTTGATACATTTCGATGTTTGGACCTCTCCCGTTTGCTCTGTGAATGGATTTCGCTATTTGTTTCTTTCATTGATGATTACTTCAGTTTGATACTCAAATTAAAATTCTTGGGAGTGATAATGGAGGTGAATTTACAGGTGAGGAACTTCATAGGTTCATGGGTGATCATGACATTATTTTTCAAACTTCATGCCATGGGACTCCTCAACAGAATGGGGTAGCAGAAAGGAAAAATTGTCACATTATCGAAATTACTCATTGTTTATTACAAGAGATGCATGTCCCTAAGGGACCGTAGGATGAAGGAGTTCTCATCTTTGTCTACCTAATTAATTGGATGACGTCTAATGTCCTCAAAAACTTCTATGTCCAAATCTCCCGTTATTCAATCTCCCTCCTAAAATTTTTGGATGTAACAGCCTTTGTGAATATTGTGGGACCACATAAGGATAAATTGGGTCCTGAAACTATTAAATGTGTTTTTGTTTGATATGTTGCTGACCAAAAGGGGTATAAGTGTTACTCACCTTTGTTGCATAGAAGGATTATATCTAAAGATGTTACTTTCTTTGAGCACAGACTCTATTATCGGAAGAAGACAAAATGTTACATATCAAGAAAAGTATGAAGATGAGAGTTGTATGATACCGCCACTACCAACACTCGTAGATGTTCTATCTCCTAGTAGCTCGGGTATTCCAGTTGAAAGGAAAGTGTCTACAAATGATTTGTGTGTCTACAACAGAAGGAAAAATTTCAAATCTACCAAAGGAAGCGTGTAAGAAGAACTGAACAAGAGAGTCATACTCATGTTCCACCACCCACCACCACTCTGCTAGATACAAACACTGAGACCACACATGGAGATACATCTTCTTCTCAGTAAATTCATAGTGATCGTACCAGATACCCTATTGATAAATATGTTGAGTATCACTCTATCTCTCTATCACAAAAATCTTATCTTGCATCAGTTTCCTCTATTTCTATCCCTAACAATTTTTCGGATGTTATGTCTAATCCTCACTGGAAGAAAGCTATGGAGGTGGAGATGCATGCTCTCCAACATCAAAATACTTGAGAAATTGATCATATTCCTATGGGCGTCATACTGTCGGATGGAAATAGATATACACTATTAAATATCTTCAGGATGGCACTCTTGATAGATATAAAACAAGACTTGTTGCTAAAGGCTTTACCCAAATTGATGAGATTGACTTCCAGGAGACGTTTGCCCATGTTGCTAAACTCAACTCCATTAGAAATTTGCTATTTATTGTTGCCCACGAGCGTTAGCCTTTATATCAACTTGATGTGAAAAGTGAATTTCTTAGGAAGACTTTGTATGGCCTTAAACAATTACCTCAGGCCTGATTTGAAAAGCTAAGTGTCAACTCTCGAGTCTGAATTTTTCCCGTTGTTCTTATGATCACTTAGTCTTCATCTACAGAAAGGAGCAATTTACCACTATTCTTATTGTCTATGTGGATGATATCATTATCATCGGAACGGATGATCAACACATTACTCTTGTTGAAAGAGATTTGGCCTATACTTTTGAAACTAAAGATTTGAGTCTTCTTCAATATTTTCTTGAAATTGAGATTGCTAGATCTGCCGGAAAAATTAATATCTCCCAACACAAATACGTCTTGGACTTTCTCAGTGTCATTGGATATCTGAGAGGGAAACCAGTGGATAGCCCCGTGGATGCAAATTATGATATCCACAAAGGATGATTTTCCTGATCTTGAAAGAAAGTTGGACTTTCAACGCATTGTGGGGAGGATAATTTACCTGACTATCTGATGCAATGGTAGACCACGGAAGATGGACACGCTAGATGCAGTCCTAATGCGATGACTATATGATAAAATGCAAGAGGCGGTCCGCACAAAGTTGCAACAACAATTCACTATTATATTGTGAGCAGCAACACAAATGTTTACAAATTTTGATTAAAGAGAAACAGATATTTTTTCCGCAAATAACTGAGACGCAAATAATTAAGCACAAGCCGAATAAACCCCGCAAGTGGTATGACTTCCGGTTTTAAGCATATAAAATAACAACCACACAGATAGAGTGTCAAATAAAACAACAGTAGGCAATAAAACTCCAATACAACAACTTACACGTGCAAGTAGAGGCGAGTTGGGGCTGGTTGAGGCTTCAGAGGTGGCATCGGTCAGTGAATCGACGGATCGGCGGGCGGGATGGGGTGCGGGAAGGGTAAATAGGGTTGCTGGCGGGTTGTTAGCTGTAGGAGGAAGAAGGGGGTGGCAGCGGGTTGGAGAAGGTGGGGAGGGGTTTCCGGTGAGGGAGGCGGCGGGCTGTTGCTGTAGCAGGGAAAGGGGGGAGAATATGAGGTGGCAGCGGCTGGCGATGGTGGGGAAGGGGGTTTCCGGTGAGGGAGGCGGCGGGCTGTTGCTGTAGCAGGGAAGAGGGGGGAGAATATGAGGTGGCAGCGGCTGGCGATGGTGGGGGAGGGGGTTTCCGGTGAGGGAGGCGGCGGGTTGTTGCTGTAGCAGGGAAAAAGGGGTGAGAATATGAGGTGGCAGCGGCTGGCGATGGTGGGGGAAGGGGGTTTCCAGTGAGGAGGCGACGGGCTGTTGCTGTAGCAGGGGAAAGGGGGGAGAATATGAGGTGGCAGCAGCTTGCGATGGTGGGGGAAGGGGGGTTCAGTGAGGAGGCGGTGGGCTGTTGTTGTAGCAGGAAAAAAGGGGGTGGGGAAGAGGTTTCCGGCGGAGGGTGGTGGGGTTAAAGGGAAAGGGGAAATACCTTGGAGTCACACCAAGGAGGAAGACGACCCGCTCCGATCGACTTCACGCCGTGCGAAGAAGAGGACCGATAGCTTCGGTTTTGCTCCAAAACTCTCGATGCCTAAATCAGCCCCCACACGCTCTATATATAATAACATGACTAGGGCATCCCGAAACGGACGGCTCATAACGTCCGGTCCGATCGGGCGCCAAATAAAACCCAAATACAAAAATAAATATAGTAACTCGATTCGCAACGGCGATCCAGACGCAACCGTGGGCTCGGATCGAGCGTCCGAGCGAGGGTTCACCGCCTCCTGCGGGAATAGACGTGCGCGCCATCAACTCTCCCCGGCTTGAAAGCACTCATTTTCGGTGAGTGAAGATGATCGTACTCTAGACGTAGCTGCGGGGCGAGTCTCTCGAGCTCCTCTGAAGAAATCCAAGTAGCGTGGTATAGCGAACGACAGCTCCAACGAACAAGATAGCGGACAATGGATCGTCCGCCAACGGTGTAGAAATCGTGGCCCATGATCTGAAATATGTCGTCGGTAGGAATCGGTGTCTCTGACTGTAATGTATCTCCGTCTGACTGCTGGCTCGGCGGGACCGTCGCTGGCGTCGGGTGAACCTCCTGGAGTGACTCCTCGGGTGGGGATGGGGTAGGGCTGGCAGGGACCGAAGGTGGCAAAAGCTAAGGTGTGGGTGTGGAGAAAGGATCCACATACACGCGCACATCGTAGTATTGAGTCAAATCTTCTACGTTGAATACTCGACTGATGCCCATACCATGAGGAATATCGATCTCATATGCGTTCGTACCGATCCGCCACACAACTGTTTAGGGGCCCATTCGGCGAGCGCTTAGTTTCTTTGCGGGCCCTTGTGGGAGCCTCTATGGTTGAATGCGAATCAACACCTGCTCTCCCGCCTCAAAAAATTGTTCACGTCTGTGCTAGTCAGCTCGGTCTTTATAATAACCATTACTAGCTGCAATTTTCTTACGGACCGACAAATAAAGTGCATGCACATGATAAATGAATGACTCAACCAACCCATGAAGTGAATGATGCAAATGGAGCATAACATACTCGACACACTTCCTAAGGGAAAGCCTGACAATGACTTGGATATCTCTAACATGGGGTGGCCTATCAGGAGGCTCACCGGGTGGTCGATAGAAAAATCCGACGTGACAAATGTCATCTCCCGTGGGGACGTCGTAGATGGTGACAAAGTAGTGCGATGCACAAGTGTAATGGGTATCTTTTAAATGATAAAGCCCGTCAGGGGGCTCACCAGGGGGTGTATACCAAAAGTCATAACGTGTGAGATGGTCACTAGTGCGGATACGCGACCCATCTCTAAAGTGCAGGCAGGGAAGCTCGCCAAATGAGCCTCTCAGGGACTTAATCTCGAGGAGATCGATAACGATATGATAGTCCACTAAGAGGAAGGCACCAATAACAGTAGTGTTTATAGGAGCAAGTAGGTCACTTACAACAAAGTCAATGATATCCTCATGAACCTCCAGATGAGTATCGCCGATAGAGGTAGTGTTCACATGTGTGAGGGAGGCAGTCCCGGCGAAGTCAATACTATGCTCTCGGCTCTCAGTAATGATGTTACTTGAGATGATACTAAGGGATGAGCAGGGAGTGTCCAGACTCAAGTGTGGGTCAACCGACATAGTGTCGAAAACGGTGTCTCTGCCCAAAGGGGACACTAGGTCTAAATGGGGTGTGAAGGATGGATATACCATCATAGTGTCACTGGATCGCTCAACCCCACTCACATGACCACGCTCACTAGTCATACTAGTAACACAATCCACCTGTATCATAAGGTCATGATCAGATTCAACCTCAAGAACGCATGGGCACTGAGTCTCATCAAAGTGAGACGTATTAAAATCAAGGGTCGGGCATCTCATGTCGGGGGGAGTACTACTAGACACGTCGGTGGCTTGACCCAAATTCCAAGGCTTTCTTCCTAATGTAGATCTTATGTGATCAAAGTGAGCGTTTAAAAAATCAAAACGGTCAAGAACTAATCGTTGAAATTCGGCCTCAGGTAGCTCTATTTGTGGAACACTAAGAAGGTCTCGACATGTGTTGTGATCCTGGCGCTGGTGATCTCTATAGGGTTCCTAATGGTCATCAAGGCAATAGTTCTTAACATAATCAGATTGTGCTCGTGAGTGGGTATGGGTTCTACGAACGTGCAGTGGTGGTTGCGCATATCCGAACTCTTTTTTCTCAACTAGAGGAGATGTGTAACAACGACGACCTGAACGATAGTCAACTCTATCATCATAACGTCGCGGAGAGGTGTAACGATGATAACGTGAGGACCTCTCGTCGTGGTGATTGTATCTAGCATAATGGAATTGCGTCGAAGGGTCGACACGATCTCTAGGAGTGGTGTGCGATGAGCGATAATAATTATCATAATAACATGAGGGTTCTTCTAAAGGGGCTCTATGAGATCGGCCATAGGTAGACTCGGGATCCTCAAATAGAGGAGACGAACGACGACGATAGCTAGACATAAATGAACCTAAAGACTCTATAAGACCTACCACTACGCATATAAATGTGGCCCAAACCTTGTCCTCTGATACCAATTTGATGCAGTGGTAGACAACGGAAGATGGACACGCTAGATGCAGTCCTAATGCGATGACTATATGATAAAATGCAAGTGGCAGTATGCACAAAGTTGCAACAACAATTCACTATTATATTGTGAGCAGCAACACAAATTTTTACAAATTTTGATTAAAGAGAAACAGATATTTTTTTCCGCAAATAACTGAGGCGCAAATAATTAAGCACAAGCCGAATAAACCCCGCAAGTGGTATGACTTCCGGTTTTAAGCATATAAAATAACAACCACACAGATAGAGTGTCAAATAAAACAACAGTAGGCAATAAAACTCCAATACAACGACTTACACGTGCAAGTAGAGGCGAGTTGGGGCTGGTTGAGGCTTCAGAGGTGGCAGCGGTCAGTGAATCGACGAATCGGCGGGCGGGATGGGGTGCGGGAAGGGTAAATAGGGTTGTTGGCGGGCTGTTAGCTGTAGGAGGAAGAAGGGGGTGGCAGCGGGCTGGAGAAGGTGGGGAGGGGTTTCCGGTGAGAGGCGGCGGGCTGTTGCTGTAGCAGGGAAAGGGGGGAGAATATGAGGTGGCAGCGGCTAGCGATGGTGGGGGAAGGGGGTTTCCGGTGAGGGAGGGAGGCGGGCTGTTGCTGTAGCAGGGAAGAGGGGGGAGAATATGAGGTGGCAGCGGCTGGCGATGGTGGGGGAGGGGGTTTCCGGTGAGGGAGGCGGCGGGCTGTTGCTGTAGCAGGGAAAAAGGGGGGAGAATATGAGGTGGCAGCGGCTGGCGATGGTGGGGGAAGGGGGTTTCCAGTGAGGAGGCGGCGGGCTGTTGCTGTAGCAGGGAAAAAGGGGGGAGAATATGAGGTGGCAGCGGCTGGCGATGGTGGGGGAAGGGGGTTTCCAGTGAGGAGGCGGTGGGCTGTTGTTGTAGCAGGAAAAAAGGGGATGGGGAAGAGGTTTCCGGCGGAGGGTGGTGGGGGGAAAGGGAAAGGGGAAATACCTTGGAGTCACACCAAGGAGGAAGACGACCCGCTCCGATCGGCTTCACGTCGTGCGAAGAAGAGGACCGATAGCTTCGGTTTTGCTCCAAAACTCTCAATGCCTAAATCAGCCCCCACACGCTCTATATATAATAACATGACTAGGGCATCCCGAAACAGACGGCTCATAACGTCCAGTCCGATCGGGCGCCAAATAAAACCCAAATACAAAAATAAATATAGTAACATGACTCGCAACGGCGATCCGGACGCAAACGTGGGCTCGGACCGAGCGTCCGAGCGAGGGTTCACCGCCTCCTGCGGGAATAGACGCGCGCGCCATCACTATCACTAGACCCAACATCTCATTTGCGGTTGTGTTAGTTAGCCAATTTATGCACAATCCTAAAGATCATAACTATCATGCTACTCTTCGGATTCTTAAGTATCTAAGAAAGGACCATGGAAAGGGCATTATTTATTAAAATCATAGTCATCTTAAAGTTCACGGCTACTGTGATGTTGATTGGGCTGGATTCTCCTCTGATAGAAGATCTACAAGTGGATATTGATGAAAAACCAGAGTAATAGGATGAAAAGTGAAAGAATTTGGGGGAGACAAGAACGGGGAAGATATTTCATTCATTCAAAATTCTCATCCATACATCATTCGGTTCATACAACATATTTATATAGAAAAGTGCATTTAATTCTTTCTTGTTATCACGCACATAGAAAGACAAGATTTGATGCTTCGACTTCTGCTGGCAGTTAAGCCTTTGGCTGCTTCACCTTCTTCCCGGTAGATGTGATACTTGGAAACTGTAACTGGTTGTTGCTCTTCTTTCCTTTGTCTTCAGCATTAAGTATCTCAACACCCCCCCTTAATGCTGAGACCAAATGATTTCTCAGATCTATAAAAGTTTGCACTGGCAAGGGTTTTGTAAAGATGTCCGCAAGCTGTTTGTTGGATTGACAGTAGGCAAGCTGGATTTGATTTTCTTCAACTAAATCCTTCAGAAAGTGATAACGAAGGTCGATATGTTTGGTGCGGCTATGGAATATAGGATTCTTAGCAATTCCAATGGCAGTCGTGTTGTCACACCAAATTTTAATTTCCTTTTCTTCCTTCTTCAACCGGAGTCACTTAGCAGTCGTCTCAACCATACGCCTTCACATGCTGCAGCGCAAACCGCCACGTATTATGCTTCTGCCGTTGAGAGGGCTACAGATTTTTGCTTCCGTGATGACCAGGATATCACCTTGCTCCCAACCATGAACACATGACCACTGGTACTCTTTCTATCCTCTGAATCCCCTCCCCAGTCACTGTCTGAGAAGCCAATTAAATCTGTGGTGCTCTCTTCTTGGTAGTCAGTCCAAAATCAACAGTCCCCTTTAGGTAACGGAGGACTCGTTTGGCTGCAGTCATGTGTTCTGAGCTTGGCTTGGACAGGAATCTGGATAGAATACTCACGGCATACTCTATGTCCGCCCTCGTGTTGGTGATGTAGATAAGTGATCCTACCAGACTTTTGTATTCTGCTTCTATAATTGAAGTTGGCTTATCATTTTTCACCAATTTTGCTCCAGTTGACATTGGAGTTGGGGCAGGATTACACTCTTTCATACCATATTTCTCTATTACTTGCTCTATGTACTTCCTTTGATTGATGAAAATTCTTCCTGGATTTTGATTGACTTGAAATCCTAGGAAGAATTTCATCAATCCAAGATCACTCATTTCAAACTCATTCTTCATAACTTGCTTAAATTTATTTATTATCTCTGATGTGGAGCCAATGAAGATTAGGTCATCCACATAGAGACAAAGAGTCATGAAATGATTAGAATCAAACCTCTTGGTGTACAAAGATGGCTCATTTTTACTTCTGTTGAACCCATTTCCTGCAAGGTGGCTGTCAATTCTTTGGTTCCAAGCTCTCGGGGCATGTTTTAATCCATACAGGGCTTTATTGAGCTTGTAGACCTTCTCCTCTTCTCCTACTTTCTCAAAACCTTCGGGCTGATGAACATAGATTTCTTCTTCAACTCTTCCATTTAGAAAGGCTGATTTTACATCCAATTGATGTACTTCCAGCTTGGCTTGAGCAGCGATTGCAAGAAAGGCTCTTATAGATTCCATTCTGATAACTGGTGCAAAGGTCTCATGGAAATCTATACCCTGCCGTTGGCTATATCCTTTGGCTACTATTCTTGCTTTGTACTTTACGATTTCTCCTTCTTCATTTTGTTTAGCTCTGTAGACCCATTTCAGATTTAAGATGTTTTTATTTTTTGGCTTTTGCACAAGCTGCCATGTATCATTTTTTCTACCATCTCTATCTCTTCTTTCATTGCTCTTCTCCATTTTGGGTCTGCAGCAGCTATGGCATAGCTTTCAGGTTCTTCTTTTAGGAGCAAAGCTGTGTGTTCTTCAGTTTGGTATATCTCAGCAAGGGATCTAAACCTGGGATGTGATGACTCCTCCTCAGATTCTGAAACAGGTTCTGGTTGAACCAGTTCTTCTGGTTCTGCAGTATGTGGCAGCAGCTCATGAGTATTTAAGTCTTCCACTGGATGTGATGGCTGAATTTCAGCAACCTCAGTGAGAAGATGAGGATTGTCAGGATTCTGATCCCAGTCCCAGCTTGTGTCTTCATCGAAGATAACATCTCTGGAAATGCTCAGTTTTTTGGTTTTGGGATTGTAGATTCGATAAGCCTTGGACTGTTGGCTATATCCAATAAAAATCCCCTTTTCTGCCTTCATCTCTAACTTCCTTCTTTTGGAATGTGCTTGTAGGCTACACAGCCAAAAGTCCTTAGGTGTTGCACATTGGGCTTCTTCTTCCTCCAGGCTTCATATGGAGTTACACCTTCTAGACTTCTGGTTGGGGACCTATTAAGCACATAGACAGTCGTCTGAGCAGCTTCTGCCCACAGCTCCTGGGGCAGACCATGATGGTGTAGCATAGCTTTTACCTTCTCCATGATAGTCCTGTTCTTCCATTCTGCTGTGCCATTCTGTTCAGGTGAGTAGGGAGAGGTGAGCTCCCTAGTGATGCCTTGATCCTTGCAGTAGCTTTGGAACTCCAGACTTGTGAATTCCCCACCACCATCAGATCTTAGGCATTTTAGGTTGTGGCCACTTTGCTTCTCAGCAGCAGCCTTGAACTCCTTGAATTTTGTGAAGGTCTCTGATTTATTCTGCAAAAAGTAAATCCTGGAAAACCTGGAATAATCATCAGTTAGACATTAAAAATATTTCATTCCTCCATGGAGGGAGAGGATGCTGGCCCCCAGAGATCAGCATGGACCAATTCTAAAGGTTCTTCAGCTCTCCAGTTTGATGCTTTTGGGAATGGTTGCATGTGACTCTTCCCCATTATACACCCTTCACAAGTAGCAGGTTCTCCTTCCAGTCTTGGTAGCCCCTCCACCATCTCCTTTTGCTTTAGCAGCAGCAGGTCCTTCATGTTTAAGTGTGCAAATCTGTGATGCCATAAGGACACGGTTGTGCAGCAAGAGAATGCACATTCACCTGGCTCATTCAGATTCACAGGAAACATATTGTTAGGGGTCATGCTTACAGTGGCTATGCACACACTTGATTCTTTGTGCATAATGTGACAATATTCTCCTTCAAAAGTAATTGTGTACCCACTTCTCATGAGCTGACCAACACTCAGCAAGCTTTGAGATAGTCTTGGCACTAAGTGTACACCTTCTATGTGTTTGACTTCCCCTTCTTTTGACAGAACAACCACTGTTACTGTCCCTTTTATCTCCAACTTCTTCCCATCTCCAAGAATCACATGGGTTTTCTTGGTAGCAACAAGGTTTGTAAAGATTTTTTCATTGGGGGACATATGATTTGAACAGCCGCTATATATGAACCAAGTTTCATTTGAATCAGAATTGGTTCTAGATATCAAAAGTTTTTCTGTTGTGTCCATGAATTTGGCTTCTTCCTTATCTTCTTTCTTGTCTTTTGACCAACAATCATTTTGCATGTGTGTTGGCCTTTTACACCTTTTACATTTATAAAAACAGTCATAGGCTGTGTGATTTGTTCTTTTGCACAAGACACAGTAAAGTTGATTGTTGTTGGATTCATTGGTTCTCGTTTCTCCTTGCCTACCTCTCCCCCTACCTCTTGTGGACAGTTTTGGAGCTCTGGTTGGACCCTTTTCAGATGTGTTAATTTTTGTTTTGCTCTGAAAAACATGTTCAAGCTCACTACTAGGCTCTTTTATCCTTTCTTCATGGGCTTGTAGGGACCCCATCAACTCAGATATTGAAAGATGTTTAAGGTCTTTTGTCTCTTCAATTGTAGTGACAATGGGATAAAACTTTGGGGGTAAACATCTTCGGATTTTAGGGGCAATCTTATTATCTTTCAATTTGTCCCCTAGACTCCTAATTTGGTTTACAATACCCATTAATCTTGTCACAAACTCTTTTATTGTTTCATTCTCTTTCATAGCAATGTTTTCAAAAAGCTTCCATTGATGTTGCAGTTTTATAGAGATTACCTTCTCGGAGCCTTGAAACTCACTGTGAAGGATGTCCCATGCCTTTTTTGGTGTGGCTGCCCCCATGATCCTTGGGTAGATGTCTTTGCTTACTCCTTGATGCAGTAGGAGAAGTGCTTTTGCTTTTAGCTTTGCTTCTTCTTGCTCTGCTTTCAAGGCTTCAGCATCTGATTCCTTCCCTTTGGATGCATCTGATTCCTTCCCTTTAGATGTTTCTGGTGGCTTTTTTGCTTCCTCTTTCTCAATGAAATGCCATAGCCCTTGTGACTGGAACACAAGGCGCATATGAACAGCCCAAAAATCATAGTGTTCTCCGTCAAAGACGGGGACACCAGCTTGGGTAAAATTGAACATGTGGGATGTATTAGGTGCCGCCATGTGATGATGGGATATGGAATGAATGTAAAGAGATGACACTCAACTACACCCTCCCACTGATGGCCATCAAACACACGAGCAACCTAGCTCTGATACCATGATGAAAAACCAGAGTAATAGGATGAAAAGTGAAAGAATTTGGGGGAGACAAGAACGGGGAAGATATTTCATTCATTCAAAATTCTCATCCATACATCATTCGGTTCATACAACATATTTATATAGAAAAGTGCATTTAATTCTTTCTTGTTATCAGGTACATAGAAAGACAAGATTTGATGCTTCGACTTCTGCTGGCAGTTAAGCCTTTGGTTGCTTCACCTTCTTCCCGGTAGATGTGATACTTGGAAACTGTAACTGACTGTTGCTCTTCTTCCCTTTGTCTTCAGCATTAAGTATCTCAACAGATATTCTATCCTTGTGGGTGACAATCTTATTTCCTGGAGGACTAAGAAGTAGAATGTTGTTGCTCGTTCTTCTATTGAGGCGGAATATCGAGCTATTGTCATTCCAACATGTGAGTTGATTTGGGTTAAATCAATTTTGAGCGATATGGGATTTCCTGTCCTGGAGGTCATAAATTTGCACTGTGATAATCAAGTTGCTATCCATTGCAAGCAACCCATATAGAGATCGATTGCTATTTTGTGCGGGGAAAAATTCAGAACCAAACCATTACTACTGTGTTTGAGCCTTCTGGGGACCAACTAGCTGATTTGTTCATCAAAGTTGTTCTAGTAAAACTCTTCACACGTAATCTCTCGAGCTCGGAATGATAGATGTTTATGGTGTTAGCTTGAGGGGGGTGTTAAAAGGCAAGTTACTTTAGACTCACTGGGGGGTGATTATATCACTTGATGGGTGTATTAACCCCAGGCGGGATGTATCAAAGAAAACAAGAAAGAATAGAGGAGGACATCAAAAACCTAAAGGTGCATTCTCTTCAACATTCTCTTCATCTAATATTTTCCTAAACTTATCCAAATGTGATTATTTCACTCCGTCCAGGAAACATCAATGAAATCTTAGCAGGGCTAAGAGAATACATGCATTTCCTTACATCAAAGGTCTCTTTTGCATTATAGGAGTAAATAAGGCATTACTCAAATCAAGAGATTACCAAAGTTTAATGAGATGAAATAAAAAAGATCATCTCATGTTGTTCCCAAAGTTACTCGAAAGCTCTTTAGGAAGCACTCAAATTTATAACTCAAATCACAGTTTGGACATTTTCTTATGTAAAATGAATCTAAAAGTGCCTGATATTATTTTACCTAATGGCGTGAGAAAAAGGAGAAAAAAATGAAACAAACGAAAAAGAAAATAACTTGCTTCATTTATTCACAAATATAGAATCCAAAAGGGTGTTTTATGAGAATATCAGGGTGCCCAGTGGAAATTTTAAAGTTAGAAAAAGGGCTAGCTAATATATAGAGTAAAGCAAAGAATAGAAGCAGCAGTGCAAAATAGAGAATCAAATAAGTAACATGGTTCAAAGTTGTCAAGAACTATTTCGAATAACATGGATATAATGCCAAATATGACTGTTAATATTCGAGAGAGGGTTGCTCATTTTGGTGGATGTGTGCAAAAGAGGGAAAAGTAAGAAAGGGACTTACTCCAGACTTGCTTAATAAATATAATGAATGCAATACAGAATTAGGAGAGGTGCTCACTTCAGATTTGCTTGAAGTTGATCAACAAGATCTGGGAAATTCTTTTGGTTTGAACTTTCACCTTTATTACGATATAAATTAGTGTTACCTGCAGATAAACAATATATAACTTAATTGAAAGCAAGGGTAATGCTTGAAACTTAAAGAACCGTTTTCATCCAATAATAGTAGAAAAAGAATATAAATGCTTAAATTGTCTTATTCACCCACAAAGAGGGGAATATATAGGAAATACAATGATACATAAAACTTGCTCACAATGTGAGACTAAACCCACTCACATACTAATAGACCAATATTATAATCTCAACTCTCCCCCTCAAGCTGGAGGGGAAACCTCAAGCTTGACAACATCAATGGAAAGGGTAAAGATGGTAGGCAAAGGTGGGACAAGATGGATAGAGAGGAAACCACAAACACGAATCTACGAGACCGCGGGGATAACATCACACACACGATTCTACGAGACTGCAGGGATAACACCACACACACGATTCTACGAGCCGCGGGGATAACACCACACACACGAATCTACGAGACCGCGAGGATAACACCACACACACGAATCTACGAGACCGCGGGGATAACACCACACTCACGAATCTACGAGATCGCGGGGATAAAAGAGAAAGGGAAAAAGACCAACACCAAAGACCATACCACCTACCAATCATCAAGGAAAAACTTGGGGAGACACAAACAACACCCGACATAAGTGATGCAGAACGACGCGTAGGGTTTGCGCGTCTGTCGGCTATTTCTAGGAAACCCTAAATGCATGCAAATAAAAGTTGAAATTTGAGCGGCGTCACACGACTTTAAGAAATTGAGCAACTAAATTTTTATAAAGCACAAAAATACTATTTTGTTTTAAAAATGGATTTTCTTAAAAAATGATTCGATTCTAAATCCGGGGAAGGAAGTTTGCAACGTTCGTTTCGTTCCCCTTGTTGTAGCAAACAGAAATCGTGAACTCCAAATACGTTTCCGTTTGAAATTTTCGACGTAGCGTTTGCTGACAAAATCCGAGCGAAAATCCAACGATGAATCTAATAACCTAAGAGAAAATGTAGACACACACAAAGGAAAAGAAAGGAACAAGTTACCCACGGAAAGAGGCGTCTTTCCGCAATCGAAGTTGACGGCGATCCCGCGAGAAATTCCTCGACACCTTCGATCTCCCGCTCCGAAGTCGGCCGCTGTCACACACGGGCACCACGGAGAAAATTCGCTCACTCTCACACTAAGTGGTTCCACGGAATCTCTAACGCTTGCTAATGTACGGAAGCCACAAACTAAACAACCTAAGCTCACTCACTCTCTCACCGAAAGTGGTTCCACGTAATCTCTAACACAAGAACTAAACTTCACTCACTACTCACACAAGAGTGGTTCCACGTAATCTCAATTAATTTAACTGTTTATTGGAAGCACACAACAGCAACCACAAAGAAGTATGAACTTCATTATATTAACGTTCAACAGCACAGTAACATCAAAGTTTACTATTCATCATCTTCCCATATAGAAAACAGCAGCCCCAAGCCAAACTCTCATCAGCTGTTGATTTCTAACAGGAAATACAAAATGAACAACCACTCTTAACGGCCCAAATCTTCTCACGGAAGCAAAATACAGCAGCAACAAATCAAAAAAATAACAATATATCCCTTACAGAACTCCTAACAGGAACAGTAAATAATTCACAAGAGTCCGATCCCTCTCACGGAAGCAAGCACAGCATTCCTTCTTCCCGTTTCTTTACTCTCTTTTTTCTCTCGTCTCCATCCCCCCCAAATGACATTAAACCCCCATTTAAATAGCAGGGAACTTCCTCATGATGGCGGAACTAACGACCAGGAATCGTGGAGGTTGTTGCTCTGGCGGTTGCTGAAGAACTCCCGTTGGATTTGGATCGACGAGCGCCATTCGTCGTTGCTGGCGGTTTGGAAGAAGCCAATCGTGCTCGGATTGTGGGCGGGAGACGTGTCTACTTCTCCTGGTGTCGCGTTAACGTCGCAGAGGAGCGGGAAGATAAACAGTGGTTCGGGCTGGCTGGGAACGAGGCTGAACCAGGACTTTCTTTTCTTAATAGTTGATTTGATATATATATATATATAAATATATATATATATATATATTTTATCATAAAATAAAATATAATACTGAGTAGTACATGAAATGCAAACAGCAAAATAAAATGCACACTCAGGGCCGGTAGAGATCCGGTCGGGTGCGGCGTCGGGCACTTTTGCGTCGACCTGATCTGGGCTGGTCTCCACCAACTCTTCCCCTCTCGAAATCACTCATCTCTGGTGAGTGTTCCGACTGGTAGTGTTGCAGAAGATCGGCATCCATACGCTGTAACTCCTCGGCCAAGACCCAGCTGGTCTCGGTCTCTGATCTGCCATGCCAACGAACCAAATATCTCTGAAAACCACCATCAGTAGTGGTCACTGTCTCGTCATCCAATATCTGCTCGGGAACCAATATCTGTCGCGGAAGTCTATCAGCGGCTCTGGGAACTGGTATGAAAGAATCACCTGGCGTCTCGTACTCATCCTGAAAACTGTCAGTGGAAAATGGTAGAACTGCAGATGGTGTGTCAGTAACTGAATGAGTGTCGGTATGTCCGGAATGTGGCTCCCTACTAGCACTCCCCAACCCAGAAGCAACAAATGGAGGAGAAGGCAATGGAAGATCTAAAGATTCATGCGGGTAATCGTGGAATAAAGTCAGATCGGCTACGTTGAAAACCGGATTTGCACCCCAATCGGAAGGCATCTCAAGTTCATACGCATTTTGCCCAATCCGCTTGACCACTCTAAAGGGTCCAATTCTACGGTCAGCTAACTTCTTTACGGTACCCGAAGGTAACCGTTCCGGATTTAGCCGAACCATCACCAAGTCATCCACTTTAAAACTAATAGCTCTCTTATGCTTGTTAGCTTGAGTTGCGTATAAATCATAAGTACTATGCAATTTCCGCTCAATTTCTTTATGCAAGTCATGCAAATGCAATGCATAGTCGTGTGCGAACTGGCTAGTCCTAAAAGTGGGTGGTAGTGGGGCTAAATCTAGCGGCACTCGTGCAGTGTGACCATGAACAACCTCATTGGGAGATAAACCCGTAGATCTATTCTTCGAATTATTATAGGCCAATTGAGCGTGGGGAAGAATTAGATCCCAATTCCCCTGGTGATCTCCTACCAAACATCGCAGTAAATTTCCTAAACTCCTATTAACAACCTCAGTTTGACCGTCGGTCTGCGGATGATAGGCGGTCGAAAATAGAAGTTTAGTACCTAATAGTCTCCAGAGTGACTTCCAAAAATAACTGGTGAACTTGACATCTCGATCGGTAACGATAGTTTTAGGTATCCCTCGGTGCGCGACAACTTCTTTATAATAAAGTCGGGCAACATGAGAGGCGTCGTCGGTTTTGTTGCAGGGAATGAAATACGCCATTTTAGAAAACCGATCGACCACTACAAGAATGGAATCATGCTTCCTAAAAGTGCGTGGCAATCCAAGCACAAAATCCATGCTAACATCATCCCAAGGAATACTGGGCACCGGTAAAGGTGTGTATAATCCAGCGGGCTGTTTATTGCCCTTCGCTACCTGACAAGTACGACAGCTACTGACAATCTGTGCAATAACCCGCTTCATCCCGGGCCAATAAAATCGCTCCTCTACTAAGGCTACCGTCTTATCTCGTCCAAAGTGTCCACCTAAGCCTCCGCCATGTAACTCCCATACAATAAAATTTCGCAACGAGGTGCGGGGAATACACAGACGGGTTCCACGAAACAAATATTCATCTCGAATGAGGTAATCTGTCTCATCGTGAAAGGGATCAGAGCGCATCGCATCATAAATTCCGCTAAAATCGGGACAACTAGAATAGTCATCTTTGATACGCTCAAATCCTATCACCTGAGTACGCATCTGTGATAATACGAGGGTGACTCGACTAAGGGAATCGGCAACCCGATTCTCCGTTCCCTTACAGTGCTTGAGAACGAAGGTGAACTCTTGCAAATATGATACCCACTTAGCCTGTCGAGGGTTCAACTTTTGCTGCGAATTGATGTAACGTAACGCCTGATGATCGGAGTGGAGGACAAACTCCTTGGGCAATAAATAATGTCTCCAATGACGCAACGTCTGCACAATCGCATAGAACTCGCGCTCGTAGTTGGAATAATTCAGCTTCGGGCCTGAAAGCTTTTCACTAAAAAATCCAACGGGATGACCCTCTTGACTAAGTACACCTCCTATCCCAACCCCGGAGGCATTGCAGGATACCTCGAACACGTGACCAAAATCAGGGAGTCTCAAAACAGGTGCAGTGGACATCTTATCCTTGATGATCTCAAAGGCTCTAGCAGCCGATGATGTCCACTGGAAATTTCCCTTCTTCGTACACTCAGTGACTGGCGCCATAATAGAACTGAAGTTCTTAATGAATCGACGATAAAAGGTGGCTAGCCCATGAAAACTACGGACATCGTGAATGTTCTGCGGTGTAGGCCACTCACGAATCGCTCGGACTTTCTCGGGGTCCATAGTGATGCCAGCGGAGCTCACTATATATCCCAAAAATATAACAGACTCAGCCATAAAAACGCATTTCTTCAAATTGATGTATAGTCGCTCGGCTCGCAGGAGCTCGAAAATAGTACGTAGGTGAGTCAAATGCTCACTCTCGGTCTGACTATAGATCAAAATGTCGTCGAAATAAACTACTACGAACTTCCCAATATAAGGTCTGAAGACATGGGTCATCATCCGAGCGAAAGTACTAGGGGCATTGGACAACCCAAAGGGCATCACAAGCCACTCATAAAGTCCATCCTTCGACTTGAAGGCAGTCTTCCACTCGTCTCCTTCGCGTATACGGATCTGATGATAACCACTACGAAGGTCGATCTTAGAGAAGATCGTGGCCCCAGTCAACATATCCAACATGTCATCTAGTCGGGGTATCGGAAATCGATATTTCACTGTGATCTTGTTGACAGCACGACTGTCAACGCACATACGCCAAGTACCATCCTTTTTCGGGGCAAGGAGGGCAGGCACCGCACAAGGGCTAAGGCTATGGCAAATAAAGCCTCTATCTAATAACTCTCCAATCTGCTTCTGCAGCTCTTCGTGGGCGGCAGGGTTCAATCGATAATGCGGTAGATGAGGGAGAGAAGCTCCAGGAACAAGGTCTATCGCATGCTGAATACACCTCATGGGAGGTAACTCAGCCGGAAGCTCGTCAGGGTGTAGGTCCTGGAACTCCTCTAAGAGTCTCCTAGCAGGTATAGGAGTCGACTCATATACCTCTGATAAATCAGATGCCTGTAAAACCACTAAGGCATACATAAATCCACCGTCAAAACTCTCTCGATGGAACTCAGTACCTCGTATAATGCTAAGAGTCTTCTTCCTTTCAGTGGGAGGAAGAGATTCTTTCGCACTACTACTCGCGCGGAATGGCGGTGCTTTGGGTCGCACCGGGGTCAACACTACTCTTTTTCCGTCCAGTAGAAAGGAGCATGTGTTGGATCTGCCATGTATGGTGACATCTCGGTCGTATAACCAAGGTCGCCCAAGCAATACGTGGCACACATCCATAGGCATAACGTCACACCAGATCTTATCGGAATACGCTCCGATAGTGATGGGCACTAAACATCTCCTAGTCACCGATAGTGTAGTCTTGGTAACCCAAGCTACCTGAAATGGGTATGGGTGCGGCTCAGCAGTGAGTCCCATGCGGGCCAAAGCTGTCTCAGCTATCACATTCATACAACTCCCGCTATCCACTACTAAACGACACACTTTCTCCCCAGCCTTGAAGTAGGCTTGGAAGATGTTCGTCCGCCAATAATCGGCTGATTCTTGTGGTGTAGATAACATGCATCTCACCACTAGAACGCCGGGATCTATCTCCTCATCACTAGGCGTACCGTACACCTCGTCGTTCAAAACGTGTGAGTCCCTCTCGACTCCAGCTTCTTCTACATACTCATCCTCCTCAGTCACCTCATGAATAACTAACGTGTCTTTCCTCTTGGGACAATCCCTCGAAATATGGCCCATCTGCTGGCACTCATAACATCGGATCTGTGAAGGGGTCACAGTTCCCATGGGGGACTTCCTACTCTGATCTCTGGTGTAGGTCGAGGTAGGCTTCGACGCACTCTCCTTACCTTTATGTTCTTCTTTCTTGTAAGAAGTATTCGTCTTAGGTTGAGATTTGAACCGGGAGGTTCTCTTCTGATGCTCCTCGATATCGATGGCAATAGATATGATCTCAGGGAGAGAATAATGGCCATATCGAATCAACTCATCTCGGATCTCAGATCGTAGCCCACACTTAAATTTGGATAATGTGTCACGTGGGTGTTCTACTACATTGCACCTAATCATAAGATCCTTCATCTCAGCTAAATAATCAGAAACTGATTTGGACCCTTGACGTAAGGACGTCAGCTCGTCTCGTAGACGGGACTGATAATGCTGGGGAATGTACTGCTCCTCTAATATGGCCTTCATGTGGGGCCAAAGTGTAATGGGAGGGCGTCCATTCCTCTCTAGACTACGCTCTTCGCCTATCCAAAAGATCTTCGCTCGCCCAGTCAATCTCATTTTGGCAAACTGAACCTTTTGGTCCTCCGTCATACGATACCAGTCAAAGTAAGTCTCAATATCAATAACCCAATCTGAAAAGACTTTGGGATCCATAGAACCATCATAAAGTGGTGGATCAAGTTTCACCACTCGTGTGAGATCCGGTCGCCTATCCCGGGGAGGATAGTCGTAATCATCATCGTAAGGATCACGATAGTCTCGACGTCGTGGGGGTGGCGGTCGATGCCAATCTCTAGGGCGATCATCACGAGGCATGGCCGGTATATGTCGATGATGGTCTCGAGGACGCTCCTCTCTTGCTACGTCATAATGTGGTCTCTCCTGATAATTATCCCGCATGCCTAATATAGACCCTCGTTGGGGTTCAGGAAAATTCCTTGGAAAATTCCCACCCTGATCGCGTGCAAACTCGAACCTATCTATGGGATTCCGACCCTCTTCCTCAAATAGAGGATTTCTCCTAAGTGCAGACCTCTCTCCATAGTGTGGAGGGGCTTCGTACTGTGGACGAATCGAATGCTCATCTCGAATTGGAGGCGGCATTGAAACTCGAGGAGGTACTTCTAAACTATTCATCCTAACACTAAGGTTTTCGAACCTTTCTCTCACTTGATAGACACTCTCGGTTAACGCTGTCATTTGGTGGGCGAAAGGTAGAAACCACTGGGGTGGCTCCGTCCCTTCGTTCACACGACTCGCTTGGCCACGTTCAACTCGACGCATCTCTGAGTTTACCTCTGGAGGATGTTTAGGTGGAGTGTGATGTGGTGAACTCATACTCACTAACCTACCACTACGCAGATGCATGCACGCATACAATTAAAATGGATGAATAAAAATTAAAAAACCCCTTTTTTTTTAAAATTAAATGATATGCGGGTTCCTATTCTACGCAGGGCGGATTTCGAAATTTAGAAAAATTTCGGAACCTCCCTCTGATACCAAATTGATGCAGAACGACGCGTAGGGTTTGCGCGTCTGTCGGCTATTTCTAGGAAACCCTAAATGCATGCAAATAAAAGTTGAAATTTGAGCGGCGTCACACGACTTTAAGAAATTGAGCAACTAAATTTTTATAAAGCACAAAAATACTATTTTGTTTTAAAAATGGATTTTCTTAGAAAATGATTCGATTCTAAATCCGGGGAAGGAAGTTTGCAACGTTCGTTCCGTTCCCCTTGTTGTAGCAAACAGAAATCGTGAACTCCAAATACGTTTCCGTTTGAAATTTTCGACGTAGCGTTTGCTGACAAAATCCGAGCGAAAATCCAACGATGAATCTAATAACCTAAGAGAAAATGTAGACACACACAAAGGAAAAGAAAGGAACAAGTTACCCACGGAAAGAGGCGTCTTTCCGCAATCGAAGTTGACGGCGATCCCGCGAGAAATTCCTCGACACCTTCGATCTCCCGCTCCGAAGTCGGCCGCTGTCACACACGGGCACCACGGAGAAAATTCGCTCACTCTCACACTAAGTGGTTCCACGGAATCTCTAACGCTTGCTAATGTACGGAAGCCACAAACTAAACAACCTAAGCTCACTCACTCTCTCACCGAAAGTGGTTCCACGTAATCTCTAACACAAGAACTAAACTTCACTCACTACTCACACAAGAGTGGTTCCACGTAATCTCAATTAATTTAACTGTTTATTGGAAGCACACAACAGCAACCACAAAGAAGTATGAACTTCATTATATTAACGTTCAACAGCACAGTAACATCAAAGTTTACTATTCATCATCTTCCCATATAGAAAACAGCAGCCCCAAGCCAAACTCTCATCAGCTGTTGATTTCTAACAGGAAATACAAAATGAACAACCACTCTTAACGGCCCAAATCTTCTCACGGAAGCAAAATACAGCAGCAACAAATCAAAAAAATAACAATATATCCCTTACAGAACTCCTAACAGGAACAGTAAATAATTCACAAGAGTCCGATCCCTCTCACGGAAGCAAGCACAGCATTCCTTCTTCCCGTTTCTTTACTCTCTTTTTTCTCTCGTCTCCATCCCCCCCAAATGACATTAAACCCCCATTTAAATAGCAGGGAACTTCCTCATGATGGCGGAACTAACGACCAGGAATCGTGGAGGTTGTTGCTCTGGCGGTTGCTGAAGAACTCCCGTTGGATTTGGATCGACGAGCGCCATTCGTCGTTGCTGGCGGTTTGGAAGAAGCCAATCGTGCTCGGATTGTGGGCGGGAGACGTGTCTACTTCTCCTGGTGTCGCGTTAACGTCGCAGAGGAGCGGGAAGATAAACAGTGGTTCGGGCTGGCTGGGAACGAGGCTGAACCGGGACTTTCTTTTCTTAATAGTTGATTTGATATATATATATATATATATATATATATTTTTTATCATAAAATAAAATATAATACTGAGTAGTACATGAAATGCAAACAGCAAAATAAAATGCACACTCAGGGCCGGTAGAGATCCGGTCGGGTGCGGCGTCGGGCACTTTTGCGTCGACCTGATCTGGGCTGGTCTCCACCAATAAGCCTAGAGGCCGTGTGGGACTAAGGCGAACAACGGGAAAGATCATCTGGGTCGCCCTCATCCCAACCACTCCCCCTCACATGAAACTCACGTGCAAATAGGCATAAAAAACACACGAAACACCGAGGAAGACACAAAAAAAGCAGCACACTCCATCATCCACATCATCAACGAGAGAAGCTAGCAGCGGGAACAATATCTCCGGCAAGAACATCAGTGGAGACCATCAACAGTCTGACTGCAGCAGGGAGCAGCGGAAGAAGCCAGAAGAAGGTCTGGAGCAGCAACAACAGCAGACATGCACGAGATCTGAAAGTAGCGTCGACGGGAAGATCTGAAAGCAGCGTAGACTGGAGATATGGACAGTAGCGTCGACGGGAGATCTGGACAGTAGCGTCGATGGGAGAAGAGGAAGTCTGACAGTAGTCGTCGATGGAAGAAGCAGTCGTCGACTTCGACGGGAGAAGCAAGCGCCGACTTCGACGGGAGAAGCAGGCGCCGACTTCGACGGGAGAAATAGGCATCGACTTCGACGGGAGAAGCCGGCATCGACTTCGACGGGAGAAACAGGCATCGACGTCGACGTCGATGGAAGCGAGCGCAGTAGCAGAGGGACCAAGATCTGCTCCCGTCGATGGAATGCGACGTCGATTCCGTCGACGGGAGCGCCGCAGATGCTGGAGATGGGAGCGCAGCAGAAGTCGGGGCTTGCGGTTTGCGGCTTGCGGTGGAGACGAGCCAAGACGCAGAAAAAACGAGAGAAAAAGGATGTGGGAAATCAAATTAGGGCATACGGGATTAGCCTCTGATACCAAGTAGAAAAAGAATACGAATGCTTAAGTTGTCTTATTCATCCACAAAGGCGGGAATATATAGGAAATACAATGATACATAAAATTTGACTCACAATGTGGGACTAAACTCACTCACATACTAATAACCAATATTAATAATCTCAACTATAATTTCTCATTATTAGTTATGAGATTAGAATATCACAAAGAAATGCCTTAGATTTACTATCTAATAAAAGAAGATCATAGATTGAAAGGAAATTTATGGAACTACGATTAAACCGACCATATCATATGGATTCAAGTATTGAGCAAAAAATAAGTATTAAGAGCCAAGTTAGGTTTAGCAGAAATAAGAATACACAGATTGTAAAAGTAGAAAGAATAGACTGAAAAATGATTAAATCAGAGAGGCAGTTGGGGTACCTATTAAAGATAATAAGATAATATAAACTAAATCTTGGGGTTGCACCTATTAAAAATAATAAGATAATATAAACTAAATCTTAAAAGTTACGGGAAAAAGGTATATGAAAAATATTGTTAAAACATCTGTAGCACTCAATAGAAATGCATGGACAATAAAAATTCATAAAGCCTGTACTAGAAAGTGGGATCAAGCTAATCATGATAATAATAATAATGATGTCGATCCAATAACTTCTCATACTTGTAAAGTGTGTAGTGATATTTGTAAGAATACTGTTTTATTTTTTTTGTTCCATTTTGAATATTTATTGTGCACAGGAATGTGTTTCTCTTGTACTTAAGGGTCTACTGACCTCAAAACTTAATAAGACTAATTGGTTCTTCTTAATTTCTACATGGTATCAACGCAAAGAAGAGTTTCGTGACAGAGCTGTTCAGCCTCCCTCTGGTCAACTACGACAAGGCCACTATTTCCTCTCCTCTTGCCCTTCTAAGCCATCATGTGCTTGCTCTACTCTGCTCTTGTCGGGTCTCTGCTCCGGTCAAGTCATCATCTTTCTCTAGACTTCCGCCGGTCGAAGCTCCTTTCTTCTCTTTGGTCGAGCTTCCACTTCGAGCAAGCAATCTCTCGCGTCTATGTTGTTAGACTATTTTTCTCCTACTGAGCCATTGCTTAGGTTGAGCCATCAATTTCGTTGAAGTATATCTCCACATACAGGTCCATTGTCTCTATGATGACCGGGCCCTAATAGCTTGATCAGGCCTCTGGTCCACTTTTTGTTTCTCCGTCGAACGAGCCTACTTCGTCCAACGTCAATCCTGTGTCGAACGAACTTGCTTCGTAGACCGTAAACCCTCAATCTACCATCAATCTGTTATGGGCGTGACGACGCCAGTTATCTTCGAGTTATCTTCGTATCTTTAATTTTATGTTATGTTATTTTTGTGGTGTTAATTCTAGCATGTTGACCCATTGTCGTAAGCCCAAATGGGGGGCGTCGCGTGAACTTAAATAGTGCCCGGTTTGGCTTTGTTAGTAAGCAAGAAATTAGAACCAAAAATATCTCTCTCTCTTATTTTCCCTCCCCCCTCTCTCTCTCTCTCTAACCCACGGGAAAAACCCGTGCGTCGGCTAGGGCGAAGGTTCACCTTCCCGCATCGATCGATCGACGCCGCCATTCCTCTCCCTCGTGCGTTTCCGGCGGCCGACCATTGCTCCTCCTCCTCTCACGAGGTCTAGGGGGAAGGGTCATAACAGTTTGGTATCAGAGCCTACCGCCGGCTCTTCTTCCGGCGTTTCCTCCGGCCGCCCAAACCGACGCCGCCCCTCCTGCGCGCCCGCCAGCCCCTCGAACGCCCTTCTTCCGGCCATCTCCGAGCCCCACAACCCCCCACCAACAGCTCCAGCGTCGTCTACCTCCGCTCCCTCGGCATCCGCTCCCATTCCCAGCCCCACAGCAGCAGCCCGGCGCCTCTCCTCCTCCGTCGGCCTACTCCCGGCACCTCCGGTTGTCGGTCCAGCCCTAGTACAGATGGGGGACAATACTCCCTCGCTCGCGGACGTCATGACACTCTTCCAAACCATGTTTGCGACTCAGAACGCCAAAATGGACGCCCTCCACGCCCGTCTGGATGCCCTACAAGGGGGGCTTCTCCTCCGCCGCTGAACGCGGCTGATCACCCTTCGACAAGCCGTGTGGACTCCGCCACGCCTCCTGGAGCGGACTACCCCGCCAACGCTCGATCTTTCCGGATGGACTTCCCGATCTATGAGGGCCGTGAAGACCCTCTTCCTTGGCTCACACGCTGCGATATTTTCTTCGCAACCCACTGCACGCCGGAGGCAGAACGCATCGGAATCGCCTCTTTCCACTTACTTGGGCCAGCGCAATTGTGGTTCACCCAACTTCTGCGCGAACACCCCCACACTTCATGGGCGGACTTCAGTGCGGCCTGCACCTTAAGATTTGGTCCTCCTCTACAGGGCAACCCACTTGGCGATTTGGTGAACCTCAAACAGGACGGCTCCATTGACACCTACCTTGAACAATTTCAACTTCTTCTCTCTAGGGCCACGTCAGTCCTACCGGAACAACAAGTGCACCTCTTCACTGCCGGCCTCCATGAGCGTTTACGTTGGGATGTGGAATTTCTGCTGCCACGTGATCTCAACACGGCTATGAGCCTCGCCAGGGCTTGTGAACGGCGACTGCTATTAGATCGTCCACCTTTGGGACGTCGGGACTATCAGGGCTCTCACCCTCCTGCCAATTTACCCGCCAAGGCTCCACTCCGGGATGATCCTCTGCGACCTACTGTCCGGCGCCGTTTGTCCAGCGGGGAGATGGCCGCGCGTCGTGAGAAAGGCTTGTGCTACAACTGTGATGAACACTTTACACTGGGACATCGTTGCAAACGCTTATTCTGGCTCGAAGTAGATGATCCTCCCAGTGACGACGAGGCAAGGGACGAACGCACCGCAATACCATTTGATCCAGCTTGAGGACAAGCTGTCTTCCGGCGAGGGCGGCGATGTTATGGGCGTGACGACGCCAGTTATCTTCGAGTTATCTTCGTATCTTTAATTTTATGTTATGTTATTTTTGTGGTGTTAATTCTAGCGTGTTGACCCATTGTCGTAAGCCCAAATGGGGGGCGTCGCGTGAACTTAAATAGTGCCCGGTTGGGCTTTGTTAGTAAGCAAGAAATTAGAACCAAAAATATCTCTCTCTCTCTCTTATTTTCCCTCCCCCCTCTCTCTCTCTCTCTCTAACCCACGGGAAAAACTCGTGCGTCGGCTAGGGCGAAGGTTCACCTTCCCGCATCGATCGATCGACGCCGCCATTCCTCTCCCTCGTGCGTTTCCGGCGGCCGACCATTGCTCCTCCTCCTCTCACGAGGTCTAGGGGGAAGGGTCATAACAGTTCCTTCATCGAACCTACTTTATCGAAACCCAGATCCTATGTTGATCGAGCCCCTTCAGTTTTTTTGTCGACGGAACCTTAGTTGTTAAAGGCGCGCCTATGGCTCCAGGCTCAACAGGCTCATAGGATTGCGCCTTCGTGCGCCTTTTTTGCGCCTTTGGAGTATAAAAGGCACGTTTGAGAGCGATTTCTGTTGCAAACCTTTTTTTTCCCAATAGAAAGAAAGAAATAATGTAAGAACTTAATGTTTTTTTTTGCATGATTTAGTGTTTGTGAAACATAATCGAGTGTTAAGACTTAGATATGATGTAAACGACCATATTAATTCTATCTTTTAAGAGTTATAAATGATAGTAATGAATGATTAATGAGTAGAATAGATGAAAAATCTGATCAAGAAGATAAACTAATGTTTGATGCTTATTTTTTTAAATGAATGTGGTTGCGCCTTGTCTTCGTCAGGCGCGCGCCCGCGCCTTGAGCCTTGCGCCTAGGCTCCAAGACCCTGTTGCGCCTTGGTGCGCCTTGCGCCTTGGTGCGCCTTGCGCCTTGGTGCGTCTTGCGCCTTGGTGCGCCTTGCGCCTTTAATAACTAAGGACGGAACTCCATGGGTCCATTATCGATCGTTACGCCAGGGCCGCCGATTCAAATTGGAACTCCAGTTTCTTTTCACTTTTTTAAGTCCGCGCTCCAATATAGATTGAAAATCGGGTTCCTTTTCTCGGATTTAAATTGGGCTTCTGATACATATCAGAACTTTGGCTTCTATGTTCTAGATCAGGCCTCCGATTGTCCTAGAATGGAGAACTATGAAGTGCTTCTGACTTGCCTCTATTGATACTAATGGGTGCCTCTACTACTATGGGTGCCTCAGTATTGCACTGCATTATCCCCTGTCTTCTCACGAGGCCCGCGAAGAGATCTGAATTGTTACCATATATCTTGCAGGCTATCCTTAATGATGGAGATCGTCGGCCCACATATGTTTATTCCCGTAGTTGGCGGTGATCCGCTCCCCGTTCGGACGATCCGAGTCCACAGATGCGTCCAGATGATCATTCCAAGTCGTTCATGTAATTATTTTTATTTTTCGAGTTGTATTTGATACCTGATCGGTTCAGACAATCGAGTTGTATTTTTTGAGTTATACTCTTTTTATACATGCAGGCAATGGTCTGGAGGAGGGGCATTGTGGTTTTGGGATTCATTCTCAGAAACCATCGGTCTTCCTTCTGGTGCGACTACGAGAGACCCCCCCTTGGTGTGACTCCTTGGGTATTTCCGTTCTGATTTCATCACCGCAAATCAAGCATTTCCCGACACTGTCATCGCCCCATTTGTCGCCCAACTTTTCGCAAGCAGCCGCGCCTCCCCTTCGTTCTCGTTACAGTCACCTTTGATCCCCGTCTTACCCTTCTTCCTCTTCACGCACATAAACTTTCCAAAGCCCCTAACTACCCTAAACCAACTCCCACCCGCTTACCACACCCAGAAATTCCTCCCAGAACTCCAATGATACCCACATTTCTTGATTTCAATGCATCCAACCCCTCTAATCTCCATTCTCATCCACTGCCAAAGAAAAAAACCACGCCTATATCCCTTCCTAGTAACCCGCCAACCACTTCCCCTGCCCAGTTCAATGAAGTGTCAACTTCTCTATATTAATCCAGCAAAACCATTCTGTTTCCCTCTCCAGAACTGCCTTCAACAACCTTCAAAACCTATTCCAGCCCCACTCATTCTAGTACACTTCTACATCCCTCTTCCAGCCATAGCCACATCTGATCACCCCCCCCCCCCTACTACCACCATCAACAGTCACTACCCACTTGGAGCCAACAGCCCTCAGATCTCTACCTTTGATGTATTTCGTTAACGCCTATGCGTGTAAGTCGTATTTTGGTGCTCTCGTCTTCTGCTATTGATATTTAGATTGTATTTAGTGGGATACAATTATTATATATTGTGTTTCCGTGAAATCGCTTGATTTGTAGGCTTATACGACGCACGTTTAAAATACTTGCGCTGCAATTACTTGTGAAACTAATATTTGCTTTTCCAATTCAATTTTATGTGAATGAACGTGCACCTGACTAAGATTTATTGTAATTAATTACTTAATGTTAATTTGTGATCGAACTAATTCATTTGTACATGCATTAAATTATCATTTTATTCATTGGATTTAGTGTATTCTTTCACATCATTCTAGAGTTGGGCCTAGGTTCATAGCATTTGTTCGGTTTTGCTCGCACTCATCTAGGATTAAGGCATTGTGCACATCTTCCACCTATAGATTCGTCTTGCGTCACTTAATGGTCTATTTTTTCTTCAAATGTGCATCCTCCTCCATCATGCCACTCACAAGAATCCAACTACTACTTCTGAACAGTGGCTCTGTGATGATGGCAGCATTCGGACGTGGATACTGAAGTTATGGAGAAAGTCTCATACGACAGCATCGTTCAACTAAGTCTATGTGGGACAAGCTTTGCTTATTTTACTATGGGCAGGATAGTCTACAACATCTAAGATCTTTTTAACGATCTTTCTTCTCTCACACCCGGACCTTCTGAAGATATCAGGGTTGTGGTAGCCGAAGTTAAATGTATTTATGATGTGTGGCCCTGACATCACCCCTGACAGTTGATCTTACATCTCAGCATGGATATGAGGCGAGGGAATCAGGGTGGTAGCCGAGGGAATCAGGATGGTAGTCGTATCTACTACTTTTATGGTAGACCAAACCATACTGAGGCGGTGTGCTTTCATAAGCATGAATATTCTAAATTATCTGGTTCTTTATGTTTTTCATCCTTTTAGTAATGAAATTTGCATTCAGTTCTCTTTCATAATTAAAATCATTTGCATTGACAATGTTCGAGAGTACCTCAATCATGATTTACAGAACACATGTATCACGCTTGCTCACTAAACTTCATGTACTTACACATCACGTCTACAAGGTGTTGATGAACACAAGAATCAACATTTTTGGAGGTTGTTTAGTCCATCATGCCATGTTCTCAATTTTACTTCCCATGCTTCCATCATTTTTCCCTCTAATCCATATGTTCTCTTCGCGCCTCGCAGGTTTGGGGGTGGGGTGGGGTGGGGTGGGGTGGGGTGGGGGGGAGGGGGGGTATGTCCACCACTTAGGCCCTCATAATGACAAATTTGCTCCTCATGCCGAGAAATCAAGGAAATTCTCCGCAACCTCGGTTGTCTTCTCCCAACCCCACCAAGCCCATGTCTCATTTGCATCTATTAAAGGTATATTTTGCTTATCTTATAATGCACTGCGAATTGTAGACCATAGAGCTACAATCCATACACGGGAAAAACTACAATACACAAAAATCATCTCTTCGAGGTATATTGTTGCGGTCATGGCACCACGACCGACCTAGAGTAGTGTATATCACTACCACTGTAAACTCCATTATTTTAACATGTACCTACCGCTCAATTCAATGTACTGTTTGTTAGCCATCTCATTTAATCCGGCACAGAGTATCATTGGCTAGAAAATTGATTATAAATTTTGGGCATTCCTACATCGGCTCTTGCTTCCATTTCCATCACCGACTGGCATCGCCTTCTTAGCCACCCTCCACTTCAGGTTCTCCAAAGAGTTATGCCTAATGTATGCCTTACAGTTTTGTTGTGAATCGGGTATGTTTCGCAAACATCACTCTTCTTTTCTACCTCACCTACTTGGTGTGATGTCTCTTTTTATTTACTGCCTTCAGATGTTTGGGCTCCCTATAAAACTCTCAGTGCATCTTGGTTTTAAATATTTTTTCGTTTTTACTGATGATCATTCTCGATTGATGTGGTTATATTTTGCATGACATGTCTGAGGTTCTTCATGTTTTTCAACCTTTTCGTACTGAAATTTGCATTCAGTTCTCTTTCACAATTAAAATCATTCGCATTGACAATGCTTGAGATTACCTCAATCATGATTTCCAGAACACATGCATCAACCTTGGTCACCAAACTTCATGTTCTTACACACCACATCAAAACGGTGTTGATGATCACAAGAATCAACATTTTTGGAGGTTGTTTAGTCCATCATGCTTCATATGCATGTTCCTACTCCTTATTGGCAGTTTGGCACTTTGCAGGCATGAATGCATGCTACCTCATCCACCAGCTAACATCCAATGTTCTCAATTTTACTTCTCATGCTTCCATCATGTTTCTTTCTACTCCATATGTTCTCTCACGCCTCGCAGGTTTGAGGGTGTGTGTGATGTACTGATGTCCATCACTTAGGCACTCATAATGACGAATTTGTTTCTCATGCAGAGAAATATATGTTTATTGACTATCCCCGCATTCAGAAAGAAGTTAATGTTACTCTCCTTCTACTTGAAAGATCATTGTATCTACATGCGACATCCCTCAAGGACCAACCTAATATTTCACATACTTCCGCCCAAGCTCCACTCTCATAGTCTCATGGCCCCTTACTATCCCACCTTCCATCGAACATATTATTGTCACTCCCATGCAATCGCCTACACTTTCTCTATTATGTTAGGCATCGCCTTCTAAAATACATTGCTTGTTGTAGAGCTATCTATTCAATCGTGTTTTGTATTTGATATTGCTCCTGCGCCATAGGATCTCCCCATTGCTCTCCACAAAGATAAATCGCAATGTGTTGCTCATCCTTGTAGAATTTTGTTTCCTTTCACCGTTTAGCTCCTCCATTACACAAATTTTTTTAATATCTCTTCATCAACATCACTCCATTTTTGTGTTGTTGAGGCACTACAACATCCTAGGTGCGGGCTACCATGGATGAGGACATGCAGGCCATTTGGGCCAATTGTAATTTGTGTTCTTGTCTCCGGAACACTCTCATGTACGTTCCCAGTGGGTGTTTATTATCAAGCATAAGTCGGATGTTCTGTCATGCTCCTTAAAGTACGTTGTATGGCTCGTGGTTTTACTCAGCAGCAGTGAATTGATTATGAGGTCACTCTTTCTCAGTGATCAAATTAAACACTAAGTCCAGATCTCTCTGGTTGTTCATCGGCATTGAAAGTTGCATCAACTTTATATTAAAAAATATCTTTTTCAGTGATGATCTAATTGAGGCATTGTATGCAGGGGTATGAAACTACGTGGAAGCCTATGTTTACATCTCTGCAAATCTATTTATGGACCCAAGCAGTTCCCTCGCACCTGGTTCGAAAAGCTTATTCAAGTTGTCCAGGAAATTGGCCTGCGACGAAGCTCCTCAGATTTCTCCCTCTTCACTCATCATTGTTACGGAGGCACTATGAACCTTCTCGTCTATGTTGATGACATTATCATCATCGTTGATACTGGCGGGATTTTCAAAATCAAAATTCACCTGGATAAGCATTTTCAAACAAATGACCAGGTCCCTTTCAATACTTTTGGGCATCAAAGTAGAGCATCTAAAGATAACTTCATCCTTCCTCAAAGAAAATATTGCACGAACCATCTTAAGGATGTCGAGTTCTTGGGATGTAGACTTGTTGAAACATCTATGGAGGCAAATGTTAACTCTATTCTTGTGCCTTCAACTCTGATCTGTTGTTGCCCAATCAGGAGTATTATCGGAAGGTAGTTGAGAAATTGATTTGCTTGACGGTCACTCGTCTATGAGTCAATTTATGTACACTCCACGAGTTTTGCATCATCAATTACTTGGGCGCATTCTTCAATATCTAAAGCGCGCTCCTGGAGAGGGTCTTATCTATCGACCATCATCTACTCCTTGTCTAATAACTTATTCAGATCCGGGCTATAATGTATCAATGGATGACCGTCAATCCACCAGTGGCTCCTGCATATGTTTGGTAGCAACGTCATCACATGGAAGAATGAGAAGAAACACGGCATTGCCCATTCTACTGTCGAGGTTGAGTGCCGCTCGATGGCCCTAACGATTTCCGAGCTGCCTTAACTGAAGAGCCTTTTAGGCCTTAGCCGACCTTAATGTCTCTTTCTCTCCTCTCCCGTGATGTTATATTGTGATAACCAAGCCTCCATTCACATAGTCGAGAATCCAATGTTTCAAAAGCATACTAAACATATAGAAGTCCATAGTCACTTCATTAGAGACAAGATCAAATTTAAAGGAGTTCAATTACAATGTTTATGTCATCTCTCAAATTGTCAACATCCTCGCCAAACCCTTATCTTGTCATATATACCTCATTTTCTATCTCAGTTTTGTTCGCACGACATGTATGATCCAACTTGCAGGTGTAAAGTGAGCTATTTGTAAAAATATTTTTTTTTTCATTCCCTTTTATATATTCAAAGGTATATGTTGAAATGAGAACACGCTCTGCTGCAACTAATAAGCAGAGCATAGTGGAAGAAGAAACGTAGGTGTGCTAATACACATTAGATAATGTCCCTATCTGGATTCAATCCAACTAGAGCTACTGGAACGAAAGAAATGACCAGCTAGCTAGCATAAGCAGTAGTGTACAGAATACAACTGATATCCTAGTGCCAATAGAATCTCAAGAGAATAGCTCTAGCTTGAGATTTGTCGGGTTAGCCAGTCGACTTAGATAACAATAGGTAGAAAGAAGACTGTTATGATCCTAGCGGAAGAGGAGAAGAGAGAGTAAAGGGATCTAGAGATTAAGAGGAGGATTAGGGTTAGGAAGGTGAAAGCAAATACCTGGGATAACTCTTCATGCCTCTTCCACAAGGGGTCCCGGTTATTATATAACCCGGGACCAAGGGGGCCAGCCGGCCCCCATAGGGGCTGAACCACTATGGTTCAGCCCCGCTTCTGCTTTATTACTGATGACGGGCTGAACCGGATGGTTCAGCCCGGTCTTGCTCCGCCGTCTCCTTTGGTCGTCTCGCATAATGAAATCCTTGGAACCGAACGCCAAGTGGGGGTGTAACATTCCCCTCCCCATCAAGAATCAGTTTGTCCTCAAGCTGAAAATCTGGAAAGAGCTCACGGAACTCCAGGAGTCGTGTGTTGCGGAGAGATTCTTCCATTTGACCAGAACTTCGGGGCGGTACTGAGTCGCGCTTCTTCCACTTGGACAATAAGATCTCTTCAGGAAGAGGACGAAGTTCCCCAGCAGTAGTGGCTTCGGGGAGGAGGGGATTGGCCTGAATCGCCTCCCCCAGCTTCTTCTTGAGCAGTGAGACATGAAAGGTCGGATGGATGCGGGAGCCCTCTGGCAGGGCAAGGGTATAAGCGACAGGACCTACCCTGTGAGTAATGCGGAAAGGTCCGTAGTAGCGTGGAGCCAACTTCTGGTTCGCCCGATGGGAGACTGACAGCTGACGATAAGGTTGTAAGCGAAGAAAAACCTCGTCGCCCACCGAAAACTCCCGCTCGGTCCGATGTTTGTCCGCTTGGGTTTTCATCCTGTTTTGCGCCATATGGAGGTTGTCGCGGAGGAGGGCCAATGTGCGATCTCTATCGCGTAAAGTGCGGTCGACCGCTGGAAGCGTTGTACTGCCTGCCTCGTAGGTGCCAAGAGAGGGGGGGACGCCCGTAGACAACCTCGAATGGGGTGAGCTTGCTGGCCGTGTGATATGACGTGTTATAACAATATTCGGCCCAATGCAACCAACGGGTCCACGAGCGCGGCTCATCCATCACAAAACAGCGTAGATAGGTCTCCACGCCACGATTGAGCACCTCCGTCTGGCCATCAGTCTGAGGGTGGTTAGAGGTACTCATATGCAGACGCGTGCCACCGTTTCGCCTGAGTAAGGATGACTCAGGGCGATGAAATGCCCATACTTTGACAGCTTGTCAACCACCACCAGAATCACGGATTTGCCCTGGGACTTGGGCAAGCCGTCAATGAAATCCATCGAGATGGTTTCCCAGATGTGATGTGGAACCTCCAATGGTATGAGGAGACCGACGGGCGAGGCCGTTTAATATTTCTGACGCAGACAGATCTCGCACTGCTGCACGATCTGCTGCACATCCGGACGTAGGCCCTTCCAAAACACGTTGGCCCGCAGCCGCTGTAGGGTACGGAGCACTCCTGCATGGCCCCCTGCTGGTGAGGAGTGAAACTCCTGTAGCATAACGGTCTTCCAGGAGGAGGTGGCGGGGATGACGACTCTTCCCTTGTAATACAGATGTCCTCCGTGCAGATGGTAACCGGGGTGGGTCGGACGACCCTGTTGGAGTGCCTCCAGGATGGGTTGTAGCTCGTGATCCGAGGAGACCTCTCTGTGTATATCATCCAGGGACGTAATCAAGGGGCCTGAAATGTGGTCAAGGCGCTCTCGGGAAGGCACGAGAGAGTGTCGGCTGCCACTTTCTCCTTTCCCTGCTTGTAAACAATCTCGTAGTCATATCCCAAAAATCTCGTCAGCCACTTTTGCTGAAGAGGGGACGTCAGTCGTTGCTCCAAGAAGTGCTTCAAGCTCTGGTGGTCGGTACGGACCTTGAAGTGGTGCCCCAGTAAGTAAGGTCGCCATACTGTAACCGCGTGAAGAATCGCGAGCATCTCCTTTTCATAAGTAGACAACCCCAAAGTGCGAGGGGCTAGGGCCTTGCTAAAGTAGGCTAGCGGTCTCCCTTCCTGCATCAACACTGCACCAATGCCAACTCCCGAAGCGTCCGTCTCTAGAATAAACTCCTTGCTGAAGTCGGGGAGGGCTAGGACTAGTGTTGTCGTCATGGCACGTTTGAGGGCCTGAAACGCCGCCTCTGCGTCCTCATGCCATCCGAAAGCCTCCTTGTGGAGAAGTTGCGTGAGAGGGAGGGCCAGCTTGTCATAATCCTTCACGAATCACCGGTAGTACCCCGTAAGGCCCAGGAACCCCCTCAAGGCCCGCACTGTGGTGGGGCGCGGCCAAGATACTATACTTTCGATCTTGCTGGGATCGGCCCGCACCCCCTGGGCCGAAACAAGATGGCCCAAATACTCCACTTCAGGCTGTCCGAAGGAACATTTGGACATTTTTGCATACAGTCGATGCTGACGGAGGATGGTAAGTACTTGCGTAGTTGCGTCACGTGCTTCAGATGCTCCCCCCAGCTGCGGCTATAGATCAGAATATCATCGAAGAAAACCAGCACTGATTGTCGTAAGAGCGGCCTGAAGATCTCGTTCATCACTACCTGGAACGTGGACGGCGCATTGGACAATCCGAAGGGCATTACCAGAAACTCGTAATGACCGTCATGGGTCTGAAACGCTGTCTTATGGATGTCTTCATCCTTCATCCTGATTTGGTGGTAGCCGGAACGCAGATCCAGCTTGGTGAACAGACATGCCCCATGCAACTCATCTAACAGCTCCTCAATCATTGGTATGGGAAACTTATCCTTGATGGTGGACTCATTCAGACTGCGATAATCCACACAGAAGCGCCAAGACCCATCCTTTTTCTTTACCAAAATAATAGGCGAAGAAAAGGAGTTGGTGCTCGGCCGAATAATACCCGTCATCAGCATCTCGCGAACGCTGCGCTCGATCTCCGCCTTCTGTATATACGGGTAGCGGTATGGCCTGATGTTGGTGGGTGTTGCCCCCTCCTTCAACTGGATCGCATGATCTCTGAAGCGCAGAGGGGGTAAGTCGCTCGGCTCCTGGAAAACATCTTCGTACTAGGACAACAGATGTCGCAATTGTTCTGGAACAGTAGTAGCCGACTGTCTTGCCCGGGTGCACTCCACTATCAAGGCCATCGGGCCCGCCTGCTCCTCCAAACGAGCCAAGCTCCTGAGCGAGATCTCCTTTAGAGGAGACGTCCTGAGACCGTGTAAACAGTAATCTCGCCCTTGTTGGGTGAACTCCATGGTCATGTGCTCCCTGTCCGTGGCGACTCTTTTCAGCTGCCTCATCCACTGCACCCCTAGCACCATGTCTGACCCTCGGATGGGAAGCAAGTATAGATCAGTCTAACAGGTGTATCCCTGGATACTCAGCTCGACGCCCTTCATGACGCCCTCGCAGCGAAGTTTGCTGTCGGCAGCCACCATCACCTGAAAGGCCACCTCACGGTCCACATTAAAACCCACCCGAGCCGCCGTTGAAGGGTTGATGAAGTTGTGAGTACTGTCGCTGTCCACCAGTATGGTCATCCGCTCCGTTCCCACCCGTCTCGCAATGCGTAGCGTGAGCGGGGTCGTACACCCTTCCATAGCCTGAAGGGAGACGCCGAATGCGGTCATGTTCAGCTCCTCGTCCAAGGCCGCCTCCAAGGCGTCCTCCCCCCCCCCCCCCACGTCCTCTTCACACAGCCTGTACACCTGGACCTTCTGACATTTGTGGTCTGGTGCAAATTTCTCGTCGCAGTTGAAACACAACCCTTTTTCCTTCCTCGCCTGTAGCTCTGGCCAAGACAAACGGGTCATCGTGGGTCGTCCCGCGGCCGGTGGGTCTCGCATGGGTGCTGGGGCTGCTGGGGTAGTCCGAAGAGTGGACCTGTTCCTCTGCCGGTTGAATCGTTCCTCCTGTATCCGCACTAAGCTGATGGCATGGCTTAGGTTGCGGGGCATATAAGCATGCACCTCGTCACGTAAGAAGTCCTTCAGCCCCGAAACAAAGCAACTCAGAAGCGTCCTCTCTTCCCAGTTCACTCGGTTGGCTAGCCGTTCGAATTCGGTACGGTACTGCGTCACCGTCCCCTTCTGTCGGAGCTTCTGCAGCGTTGCCTCAACATCTTCATACTCTAGCGGCCCGAAACGGGCTGAGAACGCCTCCACGAACTCCGCCCAAGGAGCATAAGCGCGACCTCGTTGGAACCATTTGGTCCACTGGTAGGCGTCATCTTCCAGATGGAAGGCCGCCAACTGGACCCATTGATCCTCGGGGATCTCCTGGTAATTGAAGAACAACTCTGCCTTCTGTACCCATTCCAAAGCGTCTCCGTCCCCTCGGAACCTCGGGAAATTCATCCGAGTCCTTTTTGGCTGCATATACGCCCTGGGGTGAGCCATCCAGTTTCCTCCAAATTCATGGCCCGCCGGCCATCGTTGTTCGCCCGGTTGGAAGGGTGGCCTCTGTGGTGTTGCAGCATGCATTCCCATCGGAGCCGCACGAGGGAGAAACCGCCCGTGATCCGGTCCATTGACCGTATGTTGTCCCCCGCCCCACTGATGGGCCATGGGTGGCCTCTCCTGCCACTGATTTCCGTAGTTGTATCCCGTAGGAAGGGCAAAATTCTGTGGAAGTGGTAAAATCCCTGCCACGCCTCCGATCGGGACCGCGTTCGCTCCCATGGGTCGAAATGCACCCTCTCCCTGCCCTGGGGGCCGCCACGTGTGCTGCTGCTGAATTCCGGCCCGATTCCAGGCCGGTTGGACCCCTCCCAGGCCGATCGGGTCTCCTGGAGGATCCGCCGGTCGCCAGCCTCCAGGTCGGCCGTAGCCGGCTTCCAACCGCCCACTGGGGGATGTCGAGACCTCCCCGCACGCCTCCAGGGAGGTGATGTCTGTTCGCCAGTGCGGTCCGCCGATTCCGGCAGAATCGACTCCGTTGATTCTGGCGGAATCGGATTCGAGCCCCATTCCGCCTGTTGCGCCCGATCCCATGCCCTGTTGTGTCCAGCCCCCCATTCCCGCGCCATGGAGTTACGTCGGCGGCTGGTACGGGGCTTCGACCTCAGATCCGTCCCCCACGGTGGTTTTTCCCTTCAGATTTTGCACGAGAAGGGCTTTGACCTCCTCCATACGAGCGTCCAAGCGTTCCTCCAAAAATTTTTGGGAGGATTTCACTTGTTCCTCGATCGCCGCCACCGTATCCGCCAACCCTACATAATTTTCTTCAAGAGATGCGAGTCGCACGGTTTCGGCCTCGGCCCGTGTCACCATCGTCGCAGGAAAGATGCTCTTATACCAATTATGATCCTAGCGGAAGAGGAGAAGAGAGAGTAGAGGGATCTAGAGATTAAGAGAAGGAGGATTAGGGTTAGGAAGGAGAAAGCAAATACCTGGGATAACTCTCCATGCCTCTTCCACAAGGGGTCACGGTTATTATATAACCCGGGACCAAGGGGGCCGGCCGGCCCTCATAGGGGCTGAACCAGTGTAGTTCAGCCCCGCTTCTGCTTTATTACTGATGGCGGGCTGAACCGGATGGTTCAGCCCGGTCTTGCTCCGTCGTCTCCTTTGGTCGTCTCGCATAATGAAATCCTCGGAACCGGACGCCGAGTGGGGGTGCAACAAAGACCCTTACGAACAGGAAGGACCTGGGGACTCTGAAAGCGTTGTCAATACTTTTATCTGATTCATGTCATTATCTGGCATTTGTCATTATTATATTCTCTTCAAGTGCGCTAAGTATGTGCAAGCGTTCAAATTATTACACACAAAGTTTAAAACAACAAAAAGAAAATGAAAAAAAATAATTAGGAATATTTTATTATATGAAATAACTTATGAAGAAACAATTCAAAATCAAATGTATAAAATAAACAAATTTATTTTTTTATATGAATGGTCACATGCAGCTTTATCAGGTTTATCTTTCTTATTGTGCTTGATATAAAATTTACTGCACATAATGGCTAAAAAAGGGAATTGCCTGTTTTGAAATGAATAAAAACAGAAAACTTGGTATCAAAACCACTCTACAGGCGTAGTAGAGAGGTATCTAAACTGAAAAATTTACAACCTTTCCACTCCTTGTAGACCTCCATAATCGTAGGGTACCCAAACTTTTCAGCTATCATTTCATCAAGTGACTCCAGAGAAATATTTTTCAACTCTTTAGAAAGCGTATAAAGAGATATTCCATTCTCTAAAAATATGTGAGCATTCTGGTTGTGACTTCTTGATCCTGCATGTTTCTCAAATTTCAAAGAAGATACCACCTGCAAACGGTAAATACAATCAACATAAAAGATCTGTATTTTGGTTTAAATTATCAATTTGTAGTCATAAATTCACTACAATTGCAGAAGAATACAATCAAAACCAAAAGAAATTTGAAAAAATAAATAAATAAAGAGCTTGCACTAGAAAACTCAAATTTTACGTTTCAATCACGGGCAATCTAGAACGGGGGAACCCGTGCTCCAAGAGCGACAACACCCCCGCCGCTCACCATCCTCCTTGCGCACAACTTATAATCAATTCATCATTTTATTCCAGAATACCAGGTTTAATTTATATGTGATTCCAAAATAAAATGTTTAATTAATCATTTGATTCAATTTATCATTTGATTCCAAATAAAGCAATGGAAAATTTGTAATTAATTCCAAAAACTCTATATGACCAGTGCACACAACTTTCTCATTTATATAGTGATGATAGATATACGCCTGGAGAACAACTTTAAAATATTAAAGCAAATTAACCTCCTTGAAATTGCACAATGAGCAACCACAATATATCCCTGAAGTGGTAACAATTCCACTAAGCTCCACCTGACAAATAATACAACCATAAGTTAAAACCAAGATATATAAATACAACAAAATTAGCAATTAACAATTTTCAAGGTCATTAACTAACATTATCTTTCATGTACTTCACAGGAGCTCCTTCGAGCACTCCTGTGGAAAGCAAGCTATGGACATCAGAAACAAGACTCCTGGATGTAAACTTAGATATCTTGTCCTCCTTAATAGGAGTTTTTGGAATAAGTTTGCAGCAGACTGATGTAGATTCTCCGAAGTGTGAGACCTTCTGTTTTGAATCATCAGAAGCACTATATTCAAATCTGCTCCATTTTCTTGAAGCTGATGAGGTGGGTTTTCTAGCTGATCTAGGCCTCCTGGGAAGTCTATCAAAAAAAGGAAAATAATAAGATCATTCAAGTTTAGTAGAAGAGAATTTTTTTATCACTAAAGCTCTGTTTGGGACAGTTGTGGCGGTTGAGCGATGGCGATGTGAAACTGTGGTAATAAATACAGTGGTTGAGGTTTACCCTGTGTTTGGAACTTTTGGGACAGCCTTTTTGCCCCAAATTCTACTTTCTGAAATCCACACATTCACAATGGCTAAAGATCACACATGCATGATTGTGATGGCATTTTGGCCTATAAATTATTTTTAAAAAATAGCTTTCGCGACAACACCTATCCAAATGCTACCTATACTTTTCACAACTACATTCACAACCGCACAACTCTCCCAAACAGGGACTACTTTAAGTAACTAGTCACCTCAATGATAGTGTAAGCTGCTGGATAACAGTCAATAGAGACTCATTGTTTATCAATCCAATGTCAATAGGTATCCTATCCTCCTCTAGTACTTGAGCCAAAACACCAAAAGAATTAAAATAAAAAATCAGAAGTAATATAAGTTGCAAGGACAGCACAAAATAAAGCATTTTTAAGAATACTAGTAGTACCAGCTTTGGAAAGACTCTCCTGATAATCTACAACACTGCCATTTTCTGGTTTAATTGTGGTGACAATTGCATTGCTCTCAAATTCAAGCTTTGTGTTTTCCTGAATAGAAAAGAATATTCTTAAAGGAACTCATATATTCAGACAAATGTGAAGAAATAGATCATTTTCACATAAAATCCATACCAGACTTAGCGTGGAACATTAAGAGGCTCTAAACACTAAATAAAACAGATTAAAATGAAAAAGCAAAAATAAAATACTAAGAGTGTTGTTTGGTTGAAGGTCATTGAAACGTTATGGCATCTTATTTAAAGATGTCTGGTATTTGGTTTATTGATATCTTTAAATTAACATGATACTTGAAAGATAAGTTTGGGAAGTGATGCCATTTGGGAAAATAAGCAATGGGAATGCTACAACATTTGGCTTCCGGGGAAACGTTTCAGCCTCGGGGCATTCATGACCGGCAACTCGAGAACGCCCCAGGACCAAGGCTACCCTTGGCAACAATTTCCGCCCAAAACGACGAACATTACAAGTATTTCACATTATTATATTTCAAACTGCATTTGAAAATCGAGCGTCTTACGGGTGCTAATCGGGCATCTTGCAGGACTTACAGGCGAGCTTCGGGCGGCTTCGAAGCACTTACGACAAGGGGGGCGTCGAGCGATCCGATGATCGTAGTGGCTGACCACTTCAGCACATTGATCGCACTCACCAGCGGCAAGGGGGTCAAATTTTATCTCCAATCACGTGCATCCCACGATGGTGCATTTTTCTTCCCCCTATAAGTATATTACGAGGATCCACCAAAAATTGGCCCCCAAGCGCCCAGAATCGCCGAAAAGATTAAAAATCCTGGGACATGTGTGGGATTGCATTTGCACATCGAGCGTCTTTTTGGGTGCTAATCGGGCAGATTGCAGGGCTTACAGGCGAGCTTCGGGCGCATCAAGGAGCTTACGACGAGGGGTGTTGAGTGATCCGATGATCGCGGTGGCTGGCTACTTCAGCAAACCGACCATACTCACAGGTGGCGAGCGGGTCAAATTTTTTCCCCAAACATACGCATCCCACGATGGTGCATTTTTCTTCCCCTATAAGTATATTACGAGGATCCACCAAAAATGGGCCCCCAAGCATCCAAATTGTCGAAAAGGTTAAAAATCTGGGGACGTGTGTGGGATTGCACTTGCAGATCGAATGGATTATGGGTGCTGATTGGGCAGCTTGTGGGGCTTACAGGCGAGCTTCGAGCGCATCAAGGAGCTTACGACCAGGGGGGCATCGAGCGATCTGATGATCGCGGTGGTTGGCCACTTCAGCACACCGACCGCACTCACCGGCGACAAGCATGTCAATTTTTTCCTCCAACCATACGCATCCCACGATGGTGCGTTTTTCTTCCCCATATAAGTATATTATGAGGATCCACCAAAAATTGGCCTCCAAGCATCCAAAATCGACGAAAATGTTAAAAATCCTGGGATACGCGTGAGATTGCATTTGCACATCGAGCGGCTTACGGTGCTAATCGGGCATCTTGCGGAGCTTACAGACGAGCTTCGGGCGGTTTCTAAGAGCTTATGACGAGGGGGGTGTCGAGTGATCTGATGATCGCGGTGGCCCGCAAAATGCCCAACCGTGATGTAGGCATGCAGCAAACGGTTGCGGTGGTGTTCCACCAGATCTGTGTCACATGAAATCCTCGACCACAAACAAGGGTTAAGTTGTTGGATGATTGTTGTCCTGATATTTTTACATAACATTTACACTATATTAAAAAGAAAAAATTGAGTCGGTCATGGCCAGAAATAGGACCATCAAATGAATTTGTGCACTTCAATTTCAATCTCCTCGATCGAACTTAATACATGATTTTTAAATATATAGAGTGACAGCATAAAGTCAAAAAGAAAGAAAGATATGTTGCTCATACATACTAACTATTGTGTGAATGGTCCCTTGTGCAGTCCAGCGTAGAGCCGTAGATAGTACTTGAACTTTGCTTGAGTGATAGTCTCCATCACACATTGCAAAGGGGAACCCCGTCCGCGACCATAAGTAATAATTAAAAGATAAAGGGACATCTAAATGACACTGAACAAAACAATCCTTAAACTTACATGGCTCATCACTGATATGCAAGGTATGGGAATCCCTTCGACAAAGCCAATGTCTGTACAATCGTTAGCATTGGAGAAGAACCCATTATTCTGAACATCTTCCTTGAGAGAAGTAGTATCCTTGCAGGAGGGAGGGGAAGAAGGCCCCTGCGTCTCAAACCCTCGTCTCCTCCTTGAATAAAAAATCACAAAGTTCTTTTTCCTTCTAATATAAACATTCACCATTGTCTTCAATTTGGGGGCCGTCAAAGCTTCCTCCAAACAAAAGAAGGAATGGAAGGGGTGTGAAGCAAGAATTTTATGGACCTAGAAATAATTTAGATAAGAAACTAGCAAGTACCAAAAAGATGGCGGAGAAGATGGGCATATGATCGGCGGAGTGGAGAAATAACGGCGATTGGGCTGCGGCTATTATTAAGGAGGAGATGAGGAGGGGATCTGATAGCCGGCTGAATCTCCGATGAGTATCGGGAACTGTAAAACCCCAAAGCTGATTTTCTTCCCGACTGTGAATGTGAGGAAAGGTTTTGAGCGATTTAACATTATTTTGTTTGGGCTTTCCGTCTTTCTTTACCGGCAGCATTTTTCATATAAATGTAATTACTGTTTTTTTTTTTTGCTTTGGGCTGCGTTCGTTTCGTGGGTTTTGAGAAGAATGAATTGATTTTGGGTATATCAAAATCAGTTTTTTTTTTTTGACGTTTTTTAGGAAGGAATTGGCATTCAGAGAAAAACTGTGGGTTTTGGAGGAAGGTGTTTGACCAAAACCAATTCGGCTCTGTTCGTTTCGTTGGAATTGGGGCTTTAGAATTGACATTCAATTGCCAATTCCGATTGTGACTGTTCGGCGGCCATAGAATTATCATGGAATTGGAATTCATTTCAATTCCCGTGGGAATTGATTATAGAAGAAAAACGACCACTTCAATTCTTACCTCACGAGGTCTTCATTCGTGATTCCCACGGACGATTTTTTCGTTCGTGCGCGCATTTTGCGTTCGAACGCGAATTTTTTCGCCCGAACGCGAATTTTTCGCCCGAACGCGAATTTTCGCCCGAACGCAATTTTTTCGCCCGAACGCGAAATTTTCGCCCGAACGCGATTTTTACGCCCGAACGCGAATTTTTTCGCCCGAACGCGAATTTTTCGCCCGAACGCGAATTTTCGCCCGAACGCGATTTTTACGCCCGAACGCGAATTTTTCCACCGAACGCGAATTTTTTAGCCCAAACGCGAATTTTTCGCCCGAACGCGAATTTTTCGTCCGAACGCGAATTTTTCGTCCGAACGCAAATTTTTCGACCGAACGCGAATTTTTCGCCCGAACGCGAATTTTACGCCCGAACGCGAATTTTACGCCCGAACGCGAATTTTACGCCCGAACGCGAATTTTTTCGCCCGAACGCGACTTTTTCGCCCGATCGTGAATTTTTCCGCCTGAACGCGAAATTTTCGCCCGAACGCGACTTTTTCGCCTGAACTCGAATTTTTTAGCCCGAACGCAAATTTTTCGCCCGAACGCGAATTTTTCGCCCGAACTCGAATTTTTCGCCCGAACGCGAATTTTTTCGCCCGAACGCGATTTTTTCGCCCGAACCCGATTTTTTCGCACTAAAAATTCGTGTTCGGGCGAAAAATTCACGTTCGGGCAAAAAATTCGCGTTCGGGCGAAAAAATTCTCGATCAGGCGAAAAATTCGTGTTCGGGCGAAAAAATTCACGTTCGGGAGAAAAAGTCGCGTTCGGGCGAAAAATTCGCGTTCGGGCGAAAATTTCGCGTTCGGGCAAAAAAATTCGTTATCGGGCGAAAAAGTCGCGTTCGGGCGAAAAATTCTCGTTCAGACGAATTTTTTTTAATATGAAGCCAAACAGTGGAATTACTAATTCCAATTCCCGTGTCATAATTCCTGAATTTAGGCGAACGACAGAATTGGAATTGACTTCAATTCCAATTCCTATGGGAATTTGAATTGAAGTCAATACCAATTCCTACATATCAATTCCTGCGAAACGAACGGAGCTTTCTAGTATTCGTTTGCTTATTTTAAAATAGGGAATTGGTTTTGGCCCAAAACCCATGCGTTTTACTTTTTGAAAAATTCTTCTATGCCCAAAACGTACCTATTTAGATGGTTTTTGGGATAGTTTTGACATTGTTCATCATCATTGTTGTCGTAGTTCATCATCATTTTGGCCGGAGTTCATCATCATTTTGACATTGTTCATCATCACTTTCTCTCAAAACCTTCTCCAAATGAACATAAGAATTTGTTTTTTGTCCATTTCCAAAACCTCTGCGTCGTAGGTTTTCGGCCAAAACCAATTCCTGTCTCTCAAACCCTACCAAACGAACGGAGCATAAGCAGTTTGAAGCAGTCCTATAACGGCTAAACGTAGTTTATTCATATTCGTAGTCCAATAAATTTAAGTGTTTTTAGGAATGCGAATAGCCGGTTTAGCTATTTTTAGAACTACGAATAGCCGTTTTAGGTATTTTTAGAACATCGCCTCTATAATAATTTTGAATAGGGCAAAGTATTGGTGACGTTCTTATATTGTAGATGAGAGACATTTGATCCCCTCTATATTTTAAAAGAATTGTTGTAATCTCTAATTTTTCATAATCGAAACATTTGACCCCATCTTGAAAGAATTTGTAGTGGGTTAAACGTCTCAATTATAAAAAAATTAGAGGGTTACGACAGTTCTTTTGAAATTTATAGGAGATCAAATATCTTTCTTCTACAATATAGGGGTGTCACAAATATTTTACCATATTCAAAGATTTATCTTAGACTCCATTTGGCGCGGTGTTTTTGCTCCATTAAATTTCGACAAAAATGCCACCATAGTAGAAACTTCAGAGCCGAAAACCCGACTTCTTTCAAAACGGGATAGATTTGCTCTTGATGCTTTAGGTGCAGCAAGTAATTCATAAAATTAGGAATCTACCTAGGCCTAATCTAGCTAGCCAAAATATGCTTTTGCCCCGGCAAAAAAAAAATAGTTTTGAACATAAAAGTGAATGAAGTTCCTCAGCTAAGATCAGGCAATGAAGAACGACGGTTCATAACCACTATGCTCATGACCACTACTGCAGTGCCAAACAGAGCCTTATGCTCTGTTTGGCGTGGCGTTTCTACTCCGGTGAGTTAAACAAAAATGTCACCACCATAGAATGCATATTTGGCCTGACAAAAAAAACCACATCTTAGCAAAAATGCCACTCCAAACGGAGCCCTAGTGATGGATCTCACTACATTAACATCAAGGCAAGGTAACTTCCTTCACATGCTCTACATGGATTTTAAATTTAGAAAAAAATTTAGTGTGGCACTTAGAGCTTTAAATAGGAAATTATTTAATAAATATTAAAAAAATAAGAGATATTTATCATATCATTATTAATGTTTATATGAATATTGTAAATGTATATTTGGATAAAATACAATGGGTCGGAGGCATAACGAGTACGGACGGATACGGGGATATCCGTCACCCGTTACCATTTGGGTTTGTCTATATAAACCCCCTAGGGGCAACGGAGAGTTCATTCAACTTTGATGTTCCTCTGGATGCTTCGAGCAAAACTCAACAATCTCAAAGTTTGCCCCTTGAGTTTGCTCCACTCACGCGTACACACGCCAAGAGGAGATTTCTCTCGTAACCGCCCGGTACCGCCTGGAACCGCTGCCCGGACGTCGGTCTCCCGCCGCCGGTTGCCTCCCCCGCGTACGTCTCCGCCCGGCCGTTCCTGTTGCCGGTCGCTGTCGCCGCCGGAGGGCTCGCCGCCGCTGCCGAGCCTGTTTCCGCTGCCAAGGAGTTTCAGCTGCTCGGCTTCCCGTAACCGCCGCTGCCGCCTGGCTCGTTTGTCGTCGCTGCCTCCCGTACCCGCAGGCACCCGCACGAAGCCGCAACCGCAAGCCGCTCGGATCTGGTCGATAGCACGCCGTCGTCAAGGTTTCCGTAAGACTCACCGCCGCCGCGCGCACAAAGTCGCAGACGCCGGTATCCCTCCCGCCACCTCTGTCAAGACCTCTCGCCAACGCTGTTGCAGAGGTCGTAACCGTCGCGTGCTCGTAACCGCCGTCGTGATCCGCATTCTGGCGCGCCGCCGCGATCCGCGTCTTCACCGCGTCGCCGCCACTGCCACTCTCTTCCAGTCCAAATCCCTCCCAGCCGCTGCCGTCAGACTCCCACCATCGCCGCCGCCGTCTTCCACGGTCACGGAGTGCAGCCCCAAGCGCTACCGCCACCGCTATCAGTAAGTGTCTGGCGCTAGTAGCTGAACTTGCTACCGCCTAGGCTACCGCCCAGGCTACCGCCCTGACTACCGCCCCGGCTACCGTCGGCGCTAGCGACAGAGTCCCTTTTTCCTGTGTTTGGTGACCTGATCTCGTCTGTCGGGCGCACAATGATGAAGGAGAACAATCTTTCGTCCCCCATTTCGATGATCAAGTTGGAGAAGTTCATGGCAACTGAGTTCAACGACTGGAAGTTGAATACTCAGTTCGGAATGAAGTACCTAAACGTGTTCTACATCATTCAGTCTGATCGTGCTGGGGTCGTCGGGACTGATGACGAATCTCAGTGGGTCTCTGATGAAGACTTATGTCGTGACTACCTGCTGAACTGTCTGTCCTCCAATCTGACAAAGACGTATATGCTCCAGTCAGCTAAGGAGATTTGGAACACACTAGAGGAGCACTTCAGGCAAGAGGAGGATCTGTCCAAGGCGCACTTGGTGGATAAGTTCCACTCCTTCACTTTCGACGAGGAGAAAATCATTCTCCCTCAGGTATCGGATTTCGAAAACCTAACCGATTCTTTGCATAGTGACACGCTTTAGAAGTTGTTAGCAAGCAGAAAGTTGTTGCTAACATGATTTCCAACTCTAAACGCGTGCCGAACCCTAGGAAATCCAAACCCCACCCTAGTAGCTCTCAGGTTGCAGGCCCCAGTAAACACATTAAAAAGTTTAAGGGGAAGTTGAAAGTGAGGTTAGATCTTAGATTTACTCTAGAGGGGGGTGAATAGAGTATTAAAAAGTTTTTCACTTAATTTTATAGCGGAATTAAAATAGTGATACTTATATGTATATTGCAGAGTGAGTTATAAAACAAACAAAAAAGCACACAGCATATCACAACAAAATAAACACAACACAGATGACACAAGGATCTATAGTAGTTCCCCAATAAACCTGGGTACGTCTACTCTTCTACCACCCTTGGTAGGAATCCACTAGGTTTTTGATCAGGTGCCCTATCACCAATGGATTTTTTATCAGGTGTCCAAACACCAATGAGCTTTTGATCAGGTGCTCTAACCAAACTTCAGGTTTTTGTTCAGGTGCCCTGCCACCAAGAAGTTAACTTTTGAAGAGAGTTATAACCCTGTACAAGAGGGGATAAAGTGGGTTTAGATGTTCTTCTCTGTCAATAAACTGAGAGAAGACTAGTGGATTTGATGATGTAAAACTCCCCCTGTCTGAATGAAATGGTTGACAGTTGAGGATGGAGTTTTCACTTGAAACAGATATCTTCCTTGATAGCTGATGAATCTGAGAGACAGAAGTTTTCTCAGATTTATTGTTGCTCTTTGAAGATCTGATCTAGCAGCAGAAACTGAGAGAAGGTTTATATTGTTGTTCTCAGATAATAAGATGGTGTTGCTGTAGAAGATGAAGATCTGTGAAGCTTTTTCTTTTCTTCTTTCTGTATATTTTTTCTCGACAGTATTCTGCTTCTTGTTTTTTTGCTGTACTATGTAATTATTTTCTGTAAATCTTCTTCCTCCTTATTTCTTTTCTTTACAAAAAAATCTCTCTAATTTGAAATTCAAATCCTCTGTATAAGGAATAAAATATTCTGAATTGAATGTTTCCTTGGAACTGCAAACTGAGACTTAAATTTCTTTTCCTTTTTAATTAATGTATCCATTTCCGCCAAAATGGCTATTTTCTCGGGAAGAGAATGGAAAGGAATAAAATAAAAAGGAAGGATATAATTCTTGACTTATCTGGAATAAATTGATCTGTTGCTGATAAAATATATGAGTTCAGAGAATGAAATAAAAATAATCCTTCTGAAATATTGAACTGAATAGAAATTTCGTCCATCTGAATAAATTTCGTCGAACACAATCTGGAGTTCGTCGATCTCAAGCTGGAGGTCGTTGAACTGAAAGATAATATCTGATAAGCTAGCTGGAATATTGAATTCGTTGTTGAGCTAAGAAGAACTTTCGTCGATCTGAACATCTGATACTTATTCTTCGAACGCAGAGCTGAGTTCGTCGAACGCTGGGACTGGGAGGTTCGTCAAACGCTGAGACTTGGTCAACCGCTGAGACTGAAGAAACTTGTCACACGCTCACCGCACCAAAAATGTTGAAACCAATAAATGATCTCGGTGGAGTTCGGGGCCCCCAACGGGTTGGGGGGCGACTGACACTTACTAATCTCGCGAGAGAACAGACCGAAGCCTCGGAATTGGACACTGATCCTTAGGCTCAGCTAGGAGGACCCACCACACACCCGGAAGATCTTTAGAGCGCTTCCCCTCCCAAGCCAAAAGCTGAAGCCCGAGCACCTTGGAGAGCTCAAAGGGAGGCTAACCAAGGAAGGCCTGAGGAGAGAGAAGCTCCAAAGAGAAGAACTGCTCTCCAAAGGTGCCCTTTGGATCTTATTTATAGATTTTCTGATCTGGCCTGCAAATAGCAGGATTCCGCCTCTCGATTTTACTATACGCACCCCAAACTTGGTCTGCCGATAGCCAATCTCCGCTGTTCGGAGGGGCTATTGGCAGGCCACGAGGGTAAAAGGATAATTTCTCTCATGGGCCTAGGGGCAAAGGGTCTGCGAGGACAGTACTCGCGAGAGCTCTCGCTGGCCTCCTCGCGTACCTCGTTCGCCAGTCAGCGAGTCCCCCTTTTGGAGGGTGCATGTCGGGGCCCGCCCTCGCAAACCTCCATGTCGCCGAGTATAGGTCATCTCGCGGGTGCTCGGCGAGTACTCATCTCGCCCTCCTACCAGAATGCCGTCGGCGAGCACCCGTCTCGCCTGCCCCTCTTTGAGGGAACCTTGACCGTTTGGTCTTTTCCCGTCTCTCCCGTCCTGGCGAATATCGGGGTTGTACACAATCCCCGCTCTTCGCGAGGCTACCTAGGCTCGCGAAGAAACATCCAACCCCCGGTATTTGCCAGCCTGGTGGTGAGCTGTCAAGAATCTTTAGTGGGGCCCACCGGAGGGCTATACATACGTCTCCTCCTTCCACAGCGGCGCACACCGCTATTTTACTCTCCTTTTCTCTCTCTTTACTGTAGCAGTTGTTGATGTCACTGTCCAAAGATTTCTAGGATCTGCTAAAGGCCTCCAAGGCCAGCGGGATGACTTCCATGGCAAAAGTCCCCGCTTGGATGAAGCGCCCGCCTCCCCCTCGGGTGCCAAAAACCAAAAAGGCGAAGGCGGTCTGCCGAGCCGGGGATGAGTCCGTCATACTGGAGTCTTCCCCCGTCAATCAGCCCGGCGAGAAGGTATGAAATATCTATAGTTGGGTCAGTGAGAATCATCTTACTAAGCTCACCCGCCGGCAGGATAGCGACGCTCACCAGGGTGGCGACGAGCACAGAGGTGAATCCCCACATGTTTCCCCAATGAACACAGTCCTCGCTGCTGAGAAGGCTACCGGTACGCGACCTCCCTCGCTAGCTTCCCTGCATGTTGTCGACCACTTACCTTCCTTTTACCCCTTCGCAGGTTCACCCGTGAAGACAACGGCCCGCCAGGGCTCGCGACCCGTGTCCCCTGTCATCCCCGACACCACCCTAAAAATGTTGGGCTTCAATCTTCTGCCGAGCGATGACTCTGGGGGCTCGCGACCCCCAAAGATTCCTCCTGTCAACGACAAGGCCTATCATCCTGGCCTGGGTAAGTCATTATTGCCTCCCTACGGTCACGTCTTCAAGGGTCGGCCAGACCCTTCGCGCCTTCCTCCAAGTAAGGTCTTATTCCTTTGCGACGTTTGCAATCTTCCTCCTTTTGATGTTAAACTTTCTTATGGTCCCTCGCAGGGACCTCTGAATCTCCTCACACTGATTCCGACTACGGGGATGAAGAGATGTCCCCCCTCCCGGAGCAGTTGGAAGACTACCTAGGAGATCCGCGAGACCCCGAGGCGATGAAGCAGAGAACCGTTGAGCTGTTTCAGAAACAACAGCGAATGCTGCTGGACCTCAATCTTCAAGCGATGCGGGATAGGGAGGCTGCCGAGGCCAGCAATGCTGCTCTGAGAGACGAGTGCGCGAGACTCCGAGCCGCGATACCCCGAGATCATGCTGAGGGGGCTTCCTTGCCAGAGGTGTACATCGCACAGATGAGAGACTACGCCTTCTTGACGGATAGGGCAGCTCGCTCCGCCCTCGAATATTACAATCCGAGAATGCCACCGAGGTCCGGACCGCGAGGGGGTGGCAGGTGGAAATGGCTCCCACATTAGCCTCGCGATCCTGCTTTCTTTCAAAAACACTGTATTATTATTTCTTAGGGCGGACAATTGCGTTCGCATGCTTTTACTTGCTATGAACTCTCGCTAGTCGAGCGGCGATTGACTTTATTTATTGATTCTCGCTCGCTCCTTGCTTGGGAATGCTATTATCTTGTTGAATGCATGATGCTCTGCTAAATATTTGTTGACACTAACCTCGCAGGTCATTCTCGCTCGCTCGCAATTTCGCGGAGTGACATTCACTCTCGCCAGTGATACTGATGTGACAGCCTGACTACTCGCACCCCGCGGCGCTTGGACTTCTTCCCGCCTTTTTTATTTTTCTATAAATAGGGTCTCATAACTACGAACCACCTACCGCATTTATCGCCAACCTTTTTCCTTCTCTGCTCGGGAGCTCTCGCTCCTTTCCCCCTTCTCGCACTTTCGTCTACTCTGCAGGTCTCTCCAAAGATGGTTTCCGAAGCTGCCGAGGCGGAGGGTCGCCGGAAATGCGCCTGGGCCTTCGCAGACCACACCTTCTACCACCATAACCTGACCAAGGAGGAGTATCTCAAAGCAATCTCCGCCTTCGTCCCTGCCGGGTTCATGCCGTGTTGTCCTGGCGAGGACGACGCGATCAACACTCCCTACCCCGACGAGCTAGCCCTCCCCACGGCTCACTTCGCGGTTGGCCTGCGGCTGCCTCTGTGGCCGGAGGTCCGCCAGGTACCTCTTTGCCTCAACTATTTTCTCTTCGCCGGTTAATCTCTCGCCCGCAGTTAACTAACCTCTCCCAGCCTTGCTCGACAGGTACTCAAGCATTATGGCGTGGTCCTCGGCCAGCTCACCCCCAACGCCGTCGCGGTCATCGTCGCCTTCGCCTGCTACATGCGCGAGGAGCGCATTGAATTCAGCTTGCCAGTGTTCCAGAAGCTGTTCTCCTTCCGAGCCTATAAGGACGGCACCGCCTACTTCGTGGGGTCGGGTCTCAAGGTCGTCGAGACCGTGAACAAGGCCCACAACTGGGCCCAGAAGTTCATCTTAGTGAAGGGGAACTTCGGCAACATTACGTTCTCGCCAATCCAGTACAGCGAGACCACCTACAAGCCGCCGACCCTCGGCGGCCATGACGCCACCTTGTACCAGTTCTTCTCCAAGAAGAACTTCGAGGTGGCTCATCTCCGCCGCAACGTCGACTCGCTGCTTCCAGTTCCTCCTGGGGAAGGTAAGAGTCTCGCTCGCTACTTTCCACTTGTGACCCTATCCAAAAATTAATCATCTAACCTTTCAGCGTTGCGAGATCTACCATTCAACCCCCCCCCCCTACTTGAGCAGCAGAAAACCCTCCTCCGCCTTCGATCTCGCGACCATGGGCGCCGAGGCCTGTCGTGAGACCGTCACCCCTGCTCTGACGTCCTCTCGCAAGAGGCCTGAGGCCTCCAGCAGCCACGGCCAACCTTCCAAATCTCCCTCGAAGAAGAAGCAGAGGAAGAGTCAGGGCTCGCACCCCTCCGAGAAAGGAAAGGGCCATGCCGAGCCAGAGTTCGACAAGGTCGACCTCACTATCCTATCAGATGGGCAGGAGGCCGACGAGCAAAGCGAGGAGGTCATAAAGACCTCCGACCAGCCAATCCCTGTCAATCACTTTAACTTCGACCTGGGTCAGAGGCATCGCGACGACTCGAGTGAGCTCCTGCTGTGCTGGAGGCCGGAGGACAACAAGGTCGAGGTCTCCACCATCCTCCCCTCCTAGGTGGAGAAGTCCACCATCAGCGGTCACGCCTTCTCCCTTTCCTTTGGCTTGTATGGTCGTGAGGATGCGAGAGCATACAAGGACGAGACAGCGAGGACCCTCGCCTATGAGAGCGCGAGGTCCCAGATTTGCTCCCTCAAGCTCGCTCACATGACCAGGAGGCGGTGTCTACAGCTGGAGCGCCAGAATGTTGGGCTCGCCACTGCCTACCGGGGCGTTCTTGCCGAGAATGCTCAGCTGAAGGACCAACTGCGGTCTTCTTAGGGCGGCGTGGTGAGTCTCCGCATCGCGCAACCACATTTCTTCGCCGAGTTCAGCTCTCATTTCTTTCATCTGTGCAGGATGCCGAGACCGCCGAGAGGGCGGACGCTCAAATTCGGGACCTGGAGGGTGAGATTGCAGGGTTGAAGGCCCTTAACAAGGATTTGGTTCGCGTGGTTGTTCCTCCCTCTCCTCATCGCCTGAAGGAAGAGAAGCGAGCGCGAGATGAGGAGATCCGGCAGGAGGCCTCCGAATCGTCGCTATACATATTTCAGCTGATGCAAAAGTCCGGCATGTTAACTGCCGAGGCGGCCGCCATGAGTCTTGAGGACATCGTCCCCGAGCTCTTCATTCCTCTTCCGCCGGTCGAGGGCAGCGATGAGGACGAGGGGTCGGCGAGCGACCGCGAAGATTGACCTTTTTGTTTTGGTTTTATTTTTGTAACCTATTTTGGGCTGGCGAGACCGCCGCATGATGTAAATGAACAAGGAATATCTTTATTATGTGGGCCACTGGCTCCATTTATTGTGCTCACATTTTTACTTTGTGATGTTTTCTTTTCTCGCCTTTATATCTTGTTCTCGCACATTTTCTAGAGTTCTCGCGACACTTATTCTCGCGAATGATATCTTTGGATAGTTTCCGTATAGGATAAGTACTTTCGCTTGGTGCCTTTATCCTCCACCTTTGGGCCGTAGATTTTCTAGGATCATCTCTCCATCTCGACCTCGCGAGGACCAATCCTCTTTTCTATATCACCTTTTACAAACGGTTCTCACGCGGGGCTTTCGCATCATTCAACGGGTATTTGCCTACCCTCACGGGTCGGTTCGCATTTTGCCGAGCACTAGCCGCCGAGAATAGGAATATAAGGTTCTCGCCCCCTACTTATTTAGCGAGAATGCCCTGGTCGATACTAAGGATTTGCCAGCCAAATACGTCATTCCAGTCAATACCAAGGACTTGCACATCTCGCCAGCCTCTCCGCGAGATCGACCTGACCCACCGGCTAGTGAGAGCCCGGCAGCGGGATCATCCGGGGCAATCCAGCACCAGGGACTTGCACATCTCGCCAGCCTCTCCGCGAGATCGACCTGGCCCACCGGCTAGTGAGAGCCCGGCAGCGGGATCATCCGGGGCAATCCAGCACCAGGGACTTGCACATCTCGCCAGCCTCTCCGCGAGATCGACCTGACCCACCGGCTAGTGAGAGCCCGGCAGCGGGATCATCCGGGGCAATCCAGCACCAGGGACTTGCACATCTCGCCAGCCTCTCCGCGAGATCGACCTGACCCACCGGCTAGTGAGAGCCCGGCAGCGGGATCATCCGGGGCAATCCAGCACCAGGGACTTGCACATCTCGCCAGCCTCTCCGCGAGATCGACCTGACCCACCGGCTACTGAGAGCCCGGCAGCGGGATCATCCGGGGCAATCCAGCACCAGGGACTTGCACATCTCGCCAGCCTCTCCGCGAGATCGACCTGACCCACCGGCTAGTGAGAGCCCGGCAGCGGGATCATCCGGGGCAATCCAGCACCAGGGACTTGCACATCTCGCCAGCCTCTCCGCGAGATCGACCTGACCCACCGGCTAGTGAGAGCCCGACAGCGGGATCATCCGGGGCAATCCAGCACCAGGGACTTGCACATCTCGCCAGCCTCTCCGCGAGATCGACCTGACCCACCGGCTAGTGAGAGCCCGACAGCGGGATCATCCGGGGCAATCCAGCACCAGGGACTTGCACATCTCGCCAGCCTCTCCGCGAGATCGACCTGACCCACCGACTAGTGAGAGCCCGGCAGCGGGATCATCCGGGGCAATCCAGCACCAGGGACTTGCACATCTCGCCAACCTCTCCGCGAGATCAACCTGACCAACCGGCTAGTGAGAGCCCGGCAGCGGGATCATCCGGGGCAATCCAGCACCAGGGATTTGCACATCTCGCCAGCCTCTCCGCGAGATCAACCTGACCCACCGGCTAGTGAGAGCCCGACAGCGGGATCATCCGGGGCAATCCAGCACCAGGGACTTGCACATCTCGCCAGCCTCTCCGCGAGATCGACCTGACCCACCAGCTAGTGAGAGCCCGGCAGCGGGATCATCCGGGGCAATCCAGCACCAGGGACTTGCACATCTCGCCAGCCTCTCCGCGAGATCGACCTGACCCACCGGCTAGTGAGAGCCCGGCGGCGGGATCATCCGGGACAATCCAGCACCAGGGACTTGCACATCTCGCCAGCCTCTCCGCGAGATCGACCTGACCCACCGGCTAGTGAGAGCCCGGCAGCGGGATCATCCGGGGCAATCCAGCACCAGGCACTTGCACATCTCGCCAGCCTCTCCGCGAGATCGACCTGACCCACCGGCTAGTGAGAGCCCGGCAGCGGGATCATCCGGGGCAATCCAGCACCAGGGACTTGCACATCTCGCCAGCCTCTCCGCGAGATCGACCTGACCCACCGGCTAGTGAGAGCCCGACAGCGGGATCATCCGGGGCAATCCAGCACCAGGGACTTGCACATCTCGCCAGCCTCTCCGCGAGATTGACCTGACCCACCGGCTAATGAGAGCCCGGCAGCGGGATCATCCGGGGCAATCCAGCACCAGGGACTTGCACATCTCGCCAGCCTCTCCGCGAGATCGACCTGACCCACCGTCTAGTGAGAGCCCGGCAGCGGGATCATCCGGGGCAAGCCAGCACCAGGGACTTGCACATCTCGCCAACCTCTCCGCGAGATCGACCTGACCCACCGGCTAGTGAGAGCCCGGCAGCGGGATCATCCGGGGCAATCCAGCACCAGGGACTTACACATCTCGTCAGCCTCTCCGCGAGATCGACCTGACCCACCGTCTAGTGAGAGCCCGGCAGCGGGATCATCCGGGGCAGTCCAGCACCAGGGACTTACACATCTATTAGCATGACTAGCTACTATCAGTATGCAATAGACAAATCAATAAAGGGTTTATAGTAGGAAACCTTTTAAGGGTAAAATCGTTTTAAGTCATCCCCACTCCTGGCACGGTCGAGGGGTATCCCTTCCACATCCCGGAGGTGGTACCCTCCCAACTTGAGCACTTCACTTACAATATATGGCCCCTCCCAGTTAGGGTTAAGTTTGCCGACCGCGGCCCCTCTCCCCGCTGCATCGACCTTCTTCAAGACCAAGTCCCCTTTCTGTAAGTGCTTCACCCGAATGTGTTTGTCAAAGTATCGGGCCATCCGTCGTTTGATCTCCTCCTACCGAACGGTGGCCAGGTCCCGGAGCTCTTCTACTAGATCCAAAGATAATCTCTGCCCCTCTTCATTGTCCGTTCGCCATTCCTCATCTCCTTCCCCCGCGCCGATCACCCTTGGTGACTTTACCTCAAACTCGACTGGGAGGACGACCTCTGACCCGTGGGAGAGCTTGAAAGGAGTCTCTCTGGTAGCTGTGTTTGGGGTGGTCCTTAGGGCCCAGAGGACCGAAGGCAATTGTTCCACCCAGCTTCCCCTAAGGTTTTCCACCTTCTTTTTCAATATGTTCACAATGATTTTGTTTGCTGACTCTACCTGTCCATTGCTCCTGGGGTGGTGGACCGATGCGAAACGGAGGTCTATGCCGAGTTGGGTGCAGAAGCTAACGAATTCGTCGCTCACGAACCGTGGCCCGTTGTCCGTGACTATGGCCAGAGGGAGCCCATGCCTGCAAATTATTTCACCCCAAACAAAATTTCTCACCACCTGGGATGTTACCTTAGCGAGGGACTTCACCTCGATCCACTTAGAGAAATAATCCACCATCACCAGTAGGAACTTTCTTTGGCTGCTCGCCTGAGGGAAAGGCCCCACCAAATCCAAACCCCATATCGCAAAGGGCCAGGGGGTTGTAATCGTCCGGAGCCTCTGAGCGGGAAGGAGCTGGAGGGGGGCGTAGAGTTGGCACTTGGAGCACTTTTTAGAAAACTCTGCTGCATCTTTGCTGAGGGTGAGCCAAAAATAGCCCTGCCTCAGTACTCTCCCTTCCAGGGTCCTGCCCCACGAGTGACTGCCGCACTCCCCCGAGTGGATCTCTTCCAGGACTTTCGGGGCTTCCTCCTCCGAGACACAACGGTTTAGGAGCCCCGAGAGAGTCTTTCGATATAGCGACCCTGCATGCAAGGAGTAATATGCCGATTTATACCTGAGCCGCCGTTTGTCTACCTCTTCCTCGGGGAACTTCCCTGTTGTTAAGTAGGCGATGAAGGGATCCATCCACGACACCCGCTGGTCCACCTCCATCATCTTCCCCTCCTCGATGGAGGGTCGGAAAAGCTCCGACACTGTTCCCCCGGCCCGGGGACCAAACTTGGCTAGGAGGTCCGCCTGGGTACTCTCCCCTCTTGGGATGTGCTTGATGGAGAAGGTGCGAAACTGTCCCACTACCCCTTTAACCTTCTCCAGGTACCGTTGGAGAGTTGGTTCTTTGACCTCGAATTCCCCCCTGATCTGGCACGCCACCACCATGGAGTCCGTCGAGACCTCCACGTCCTGCACCCCCAACTCTTGTGCCAAGCGGAGGCCTGCTACCACGGCCTCGTACTCGGCTTGGTTATTAGTGAGGGGGAAATGGATGCTTATCGCTTGCTCTATCCTGGTTCCTTGGGGACTCACCAACACCACCCCTCCTCCGAAGGAATGCTTTCCCGACGCACCATCAACCAGCATCTTCCAAGCCACCGTGTGGGGTACTTTAGATTCCTCTAACTCAGTTACGTAGTCGACCATGAAATCCGCCACCGCCTGCGCCTTTATGGATACCCTGGGCACGTAGGAGACACTGAACTCACTCAATTCTACCGCCCACTTCGCCAACCTCCCGGAGTGCTCCACCCCTTCCATGATGCCACGAAGGGGGTGGTCAGTCACCACTTTGATTGAGTGTGCCTGAAAGTAAGGTCTGAGCCACCTAGCCGACCCCACCAAGGCAAATGCTACTTTTCGAGGATAGGATATCTGAGTTCGGCCTTCCTGAGTACCCTGCTGACGTAGTAAATGGGGAGTTGTTTCTTCCCCTCCTCTCGAACCAACACTGAGCTAACCGCTTCCGACCCTACCCCCAAGTACAGGTATAGGTCTTCTCCTTGTCTCGGCCCTTGTAATAGTGGGGCCTGGGTCAGTTGTTCCTTTAGCGCTTGAAAAGCCCTTTCGCACTCGGGGGTCCATTCGAATTTTTGGTTACCCCTTAATACCTTGAAGAAGGAAGAACATTTTTCTCCTGCCTTGGAAAGGAACCTGCTCAGCCCAGCTAACTTCCATGTCAGACGTTGGACCTCTTTCGCACTCCGTGGAGATCTCATCTCAAGGATCGCCTTTACCTTGTCTGGGTTAGGCTCCACTCCAAGAGTTGTGAGCAAATGACCCAAGAACTTCCCTCGACTGGCCCCGAAGACACACTTAGAGGGGTTAAGCCTCATTTTAAACTTTCTCAAGGTTTCAAAAGTCTCTTCGAGGTCCCTGAGATGAGACTCGAGATTCCGGCTCTTGATCATTAGGTCATCCACTTAGACCTCCAAGTTCCTTCCCTTCTGCTCGCGAAACACTTTATCCATCATACGCTGATATGTGTCCTCTGCGTTCTTCAAACCGAACGGCATCATTTTGTAACAATAGCACCCATCCCCGGTGATGAATGACACATCTTTAATGTCGGGAGGGTGCATGCGGATCTGGTGATAACCTGAAAAAGCATCTAAAAAAGACATCACAGAAAAATCGACGGCTGAGTCAACCAGCGCGTCGATTCTAGGCAAGGGATAACAGTCCTTGGGGCACGATTTATTAAGCAAAGAAAAATCCACACACATCCTCCACTTACCCTCCCCCTTTGTTACCATCACGACATTGGAGACCCAGCCTGGATACTGGATCTCCGATACAAAACCAGCTTTGAGGAGCTTGTTCACCTCTTCCCGGATGGGCACCTCCAGCTTGTCCGTCGTGGACCTCCTCTTTTGGCGGATGGGGCGAGCGACGGGATCGAGGTTGAGGCGATGACACGCCACATCCGCATCGATCCCCGACATCTCTGCAGCGCTCCATGCGAAGACGTCCACATTGTCCTGGACGCAAGCCAAGATCTTCGCCCGATCTTCCGGGCTGAGCTCCCCATTGATTTTGATCTTCTCGATCGTCCCGGCCTTGGTGGCGATCTCCACCTCCACCACTTCATCCACAGCCTCCAGCCTGGACTACTCCCCCCAGAGGCTCTGCTCTTCTTCTTTCTCTCCCTCTTTCTTCCCCGCCCCGGGCCCTTCACCGACCCCTTCCTGGGCATGAACTACTCCTTCTCTCCTCCCTTCCTCTCCTACCACCATTAGCTCCTCCGCCCCTCCTCCTGGGGCCTCCTCTTCTCCTTGCTCTTCTTCTTCCTCTCCCTCTTTCTTCCCCGCCCTGGGTCCTTCACCGACCCCTTCCTGGGCATGAACTACTCCTTCTCTCCTCCCTTCCTCTCCTACCACCATTAGCTCCTCCGCCCCTCCTCCTGGGGCCTCCTCTTCTCCTTGCTCTTATTCTTCCTCTCCCGCCCTGGGTCCCTCACCGACCCCTTCCCGGGCACGAACTACTCCTTCCTCTACCTCTTCTGTCGCGGTCAACTCTTCCATTACTTTGTCCCATTCCTCTGCCCCCTCCATCCAAGAGATGGTGTTGACGACGGTCACATAGCACTGCCTCGCCACCTTGGGATCTCCCCTAACCCGGACCTGGATTCCTCCCGCGCTGAACTTGAGGCATTGATGGAAAGTGGACGGGACACACCGGAACGCGCTGATAAGAGGCCGTCCGAAGATGGCGCTATAGCTACTGGGGGCATCCACTATCACAAAGCGGCGGTTCCGGGACTGCCCTCCCAGGGTCACGTGGAGTCCCACTCCCCCCTCTACTTCCTTCCTTTCTCCTGAGAATCCGAACAGCGGGCCATCCGAGGCCAACACCCTCCTGGGCTCCACCTTCATCTCGTCGAACGCCTTCTTGAAAATAACATTGACCGAGCTCCCGTTGTCCACCAAGATTCGAGAGACGGTGAAGTTCTCGATGGCTGTCTGGATGACCAGCGCATCGCAGAACGGGTTTTCGTGACCGGGCAGGTCCTTCTGGGAGAAGGTGATCTTCTCCGCGGGGGGGGGGGGGGGGGGGGGGGGGCTTGGGATGTCGAAGCTACACTCCGACGGTACATGGCATGGTGGCTCGCCTTCCGGGTTGCCTCGACCCCTACCCCCCCCCCCCCCCATGGATCACTCTGATCCCTCCTCGGGTCCCTACGTCCGCCCGATCCTCGCACCTTTCATCCTCATCCCCCTGAGGTAGAATATCCTCTATCCTTGCTCCCCCTTGCTGCGCTTGTGGTGCTGGGGCTCTCGCCCCTCTGACTTCCAAGAACTCAGGGCAGGTGGCCGTTGCGTGGCCTTCCTCCTGATGGAAGTCACAGTACGGCAGCGCCACCCGCCTTGCCTCATCCCCGACTCCTCGGTTCCTTCTTCTGGGACCGGCTCCTCCGGCTCCCCCTCCTCTTCCTCTTCCTGCTCTTCCTCTACCGATCTCCATTGCCTGATGAGGGGGGGGGGGGGGGGGGGGGAATGGCCTCGGGCCCTGTCTCCACCCCAGCTGGTGAGGTCTTCCCTGCCCTCCTTGGAAATTACCTCCCCTGTGGGGGAAACCCCTCCCTGGGCCTTGCATTCCCCCACCCTGCTGCCTCCACCCCAACTCCGGGGCCCTCGCTTCCTCTCTCCTCCTTGGCTCTTGCTGCCTCCCTTCCGGCTCGCTCAGCCGTGCCAATCTCTTCGCGAACTCGGGGTTTACTGCCTCCCCGTCTACCTCCTCTGCCGCTCTCTCCATCAGTTCTTCATAAGATTGAGGAGCCCTCTTCTTGAGGTCCATCTTGAAGAAGCCTTCCCTCAGCCCCAACGTGAAGGCGAGCTGGAGGGTATACCCCGGGACCTCTTGGACAAGGAGAACCTCCTCTCTGAACCGCTCCGGATAATGAGCCAACGACTCTCCTGACCTCTGCTTGATGTCGAAGAGCGACTCTGGATCCTTCTTTCTTTTCTTCATGGCGGAGAAGCGTAAGAGAAAACCCTTACGCAAGTTCTCGAAGGTATAGATCGATCCTGAGGGAATCTGGTGGAACCAGTCCCTCGCCTTCTCCATCAGGGTAGTAGCAAAGAGTCGACACTTGAAGGCTTCCGGCATGGGTCTGATCGAGACCATATCCTCGAACCACTGCAGGTGTTGAATGGGGTCATCATTGCCGGAATACAGCATCATGGTCGGCTCCCTGAATCCCTCGGGGAGTGGTGCCGAGAGCACCATCTCGCAGAAAGGACTTCCCCCGCTCACCCTCTGAACTTGCTCTACCCTTCTCGTGAGCTCCTCGGGCGACCCTACTCCTGCCGATCTCATCAGAGGACAGCTCGTTGGGACCTCCCTGACCGAGCTCCCCCCCCCCCCCCCCCCCCCGCGAGAGCCTCCCTTGCCGGATTCTCGCTTCCCCAAGCAGGGCTGGGGAACAGCTCTCGCCCAGACAGATCTCGTCCTCCTCCCTGGGCCGCCACCTCCTTTCCCGCTCGATGAGCCGGCTCGCTCTCGCCGACTCCAGGTTGATGAGCCACCTGGGGCGCCGGGGTCGCGAAACCGCCGAGCGCAGTGGCGAGAGCGCTCTGAAAAGCTCCAAGAAGATCTCGCTAAAGATCCGCCAACATCTCCACTGTGGCTGGTGCTCCTGGGGGTGGCGAGCCTCCGGGGTTCGCGTCCCGCTCGTCCTCGCCGATCATGCTTTCCCTGAGATTTTCTTGAGCCAGCCACACTCCACGCTCACCGCACCAAAAATGTTGAAACCGATATCTCGGTCTCTGTGGAGTTCGGGGTCCCAAAAAAGGGGTGACCGCGCACTTACTACGCTCAAGTAAATGATCTAGACACAAGACTGGGAACTCGAAGTACAGATCCAAGGTCTCAGCGTGGAGGTCCCACCGCACACCCGGAAGACTAACTAACTCTTCCCCTCCTAAGCCAAAGGCTGAGCTAAGGCACCTTTGGAGGGTTCTCTTGGCCGGCCAAAATCTCAGAGCTGACCCTTTCCTCTCCATAGGTGCACCTCCCTGGATCTATATAAAGCCTTTTTTGTCCGGTCGACCAATATCGTACTCCCGCATAATAGTTTTACTATACGCAGACCAAATGAGACTGCCAACAGCGTGACTCCGCTGTTCCGGGAGACTATTAGCGAACCCTCAGGGGCTACCAAGTAAATTTCTCGCTGGGCCCCCACCGTGCGAGGGGTCTACGGGGACTCCACTTGACTACGATTGAAAAGATAAACAAAGTACATGCATCACAGATTCCAGGAATGTGAATTCCATACTTCGGCACGCAGGCCGACAATATAAATAAATAAGGCCTTCGCGGGCCGGCACAACCTTAGGCTTAAACCCGCTATTTCCTGCTTTGTTCCGCAACACCTGTACACCAACGTCCTGCCAAGTGGTGGCAAGCTGAACATCGATCAGCTACAACGGGCCAAAGCCTATCGACCCCACCCCTTTTTTTGGGGTGGCAATATTTCTCCCCTGCAAGCAAGTAGTATACAACTTCCTCGGAGCCTTCTCCGGGAACCCCAGAACATCACCAATCCGGATGGGCTTCACACAGCATGCCTAAATCTGTACTCGCGCTTCTGGAAGCTAATGCAATTACAAGCGGAGATGTACACAACAACCCGTCGGAGAGCTCCCTTCCTCCACCCGTTGGTGGAGAGGGGCTTCCATGCAATCATGATAAATTAGGGCTTCACCTGCCCGAGGAGAAATTTTCGTTACCCTTGAAGCGTGTTTTGGAGGCATGGCTCGGACACGAACGATGAAGGCAAAAACACTTGCTGCTCTTTACCAACGCTTCCGGTCTGCCACTTCCAACCAGTGTCAGGACCATAGCCCTAGGTCGGCAAGGGGCTCGGCTCTGGCTTCTCCTTCCAGCAGCAGAACAAGAAAGGGAGAAGGGGGCTTGGGTCCTCCTTGCTCCAGGCCGACGGGTTACTGCCCTTGCTCCAGGCGGCGACTGCTTGGGGCGGTTCCTCCTAACTCCAGGCCGACGGGGAGGAGAGGGTAGATCGAGAGGAAGGGAGCTCGGGGTTGCGTTTTCCCTGCTCCGGGCCGACGGGGAGGAGGGGGGACGGGATCGGGGCTCCTCCTTTTGCTCACAGCCAACGGGAGGGGGAGGAGGGAGCCTTTTCCCTTACTCCAGGCCGACGGGGAGAGAGGGAAAAGGGGGCTCGGGGGCTGCGTTTTTCCTGCTCCAGACCGACGGGGAGGAGGGGCAACGGGAGAGAGGGAGGAGACGAGAGAGGGGGCGACGAGGGAGAAGGAGATCGGGGGAGCAGAGGGGGATCGGATCCTACGGCTGGGAAAGGAATGAGGAGGGGTTTTAGTTTTAGGTTTTATAAAAACCCTAGCCAAAACTGGCTATCCGCAGACCACTCCTCTAAACGCACACCAAAACCCACTAACCGCACCCCGATCAATGCTAGCCTATCACAAGACACCTCGGGTCCCAGCTATCTGGGGAGGGTCCCACCCGACGGGTATGGGGTTGTATAGCAGGAGCATGCCATTCGTCGAACGCAGAGAGGAGTTTGTCGAACGCAGAATGAGTTCGTCGAACGCAGAATGAGTTTGTCGAACGCAGAACCTTGGCAAAGTTCATCGAACTAGAGCATGTCGTTTGTCGAACGCAGGATGGAGTTCGTCGAACGCAGTATGGAGTTCGTCGAACGCAGAAAACTTATCTTTTCCTTAGTTCAAACAGCCTAAAACCTTGACCCTTTGGACTATACAATTGTCAATTGTGGTCAACTTAGTCCTAATGAACAGATAAGTGGGGACATAGTGCATCTGATTGCAGGCTTCCTTGTAAGGAAAGGGGCAAAGCACCACATGAAGGCAACCAAGCCAATATGGTTAGCCTCACTGAGCCATCCAACTTTGTCGCCATAGTTGGAAATGAGAAGGCCAGTACTGAGTGGTACCTTGACTCGGGGGCAACGTGCCACATTTGCAACAATTCTAATCTGATTACAAGACTCACTGATGCGAAAGAATCGGTGATCGTTGCAAACGGTGAGACAGCTGACGTTTTGAAGGTGGGGAATGCGACGCTACTGCTCTCCTCAGGTAAAACCTTAACTCTCAAAAATGTTAAGTTTATTCTTCTTTCACTAGCTGCTAACTTAGTGTCTATTAGTTTACTTTGTGATGCTGGTATGTCTTTTAATTTCTGTAGTGGTAGAGTAACACTGTCAGTTAATGCACACTATTTTGGATATGCCTACATCCAAAATAGGATGTACAAACTAAGTCTAGCAAACGAATTAGTTCAACAAGTTCAAATAAACTTAGTTAGCCCTAAGACTCTACATGAGAGACTAGGACACATAAACTATAGGAAAATGTTTCAAATTGCTAGAACTCACCAGATCGCTTTAGATACTATAGAAAAGCAAGATAAATGTGAAGTGTGTGCTCAGACTAAGATCACTAGGAAATCTTTTAGTGCGGTTACTAGGAGCACAACACCCTTAGAACTAATACATTCAAACATTTGATACTTCAAAAGCTTTGTCACTAGAGGAGGCAGAAAGTATTTGATCTCATTTATAGATAACAGTTCTAGGTTTTGTCACATCTATCTCCTTAAAACTAAAAACGAAGCGTATGAAAAATTTTGTATTTTCAAAACCAGGGTAGAAAACCAATTTACATGAAAATCAAAAGGTTTAGAAGTGATAGAAGAGGAGAATATATGTCCAGTGAGTTCAAGTGTTTCATTGCCCACCATGGAATCATAGCAGAAACCACTGTTCCTTACTCACCCCAGTCTAATGGCATAACTGAGCGTAAAAATTGGACGTTAACAGAAATGTTAAACTCTATGCTCTTGACTGCAGGCATGTCTTCCACCTATTGGGGAGAAACAGTCTTAACTGCAAACCACATTTTAAATAAAGTTCCTCATGCTAAGTTAGAGGTTACACCCTACGAGCTTTGGTTTAAGAGACCCCTATCTTTTACTAGACTTAAGACCTGGGGTTGTATAACATATGTCAGGGTTCCTGACCCTAGACGGTCTAAGATTTGACCTAGGACCAATACATGTGTCTACCTAGGCTGTGATGAAGATAGTGTTGCAGATAGATTCTTAGATATTTCTAATAATATCATTATAGAATTCAGGGATGAGTGTTCTTTGAAGATAAGTTCCTCAAGGATAAGAACTTGTCACTCCTAGGTTTGCAAGTAACTATTACTGAAGAAGATCCTTACTCAGTACCGAACACTTCCTATTCCGTTCCCGTAGACAACTCTGGCCTAGAGTCTAGGAGAACTTATGTAAGAGAGCGAACTCCCAGAACCTTCGGTAGTGACTTTGTCACTTGCCATGTTGAGGCTGATCCATCCACCTATAAGGAAGCGATGAGATCCAGAGATTCTCTACTCTGGAAAGATGCTATTAATGAAGAGATGAATTCTCTACTTCAGAATAACACCTGGACATTGGTTGATAAGTCAAAAGGGGCTAAAACCGTAGGGTGTAAGTGGATTCTGAAGAAGAAACTGTATCCTAATGGTAGCGTAGCTAAGTATAAAGCACGCCTGGTGGCTAAAGGTTTCACACAAGTAAGCGGAGTATATTACTTTGATGTCTACTCACCCATGTGTCACTTAACAACCATTAGGGTCCTCCTTGCTATTGCATCTATTGAGAACTTTATTGTTCATCAAATGAATATTAAGACTGCGTTCTTGAACGAAGATCTGACCGAAGAGATCTACACGAGTCAACCTGAAGGTTTCATTGTAGAAGGTCACAAAACAAAGGTCTGTAAACTACTAAAGTCTTTATACGGACTAAAACAGACACCCAAACTATGACATGAGAAATTTGACTATAGTGTAAAGAACATGAGATTCATGTCGAGTCTCTCGGATAAATGTCTTTACATACATCATAGATCAGATAAAGTTGCCATAATTTGCTTGTATGTAGATGATATGCTCATTCTAAGATCTAATCAATCTGAAGTGGATGACGTTAAGTCAGATCTAATAAAATAATTTTGCATTAAAGACCTAGGTGTAGCTAACACCATACTAGGCATGCAAGTGAGCTTTGGGAAGAATGACATCTCCCTAAATCAAAGCCACTACATAAAGTCCATGTTGGACACGTGGGGATACAGTGACAGTAGAGCATTTGAGACTCCATACGACCACACTAACCGTCTAAAGCCCAATGAAGGAGCTACAGTTAGACAATTAGATTACTCTAAACTGATTGGTAGTCTCATGTATACTATTATCTGCACTAGACCTGACATAGCCTTTACGGTCGGCATGCTATGCAGATTCACTAGTAATCTTGGCCAAGAACATTGGAACGCCTTAGATAGGCTAATGAGGTACTTAAAGCACACCCAAAAGTATGCTTTATTCTACTCTGGACATCCTTCAGTTCTTGAAGGATATTCTGATGCATCATGGTGCTCAGAATTAAACGACAGCAAGTCTACTAGTGGGTTTGTATTCACACTAGGAGGAGCAGTTGTAGCCTGGAAGTCCAAGAGGCAATCCTGTATTGCTCTCTCTTCTATGGAATCCGAACTCTACGCTCTAGCATCAGCAAAAGAAGAAGTAGAGTGGCTAAGAGATTTGGTGGTGGACATTCCACTGACGAGCCTGAAAACGAGTTCTGTTGCAGTTTACTGTGACATTCAGGCCACTAAAATGATTGCTACGAACACTTTGTTCAGTGGCAAAAGAAGGCACTTAAGGCTGAAACAGTCCTGGTTGACCTCGGTCACAAATCAAGGGATTATGACCCTGATGTGAGATCGAAATACAATGTTGCAGACGCCTTGACCAAAGGCCTGAATAGAGCTCTCACAATAAAAACATCAGCGGAGATGGGACTAAAGTTCATAGAAATATGAAACTTTCCCCCGTTATTTATGTTTTGAAAGTGAGAACATATATAGTCGCAATATTCAAGCATCTAATAACAAACTGAAAATCCCAAATAATTTCTTGATGAAAACCCAAGATGGTTAGATGCATGATATTCCACATTTGATAATTAAGCATCTTTCTCATTGTAAGTTGATTCAAAAATTATTCAACTGGGAATAAAAAGTCGTTGCAGTCGGTTAATCTATCATTAATGATCATATGCACATTATTCCACACCTGATAATATTGTAACTGTTTGTTGTGCCAAATCATTCCATATTTGATGATGAGGTACATAATGATCACTAATGAGTAAGATAACAATGGTTGACTTACAAAATCAACACTAGATTGGTTTCTGCTAGACCAGATAGAGATGCTGACAGTGTTACTCCACCATTGCTATAAGTACAAAGCTCATTCAGGTAGAGCTAGTTTACTTTAAACGTTACTGTATATATTTTATGAATTCATAGAGTTATTACTCATGAAATTTCTTGCAGGCTATGATGGAGTTGAAGGAAAGAAAGTAGTCTTTGATATGGATGTTGATGATCTACTAGATGAGTAGAATTATTATATGTTTTATCTATTACTACTATGTATTTCAGACTTTTCCTTAGTATTGCACTTATACTTGGATGTTTGTTTTCTGCATAAACTAAACTCATGCTATATTTTATAGTGTGTTTTTCTTTATAAGGAAATGTGTTCAATCTAAAATTGGGTAGTTACTGCTTTCTTGCACTTTGACATGTATACGTTATATTTATCACAAATATAGGAGAAGATTATAAATGTATATTTGGATAAAATATAACGGGTCGGAGGCATAACGAGTATGGACGGATATGGGGATATCCGTCACCCGTTACCATTTGGGTTTGTCTATATAAACCCTCTAGGAGCAACGGAGAGTCCATTCCACTTTGATGTTCCTCTGGATGCTTCGAGCAAAACTCATAACAAATATATCATTTTCTAACTTGTTTTGAGAATAATGATTACAAAAAACTTTTTCTATGGCCAACAGAAGCTCGCAAGCTGGTTATAACTACTAGTTTGTTTGGCACGGTGGTAGTCATGAACACAGTGTTTTTGAACCATCGTTCATAAACGCCCGACCTCACTTAAGGAACTTCGTCCACTTTAATGTCCAAATTAGGCTTTTTTCACATGGTGGCGATCATAACCGCGTCATGTCAAACACATTTTATGATTGCAGAGTTTTTGTCTAAACTCACCGGAGCAAAAAACTCCACCCCAAATGAACCCTAAATCATCACAAAGATTTCTTCATATTCCATGTTGAGAGAAATAAAGAAAAAGCTCACAAGGTTACAAAAAAACACAACCCGATTTTCGCTTCTCGCACCCCAATGCTAACTGCAACCCAAAAATTTAACCGCAACCCGAGATTTGGCTTGCCGCACCCAATATTAACCGCAAACCAAACTATTTGAGAAGGAAAATGATGCCCGCTCTATTTTCTGGATATCTGAAGGCGTCGCCCTCACTGGATTCGTACAACAATCGGGGAGATGGAGGAGTCGCATGCATAGTTTGTTCGCAATCCAAGGAAGCAAAACTGACTGATTTCATCATTCTCCTTATCTGCAGGAGGCGACCTGGGACTTCATGGGAGGAACGATTAAGAAGTTCTCGGTTCTACGGCTTTAGCGGGCGTCGGCCCGGGCTGGTTGAAAGAGGAAGAAAATATCAACGGGTACAACGGGAGGAACGATGAAGGAAGAACGACGAAGGAGGAAGGATGTCTCGGTCGTGCGGCTTCAACGAGGAGCGGGCGGAATAGCGTAAACGAAGGGTTTGGTGTTTCATTTACTTTTTAGGGTGGCGTTTAAACAAAATAGTAAGGATGTATTTCTTGAAATTTTGGATTGCGGTTAGCCAAAATCGGGCAATTGAAAAAAAAGCACCTTTCCAGTTGAATCAATTCTATGGCCGCCAAAAGCTAACACTCCTCTCCCTCCACATGTACTCAAATCACAACCAGACTATCATCAGTAGATTGATTCTCACTAAAATTTATTCTTCTTTCACGTTGACAGAAATAATTGTTGGAGTCTATGTTCCGCATCTCTTGTTTTGAGAATAACAAATACCGTGTTGTATTTGATCTTGTATTTTGTGTGTTTATAGTGTGCAGGTTTTACAGGAACTATAACTACATTAGTAGTTTGTTGATTGATGATGACTCTCTGAAAAGAGAGCTAACGCTCGCGTTAGTTGTTAACGTCGTGCGTTAACAACCGTTGAGAAGAAAATCGCTGAGAAGAAAACCGTTGAGAAGGAAACCGCTGAGAAGGAAACTGCTGAGAAGGAATGTCGTCGAGAACGAATCCATCGAGAAGCCAGAGACAACGCCAGGCGTTAGGTCTTAACGCTGGGCGCTAGCCGTTCGACAAAATGTGATGCTGGTCGACGAAACTGCGTTCGACGAAATATGAAGGCGTTCGACGAAAGAAGATTCCGTTCGACGAACTGAACTTGCGCTCGACGAAATTGCGCTTGACGAAACTGCGTTCGACGAAATCTGAAGGCGTTCAACGAAAGGAGATTCCGTTCGACAAATTGAACTTGCGCTCGATGAAATTGCGCTTGACGAACTTGCGTTCGACGAACTTTGATGGCGTTCGACGAACTTTGATTCCATTCGATGAAATCGCGTTCGACGAAACGAGTTTCGTTCGATGAAATTAGTTTTTGCCACGATCCCGACGGTTTGCACGATTTCAACCACGACAGTGCACGTTCACTAACGTCGGCGTTAGTGATTAACGCCACGCGTTAGCTCCTGAGGCTATTTAAAGTACAACCCCTCTCATTCCTGATGAGATGATTCCAGAATTCTGATACTTGTGAGAGAGGTTCGTCTACAACAATTAAGAGATCTCCATTGGGCTAACATGAAGATCTAAAGAAGATTTTGAAGGAGAAGGTCTACAACGCTTATTCCATACGAAGGACGATCGCTTCCAGAACGCCAATATTTACATCGACTTCGTCTTCACCTTCAGAATTTCTTGGGGAGTTTCTCTTTACTTATCTTGTAATCTTTTACTTTTTCCTTTTGTAATTTGTGTGGAGAAATCATTTGGGGAGAACGTCGGATTCCGGGAAGGATTCCGTGGGTAAATTCGCTTTGTGTTGGCGACTAGGTCCTTGTGCGGCTTAGGGGGTAATTCGCCGCCTTGTGCGTGGCGACTAGGTCATGGGTAGATCTAGGGGGTGGCTAGAGGCCTTATCTGGGGATAGATAGGCTATAACCAACTGGTCCTTGGGAGAAGGACCAATGAAACAACAAAAAGTGTTTTTACATATTCTCGCCTTGATTTCTAGCGTTATAGAAATCAAACATTTGTGTATTCAATTTATTATGAAATAAAATCATGTCTTTTAATGTTCTATTCAATTGATTTTATTTCCTCTTCAAGAATGTTTTAATTTATATTTCATTAAAGTATTAAAATTAACATTTGTGTAATTATCTTTGAAATACAATAATCGTTCTTATTATCTCTGATTTTCTGGAATTGTATTTCATTTAAGATTTCATAAGTTAAATCACTGTGACAATCTTTTTGTGCTAAGGAAAATTTTCTGGAGAGCTAACGCCCATCGTTAACACTTAACGCCGGCGTTAGCAACAGTTAACAAAAAGTTTTGTTTCTCTTATTTAAGAAGGAATCTTCAATACAATCTTTTCTGAGATATCAAAATATATTTTCTTATTAAATATTCCTAAACTTTGATCACAAACTTCGATAAATTTAATTAAGATCTAAAATTACATAAAGCCCTTATTCACCCCCCTCTAAGGGCGTCGTAAGATCCAACACGTGGTATCAGAGCGTAGGTTATTCCAATACGGCTTCACAACCGGGAATAATGGCGCTTGATAGATAAAATAACGCGACGTAGGAGGCAAGCGCACCTATCGCGTGTAGTATATATGATAAAAAATCATATCAAGGTCGTATTTAGTCCTGGGTCCCGTCGAGTATTGTTACTTCGAGCTACGGCTATTGTTTTATCGGATATTAAAAAGATGAGTTTGCATTAATTTGAAAACATAAATGATAACGATAATAATCGCGGGCTTGGTGTACGTTTAGCAAAAACCAAGAAAAGCGATAGAAAAGATAAAAAGGACGCACTAAATGAAAAACTCACGCACTCTACGGGAATTTAAATGACTGAAATTAAAGGAATGCAATCTCTACCCAAACGGGTAGAGGGGAAGTAAATGCGTGAGCAAGTTCTACCCAAACGGGTAGACGGGAAATAAATGCAGTGCAAGTTCTACCCAAACGGGTAGACGGGAAATAAATGCATGACGATAATGAAAGACGAAAATGAAAGCTATTGAATTACAAAAAAGGCGCAAAATTTATCCACCTACACACCACACACCCTTACTTGAAATGAAATCTAAGTTAAAGAAAACAAAATCTATACTCATACACACACACACACACACTAAATGAAATCAACTAAAATTAAAAGAAAAATACAAAATAGTAAAACTGCTCTCATACACACACACACACACTAAATAAAATCTACTAAAATTAAAAGAAAGCTAAAAACATTAAAATTAGCCTCATACACACACACACTCTACATGAAATAAAAAAAAACAAGACATGAAAAAGATTACAAAAATAAAGAAAAACAAAAGAAAAAAAAGAACAACATGAAGAACATAGGAAGAACATGAAGAACAACTATCTATTTTATTAAAAACAAAAATTATTACAAAACTTTAGAGGATACAATGGAAACAAAGAGAAGAAAAAAATAAAAACACAAACTAAAACACAAAAAGGTGGAACACAAATCCCCTAAACTCTTTAGAATTTGTGAACCTTTTTTACAAGGGAGAGGGCCTCTTATTTATAGGCAAGAGGTGGGGGGGGGGGGGGGGTGCAATTAGCAAATAAAAAGGGTGAGCTGTGCAGGAAGAGCAGCTGGAGGAGCAGTTGGGGAGCAGCTGGGGAGCAGCTGGCGCGGTTCTAGAAGCGGGGTGTGGATAGCAGGCTGGGTGTGTAACGGCCCAGCCCCGACCACCACACTGAGGGCTGGCAACCCGGCTCACAAGGCCGGTCCATTGCAGCTCAGTTGGTGATGAGACCTGTTTGAAGAGGTTCTTATCAAGGGTGGCGGGGGATCGAGACCCGCCATCAACACCCTACTGTAGCTGAGAAACAGGCTACAGGGATTGGTTGGGGTGTTGCTAAGCGGGCTGCAGCCCGGGCGTCCTGGACAATGGGGCCAGGCGTCTAACGGTCGGTTAGCCGGCCCACTGGGTGGAGATGGACCGGCCTTGTGAGCCGGGTTGCCAGCCCTCAGTGTGGTGGTCGGGGCTGGGCCGTTACAAAAAAGTGCACTTTTTTGTAACGGCCCAGCCCCGACCACCACACTGAGGGCTGGCAACCCGGCTCACAAGGCCGGTCCATCTCCACCCAGTGGGCCGGCTAACCGACCGTTAGACGCCTGGCCCCATTGTCCAGGACGCCCGGGCTGCAGCCCGCTTAGCAACACCCCAACCAATCCCTGTAGCCTGTTTCTCAGCTACAGTAGGGTGTTGATGGCGGGTCTCGATCCCCCGCCACCCTTGATAAGAACCTCTTCAAACAGGTCTCATCACCAACTGAGCTGCAGCTCAGTTGGTGATGAGACCTGTTTGAAGAGGTTCTTATCAAGGGTGGCGGGGGATCGAGACCCGCCATCAACACCCTACTGTAGCTGAGAAACAGGCTACAGGGATTGGTTGGGGTGTTGCTAAGCGGGCTGCAGCCCGGGCGTCCTGGACAATGGGGCCAGGCGTCTAACGGTCGGTTAGCCGGCCCACTGGGTGGAGATGGACCGGCCTTGTGAGCCGGGTTGCCAGCCCTCAGTGTGGTGGTCGGGGCTGAGCCGTTACAGGGTGCGTGACTGCTGGCGGGTTGGGCTGGAGGTGAGCTGGCGGGCTGCGGATAGCGGGATGGCGGTCGCGTGACACGTGGAGGACAGCTAGCGGGCGGCGCGCACGGGCAGCGGGGCACGGGCAGCGGGGCACGGGCAGCTAGCGGGCGGGACAGCTGGCTTTAATTACAGCAAAATGAGTTGGCCAGGTTTCGATCCCGGGTCTCCCCTTGAGCAAATTAACCTGACCACACCACTCGGCCAAGCTCGCCATTCTGTATAAGAACGAAATATATTATTTATATTATAAATATTTACAGATATTTTATATTTATATTATACATATAGAAAAACTAACTTAATTATTTATTTATTTATTATTATTATTATTATTGTTATGATTATTATTTTTTATTTTTATTTTTATGAAGCCTTTATATAAATATATATATAATATAAAATCATACATTCATATATATAAACTAACTTTATATAGCTTAAATTTTTCTATAGTTAATTTTATTATTATATTTTTTAACTTATTTATAGCTTATATTTATATAAGTATTTATATATAGTTTTTTAAAAACTATAAAGATATATATTTACATATATTTTTAAATACTTAAAATATGCATTTACATGTATATATATATTTACATAAACATTTACATAAATATTTACATACTTATTATATAGTTTTTATTTAATATACTTAAATAATTCATTTTTACATATAAATATATATGTATAAATATAAGTAAAAACAAGTCATTTATTCAATAATTAATAAGAAATATTACAAATTTTGTATAAAACTATATAAGAAACTATATAGAAAATACGTATATTTTCCTATTCATCAAATACCCCCATACTTAAGCTTTTGCTATTCCAGAGCAAAAGTAAGGGATACCTATAAGACGTTAATAAAATTTCTAATTACTAAAGTTTTTATTTAATCAAAAGTGAGATCGAAATAAATTTAGGAGATTTAAAGAGGTAAGTCCTAAATTATGAAGATGATTTAAAAAGAGCGAAAAAGTTTTAGCGAGACTTCTAAAGTTAGTTAAATAGCGTCGAATATTGCAGTCTTTGGCGCCTTTAATTAGAGTAGAATTATATAAAACTTTAACTTTTTAAAGAAAGTTTTTAAGAATAAATAAAACCTACTAATTATGCTCTCGCAAACTTTTTAAATTAAAATCTAGCTTACAATTTTATTGGCTAAGGGGTAGGGGAAAAAAGGTAGCCTTGGCAAAAAGAAGAGTGCTTGGATTAGGGGTGATGGATTTAATCCTCTCACCCCACCATTTTGGTGGTTTACTTTGGTTCCCAGCGTTGGTTTACGGGGGATAATTGAAATCTTTTTAAACTTAACCCAATGCCCGTGTTTACGGAATTTTATTTTTTATTCCCATTGACACGGGATTTCTTTTAACAATATTGGGTGCCTGTGTTTACGGAATCTTTTTATTCCCATTGACACAGGATTGCTTTTAAAACTTCTTCTTTTACTTTTTATGCCAAGCTAAAGGGGTGAGGGTTTCAAAAGAAAAACTAGAATAATAAAAAAGGATTTGAGAGCAAAATTTAGTAGATTAGAACATTCCTAAAGTTTCACAAGTTTCGAGTTAGAATAATTGAATCTAAAAAAGGTTTGCCAATTTAATACAAAAGCGAATCTATTTAGGGTTAACTCGAGGTAGTGCTAAAAATTTTGTTCTCAAATTGAATTAAAATCACAAAATATTTTTTACTACTAAAATTCCAAAAATTTAAACCTACAAACTATGATACAAATAAAATGGTTTTAGTAAATCAAAAATAATGAAAAACGCTTAAAGATAAAACTAACCTAGCCTTAGAAGTAACAAAAAGCTAAGTAGGGGTTTTATTCTTTTTTTTTTTTGATAAGTTTTTTTCATCGTTTTTTTGGAGTTTTTAAGATATATATATTATTATTTTTGATTTTTTTATAACAAAATACATATATAAATACTTAATAAAAACAAAGTAACAAAAAGAAAGAAGAAAATTAAGAAAAGCAAAAATACATACAAAATATTTTTTTGGTTTTTTGTAATATAATTTTTTTCATCAAATTTTTTTTTATTTTGGTAAAATATATACATTAATACTAAAAAAGAAAAAGAAAGAGAAAGAAAAATAAAAATTTATATAAAAATTTTTGGTGTTATGACAAAATATGTGAATTTTGTTATAACAAAATTTTTTAGTAAAACTTTTCATCATATTTTGGATTTTGATTTATTATTATAAATAAGGATTTTTATATACAAATAAAAGACATAAACATAAAACATTTATAAAATTTTTTTTGTGTTTTTTCTAAGTTAATTAATGATTTTTTTGGATTTTTTGAATTTTATGCAAGAGGGACAAAGATGTTGCAAAGATGTTGCAACATAATTTATAAACATTTATAAGAGGGACATAAACATTTATAAGAGGGACAAAGATGTTGCAACATAATTTATTATGTCATAACAAATTTGGTTATGTTATAACAAATAATTTTTTATGTTGTAACAAATTTTGCTATTTTATTTATTTTGTCATTTTTTTGTTTTTTCTAAGTAAAACTGGGGGACAATAATTACAAAGGAGGAAAACATCACACCATACCCTATTTACATATTAAAAAAATTTACAAAAAGAAAAGAGAAATAAAAAGAGGAACAAAGATGTTGCAACACATTTTTGTTATGTCATTATTACAAAGATGTTGCAACACATTTTACATATAATTTTTTTTTTCTAATATGGGAGGGGCAAAAATAATTACAAAAAGAGGGAAAACACCCCTATACTTAAAGATCAACATTGTCCCCAATGTTGAAGTAAGTATGAGGAACAATCTTATATATATACAAAAGCATAATAAAAAGAAAAATACAAGAAGGGAAAAAGCAGGGGGAAAAAGCACGCCCCTATTTTGGAGACGGGATGACCGAAATAATTACCTGCAAAAGATGTTAAAACATAATAATAAAGGTTATTTACAAAGAAGGGGGGGGGGGGGGGGGGTAAGAATGATAAAATCATATACATATATATATATAAGTTTATAAGTTTTTTATTTGTTTGTCTTATTTTTCTAAGTTACAAAAAATAAAACATATATACATAAAGCAAACTATATATATATTTTTTGGAGAGTTTTCTAAATATAGTTTCATCATTATTAAAATATGTATATATATAAAAACCTTTATACTTAATAAAAATAAAAAATAAAGAAAAACTTTAAAATAAAAAACAAAGAAGAAGAAGTGAAATGAAAGGATAAAAGTAATAGGGTTTCCCCTTTTCAAAATATCGACAAAAATCCCCTTTCGGGTCTGTCGAATAATCCTACTTCGAGAAAACTAAATATTATTCTATCTCAAAAATTCCAAAAATTCTTTTAGATTTATGTTTCAAAGTTTTCCATTATTTTGTCATTTTAATTAGAGTATTATTTTGTTTTGTTTAAATATGCATATATAATTTTAATGAAAATAAAATAGAAATCATATCATCATTTTTTTATGCATATTTATATACAAAATAAAACTTAATAAGTAATAAAACTTAAGAAAGATAAAAAAAAACAAAGAAAGAAAACAAAACATATATTTTTTTGATTTTTCAATATTTTCATCATCATTTTCTTTGGATTTTTAATATGATAAAAATATATATAAATACTTAACAAAAAAGAAAAGCAAGAAAAAGGAAAGAGGAAAAAAAAGAAAAAATAAGAAAGCCAAAAATACTTAATTAATTTTTTGTGGGATTTTTTTTTTAGTTTTTCCATCATCATTTTTTTTTTCAAAATTTAGCCAAATATTTACATATATAATTTACATATATAAAACCTAAAAATAAAAATAAGAAAGAAAGAAAGAAAAGGAAAAAGGTATTTACAAAAAGAAAGATACAATATTATATTAATTTTTTTGGATTTTTCTTATATGTACATTTATATACATAATGATACTAAAGAAAAGAACAAAATAATAAGAACAAGAAAGAGAAAAACAAAGTGAAAAGAACATTTATGATTTTTGGTTTTTTTTTCTATATCACAAAAAGAATGAAATATATATATTAAGTAAAACCATATATTTTTTTTGAAGTTTTCTAAATGTATTTTCATCGTTGTTTTAAAATACGCATATTCAAATTTATATTAAAACATAAGAAAAAAAATAAAATCAATAAAGAAAATCTTTAAAATGAAAAGCAAAGAAGAAAATGTAGAAATAATAAGGTAAAAGCAACGGGGTTTCCTCGTTTCAAAATATCGACAAAAATCCCCTTTCAGGTCTGTCGAGTAATCCTACTTCGAGAAAACGATCTATTGTCCTATCTTAAAATTCCTAGAATTCATTTTGATTTTGGTTTTAAAGTCTTTCATTATTTTTTTCATTTTGAAATTTGAAATAATATGTTTTCAAATATGCATATAAAAACTTAATGAAACAAATGCAAATAGAACAAATATTTTTTTGTATTTTTCTAACTTTTTCATCATCATTTTTTTCTTTATTTATAATGGATGATAAAAAATGATATAATATATCTATATATTAATACTTAACAAAAAAGAGAGGAAAAAATAAATTTTTTTTGGATTTTTTTTATAAGAATATTTCATCATTTTTTTGGTTTTTAATTTTTTTATATTTACAAATTAAAGCTTAAGAAAAAGAGAAAACATATATTTTTGGGTTTTTTGGGGTTTTTTAATTTTTTTGATTTATTTTAAAGATGATAAAATCAATAGTGTATACTTTTTTCGCAATATCGACAAAACTCCCCGGCAACGACGCCAAAAACTTGATAGATAAAATAACGCGACATAGGAGGCAAGCGCACCTATCGCGTGTGGTATATATGATAACAAATCATATCAAGGTCGTATTTAGTCCTGGGTCCCGTCGAGTATTGTTACTTCGAGCTACGGCTATTGTTTTATCGGATATTAAAAAGATGAGTTTGCATTAATTTGAAAACATAAATGATAACGATAATAATCGCGGGCTTGGTGTGCGTTTAGCAAAAACCAAGAAAAGCGATAGAAAAGACAAAAAGGACGCACTAAATGAAAAACTCACGCACTCTACGGGAATTTAAATGACTGAAATTAAAGGAATGCAATCTCTACCCGAACGGGTAGAGGGGAAGTAAATGCGTGAGCAAGTTCTACCCAAATGGGTAGACGGGAAATAAATGCAGTGCAAGTTCTACCCAAATGGGTAGACGGGAAATAAATGCATGACGATAATGAAAGACGGAAATGAAAGCTATTGAATTACAAAAAAGGCGCAAAATTTATCCACCTACACACACACACCCTTACTTGAAATGAAATCTAAGTTAAAGAAAACAAAATCTATACTCATACACACACACACACACTAAATGAAATCAACTAAAATTAAAAGAAAAATACAAAATAGTAAAACTACTCTCATACACACACACACACTAAATGAAATCTACTAAAATTAAAAGAAAGCTAAAAACATTAAAATTAGCCTCATACACACACACTCTACATGAAATAAAAAAAACAAGACATGAAAAAGATTACAAAAATAAAGAAAAACAAAACAAAAGAAAAAAAAGAACAACATGAAGAACATAGGAAGAACATGAAGAACAACTATCTATTTTATTAAAAACAAAAATTATTACAAAACTTTAGAGGATACAATGGAAACAAAGAGAAGAAAAAAATAAAAACACAAACTAAAACACAAAAAGGTGGAACACAAATCCCCTAAACTCTTTAGAATTTGTGAACCTTTTTTACAAGGGAGAGGGCCTCTTATTTATAGGCAAGAGGTGGGGGGGTGCAATTAGCAAATAAAAAGGGTGAGCTGTGCAGGAAGAGCAGCTGGGGAGCAGCTGGCGCGGTTCTAGAAGCGGGGTGCGGATAGCAGGCTGGGTGCGTGACTGCTAGCGGGTTGGGCTGGAGGTGAGCTGGCGGGCTGCAGATAGCGGGATGGCGGGCGCGTGACACGTGGAGGACAGCTAGCGGGCGGCGCGCAAGGGCAGCGGGGCACGGGCAGCGGGGCACGGGCAGCTAGCGGGCGGGACAGCTGGCTTTAATTACAGCAAAATGAGTTGGCCAGGTTTCGATCCCGGGTCTCCCCTTGAGCAAATTAACCTGACCACACCACTCGGCCAAGCACGTCATTCTGTATAAGAACGAAATATATTATTTATATTATAAATATTTACAGATATTTTATATTTATATTATACATATAGAAAAACTAACTTAATTAATTAATTATTTATTATTATTATTATTATTATTATTGTTATGATTATTATTTTTTATTTTTATTTTTATGAAGCCTTTATATAAATATATATATAATATAAAATCATACATTCATATATATAAACTAACTTTATATAGCTTAAATTTTTCTATAGTTAATTTTATTATTATATTTTTTAACTTATTTATAGCTTATATTTATATAAGTATTTATATATAGTTTTTTAAAAACTATAAAGATATATATTTACATATATTTTTAAATACTTAAAATATGCATTTACATATATATATATTTACATAAACATTTACATAAATATTTACATACTTATTATATAGTTTTTATTTAATATACTTAAATAATTCATTTTTGCATATAAATATATATGTATAAATATAAGTAAAAACAAGTCATTTATTCAATAATTAATAAGAAATATTACAAATTTTGTATAAAACTATATAAGAAACTATATAGAAAATACGTATATTTTCCTATTCATCAGCGCTTCATGATCTCGCATCTTCTAGAGGGGATAATTTTTATGAAAATGAAAAATTATTATGTCCACCATTATTTATGAGGGAAAATTATAATGGGTGGAAAACACTTATGGAAAAATTTCTTAAAACTTTGGATATTGAAGTTTGGAATATTATAATTAAAATGCCCCAATTATTCTAAATAAAAATGAAATGTTTTTAAATGCCAAATCCATGAATAGTCTATATTGTGCTCTAGATCAAAATATTTTCAAACTTATTTATTCGCTTCCTACTACCTTTGAAGTTTGGAAATTTCTTGAGAATACTTATAGTCTTCCTTCCATTGATGATGAACAAGAGGAATTCCTTATGGATCTAAGAGAAGAAATCAACGAGGACTCATGCTTGGAGGAAGATCTATCTAAGAGAGAAACAATATTGAACTCAATTGATGGCAAAACATCAAGCAAAAGAGAAGACGGAAATTATAGCAAGGTAAGAAAATCTAAATCTTCTCTTTTTGAAACAAATTTTATTTCTACTTTTCGTGTGCTTAAATTTGCTAAACCTAAATTTCAAAGTTGAAACATGCTAATTCCAAATTACGTTTAGAAAATAAAACTTTAAAAGCAAACGCTAAAGTAGAATCTTATATTGATGTTTCAAATTCTCTTTCATGCTCTTTAATTAAAAATGCTAAACCTTGTTTGATTATAATACTTTTAAAGAAGAACTCAAGGTTTTGGAAAAAGGTCTTTTAACTTCAAAAGAGCATAATGAAAATTTGATAAAAGAAAATGATAATTTAAAGGATAAATTAGAATCATTAAAAATGTTTATTCAAAAATTTTCATATAATAAAAAATCTTTTATTTCTAGTTTATCAATTTATCAAAAGTCTAAAAGCTTAACTTCATATTATAAGAGTATGTCTATAAAAAAGAGTGGAAATGAAAATCATCAAAATAAGAACCAATCATTTAAAACATATTGTAACTCACTCTTTCAACATTCAATTCTTAAGAAAGACCATCACTCTTATAAACTCTCAAAGAATCCATATAATTAAATTCATTATGATTATCAACATCAATGTATTTTGAAAAATAATTTGAATAAACATAAATCCCAAATGAATTATTCTTCAAACAACTATCATCCCAAAAAAATGCCAAATAATCATAATATGAATTTAAAAGATAAACAACCAAAGTATGAATGGAGGCTCAAAGTTAAAAATGAAACACTAACTCCACTTGTAAAGGCCCATTCATCACTATCTCTCCAAAAGACAACACGATGTATTTGGGTACCCAAAGGAACCATCACACTTGGTCCCCTTTGGATACCTAAATCTCTTATTCACTAGGAATCATTGTATTGCATGAAGTAGAAATAAATCAAAAATGAAATTTTCAATACTCTACTTCATGATATGCTTATTGTCCTTTTCTTTTGTTTATTGTTTATTTTTGAGCCAACATGTTTATGATCACTTTATATATCATGAGATATGACTTTCATTTTAAGCTTAATGTTTAACAAATCAAATTGAATTAAATTGAATATAAAGTCATAAGGTTTTTAAGTGATCTATCTTTTCTTTTATATGTTTTATCCTTTTTAAATCCATTACCTATAAATGTCTTATATTATCATTATAAATTGAATGCTAAATTTGCTAAATGATATAATCAAGACTAATTAAATTACGTTCAAAATTGGATTTAAATGGACTTTTAGGGATTTTAGGCTAAATTATTAAATGCACAACTTATTGCATATTTGTCTATTTTTCATTGCTGCATATAATAGCCCCTATATTGAAAATTATAATGGAGAAAAATCGAAATCAAATAATATCAAAAATAATGTGTTTTAAATCAAATATTGTAACACTGTTGCTAACGCCACGCGTTATCACTAACGTTGGCGGTAGCATATGTTCCTAAAAATTCTGATTTCTCTAATTATTATTTTCTGAAAAATTATTTTACTATGTTAAGTATCATTATCTTCTACTTTCAAATACCTTGTATTTGTTTTGTCTAATTTCTACAAATTAAAATCATAATTGAAAAATTACAAAAATGATGAATATGATTTCACACACTCCACCTTGATCTATTAATATCATATGCTAAAAGTCATTATAATCATATATCATAATTCATGATCTATCAAGACCTATCTTAAATTCACTAATTCTATCAACCTTAGGAATTATAAAATATATGATTGTAATTGGTATTATAGTTTCATATCTTGTTTTGTGCGTGTGATGTGCATCTCTATTGTTTGCATGTATCTCAGTACCTTTAGACCTATGAATTAACTTGATATCAACAAGATGAAATCAAATAGAATTGTCACTTCTTTCTGGGTATATGAAAATTCAAAACTCTATGTTTGAATACATGCAATTCAATTATATATTTGTCCAATTTTACTTAGCTTTGCACCTTGTTGTCGCAATTCATCATACTAGCATCATCACTTACCATTGGTAGAAATCAATGTTCATGCTAGTTATATATCTTGCAATGCTAAAGTAAATTATATTACTAAAATCTGAAAATCATAATTTTCTTTGTAGTTATTTGATGAATAAAAATTTTCTAAATGGATTTAAAATCAACAATCTTCGATATAATTGTAAATCCAAAACTAATCATGCAATTATACCATAGTTTATATATTTAAGGCTTACACACTTAGTATGCACATAATCATTAAACCTATGACATGTGTCTCACAATAGCGAGGGCGTAAGATTGTGTGCATTAGAGACCTAACCTCTAAGTCATGTCTTGTCCTTAACGGAGGAGGGTTCTAGTAGGGTCTTGCGAGGCACTGGGGGGAAAGTGCTAGGTTGAGCATCGTCTTTTGTATGCATATGGGATTAACACCCCAACCTACGGCATGTGTGCAACTCCTCATGACCATCCGTCACTTAGTACGGGGCTAGAGTGTAGTCATGTAGTTAAGGTATCTTGATCTTAGATATACTTATATTATATTCATTGCATGAATATTATCTCACTCTTTATACTTAAATCATGTTTTTTTTGTTCTAACATTGCATCTTGTGTTTGCGTATTTTATTATTTTGAGCTTTAATGTTTTTACAAAACACTGCATTTAAAAAAACAAATATATATATATGTATTTTCTCATGCATTATTTTGGGTTTATTTTCTGGCATAGAATATCATTTACTGATTGGGCCAAAAAGACTTCTATGTTTTCCAGAGAATATATATATATATAATACAAATACAAAATTGCAAAACAATTTCAAAGAACAAATTTTTTTCTCTTTATGTGTTTATTGTTTTGTGCATATATAAAAATTCAAAAAATTATAAAAATTGATTATTATTCATTGCCATTGTCAATGATGATTAATTATATCAATTAAAGATTAAATACAATGTTTAATTTAACTTTCAAGTTTCTTAAAAAACATTGTTTTGTATTTGTCATGCCTTGAAAATTATCTTGTTATGTGCAATGAAATTGATTGTAGATATACATGTGTAGAAATACTTAGCATGCCTCTAAGTATGAGTAATGTACTATGTTTGATAATGATTTATTCACTCACTTATTTTTGATAATCTACATATGTTTACAATCTTATACTTGCATGATTGTGTAGTGTAATAACATAAATAATTAAAATACATAAATAGATTACCTACACAACATTGAATTGATTATTACAATTCTTTGTCTTTCATGCGCTTATTCTTTAGAGAAATGTGGTTTGAAATGCTACGTTTACAAAACAAGTGAATTCAGAGTCCTTAGTCACTAAACTAAAAAACAAATAATAAATGACAAGGAAAACTCCACCAAGCATTCCTCACCCTCCTGATAAGTCTTAATGAGCATTGTGAGGTTGAGCACCTTGGCTAAAGAATTGTAAAGTGTCTTGTAGCAAACAATTTATACATCACTTCTCTTAGTACACCGGATCACAAAAAAATGAAAATAAAGCTAAAAAGTATAAATGTGATCCCCAAGCACTACTTTGCACACTGATAAGTCTTAATAAGCAGTGTGTGCAGAGCACCTTGGTAGTTGTACTCTTTATTTATGTGCATTGAAATTTTGTGGAAGTAATATTATTTGTGTATTTTAATGTTGTGTTATTTCATTATATATGTCATGTGTTTTTGATTGATTCACTTGTATACTTTATCAAAACACTACTTTGTACACATCATTATTTTTCATAAAATTTCTACTCATGAGAATTGGATCCTAATGCTCATCTACTCAATTCTCTACAAACTTAAGTAAATGCACTAGATAACAAAGCATGATCGCTACAATGTTTATGTTTACTTGAAATGCAAACTTTATTACATTGTAGTTTTTGTATCTTTTCTGATATTATGAAATCATGCTTGCAATTTTATCTTTATAGAATAGCTTCTCTTGAATCTTTAACTAAAACATCAACTTTTCAAATTTAAAACTCATTATTCTTTATACGATTTTATCTTCTAAAATAATATTTATGTTTAAGAGTGTTTATTATATTCTTCTGCTAAGTTTACCACTTATGATCATTCATGTCTTTTTTTTAACACCGTGGTATTCTCTTTTTTTTTTCAACAAATGGTATCTTAAAATAGAATGCTTACTTTATTATTTCAGTTATGTTGCTTAGTACTTTATGTTACATCATGCTTATATTTTTCTCAACAAGTAGTATGTAACAAACTTTTGATTGCATCCTATTTTTCTTCTCGACATAGAACATATTATTCCTTATTGCATACTCTCACCTAAACCATCTTTTGATACTGCCAAAAAGGGAGATTAAATTGCATAAATCTAATATTTAGGGGGAGTACATTATAATGATTTCAAACTCAAAGAAAGTAATCATATAGGAGGTGCATACAATATCATATGCTCGATCATGACAATCCTTCAATAAGTGGTTTCTAATCAATCTTAATAGATATACACTCATCCCTACCCACTTTTGTTAATAACAAAGGGGGAGAAGAAATTGAGAAATCTAGTAAAATAGATATTTAGGGGGAGTAAATTATAAGAGAACACTTATGTAGGGGAGGACTTCATATCGAAAGTATATGCATTATCGCTATCAAATCTATCACGCTCTTAACCCATTATTCATGCATATCTTATTACCGCACTTATCTATAAACACAAATGGTCTTAAGTTCACTAATTTCTCATACAGGTATTTGTTATTATCAAAAGGGGGAGATTGTTGGAGTCTATGTTCTGCATCTCTTGGTTTGAGAATAACAAATACCGTGTTGTATTTGATCTTGTATTTTACGTGTTTATAGTGTGCAGGTTTTACAGGAACTATAACTACATGAGTAGTTTGCTGATTGATGATGACTCTCTAAAAAGAGAGCTAACGCTCGCGTTGGTTGTTAACGCTCCGTGTTAACAACCGTTGAGAAGAAAACCGCTGAGAAGAAAACCGTTGAGAAGGAAACAGCTGAGAAGGAAACTGCTGAGAAGGAATGTCGTCGAGAATGAATTCGTCGAGAAGCCAGAGACAATGCCAGGCGTTAGATCTTAACGCTGGGCGCTAGCCATTCGACGAAATGTGATGTCGGTCGACGAAACTGCGTTCGACAAAATCTGAAGGCGTTCGACGAAAGAAGATTCTGTTCGACGAACTGAACTTGCGCTCGATGAAATTGCGCTTGACAAAACTGCTTTCGATGAAATCTGAAGGCGTTCGACGAAAGGAGATTCCATTCGACGAACTGAACTTGCGCTCGACGAAATTGCGCTTGACGAACTTGCGTTCGACGAACTTTGATTCCGTTCGACGAAATCGCGTTCGACGAAATGAGTTTTGTTCGACGAAATTATTTTCTGCCATGATCCTGACGGTTTGCACGATTTCAGCCACGATAGTGTACGTTCACTAACGCTGGCGTTAGTGATTAACGCCACGCGTTAGCTCCTGAGGCTATTTAAAGTACAGCCCCTCTCATTCCTGATGAGATGATTCCAGAATTCTGATACTTGTGAGAGAGGTTCGTCTACAGCAATTAAGAGATCTCCCTTGGGCTAACATGAAGATCTAAAGAAGATTTTGAAGGAGAAGGTCTACAACGCTTATTCCATACGAAGGACGATCGCTTCCAGAACGCCAACATCTACATCGACTTCGTCTTCACCTTCCGAATTTCTTGGGGAGTTTCTCTTTACTTATCTTGTAATCTTTTACTTTTTCCTTTTGTAATTTGTGTGGAGAAATCGTTCGGGGAGAACGTCGGATTCCAGGATGGATTCCGTGGGTAAATTCGCCTTGTGTTGGCGACTAGGTCCTTATGCGGCTTAGGGGGTAATTCGCCGCATTGTGCGTGGCGACTAGGTCAAGGGTAGATCTAGGGGGTGGCTAGAGGCCTTATCTGGGGATAGATAGGCTATAGCCAACCGGTCCTTGGGAGAAGGACCGGTGAAACAACAAAAAATGTTTTTACATATTTTCGCCTTGATTTCTAGCGTTATAGAAATCAAACATTTGTGTATTCAATTTATTATGAAATAAAATCATGTCTTTTAATGCTCTATTCAATTGATTTTATTTCCTCTTCAAGAATGTTTTAATTTATATTTCATTAAAGTATTAAAATTAACATTTGTGTAATTATCTTTGGAATACAATAATCGTTCTTATTATCTCTGATTTTCTGGAATTGTATTTCATTTAAGGTTTCATAAGTTAAATCACTGCGGCAATCTTTTTGTTCTAAGGAAAATTTTCTGCAGAGCTAACGCCCAGCGTTACATTTAACGTCGGCGTTAGCAACAGTTAACAAAAAGTTTTGTTTCTCTTATTTAAAAAGGAATCTTCAATACAATCTTTTCTGAGATATCAAAATATATTTTCTTATAAAATATTCCTAAACTTTGATCACAAACTTTGATAAATTTAATTAAGATCTAAAATTCTATAAAGCCCTTATTCACCCCCCTCTAAGGGCGTCGTAAGATCCAACAATAACTAAAACTCAGAACTGAAACTTTCATCAGTAGATTGATTTTTGGGCTGCAGCTCAGCGGTGCTTGGGCTGCAGCCGGGCGGTGCGCACCGGAACGTGCTCCTTCTGTCCTGAGCCAGGGTAGGACGGCCCTGGGCGTGCTGTATCAAAAAGTTTCGGTGCTCTCTGCTTCTTTGATGTTTGCGTACATCAAACTTTTCAAGTTTTAGTCGGGATGTTTGTGTTGTTGTGTATCTGTTAAAGCATTATCAGAGAGTGTTGCAACTTCTTTATGTAAGTTATCAGAGAGTGTTGCAGCTTCTTTATGTAAGTGATCACCAACCTAAAAGCCTCACACAAACTCAATTTCCTACTATTCATTTACTTATGCATCTTATATTTTCCTTGTTACGCAAATTCAATTTTATCTCTTGCAAGCATTACCATTAGAACTTATTTTAAAACAAAAATATTATCAAATTTATAATGAATATATATATATATATATATTGAGAGTATAACAACATAAAGGACTATGTAAAGGTTAGCTTCTACTATAGGATTGTCATGATACTCTCATTGTTAAGGCCCTGTTTGGCTCGGTTGCAGCGACTGGAGAAGCAGTGGTGGAAAGCAGTAGTGGAATAATCAGCTGTTTTGCAGAGTGGTGGCAGAATATGTAAAACTGTTTGGAAGAACAACGTTTGCCCTGCTGTTTTAAATGAAGAAATTGTTTAAACTGTTTGGCAAAATAGTCGTGCTGTGTGAATTCTATGTTTTAAAATTAGAGATAAACAACAATAACTTAAAGCAAACAAATTAACTTTATTTTTATTAAGCACTCTGAACTTCTATTATAAAATAAAATACACAAATTATAAGATTTTCCAAAAAAAAAAACTCATAAGCATGATGCGCCTCGAACCTTCACTAGAGCTCTCGATCATCGAACATCAACTGCATAATGAGAGTAATATAGTTAATGAATTTTATATTTATAGGTATTATTGTTCACAATATTAAACGTCTCAATGTATTATACCTGTGATATTCATTTAGTTGATCCGTTATGAGGTCCCTGATGTTTGACATTTCAGTAGCTCCAGTTCTTTCAAATGTACTAGGTGCAATATTCAGATTTGGATCGATTGTTCTTGGACGATTATTTTGTCACAGTACGTATGCCTCTGCATGAACAAAGCTTTCATTCTCATCACATACATCAAACTCTGTGTCAGAAAGCGATGGATGTCTTCTAATGAAGTTATGTAGGGTCATCGTAACGACCACAACGACACACTGCTTTGAAAAATCAAATGGAGGCATTTTGCTAAGTATGCCCCACTTTTTATTCCATACACCAAAGCTCCTTTCTATCACACTACAGAGCGAGGAGTGTGCTTTATTAAATATCTCCCTACGTCCTTCTATTGGCCGATTACCCCGAGCAAAGTCCGGCAAGTGATATCTAGTTTCCGGAAAAGGTTTCAGAAGCTTTTTTTCTAATGGATAACCAGCATCCACAAGATAATATTTAACTTCAATATTAGAAAAGATTAGACAGTAGTCACATAGAACAAATAAAACAATATAGGTAAAACAGAGAATCTGTACCTTCAAGTGGAAATAGAATTTTACTCATCGGATCCCTTAATACACGATGATATATGTGGGTGTCATGTGCAGAACCCTCCCAACCAGGAACAACGTAAGTAAAACACATATTAAAGTCGCATACTGCCATCGCATTTTTAGTTGGGCTTCCATGAAGACCAATGTACGACACTTGATTTTCAACATATTTGTGTACATCAATATGTGTGTCATCAATAGTTCCGGCACAATCTTTACAAAATGTCATATATTTTTTATCATATTTTATGTGTGAAGGAATAACACAAAACTGAAGATCAGTAAGAGCTATGATGTTCATGGACAGATTAGTCAGAGCACGAAGTCCTATCATGAATAACCGACTTATAGTCTCAGTAGAATGTTGGAATCATTCACTTGCTTTTTTGAATGTTTCATTGTGACCCAAAATATATACAGTGATTGTTAATTTATCACTAGCTTGAGTTCTTTGTGTTCCCTTTAATTCGTGAGTTTGTTCTAACAATGCTAGCAAATAAAAAAAAACTTTGTCATTCGAAACATGTTGTGAAACCTCCCAGGATATCCGATAAATAATTCATGTGTCCATTTATGCCCGGTCTGAGATGATGTCCCGCAAGGTATTTTATCACAAAATAAAGATGCATATTCAGTGATCACACATACACTAGATGTCATGAGGTTGACAAAGTGAGCACATTCCTGTTGACGAGTTGCACAATAATTTAATACTAGTTCTTCGTCATCACTCATGTTAAGATCATCATCATGATTCTCTGTTGCCATTATAGTAGCCTAAAAATATGAAATAATTATTATTACCAATATTTAATAAATTTCATAACTTATAAGATCTAAACTATTGCATAAAGTAACATAGAAGTAACAAAGAACAAAAAAGGAAGTAGCATAGAATTTTCAAAATAGAAGTAATTTCGAACAAAGACATCAGTTAAGTGAATTCATGTAGTGGGTCTTGAGCCATTCTACCCTTCCATCCTCCGTTATACTCAGGAAGGTGACTCGATTCAACGGAGTTTGGAAATGTATTGTATCAAAATGATACAACCGTCTGTCCTCAAAGATCTATAGATATTTCTCTAGTTCCTGAATAGCCTTTCGCAGTATGTATATGTGTTGGTGGAACAATAGGTGTTGCAACACACTGCACAATAACATCAGAAGAGGAGCATAACTTCTCAACATGTGATAGCATAACCTGTTTTACCCCCATATCTAACTTCTTTCCCTTGCGTTTTTTTTGAAGCAACTCCACTTTGGGAACTTTGACCTGATGTAACTGAGCCAATATCATCACTTGCAAATGCTAGTGTGTTATTTTGTTCTATGGTATGGTCGTCATCCCCTGATAAGGTGTCTGCAAGGAGAAAAGAGAAGGCAACTCTCCATACGAAGGCATTCATACATTTTCTCATGTAGCAACGACCAAGCTGAACATTTTCTCTAATTTCTCTTCAAACTCTAGAGGTATACCAGCAGACTGGAATTTCTTTGCATTAGGGATCATCTAAAAATTTGAAATAAGTTTTAGACATGGAAAATAGTAATTTCAATAATTGAAATATAAAAATCTATAAAGTAACTAACCTCAATTCTTTCCTTCCACCAATCATCGGAAGCGTTTATTGTCCATTTAGTAGGGTTCCAACCAAGCCAGGTCTCTCCTCTTTTAAGTTCATGCCATAATTTCCAATCATGTTTCAGTTGATCTCACTTGTTTTTCATTTGTGCACGACTGTACTCTAAATTGGTTCACTCCTTAAAGTTTTTCATCAAATTGACCCAACCCTCTTTATTGAAATAAGTGGTTGGTCTACTCCCTAAATCTATCTTTCGGATACAGAGATCGTAGAATAAAAGAACATGGGAAGACTCCCAATTGGCCGACATTTCACCATCTTTTGATATTATCATCTACGAGACCAAACATACAAAACACTCCAAATAAAAATACAGAAAGCACTGAGAATTGCTAATAATAATGACAATATTTGTTAATAAAACATAAATCATTACACAGATCGCAAAATAAGAGAACATGTGTTGTTTCCAATTTGCTGAAATTCCACCCTCTTACGATTTGCCCATCTATGGGGGAAAAATAAGATTAATGCAAAAGTTCCCAATTTGCTGAAATTAACACAATGTTTAGGGTTGGGTGAATTCAAATGTTATTTTGGAGAGTTGCCTTCAGGATAATCTAGGGTTTATGCAAAAACTACCGATTTGAATGTTTATCAACATCAAAAATCTAATTAATTGATATATAAAAGATATTTCATGCTTATTGCCATACTATCGACTAAATAAAAAAAGTTGAGAGGAAGAACAGTAATTTGAATACATGAACGAACCTGGAGAAAAAAGCCAAAAAAAATTGTCAAAAAACAAGTTGAGAGGAAGAAGATCTGGAGTAGAGGGAAAGAAAACAAATCTGTAAAAATATATACGAATCTGGGAAAGAAGTAGGGAAGTCGCACGAGTTGAGAGGAAGAACACGCCTTGTGAAAAGGGAGAATGGAGACCGATCTGGAGCCGGACACCGACGTGCAAGCGAAAGAGGAGTCCGATCAGAGTCGGAAACCCTTCTTCCGTCGTCGAGGTAGGCGAGAGCACTGGAGATGAGAAAGAGGAGGCTGATCGAGAATAGCTCACAAGTGGCAAAAGAACGGCAGAGAGAAAGGGCAGCAACGCGATATTGAGGCCGATCGGGAAGAGCTCACGAGCGGCGAAAAAGCCGCAGAGAGAAAGGGCAGCATCGCGATATCGATGAGGCCGATCGGACAGAGAGAAAGGGTAGCAACGCGATATGACAACAACGTGATAATATTTCGAGACTCCAGAATCGCCTAATATCGCGACTGGAGGGCGGCAGTGACTCCCACTGCTTGCCCAAAAAAAACTTTTGTCGGGGCAGTGCGAATGTTGAAACCGGCAATCGGTCTCTTGAGTTCGGACTCACCGAGGGGTGCAACCTGCACCTACTTATCCCTTACTTGCTCTCCTAACTGTGGATGGAGAACTAGGAACAGACCCAAGGTTGTAGCGAGGAGGTCTCATCACACACCCGGAAGATATTAGAGAGCTTCCCCTCCCAAACCAATGCTCAGCCGCGGGGCACCTTGGAGGGCACTAGCACCCAACCAAAACTTGCCTAGGAGGAGAGCCTAAAAGATCGGATCTCCTTCAAGGTGCCCTTAAAGTTCTATTTATTGATTCTCTAGTCTGGACTGCAAATAATATGAATCCGCCTTTTAGTTTTACAAATTGCACCCCAAATTGGTCTGCTAACAACCCAACTCCGTTGTTCTGAGGGGCTATTGGCAGCCCACGAAGGGTATCTAGGTAATTTTACTCCCAAATCCCCCTGGGCGAGTGGTCCATGAATTAAGGCACCTCTCGCCCGACCTCCCGCGCGCCTGACTTCCTGGCACCCGTGGGGCGAATGGCCCTTGAAGGCGCCTCATTCGCGCGAGTGCCATGCGAGAGAGGCCACACTCGCTCGGAACCCCTTCTGACCTAGGCAAAAGCCCTCCTTGCTTGCTTTTTTTTGCCTATCCTAAGCCTGAGGCCCCACTCAACAAATATGTGGTTGTACAACGAAAATCAGCGGCACACCACTCCCAAAATGCCCCGCCAAACAAAACCTAAAGACTGCATGAGATATTGCTCCCTTCAAATGCTAATAATTAAAATTAATTTTCTTTTCCATTATAAATGCTACAATATTTTTTGTCATCATTTTATCATCACATACTATACAAGAGGTTCATACACATTCCATTAGCTTATTAATCAAACAATTATTTTACTATATTATAACTATTTTCATTAAGAATAAAAATATATGAAATAGTAAGAATTTATATTTTATAATTAATTACTTCACACGGTTATTTTCCTTACTAATGAAAATAACATTAAATATCAATCATTCATGTAGTACGTATATATTTATTCCATACAATTATTTTTATTTTTAATGAGAACGAATTATTAAGGGAATTTATATAGGCAGCCCGTGTTTGGCTATTGGCAGCCCGAAGATAATAGCTGTACAACCCGTATTCGCCGAGTGGGTCCCTCAAGCCAACTGGCGAGACCTGGGTCAGCCGGATCATTCGCCCAGACTAAGGAAGGAAGAGAGATCCCCGGATTAGTGGGGGTACGCTGCAGGCGAGAAGAAGTTCGGCGAGTGGTGCCCTCACAGACCACTCGCTCAATAGCATGGGCACTCGCCCAGCTGAGCGGGAGATCGGCGAGTGGTGCCCTCACGGACCACTCGCCCCAAAGGTTTTGAGGGGGAAAAGACCATAATACCCCTGGTGGGCTGCAAATAGCCCTTCAGAACAGCGGAGTTAGTCTATCAGCAGACCAATTTGGGGTGCGATTAGTAAAGTTAAAAGGCGGATTCAGGCTATTTGCAGACCAGCCTAGGAAAAACTATAAATAGACCCTTAAGGGCACCTTGGAGGGGATCCCGATTTTAGAGAATCCTCTCCTCCAGGCTAGTTTTTGGTCAGCTGCTAGTGCCCTCCAAGGTGCCCGGTTGCGCTCTGGTTTGGGAGGGGAAGCTCTCTAAGATCTTCCGGGTGTGTGGCGGGACCTCCTCGCTTCAGCCTTGGGTCTTTTCTTATTCTCACATCCACCGTCAAGAGAGTCTAGTGAGGGAGAAGTAAGCATCGGCTGCACCCCCAGTGGGTCCGAACTCAAGAGGCCTGTTGCAGGTTTCAACATTTTTGGTGCGGTGAGCGTGGACCGTAGCCAGTGAAGGAAAATCCCAAGCTAGGCTCGATGACAGGAGATGGAGGGAATGGTTCTGACTCAGTCCACTCGCAGCCACAGGCGACAGGGGAGTGGCTGGAGATGTTCGAGAAATTCAAGCGAGAAGTCCTGCAGACAGTTCTCGCGGCAAGGGGCGAATGCGAGACGCCAGCGGTTCCCATCATTCCACCCCAGCAGGTCGGCGAGAACCCTCCGGGGCAGCGGCCGGGAAAGGAGGTGCCAGCAGAAGGAAGTGCGCGAGATCTCCCGGGGCGGCAGCTGTTCAGCAGTCCGGCGAGTGCTGAGGTGTGCGAGTTGGCTCCGCGCGAGAGGACCATTCGCCGAGCAGGGGAAGGGAGCCCCTTTTGCGAGATGATCCTCTCGGCTCCATTGCCAGAGGGGTTCCGGGGGCCGGAGATGTCCTACTACACCGGAAAAGAGGACCCGGTCGTGCACCTGCAGTGGTTTGAGGACATGACATCAATTCTCCCCATGTCGGATGCATTCCAATGTCGGCTCTTCGCAACCACCCTGAAGGAGAAGGCAAGGGATTGGTTCCACCAGCTTCCCGTAGGTTCCATCTACGCGTTCGACGATCTGCGTCGGGGCTTCCGACTGCGATTCTCGACGTCAAAAAAGAGGAAGAAGGATGCGGAGGCTCTCTTCAAGATCAGGCAGAGGGAGGGGGAGTCCCTGGCACATTACGTGGACAGGTTTCAGGAAGAGATACACCTTGTGCAGGAGGTGCCAGGGTTCGCCCTCAAAATGGCGTTCATTGTGGGATTGAGAAAAGGGTTCTTCAAGATGGACCTGAAGAGGAGGGCTCCGGTCTCCTTTGAGGAGTTGATGGAGCGAGCGACGGAGGAGATAGAAGGGGAGGCGGCCAACCCGGAGTTCTACAAAAGGTTGGCGAAGATGAGCGAGCCTGAGGTGAGGCAACAAGAGGGAAGAAGGAGAGAGGAACCCAGAGGTCAAGGGTTCGAGAGGCCACCTCGGAATTGGAGGTTTCAGGAGCCCCACAACAGGTTGGGGTGGAGGAATCAGGAGGGACCTGCGAGAGGTCAGGAAGGAGGATACCAAGGAAGGGAGATGGGGGGAGTCAACCCGGGGTGGAGGCAGGGCCCCCGACCCCCTCCTCCTCCGAAAGAGCAAGCCATGGCGGTAGGCCGAGGAAGAGGAGCTAGAGGAGCTAGAGGAGGAAGAGGAAGAGCGGGAAGAGGGGGTAGGGTGGTGTTGCCCTATTGTGACTTTCATCAGGAAGAGGGTCACGCAACGGCCACCTGCCCCGAGTTCCTGGAGATGAGGGAGAGAGGGCAGCCACGGCAGCAGCCGATCAGGATTGAGGAGGTGTTCCCGGAAGGGGAAGAGGATAAGTGTGAAGACCGGGCTGATGTAGGAACAAGGGGGGGAATCGGGGTGATTCATGGTGGGGTTGGGATAGAGGCCTCTCGCAAGAGGAGCTTCCAGGCGATGTTCCGAAGGGACGTCGCGTTAACTTCCCAAACCCCACCCCCTCGGAGAAGCTCACCTTCTCCTCGGAAGACATGCCAGATTATGAGGATCCATTCTGCGACGCCCTGGTGATCCAGACGGCGATTGAAAATTTCACGGTCTCCCGGATCCTGGTGGATAACGGGAGCTCAGTGAATGTGATCTTCAAGAAGGCCTTCGACGCGATGGAGGTGGAGAAGAAGAGGGTGCAGGCCTCAGACGGACCACTGTTTGGTTTCTCAGGGGAGCGAAAGGAGGTCGAGGGAGGCGTGGGTCTCCAAGTGACGTTAGGAGGGGTCCCAAGGAACTGCCGGTTCGTCATCGTTGACGCTCCGAGCAGCTACAATGCTATCTTCAGACACCCTCTCATTAGCGCTTTCCGGTGCGTGCCCTCATCGTACCACCAGTGCCTGAAGTTCCATAGTGGAGGAGTCCAGGTCCGGATCCGAGGAGATGCTAAGGTGGCGAGGCAGTGCTATGTGACTGCCGTCAACACCATCTCTTGGATGGCGGAGGCTGAGAGGATGGATAAGGAGAGGACGAGGCCGGAGGGGCCAGGAAAAGAAGTGGAGAAGAGAGGAGAAGAGAGGAGTAGAGGAAGAGGGCGGTGCCCGAGAGGAGAATATGGAGGTCGCTCAGGAGGAGCAGGAGATCGAGCCGATGGAGGCGAAAGGAGCCGCAGAGGAAGAGGCCCGGGAGGAGGGGCGAGAAGCAAAGGGCCAATGTGAAGAGCCAACCCAGCTCGAGGCGGCAGAAGAGGTGGTAGAGATGGAGGTCATCACCCAGGAGGGAAGAGTGAAAAAGGTGCGGATCAGCGGGGGTCTCGGCCCGGATGACAGGGTGAAGATGCTGGAGTGCATCCAGAAGAACGTGGATGTCTTCGCATGGAGCGCAGCTGATATGCCAGGCATCGAGGCGGACGTGGCTTGCCATCGTCTCAACCTCGATCCAGGAGCCCTCCCCATCCGGAAGAAGAGAAGGACCTTCGCCAGCAAGCTCGAAGAACCAATCCGCGGGGAGGTGGCCAAGCTCCTCGAAGCAGGTTTGTATCGGAGATCCAGTACCCAGGCTGGGTCTCCAACGTCGTAATGGTAAAAAAGGCCGATGGCCGCTGGCGCATGTGTTTGGATTTTTCATTGTTAAACAAGGCCTGCCCTAAGGATTGTTATCCCCCGCCTCGGATCGACGCGCTGGTTGACTCAGCCGTCGGTTTTTCTGTGATGAGTTTTTTGGATGCTTTTTCAGGTTATCACCAGATCAGGATGCACCCCCCGGACGTCAAAGACGTCTCGTTCATCACCAGGGAGGGATGCTACTGTTATAAGTTGATGCCCTTCGGGCTGAAAAATGCAGGAGTAACCTACCAGAAGATGATGGACCGGGTATTTAGGTAACAAAGGGGAAGGAACCTGGAGGTCTACGTGGATGACCTTATGGTGAAGAGCAAGTGCGTGAACTCTCACATCCAGGACCTCGAGGAGACCTTCGCCACCCTACGCAAGTACAAGATGCGCTTGAACCCCCTGAAGTGTGTGTTCGGGGCCAGCAAGGGGAAATTCCTGGGGCACCTTCTCACCCCTTGGGGGGTAGAACCTAACCCGGACAAGGTTAAGGCCATAATGGAGCTGGGGTCGCCGCGGAACGCCAAGGAAGTTCAGCGCTTGACCGGAAGACTCGCAGGGCTGAGCAGGTTTCTCTCCCGAGCCGGAGAAAAATGCTCCCCCTTCTTCAAAACATTACGAGGTAACCAGAAGTTTGAGTGGACAAAAGAATGCGAGGAGGCCTTCCAGGCCTTGAAGAGCCAACTCACCAAGGCTCCGCTACTCCAAGGTCCCAAAGAGGGGGAGGATCTATATCTATATCTCGGGGTCGGGGCAGAGGCCGTAAGCTCCGTCCTGGTTCGGGAGGAAGGCAAGAAGCAGTTGCCCGTCTACTACGTGAGCAGGGTCCTGAGGGAAGCGGAGCTCAGATACCCGATTTTGGAGAAGTTGGCCTTTGCTCTGGTCGTCGCAGCAAGGAAGCTCAGGCCATACTTCCAGGCCCATTCAATTCAAGTAGTGACGGACAACCCTCTCCGCCAGATCTTCGAAGGAGTGGAGCACTCGGGAAGGCTCGCAAAGTGGTCGATAGAGCTAAGTGAATTCAACATTACCTTCGTCCCTCGACTATCCATGAAGGCGCAGGTGGTGGCTGATTTCATGGCAGATTATGTGGCCGAGATGGAGGAAGATGGAGCCCCTCGTCACGTTCCGTGGAAGCTGCTGGTGGACGGGGCTTCGGGCAAGAATTCTCTCGGAGGAGGGGTGGTGCTGGAGAGTCCCCACGGAGTGAAGATCGAGCACACTAGTGATACACTTCCCAATCACCAACAACCAGGCGGAGTATGAGGCGGTGATCGCCGGTCTACGGCTGGCCCAGGAGCTCAGAGTCCATGACGTGGAGGTCCTCATCGACTCGATGGTAATAGCCTCTCAGATCAGGGGAGAGTTCGAGACGAGGGAACCTGCGCTCATAAGGTACTTGGCCAAAGTGAGAGGTCTCGTGGGAACGTTCAAAACTTTCTCCATCCGGCACGTCCCTCGGGAGGAGAGCACCCCGGCGGATCGGTTGGCCAAATCCGGTCCTCGAGCCGGGGGGACCCTGACAGACCTATTCCGCCCTTCGATCGAGGAGGGAGAACTCATGGAAGTAGAGCAGCGGCCCTCCTGGAAGGATCCCTTCGTCACCTTCCTTGCAACGGGAAAGTTTCCGGAGGAGGTTCCGGACCAGAGGCGCTTCCGATATAAGTCCGCCTACTACGTGCTCCATGAGGGGGACTTGTATCGGAAGACCCTCTCGGGCCTCCTGGCCCGATGCATTTCAGAGGAGGAGGTCCCAAGAATCTTGGAAGAAGTTCACTCCGGCGAGTGCGGCAGCCACTCGGGGAGCAGGATGTTGGAGGAAAGAATAATGAGGCAGGGGTACTTCTGGCCAACCCTAAGTAGAGACGCGGCAGCCTTCGCCAAGAGGTGCCAGAAGTGCCAAATGTTCGCCCCGCTTCAGCTCATGCCATCTCAGAGGCTAAAGAGTATCACGGCGCCCTGGACATTCGCCATATGGGGGATGGACCTGGTAGGACCCTTCCCCCAGGCTAGTGGGCAGAGGAGGTTTCTCCTAGTCATGATTGACTACTTCTCAAAGTGGTTGGAGGTCAAGGCGTTGGCTAAGGTCACCTCCCAGGTAATCCGCAACTTCGTATGGGGGGAGATCATTTGTCGACATGGGCATCCACAGGCCATAGTCACGGATAATGGTCCGCAGTTCGCAAGCGAGGAATTCATCAGCTTCTGTGGCCAGTTGGGGATAGACCTCAGGTTTGCATCCGTTCACCATCTCAGGAGCAACGGGCAGGTGGAGGCGGCAAACAAGGTCATCGTGAACCTGCTCAAGAAGAAGGTGGAAAATCTGAATGGAAATTGGGTGGAACAGCTTCCATCGGTCCTGTGGGCCCTAAGAACTACCCCCAGCACCGCCACAGGAGAGACCCCTTTCAAGCTCTCTCACGGCTGCGAGGCCGTCATCCCCATAGAGTTCGAGGTTATGACACCACGGGTAAAGGCCGCCGCAAGTGGAGAGGAAGATTGGAGAACCGAGAACGAGGAGGAGTTGCGGCTCTCCCTCGACCTCATCGAAGAAGCTCGGGACCTAGCAGCCATTCGCCAAGAAGAGGTCAAGCGGCGGATGGCCAAGTACTTCGACAAGCACGTCAGGGTCAAGCAGTTCGAGAAGGGAGATCTGGTGCTCAAGAAGGTCGACGCGGCTGGGAGGTCCGCCGCGGTGGGAAAACTTAACCCCAACTGGGAAGGCCCCTATGTTGTGGAAGAGGCACTAAAGTCCGGGGGTATCGCCTTCAGAATGTGGAGGGCCAACCTCTCAGCCACACATAGAGTGGCGACGACCTTAAATGCTTCTATCCCTAGCAGTATGTAGAAACAATGTTTTTGAATAAGAATATTTTGTTTAAACTATGTGTATGAGAGTGATGCTGCAACTTGTAGGAAAGACTCTGAAAGCTCCAGAAATGGCCCCGAGCAGACCCGCTGTCCAGGCTCTCATCTAGCTGGCAGGTCCGAAGGCTCACTCAGTGGCAGGTTCCAAGGTGTTGAGAAAATGGCCCCGAGCAGACCCGCTGTCCAGGCTCTCGTCTAGCTGGCAGGTCCGAAGGCTCAGTGGCAGGTTCTGAGGTGATGAAGAAAATGGCCCCGAGCAGACCCGCTGTCCAGGCTCTCATCTAGCTGGCAGGTCCGAAGGCTCACTCGGTGGCAGGTTCCAAGGTGTTGAGAAAATGGCCCCGAGCAGACCCGCTGTCCAGGCTCTCGTCTAGCTGGCAGGTCCGAAGGCTCACTCGGTGGCAGGTTCTGAGGTGATGAAGAAAGTGGCCCCGAGCAGACCCGCTGTCCATGCTCTCATCTAGCTGGCAGGTCTGAAGGCTCACTCGGTGGCAGGTTCCAAGGTGTTGAGAAAATGGCCCCGAGCAGACCCGCTGTCCAGGCTCTCATCTAGCTGGCAGGTCCGAAGGCTCACTCGGTGGCAGGTTCCAAGGTGTTGAGAAAATGGCCCCGAGCAGACCCGCTGTCCAGGCTCTCATCTAGCTGGCAGGTCCGAAGGCTCACTCGGTGGCAGGTTCCTAGGTGTTGAAAAATGGCCCCGAGCAGACCCGCTGTCCAGGCTCTCATCTAGCTGGCAGGTTCGAAGGCTCACTCGGTGGCAGGTTCCAAGGTGATGAAGAAAAGGGCCCCGAGCAGACCCGCTGTCCAGGCTCTCATCTAGCTGGCAGGTCCGAAGGCTCACTCGGTGGCAGGTTCCAAGGTGATGAAGAAAAGGGCCCCGAGCAGACCCGCTGTCCAGGCTCTCATCTAGCTGGCAGGTCCGAAGGCTCACTCGGTGGCAGGTTCTATGGTGATGAAGAAATTGGCCCCGAGCAGACCCGCTGTCCAGGCTCTCATCTAGCTGGCAGGTACGAAGGCTCACTCGGTGGCAGGTTCTAAGTGTTGGATCTTATGGCGCCCTTAGAGGGGGGGGGTGAATAAGGGAATAAAATTCTTTCTATAATTTTCTAGATAATTACTAAATTGTTTTATAATGAAGGAGATTGAAATAAACAATTTAGATTAAGAATTGAAAACTTAGAACACAATATAATAGAGATTACGCCAAATGATAGAAATCAAGTAAACACAAAAGAGACATGATTATATTATATGAAAAAGTGTTTACATAAATTTGATTTCTATATCGCTAGAAATCGGAGGCGTACAAATGTAAATTTCTTTTTGTTTACCAATCCTTCTCCCAAGGATCGGAAGGCTATCGCTTGTCTCTCCCTAGACTAAGCCCAAGCCTATCCTCTAGATCTTCCCAAGATCTAGACGTAGCACACAAGGCCACGATTTCCCACCAAGCCACGCAAGGACTTGGACGCTCCGCACAAGGAAGCGATTTTCCCCTAAGCCGCGCAAGGACTTAGACGCTCCGCACAAGGAAGCGATTTTCCCTACCAATACAAAGTAAAATGTATATAAATGAAAATACAAGATAAAATAAGAACTCCCTAGAAATTCAGATCTCTGAAAGGAAGGTTGAAGCCTCGAGATGATCCTTGATGTAGAAGCGCGTCCGATCTCGTCTTCAATTTCAAACCTTCTCAGCATAAATGGGAGTTCATGAGGTTCTGGAGCTCTCTGGATGGAATGCACTCAGGAAAGGACTTAGAATCTTCAATGGTTGAAATGCACGAACAGAAGGTGTCAATTTATAGAAAATCGCTGTCGGAATTTCCGACAGTGACTGTCGGAATTTTCTGACAGCGCTAAACTGCCGCTGGAGTGCCGTCGTGGGTGGAGTCGTGGGCAGTTGGTGTAACCGTCGAGCTGTCGCCTGGGCGACATCGATGTCGGATTTCCGACATCTCAAAACTGCTTTTCGTCGTGCTGCCGTGGAGGGAAGTAGTTGTAACTTCTCTGCTGTCGCCTAGGCGACAGTGGCTGTCGGAATTTTCCGACAGTGAAATTTCCCACATTCAAATTTAGCTCCAGCATGTAGATTGAGTCGTTCTCATCTCCGAAATGGGGTGGCACGTTCTGTAACTCTTCCTGGATTGAAAGTTATGGCCATTTTAAGATCAGCACACAAAACTCATCCAACCTGAGACTTGTCGTTCTCGGATCATGCCCATGAACGAGGACTTGTCTCCTCATTGAACCTATACAACCTGGCCACTATAAACACACAAAAGACTAGATCAAATACAACACGGTATTTGTTATTCTCAAACCAAGAGATGCGGAAAGCAAGCTCCAACAATCTCCCCCTTTTGATAATAACAAATACCCATATGAGAAATTAGTGAGTTTATAGATAAGTGCGATAAAAGATATGCATGAATAAAAGGTTTACTGCGTGACAGATTTTACTCCCCCTAAATATATATGTCACTAGATTTCTCATTTTATTCTCCCCCTTTTGTTATTACCAAAAGTGGGTGTCATGATCGAGCAATAGACGCTTTCCATGAAAACTTTTTAATATACTCCCCCTAAATTGTATTCTCCCCCTAAATGTATGCTCCCCCTAAATGTTATAATTAATTGCAATGGTGCATTATTTAATTATTCTCCCCTTAATCTTCTAGATTTCTTGAATTAATCTCCCCCTTTTGGTATTATCAAAAGAAGGTGGGGTGAGGGTAGTAAGGAGGCATTTAAATAACAAAGCATGATCGAGCTTTTAAATATATGAAATGATAAAGAGTTGAAGCATAGTATATAAAAGAGATTTCAAATAAAAAGATAAGAGTTGTAAGCAAGCGGAAGATTATAATAAACATCCTTTTTGTAAGCATGAAAAGCATAAGTAAAAATATGAATTTTAGTTCAAAATTGAAAGATGTTTTAACCTTTTTGAAATCTCAAAGTTTTTCATAAAGATACCAAGCATGAAATGAACATATCAAAGAGAGATTATACTACAATGTTACTTAATTTTAGATTCAAGAAATACCAAAAACATTGTAAAGATCATGCTAGGTTATCTAGTGCATTTTTACATAAAGAGTAGTATAGATAAAGCATTAGAATCCAATACTCATGAGAAGAAGTGTTATGAAAGATAATGATGTGCACATAAGTGTATTTTGGGCAATGTTAACAATTGATTTAAATCATCAAAATACAAGACATATGTAGAGTAAAGTGCACAATAAAACACAAGTAAATTACTTTCACTCACTTTTAATGCACATAATTTTTTAACAAAGTGGTATAATAACTAAGGTTTGCACAAGCCACTTTACTATTCTTTCCAAGGTGCTCAACCTCACAATGCTTATGAAGACTTATCAGGAGGTTCAAGTAGTGCTTGGTGGAGTTATATTTGTCTACATATATAATTTTTTTTGTTCATATTTGTGAGACAACATTCTCCGAATACACTTGTTTTGCAAACCCAATATTTTTTTTTAACTCTTAACCACTTTTCTAAATTTCATAAGTGCAATTCAAATGTTGTGTAGGCAATAAACTTATGCAAGTTTTAATTCATTGTACAAATACAATACACAAGCAAGCATTTTTAGATTTAGACACACATGTTGATTACCAAAATAAGTGAGTGAAATGTATCATTATCAATCATAAAAACATTTACTCATACTTAGAGGCATGCTAAGCTTGGTTCTACACATTTTTCAATACAATTGATGCACTTTAAATAGATATATCAAAGCATGATAAGCAAAACAATGTTCATAGTAATTTGAAAGAATATGTTTCAACATTGTAAATAATTCTAAATAATAGAATTCATACATGCTTGATATTGACAATAAAGATCATACAATTTTTTTTTGTTTTATAATTTTTTTTAAATCAAAAACAGAAAAATCACAAAAAACATATTTTTGTAAGTTTTGAATTTTGAATTTTTGTAGTAGATTTTTCATAATATGAAGAAAAACATAAATAACAAAAAAAAAATTTGTATTTTTGAATTTTGATCTTTTGTAGTTGATTTTTCATAATATAAATAAAACTAAAATAACAAAAGTCAGAAACACAACAAATAAGTAGAAAATATGAACAAACATATTTTTATGGATTTTTTGAAATTTTAAAAATCAGAAAATTCCAACACCCACGCTAGCGCCGGCGCTAGCGCTAGCGCTGGAAACAGTACTCGATTTTTTGAGAATTTTAAAAAACTGATTTTTGATATTTATTAAATGTCCTTAGAGTAGTCTTATGCAGAAATTTTGGAATTTTCACAGATGACTTGATTGCTCAAATTTGCATAAAACTTTAGCTTTTTCAAATACATGTGTTTTACAAAAACATTTAAACTCAAAAAGATAAATTATGCAAACACATGAAGACATTTTTATTAAACAACCCAAAATATGCATGATTTAAGTAATAAGTGAATAAAAATGTTCATGCAGTGAGTAATATAAGTATGTTCTAAGATTAAAGGCTACCCCGACTAAATGTCTACACCCTAGCCCCGTACTAAGTGACGGATGGGCATGAGGAGCTGCACGCATGCCGTAGGTTGGGGTGTTAGTCCCATATGCACACACTAGAGAACACTCAACCTAGCACTCTTTCCCCCCAGTGCCTCGCAAGGCCCCACTGGAACCCTCCCCGGTTAAGGACAAGACATGACTTAGAGGTTAGGTCTCTAATGCATACAACCCTACGCCCTCGCTATTGTGAGATATGAAGTCATAGGTGAATAATCTTTTGGACAACCTATGCTTTTTAAATCTATGGGTTGATATGTAAACTATGGGTTTTTGTGAAGAGTTAAAAAGTCGTATAGTTTTTCTACTTATTATGAGATGACGAAATGAGATAACTAGCACAATTACTAATATTCAATAAGTGACAATGCTAGTATGATGAGTTTTGAGTTTAATGTCATGTCATAAGATTTATATTGAAATTGCATGTATTCCAAAATAGAATTTCAAATTATAGATCTAGAATAGAGTGATAATTAAGTTTGATGTATATCTTCATTGCAAAGTTGATTCTAGGGTCTACAAATATGAGAGATACATGCAATCACTAGCAAAGCAAATCAATACATCAAATAATGTAATGAAAACATTATTCATAATTTTTATCATAAGATTCATAATTCCTATTATAGATTTGAGATATGTCTTGATAGAACATGAATTATGATTTATGATTAAAGAGAATTTTTGCATAGAATATATGTTAGATCATCATGATGTATGAGAATTCTAATCCTTCTAGACTTATGATATAGTGATATAGTGATTTTCTTTTGAAAGAACATGATTGATTTGTAAGTCTAGGAAAAATGATGATCATCCAATCATATAAAAGACAAAGATCATATATATATATAAAGTTTTTGAATTTTTATAAGATTGCTTTCAATAATTAAATTTATTGATCTTTGGTTTTGCATGATAAGAATGATTCATGAAACAATATTCATAAATATTCTAATGAATAATCCATAAACTATGTGTTTGTTGGAATTTTAGTATTATATATATATCAAATCACATAGTTATCATGATATTTTAATAACATTGTAAATGTTCTACCCAGCATAAAAATTTAAGCACAAATTAAGAAGTGATGCTAGAATGATACATTTGAATGCAATGTTATTACATAGAATTAATGGAGATAATGTTGCATGTAATATGAGAAGTTTACAAATTAATTTTCTTTAGACCTATAATGAAATGATTAAACTTTTGATTTGATCTTAATGATATAAGATGATTCTAAGGTCTAAATTACATGCAAACATTGGTGACACACATCACACACATAATATGAGATATGAAACAATTATACTAAGGATAGCATGTGATGGAAAAAAAAATCCATAAACATAGAAATTTCTGAATCAAGCGAACTAAGATAGCATTTAAAAATGGAGTTGAAATTGGGCAAACTGACAGCACCAAAAGAACTCAAATGAACAAGCCTAGTTTGCCAATAGATGGAGATTTCTGTGCTCTTTCCGAAAAGATATTAAATGCGAAAATCGGACGAGCGGATCAAAAGATATGGCTATATGAAGTTTTGATCAAAAACTCGCTTTTTGAAAGATTAAGCATGCGTTTAGATGAATTTTTGTTTTCAATTTTATTTGATAATATTTTTCATTATAGGGGCTATCATATGCAGCAAATTGAAGATTATCATAACGTTGCGCATTTTAATTTTTACCTTAAGCCCTTTAATAAACCATTTAAATCCATTTTTAAAGCTAATTTCATTAGTCTTGAAAATAATTTCAATATTCAATTTCTAATGATAATTCAAGACAATTAAGGGTAAAGGATTTAAACGGATAAAGTACAATCAAAGATGAGATATAGATCACTTTGAAAGATATATGACTTAATGTTCAATTTTAATACAAATTTGATTTGATAAACATTAGGCTTAAAATGTAAAAGTCATATTTCATAATATATCTAAGTGACCTTAGCGTGTTGGCTCAAAAATAAGAAAATAAATAAAAGAAAAAACAATTAAGCATATCATGAAGTAGAGTAATGATATTTCATATTTAATTGTTTCTACTTCATGCAAATGATAGGATACTAATAAGTAAGAGATTTAGGTATCCAAAGTTGACCATGTGGGATGGTTCCTTTGGGTACCCAAATACATCGTGTAGGCTTTTGAGAAGTTAATGATGAATGAGCCTTTTTAATTAATGTTGATATGTCATTTTTCTTTATGGGTCTCCATTCATACATTGGTTGTTTATCACTTAAATCCAAATAATGATTATGTGAATTGTTTGAAAAATAATTCATTGGATGTTTATGTTTATTTAAATTATTTTTCAAAATAGCTTGATGTTGATAATCATAATGATTTTTATTATATGGATTGTTTGAAATTTTATAAGAGTGATTGTCTTTCTTTAGAAGTGATTGTTGAAAGAGTGGGTTACAATATGTTTTAAAAGATTGATTATCATTTTGATGATTTTCATTTCCACTCTTTCTTTTAGACATACTCTTATAATATGAAGAATAATATTTAATATTTTGATTTTCATGAAAAGGAGTTTTTAAATTTGAGTCATGATTGAAAATATATTTAGACTTATAATAGTGACTCTTAAGAATTTTATGAGGATCATAATTCCTTTTTAAACCAAACTCCTTTTGATTTAATGTGTGAAAATGATCCTTTTTAGAAATGATTTTGTAAGTTAATTTATCCTTGTTATTCAAAATCTTATGATGAAATTTATTAGGTGACATTTGAAATTTTTCAACAAAAGATTTTAATTGTTTTAACTTACAAGTTAAAGCATCATTTTCAACTATCAATTTTTCATTATGTTCTTTTGAAACTAAGAACCCTTTTTCAATTTCCTTGAATTTTTCCTTAAATAAATTGCAATCAAAACAAGGAGTAGGAATTGTAACTAAAGAGCATGAAATAGAATTTAACACATCAATATTTGTTTCTACTTTATCGTTTGCTTTTAAAGATTTATTTTCTAAACGTAATTTGGAATTAACAAATTTTAACTTTAAAATTTTACGTTTAGCAATTTTAAGCATACGAGAAGTAGAAATAGAATTCGTTACAAAAAGAGAAGATTTAGATTTTCTTACCTTGCTATAGTTTCCGTCTTCTCTTTTGCTTGATGTGTTGCCAATAAATGAGTCCAACATTGTGACGTTGTATTTTTCTTCCTCCAAGCATGAGTCCTCATCGATTTCTTCTCTTGGATCCATAAGGAATTCCTTTTGTTCATCATCTGTGGAAGGAAGATTATAAGTATTCTCAAGAAATTTCCAAACTTCATAAGCAGTAGGAAGTGTATAAATAAGTTTGAAAATATTTTGATCTAATGCACAATATAGACTATTCATAGATTTGGCATTTAAAAATATTTCATTTTTATTTAAAATACTTGGGGGCATTTTAATTGTAATATTCCATACTTTAATATCCAAAGATTTAAGAAATCTTTCCATAAGAAATTTCCACCCATTATAATTTTTGCCTTCAAATAAAGGTGGTGCTAAAGATTTTTCATTTATAAGAAAATTTCCCCTACTAGTAGAAGCGAGATCATGAGACGCCATTATTCCCGGTGGTTAAACCGATTTGGAATAACCTGCCTCTGATACCAATTGTTGGATCTTACGGCGCCCTTAGAGGGGGGGTGAATAAGGGAATAAAATTCTTTCTATAATTTTCTAGATAATTACTAAATTGTTTTATAATGAAGGAGATTGAAATAAACAATTTAGATTAAGAATTGAAAACTTAGAACACAATATAATAGAGATTACGCCAAATGATAGAAATCAAGTAAACACAAAAGAGACATGATTATATTATATGAAAAAGTGTTTACATAAATTTGATTTCTATATCGCTAGAAATCGGAGGCGTACAAATGTAAATTTCTTTTTGTTTACCAATCCTTCTCCCAAGGATCGGAAGGCTATCGCTTGTCTCTCCCTAGACTAAGCCCAAGCCTATCCTCTAGATCTTCCCAAGATCTAGACGTAGCACACAAGGCCACGATTTCCCACCAAGCCACGCAAGGACTTGGACGCTCCGCACAAGGAAGCGATTTTCCCCTAAGCCGCGCAAGGACTTAGACGCTCCGCACAAGGAAGCGATTTTCCCTACCAATACAAAGTAAAATGTATATAAATGAAAATACAAGATAAAATAAGAACTCCCTAGAAATTCAGATCTCTGAAAGGAAGGTTGAAGCCTCGAGATGATCCTTGATGTAGAAGCGCGTCCGATCTCGTCTTCAATTTCAAACCTTCTCAGCATAAATGGGAGTTCATGAGGTTCTGGAGCTCTCTGGATGGAATGCACTCAGGAAAGGACTTAGAATCTTCAATGGTTGAAATGCACGAACAGAAGGTGTCAATTTATAGAAAATCGCTGTCGGAATTTCCGACAGTGACTGTCGGAATTTTCTGACAGCGCTAAACTGCCGCTGGAGTGCCGTCGTGGGTGGAGTCGTGGGCAGTTGGTGTAACCGTCGAGCTGTCGCCTGGGCGACATCGATGTCGGATTTCCGACATCTCAAAACTGCTTTTCGTCGTGCTGCCGTGGAGGGAAGTAGTTGTAACTTCTCTGCTGTCGCCTAGGCGACAGTGGCTGTCGGAATTTTCCGACAGTGAAATTTCCCACATTCAAATTTAGCTCCAGCATGTAGATTGAGTCGTTCTCATCTCCGAAATGGGGTGGCACGTTCTGTAACTCTTCCTGGATTGAAAGTTATGGCCATTTTAAGATCAGCACACAAAACTCATCCAACCTGAGACTTGTCGTTCTCGGATCATGCCCATGAACGAGGACTTGTCTCCTCATTGAACCTATACAACCTGGCCACTATAAACACACAAAAGACTAGATCAAATACAACACGGTATTTGTTATTCTCAAACCAAGAGATGCGGAAAGCAAGCTCCAACACTAAGTTCTCAAGGGTGGATCTTGAGAGCACTCGCAGGGACCACGCGCCAGTAAGGTAATCTCACCTCTCTTCCTGACTACCTAAGCGAAACCCCGGTCTGGGCGAATGGTAAGGAGGTACGAGTGGGGCAGGAAGCGGGAAGTCGAAAAGGGGCAGCACACCTAAGTCATCTTCGAGCATTCGCTGGGTGGCCAGGACAGTCGCACTACGACCTAACGTCCTAATGAGCCTAGCGAGATATAGCGGCGAATGAGAGAAAAGTTGAGATAGCACAAAAATTGAGATAGCACAAAAATTGTAGTCAACATATATATCTTTTAAGGGCACTCGCCCAGTTCATGATTACATTCAAAATGGCAAGAACAAAAAAGAGTAAAAAATACAAAGGGCCCTTCTCAAGGGTCGGCAGACTTCTCGCCTGGAGATCCTTCACTCTCGCCCGAATCCGAGATGAGGGCGTCTTCCCGCGGCTCGCCGTTATCATCCTCCGGGAAGGGGATTGGAATGTAGAGCTCGGGAACGACTTGGCGAGCGGAAAGGCATTCGGCCTCCGCCTTCAGATATCTAGCTCGCCGCAGCACCTGCATCGCATGCTTAACGGCGCTTTGCGCATTCTCTTGCATCAGTTGCTCTAGCTCGTGATGGGGGTAAAAGTGCCCCCCACTTCCCGGGTCGAGTGCCGACGCGCCGGCTTCTCGCAACCGTTGGACTTCGGCTTTGGCCAGGCGGACTTCCTCTTCAAGGTCGACCACCCGAGCGCGAAGCATCCCGGCGCTTGTAGCATCCTGAAGAAATGAAATAAAACCTGAGATAAAATTGCGGCAATCAGCAATGGTCATCCGTAGGGGTGAGAGAAAGTATACCTCTGCAACCGGGCGGCGGGCGAGAAGCGCTTCCGCGGCTTCCAGCTTCACTCTGAGCTCAGTCGCCTCCCTAGAGATGAGAGCCCTGACCTCCTCGACCCCGGCCAGATTCCGCGCCAAGTTGATGCTCCGGCGAGAAGACATGTGCGAGAGCTCAAGGGCCCGCAGCATGGCTCGAGCGGCCTCGTGGGCGAGAACTTGCGTCTTCTCGGCATCGAAGACCTCGGCATCCTCACGGCCATAGAGGGCATACGCAATGGCGTACGACTCGCCGCTGGCGACGTCGCTCTCTATCCAGGTTGGATGGAGGGTGGAGAGCGAGACCCTATTCGTGTTTCTGTCCCACTTGACCAGGGGAGCCCCTGAGGGATCCACGTACCTCTCGCCGTTCGGGAAGTTGCGGTGGTCCCTGGGCAGCGGAGGCGGCGGCAGCGACGATCTCGCCTGGACCACCGTCCCATCTGGCACACCCGACCCCATGGTTGGGGCCGGCACTTCGGTCCCCAGGGTTTGGGCCAGGACCTCGGTCCCCAGGGTTTGGGCCGGGACCTCCGTCCCTAGGGTTTGGGTTGGAGCTTTCGCTCCAGAGGTCTCGCCCATAACCCCCTTCCCTTTGATGGAAGGAGGGCATCGCGACTTGCTGGGGGGAGAGGAAGGAGTCGTCGCGGGTTTTCTCTTTCGGCTGCTGGGCTTGGAGGAGGAAGGCCCCTCCCGGTAGGCATCCGCGGCAGCTTGCGCGAGAGGCACGCAAAACCCAGGAGGCCGCGGCGGATGAAGGGGGAGGCTACGCACACCTACATAATATTGCGAATGGTTTTAGCGAATGGTGTAAGAATCACAAAGCCAAAACGAATGAAGGAAGTCTCGAAAACTTACCCTCGCCCTGCGGAATGAGCGGGAGCGAGTTGACGTTTCGCCGGAGATAGACGAGGTCCATCCCGTGCTCCAGAATATATTGGTGGAGTTTGGCCTCGTGCCCCCTAGGGTCGGGGGGGCGGAAGGTTGACTCCTCCTGCACCGGGGCGAGAAGGGTGTTTCCCAGGCTCCCGCTGACGAAGATGAAGCGGCGAACCCAGTCGTGGTTTTTGTTCGGGAGCCCGTAGTGCTTGAGTGGGTTTAGACCCGAGAAGAAGGAGATGCCGTTGGTGCAGCGGAAGGTGTAGAGTTTGCAGAAGACGGGCAGCGAGAACTCGATCCCCTCTTCTCGCAGATAGCTCGCGTACCCGACCAGCATGGCGATGGAATTGGGGTTGAGCTGCCCGGGCACGACCCCGTAGTACTTGAAGGTCTGGCGGAGTTCCGGCCAGATGGGAAGGCGAAACCCCACCTCGAAGTGCTCTAGCGGGATCGCGAGAGCACAGGGCGAGATGGAGTTTAAGCGCTCTTCCGGCCTGGGCTTTCGCGCCTCGAACCCCGGCGGAATGTAATCCGCAACAGCAGTCAAGTAAGCCTCTTCGGAGAGGTCGCAGGAGTCAAAAGTATGGTTGACGAATGCGCTGGCGCACCTGGCCCCACCTTCCGTATCACCACCCATTTCGCGAATGCCGAAGGAGAAGGGAGCAGCAGAGAAGGGAGAAGCGCGAGTGCTAGCGCGAGGAAAGAGGGGGAACGGATGGTAAGGTATTTAATACGGTGGTTGAAAGGCCTATTTATAGAAGGACTAAACAACGTTTGGGCTTTCGAGGTAATGGGTGTGCGGATGGCAATCGCGCCTTCCCGACGCCTCGAAACCCGGGCCGATCCCTCTCGCCCATAAATGGCGAATGCCCTGTGGCTATTCGCTCGACGGCTACGCGAAAGAGCTAAGAAAACATTCGTCAATAGCATATCATTCGGCAATACCCAGGCAAGCTACGAGAAAAACAAAAAACGAGAAATAGAGCATTCGCAAAGCGTAGAGTATAAAATTATTACAGACAAATATAAAAGTCCAGCATCCGTAACACAGAAAACGAGGAAAGAAATAACAGGAGGGGTGAACGTCGACTAGATCAGAACTCCTCCCAGACCCACCGACCTCGCCTTCGCGACCCAGCTTCCAGGGGCATTCGCGGGCGGTAGTACGCGAGCATATTGGTGATCTCATGGGAAGCCAGTTGGAGTTGGTCCTAGGCTCGCGCGGCGTGTCTTTCGGGAGACAACTCCCCCCTTCACCCCCCAGGCGCTCCACCGTCGCGAGAAGGCGCGAGTAGTCCCGCCGAAGGTCCTTTAACACACGCGCGACTCTCAGCCGCACATCATCCACCTGGCCGGCGACGTTCCGCTGGATGTGGATGAGCTTCCCTAAGACCTCCGTGATCCGCTCCTTCAGGGTCGCGTGATCTGAGGAGTCGCCCAGGAAATCAACGAGATCCCCAGGGGAGGGGAGAGGCGAGAGCATCCCCTCTTCCCCCTCGTTGTAGGAATCAAGGGGGGAGGCTTCCCGATAGCCTGCGAAATCACAACTAGATCAGTTGCGGTAAAATAAGCGAGTACGATAGGGACAGGAGAGTAAACTGACCAGGGACGGGTTCCCTATGACCTGAAGGGCGAGACGAATGGGGGGGGACCCCAGACAAGCCTGCGGAGGGTGGTAGAACCTTCCCTTTCCCGGGGCGGTAAAGCGGAGGAGGAGGAGCCGGAGCATTCGTACGGTCATCAGCACGGAGGTGCTGACCCAGTTCCCGCTCAGGGGAGACCCTCAGTTCATTCGCGGTAACAGAGGGGTTCTGCTGGGCAGGGGAACTTTTAGGAATGGAGTCCCGCAGTGGGACGCCAGGGTTGAGGGCTGCGAGAAGGTAATGGTCAGTAACAAGCAACATGAAAGGAAAATCGAGAGGGTTCACAACTTACTGGATTGAAGTATGGTCTCGCCCGGAGGGGGTGGAGGAGCAAGGTCCAGATCTGGAGGAGGTGCCTCGTCCGCGAGAGGTGGCACCATGACACTGTTCAAAACGGCCCCGTGGCCGTCCTCAGGCACCGAAATCCCCTGCGAATGGTCGGAGCGATTGCAGAATAAGGAGGCAGAAACTAAAAAGAAAGGCAGGAGGAATCTTCATACCTGAGTCCCGGGGTCTGGAGGAGTATTCGTCGGAGAGTCCGAGGCGGTCTCGCCTTTTTGGCGATTCATCCGAATCGCTTTGGCTCGCCGCGAGACATATGGGGCGCTCGAGTCTCGCTTGGATGTAAGCCAGGGAGCAAATCTGGCAGTTTTGGGGGCGGTTGCAGTCTGGGGCGCAGCCAGGCGTTCGATCATTTCTTGCGAGAGGGGTCTCGTGGAAGGCTTGTGGAAAGACATTGGAAGTGGCGAAAGGTCCAGGGAGAGAAAACTCTGGGCCGAGATATAAAAATGGTCCAGAAAAGTCTGACATGAGGAGGTATATATAGGATAACGGTGGGACCCACAGAGTCTTATGGGTCCAGTCAGCAAGCACTCACCGAATACAGGGTTGGACTGTTTTTTTCGAGCGTAGGAACCACTCGCAAAGAGCGGGGATTGTGTACAACCTGTATTCGCCGAGTGGGTCCCTCAAGCCAACTGACGAGACCTGGGTCAGCCGGATCATTCGCCCAGACTAAGGAAGGAAGAGAGATCCCCGGATTAGTGGGGGTACGCTGCAGGCGAGAAGAAGTTCGGCGAGTGGTGCCCTCACGGACCACTCGCTCAATAGCATGGGCACTCGCCCAGCTGAGTGGGAGATCGGCGAGTGGTGCCCTCACGGACCACTCGCCCCAAAGGTTTTGAGGGGGAAAAGACCATAATACCCCTGGTGGGCTGCAAATAGCCCTTCAGAACAGCGGAGTTAGGCTATCAGCAGACCAATTTGGGGTGCGATTAGTAAAGTTAAAAGGCGGATTCAGGCTATTTGCAGACCAGCCTAGGAAAAACTATAAATAGACCCTTAAGGGCACCTTGGAGGGGATCCCGATTTTAGAGAATCCTCTCCTCCAGGCTAGTTTTTGGTCGGCTGCTAGTGCCCTCCAAGGTGCCCGGTTGCGCTCTAGTTTGGGAGGGGAAGCTCTCTAAGATCTTTCGGGTGTGTGGCGGGACCTCCTCGCTTCAGCCTTGGGTCTTTTCTTATTCTCACATCCACCGTCAAGAGAGTCTAATGAGGGAGAAGTAAGCATCGGTTGCACCCCCAGTGGGTCCGAACTCAAGAGGCCTGTTGCAGGTTTCAACAATAGCAGCCCGACAAAGCGCTATTTGCAGCCCAATTTTCACTAACGCTATTGGCAGTCCACAAAAAAATTTATTAAATATGTTTGCAGTCCATTGTCCTTATACAAAATAAGTAGTCCATCAATAAGAGTAGTACTATAACCCAAAATAAGCAGTGTATTACACCAAAATAATTAAACAGTCCATTAACCCAAAAAAGTAACCATTAAAAATAAGTAGTCCATTGTTCTTATACAAGCACAAAAAATGGGAATATATACATACTCCTTAGTCTCACCCACAAAATGTACCTCCCTGCACAATAAAAGTAGACACATTATTAATTTTTAAAGAATCTAAAACGGATAAATAAGTTTTGTTAAAGAACTCACTCTATTGCGCACACTTGTAATAATGCTCATGTAACTTCAAATGCCACAAAATTTCCATCTATCTGTACATGTAGAATAATTTATAATTATACCAGATTTAGTATTTCTCTTGAGGATAATCGGCCGACCAACTGCGAAATGGGGACCGATGGACGGCCCAGAGGAGTTCGCCGGCGTCCTACCCTTCTTCTCCGGCGGTTTCCGGCGGCCGGCGTGGGGGAATGGCGACTTCCGAGCGAGCGGGTTGCTGTGCGACGTCGGCGAGAAAGAAATCGGGAGGGAGGGCTACCCCGGCCAAAGCTATAAAAGGAGCCCCAGGGCTTCATTTTAGAGGACCTGGCCTTCTGCACCCGGGAGAGCTCCTTGAAGATTTTCACGGAATTCTCCTTTGGCGCTTGAAGATCTCCTTCGTGGACTTGAAGATTTCGTTCATCCCGAAAGGCGACTCAGCATTCTCACTTTTGTTCTCCGGAGCATTCTCACTTTTGTTCTCCGGAGCATTCTCACTTTTGTTCTTCCGAGCATTCTCACTTTTGTTCTCCACAGTTCTCAGAAGGAAAAAGACTTAGTTTTTCGGGAGGTGGTCTGTCACCCTCGAAACTCTCTCTCTCTCTCTCTCTCTCTATTATTGTAACGAGCAGCGGCCTGTCGCGCTCAAGTTCTAAGTCTCTAATTGTAACCCCCAGAAGATAGTGGAAGTTGGTCGGCACAGCTCCGACCGCGTGGTTTTTCACCCTTTTTGGGTTTTCCACGTTAAAAAGTGTTAGTGTACTCAACGAATCTCTAATTGACTGTTTGCGCTCTCGGTTCGCTTCCGAGCTAAGGTGGTTCAATTCGACCGGTCTACCAGAGCATCCGAGCGACCCGCAACAGTTTGGCGCCGTCTGTGGGAATGGATTCCCAAACACCGAGCAAAGGATTTCCGAACGCAGCGCCCGTTTCGCCTGAGTTCACGTAACTAGCAAGAGTGGACACATCCCCCGAACTATCCGACGCATGCAGTTCCTCGATCCCTGAAGGCCCGACGAAAAGAGCGCTCATCGCTGCACCCATCCAGCCCCAGTGGATTGGATCAACTAGCAAGCTGGCCCCTCTCGTAGCGGGGCAGGATCTGAACGATGTCACGCACCAGCAAAGGCGATCCCCCTGTCAAAGTCAATTTTGGCATACCCAGTTCCGTCGTGGCTAAAGCTCCCGCACTTCAAGGAGTTCCACGGAGCAGAGGACCCGTACCGACACGTTAATCACTTCTTGATAACGGTACCGACGTTCGGACTTCCCGACCAAATTAGCTGCAAAATCTTCACCAAGACACTGCGTGGAGACGCCCTCCGCTGGTATCAATCCCTGCCAAACGGAGCGATTCACAACTTCACCGAGTTGTCTCAACTGTTCGTTGAATGGCACGAAGCGCGCGAGCCAAGGATCCAAGAAGAAGAGCCCGAGACGGACAAGTCGCCCCACCTAAGGGAAGCAGAGCGGAGCAAGCAACACGAGAAGATCTACACAAGCTTTCCCCAAGAGCGTCCCCGTGGATGGTCGGACTTCGCCTTAAACGCAAGCATAGGCAATCCAGCCTGCGAGCTAAGAAGGGTGTTGATAACCCATCACATCTCGTTCAACATCCTGTTCGTGACAGCCGTGGTACGACTCAAACTCCTAAGCGGGAACCTCAAGCTCAGGGCCAGCAACGCAGAGCTCCCAGACGGAACTATGGTGCCCACCATAGGAGTCGTCACCCTCCCCGTCCAAGTAGGGATGCACTCAGAACCAGTCCACTATGACGTTCAGTTCGTCATCGCAGAGGCAGACTCCCCCTACGACGCAATATTTGGGAGCCTCCTACTCGACGCCTTGGACCACGACGTTTCCATGTCTGGACGCATGACCAACAAAGGGAGAATCCTCAGGGATGCAATTCGTGGTTTCGACACGGCCGCAGCCGAGCTGCCATAGATCAACTACGACCCGTCGCCAAAACCAAATTCTAAGAATCAAGGCGTGCGAGAGTGCCGCGCAACCCCCGCATTGGCAGAAAAAGCTAATCTTCCGACACCGATAAGCCAACTACAACCTGGGGATACATGTCGCAAGAGAAAGGGACAACAACATCAACTCGAGAAGGCCATACCGCCCCTTCAAAACCAAGCAGACCGCTCCCGATGGCTAGCAGATCAAAGCTCCCGAATCTACACGCCATTAAATGCCCCCCGCGAGCATATACTGTCTGTAATCTACAACATCAAAGTCATCAACTGGCCCAGACCGCTCCCCTAACGTAGGGGAGATCAATCTCAGTTCTGCAATTTCCACAAAGATCGAGGGCACCGTACGGAGCACTGTGCCAGGTTGAAAGAAGAAATTGAACGCCTTGTCCAGTCAGGACACCTTGAGGCTTTCCGCAAAGAAGCATAGAAGGATGCCACCGAGGGTCGGTCGCCGGGTCACCGCCACCCACCACGCTGAACGACCGAGAGAGCTCGAGCAAGCGCAGCGGAAGGGAAGCTCGATGTTACCTTCTCTCTCGTCAAACTCGTATCAGGAACTTATTGGCTCAGAAGCCGCAAGATTGCACTTGCGCATGTATCAATGTGCATTTTCTAATTTTGTTTTACCTGTCCTAAACTATTCTACTGCAGGAACCCACTTTGGGGCCCTGCCCCGGGGACTTTGTGTAACGCCCCTGATTTTCGTTAATTATTTTACGTGCCCGCTGTGACGTAATTTTGGCTTAAGGGCGTTACGTCAGCTCGTCTAGAGTGTGTTGAGCCTTAGCTTAGTTAAAGTATGTCTTGTAGGTCGAGCGTGCGAGATTTCGCATCGTTTCGAGTTAAAGTAAAGATTTTAGGTGGATATCAAGATTTTAGCTTCGGGAGGCTTTAGCCCGAGTTTCGCCCGTCGGAATTGAATTCTGACTTCGCCGTTGGATTCGTAGCGCCGTGTTCCAGTTAAGGTGCGAATTTCGTAGAAATCTGAGGTGATCTAGTTTCCCTCGCGGTTTTAAGTAAATGAGGGAATTAATTAATTAATTAATTAATAAATTAGGGTTTTTATATAAAGCCTAAAATCTTCTTCCCCTATTCATCTTCTTCCTCCCTCGATCAAATCAGCCGCCGAGCGAAAGGGCGAGTGCGGAGCTTCGAGGAGCGTTCGGTCGGCGATTTCTAGGGCTGTAGTAGTCGGAATCGCGTTTGGAGAGTAGATCTAGAAAGCTCTCGACGAGATCTTCGTTCTAGTGGTAAGCTTTTCCCGTTTTATGGAATTTTTGGAGTTAGGGTAGTGACCTAACCCCTTCTTTCGACCCGAAAAGTTTCAGGAATCTGTGCTCGTGTGTTTCCCTAGCCGATCCATAGCTTTCGGAGCGGAGATCTTCGAGTTTGCAAGGTTTAAGGCAAGTGGCTTCCTCCTCCTCTTTGTTTGGTTAAGTCGTGGTTTTTCTTTCTCCTGTTAGATGCTTGGTGAACTGTGGGCTCGTGTTTCGAGCGTCTTGTTTGATAGATAGAAAACCCTAATCTTCCCCCATCCGTAGTGTCAGAAATTTCCTCCCGGAGGGCACCACCGTTCCCTAATTTATCCGTTGATTGTCCTTCTCGAGAACTCCTGGTAGTTTTCGAAAAGTTGTTTAGCCAAGTTTTTGAGAAGACCCTTTGACCTCTCGAGAAATGCTTGATTTCTCGAGAAATCCCCCGCTGGAACCCCTCGACCTCTCGAGAAATGCTTGATTTCTCGAGAACTTTCCCCTCTGGAACCCCTATACTTCTCGAGAAATCCCTTGTCCTCTCTCGAGAAATCCCTTGAGCTCTCGAGAAATCCCCTGATCTCTCTCGAGAACTGCCTTGTCCTCTCTCGAGAAATCCTTCCAGTTCCCGAGAAGTGTTGCCTTGAATGCTGTCCTTCTTCTTCTCGATAAATGATGGTAAGAACTTCTTTTTGGGGTGATTTTTGTGTGGTTGAATGCTGTCCTTTTTGGCGCTGCCCCTTGGACCCCGTTAGGGGCTCTGTCCCTAAGACCCCGCCAGGGGCGCGACCCCTTGGAACCCCGCCCGGAACGCATGTGATTTCGTTGAGTTTTTGTGTTTGAATCTCGTGTCCCCTCGGGTGTACTTGGATGTTTGCCAGTGACCCTTCAGTGCTCCTGATCTCGAATCCCTCTCGTTTGAACTTCTTTTTACTCGTTGTGGTCTGTTAACATTTGAGTTACTCTTATGATTCATATTGATCGATGTGTACTTTGCCTTGACCCTATTCCTTAGGGCCTTCCAGTGATTATCCTTTCGGGCAGCGTCCCGTGTTTAATTAAAATTTAAGTAATAAGAACTACTGTCTTTAGCCTTACACAGTAGTTGTGTTTGGGGGACAGTGGGGGAAATGTTATAGCCTTGCACGGTAGTCGTGTTTGGGTGGTTGGGTCTAGTGGTACCCCCACCTGGTTTTGGGCTTTGGGTAGCGGAGGTAGTTAACCGCTCCCGTATAATTTGAGCTGATCAACCCCTTTAATTGATGAAACTAAATAAATGAACGTGTTGTTCCTCTTTTGGTATTTAGTGCACTTGATGCTTGTTGACTCTTTGTTTAGAGCTCTCTTTCGGTAAATTTGGCTTGGGTTGGTACCCCTTATGCCTTGCTTGTTTTTCTGCTAGTTTTCTGCCACTTGTAATTCCTTGCTGAGGCGTTCTTTGTTTTATTGAATGCCTCAGGTTCAGAGCCGTAACGGCTAGTGGTGTAGCCTGGAGCTCAGAGTTTTAGTAGCTGTTCACTCCGCTGCTGCGAGGTAGTTGTTTTTAGTTACTTCTTGCGCTCAGACATACTAGTTGGTGTCAATGGGTTAGTGTCATGTTGTTGACGCCCATTGTGCCCCTTTTTATACTTTATAGTTTATTTGCCAGATTATGCCACTATTTTTAGATCTTGTGTATCTTACCCTCTGGGAATGATTTATGTTAGGTGCACTATAGTTATAAAATGGTTTTCTTCATCCTCATTGCATTCTTTCTAACTGAAACCCTTAACTTTAAAGTCGCCTAAAGGTATTTTCTACTCTTACAGTACGCCTAGTTATGTGCATATCATTTACGTCATGCTCCGTCGTTTGCATACATGTAGGACTTTAAGTAAACTAAATCAAGTATTTTCCGATGCAATTATATATACTTTCTCGGTGGACTAGTTGATCCACGAACTGAGAGACACAGTTCTTATCTCAAAACCCCTAATAAATGATTTCAAATGATGACTTATCATATAATCATGTTTGTTTAGTTAAGTAATAGGTTCCCGCTTGAGCGTCTACAGTTGTCTCCTGTATGACGTGACATCATGACGTGTATTTTCTCTTACTCTGATATTCTTAAATTCGGAGAAAATGCGGGTTGTGACACTTTGCACCGCCGTCGATTGAAGGTTCGCCCTTCTCCTCCGCCGTCGAGTTCCGGCGTCGTAGGGGCCTGCCCCCCTTACGTTCGCTCTCGGTTTGAATACACCAGCTATTCACCGGCCACTTTAGGGCCCTGCCCCGGGGACTTTGCACCGCCGTCGATTGAAGGTTCGCCCTTCTCCTCCGCCGTCAAGTCCCGGTGTCGTAGGGGCCTGCCCCCCTTACGTCCGCCCTCGGTTTGAATACACCGGCTATTCACCGGCCACTTTGGAGCCCTGCCTCGGGGACTTTGCACCGCCGTCGATTGAAGGTTCGCCCTTCTCCTCCGCCGTCGAGTCCCGGCGTCGTAGGGGCCTGCCCCCCTTACGTTCGCCCTCGGTTTGAATACACCAGCTATTCACCGGCCACTTTGGGGCCCTGCCACGGGGACTTTGCACCGCCGTCGATTGAAGCTTTGCCCTTCTCCTCCGCCGTCGAGTCCCGGCGTCGTAGGGGCCTGCCCCCCTTACGTTCGCCCTCGGTTTGAATACACCAGCTATTCACCGGCCAAATCTATATTATAAAAGCCGCGAGCTCAGACTCGCGCAAACTAATTTTTTATTATATAAAAGTCGCGAGCTCAGACTCGCGCAAGCTAATTTTTTATTATGTAAAAGCCGCGAGCTCAGACTCGCGCAAGCTAATTTTTATTATTATGTAAAAACCGCGAGCTCAGACTCGCGCAAACTAATCTCGTATTATTATGAAAAAGCCGCAGGATTGGACCCGCGCAGACTCATCCGTTATTTTGTAAAAGGCCATCAAGCTGTTCAGGTATTGGTGATTAATTTACGATCAATCTGAAAAGACAAGTGTACCTATCAAACCGTAGTACCAAGGTCGTATTTAAAACACGGGGCTGCCAAGTATTACTACTCACGCTTCCAAAATTTATCCTACCGTGCGATTGTTGTGGTTTGAAAATTTAAAGACGAACTAATGAAAATTAAAAATGATAAATTTATATTTTAAAAAATAGCATTCGATCAATGATTCACCATGAAAAGAGGGAAGATGAATAAAAATAAAGTTTTAAGATTGCATAATTAATCTTGACCGTGACGGATCGAAAATAAGAAATAATCTCGCTAGAACATTAAATCTCCTAACTTCTAGACAATTTGACCGAAATCTCTTTACGAATCAAAAGGGTAAAGTTGCATTATCGAAGTGAACCGCACTATTGGATTTGACTCCAATCCGGAAGATTTACGTCATCCTATCTCTACGATTGCGTGCAACTCCTTCCTTCTTCAAGTGATCTTTCAAATTAACCAGTCTCTCGACTACTATAAAATGAGATCAAATATCTACTACCGTATACCGAAAATACGGAGTCGATGCAAAATAAATCGAAGAAGGATCAAGATAAAATTCAGCAAAAATAAAACTTAGAAATGACGCAAAAATCTCATCTCAATTCATGGATCCTCATGATCGAGCACTAAAAAGGATTAGCTACTCATATTGAATAAAAAGACGATAATATATAAAATATAAAAAGGACATTTTCATTAACAATAAAAATGGTTACAACAATATAGAAAGACAACACTAATATTCTACTAAATAAAAGAGAGTACAAAATAAAAAGGAGAAAACTCTCTTGCTCTCAAAATAAACTTGCACTTGTTCTCTCTCCAGCACTCTCCAACTTTTCCAACCTCCGAAAGCCTTGAATTTGTGCCCCTTATATAGATGCAAAAAACATCTAGAATCATCCCAAGAGAAGAATCTAGATGCATGGGATCAGAAGAGTAATTGATGGTGGCTTACGGAATTCCAAATGGAATTTCGGCTAGCAATGGGGGGGAACATGTGGAGGCCAGCTGTTTGGAGTTAAGGAGTTGAACCGAAATTTAATTGGAGGAATGAAATTATAATAATAGCCGCGTGGAAAGCATGGGTGGAAGAAGTTGAACGGGCTGTTTTATATATATTTGTAAATGTGGACCGTGTGAAAAGGCTATTGCATGAGATTTAGGCTCCGTTTGGGTGGACTTATTTTCACCGGTTAAGCGGTTACGATCGCATGAACCGGACCATAATTAAGATCCGGTTCATGCGGTCGTAACCGCTTGACCGGTGAAAATAAGTCCTCACAAACGGTGCCTTAATAATAGGTGGCGCACTAGGAGAGAATTAATGAGAATGGCTATTTGAGGGAGATGGACGGGTGCATGGGGTTGAATTGAGGAGAGAGAAAAGGACTACACGTTAAGGTGGCTGCATGAAGATGAAATGAACCGTCCGGCTATACTTAATTCAGAAATTGGGTGTGCCCGGCAGCACGGTGAAATTAAAATCAAGTTGGCTGTTTGTATTATTGTGGAGATAATGAAGAGGTGGTCGGTTATGAAAATGTAATGGAATAATATTGCAATGCGGGTTCACGTGCATAGCTAAAATGGTAGTGGCGGCATGCAAAGGTGATGGCGATGGCGTCCTGTGCAGCTTGGACTTGTCCGACATGAGCTTGTGGAGTTGGCGGAAATGGCGGGCGGCATGCATGGGCATAGTAATAATGCATGCATGGGATTAATGACAGGTTCACGTGCATGAAAAGGTGACGGCTTGCATGGACTTTACGTGAACATGACCGGGCAGCATCGGGCTTTTATATCGAGACATGCATAAAATCCCCCGGGCCTGCAAAAATAACAATAAAAATAACTTTAGCATAAATTTTGCGAGAAAAATAAACTATCTTTAAAATCAAATTTTTAATAGGCGAGATGATATATTTTTATCAAAATATTTAATATTTTTATGTTATAATTTATGATTAATAGTGCATTATCAGGTATCAACGCTAAATAGCAAGCCAACAACAATCTCAAAGTGCGAACACCCCTTGCCGAACATCTTGGAGTATCTTCCCTCAATCGACACTTCGACGATAACCAGGACAGCGGAGCCACGAGAGCGCTATCACAACGCTGTGCAGAACGAGAAATGCCTAAATGGAACAAGGAAACAAAAGCAACCGCACACTCATCCTCCGACAGCAATTCCTACCCAAGGCATGCACCGCAAAGAGAGCAATGATCAAAGCCTCCACAGAAAAATCGAAACCTCCGAACTCCTCTGCGCAGAAATTCGGACTCCGAAGGTTTGGTCGGCTTATGTTATACATCCATAAAGGCCTTGGGGTGCGTCTCGAGAAAACTCCACTAAAGAGAGGTGGGGTCAACGCATGATCGCTCAAGTTGGAGAAACCGAACCCGCCATTTCCGCCGCCAACCGCCAGCATGAGAACACGCACGAAACGCACGTCGCGCGCCGCCATGACCGAACCCCACTACTGGGGTGCGATTAGCCCGCACCCCACTAGTGGGGTGCGAATAGCCGCACCCCCCATAGTGGGGGGTGCGGCCAAACCGCACCCTATGAGGGGTGCGGCCAAGCCGCACCCCATGTGGGGTGCGGCCAGGCCGCACCCCCTTGGGGTGCGACCGAGCCAAGCCGCACCCCATGTGGGTGCGGCCAAGCAAAGTCGCACCCCCCCCCCTCGGGTGCGGCCGCGCCGCGCCCCCCTTTAGGTGCGGTCGAACCGCTCTCCCCCGTAGCAAGATTGGGGTGAGTCCCCCTTCTTCTGGCTCGCCGCCCGCACCGTTACGCGCTCAGAACACTTCTGAGCGCGCTCATAACACTTTCACATTTCGGGCACGCTCACTTTTTGTCTTTCTAGCATGCTCACATTTTGTCTTTCTAGCATGCTCACATTTTGTCTTTCTACCATGCTCACATTTTGTATTTCTAGCTTCTCAGATTTCAGGAACAATCAGTCGACTTTTTCGCCTTCAACAAAGCTACCCGAGCTGCCCGAACTGCCCAGGGGCGAGACGGTCATTTATGAAAAATGACGATCCGCCAGGTGGTTACAACGGTGAAATTACCGGGCTACCCCCGGCCAAAGCTATAAAAGGAGCTCCATGGCTTCATTTCAGAGGACCTGGCCTTCTGCACTCGGGAGAGCTCCTTGAAGATTTTCACGGAATTCTCCTTCGGCGCTTGAAGATCTCCTTCGTGGACTTGAAGATTTCGTTCATCCCGAAAGGCGACTCAGCATTCTCACTTTTGTTCTCCGGAGCATTCTCACTTTTGTTCTCCGGAGCATTCTCATTTTTATTCTCCGGAGCATTCTCACTTTTGTTCTCCACAGTTCTCAGAAGGAAAAAGACTTAGTTTTTCGGGAGATGGCATGTCACCCTCGAAACTCTCTCTCTCTATTATTGTAACGAGCAGTGGCCTGTCGCGCTCGAGTTCTAAGTCTCTAATTGTAACCCCCCAGAAGATAGTGGAAGTTGGTTGGCACAGCTCCGACCGCGTGGTTTTTCACCCTTTCCGGGTTTTCCACGTTAAAAAGTCTCAGTGCACTCAATGAATCTCTAATTGACTGTTTGCGTGCTCGGTTCGCTTCCGAGATAAGGTGGTTCAATTCGACCGGTCTACCAGAGCACCCGAGCGACCCGGAACATGTATGTATATGTATATGTATGTATATGTATATATATATGTATATGTATATGTATATATATGTAGATATATCTTTATTATATAAAACAATACTCATATTTGAAAGCACACCAAAAATTTAAATTGGACCGTTGGATCAAGATGCTTCAAAGATTGGCCATCGGATTCAAAGAAGCAGACCTGCCAATAGCCATTCTTCCAAAAAACTAAATCTCTCATCTCTCCTAAATCCCGATAGAGAGAGAGAGAGAGGGAGAGAGGGAGAGGGAGAGAGAGAGCGTGGGGGAGGGACAACGGGAGAGAGAGAGAAAGAGAGATGGAGAACGTGGGAAAAAGAGAGCGGGAGGGAGAGAGACAGGGGAGAGAGAAAGGGAGAGAGAGACACATGGCGTAAGGGGGAGAGAGAGAAAGAGAGGGATAGGGAGAGAGATAAATTAAAAAATTTAGTTCAAATCGTACATTTAAAAAAAAAATAAAAATTGTATTCTTGATTTACATTTTTTTACAGTCGTTTTGAGTACTCATACATATATGTTAAGGGCGCAGCCCGGATGCGGGTGCAACCCCCCTTGATGCGGAGCTCGCACGATTTAACTGTTCCGCTTGAATGTGGGCGAAGCCCGATTGAGTGTGGGTGAAGCCCGTGCGAAGATGCTAGTATATATATTGATGTGCACCCGTAAAATAATACGGGATGCGGTCTCGCGAAACGTATCCGGATGGGTACCGCCGAGCGCGCAAGCGCCGCGCGTGGCGTGAAAAATTAAAAGGTGTTGCGCGGCAAGCAACACATATCAATCGTCCCGCCAATTACGGCGCCAAGAGGGCGCGGCACTCGCCGCGCCGGAATGGCGCGGCACTCGCCGCGCCAAAATGGCGCGGCACTCGCCGCGCCGAAATGGGGGTGCAGCATTACCGCACCCCCATTTGTTTTGGGGGGTGCGGCTCCCAGCTACATTGGGGGGTGCGGCATTACCACACCCCCCCAATTGCCACAAATGGGCGTTGACCACTTGGTCAACGCCCATGTGGCATTCCCCAATTGGGGAGTGCATAACTCCCCACTTGGGGACTCACGTAACTCCCCTTGGGGAGTTACGTGAACAGTAACTCCCCTTGGGGAGTTACGTGAATAGTAACTACCCAAAGGGGAGTTACATGAATATGAGTAACTCCCCAATTGGGGAGTGCTCCCGGCCGCCTCGGCCTCACGGTCTTCTCACAGTCGCACGCTAAACGCCTCCACATTCACCGTTCGCTCAGAACGCCTCTAAGCGCGTTCGGAACGCTTTCGTACTCGTTGCGCGCTCAGAACACTTTTGAGCGCGCTTGCGCGCCCGGAACACTTCCATGATCGTTACGCGCTCAGAACGCCTCTAAGCACGCTAGCGCGCTCAGAATGCTTCTGAGCGCGCTTGCGCACCCGGAATACTTCCGCATTTCTGACTCGCTCACTTTTCCGACTCGGCTCGCTCACTTTTTGTCTTTTCAGTTTCTCACTTTTCAGGAACAGCTTGTCGCCTTTCCTCGAAGGGCGGGCTGGTCATTTACGAAAAATGGTGATCCGTGGGCTCTGAACCGGAAAATATGATTCGTTCTCCCAGGTGGTTATGGTGGTTACAATGGCAAAATTACCGGGCTACCCCCGGCCAAAGCTATAAAAGGACCCCCTAGACTTCATTTGAAGGGACCCGACCTTGATGACCAGACAGAGTTCCTTGAAGATTTCCACGGATTTCTCCTTCGGCGCTTGAAAATCTCCTTCGTGGACTTGAAGTTTTCCTTCGTCCGAAAGGCGACTCGGCAGTCTCACTTTCGTTCTCACGGAAGCGGACACAGCGCTCTCACTTTCGTCTTCACGAAAGCGGACAAGGCATTCACACTTTCATTCTCTACCGTTCTCAGAAGAAAAAGACTTAGTTTTTTCCGAGAGGTGGCCTGTCACCCTCAGAACGTTCTCTCTCTAATATTGTAACGAGCGGCGGCCTATGGCGCCCGAATTCTAAACACCGGATTGTAACCTCTCAGAAGATAGTGAAGTTTGGTCGGCACAGCCCCGGCCGCGTGGTTTTTTACCCTTTTCGGATTTTTCCACGTTTAAACGTCCCAGTGTACTCAACGAATTTCTCTGTGACTGTTTGCGCGCTTAGTTCGCTCCCGAGCTAAGGTGGTTCAATTCGACCGGTCTACCAAGAGCCCTAAGCGATCCGCAACAGTTTGGCTCCGTCTATGGGAACAATTCCCAAAACTCTGCAAAGACTCACTGAAGGAAGCGCTTCGCCACCAATTGCAATGACAAGAAAAAGTGCTCGCACTACTGAAGGATCAATCCCGGAGGGACGCATCGACCCGGCTCCCTCCCACTCACTTATAAATATGCCTCTCGCAAAAGAGGCAGTGCCTGCGCCCGCAGCAATACTGGAAGGGCGCATGCGGCAGATGGAAGAACAACAAGCCGAGATGCTGACTCTCGTAAGAAATCTTGGGGCTCCTCGAGCTCCTGTTCATCCCCCAGCGTTGAACGTTCCGCCGCCCCCAGCTCCGAATCATGCTCCGAATGAGGAGGTCGTTCGAGAAGAAGAAGCCTCAGAAGAATTCTCCGACGCAGAAAACTCCGCCCATCCCACTCCGCCAACCAGAGGACCAGAAGCTGACCACCATCACCATCGCCAAGGAAGAGTTGTTCCTGGTCGAGCAGTAGAAAGAACCACACGAGAAGAAATACGTGATATGATAGAGGAAGAATTTATCCAGGCGGGACGACGCGCAGCTCTCGCCCGCCGTCCCGCACACCACGGCTCCCCACTATCGCCTCAAATCCTAGCTCATCTAGTTCCAAATGGTTTCAAGCTTCCCAACATCAAAACGTTTGATGGGACGGACGACCCAGTGGAACATGTCAATCACTTCACCACCATCATGAGGATCTACAGCGCCCCCGACCAGCTCCTCTGTCAAGTGTTCCCAGCAACTTTGAAAGGACAAGCGCGCACTTGGTTCCACTCCCTGCGAGATGGGGCCATCAACAACTTCGCAGAAATGGCGCAGCAGTTCGTGGACCAGTTCATCGCCAATCGTAGGATTGTCCGATCAGGAGGCCGAAGGCGAAGACGTAGACGTGGTTTGCAAGGCAGCGACCGCAGGCCAAAGAAGAAGAAGCATTCAGTGTTGCAGCACCAGTGGAGCACAGAGTCTGTAGGGATGGGTCAGACTAGGTTGGGTGCTTTCGTTTCAGTGACGGTGGCGATTAGCTTTAGTTTTACCTTATGAGTGATCTTGTAGTGAGGACATGATGTACAGGGCACGAGCCCTTCATTACTGTTCCTTTGTTATTTTTATTCAGTTATTATCTGTGGACATTTACATATACCGTTATAATTCATGTGATTGTGGACTTGTCTTCTTTAATGTACTATTCTTCGTGATCGATTTGGCCGGCAGGATCGGCGTTTTGTAGTGGCGACCTTCCCGAGCGAAGGTGTCACCGCAAAGCGGCGGTTCTGGGCCTAAGACCCGTTGTTTTGAAAAGAAAAAAAATGGGGTCTTATAAGTGGTATCAGAGCAAACCTCGATCTGAAGAAAAGAAGTCCACAAACCCTGGGCCACCCCGTGCGAGCTTAGTTTGAGGACAAACTAGCAGCGGAAGCAGTGGTGTGCCCATAAGGGAATCACATTGAAAAGTCCACTTTTAACTGAATCTTCTTAGTTAATTTCCCATACGAGTGTCAAGTTTTCTTTTGTAGCCTGCAGCGAACCCCGCCCCCTGCAGGGAATACCTCCGACTGCAAAGAACTCGTTAGATAGTCCTTTAGTCAATGAGTTAGACTCAACCCCATTAGGATACGTGACTTACTATGACAATTTATACCATGACCTAGTCTGAAATAGATCGTAGGTATAGCTTTTGGTGAAGGTGCGAGGATACCCCAAAGAGGCTAGAGAAAGAGAGTTTGACACATAAGCAGAATGGTAAGAGACAGACTCAATCCTCGTATTTGTGACATGATTACATTAAGACAACCACCACGACAAACACCGAGGGTCGGATAAGAATTGAAGTTCAGAAGGGACCCGTTTGGGATTGGGTGACATGTTGACCGTGATAAGATTGTAGTAGAGGATACCTAGAAGAGTCTAAGGTGTGGAGTATACCAATGAGCCCCAAGTTAGAACCCCAAGTTTAAGGATGTGTGCCCTAAGAATTGTTTGCATACTTGGGACGAATGTAACTTGTTGATATTGAATGTACTCAGCCCAAAATAGATAGTGGCTTATCTTTTGTTTATTGGGGCGTACCTTTTGTTTATTGGGCAAATTATCGACGGACTTAGATTTCCCTTAGACCTAAGTTAGAAAATTTTGTGTCTTGAACATAATGATTTTTTTTAAGTCGATCTTACTCAATGTAACTTGGAAGAAGATGAGATGGTGTAACAGTATGTTCGGAATAATGATCTGTAGTATTACTAGGGCAATGGATAAACATCATTGATCGAACAACAACTTGACCTCAGTTGAATCATTGGAAATGTAAAGTCGATAGGATTAATCACTTTAAGGATGTCGATGTCCTAGTATAGAAGTTAAGGGCGGAAATTAGATCTTACAAGTTGTAGTTAAATTTGAAAGCTCTTGTAGTTGGGGGAAATTCGGAAGTGATCAACTTATGATTTGTTAAAATCACGCCCTATCATGGTAGAAGATTTTAACTACAATAATAACTCTTATACCTTGGAAGCTTTGATGATGAATAACCAGAGATCTTAGTCGATGATTTGTTGGATTTAGAATATAGTGTTTGGTTTCACTAGGGTAAGAACGATCTAAGTTTATCTTGCTTAGGACCATGTGAGAGTGATCAAGACTAGCATAAGTGGAAGTGATAGAAATATGATGAAATAAACGTGATGATATTTCCTTGATGAATCGAATTGTGAAAAACCCTAGGGTATCAAAATTTTGCTCATTATGAATCAAACTTCGCGTAGAAAGTGATTGAGAGTCATCTTACCATTATGAATGGTTAGCATATACTCATAAAGGTTCACAAGTGCACCCCCATTAAAAGTTAAGGATGATTGGGACGCTAAACGACTTGATTAGTTCCATCAATAGTAAGAACTGGAAAAGTTGTTGAGTAGAGATGATTGATTACTCGGATGTACCTGAAGGAGTAAGAATTTGAACGTATGAAAGAAAACTTTAGGAGGCATAAGAGTCTACCCAGGTTAGAGTGGAAGTTTGAGGATAAATTGACCAAGGTAGCAAGGTCACCCCGGTCAAGATAGATGATACAACGGTGCGAGTCTTGCGGCGCAAGAAGATTCCAGAGGTTAAGACATGTGGTAAAATTAGGGTCAGGAGGAGCACAACTTAGAGCCACTAGAGCTGGTGTGGCATAGATAGTCGGTGCTCTTCGAGCCAGGAATAACTTCGATTCTTAAGGGATGTTACGTCCAGTCACTCGCGGTGAAAACCCCGCAGGCCTAACCTGAATTTCGAGGACGAAATTATTTTTTTTGTTTATTGGGATTTGTAACATCCCCCAGACAGCTAGACCCCCCAGGTGAATCTGTCTTGACAAGGTCATGACAAGGCCTTGGTAGTGTAGAAATCCCTTTAACTTAGGCAAGATTAGGGTTGAAAGTGCCTTGGACTGCAAATAGCAATTTCCAGTGACCAAGATTAGGGTTGGACTTTAGGGCCTCAACTTGACCATTTGACCCCACCATAGTATCCCTAACCCTTTAGGGGTCCCCTTAGGGCACCAAGGGCCCATTGGGGTCAACCAAAGAGGCCAAATTGACCTAAGTCAACTCTAGCCCTATTTTGGTCAAAGTAGCCTAATTAGGGTCAATTGACCTCCACCATGCCAAATTGACCACTTCTCTAGGTCTAAAATATCATAAGAAACCTAGTAGACCTAAAAGCCCCATCATGGGACCCCCAGTGGTGCAAATTGACCAAAATGCCCTTTTAGGTCAAAATGGCAATTCTTCACTAAGTGCCCTAATTGACCATCACCATATTAAATTGACCCTACCCATAGTGTTATCATATCATAGGGGATCCAGTGGACCAAAAATCCCCATGACTGGGTCAACCCTAGGGCTCAATTTGACCAAAGTCAACTTAGCCTATTTTGGTCAAATCAACTTAAATTGGGTCAACTAAGGCTCATGTGACCAAATTGACCCCACCAGTAGGTTCTAAATTTAATTTGGAGTCCAATGGACCCAAAAGCCCCATCCTAGGGTCCCCCAATTGGTCAATTTGACCAAAAGTCAAACTTGCCCAAATTAGGTCAAATCTCTTGGACCTAGCCCAATCCCTTTGGGCTAGCCCAAATTGAGTGGTCAACCAGCATGCTTGACTGATAATTAACCCAGGAGAGAGAGAAAAATCGGCCATGATGAGTAGGAGAGAGAAAAACCCAATTTTTGGAGGAGAGAGAAGGTGGTGTTCATGGCCATTAAGGTGTTAAACCCCTTGGAATCCCCATTGATGACTCCTTTCATCTCCCCTGATGAATGTGGAGAGAATTCCAGGAGTTTTCTGGAAGAATAGAAGGGTAGGGGGACTGTTTGGGTGGCCGACCATAGGAATACCAAAAGCCCATTAATGGCTTTTGGAGTTAGAGCGCTCCTCACATTAAATTGGCCCTCCCATCAGCTTCATAAGGGAGAGAGGAGTGAAACCCCCCTCCTCCCCGATTATTTCGAGCCCTCTGTGCAGAAGTTAGGCGTGAACCTCAAGCTTGCCGGCCACCCATGGTGAACCAAGGATCGGAGCAGCAAACCGACCCCAAACAGGTCCGATCCCCCTCCTCTTTATTCGTGCATAGATCTAGGGTCGTTAGTTGGAGAAATCGGGCACGAATCGAGCCCGATTTGGAGAAAAATCTCCTTGGATTTCCGTCGGTTTTGACCCTTACGGGTCGCCGGAATCCGCCCCCCCCCCCCCCCCCCCCCCACCGGCGGCTTTCCGCCGCCAAACGTCGGCCACCACCTCGACGGAGGTGGTGGTGGTGGTGGTTGGCCGGGGAGGTGGCCGGATGTTTGGCAAAATGGATGGGAAGTATGCCCAGGCGCGGTTCATCCTAACCGTCGGCTGGAGGTTGAAGACAACCTCCCAGCCGACGGATCAGCCTTTGAGATCTGTGCTAGATCTCATATTATCCATGTTATTTAATATATTTTTTTTGTATATAACTGCAGGAGTTGGTATTAAATATTAAAAATACTTAGAGGCTTCTAGGGAAAAATCGTCCAACATCAAAGTTGGAGCCCCTGATGTCTAGTGTAATCCAAAATTGAGTTCACTCGATTTGGAGCCCTGGTTAGGGCACAACACTCATTTTGGTGAGGTCTGTCCATAGGGCTGACCAGAGATTGTTTTGGATGCCCACAACAATCCAGAACTCCAAATGACTTGAAATTTGGAGTGTAGGCTATTCTTATATACATTTAACACATATCCAAATATCAGAATTTTTGGAGAATATTTTTCTATAGTTTTTGAAAAAATTCAATAATCCATGTGTGATTTAATTAGATGCCTTAAACACCTCAAAACCCTTCCAAACTTGGATATGTGGTCCTAGAGAGCATGTAGGGTCACTGGTTAAAATCTCATAATTTTTGGAGTTGATTTGGTAGGGCAATTCACCAAGTCAATCTTAGGCTCCCTAGGTTAGGGAAAAACTTTGGGTGAGTGCCCCCACTCTTCCACAAAGCCAATTGGCTTCATATTTGGGTTGCACATCACCCTCACCCATGCCAACCCTTGGTCCAAGTTTGGTGGCCATTGGAGGTGATTTACCCGAGTAATTTGCAAAGGGGCTAATTGCTATTTGCACCCCAATTAGGCACCCAAAAGAACCCCACTCCTCACCAAATGTTGGTAGGACATTGGGTGACCATTCACTGACCTCTGGCCAAAGTAGTGAGTAGTTTGGACTTGGACAAGGTAGAGAATTTTCCTTGGACTTTTGTTTGCTTAAGGGTTAATTTGGGGTAAAAGTGGTCATAGGCTAATTTTGGAGTGTGGAGGGGCTTCCTCCCACTGATTGAAGATGTGGCTTTGGTCACTGACTTGGGGTGTATGGGACACCCCAAGGAGCCCATCTTGGAAGAGTTGGGCTTGGTGTGCCCTTAAACCCTAGTGATTAACCATAGGGTGCTCTTTAGGGCTTGTGAAGGACATAGGAGTGTTTGTCCTTGGAGAGGTGTGTAATGGGTTCCTCTGAGTTCTTTGAGTATTATAACACCCTCACAAGAAGTTTGGGTGGATTTGGGGAAGTATGGACCATAATCTTAGGGTAAACCCTAAGGGGTGCATTTAGAGGTCAATGAAGGAAGAGGGGTCAAACCTTTATGGTTTGACCTAAGATTTTGGAGAGTAGGTCATAGTGACCAGAGGAGCCTCCCCTGTGAAATTGAAGAGGTTTGGAGTTGCCAACCCTAGGTAATAAATCCTCGGGTAGATTTGTAAATATTTAGGTTTTTGGAATTTAGGAAGAATTAGTACTTAGTGATTAACCATCTTTTGTCACCAACTTAGTTTTGATGTTATTAATCCCTGGAGATTCTATTAGAACCATTGGAAAACTTTTGGAGGTCCAAATTATAATTATTCATATTGTTGACAATTTTTGGGATGAACAAATTTTAGGGTGTTAGTTTTCTGTAATTGCATGAAACTTTGCTAGATGACATTTCATACCATTATGAACCCACAGTATTTTTCTCATAATTTATGGATTAATATTTTTGGTACCTCTAGTTCAATTTGGAATTAATTGCAAATATATCCTGTGTGGAAATTACAAATGTAACCTCTATGGAATATGATCAAATTTTGTAGGGCTGAATATTTTAGTATGAATCACCTCCGTATAAATTTGCATAAGGTTTGGAGTTCATATGAGGGTACCTCCTTTGGAATTTATTGGAAATAAATGGGGTCTTACAATCCCTCCCATCTCTCAGGAATCCGCCAAAATGACGGAGAGACTCTCAAGGATTTTTTCCGAAGCTTCACCTCGGAGGCTCGGCAGATCCCGGGGGTCGACCCTGAGCTCTTGCGAGGAGTCTTCCTTGGAGGTCTCCGCCCAAGTGGTTTTTACTCAGCTCTAATGAGAGAAACCGTACCAAGCTATCCTGACCTCATTCAGCGAGTCGAGGCCCAGATAGCAGCAGACGAGGCAATTGAAGCGCACCGCCGACAGTTCGAGGGGAGCTCGAAGAGGAAGAAAGAGGAGCCACTGCCGCAAACAGTTCCCAATAAGAAAAACAAGCATTACGACAACCCCAGTCGAGACCGAGGATCTCGTCAACATCAGAACTACACTCCCCTGAACACTACCAGGACTAACGTACTATACGCAATCAAAGATGACCAGACGCTCCGCAAGCCCAGACCCCTCGCTAAAAATGCGGGGGACCAGACAAAATATTGTGATTTCCATCGTGGACGAGGACATGACACGGAAAATTGCTCCAAGCTCAAGGATGAAATCGAGTGTCTCGTCAAACAAGGCCTACTGGGGAAATTCCTACGAGACTAGGCGACGATTCAGCGAGCAGGGGATCGGCTAGCGGCCTACCAGGAAGGACCGGGAGCAACCCTTAAGGAAGTCATCCCGGGAGAAAGCTTCATACCCATTAGGGGGGACTCTACCAGCGCCACTGAAATATTCTGTCAACTTTGTTTCTGTAAAAACTCTGTGTAAATTGTCACTACTAATTGTTTTTAAAGTTAATCATTCCAGACATGTCATATCTTGCGCTATCGAAACTACGTAAAGACGTCCGCTTGCATGAATGAACAGCACCCGCCTCCAAGCAGTGCGCTAATGAACAACACCTGCCTCCAGACAGTGCGCTAACGAACAGCACCTGCCTCCAGGCAGTGCGCTAATGGACAGCACCTGCCTCCAGGCAGTGCGCTAATGGACAGCACCTGCCTCCAGGCAGTGCGCTAATGGACATCACCTGCCTCCAGACAGTGCGCTAATGGGCAGCACCTGCCTCCAGGCAGTGCGCTAATAGGCAGCACATGCCTCCATGCAGTGCGCTAATGAACACCACCTGCCTCCAGGCAGTGCGCTAATGAACAGCACCTGCCTCCAGGCACTGCGCTAATGAACAACACCTGCCTCCAGGCAGTGCGCTAATGAACAACACCTGCCTCCAGGCACTGCGCTAATGAACAGCACCTGCCTCCAGGCAGTGCGCTAATGAACAGCACCTGCCTCCAGGCAGTGCGCTAATGAACAGCACCTGCCTCCAGGCAGTGCGCTAATGAACAGCACCTGCCTCCAGGCAGTGCGCTAATGAACAGCACCTGCCTTCAGGCAGGGCGCTAATGAGCGGCAACTGCCTCCGATCGGCGCGCTCACAACAATCTCACTATCGTCGATTGAAGGCTCGCCCTTCTCCACCGCGGTAAGGTCCCGACGTCATAAGTGTCTGCCCCTTACGTTCGTCCACGGTTCGAATACGCCCGCTGTTCACCGGCCAAATTTATTATGTAAAAGCCGCGAGCCCTGATTCGCGCAAATTTATAAAAAGCCGTGAGCTCAGACTCACGCCATCTAATCTAACATTTTGTGGACAAACCACCAAGCTGCTCAGGTACCGATGCTAAACGATGGGATCGCCGCAATCTCCAACACAATCGCTAGACAACACTCCCACAACCTATCAAGATGAGATAGAAGATTCTCCCACAACTAGAGCCGAGCGACGACTTCCGACACGTCACACGAAGATGACAGTGATCCAAATTGCCGCGAAGGAAAATTAAAACCTTCGAACTCCTCCGCGCAGTAATTCGGACTCCGAAGGTTTGGGGGGCTTATGATGTGCACCCGTAAAAATAATACGGGATGCGGTCTCGCGAAACATATCCGGATGGGTACCGCCGAGCGCGCAAGCGCCACGCGTGGCGTGAAAATTAAAAGGTGTTGCGTGGCAAGCAACACATATCAATCGTCGCGCCAATAAGCGCGCCAATTATGGCGCCAAGAGGGCGCGGCACTCGCCGCGCCGGAATGGCGCGGCACTCGCCGCGCCGGAATGGCACGGAACTCGTCGTGCCAAAATGGCGCGGCACTCGCCGCGCCGAAATGGGGGTGCGACACTGCCGCACCCCCAATTAAAGGGGGTGCGACACTACCGCACCCCCATTTGTTTTGGGGGGTGCGGCATTGCCGCACCCCCAGCTACATTGGGGGGTGCGGCATTACCACACCCCAATTGCCACAAATGGGCGTTGACCACTTGGTCAACGCCCATGTGGCATTCCTCAATTGGGGAGTGCATAACTATGCACTCCCCAAATGGGGATTCACGTAACTCCCCTTGGGGAGTTACGTGAACAGTAACTCCCCAAAGGGGAGTTACATGAATATGAGTAACTCCCCAATTGGGGAGTGCTCCCGGCCGCCTCGGCCTCACGGTCTTCTCACAGCCGCACGCTAAATGCCTCCACATTCACCGTTCGCTCAGAACGCCTCTAAGCGCGTCCGGAACGCTTTCGTGCTCGTTGCGCGCTCAGAACGCTTTTGAGCGCGCTTGCGCGCCCGGAACACTTCCATGATCGTTACGCGCTCAGAACGCCTCTAAGCACGCTAGCGCGCTTAGAACGCTTCTGAGCACGCTTGCGCACCCGGAACACTTCCGCATTTCCGACTCGCTCACATTTCCGACTCGCTCACTTTTCCGACCCGGCTCGCTCACTTTTTGTCTTTTCTGTTTCTCACTTTTCAGGAACAGCTTGTCGCCTTTCCTCGAAGGCCAGGCTGGTCATTTACGAAAAATGGTGATCCGTGGGCTCTGAACCGGAAAATATGATTCGTCCTCCCAGGTGGTTATGGTGGTTACAATGGCAAAATTACCGGGCTACCCCCGGCCAAAGCTATAAAAGGACCCCCTAGGCTTCATTTGAAGGGACCCGGCCTTGATGACCAGAGAGAGCTCCTTGAAGATTTCCACGGATTTTTCCTTCGGCGCTTGAAGATCTCCTTCGTGGACTTGAAGTTTTCCTTCGTCCGAAAGGTGACTCGGCAGTCTCACTTTCGTTCTCACGGAAGCGGACACAACGCTCTCACTTTCGTCTTCACGAAAGCGGACAAGGCATTCCCACTTTCGTTCTCTACCGTTCTCAGAAGGAAAAGACTTAGTTTTTTCCGAGAGGTGGCATGTCACCCTCGGAACGTTCTCTCTCTCTCTCTCTCTCTCTCTCTCTCTCTAATATTGTAACGAGCGGCGGCCTGTCGCGCTCGAATTCTAAACACCGGATTGTAACCTCTCAGAAGATAGTGAAGTTTGGTCGGCACAGCCCCGACCGCATGGTTTTTTTACCCTTTCCGGATTTTTCCACGTTTAAACGTCCCAGTGTACTCAACGAATTTCTCTGTGACTGTTTGCGCGCTTAGTTCGCTCCCGAGCTAAGGTGGTTCAATTCGACCGGTCTACCAAGAGCCCTAAGCGACCCGCAACATATATATATATATATAGATATATATATATATATGTATACATATATATATACATATATATTAATATATATACATATATATACATATACATATATATACGTATATATACACATATATATATATATACGAGTGACAGGCATGGGGCTCCGCCACTACTGTCAAGCGCGACAGTACCTGACTGGCGATGGCAGGCTTCGCCTGCCCTTGCGCCCACGAACGAAAGAAGCAGGGTTGTTTGATTCCTCTTCCATACTTCAATAAATTTGAATAGGAATAATCTTCCATGGGAGGAAGACGCTCAACTCCATGAATGGCTCTGTATCTCCTTGGCTCCTTGATTCCTCTTCCATATTTTAAACCCTAATGGGTTTCAGTCACACAAATCTCTGGTAACTGAAGCAGGGCGAGAGCGAAGAAGGGAAAGCAGGGAAAGAAAGAGGCCGGGGAGATTTTGCCGAGGGAGATTGCCGGGAAAATATTGCCGAGGGAGATCTCCGGGAAAATGTTGTCGAGGGAGAACGTCGGGACTGGTGGAGAAGCGAAAAAAACAAAAGAGGGGGAATCGAGAGAGAAATTCCGTCTTCCGCCGTGCGTCTGGCCGCAGGAAAAGGAGCTCTTGCCCCCGTTCTGAATTTTTGCCAACATGCGAATTATTTTAAGAAAGTCGGTTTTTAAATCAGCCCAAATAAACAACGAGGAAAGTATTTCTGGCGTAGTACGAAATTGCCAACCAGTGGGTCATTTGGGGTCAGATCAGATCAAAAGGTTGGAAAACTTGATTTAGACCAAACCAGACATGAACTTGGGTTTATGTTTAAGTTGGGTGGGTAGCATTTCTCGAGAGTGAAAGAACTATGTGAATTTGAATCTGTTAATTAAATATAGTATTTAGATACAACAATTAAGTACAAAACTTCCTACACAAAAACAAGTAATAGACACACAAAAGTATACGTTAACAAAATTCAAAATTTTGATATGAATCACAAGACGGTATGGAAAAGCATTTGCTGAAGTGAAAGTAAGCACAATTTGTATTTTATAAATTAATTTTCTGTTTGGTTGAATTGAAGTTTGCTTCCTCTCTCAACCTGGAGCATTTTCTGCGGCGATGCACTTATTCTTCTTTGCCTCTCTCAATCGAAGTTTATTTCATAGTGTGAATGCATTCTCACTTGATCTGATGATGTATAATTTTTTGATTAAAAGAAAAATAAAAGAAATGGCTAAGTGCGGCCACTCAACCAACTAGCTGCCGGACTTCCTGTGTGTCTGTCAGCTTCCTGCGCTAAACCAGATAGCTGTTCTTCAGAACAATTTTGTTCAAACAAGTTCAGTAAATACACATTACTTCACTATCTGATCGAGCATGCTGGACTTTTGAACCAACAACAAGAAAAATAGAAAGAGAGAATTTCTTGATACACGTGACGAGGTGCGTAGCAATCTCATCCCTTGTTCGAAGCCTTGGGAGCTGTCTAATTTGTCTCTGGTTTCAGCCATGGAAGTCCCTTGTCCATGGCAACGGAGATTCTCTTAGAAAGAGGTTTTGTTTCATAACAACATTCTCATGGTGCTTCAGCTTGCTCCCTTTTGACTTTCTCCTAATTGTTGTTAATTAGTAGTTTCAAAGCTATGTTTGTACATGTTGCTTGATATCACAGAAAGATGATTAATGTAAAATTGCATGATGATGATTAAATAATTCCTTCTTTGAATGATGCAGATTAGATAATTCATACAAATAATAGGAGTATTTTCTTGAGTGGTCCACTCTTGAAGATGATAATGTGTCGATCGATACAGAACTAGATATCCTGACTCATTTGTATACCCCGCATTGACAAGATGATACTTACATACAATGTTAAATTAGATGTTATATGATAAGAAATACTCTCATCGACAAGATATTGCTCGAGATCAACATATTTGCGTATGTGAACATCAAAGAGATCCCCCTTTTCCAGTACATTACGCAACACACTTGAATATGATGAGGAACCATCTCATCTAGGTAAAACATATATGAATTTCATGTTCGCATCGCATACTCTGAGAACATTGGTGGTAATCTCTTGTTTTCATTGCGATATCTACCTTGGTAATCTCCGAGAACATTGGTTTGCCTACATTTCACCCTTGTGGTGGGACCCTTCCCAAGACTCTCGCTGTGCGAGGATGCTTTGTGCATCGGGTTGCCTTTTTTTATCTACCTTGGTCACTTATTGACACAATGACCTCAATGTGTGCAGTGGCGGAGCCAGGATTTTATCTCAGGAGGGGCGGAAATTATAATTTTAAAAATGTATCACAAAAAATAATATACTGATGCATAATAAAAATTAACATTCACTTACAATCAATCATAATTGCCCTCGACGTGTTTTCATTGTTTGAAATCGTTGAATGATTGACTCATTTTCAACTAATTTGAATTTGTCTCTCTCAATGTAGGTCAATAAGTTGTCATTAAACCATTCGTCACCCATTCGGTTGCGCAAATGTGACTTGATAATCTTCATTTTGGAGAATGCTCTTTCCACTGTAGCTGTTGCAACTGACAGTAATAATGTCAATTTAATCAACTTGAATACTTGACGATATGTCATATCCAACTTGAATTTAACAAATTATTTTGCTAGATCGCTAACTCCCGTAAGATTCAAAAATTCAGCTCGCGATGATGCATCTAAAATGTAAGTTTCAAGCTGACTTTGAAGAGTTATAAGCTGCACTTGAGAGAAGTCTGATGGATAAAATTTGGCAAGACACATCAACTTATGTATATCAAACGCTGCAAATTTTTCACTTGGATCTAAACAAGCCATACAAATCAGTAGCTCTGTGTTGACTTCATTAAACCGATGGTTTAATTCATTCAGTTGCAAATCAATAACTGCATAAAGGACTTCAACACGGTAATGATGCAGATTAGTTCTTTCTTCAACCTTTCGCCTTGATCTTCCCAAAACTTTAAAGTTTTCCTCCATTTTGACTACTTCTATCTTATGAATCTCACAAAATAATGTAACTTCTTTTATCAAATCAAACCAACTATCATCCCTAAATTTTTGCAGCCGTTGTTTGGAAATATTGACTAAGTGCATAGCATTTACTATATTCTGATCCCTCTTTTGTAATGCCTGTGATAATTCATTCGTCATTCCTAAAATATGCTTCATTAGATGTAGATTGAATGCAAATTCATATGTTTGCACAAAAGTTAAAATAGTAGATGCCTCTGATCTTTTCTTGAAATCTGACCCATCTAATCTTATGTCATCTAGCACATCAACAACTGAAGAAAACATAAGTATCAGACTCACTAAAGAAGTATAATGTGATTCCCAACGAGTATCTCCAGCTCTTTTGATACTTGTTTCTTGATTTAAACCTTGGCCACTCTGAATTTCTCCATTATCCAGCGCTCTAGTAATTCTAGCAATCTCCTTCTCTCTAAGTTTATCTCTTCTTTGACATGAAGCTCCAACAATATTAGAAATACTGCTAACCAGAGTAAAGAGCATAGAAATTTGACAGTCATTGTTTGCTACAACTACAAGTGCTAGCTGTAATTGATAAGCAAAGCAATGAACATAATACGTAGATTCATTTTCTCTTAATATCAAACTTTTAAGGCCTCTGAATTCCCCCTGCATATTACTTGCTTCATCATATCCTTGCCCACGTAGTCTTGAAAGTGTCAAACCATGAGTAGAGAATAACATATCTATCGCTGCTTTTAAGGATACAGCTATTGTATCAGTGACATGAACGATAGCAAAAAAAAAAACACTCAATAATACTTTCGGCCTTGTCCATATAACGAAAAACAACCGCCATTTGTTCTTTAATTGATATGTCACGAGCTTCATCAACTAATATTGAAAATAGGTCATCACCAATTTCTGAAACTACGACCTCTCTAATCTCACAAGCAATGACACTTACTATATCTTTCTGAATCTGAGGTGATGTTAATTTATTATTTTCTGGAGCATTTTATAAGGTTACTTTTGCAATATCTTCATTGTGCTCTCCCAACTATTCTAAAAGTTCAAGAAAATTTCCCTGATTATTAGATGTCGCGGATTCATCATGACCTCGAAAAGATAGACTTTGGTTCAACAAAAATCTAATAACATCAATTGATGCTGTTAAACGGGCATGATACTCTGCTTTAGCAATATCTGTTTGCTTAGATAATGCAACTTGAATGTGAGCATTTTGACTTATAAGATCTTGACATTTCTTCAAAGCTATGTTATGTGCACTAGCATGAGAGCCTACATGCATTTGTAATTTTTCACTTTTCTTCCAATGAGACCATCCCACAGTGACAAATGTGTTTCCACCTCCTTAATCCCCATGTTCAACTTTAAACAAATAACAACACAGACAAAATGCAGCATCTTTTGCTACGCGATACCTTACGGGGCGTCGGGGCGGTGCTGGGATCGGGGTGATCTGGGAAGGCCGCTGGGATGAGGGATCGCCTAGGGCAGCCGCTGGGATGAGGGATCGGAATCGCCTAGGGCAGCCGCTGGGATGAGGGATCGGGGCACTGCACTGCTTTTATTTTGCGAAAAATTGAGGGGGGCGTCCGCCCCTTCTCGACCTAATGTCCGTCCGCCAATGAATGTGTGAGTCATCAATAACACCAACACAATCCTTAAAGCACTCCATCTATGTGCTTGTAATATTTTAGGAAGCTTGATATACTTTGAACTCATCTTCAAAATTACCCTCAACATATTATTGAAATGTCTGCTTATGGTATCAGTGGAACGTATGTTTGCACCACATATATCCCTACATTTGTTATTATATGCTAAGATATATTAGAATAACCTCACCAATTTATTTATTGTTACATTTTGAGTTTCATTTAAAAACCTCTTCTCCACTAATATGTTACACAAGCTTTGAAAATGCATTTGTTCTTATGCAGTTGGTTAAAGCAGTTTATGTCAGTCCCGTTATATAACTTATTTAATAGCGTTCTCCTTAGAGTATTGTGTTGATCCCCAATGCTAGGAAAACCGAGTGTGTTACATTTCATCAAAAACAAGACAGTTGTAGCTAAATGAGGTACAATAGCTCTCTTTTTCATTAACAATTTCTCTTTCTATGCTCATTAATCACATCCATCTATAAAACATAATAAATCATATAAAAATATGAATCCGCAGAGTATTGTGTTGATCCCCAATGCTAGGAAAACCGAGTGTGTTACATTTCATCAAAAACAAGACAGTTGTAGCTAAATGAGGTACAATAGCTCTCTTTTTCATTAACAATTTCTCTTTCTATGCTCATTAATCACATCCATCTATAAAACATAATAAATCATATAAAAATATGAATCCGCAGACCCCCCCCCCCCCCCCCCCCCCCCCCCACACACACACACACACACACACACACAAAACACACAACCCCCCACCACACGCACACACAACCCCCACACTCACATGCACACGCACACGCAGGGGCCGACATGTCTGACGACTGCTGGTTATTTGGCTGCATTGCATTCATCAAGAACGACATGCTTGCAAGAGGAGAAACATTGAACAGTTCTTCTCTCCCTAAGCTTGTTGCTCCCGATTTGCTGTTATTGTAAATCCAGCTCAACTGCCACTGGAGTTGCTCGGGTTTTGAGCTAGAGGAGAGAAAGCCGACGTTAGAAGGGAAGAAACCATGCAAAGCCATATGAGAGAGACCCAGATGCACTGCGAGAGGTTGCTGTAAGTTTTCCATCGGCCTTGTCTGAGCTGGGTCGTCGAACAAGTTGCCAATGGAAACATGAATGTTGAGGATGAAAGCGGCCTAGATCTTATTTTTTTTTAATAAAAAATGATTTTAAATATCTAGTAAGCAAATATTCCGCTACTATTGGATGAAAAGTGTAGTGTGAGACTGATTTCATAAAACAATTAAAGTTTCAGGACCAATTTTAGTCATAACAAAGATTAGAGACCTTTTTCAAAAAATGAACAAAAATTGGGAACTGATTTAACAATTTTACCTTTAATCTTTTAAGTTGAGTATCTAGACTTCTCATTAAGCTTTTTCATTCATCATCTAATTATATTCACACAAAAGATTAATTATCTCCTCTCTCTTCTCCCTCCCCCCCCTACTCTCACCTCTCTCTCTGATATTAAGTGTCTGGGGCCCACATCCACCACTCTTCCCCCTCTCTCCCTAAGAGCAAGATGAAAAAAGATTCTTTACATTTGGAGACAAAAAAATGATATTATAAATATTTCACGGTCTAGATTGTTTCTTTTTCATCTACTAGTTAAGTAATCTTATTTTTTTTTCTATAAAGACAATGTGTTTTGCACTTTTAGATACAATCTAGATTGTGAAATGGACCCCTCCATTTGGTTCAAAGTGGAGATGATCTTCTTCCCTTATAAATCCCCTCTTCCCCGGATTGGGATTCTCTTCATTTGGGACCCCAAATGAAGGTCTATTTCACGGTGATGATTAATTTCAACTTTATTTTAAAATGCATAAATTTTTTATTAAAAAAATGTAAAAGAATGAGATTAGTGAATCCAGCCTCAAATTAATCTGGACAATGAATACTATTCATTTAGACTCAAATGGAGAGGATCTTAGCACAACTCTCCCCTTTTCTCTCCATTCCATTAAATATGTAGGGCCCACAACCACCCTTCTCTCGTCCCTCTCCCCTTCACTGCGTCTCATCAACCCCCTCTCTTCCATACACACACTCGTGCTCTCTTCTCGTCGATGCTCTAGTTTATAGTAGTAGTTTAGATAAAGTTAAAAATAATTCCTAGTTAAGATAATTATATATAATATATATTAGAAAAATTAAAGAGAGATAAAATTAGGGTTGATGAGGTTCCCCTAAAATCCAAGTCAAGTCGGGGTTCGAAGTCCGCGATCCAGATTGGCTCGCCGAAACGGTTTGCCTCGACATTCAGTGTCCCACCTCAGCAAGAAGAGCAATCCGACGAAGGAGTCCCGTCGCGGCCAGGACAGCCCGCGCGCACCCACACTCGGCAGTGAGCGCGTGCACCCACACTCCGCAGGGAGCGCGCGCGCACCTGCACTTGGCAGGGAGCGTGCGTGCCCTCGCGTAACAACGCACGTGTCCGCACACGCTCCTGTGCATGCTCCTGCGCACGCCCTGCCGGAAAGCCGGCTCCGCCGATAGTAGTCAATGAACCTCACTCTTGAATGCATGACAACATTTATGACCATTATAAATTTTTTTTTTTGAAACATAAAAAATGTATAAAGTTCCTAAGGTGAGGTCTTGCATAACCACCGTATTCGTGACCCCACCGCGATGCCAAACGGGGCATTAATTTGCTTACTCGGTGAGAGCAGTTATAGAAACGCGTCCACTCCGCGTCAAAAGTGTATCCACGTGACTTCCACATATTACAACCTTCAGCAATATTTATTCGACGACTTTGCTCCGAAAATTCCTCTTCTTATCTAAAAGACTAAAAACTTAGCCACTAAGAATTAAAGTCTTCCCTATTTAAAGCCGCGCATCTCGTCCTCTTCCACCAAATTTCACGGCGAACGTTGTCCTGAAAGCCCTAATCCTATCATCTCTCATTCCTCTCCGATCTCAATCTCAATCCCCGATTCTTTGAAATCCGTTTCCATGGCGTATCGAACGCTCGAGCTCACTCTGATATCCGCCAAGGACCTCAAGGACGTGAACTTCTTGTCCAAGATGGACGTCTACGCGGTTGCAAACATCGCCGGCAACAACCGCAGTCAGCAGCGCACCCCGGTGGACCGAGATGGTGGGAAAAATCCATCGTGGAACTCGTCCCTTCGATTTTCAATCCCCGCCGAACCTACCGCCGCCGCTCGCCTTGTCATCGATATCATAATCAGATCTGACCACACCTTCGGCGATCGTGATGTCGGCGAGGTGCACATCCCCGTCAAAGAGCTTCTTGACGGACTCAACCCTGGCTCCAAGTTCGTTAGCTACCAGGTACGCAAGCCCCACTCTAGCAAAGCCAGAGGCGTCCTCAACCTCTCTTACAGGTTCTTCGATCTCCCCGCGACCACCGCACCAGCAGCCCCGTTTCAAGCGGCAAAGCCAGCCGAGTCGCCCGCTACATACCCACCTCAGGCGTCGGTGAAACCACCAAAGGGAAACGAGCCTGTGATGGCTTATCCAGCTTCCGGTGCGAGCGGGTCAGCATACCCGCCTTCGTATCCTCCGGCGGGAGGATCCCAAGCTTATCCTCCACAGGGAGGTTATCCGGCCTATCCACCGCCTCCGGCTCCGCAGGGAGGCTATCCGGCATACCCACCGCCTCCGTCATGGTCCGGATACGGTGCTCCGCCACCGGCGGGGTACGGATACGGTCAGCAGCAGCCCGGTGGGTACGGATACGCGGCGGTGCCGCCAAGGAAGCAGAAGAACAACCTTGGTCTGGGTCTCGGCGCGGGATTGATCGGCGGTGCTCTAGGAGGGATGCTGATAGGCGATATGATTTCCGATGATGGGGCGTACGATGCCGGCTACGACGGCGGTTTCGATAGTGGATTTGATTTTTAGGAATTAGAAATCATGCACATGAAAATACAGACAATACTTATTATAAATTTATAATCAATATATGTATGTATTGGGATATATAGTTTTTTTGTAAAGATTGGTTTGAAATCCAGATTTTGATGTAAATTATCCGGTGTTCATGTTTTCTCTCTCTCTCTAGTTCTCTGTTCCTCACTTTTCACAGGGGTCAGGGTATAGCGGATTCTGTAGCGGGTTATGCTACATAACAGGCTACACGGAGCCACTTAAATGTTTTCTCACTCCATGCTTTCTACATGTGATGATTAGCCTTTTTATATTCTTTTAAAGGGAAAATAATGAGCAAATATGCTGAAGATGCAATATTTATTCAGGTATGTGCAATTTTCCATCTTTTGTGGTGTATTTTGTTGTGAATTATTATTGAATGTTGTGACCCCAACAAGATGGATATATGCATTGAGATTCACTTATAATGGGAGAGATATTTGGGTCCCGATCCCGGTTATAACCCGGAGACATCTGGATATATATGAGCCGGCATAATCAGGTTCGTTCAAGCAAAACACGCTTTACACATGACGCAACATTATTGCACATACCGAGTGGATGAAGGTGCATAATGTTAAGTTTTTCATATGCATGAACCGAGTGGATGAATCGACCTAATTTTTTAAGGGTGCTGATATCCTCACTATAGTTTTGACTATCCACACTTTATTTGTATGAGATATTACGCATCTTTTGAACATACGTCTTGCACATACATTTTTAAAAAAAGTGTTCAACACGAAAGTTGTAGGGGAGATCTACAACTACAACTTTCGCGTTGAACATTTTTTCTAAAAATGCATGTAAAAAGCGTATTTCCAAAAGTTCGCTATAGTTATGCTAGGTTTCAATCAGAGGCGGAAATAAGCCTTGTGCGTGCATTTTAAAGAAAAGTATTTAACACGAAAGTCGTCGAGATCTACAACTTTCGTGCTGAACACTTTTCCTAATAATGCATGTACAAGGTGTATTTGCAAAATGCGCGTAATAATTCATACAAATAGAATGCGGATAGCCAAAATTACTGTGCGGATATCAGAGCCCCTTTTTTAATAACTATGATTATTCGTTAACAAATGACAATTACAAAAATGTTTCACAAAATTTTAATGCTTTTTGAAACCAATCTTTAAATTTTCATTTGGCTGGAATCAGTCCAACTGCATTTTACACAATTGAAAAATATGTTCATTTTAAGTCAGATTTATGCACCTTCAAAATTGCGAGCAAGCGAGGTTGTGATCTTCTTATAACTCCCAAGTTTGGCCATTGTAGTAAGTGAATGGCATACGAGCTTTGTAGAGCGAAATAGTGGGCTCCGGTTGCACTAATAACTTGAAACACCGCATCTTCTCGCTCCCACCGTCGGAGGGAGGAAGGACCCGGTGAGGCAACCTACTTGCGAGAAATAAGTATGTACGCAACCCCGTACGAAGAGCATCGTGCTGTTTTTTTTTTCCGTTGGATCCACGATCCGCCCATCGGCCAATCACACGTAAAACAAAAAACAGAAAAAAGCACCGCGCAATGCACAGGTGAGTTTAAAAATTTCATGAGCTTGAGAGAGGATTTTCCCGTCGCCTGGAATTAGGGGGTGGAGGCGGCTGCAAACCACCTTAAACTAAGAATGAACAAATAATAAAAAGAAAGTTGACTCGGCTATTTCTCTTTTTAAAAAATAATGACTGAGATATACACATGAATAATGTAATAGATTTCGTTGGCAGCTTAAGGTGCGTTTGGTTTGACTTATTTGCTCCGGTGAGTTTGGACAAAATCGTCATTGTCATAGAATGTATGTTTGGTATGACAAATGTTACTAACATTATCAAGAAAAGAAACTAGTAAGCATAAAATGTTTGGTATGACAATGACGTTTTTATCCAAACTCACCGGAGCAAATAATCATAAAATATTTAGTCAAATTCCTGAGTGTTTTCTCCAGTTTGCTAGGAAAGGTGGGAGCAAAATCACCGGTGGAGGAAAAACAAACGCCCCAACTTGCCCTGTTGCCGTTGCGTTTTTTAGGAAACACACTGGAAGGCTGCAGGCCAGGCCTCCCAGCATGGCAATGACTATCCGTCGTGAACACGGTGTTTACAAACCATCGTTTGTGAACGCACGTAAGGAACTTCATCCACTTTTATGTTCAAAACTAATTTTCTTTTCTTGGTGTTAACATACATTTCTAGGATCACAGCTTTTTTTGTCTAAACTCACAAGAACAAATAACGAAGCCTTAATTGAATATTGTTTTTATATAGGGTGCTGCTATTAGCACGGCAGTTTTGGCTATCCACATTCAATTTGTACGAGTTATTATGCGACTTTTGGAAATACGTCTTGTATATTCATTTTTAGGAAAGTGTTCAACACGAAAGTTGTAGATCTCATTGAGATCTACAACTTTCGTGTTGAACACTTTTCCAAAAAATGCATGTACAAGTCGTATTTCCAAAATAAATGAACACGAAAGTTGTACGAGATCTATAACTTTAGTATTGAACACTTTTCCTAAAAATAAATGAACAAGGCGTATTTTCAAAAGACGCACAATAACTCGTACAAATTGAGTGCGGATAGTCAAAACTGCAGTGCTAATAGCAGCTTGCTTTATATAATGCCGCTGAAGGCGTCTATAAAATTTCTTTTCCCTGATGCTTTCCGGCAAAATGGCCGGTGTTTTTCTTGCAAAATAAGTTTTGCCAATGGCGTCTCCCTCGAATGCCCTGCGCTCCCATTCCCCTCCCTCCCACATCCCGCATCCTCTTCAAGCAAATCCAAAGATGTTCCCCAATATCATGGCGCCATCCTCTGCCGGCGAGTCAAGCCGCCGAACGCCTGGTCGCAACCATCCGCTCTCTCTCTTCCGCCCGTCTTCTCTCCGCCGCCGTCAGCGCCTTCTCCCATCTCCGCCGCATCCTCCCCCATCCTTTCTCTCCCCATCTCGAACACCCCATTTCCTCTATCCTCGCCGCCTCCGCAGCCCTCCGCTCCATCTCTCATGGATCCAGTCTCCACGCTCTCGCCCTCTCCGCCGGCTTACTCCCGGCGAACCCCCACACCGTCTCCCGCCTCGCGGCATTCTACGCCGCGTGCGGCTTTCTGGACGACGCTCGAGCAGCCGCCGAAGAATCCACCGCAGCCCTAGCATTCACCTGGAACATCGTCATCTCCGCCTTTCTCAAAAATGGATACCCCCAAGACGCCATTTCTAGCTACGGAGCGATGCTCGAGCGGGGCATCAACCCAGATAACTTTACTAATTCCTCCGTCTTGAAAGCTTGCGCGGAACTTCGCGAGATAGGGTTGGGGAAACAACTTCACCAGCTCATAAATTCTACCTGCCCAAATTGCGATCTATTTGTTCACAATTCTCTATTGACTATGTATGCAAAGTGCGGGGCAGTGGATACTGCCAGAGAAGTGTTCGATGAAATGCCTAAAAGAGATGTTGTCAGCTGGAACACCATGGTTCAGGGATACACCTCCGAGGGAAGGTGGGAGGAGACTTCCGAATTGCTGGAAAGGATGCAACGCCATGGTTTCGAGCCCAATTCCATCACTTCGAACACCATTATCGGCGGCCACGTGCGCTTCGGCAATCACGCGGAAGCGCTTCAATTGATATCGCATGCCAGGCGAAGAACAGACGTTTTCTCTGTAGATTCAGTCACCTTGATCCTCGGCTTGAAAGCTTGCGCCGAGATCGGATATCTGAAGCAAGGGAAGGAGATTCACGCCTTGATAATTCGCAGCACCTGCTTCGAACTAGAAAACATCAACAACTCTCTGATCACATTGTACTCAAAGTGCTGCGCGATTAACCACGCCCGCATCTTGTTCCTGAAAAGCTCGGATCGAAGCGTAGTCACATGGAATGCGATGATCGCCGCCTTCTCAGATTCCAACAACATTCATGAAGCCATAGTTGTTCTTCAGGAAATGATTCTATCAAAAACAGAACCAAATCACACTACCATTGTAACCATGCTCTCTCTCTGCGCGGATGCTTCTGAGCTGTGGTGGGGAAAGCAGCTTCACTGTTATGCCAAACGACATGGCTTTGCGAATCACCTTCCTGTCGCGAACTCCATTGTGGATATGTACTGCAAATGCGGGGAAGTCTCAGTTGCTCACAGAGTGTTCGACGCAATGCCCGACCCTGACAAGATCTCTTACACCGCACTCATTGCGGGCTATGCATCTCAACGGGAACGGACGGTTGCAATGAAACTGTTCGATGGAATGATTGGTCGAGGAATTGAACCGGATCTGATTACGATTGGGGCGGTTCGTGCGGCTTGGAGATGGTCGAGGAGTAATTTCTCAGTTGCAGCATTAAGGCTCCTACATGGTTGATCAATATCAAGGGGCAGGATTTGATTGCTTCAATCAAGGGTCCCTTTGGCATGGTGGCGACAATCGTGAATGCACTGGTTATGAACCGTCGTTCGTGAACTCCCGACCTAATCTAAGGAACCTAATTCATTTTTATGTTCAAAACTAATTTCTTCCATGGTGTCGATCATAACCGTTGTCATGTCAAACACATATTTCATGACGGTGGCGTTGTCTAAACTCACCGGAGCAAAAAAGTCGCGCCAAACAGAGGTCAGTTCGTAACCACTGCATTCACGACCTCCACCGCCGTGCTACCAAAAAAGATCAAATATACAAAGTATGTTATTCTAACTTACCATGTTTCTTATTTATCAGGATATACTAAAAGACATACCTAATCAATGAGATTCAAATTTGGCGCACATATATTCACAGAGCAAGATTGTAAATATTGGATGTCAGATTTTTGTCGGTTTGAGTTTGAAATACTGAATGATGGATTACGGGGAGATATTGAGGATATTTTATTATTTTGTAAATATGCATAAATGTATACACAATATATTTATGTAAATAACACAATTAACTTTCAATTATATGATTATAACGAGCTAATGGAGTAATGAACACATTAAACACAATTTTATATATAAATAATTAACCAGAAGCCAACGATAAAAAACATTTGCACAGAAATAGCGGCCAACGACACAAAATAGGGGTTGATGGCATAGAAAGAGGCGTCGAAACTAGAGAGACATCAAAATTGGAGAGTCGTCGAAGCTAGGATATGAAATGAGAGCACAGGACGAAATGAGAGCTCTCCACGAAATGGTAGCGTTGATAAAGATTACTTAAAAAATGTATTTAACTCGAGAGATTGCCTGATATATCGGCCGACGTCTACAAAAGTGTCACCAAGTTTAACGGAATGATTTCGTGGTGTCACTAAACGACCTCTTAGTTCATATTAGCATGTGTACATGTGGTACCCACCTATTCTTTCTCTCTCCTTGTATCTCTATATATTGTCGTCTCTTCTTCCCCCTCTCCTTTGGATTTTTTTTCGTGTGCTCGACACACAAAAGCTGTGTGCGTCGAGCGCAATCCAAGCCGTTCATCTCTCAGTTTTTTTTACTTTTTCTTAATTCCCCTTTTTTCCCAGCCATTGGCTGAAATGTGGGATGAACCATTTGCACTGCGCACATAGAGGTATGTGCACACGCGCACCTAATTATCTCCCCTCTCCTTCATTTGTGCATGCGGGTTCTATGTGGCTAGTCTATTGATTGGACGATAGATTTTCTATCATTTGGATAGTCCTCGAGAAAACCTATTCTTTCATTGAGTCTAATGCCTCTTTAAACAGTTGATAAGTAGGCTATTCAAGATTCGCTGGACTTCGTTTCTCTCCCACATAGCTCAAACAGTCGTCCATACAAACGTTGTCGGATGATTCTTCGTGCCATTCACAGCAAGTTGTGGCAAGGCAGAGATACCCGCTCTCGCTGCATGGTCATGTGAGAGGATGCAGGACGGAATAGTGTCGGGTTATGCGGTGTGCGGCAACAACAGGTGATGCGCGATGGAGAGAAATTATATGCGCATGCAACACATGTAAATGCATGGCATTGTAGTTTTCAGCATTCAGAAAATAACCTATGGTGTGGGAGAACCTTGGTCGTGCGCCCAAGTAGACGCCCTCTTTCTACAATAAATTTATACGGCGATCAACGTGGGGACAGTGAAATGCATGAAAACTAAGGTACAAGGTGCAATTTCTTCATGGAAGAGTGAAGGAATAGCATAGGAACCCATGGTGTTGTTCTATGCCAATCATCTTGATTTAAGCATTCATGTAATAAAGACCTCATGCTATGCTCCTGAGCTTAGGAAAGATAAATACTATTTGCCTAACGTATACTATTGCGCAGCAAATGCTTCCGGTTTCCTTCGTCAACTTCGTCTTGGCATTAAGGCTTCGTTTGGCACAGCTTATTTGCTCCGATGAGTTTGATCAAAAACGCCATTATCATAGAATGTATGTTTGGCAAGACAAAAGTTAAGATCACTATAAAGAAAATAAACTAGTTCTGAGCATAAAAATGCATGAATTTTACCGCGCTAAACGAAGTCTAAGTCAGTCAGATTCAGCCCTTGCATAAAAGGTAATCCGACATAAAAGAAATGCTAACCTCGATGCCTTCGTCTCTATCCATTCACCTCTCATAATCACAAAGGCATTGCGGAGCTTCGTAAACCAACAACAACAAAGTAATCTCCCATATTCGCCTCAAGAAAGAACTGTTGTCGACGTTCCTTGAGAGGGGTGACATCATTTTACGTGTAGCCCCAGATCGAATACTCGAACGGCAAGAGTGATCAATCGCATTTCTGCAACACCTCTCTTTGATTTTGACAATTTTCTGATTTTGGAAATTTATTATAAACACAGATTCAGCTGAATGCTCGGATAACTTCATATCTAAACTATTAAAAAAAAAATCTGAGAGATAACTCAAATATTTAAACTGTCTTGCGGCAGAAATCTCTCGTGGCAGAATTGACAAAAATCACAAATGTGCCCCGAACAAAAATCTGTCTGCAGCTCAGACATAAAAATTTTGCGCTGGTAAAAAAGGAATCAAGAACTAGCGTAAAATGACCGAATTGTATCACACACCGGATAAATTTTCACATCCGGGAGGACGGGCCATGCTTACAACTAAAATGATCCAATTTTAGTTTGCAGGAAATTTTTATAAACTATTTTTTTGCATGTCCAAGCTACTAATATGAAAAATTAGGATTAGGATAAGACAAGCTAAGGCTCCGTTTGTTTGACCGTTTTAGCTCCATCTCCGTTGGAAAAAAAAAAGCTATAAGAATAACACGTGTTTGATAAACCTCCATTCTGATCACAACGGTGGCGGGGAATGCCCAAAATCCCATTTTGACCTCTATTCTCACCACAGGATGGGCGCTCCTATTCCCACAGCTTCTATTCGCACACAGCTTAAACAAACAGTTGCCCCAAACTTAGAAGAGGTAAAGCTTTTATAATAAACTGAATTAGAAAAGACATAATAGTGAAGCTTCTGTAACACATAACTACCAATTAGGGACATTTTTTCCCATACATATGGAAGAAGAATCATCCCAGCTCATCGAACAGTTGTTGATGCCACGGAGTCGGCTAACTCTTTCAGGAGTTCCTTCTGCTCCATTGCTGCACAGGACTGCACCACCCACATTTAACATACTTTCAGTTCAACTCAATTCCAATATATATGGCCGTGTTTACCAGGGGTTTACCGGGGCCTCCCCTCTAAGTTTGCTAAATTACAGGTTGCACCCCTCGTATTTTTAAAATTATAAAACTCCTCTCTTTTGAAATTACAAAAACCTCCCCTGTAAGAGTACATTTCATCACATCCATGCACAAAAAGACCCCCTGAAAATTTACTCTGATGGAGTATTTTTGTGCACGGATGTTATGAACTATAAGAGGTTTTTGTAATTTCAAAAGAGGGGTGCAACCTGTAATTATGCTAACTTCCATGGGAAGTTTTGATAATTAACCCTATATATATAGGGTTAATTACCGGGACCTCCCCTAAGGGTTTGTAGGTTGCACCCCTCTATCTTTCGAAATTACATTTACCTCCCCTCTAAGTTTCCCCAGTTTACGAAAACGCCCCTTCCATTAGAAATATGGATGGAACATGATAAAATCAGCCAAATTATTTTATGATATTCAATTCTACCCTTTAGAATTCCAACAATTTCTCCCGCTCCTCAAAAGCCCAAAGGAACGGAGTTGATGCTCCCACATCCATAGCATGAGTAGTTGAAGCAAGTGAATGATTTGAAATTCGAGTTATTTCACGGAATAACACTTGTATATAATGAGCTCGTACCCCGCAATTCAAAAGTCTCTCTACGGCTGAAGAATGAGCGTGTTCTTAGGCCATCGTAGAAACATAGATAGGGTCGACGACGGAACGAACAACGAAACTTGACGACAACTTTTTCGTACACGTTCATTTGCTTCACATACACAAGTGCTCTCTGAACCGTGCAATAAGGTCACCCATCACACGACTCTCCCACTGGAGTGACCTTAGCCCCGGGCCATGCTATTCTGTAACGACTCTACATTGAAAGGTGTGACCTTTTCCTTTAGAAATATAGATGGAAAGTGATAAAATATGCCAAATTATTTTATGATATTCCAATTTTGCCCTTTGTAATAACTTTCCGTTGAAAAGGGTGCTTTACATTTTACCCTTTGTAATGAATCTAGAATCATTATAAAAGGGTAAAATTGAAACATCATAAAATAATTTGGTTGATTTTTATCATTTTCCATCCATATTTCTAACGGAAGGGCCATTTTTATAAATTGGGAAAATTTAGAGGGGGAGGTAGATGTAATTTTGAAAGATAGAGGGGTGCAACCTGTAATTATGCAAACTCCCAGGTAGCCGTGAACATAAAGCCCGATCGGGCCGGCCTGGACCTAGACCGGTCCCGATCGGGCTTTTTCCTACATCGGGTCGGGCCGGCCCGGTCCTCCCCTGGAATCGGGCCGGCCCGGGCCGGGCAGGCAGCACTTATGTGCTGCCTGCTCCGGTCCTTCAGGCCGGGCCGGTCTCGGGCCCGATCCGGGTCGGCCCGGTTTTTTTAATTTAAAGTTTAATTTTTTTAATTTTTATTTTTATAAATAATTAAATATTGAACAAATGAAAAATTTGGAACAAAAATTTTTATTAATATTGAAAATTCGGAACAAAATACAAAATTGAAAATACAAAGTTTCAAACGCGTCCATTTCGTACAAAATTGAAAATACAAAATTGAAAATACAACATTTAAGTCGTACAAAATACAAAATTGAAAATACAATTGCTCGATTTAATCATCTTGTAGATTCAACGCGTCCATTTCGTTTTCTATCTCCTCCGAGCTATCCTCTAATGCTGTTATGTGTTGCTTCCTCTTTAAACTGTCCAAGTAGTCCTTGTAGCATATGCAAATCTCCAACGAATCTTCGTTAAGCCGGCTCCTCCGCTCGTTCAAAACTCTGCCACTAAGAGAAAAAGCGGACTCCGAAGCTACTGTACTCATGGTTATCAGGATCGCGATCCGGATCTTAGGATCTTACGATTCTACGATCCAGATTTTGTAAATCGATCCGGATCTTACCTAGGATCTAAATCGGCACATCTACGACTGGGATTGCGATCCGGATCTTAGGATCTCTAGGATCGCGATCCCGCCCGATTCTTCCGATCCGACAAAATGGAACTAGAAACATGTCCAACTCTATCCCGACCCCATTCAACCGGTTCAACACCCATAACTCATTGCTTAACCTTATCCCAATCCCACCCACATACCCCATCACAGAATCATATCATGTTGTTTTACCATATCCCAAATGCCGATTGCTGGCTGCAAACGGAGGCCAAAACCGACGTCTTTGGTCGCTTCCAGTCCAAACAATGTTTTCCTTTTCCTTCTTTACGAGATTCCATTTCAAGTGGTATCAATGTCTTATCTTATATTTCTGCGTATGAGCAATCCAGTGGCTTCCTGTTTCCTACTTTCAGGCCGACGTCTAATCTTCCTTTCTAGCGTACGAGCAATCTAACGGTTAGAAATCCAGTATACGAGCAATTCAAGCTTCCTGCTTCCAACATACGAGCAATCCAACAGTCTAGGTTCGTCTTCATGCTTTTAGGCTTCCACCAATCCAGCAATCCAGATTTGTTTTTATTGTTAGCAGACATTTGGTGTCCTACCTGAAACTGAAAGTGAACTTAGTATGATATTATCTTTTTTATTTTAGTTATTCAAAAATTTTTAATATAATTATTTACATGCTGCTTAATTTATTGATTTTTTGCTAATTGAGCATGTAATTGGATGATACAAAATTAATTTTATATTTTTAGATTAATCTATGAATGTTGTAGGATCTTGCGATCCTCGATCCGATTCAACGATCCGATCCGATCCAACCTCGAAACGATCTTACCTAGGATCTCGATCCTGACAACCTTTGACTGTACTAGCTTGGACAGTTAATAAATCACGGGCCATACAGGCCAAAACAGGATAGGTATTAGCTTTACCTTTCCACCAATTTAAGAGATCGAAGTTTTCGATCTCGTCCGAACTCATAAAATCGCTAAATTTAGTTTTTGTGTATAATCCAAATTCATCTAAACTACCAGATGTGCGCGCTTTTTTCCTACAAATTAAATCTAAAATTTTATTTTTAAGACTATCCTTCGTTTTGGGTTGCGTTATTTCTTCGCGGGGTCGTGACACGTATAAGTTATTGTAATAATTATAACTTTGCGTAAAAAAATTAGTAAAACTTATAGTACTAACGGGGTCATCCTCATCATAATTTATATTTAAGGTTAGATTAGTATTGATTTCGTCGATCAAATTTTCTACGCCTTCTACGTTAAGTAGCGGATTTAAAGCGGCGGCGCACGAAAACATAGGCGGTATTTCTCTATAATATTTTAAAAAATTTTCTTCCATTATTTTAATTAAAGGAGCCCAACCTTGGTGTTGCCTATAATAACTAAATCTTTCTGTGATATGTACGAAATGTTCAATTACTAATGCGCTCGTTGGATAATACACTCCAGATAAAGAAACGGTGGCCCTATAAAAACACTTTAGTAAATCTATATAATGTTCTATTATGGTCCAATCAGTTTCACCCAAACCGTGTTCAATATTAAGTAAACTATAATATTCCATTAGAAGATCTTTTTGTAGAACGGCTCTTTTTAACATTTTATAGGTTGAGTTCCATCTAATAGGCATATCTAATTGTGGTTTCAAATATTTCTGATTTTGTGCTTTACAAAATTTTCTAAAATCTTGAGCTCGTTGTTTAGTACAATAAATTGCTTTTAACATGTCGCGAATTTTATTAATATATTGTGACATTGCTTTTAAACTATCCTGTACCACTAAATTTAGGACGTGACAAACACATCTAGTATGAAAAAACGCGCCGTTGAGAAATGGTTTTAAATCTCGTTTTAACAATTCAATTGCGGCGCTATTATTGGAGGCGTTATCAAGAGAAAAACTAAGTATTTTATCGTTAATTTTAAATTCCCGCGCACATTTCATAATAACTTTATATAAAGCTATAGCCGTGTGCGGGAATTCAAAACCTGTAAAACATATTACGCGTTTATTTTGCTCCCACGAAATGGAATCAATCCAATGACAAGTGATGCAAAGATAAGCTAATCCTAAATTTAAATTACTCGTCCAAACATCGCTCGTTAGACTCACACGTCCTTCAAAATTTTCAAAATACCTAATTAATTCTTGTTTTGCTTCTAAATATAACCTAATCGTGTCGCGCCTTAAAGTAATTCTACTAACCTTTTGGTCGCGCCTTAAAGTAATTCTACTAACCTTTAAAGTAATTCAATTGTGCCGTCGTCATTGTCGAAGACGCTGAATGGCAGCCCACGCTTGATGACGAACTTCGCCTGCAGCTCTCGTTGTCGCATTTGATCGTACGTCCAAATTTGTCCGGCTCCAGAAATTTGGGCTTGACTTGACTCGGGAGGAGCTTGTTTCGACTCGCAAGACTTCTGGTGTCTAACGAGCGTCGAGTTGCCGCTGATGGATAACAACTTCGAGCACATCTTGCAGCGCGCTTTTCTTTCGGTCCCGACTTGTACCATTTCGAAATGCTCCCAAATACTCGCTCTACGGTTGTGCTCCACCACCGAAGCCGTACTTTGGGAAGACGACGCTGGAGTTGTGGAGGACGACGCCATTGGGAGAGCTAAGAGAGAGAGAGAGAGAGGGATGGGGTGTGAGAAAAGAGAGAGGGGAGGGGGGGTATTTATAGGTTTTTTTTTGTTTTTTTTAAATTAAAAAATTAATTAAAAAATAATAATAAAAAAATAAAAATAAAAAATAAAAAGAGCAGCCAACGGCTCTCTTGAGAGAGAGCCGTTGGCTGCTCTCTCATGGCAGCATGGCTGCCATGTGGCAGCCATGCTGCCATGAGCCTAACGGCTCTAATAAGAGCCGTTAGGCTCAATCGGGCCTAGCCCGAGACCGGATCGGGCTATGGCCGGCCCGGTCTCGGGCTAGCCTGATTTTCGGGCTTTACCCGGCCCGGACTGGGCCGGGTACTGGGCCGGGTAGCTAGGCCAAACCGGGGCCCTTTCAGGGTCCCGGGTAAGGGCTCGGCCCGGTTCGGGCCTGAACCGGGCCGGGCTCGGGCCGGCCCGTCAGGCCCGGTTTTTATGTTCACCAATACTCCCAGGTGCAACCCTCTAAATTTATATTTCATAATATGCCCATAAAATTGATCTTATTACAGAAAAGATATACGGACCCATTTTAGCTTTAAAAAGATAACCCTAATACATTGTTATACTATAATAAAATACAAAGAGAGAAAAGTCAAAGTTTGTATGTATTGCTTACATCTAAATACAAAGAGAGAGTACATATATATAGGAGAGAGAAAGAGAGAAGAAATCCTATACAAGATGTGGGACTAAAGAAGAGAAGAATAAATGGGCCCAAATACGGGCCCTTTACATGAGCTTTTCCAACACTCCCCCGCAAGCTGGAGCGTACAAGTCGTAGGAGCCAAGCTTGGACAGACATTGATAGAAGAGAGTACTGGATAGGGCCTTTGTGAGGACATCCGCCACTTGTTCGGTACCCGGAACATGCTTTAACTCTAGCTTCTTCATTTGAACTTTCTCCCGGACGAAATGACAATCTACTTCAATATGCTTTGTTCTTTCGTGGAAGACCGAGTTCTTGGCAATGTGTATAGCAGCTTGACTATCACACAAAAGGAGAGCTGGTGAAGGAAGTTTTACACCAAGGTCAGTCAGGAGGCTCTAAAGCCATGTGAGTTCAGAGACGACAGATGTCATTGTCCGGTATTCTGCTTCAGCTGAGGATCGCGCAACAACAACTTGTTTCTTACTCCGCCAGGTAATCAGGTGTCCTCCAAAGTATGTACAAAAACCACTGGTTGACCGTCGATCGTCTAGGGACCCAGCATAATCAGCATCAGAGTATGCCACTAATTTTGGAGTTGAAGATGATGTTTTATAAACCAGTCCCTGACTAGGAGCTGTTTTGAGATATCTAAGAATCCTTTCGACGGCCTGAAGGTGAGATCTTCGAGGGGAGTGCATGTATCTGCTGACCATACCCACGACAAAGGATATATCAGGTCTTGTTATTGTTAGGTAGATTAATTTTCCAACAAGACGACGATAGTATTCTGGGTTCTGTAGTTGCAGATCTGATTCAGAGGCTTGAGCACACAGTTTGTGATTGACATCCATTGGGGTATTAGTTGGTTTGCAGGCAGAGTATCCCGCATCATGAAGGAGATCGAGGTAGTACTTTCGCTGAGAGTCTGAGAGAGGACAAGGTCATCTGGTCTTCTGGCGACCTCCAGACCCAGGAAGTAGTGAAGGTGACCCAGATCTTTTGTCTGAAAGACAGAGCTAAGATGTTGTTTGACCGCCTGTATTCCTTTTGTGTCGTCTCCAGTAATTATGTCATCCACATAAACCAAAAGAATAACTGTTCCTGTTGCCTGTTGGCGAGTGAACAAGGAGAAGTCTGTCGATCTCCGAGTAAAGCCAATCTCCCGAAGAGCCTTGCTGAACTTGTCGTACCAGTTTCGAGGTGATTGTTTGAGACTATAAAGAGATTTTAAAAGACGACAGACCAGAGACTCCCCCGTGGTCTCAAACCCGGGAGGTTGCTCCATGTAAACAGTTTCATGGAGATCTCCGTCAAGAAACACATTCTTAATATCCAGCTGAAATAAGGGCCACCGACGATGTACAACCATAGAGATCAGCACACGAACAGTGTTGAGTTTAGCCACCGGAGAGAAGGTTTCTTCATAGTCGATACCCTGTTGTTGAGTGTAGCCACGAGCAACTAAGCGAGCTTTCAGGCGGTCAATTGTTCCATCAGGGGCATGTTTGATAACAAAAACTCATTTACACCCAACAAGTTTCTGTCCTGGAGGACGGGGTACCAGAGTCCATGTCTTGTTCGCCCAAAGAGCAGTCATTTCTTCCTCCATGGCTGCGCACCAGCCAGGATGTTCCAGGGCCTCCTGCACAGAGTTAGGAATAGCAATTGTGGACAAAGAGGTAGCAAGTGTCTGAAGTTGAGGAGAGAGGCGATGTAGGGAAACATAGTTCGCCATAGGATGAGCGGTGGATTCTGTTACCGGATCAGTCTGACGCTGAGTACCCGAGGTTGAGGCCGACTGCGTAGGAGCTCCGGGAGTAGGAATGTGGCGAGAGTAGACATGGATAAGGGGTGGCTTGTAGGGTGCAGGAGCAGAATGTGAGGAAGGAAGAACCGGTGTGTCAACGGGAATGATAGGTCGTAGGACAGGCTGTGGGATAAGTATTGGTGTAAATGTGGGTACATGAGTAGAGAAGAATGGCTGATCCTCTCGGAAGGTAACATCAGGCGATACAGAGACTTTGCGGGTTGTAGGGGAATAACAAGCGTAACCCTTCTGTGTACGTGAATAGCCAACGAAGATTTGCTTAGCCGCCCTGGGATCCAGCTTGTCCATGGACGGTCCTAGGATATGAACGTAGCACGTACACCCGAAGATTCGAGGTGTGAGGGGAAAGGACGGAGTAGAAGGAAAGAGGAGGCTGAAATGAGTGGCATTGTTGAGGACGGAGGATGAAAGACGGTTAATAAGATAACAGGCCGTGGAGACCGCAAAGTTCTAATAAATTTTGGGGCGTTCATGTGAAGCATGAGAGAGCAGGCGACATCAAGTAAGTGTCGGTTCTTCCGTTCAACCACACCGTTTTATTGTGGGGTGTAGGGACACGAAGTCTGGTGAATAATCCCGAACTTAGAACATAAACTTGCAAACTCGTTGCTTGTGTATTCACGAGCATTATCGGTGTGTACAGTTTTGATGTTAGTGGAGAATTGCGTTTTGGTTTCAAGGACAAATGCCCGAAAGACACGAGGAAGCTCCGAGCGATCGCGAAGTAAGTATAAACCAAGTGACTCACGAATAGTCATCAATAAACGTGAGAAAGTACCGAAAGCCAGAAATACTAGTAATTTTATAAGGTCCCCATACATCAGAATGTAATAGATCAAAAGGAGCAGAGCTCCGAGTATAATGTGCGGGAAAGAAGAACGGGGTTGTTTGCCCAAAATACAGGAATCACACTTGAAAGCTGGAAAAGATACATCGGGAAGTGTCTTCTGGAGGACTGGGTTGGGAGCATGTCCAAGACGCTGATGTCATTCAACAGAGGAGACAGATGCGAGGATAGTGGGAGAGTCGTCAAAAAGGTAGAGCTCGTTACGCAATTGCCCCTTACCAATGGTAGTCCGCGTCCGCCGATCCTGTATCAGAAAAGAAGATGATGTAAATGTTAGGGAGCAATCCAGGTCAGTAGTGCGACGACTAACAGAAAGCAAGTTGAACGGGGATCCCGGAACATGAAGAGCCGAGCGGAGAGAGATGCAGGGGCTAAGAGAGAGGTCAGCCGAGCCGGAGACCGGAACAGTCTCTCCATTGGCCACGGTGATACACTTCAGATGAGGAGCATTCAAATACTTTGGTGGCTTTAGTGAGGTGATATGATGAGTAGCACCAGAGTCCACTATCCAGCGTGGATTCGTTGAGAGACAGGTTATACCTGGATTGGAGACGGAGACGACGGAGGCAGGTGGGGACATCATCCCTTGAAGCTGTTGGAACTGTAGGCGGAGAGCGTCGAGATCGGCGCGGGAGGCCGAGGGACTGTCATCAGCAACAACGGCAGTTGGACGAGGATTACCAGGCTTCCGATAGCAGGTTGCCTCAAAGTGGCCATCTCGCCCGCAGAATGAACATTTTGGTCGAGAACGACCACCACGCCCCCTTCCCCGAGAGGCCGAACGTCCACCACGAGCCGGTGGAGGAAAAGGAAGTAAGGGAGCAGGAGTGTTCTGAAGAAGGGCCGGTGAGGGAGGAGCAGGAGTCGCCAGAGGTGCTGAGCTTTTGCGGAGCATGGAACACACATCTGATAGGGAAGGAGTAATGGCCGAGGCCAGAACTTGATTTCGGATGCTTTGTAGGTGTGGTGGAACACGAGCCATGATCATAGCAATGATGACAGCTTCCTTCTGAGCTCGTTGAGCAACATGATCATTGGTGGAAGGTTGATGCTGGATCCATGCTTCTGCCAGAGTCTTGGTGCGAGCAACAAAGGAGATCATGTTAGTAGCCCTGGCCGTATCTAACTCCTGGAGATCTGTGATGATGTCGTAGAGATGTTGAAGGCTGTCCTTGCCCGAGTATAGAGAATGAAGCTCATCTCACATAGTTTTAGCAGTCTCATGATCATCACCATTTGGTATGACTCTCCATCCATAGAGTTGAGAAGCCAAGTCTGAACTCGACCGTCATTCCTGAGCCAGTCCTCCGTAGGAGGGGATGGAGGTGCTTGGGTGAGATGACCCAAAAGTCCCTTCGACTGAAGAACTCGCCGGACCGAGTGTACCCATTGGATGAAGTTCACTTTGCCTGAGAGGGAGATTGTGGTGATCCGCAACTCATCACGAAGTTCTGGAGGCTGACCCGGGCGGTCTGGCGGAGGAGGGGCATGCACCGTGGTGGAGTCCACAGATGATCCCATTGAAGAAGAAAAAAAAAACAGGAAGGACGGCTGTAGCGGACTGAAACGGCAGGAGCAGGTCGCTGGGATGAGGCCGCACGGTCTGCGAGCAGGAGGAGAGCTCGCTGGAGGGAGATCGCTCGACTGGGAGATCGGCTGGAGGGAGAGCTCGCTGGAGCAGTTTGCGAGCAGGAGGGAGACCGGATCGAGCACGGTCTGCGAGCAGAAGGAAAGCTCGCTGGAGGGAGAGCTCGCAGGGAGACCGTCGGAGCTCGCAGGAGCTGATTGAGCTGACGTAAGGGGGGGGGGGCAGCGGGCTCAGGACTCGGGTCGGGTGGACTGGAGAACAGATCGAGCGGACTGGCGAGCAGATCGAGCGACTCGATGAGGGCGGTCCTTGACGGGTTGCAGAGCAGAGCTCGGCCGAGCAATGTCGAGCGGTCTCGAGGACGGGCGACCGCAGGAGAAGGACGATCTGGACAGAGCTCGAGCGGTCTGGAGCAGGAGACCGCTGGGACAGAGCTCGAACGGACTCGAGTGCAGGTCGGGAGACCGCTGGGACAGAGCTCGAGCGGTCTCGAGCAGGAGACCGCTGGGGCAGGGAGCTGGGAGCGCGTTTTTCAAGAAATGAGCAGAGGCGAGGACTCGAGGGACAAGGTCGGGCGCGAAAAAAAAAAATTTAGGCGTAACCTCGCTTTGATACCATGTAGAGAAAAGCCAAAGCTTGTATGTATTGCTTACATCTAAATACAAAGAGAGAGTACATATATATAGGAGGGAGAAAGAAAGAAGAAATCCTATACAAGATGTGTGACTAAAGAAGAAAAGAATAAATGAGCCCAAATATGGGCCCTTTACATGGGCTTTTCCAACATTTACTATATAAAATTTTACGGTTAAAATTGATATTATTTGCCTAGAATTGGAATAATTTCAAAAACACCTCTAACATTTTGTTGGTATTTGGTATGTAAATAGTGCATAATGGTGTGCAATTAGCGGTCTCCTCCTATCTGTATTTAGTCCCACACCTCTAATTAGATGTTTAGCTCTCCTTGTTGTGTGTATATATACAGACAAGATGTAATAAGCAAAGATCAGAAATAATATTCCTTTATTTTCCACTTGGTATCAAAGCGAGGTTCCGGAAAAAACAGGTCCTGGGATTTCGTGCCCGCAGTGTTGCTTCTCCCGCACCCGCACCTCTTTGCTCGCAGCATGAGGAAAGGAACAACACACACCTCATAGGAAAATCTTCCAGCAGAAGCCGCGGAAAGGGTGGCGGTGGCACGTGGGGAAAGGCGGGAGGCGGCAAATCTTCCTGCAGAGGGATCACTCATCACAGTAAAGGAGCGCGCAGAGGAGTGCGGGAGTGTCGCAGTAGGAGGAGCACGCATAGTGATTACTGCGGCGCAAAGGGGACTGCGACAGTACCTCGCGCGCAGAGGGATTACCGCGGCGCGAAGGGGATTGCGACAAGACCGCGCGCGCAGAGGGATTACTGTCACTTAAAACTGAAAACCGTAAAACAAACCGGAACCGCAAAGAACTGAACCGAACCGAACCGAACCGTTTGCGAATTATTCGATTTGCGGTTTGAATTTTGGAACTGTGAACAACAATGGTTCAGGTGCGGTTCTTTCATTTTATTATCCGGACCGAAACCAGAACCGGAACCGCAACATACAAATCTCGAACAGTTTCAGGATTTTTAGACCCGATTCGGACCGAAGCAGAACCGAACCGCAACCCGTTTATAATAATTATTTTTTATAATACATTTTATTATTAATATTATTATAATATTTTTTTTTCATAATCTATCTATAATATCGATACTATATATAAAAAAGTACTCATTGGTGTAAGTGTAATGTTGTCGGGCCACAAGCAATTCTGGCTGTAGATCAATGACACCTGCGCGATTTTATCATTTTCCCACTATTCTCTTGACAAATTAGGGCTCTACGTGCTCCATATTCTCCACTTCATTACCAGTTGTTTTGATCCTCGCTAGAGGCCACAACAGTAGGCCTTCGACGAAGTAATCTAGAGTCATCGTCGAACTCGGACAGTTTTAGCCACCGTCCCAGAAGATCTTTCTGCCTTCAACTCCTCCAGGTATCTCTCTATTTTCTTTATGGACATCCTCCTTTCAATTATCCTCCACATTCATTGCTGCCTCTTCGCCTCACTCCTCCGCTCAACCCTGAAATAGGTACCGCCGCACCGTGGATCAGTTTTATGTTAATTAATTTTTTTGATCAGATTTATGTTAAATAATTTTTTGGATTAGTTTTATCTTTATTAGTTTTGGTTCTAAATTATAGAGTTATAAAATGATTAAAACTATGACACATAAAACCGATTGGACCGAACCGGACCGCATAGAACCGTACCGAACCGTTAGTGGCCGGTTTGGTTTTGGTTCTTGTTGAACCGGAACCGGAACTGTTGACACGACGGTTCCAAAAATTATGCTGGAACCGGAAAAAAACGGAACCGATCAAACCAAATAAAGTTACGGTTCTAATTTGAAGAACCGTTACCTTAACGGTTCATTTCACGGTCTTAGTAGAACCAGAACCGAACCGGAACCGTGACAACTCTAGGCGCGAAATGGACTGTGACAGTACCGCGCGTGTACGATTGCGAAAGTACACACGCAGGGAGGATCACAGGGAGAAGGATCGTCTGGCGTCGGGCGCGGCTCTTCGTGCAACAGTAGGCGCGCGGCTTCTGGATAGCGCGGCTCTTCGTGCGACAGTAGGCGCGCAACTCCTGGATAACACGTCATTTCGTGCGGCAGAAGGCGCGCTGCTCTCTTCTGTTCCCCTTCTTGACTTGGAGAGAGGATTTCCAGGGTCTTCTTATCCCTCTCACGACGTTGCTCCGGCGTAAGGCATCTTTTCCGCATCGCGCAGAGGGAACGCTTAGAGGGAACGCACAGTGCACGACACGCAAGTCTGCCGGGTGCGCAGTGGGATTGTCGCGGTGCGAGGACTTCTCGGTGCGCGCTTCCCGGAGAAATTCATTTGCTCATGGAGAAATTGGTTGCCAAAATGGAGGAGGCAGACCTAAAAGTATTCTTTGAGTTTTTGCGGATGTCCAGAGGAGAGGGCTTGACTCAGTCGCCGTCGCCTCCAATGAAGCTGGATCTTCCCCCTGCGGAGCTGAAACATGATGGATCAGCTACATACTTAAGTTGGTCTCGTCGGGTGAAGAGGGCACTCTCTAGGAGGAACCTGGAGGGCTATCTGACTGGTGAGAAGGAGGAGCCAGAGAAGGAATCGGATGGATATAACGAGTGGAAGACTGCACATAGCCTGTTGCACACTTGACTTCTAAACTCGATGGTGGCATCTATCGCTGTCATGGTGGATGTCATAGAGACAGTGATGTTTGGGGAAAGTTACAGATGATCTATGCAGGAGCCGACAATAACATGAAGGTTTTTCATACTGAGAGAGATAAATACGATAACGCGGGGAGATCGATTGATCCAGGAGTATGCCGCAGATCAGGAGCGACTGTGGGCAGACTATGATCTTTTCTCTCCAGCCGCATGTTACAAAGACCCCGAGTGCAGAAAAGGGGAGCGAGATGCTCAGAGGACTATGCATTTATGAGAGGATTGAATCCAACATTTGAGCCAAGGTGTGCAATACTGTTTGCTCAACAAAAAATCCCTTCCCTGGATGAGACGATCTCAGCCATGATGTAGGAGGAGAGAAGGATTAGGTTGAGATAGGTCATCTCCGACTGGCTTGGCCCAAGCCACCAAAGGAGGGGGATGCAGGTGGACGGGGAAAGTTTGGAAGTCGTGGGCGCAGCCGTGGAGGTCGTAGAGGTGGTGGACGAGGAGGCTATCGAGCAAATATGATGTTAACCGAGGAAGTGGTAGAAGAAGGTATCGCTGATATGGGTCACCCAGAGGAGTAGGAGATTTTGGATGTTTACCACCAGCTGATGCGAATGAAGCAGGAAGGTGTGATGGATGACACACCCACTCCAGCTTCGTCTAGGGGGTAACATTGCCTCTTTTGCTCACTCCGCCGCAGGTACTTGTGATACACGTGCCCTCACATCTATATCCATCACTAGATCACCAAATTGGATAGTCGATTCAAACGCCTCTCGATATGTCACTGGGAATGCTAAGGAATTTCTTTCGTATACTCCTATAGTAGTCCCAGAACACATTCAGACTGTCGATGACACGACTCAACATGTGGTTGGTAAGGGTACCGTACAATGTACCAACACTTTGACTATGTCCAATGTTTTGCATGCTCATTCCTTTCTCGTGAATATCCTATCCATTAGTGTTATTATATCTCAACTAAAGTATGTTGTCTTATTTGATATCCCGAAGGTGATCTTCTAGGAGAAGGAGATTGACAGGAAACTTGAGATTGACACATGACGTAGGGGATTGTGGTACCTGGATAGGGAAAGTATGGACTCGGCCCTTTCCACACTGATAGAGAATGTTGCAGGAGTTGGAAGGAGCGTGGAGGACCAACTCATACTTCATCATAGGCATGTGGGTCATCCTTCATTTTCTGTTTTGAGTCAGATGTATCCACTTTTATTTAAAAAAAGTAACAAAAAAAACTTGTATGTGATGCGTGTGAACTTGGAAAACACCCAAAAAACTCATATTCAAGTTCTGGTAGTAGGAGTTCCTATTCATTTGATCTAGTTCATTCCGATGTCTGTGGACCAGTCCCACACCTACTGTGAATGAATTTCGATATTTCGTGTCTTTTATTGATTGTTTCTCACGCGTGACTTAACTCTACTTGATGAAAAACAAAAGTGATGTGTTAGTCTGCTTCCAGTATTTTCATAAAGGGGTTCAAACGCAATACGACGCAGTGGTGAAGGTGTTGAGGTTGGACAATGAGATAGAGTACACCAACAAGACATTTGAGGAGTACTTGTCATCACAGTGAATCCAACACCAAACCACTTGTCCATACACACAAGAGTAGAATGGAGTAGCTGAATGGAAGAACTGACACCTTCTTGAAGTGACTCGGAGTATGATGATTTCGATGAATGTGCCGAAGCACTTGTAGGGGCACGATGTTCTGAGCCTATTTGATCAATCGGATGCCCTCACGAGTATTGAATTGGAAATCTCCGATTAAGATGCCGCGAGGAAAAAATGGAGATGCTATCCCCCTTAAAATCTTTGGTTGTATATGCTTTGTGCAAGACAATAGACCAAATACGGGAAAGTAGAAAAACAATAGAAATGCTTAAGTTATCTTATTCATCTACAAAGAGGGGAATATATAGGAAATACAATGATACATAAAACTTGACTCACAATGTGAGATTAAACCCACTCACATACTAAGGTAGCGTTTGGGGCAGCTTACTGGCTCCGGTTGGGCAGCCCAAAAACGGAGGTTCCATAAAAAGTCGTGTTTGGACAGCTTACGCTAGAAACGCAGTTTTTAATTTCAGCTCTTTTATTACTATCTGCCAGACGCGCGAGGCTTCTACGGTCTAACCGCGCCGCAAGAGCTCGCCCTTTTTTTCTTTCTGCCTTAGAGCGTTCTTCGCTCCCGATCTATGATCGGCGTGACCCCGTAGAGCTTCTCCGCTCCCGATCTACGACGACATTGACTACGCCGGTGATTCTTCCTCCCTCCTAATCTCCGACGACCACGCCTCCGCCGACGATTCGCTTCTGCAGCCGATTCCCGACAGCCACGCCTCCGCCGAGCTTCAAGGTTTTTGACGCCCATTTCCGCCGACAATATCCTCCACATTTCCAGATTTCTTATTTTCCAAACTTCATTCGATTACTTCATGATTTCTGATGTTACAATATACGTGTGTGATTGTGTTTGTAAATGAATGTATTGTAGGTGTGTGCTTGATTGTGTGTGTGCTATATTATATATGTGTGTGTACATGTATATGTGTATGCGTGCTCTGATTGTGTGAGTTTGTGTGTGTGCTTGATTGTGTGTGTGTGTGCTGTATATGTGTGTGTGCTTGATTGTGTGTGTGCGTGCTGTATATGTGTGTGTGCAGGATTGTGTATTTGTGTGTTCAGGATTGTGTATTTGTGTGTAAACTCCATTTTTGCCAAACAGTTTGTACAAAACAGCTTATCAAAAGCTCTGCAAACTCCATTTCACAGAAACAATTTTTTAACAAAACTCTGTTTTCCAGAAACAACACTTTTACTATCAGCAGCTATGCATCAACAGTTTTTCATCAGCAACAACTCACCCAAACTGGCCCTAATAGACCAATATTAATAATCTCAACTCTCCCCCTCAAGCTGGAGGGGAAACCTCAAGCTTGACAACATCAATGGAAAGGGTAAATGTGGTAGGCAAAGGTGGGACAAGACGGATAAAGAGGAAACCACACACGAATCTACGAGACCGCGGGGATAACACCACACACACGATTCTACGAGACCGTGGGGATAACACCACACACACAATTCTACGAGACCGCGGGATAACACCACACACACGAATCTACGAGACCGCGGGGATAACACCACACTCACGAATCTACGAGACCACGAGGATAAAAGAGAAAGGGAAAAAACCCACAACCAAAGACCATACCACCTACCAATCATCAAGGAAAAACTTGGGGAGACACAAACAACACCCGACATAAGCCTAGAGGCCGTGTGGGACTAAGGCGAACAACGGGAAAGATCATCCGGGTCGCCCTCATCCCAACCACTCCCCCTCACGTGAAACTCATGTGCAAATATGCATAAAAAACACACGAAACACCGAGGAAGACACAAATAAAACTGCAAAAAAAGCAACACACTCCATCATCCACATCATCGACAAGAGAAGCTAGCAGCGGGAACAATATCTCCGCCAAGAACATCAGTGGAGACCATCGACAGCCCGACTGCAGCAGGGAACAGGGAAGAAGCCAGAAGAAGGTTTGGGGCAGCAAAAACAGCGGGCATGCACGAGATCTGGACAAGAAGATCTGAAAGCAGCGTCGACGGGAAGATCTGAAAGCAGCGTCGACTGGAGATATGGACAGTAGCGTCGACGGGAGAAGAGGAAGCCCGACAGCAGTCGTCGATGGCAGAAGCAGTCGTCGACTTCGACGGGAGAAGCAAGCGCCGACTTCGACGGGAGAAACAGGCATCGACTTCGACCGGAGAAGCAGACATCGACTTCCACGGGAGAAACAGGCATCGATGTCGGCGTCGATGGAAGCGAGCGCAGTAGCAGAGGGCCAAGATCCGCTCCCGTCGATGGAATCCGACGTTGATTCCGTCGACGGGAGCGCCACAGAAGCTGGAGACGGGAGCGTAGCAGAAGTCGGGGCTTGGGGTTTGCGGCGGAGACCAGCCAAGACGCAAAAAAAAAGAGAGAAAAAAGATACGGGAAATCAAATTAGGGCATACGGGATTAGACACTGATACCAAGTGGAAAAAGAATAGAAATGCTTAAGTTATCTTATTCATCCATAAAGGGGGGAATATATAGGAAATACAATGATACATAAAATGTGACTCACAATGTGGGACTAAACCCACTCACATACTAATAGACCAATATTAATAATCTCAACTTGTGCCGAAGCACTTGTAGGGGCAAGATGTTCTGGGCCTATTTGATCAATCAGATGCCCTCACGAGTATTGAATTGGAAATCTCCGATTGAGATGCTGCGAGGAAAAAGTGGAGATACTCTTCCCCTTAAAATCTTTGGTTGCGTATGCTTTGTGCAAGATAATAGACCAAATATGGGAAAGTTGGATCCAAGGGCCATAAATTGTATTTTTGTTGGGTATTCAGCTACCTAAAAGGGCTATGTATGTTGGAGTCCAGTGGAGAGGAAGAGTATGGATGTCACATTTCGCGAGCAAGAGCCATATTATTCCTCTCCAGTTGACTCGCCCTTTAGGGACTCGCTCATTACAAACAGTACGATGCGAGAGGGGAAGGATAATAATAATGGTGAGAAGCAAATAATAAGTATCCCTTATTCCGTGTTGCCAAGCATGGAGTCATTTGTGATACCGGTGCATGAGCAGAATGCATCTGTGGAAGGTGGATCTCATACCCAGGGGGAGTCGAGAGTATATACAAGAAGAAGGCAGAAAAGTGAGACTACAATACCTACAATGCCTATGGAGACACCTGTGCTAAGTCCCTTGCCACTACCTACTTCGTCTCTTGCGACACCAATTCCATCCACCTCAATCTCTGCTCAATCCACCTCAACCACCGAATCCACAGGTGATATAATTCCTTATCCCACTACTTTTACTCCCATGCCGGTAAGGAAGAGTACCCGCAAAAATGCGGGAGTCTCACCTGATCGGTATGGCTTTCCTCATGACATTGCTAAGTTTGTTTCCTACTCTCATATATCACCTGTACATGGGTCATTTATTGCATCTTTGGACACGATCTCTATTCCTAAGTGTTGGCAGGTGGCTAAGGAGGATCTACAATGGAAAACTGCAATGTTAAAAGAACTTGGAGCATTGGAGAAGAATAAAACATGGGATCTTGTGTCGCTGCCATTAGGAAAAAGAGCAGTTGAGTGCAAGTGAGTTTTCACCGTGAAACAAAACCTAGAGGGACAGATCGAACACTACAAGGCCCGAGTGGTAGCAAAGGGGTACAATCAGACTTATGACATCGACTACGATGAGACCTTTGCACCCGTTGCAAAAATGAGCACGGTACAGACACTGATATCCTTGGCGGCAAACACTACACCAGCTTGATGTGAAGAATGTTTTTCTTCATGGGGAGCTGTTGGAAGAGGTGTACATGAAAGTACCGTCAGGTTTTGGCACAAACCAAACAACAGGGAAAGTGTGTAGACTCAAGAAATCACTTTATGGCCTGGAGCAGTCTCCTCGAGCTTGGTTTGATAGGCTCAGGAGAGCCATGGTAGCCATGAGATATCAACAGACCAATGCTGACCATACCCTTGTTCTTTAGGAGGCATGAAGCTCACATCACAGTACTGGCTGTGTATGTGGATGATATGATCATCACAGAAGATGATGAGAGTGAAATTGCTCAGCTTAAGAGGAGATTGGGCAAGGAATTTAAGGTGAAGGACTTGGGTCAGCAAAGATACTTCCTTGGGATTGAGGTAGCCTGTGGCGCACGGGGAATTGTTCTATCCCAACGGAAATATGTGTTGGACCTACTCAAAGAGACGAGTATGCTGGGTTGCAGGCCTGCCGTCTTCCCTATTGATTAAAAGTCCAAGCTCGGTGCAGAGGCGGGAGAGCCAACTGATAGAGAAAGGTACCAGAGGCTGGTAGGCCGCCTGATTTATCTTGGTCACACCCGTCCCGACATATCTTTTGCAATGAGTGTGGTAGCTCAATATATGCATGATCCTAGGGAGGGTCACTTGGATGCTGTGTATCAGATTCTTCGATATCTAAAGAGCGCACCTGAAAAGGGACTGATCTTCCGGAAGAATGGACATCTAAACATCGAGGGCTATTGCGACTCTGACTGGGCTAGCTGTGCAGATGACAGAAGGCCCACATCAAGATATTGCATGTTTGTGGGAGGCAACATTGTCTCCTGGAAAAGCAAGAAGCAGATTGTAGTTGCGAGATCTACATCCGAGACAGAACACAGGGTCATGGCCTTAAGTGTAGGGGAGATGTTATGGCTGAAAGCCTGCTGGTTGAACTCAAGATAGATCAAGGAGGACAGATGACATTGTGGTGTGATAGCAAGTCAGCTATTAGCATTGCAAACAATCCCGGCCAACATGACAAAATCAAGTATATAGAGATCGATAGATTCTTCATCAAAGAAAAACTGGATGGTGGAACACTGAAGCTGGGACATGTTGCTACAAAAGAGCAAGTTACTGATTGTCTAACCAAAGGACTTAGCTCACTGGACTTATGTAGATTGTGTGACAAGATGAGCTTAGTGGATATCTTTCGCCCACCTTGAGGGGGAGTGTTGGTATTTGATGCGTAAATAGCGCAGAATGGTGTGTATTTAGCGGTCTCATATCTGTATTTAGTCCCACACCTCTAATTAGATGTTTAGCTCTCCTTATTGTGTGTATATATACAGGCAAGATGCAATAAGCAAAGATCAGAAATAATATTCCTTTATTTTCCACTCATTTCATAACTACAGAAACCTCTCTTTGAGAAATACCGAAAAACTTCTCTATCTTTAAAATTACCAAACCTCCCCTCTAAGCTTTCATTGTCTAACATGTACAAAAACAAAAACAGACCCCCCCCCCCCCCCCCCCCCCCCCCCCCCAGTTTTTTTACATGTATGCTAATGTAAATTTAGACGGAGGCTTTGATAATTTTGAAAGATAGATGTGAGGTCCTTATAATTATACAAAGTTAGAGGCGAGGGCCAAGTAAATTACCAGGTTAGAATTTGATAAAGTAACAGCTTTATGTCTTTTTTAACCTACAAGGGGTCCACACAAACACACACACACACACACATATCTATGGCCACGCCCCCAGAAAATTTACTCCAAGGGGTATTTTTGTGCATGAATGTTATGAAATGTAAAGTTACAGGAATATTTTTGTAATATCAAAAGTAAGAGGGGTACAACCTGTAATTATGCTAACTTCCAAGGGAAGTTTTGGTGTATATATAGATATATATAGATATAAGAATGCCAAACCTGTACAGCCGTCTCAATATCACCAGAAAGGAAGGAGGTGAGCTCAAAATTCATCTTGAGTCGATGGTCAGTTACTCTGTTATCCTATAAATAAAAAAGAAGTTACACTAGTTATAGGCATAGGAAATAAATTCTAAATTGCAAATCTGTCTTATGAAACTTTTACAATATAGTCCATGCAACTTTTATATTTATGAAGGAAGACACAAATTTGTATACCTTGTAATTGTATGTCCTAATTTTCTCAGAACGAGCACCAGTGCCAACCTGCAAAATGCAAAATATCTCAGAGTGAGGTATGATAATAAATAAGTACACTGAAATGAAATGTCATAAAATTGGAAAATAATTGGATATAATCTCATACAAAAAACATATATATCAAAACAAATATAATAAAACAATTAAAATAACAGATAATTTGCATTAAAGAACACTTTTAAATTTTGTCTAGATAAAAATACAGTTCTGAAAAATGTATTCTATTTCCATAATCATCTTCTACGTACAAAAATGTCTTTTTACGGGATACACTATTTTCCAATATAATTTGCAATACGCCGGGTTTAAGTATTAGAATCCTATGCATCCAACCTAAATCCAATGGTTATAGGGGCCCAACATCTTCATGAAATGCAGAAGGTTACATGAGTTTTTAGATGTGAGATTATATTCTCAAAGCGCCCCTCGCATGTAGGGTCTTTGACCTCTAAAATATGGACTTTTTAGTTCTTTTTTTGTCGGGTGATGTATGAGTTGTTGAACGTAATCTGCTTTGATATCACGTTTGAGCTCATGCATCAAACGTAAAACCAACTTGTTCGGTCCCATGATCCATATTAAGCGCACAATGTGAGACTTTATTCTCAACAATAAGCATACTTCACAAAGAATATTTTGTGGGATAAAGATTGGGAACCTGCAATTTCCTTTCGTTCCGTATCAATTCTTGTTGCTCTCTTACTTTGATCTCGTACCTGCAGAAACAACAAGGGATAAATTAGAAATAAAAATGCAAATAGGTCTTATTTGCAACATTCCATATGTGTGCATATTGTAAATAGTTAAATTCATCTACTAAAGAAAATGACAAACAGCCTACATCTGTGGGCCAAACATCACAGAGAATTTTCCTAATAAACAAATTCACACTCTTTCTAGAACTCCATGGCTTGCTGTCTTGCTGATACTATTAACATTTAGCGATTGAGAAAATACCTTGTTAGACAAAGTAGGGTACAGATGAACTCTTCCCGGTGTTTAGCTCTGATACCAAGTTGTTATGGGCTTGGATCGTTGCCGATCTGGACCGTGTGAGAGGACCCGAAGAGGAGGAAGAACCCCACGTTTGGGAGGAACCCGTGGTGAAGGCCGTCGTGAAGAGGGAGGGAGGCAGAGAAGGAATCGAGAGGGAGAGAAGAAGAGACGGAAGGTCGACGAACTCCTAGCGGAAGGCGGTAGCAGCGGCTCGAGGTAACGGGAGGCGGTAGCGACGCTGCACGGCGACAGCGATGGCGCTAGGGGCGGCGCTAGTTAGGGCGTCACAGCTGGGCGAGGGAAAGGAAGAGACAGAGATCGAGAGGGTTTAAGAGAGAGAGAGGGATTTGAGGATAATTTCTTGCTTGCTTTTTCCTTCCCACCCAACCGGACCATATAGGTCCAAAACCCACCAAAACGAACCGGCTCGGTCCGAACATTAAAAACCAAACATAAGGTTCGCGCCCCTCACCTGGGCTTACTACAAGTGAGAACAAACATCTGAAATAAAAAGCACTAAGAAAATAACATAGCAACGTCAGGTGGCTTCAGTTGGTTGGCGACGTCGGTAGGTGCGCCCCCAATATGGATCCGTCGCTTCGAGTGCCGTAACATCACCGCCCTCGTTCGAAGACAGCTTGTCCTCAAGCTGTGATGGAATGTGCACCAAGGGGCCCGATGGCGGGGGTCCCACGTACTGCTTGAGCTGGGAAATGTGAAAGACATCATGAATGCGGGCCTCTGGTGGCAAGGCGAGACGGTAAGCCACGTCGCCAATGCGCTCAGTGATGGCAAAGGGGCCAAAGAACTTCGGACCCAACTTGTTGGAGGGAGGGCGAACCGCTGTAAGTTGTCGAAAGGGGCGGCGGCGTACCCACACCCAGTCCCCCACCGTGAAGGAGAGATCCCTATGCCCACAGTTGTAGGAAATCTCCATACGTTGCTGGGCTTGCAGCAGGCGATCCCGGGCAGCTTGTAAGAACGCGTCGCGGTCCTCCAAGTCTTGATCTATGGTCCCCAGTCGAGCCGAACCACCCGTGTATGACAAAAGGCGTGGGGGATCGCGACCGTAGATGAGGCGGAACGGCGTGGTCTGCAAGGCCGTATGATATGCCGTGTTGTAACAATATTCCACCCATGGTCGCAGCCATACGCATCTCAGGTACATCTCCAGGGTGCGGTTGACCACCCCGGTCTGCCCGTCCGACTGCGGGTGGTATGCGGACGAAAACGCCAATTTGGTGCTGCTAAGGGCGAATAGTTCGCGCCAGAAACTACTCGTGAAAACCTTGTCCCTGTCGGATACCAGCGTCTCCGGCATGCCGTGTAGGCGAAAGATCTCCTGGAAGAAAACGCGGGCCACGTGCTCCGCGACGAGCGGCCGAGCAAGGGGAATGAAATGGGCTCCCTTAGAGAATCGGTCCACCACTACCATCAAAACACATTTGCCGTGAACCGGGGGAAGTCCTTCCACAAAATTCATAGAGAGGTCCGCCCAAACTTGAGTGGGGATAGGTAGAGGCTGAAGCAATCCTGCCGGCAATAGGTGATCCGCCTTATTTTGTTGACAGACGGCGCATGTGGAAATGAATTCGTGGACGTCACGGCGCATACCCTTCCAATAAAATTCGGAGCGGAGACGTTGAAGAGTGCGGTGAACTCCTTCATGGCTGCGGAGGTGGACGTCGCCCACGATCTTGCGAATGAGGGGCGAGGACGGGCCGACATAAAGCCGTCCGTGATAATATATGGTCCTTGGCGAGCTGTCCACGTGGCACCCGGGATGCCCAGCTCCGCTCGACGCAGTAGTTCGGAGAGACTGTTGGAGTCGTGGACTTCTTGACGAAGCAAGGAGAGCAGGTCAGCCGTCGGAAAAGAGATGGCGCATAGGGCTGATGGTGTCGGGGCGTCCCGGCGGGAGAGCGCGTCAGCGGCGCGGTTGAGAGAACCCGCCTTATGCTCCACTTGAAAATCAAACCCGAGTAATTTGCTAACCCATCGCTGTTGCGGTACCGTAGTGAGGCGCTGCTCCAAGAGATACTTGAGACTGTAGTGGTCGGTCCGCACAATGAAGGGCCGTCCCCATAGGTAAGGCCGCCAATGCTGAACTGCTTTAGCGAGCCCGATGAGTTCTTGCTCGTAGGCCGGTAACTTCCGGTGGTGGATGGTCGTTTGACGGCTGAAGTATGCCACGTAATGACCCTCTTGTTGCAGCACCGCTCCGTAGCCCAACCCGGAGGCATCACACTCGACAAGGAACGGAACGGTGAAATCTGGAAGGCGGAGGACGGGGGCGGACAATAAGGCAGCCTGGAGTGCATGGAATGCCACGGTAGTGGTGTCCGTCCACGCAAATGCGTTCTTCCGCAATAAACTGATCAGGGGGGTGGCCACGGATCCGTAATCACGGATGAAACGGCGATAATAGCCCGTGAGGCCGAGGAATCCGCGGAGGTCGGTAATGCTTTGTGGTTGCGGCCACGCTGCCACGCCCTCGAGTTTGGCCGGATCGGCCGCCACGCCTGAATGATCCACCACGTGGCCCAAGTAGGTGATGGAACGTTGCCCGAATGAACACTTCGACGGCTTCAAGACGAAGTGGTGCTGGTGGGCCATTTGCAGAACAACCCGGAGATGGTGTAGGTGGTCCTCCCACGATTTGCTATACACCAAAATATCGTCAAAAAAAAAAAACGAGAACGGACTTGCGGAGGAAAGGTTGGAATACCTCGTTCATCAAAGCTTGGAAGGTGGATGGCGCGTTTGTTAGGCCGAATGACATAACAAGGAATTCGAAATGGCCGTGATGCGTTCGAAAGGCCGTCTTCTCCACATCCGGTTCCGCCATGCGGACTTGATGGTACCCGGAGAATAAGTCGAGTTTGGAGAAGTAACATGCGCCATGTAGCTCATCCACCACCGAAATCGGGAATTTGTCCTTGACGGTGATAGCGTTGAGGGCGCGGTAGTCCACACACATGCGCCACGTGCTATCCTTTTTGTGCACCAGCAGCACCGGGGAAGAGAACGGAGAAATGCTGCGACGAATGAGGCCCTGCTGGAGGAGGAGATCGCACTGTCGTTCAATCTCGTCTTTCTGGAGGTAGGGGTACCGGTACGGTCGTACCACCACCGGGGCCGCTCCCGGAAGAAGGCAAATGCGATGGTCCTGTGGTCGCCTCGGAGGAAGGCCCAAACGCGGGCTAAAAAGAGCCGGCATGGACTGAAGAAGAGCCGCCAGGGCTGCGAAATGTTCCTCCGCCGCAGGCAGGGAAGGCACTGATGGCTCGGTATGCACGAGGAAGGAGGAGGGGGACGGTCCTGGAGATTGTCCCTGCCATTGGACTACCCGAGGGCCCGCATTCCAGGAAATTGTCAATCGGTCGAAATCCCACGTGAGTGGCCCCAAGGTGCGCAGCCAACGCACGCCCAACACGATGTCGAAACCCCGAAGATCAACGAGAAAAAGGTCCGTCTGGTACGAGAGCCGTCCACGTCAAACGCTACGCGGCGACAGACTCCCGGACACGGCATTTGTTGCCCGTTGGCCACGGCGACCGTGACGTGGCTGCGCGTCATGAAAGGGAGTTGAAGTTGGAGGGCGCGGTCCTTGCGGATGAAGCTGTGGGTTCTGCCCGTGTCCAAGAGAGCGAGGAGTGCGGTGCCCATGATGGTCACGAAAAGCTGAATGGTGCAGCCCTCCTGGGGGCCTTCTACAGCATGGAGGGATAGGTGAGGGGTACCGGTATCGACATAGCCGTCGTCGTCATCCTCGGTTGGGTCGTCAACCTCTAACCAAAAGAGGCGTTTGCACCTATGCGAGGGAGTGTATAACTCATCGCAATTGAAGCATAAGCCCTTCTCACGGCGGACCGTCATCTCTGGACGGGTGAGGCGGCGGCGGAAAGCCGGTCGTGGGGGCTGATCCCCGTCCGACTGTGGTGGGCGCTGGAAACTGGTGGTTGGCCGTGGGCGGCCCGACGACGGGGCATCCAAGGCGAGGCGGCGGTCAAAAGCGCGGGCGAGGCTCATAGCAGTTAGGAGATCTGGGGGCTTTTGAAATTCCACATCCCAACGGAGTCGTTCCGGCAACCCGGCGGTAAAAAATGATATCTGTTGGTTTGGCAACACGGTCGTGGCACGTGAGAGCAGCAGTTGAAATTGCTCGAGGTAGGTGTCGATGGAGCCCGTGCACTTTAGAGCAATTAGATCGCCGAGGGGGTTACCCGGCATCGCCGGCCCGAAGCGGAGGGAGCATGTGGCTCGAAAATCAGTCCATGAGATGGTGGGATGCTCCAATAGAAGTTGTGTGACCCATAGTTGCGCCGGCCCGAGTAAGTGGAACGAAGCCACGCCCACACGCTCCACGTCGGGAGTGTGTTGGTTAGTGAAGAAGAACTCGCACCGAGTTAGCCACGGAAGGGGGTCTTCGCGCCCTTCGTATAGGGGAAAATCCATCCGGACGAAGCGATGGTTGCTGTAAGGGTCGCCGCGCGACGGTTGTGTGGAATCCATCCAACTCTCGGACGGGGCTGCAGGGGGTATGGCGGGGACGGCGGAACGCCGCTGGCGGCGTCCAAACGCGCATTAAGGGCCTCCATTTTCTCGTTTTGCGTGGCATACATGGACTGAAACATCTCCATGAGTTGAGCAAGGGAAGGACCACCATCAGACATTGGGAGAGGAGGAATGTTCGGCGAGGGCAGCAACCCTGCTGTGTCTCTGGCGGGCGGAATCGGGGCGGGCGGCCGGCGAGAACCCGTGAGAGCGGCGCGGTAGGTTCCGGGAAGGGAGATCCCGGTGTTTAGCTCTGATACCAAGTTGTTATGGGCTTGGATCGTTGCCGATCTGGACCGTGTGAGAGGACCCGAAGAGGAGGAAGAACCCCACGTTTGGGAGGAACCCGTGGTGAAGGCCGTCGTGAAGAGGGAGGGAGGCAGAGAAGGAATCGAGAGGGAGAGAAGAAGAGACGGAAGGTCGACGAACTCCTAGCGGAAGGCGGTAGCAGCGGCTCGAGGTAACGGGAGGCGGTAGCGACGCTGCACGGCGACAGCGATGGCGCTAGGGGCGGCGCTAGTTAGGGGCGTCACAGCTGGGCGAGGGAAAGGAAGAGAGAGAGATCGAGAGGGTTTAAGAGAGAGAGAGGGATTTGAGGATAATTTCTTGCTTGCTTTTTCCTTCCCACCCAACCGGACCATATAGGTCCAAAACCCACCAAAATGAACCGGCTCGGTCCGAACATTAAAAACCAAACATAAGGTTCGCGCCCCTCACCTGGGCTTACTACAAGTGAGAACAAACATCTGAAATAAAAAGCACTAAGAAAATAACATAGCAACGCCAGGTGGCTTCAGTTGGTTGGCGACGTTGGTAGGTGCGCCCCCAATATGGATCCGTCGCTTCGAGTGCCGTAACAGACAATCCTAAGTTGAAATATTAGTTTACTGCTCCAACTCAACTCTATGATAAGGAGTAGGATGACTCCACTGACTGATGCTTCCCACCAACAGATAGTTGAACTATATGTTTATTCTGTATGTATATTTAAGTTAGGCTTACGTAATAGTGTCCCACATTGTCTTTTGTACCTTTGCTGTTTGTGTGTGTATATATGAATATCCCTAATATGGGGGAATACAGCAAGATTGTTTTTCCAATTGTTAGGGTTACGGGTTCTGTGTCTCTACATGGAATTCGTATATATCCCTAATACGGAGGAATACAGCAAGATTGTTTTTCCAATTGTTAGGGTTACGGGTTCTGTGTCTACATGGAATTTGTCTTCTATGATACTAAGATCTCAACAGTGTCGTCTTCATGTGATCGAGCTAGCTGTACGTCGACTCGATGTCGTCTCATTACGACTTCTTGTTCTGCATCGACATTGAAGGCCTCCTCTTCGATCATTGCTGCCATATTTTTTGATCCTCTCTCGATCCCAACTGTAGTTCTCTTTTCCGACAGCGCCTTCCAAATTTGCGGTCGACTTCTTCTCAAATCTGCAGGTCTTCGGCTGTTTATCGAGTTTCTACATTCACTCGATTCCTCCTGAATTGATCTGACATTTGATCCTTCAATCCCGGCAGTGATAGATTCTTGCCGCAGTTCTATCTCCGATACTTAGTTACTGTCGCATCATTGTTCATACTGGAGGGCTCCTTAGACCCTCTATAAATGACCCATCTCAGACTCATTAACTCCATTTCCATACAAATTATTACCTTGCCTTTGGATGGTACGGATTATTTTGACCGGTCTCGAGTGGTGCAACATGTCATCAAAAGTCATTATTTGCCATCAGTTGTATGGATACATTGACGACACCATTGTTCAACCACCACATACTGATCCTTCGTGGAGGGAGTGGGATTCCAACAATTCAATGATGGTCTCTTGGTTACTTCACTCAATGCCCCATATAATAGCACATGAAACAAAACTAACGCAGTCGGCATTCCCTCCTCAGTGACTCAATCCCACCCAAGTCGTCCGTGCTTCCCCACTGGCCACATTCATCCAGATTGGAGCCAACAACCTTCGGATCCCCTCATTGCAACATTATTGTCACATGCACGTGTAAGTCATAGCTTGGTGTTGTTGTATTCTATTATTGTATATTTGGACTATATTTTGTGGACTGCGATATTATGTCTTCGTTCCCGTGAAATCATTTGATTTGCAGAATTTATTTGGCGCGCATTTAAAAATAATTGCTCCTCAATTGTTTGTGGATTCACTATTGCTTTCCAAATAAATTTTATGTGAATAATTGTGCACTTGATTAAGTTTTATTTTAATTAATTGCTTGCTATCAATTTAACACAGGAATTCCCTATCACTGTTGGCTTACATCAAGGTTCAGCTTTAAGCCCTTATCTCTTTACCCTTATTTTAGATGAGCTTACCGGACATATCCAACAAGCAATACCTTGGTATATATTGTTTGCGGATGATATCGTTTTGGTCGATGAGACGCGCGAAGGTGTGAACGCGAAACTTGAATCTTGGCGAGACACTTTAGAAAAGAAGGGTTTTAGGTTGAGCAGAGCAAAGACAGAGTACATGAAGCTTAAATTTAGCAGTGCAAGAAAGACGGATGACTTCGTTATTAAGTTGGATGATTAAGATATTTCCCTCAGTGAGTGCTTTAAATATCTTGGATCGATAGTTCAAAGAGTAGGAGGTGTTGATAAAGATGTGATACATAGAATCCAAGCAGATTGGTTGAAGTGGAGAGGTGCGTCAGGGATCTTATGTGATCGTAAAGTACCATTAAAACTTAAAGGCAAGTTTTACCGTAATGCAATTAGACCAGCGATGCTCTATGGTTCTGAGTACTGGGCAGTGAATTGTGTACACGAACAAAAAATGGGAGTTGCGGAGATGAGAATGCTTAGGTGGATGTGTGGACACACGAGACTGGATAAAATTAGAAATGAATGTATTAGGGATAAGACGGGAGTGACACTTATTGCAGAGAAGATGCGAGAAGCTCGACTAAGATGGTTTGGACACGTACAAAGGAGATCATTAGAGGCATCTGTTAGGCGTTGTGAGAGTTTAGTCACTAGGCATGTTAAAGGGGGGAGGGGTAGACCAATGAAGACTTGGAATGAAACTATAAGGAAAGACATGATGTGCTTAGGCGTTAGAGAGATTATGACTAAAGATAGGGCGCAATGGCGACAAAGGATCCATATAGCCGACCCCATTATAGTGGGATAAAGGCTTGAGAGTTGTTGTTGTATCAATTTAAATCGGATTGTCTATTGTACTTGCACCCACATTAGAGTTGTCAGTAGGTGCACCACATTCCACATAGGGCTGCATATTAGGGCATTGTCAACCTAACCTTGTATATTAGAGTTGTCAGTAGGTGCACCATATTTCAATGTACATAATGTGTGAAAACCACAGGAAATGGGATAGGGTTGTGGCTAGAACAAGTGTTCTTCCTTTGCAGTTAGCGGATATGAAGGGGATGGAGATTGTTTGTTCTTGAATTGGTAAACTGAACGGTAATGGCTGTTGGAATGAGGGGTGAGGGGTAAGAGGCAGTTATAGGCAGTTTTAGGTAGTTATGAGGTGATTTGATAGTGGAGGGAGGTAGTTATTGGTGGTTACGAGTGAGAAGATAATGAGAAAGTACTGGGAAACTAACTTGGCTTCGACACTAAGGATCTACAAAATTGACATCAGGGGAAGACAGCGAGAGCCTGAAAATTCACTTCAAATTTTGTGATGCCTTAAAATCAGCCTCGAGACCCCTATTTATAGACTTAGAACCCACTACTACAGGCAACCAAGATTGCCCGGAACATAAAACTTACTAATTTTACATGAAATACAAATACATAAAAATATATCGTCATCAATCTGAACGCGACTAACAGCTCAGATCGTCTATTTGATGATTCAATCTCCACCTCCTGCATACGCGGACTCGTGTAGGCTTTGGTAAGTGTGGCGCACACTCGATCCATAATCACCATCATCAATCCGCTTCTCTGAGTTTCTTTACCAAGAGCTTGACAATTCTGAAGACTTCAATATAAAGTGCATTAGTGTGCATATTCATGTCTCACACCATCAATCTCTTCCCTTTCTTCGAGAAGCATTCATCATTGTTGGAACCCGGATACCGGTCCAACTGTTCGAGACTTGGGGGTGACCAAAGGCTACTCGTTTAGTGATCGACCCACGTGAGACAAGGTGATAAGAAGCTAGAGAACATGCAAAACCATTCTAACCTGCCTATAAACAAGACCCGCGCGCTGCAGCGAGGAGGTCCCGCCACATACCCGGAAGTCTATAGGTACTTCCCCTCCTAAAGCCAATGCTGAGCTTGACACAAGAGAGGCAGACAATGTACTCTCCCACCATAGGGGGGGGGGTGAAGGTGCCTTCTACTTGTGCCTTGGGGTCCTATTTATAGGCAAATCCAAATGGACTGCGAATAGCTGCTCCCGCCTTCTGAAGTGGACTGCAGATAGCGGCTCCCGCCCTCTGAAATGGGTTGCAGATAGGTCTTCTGTACTCGCCCAGGTGGGGGAGGTCTTCTGTACTCGCCCAGGTGGGGGAGGTCTTCTGTACTCGCCCAGGTTGGGGAGGTCTTCTGTACTCGCCCAGGTGGGGGAGGTCTTCTGTACTCGCCCAGGTGGGGGAGGTCTTCTATACTCGCCCAGGTGGGGGAGGTCTTCTGTACTCGCCCAGGTGGGGCAGGTCTTCTGTAATCGCCCCAGGTGGGGGAGGTCTTCTGCGTTGTCCTCATACATTTCTGATCTCGACGAATTACGGGTTATACACAATCCCCGTTTTTTTCGGGCTCGATACGAGCTCGGAAAAACAATGTAGGACCCGTGGTTCGGAGAGATGGGCACTAGATGATATGTCACTTAGTATCCCTCTCAAGCCCTTCGCTAGCTGAGCAAATTCAACTAAAATAGATGGAGAAGAGTCGACACCCTCCAGGAGCAAGGCTCAACTGAAGGTAGAGAAGAGTCGACACCTTCCAGGAGCGAGGCTCAACTGGAGGTGGAGAAGAGTCGACACCTTTCAGGAGCGAGGCTCAACTGGAGGTGGAGAAGATTCGACACCCTCCAGGCCATTCGCTAGATGAGCGAGCTCAACTGGAGGTGGAGAAGATTAGACACCCTCCGGGCCATTCGCTAGACGAGCGAGCTTAACTGGAGGTGGAGAAGATTCGACACCCTCCAGGCCATTCGCTAGGCGAGCGAGCTCAACTTGAGGTGTAGAAGATTCGAGACCCTCCAGGCCATTCGCTAGACGAGCGAGCTCAACTGGAGGCGGAGAAGATTCGACACCCTCCAGGAGCGAGGCTCAACTGGAGGTGGAGAAGATTAGACACCCTCCAGGCCATTCGCTAGACGAGCGAGCTCAACTGGAGGTGTAGAAGATTCGACACCCTCCAGGCCATTCGCTAGACGAGCGAGCTCAACTGGAGGTGTAGAAGATTCGACACCCTCCAGGCCATTCGCTAGACGAGCGAGCTCAACTGGAGGTGGAGAAGATTAGACACCCTCCAAGCCATTCGCTAGACGAGCGAGCTCAACTGGAGGTGTGGAAGAGTCGACACCCTCCAGGCCATTCGCTAGACAAGCGAGCTCAACTGGAGGTGGAGAAGATTAGACACCCTCCAGGCCATTCGCTAAACAAGCGAGCTCAACTGGAGGTGGAGAAGATTCGACACCCTCCAAGCCATTCGCTAGACGAACGAGCTCAACTGGAGGTGGAGAAGATTCGACACCCTCATAGCGAGATCAGCCTCTATCCTGTAGAGTCTCGGGGTATTCACCAACTTAACACGCAAATCCCGCTTCAACTTGCTCTCCTTATAGTCGAGCCCTCGTGGCCTCACACATCTATATATAGAAACCCTGTTGATAGAGTGTCTTAGGCGAAGAGAGACAAGCGCTGAACGACACGTCTTTCCAGTGGATGTGCTAGCTGTTAAGAACTTGTACCTCCCCGCCCCCCGATCGCCAGGACGAATACAGCTTCGTCGCTACGCAACGAAAGATAAGATGACGAATGAAGGTGACTTACCCACGGGTTTAGGGTATATAAAGGCGAACAAGGTGTTCCGATCCTTTGTTGTGTAGGGATTTCGTTGCTACGGGGCCATTCGCTAGACGAGCGAGCTCAACTGGAGGTGTGGAAGATTCGACACCCTCCAGGCCATTCGCTAGACGAGCGAGTTCAACTGGAGGTGTAGAAGATTCGACACCCTCCAGGCCCTTCGCTAGACGAGCGAGCTCAACTGGAGGTGGAGAAGATTCGACACCCTCCAGGCCATTCGCTAGACGAGCGAGCTCAACTGGAGGTGGAGAAGATTCGACACCCTCCAGGCCATTCGCTAGACAATCGAGCTCAACTGGAGGTGGAGAAGATTAGACACCCTCCAGGCCATTCGCTAGACGAGCGAGCTCAACTGGAGGTGTAGAAGATTCGACACCCTCCAGGCCCTTCGCTAGACGAGCGAGCTCAACTGGAGGTGGAGAAGATTAGACACCCTCCAGGCCATTCGCTAAACGAGCGAGCTCAACTGGAGGTGTAGAAGATTAGACACCCTCCAGGCCATTCGCTAAACAAGCGAGCTCAACTGGAGGTGGAGATGAGACGACACCCTCCAGACCATTCGCTAGACGAGCGAGATCAACTGGAGGAGGTGCCAAACATTTTAGGCTCCTAGCGTCGACTAGGTGGCAACTCTCTACTCGAGGACTTAGAACTCACTTGAGGGGCAAGTAGCCAGCCTGCAGGGGAGGAGCCTAGTGCTACTGTCTGGTCTACGACAACTCTCTGCTCGAGGACTTCAACTCGCTCGAGTGGGCAAGTAGCCGGTGTGCAGGAGAGGAGCTCGTGCAGTGACCTGGTCTACGACAACACTCTGCTCGAGCACATAAAACTCACTCGAGGGGGCAAGTAGCCATCCTGCAGGGGAGGAGCCCAGTGCTACGACTTGGTCTACGACAACTCTATGCTCGAGGACATAGAACTCACTCGAGGGGGCAAGTAGCCAGCCTGCAGGGGAGGAGCACAGTGCTACGGCCTGGCCTACGGCAACTCTCTGCTCGAGGACATAGAATTCACTCGAGGGGGCAAGTAGCCAGCCTGCAGAGGAGGAGCCCAGTGCTACGGCCTGGTCTACGACAACTCTCTGCTCGAGGACATAGAACTCACTCGAGGGGGGCAAGTAGCCAGCCTGCAGGGGAGGAGCCCAGTGCTACGGCCTGGTCTACGACAACTCTCTGCTCGAGGACATAGAACTTACTCGAGGGGGCAAGTAGCCAGCCTGCAGGGGAGGAGCCCAGTGTTATGGCCTGGTCTACGACAACTCTTTGCTCGAGGACATAGAACTCACTCGAGGGGGCAAGTAGCCAGCCTGCAGGGGAGGAGCCCAGTGCTACGGCCTGGTCTACGACAACTCTCTGCTCGAGGACATAGAACTCACTCGAGGGGGCAAGTAGCCAGCCTGCAGGGGAGGAGCCCAGTGCTACGGCCTGGTCTACGACAACTCTCTGCTCGAGGACAGAACTCACTCGAGGGGGCAAGTAGCCAGCTTGCAGGGGAGTAGCCCAGTGCTATGACCTGGTCTACGACAACTCTCTGCTCGAGGACATAGAACTCACTCGAGAGGGCAAGTAGCCAGCCTACAGGGGAGGAGCCCAGTGCTACGGCCTGGTCTACGACAACTCTCTGCTCGAGGACTTCAACTCGCTCGAGTGGGCAAGTAGCCGATGTGCAGGAGAGGAGCTCGTGCAGTGACCTGGTCTACGATAACTCTCTGCTCGAGGACATAGAACTCACTCGAGGGGGCAAGTAGCCAGCCTACAGGGGAGGAGCCCAGTGCTACGGCCTGGTCTACGACAACTCTCTGCTCGAGGACATAGAACTCACTCGAGGGGGCAAGTAGCCAGCTTGCAGGGGAGGAGCCCAGTGCTACGGCCTGGTCTACGACAACTCTCTGCTCGAGGGCATAAAATTCACTCGAGGGGGCAAGTAGCCAGCCTGCAGGGGAGGAGCCCAGTGCTACGGCCTGGTCTACGTCAACTCTCTGCTCGAGGACATAGAAATCACTCGAGGGGGCAAGTAGCCAGCCTGCAGGGGTGGAGCCTAGTGTTACGGCGTGGTCTACGACAACTCTCTGCTTGAGGACATAAAACTCACTCGAGGGGGCAAGTAGCCAGCCTGCAGGGGAGGAGCCCAGTGCTACGGCCTGGTCTACGACAACTCTCTGCTCGAGGACATAGAACTCACTCGAGGGGGCAAGTAGCCAGCCTGCAGGGGAGGAGCCCAGTGCTACGACCTGGTCTACGACAACTCTCTGCTCGAGGACATAGAACTCACTAGAGGGGGCAAGTAGCCAGCCTGCAGGGGAGGAGCCCAGTGATGCAGGACGACGCGTAGGGTTTACGCGCCTGTCGGCTATTTCTAGGAAACCCAAAAATGCATGTAAATAAAAATTAAAATTTGAGCGGGCGTGCACGAACTTAAAGAAATTAAGCAACTAGATTTTGTAAAGCATAAAATCACTACTTTTGTTCAAAATGAATTGTCTTGAAATTATGGTTCAATTCTAAATCCGGGGAAGGAAGTTTGCAACTTTCGTTCCGTCCCCCTTATTGTAGCAAACAGAAATCGTGAACTCCAAATACGTTTCCGTTTGGAGTTTTCGACGTAGCGTTCGCTGACAAAATCCGAGCGAAAATCCAACGATGAATCTAATAACCTAAGAGAAAATGTAGACGCACACAAAGGAAAAGAAAGGAACAAGTTACCCACGGAAAGAGACGTCTTTCCGCAATCGAAGTCGACGGCGATCCCGCGAGGAATTCCTCGTCACCTCCGATCTCCCGCTCCGTGGACGGCCGCTATCGCATAAGGGCACCACGGAATAGATTCGCTCACTCTCACGCTAAGGTGGTTCCACGGAATCTCAAACACTCACTAATGTAAGGAGGCCACAAACTAAACAACCTAAGTTCACTCCCCCCCTCACACAAGAGTGGCTCCACGAAATCTCTACACACAAGAGATAAATTTCACTCCTATTTACACAAAGCGGTTCCACGAAATCTCTTAAGCACTCAAACTAATCTCATCAATTTCACACCTTTAAGATTCACTGTTCATTCCCTTCTCAAATCGGGAATTAAACAAAAGAGCCTTCGAATTCCAACATTAAACTTCACTGTCGATCTTCTTCTTACAGAAGCACAGCGAACAACTCTTCTATTCGACAAATCCCAAAAACAAAACCTCCAGAAATTGGTTGTCCCACATTCACTCTACGGCAACACCAACAGCAGGTCAAGCAACACAATCCAATGAAACAAAATCAAATAGGGGTCTTGATGTTACTGTTCATCATCATGAAATCGGAAGCAGCAAAGTAAGAACTCAACAAGTTTGCAAGAAAAAAAACTCACGGAATGACCCTAACACAAACATAACAAGATCCTTCCGATATCTAAAACTGAATGCCAAATTCCACACAACAAGCTCTTCTTCTCCCCCGTCCTCCTCTCCTTCCATCGGGTTTTAAGCAGGTATACAGAACTAGAAAACCAGAACCGACGCCAACCGCTCGAGTCGTGGAAGAGGCGACATGGTGGATCGTGGCTGCGGGAACTGTTGTTTCTGGTGTAGCGCCGAAGTCGGGGAAAGTCCTGGAGTAGCGTGTGCGGGCTTGCTTCAGATCGAACGACATGGACCGGCTGCGATCAAGAACAGGCGCCTAGGTCTTAACAGGTACATATATAGATATATAACTATATATATTCATATATATATATACATATAAATAACGGAAAACACAACAAAAATTTCAAACAAGGCTACGCACGCAGTCGTGCAAAATAAAGTGCAAAGTAAGATAAATTGCAAATAACAAAATAAAAAAAATGCAGTAATTCAGGGTCGGTAGTGGTCCGGCCGGATGCGGCGTCGAGCACTTTTGCGACGACCTGATCTGGGCGGGTCTCCAGCAACTCTCCCCTTCTCGAAATCACTCATCCCTGGTGAGTGTTCCGACCGGTAGTGTTGTAGAAGATCGGCATCCATACGTTGTAAGTCCTCGGCCAAGACCCAGCTGGTCTCGGTCTCTGGTCTGCCATGCCAACGAACCAAGTATCTCTGAAAACCACCATCAGTAGTGGTCACTGTCTCATCATCCAATATCTGCTCGGGAACCAAGATCTGTCGCGGAAGTCTGTCAGCGGCTCTGGGAACTGGTATGAAAGAATCACCTGGTGCCTCATACTCATCCTGAAAACTGTCAGTGGAAAAGGGTAGAACTGCAGATGGTGTGTCAGTAACTGAATGAGTGTCGGTATGTTCGGAATGTGGCTCCTCACTAGCACTCCCCAACCCAGAAGCAACAAATGGATGAGAGGGCAATGAAAAATCTAAAGACTCATGCGGATAATCGTGGAATAAAGTCAGATCGGTTACGTTAAAAACCGGATTTGCACCCCAATCGGAAGGCATCTCAAGTTCATACGCATTTTGCCCAATCCGTTTGACCACTCTAAAGGGTCCAGTTCTACGGTCAGCTAACTTCTTTACGGTACCCGAAGGCAACCGTTCCGGATTTAGCCGAACCATCACCAAGTCATCCACTTTGAAACTAATAGCTCTTTTATGCTTGTTAGCTTGAGTTGCGTATAAATCATAAGTACTATGCAATTTCCGCTCAATTTCTTTATGCAAATCATGCAAATGCAATGCATAGTCGTGTGCAAACTGACTAGTCCGAAAAGTGGGTGGTAGTGGGGCTAGATCTAGCGGCACTCGTGCAGTGTGACCATGAACAACCTCATTGGGAGATAAACCCGTAGATCTATTCTTCGAATTATTATAGGCCAATTGAGCGTGTGGAAGAATTAGATCCCAATTTCCCTGGTGATCTCCTACCAAACATCGCAGTAAATTTCCTAAGCTCCTATTAACAACCTCAGTTTGACCGTCGGTCTGCGGATGATAGGCGGTCGAAAATAGAAGTTTAGTACCTAATAGTCTCCAGAGTGACTTCGAAAAATAACTGGTGAACTTGACATCTCGATCGGTAACGATAGTCTTAGGTATCCCTCGGTGTGCGACAACCTCTTTATAATAAATTCGGGCGATATGAGAGGAGTCGTCGGTTTTGTTGCAGGGGATGAAATATGTCATTTTAGAAAACCGATCGACCACTACAAGAATGGAATCGTGCTTCCTAAAAGTGCGCGGCAATCCAAGCACAAAATCCATGCTAACGTCATCCCAAGGAATACTGGGCACTGGTAAAGGTGTATACAATCCAGCGGGCTGTTTATTGCCCTTCGCTACCTGACAAGTGCGGCAGCTACTGACAATCTGTGCGATAACCCGCTTCATCCCGGGCCAATAGAATCGCTCCTCTACTAAGGCTACCGTCTTATCTCGTCCAAAGTGTCCACCTAAGCCTCCGCCATGTAATTCCCATACAATGAAATTTCGCAACGAGGTGCGGGGAATACACAGACGGGTTCCACGAAACAAATATTCGTCTCGAATGAGGTAATCTGTCTCATCGTGAAAGGGATCAGAGCGTATCGCATCATAAATTCCGCTAAAATCGGGACAACTAGAATAATCATCCTTGATACGCTCAAATCCTATCACCTGAGTACGCATCTGTGATAATACGAGGGTGACTCGACTAAGGGCGTCGGCAACCCGATTCTCCGTTCCCTTACAGTGCTTGAGAACGAAGGTGTACTCTTGCAAATATGATACCCACTTAGCCTGTCGGGGGTTCAACTTTTGCTGCGAATTGATATAACGCAACGCCTGATGATCGGAGTGGAGGACAAACTCCTTGGGCAATAGATAATGCCTCCAATGACGCAACGTCTGCACAATCGCATAGAACTCACGCTCGTAGTTGGAATAATTCAGCTTCGGGCCTGAAAGCTTTTCAATAAAAAATCCAACGGGATGACCCTCTTGACTAAGTACACCTCCTATCCCAACCCCAGAGGCATCGCAGGATACCTCGAACACGTGACTAAAATCAGGGAGTCTCAAAACAGGTGCAGTGGACATCTTATCTTTGATGATCTCAAAGGCTCTAGCTGTCGATGACGTCCACTAGAAATTTCCCTTCTTCGTACACTCAGTGACTGGCGCCATAATAGAACTGAAGTTTTTAATGAATCGACGATAAAAGGTGGCTAGCCCATGAAAACTACGGACATCGTGAATGTTCTGGGGTGTAGGCCACTCACGAATCGCTCGGACTTTCTCGGGATCCATGGTGATGCCAGCGGAGCTCACTATATATCCCAAAAAGATATCAGACTCAGCCATAAAAACGCACTTCTTCAAATTGATGTATAGTCGCTCAGCTCGCAGGAGCTCGAAAATAGTACGCAGGTGAGTCAAATGCTCACTCTCGGTCTAACTATAGATCAAAATGTCGTCGAAATAAACTACTACAAACTTCCCAATGAAAGGCCTGAAGACATGGGTCATCATCCGAGCGAAAGTACTAGGGCATTGGACAACCCAAAGGGCATCACAAGCCACTCATAAAGTCCATCCTTCGACTTGAAGGCAGTCTTCCACTCGTCTCCTTCGTGTATACGGATCTGATGATAACCACTACGAAGGTCGATCTTAGAGAAGATCGTAGCCCCAGTCAACATGTCTAACATGTCATCCAGTCGGGGTATCGGGAATCAGTATTTCACTGTGATCTTGTTGACAACACGACTGTCAACGCACATACGCCATGTACCATCCTTTTTCGGGGCAAGGAGAGCAGGCACCGCACAAGGGCTAAGGCTATGACGAATAAAGCCCCTATCTAATAACTCTCCAATCTGCTTCTGCAGCTCCTCGTGGGCGACAGGATTCAATCGGTAATGCGGTAGATGAGGGAGGGAAGCTCTAGGAACAAGGTCTATCGCATGCTGAATACACCTCATGGGAGGTAACTCAGCCGGAAGCTCATCAGGGTGTAGGTCCTGGAACTCCTCTAAGAGTCTCCAAGCAGGTATAGGAGTCGACTCATATACCTCTGATAAATCAGATGCCTGTAAAACCACTAAGGCATACATAAATCCACCGTCAAAACTCTCTCGATGGAACTCAGTACCTCGTATAATGCTAAGAGTCTTCTTCCTTTCAGTGGGAGGAAGAGATTCTTTCGCACTGCTACTCGCGCGGAATGAGGGTGCTTTGGGTCGCACCGGGGTCAACACTACTCTCTTTCCGTCCAGTAGAAAGGAGCAAGTGTTGGACCTGCCATGTATGGTGACATCTCGGTCGTATAACCAAGGTCGCCCAAGTAATACGTGACACACATCCATATGCATAACATCACACCATATCTTATCGGAGTACGTTCCGATAGTGATGGGCACTAAAAATCTCCTAGTCACCGATAGTGTAGTCTTGGTAACCCAAGCTACCTGAAATGGGGATCGGTGCGGCTCAGCAGTAAGTCTCATGCGGGCTAAAGCTGTCTCAGCTATCACATTCATACACCTCCCGCTATCCACTACTAAACGACACACTTTCTCCCCAGCCTTAAAGTAGGCCTGGAAGATGTTCGTCCGCCAATAATCGGCTGACTCTTGTGGTGTAGATAGCATGCATCTCACCACTAGGGCGGCGGGATCTATCTCCTCATCACTAGGCGTACCGTACACTTAGTCGTTCAAAACGTGTGAGTCCCTCTCGACTCCATCTTCTTCTACATGCTCATCCTCCTCAGTCGCCTCATGAATAACCAACGTGCCTTTCCTCTTGGGACAATCCCTCGAAATATGGCCCATCTGCTGACACTCATAACATCGGATCTGTGAAGGGGTCACAGTTCCCATGGGGGACTTCCTATCCTGATCTCTGGTGTAAGTCGAGGTGGGCTTCGACGCACTCTCCTTACCTTTCTGTTCTTCTTTCTTGTAAGAAGTATTCGTTTTAGGTCGAGATTTGAACCGGGAGGTTCATATCGATGGCGATAGATATGATCTCAGGGAGAGAATAGTGGCCATATCGAATCAACTCATCTCGGATCTCAGATCGCAGCCCACACTTAAATTTGGATAATGTGTCACGTGGGTGTTCTACTACGTTGCACCTAATCATAAGATCCTTCATCTCGGCTAAGTAATCAGAAACTGATTTGGACCCTTGACGTAGAGACGTCAGCTCGTCTCGTAGACGGGACTGGTAATGCTGGGGAATGTACTGCTCCTCTAATATGGCCTTCATGTGGGGCCAAAGTGTAATGGGAGGGCGTCCATTCCTCTCTAGACTACGCTCTTCACCTATCCAAAAGATCTTCGCTCGCCCAGTCAATCTCATTTTGGCGAACTGAACCTTTTGGTCCTCCGTCATACGATACCACTTAAAATAAGTCTCTATGTTAATAACCCAATTTGAAAAGATTTTGGGATCCATAGATCCATCATAAAGTGGTGGATCAAGTTTCACCACTCGTGTGAGATCCGGTCGCCTATCCCGGGGAGGATAGTTGTAATCATCATCGTAAGGATCACGATAGTCTCGACGCCGTGGGGGCGGCGGTCGATGCCAATCTCTAGGGCGATCATCACGATGCATAGCCGGTATAAGCCGATGATTGTCTCGAGGTCGCTCCTCTCTCGCTACGTCATAATGTGGCCTCTCCTGATAATTTTCTCGCACGCCTAATATAGGCCCTCGTTGGGGTTCAGGAAAATTCCTTGGAAAATTCCCACCCTGATCACGCGCAAACTCGTGCCTATCTATGGGGTTCCGACCCTCTTCCTCAAATAGAGGATTTCTCCTAAGTGTAGACCTCTCTTCATAGTGTGGAGGGGCTTCGTACTGTGGACGAACAGAATGCTCATCTCGAATTGGAGGCGGCATTGAAGCTCGAGGAGGTACTTCTAAACTATTCATCCTAACACTAAGGTTTTCAAACCCTTCTCTCACTTGATAAACACTCTCGGTTAACGCTGCCATTTGGTGGGCGAAAGGTAGAAACCACTGGGGCGGTTCCGTCCCTTCGTTCACACGACTCGCTTGGCCGCGTTCAATTCGACGCATCTCCGAATTTACCTCTTGAGGGTGTTCAGGTGGAGTGTGATGTGGTGAACTCATACTCACTAACCTACCACTACGCAGATGCATGCAAACACACAATTAAGATGATGATTATGCTAAAAATAAATTAAAAAAACTTCTTTTTTTTTGAAAAATAAAAATGCTATGCGGGTTCCTATTCTACGCAGGGCGGATTTCGAAACTTAGAAAAATTTCGGAACCTCCCTCTGATACCAAATTGATGCAGGACGACGGGTAGGGTTTACGCGCCTGTCGGCTATTTCTAGGAAACCCAAAATGCATGTAATTAAAAATTAAAATTTGAGCGGGCGTGCACGAACTTAAAGAAATTAAACAACTAGATTTTGTAAAGCATAAAATCACTACTTTTGTTCAAAATGAATTGTCTTGAAATTATGGTTCAATTCTAAATCCGAGGAAGGAAGTTTGCAACTTTCGTTCCGTTTCCCTTGTTGTAGCAAACAGAAATCGTGAACTCCAAATACGTTTTCGTTTGGAGTTTTCGACGTAGCGTTCGCTGACAAAATCCGAGCGAAAATCCAACGATGAATCTAATAACCTAAGAGAAAATGTAGACGCACACAAAGGAAAAGAAAGGAACAAGTTACCCACGGAAAGAGACGTCTTTCCACAATCGAAGTCGACGGCGATCCCGCGAGGAATTCCTCGTCACCTCCGATCTCCCGCTCCGTGGACGGCCGCTATCGCATAAGGGCACTACGGAATAGATTCGCTCACTCTCACGCTAAGGTGGTTCCACGGAATCTCAAACACTCACTAATGTAAGGAGGCCACAAATTAAACAACCTAAGTTCACTCCCCCCCTCACACAAGAGTGGCTCCACGAAATCTCTACACAAGAGATAAATTTCACTCCTATTTACACAAAGCGGTTCCACGAAATCTCTTAAGCACTCAAACTAATCTCATCAATTTCACACCTTTAAGATTCACTGTTCATTCCCTTCTCAAATCGGGAATTAAACAAAAGAGCCTTCGAATTCCAACATTAAACTTCACTGTTGATCTTCTTACAGAAGCACAGCGAACAACTCTTCTATTCGACAAATCCCAAAAACAAAACCTCCAGAAATTGGTTGTCCCACATTCACTCTACGGCAACACCAACAGCAGGTCAAGCAGCACAATCCAATGAAACAAAATCAAACAGGGGTCTTGATGTTACTGTTCATCATCATGAAATCGGAAGCAGCAAAGTAAGAACTCAACAAGTTTGCAAGAAAAAAAACTCACTGAATGACTCTAACACAAACATAACAAGATCCTTCCGATATCTAAAACCGAATGCCAAATTCCACACAGCAAGCTCTTCTTCTCCCCCGTCCTCCTCTCCTTCCATCGGGTTTTAAGCAGGTATAAAGAACTAGAAAACCAGAACCGACGCCAACCGTTCGAGTCGTGGAAGAGGCGGCATCGTGGATCGTGGCTGCGGGAACTGTTGTTTCTGGTGTAGCGCCGAAGTCGGGGAAAGTCCTGGAGTAGCGTGTGCGGGCTTGCTTCAGATCGAACGACATGGACCGGCTGCGATCAAGAACAGGCGCCTAGGTCTTAACAGGTATATATATATATAGATATATAACTATATAGAACACCGCACAAGGGCTAAGGCTATGACGAATAAAGCCCCTATCTAATAACTCTCCAATCTGCTTCTGCGGCTCCTCGTGGGCGGCAGGATTCAATCGGTAATGCGGTAGATGAGGGAGGGAAGCTCCAAGAACAAGGTCTATCGCATGCTGAATACACCTCATGGGAGGTAACTCAGCCGGAAGCTCATCAGGGTGTAGGTCCTGGAACTCCTCTAAGAGTCTCCAAGCAGGTATAGGAGTCGACTCATATACCTCTGATAAATCAGATACTTGTAAAACCACTAAGGCATACATAAATCCACCGTCAAAACTCTCTCGATGGAACTCAGTACCTTGTATAATGCTAAGAGTCTTCTTCCTTTCAGTGGGAGGAAGAGATTCTTTCGCACTGTAACTCGCGCGGAATGAGGGTGCTTTGGGTCGCACCGGGGTCAACACTACTCTCTTTCCGTCCAGTAGAAAGGAGCAAGTGTTGGACCTGCCATGTATGGTGACATCTCGGTCGTATAACCAAGGTCGCCCAAGTAATATGTGGCACACATCCATAGGCATAACATCACACCATATCTTATCGGAGTACGTTCCGATAGTGATGGACACTAAACATCTCCTAGTCACCGATAGTGTAGTCTTGGTAACCCAAGCTACCTGAAATGGGGATGGGTGCGGCTCAGCAGTAAGTCCCATGCGGGCTAAAGCTGTCTCAGCTATCACATTCATACACCTCCCGCTATCCACTACTAAACGACACACTTTCTCCCCAGCCTTAAAGTAGGCCTGGAAGATGTTCGTCCGCCAATAATCGGCTGACTCTTGTGGTGTAGATAGCATGCATCTCACCACTAGGACGTCGGGATCTATCTCCTCATCACTAGGCGTACCATACACTTCGTCGTTCAAAACGTGTGAGTCCCTCTCGACTCCATCTTCTTCTACATGCTCATCCTCCTCAGTCACCTCATGAATAACCAACGTGCCTTTCCTCTTGGGACAATCCCTCGAAATATGGCCCATCTGCTGGCACTCATAACATCGGATCTGTGAAAGGGTCACAGTTCCCATGGGGGACTTCCTATTCTGATCTCTGGTGTAAGTCGAGGTGGCCTTCGACGCACTCTCCTTACCTTTCTGTTCTTCTTTCTTGTAAGAAGTATTCGTTTTAGGTTGAGATTTGAACCAGGAGGTTCTCTTCTGGTGCTCTTTGATATCGATGACGATAGATATGATCTCAGAGAGAGAATAGTGGCCATATCGAATCAACTCATCTCGGATCTCAGATCGCAGCCCACACTTAAATTTGGATAATGTGTCAGGTGGGTGTTCTACTACGTTGCACCTAATCATAAGATCTTTCATCTCGGCTAAGTAATCAGAAACTGATTTGGACCCTTGACGTAGAGACCTCAGCTCGTATCGTAGACGGGACTGGTAATGCTGGGGAATGTACTGCTCCTCTAATATGGCCTTCATGTGGGGCCAAAGTGTAATGGGAGGGCGTCCATTCCTCTCTAGACTACGCTCTTCACATATCCAAAAGATCTTCGCTCGCCCAGTCAATCTCATTTTGGCGAACTGAACCTTTTGGTCCTCCGTCATACGATACCACTCAAAATAAGTCTCTATGTCAATAACCCAATCTGAAAAGATTTTGGGATCCATAGATCCATCATAAAGTGGTGGATCAAGTTTCACCACTCGTGTGAGATCCGGTCGCCTATCCCGGGGAGGATAGTCGTAATCATCATCGTAAGGATCACGATAGTCTCGACGCCGTGGGGGCGGCGGTCGATGCCAATCTCTAGGGCGATCATCTCGATGCATGGCCGGTATAAGCCGATGATGGTCTCGAGGTCGCTCCTCTCTCGCTACGTCATAATGTGGCCTCTCCTGATAATTTTCTCGCACGCCTAATATAGGCCCTCGTTGGGGTTCAGGAAAATTCCTTGGAAAATTCTCACCCTGATCACGCGCAAACTCGTGCCTATCTATGGGGTTCCGACCCTCTTCCTCAAATAGAGGATTTCTCCTAAGTGTAGACCTCTCTTCATAGTGTGGAGGGGCTTCGTACTGTGGACGAACAGAATGCTCATCTCGAATTGGAGGCGGCATTGAAACTCGAGGAGGTACTTCTAAACTATTCATCCTAACACTAAGGTTTTCAAACCCTTCTCTCACTTGATAAACACTCTCGGTTAACGCTGTCATTTGGTGGGCGAAAGGTAGAAACCACTGGGGCGGTTCCGTCCCTTCGTTCACACGACTCGCTTGGCCGCGTTCAATTCGACGCATCTCCGAATTTACCTCTTGAGGGTGTTCAGGTGGAGTGTGATGTGGTGAACTCATACTCACTAACCTACCACTACGCAGATGCATGCAAACACACAATTAAGATGATGATTATGCTAAAAATAAAATAAAATAACTTTTTTTTTTGAAAAATTAAAATGCTATGCGGGTTCCTATTCTGCGCAGGGCGGATTTCGAAACTTAGAAAAATTTCGGAACCTCCCTCTGATACCAAATTGATGCAGGACGACGCGTAGGGTTTACGCGCCTGTCGGCTATTTCTAGGAAACCCAAAATGCATGTAATTAAAAATTAAAATTTGAGCGGGCGTGCACGAACTTAAAGAACTTAAGCAAATAGATTTTGTAAAGCATAAAATCACTACTTTTGTTCAAAATGAATTGTCTTGAAATTATGGTTCAATTCTAAATCCGGGGAAGGAAGTTTGCAACTTTCGTTCCGTTCCCCTTGTTGTAGCAAACAGAAATCGTGAACTCCAAATACGTTTCCGTTTGGAGTTTTCGACGTAGCGTTCGCTGACAAAATCCGAGCAAAAATCCAACGATGAATCTAATAACCTAAGAGAAAATGTAGACGCACACAAAGGAAAAGAAAAGAACAAGTTACCAACGGAAAGAGACGTCTTTCCGCAATCGAAGTCGACGTCGATCCCGCGAGGAATTCCTCGTCACCTCCGATCTCCCGCTCCGTGGACGGCCGCTATCGAATAAGGGCACCACGGAATAGATTCGCTCACTCTCACGCTAAGGTGGTTCCACGGAATCTCAAACACTCACTAATGTAAGGAGGCCACAAACTAAACAACCTAAGTTCACTCTACGACAACACCAACAGCAGGTCAAGCAGCACAATCCAATGAAACAAAATCAAACAGGGGTCTTGATGTTACTGTTCATCATCATGAAATCGGAAGCAGCAAAGTAAGACCTCAACAAGTTTGCAAGAAAAAAAACTCACGGAATGACTCTAACACAAACATAACAAGATCCTTCCGATACTAAAACCGAATGCCAAATTCCACACAGCAAGCTCTTCTTCTCCCCCGTCCTCCTCTCCTTCCATCGGGTTTTAAGCAGGTATACAGAACTAGAAAACCAGAACCGACGCCAACCGCTCGAGTCGTGGAAGAGGCGGCATCGTGGATCGTGGCTGCGGGAACTGTTGTTTCTGGTGTAGCGCCGAAGTCGGGGAAAGTCCTGGAGTAGCGTGTGCGGGCTTGCTTCAGATCGAACGACATGGACCGGCTGCGATCAAGAACAGGCGCCTAGGTCTTAACAGGTATATATATAGATATATAACTATATATATTCATATATATATATATACATATAAATAACGGAAAACACAACAAAAGTTTCAAACAAGGCTACGCACGCAGGCATGCAAAATAAAGTGCAAAGTAAGATAAATTGCAAATAACAAAATTAAAAAAATGCAGTAATTCAGGGTCGGTAGTGGTCCGGACGGATGCGGCGTCGAGCACTTTTGCGACGACCTGATCTGGGCGGGTCTCCACCACCCAGTGCTACGGCCTGGTCTACGGCAACTCTCTGCTCGAGGACTTCAACTCGCTCGAGTGGGCAAGTAGCCGGTGTGCAGGACAGGAGCTCGTGCAGTGACCTGGTCTACGACAACACTCTGCTCGAGGATTTCAACTTACTTAGAGTACCTGAGAATATAGTTTCATTCTCTCCTCTAGTAACTAATGCACGGGCAAAGAGAGTCGGTACTTGAGGGGCAGATCGGCCAACATGCAAGGAGGGGAGCTGATCTTGGTCGGCAATGCAGAGGCTTGGACTTAGAATGGTGTACTGAACCCGAGACGTCATCTCATTGCTCGACCAAAAGTTTCAAGGGGAGAGGTGAGATCACACATCCTAAAATGCTTTTGAATATATCATACTACTTCGAGTGGATGCTCGATCTAACTCTTAACAGTTTTGCAATAGAAAGATCAATATTGCTATATGTAGTGAATAATAAGAAGAAGAATAAGTTTTACGTGACCTGATTCATGATGACTTTTCCTCGCCAAAGTGAGTTATGAATAATTATCCTTTGAGTTTTCATCATGAAGTATAAGCTGTTGAATAAGATCATCCCAAGTAAGAACACCCATCGCAAGTAAGCATTCACCGAATATAGATTTCTTCTAGATCTTGTAGAGATGAGTAGTTGGATACATCCTCGCGAGTAGGAACTCGTGGAACTAAAGAGAACACCATAATTGCTGAAGTGATGACCTCGCGAGTACGGACCCGCAGAATTAATAGAACGCCATATCTGCTGAAGTGACGACCTCGCGAGTACGGACTCGCGGAATTAATAGAACACCATAGTTGCTGGAGTGATGACCTCGCGAGTACGGGCTCGCGGGATATAGAGGAAAACACCATGACCCTGTCATATGGATCCCTCTGTGACGGTTGTCATAGTGGTCAAGATGTCAACGTAACACTATTTGCATATCAGATGAAAGCACTCATGGGTTTTACCAAAGCACCCATGAGTATTAATATGTACTATGTATGAAAATATGTTAGCAATAAAAAGAGGTGAAAACGAGGGCAATACAACTGTCACCTTTGACCTTATGACCCCCTACGCAGAGTTATCTGGGGTTCCCGGTCAGTGGTCAGGGGTCAAGAGGGCAGCGCCCCTTGCGGGGTCCGGGGGCAGCGCCCCAGGAACTTTTTTATTTTCTATGCTCCAACTCGCCTGAAATCACTCCTCACCGGGCTTGATTTCTTCTTGCCTGGCCTTAAGTTTCCCTAGAGAAGGTCACTTACATTGGGTCGCCTCGCACCTTGCGAGTAAAACACATGCAAGCAGAATATCTGCGAGTAGAACTCATGCGAGCAGAATATCTGCGAGTAGAATACCTCTTTCCTGGCCGCCTCGCATCTCGCGAGTAGGACGCTTGCGGGCAGAATATCTGCGAGTAGAACACCTCTTTCCTGGTCGCCTCGTATCTCGCGAGTAGGACGCTTGCTGGCAGAATATCTGCGAGTTGAATATCTGCGAGTAGAACACCTCTTTCCCGGTCGCCTCGCATCTCACGAGTAGGACGCTTGTTGGCAGAATATCTGCGAGTAGAACTCATGCGAGCAGAATATCTGCGAGTAGAATACCTCTTTCGTGGTCGCCTCGCATCTCGCGAGTAGGACGCTTGCTGACAGAATATCTGCGAGTAGAATACCTCTTTCCTGGCCGCCTCGCATCTCGCGAGTAGGACGCTTGCGGGCAGAATATCTGCGAGTAGAACAACTGCAAGTTTATTGAGCTCTCCAGAGCTGGAACTCGCCTCAATTTGAACTCGCCTGACCAGGTACTCGCCTCGCTCCCTTCTCATCAAGGCTCACCGTGAGGTCTCACACTAAAGTTTCTTACTCTGGTCACAGTCCACGCTCACCGCACCAAAAATGTTGGAACCCGGATACCGGTCCAACTGTTCGAGACTTGGGGGTGACCAAAGGCTACTCGTTTAGTGATCGCCCACGTGAGACAAGGTGATAAGAAGCTAGAGAACATGCAAAACCATTCTAACCTGCCTATAAACAAGACCCGCGCGCTGCAGCGATGAGGTCCCGCCACATACCCGGAAGTCTATAGGAACTCCCCCTCCTAAAGCCAATGCTGAGCTTGGCACAAGAGAGGCAGGCAATGTACTCGCCCACCATAGGGGGGGGGTGAAGGTGCCTACTACTTGTGCCTTGGGGTCCTATTTATAGGAAAATCCAAATGGACAGCGAATAGCTGCTCCCGCCTTCTGAAGTGGACTGCAGATAGCGGCTCCCGCCCTCTGAAATGGGCTGCAGATAAGTCTTCTGTACTCGCCCAGGTGGGGGAGGTCTTCTGTACTCGCCCAGGTGGGGGAGGTCTTCTGTACTCGCCCAGGTGGGGGAGGTCTTCTGTACTCGCCCAGGTGGGGGAGGTCTTCTGTACTCGCCCAGGTGGCGGAGGTCTTCTGTACTCGCCCAGGTGGGGGAGGTCTTCTGTACTCGCCCCAGGTGGGGGAGGTCTTCTGCGTTGTCCTCATACATTTCTGATCTCGACGAATTACGGGTTATACAATCATGGTCTTAGGAGATAAGTACCGACACCACTCTATTAGTTCATTCAGATGAAAGATCGTTCCACGCTTGGAATTGGATGCAAAATGCCCATTCTAGATACACCAGTTCACATATGCGAATGTTGTAGAAAGAAGGGTTACACTCGGAAGTCTTGCTTTCACATATATCTACATCTTGCTCCGCTGGGTAGAGGAACTGACGACTGTGTACATGGAAGTACATGCACGACATCGAATACTTGCCTACAAAGCTCATAGCAGTGAAGCTCATGAGGAAACTACCGGTAACACCTCATCATGAGTTTACCACTGAAGAATTTGATGCTCTGAGGTATCTTCTGCGCTCCCGGGAGACTCTTCCAATGCTGTTTTTGCTACATCAAATATACTGAGCGCAAACTCAACATCCACAATCCAGTCTGAATGGATTATTTATTAAGGTGTAACTGATCAGATGACAGGAGTATCCTCAGGTTTTACCTCCACACCCCTTTCTAGTCATGATAAGTTATCACTGCCAATGTTTCCTTTCCATTGTTGGCAAAGAGAATGTATCATGTTCCCATGTCATACCCCTTTCATCTGTTTTACATGTTCCTTTTTTCATCATAATTGATCAAAAACATTTCTTCCTAATGATTTGTTTTTAGATCTAGAAAGAAAGTTGTGTAATGGCTATAATAGTAACTGTGGGGTACTGTATATATTGGATAAAAAAGTCATCATCATCTCTCTCTCGAATACTAGTGTCCCTCATTTGCAGATGTTCAAAGATGTCTTCATTTTCTTGGGCATCCTTCTCCCCCTTATCTTTTAAAAATGTTTCCCATGTTTAATGTTACTCTTAGAAACTTTGTTTGTGATGCTAGTGAACTATCTAAACATGTACGACATAGTACAAGTACTCTTTCTTCTCCGAGTATTCTTTCTTTTTATATGATTTACATTAACATTTGGAGATCTTCCCCTATGTTATCTTTATCTAGTCATCAATAGTTTGTGATTTCTATCAATTGTTTTTCCAGCACAACTTGTGTTTACTTATTAAAGAAGAAGAGTGGAGGTTTTAACTGTCTCAAACTCTTTAACAAAATGATTGTCACCCAATTTGGAGGTACTATTCGGGTCCATCATAGTGACAATGTGGGTGAGTATGATGGCCGAAGTGTTTTTGGAGTCTATCTTTCTGATAATGGTATAACCATGTATGTGCATACCACCACCCAGAATGGCGTTGCTGAAAGGAAGAATAAATGCTTCCTTGAGGTTGCCATGTGTCTTCTGGTTACCATGAATCTTCCCCAGTCTTATTGGGGCAACGTTATTCTAACCGTGACATAACTCACTAATAGTCTTCCTTCTAGGACACTTCAGTATGACTCTCTTATATCTCGTTTAACCACTAAATGTGTTGTCGAGATATCTCACTTTCCTTTTCGTGTGTTTGGATGTATTTGTTTTGTTCACGTTCATCAATTCAATCATGACAAATTAGATACTCGTTCCCAGAAATGTGTCTTTATTGGTTACTTCTCTACTATTAAAGGGTGTTATGGGCCTAGCCTGTAACGTCGTCAGAGGTGGCGGTGGAGATACAAGGGGAGCCGAGCTCAACCCACGAAGAATGCAATGGAAGAGGAAAAAGGGGAGTCTTGCTCAACCCTAACCCTAGAAATGAGAGAAAGAGGAGAGAACTAGAGATAGAATGAGAGGAACTTAGAGAGCGAGAGACATACAAACTTAGATTAATTCATTTCATACCCATACAATGACCCAATGAGGTCTATTTATAAACTTACAAGGCATGAGCACTAGAACATTAAATAAAAGATAATACTAAAATTAAGACTCTAAAGACTCGACTTATACAACTCGAACGCCAATACTTAAAGACTTATAATAATATGATCGCTAACAGATAACTTATGGCGTGGGACACATAACATTCCACTCGTCCTTGAAATCGAGTTTATCCTCAAGCTCGAATGAGACTTGCACGACGTGGTCATCAGGATCTTTGATTTCCCTCCAGAACAACTCTGGTAGCACGTGGCTGTGACGGCAGCTGCATCGAGGGGCAACCCGTCATCGCGCTCACAGATAGCACGAGAGATTGCAAGGAGCGGGCATGGCAGAGGCACTTGCTAAGGATTGACGACCAGACATATCTAGAGTTGGCGAGAGTGTGCGCAGTGGTTGCGGATAGTCGGGGTCGATGGAGGGCCGTGTTGAATATGAGTTGCGGCGATCAAAAGCAGTAGCGCCGGTTGAGAGGCGATCCTCAGAAGTAATGCCTCCAGAGGGGCTGGCGGAGTAGGTGGATGGAGCGGAGGCTGTGTGATGGAGATTGCGAGGACTGGTGGCGACAACACAAATTGTGGTAGTACCACTATGGGACGTGAAGGCGAGGACACCAGCTGTATGAACTGAGGGGATGGAACAACTGGAGGCGATGGTGGGGCGACAAGAATTACGGAGAGCAGAGGAGCATCTTCGTGCGTGGGTGGAATAAATGACTGCTCCAGTGAGATCGGGCCTCCGAAGTAAACTCTGTCGATGCTGACGATGAGCCGCGAGAGTGCAGCATCGTATGACGCCGACATTTCTAATAACTTTCAGAACATCGAACGGAGGGCGGCTTGCACGCCGGAGCTCATCATCAGGACGCAATAATTAACTAATCAATTAATCTAATTAAGATTTATTGAACAGGATGGACCCGCTGCGGTTTGGTGGCTCGAGGAGAGAGATAGCGATGTGAGTTGTCACCTGCGTGGGGATCGAAATGATCAGGCGTGGAGTGGTCTGTGTGCGGTAGAATACTGCAGAATGACAATGTCAACGAGGCTAGGCGGAAGGAATGATCGCAGAGGCGAGAGATTCCATCAATCCTATGTAAGACCCCATTTTTTTTTTCCTTTCAACCATCCGGGTCTTAGGCCCAGAACCGCCATTTTGCGGTGACACCCTCGCACGGGAAGGTCGCCACTACAAAATGCCGATCCTGCCGGCCAAATCGATCACAAAGAAAAGTAAAGCTTAGACGACTGAAATAAGCCAAGTCCACATCACATGATAAATAAACTATCAAAAGAGATGTCCACAATCATAACTGAAATAAAGAGATAACAAGGGCTCCTGCCCGATACATCAAGCCTCACTACAAAGTTCACTCGCGGAAGCAAATCAACTATAACTAACACTCACGGATCCTGTCATCGGTGCTCCAGTGCTAGACTGCCCCGCCTCCATCTGCACCGACCTCTGGTGCTGCTCCGTCGCCGCGGTCTCCTAAAATGATAAGGTCCACCGACCGTTAGTCAAAAAGACTAAGCCTTATGTTCCCCACCCCTCCCCCAAAGGCCCCTATGCACCGTATGAGGAGGAGGAAGCGGAGGACATTCAAGGGGTAATAGCAAAAGCAGATGACATGGTATAATTTACAGGAAGAGTTCTACCACTACTCAAGTATATATGTGCATAAACAAAACAGGTAATACAACATAGTAAGAGCAGGTAAAAGAGTAAGTTAAGTGCAGAAAGTAAAGACAGTAGTAATAGAAAAGTAACCATTGATTTATAGGAATATCCACACAAACCTATAGACCAAGGGGTCGTTTAGCAAGACCTATCGTATAAGAAGTCCCATAACCGACTTATACGATAGGGGTAGGGGTTGAAATGCAATGTTTATGCTATGACAGGCAAGGTATGCAGTTATGCTATGTTCATACAAGTGCAACTCACCCACTTCGACTCTATGCGCACAGACCTTTAGTTCCCCCTTTTTGGAGCTTGCAAGACTCCCAGGATACTCCCGTAGTGGCAAACGGAAGCGGTGGGTTGGGCCTCGCCCACCTCTAGGTTGGTATATGCACTACCTAACCTAGACTTATTGTACGCCTCAACGCAAAACCGCGGAGCATCTGCGTACTCTTACTGGCTGGACCACCAGACTTTTATGGCTAAGTGTAAATTCCACACTTGCCGAGCCCGAGTATCAACGTCGGTGCAACGACCGCCAATACTAAGGACCCACCACCTTGTGCACATGCAACATGTTCTACTATTTATCTACGAACTCTAACATAAACCACCTGGGCTTAACTTGCCCAACCAAGTACCAAACTGAGTCACAAACTCCTGGATCAACAATCCGCACCAACCCCCACCGAGCCTTCAACTCGGGGTACCAAACCATCCAAACTCCCGTGACCACGGAGTGTGAGTAAATGTGTTAATTGTTAGTCTTGAGCATCTTTTAAACCCTACGACTTATGGTTAATCTTGGACTCCCCGAGGGTTACCCTGTAAGGGGCTCGCTACGGTACTAGGAACTGTAATGGGTTGACACCCTAAAGTTCCCTTTCTCAAGATACTTACTGTTATTGGTATCTACCCTTAAGAATTCCCTTCTACCATTTCACTTGAGTTAGACTTAAGTGCTTAAGACACACTAGGGGAAAGACAATCTTTCGTCAATCCCCAGGACAACCTTACTCTTAACCCACCAAGTACATTTTCCTCACATACACTTCCTTGGGTGGACTCACAACTGTCTAATCAACCCATGTGCACCACCTGCACCCCATTTCCACCTAGTATGTCACTAAATTCCTAAGTTTCACAGTTTTACTATACGCAGACCAAACTGACTACATGAAGCTTACAACTAGAGGTACTCCAAATATTCATCCATCTGACCCAAGCTATTTACTGGAGGTCTATCATGATATTATAAGGCAAATTCCAGAGAATCACATTTTTCCCAATATTATTAATAATTAAAACAATTTTTCCAAAATACAACTTCCTAAGGTTTGAACTACAAGTGCACTTTTCTGACTTCCAACGCCTATCAAACTTTTTACATAAATCAAGGGTACCTAATAATCAGTAAATATGAATTTTTAGGAAATTCCAGCAAGGTTTACAATTATTAGAAATTCCCAAACCCATTAATTTTCAGTTATTTCCAAAGGAGGTAACCCTCATATGAACTCCAAACCTTATGCAAATTTTTACAGAGGTGATTCATACTAAAATATTCAGCCCTACAAAATTTGACCATATTCCATAGAGGTTACATTTGTAATTTCCACAAAGGTCATATTTGCAATTAATTCCAATTTGAACTAGAAGTACCAAAAATATCAATCCAAAAATTATGAGAAAATTATTGTGGGTTCATAATGGTATGAAATGACATCCAGCAAAGTTTCATGAAATTACAGAAAACTAACACCCTAAAATTAATCATCCCAAAAATTGCCAACAATACGAATAATTATAATTTGGACCTCCAAAGGTCTTCCAATGGTTCTAATAGAATTTCCAGGGATTAATAACATCAAAACTAAGTTGGTGACAGAAGTTGGTTAATCCCCAGGTATTAATCTTTCCTAAATCCCCAAAACCTAAATATTTACAAATCTACCCAAGGATTTATTCCCTAGGGTTGGCGACTCCAAACCCCACCAATTTCTTATAGGAGGACTCTCTGGTCAACATGACCATCTCCCCAAAATTTTAGGTCAAACCATAAAGGTTTGACCCCTCTTCCTTCATTGACCTCTAAATGCACCCCTTAGGGTTTACCCTAGGATTATGGTCCATACTTACCCAAATCCACCCAAACTTCTTGTGAGGGTGTTATATCACTCATAGAACTCAGAGGAGTCTATTACACTCCTCTCCAAGGACAAACACCCCTATGTCCTTCATAACCCCAAATTCCACTCCATAGGGATCAACCCTATGGCCTTGGGCAAATCAACTCCAATGCTCACCAATTTCCTCATGGGGTCTCAAATTGATCCCACTAACCTTCCCAAGAAGACTCAAGTCTCTATGGGCCCATTTGGCCAATGGATCTCTACTTGGCTAAATGCACCCCAAGGGGCTCCAACTCCATGTCCTAGGGCAATCCAACTCCCCATGACCCCAAAACTCACCTGGAGGTGATTTGGGTGGTGTTAGGGCAGTGGCCAAAATTCCACTCCAATTGGAGGTGGTTTGGCCCCTCAATTTCAACTTAGCCCCTTTAGCCTAATAATTTCCTTAAAGATCAAAACTTGAGCCAATTAATTACCTGATCAAATCAACCTCAAATGGGTTGAAATTTTAACCAGGGGCTTATCATGACCCTAAGAACACCCCACCAAAATTTGGTGGAGTTTGGAGGTCATTTGACCCTCCAAATAATTTATACAAGGATTATTAAATTTTTACACAAACTTTAGGAAAAAGTTCTCCAAAAATTCCCATTTTTGGATATGTTGTAGTCATAAACATGACTCACTCCTAGTCCAAATTTCAGGCCATTTGGACTAGTGGTTTGGTGTGGGCACCCATTCAAAGTTCAGTCAGACTTTGCACTAAAATGGGTGCTGAGGTCAAACCTGACCTCCTAATGTGATGAAATCAATTTTGAAATAAACTTTAGGCTAATACCTACAATTTTCATTTAGAACATTTTCTCTGAAATTACCTCTAACTAATTTCTAGAATTAAAACCAATAACCAACATATAATTACCTTTATAAATATATATATAAATTTATACATTAATCTATAATAGGCCGATCCGACGGCTCAGGGATCGTCTTCTTCCCTGAGCCGACGGTCAGCGACAGCCCGCGCTGGGCGGACTTGCGGCCCTGTTTCCGGCCACCGGAGGCCATCTCCGGCCAAACCCCCAAGCCACCACCATCGTAGGAGTCGGGGCTGCCGTTTGCCGGTGACGGGGCGGCCGGAGGTGGCCGGGATTGGCCCCCCGTAACTTCCGTTTTTTCGGCTTGATCAAGAAGGAAAAACGATTGGAAAACCTCCAATCTTCATTGATTTTCAAATAGGAAGAGATTAGATCTATCCCCTAGGGTTAGGGAGGAGAACCAGACCTGAATTGGGGCTTGACTCCTTGTCATTCTCGAATACACCATGGGAGCTCGGGAAGGTTGTGGAGCCATGCCGATCCGCGCCTAGAGTGCCCGATTTCTTCTGAGTCCTTGGGGGTTTCACTCCTCTCCGACTTCTGAAGGTGATAGGGGGTTTAATTGAGGGTGGTGGTGGCTTTAACCCCTTGTGCCATTAATGGCCTCTTCACCTCCCTCCCCATGACCGACCCTATGCATCCCCCCTGCCTTAATTCCCCCTAGAAACGGCTGGAATCTTCTCAAATTCATCAGAGAAGATGAATGGGGGTGTAAATGAGGGATGCCAAGGGGTGTATCTCCTTAATGGCCATGAATGGCCTCTTTCTCTCTCCTCAAAATTGGGGAAAACCCCCATTTTCTCTCTCCTAATCACCATGGCCGATTTTCCACTCTCTCGTGTGTTTAATGTCAGCCTACTAGGCTGGTTGACCACTCAATTGAGCTAGCCCAAGGGATCGGGCTAGGTTTAAGTGATTTGACCTAATTTGGGCAAGTTTGACTTTTGGTCAAATTGAGCTCTAGGATTGACCCAGTCATGGGGCTTTTTGATCCACTGGGTCCCCTATGATATTGTAACACTATGGGTAGGGTCAATTTAATATGGTGGTGGTCAATTAGGGCACTTAGTGAAGAATTGCCATTTTGACCTAAAAGGGCATATAGGTCAATTTGCACCACTGGGGGTCCCATGATGGGGCTTTTAGGTCTACTAGGTCTCTTATGATATTTTAGACCTAGATGTGTGGTCAACTTGGCATGGTGGAGGTCAATTGACTCTAATTAGGCTACTTTGACCAATTTGGGGTTAGGGTTGACTTTGGTCAATCTGGCCTCTTTGGTTGACCCCAATGGGCCCTTGGTGCTCTAAGGGGACCCCTAAAGGGTTAGAGATACTATGGTGGGGTCAAATGGTCAAGTTGAGGCCCTAAAGTCCAACCCTAAGCTTGGTAACTGGAAATTACTATTTGCAGACCAAGGTGGTTTTCTTCTTCTTTCCTAAGCTCACAAGGTCTTGGGCTCTTCCTATGGTTTTGTCATGACCTAGTCATGACAAAACTACCTTAGGGGTCTAGCAGTTTGGGGGATGTTACATCCTACCTCCCGTAAAACTGTAGTGCTCCGTCCAGACGAAAGAGGCTCGCCGACTACAAAAACGTAACGATGCGCCCAGACGGGAAGCACGGTTGAAGCTTTGCACTGGAAGCGGCCGAGGGCTGCCCCCCTGTGCTACAACGCCGATGACGAGGTCAAACATGCGGAACGACTACCCTCGATGAATGTGAAATCGCATGCAGTAGGGGTAGTCGATGCAGGAGAGGATGGGTGCTCCCAGAACTGCAGTTTGTGAGGCTACTGTGAGCCATTCTGGGAAGGGATTGCAACAGAGGGAATCAACAATGGATGCATAAGTGGGATGGAGATCCGATAAATGTGGTGCGGGAGGAAACTTGAACCGTGACGAAGAAAGCCCGACGGGGCTGCTGTTTGGGGGAGTGAGGAAGACTGAATGCTATGATACCAAGATGTTATGGTCTTTAGCCCGTAACGTCGTCAAAGGTAGCGGTGGAGGCGAAGATATAAGGGGAGTCGAACTCAACCCGCGGAGAATGTGAGGTGGAGATATACGGGGAGCCGAACTCAACCTGCAACCGAACTCAACCTGCAAAGAAAGCGAGGGGAGAGGAAGAAGGGGAGCCTTGCTCAACCCTAACCCTAGAAATGAAAAGAAGAGAGAACTAAAGAGAGAATGAGGAACTTTAGAGAGAAGGAAAAACTTGGATTAATTCATTTCATACCCATACAATTACCCAATGGACTCTATTTATAGACTTACAAGACATGAACACTAAAACATTAAATAAAAGATACACTAAAACATTAAGACTCTAAAGACTCAACTTGACTTGATTCATACAACTCGAACTTCAATACTTAAACACTTGTACTAATATGATTGCTAACAGTTAACTGACCGCATGAGACCTATAACAAGGGTATCATTGCTACCACCCTTCCTCCCGATGTTTTTTGTGCACTAAAGATGTTACGTTATGCGAGGGGGGAAATGCTTTGACTCTTGCCAGGAGATGGGTAATGTAGACAACGAGCCAAAAATTCCCCTTCCAATTGTTGCTCCTTATATTTTTTCAAATTATTGCTCATGTCAATACTCCTATTCTCGTTGCTACTCCTTCCACTCCTATGCATGTTATAAGGAATCTCATTCCTTTTCCTCGAGTGTACATATTGGTGTTGAAACGGTACAACATCATGTAGTTTAGACACTATAGATACCCGCTTCTGAGTCAGATCATGACCAAGATCTCTATCAATTTATCATCTATCTCGAAGGTAAGACAAACTCCACCAATCGTCTCATAGCCAATTATATCACTCACAGTTGAACCCCATCACATAAAACATTTATTTCGTCTCTTCTATTAGTATTCCAAAAAAACTAACCAGAAGCAATTGGTTATCTGAATGAAAGAAGGCAATGGAAGAAGAGATGTTTGCATTGGAGAAGAAACAAACTTGATAAAGTTCCATACCCTAAAAGATCTGTTCGGTTGGACAAAATTGGGTATCAGAATTGGAGTTAGGAGTTCATTTCCAATAAAAATGGATCAGTTCCAATAATTCTAATTCCAGGACCCCAATTCGATTCAAAAGAACAATCCCTAAATAACATTCTCTTCTAAAAAGTCCATCAGTTTTCAAAGTGAATTTCAACCTAGGTAAGCATATCTAGACCCATACCATAGATGTATAAATCATATGTTCCAAGCATGAAAACCATAAAGCCTCGTTACAAGATCAGTCAAAGGGAAATGGATGACCCAGGGGCCCATTCACTTGATTGTAGAGTTGGAGTATCACACTGGGTGGTATTGGATAAGAAGCAAGACATGCGAGGTGAAACAACTAAGTTCAGATAATCTGAGATCTACGACAACTTACAGTTTTGCACGAAGTAGTTGAAGGGCACGATTTTTGTTCTGAGACTGTGTTCTTTCTTCAGTACAAAAGATACGTATCCCTGTTGGTTTGTGGAAAAGATCAACGGCTGTCTCCACCTTGTTGACATTTTGCCCTGCACCCATCAAGTAGCAAGAAATAACACAGGTGCCTTGAAATAATAATAATAAAAGTTTAAGACAAAAAATGTGAAAAGGCTGCAGGGACAATAATAGTTTCATAGTGCTGCAATAAGATATTTGAATATTATTGAAGTAAGAATTGAATATACCTCCAGCACCCCCAGATCTTGCTGTTGTCAGTTCAATTTCCTTTGGATCAATTACCACGTCTATTTCATCAGCCTGTAGACCGAAAAGTAATATCATACATTGACACTGTTTAAATTCCTCTGACAACCGTTTTGAGGAAAAGTGAAATATAGACCAACATATCCGATTTTTTCCAAAATTATCGTCTGACACTACTTTTGAATATCGTCCGTTATTTTATTTTATGTTATGTTAACAAACTAGTCGTATATGTTTAAATCACTTATATGTATTATATGTGCTTAAATCACTTATACGTAATATATATGCTTAAATCGATTAAGCTTATTGTCTTATTCTAGTTAATGTGTTATTCCTACAATCAATTTTGTATAATTATTATATTTACTATAAAATTTAGTGTTATCAAAATAAAATTATTGTATAATAGTAAATATATTTTACAACGTATCTATTTGTACTTCTTAATAATGTTTTATTTTGGATATTCTTTGAATTTATTTTGAGACATAAATGACTCACTGTACATCTATTTGTTATATTAATTTTTTTTAACTTTTAGATCATATAATTATATTTATTAAATATAAAGATAAATTTTTTTATATTTATTAAATATTGTGCAAGACCAATGCTCTGGATGCTGAATGAAGGAAGCATGGTTATGTGCACATAAATCAAAATGGATTCTTGAGTCTGCCCTCTCTGATGTCTTTGGCTTTGATTTGAGGGCATGATTCCGCAGCAAACGTGACGGTATAGGGGGCCACTATTTCAGTGGTAATCTGTGAGCAGCCACTTTGTGCATCTATTGTCAAAGGTTCGGTCTTTCTCCTCTGAGAGAAGCCACTTTGGGCATAGGGCCAAAGGTTAGGTCTGTTTCCAATCTTCCCCCGCCCATACCCCCAATGATTGGGGACTATATGGGTTATGTTGTTGTTGTTGTTGTTGTATAAGATATGGAAATCCGATATTTTAAAATAACCCCAATATATCTCAAACTTCCAACATTAGATATTTAAGAACTCAAACTGATCCGATATTTACAACTTTGCACTTTGGGCCAGTCAAAATAAGGCCATCTGAAAGGAGTTCAGGTGGAGACAATCCTAAATGCGGATTTCCATGCAAGAGCACTTCTAACTATCCTCATCAAGGTTAGATTTGGTCTACATAATTAATTCTTCTAAGTTATTGTCATCAATCACCATCATAAATATGCCACATGCGCATTTGTGGGGCGTTATTTTGGTAGGAAGGAGCATCCTTGAAAGACGTAGATATAACATATTTAGCCTTTATTGGGATCTTGTATTTTGATTATTCTTACTATTCCATTCTTTATTTGGGCAACTTATTTTTGTTATTTTATTATTTTGTTACTTTATTTGGGCATTGTAATATATGTATTTATATCCGGGCATGTCTTATGAACCAGGTTTGTTGAAATAAAATCTTGCATTTGACATTAAGAAGTTATGGCTCTCTTGAATTCTCTCCCCACAAACTCTCGTCGGCAGCCGCTTCCTTCTCTTGCTCCATCTCACCACATCCATCGCCCCCCCCCCCCCCCCCCCCCCCCTCCCCCCCCCCCCCCTCCCCGTCTTTGCAAAAAGGCTCCAAAATTGTTACTCACCATAGGTCAACCAAGAGGATCAAGAGGAAACAACTGTTTGAGACAACCTCCCTCTTTTCCTACAGTCTCATCCATGCCAATGAATCGATTCGTGACTCGGCCCTATGACAACTTGGTATCAGAGTCGGTCATGAAGGGATCCAACAATTGCATGAAAGCTATGTTCGAAAGTATGCACCAATTGATGATGGATCAACTTGCCGCCTTCGAAATCCCCCAACAAGCATTCTTGTCCAATCTCTCGGCCCGCATGGAAAGCCTCATTCCTCCATAGCGCGGTAGTGGAGGATTTCGTCGTGATGGGGCCCAGAAGCAGCTACCATGGAGGTTTTTCTCCCTCCCACGGCTATGTGAGGGGCTTTCTTAGGGGATGCTACGAGAACAACGCCCCACAACGTTAGATCAAACTGGAGTTTCTAATGTACAATGACAAGAGCAACCCACTTGAGTGGTTGATTTGATGCAAGCAATTTTTAGCCAGCCAATTGGCATCGGCCATGGAGTAGATATCAATGACCGCCTATCATTCGGCGGGGGCGGACCATATGTAGTTCCTCGCATGGACATGGAGAAGCCCCACATGACATAGAACAACTTCAAACAGTACTGTCATATGTGCTTTGGACCGCAGATGTGAAGCAATCCCTTAGAGTAGTTGATCTCCCTCAGACATATACTAGAGCTATAAATGATTACCCGGAGACATTTCGAACACTATTGATGCATGTGCCAAACATCCGACCTAGGCAGCAGGTCGCCATCTTCACTGTCGGGCATCAGGAGCACCCATGTTTGGATGTTGAATTTGAAGGTCATCTAGACCTCATCACTGCCATGAGCCTAGCAAGGATCTGTGACCTCCACCTTCAACTGGACCGAGACAGTGACACATAATGACTACCACTTTCTCCCATGAACCAGCCCCCATACCGACGAGACCACTGCTTTGGGGTGTGAGATGGGGGGGCCAGTTGTGGCCCCACCACCTTTCATCCCAATTTATCACCATCGGAGATGGCAAAACACTGCACAAAGGGGCTCTGTTTCCATTGTGAGGAGGCTGATAACATTCCATCCATTTGCAACTTTTCAAATCCAACAAGTAATTGCTAGGAACAAAATGTGCACATTTTTAACATACAAAAATAAGATACGGAAATCATTAGGTTTTTGTTTCACATAAAATAAGTTCTAACCTTACAAATTATGAGTGCAAATATATATGTTGGACAAAGGGTAGATCTTAAGTTGAATAAAAAGTATACATTGCAATCTGTAGGTGGAAATAGACTCCATGTAAATGTAGGTGTTAGATCTCATGCATCAACCCATTCTCAAGCCCTACACTGACGGGAGTTTCATGCACTGGATACACCTTTTTGTATACATAGTTAACCGTTTTATACATATGCAATACAAATAAATGTGACAATTGCTACGTGTTTGTACTTGTGTGTAAGAATAAGATGCATGGATAAATGCATATATTCATAGAGAAACGAAAAGTTCAGAGCACGTAAATGTCAGAAAATGAACTTATATGCAAACACATGTATGTTACTACGTATAAAATATATAATAATCTTGTTTTACTATTTTTTTAAAGATTTTTTGTACTACCAGTTTGGTGTATGACAAACATTCAGAGTGTTGTGGAAATACGAAAAGAATGAAGAACGAAACAGAAATCAAACAATCACAGACGACACAGATATGCGTGGTTCACCCCAAAATGGGCTACGTCCACGGGCAGCAGTATTCGGTTCTTCACTATTAAGAACAGATGTGGTTACAAAGAGAGAGAAGTTTTCAGAATTTAGATATTCAAATACCCAAAGCCAAGAACGACCGGGAGTTTATATCACACTCCGCACAATTATAATTTCGAGAAACAGGATTGACACACAGGCAGAGGCACACGCCTGTGTGTCCCAATCATTGCGTCCTTTCATCAACATACGTGTAGCAACTGTCATGGAACCGTCAAAACGGCACACGGTCTGGGCACACGCCAGTGTGCCCCGAAAAGTAGTATCTCCGCCTTCTGGATGCGTCCTCTGACTTCTGAAGCGGTTACAACTGCACACGCCCGTGTGCCTCGGGCCATGTTCTAGGAAAATTTCGGTCAGGGTCGCAGCTCCGGACCCTGCGGGTCGTGTTCAGCATCGGTCATTGCCTTGGGTTAGGATTCAAGGCATACAATTAACAATCTCCACCTTGCATTGAATCCTATCAGAATAGAAGTAAACCCGCCATGAATCTGTTGTTGCCAGCCCCCACCTGGGGCTATCTCCAACTGTAAATATTGAGCAAGTCTAAGCAGTGCATGAACTTGCTCTTCGGAACAGATTTAGTGAACATATCAACCAGATTACCGGATGAGCCAACTTTCTTCACTTTCGGTAGCATGACAAGATCCTAAGTCTGATTCTTGTGAAGAGATTCCATCTCGTCACCCATTGCCACAACCCAATGTGTAGCTTCTGCATCAGAGATAACCTCCTAGTAAGTAGAAGTCTCTGGTAAATCCACTTCTTCAGTCGTTTGGAGAGCATACGACTGACTCTCCTGCAGTAAATTTGTATTGCACTCCACCTCAAATCATGTAGTTGGCACTTCAACTATTTTGTTTGAATGAGGTAGATCATCCTCTTGTCCCAAATTTGTAGTTATCTCAAACTCCACCTGCTCGCTAACAGTATCATGTTTCCCTGCAACTGATACAACAGCCGTTGTACCAGTAATTGTCTCCCCTTGTAGAATATATAGGGAGTTCTGCTTTAAGTCCTTTCATTATCACCCGGACTCCTTTGGTGATCCATAGGACTCCACCTTCAGAACTATATTTGAAGCCCTTTGAATCCAGAGTACCTAAATAGATTGGGTTCATTTTCAGATCAGGGATGTGTCGGACCTCTGTATGTGTTCTAATGACGCCATCATGCAATCTAATCCGAACTGAACTGATGCCAACTGTCTTGCATGGTGCGTTATTGCACATTAGAACATTTCCACTATCAACTTCTTCATATATGTGTAACCAATTCCTGTAGGGGGACATGCGAAAAGAACAACCATAATCCAAAATCCATTAATCCACCGGGTGTACTTGATCAACATATAGTACCAGATCTACCTCAGAACCTGAGCCTACTTTTGCAACAACAACCACCGGGGCTATACCTTCTTTTAGGACATTCATACTTCTAGTGACCCGGTTCTTCACAGTAGTTACAAATATCACGTGGATTAACACGTGAACATCAATCTCTGGATTTGGATCTTCCATTTCCTTTCCATTTTCCATTGTCTTTTTCTGGTCGGCTTCGTGATTTGTCAAAATTCATGACAATCAGACCAACTGCTTCCTTTTCTGAACTGTTTCCAGAAGTCTTGTGTCGAAGTTCTCATGAATGGAGACTAGAACGGACCTCCTCAAGAGAGATAATGTCTCTACCAACAACAACAAAATTTACAAAATTTTCGTAAGAAGGTAAAGATACAACAAAATTAAGGCAACATCCTCACCTTCGACTTTGACATCAACATTTTTCAGATCCATAAGGATGGAGTTCAAATCGTCAAAATGCTCCTTCGGAATTGCACAGTCCTTCATACGAAGAGAGAACAAACGTTGTTTCGACAACTTGTTGGTTAGAGAATTCGTTATGTAGAGACTTTCCAACTTCAACCACAAACTGACGGCCATCTCTTCATTTCATCAGCAAGACACAACAAGATTGTCGAGTGCGCCTTCTCATCTTGTTGTTCATATTTTGAATTCTCCATGGATTCATGTTTCTTTCCTGAAAGCGGCGCCCAGATACAATGTTGCTTCAACAGAGCGCATATTTTGATGTGCCAAAGACTGAAACTGTTCTTCCCTGTGAACTTATCGATCATCACGCTGCTGTTGGCCATCGTTCTTCAAACCAGTGTTGTAGATGTCGTCCGACATGTCTGACATGTCGACCGTTATAAAGGTTTTGGGCAGAAAACGCAACAACATCGACATTTTAAGCAAAAATGTCATTTTTGAAAATATCCCCGATATATCGGTCTCCGGGCCCCTATATATCGGTCTTTCCGATATATCGGGCGATATCTCGCAGACGATATATGACAGAGTACTATATATATATATATTTCATTTCTTTTAATCGTCCGGGCGGTAATATTTTGTTTTGTGATTCATTTCGTACATCTCTCAGGGCCTTGATTTGACGTCTTTCTTATCTCACTCTCATTCGGTGCTCTTTATGCCGTTTACTGTCGTCAACGCTTATTTTTGTGTAATTTATAAGCATACAATACGTGTATATATATTTATTATATAATTTATAAACATACATTATGTGTATTATATTTGTTTATTGTGTAATTTATAAACATACATTATATGTGTAACTGTACATATTGACATACATATATATATATATGAATAGATTTATTTAAATATTAAAATCCGACATTGTAAAATATCCCCGATATATCCCACGCAATCTGACATACGACATTTCAAACTCAAACCGACATGAACCCGACATCCGACATCTGCAACCTTGCTTCAAACTTCAAACCAGATGAACAGATCTCCCAAACGAATGTGGAACCACGAACCAGATGAATAGATTTCCCGGATGAACGTGGAACCAACGAACAAGATGAACAAAATTCCCAAATGAACGTGGAACCTCCCTCTGATACCAATTTATTGCGGAAATACGAGAAGAATAAAAAATAAAACAGAAATCAAACAATCACAGACGACACATATATATGTGGTTCACCCCAAAATGGACTACATTCACGGGAAACCGCAATTAGATCTTCACCATCAAGAACAGATGCGGTTACAGAGAGAGGGAAGTTTTTAGAATTCAAATTTCCCAATACCCAAAGCCAAGAACGACCAGGAATTTATATCACACTCCGTACAATTACAATTTCGGGAAACGGGATTGACACACAGGCAGAGACACACGCCCGTGTGCCCCAATCATCACGTCCTTTCATCAACAGACGTGTAGCAACTGTCATGGAACCGTCAGAACGACACACGGTCTGGGCACACGACCGTATGCCTCGAACCGTGTGCCCCGAAAAGTCGTGTCTCCGCTTTCTGGATGTGTCCTCTGACTTCTGGAGTGGTTACAACTGCACACGCCCGTGTGCCTCAGGCCGTGTGCCAGAAAAATTTCGTCTAGGGCCGCAGCCTCGGACCCTGTGGGCCGTGTTCAGCATCGGTCATCGCCTTGGGTTAGGATTCAAGGCATACAATTAACACAGAACAAGAAGTTATGCAAATAAAATATGATAATCTTGTTGTACAACTTGTTCAAAACTTATTGAAGTCACCCACAGTTCAAGCAAGCAATACCAACCTCAGGCATGATTGCTACAGTTGCTGTAGATGTATGCACACGACCTTGAGTTTCGGTTAGGGGCACTCGTTGCACGCGGTGAACACCAGATTCATACTTTAATTTACTATAAACCCGTTTTCCTTTGATCTCCATTACGTATGTTTTATATCCACCTTTCTCAGCCTGCAAGTACCTATCAGTTAGTATTTTAATTCATGCTATGATTAGAAGTGTTAACAACACAGTTATGTACATACCTCTGAGCAAGAAATAGTGGCGTACTTCCAATAATTGCGCTCACCATACTTTTGATACATGCGTACCTTAACATATATAAAAATTACCTTTTGGAAGTCAGATGGCAATTATCAAAAGAGTTCAATGCAAACTACATTAAGAAAGGGCTGTAAAGACAACAGTGGTGAAAAAACGGTCAACAGATTTTTAAAAAACAAGGACATATATGTATTAATTAATATGAAAATAAGACATGAATTGATAAATATAAGAAGGGCATTTGGTCTAAATGGTATGATAATAACTTGTGAGAGGTCTGATTTCAAATTCCGGATTGCTCAATCTACACAAAGTGATAAAACTAACAAAGTGTCCACATATTGAATTATAAAGGAAGAGAAATCTATAAGACTACAACATATACAATAAAAATACAAACTAGAATTTCAAACTTATATATCATTCGTGTTGAAGCCCATTGTAAAAGCCCAAAATAAGGGCCCATTGTAGATTCTTTCTCTCTTGTATTTAGTCTCACATCCCCTAATGAAGATTCTTTCTCTCTCTTTCAAGAGGGTAGCCTCAATGAAATAAGTAGAGAATGATAAAATTTATTCTCAAACTTTCACATTGTATTAGAGCCTGACGACTTTCTTCGATGCTCTCCTCCTGCATGAATACTCCCAGTCTTGCAAGAAGCTCTCCAGTTTTGCTGACACTCCCGGCCTCACACGGGAGCTCCCTTCTCGCACGATTTTTGCGTAACCGCATTGTGTGTCCCGCAAACTCCCACCCCCACAAGCTCAGGTTGGAAGTCTCATGAGTTCTTCTCGGTTCTCGGTGTTTGCCCGGAAAACCCGCGACCTCACTTCTCAGCCAGAATCAGCCTTCCCAGCGGTCTCAAATTTGTGAGACCGTCCAGACCGGTTCTTTTTGCTCAGCCGGTAGCTCCTGCCTCGGCGGTCTCAAATCTGCAAGATCGCATGGACCGCTCCTCGCCAATCCCAAAATCTGCTCAAGTATCAAACGATCAAGCTTCAGTCAGACCGCGAGACCGGGCGGTCTGACCTCCTTTCTCCTTTTTGATATTTGCACCCCCTCTCTCTGCCCAGGCTCTCCTATACCCCGGGCAGCCCGTAATTTTTGGACCTGCCCGTTCGGGCAGCCTCCGCGTCTATAAATAGAGGGGTAGGGGTACCTGAAAAAGGACTTTTGGACTTCGAGCCCCAGCTTACAACCTGTGTAAGCGGTCTCGAAATCTGTCACTTTTCTACCTCACATCCTGCTCTGTTTCCAGTCTCCCCTATTTTACTCTTCAGAGGTTTATACGAGTAGATTTTCTTTTCTCGTTTTTCCTCTCTCCTGTCTCTCGTCTTAAGTAACCTGCACTCCACAGTTTCCCCCCAACTTCCTCTTAGTGTGAGTTTTGGAGGTACATTTTTTGGTACCAACAGAACGAACACGCGACCTTAAGATCGGAGTGTCTAGGTGAATTCTGCAGACTTCGAGATGGCAGACCGCAGGATGCGAGTTCGTCGGTCTTCTAGTGGTCGACCTCCCATCGACTCTGATCCTCTGGATGCCCTCGAGCGTCGTTTCGAGTTGTGTGTTGAGCAGGCTCTCCGGGAGGCCGCTCGAGCTCGGCAAGAGGTTGCCCAAGCTCAGCAGGAGATTGCGCGATCTTAGCAGGAGATTGCACGATCTCAGCAGGAGACCGCTCGCGATCGTCAGGAGATCGTCCGAGCCCAGCAGGAGACCGCCAAGCAGATGGAGACCATGGGTCAAGTTCTGGCGGCGATCTCCCAGAGGATTCTACCTCAACCCGGTCAGGCCGCCACACCTGACCGCATGGCCAGCGATCATCCCTCTGACCGCGCAACCCCTCATCCTGCGGCTCCTCTGCGACCTCAGCAGGAGGAGTTCGCAGCCCGCCAAGGTTCTTTCAGGGCAGCAGCTCAGGGGCCTCCAGCCCGGACCCTGAACTTCCAAGAGGATTATGCTTATCCTCAGGCCCCTGCTGCTCCTCTCTCCACTCCTTTTCCTCCCCTTTTTCTGCTCCTTTCCCTGCTTCGTTTTCTGATCCTACAGGTGAAGTTGAGGCGGAGGAGCCCTCGCCTTTCTCTGATAGAATTCGTCGGGAAGCAATTCCCCACGGCTTCAGAGAACCCCGTCTCCCCACGTTCACTGGGGAGAGTGACCCGTTTCGCATCTCCAGGTTTTTGAGTCAGCTGTTGCTCTTAGGACCATTTCAGATGCAGTGAGGTGCAAACTACTAATCACCTCCTTTGATGGGCCTGCCATGGAGTGGTTTTACAAGCTGCCCTCCCAGTCCATCTCGAGTTTTGTCGTTCTGAGGCATGAACTCCTTCTGAGGTTTGCAACAGCAAAGAAAAGGAAGAGTGGTCCTGCGGCCCTCTTCAAGATCAAGCAGGGGGATAATGAGGCGACGTCTCGCTTCATTGATCGTTTTCAAAAGGAGATTCTCGGGATCAGGGATGTTGAACCAGCTCTATACATGGCTGCATTGATCAATGATTTGCAGGAAGGCCCGCTCAAGTTCGAAGTTACTACCAGGGAGCCTAGTACTTACCAAGAGCTGATCAGCATCGCAAATCGCTATATAGAAGGGGAAATCAACAACCCCGCCTATGTCTCTAATTTAACTAGCAGGTCTGTCCAGAAGGGCTCCGCGGGATTCTATCCGGCTCCGCCGTCATCCAAATCGAACCAATATTTCCCTCCCGCTCCGAAGAGGGGAAGGAACTTCCGCAACAACCGTTTCAACCAGGGGAATCAACCTTTCCAGCATAAAGGGCCCCAGATGCCGACCCTGTCGCTCCAGCTCCGCAAGCCACTCCTGTCCATCAGATTCAATACGTTCAGCCCCCTCTCCTGACTACCCAGCCATTCTACAATGATTCCCAAGAATCCTTCACGGACCTCGGGGTTTCTATGAATGAGGTAGTTCACATCCTGCAGAAGCAACCTTTCTTCAGAAAGCCTGCCCCGCTCAACTCCGACCCGAAGTCTCGGAATCCGGCTCTTTACTGTGATTATCACAGGGAAAGAGGCCACCTGACCGAAGACTGCAGAGCCCTCCGCGTGTTAGTGGAGAAGCTCTTGAAGGAGGGAAAGCTCCGCGACCTCCTCCAGAAGAGTGATCCCTCCAAAGCTTCAACCTCCAAGAGCAATGAGGTAGTTGAAGTTCACTGGGAGTGTGAGGAAGTTGATGATGTTGGCCATCTCGGCAACATCGGATTCCCCAGTGAGTGCGTGGATGCAGACGATGAAGGTGCTCTGGGCAACCTTTTCTGCATCCACGAAGGTGCAGGGCCAGAATCTTCAAGGAAGGCAAGCGTGAAAAGAGTGTATCGTTCAGAGGTTGCTGCTACCTCCTCTGCCCCGGTCCGAGGGACAGTCACTTTCGGAGAGGAGGACCTCTCTCCGACCGCCAATCCTTTTGACGATGCGGTCGTCGTCAAAGCAGTGATAGAAAACTACACTGTGGAGAAAATTCTGATTGATACTGGGAGTTCGGTTAATGTACTCTTTAAGCCCGCTTTCGAAGCCTTGAAGACGGGAAAGCCTCTTCTTTCCACTGAGGGACCCCTCTATGGTTTCTCAGGGGAGAAGAAGGAAATGGAGGGAGTCGTTACCCTCTCAGTAATTTTGGCCGGCATCGTCAAGCTTGCGAAGTTTATAGTCGTTGATGCTCCTAGCAGCTACAACGCAATTTTTGGGAGGCCCGTTTTGAACGGGTATCAGGCAGTAGTTTCTACCTACCATCAGGCGGTGAAATTCGCTTTGAATGGCAAGCAGCATCGGATTAGGAGCGATCCGAAGAAGGCTAGGGAATGTTACGTCAAGACGGTCAATATGATCGTATCTTCCTCTTCCCAGATGGCTGAAGCAGCTTCAGTACCTCAAGTTCCTAATCTAGTTACAGTTGTGGAGGAAGCTGAAGAAGAAGATGCAAGAGATGGAGTTCGCTTGGAACCTGCCCAAGCAACTCAAGCCGTTCCCATCAGCGAGGAAGATGAGAGCAAGAGCCTCTCCATCAACGCTGAATTGTCTGAAGCTGACAAGAGTCAGCTAATCTCTTGCCTCTTGAAGAACCTGGATGTCTTCGCTTGGTCAGCGGATGACATGCCAGGAGTTGATCCCAATGTCGTCTGCCATCACCTCAATATCGATCCCAACTCTGGGTCAAGCAGAAGAAGAGAGTTGTTGCAACGTACCTTGCCCAGCCCATCTGAGAGGAAGTGGAAAAGCTGCTGAAGGCCAAGTTTGTTCAAGAAATTCAATACCCTGAATGGGTATCAAATGTTGTAATGGTCAAGAAATCTGGTGGAAAGTGGAGAATGTGTGTCGACTTCACGAAACTCAATAAAGTTTGCTCTAAAGATTGTTACCCATTGCCTCGGATAGATTCTTTAGTACATTCTGCAGTTGGCTATTCTTTCATGAGTTTCTTAGATGCGTTCTCAGGCTATCATCAAATTAGAATGCACAAGCCCGATATTCCACACACTTCGTTTATCACAAATGACGGTTGTTTTTGTTATCTTGTGATGCCCTTTGGGCTTAAAAACGCTGGGGCAACGTATCAAAAGATGATGGATACGGTTTTCAAAAGCCAAAAAGGAAGAAATCTTGAAGTTTATGTTGATGATCTCTTAATAAAAAGTAAATCGTTCTCGTCTCATGTAAATGATCTCTCAGAGACGTTTGCAACTCTTCGAGCCTTTAACATGAGATTGAATCCGTTGAAGTGTGTTTTTGGGGCAAGCAAGGGAAAGTTTCTCGGTCATCTCCTCACTCCGGGAGGGTTGGAGCCTAATCCAGATAAGGTAAAAGCTATCTTGGAAATGTCACCTCCTAAGTCCCCTAAAGAAGTTCAGCAATTAGGGGGAAGGATGGCGGGTTTGAGCCGCTTTATCTCTCGTTCGGGAGATAAGAGCGCCCCTTTCTTCAAAACCCTCCGCGGAGGGGCGAAGTTTGAATGGACACAAGAATGTGACGATGCATTTAATCGGCTCAAGAAGCAATTGACATCAACTCCTCTGCTCCAAAGTCCAAGGGAGGGAGAAGATCTTTTTCTGTACTTGGGAGTTGGCTCCGATGCCGTCAGTTCTGTTTTAGTCCGAGAAGAGAAGAAAAAGCAATTCCCAGTTTACTACGTGAGCAAAATCTTGAAAAATGCAGAGACCCGTTATCCGATCCTCGAGAAGTTAGCTTTAATGCTCGTGACCTCAGCAAGGAGGTTAAGGCCCTACTTCCAAGCTCATTCGATCCAGGTGGTCATCGATCTTCCCTTGAAGAATGTCCTAGAAAAGCCAGAGCATTCAGGAAGGTTAGCTAAATGGGCAATAGAGCTCAGCGAATTTGATATCTCTTATGTGCCAAGGGTAGCGATCAAAGCTCAGGTTCTAGCGGACTTCATGGTGGATGCAAGTAAGACCTTGTCGAAGAAGGAAGTTGGAACACCTCTTGCTTGGACGATCTTTGTAGATGGAGCTTCAGGGAAGAATTCATCCGGGGCAGGAGTCATTTTAATCAATCCGAACGGAGTCAGATTGGATCAAGCCTTGAAGTTTTATTTCACAACAACTAACAATCAAGCAGAGTACGAGGCTTTATTGGTCGGTCTCAGATTCGCTAGAGAATTGGGAATTGAGGACGTCCAGGTCAGGACAGATTCTCTGGTAATGACGTCTCAGGTTAATGGGACTTTTGAGACCCGAGATCATATACTGAAAAAGTATCTAGCCCTGGTGAAAGGTGAGATAGGAAGGTTCAAAAGCTTTTCCATTCAGCACATCCCGAGAGAAAAGAATACGGAAGCAGATGAATTGGCAAAGTCCGGTCTTCTTTCAGGAGGAACCACCTCGGAGTTATTTCATCCAGCAATCGAGGAAGGAGAGGTTATGGAGATAGATCAACGTCCATCTTGGATGGATCCATTCGTTCTTTACCTCTCAACCGGAAAGCTCCATTCGACGGTAAAAGATAGGAAAAGGTTTAAATTGAAAGCAGCTCACTACTATCTTGTTGCAGGAGTACTTTACAGGAAAACTTTCCTATCACCTCTAGCCCGGTGCGTCTCAGAGGAAGAAATCCCAACTGTTCTTCGGGAAGTTCATTCAGGAGAGTGTGGCAGCCACTCTGGAGCTCGGACATTGGAGAAAAGAATTCTGAGACAAGGATATTTTTGGCCGCAAATGAGGAAGGATGCAGAGTTCACTAAAAAATGTGTCCAATGCCAAAAGTTTGCTCCCCTACAGAATCAACCGGCTCAACAGCTTAAGTCTATAGCAACCCCATGGCCGTTCGCAGTTTGGGGGATGGATTTGGTTGGGCCTTTTCCCATGGCAAGTGGGCAACGCCGATATATTATAGTCATGATTGACTATTTCAGCAAGTGGATAGAAGCGAAAGCGTTGGCTAAAATCACTACCCAGGTCGTGAAAAATTTTATCTGGGGGGAGATCGTATGCAGGCATGGTATTCTGATGACAATTATAACGGACAACGGTTCTCAATTTAATAATCCGCAACTCATAGACTTCTGTGGCCAGATCGACACTGAGTTGCGTTTTGCTTCTGTGCATCATCCTAGAAGTAACGGGCAAGTAGAGGCTGCCAATAAACTCATAATTAATCTCTTGAAGAAAAAGGTGGAAAATCTCTGGGGAAATTGGGCGGAGCAATTATCTTTAGTGTTATGGGCTTTGAGAACGACTCCTACCTCAGCTACTGGAGAAACTCCTTTCAAGCTATCACATGGTTCAGAGGCTCTAATTCCTGTTGAATTCGAGGTTAAAAGTCCAAGGGTGTTATTATCTCAGCAAAACCAGGATGACTGGATGGAAGAGAACGATGAAGAACTGAAATGCAGCCTTGATCTTATCGAAGAGCTAAGAGATACGGCAACAATCAGGCAAGAAGAAGTGAAAAGAAGGGTGGCGAGACTATTCGATAAAAATGTCAGAAATAAAGAGTTCGTCGTTGGAGATCTGGTTTTGAAAAAGGTAGATATGGCGGCAAGATCTGGCTCGGTGGGAAAGCTTAATCCAAATTGGGCAGGGCCGTTCGTGGTAAAAGAAGTGCTCAAGAACGGCGCATACCGTCTCCAAACTTATGAAGGAGAAGAACAACCTCATACTTGGAGTGGAGATGACCTTAAGCGCTTCTTTTCTTAAATACTTGTAGCAAATTCCTTTTCCTTTTTTAGATCTTCCTTTAAAACATGATGGTGATGTTTTTTCTTCTTTTTGTTGATATATACGATAAGAGAAAGGTACCAAAATAAATTGTAATTAAGGCTTGAATCCTGTCATAGAGGCATCAACGGATTCTACTTCATCCTCCTTGACTTGAAGCTCGAGATGTAAATCTGCCAGGACCACAGGTAGCGGGGAGTTTTCGCATCTGTGTAGCAGTAGCTCGACAAGCTTATGCGACGGATGGTTAGAATGTCGGGTCCTCGCTAACATCTGTCACAACTCAGAACTAGGGGAGGTCGGGTTGAATGTTCAGCTCTGTTATGCGTCATGAGAGGACATTGTTACAATCTAAATGATCTTCCAGGGAAAGCAATGTCGGCACAGCCTCCGCGGCATGACCACACCTGCCCTATGGATCATTTTTTGTCCGTAACTCTTGAATACTCATTGGATTGTGGATAGCCAAGGTTCGGTCAGAAACATCTATGACCGCAGTTTGAATCCTAAAGGAGGGGCGGTCTGAAAATTGTGAGACCGCCAGTTTTGGCTTCTATGCTTTCATCAATCTCCAAATATGTTGAGACCGCCGGTTTGATCTCCCCCAGGACTTGGGTGTTTGAGATTGCTGGTTGAGTTCTCCATTTCTTCAGTGGTTTTCTGCGATCTCCAAATATGTTGAGACCGCCAGTTTGATCTCCCCCGGGACTTGGGTGTTTGAGATTGCTGGTTGAGTTCTCCATTTCTTCAGTGGTTTTCTGCGATCTCCAAATATGTTGAGACCGCCAGTTTGATCTCCCCCGGGACTTGGGTGTTTGAGATTGCTGGTTGAATTCTCCATTTCTTCAGTGGTTTTCTGCGATCTCCAAATATGTTGAGACCGCCAGTTTGATCTCCCCCAGGACTTGGGTGTTTGAGATTGCTGGTTGAGTTCTCCATTTCTTCAGTGGTTTACTGCAATCTCCAAATATGTTGAGACCGCCAGTTTGATCTCCCCCAGGACTTGGGTGTTTGAGATTGCTGGTTGAGTTCTCCATTTCTTCAGTGGTTTTCTGCGATCTCCAAATATGTTGAGACCGCCAGTTTGATCTCCCCCAGGACTTGGGTGTTTGAGATTGCTGGTTGAGTTCTCCATTTCTTCAGTGGTTTTCTGCGATCTCCAAATATGTTGAGACCGCCAGTTTGATCTCCCCCAGGACTTGGATGTTTGGGATTGCTGGTTGAGTTCTCCATTTCATTTTAAAATTTAGTCTTTTAAGCGATCTTAAATATGTTTTCAACAAAATGGTTTTTTCAAAAGAAGTTCTGGACAGAGCTCTAAGGCATTCGAAAAACCCGGAGATCTCGTATATTGTGTGCGGTCTGGAAAATATAAGACCGCACAATATCGGATCAATGTTATCTTGATTTCGGAATCAAACTGACATTATAAAGACCGCCATTTGTGATCGCTTTGGAAAGGATGCCTCAAAATTCAACTTATGGGCTATCAATCAACCATTATTTCAACTCTTATGAAGCGATCTCCTAAATTGGAAGATCGCAATTTTTTATATCTGCTCAAAGTTACTCAGCCTTTTTTATCATGGTCAGCGGTACCTCTTTATTGTGCAGTCTGAAAAGGTAAGATCGCCTCTCTTCAAATTATCAACCTACCGTATTAAGGTCGACAAAAGCCCAAGGCATTGAGATCGAATGCCAATTCTATTTCATTGTAAGAGATCGCAAAGATATATTCAATATAAAAAGTAAAATATCAGAAGCAAATATTCATTCATTGAAAGAAGGTATAAAAGTTCAATTCTCATATTCATTCAAAATGGGGTAGTACATCAGACCGCCCGGTCTCAGAAATAAGAATAAAAGTTACAAAATTATCTATTTTTTCTTTGATCTCTTGGGCGACCGCTCGTCTGAAGAAGTGGAAACGGCCTCGTCAGATGACTTCTCCGATTTCTCTTCTTGAACTTTTGATCCAGAGCTCGACGCCTCCCCCGAACTCGTGGCATTGCCCGACACATATTGGCTACCACTCTGCTGGTCCGTATCAACGTTTTCGATATTTGCCTCTTCATCGGCGGTCTCATCTGCGGTCACCGACTGTTCAGCAATTTTCCTTGCTGCATCTGGGAAAAGATCGGCAAAAGTTGTATCTTTAAATTCTTCGGTGAACCTGCCGCGATTACGAATCTCAGCGATCACTTGATCAGCAGTCTCCTTCACATGATGCATCATAAATTTCTGGAATTCAGGGTTATGAAGATCATAAGTCATTTCCCTAGCTCGCTGTAGAAAAAACATATTCAGACCGCGCGATCATAACAGGCAAGTATGAAATGATATGAAAAGATTGACTTACCTGCAGGTCTTCGACCTCCTTCAGAACGCCTCGAAGAGACCGCCCCATGTGATGATTTAAGACTGTGCTCCTAACGGCTGCTTGAGCGCAGATGTCAGGCAGCATGTCGGTCTCAATATCATACACCTCAGCGGTGTTCTTCTTCCCATATAAGGCCGCAGTAACCGCAGTAGCATGGCGAGTTAATTTACCACTCCAGAGCGGGAGATCGGTGGAAACCTTCACGCTATTTCCCTTAGCACCCCATCTGAGAAGAGGCTTGCCCTTTATGTCTTGTTGACTTCTCATAAAGCCGTGGAGAATGAACGGCTCGGCAGCGGTCTGAGGGATGTCACCGGTCTCAGCAGTATGGCGGTCTCCCTCCCTTCTTAATCTTTTTTCCCTTTGGGTGAGAACTTCTTCTGGTGGGGATACCAGATCTCTTGTTGGGACCGCAAAAGAGGCTAAAAATGCAAAAATTAATAAAAGGAAAAAATGTAAAAGAGATGAAGAAGACCGCTGAAAAAATACTCACTTTCCTCCGGGCGAACCTCAGCGACCTCGGGCCAGATCGCCAAGTAGTGGACAAGATCTAGTCGTTGGAAATTCCAGAATTTTCAGCTCTTCCTCTGAGATCGTCTTATTTTTCTGGAAGATCCTGTCAGGTCGCGCGGAAGGTCGGCTCTTCAGACCGCCAAGATCGCCTTCGAACACGAGGAATCTTTCCGTACAGAAGGAAACCTTGTTGGGGAGGTTAAGGACTTTGATTCCTTCATTGGAAAAATATATTAATCCTTTAAACTCTTCTTTCTTCTGACCCTCTTTTAAGACCTTTGCAGTGAAGGATGCACAGAATAATGTCATAGTAAATCTTATCTTTTCCGATCTCAAGTAATTAATAAAGACATTAATAAGACCGATTGAGTTCGGCGACAGCGCCCGTAATAATCCATTATCTCCAGAAATTCCCAAGGGAGAGGGATCTTCAGTCCGTGATCGAAATGATCAATAGGGATAATAAACTTGTTCTCCTCCCCAAAATTGAGCCCTTCGACCTCGGTCGGCGGTCTCACGACGATCTGGGTTTGGATCATGTGTTTCTTTAGAAAGTCGATGAACTCATCTTTGGAAAGGTGAGAGGGCTTATGATCGGCTTGCAAGAAAATACTAGCAGCAGAAGCTCGCACGGACACCATAATTCGAGATCGTTGTGACCGGTGCTTAGGACGCATGCAAGAAATATAAAATAATGGGGTTTGAAGACAGCTATTTATAGAGAGCAAGGGATGATTTCGTCATCATTACTTTTTCGGAGACCGCCCAGTAAATCCATCCAGACCGCACACAGCTGCATAAGAGTTAAAAAAGGCGCAGACTTTCTTTCGGTCTCAATAAAGAGAGATCGCAGCATCTCAGGTCGGGTAATATAAAAATAAGCAGCACATGATAGCAGAAATCATCACAAATAGAATGAGGATCGCAGGAAGCAGAAATCAAACACATCACACAATAATTGTTCAGGTACCATATTACAAGACCGCTTGAAATAAAATGTTTAATGCTTATTTTGAGGTCGCTTCCTTCCCACAAAGGCTGCAATATCTTGCATTTCATTGACGACACTAAAGACCGATGCAAGATTTTGGTTAGCAAACATTGCAGCCCTGTGGATCCTGGACATCTCTTTGTCAACAGTTTCCATGGGGATGACCATAATCTCGGACGACGGTCTTGTTTCTGGGTGATCGCCCGGTGGCCCCGTCCTCATCGTCATTTTGGAGGATCCGCCTCTCAGAGCAGCGATCTCGGAGGATAGAGCAGCGGCTTTTCCTTTATAATACTCAGCATCCTTTTCGGCTTTTCGGAGTGCCTGAGTGAGTCCGCCAATTTGCTGACCGCTATCTCCGCGAGATGCGCGAAGCTCCTGTTCGAGACCGCGAATCTGTTCATGGTAAGCTCGCTCCTGAACCAACATGGACCGAACATCCTCAAAAACTGGGCTAAGGATGTTGGTAAGCTGGTCGGGGATCGTGATCTTCGGCGGCGGAAGCTCCCCCTCCTCGATCTCATCACCTACGGTCAAGAAAACGTCAAGGTTAGCCCAATTATCAAAAGCTCGAAAGATCATAGGGTTTGCATGGAATGAGTACTTGGAAAGGAATCAAGACCGCAGTCATGTAAAACATTTTCAATATTAACTGTGACCGCGGGTTCTGCGGTCAGCAAGAGACGGTCTGATCCCCTTAAACGTTCAAGGTTCATTCTTTCCAATTCCTTCTTTTGCGACCTTTCCCCTTCCTTTCTTCTTCTCTTTAATTCCGCATTACTAACAAGGATATCGTCAGTTTCAATGACGACGATCTTATGCTTTCTTTTTGGAGATTCAGGTCGAACCACTGGTAAAGGAAGAAATTCTAGCGATCTGGTCATCATCTTCGCCTTACCAGTCCGCAAGGCAGAGACCGCTTCCGCTCGATCTTCTGCCGCCCGATTCAACTTCTCCTCTTGAGCAGCAGAAAGGTTTGGCTGACCGCTTGAGAGTGCGGCCTTCTCCTTGGCGATCTGTCGGCTCTTCTCCTTTGCTTTTCGTTCAGCAACCTTCTTCTTTTTCTTCTTCTTCTTTTCACCGGTCAGCGAGACCGCCTCCACCTCCTTCTCCTGAAGCTTCGCAGCGGCCAGGGCAGCCTCCTATTCCTTCTCCTTTTCCTTTTCTTCTCTTTCCCTTCTTTCTTTTTCCTTCCTCTGCTCGTCAGCGAGCAGAACTGCCCTATCTCTCTCCTCCTCCTTCTCCTTCCTTTGCTCGGCAGCAAGCAGAGCCGCCCACTTCTCCTTCTCTTCTTTCTCTTTCTCTTCTTTTCCTCTCCTCCTCCTTCCTTTGCTCGGCAGCAAGCAGAGCCGCCCGCTTCTCCTTCTCTTCTTTCTCTTTCTCTTCTTTTCCTCTCCTCCTCCTTCCTTTGCTCGGCAGCAAGCAGAGCCGCCTGCTTCTCCTTCTCTTCTTTCTCTTTCTCTTCTCTTCTCTTCCTCTCCTCCTTCCTCTGCTCGGCAGCGAGCAGAGCCGCTTTCTCCTCTTCTTCTCTCTTCTCTTTTTCTTCTCTTTCCTTTTTCTCCTTTTCCTCTCGTTCTCTCCTTTCTTTCTCCTCTCTCAGCTTGATCTTTGCGGCTGCGATCTCTTTCTTCTTCTCCGCGATCTCTCTTTCAGCGGCAGCCACCTTGAGGTTTTCAGCCTCGAAGGGATCAAGCACCTGCAATAACGAACAAGAAAAATTGTTAGAAGAATCTTCATCAAGGTAGGCATTTAATTCATAGTCTGCCTCCCTTGAGAAAGTGGAGACCGCAGAAGGGAAAAAGAGACCGGTCGCATTATCAACCTTTGAAAAATCAACCGAAGAGTCTCGTGGACCGCCACTCTCAGGGAGTGTGATCGCCTCCGGGACGATCACGTCTTTTGACCTAGCACCTTTGAACTTTTTCGCACTCTGGTCAGAAGGGTCTGAATTTTTCCTCTTACTTGTTTTCTCAGCATCCTGGACATCAGCGATCTTCTGCCTAAGCTTTTCTGCCTCAGCCTTCTTTTCCCGCATCCCGGCTAAGATAACTTCTGTAGAGGCGGTCTTGCCCGGCTGAACGGCGGTCTGACCAAGAGCTTCCACAGTCTGCTGATAATTGAAAGAAATGGAAAGATCAAGAAAAATCAATTCAGGATCTGAAGAGTCAGATGATAGATTAGCAGCAATGTTGGGAAGCGAGACCGAATTTTTTGGTGAGGCGGGCGCTTTCAGCGGGGAAGCTCGCGCGGTCTCCTTCGATGCGCTTGACTTCACTACAGTTTTCTCAACCTTCACTGCTCTCTTCGAGGTGGCGGCCTTCTTCTTTTTGGAGGAGTCCTCTTTTGAGGCCGAATGGCCCAGAACGGACAGCAAAGACGACATTGTAGAGGTCAATTCTATCTAGTTTTTATGTGACCGCTTATAAGCTAAGCTCATTTGCTTTTCAGGAAGTAATGAATTCTCAAGCCCAGGAAGCGGTATTTATAGCCCAGGAAGCGGTATTTATAGCCCAGGGCGCATTTATGACGGTCGCGGTCTCAGCGGTCAAAGCTAACATTTTCGAAGTTCCAGCGCAACTTAAAAATGTGTGGGGATTATGTTTCCCCGGAAAACCCGCGACCTCACTTCTCAGCCAGAATCAGCCTTCCCAGCGGTCTCAAATTTGTGAGACCGTCCAGACCGGTTCTTTTTGCTCAGCCGACAGCTCCTGCCTCGGCGGTCTCAAATCTGCAAGATCGCATGGACCGCTCCTCGCAAATCCCAAAATCTGCTCAAGTATCAAGCGATCAAGCTTCAGTCAGACCGCGAGACCGGGCGGTCTGACCTCCTTTCTCCTTTTTGTTATTTGCACCCCCTCTCTCTGCCCAGTCTCTCCTGTATCCCGGGCAGCCCGTAATTTTTGGACCTGCCCGTTCGGGCAGCCTCCGCGTCTATAAATAGAGGGGTAGGGGTACCTGAAAAGGGACTTTTGGACTTCGAGCCCCAGCTTACAACCTGTGTAAGCGGTCTCGAAATCTGTCACTTTTCTACCCCGCATCCTGCTCTGTTTCCAGTCCCCCCTGTTTTACTCTTCAGAGGTTTATACGAGTAGATTTTCTCTTCTCGTTTTTCCTCTCTCCCGTCTCTCGTCTTAAGTAACCTGCACTCCACAGTTTCCCCCCAACTTCCTCTTAGTGTGAGTTTTGGAGGTACATTTTTTGGTACCAACACTCGGTATCTTCAGTCTCTTGTCAACTTAACTCCCGTCTCTTATGAACTCAGCTCGCGAAAGTTCTTCCCTGGGACTTCCATCTCTTGCGAACTCTAACCGATGATTGACAATTCCGGCGAGCACTGCATACTTGCGTGTTCCTGCGAACTCCCATGATCACCAATCTCTCGCGAGCTCTGCCCTCTCGGGCGAGAAGCACCTCACTTCCGCGAGCTCCAACGATCACAGACCTCTGATGAGCTCCGCCGCTTGATTTGATCTTGCGGCTCTCGTCCGCTGCAACCGTGAGCGCTCCATTCCGTGCTCGTTGCATTCCCACGAGCGCTACATTATGTATCTCCTGCACGTTCCAGTCATCCCACACCTCTCCTTGAGCTCTGCTCGATTCCCTCTCCTTTTATAGGCGTCGGCTGGGCATCCCTCGCCCTCTTGCATTTGCATGTGCTACATCATGGGGACTCCCTCTAGCTCCAACTACCGCTACTCCTAACCCCACACTCATTTCCAGTGTCTCCGAAAACCTCTGTACATTTTCCAAATTGGCTGAACCCAACTATCCTGATTTGAGGGCCTCATTCACATTCCTCTTGTGATCACAGTGCAAAAGACATCATCTCACTGACACTCTTCCCGAGCCTACATCTCGCACATATGGTGACTAGGACGCCAGTGATGCTCTTGTCCGCACATGGCTTGCAAATAGTCTTTCTAATGCATGCTCACTACCTATCATTCGACATGATGAGAACGTAAAGGCAGCTTGGGATCATCTTGCCACACTTTACTCCAAAGGTGTCAAAATGCCTCGCATGTACACCCTGTAATCGAATCTCTTTGCTAGACCAGGCCTCTCTCTCAACGTTGCTTACCATTTAGACTAGTCTCTCAGTGCCGAGCTTCTACAACATCGTCCTTTCTCTGATGGTCTTGCAACCCATCGATAGCATTTTCAGGAGCTCTTTGTTGTTTTTTTATCTTCTGCATCTTCCCAAGTCCTACAAAATGACCCGTCAATAAATATTGAGAGAACCAAACATTCCTACACTGGAAGCTATTGCTACTCGTGTTTGTATTGTAACCAACATTTTGAATCAACCTCATCTAACCCTCTCTACCGTCAGAGAATTATGCTCATGCTCTTGGTCGTGGAGGCCGCAATGGCGGTCGGGAGCGAGGGTTGCCCTCTTTGCTCCTACTGCGGAAAACTTGGTCATCCTATCGAGCGTTGCTTTGCGAAGCATCTTATCGGGCTCATGCCAGTACTACTAAGTATGAAACTTCTTCTCAGACCACCTCCACCCCACTACCAAAGTTCAACCAATGGTTCTCCTCTAAGAATATTGAAGCTTTGCTTAATGCTTCCAAGAAATCTGTCTCTGTTTTCACTTCTTCAGGTAGCGCGTTTGTCGCTCGTCTGAGTAAATAACTTATCGATTTTGGTGCAACTAATCGTATGACTGAGAATTCTCTTGCCTTCAGTCACCTCGAGAGGTGAAGGTTGAGGGTCAAGAGTAGGGGTGCAACTAAGATCGATTCAGATAGGTTCCACTCAGAACCAAGAACCAATCCGTATAGGTCCGATTCCATCTTCTCGGAATCAGAACCGATCCATGTACCAAAGGTACAGAACCAAATTCAAACCAAAAAGCTTGTTTCAATTTTGGTTTGGTTCTCGGTTCTACCCATGTCAAGAAAAAATATCAATGCATCATAGAGAAAACCTAGATAAATGAGTAAAAGTAATTAATAATTATAAGATGAGCTGACAAAATTAAAGTGAAAAAAATATCAACTTTGATTATTATTTTTATTTAGATGGAGGATTTTTACGGGATTGCTCTCTTGATTAAAGGCTAACAATTACCCCTACGAGATCAAGAAAGAAAATTAGTAAAAACAAGACTTATAAAGGTGAGGTAAATCAAGGAGTGGTGAGGGAGAATGTTACGAACACAAAAATTGGATTGCAAAGGAACATGAAAACCCGGATACAATCACGAGGAATATGTTACGGGCCTACTCGAAGGTTGCCGGAGGAGTGGCCGGAGGTGGAGATGATGGTGGCGGCGGAGGAACGACATGGACGGAGGGAAGCGGTGAGACTTCTGCGGTCGATGGTGGGAGAGACGATTGTTGTAATGGACTAGAAGGAGGTTCGGGTTGCGGTGGATTTTTAACCTTGTGAAGGATTGCGCCGGCATCCCGAAGGTGGGCATCCGTAGAGGCCATGAATTCCCGCAACATCGAGCAGATCGATCTGATGGCGGCCGCATCCGCGACACTTAACTTTTCGTCGCGTAATTGCATGTTCAACATAATCAAGTGAGGAAATAATTAATGGGATTAAAAAGAAAATTAATTAATTGAGTAATCAATTAAAAGATCGGGAAAGGAACTGTCGTTAGCGTGCATGGCTCAATACGGAAAGGCGGCATTGGGCTCGCGAGGATTGAGCAGGGATGAACAACAGGTGTGCCGAGTGCGTCTCGAGGAGAAGGGACGGGGGGCTCGAGGAGGGATTTGGACACAGGGAAGGCGTGTCAGTTCGCTGGCGTCATGCACGAGAACAGAGGGCGAGGGATCAGAGAGTCAACTTCGTGGGTTGGGGCAGGGAGAGTCGAGGTGGTTCCAGTAGATGAAGAACATGGGTTGGGAGATGGCGGGTCCAGAGGCAGTTGCGATTCCGCGAAGGGTGGTTGCGATCTTCTGAAGACGTGAAAATATGCAGCGTCGATGAAGAAGACTCTGCCTTCTGTTGAGGGAGCAACGGACGATTGATGAAGGAAGCGGAAGAGTGGATAGTGAGGAGGAGGATGACGAAGCAGAGCGTTGTTAGGGCCGTTGTGACAGCCAACGGTTGATGTTGGGGGGGCGCAGTAGAAATTTGCGGAGGAGGCGCGGAAGAAGGATGCTTGGCCGGAAGGGGGAGGAACCTGTCTCTGACACCAAGTTGTTATGGGTCTACTCGGAGGTTGCCGAAGGAGTGTCCAGAGGTGGAGATGATGGTGGCGGAGATATTACGGAGCCTTGACCGTGATTGCCTAAGCGGGACGTGCTCGAGAGAGAGAACTTCCAAAATCTCTTTTAGGGTTTAGGGAAAAGACTTTCTTCATTAATTCCTTCATTACATGACTCTAAGGACCTATCTATAAGACCCAGGATGACATAACTATAAATACATCAATATACGCTAAAATATTAAAATATAACGATGACTACGACTAGACTCATGCGACGCTAATAATACACTCGACTTGACTCAATACATATAATAATAGATAACTGACGGAGGATTCGTAACAGATCCATAACAAAATACTCATGCCTAACCCGAGGAGGCTGGTTCCTCCTTGAAGTCCCTCTCCCAGTGAGAGATCCCAAAACTCTAAAATGATCCAAGATACCTAATACTCCCAAGTCCCCTCGTTATATAAAGAGGAAGAACCACATACAATTTACCCTAATACCCCTTACAAAATAAAACTACATAATAACCAAAGTAAAAAAACAGGATCCATAAAATCTTCGCCACGTGTGCGTAACAATATATCACGCCTGAAATTCTACTTTGACCCCAAGGTCGAGGTGTCGCCCGCCGTCTAGTAATGATACGCCCCCAGTATTTTGCCGCAGAGGTGTCTGGGGCTCCGTCCGATGGTGCATCTTTGATCGCAAGGGGGTCAAAGTTAGCTATGCCGATCTCCTCAAAGTCATCACCGACGAGGGAGCGAAACTCTTTGGTTGAACAATCATAAGTAGGAGTCTAGGAGAGTAAGGTTGCTTGGAATGGAAACACAAATCCTTACTCCGCAAGTCATGATACTCTTGGTTGGAAAGACGATGAGTAGGGATAGGACGATTATTGCATGAACGCATAATGAGTGGGCGTGGTAGAGGAGGTGGTGGTGGTCGAGGTTTAGGAGGGGGGCAGAGTATGGTTGGTAGGGGGTTTGGAAGGTGGCGATGCAGAATGAGGGTTCCCGGACATCGCAAGGAATTTGGCCTCCACGAGTAGGGAGAGGTCCATAGCTTGGCTGACGGTAGACGGATGGAGGGTGTGTAGGCGAGCGCGGATATGAGGCTGTAAGCCATGCATGAAATAGCCCAAGTAGTGGTCGAGTGAAAGAACTGGGACGTGGGTGACCAACTTGATAAATTCATCCACGTATGAGTCAATGGAGCCGGTCTGACGGACCCCACAAAGGCTTTCGATCACGTTGCCGGAATAGCGGCGACCATAACATTGAATGAGTGCCTCAGTGAGAGCTACCCAAGTGAAGCCGAGAGAGGACTACTGGAGCCAGCGGACCTAATGGAGGGCGGACCCTTCTATGCCGATAAGAGCCGTGGAGACCTTTTGCGTATGAGAAGTCTGGTGAATATCAAAATACTGCTCGGCGCGAGCAATCCAACCCAAGGGGGAAGTCCCATTGAATGTGGGAATATCGATGTGGGGAAAAGGCGGAGGATGCAATCCCGCCAAAGAGGATTCTTCGGAGGATAATGTGTCGGGAGATCCCAATGTAGAAGCGGCGTTAGGCCCAGAGTGTTGGTCGGGTTGCATGTTGTGGAGCAGGACAATAATCGAAGTGAACTGCTCGGCTTGGGCCTCGAAGGGAGAGTTGATGGTTGTGAGGGCGTGTTCGAGGGCCTCCACACGGGATTCCATCGAGTGACGGGCCTTTGACATAAGGAGAGGGCACAGGAAGATGCGGAGAAGAAGCGCGCGGACGAGGCACTACAGGTGTGAGAAACGACCGACGGAAGTAGGAGATGTCCAAAAAGAAGGTGCGAGAAGGGCACAACAGTGGGAGAAGCCAACTACCAGAAGGTCGTGCGCAGGAGCTGGAGTTGGGTCCGCGTGCGACGCGGGATTCGGATCCCTTATCTAGGAGGTTTGGGGTTCAACTCAGTTGGTGATGAGGACCAGTTTAGAGCTCCCTTATCTAGGAGGTCTAGGGTTCAAGTCCCAGCCTCAAGAACCCGCCATTGGAATTAGCGGCTGCGGCCAATAAGATTCATGGAGATGGGTTGAGGTCACTGGTCTGCAGACTTTTTATGTAACGACCCGGTCTACTGTGGGTGCGCTATAGGTCTGCAGACCAGTGACCTCACCCCATCTCCACGGATCTGATTCGCCGCAACCGCTAATTCCAATGGCGGGTTGTTGAGTTTGGGGCTTGAACCCCAAACCTCCTAGACAAGGGAGCTCTAAACTGGTCCTCATCACCACTTTTTATGTAACGCCCCGGTCTAGCGTGGGTGCGCTACAGGTCTGCAGACCAGTGACTCCAACCCCTTTCCACGGATCTGATTGGCTGCAGCCGCTAATTCCAATGGCGGGTTGTTGAGGCTGGAGATTAAACCCCAGATCTCCTTGATAAGGGAGTTCTAAACTGGTCCTCGTCACCAACTAAGCAGCTCAGTTGGTGATGAGGACCAGTTTAGAACTCCCTTATCAAGGAGGTCTAGGGTTTAAACCCCAGCCTCAACAACCCGCCATTGGAATTAGCGGTTACGGCTAATCAGATCCGTGGAGAGTTGGGGTCACTGGTTTGCAGACCTGTAGCGCACCCACAGTAGACCGGTGCATTACAGGTCTTGTAACTGATCAAGGAGCTGACACCTATGAGATACCAAAAGATATTTCTTCCTTAATATTGGCTTCATGTCTGCCCATCGGGATATGGAGCGAAGACGAGCTCAGTCCTACGCTCTAGGTCAGTTCAATCAATCTTAGTCTGACCTTAAAGCTTTATCTTAGAAAATCTAACGCGACACACGTCAGATACCCCATACCAGTCAAAATGTTCGTTCATGCATCTACCTTAAATCTACATGTGATATCATCCTTAATATCCTATATGAGATCCATAATACTCATCGTAATCGCCTTTAGAAGAATCAAATCGTGACTAAGGGTTAACACGATTTTTATAAATGGAGGTAGAGGACAATGATAATCATTGTAATAATACAAAAATCTCTCTGAAAGGGCTTTAGTGGATCGAGCATTGATGGTCTCTGGTTCCCTGAATAGAGGAGAGGAATAACGACGACTACTGTGAAATGTCATGGATGATTTATAGACTCTAGTCTCGCATATCCTAGAATTAGCCCAAACCTGGGACTCTGATACCAAACTGACGTAGGACGGATCTAGGTGTATGATGTGATTGTGCCTCAGGAAACCCTACTGAATGAGTGTAAGTATAATGCCGTGGGAAATCTAAATGATGTGATGCACAAATAATTGTCCAACGATCGATAACAATACGTTTTGAAGTTGATAAAGAAATCCGCAAATAATCACAATTGATATTAGAGTATTAAATAAACGAGCAATTGTTAGTCAAATTAAAGTTAAGAATGCTTCAATTAAATGATAACGAGTAAGACTTGCAAGTAGAGCAATTAATGAGCAAATTAGTACAAATTAATATATCAAATAATATGATTACCCATCAGATATGCATAAGTAGTAAAGACTTCACATAAGAACTTACACAAGTAATGGGAGTCCTGGGAAGTGAGAGAGGACTGACTCGGTGTTGGGCAACGCTGTAATTGTAGTTTTTGCAACAAATTCGGAGTACTGCAACTGATCTCTGATGTAATTGGAGTAACCTGAGGTTTTGAGGCTATTTGATGATTGGGATGCAATGGAGTTGAGGGAAGGATTTGGGGCAGCCGGGTGAGATATATGGATGAGAATTGGCAATTATTGTGGTAATCAGCAGATGAAAGCTTGGAAAGTGATCGTGGAGTTCAGAATGATAAATTCAATTCGTGAAGGCCATGGACTGTGAAAATGGTTGGTCAAACAATACTCTACATGCCTTGAGAGAAAAACATGGAGTGGGAAGACGAGGGAAGGGATAAGTTATTCCTTTAAATGGAGAAGTATGTTGGGGTGGAAAGGGGAGCAATGGGGGAAGGGGGAAGTTATTCCTTTAATTGGGGAATTATGTTGGTGGGGTGGGGGGAGTAACGAGGGGAAGGGGGAAGTTATTCCTTTAATTGGGGAATTATGTTGGTGGGGTGGAAGGGGAGCAACGAGGGGAAGGGGGAAGTTATTCCTTTAATTGGGGAATTATGTTGGTGGGGTGGAAGGGGAGTAACGACTTGATTGAATTTTCAGGACATGGGTTTTGGGCGAGGAATTGAGTGGTAGGATTAGAGGCGTAACACTCGACTCATTTCTGGTTGTGAGAGTGATTGGGAATGGGGAGGGTTAGTGGTGCTGGATTGAGAAGTGAGGGCAGAGTGGATGGTTATGCAGTAGATGTGGACGGTTAATGCTGAAATTGAAGGTAGTTATAGGATTTCTAGGTAGTTATACGGGATGTTGGTGACGAGTAGCGGTGCGAGATGGATGGCCGGCACTTGGGAGGGTGGTTGCTAATGGCTATGTGTGGTGATAGAGAGGATTTGGGTGGTTACAACAAAAAATGGCAGCGGTTAGTGGCAATTTTAGGTAATTTTAGGCGGTTATGCGCGGGAACGTACTTACCTTGGCTTTGATACCAAGGATCCGCAAAATCGGCACCGTGAAGTGCTAGAGCCAGAAAATCTGTTCAAATTTTGCAAAATCTGAAAACCAGCCCCTACACCCCTATTTATTGACTTAGAATCTATTACGAACGGCCACGATCGTCTGAAACATAAAACCACTAAACTCAAATTGAAATAAAAAATACATAAAAATATGTCGTCGTCGTTCTGAACGCGACTGCTAGCTCAGATCATTCATCTGACGATCCTAACTCCGCCTCCCGTGTAAGTAGACTTGGTCAGGTTCCGATAAGAGTCGGCCCGCCCGTGACACGCAATTCCCATAAAAAAGTTTTAATTTCTTGTTATTTAACTAATGTCACTCAGATATTTGTTTATCAATTCTGTTAGAATGTTTTACATTTTACGTTACGCATTTTTTCATTTTCAACCCTTGTATGCATCTCTCTTATATATGGGAGAGGGCTCCTTATTTGTGAATAATAATGCACTATCTATTTCGTAACATAGTATTAGATCCTCCTCTCACGACCTAACCGCGTTTCTGCATCTCACAGTCTCCCGCGAAGGACTCCACCGGTTGATCCCGCGATCTCTCCAGCGACACCACCTGCAGCTTGAATCCTCTGTCCCTACCCTCGCACCCACCAGAAATTCTTCTCCCGCCATTCGTCTTGGACCGCCCATAAACCAACACAGTTGGACGGTTCCAACTGTACGCCAACTACTCTCATGCCCTATTCCGACAATGTTTCGCCTCTATTTCTTCAGGAATGACCTCTCTTTGGCTCCTCCGCATTCCTTCTTAATCTCGTCTTGATCTAATGACATTTTTTTCTTGACACTACGGATCTAGGGTTTTGCCTTCTTGGTCTAAAACCCCATTATCTCCTTTTCTTTCTCTCTTCTCGCAAGTTCATTTCTATTGAGGCTACGTCGAAAGTTGAAAAATCTCACCCTACTCCACCTTCAATCCCTTCTCATGTATCCCCTCCTCCCATCGGCTTAACCCGGGGGAATCATAATCAGAATATTCAACCACCCCTCAAATTACTACCATCTGTTTGGATGACACTAATTATCTCTCATGCTCACGGCCGGTTACTCTTGCACTCGACGATTGTTCGGATATGTCAGTGGGATTACTCATGCGCCACCACAAGATTCTCTAGGTTGGCTTCAATGGGAAGCGAAGAACTCCTTGGTTATGCCCTAGCTCATTATTTCAATGCAAGAGACTACAACCTAAAACTGCCTCTTTCACGACACAACTACAAATATTTGGAAGCGTGTTGAGTCCACTTACTCACGAAAGGGAACTGTGGCACAGATTTTTTAACTTCGTCACACAATTAGTCTGCTTCAATAGGGGGACCGACCTCCTTCCGCCTACTACCTGAAATACACATCTATACCAGGAGTATGATCATTTTGATCCTTTGATCATAGTATGCAACCCAAAGGCACTTCTTGTTTGGATTCGGAAGGTACACAATAATGTGCTTGAGTTTTTACATGGTCTTCACAAAGACTTCGAGCAGATTGTTATTCACATCCTTGATCGTCCGCAGTTTCCTACCATGTAGAAAGTATTTAGCATCGTCCAACAGGAGTTTGACCGATGACAGGCATGACACTCTGATATCGCTCCTACTGGCTCTGCTCTTACTGCTACTCACCATGGATCTAGTCCTCGCATTCCACGGGACGTCCGACCCAAGCCACCCGACAAAGATTACCTGGTTTGTGATTACTGTGGAAAGACCTAACACAATCGTGATACTTACTTTAAACTACATGGATTCCCACACCAGAGGGGTGGTCCGGATTCGCGGGGTGGCCGCGACAGAGGCCGTTTACAGGGAAGGACTACTCCTCGATCTGCACATTTCTCTAACACTACTGAGGAGAGCTCCTTTACAGGGAGAGTTTCTGATGTTTTTGTTTTCCATGTCTCCTTCTCCGCGGAAGAGATACAAACCCTTTGTCGCTTGATGCAGGTCTCTCGAGTGAGCCTGTGCCCACCTCATCATCTTATGCTCATTCAGGTATACCAGGTGCTCACTCTGCCACAAATCGTCCTTCTACCCAATGAATCATTGACTCCAAAGCCACTAATAATATGACCGACTCCTCATCAGGCTTTGTATCCTACTCCCCTATTGAGGAAGAGACAAAGCCAACATTACTGTGGCTCCCTCTTCTCCATTGTCGGAAAGGGATTCATTCTTTGCTCTACACTTACTCTTTCCTCCGTTCTCCATGTAGCTAGCTTTACTCGCAGTCTATTGTTCGTTAGCCGCATAACATACTCCATGAATTGCTTGGTGACTTTCTTTCTGTTTCATTGTCTTTTTCAGGACCTGAAGACGGGGATAGTAATTGGCTCTGGCAACTTGTGCAATGACTTTATGTGTATGACTCCTCCAACACTATTCCACCACCGCATACCTTACACTCGTCACAAACATCTACTGCTTATTCCTGGCATTGTTGCCTAAGCATCCTCCGCTTTCTGTTATGAAACATTTAGTTCCTCTATTTACTCGTTGTTTAAAACTTTTGTTTATGATGTGTGTGAACTGGGGAAACACCACCGTACTTCCTTTACTCGTGTCTCTTTACCTAGTTCTATGCCTTTTCATATTTATTCATACTAATGTTTGTTGTCAGTGTAAAATCTTTTCTCTTAATGGATGCTCTTGGTTTGTTACTTTTATCAACTATTATTCTCGCATTACGTGGGTTTATTTGATGAAACAAAAGAATGAAGTGTTTCTTATTTTCAAAAAAATCATAAGATGGTGACGAACCAGTTTGGTGCCTCCATAAAAGTTCTACGTTGTAACAATGGGCGTGAGTATGTTGATTCCTCCTTCGAAGACTATATTAACTGCATGTCTACTCCCATTTTCAGAAATAAATTTCTCTTGCTACTCTCAACATCTTTATCACCTTCCACCCCGGATCTCCGGGTGTCTTTGCTTTGTCCACATCGACTCCATTCATCGCTCCAAGATTGATCCTCGTGCCCTCAAGTGTGTCTTGATCGGGTATTCTCCTACCCAAAAAGAGTGCATGTGCTTCCATCTTCCTACACAGAAGACCTTTATTACAATGGATGTCACCTTCCGTGAAACCTTACGATGGGACCTCTCTTCAGGAGGAGTCTCTACTAGATAACGAAGTGAGTTCCTTTACTCTCCCCACTCTTCCACTCTTCCCTTACCTATTCCTCAGTCCTATAACCCTCCTACACCTCCCACTGATACCTATGGTCCAGGGGAGACTAGTTACTTGCTATCGAAACAGTTGCAAGTTTATACTCGAAGGACAAACACATAAGCATAGCCCACGACTACTATGCCATCACCGGAACTGCTTTCAGAGTCTGGAAACCGTCCTATTACTCTCAAAAAATGTACTCGATCTTGTACCCAATAGCTTATATCTCATTATGTTTCATATGACTCCTTCACCCCTTCACATAAAGTGTTTGTGTCCTCCCTAGCCTCTTTTCTATTCCCTCATCATGGCAGGATGCACTTGTTCATCATGAATGGAAACATGCGATGATTGAACAGATGACAGCTCTGGAGAAGAACTCTACTTGGGAACTTGCGCCTCTTCCTACGAGGAAGAAGATGATTTGGTGTAAATGAGTGGATTTTGTTAAGCATAACTCATAGGGTATTGTGGAAAGATGCAAAACCAAGCTTGTTGCTAGAGGGTACACACAAACTCCTAGAATTGACTACCAGGAAACCTTTGCACCGGTTGTCAAGATGAACTCAATTAGAGTCCTTCTATCCTGTGTTGTTTGTAAAGGGTGGGACCTCAACCAGTTAGATATAAAAAACACTTTCCTTCATGGTGATCTGTCAGAGGAAGTATATATATCTCTACCACCAGGCTTCGCTCCAAAAGGATCAGAAGACAAAGTCTGTAGGTTAAAGAAAGACCTCTACGAACTAAAACAATCAGCACGAGTGTGGTTTAGGAGGTTTCACCAGGGCCATAGTTTCTTTTGGTTATAAACTGAATCTTGTTGATCATACTCTATTTGTAAAACAAAAGGTAAAGTTACTATTCTCATAGTATACGCTGATAATATAATAATTACTGTTGAAAGTTATTATATTTAAGTCTATGTGTTTAGTCCCACACCGGCTAGCGGTGTTGAGTGTCTCTTTGTAATGCTATATAAGAGCCCCTATGTGGAAGAATAAATTGCACCAAGTATTTCATTTCTCCTCTTCTACATGGTATCAGAGCATTTCGATCTGAAAACCTAAATAGAATTTTTTTTCACTCTGCTCATCCCGCGACCTACCCCCGACCTCTATTCCGTTTTCCGCGTGCGCTGCTAGGCCTCCTGCGGCTCCTCCTTCCCCCCGCTCCCGTTGATGGGATCGTTCCTTGATTCCAAGGACGGGAGCGGGCCTCTCTCGTCGGCTGCGTGCGGCTCTTCCGCTACTTCTTCACTGAAGATATGCCGCTGCTTATCCCGCTGCCGCAGCTTCTCCCACAGCTTCTCCCGCAGCTATCGATCTGATGTTGTCTGCTACTCCAACCTCTCGTCTTCTCCCGTCGAGCTCCTCTGCCGATCGACGATCCCGTCGAGCGCTCTTCTCGTCCTTCGATCCCGTCGTCAGGGGGAGCGACTTCTGCTCTCGTTCTCATCGACGGAGGGACCTCCCTTATCCTCCCTCGATCCAGTTGCCAGAGGGAGCTGCTACTGCGCCTATTCCTCTCCTTCTTCGGCCTTGCCGCCCTGTGCCGCTGCTGTCCCACCGCTGCTCTTCTTCTCCGGCCCGGCAGCCCTCTCGTTGTTGCTGCTGCTTCTTCTCCGGCCCGGCAACCCTCTTGCTGTTGCGGCTGCTTCTTCTCCGGCCCGACAGCCCTCTTCTTGCCGCTGCCCTTCTACTTCCGGTGTTGCAGGCTGCTCTCGTCTTGCCGCTGGAGCTTCTTCTCCCGACTGTTGTGTCGCTGCTGCTATGCCGTGTCGTCTCCAATTTTTTTTTAAAAGTGTCGCTGTAGTTTTTTTTTGTGTTTAGTTATTGTGTTGGTAGTGTCGTCTAGTCGTGTGCTATGGACGCTGGTTTCCGTGTTGCTGCTCTTTGGGTGTCGAGCTCATCTCTTCCTCCCTTCTCACTCGCCGCTGCTTGAGCCTTTTTTTTGCTCGCCGCTGCTTGAGCACTCTGCTCGCAGCTGCTTGAGCCTTCTGCTCACAGTTGGATCGTGGTCTTGCCGGCAACCGTTATCCATAGTTGTCTTTCGTTTTATGTGTTATTCTGATTGCCTTCGTCTGTGTCTCCATGCGAGTCTATGCCTTCTTGCACGTGTTCCACGTGAGGGGGAGTGTTTGTGATAACGGCGACTCGGATGCCTCTTTCCCGACTCCTACCTTAGTCACACGCGGCCTCCAGGCATATTTCGTATGTTGTGTGTGTCTCCCCATCTTTTTCTTTGATGTTAGGTAGGTGTGGTTTGGCCTTTGTTGGTTGACCTGGTTTCAGCTCCGGGAGCATCCAGTGTACTCATGGTCGGTTTGTGGACCAACGTCGTGTGGCCTTTGCCCGGTTGAAGTATCCCCGGTGACACGCGGTTGGGCCTCGGTGGCTGGTGTTTTGTCCCACGTTGCCAACCACCATTTACCTTTTCTTTTATGTTGTGTTCAAGCTGAAGGGTTCCCCTTCAGCTTGAGGGGGAGTGTTGAGAGTTATTATATTTAAGTCTGTGTTTAGTCCCACACCGGCTAGCGGTGTTGTGTGTCTCTTTGTAATGCTATATAAGAGCCCCTGTGTGGAAGAATAAATTGCACCAAGTATTTCATTTCTCCTCTTTTACAATTACAAGTGATGACACCGAAGAACGACAACCCTTGAAACACCAACTTGTAGAATTTGAGGTTAAATACTTTGGAAATCATAGGTATTTCTTTGGTATCAAAGTGGTAAAATCCAAAAAAGGGATTTTCTTCTCCCAAAGAAAGTATGTGCTTGACCTCCTTGAACAAAGTGGAATAAGTGGGTGTAGACCTGCTGATACACCTATTAAAACAAACCATGGACTGGGAAGTGACGACTGGGAAACTATCGAAGACATTTCTGGATATCAGAGATTGGCAGGATATCTAATCTACCTGTCACACACCCGACCTGCCATTACATATGTTGTTGGAGTAGCGAGCTAATTCATGCACTCGCCACAGAGTAGACATTTCGATGCAGTTCATAGGATCCTGAGATACCTGAAAGGCTCACTAGGAAGAGGCATACTGTACAACCCACACACAGAGTTAAAGATAGAAGTGTATACTGATGTTGATTGGGATGGATCTACTAAGGATATATGTTCTACCTCAAGGCACTGTACTATGATTGGTGGGAACCTGGTCATGTGGAGGAGTAAGAAACAACAAGTTGTTTCTTGATCTAGTGCCGAAGCTGAGTTCCGGGTTATTACCCAGTGATTTGTGAAGGGTTATGACTCCGCTCTTTGATGAGTGACATATGACAAAGTGAGGAGTGGCCTCTCAAAATATTCTGTGACAATAAGGAAGCTATTAGCATCGCCCATAATTCAGTTCAACATGATCGGACTAAAGATATTGAAGTTGATTGACATTTTATTAAGGAAGGCATTGAGAACGGAACCATTTGTCCGTTTGTTCCCCCGAAGGACAGCTTGCCGATATTATCACCAAGGGTCTTAGTGGAAATGCTTTCGGGAAAATTATTGGTAAGTTTGGCATGAACACCATTACCAACCCAATTTGAGGGGGAATGCTAGAATGTTTTACATTTTATATTACACATTTTTACATTTTCAACCCTTGTATGCATCTTTCCTATATATGGGAGAGGACTCCTTAGTTGTGAATAATAATGCATTATCTATTTCATAACAGATTCATTTAATTGCATCGATTAGTGCTAGGTTAGTCGTAAGTCATCAACATTTGTTACAGGCATGTATGCATTCATATAGAGTTAAATCAGTTGTTGGAAAAATGTCCTTCATGGACAATCAAACAAAGAAGATAAACTTTCAAAACAAAAAAAAACCATGCAGCTTTCTCAAGTAACTTCCCAACTTTCACTTTAGAAAGTGCGTGGTGTCACTTCTTCCACTTTGGTGTAACAAACAAGCTCTTAACACAAATACAAATATATGAGAAAAAGGAGGCAAGGGAGAGATTGTGATGTATGAAAAAAGAATACAAGAAATTATTTGCATAAAAATAACCATATACCTACAAGATCACCAGCCCATATGCCTGCTTCATCACCGCCAGTACCTGCCCTAACTGGAAGGAGTAGAAAAAGGGAATCCATTATAACAAGATATCTCCCCTACCATAATTGATAAATAAGTATACAAATAGTCGATTATTTCTGGAGTTACAATTGCAAAAAATGAGTACCTTCCAGTAAAATATTGCGTGCATCAAGCGGATCACTAGGAATAAGTAATACCTGAAAAAATCATATCATGAACTAAAAATTAGTAATTAACTTCATTATTCCTATCAATCTTCTGAAGTAGTGGGTAATAAGAAACTTAAAATGATTGGTAAGAACTCCCGCAACGTGGACCACTGCTATAACAAAAATATCAATAAGCCACATTCGAACTGCATACAAAACTGTCTTTGTTAACCAGGCCAATGAAGATGACTTTAAACTAATCTGTACACAGCGCATGCCCAAATCAAAATTTCTTTTAGCCCTCAACCCCTTGAAAGTCTATGGTTTCAAACATGTTTTCTACTTGGGAAAAAAAGGTAAGCAGATGAGCTTCAGAGACATTGAGAACTAAGACACCTAAGATACCTTCACTTTAACTGAAATACAAGAAAAAAAATGAAGAATACTGGGGAACGCAAGAGTGAGAGCGACAACAAATAAGTTAAAGATAAAGTGGAAAAAGTTTAAAAGAAGAAACTGTTGTACACTTGTACTGAAGCATAAGAAGTAAATTCTTATGCAAAAATAGAAGAACGAAAAATGGAGAAAAAGGGAAAACAGCGATAGAAAGGAATAATTATAACAAAATAATAATCTCATTCATCCAATCTCTTGCACCATGAAAGGTAAACAGAGTAATGTTGCCCACGCTCTTTGTTGTTTTTATGTCAGAGGAATCATCTCCGGTGAGAAAGATGTCCACATATATGGCAAGAATAGCCATCCCTTGCTTGGTCCATATGAAGAGGAGGTAGGAGATATGAGAAGGGAGATGTCAAGAGAAAGGGATTCACTGTCCTTGGAGAAGTAGGGAGTAGTCGTGAAGAAAGTGAGATCTGAAAAATGGGAAAATGAAAAGGGAAGTCAGGATGTCGTACCTCAGGGTCTCGCGGCATCGCACCACGAGTGATTGTCGGTCAGGAATCTCTCACAAATCAACAATCCATGTAAACTGCAACATTCACCCCTATTTATAACAAGAGGGACGGTTGGGCACCGGACGTGAACGGCTATGATTGACTGTTACGCCTGATGTCCTAAAACACCAAAAACAAATCCAAAAAAACAAAATACACAGAAATAATAGAACGACGAGCCAGATGCGCTCGTGGTCTCGGATCGCCAATCCGATCATCGCCTCCTGCGCGAATATACGAAAGTTGGCTCCGCCGACTGGCGACCCATACTCCAATGCCGATCTCCATCACTATTCCTCCCAGTAACACTAAAAATACACAATTCGTTTGTATATAAAAATATGAGCTTTTACTTATTAATGCATGTTTCTGAATAATCTGTCTGTAGGTTTATAAGTCATTTTATGTATATATGCATTATAGAATCGGTCATACTATCTAAGTTCTTTCCAGTACTGATTTTTGTACCATAGATTCTTTATTTTCATGTTTTATAATTTATTGAACTTAATCTGATTAGGGAGCCCAAATGGCGACCCGAAGGTGCCCTGAACTGAAATGTTCCTTGAATGGAGCACAGACTCGCATCTGAAAATTACCAAGTCTGGAAATGTGGCTGACGACCCCGTGTCTAAGGCTCATATGGACTGCTGGTCATATGAGAATGAGGTCACTGATCTGAAGCTTATTACGTGTTCTGCGCATTTCCGTTTAGCCTAGTTGTAGTTAACCTTTTTAATTAATCATGCTTGTAATTTGGCATTTTTATTTTTCATGCGTGATGTGATCTGATTTGCATCTTGTATTTACATATCTTACTGTAGATATGCATTTAAAAGAAATACAAGTTCTACTGTTTTTCATACTTTTCTTGAGTGAACTAAGCAATGATTTTATAATAGTGATATGTATAGCCAAGATGAGTCAAATTTCTTATCTCAATAGTACGGCACTCGTAGACACAACGAGGTGGCATGATTTGTCTAGATCGAAATGGAACTTGCGAAGCTCTTTTGGACCTCTCTCAGAGCCCTCTTCCAACCGCAATGATTTTTCTGAAATATGGGACAAGGATTTCCTAAGAAAATTTTAGAGAGGAAGGATAATAAATAAATGAGAAGAGAAATCCTCACCTTGATTCGAAAATTTTTCAAGGTTTCTCCGATCTAACCCCAAACACCTAAGATTTGAAATCGTATAGAGAATCCTCAAACGATTAGTACTTGCAAGGAAAAATTGTAGGATCAACCCTAAGTGGTTGACAGAAGATCCACCAAGCAAAATCTCATAAACACTAAGCGGAAAAGAAGAGGGGTGAAATGAAGATGAGAGAATAATGGGGTTTTTTACCTCTTCTCGACAGTTCAGGAGTGGGCTTTTCTCTGATAGGAATATGGGTCTTAGATTCCTGAAATCAGGCCTGAAATCAAGCAGATGTTGAAGGAGGGAATGGGAAATAATGAAAAATCCACTGCAGGAATTAATGGGGAAACCAAAACTGGTGGTTGCTTGGTCAGCCGGGGGGAGAAGAGACACCGGGTGAGAGTCGACAGACCCAGGAAAGGATCGACGAGCTTCTTCAATGAGCAGGGAGGAGGCTTCGAGGGTTTATGGAGGGAAGGATCGATCCTCCGCCTCTTAGCGTCGACGTACTGGAGCGACAAAGCTTCTGGCACAGTCGGCTGAAAGGAACGAAGAGAGGGAAGCCCTAAACTGCTCTCGTTCGAGTCTTGGGGGAGAAGTAAGAAAGGAAATAGGCGATGTCGTGGCTCTCGTTTACCAAAAGTATCGCGACAGGGAAGAGTGCGTGCGGTAACAGCACGGTGCATGGCTCACAATATTAAGAGGGGGAGTATACCGTAAATGGCTTAAATGAAGGGGAATTAGAATGTTCAAAATAATTTCAATTATGTCATTGCTCTTTATGACACTTATTATTTCGAGCATAAACACTCCCGCGAACCTCTAAATCACCCCGAGTAAAATTTCAATAACTTCATTTAAATGTCATTAATGAATTTATTGATGAACGCGCACACAATTGACCAAAATAAAATCATACCTCTACACGACGATAGCTCGATCAACTTCGCTCGTGATCGGATCCTGAAATTAAAAGAACGCGACGCATAAATTTTGGATGTTACATACTAGATGTTGGATACTATGTTGTAGTTGTTGTATTTCCTTTTTGAAAGCCTTAACATTTGTGCATTATATTGTAGGGTTTGTGATATATCATGCAAAAAGAATGTTAATGAAATGAAATGATCTTTTTTGTCCCGCACTTTTCTTTTAGTACTATGTCATGACATAATATTTCTTCAATGCACGCAAAATGTTCTAATCTTTTGCCTCTGATGATACTTAAAATGAAAGGTTTAAATTGTGGCACTTTCCAATAAGTGGGACCGTTACAGGAGTAACCATGAGAAAATCAAAGAATCATCCGCATCCTATTTTCTCCATGAGGGATCGGTCTTTGGTGGTTCAAAAATGGTTCCATACTTCCATTGGCATGCCTGTATAGGTGATGACTACGGATAACATGTTGAGCGGTCCTGAACATTTCAAGGTAATTCGTGTCATCTAATGCCACTGTAGTAATCTTCAGCAATCTTGATTGCCCATGGCTCAGAAGGGGGTCACATGCAGGGCCAATTCTAAGAGTAGATGAGATATTTGAAGGGTCACCCATAGACAAGGAAAGAACACCCACTAAAAATAATCAATCAGAAAGAATAGTATGAAGAAGCATTACATCCTACAAACCTCCCCTAGATCGATCCACTGAAGAGGACACCATAGGATGTGACCATGACGTCTCTGATGGCTTTCATGGAAGACAAAATGGTAGGAGACCAACTCCCGCACGCTGGACGGGCGGAGCCCTGGTCTGGTGAGACGAGGTAGAGGAAAAATGGCTACTAGTGGCCTTGGGCTGGTGAGAAGTCATTTGGATGGGACTGCTGTAACGCCCCTGATTTTTCCGGTAATTATTTAATTCGGTGATGGCGTGTTTATGACGTTAGGGCGTTACTTTTAACGTCGAGTTAGCGGCGCGTCGCCGTTTGCGCGTTTTCGCATCCATTTGGGTCAAGTCGACCAATTTTTGAGACGACCCGGAATTGGAAATTTTTACGTTAGGAAATTAGATTATTTAATTTTAGGCTTGTCTGTCAAGTTTCGTCGCGATCCGAGCCATTTTGGAGCCTCGGCGCATTTTAGAACTTTTGTATATATTTAAAGTTCGCTGTAACTTCCGCCATTTATATCTCGAAAACGGCACGTCGGATTTTGATTCCAACTTCGCCGTTGGATTCGTAGCTTCGCCGTTGGATTCGTAGCGCCGCCGTTCACCTTAGGCGAAATTTTCGTTGGATTCGGCGTTCGTTTAATTTTTAGTGATAAAATAATAATAATAATATTATTATTATTATTATTATAATAATTATCGTGTATATATATATACATGCAAAGATTTTTTGGCTATGCACCGTTCAACATTCGTCGATCGATGGCTATACAAATCAATTATTTATATATTATTGATATTATTAGCTGGGAGGATTTGACCCTCCATTCGTCGACCACACCCTTCAGAACTCTATATGTATATATATATATATATTTATGCATTTAATTCGTCGACCTCCCCTCCATGCTTGCAAATCCATTAGTCGACCTCCCTTCAACGAATCAACACAGACATATATATATATTAATATATATATGTATATATATATAAAGCGACGTTCAGCATTCGTGGACCCCTCCCTGTTGGCATGCATTCGTCGACCTCCCCTCCATGCTTGCAAATCAATAGACTAGCTCCTTCTATTAATAATAATAATAATAATAATAATATTATTATTATTATTATTATTATTATTAAAATTATGTTATGCTGCCTAAAAGAAAATGAACCCAGCCTCTTCTTCTTCTTCATTCTGTCCGAACCAGAGAGAAAAACGAGCGACGGGGGAGGCGATTTCTTAAATCTTCCGGACGCCGCCGACGGAGCTCCGGTGGTCGAAATCGCGAGCCGAGCATAGATTCGGAAAGCTCTCGACGAGAGCTTCGTCCTCGTGGTAATTTCCTTCCGTTTCGTGAAACTTTTTCGTTAGGTCTTTTGTGCCTTAACCTCTTTTAGCTCGATTTCTGGTAGATCTTGACTTCCCCCGCCTTCTCTTAACCCGATCTGCAACGGGGAGCAATTCGGAGAGTTTTTCCAGCAAAACCTAAGGCAAGTGGTGATCTTGCTCTAGTTTCTTTTTTTTTCTTTTCCATATAATAGCCCCAAGCAGTCTCCCTTGATCTAGCTGTGTTACATCTCCTTTATAACTTCTAATTATACCTGCTTATAACTTGACATTTTGCCAGTCCATAAAAAGGCATTTTTGTTGGCATGGAATTCTCTTTGTATTTTCCATTCTTACTTGCAATATAGTGTGTTATGATCTGTTGGCATCGCCCTTGTTCCTTGAAAGAACCATGAAAACGTGAATAATCTGTTGGAGGTCGTACACGATGTTGGCGGTGCCACCGGTGCGATGCTCTTTTAATTTAATACGTTCTGTTGGAGGTCGTACACGATGTTGGCGATGCCACCGGTGCGGTGCTCTGAGGGTCGTGACGATGTGTGATGGTATTATCCCCGCACGGCTTCTCTTTTTTTCTGATGAGCTGATCAGTCTCTATAAATCTGAATAAGAGTAACATGATTAATAATTTGAAAGTTGCTGGTTCTTTTCTTTTGCTTATGGCGAGTTTTGTCATCGCCTGTGTTCTCACCTTTGTTTGGTGAGCATTTTCTGCTGATTTTTAGTTGTTCTGCTGTTTCCTTTTCTGCTGATGATTAGATACTTCTGCTGTTTCTTTTCCTGTTGATTATTAGCTGCTAGCTTTGTCATCACTGACCCTTGCAGCTTCTGTTTCCCTCCGGTCTCGCGGAGGTTTGCTTACTTTCTTGTTTTCTGCACCACTTGTACTTGCTTCTGAGATGTTCTTTCTTTGAATGCCTCAGGTTCTGGGCAGTAGCAGGTGTTAGTGCGGAGCTTCTTTAGTTGCCGTCTTCTGACTCTCTTGAGGTAGAGTACTCTGTGGACTTGTCGGCCCATGGGTTCATGTCAGGTGTTGACGCCCGTGGTGCCGTTTGGTTAGACATTTGTTTCACTGCTGCTGTTACTTGTTGTTTACTTTTGAACACTTGTTCTGGAATGGTTAATGTGGGTTGGCTTTATAACCCCTTTCTTAGATATGCTAAGGCATTTGGAGCATTGTGCATCATGATTTGAAATGTTAAGCTCACTAATTTCTGCGCTTGATAAATCTACTTCTATATATAGTAAATCCACACATTCGATCTTGCATGGTGCACCTCACTAGGTCTTCATGTACACTTAGGCCACTAAGTAATTAAATCAAGTATTTTTCCGCTGCGTAAAACTATATTTTAAAAGCGTGGACTAGTTGATCCACCAAGCCGAGGGACGCGGCTTGTTAATTTTTTCTGCATAAATTTTATTTGAATCTCTATGAGTTAATAATAATATTGCTTGAACTGCGAAGAAGGATGAATTGCCTTAACGTCAGTAGGCGTCCCCTACGTGACGTGGCATCATAACGCGTAGTTTTCCCTACTCTGATAGCATTTTAAATGTTGGGAAAATGCGGGTTGTGACAACTGCAGTTAGCTAGCGATTGTTGGCGGCCCTGGGATGGTGAGAAACTGCTGAGAAGGGTTGCGGCAAGCTGCCTGGAAGTATAAAAAAAATGGCTGGAAGAGGCTAGCGGGCGAAGACAGAAGTCGACAAAGCTAGGAAGTGCTCCGGGAGAAGACGAGGTCGACGATGCCCTGGCTTCAAGACGCGAGGGGTGGCGAGGTCGCTGGAGCAAACGACGAGACTAGATCGGGTACAACGAAATGCAATCGGGAATGCTCGAGCGAGGAAGCGGCGAAATGTCACGGGACGGGATCTTTTTCTCGCGCTCTGATATCAAGTTGGGACTTGGGAGGAGAGAAAAAATGATTAGGTTTAAAATTAGGTCACCATAAAAGAGACCTAAGTCCTTATATATTCAAACGAACAAACCAATATGAGACACGTGACATACCATGTGACGATACTAAAACGAAGCATAAAATATTATACATTATTACACATATTCAATTGTTTTCCTGTGGAGGATTGGTGGAATAGGAGTATCATAGGATCAAAAAACATATAGTCGCACATGAGATTAGCGATCATGGAGGAACATCAGGAGGTTGTGGTGTGGTGGCAGGAGTAAGCTGAGAGTGGAGGGATCATGTGGCAACAACAACAAGGTCGATGATAGTGGTTCATTAAAGATTGAAGGCAACACAATATGTTTACAATAGGAAATGGTGACGGTCAGCAAGAAAAAGAATGCCGTCCAGATGGATCGAATGTATGCCTTGTTAAGGTGAGAACTCACCAAGAAGGATCCTTTGACTTTGATGCCAAAATGGATGTGGCTATGATGCCAAATTTATACAGCTTTGATACCAAAATTAATGCAAGCTAGGGAACAAGATATGAGATATGAGAATAAGAAAAGAAAAAAGTGGAAGAAGAAGGAAGAAGATATAACTACTCTCAATTTAATTCATTATATAATTCTCCCATTTGTCCTTGATATCTTACAAGATAACAAAGAAAAGATATGTTATAAAGTAAAAAAATAAATTGATTAAATGAAAATTCTGAAATTTATTGAAATTAAAATAAATCCTTTTCTAATCTTCAATCTGGCACCTAGTTCTGATCTGACTAAACTGTAGTGCAACGGTGTCGATAAGGTTTGACGTCTTAATCCAAGTTAACCTACGCACGTAGCCAGACCCAATGTGTTAATAAATGGAACATAAAACTTAACTTGCTGAAGAAATGGGTAACCTGACTAGCCAAAGCACTAACCAATTGAATGGGTTGACACTAAATAAATCATTTTGGGTCAATAGGGTAATCATTGGTTGGAGGATCATATATGGGTCACAAAAACTTGCAACCTCACATTTTCATACATCCTCCATAATAATGAATTCATAACCACATTCTGAGAGAGAACAAATCAGGCTTTTATTCTATTTGAATGGCCCCATTGCAAGCATGCAAGCTGCAAGGGGCCTAAACAAGTAGTAGAAATAGTACTTCGATGTTTGGAGTCGAGGAAGACTACTACAATAAATGCTTTGTAGGAGCTTGAGTGTGGAGGCTTGGTGGAATGGGAGTACTCGCGGAATCGGGAAACGTATAATTGTACAAGAGATAGGCGATCATGGAAGCGCGCCAGGATGTTCCTGTGGTGAGAGAGGAAGTTGAAGCGAAGTGATCCTGTGGAAACAACAGCAACAAGGTCGATGATGGTGGTTGATCTAGAGATGAATACGTGACTGACAGTATGTTGACAATCAGCAATGGTGATAAGCAGCAAGGTAGACAATGTCATCCAGTTGGATCTAATGCATACTCTGTCAAGGTGAAGAACTCACCAATAAGAATCCTTCGATTTCGATGCCAAAATGGTTGTGGCTCTCATGCCAAATTTATGTAGGTCTGATACCAAAATTAATGCAAGCTAGGGAACAAAAATTCAGATTCAAGAATGGTTAGAAAAGAAGAGTAAGAAGACAAAAGGAAGGATGTATAATCACTCTCATTTAAATTCATCATATAATTCCTCTATTCTTCATTGCGATCTTACAAGCTAACAAAGAAAAGATACGTCATAAAATTAGAAAATACAACAAGTAATGGAAAATTCAGAAATTTATTGAATTTATAATAAATCACTTTCTAATCTTCAATCTGGCATCCAGCTATGATCTGATTAACCTGTAATGCAACTGTGTCTATAAAGTTGACCTATGTACACTCAGCCATATCAAACATGTTAATAAATGGTACATCAAACTTATGTTGCTGAAGAAATGGGTAACCTGAGTACCTGACTAGCCTACGCACCCATCAATTGAATGGATTGGTACTAATAAAATCATTTCGGGATGATAAGGTAATAATTGGTTGATGGATCATACATGGATCAAAACAAAACCTTGCAATCTCACATTTTCCTATGTCCTCCAAAATCTCAAATTCATAATCACATTCTGAGAGAGAACAAGGCTTTTATTCTATTCGAATGACCCCATTGAAATCAGGCAAGTTGTAAGGGGTCTAAACAAGTTATAGATATAGTAATTCTTCAATGTTTAAAATGGTTCAAACCTAATTTTACCAAACCAAAACAACTAATCTTATTTGGGATAATATGTATATAAAGAATAAGGTTACTGAAACGAACTTCTAGGAAACTTGTGTAGTTAAATAAGGAATTCCAGATTTTTTATTTACTACTTTAAAAACAGCCGTCACTGTTTAACATATACTACCAGAATACAGCATTGAGAATCAAAATTCTCAACTCTAATAATTAATAGGATGAGGTGATTTTGGAATCAATTAAGCATTAATTTTAATTTCTAGAAGATTTATATGATACAGATGGATAAATGATTTTTTATACTACATCTTCATCAATGTCACATTCACCTAAACATTCAAGGCTTGGCCTAATGAATTCTCCTTTGAATTCATTTAATTTGAGAGTTACGGCTGGTGTATGGAAATAAGATTTCAAGCATATAAAGAGAAATGATGTAGCTAGCTAGTTACAAAACTGAAGAAATAATAAAACATCAAATTAATAAAGAAGTTTATGGAACTGAAGAAATAATGAAACATCAAAAAATACAAATTTTGAACTCAGTGCATAGGGAGGAGCAAAAAAAGGTCTAAACCTTTAACTTATCTTCAAGCTCATTGAGTTGATTAGATAGCATCCCAATTTCCTGACCAATCATCTCAGACATATCTAGATCACCCCCTTCTTCCTTTGCTAGAGCTATAAGAAAAAAAAAACCAAAATCTTAGGGCCCTCTTATATCTTCCTTCTCCAAGCTCAATTTAAAATATGTAAGTACAAAAAAATCATAACAAGCAGAGAGTAACCTTTTGTTTCTTCTAGTTGTTTCTCACATTCCTTGAACTTCCTATAGTATAATACAACCTGTCACTCCAGAAAAATAATAAATAACTTATACAAAGCACATTTTTCATGGTTAAAATGAAATATTATTGAAGTGCTTTAAGGTATTATATAATCAAACATTGCCTCATCAAGTTCGGCCATAGATTGTGCAAGCTTTTGGTACTCGCTTGGATTTGAAGCAACCTCAGGATCAGCAAGCTTATTCTGCAGTGTAACATAATTATTCTTATGCAATTATTAAAGACTATACAAGAAAGTTAAGCTGCTGTTTCAAATGAAATAAAGCATATATTTCATGGCTCAAATCATGTACCATGTTTGCTTTAGAAAAGTCAAGTAATGCTCTTCAAAACATAGGAAGTTACACCAATCCGTATATTCTCTTTAATAGAATCAATGCCAGGAAAAATAGGTTACGAAGAAAGGCATGATTTCTTTTCTTATCTTATTTATATTTATGGGAACTGGGAAGCTAGCTCTACGTCAACTTGAACATCAATAACTGAGAATAAAGAAGAAAATAATATACGTAAAATAGAAACGCAATTAAACTAATATGAGGAAATAGTAAACATTCTAAATATATTTTGTTAGAAAAGCCCATGTAATAAGCCCATTCTAGGGCCCATATTGTTTCTTATTTCCCTCTCTCTCTTTAGTCCCACATTGTGTATAAGGTTTTCCTCTCTCTCTCTCCCCTATATATTTGTATTCATACACTGTATTCAGAAGATAGAAGAAATATACAGAGTCCTGTTTTTCTCTACATGGTATCAAAGCAAAACGGTCTCTTCCTTTTTTTTAAACCGCAGACCGGTCTTCCCTATCTTTCAGACCGCAGCCTCTGCGGTCTAACCACTCTCAGACCACACCGCTCCCGCTCTCTCCCCTGCGAGATCTCCTCTCCTTCGACTCCTCGCTCTTATAGCGCTTCCGTCTAACAAGTGGGACCCTCCCTGCCGGTCTCCGCGCTCTGCTGAACTCGCAGACCGCCCGCCTCTTCTCTCTGCTCTCAAATCGCAGCTCCTAGCGGCCTCTCTATTCGTAGCGGTCTCCCCTGCAGCTCGCCAGCGGACTCCTCTGTTCTCAACTCATCGCGACCTCCTCTCAAGTCGCAGCGGCTTCTCTAAGTCACAGCGGTCTTCTATCTGCTTCCTCGACGCAGCTCGCCAGCGATCTCGTCTCTATTCGCAGCGGTCTCCCCTGCCTTGCACCATCTCGCCGTGGCCTCTCTATTCGCAGCTCGCCGTGGCCTCTCTATTCGCAGCAATCTCATCTCTATTCGCCAGCGGTCTCATTACTACTCGCAGCGGCCTCTCTAGCTGCAGTGATCTCCCCTGCCTCTCTAGTCGCAGCTCACTCTGCAGCTCCCCTGCAGCTCGCTCGCAGCCTCTCTGCGCTCAAGCTGTTCTAGTCGCAGTGCTCCAGCGGTTCTAGTCGCAGTGCTCCACTGAAAAGACGAACAGCAGCGATCTCCTACCAGCAGTTCTAGTCGCAGTGTTCTTCTATCCACGGTCCTCCAGCAGCGGCTTCCAGCAGGTTTAGTCGCAGCCTCCTTTGGTCGCTGTCCTCTCAAACCGCAGCGGTCTACTACCCTCTCCAACAGTCTTGCCTTTTGCTCTATAATGGGTTCCTCCACTGATCCCTCTATGCATCCAGATGGCCAGACCGCTACCTCCCCTGCAGCCCGCCTGCTTCCAACTCCTGAACTACGCGACGAGTTGAGGATCACTACTATCTCTCTCACTGGAAAGAAGAACTTCATTGAATGGGTGCACTCCGTCCGTAGGGTGCTCCAGTCTAAAGGACTTCTGCACCATCTCACTAGGGATGCTCCTTCTACACCTCCGGATGACTGGCTGCGTGACGATGGACGAGTTCAGACTTGGCTTCTCAACTCCCTTGAGAGCGAACCGTACAGAATGGCCATGTATCACGAGACTGCCAAGGCAATATGGGATGAGCTTCATTCCTTATATTCCGGCAAGGACAGCCTCCAGCACCTCTATGACATTATCACGGATCTTCAGACTCTTGACACTGGTGGTGCAGCCGACTTGACCTCTTTTGTTGCTCAGGCTAAGACACTGACCGAGGCTTGGATCCGACATCAGCCCGCGACTACGGATCTCGCTACCCAACGTGCACAGAAGGAAGCAGTGTGTATTGCCATGATGATGGCCCGAGTCCCGCCTCATCTTCAGAGCATTCGAGCTCAGATCCTCTCATCTGCTGCTACCCCCTCTCTCTCCGATGTATGCTTCATGCTCTTAAAGGTATCACCTCCTCCGGATACTACGGAACCTCCCTCACCAGCCCTCCTTCAGAAAGCTTCTGCACCGTTACTACCTCTCCCTCCTCCTGCTCGTGGGGGACGTTCAGGGTCTCAGGGAAGGGGTCGTGGTGGCCGCACACGTCCTAAGTGCTCCTTCTGTGGTAGGGATGGACACTTTGAGGCGACCTGCTACCGCAAACATGGCCTTCCTCCTCGTCCTGCTGCGAATATTGTTGTCGACAGTCCTTCTGCCACTCGTGCCGACCTTGAAGATGTCCGCCTCCAGCTCCAGCAACTCCATGGCATGCTCAGCTACCCGCCCGCCTCCGTTGCCTCTGTTGCCTCCGCCACCTCCATCTCCAATGAAGGTATCGCTTGTCTCTCCACTAGTCCACGCTGGATAGTGGACTCCGGTGCTACTCATCACATCACCTCGCAGAAGCCACCTCAATACTTGAACTCTCCGCATCCTAAATATATCACCGTGGCCAATGGCGACACCGTTCCTATCTCCGGCTCCGCTGATATCGCCCTCAATTCCTCTCTATCTCTCCGCTCGGCTCTTCATGTCCCGGGCTCCCCGTTCAATCTACTTTCTGTCAGTCGCCTCACTACGGATTTGGATTGCTCTGTGACATTCACCTCCTCTTCCTTTCTTATGCAGGATCGACGGACGCAGAGTATCATTGGTAAAGGATGACTGCAAAACGGGCTCTACCTTCTTGAAGCACCCCCTACCATCCTCTCCTCCGTCTCCTCAGTTGATTGGCATCGACGACTCGGACATGCTCCTCTTCCAGTCCTCCGGTAGGCCTTTCCAGAGATTTATCTTCCTTCTTTTAGTTGTGATTCATGTATTCTGGGTAAACAACACCGCTCATTGTTTTCTCCTCATTGTACTCGGAGCTCTGCTCCTTTTGTTTTAGTGCATTCGGATATTTGGGGTCCGTATAAAATTACAAGTGTTTCTAGTTATCGTTACTTTCTCACGTTTATTAATGATTATTCTCGAACGACATGGCTATACTTACTTCGTGATCGCTCCGAGCTTCCCCGTGTGTTACGCAAAAATAGACATCTTCTTGATGTGGCTCGCTCCATCATGATTCAAATGCAGGTACCCAAGACTTATTGGAACTTTGCGCTATCAACAGCATGCTACCTCATCAACCGTCTACCTTCCTCCTTCCTTCATAATGGTACTCCGTTTAGTCTCCTTTTCCCCTCTACTCCACCATTCTCTCTCACCCCTCGAATCTTTGGATGTACCTGCTACGTTCACTCCCTTGGTCTGTCCACAGACAAGTTGGACCCACGAGCAGTCAAACATGCGTTCGTCGGGTACTCCCGTACCCAGAAAGGATATGTCTGCTACTCTCCTACTACTCGCAAGGTGACAGTATCAGTTGATGTTACCTTCCGGGAAGATCAACCTTTCTTCTCCAACCAAAACTCCCCTCTTCCACCACAATCCATACCTCGACCTGTCATCCCAGTCACCTCTCCACCAAACCCCACTCCTCTCCCGGCTCACGCTCCCATCAAGCCTCCTCTTCTCCGTGTCTACACTCGTCGCCTTCCTCGCTCCACCGCCCCAATGCAGTCGCCTTCGACCTCTGACACTCTGCAACCTGCTGATCCGGCACCGGCCTCCACCGCTCATCCCATGGCGAACTATGTATCTCTACATCGCCTGTCCCCACCGCTACACACCTTCGCTACTTCTCTATCCTCTATTTCTATTCCTAACTCTGTGTAGGAGGCTCTCCAACATCCGGGCTGGCGAGCAGCCATGGAAGACGAAATGACAGCTCTCTGGGCCAATCAGATGTGGGATCTAGTTCCTCTCCCTCCAGGCCACACTACTGTTGGTTGCAAATGGGTCTTTGTAATCAAGCATGCTCCGGATGGGACAATTGATTGTCTTAAAGTCTGTATGGTGGCTCGTGGCTTCACTCAACAACAAGGTCTCGACTATGAGGAAATGTTCTCTCCGGTGGCCAAGCTCAACACAGTTCGTGTCCTTCTCTCCGTGGCTGTGCATCGTCAATGGCCACTCCATCAGTTGGATATCAAGAATGCCTTTTTAAATGGCGACCTCCAAGAAGTGGTAAACATGAAGCAACCTCCCGGGTTTGAGACCACGGGGGAGTCTCGAGTATGTCATCTTAAGAAATCCATTTATGGTCTCAAACAATCCCCTCGGGCATGGTTTGATAAGTTCAGTAAGGCTGTTCGGGACGTTGGCTTTACTCGGAGCTCGGCAGACTTCTCTCTGTTCACTCGACATCGAACTACAAGCACGGTTCTTCTGTTGGTATATGTCGATGACATCCTAATCACAGGCGATGATTCAAAGGGCATACAAGCGATCAAACAGCATCTCAGTTCTGTCTTTCAAACCAAAGATCTGGTGAACCTCCGATACTTCCTTGGTCTTGAGATCGCGAGACGTCCTCATGGCCTTGTCCTCTCTCAACGGAAGTATTGTCTCGATCTTCTTCAGGATGCTGGCTACTCTGGATGCAAGCCAATTAACACTCCTATGGATGTCAATCACAAGCTGTGTGCGCATGCCTCTGATGATGATCTTGCCCTTCCAAATCCAGAGTATTATCGACGACTTGTTGGGAAACTGATCTACCTCACAGTCACAAGACCAGATATATCCTTTGTTGTTGGGGTGGTCAGCCGATTTATGCACTCTCCTCGAATGTCCCATCTTCAGGCCGTTGAACGCATCCTACGATATCTGAAAACAGCTCCCGGTCAAGGGTTGGTTTACAAAACTTCGTCCTCTACCCCAACATTGGTTGCGTATTCTGATGCAGATTATGCTGGTTCCCTGGATGATCGACGGTCTACTAGTGGTTTTTGTACCTACTTTGGAGGTCACCTGGTTACCTGGCGTAGTAAGAAACAAGCTGTGGTTGCTCGGTCTTCAGCTGAGGCGGAATACCGTTCGATGGCATCAGTGGTTTCTGAACTCACATGGCTTGAAAGTCTTCTTGCTGATCTAGGAGTAAAACTTTCCTCACCTGTTATCTTACTATGTGACAGTCAAGCTGCTATACACATAGCTAAGAACCCGGTCTTCCACGAAAAAAACGAAACACATTGAAGTAGACTGTCACTTCATCTGGGAGAAAGTTCAAATGAAGAAAATAGAGTTGAAGCATGTTCCGGGTACCGATCAAGTTGTTGATATTCTCACCAAGGCCCTATCAAGCACCCTATTTTATCAATTCTTGTCCAAGCTGGGTGCCTACGACTTGTACGCTCCAGCTTGCGGGGGAGTGTTAGAAAAGCCCATGTAATAAGCCCATTCTAGGGCCCATATTGTTTCTTATTTCCCTCTCTCTCTTTAGTCCCACATTGTGTATAAGGTTTTCCTCTCTCTTTCTCTCCCCTATATATTTGTATTCATACACTGTATTCAGAAGATAGAAGAAATATACAGAGTCCTATTTTTCTCTACATATTTCAATCACTGTGAACAAGATTTGATGGGTAGGATGATGACCCATGAAAAGGGGACTGACAGGTGCCAACAAGTACGCCGAACTGCCCCTCATGTTGATGAGTGGATGTTTTTTTAGTTCCTAGCTTATCAATCAATTCTTGGAATCTTCCTATCTGAAATACTTTGGTGAAAGCATGAACTAATTTGTCTTCTGTTAGCATGCATGTGGTGTTAATCTATCTGTTATCTAACTTCTCTCTTATGAAAAGAGATCAATTTCAATGAGTTTCGGCATGTCATGTTAAATAAGATTGTGCCACATTATTAGTTGACTTAAGATCTCAAAGGGGATTAGAATCTGATGATTATCTAAGATGTTTTTTAACCACAATAGTTTCCAAACCCTTGAATCATAGTGTCTTGAATTCTTCTTTAGCACATGATTGTTATGATCCCGATTCCGTCCGTTATCCGTCGTGTTATCCGTCGCGTTATCCGTCGCACATTTTTATTAATGTCGCATTTATTATAGTTCATGTCGCATTTGTTATAGTTCGTCCTTATTTAAAAGGACCCCTTGGATCTTGTAATGGGACGCAAGAAGAAATCTATTTATTTCCCATTTTATGATATCGTGGTAGCTCTCTCCTCCCAAGGACACCCCGCTTAGGCATCCGCGGTTCCGTCTCCACTGTATCCTTCGCCGACATCATCTCCGCATCCGGCCATCCTCTGAGGAAGTTGTCATTGTTACGGGAGAAGCCTATAACAACTTGGTATCAGAGCCAGGTTCCTCTCTTTCGCGAACCACCACACGATTGCATCTTCCACGGTCATCCACAATTAACAAATTCAAGCTCTCGTTTTCCCTTGGTCGACTAGGAGAACGACATCAGATGCCAAAGCCATCCACAGCAGGCCTCACGGGAACATTGCCGCAAGCAGCACGACAAAACAGCGGAAGAAAACCGCAACCCCTACTGAAGCCGAGCACTTCGACGCTCCCAATCAACGCTCTCGTTTTCCCTTACTCCGGTCACAACAGCCGATGAGATTCCTTGTCGTTCTGTGGTTGCGATCGACGCACCCATCTGGAGATCAATGACAACATCAGCGTAGTCTTCGTCGATGGATCTCCCTCTGTAACGTTGGACGAGTGAGGCCGCAAACTCGGGTCAACTTCACCGTCGTCTTCTTCCGGTCCGCATGCTCCTCCGGGGTTTCCTGTTCTGCAACTGTCACAACTGTAGCAATCGTCGCCCATTCAAACTTCTCGCGCACGGCAAACAACCGCACGCTTTCATCTCCTGTAATTGTCTGTATCGACGCACACATGTTGCTGCCAACGGATCCACGCGCCTACTCATACTCCGTCATCACAAAGCAGATCCCTTCCATCCAGTTCCACATCGATCAGTCAACACTCTCCCTCATCTTCATCGAGCACTGGACGATCGTACTACAGCTCCTTGTGGGTCATCAGTTCGTAGTGCATCAAAAAAGTGCCTTTTTGGTCAGACACATCTAACACTTGGGCCATATAATTTCAGTCATTGGGCTATTCATTCATTTCAGGGCAACGCCCTCTATTTATACATAATGGGTGAAAGCCCAAAAACCAAGAAAAATAAATGGGCCTTTTATAATGGGCCTTTTACAATATGCTACAAATAATAATTTAATTCAACTTTCCCCCTCAAGATGAGAGTATATGTTGAACATTCCCAACTTGATAATATTGTTTTTGAACAAGTCACAGCTGAGGCACTTGGTAAAGATGTCTGCAAATTGATCTTGAGATTGAACAACGAAGTGCAAACATTGCCTTTTTCAAGGTGATCCTGTTCGACATGTTTTGTTCAATCATGTAGAACATGATTATGTGCAATATTGATAGCAGTTTTGTTGTCGCAGTATAATCTTCTATGTCTTCCGGTTTGTAGTCCCAAATCCCGCATTATTGAGTTAAGCCAGAGCCCCTCACATATTCCTTGTGGCATTGCCCTATACTTCGCTTCTACGTTGGATCTTGCTACAACATTTTGCTTCTTCCTTCACCGGGTCACTAGATTCCCTCCAACAAAGAAACAATATTTGTTGGTGAATTTTCTGTCATCTTGACTTCCAGCCCAATCAACATTTATATAAACTTCAACATCCAACTGTTTATTTCGGGAGAATATAAGTCCACACCCAGAGGAGTTCTTCAATTACCGCAGCACACGCATGACAGCTTTGGGATGTCGCAGTCTGGGAGAGTGCATGTATCTGCTGAGGATCCCAACAACATGTGTGATATCTGGGCAAGTATGTGAGAGATGGATCAGCCTTCCCATCAGTCTTTGGTAGCTAGAGGAGTTCACCTTCTCACCATCCTTGTCTTCATCAATCTTACATTTACTTTCATGGGAGAGTTAGCAGGAGCATAATCAAGCATCTTTGTTTCTTCTAGAAGATCTAGGACATATTTTCACTGAGAAATGAAGATTTCGCGGTCAGAGCGTGCAACTTCTATTCCTAGAAAATACTTTAACTTTCCTAGATCTTTAACTTCAAAATCTCTACATAAGCGAGCTTTAAGCCACGTGATTTCTACAACATCATTTCCCGTGATGATTATGTCGTCGACATAAACAATGAGAATTGTCACTTTCTCTGCTTTCCTTTTCACGAAGAGGGTATGATCTGAGTGACCATATTTGTATCTCAATACGGTCATGGTGTTCTAGAACTTTCCAAACCAAGCCCCGGGGGATTGCTTGAGACCGTAGAGAGATTTTTGAAGTTTAACATACCTTTCCTCAGATCCTGCCTTTACGAAACCAGGTGGGACTTTCATATAGACTTCTTCTTCAAGATCACCATGTAAAAATGCGTTCTTGACATCAAGTTGTTGCAACTCCCATACCAAACATGCATCACATGATAAAATGACACGGATGGAGTCCATTTTGACAACAGGAGCAAACGTTTCATGACAGTTCACACTTGGGGTTTGAGTATACCCCTTGAGCAACTAGCCTTGCTTTATATCTCTCAACAACCCCCTCTTGATTATGTTTAACAGAGAGCACCCATCGGGAACCAACAGACTTCTTCCTGACAGGGAGATGAGCGAGTGTCCAAGTCTGGTTTTTTCCAATGCCAGTATCTCTACTTTCATTGCATTGCGCCACACAGGTATCTCTATGGCTTCCTACCAAGTATTAGGAATGCGAACAGAATCCAAGGAGGAGATGAAGGTCTTATGTGTCTATGTCAAATTTTGATAAGTGATATAGTTGGCGAGTGGGTATTTAGCAGAGGTCGACTTCCGCTTTAGATGTATAAGAGGACGATGAAGCTCATCGTCATAACCTGAGTCAGAAGAGCATACCTGCGATGGAAGAATGACCGGGGGTTGTAACACCGTAAAACCAGGATTGCGTATGTGATAGACTAGAGGAAGAGGAGGAATGAGACTTCCGGGAGGTGGACTTCTCATGTGTCGACTTCCATGTCATATGTCGACCTCTATGCTATTCGCAGAACACGCGCGTGAAAATTTCTGCGGGTTTTCTCTACACGGTTAATGTGGTTCTGTTATTTTAATCTTTATGTTGGAAATATAATTTACTTATTATATCCATTGTGAATTAAATACGTGATTAATACTTGTGGTTTTCACGAGACTCCTATATAGGAGATTTTTTTAGAACGAATGGACACGTGCTTTTCATAATCTCTCTAGTTTTCTTCTGCTTCTGAATTTTTGCTTTCTTGATGTTTGCTTCATCAAGTGGGAGTTCGGGTGCTCTGTGCTTCTTCGGTGTCCACACACATCCGAGTTTTCGGGATCTAGCCGGGTGTTGTATCTTGGAGAAATGAGCATCGGTCGAAAGCCCTGCCAGGGGGTGGTGCAACTTCTTTAAGGCAGTGATCACACGCATTAACCAGACTTGATTTCTAACCTAATATTTTATTCTGCAATTTTGTATTCTCTTGTTTATAGATCCTGATATACATATATATATAGTATAAGGTTTTTTAAAAAACGAAAAATATACTATTTTCTGGGATATATGAAAAATATTCTAACAACCTAGAGATGATGTACGATGGAGTTATTTGAGACAGGAAGAGAATGACTTGATTCTAAGGATGAAAAAGGAAAAAAGGAATTTCATGTACTTGTTTTGATCAAGCAGCTCCCGCATTTGCCTCCTCAACTCTTCATACTCGGCAGGATTCATATGATAGCCAAGAGGAAACTCAGCGGGGAAAACAATGTTATACTCTATCAACATGAGAACCTCCTCAGTAGTTCTATGTCTATCACTTTTGCAATTTGCTCTACAACTGTAAGAATCACTCCAGACTTCATTCATTTTGTAAAGGGAGTCAAGGTTAGCAAGCTAATACCCCCCCCCCCCCCCCCCCCCCCCCCCCCCCCCTCCCCTTGAATCAGGCTTAGATAAGTGTGCTGCCTTCATCAAGGTTAAGATGACCCGTTATTCTCCTTTGGGAATGGTATGTGTCTTCATCATATCATGAATTGCATTGCGATCGTACTACCGTGGCCAGCCTAAAAGCAAATGGCAAGCATCCATAGCCACTACATCACATCAAACATCATCATAATATTTCTTGTCAATTCAGAAGGATATTAAACACATGTTATGCATGGCCACTTTATTTCCTTCTTTCAACCGTGACAAATTATATGATTAGGCCACTTCTCAACTATAAGATTCAACTTGGTCACTACTTTTTGATAGACGAAGTTCTCACAGCTTTCAATGTCTATGTTACGTGCCTCTTTTGGTGGTCTGTCGGAGAGCAGGCAGGTGGAGATGGAGTGATGGATTAGAGGGTATTCAGCCCTAGAAATGGTGGAGGAGATGAGAGAAGACAAAACCCTAGAGGGGAGGGATGAGAAGAGAAGAACCATGAGGAGGAAGAGAGGAAGCCCTAGAAGGAAGATTTGGAAAGAAGTTTCTCATTCATTAGTTGATCTCAAATACAAGACAAGACCTCCTTATATAAAGCACAAATGACACGGGAGTAAATACCCACTACAAGGACAAAATCCGAAATATTAAAACACCTAAAATACTCTAACTTGACTCATCATAATAAAGACTCGATACAACATAATACTAATATAATAAGATAACTGACGGTGGATCTGTAACACTCCATTTGTACTGGACATTGATCTTGCCCTCAATTTCGAACTCCACGTGGAGGGTCGGAGCATCTGGCATCTTGATCTCGCGCCAGAATAGCGCTCGATATCGTGTCACGGCGGTCGTGGTGGCAGCAAGCAGCAGCGACGCCCATGAAAAGACTGGTGGCGGATGGACTGGGTCTGGCGGTGCTGGAAGTACGGTGGTAGGTAACATCAGTAAAACGGATGAAGGCACAAGGGTCTGTGTCTTGAGGGCAAGAGCCATCTGCATGAATGGATCTGGCGAAGCAGCAGTGAAGAGCCATGACCATGTGGATGGAGGGAGCTCTGGCGATAGAAGCGGAGGAGAGGTGGTCGGAGGTGGTGAGGTGGTCAACCGAACAGGGGGCGGAGGAGAAGCGACGAGAATGTCGGTAGCGTAGGCGGCCGGAGGAGAGGGAACGGAGGGGCCGACATAGCAGGAGTCGACCGAGGTAGAGGCAGCGGTGATGTTGGTGATGGAGAATTGATGACCATTGGGGAGGGCGGAGATGCGTATGCAGTCGGTGGTGGCGGTGGTTGCATTAGGAGTGTTAGCGGGGGGGGGGGGGGGGGCGAGGAAAAAGAGAGAGAATTAAAAAAATCGGCGAACGGGTAGCCGAGGAAACCATGGCCGGCGGGAGGAAAGGTTCCGGCTGGGCGGCGCGAAGAAGCAACGGCAAGGTGGCTGAAGGGACCGGCGGAGCAGGGGCCGAGGCGCAAGCGGCGGAATGGCCAGCGGTGGAAGCTCAGCTGGTGGTGGTGGAGCATCATGAACGGCGGAGGACGGTGGCGGCACCATCATTGGAGGGGGCGGCGACGACTCCGACTCCGGTGTTGGTGGTGATAGAAAAACAATCATCGAGGCACGGGACATGAGGAGGGAGGTGAGCTTGAGGTCGAGCTGGGTGTCACGACAGTCGAGCCGAGCTTCTCGTTGAACAATACGGTGGTCCAGCCGGGTAAGCCGGGTGAGGAGCTCAATGCGGTCGGCGGCGCTGAGCGACATGATGAGAATGTGTAATAATTAATTAACTAATTAATTATATAAGAATTATTAGTTAATAATTATGGGAAGAAAGTTAACATTTAATTAATCAAGAGTGATTATTAGGGAGGAAAAGAGAGATACAGTTGAGAAGGAATTAAAAAAGAGAGAGAGACAGAAAGGTGTGGTGGTACGTGAGATGGTACGGAAGATGTTACAGGAGGTAAATAAAAAACGACAGGCGGCTTGCTCGAGGAGATGGGATGCGGGGCCAGAGGTGCTAGGCTCGAGGGAAATGGAAACACCAAAAAAGTGTGCGGCCAGGGCATCTAGCAGGAGGGATCCCTCGTCGATCAGGTCGAAAGATAATCACGACGACAAGAAGTTAAGCAGCGGCTTCATTGTAGCGACTCGATGGAGTGACGAAGCAGCGTGAAGGCTTCGTCGAGCTTGACAACAGGGAATCGGTGTGGCAGAGCAGGGGTCGGCTTGAGGATGGAGAAGCAGTGGTTGTTGGCGTCGTAGAAGAATAAGCGGTTGGATGGCTAGCTCGCTAGATGGGGTTTGGCGAGCTTGAGGAGAGGAGGAAGGATTCCTCAGGGGTTGTCGAGAGTTGTTGGGAGTCGTTGAGGGACAGAGTTCTCTGGTGTCTTGGAGAAGATGTATGCCGGAACGAAGGAGGTAGAGCAGCGTTGTTGGGTGTGTCGAGAAGGCTGCTAGAGGCAACGGGACTCTTGCTCGAGGTGATGACGTAGATGAGAAGTAGCAGCGGCCTGCTGGAGTCGGCAACACAACATCGACTTGTCGTAATGGGAAGGATGGTTTGTTGAGCGTTGGAAGGAGGTTTCGGAAGCAGCGGCGGGGTGATATTGATGTGTGCCGGCGGATGAGGACCGAGAAGCTCTGATACCAAGTTTGTTACATGCCTCTTTGGTGGTTTGCCGGATGGCAGCGGTAGTGAGGATGGAGTCGAAGATACAAAGGGTTAAACCCTGTAAATGGTGGAGGAGATGAAAGAAGATGAAACCCTAGAGGGGAGGGATAAGAAGAGAAGAACCTTGAGGAGGAAGAGAGGAAACCCTAGAAGGGAGATTTGGAAAGAAGTTTCTCATTCATTAGTTGATCTCAACATATTAAAGACTATAACTTGACTCATCATAATAAAGACTCAACATAATAAAGATTCGATACAACATAATACTAATATAATAAGATAACTGACGGTGGACCTGTAACAGAAGTATTCGCATATTTTAAAATTTTCAAAGCTGAAGTAAAAAATCAATTAGGTTCCTCTATTTAAAATCCTTAGATCCGATTGAGGTGGAGAATATACTTCAAATGAACAAACTCAGTTTTGCCAAGAACAAGAGATAATTCATCAAGTAATAACTCCTTATTCACCTCAATCTAATGGTGTAGATGAAAGTAAAAACCGGACTTTGATGAACATGATCAATGTCATGTTAGCCGAGTTTGGTGCCCTATAAAATATTTAGGGAGAAGCGTTGCTTACCTCTTTTTTATCCTTAATAGGGTTCCTTCAAAACATAGTGAGAGTCTAACATCCATATTCTTCATATGTGGGAGTGTTTAGCTAAGATAATAATTCCTGAGTCTAAAAGAAAGAAAATGGGACCTAAAGCCATAGGCTCTATTTTTATAGGATATGCATCTGATAGTAGTGTTAATAGATTTCTCATAACTAACTCTCAAATTAGTGAGATCTCTAATAACATCATTCTAGAAGTTAGAGATGTCGTTGATTTTGAAGATAAATTTCCCTATAAAATAAATGACTCATATCAACCTTCTAGTAGCTCTACCCAATCTTCTTATTTAGACTCATTAAAAATTGATGAACCTAGAAGAAGTAAAAGAGTTAGAACCGAAAGAACCTTTAGAGAGGATTACTTCACTTATTTAATTGAAGGAGATCCTAACTCATATGAGAAAGACATGACATTATCTGATTCTCCCTTTTGGAAAGAAGCAATAAATTTAGAAATTAATTCTATATTAGAAACCAAAACTTGCATTCTCCCGATGTCAAATTCATATGATGTAGATGGATCTTTAAGAAGAAACTTAAGTTGGATGACTCAGTAGAAAAATATAAGGCTTGCCTCGTTGCTAAAGGTCATGCTCAAAAGCAAGGGATGAATTATTTAGATACTTATACCCTCGTAGCTAGGATCACATCTCTTCATGTGCTAGTAATCTTAGCTTCGATCCATAAGATGATCATTCATCAAATGAATTTCAAAATTGCATTTTTACAAGGAGACTTAGATGGGAAGTTAATATGGCTTAACCCGAAGGATTCATAGTTAAAAACCAAGAACATAAAGTTTGTAAACTTGTAAAGTCTCTTTATGGACTAAAACAAGCCCCTAAGCATTGTTGTTTTTATGTAGACGAAATTTAATATTTGGAACATCATTAAAAATAATTAATGATATTAAACATTATTTATTTTCCAAATTTGATACAAAAGTTTTAGGAGTAGCTAACGTTATCTTAGGAACGAAGCTAGTTAAATCTGATACAAGTGTATCATTATCTCTTTCTCACTCGATTGAGAAAATGTTGAATAAAATTAATCTTTATGATTCCGCGCCCACTTCAATTTCATATAACGCTAGTGTAAAAGTTTGAAAAAATTTGGTGAACAAATAGATCAACATAGATATGCACAAATGATAGGATCACTGTTGTATATTGTTAATCGCACTAAGCTTGACATTTCTTATGTCGTAGGCAGATTAAGTAGATATACTAGTAATCCAAGTGGTGAACATTGGATAATGCTTACAAGGATTTTTAAATACCTTTGAGGGACTATAGATTATAGCTTAGTATATACGGGTTTTCCCGAAGTGCTAGAAGGATATTCATATGTCAATTGGGTAACTGATTCGTTAGATGTTAAGTCTACGACAGAATATATATTCCTCTGTTAGGAGAAAGCTAGAGAAAAGAGGATTAGGGAGAGAGCTAGAGAGAAATTGGGGTTAGAGAGGAGGAGGGAGAGAAATACCTTAATACATTCATGTCCCCCCAAGAGAAGGAGCCCCGAGTATAAATAGACCCGGGGCCAAGAGGGGCCAGTCGGCCCCTCCCACTCGAGGTTGAACCAGGTGGGTTCAGCCCCCAAACCGTTGGCCTCAATGAGTGGGGGCTGAACCGGATGGTTCAGCCCCGTTGTCGTATGTCTTCTCCTTCCGCCTGCGAGCGTATATACGCCCAAAGAACTGTGTCGCGTTCGGGGGTGTAACATCCCCTCCCCCCCACCCTCATCAAGAACTAGCTTGTCCCCAAGGTGGTAGTCTGGGTAGAGCTCCCTGAACTCCAGCAAATCGACCCAAGAATTGTGTGTTTCTGACAAGTGCTTCTATTTGACAAGGAGCTCCGGGAGGTACTCGGTACCCCGTTGTTTCCATTTGAGCATCAGGATCACTTCGGGAATCGGACGCAGTTCACCCGCTACGGTGGCCTGTGGAAGGAAAGGGCTGGCCTGAACTGTGCTGTCGATCTTCTGTCTCAGTAAGGACGCATGGAATGTCGGGTGGATACGCGACCCCTCGGGAAGAGCCAAGGTGTAGGCGACAGGACCCACACGACGAAGTGTACGAACGGGTCCATAGTAGCGAGGAGCCAATTTCTGGTTCGTCCGTTGGGCAACGGACACTTGTCGGTACAGTCGGAGTTTGAGGAAGACTTCATCGCCGACCTCGTACTGCCTTTCCTTGCGATGATTGTCTGCTTGGGCCTTTATGCGATCCTGTGCGGTGCGAAGATTCCCACACAAAGTGGCTAGAGTACGGTCCCGGTCGCGAAGCGCCCGATCCACGGTCGGCAAGGTTGTGCTACCCGGTTCATAGTTGCTCAAAGAGCGCAGAAGACGGTCGTAGACGGCCACGAACGGAGTCATCTTGCTGGCCGTAGACGACCACGAACGGAGTCATCTTGTTGTCGTTTGTATTCTCCTTCCGCCTGCGAGCGTATATACGCCCAAAGAACTGTGTCGCGATCGGGAGCGTAACATTCCCCCCCCCCCCCCCCTCATCAAGAACCAGCTTATCCCCAAGGTGGTAGTCTGGGTAGAGCTCCCTGAACTCCAGCAAATCGACCCAAGAATTGTGTGTTTCTGACAAGTGCTTCTATTTGACAAGGAGCTCCGGGAGGTACTCGGTACCCCGTTGTTTCCATTTGAGCATCAGGATCTCTTCGGGAATCGGACGCAGTTCACCCGCTACGGTGGCCTCTGGAAGGAAAGGGTTGGCCTGAACTGTGTTACCGATCTTCTGTCTCAGTAAGGATACATGGAATGTCGGGTGGATACGCGACCCCTCGGGAAGAGCCAAGGTGTAGGCGACAGGACCCACACGACGAAGGATACGAAAGGGTCCATAGTAGCGAGAAGCCAATTTCTGGTTCGTCCGTTGGGCAACGAACACTTGTCGGTACGGTCGGAGTTTGAGGAAGACTTCATCGCCGACCTCGTACTGCCTTTCCTTGCGATGCTTGTCTGCTTGGGCCTTCATGCGATCCTGTACGGTGCGAAGATTCCCACGCAAAGTGGCTAGAGTACGGTCCCGGTCGCGAAGCGCCCGATCCACGGCCGGCAAAGTTGTGCTGCCCGGTTCATAGCTGCTCAAAGAGGGCGGAAGACGGCCGTAGACGACAACGAACGGAGTCATCTTGCTGGCTGAATGGTAAGAGGTGTTATAGCAATATTCAGCCCAGTGTAGCCAACTGGTCCAGGTCCGCGGCTCGTCCATCACAAAGCAACGGAGGTATGTTCCCCCCCCCCCCCCGATTGAGAACCTCTGTCTGGCCATCCGTCTAAGGGTGATTTGTCGTGTTGAAATGTAGGCAAGTCCCCTGTAGCCGAAAGAGCCCCCGCCAAAAATTGCCCATAAATTGCGAATCTCGGTCGGAAATGATGGCCCGTGGGACGCCGTGAAGGCGGACAATTTCTCGAACAAAGAGATCGGCGACTGACTCGTCTGTGTACGGGTGACTCAATGCCAAGAAATGTCCATATTTGGAGAGTCTGTCGACCACGACCAAGATAATTGTCTTGCCCTGAGACTTGGGCAACCCGTCGATGAAATCCATGGACACTGTCTCCCAGATGTGCTGCGGAATCTCCAGAGGGGTGAGTAGGCCGGCAGGCAAGGTCGTCTCGTACTTCAAACGCTGGCATGTCTCGCACTGCCGCACAAATTGCTGAATGTCGCATTGTCGCATTGTAAGACCGTCCAAAAAGCATTCGCCTGTGCCGTTGAAGGGTCTGAAGTATTCCCGCATGACCGCCTGTTGGCGATGAGTGGAACTCGTGCATCATGAGCTTCCAAGCTGAGTTTGGCGGAATGACAACCCGGTCCTGATGATAAAGTCTGCCATTCTGCAAGTGGTAGCCTGATGTAGTGACCTACCCCTGTTGAAGCTCTTCCACAATGGCGCGTAGTGCGGGGTCCCGCATGACCTCCTCCTGTATATCATCTAAAGAGTCGAACAGGGGACCAGAAATCTGGGCGACGATGCTCTCCGGTAGACGAGATAAGGCGTCCGCCACCACATTCTCCTTGCCCTGTCTGTAGAGAATCTCATATCATATCTCAACAGTTTCGTCACCCACTTCTGCTGAAGTGGAGAAGAGACACGCTGCTCTAAGAAGTGCTTCAAACTTTGATGGTCCGTCCAGATTTTGAAATGTTGTCCCAACAAGTAAGGTCGCCACATGGCCACCGCATGAATAATTGCCAACATTTCCTTCTCGTACGTAGAGAATCCCAAAGTACAGGGAGCCAACGCCTTGTTATAGAAGGCTAGGGGCCGGCCCTCCTGCATCAATACCGCACCGATGCCCACGCCCGACGCGTCGGTCTCCAGCACAAACTCCTTATTAAAATCGAGGAGAGCGAGAACCGGCCCGGTGTGGTCATCATGGCCCCCTTAGGGCCTTGAAAGCCGATTCCGCCTCGTCCGCCCACTGGAAGGCGTCCTTCTGTAATAACTGAGTAAGTGGGCGAGCAATCTTGTCATAGTCCTTCACGAATCGCCTGTAATATCCAGTAAACCCCAGGAAGCCCCGTAGTGCGCGGACCGTGTGAGGCCGCGACCACGACAACATGCTCTCAATCTTCTTGGGATCAGCTTTAACACCGCTCGCGGAGACCAAATGTCCCAAGTACTCAACCTCCTCTTGTCCGAACGAACACTTAGACTGTTTGAGGTAGAGTTGATGCTGGCGGAGTATGGTGAAAACGTGCTCGACATGGGTCAAGTGCTCCTCCCAACAGGTACTATAGATGAGGATATCGTCAAAGAATATCAGCACGGACCGGCGGAGAAGAGGACGAAAGATCTCGTTCATGACCGCTTGGAACGTGGATGGGGCGTTGGTGAGCCCAAAAGGCATCACCAGGAACTCATAGTGTCCATCATGCGTACGAAACGTTGTCCTGTGGATGACCTCCTCGCGCATTCGAATCTGGTGGTAGCCCGACCGGAGGTCAAGCTTGGTGAAAAGACGAGCGCTATGTAGCTCGTCTAACAGTTCCTCGATCAGAGGAATGGGGAACTTATCCTTGATGGTTGAATTGTTCAGGCCGCGGTAATCAACACAAAAACGCCAGGAACCGTCCTTTTTTACTAGAATGATAGGAGATGAGAATGAACTGGTACTGGGGCGGATAACTCCGGAGGTGAGCATTTCCCGGACGATGCGCTCTATCTCGGCCTTCTGGATGTAGGGGTAGCGGTACGGTCGGATATTCGTGGGTTTCGCGCCCGTCTTGAGCTGGATCTGATGATCTCGGAACCGCGGTGGTGGAAGTGTGCGGGGTGTCTGGAATATATCTGCATACTGGGTCGGTAGCGTTTGCATCTGAACTGGTACTACGGGAGGAGTTGTGGGTGCCGGTATAACTTCCATAATCACTGCCATTGTGCTGCCCTGACCCTCCAGTCGCTGCAAACTCCTAAGGAATACCTCCTTCATCGGGGAGGATTTGAGGCCCCCCAGACAAAACTGCTTCCCATTTTGAAGGAACTCCATCGTCATCTAATCTCAGTCAAAAGTCACCTGCCTCAGTTGCTGCAGCCACTGAACCCCAAGCACCATGTCAGAACCTCTGATCGGTAGGAGATAGGCATTCGTACGCCCTGAGTACCCCTGTATTCGTAGCTCCACATCCTTTAAAACTCCTTCACACTGAAGTTTGCTTCCATCCGCCACCATGACATGAAAGGCGGCTCCCGTATCAATCACGTGCCCCACCCGATGCGCCACGTCGGGATGTATGAAGTTGTGGGTGCTCCCACTATCCACCAAAATCGTCAGCCTCTCCTGACTAATCTTCCCTGCCATCCGCATAGTGAGGGGAGCGTTGCATTTTGCCATCGCCTGTATGGACACACCGAACTCGGTCAAATCCAAGTCCCCAACCCACTCTGACTCCGGGGAGGGCTCATCTTCATGCAGCATATAAACATGTATCTTTTGACATTTGTGCCCGGGCGTGAACTTGTCATCGCAGTTGAAGCATAACCCCTTCTCTTTCCTCGCCTGCAGCTCGGCCCATGATAATCGTGTCACCGTCGGTTTGCCGACCGCCGGCTGCTCCGTCCTGACGGTCGTCGGGGTAGTCGTGGGCCTCCCCATGGTGCGGCCTCGCTGCCTGTTGAAGCACTCCTCCTGAATGCGGGTCAAGCTAATGGCATGGTTCAGACTGCAAGGCATATAGGCATGAACCTCATCTCGTAAGTGGTCCTTCAGTCCCGATACAAAGCAGCTAAACAACGTCTTCTCCTCCCGGTGTACCCGATTCGCCAATTTTTTGAACTCCGTCTGATACTCCATCATTATTCCCTTCTGGCGCAACTTCTGCAGGATGGCCTCAAAATCCTCGTACTCCAGGGGCCCAAATCTGGCGGTGAAGCCTTCCACAAAATCAGCCCAGGGCACATAGTCCTTGCCCCTCAGGAACCACTACGTCCACTGAAATGCGTCATCCTCCAAGTGAAAAGATGTTAGTTGCACCCATTAGCCCTCCGGAACCTCTTGATAACTGAAAAAAAGCTCGGCCTTCTGCACCCACTCTAAAACACCCCCCCCCCCCCCCCCCGCCCCCCCGTTGAACCTTGGAAAATTCATGCGCGTCAACTTCGAAGGCATGTACGCTCGCGGAGCAACTTGCCCTTGCCAACCGGGGCCTTGCCCATTCCATGTCGGTCGTCTCGGCTCCATAAGGCCTTGATGTGGTTGGCCCGGGTCGCCTTGATATGGCTGGCCGCCCCAAGGAGTGTCGGCTTCGTAGCCCCCTGGAGGACTGACGCCACGTGGCTGGGGTAAAAGACCCCCCGCACCTCCTGCCGGCACACCAGGAGTCCGTCCGGCTCCTCCCTGCTCGCCGTTGAATCGCACCCATGGCGGGCGTCCCATACCGAGGTCCGCCGCCCTGATCTGGACGGATCCGACCCCAGGTGAAGCCCCGCGGATTCCCCAGCCCGCTGCTGCGCCGCCGCCTGTGCCGCCGCCAGATCCGCTGGAACCCGCTATTGCGCGCGTCGGATCGGCCGATCCGGCCATTTCTCCCGCTTGCGGGGCCGGATGTTGCGATGCGTAGGTATTGGCAGCCGGGTTTTGCAAACCGTCGGCCACTTCATGCGTCGTCGCTTTCCCTTTTAGATTTTGCGATAACAATGCCTTGAGTTCTTCCATGCGGGCGTCGACCCGTTCTTCCAGTCGTTGTGTGGACGCCCTCATCTCTTCCTCGATGGCGGCAACTGAATCCGTCAATCCGACGTAGTTTTCCTCTAGGGTTTCCAATCGGTTGATCTCTTCTTGTGAGCGGGTGTTCACCGTGGTCGTAGGACGAATGCTCTGATACCAAATGTTAGGAGAAAGCTAGAGAGAAGAGGATTACGGAGAGAGCTAAAGAGAAATTGGGGTTAGAGAGGAGGAGGGAGAGAAATACCTTAATACATTCATGTCCCCCCCCCCCCAAGAGAACGAGCCCCGGGTATAAATAGACCCGGGGCCAAGAGGGGCCAGTCGGCCCCTCCCACTCGGGGCTGAACCGGGTGGATTCAGCCCCAAAACTGCCGGCCTCAATGAGTGGGGGCTGAACCGGATGGTTCAGCCCCGTTGTCGTCTGTCTTCTCCTTCCGCCTGCGAGCGTATGTATGCCCAAAGAACTGTGTCGCGTTCGGGGGCGTAACATCCTCTTAGAAGGAGCCGCCATTTTATGGGCCTCTACAAAACAAACTGTGATTTCTATAAGCACCATGAAATCCGAACCTATAGATTTAGACGCCACTTGTGTGGAAGCTGAATAGCTTAAAATTTTACTTAATGAAGTTCATGTTTATCCAAAACCTATACATGTTATTTTATTACATTATATTGTGATAATAAATCTGTTATTGATCTAACTGCTTCTAAGAGTACTAATTCCAAAATGAACAAGTTCATGAGAATCAGATACAAATAAGTGAAGCAGAGAAGAAAAGAAGTGATATCGCTCAACTATGATGCAATATTTCTGGAATTTGGGGCTAGCAACATATTTTTGATTTGGACTAGCTTTACTCTTCTCTTTACCTTTCAAAATAGATGTCGAGTATTGTTGATTATTACCGGTTGATGAAACCTGAGTTACAGGTTTTTTCAAGTTTCTGTTAGGTAGCTTTTTCAGGCTAGCTTTGATTTGAAAGGCTTGTTCAAAGTGTTGAGTATCTCTATTTAATCGTTCCTCATGGGATTTTAGAGATCCGGATAATTCAGTGAAGGTTAAAATTTTGAGATCCTATGATTTTTCAATAGCCATGACTGTTGGGTTAAACGGGGTGTTAAACTCCTTAGTATCTTTGGAACAATTCTTTTATCTTCAATAGTGTCTCCAAAGCTACAAATTTGATTGATAAACTTTATAGTTCTAGCTACGAAGGAATCAATATTTTCACATGATTGCATACGGAGTAATTCAAAGTCTGTCCATAGCCTTTGCAACTTCATTTCAATTACTTTGGTGCTACCTTTATATTCAGTCTTTAAGGTATCCTAAGCTAGTTTAGCTGTTTAAGCCCTCATAATTCTTGGAAATACTGTTTCTGACGCTCCTTGATGGATTAGAGACACTGCTCGTGCATCTTTTAACTTTATTTCTTCTAATTGTTTTAGAAGAGCAGGTTCAGATGGTTTACTACCTTCTGTACTGTTGAATAAACTATGTAAATAGGCTCAATAACAAGGCCCAGCTAGAGCCCACTATATCTTTAAGTTTTAGTCCCACATCTTAGAATGAGATTGCTTCTCCTTCTTCACTTCCTATATAAGTGTACAAATATTTGTATGTATGTATGTATGTATGTATGTATGTATGTATGGGAGAGAAATTAATAAAATTAGTTCTTTTATTTCTCCATTTTTCTGTACTTTTCCACATGGTATCAGAGCAGGAACACGAATCCTAAAACATTCTTTCGCTTGGCTTGAGCACCTGCGCTTGCGACCTCCGGCGGTCTCTTCCTAAGCAAACCGCAGCCCCCCCCTGTTTTTCCTTCCTGCGTTTTTCTATGCATTCGACCCAGGTTTTATAGAGTTCTGTTGTGTCTCCTGCTGGGACCCACGACCGGTTCTCTGTCAAACAGACCGTCGTGCATATTAGACTAACCGTGCGGCCCGCCCTTTGCCTCCTTCATGATAGAGCATTCTTCTCGTCGCTCAACTTTTCTTGCGCGCTCACCTGGTCACTGACCAAGAGATCGCATCCACTGTCCGCAGACGAACTCGCATCCTTTGTCCGCAGAAGAGCTCGCATCCTCTGTTCGCAGAAGAGGCCGCATCCTCAGTTCGCTTGCTCTAATCGCTTCCTCAGCTCGCTTGGTCGCTGACCACGAGCTCGTGTGCTCGCCTCGGGCACTTTATCCATGCGGTTCCCTCTCCGCAGCTTCTCTTGGGCGCTATTCCTTTTGGCAGCACCTTCCCTGGTCGTTGTTGCTTGCCTATCCGCTCTCACGCGCGTTCTTCTCGGCTGTCTGACCAAGCCGTTGTTCACCTCTGCTTTTGTCCACGAGTTCTTCCTGCTCGCCAATCTCGTAGCCTTTCGTCGGAGCTCAGCCCGTCCTTGCCGCTCTCCTCTCCTAGTTCTTGACCACGGAAGTATTATGTTCAATGGACCTGAACGATGCAACATCCCTTCTTGCTCGTGTTGCGACTCCCCTTCCTGAAATTCGTGATGAGCTCTGGATCGCTACTATATCTCTTAGTGGGAAGAAGAATTCTGTTGAGTGGGTGCACTCTGTTCGTCGTGTTCTTCAAACCAAAGGCCTGCTTCATCATCTGACAAAGGCTACACCTACTGAGCCCACCGATGAAAGGCTCCGTGATGACGGTCGTGTATAATCCTGGATCCTCAACTTTATGGGCAGTGAACCATATCGAATGACCATGCATCATGAGACTGCCAAGACCATGTGGGGGGAACTTCACTCTTTTTATTCTGGCAAGGACAGCCTGCAACACCTGTTTGACATCATAACGGACCTTCACTCTCTCGACTCCAGGTGGTTGGCGACTTAACCTCCTTTATTGCGCGTTCCAAAACTTAAGCCGAGGCACGGATTCAACATCAGCCTCCAACTGCAGACCTCGCTGCTCAACGTGCCCAGAAAGAAGTTGTTGGCATCGCCACAATGATGGCCCGTGTTCCGCCTCATCTCCACAGCGTTCGGGCCCAAATCCTTTCTTCCTCCACCATTCCTTCTCTGTCGGATGTGTGCTAGATGCTTTTAAAAGTTGCCCCGCCACCCGATGCTCCCGAGACTCTGTCTCCGGCTCTCCTCCAGTAAGCCTTTCCATCTCACCCCACTCCTTCATCAGCTCGTGGGGCTCGCACCGGATCTCGTGGACGGGGTCGCGCCGGCAGGACTCGTCCTCACTGTTCTCACTGTGGTCGGGTTGGTCATTTTGAGGCAACTTGCTTCCGAAAGCATGGTATACCTTCGCAACAACATGCCTCCATTGCAGTCGAACCAACTTCCACCGCCAGCACCGACATTGATGCCCACACAGCTTCAACATCTTCAGAGGATGATCAGTCGTTCATCTGGCTCTGTTGCGTCTATCTCCAACGAAGGTATCTCATGTCTCTCCCATAGCTCCACTTGGATTGTGGACTCTGGTGCCACCCACCATATTACTCCGCGGAAACCACCGCAGTACTTGGACTCGGTGCATCCCAAGATCATCACAATGGCCACCGGTGACACCACCCCGGTTCTGGTTTTGCTGATGTATTCCTTACTCCATCTATCTCCCTTCGCTCGGTTCTTCATGTTCCGGGCTCTCCCTTCAACCTTCTTGCTGTTAGCCGACTCACTCAAGATCTTGACTGCATTGTAACATTCTCTTCATCTTCTTTTGATGTGCAGTATCGACAGATGCAGAATATTATTGGTGAAAGGAAATTGTCCAACGGGCTCTATATTCTGCATGTTCCACCCACAGTTCTCTCCTCTGTCACCTTTGTTGATTGGCATCGGCGCCTTGGGCATGCTCCTCTCAGAATTCTCAAGAAAGCTCTTCTGGATCTCTCCCTCACCGACTTTACTGGCGAATCTTGTATCTTAGGCAAACAACATCGCTCTTCTTTTATCTCTCATTGTACTTGGAGCAATGCTCCTTTTTAATTTAATACATTCTGATATTTGGGGACCATATAAAACAGTTAGTGTTTCTGGTTACCGTTTTTTTCTTACTTTTATTGATGATTACTCTCGCATGACGTGGATGTATCTCCTTCATGATCGTTATGAACTCCCTCGTGTGTTCCGTGTCTTTATCGCTGAAACTCGTACACATTTTTCACGCTCCATTAAAACAATTCGCACAGACAATGTGCATGAATACACGAGTCATGAGTTTAATACTCTATGTATTGAATTGGGGATCATCCATCAAACTTCATGTGTTTATACACCCCAACAAAATGGTGTAGCTGCGCGAAAAAAATCGTCACCTTCTTGAGGTCGCACGTTCACTTATGTTTCAAATGCAGGTTCCCAAAACTCTACTGGCATTTCGCGGTATCTACAATTTTCAACCTCATCAATCGCATGCCCTCCTCCATTCTAAACTATGCAACTCCATTCAGTCTTCTATTTCCCTACACCTCTTCCTTTCTAGTCACTCCTCGTGTCTTTGGATGTACGTGTTATGTTCACTACCTTGGCCCCTCCACCGACAAACTTGCTCCTCGTGTCTCGCACTCAAAAAAGTTATGTTTGCTACTCTCCCAATGATCGCAAGCTTGTTACCTCTGTGGATGTGACCTTTCTCGAAGATCAGTCTTTTCACTCATCCCACTCAGCTTCTCCCTTACCTCAAACACTACCACGCCCTACCGCCCTTGTTACCTCTCATCTACCACCTCTAAACCCACCATCCATTATTGCACCCTCCAAACCGCCTCTTCTTCGTGTATACACTAATCGTCCTCCTCGTTCCGATGCCCTCAGACAATTACCCTCTCCACATGATATCACGCGGCCTGAAGATCTGGCACCCGCATCAACCGTTCATCCTCTGGAGAATTATGTGTCCTTACATCGTCTCTCTCTGGTACTTCACAACTTTGCATCTTCTTTGATGTCTATTTCCACCCCTAACTCTCTACAGGAGGCTCTTCAGCATCCGAGGTGGCGCGTGGCCATGGATGAGGAAATGGCTGCTCTTCGGACAAATCAGACTTGGGACCTTGTTCCCCTTCCACCTGGCCAACCTTGGGTGAGGTGTAAGTGGGTCTTTACCATCAAACATGGTCTGGATGGAGCAGTTCAATGATTTAAGGCTCTCCTGGTGGCTTGTGGATTCACACAACAAGGACTTGATTATGACGAAACCTTCTCGCCTGTCACAAAACTGAATACTGTCCGCATCTTGATCTCCCTCGTTGTTCATCGACATTGGCAGTTGCATCAATTGGATGTCAAAAATGTTTTTCTCAATGGCGATCTGAGGAAAACTATTTACATGCAACAACCTCCCGGGTTTGAGACCACGGGGGATTCCCTTGTATGTCATCTCAAAAAATCTCTCTATGGTCTCAAACAATCTCTTCGAGAATGGTTTGACAAGTGTTGTCAGGTTGTTCGTGGTGTTTGGTTCACTCGAAGCTCGGCTTACTTCTCTCTATTTACTCGACATCGTCCGACAGGCACAGTAATGCTCTTGGTCCATGTCGATGATATTTTGATTACGGGTGATGATGTCAAAGGAATACAAATGATCAAACAACACTTGGCCTCGACTTTTCAAACTAAAGACTTGGGAAATCTTCGGTATTTCCTTGGCCTTGAGGTAGCTCGGCGTCCTGATGGACTTGTTCTATCTCAACGGAAGTACTATCTTGACTTGCTTCATGATGCTGGATACTCTGGATGCAAGCCTGTTAACACTCCTATGGATGTCAATCATAAGCTCTGTGTTTATGCCTCAGACTCTGATATACTCCTTCCAAGCCCAGAGTATTATCGTTGTCTTGTAGGGAAACTGATATATCTTACAGTTACAAGACCTGATATATCCTTTGTTGTTAGAGTTGTAAGTCGATTCATGCATGCACCACGAATCTCTCATCTCCAGGCAGTTGAGTGCATCCTTCGATACTTGAAGATAGCTCATGGACAAGGACTTGTATACAAGCCTTCTTCATCTCCCTTATCTCTTATTGTATACTCAGATGATGAATATACTGGCTCACTGGATGATAGTCGTTCCACAAGTGGATATTGTACATACTTTGGTGGACCTTATCACCTGGCGCATCAAGAAGCAGTCTGTGGTGGCTCGCTCATCTGTCGAAGCCGAGTATCGTTCAATGGCCTTTGTTGTGTCCGAGCTCACCTAGTTGGAAAGCCTTATAAGTGACCTTGGTGTTAAACTTCCCTCACCGGCTACTCTTTATTGTGATAGTCAAGTTGTTATACATATTGCCAAGAATCCCGTATTTCATGAACGTACCAAACACATCGAAGTCGATTGTCACTTCATTCGGGAGAAGGTTCAACTGAAGAAACTGGAATTAAAACACGTTCCTATTGTTGGGCAAGTGACTAAGGCTTTACCACGTCCGCTATATTATCAGTTCTTGTCCAAGCTTGGTTCCTACGATCTTTATGCTGCAGCTTGCGGGGGAGTGTTGAATAAACTATGTAAAAAGGCCCAATAACAAGGCCCAGCTAGAGCTCACTATCTCTTTAGGTTTTAGTCTCACATCTTAGAATGAGATTGCTTCTCCCTCTCCACTTCTTATATAAGTGTACAAATACTTGTATGCATGTGAAAAAACTTAATAAAATTATTTCTTTTATATCTCCATTTTTCTATACTTTTCCACATGTATCTACTGGAAGTTGTGGACCATTACTACTAGATCACATAATCCTTGTGATAAGAACACAAACTTCATTTATGCTCCAGTGATCGTATTTCTCACCATCAAAGATTGGAATAGCTGAGTGAGAATATACAAAGGAAGTTGAATTTGTCGATGTGGACATTTTTATCCGATGATGATACTCAATGAGAGCTTGTTAGCTCTGATATCAAATGTTGGTTTTGGCAAGCAAAAACAGAGTATTCTGAGGATAAGTATTCACTAACTTCACACTTTTCTCCTTACATTTTCATGCCTTTATATTACAGGGCTTTCACAGAAAATAGACACCATGCGGTGGAGTCTTAAACGGTTCAGATAAGCTTTGAATGTCACTTTTACTGTTACACATACACAACATATTACAATGTTGCCAAAATATAGTTTCCAAAATATGAGATTGTGATAGCTACAATGAGACTACATAAATATATTCGTAGATATTCCTTAGAGTGCATAACTTGATTTCAGAACATGTAATGATGATGATGAGTTTAGTTTACCCAGAGGTACATGGAATCAGAGTAGGAAAAAAACAATTATGTTATGAATTCGAAATTAGATTATAGTATGGGTGCAGGAGTAGGTATGTATAGATGGAATGTCTGCACTATAAGATATCATTGTTAAACAACCACACGAAGCTAGTAAATAGTACTCATCTTTTAGTTTCGAATTTTAGTTACTCTAACTTTTTTAATGGCCAAAGGCATCATCGAGAGTAACTTTATCATGTCCAGAAAGAATGGAATATGAACTGAAATGTGTAGAGGACCCAGTCATATAACCTATGATGTCAGAGTCAATGACCCACTCGGTAGGCTGAGAGGAAGCGGAGAAGGGTAATCTTACTTGATTGAGCAAACACTGGGGATCACAGGATGAAGTATCATAAGAAAGTCCTTTCATAAAACGATGTAAATTATCCACCTTGTCAGTAGAAAAGCCTCCAAAAAATGAACCTGAAGTGAGAACTCGGGAGTATTAGATAGGTGAGTTGTAGGAGGGGTTGTGAGCAGGATGGTATGCATGTGCACGACCTTCATGGACTCTAGTAATAGTGATCAAATTATGAAAATGCCCAACTTATAAAGAGCTTCAATTGGTTAAATTCGGCCAAAGTTTTCTCATTTAGTGAATAAGCACAAGTAAGCAAGCGAAATTTATGTTGTTTTGTTGATCGCTGGAAACTGAATATTCATTGAAGATGGAGAGTCATCGGAATATCAACAGACCGACCTTCTAAGTGTACATCAAGGAGGTAGAGAAGGCTTGGCTCAAAAATCAATACCTGCCAGAGGAAGGATGCAGAAGTATTTCGGAAGTCGCAGAAAACTCATCACAAAGCTTGGAGACGAAGAAGTTTTGAGGGAAGAACTGTGAGATAAACTCTATGAAGCAAGAAATCAGTTATCATAGCGTAATCAAAGACTTGTTGCTTAAGGTCCGACTTAAAGTTGCAAAAAACTCCGAGATGAAGAAGAAAAAGCTCTGCAGAAGTCGCAAAATAATCACCATTGAGATGAGAAAAGCTTGGGAACAACAAGAGAAGAAGCATTGAGATATCGACCGTGAAGAGGCAGCAGAAGCATCGAGCAACGAAGACAGGACGTAGAAGCCCGAAGAAGTAAATGTATTAAATCAATTCAAGCGGGAAACGAAGAACGTGAGGAGCTCAATGCATCAAACGAACTCAATAGTAGAGCACTTATACCAAGTTAAGTTTTGTACATATATTCGGCCAAGAAAACCAAACAGTGAACTAAATCGAAGAAAGAGGACAAAGCTGAATCCTGAACTTGTGTCTCATGTAATCGATCATGCAAAACAAAGGCCTAATAAATTATTGTCAAAATCTAAATATCATAAATTGTAAGTGAACTATTTTGTCATTTATAGTTTTCTCTGCTCTGAAGGGGAGCCTTGACGCACCGGTTGAGGTATTGTTGTGTGACCTTGAGGTCACGGGTTTGAGTCCTGGAAGCAGCCTCTTGCAAAAATGCAAGGTAAGGTTTGCTACATTTCGCCCTTGTGGTGGAACCCTTGCCCGGACCCTCACTGCGCGGGGATGCTTTGTGCACCGGGCTGCCCTTTATAGTTTTCCCTGCTCTACAAACTAATACTGAAAATGACTAATTGCATGTTGATGTAAATTTAACTAGGTTAATGGTGTCGACTTTACTGGCAATTAATAACTTATTTCAAGAAATTATATTGATATGTCAGGTATATGAAATCTTAGATAATACACATGAATAATGGAAATTATTTAGACATAACCCCAAAAAAGAATACAAATTTCATTCATTCTCACAAAAACAAAGTTAGTAAGAGCTTAAAACCAAGAACTTTTAACACGTACTGATAAATCATTCCAAGTTTTCTCAGCAGACTCCAACTTCGTAAGCAAATAAGGTGCCTGCAGGTAAACACTAAACAATAACTTCACTTATACCTATATAAAGGTAAAGACAATACATCAAACGAAGTAAATAAGGTGTCTGCAGGGAGACAATAAAAGTTTCCTCATGTAAACAATGCACCAAAAAATGGTAAAAAGTCAAGGTGGAATAACATCTTTATGATAAACATTTATCAGGTAAATGAAATTCATATTTAACATATAGAAATATTAGTCACCATGTCTGAGAAGTAAAAAGAATGCAATGTGGTTAAAGAAGGGTCTTTAAAATCATCATAATAAGATTTAATGCTCATCAAATAATAGAAGGAGAACTTGATAACTGAAGCACCAAGATATATGACTATAATGCTCAAGAAATATGAAGCATGAAGTAGAATATGGTTCCAAGATCTTGTAGGCTATGCTCATAGGCATTGTAAACTATTCTGGCTAAAAATCATCTTAGATGATCTCTATATTCTAAGAGTAGATTACAAAACTTCTTTGATAACAAGTCATCTATTAACACCGCACACAATCTGTTATGAACTTGCAAGAAGAAAGAGAAGAAATAGAGGAAACTAGAGAGGAAGGAGAGATTAGGGTTAGGGTTTGAGAGGGAAGAGAGGGAATACCGGATAGTTCTTTTCATAGTCCTCCTCCAAGCAGCCCCCGGGCTATAAATACCCGGGGGAAAGAGGGGGCCGGCCGGCCCCCTCAAGTGGGGCTGAACCGGAGTGGTTCAGCCCCATTCTAGCCGGTTTATTGAGTGGGGGCTGAACCGGATGGTTCAGCCCCGTTGTCTTGCGCCCGCCCTTTGGTTCGCCGCGAGTACTTATGTCCCGAGAACCCAAGCGGGTGTGGGGGCATAACATTCCCCTCCCCATCAAGCACCAGCTTGTCCTCAAGGTGGAAATCTGGGAACCGCTAGCGGAACTCTAACAAGTCAACCCACGAGTTGTGCTCAGCATCCATATGCTTCCATTTGACAAGCACTGCTGGCCGATATTCCGTGCCCGACTTCTTCCACTTGGTCAACAAAATGGCCTCTGGTGATGGCCGCAACTCGCCACTGCTGGTCGCCTCGGGAAGGAAAGGACTGGTCTGAACGGATGCCCCAAGCTTCTTCTTCAAAACAGAGACATGAAATGTCGGGTGGATGCGAGACCCCGCCGGAAGATCCAAGGTGTAGGCGACTGGTCCCACACGACACAGAATGCGGAACGGCCCGTAGTAACGCGGGGCGAGTTTCTGATTTGCCCTTCGAGAGACCGACAACTGGCGATAAGGTTGGAGCTTGAGGAAGACCTCATTGCCCACCGCGAATTCCCGCTCGGTGCGGTGTTTGTCTGTCTGTGCCTTCATGCGGTCCTGAGCGACCCGCAGATTATCCCGTAGTAAGGCTAAGGTGCGATCCCGGTCCTGAAGTGTCCGCTCCACAGCTGGAAGAGCGGTGTTGGTGGGCTCATAAGAACTCAACGTAGGAGGAGGGCGGCCGTATACCACCTCGAAGGGGGTGAGCTTGCTAGCAGTGTGGAAAGACGTGTTGTAGCAGTACTACGCCCAATGCAACCATCGGGTCCACGTGCGCGGCTCGTCCATCACAAAACATCGTAAGTAAGTCTCCACTCCCCTGTTGAGGACCTCCGTCTGACCGTCCGTCTGGGGATGGTGGGCTGTGCTCATGCGTAGCGTAGTACCCTGTAGCTGAAAGAGCTCCTTCCAAAAACTGCTGACAAAAACCGGATCCCTGTCGGAAATGATGGAGCGCGGAATCCCATGGAGGCGCACAATCTCCCGCGCAAATAACTCTGCAACTGTCTCCCCGGAGTACGGATGGCTCAAGGGAAGGAAATGACCATACTTGGAGAGCTTGTCTACCACCACCAGGATGACGGTCTTGCCTTGGGACTTGGGCAGTCCGTCAATGAATTCCATGGAGATGGTATCCCAAATCTGGTGCGGAATCTCTAGCGGAGTGAGAAGCCCGGCTGGTGAGGTGGTCTCGTACTTCTGTCGCTGGCAGATCTCACACTCCCGCACAAATTGCTGGACATCACGGCGCATCCCCTTCCAGAAGACATTTGCCCTGAGCCGCTGAAGTGTCCGCAAAATCCCAGCATGGCCGCCTGTGGGAGAGGCGTGAAACTCCTGCATCATCGCTGTCCGCCATGGCGACGCGGAGGGAATGACTACTCTGCCCTGAAAGTAAAGTCGCTGGCCCTGAAGGTGGTAGCCCGGCTCTGTAGCCTGACCCTGCTGAAGTGCCTCAACAATAGTGCGTAGCTCGGGATCCTGGAGTACCTCTGCCTGTATCTCGTCCAAGGTGGTGATCACCGGCCCCGACACGTGAGAGAGAGAGCTTTCAGGTAGGCGGGAGAGTGCGTCGGCAACCACATTGTCTCTGCCCTGCTTGTACACGATCTCGTAATCGTAACTCATCATCTTGGTCAACCACTTCTGCTGCAGTGGGGAAGCCAACCGCTGCTCAAGGAAGTGCTTCAAACTTTGGTGGTCCGTACGGACCTGGAAGTGCTGTCCCAAAAGATAGGGTCGCCACATTTCGACCGCATGGATAATGGCCAACATCTCCGTCTCGTACGTCGAAAGTCCCAACGTCTGAGGGGCCAAGGCCTTGCTGAAGTATGCGAGCGGACGACCCTCCTGCATCAAGACTGCCCCGAGGCCGACACCTGAAGCATCAGTCTCCACCACAAACTCCTTGGCGAAATCCGGCAGCGCTAACACCGGCGTAGTAGTCATGGCCTGCTTCAAGGCCCGGAAGGCCTCGTCTGCCTCAGTGCTCCACTGGAACGCATCCTTCTGCAACAGTTGGGTAAGAGGTCGAGCGATCTTGCCGTAGTCCTTCACAAAACGGCGGTAGTACCCCGTCAGGCCGAGGAAGCCGCGCAAGGCTCGCACCGTTGTGGGTTGGGGCCACGACACCATACTAGCAATCTTCTGTGGGTCCGCCTGGACCCCACGGGCCGAAACTAGGTGCCCCAGGTACTCGACCTCCCTCTGTCCGAACGAGCACTTGGACCGTTTGGCGTATAGTTGGTGCTCCCGCAGTATGGTGAGGACATGTCGAACGTGCTCCAAATGGTCATCCCAAGTCCTGCTATATATTAGTATATCATCAAAAAATACCAGGACATACCGGCGAAGAAGTGGCCGGAAAATCTCGTTCATCACCGCCTGGAAGGTGGAGGGGGCGTTGGCCAACCCGAACGGCAACACCAAGAACTCGTAATGTCGGTCATGAGTGCGGAACGCCGTCTTGTGAATATCCTCTTCCTTCATCCGGATCTGATGGTAACCAGAGCGAAGATCCAGTTTGGTGAAGAAGCTCGCTCCATGCAGCTCGTCTAATAATTCTTCAATCATCGGGATGGGGAACTTGTCCTTGATAGTGGAGCTATTCAGCCCCCGGTAGTCGACACAGAATCTTCACGAGCCATCCTTTTTCTTCACTAGTATGATCGGTGAAGAGAAAGCACTGGTGCTGGGTCGTATGACGCCGGTAAGTAGCATCTCGCGTACGCTGCGTTCAATGTCTGCTTTCTGGATATGTGGGTATCGATAGGGTCGGATGTTGGTAGGATCCGCCCCCTCTCTCAACTGGATCTGGTGGTCACGGAACCTCGAGGGAGGGAGGGTGTGCGGCTCCTGGAAAACATCCTCGAACTGCGCCAATAAGGCCTGTATCTGTTTGGGTTCCTCGGGGTTGCCGGGACCGCCGGCCGCCACTCCTAGTACCATGGCCATCGTGCTGCCCTGCTCCCCCAATCTCTGTATGCTCCGAAGAGAAATCTCTTTAAGTGGGGATGACCGTATCCCGTGCAAGCAATGATCCGTCCCCTGCTGAGTAAACTCGAGCGTCATCCGATCCCAATCCGTGGTCACCCGTCTCAACTGGCGGAGCCACTGTACTCCAAGGACCATATCAGATCCTCTAATCGGCAGGAGGTAGACGTCGGTGTGGCAAATGTATCCCTGCATCCGCAACTCGACTCCCTTCAGCACCCCTTCACACTTCAATTTGCGGCCATCGGCCACCATAACCTGAAAGGCGGCCCCTCGATCAACTGTCTGCCCCGCTCTCATTGCAACCTCGGGGTTGATGAAGTTGTGGGTGCTTCCACTATCGATCAGAATGGTCACCGCTCCTGGCCGACCCTCCCCTTGATGCGCAAAGTAAGAGGCGTCGTGCATCCCTCCATGGCCTGTATGGAGACCCCAAACTCTGCTAAGTCCAACCCGTCCTCCTCGTCAAGGCTGACAGGATCCTCCTCGTCCTCCTCCTCTCGCAGCATGAAAACTTGGACCTTCTGGCATCGGTGTCCCGGAGCGAACTTCTCATCACAGTTGAAACACAGTCCCTTCTCCTTTCTCGCCAGCATCTCTGGCCAGGTAAGTCGCGTCACCGTGGGTTTCCCCCCGGTCGGTGGTTCTCGCCTGGGGTTTGGGGCTGCTGGGGGGTCCGAAGAGTGGACCTGTTCCTCTGTCGATTGAATCTTTCCTCCTGTATCCGCGCCAAGCTGATGGCATGACTCAGGCTGCGAGGCATATAAGCGTGCACCTCGTCACGCAAGAAGTCCTTCAATCCCGACACAAAGCAACTCGGTAGTGTTTTCTCTTCCTAGTTGACCCGATTGGCCAGCCGCTCAAACTCAGTACGGTACTCTGTCACAGTCCCCTTCTGTCTCAGCTTCTGTAACGTGGCCTCGACGTCCTCATACTCCAGGGGCCCGAAACGGGCCGCAAAAGCCTCTACAAATTCCGTCCATGGGGTGTATGCTCGTCCACGTTGGAACCACTGTGTCCATTGGTAAGCGTCGTCCTCCAGATGGAAGGCCGCTAACTGCACCCATTTCCCCTCCGGAATTTCCTGGTAATTGAAGAATAACTCCACCTTTTGCACTCATTCCAACGCGTCCCCGCCTCCTCGGAACCTAGGAAAGTTCATGCGGGTTCGCTTCGGTTGCATGTAAGCTCTTTGGTTCCATGGGCCGTGTCCCCCATATTCTTGTCCCGGTGCAATTGGTCGCCGTTGCTCCATTGGCGCGTTTGGACGCCCCTGGGGTCAGGGATAATACCCGCCTCCGCGTTCGTCCGTCGCAGGATGTCCCGCTCCTTGATGCATGGCTGGTGGGAGGCGCTCAGCCCCTTGATTTGCGTTTCTGAACCCTGGAGGGTGTCCGAAAGCTCTTGGATTTGGCAAAATCCCCATTTCTGTCCCAATCGGCGCTCCAGAGGTTCCATACGGCCGAGGGACTGCTGCCATTAGCTCCGGAGGGTTCCATCCGAGTGGATTGTCACCCCCATAGGACGAAAAGGGGGCTGGAAGAACCCCTGGACCGTGCGACATGCGGATCGGGTTCGTCGGCATGTGCGGACCCGCGCGACTTCCGCCCGCCTCCCAGGCGCTCGCGAGCTGTACGCCGACCCCCTGCCAGCCCTCCGAGCCCTCTCCGGTCCTTCTCGGCTGGCCACCGATCCATCGGGACCCCTCGGCGTCAGATCCGGTCGGAAAACTGCGTTCCGTTCCCTGTACAGCGCCTCTGGGAGGTTGATTTGAGATTTCCCCTACCGATCCCTCTTGGACTTGCGCCTTTCCCTTCAAACTTTGAACGAGGAGAGCCTTGAGTTCCTCCATGCGGGTGTCGAAGCGTTCTTCAAGTTGCTCCGAGGATTTCCTCACCCGATCTTCAATGGCGGCGACGGTGTCCGTTAAACCCACATAATTTTCTTCCAATGTTGCTAGTCGCGCGATATCAGCGTCGGAGCGGGTGTTCACCATGGCTGGAGGATGATGCTTTGATACCAAATGTTATGAACTTGCAAGAAGAAAGAGAAGAAATAGAGGAAACAAGAGAGGAAGGAGAGATTAGGGTTAGGGTTTGAGAGGGAAGAGAGGGAATACCGGATAGTTCTTTTCATAGTCCTCCTCCAAGCAGCCCCCGGGCTATAAATACCCGGGGGAAAGAGGGGGCCGGCCGGCCCCCTCAAGTGGGGCTGAACCGGAGTGGTTCAGCCTCATTCTAGCCGGTTATTGAGTGGGGGCTGAACCGGATGGTTCAGCCCCGTTGTCTTGCGCCCGCCCTTTGGTTCGCCGCGAGTACTTATGTCCCGAGAACCCAGCGAGTGTGGGGGCATAACACAACCCTATCCAACATGACAAAACAAATCACATTAAAGTTGACTGACATTTCAAAAAAAGAGTTAGTAGTTTGATTAGCCACGCAAACATGTCAAATGAAGATAAACTAGATGATGTTCACACCAAGAGATTATCTACAGGAATTTCAAAAATGAATAAGTTGGGAATGGAAGGCACCATTCAGCAGCTTGAGGAGTATTAACATACTTATTGACACTCATCATTCATCAATTCCCATACCACAGATCATAAACTCATACATAAGAACTTATGCATACTATTGGCTTAGTTATCATTCATGTATATAGGCATGTGTAATGAGAGATTAAAATAGTGTTTCCTTTTAAGTGTTTTCATTTTACTTCTTTATTCCCTAGTTGGGCGTACATCCTTGTGTATAAGAAATATTGACAGGTACGAATGAAATAAGAAAGAAATCACAGACTTATCAAAAGGAGTGGCGAGAGGTCATTGATAGATATTTCATGGAATCAACATGAGGGATTGGGAAAACTCAATGTAAGTACAATTTTATTTGTTTTATTTTACATGTTATGCATAAGTTTATTTGTTTGTGAAGCAGGACTATTCTAGCATAGTAAAGGTTGGAACAAGGAATGAGGCACGTAACCAGCAACTAAGCTTACACCAAATAAAAATTATAAATGATATAGCACGATAATCACAAGCAAAGTTTCAAGTGAGAGAATAAATAATGGCGTACACTTGCAAGAAAACTAGAAAACAAATACTTGAACGAACAAAATACGGCAAGTCACGGAATAATATTGTCACAAAGATTACAAACTATATTCTTTTAAAAATAGTGACTTAACACACAATTCAACAAGAACAATTACAATCAAGCAGTGAACTTACAATGATTACGAGTTAGTTAGCTTGGTGGATGTACGAGTTAGTTAGCTTGGTGGATGTACGAGTTAGTTAGCTTGGTGGATGTACGAGTTAGTTAGCTTGGTGGCCAGGAAAGATGAGGATGTGCTGAATTTGAACTTTCAGGGGTTCGCCGGGAGGGGGGACTACAATTTTAATGTTTTTACAGTTATATAGGGCTGGGTAGTGGTGGCCAAGGTTGGACTTGGATGAGGGCTGGACCAGAGTGGGTAGACTAAGGGAAAACTGGTATGGTGGTGGATGAAAGGAGATCTGCAGGAATGGTGATCTCCAAGTGCTGGACAGTAATTTTTAACCTTGGAATGGATTTATGGACGGTCCAAAATAGTCCAAGTGAGAGGGGAGCAGCAGGACAGAAGTGTGGGTGCATTAAGAATGGATAGGAGTCAGTTGGTGGAATTAGAGGCGGGAGAGTGATCGTAAGTGTAACGACCCAAATTATTATAACACATCTAAACGATGTTAAATCCCCAATGATGAGAAATGAAATCAGTGTCGATTTGTTTCAGACTAAGCCCAGATTGTTTTACTTATATTTAATTTGATTGGCCGAGTAAAGGAAGAGTGACTTGAAATTGGAAATTTTGATTTATTTGGAGGAGACACTTGTATAAATGTTGGCTGGGTTTCTTCACACATATGCCAGTCAGTTGTGTTTTGTGTTAGTCCTCAATTTATATAAAATATTATATATTTAAATGGGGGAATGATTGACCGGCTGCTTGGGAGACAAATAAAATTTCAACTTTTGTGTTAGATGAAGTGATGTGTTTGCTGGAAAATAAATGTAGACAATGGCCCAACACCCGGAGGGAATATATCAGTCCTGGTGTCACGTAATAGGCCATAAGCGGTTCTTTGGTGTGCTGGCAGCAATTTAGAAACCTGTTTTTCCTGTTAAAACAGCTGGCTGCTGTGTTGTCATTATTCTGGCAGCAAAAGTTCTTGGATGGGGACACCTATCATGCATCTAGAAGTGAGGTGGTAGCTGAAAATGAAATCAAGTGACACTTGGAATAATCTCACCAACCCCACTGCCCAAGAGGTTCAATAAAATGGCAGCCCTTGTCTCTCTTTTCCCTCATCTTCTCACCTAAAATTCCTTCTCTCTAGGTTGTTGCTGCTGCCAAGATTTACCTCTTACTTTCTCTCAGCTATTGGAGGCTCTCAATCTTCTTTTTTTCCCCTTGCTGGCTTTCTACTGACCGCTGAGCTGCTACTGATTTGAACTCTGTTAGAGCTCGGCAAAACCAAGTGTGTGCTGAGAAGGGTGCAGTTGTGCGATTTCTTTCTTCCCTTCACTGTAAGATCTCTTCCCCTTCTCCAAAATTTGGACTTCACCTACACTGATCTATTAAAAACAGAAACCTAAGTTCTTTAATTTATGGTTGGCTGTATTTTCAAGGTTGAATATGTGAAGGTGGTCAACAATAAATGGGATTTTCTATTACATTTTGGCATTTTGCTTCTTGAGGAGGGGGACCACTTGGCTGACCGGATGTTAGCATATTATGGGGAGGGTTATGTTATTGTTTGGTTGCCTATTTCAGTAATTGTGGAACGTGGGTTGAAATCATAATTAATTAATTTATATATATATAGCCCAGATTTATTTATAAAATTTGAAGGTTTTGGGGCATTGTTCAAAGCTGATTTTGGAGCTTTTATATACTATCTTGCCTATTTAAAAATTGGGTTTTTGCTGATTTTGGGATCTTAAACTTTATTTTCACTTTTAAAAACTCACATAACATATCCCAAACCCTAGACACACCCTTAATAAAAGGCATCTCATCTTAGAGTCAACATCACATTTATTTAGAGACAACCCAATTAAAGATGTGTGAGATTTCAGTATTTTCCGAGGCCGAAGAATCAGAGGATGGCGTCTCGTGATAGACATGGTGATGGAACTGAGAAAGATAAAGGAAAGCGAAAAGTTATGGTGCGTTTCTTATCTCTTGAAATATGCTCTATTAAAGTATTTTGAATATTACTTGCATATTGTGTTTAAGATAACATTGCATGTACATATCTTTTTGAAATCACTGATATTGGAATATCGCTATGAAATCAAGTTAAGGATGGCAAATAAAGGCGATATCAAACTTTGAGGGAAAACTAATACTTCAAATCACATGTTTTTCATATATGAGATTAAATTAAATCTATCTTGAATACATTGTGGAGACCAGGAGAAGGTCTTCACAGTATGCTTCAGGGAGTGGAGGGAAGTTACTTTGGAAGCGTGACAGATGTGGATTTGGAGAGTTTGGGGGAAGGGTATCCGGCTGTAATGGGGGAAGTGGAAATTAACTATAAATAGAGGAAATTAGGATAACGATTTAGTGGGAAGTTATATTGGTGGTGATACTGGTTTGTGGAAGTTATAGGGTTGTGGGGTTAGGGAAAGGGGTGGGGCATGGAAGCCGTCTAATGAGTGGTGTCCGGAAATGGTGGTAGTCGATGGTGGTGGTGGATGGTGGACGGAGGTGGTGGACGGTTGAGAGTGGTGTCTGGAAATTGGGAGGAGGGGCTTTGACTTGGCCGGCCAAGGAAGGAGGAGGATGCATTCGAGCTTCACACTACGACTCTGGCTTCGACACCGATGAGCAAAAGGAAGAGTTTTCTCTCTAACTTCCAATGCATTCTAAATGATCTTTCTATCCCTATTTATAGACTAAGGAGCTGCCACAAACGGTCATAATTCTTCGATCAAGGCGGTCTCGAAAATACATAAAAATAAATGAAATGAAATGAAATTTAAAAAAATACAAAAAATAAATAAAATTCATGAACCGTCAATTCACACAAAATGAAAGCTTTGATCGTCATGTAGACTTCCATGGCGTGATCTCCACCAATTCCCCCGCTTTGAAACCATTCATCTCCGTAAATGAAGATGATCGTGCTCCCACCTGAAGGTGAGGTGAATGCTCTAGCTCTGGTAATATGGAGATCTCATGAACTAGTATCTATGTAAAAACATCAAATGGATTTGACGGTACTACTGATGTGCAGGTTGAAGACAGTAATGTTGAAGCTGATATTGACAATGGTATGGAGGATGATGTTGTTGAAGTTGGTGACGGTGCTGAAGATGGTTTTGTTGTTGGTGGGATGGTGTTGTTGCTGCTGGAAATGGAGTCGAAGATGTTAGAGTCGGAGTAGAGGGTAAGAGGAGGATGGTAGAGGGTGCGGTATGTAGGGCTGAGACTCTGAGGTGGTGGAAGGTAATTGGCTCATGCAATCATATGGCTCATCAAATGTGGTCAAAACTTCAATGTTGAAATTACGAGTGAAATTGAAATATTCTTAGAAATATTAAGTTCGTAATTATTTGTTCAAATTCTCTCAATGATTGTACAAGGGCCAATTCGCCTTTCATTTAATTTTCAAGCAATTCCCTTAGGGAACCTCTTAGCCTGCATACATACCATAACTTGTTCACCTTCTTCAAAATGATGGACTCTCATGTGACTATCAGCATAAGATTTATAAATTTGATTATTGCAGGTGATCCAACGCATGATAGACTCAAATATGTTATGCAATGAAGATAAATGATGGTTGATAGACTCAACGGGTCTCATATTCAAAGGGTCTAACACGCTCTTAATATATTTTCAGATGGGTACATGCACGGGCGGACCCATGTTAAGACACGGTCGGGCACGTGCCCGACCGTGTTTTTCGCGAAATCCCGCTAGGGCGAGACTTGGCAGAGTGGTGATTCGCGATTTCGCGATTTCGACGGCGCTCGCCTGGATCTTCCGCCGCTATCTTCTGCACATGTATGCTCCTCTTCCTCCTCCTCCTCTTCTTCTTCTTCTTCTTCCTTTTCTATCTTTTGTTCTTCCTGTTTTCCCCCTCCTCCTCTTCTTCTTCTTCTTCTTCTTCTTTTTCTAATTCTTTTGTTCTTCCTGTTTCCCCCCTCCTCCTCATCCTCCTCTTCTTCTTCTCCTTCTTCTTCTTCTTCTTCTTCTTTTTCTAATTCTTCTGTTCTTCCTGTTTTTCCCCTCCTCCTCCTCCTCCTCCTCCTCTTCTTCTTCTTCTTCTTTTTCTAATTCTTTTGTTCTTCCTGAATTTCCATCATTCCCACTCTACCACTCCCCTCTTTCTCCCAGTTAATGATTTCTATTAATTTTAGGAACTTAGGCAAAGCAGGTATAAGTGAATCACTGGATCTACGTAGTAATTTATGTTGTAATAATAGGAACTTAGGCAAGAATGATAGCTTAGTTGACGTGGAGTGAGTTGTTTAAGTAATCTATGCCTCTATTTGATGTAAGTTCCATTGTGGCATTGTTCCAACTTCCAACTTATAATCATAATTTTCCCTATTTCTTTCTAACCTATGTTTTAAATTTTAATGTATGTTTTAATATCTATTCCGATCCACTACAGATCTTCTTTACATTGGGTAGTCTACCACAGAGCTTCTCTAATGTGAAACTTGACTTTGCAGGTTTGTCGTCTCCCTCAGGCTTCAGCACTGGTTTTGCCTTAAATCTTACTAGTAACTATGTATGTTTTGATATTCAGTTCATTAATTGATTTGCATATCAAAAATTTTATGCGTTAATTCTACATCTTAAACTTAATTAGATGTGTTAAATCTTACTAGTAACTATGTATGTTTTGTGACTTTTGTCTACATTATGTAGAAAGAATAGTAAATGAGAGTTGAAAGCATCAACATTATTGGTTTTGTTCTTATATACTGTTAACAAACATTGGTTAACTTGCTTGCAGGGTAATTATTTGTCCAATGGATAAATTTTTTTCAAAATTAGGATCAAGTCAAAGTGCTGTCAATTTGCAAGAGTTAGTTTCAGTGGGTAAAAGGCATCGAGTAGAACAGTTTAATCTAAAAGATTTACATTCAGATCCTGGTTTGAGACACCCTATAAACTCTTATGATGTGAATCTTCAAGACTCCATAAGAAGATATTATTTGCAAATGGGTCCTTGCCAACCTCGTTTAGAAAATTTCCCTCAAACACAAATCGGACACAAAGCTCGTCGTTTCAATAAGAATAGGTATAACGAATTTAAAGGTTGTTTAGAGTACAGTAAAGAAAAAGATGCAACTTTTTGTCTTTATTGTTATATTTTTCCCCAAAAAGGTTGTGAGCCTACTTTTGTCAGTAGAGGATTTAGATATAGGAAAGAAAAGACAATATTGGAGAGACATGTTGGAAATCACATGACTCCACACAATACTTCAAGAAAAATGTGTGAGGCATTGATAAATCAAAATTAATGTATTGAAATTGCATTTGCTAGACAAGAAGAACAACAAACTTTAGAATATCGTGTTTGTTTATCTGCATCGATTAATTATTAGATTTCTTTTAAGATAAGGATTGTCCTTCCGTGGTCATGATGAGACTAAAAAGTCTATCAATCGAGGAAATTTTCTTGAGCTTTTAGACTTTCTTGCGTCACATAATGATGACATCAAGTCAGTTGTGTTACAAAATGCTCCTCAAAATTGTCAACTTACATCGCCAAAGATTCAAAAGGAAATAGTATCAGCATTTGCAATTGAGACAACAAAAAAGATTGTTCGTGATATTGGAGAAGATTGTTTTGCAATTTTAGTGGATGAATCCCGTGATGTTTCTACCAAGGAGCAGATGTCTGTTGTTTTACGATATGTGGATTCCAATGGCATGATCACAGAGCGTCTTCTTGGTTTTGTTCATGTATCTGATACTACTGCACTATCTCTTAAATCTGCTATTGATAATCTATTTATGAAATACGATCTTAGTATTTCTAAATTGCGTGGACAAGGATATGATGGCGCCAGCAAAATGAAAGACGAGTTCAGAGGGTTAAAAGCATTAATTTTGAATGAAAATAGTTGTGCTTTTTATGTTCACTGTTTTGCACATCAATTGCAATTGGTATTAGTAGTTGTTGCAGAAGGGAATTCTGATATTACTGAGCTTTTCACACTTATTAACACAGTTTTGAATGTTGTTGGTGACTCTTGCAAACGGCGTGATTCTCTTAGAGCTCTAGAAGTTGATCGAGCGACTAGAGAGCTTGGGTGCGGAGACTTAGAAAGTGGGCAAGGGTTAAATCAACCTTTAGAGCTCAAACGAGCTGGAGACACAAGATGGAGTTCACATTATGGTACAGTTTTAAATTTTTTTCGTATGTTCTCTTCTATTGTTGATGTGCTGAAGATTATCATAGTTGATGGGCCAAATGAAAACCAAAGAGGAATGGCAAGCGCACTTCTACAAGTTATCTTGACCTTCAAATTTGCATTTGTGATTCATTTGATGAAAAATATTTTGGCAAAAACACATGAATTATCACAGGCTTTGCAAAGGAAAGATCAAGATATTGTCAACGCAATGCATTTCGTAAAGTTGTCAAAGATGTTACTATTGAAGATGAGAAATGATGAAGACGAGTGGCAATCCTTCATGGTTCAAGTCTCTTTTTTCTGTAGTAAACATGACATAGAAGTTCTGAATATGGATGAGAAATTCGTTCAACCAAGCAGATCAAGACGCAATGCACGTGACATTACAAATGTGCACTATTTTAGGATTGAAATTTTTAATGCAGTGTTTGATTGGATGTTAAACGAGTTAAATGATCGTTTTGATGAAGTAAACACAGAATTACTTTTATGCGTCGCTTCTCTAGACCCAAAGGATCAATTTATTTCTTATGATAAACAAAAATTACTTCGACTTGCTGAATTATATCCATATGATTTCACTCCAATAGAGCTGCAGTTACTTGAAGGACAACTTGACATATATATTTTTGACATGCAATCTACATCAACTGACACATTTTCTGAAGTTAAAGGAATCAGCGGACTTCTTAAAAAGTTAGTGGAGTCAAAAAAATAAGATCATTATCAGTTAGTTTTTAGATTGTTGAAGTTGGCTTGTCTATTACCAGTTGCAACAGCTACTGTTGAAAGAACATTTTCTGCAATAAAGATAATAAAAAATCGGTTGCGAAACAGAATGGGGGACGAATGGATGAATGATTGTTTGATTGCTTACATTGAAAAAGATATTGCAGATACTATTACAAATGAAGCAATTCTTTCACGTTTTCAGAGCATGTGTAAACGCAAAGTATCATGTTAATATGTAAGTTTTTTATGATGTTTTGTTTTGATAACTAGCAGAAATTTTAATGATATGTTTTGATTTTACTTTGAGGAAATATTGAAAAAATTATATGTTACAAATAATTGTGCTCGGGCGACACTAAAATCCTAGTTCCTCCGCTGGGTACATGGTCAAGGGGTTCAATGGGTATAATCTAAAAAATTATTTGTGGGTGCGATGATCATTTAAATAATTACTCATGGTATCATCACTAAAGATGATGAAATATATCCCCGAGCCATCGAAAGCACTCTCACACTCGACTGACTCATTAATAATATATACATCTCTAACGAGTGGTGTTTTATTTGGAGGCTCTTTAGGGAGTATGTAGGAAAATTCGTCGTGAACGCGACAATCACCCAAATAAATGTCTGAGAGATTGACACTATAAGGCAGCATTTGGATGTGTCTAATGTATCTAAGGATGAAAATCCCACACGGTGGCTCAGCAGGTAAGATATAAGAAACTCTCTCATATGTGCGATGAGTAATAAAATAAGTTCCGAGAAATCGGGAGTGCGCTCAAGAGTACGGGCCCCACGTGCAAAGTACTAAATTCTATATGTGCACTTTATTAAACTCCACATCCTCAGGGATGAAAAGGCTCTGAGGTATAACAGGAAGGGGTTTCAAGGATTTTATACTTGTAGACAAGTCTCTTATTTGAGTCTCATCTTCAATATGACTAGGCATTGATATAAGACACTTTATGCTAATGTCGCTCTCGGGAACATCAATGATAATCACAGTGTTACATTTCTCTGTTTGCACTATTGGGTAAGGGGTAAACTTATTCTCACTATACAAAGGTGGATTCTGTGCAGTGTACTAGGCTGTGGAAGGAGGGGTGTGATCCAACCTCTTAGGTCATATCACATCGAACTTAGCGGCTATGTCTTTAAGTCATTTCTAATATGGTCAATGTGAGAGTCAATGCGGTGAAATGAGCTAACATAAGTTTTTGGAAGTCAGCAATCGACATCGTAGTGTCAGTAACATTTTCAGGATTGTGACCTTTATATGGCTCCTGATAAACATTGGGTCGTGTCGGAGAATTAACCTGAGTCCTACTAATAGAGGGTTGAGGTAATCATCATAAGGGCACGACAACCTCTTAGGAGAAACTCCATGATGGTGACTTGCATAGTGCATCTGACACTTAATACTTCGCCACCTGAGTTCAGCATCCTGAAGACTACATACAATTTTCAAGATGAGGCTTGAAAGCTTAATGACCTCATCACACAATGCGTTGCTGAAGAAGAGGAAATGAAGAATGAGAAGACTCGCACAACATTGTTTGTTTCAAAACCTTCATTCAAGAAAAAGAAGATGATGAAGTTCAAGGCTCTAATCAACTTTCAGGACAGTTAGACTAGTGGAGCAAAGGGTTCTACTGGTTTCATTAAGAAGACTCTGACTTGTTTCTTCTGCAATAAGAAAGGAAACGTGAGGTATGAATGTTTGAAGTTCGAAGCTTGGATGGAGAAACATGGGTTCACACCTAAAGGTAATCCTCTTGCACTCGTCCTATATAAATCTAATTTAATTGATGCTCCATCTATTTCTTGGTGGCTTAATAGTGAAGCAGTTAATCATGTTGTTTATACATTACAGAAATTCACCAACAGGAGAAGTCCAAGCAAGGATAAGTGTAGACTCACAGTTGGCAACAACGTTGAAGTGGGAGTCGAGTTCATTGGGGATGTTTGCTTGATTTCAGACTCCAAGTTTTTGTTAAAAAACATTTTCTATATTCCTTTATTTTAAAGAAACTTAATTTTTGTTTCTGCATTAGACAAACTTAATTATGATTTCAATATTTTTAGTGGTTTAATGCAGTTGTTTTATGAATCACAAGTTGTAGGTCATTGTTCTTTTAATGGATTGTATAAAAATGTGTCTTGCTCCCAATGACATTTGTGCGACTTCATTTATTATAGAGTATGTTACTTCTAAAAGACCCTTAATTAAGGAAAAGTCATTCATGTTGTGGCATAAAAGACTTGGTCACATCTCTAGGGATAGAGTAGAGAAACTGATTAAGGAAAATATTCTCCCCGCTCTTGACTTTAGTGACCTAGAGACATGTGTTGACTATTGTAGAGGTAAAATGACCAAAATTAAGAAAAAAGATGTTAGATGTAGTTTAAACATGTTGGAGATAATGCATACATATATTAGTGAACTTTATTCATCTACGCTCTGCAAAAACAAATACTCTGTTACTTTAATTGATGATTTATGATGCTATAATTATTTGTTCTTGATTAACGAAAAGTCTGAATCTCTTGATAAATTTAAGATTTTCAAGACTAAAATCGAGAAACAAGTGAGGAAAGACATCAAAATTGCAAAATCTGATAGAGAAGGCGAGTATGGGCAGACATGATGCCTCCGGGAAACATAAAGGTCTTTTTGCTAGATACTTGAAGGGTTGTGACATTGTTGCCCAATACTCCATGTCGGGTAGTCCTGAACAGAATGGTGCAGTCTTACGGCGCAATCGCACCCTTACAGATATGATGAGGAGTAAGATGAATATGAGAAATCTTCCTGAAATTCTCTGGGGTGAAACTCTTAGAACATTAGTTTACATACTTAATAGAGTTCCTTCTAAATCTGTGCCAAAACACATTTTGAATTATGGACTGGCACGTGGCTTTGCTTGAATCACTTACATGTTTAGGGTTGTCACGCGAAAGTTCGTTTATATAACTCAGCAGAAATAAGATTGCCACTAAGTTTTCTCATTACTACTTCATAGGCTACCCAGATCATTCGAAGGATTTTAAGTTCTACTGCCCTTCTGGAGGTCCTGAAATTGTTGAGTCACAGACAATAAAGTTTTTAGTGTTTGATGTTGATGAGCAACCTAGTTTCTCTCACACCACTGAAGAAGTCGATGAATTTCGGCCTATTAATTGCGCTCTACCTATGATTGAAAGACTATAGGTACCTGAACCTATAGTAGAGTCGTCTTTACAGCCGTCACCCATCGAGGTTTCTCAGCAAAATGATGTTGTTCAGGCACATTCTAGAAGATGCACTAGGGAGAGGAGATCTGCAATTTCATCGGGCTATGAAGTTTATTTGGGTGAGATAGATTTTGACATTAGTTGCGTGGTTATGACACTTACTAAAGTTGTTTCTGGACCTCAGACTGATTTGTGGTGGGATGTGAGGAGAGATGAAATGAAGTCTATAAGTCACAATAAAGTTTGAGAATTAGTTGAGTAAAAGTTGTAGACCTATCGACTCTAAATGGTATTTAAGAGTAAAAAAGATTCTAGAGAAAAGTTCGAGCGGTTTAAGGTCAAACTGGTTGCTAGAGGATTCACTCAGAAGAAAGGGATTGATTAACACGAAATTTCTCTCTTGTTTTCTTTATAAACTCATTTAGAGTCATTATGATGATTGCAAGTAGTTATGATTTGGAGTTACACTATATGGACGTTAAAATCATTTTCTTGAATGGCGACCTGGATGAAGAAGTCTACATGGTGCAGCCTGAAGGATTCGGGTCTGGTAGTTCTGACCAACTTGTGTGCAAACTTAATAAATCTCTATATGGTTTAAAACAAGCCTCAAAACAGTGATATCTAAAATTTGAGGAGGTGACTACTTCATTTGGTTATATTGAAAACAAAATAGATCGTTGTATATATCTCAAGATTAATGAGAGTAAATTCATCTTCTTAATTCTCTACGTATATGATATTTTGTTTGCCAGCAGTGATTTGAGACGTTTGCATGAATCTAAGCAGTTGTTGTCCAAGTATTTTGATATGAAAAATCTTGGAGAAACATTTTTGTTTTGGGCATCAAGATCATTAGGGTAGATCTCGTCATGCATTCGGACTCTCTCAGAGGGCTTACATTGAGTGTGTACTTGAGAAATTTAGTATGCTCGAATGTAAGGTTGGAAATGTGCTGGTAATTAAGGGTGACAAATTAAGCATGTCACAATACCCTAGAAATTACACTGACAGAAAGTGCAGGAAGAATATACCTTCTGTCAGTGTAGTAAGTTGTTTAATGTATGCACAAGTCTGCACCAAACTGGGCATTATCTTTGCAGTGAGACTTATAGGCATATATCAGTCAAACACAGGACCTGCTCAATGGGTAACTACTGCCAAGAAGGTATTGAGGTACTCGAAGAAAACAAAAAATTTTAAGTTGGTCTATCATAGAGAACAAAATTTAGAACTGGTGGGTTATACAGACTCTGATTTTGCAGCTTGTAAGGATGATCGAAAGTCAACTTCAGGAAATACTTTCAAGTTATCTTATGGGGTTGTTTCATGAAAGAGCATCAAGCAGACGTTAATTACTTCTTTCAATATGCATGTGGAATTCCTTGCTCTTTTGGAGCCGCTACTCACGTTGTCTGGCTCAAGAACTTCATTGATGAATTAACGGTCGTTGATTCTTTTGCTAGGCGCATTCGTTTGTACTATGATAATATTTTTGTTGTAATGTTCTCTATGAATAAAAAAATATCAATGATTCAAAGCACATGAAAATTAAGTTCTTAACCATGGAAAATTTGATTAAGAAATGTGAAAATGCGGTGGAGCACATTAGGACAGATGATATGATAGCGGATTCACTTGTCAAGGGACTTCGGTCTAATATTTTTAAGAAGCATGTATGCAGCATGGGGCTTGTGGAGTCCATTGATGTACTTGATTGGTGGGACACTATGTATACCTCCATTTAATATTTAGCTCCACTTAATTTTCTAACAATTTCCCCTGTTCGTTCCACGGAGTTCTCCAACGAGCATGGATTATGCGTGAATTCAACCAATCATTTGATTACTTGATGTATTCCATTGGTGTAGTATTACGTGTGGATTACACCTACAATTCACGCCATGGTGAATAATTTTCCGCTGTATTCACAAAAAATTTTAAATATTGCAAAATGGGATCCCAAAACCAGTAGTAAATATGCAAGCACCGTAAGGAAATCCTGCCTGGGAAGTTCTGTAATTGGGATTGCGGTATGTGAGGAAGATGAGTGGAATTACCAAAGGGAAGAACTTACAGCCATGCAAACAACCCTAGAGGGTTTGGGCCCCGAAGGAGGGAACGATAAGGGAGCTCCTCTTCTCGCTCTCCTCGCCATTCCATGATCGAGGGTCTTCAATAGGGAAGTTGCCCTAGTTGATACAGCGGGAAATGGCCCAGTAAAGCTAGGAAGAAGGCAATCCATTCTCTCTGCTTCCGAAATAAAGAGAGAGGGAAATGAGGATAATATCATGATACTCAAGACATTATGTATTATTTAATGATGATTTTTTAAAAATAAAACAATAGAGGTGTGATACTCATTCTCCGAACATCTTTGAGTTATTTTATTTCAATTTGAAATTAAATGTTAATTTGTGTTCTTAAATTAAACAAGAGATGGACAGGGCAACACAGTATCCCGTGCTGTCCAGAGGAGCAGATCATAGGAGATGTCAGTCAAGGAGTGCTGACAAGGGGCAGGGCCTTGAATGAAGCCATGTATCTATGTTTTCTTTCTCAAAAATCTGAGAAATTTGAGGAAGCAAATTCAGATCCATTTTGGATCGCAGCCATGCAGGAAGAATTAAATCAGTCCAAGAGATGCATAGTATGAAACTGAAATAAGTTGAATGAAAATGGAGTGATTGCAAAGAACAAGGCTATGAAAATGGAGAGATATAGACAAGAGGAGAGCATAGACAGTTCTTGGTTCACGACAGTGTCCCAACGCGACGACATTTGTGCCGCTCAGCCCTTTGTGTCCTAATGTGATAAGCAAATTGTCATTTGTTATCACCGTAATTTTTTTTCATCTCCCAAAATACAAAGCCTAATAAAAATTTGATACTTTATAAATTAATTAACTCATTAATTAAATTACGAGAAATTGTAAATTTTGAAGTAAACGAGAGAGTAAAATTGGAATGATGAATTTTTTTACTATATATAATAATACAAAACTAAAAATAGATGATAACCAAGTATGACGAGATATTTTTTTTTGCATGACTCGCATAAGAGGAGAAAATTTTGTGTACGTTTAGCGTACCATTTTATGGTCCTTAGATAAATAGAGTGGGGAACCCTCATTTCCGCTCTTCCTTTCCCGCTTAACCTCTCGACGTTTCGCTTCCCCCTCCTATTGGCTCGACGTTTCGGTGCATTTGGCGGAAAGCACGTCTGGAGTTTCGGTGACCTAGCTGCCCTCGTTCTCCCGGCGACAACTGCAAGTTCTGCTCCGTCACCTCCCTGATATATGCTCTCCATTCTCCCGCCGGCGGCCTACCATTTTCGGTTTTTTACATCCTCTAAGGATTCTCGTCCTCCCGCCGACAACTTCAGATTCTCCTCAATCACCTCCCTCCTTGATACAAAATGTTGTCGTAAAGGTGTCATCTTCCGCCGGCGGACTACAAAAATGTTGTCAAGAATCTCCAATTTTTATGCTTCTCTTTTGTACATTGGCTATGAACTTATTGCTGCCGTTCTAAAAAAATTTTGGATTGTAAATGGTAGTTCCAACCATAACTTGTTAAAATTAACAAGTGATTGCTCATTTGGATTGTAATTGTTGTCATTGTGCTCATGTTTATATGCTTTCAATATAAATGCAAGACCATATATCTATCTAGTTATTAGATGTTAGTGTAAAAAAAGTTCAGCTAGTTTTTTTTTAACTCTTCAATTCAATGTTCCAATTGTAACTCTTTTGTTTGTTATGATTCATTGTTTGGTAATGTTATTTCTAAAAATTTTTGGATTGTAAATGGTAGTTCCAACCATAACTTGTTAAAATTAACAAGTGATTGCTCATGTTTATATGCTTTCAATATAAATGCAAGACCATATATCTATCTGGTTATTAGATGTTAGTGTAAAAAAAGTTCAGCTAGTTATTAGATGTTAGTGTCAAACAAAAAATTTGCTAGTTTTTTTTAAACATTTTAATTCAATGTTTCAGTTGTACATTATCTGTTTCTTATGGTTCATTGTTTGGTAATGTCATTACTTGTAAGTCTTTGATTGTAAATGTTTGTGTTTTCTCTTTAATTGTGAATGTTTGGTAAGGTTATTATAAATCAGTTGTAATTACATTTTTAATTACAGTTCATTTTTTTTTAACTTTTATTTTTAGGGTGGTTTGTATGTTTGGTAATGTTAACATCTGTTTGTTATGGTTCTCTGTTTCTTATGGTTGTTTTTAGGTAATACATTTTTCAAATAGGTGACATTCAAGCTAAAGTTATAAATTTTGGAAGTGCTTCTTTTGTTCAAGAACTAAAAGTAAGTTTAATTAAACAGTATATGTGGTTGTATTTGTATTTATATATGCTAATTCATATATTTTGTTGTAGTACCCAGGAGTAACTATCTAAACTCTAGATGTGCAGTGTCGACTTTTAAAGACAATGCTCGTCCTTTATTGGACGTTTTGGAGTAGGATTCCAAGAAAATATTGAGGAAAGTACGTGTTCTTCAGATATTTGAAATGTCAAGTTTGCCTCAGAATATTCATATGCTCTATATTCTTGTTAGGGCTTTCAATAGGGAGAAACAAGCTTTTAAGATAGGAAATTACTATTTGCAGTTGACAGTCAACGAGGTAGCCTTGATTCTTGGTCTACCAAATCGTGGACTAGACTTAACCTTTTTTAGACTGCCCTGCACAGATTTAACCCATAAAGATTTGATTGAGGAAATGAATAACCTCGGTATTGATGATTGGTCTCTGACTTTTGAAAGTAGGAGAGTGGATGCCCTAATAAGGTATTTGGTGAATATTTTCTTTTTTTCGTTGAAAGGTATGAAAATCCCAGCTTCGTTGTACAAAATTCATGGTTTTTCGGACTTCGTCAAGTACAACCGGTCGAAGACAATACACCGATTTTTACTATCACAGGTTGATGCTTTAAATCAAGCTAGTGTAGTAAAAAAGGTTGGTGTAAATCTGGGCTACCTAGAGGGATGTGCAACTGTGTTATTGGTAAGAAGGATGAAATTCAATGCATGTTTTGTATATTTATCATTTATATTAATGCCACTTTTTGTTGTAGGTCTGGCTATACGAGCACACTAGCGTTCAGATGGTTGTAAATGAGACGGCGAGACCTAGAATATATAGGTGGTCAGATCGAAAAAGTTACAGAGCTCAATTTTGTTTCAATCTACTTACTGAACTGCAGAAGACTAATGAGGTGATTAAAATTTAAATTCCTTGTAACAGGATTATGATTTATTATTGTGTACTTTAAACATATGTTGTTGTTGGGCTGTAGGTAAAACCAAAATTTGTGGAGATTTTGAAGATAGAGAAATGTTTACTCGCGGGCGAAGCGGATGATTCTGATTTTGAACCAGCGAACAAGAAGAAGAAGTGTGTGGTAGACACTAAAGTGATTGATCAAGTTGATTTGGACTTAAAAACCGAGATGGAAGATTATATTTTTAGTACTGAAGAACAACGAATTACTGTTTAAAGACAAGACCAAATGTTGAGGAAAGTTAGGAGAGAATTGACGAAGAGGAAGGTAAAGAAGGAAGGTATAAGGCAAGCTGAAAATTCCTTATTTGATGAGGGGTCGCGGGGATTAGAGGTCCATCTCCAATCATTTATTAAAGCAGAAGTACAGAAGGCGGTAGAATCAATACAAGTATTTTGTGAATCAATGTTTAAAAGGTTGGAAGCGAATTCCTATGGTGGACCACAACCACAAGAAGAAACACCCCTTCCGACACCCATTTCTTTTCCAAAACCAAGTCGGTCTGTAGTACAAATAGAATCAGAGGAGAATAAGGATAATATTCTTATTAGTAGTTTAGTTAAAAATGTAAAGAGGAGAAATTCTAGAAAGAAGAAAGCATCGAATAGCCCTATGAAAGGCAAAGTTAAGGTAAAAGGTGAGGTAATAGAGGATGACAGTTACCCAGGCAAACCCTATATATCGGATTCGTCACGTTGGCTTATAGATATTATGATGGAAAAATTCCCCCAAAGGTGATACCGCTCTTGTATTTAATGTATATATTTTAAAAAATCCAATTTGCATAGTAATGTTTTTTGTTTGCTATTTTCAGTAACGACACTGTGTTCAATTGTGGAAATATCTTGATGACACGAGGAGCACTGGATGACCTACTGGGACGTCGGTGGCTACACAATACCCATTTAAATGCGTATGCACTGCATCTGAAATCCAGAGACAAATACTCAAAGGAGAATGTCAAAAGATTTCGTTATGTATTATCAAACTATGCTGTAAGTATACTCTCATATCGATACAACTTTTATTAAAAATTGCATTTTTTTTCTAACCTTCAAATACAGTACTATAGGAGAATCAATCTGCAGAACACTAGGTGCCTTATCAGCCATTTAACACTAATCAGTGTTAAAAATAATGAACTAATTATCATGTCATGCCACCTAACCAATCATTAAGCCGCTTAAAAGAATGTAAATGGGAGTTTTACGACTCCATGAAAAGTAAGCGTCACTTGACAGGCCTACCAGCATTGGTAAGCTTTTTACAGTTTAACAAATTAGTAATATTAATATTAGTAATTTTTTATTTAAATTATGATTTATGTTGTAGGTAAAAATACTCCATGAAGAGGCATGTAGAGCACTCCCACTCGGCATTCTAAATTGGCCAATTGTAGAAGTCTCTTGCTTGCCTCAACAGGCAAATTGCGATGACTGCGGGGTATTTGTCCTGAAATTTATGGAGGCGGTTGTATCTACGCAAGACATGTCATGGGAGGAATGCAATCATTGGTCATCTGAGACCTCTAAATTCAGGGCAGAAATTGTTGTTGATTTAATTAAAACATTTACTAAAATTACGTGACCTGTAACATTGCGGAGACGTTTTCTGGTCTAAACTTGCGGAGACATATTTTGCTAAAATTACATGCTCTTAACTTGCAGAGACATTTTTTGCTTCCATTATTTACCGTTTAACATTCCTTATTAGTTGTTTAACATTCCTTATTGTTGGATCGTATGACACCCTTAGAGGGGGGGTGAATAAGGGTGTGTCTAAAAATTAAATTTTACTTAGTAATTTTTTAAAGAGATTTTACTTTACTAAAAAATTACTTATAAATACTTTCAAACCAATGCAACTTTAGTATTAAACCAAAACACAAATTTCTAAGATAAAGATTATGCCACCAAATATGTAATTAAAGAAAAAGACATAATTATATTAATCATGAAATTTGAGTACAATAAAAATGATCTTAACAATGCTTAAGATCAAGGCACAATTATGTTAATAAAAAAAAATTCTACAATTTTGGTTTACCAATCCTTCTCCCAAGGATCGGAAGGCTATCGCTTGTCTTTCCCAAGACCAAGCCCAAGCCTATCCTCTAGATCTTCCCAAGATCTAGACGTAGCACACAAGGCCACGATTTCCCACCAAGCCACGCAAGGACTTGGACACTCCGCACAAGGAAGCGATTTTCCCCTAAGCCGCGCAAGGACTTAGACGCCGCACGCAAGACGACGATTTCTCTACCAATACAAAATGAAAAGTATGTGAATGAAAATACAATATGAAAAGAACAACTCCCTAGAAGATCAGATCTCTGAACGGATTGTTGAAGCCTCGAGATGATCGATGATGTAGAAGCGCGCCCGATCTCGTCTTCAATCTTCAATCCTTCTTTGCACAAATGGGAGTTGAAGAGGTTCTGGAGCTCTCTGGTTCGTATGCACTCAGGAAGGGACTTGAAATTCTCAAAGCTCTGAATGCACGAACACAAGGAGGCAATTTATAGAAAATCGCTGTCGCCTGGGCGACAGTGACTGTCGGAATTTTCCGACAGCGTTAAACTGCCGCTGGAGTGGCGTCGTGCGGGCAGTTGCTGTAACCGTCGAGCTGTCGCCGGGCGACATCGATGTCGGATTTCCGACAGTACAAAACTGCCGATCGTGGGTGGTGTCGTGGGCAGTTGTTGTAACCTCCGAGCTGTCGCCTGGGCGACATCGCTGTCGGAATTCCGACAGCTCAAAACTGACTTTCGTCGAGCTGCCGTGGAGGGAAGTAGTTGTAACTTCTCTGCTGTCGCCTGGGCGACAGCGGCTGTCGGAATTTTCCGACAGTGCAATTTTCCCACATTCAAATTTAGCTCCAGCAGAAATGTGAACATCTCATACCTGTTACCTGCACACCATTAATAAAAATAGAATCAAATACAAACGGGACTTTGTTATTATCAAACCGGAGGAGTGCGAAACACATGCTCCAACAATCTCCCCCTTTTGATAATAACAAATCCGTATAAAAAGAAATCATGTCTAATTTAGATTGTTGATTTTAACATTTGGTGTGTGCACAAAAATAACATGATATATTTCTCTTAAAATAAATAATCTCCCTTTAGGTGAAAGCTCCCCCTAAATGAATGCTCCCCCTAAATATATGCTCCCCCTAAATATATGATGTATTGTGTAGGTGGAATATTTAGGTGTAATAGATTTGTGATTTTTCTTTTTATACTTTAAATTCTCCCCCTTTTGGTATTAGCAAAAGTTAATATTAGATAAAAGTATAGTTCTTAAGGGAAAGGATATAGAATATAGAAATGAAGAGTAAGCGGAAGCATTTTTTTGTGTGGAAATGATTGAAGTCCATAAAATAATAGGAATATGCCATAGTATGAATAAACTCATGAAGTGACGGTATAGCCATATGAAGTAATGAAAGAAAATAACCTAAACATGAGTAAGGTCATTTGAAAGTATCATAGAAAGACACAATAGTGTATAGAATTATGGAATATTTTCGGTCCAATTCTCATGAGATGAATGTTTATATAACATAATGATGTGTATATGTGATACTTAGATCAAACATATGAAGTTATTTAATTTACATGATCATTGAAATGTAGAACATAATAAAAGCATTTAAAGTCAACTTTGACTTTGAAGATATAGCACAAGAGGAATAGAAAACCATTTTTCTTTTGCACAAGACACTTTACAATTCTTTCCAAGGTGCTTAACCTCACAATGCTCATTAAGACTTATCAGGAGGGTAAGTAGTGCTTGGTGGAGTATCCTTGTCTTTATTATAAATTTGTTTTTTTTATCACAGATGTTGTGATATCTTAATTTTGATATATTGATATTTTTTTTAATTGACCAAGGATCTCCGAATTCACTTGAATCGCAAAAGATGGTGTATATTTTGTTGTGCTAACAAATCAAGGTTGAAAGTTGTATTTAAGAAGTGCTATTTTATTATGTTAAAGCAAATATGATCCATGTATATATTAAATAAAAAGACATACGTATTGATCAAAAGAAGTGAACGTGATAGTTCATTATGATAGATAAACAATTTCTCATACTTAGAGGCATGCGAAAATAATTTCCAATGGTCTAAACAACTAAGTAGGAGTGTCAATACGATGATAGCTTGGAAATGAAATCATATAATCATGTAAGAGTCATTTTTTTAAAATAAAAAACACATGGTTTGTCATCAAGTCATGAGGTGAAGCATTAATAATGACATATAACTATTGTAAATCATCAAAGGGACCAATAATTGAAGAAATATCAATTCGGGAGCTGTCGGAAATTTCCGACAGTCACTGTCGCCTGGGCGACAGTGAAAAATATAAATAGGGCTTTGGACCGAGTCAAACCCTATTGTGCTTCATTTTTCTGGACTGTAGAGCGAGAGAAGGCTGTCGGAAGTCGGCGACAACTCTAGATCTAAGGTATGGATTTTTTATTTTTATGTTTTTAACTCAAAATTTTTTAGGGATTTGTGATTTTGATAGTAGAGAAGAAGGAAAATGTAGTTTTCATTTTGACTTTTGATGAATGGTGTAGGTTCTTGAATTTTTTTTGTTTTTAAAAGTGTAGATCTAGTTTAAAAACAAGTGGATCTTGTTGGATCTTTGTTAAAAATGTTATGATTTTGTGATTCTTGTGGTTGAAGGTTTGCTTTTGTTCATAGACTAATTTTAAAAATGGAAGTTTTGTCTTTTGAATGAAGGTTGAAGATGATGAATAGTAAGGATATGGAGAAGATTTTGATTTGAAAAATATATATATTTTTTTTAAACTTGATGTTGAAACAACCTTGATTTTGAGTAGATCTGGAAGTGAATGTAAAAAATTTCGAGAGAAGTTCACTGGAGAGCTGTCGGAAATTTCCGACAGTCACTGTCGCCTGGGCGACAGTGTTCTAGTGCACAGCACATGTTTAATCAAAATTTTTTATGTTATTTGCAGAATGGCTTTCAGTTCCAAAGCTCGAAGGAGTACTTCGGAAGATGTAGATAGTTCTTATCAAGTTTTTCCTGGGGTGGAGAGCTATTGTTGGAGTTGCGAAGTATGTGGAATTTGATTCGCCGAAGCACGATCATATCTATGATCGGCTTGCGAATGCAGGTATTCTCTCAATAATCACCCCAGAGCCGTTCTCTTCCTTTTTGATTCGCGAGTTCTATAATCATTTGGAAGATCCAAATTGCACTGAGTTGGATGGAGGAGTAAAATCAAGAATTCAGGGTCAACATGTGGAAATAACACATGTTGATCTAAGAGAGGAATTCGGATTAGTGATTAGTGAAAATGTGCCGGATATAGTGGAGAGTTATAGAAAAGATAGAGATTGGACCCTTGTAAACATGAGTTTACATGGGAATCAAAAGAAGACTCTAACCACTGAAGTTACGTCACTCAATCTGGATGCTTTCTTAGTTCAAGATATCTTAAGGAATTCAGTCATGTTGAAGAGTGGAGATACACGAAGTATTACGACTCAGTTGACCCTCATTACATACTACATTATGGAGGATGAGCTTTTTGATGTGGCGGACTTCATACTCTCCCAGATTAGGTATGCGTATAGATTAAAGCATCCAAGATGGGTAAAGGTTCATACGTTGCCAATGGGGGCGATAATTCAGCGTGTACTCTATAAGAAGTACGGATGGATAGCGCAAAGTTCTTATTTGGATGATTGTTATCCGGAGATATATTATACGGGTTCGATGAAAGTGAAGAAGAGGCAGAAAAAGGCTCATCCAGGAATTGAGATTCGAGAGCCGCCATTGCCTAGGGCAGGATCACTACGAGAGTCCATTGATAATTTACGTGATTCATTAGAGGATCACAAGAAGGAAGTGAAGAAGGATCGTAGTCGAATGCAGAAGTTTATGAAGTTTCTCGTCAAAGGTCTGAAGTTGAAGCCAACGCCGGAGGAAGAGGCCGAATGGCAAGTTCCGGACGAAGAACCGCCACGCCAATCGGTGAGGCAGACTCGCCGTGGTAAAGCCGTGAGACGAGGACCTCCAGAAGATTGTCCAGAGAGCAGCGGGGCTGGTTATGAAGATTCAGAGTAGTTTCATCAGGTTGCTGCTGCTGGGAGATGTCGGAAATTTCCGACATCCACTGTCGCCTGGGCGACAGTGAACTTCTTCAGATCTATTGCTGTTTAATGAACTTGATCCTTATGTTGTTTTCTACTGTTTTTATTTGAACAATATTGATGTAATATTAATGATGTTTGAAATTTTTTTTTGTAAGTCTTTTGAAATTCTATTGTTTGATTTTTAAAATTTAGGCTTTTTCTTTTTAAATTGTTTAGGTTTTGTGATAATTTTTTTTTTTAATTTTATAGGCTTTAAATAGTGATATATTCATTGTGAAATGTCTAGAATTCCCAATTCTAGCCTAAGCATAGAAAAACGGGAATCCGGTAACGGCTTAGTGAATATATCCGCTAGTTGATTTTCCGTGCCTATAAAGTTGATTTTTATATTACCCTTCTTAATATGATCCCTTATAAAATGATGTCGGACATCTATATGCTTAGATCTAGAATGTAATACGGGATTGTTAGTTAAGTCTATAGCACTTTTATTGTCACACTTTAATTATACACTACTTTGTTGCATGCCAAAATCTTCTAATGTTTATGACATCCAAAGAGCTTGGGCACAACAACTACCTAGTGCAATATATTCGGCCTCGGTAGTAGAGAGGGCAACAGAATTCTGTTTCCTACTCGACCATGAAATAAGTGAAGGGCCGATAAAGTGACAAGTGCCACTAGTGCTTTTCCTATCTAAAGAACATCCCGCATAATCGGAATCCGAAAAACCATGTAAAATAAAAGAATCATTATGAGGATATCATAAACCTAATTTTGATGTTCCTATGAGATATCTAAAGATACGTTTCACCGCTTTTAAATGTGACTCTTTAGGATTAGCTTGAAATCTAGCACATAAACAAACGGCAAACATAATATCAGGTCTAGATGCAGTTAAATACAATAAAGACTCTATCATACTTCTATAAAGGGTTTGTTCAATTGAAACACCACTTTCATCTTTTCCTAATTTTAGTGAAGTACTCATAGGAGTGTTTGCATGCTTAAGGTTTTCAAATCCAAATCTTTTTAACATATCATGAATATATTTGGTTTGACATATAAAAATTCCATCATGTTTTTGTGTAATTTGAAAACCTAGAAAATATGAAAGTTCTCCAACCATACTCATTTCAAATTCATTTTTCATAATTTGAACTACTTCATTACACAACTCTTCATTAGTGGCTCCAAAAATAATATCATCAACATAAATTTGTAAAATAACTAAATCATGATCAATTTGCTTAATGAAGAGTGTAGAATCAGCACTTCCTATTTTATAATCGTACTTTAACAAATATTGAGTTAATCGATCATACCAAGCACGAGGCGCTTGTTTTAATCCATAAAGCGCTTTATCTAATTTATAAACATAATTTGGATATTTCTCATTTATAAAGCCAGGGGGTTGTTCTACATAAACCTCTTCTTTTAAATACCCGTTTAAAAATGCGGTTTTGACATCCATTTGATATAATTTAAATCTTTTAAAACAAGCAAATGCAAGAAATATCCTAACCGCTTCTAATCTTGCTACGGGTGCAAAAGTTTCATCAAAATCTACCCCTTCAATTTGTGCATAACCTTTTGCAACTAATCTGGCTTTATTTCTAATAATTCTAGATTCATTATCCATTTTATTTTTAAAAATCCACTTAACACCAACTACAGGACGATTTTTGGGTCGTTCTACAAGATTCCAAACCTTATTACGTTCAAATTGATTAAGTTCTTCATTCATAGCTAAAAACCAAAATTCATCATTTAAAGCGGTGGAAACATCTTTTGGTTCTATTTCAAAGACAAAACAAAGGTTTGAAAATAAAACATGTGGCGATGAACGAGTACTAACCCTTTTTTGCGGATCTCCAATGATAAGCTCCTTTGGATGATCCTTTGAAAATCTCAATTCACTTGGAGGCACATATTCTTCTCTTTCTTCTTCTCTTTCTTCTTCTCTTTCTCCTTCTCTTTCTTCTCCTTTTTCTTCTTCATTTTCTCCAAGTTCTTCATTATCATTCTCCACCGAAGGAAGGGGATCATCTTCTTTTCCTATTATTTTCTTTTCTACACATGAAGCAAACTCATCAAACCTAACATGAATGGATTCTTCAACTATTTTTGTTCTTTTATTAAAAATCCGATAAGCTTTACTAGTTGAAGAATAGCCAATAAAAATACCTTCATCACATTTTTCATCAAATTTTCCTAAGGAATCTTTAGAATTCAAAATAAAACATTTACAACCAAAAACTTTGAAATAAGAAACATTTGGTTGTTTATTAAAAATTAATTCATAAGGAGTTAATTTTAAAATAGGGCGAAGCATTACTCTATTTATTACATAACATGCCGTGCTAACCGCTTCAGCCCAAAAAGATTTTGGTAATTTGAATTCAGATAACATTGTACGGGCTAACTCTTGAAGAGTTCTATTTTTCCTCTCCACTAAACCATTTTGCTGTGGTGTGCGTGGAGCGGAAAATTCATGTTTAATTCCTAACTCCGTACAAAAAGAAATAAACTTTTCATTTTCAAATTCTCCTCCATGATCCGATCGTATGCGTTTAATTTTTAACTCAAATTCATTTTGAATACGCAAACATAATTTTGAAAATTCTGAAAATGCTTCGGATTTGGAGGTTAGAAATAAAGTCCAACAAAAACGAGAATAATCATCAATCAAAACAAATGTGTATTTTCTACCTCCTAAGCTAGAAATTCCAATTGGCCCAAATAAGTCCATATGTATTAATTGAAGTGGCCTAGTGGTAGAAATAATGTTTTTACTTTTGAAAGATGATTTTGAAAATTTTCCTTTTTGGCAAGGCACACATAGTGAAGAAGATAAATTTCCATTTAGCAAAGGTAAACCTTTAATTAATTTATCTTTTGAAAGTTTTGAAATTAACTTGGCACTAGCATGTCCAAGTCGCCTATGCCATAAATCTAATTCATCATTTTTTGATAAAAAACATTTTAAGGTAGAATTTGAAAAATCAAGAAATTTAATCATATATACATTATGACATCTAGGTGCGGTAAAAACAATTTCATTTGTTTTGGAATTAATAATTTTGCATAAATTTGTAGAAGATTCAAATAAAATATTTAAACCCTTATCACATAATTGACTAATAGAAATCAAATTATGCTTTAATCCTTCTACAAATAAAACATTTGAAATTGAAAAATTTTCGTTACCCACAACTCCGATGCCGATGATTTTTCCTTTTCCATTGTCTCCGAATGTAACAACTCCTCCTTTCTTCATCTCTAGGCTAAGGAACTTTTCTTTATTGCCCGTCATGTGCTTTGAACAACCCGAGTCCAAGTACCACACATCTTCTTTGTCCTTAGCCTGCCAACATACCTAGAAAGAAGAGGTGAGTAAAGATCTGGTTACCCAAGTGGTTCCACCCATAGTATAGGTAGAAGCCTTAGGCACCCAGATTTGTTTGATTTTACTTTTTCCTTCTTTCCAGCAAGAGTCCGTAGTGTGACCAAATCTATTGCATTTGGCACATGTATTGTATTTAGAGGAGTATAACTTTTCTGGACTTTTACTGGATGAGGATGCAGTATTTAACAATTCATTAATTTTAGAATTTTTAAAAGTGAATTTTCTGGACTTTTCACTGTCGCCGGCGACAGTGGTTGTCGCCGGGCGACAGCTTCCAGATGTGTATCCGAGCCCAAACCTTCCAGATCCATGGCGTTGGTATCCTAAGATTATATCCAGTGATCTTCGGCCCATTCCAAATTTTTTCATGGCTAGTGTTAAGTCATGAATCTGGTTTTTCATTTGTGTATTCTCGGATACTAGATTTACGCATCTACGTTCAAAAGATTTCTTTCCCTCATGGACTTTGGAGATTGAAGATTTCAGATCTCTCTCTAAAATCTCATTCTTGTTAGTAAGAATTTTTATTGTAGAATGAGATTTGGAAAGAGATTCTTCAAGTTCATTAATTCTTCCCAAAAAGTGATCACACTCTTGGCAAGAGATATCTCTTTTTCCAATAGTCTTAATTTCCCTTAACAATTTTTTGTTTTCTTTAAGTAAAATGTCATTTTCAGATTTAAGAAGATCATTGTCTTTTAAGCTTTTTTCAAAAAATTTGCAAGTCTTTAAAAATTCAGAAAACAATTCATCATAGGTTGGAGGAGTTACCTCAGTGTCGCTTTGGACACTGCATTTGTCATCAGATATGACGCTCTTTCCCATTAAGCATATGTTGGCCTCCTCTTCTTTACTTGAGTCGGAACTGCTTGCATCCTCAGAAGTAGTATCATCTCAGGTTTCCGCCTTCAACACCTTCTTCGACCCTTTGTGCTTCTTCTCTTTAAGTTCTTTCAAGTACTTTGGACACTTGCTTCGAATGTGTCCTAACTTCTTGCAGTGATAGCACTCCGGTGGCGGTCTCTCTTCCTCTTCATCGCCTTCCTTTCCTTTTTTCTTCCTAACGGTCTCCTTCTTAAAATACTTCTTAAATGAATTCCTTCTCTCCGGATTTTTCATAAATTTTCTAAATTTTTTAACAAATAAACTTTCCTCATCTTCTTCATCCTCCTCAGAATCACTAGTTTCTTCCTTCTTTGATCTTAGAGCCAATCCCTTCTTCCTTGGCTCCATATACTCTTGTTGTTGAATTTTCAATTCAACTTCATGAGTTTTCAAGTTCCCAATGAGGCTCTCCAATTGTAAGGTCTTAAGATCATGTGACTCGGAAATTGCAGTCACTTTAGGATTGAACTTCGGGGGAAGTGATCTTAAGATTTTCCTTACCAAATCTCCATTTGAGAACACCTTTCCTAACACCTTTGAGTCGTTCACGATTTTTGTAAATCGTGTGTACATCGTATCAATCTCTTCATCTACCTCCATTTTGAACCTTTCAAATTCAGATTCCAGTTGAAATAGCTTTGAATCATTTACCTGCGAAGTACCTTCATGAGTGATTTCTAATAAATTCCAAATTTCAAATGCAGTATTACAAGCACAAACTCTATTAAATTCAGTGCGATCTAGTGCGCAAAATAAAGCATTCATGGATTTTGCATTGTTCTTACATTTTAATTTATCGTTGTCATCCCACTTGTCTTTGGGCTTATCCATGGTTACATCTCCTACAACAAATGTTGGAGAAGTGTAACTAGATTCTACCATATTCCAGACTTCTATATCTAGCGCAATTAGAAAACAACGCATACGTGTTTTCCAATAATTATAGTCTGTGCCCGTAAAAAGTGGTGGCCTACTAATTCCTTGCCCCTCAACGAACGCGTGATCGTTGTGCGCCATTACTCCCGGTGGTAAAACCATTTTGGAGTAACCTCTCTCTGATACCACTTGTTGGATCGTATGACGCCCTTAGAGGGGGGGTGAATAAGGGTGTGTCTAAAAATTAAATTTTACTTAGTAATTTTTTAAAGAGATTTTACTTTACTAAAAAATTACTTATAAATACTTTCAAACCAATGCAACTTTAGTATTAAACCAAAACACAAATTTCTAAGATAAAGATTATGCCACCAAATATGTAATTAAAGAAAAAGACATAATTATATTAATCATGAAATTTGAGTACAATAAAAATGATCTTAACAATGCTTAAGATCAAGGCACAATTATGTTAATAAAAAAAAATTCTACAATTTTGGTTTACCAATCCTTCTCCCAAGGATCGGAAGGCTATCGCTTGTCTTTCCCAAGACCAAGCCCAAGCCTATCCTCTAGATCTTCCCAAGATCTAGACGTAGCACACAAGGCCACGATTTCCCACCAAGCCACGCAAGGACTTGGACACTCCGCACAAGGAAGCGATTTTCCCCTAAGCCGCGCAAGGACTTAGACGCCGCACGCAAGACGACGATTTCTCTACCAATACAAAATGAAAAAGTATGTGAATGAAAATACAATATGAAAAGAACAACTCCCTAGAAGATCAGATCTCTGAACGGATTGTTGAAGCCTCGAGATGATCGATGATGTAGAAGCGCGCCCGATCTCGTCTTCAATATTCAATCCTTCTTTGCACAAATGGGAGTTGAAGAGATTCTGGAGCTCTCTGGTTCGTATGCACTCAGGAAGGGACTTGAAATTCTCAAAGCTCTGAATGCACGAACACAAGGAGGCAATTTATAGAAAATCGCTGTCGCCTGGGCGACAGTGACTGTCGGAATTTTCCGACAGCGTTAAATTGCCGCTGGAGTGGCATCGTGCGGGCAGTTGCTGTAACCGTCGAGCTGTCGCCGGGCGACATCGATGTCGGATTTCCGACAGTGCAAAACTGCCGATCGTGGGTGGTGTCGTGGGCAGTTGTTGTAACCTCCGAGCTGTCGCCTGGGCGACATCGCTGTCGGAATTCCGACAGCTCAAAACTGACTTTCGTCGAGCTGCCGTGGAGGGAAGTAGTTGTAACTTCTCTGCTGTCGCCTGGGCGACAGCGGCTGTCGGAATTTTCCGACAGTGCAATTTTCCCACATTCAAATTTAGCTCCAGCAGAAATAATGTGAACATCTCATACCTGTTACCTGCACACCATTAATAAAAATAGAATCAAATACAAACGGGACTTTGTCATTATCAAACCGGAGGAGTGCGAAACGCATGCTCCAACACTTATTACTAAGTTTTACATCAATTATTTCTCAACCTTTCTTTTCTTCCTACCAATTAGTTGGAAAGTCCAACATACAGCTAAAAAATAACAGTTTACAATTTCAGATGTAAATACAATTTTAAATACTGTTAAAACTTGTAGTCCAAAATTACAAGAATTTTACAGTTCAAAATATTTCATATTTCTGTTAACTCTTGCTTTTTGATTAGTGGACATCTGTAAATTTCTTCATATACTGCAGTTGATGTAATTGCAACATTTGCTAAAATTAGTTCACTAGTAAAATTATTTGAACATGCTGCATGTTTTAAATTTTTGTAGGAGGAACTGTTTTTGCTACCGTAATGTACCAAAATATCTAAATTATTTGTGGGTAGTACGTAGCATGTTCTATTATTTGTCATCCTACACAAGATTATAACAATTACTACATTAATTAGGTATGTTATTGTACAAATTACTATAAATTTACAGTCCAACAAAGAGCTTTTATTTTACAGTATACAATTACAGTTTGAAAATACATTTGTATAACTGTGTAATATTATAGTCCAAAATGAGATTATAATTACAGTTCAAAACATAACATCGATGAATCAGCTTTTTAACATCAAACCCACAGTACTGAGTTAAGAAATATAGTAACATAGAGAGTACTTGTTTTTTCAGAATGTGAAATTAGGACGAAAATCCATCGCAAAAAATATTGCATCTGCAGTTTTCAACTAAAAAAGAAGATAATATAGTAGGATTTGTGAGGTAGTCATCCTGTATTTGCAAATAATTTGACGCTCCAAGTGGCGTTGTATGTCTGTCATAACTGCAATCTCCCATAAAATTAATCTCGTTCCTCGTCCCAGGCTCTTCATCAACAACGATACCCTTTTTGCAGTCCAAAAGTACAAGAATTTTACAGTTCAAAATATTTCATGTTTCTGTTAACTCGTGTTTTTTTATTAGTGAACATCTGTAAATCTCTTTCTATATTGCAGTTGATGTAATTGCAAAATTTACTAAAATTAGTTCGCTAGTAAAATTATTTGAACATTGTTTCATGTTCTAAATTTTTGTAGGAAGAACTTTTTTGGCTACCGTAATTAACCAAAATATCTAAATTATTTGTGGGTGGTACTTAGCATGTTCTATTATTTGTCATCCTAAAAAGTATTATAACCATTACTAAATTAATTAGCTATGTTATTGTACAAATTACTATAAATGTACAGTCCAACAAAGAGCTCGTATTTTACAATTACAGTCCAAAATGAGAGTATAATTACAGTTTCAAAATACATTTTTAGAACTGTGTAATATTACAGTAAAAAATGAGAGTATAAATACAGTTCAAATAATAACATTGCTCAGATGAATGGGCTTTTTAACATCAAACCCACAGTACTGAGTTAAGAAATATAGTAATTTGTTTTTTCAGAATATGAAATTAGGACGGAAATCCATCGCAAAAACATTGCATCTGCAGTTTTCAACTAAAAAAAGAAGATAACATTGTAGGATTCGTGAGGTAGTCATCCTGTATTTGCAAACAATTTGAAGCTCTAGGTGGCGTTGTATGTCTGTCATAACTGCAATCTCCCATAAAATTAATCTCGTTCCTCGTCTCAGGCTCTTCATCAACAACGATAACCTTTTTGCGCCCTGAAGCTTTTTTCCCTGCAATATGTTGAGGATCATTTAGATAAATGAAAGTTATAAATCATAGTGTTAAAAATGAAACACATTACGAAATAACTTTATCTTTGGAATGAAAGTTATAAATATTACGTCTATTCTTGGTCCGTTGTTCCCAATGGTCTTTCTGACGAGCATTGATTGCACCCTTTTCGCCTCTTTGTTGGTGGATCTCGAAGAGTTGGTGTCTTATTAGGATTTTGCTCTTCTTCAAATCCACTCTTTTGCCGTTCATCTTTATCCACCATCACATTAGTGTACTTAATCAACTCATTCATAACATGAATTTTTGCAGGTCTGCAGTTCTCAATGCGAATTGCTAAATTGCAACATTTAATAGATACACACACGAGTCGAGCGTGAGCTCATATATTCTTGTTCATGAGCTCCTGAGCCGGCTCGTGAGTTTTTTGTAAAAGATTTTTTTTTTTAAAATAAGAAATATACATATATAATACAACTCATGAGAAGAAAAACTCGTAAGCAACTCAAGCTTGCTAGCTCGTGAGTCGAGCTCGAGCTCCATACACTGGTCTAGAGCTCGAGCCTATATTTGTGAGCTCGTCGAGATCGAGCCTATATATGTGAGCTTGTCGAGATGAGTCTGTATATGTGATTAATTGACAAACTATTGATCACCCCTCGTTAGAAATGCATCATAGATATGATATTGAAATCGGTGAATTCTCGTGTTACTTTGAATCCCGCATCCACAAATATTTTGGTGATGAATATATGCATGCTAACTTCAACTATGTGCAGACCGTGCAATTTCATAACGGTTATATGCAGGCCAAGCCTTTACGGCTTCACAACTTCATATGATTTTTTAGTTTGGCCTGCTTATGTTTGGACTGCACATAGCCGAAAATGTGCTGCATATAACAACACATTATATTTTTTTTATATTTTAAAGTTTGACCATTCGCTTGGAAGGTGCTATTGTTGTACATGAGTTTATATGGCACCTTTGTAAGAGCTTTACACTACCTCAAATGTGCTAATAAATTAGCACGAATTTATCGTCGAACGAGTTGTGTTCTTAGTGTTTGAACGCTCACGCGATTACATATAATTTTTTTTATCATATTGGACCATTTTAATCGTGATGTCGAGCTACTTGCCGAAAAAATCAACAAGTCTCATCTCCTGCGATAAAATCACCCCATTGTGTTTATTTTTTATTTTTGGCAATTGTTATTCGCAGACCATAAATGACGGTTTGACATGATCAATTATTTCTCATTTTATTTGAATTTACAAATTGCTATCCGCAGACAAATTTTAAACTTGAGCAGTCGATGTCTTCGTTCTCCTAAGCAGGGCCCGACAACGAAGGGACATCTGTAACGACCTTCTATGCACTTCAATGTGTACACGAATCGTAATTCATAAATGAATGCGCGAATAGAGACCGAGTTGAAGAAGAAAGATGATTTCTTCGATGTTCATGTGTTTTCAGTTTGTTTGGGAAGATTCAGATAGCTAGAGTTTGTTTGGGAAGATTTTAGATAGCTATGGTTACTCTCCATGTGGTGAGAAAGGCGAAGAGGACGACCAAAGTTATTTGTTTTAATTTTCTTTACTAATATGTGGATTAAAAAAATCTGCGAATAACAAATTTGACTTACTTTAGAGCAGCGAATAAATAAAATATGTGAATAGAAAAGCACGGTTTGCAAATAACAACCGCCTATTTTGTTCATGCATTCTATGATACACACACACACACACACACACACACACACGAGTGCCTGACACGGGGCTCTGCCCCTACGGCCAAGCGCAACAGTACCCGGCTGGCGACGGCGGGCTTCGCCCACCCCGTACGCCATGCTGTCGGGCGGCCTTCGGTCGCATCTAGGCGGGCTTTGCCCGCCTCCGCACGAGCTTCGCCCGTGCTCGATGCGTCTGCGGGCTGTGCCCACAACATATACATATGAGTACTCGAAACGACCGTAAAAAAATATACATCAATATTACAATATTTATTTTGTAAAAAAAAACGTATATACTTAAAAAGATTATTTTTTTCCCTCTCTCTTTCCCTCTCCGCCACACTCTCTCTCCCTCTCTCCTCTCTTTCTCTCTCTCCCCTACTCTTTCTCTCCCGGCAAGTTTATTTTTATTTTTTTATATTAAATATATGATCAATGGTGGAAAATGAAAACACGATAAGAGCATGGAGAATGTTATATTCACTTATATAATGAAAGCAGTATATATATATACACACACACACACACACGAGTCGAACGGCACGGCCCGCCGGCCGTTGCACCCGTTGCGACATTACTATCAGCGCAACAGTACTGTTGAAACCAGTTTCCCGGCTTCAGCGTTCGAAAGGGGGTTGCGACTAACCCTTACTTGTTCTAAGCCTAGACCCTTGACCGGTCACTAAGAACTGAAAGACTTGGACTTATTGAACACTTGAATCCACAAATGGACCCCTTAAGCTGCAGCGCGGAGGTCCCACCACATACCCGGAAGATCTTAGAGCGCTTCCCCTCCCAAGCCAATGCTGAGCCTGGGCACCTTGGAGGGCACTAAGGAACACCTCACCGACCACCTTCAACGTCAAGGGGGAGGGGAGGGATAGTGCTTGCTCACACGCGAGAGAGGGGGTAGGAACCAACCCTTCCCAAGGTACCCATGGGGGTCTATTTATAGACTTTCCCAAAAATGGACTGCGAATAGCAAAAATCCTGCTATTCACAGTCCAACCACGACCGCCATCGATCACGCGTGAGGGGGGCGAGTGGGACTCGAGGTGTCCATCCCCCCCTCACGGGAGGTCATACTGACCTCCCTACCTACACCGGGCGAGTGGGGGGATCCCTCCCACTCGCCCAAAGGGGGCGGCGAGTGGGAGGCCTCTCCCACTCGCTCGGCGAGTGGGAGGCCCCTCCCACTCGCTCGGCGAGTGGGAGGGCTGCTCCCACTCGCCCGGCGAGTGGGAGGCCCCTCCCACTCGCTCGGCGAGTGGGAGGGCTGCTCCCACTCGCCCGGATGAGTGGGAGAAATTCTCCCACTCCTTCCGTGGCCTCTTTCGCGGTTTATGATTTTGCTCGCTCGCTACCCAGGCTTCGTCCGGGTCGGGTCACACCGATTCGAGAAATATGAGGGTTGTACACAATCCCCGCTCTTTGCGGGCTTGACTCAAGCTCGGAAAGAAAGTCCAACCCACCTATTGAACGAGTTGGTGGGACCCGGAGGGAATCTTTGGAGGGTTCCACCTGATGGCTATATAAGACCCCTCGAAGAGAAGGGTGAGAAGAGCACCCTTCCTGAGTGCTTCCCCCCCTCCCTCTTCAAACGAGATGGGTCCACCTCGAGACTTCAGGGCTCGCTTCAAAGACTTTGCTGGGAAGGGTTCATCTGACGTGACGGAGCTTAAAGCTCTGGTCCATGGCCCTCCGCCTTCTCCCACCCGCCATGCGGTGCGATCGTCTCGGAAGAAGCCCCGCCCCGAGCTGGTGAAGGAGGCTGCGTCATCATCCTCTCATGGGGTGACCGAGTTTGCCCGCGGACTGGATATGGATATGGTATCGGTTCTTTCCTCCTTCCTGCTTCACACTTGTGGTTATATCTGTCCATGACAACGCGCTTTTTCATTGTTCATAGCTTCTCGCGGATGATCTCGAAGGGATCCGAAGAGTGGTAGAGGGGACGGGTGCAGACGCTCGGGTGAGTCCTATCTCTCTTGTCCGGGAACCTGCGCCCTCTCGGCTGCTCACGATGACTCATCTGCTGGAGGGGGCAAGACTTCGACGGGTCAGTCGAGCCGAAAGGAAGTCTCGCCGCCACCCCACTCTCCTACTGCAATCTCGGAGCCCGTCGGGGACCGTCCCGACGTCTTCGTCCGTCTGAGCCGCTTGGAGACTCTTACCCAGGAGCTGCGGGAGGGGAGGCTATCTTCCGGACCCGACCCCCTCGCCCGTATTGGCGTGCTGGAGCGTCGGGTGGAGAGGCTGGAGGCTGAACTCAATCTCCTACGAGGGGAGGTCCGGCTCGCATTTGGCGGCATGACGACACCGTTCGAGGATCACTTTCGCCGGGTGGAGGCCTCCGTGTGTACCGTGACCGAAGAGCTCTCCTCTGCCAAGGCATGCTTTGAATCCACGCGTGGGGGGGTCCCCTTCACCTTGGACCAGGGCTTCTGGAAGTGGACGGCGCGTTAGCCACCCCTTCCCTTTGGGGATGTACTATTTGTTATGTAATAATGAGGATCGACACGTCGCAGCAGCTCGTCTGTTCCGCGGCCGGACTATTTGTTTCGTCATGTTTATGTCATGTTTGTTTTAATAACTCTGCCGAGTTATATCTCAGCTGAGTTGTCATTATTTGGCTAACTTTCATGCAGGGTGAGCGCAGCAACACTGAGACAGTGGAGTAACAGGCGGGGGATAGGGACCTCGGGTGGACGGTCCGAGGGCGAAGCAGTTGGGTGGTATGTCAGGGGGGAGACGTAGGTGAAGAGACCCTTCGGTCCGCATCGCTACCTCAGGGGAGAGGGCTGCGAGGCCCTCCCTCCTCTGCCGGGCGAGTGGACCATGAGGTCTACTCCCGCGCACCGGGCGAGTGGACCTCAAGGTCCACTCGCCTATGCTCGGGGCGAGTGGGCCTTGCGGTCCGCTCGCCCGAGGCGAGTGGACCACCTGGTCCATCCCCCCTTCATGCCCTCGGGCGAGTGGATCCCATGATCCACTCGCCTCCCCTTTTACCCCTCCCTTATAAATACGCCCTCCTTCCCCCTTTGGACCTTCACCTTCATTTCCTCCCTTGCTTTGCCTTTCTCCCAGATCCGGCTCTACTCTTTCCTTCCACTCCTACACGATGGCATCTAACCGTTCAGCTGTCAAGAGGAAAGGTCGGGAACAAAATGCGGCCAACTTCTCGGAGAGTTCTTTCCCCGTAGGGAGAGTATCCAAGGAGGAGCTCTCCGCCTTTAGGACTTCCTACCTTCCCGAAGGGTGGAAATGCAGATGCCCATAAGGGGGTGAGACCGTCAACTCCTTTTACGACAACTGGCTTGCATTCCCTCTCCTTCACTTCGAGGCTGGGCTACGGCTGCCCTTGTGGCCTAAGGTGAAGGAGTTCCTGGACTACTTTGGCGTAGTCCCGGCTCAGGTTAACACAAATGCGATCTCGATGTTAACAGCCTACGCATGCTATTTGCGGGAGGAGAAGGTGATGTTTGACCTGAACGTGTTCCGCAAGATCTTCACCTTCCGAGCGACCGCTGACGGGGTGTGCTTTCTGACCGGCACACACATGGAGGTGCACGAGACCTCCAACAAGGTCCACCACTGGAATGAGTCATTTGTGTTCGTTCGGGGTGACCTGGGCGGCATCCCCTTCTCCCCCATACAGAGGCCCGAGAAGGTTTGTAAACCCCCCTCACTACGTGGGGAGGCTGCCGAGCTGCACCGCTTCCTCAAGGGCGCGAGCTTTGAGGTTGATCACCTCCGGAAGAACATTAATCAACTCACCTACGTGGAACCGGGGGCAGGTACTTGGACCTCGACAACTTGTCTTTCTTATGGCTCATTTCCTCTCATTGTAGCTCAACTCGTCCCAACTTGTGCAGGTGTTCGGTCCCTTCCTCGACGCCTTCCCTCCGCAGGAGGAGGTTACTCCTCCGCCTAGGGGCTCAACGAGGAGGTTGCGGCTGATTCGGCTTCGGCTCCGAAGATACTTGGGTCGGGTCAGAGGAGGGATAAGGAGCGGGTGGTTGAGGAGGGAGCGCCCTCCTCCCCACCGAAGGAGCCGAGGATGCGGCGGGGGAAGGCAGTTTGCCGAAGGGATTCCAGGGCACTGCCTAGGGAGAGGGGGCAACCGAGTGACCCCAACGCATTGGCCAATCATCCCAACTTTGAGATGGGGGGAAAGGCCACGGACCCTCTAGGCGAACCTATCGTCTACTGGGACGAGATGATGAACCGGGTCTCCCTCACCTCCCAGCGGCCTTCGTGGATTGAGGGAGATATCGCGGTTGGCGCGGCGTATAGCTTTACCTATGGCATCTACGGTCGGCAGGACGCTGCATCTTACCGGGAGATGTCCATGCGTGACCTCGCGTATGCGAGCTCCCAGGCTCAGCTCCGCGCGACCGAACTTTCCCACATGGCCGCCCGCCGAGGTCTTAGTCTCTCGCAACGGTCGGTGCGGGCGGACGCGTCGAAGCTGGATGCAGAAGAGAAAGCTACCGACCTTGCGGCTCGCTTGGCCACTGCTGAGAAACTCCTGGAGGAGTCATCCGGGGGCTTGGTTCGCGCTCACCTCAATGAATTTTCCTTTTTTCCTTTTAATTCCTTATTATTCGTAGGTTCTAACTTATTTGCCTTGCCGGTCTGCAGGGACCCGGTGCCGCCGACTCGCTCAGGAGACGATGTGAGGAGTCGGACCAGGAAGTGCAGGACCTGAGGGCTCAGCTTGCCGAAGCGCATAGGCAGTTAAGAGAAGGGGGAGGAGAAGGAGGTGCACCTTTGAGAGCGGCGAGGCCATCCCCATCTCGACCCGCTGAAGTCGAGCGCGCTCGGGGGAAAATCATGGCGTCAACGGCCCGAGCCCTGGTGAGTCGCCTCCATGACGTGGACGCTATTCGAGACAGCTGGAGGGGGGTCTCTGCCAGCGACATCCTACCCGAGCTCTTTCCTTCACCTGGGCGATCTGACTCGCCCCCTAGCAGCGGCTACTCCCCATGGTCGTGAGGGCGGCCTGTGACTTCTTCTTTTCCCTCGTTCTTCCTGAGAACTATGTATTTTTTGTGTTTGCCTTTTTCCCCCAAGCCTGCATGTACTAGAAAAGTGAAGTAACAATTCGTGTAGTACATGTTATCAACGAATCAGTAGTTATCTTAAACGAATTGTCTCAGCTTATTTTTTTTTCTTTACTCACTTGAGGAGTTGATACCTTTGCTTGAATCGGTCACCGAGTCGTTGACTGGCCTGACGAGTCTCTCATCTGTTAATATGACTGAGTCTGTGGAGTGGTCTCTTTTAGTCAGGGATCCTACCGATTGGAGGTGGAAGTACTCATCCACGTCCTGGGAGTCTTAGCTCAACCGGGTGTGGAGGAACTCAACGCCTTCCCAATCTGACTGGAGGTGGAAGTACCCATCCACGTCCTAGGAGTCTTAGCTCAACCGGGTGTGGAGGAACTCAACGCCTTCCCAATCTAACTGGAGGTGGAAGTACCCATCCATGTCCTGGGAGTCTTAGCTCAACCGGGTGCGGAGGAACTCAACGTCTTCCCAATATGACTGGAGGTGGAAGTACCCATCCACGTCCTGGGAGTCTTAGCTCAACCGGGTGTGGAGGAACTCAACGCCTTCCCAATCTGACTGGAGGTGGAAGTACTCATCCATGTCCTGGGAGTCTTAGCTCAACCGGGTGCGGAGGAACTCAACGCCTTCCCAATATAATCACCAAGCCACGAGTTGACCTGATACGTCCCCCCTCCGCCGGCATGACTTAACCCGACGGAGGGTCTCTAGTCAGGGATTTTGAACCTGGATATTCTTCCAGAACCCCTTTCCCATTCATCGTTCATACCTATTACAACTTACTTACGCTACGCCCCTTTGGGCATCCTGTTACACCTTGCCCTTTTCTGGGCCCCTCCTTACATCTCGCCCCTATCCGGGCACTTCACTACACTTCGCCCCTATCTGGGCACGCCGTTACATCTCGCCCCTCCCTGGGCACTTCCTTACACCTCGCCCGTTCTGGGCTCATTCTGCTGCCTGCTCCCTAGCCATCCCTGCCATTGCTTCTTCCACTTCTTCGGCTGCTTGCATCCATCCGATTGTGTTGACCGCAGTAACGTAGCACTGACGCGCCTCCCGGGGATCCCCCCTGACTCTCACCTGGAGCTTTCCGGAGTTGTACTTCAAGCACTGATGGTAGGAGGACGGCACGCATTTGTACGCACTGATGAGGGGACGCCCAAAGATGGCGTTGTAACTGCTCGGCGCGTCCACAATGACGAACCGGCAATTCTTTGAAGTTCCCCCCAGGGTGACGAGGAGTTCGACTCCCCCTTCCACCTCCTTCCTCTCCCCGGAGAATCCGAAAAGTGGCCCATCCGATGCTAGCACTCGCTTGGCGTCAACCTTCATTCCTTCAAAGGCCTTCTTGAATACCACGTTCACCGAGCTCCCGTTGTCGACTAAGATCCGGGAGACGGTGAAGTTCTCGATCGCCGCCTTGATGACTAGCGCGTCGCAGAAAGGATCCTCATTGGCCGGCAGGTCTTGGATGGAGAAGGTAATCTTCTTGCTCGGAGGTGGGGACCGGGAGGTCGAGGCAATGCTCCGACGGTATATGGCATGGAGGCTCCCCTTCCGGGTGGCCTCTTTGCCTGCTCCCCCGTGGATGACCCCGATCCCTCCTAGGGCCCCTATATCGACCCTTTCTTCGCATGGATCATCCTCCTCCTTGCTCTTCCCCTTTTCCACTGTCCGAGGTCCTTCCAGGCACAGCTGCTTCCCCCCTGCTGGGGCTCTTCCTTCTTCTCTCATCTCGAGGAACTCGGGGCAAGCTGCGGTCGCGTGACCCTCCTGATGGTGGAAGTCACAGTATAGCAGCGCCAGCTCGCCCCCCTGCTTCTCCCAACGTCCCCTCTTCCTTCCGCTTCTCTTCCGACCGATGGCCATGGCTTGCAGGGGTTGGACTTGCAGCGGCCCCGGGCCCTGTTGCCATCCTGCTGGGTGGAACCGCCCATGCCTCCCCTGATAGCCTCCTCCTCCCTGGAAGTGGCCCCTTCCTTGGCCTTGAGGGGGACCAACCTGTGACCTCCAAGCTGGTCGGGCGGCTGTCGGTTGCGACTTCCAGCCTTGCTCCTGCCCAACGGGAGGTCCCTGTTGTCCCTGACTCTTCACTTCCTCCTTCTTTCTTCCTCCACGCTCTTTACTTTCCTCCTCTGCTACCTCGGCTAACCTAGCCACGAACTCCTGATTAGTAGCTTCAACCTCGGTTTCGCGATCGGCACGCTTCATTAATTCCTCGAAAGACAACGGAGGGTCCCGAGTTAGACTCATCCGGAACAGCCCCGGCTGCAGCCCAAGGGTGAAAGCCAGCTGCAGGGTGTGTCCAGGCACTTCGACGACAAGGAGGACCTCCGCTTGGAACCTATCCATGTAGTCAGCCAACGACTCCCCTGGCTTCTGCCTGACTGCGAACAAGGCTTCCATACTCTTTCTCCTCTTCTTCGAGGTAGAGAACCACAACAAGAAACTTCGGCGCAGATCTTCGAAACGGAAGATTGTTCCCGCCGGGAGCGAGTGGAACCAATCCCTCGCCTTTCCCTGGAATGAGACGGCGAAAAGCCTGCACATGAAGGCGTCCGACATTTGCCTGATTGAGGTCATGTCCTCGAACCACTGGAGATGTTGGAGTGGATCGCTATCCCCCTCGTAGTAGGACATGGCGGGATCGCGGAACCCATCCGGAACGAGAGCTGACATGACCAGCTCGCAGAAAGGGCTCCTCCATTCTTCTTGGTTGAGGGGAGGTGTTCCCATCGCCTCCCCGCCTGGGCAGCTGGTCCAGGGTGAACAATTGAAAAGCATCCGTGATTGGAGGCTCAAGCCCTCCTCCGAGGCTGGCTCCTTCCCTTGCTGACTGCTTCTTACTTCCACTAGGGGGAGTGAGGGGATCCTAGGTGCAGGCGGTGTTGAGCACTCGCCGCGAGCGGAGGACATGGCCTGCATGAACTCCAGGATCTTCTTGCTGAATTCGTCGAAGTCGCTCTTCTTCACATACTCACAAGGCGGAGGCGGGTCTCCCAACTCGTCGCTTCCAGCCATGGGACTTGGCTCAGAGGTTTCCGAACTAGTCGCTTCCACGCTCACCGCACCAGAATGTTGAAACCAGTTTCCCGGCTTCAGCGTTCGAAAGGGGGTTGCGACTAACCCTTACTTGTTCTAAGCCTAGACCCTTGACCGGTCACTAAGAACTGAAAGACTTGGACTTATTGAACACTTGAATCCACAAATGGACCCCTTAAGATGCAGCGCGGAGGTCTCACCACATACCCGGAAGATCTTAGAGCGCTTCCCCTCCCAAGCCAATGCTGAGCCTGGGCACCTTGGAGGGCACTAAGGAACACCTCACCGACCACCTTCAACGTCAAGGGGGAGGGGAGGGATAGTGCTTGCTCACACGCGAGAGAGGGGGTAGGAACCAACCCTTCTCAAGGTACCCATGGGGGTCTATTTATAGACTTTCCCAAAAATGGACTGCGAATAGCAAAAATCCTGCTATTCGTAGTCCAACCACGACCGCCATCGATCACGCGTGAGGGGGGGGGGGGGGGGGGGGGGGGCGGGTGGGACTCGAGGTGTCCATCCCCCCCCCCCCTCACGGGAGGTCATACTGACCTCCCTACCTACACCGGGCGAGTGGGGGGATCCCTCCCACTCACCCAAAGGGGGCGGCGAGTGGGAGGCCTCTCCCACTCGCTCGGCGAGTGGGAGGCCCCTCCCACTCGCTCGGCGAGTGGGAGGGCTGCTCCCACTCGCTCGGCGAGTGGGAGGCCCCTCCCACTCGCTCGGCGAGTGGGAGGGCTGCTCCCACTCGCCCGGCGAGTGGGAGGCCCCTCCCACTCGCCCGGCGAGTGGGAGGGCTGCTCCCACTCGCCCGGATGAGTGGGAGAAATTCTCCCACTCCTTCCGTGGCCTCTTTCGCGGTTTATGATTTTGCTCGCTCGCTACCCAGGCTTCGTCCGGGTCGGGTCACACCGATTCGAGAAATATGAGGGTTGTACAAGTACCCCGTGTCATATCTATCTCTCCGACGACGACGGGATCCGCCCCTACTGCCAAGTGCGACAGTACCCGGCCGGCGAACCTGCATTAATTTATAAGATTTATATATAAGATCGGCGCAACAGTAAATATTATGTATTATATAATATAATTTATAAGATTTACATATATATAAGATTTATATGTACAACCCTCTATTCGCCGAGTGTACCCCCAAGACCCAATGGGTATGTTAAGACATTATTTTCCAGCACGGTTCAGGGCAGGAAGAGAGGGGCGCGAGCGGTGGAGGCGGGAGCTTCCCGCTCGCCCAACCAGCAAGGGGGGCGAGGGGAGGAGGGGCGGCCTGCCCCCCCTCTCGCCCCCACCCCCGCAGGGGGGCGAGAGGAGGAGGGCGGCTTACCCCCCTCTCGGCCCCGCCCCAGCAAGGGTGGCGAGGGGAGGAGGGGCGGCTTGCCCCCCTCTCGACCCCCCCCCCCCCAGCAGGAGGGCGAGAGGAGGAGGGGCGGCCTGCCCCCTCTCACCCCCACCCCAGCAGGGGGGCGAGAGGACGAGGGGAAGCCTGCCCCCCTCTCGCCCCCCGCCCCAGCAGGGGGGCGAGAGGAGGGGCGGCCTGCCACCCTCTCGCCCCCGCCCTAGTAAGGGGGTAGCCCGCCACCTCTCGCCCAACCCTAAGAGGGGGGACCTGCCCCCCTCTCGCCCCCCCCCCCCCCAGCAGGGAGAGAGAAGAGGAGGGGCGGCCTGCCCCCCTCTCGCCCCCGCCCCAGCAAGGGGGGCGGAGGAGGAGGGGGGACTGCCCCCTCTCGCCCCCACCCCAGCAGGGGGGCGAGAGGAGGAGGGGCGGTTTGCCCCCTCTCGCCCCCGCCCCAGCAGGGGGCGAGAGGAGGGGCGGCCTGCCCCCCTCTTGCCCCCACCCCAGTAAGTGGGTAGCCCGCCCCCTCTCGCCCAGCCCCAAGAGGGGGGTCTGCGTTTAGCGTCTCAGAATGACGAGATTTGGCTATTGGCAGGCCAAACTTGAGGGCATTTTTGTAATCTCGCAGGTCAGAATGTGGTTATTGGCAGACCAAGTCCAGAAATCTATAAATAGGACCATGGGGGCACCATTTGGAGAGACCACTCTTTTGGCCACTCTCTCCCATGTTTCTTTGGTGGGTGGAGAGAGCCTCCAAAGGTGCCCAAGCTTAACATTGGTTTGGGAGGGGAAGCGCTCTAAGATCTTCTAGGTGTGTGGTGGGACCTCCTCGCTAAGCCCTTGGTCTCATTCCTAGTTCCTTAGCCTCTTAGCCTAGAGCTCTCCCTTGAGAGAAGTAAGTGTGAGGTCACCCCCAACTTGTTGAGGGCCCGAGCTCCACAAGAGACCAAGTTGTTGGTTTCAACATTATGGTGCGGTGAGCGTGGAGAGTGACCAACATGGAAAATCTCAAGCTGAGCTCCATGGCTGGAGGTGGGGGAGGATCCGACCCAGGCCACTCGCAGCCCCCAGTGGCTGGAGTGACGTTGGAGATGTTTGAAAATTTCAAGCGGGAGGTCCTGCAGACCTTGCAGGTAGCCTTCGACACGATGGGCGAAGGAAGGAGAGGAGGTGATCCGGAGGTCCCGCCCCAGCTAGCGGTCGAGAGCACTCTCGGCCAGCAATCCAGGAAGGAGTTACCAATGGGGGGAGTGGGGAGGCATTCGGCCCCCACTCTCCCGATCCCCAAGGAGGGGGCGAGTGGGGAGGTGACATGCCCCACTCGCCCAGCCCCAAGGGGGCGAGTGGGGAGGTGTCATGCCCCTACTCACCCAGCCCCAAGAGGGCGAGGGGGGAGGCGGCCAGCCCCCACTCGCCCAGCCCCAAAGGGGGGCGAGCAAGGGAAGTCCTTTTTGTGAGTTGATCATCTCAGCCCCGGTTCCAGAGGGGTTCAGGGTGCCGGAGATGTCTCACTACTCCGGCAAGGATGGCCCAGCCCAGCACCTGCAGTGGTTCGAGGACATGGTCTCTATCAGGTCTATGTCAGATGCCTTCTAGTGTCGGCTCTTTGCTACCACACTGAAGGAGAAGGCTAGGGATTGGTTCCACCAGCTCCCTGTGGGATCTATCTATGCTTTCGAGGACTTGCGTCGAGGTTTCCTGCTACGCTTCTCGACGTCAAGGAAGAGGAAGAAGGATGTCGAAGTACTCTTCAAGATCAAGCAGGAGCCAGGGGAGTCGTTGACTCGTTACGCTGACAGGTTCCATGAAGAGGTCCTGCAAGTCCAGGAGGTGTCAGGGTTCACCCTCCAGCTCGCCTTCATAGTGGGGCTACGGGAGGGGGTTCTTCAAGATGAGTTTAAAGCGGAAGGCTCCTATGTCCTTCGAAGAGTTGATGGAAAGGGCGGTCGAAGAAATCGAAAGTGAGGAGGCCTACCCGGAGTTCACAAAAAGGTTGGCCATGCTGAGTGAGCCAGAGGCAAGGCAGCAGGGGGGAAGGTAGAAGCCCCCAAGAGGAAGTTCGACCAAGAAGAGGGCAACTTCCAGGGAGAGAGGCCCGACCCCCCTGGGTGGAGGCAGGGACCGAGGGAACCCTCTCCACGACCTCAGCAAACCATGTCAATTGGGGGAGGAAGAATGAGGAGAGCCAAGAAAGCAGAAAGAAGAGGAAGAAGATGGGATATGGTAGAGTTACCCTACTGTGACTTCCACGAGGAGGAAGGTCACGCGACATCCGCCTGCCCCGAGTTTTTGGAAATGATGGAGGCAAGGGGTCAGGTGCAGCAACATCAGCAACCAGAGGGGGTCGAGGAAGACCATGCCTGGGAGTAGGAGTCCGAGTCCCGGTCTCCATACTTAGTTTTTTTTTCTGCCCTTAAGTCCATGTATCTCGATGTTTCATTTTCAGACTTAGTTTTTCTCGCATGCGTTATGATGACTAATGTAATGAAAGTTTTTCAAAGTACTTAGCCCCGATGCTGGCCCATTGACCAGGCACCCGTCAAGTTGGCAGGGCGGGGAACCGCTCGGTGGCCGGAAGTTCTCAAGGTAGTTAGCCCCGATGCTGGCCCGCTGACCAGGCTCCCACCTAGCTGGCAGGGCCGGGAACCTCTTGGTGGCAGGATGGAAAGTACTTAGCCCCGATGCTAGCCCGCTGACCAGGCTCTCACTAGCTGGCAGGGCCGGGAACCGCTCGGTGGCAGGAAGGAAAGTACTTAGCCCCGATGCTGGCCCGCTGACCAGGCTGCCACCTTGCTGGCAGGGCCGGGAACCGCTCGGTGGACGGAAGTTCTCAAGGTACTTAGCCCCGATGCTGGCCCGCTGACCAGGCTCCCTCTTAGCTGGCAGGGCCCGGAACCGCTCGGTGACAGGAAGGAAAGTACTTAGCCCCGATGCTGGCCCGCTAACCAGGCTCCCACCTATCTGGCAGGGCCGGGAACCGCTCGGTGGCCGGAAGCTCTCAAGGTACTTAGACCCGATGCTGGCCCGCTGACCAGGCTCCCTCCTAGCTGGCAAGGTCGGGGACCGCTCGGTGGCAGGAAGGAAAGTACTTAGCCCCAATGTTGGCCCACTGACTAGGCTCCCTCCTAGCTGGCAGGGCCTGGAACCGCTCAGTGGCAAGAAGGAAAGTACTTAGCCCCGATGCTGGCCCGCTAACCAGGCTCTCACCTAGCTGGCAGGGCCGGGAACCGCTCGGTGGCCGGAAGTTCTCAAGGTACTTAGCCCCGATGCTGGCCCGCTGACCAGGCTCCCACCTAGCTGACAGGGACGGGAACCGCTCGGTGGCCGGAAGTTCTCAAGGTACTTAGCCCCGATGCTGGCCCGCTGACCAGGCTCCCACCTAGCTGGCAGGGACGGGAACGGCTCGGTGGCAGGAAGGAAAGTACTTAGCCGCGATGCTGGCCCGCTGACCAGGCTCCCACCTAGCTGGCAGGGCCGGGAACCGCTCGGTGACCGGAAGTTCTCAAGGTACTTAGCCCCGATGCTGGCCAGCTGACCAGGCTCCCACCTAGCTGGCAGGGCCGGGTCCTGCTCGGTGGCCGGAAGTTCTCAAGGTACTTAGCCCTGATGCTGGCCCGCTGACCAGGCTCCCACCTAGCTGGCAGGGCCGGGAACTGCTCGGTGGCAGGAAGGAAAGTACTTAGCCCCGATATTGGTCCGCTGACCAGGCTCCCACCTAGCTGGCAGGGCCGGGAACTGCTCGGTGGCCGGAAGTTCTCATGGTACTTAGCCCCGATGCTGGCCCGCTGACCAGGCTCCCACCTAGCTGGCAGGGCCGGGAACCGCTCAGTGGCAGGAAGGAAAGCACTTAGCCCCGATGCTGACCCGCTGACCAGGCTCCCACCTAGCTGGCAGGGCCGGGAACCGCTCAGTGGCAGGAAGGAAAGTACTTAGCCTCGATGTTGGCCCGCTGACCAGGCTCCCACCTAGCTGGCAGGGCCGGGAACCGCTCGGTGGCAGGAAGGAAAGTACTTAGCCCCGATGCTGGCCCGCTGACCAGGCTCCCACCTAGCTGGCCGGGCCGGGAACCGCTCGATGGCAGGAAGGAAAGTAATTAGCCCCGATGCTGGCCCGCTGACCAGGCAGGTTCGCCGGTGTCCGACGAACCCGCCGGGGGTCTCTAGTCAGGCCGTTGGTGGCTCCGGCGGCGGCGGGGAAGGGAAGCGGCGGAGGAGGTGAATGTTGGCGGGCTGCTATCGGGGGATTTCAGGAGAATGGATTTTGGAAAATCCAAAGATTGGCTATTTGCACTCCAGATCTGGACGCTCACGGTCAGGGCCACCGCCGGCGGTGGCCCTGCCTGAGCTCCGTCGGACTCACCCCGGCAGGTTCGCCGGTGTCCGGCGAACTCGCCGGGGGTCACCGGTCAGGCCGTTGGTGGCTCCGGCGGTGGCGGGGAAGGGAAGTGGCGGAGGATGGGAATGTTGGCGGGCTGCTATCGGGGGATTTCGGGAGAATGAATTTTGGAAAATCCAAAGATTGGCTATTTGCACTCCAACTCCATTTGATCGGACGGCTCCTGTATTTTGAAGCCATATATCCGACGGTCAATGTTGTTTGATGAATTTTTGATCTCATACTATTCGTAGATCACAATACTTCTTTTTAATATAGTATAGATATACTATGAATTTTCGTTCACTTACAATGTTTGTTTCTTAATATTGATGTTACTTATGATTCCTCGTTGTGAACTTAATAGACGTTGATTTGCAGTTCCAGCAAACGTATGCTTATTTTCCTCCATAAATTTAGGGTCATGTTATATGCAAGCCAGTTTCGGCTATATGCAGCCCAATGATAAATGTAGGCAAAATTATAAACCTATAGGAAGTGTGAATCCGTTCAGGATTGACCTGCATATAGTCATTTTCAAATTACACGGCATGCACATAGCTGAAGTCAGACTGCATATAGTTATTACCTAAATTTATTAACAGTCCATTACTTTTTCTTGTCTACATTGAAAAGCCACCATGACTAGGCATCATGTTCTTACACGCACTTACGGTCCGTTTGATTGTGGGGCGGTCATGAAAGCAGCAGTTACAAACCGTCATTTGTGAAAGCCCGACCTCACCTAAGGAATTTCAGTCATTTTTTTTTTTCAAATTTTCTGTTTTTTTCATGATGGCGTTGGACAAACTCACTGGAGCAAAACAGCCACGTCATACAGAGGACGTAACCACATAACCACCGCAATCACGACCGCCACCGTCGTGCCAAACAGACCCTTGATTGAATTTTGAACTATGATCATTAACATATTTTCCTTCTTAAATCCAAAGAATAACGCAGTTTTTAGAATTCATGTTGTTTGTGCCTGGCCAAACATGTTAATATTTTCAAACAATGAATCAGTTCTCATGGGCATATTCACAACAGGATGTATAATTCATTTTCACTTTGCACGACTGTAAAAGCATGTCCATTTGATTCAACATAAATGTGTGTAATTGGGTCATATTTTAGGCTGCCTTTGGCCCCGCGTTTTTACTCCGGGGAGTTTGGACAAAAATGGCGCCCTCATAGAATATGTGGTATCATGGTATGACACGCGTTATGACCGCGATCAGGAAAAAAAACTAATTTTGAACATATACGTGGACGGAGTTCCTTAAATGAGGTCGACCGTTCATGAACGATGATTGATAAACCCCGTGTTTACTATTGTCACGACGAAGCCAAACTAACCCCGTAGCTTTGGACTCAAAAAAATATGAAAGATAAAGCGTGAATATTTTTTATGTAGAACCACACAAATATTTAATAATAGTAAACAAAAAAAGTGAAAGATCGTAAATTCTTTTACTATGACTGTGGCCTAAAAATACGATGTATTTGTGACTGGACGTAAGTATTTGCATGTCTGAACATAAAATGACTGAAATTAGATTATATTGGAGGGTCGTTACTGAGACCTCCCTGTATGTTTGCAAAATTACAAATTACACCCCTCTATATTTTGAAATTACAAAAACCCCCTCTGCAAGCTTACATTTCATAGCATGCGTGCACAAAAATACCTCCTAGATACTCTTCATGGGAGTATTTCTGTATATGCATGTTATGAAATGAATAATTACCAAAACTTCCTCAAGAAGTTAGCATAATTACAGATTGCACCCCTCTTATTATTGAAATTACAAAAACCTCCCTGAATGTTACAAAACATAACATTTACCTCCCCTGAAGTTCACATTTCATAACATCCAAAAAAAATGTACTCTGAGGGGGAGTATTTTTGTGCATGGATGTTATGAAATGTGAACTTTATGGGAGATAAATGTTATGTTTTGTAACATTCAGTGGAAATTTTTTGTAATTTCAATAATAAGAGGGGTGCAATCTGTAATTTTTCAAACTTAGAGGGGAGGTCCCTGTAAATGCCCCTATAGAGAGGTGCAGCCTGTAATTTTACAAACTTTCAGGAAAGGTTTGGGTAATTAATAATTATATTGGACTTAAATGGTATACACACCTTCACCAATGATCACACAATATGGGGGTATGTGTGATTAAGGGTAAATCAATTTCAAAGAATGTAATGATGTACAATGAGAATTCAAAATTAATGTGAGATAAAATGCATTACACCAAACAAAACACCCAAAAAAACAAGAAAATGAGTGGGGTGGGTGTGATTGACTAGCTGGAAACAAGATAATTAAATAGACATGATATTCGGCATCCGGGCTCCGACCAGGCGAAAAATAACCTAGAAATATCCATCGATTAACCGTTCTCGAGTCTCGACCCAGAGAAGATCAATCCCCAACCTCATACTTTTTGTTTGGATTCAAAATATATGCATATACTGCCACTCTTCAAAGAATAAAAAGGCATCCCCGCACAGTGAAGGTCCCACCACAAGAGTGAAATGTAGGCAAACCTTACCCTGCATTTTTGCAAGAGGCTGCTTCCAGGACTTAAACCCGTGACCTAAAGGTCATACGACAACACCTCAACCAGTGCTCCCCTTAGACTCTTCAGAGAATTTAAGAAAAAAATCAAACAAAACATAATAAATCCAAAAACTATATATATAAAAACAATCTCTTTAATTATTGAAATACTCCTCATTGGACCAATAAGGAATGGATCATTAAAAAAAACTTCAACAGAAGGATCAAAATCTGGAACAGCAGTTGAGTGCTAAAATAAATATAAACAGAAAGAGAAAACAATTACAAAAGAAAATGGTTACCCAACTTGGGATCCAGAACTAGAACTTAATACAACTATCAGGTGATGTAAATGGATTGATTTTTTCTTTCTTCCAGCTTAGAAATTTGAATTTCTTCTACCTCCAAATCTCATGCTTAGATCGTCGTAAATGCGGCTAACCATCATGACCCGGGGATCATCCGGTGGTATCGGCCTAGCCTGAAATTTGAAAGAAAAAATGAATAAATTGTACAAGTCTAAGAAAATATACTCATGAGAATCAACTAATAAATGAGAACGCAAATTTAACAAAGAAAATAAGTGTTATAGCAGAATCAAACTTAAAACAAATTTTTTGAGGCGGAGAGCCTAGGATCCATATTTAAGTGACAAAGCTATGTGATTCCTGATGTGGGACTATATTATCAGCGTGTCCTCTCGCATGTAGGGAGGTTGGTATATAACAAGAGAATTTTTTTGAAACTGAGTGGCGTGAGAGTGGGATATTGGCCTATGTCATCCGACCCAAATAAATTGGTCATAAGTTGAAGGGCCTGAGATCTATACTAAATCCACACTGGTGACATTATATTCTCAACAAATATAACTATTTTAATGAACCATGGTGGAAAGTTTATTAAGCTTCATAAACAAATTCAGTTTGTGCTTTTTGGGTCAAATCAACTTTGTTTTTTGGTTCACATAAACAAAATTTCGAGATAATCAGCATGCAGACACACAACTAGAATTGCCGCTTAGAATTGAGAACCGTACAACTCATGGTTATTAAACGTTTACGGCGTTTAAAAATAAGCCCAAGTGTTGAAACCTGATTTATCCGTGAAAAACTATATTTATTTTCAATTTTTATGCCCATCATCATTCTACAAGGTTCAGCAGAACCATGGTACAATAATATCAAGAGTGAAAGCAAACTTTGGTAAACCATTGAATATGATGCAATCATAATTTTTTCTTTGATGTTAGAACTCTTGAATAAAATCAAAATAAAAAATAAAAAACGTCGAAGATCCAAAATGAAAAGTCCTACCCACAATATCCCATATCAGTGTTATAACTACAAAAAGCCAATGTCATGTTGTGCATATAAATGTATGTTGACTAAGGAACTGTTTTACAAATGTAGATCCAACTGTATGAATTTTCAATGTATTAGTGGTGAGTTCTTGAGGAGCGGAGTAGTAGCGAGTAAGCAGCAAGGGTGGGTGGAGTTATGATATTTTTTGTATAAATTATTACCATGCATGCTTAGTTTTCCGAGATATATATTTACATTCAACAATATTAAGAATGGATCATTAGATTAACTTCAATATGTTATGTATTGCGCTCGCACATTCGCTCAAGCGTACCCCCCTCGTCGGCATTCCAAGAGCAAGCATATGGAAGCCGCCGTGATAAATTTCTATAATAAGTTGTAATTAATTAGTTAGTATTAATTAATGAGTATTAATTAATATTAATTAATAGTATCATGTATGCCCTCCCTCATATATATAAGCGGGAGAGGTTTGAGGTTTGGGGGGTATCCGTATAAGTGTATGTGCTCTCTCTCTTCCTCCCCCTCTCTCTCCCCCCTCTTGAGACTCTCCTCTCTATCTCTGGCATATGTATCTCTTATAAATGCAATAAAATGTTCGTGGTTTTGAGTCACACAATCTCTCTCTCTCACTCTCGCGCGCACACATCACATTGAGTGGATCGCTCATCAAGATTCTTGTTCGCAACATTATGTTACATATAGTATATCAAATTTACTACTTCCACTCGACATCCTACCATTTCATCATGAGCCAACACTCAGATTATGCCAATTGGATTCAACATGACACCCATATGCATTACATGCATATATTACATGATAGGGTAATCACCAACATTAAGATGCCATAAGCCAAGAAAATGTAAACATGTAGTATCTTCAGGGAAGAATTTTTTGAAAATCCTTGGGTATCAATTATGTACTCAGCTTGTGCTTTCCAAAATTAAACAGTCTAGAAGAAAAAATATTAAAGCAGAGCATTTAGCTTAAATTGGCTGAAATTATGTCCTTTCATAATAGAATTACATAAAAGATCTTGAAAAATATAATGAATAGATGACAGCATACTTTAAGAAATAACAGGAAAATGAAATGGAGCACTAATAACATGTACCATAAGCTCTACAATTAACACCCAAAAAAACAGCTTGAGAGATCCATTTTAAGATGAAGGCTCTGTTTGGCGCGGAGGTTGGAGGAGCGGAGGGTGGAGGAGCGGCGGTTGGAGGAGTTGATCCGCAACCGTGGGTACGTACCTGCGGTTCAATTCCCGCGGTTTACCGCTGATTTCAGCAGAGGCGCTGCAAACCGCGCCTGCTGAATCTGCGCCAAACAAACAGCTGCGGATCAGAAATAGCTCTCTGATCCGCAGTCGCTCCGCCAAACAGAGCCGAAGAGGGTGCCAACTCAAAGCAATCTTTTCTTAAAAAACAATATAAATTCACAAATAATAACTTAAACTTGAAAAATAGGATAAATCTAGATAATTTAAGCCAAGGACAGTCAAATCAGTCACCAACTTAAATGAAAGCAAGCAAATAACATTACCTTTAATCCTTTATGATAGGCCTCTACGGCAGGAAAAGAAGTGTTAACATTGCGGCTTTGCAACATATCCCATATATAGTTGGCGTTGACATAATCACCCTGTGCACACATCAACAAATCAAATTTGACAAAGATTTCAAGCAATAAATTGACAGAATTGGTGAAAAAGGATGCAACAAGACATGCTACTTTAGAGTTGCCAATAGTCCAAAGCAGAAGAATTATTGATGTTTCTACAAGCAAAAAAGTAGCCCGTAAATTTCCCATGTGAAGCGAAACCACCAAAATATAGAGTCACCGGAAAAAAAACATTAACTTTTTAGTTACCGCACATCATATTACTCTACCTTTAATATCATCATTGGCATAACTACACAATTCTTTATGAGAAGCGGAAGACACATGCATGCTTATGGAATTACATATTTTCTAAGGCCTTATTTGAGACCACCTCTCCAAATGTCGCGGCATGTGATGCATCGACGAGCAGAAATTTTACGTTTATCTCTTTATTTTATGTTTATCTCTTTATTTTATGTTTGAGGCTTTCGTGAAGCTCGGAATTTATTTACCGAATTTATGATTTTGATTTATGCGGCTTAAATGGAGTTTATGTGCACACGTGTGTGTGTGTGTCTCTTTCTCTCTCTCTCTCTCTCTCTCTATATATATATATATATATATATATGTATGTATGTATATATATATGTATGTATGTATATATATATGTATGTATGTATATATATACATACATACATATATATATAACGTATATAAGCTAGTCAATATACTTGATATACCATCTCTTGGCTGGTTGGCTTAAGAAGGAATTTGCATTTTTGGCTTATGAAAGAAAAGCCTGGCCGGATGATTTAATTAAAGGATTAGTGGAACTGGTTAAAAACTCCTATACCCTTAAATAGATTACAAATGGCCAATTTAGACTCGTCGGATTGAATATAACGGCTGAAAGTAAGGGGCTTCTTCAATCTTGGCTGTAGTAATTGTTATAATAACATTTCTGCCGTCAAATTCATCCCATATCGAGAAATCTCCAGAGAAAACCTGAGCCTTCTTCGTTCTCTGTTGCGGGTGCTTCCGTTCGACGCCGGCGGATGTGTTTCTCGTGGGATCTTCCTCTTAAACCCACGGTAATATTTCTATTTGCACTCCTTTTCATTTCTATGTTGATTGGGAGCGTCGATGGTTGCATTTCATGGATGTTGGAAAACCCTAGGTTTGCTAAAAATCCTAAATCTCTTAATTTCTCTTCTTTCTCTCCATCTATAAGAAGAATAATGATTATCGCGGTTTTATTACTTTAATTTTCCGCAAAGCCCCTTTTCTTTTATATTATGGCAGCATTTTCATAGATGGGGGGAGGGGGCTACTTTTGGGAATTATGACGAATTCTTACTCTCCTTACATTATCTCTTTATAGATTTGAAGGAATGATATTGGAGTTTGAAATTGCGGGGTATGTTTACGATTTGGGTGAAGCCCTAACTTATTGCATATGAGGAAGTCTCTCAAATCCTTCTTTTCGTCCTTTACTTGTTCAAAGATATTAGGTTGTCATGTGGTTCCATGCACATTTTCCTTTAAGCGAGTCTATGGATAGCGGTTTTAAAATTATTGGGAAACATAAAGAAAGCTTCATTTGGGTGTCCCTTTATGTTGTGATGAAATATCTTAATTCCATCGATTCATGAGATTATTAAGAATCCATTTTATCGCCTTAAATTTAATGATTAATGTTCGAGTTCTTTTCACTTGATTTTATACACTTAACAATCCTATAACTATTATCCTCATCCTCCTAATGACGTTAGGACAATTTTCCCTCGCAAATGCAACTCACATGATATAGGAAATAAATTTGAATAAATGGCATTCAATATGGGAAATGTTTATCTTCAGGCCCTTTGAGTCCCGATCAAGAATAAGTCGTGTTTGAGATGGCTTCACGTGGGGGAAGGGGCACAACCCCGGGGAAGGGTAAAGGAAAGGTGTGGTGAGTTGTTACTTCTTTAATTTATGCTCTATTCTTTTAATGATTTATATGTACCCATGATTAGTTAAATGTTTATATGCATTTATTTCTTTATGCATTATGCTTTCAGCCGATTTAAAGTCACTGATATTGGAATCTCTACAAAAAATACTATTCATTATGCCGGACAACGCAAGTTGTCTGAAGGGAACTTGAATAAAAAGGAAAGAGATGAAAGAAACTAAAGGGAGCTATAAATAAAAATAATTTTCCTAAAAACACAAATACAGAATAATGATAAAAAGAAAAAAGGTAAAGGTCTAAATGCTAAATGAAATGATGCATCGATGCATAAGGGCATTGTTAAGGGTTAACCCAGGAATGGAGGAAGGGTGTGAGTTTCCTCCCACTATGACTCATTTTATTTAGATGTCCCGATCAGACTCCATGCTAGATGATAACCCTGGCCCAAAGATAATGTGCATGAAGGATTTGATTCAGGTGTCCTAACCAGACTCCATGATAGATGATAGTCATAGATCGAATCAGATATGAGCGTACTAGAAAAGCATGTAATGGGCCCATGAATGAATGAATGAAAGGATGAAATTTATCATTAACTTTGCCCAATGAAGAAAGATGAAGATAAGCCTAAAAATATGCCAAAAGTATGAAAGTAACTCGAAGGTAAGTAAATGATCAAATAACTATGTAAGTATGAACATCATTTTTGTTAGTACCTATTCGGCTATTCATATATATTGTTATATGTCCTCCTGAGGAACATAAAGTAGTTTAATTACATTGTCTACTTACGTGCTTTTCTAACACACTCACATCTGATTCGATCCATGCCTATCATCTATCACGGAGTCTGGTCAGGACAACTGAATCAAATCCTTCATGCACGTTATCTTTGGTCCAGGGCTATCATCAAGTATGGAGTCTGTTCAAGACATCTAAATAAAATGAAGAATGTCATTTTGATATATTCTTATTTTTTCTACTGATTATTGGTTACTAACCTTGTTTTCTTGGCAAGTAGTTAAAGAAGGAAAGAATTCACTTATTCTATTGACTAATCATGTATATAATTAAATCTTTTAGGTGAAGGACGAAATGGTGGTCGACGACAGTAAGAAGCAGGTAGAGGAGAAGAAACGGATCCAGATGGAGAGGAGGTACCGACTATGGGTGGAGGTGATCACAACAGTTTTTGAAGTACTTGACGCTCACCGGGAGAAATGCAGGGAGCCGAACTGCAAGCACGAAGTCTTTCACTTTTACTTTAAGTAGATAGAGAAGGAAAGAATTCACTTATTCTATTGACTAATCATGTATATAATTAAATCTTTTAGGTGAAGGACGAAGTGGTGGTCGACGACAGTAAGAAGCAGGTAGAGGAGAAGAAACGGATCCAGATGGAGAGGAGGAACCGATTATGGGTGGAGGTGATCACAACAGTTTTTGAAGTACTTGACGCTCATCGGGAGAAATGCAGGGAGCCGAACTGCAAGCACGAAGTCTTTCACTTTTACTTTAAGTAGATAGATGTCGTTTAGTGTATCTATAGGTATATATTCAGTGTTGGTCAGTCTACTGTAGTAGCATGTGATACATCTATTTGTGTGCCCTCATTTTGTGTTTATAGCTAGAGTATTTTGTTCAAAGTTTTGCATTTAAAATAATGAAATGAGGAGTTCTGTTTTGTATTGTATTTCTCCTTTAATACTTTGTCATATAATGAATGCTTCTTTATGATTCACGCCCAAAGTTTTTATCTTCCGTCTCTGATGACGCATGAATTGTAAATGTTTAATTGTAGTGGTTGCCGAAAAAAGGGCCGTTACACAGCACACCACTGCCATATTGCGCTCAATCAACGCCACAATGCCCTATCAGCAATTTCAAAATCGGCACCAAACTAGGGTTTGATAGGCTTAGAACTCGTAACATGCCCAACAAACACCTAAAGCCAGAAGATGGGTGCCCGATAACACTCCAGGCTCGATAACGATCAAATGTCGCAACACTGGTGTTGCTGCTCCAAATGGAGGGAGAGAAAGAGAAAATGATGAAAATGGTAGCTGACCATAAAGGATGGAACAATTTTAATGTCGGACTTCTTTTTTCCTATTTTCCTATAACATGATCCCTAAACTTATTCAAACGTGATTAATGCAATCATGTTAAACATCATGTTAAATCTTCAGTGAGGCTATAAAAATCAGGCATTTCTTTGGGTCATGAAAGGTCACTTCTACCCTTAGCATGTGTCTCCTCTGAACATTTTCTGTTAGTTTTTGACGATTGGACTAACCAATGGAACATAAAAAGTCTGAGGATCATATTTGACAAAATAAAAACTTAGGTATCAATATCAAAACACCCTACATATTCACACACCATTATGGGCACTTTCTCCGATGAAAATGCTTTGCAGGTAATGGTTTTTATTTACTTACCTCATCTCTTGCAGCTGCAATGAGAAGCTCACTGCCCAGCTTGGAATTCAAGAAGAATCCTCTAGCGTTCATTTCTTCCTGCCAGAGGTAGAGACCATGATAATAGTTAGTAATGCTATTAATGACTAAGTTATCATCAAAGCAAGGGAAGGCTCACAAGAAAACCAAAAGCAAGTTTCATCCTTTCTGGTGTCGGCTCCAACATCGCCCCTTCTATTATAGTCTAAACAACGACAAAATGTAAGCAAAATTAGCATTTACAACGAGTGAAAGGAATAGCGAGATTAAAAAACGGACAGATGAGCTTCAAAATGTTATAGCAATGGCAGTAGGATCCAAAGTCTGCTTAAAAAGAATAACACTTTCTCAACTCATGAGTGATAAATTCCTTGAGCTGTTTATTGTGATTAGCATTTGTGGAGATGATGAACTAGTCAAAGAAACCGAAAATAAACTCCAAATCATGGTTTTAAGTTTCAATGTTTAGGTGGTTTATTATCCATTTTGGTTGAAAATAATTAATATTTTTTTTCGTTTTTGGTTAAATAAAGAACAAAAATCCGTTCCACAAATTAGTAAATAGCAAGGTGATGTAGGGTAGGCTATGGGGTGCGCAAAACCTAGACCTCTAGGTGAAAATGCAAATGTGACACTGATCCTAAGGCTACATGCAATGAAGCCGTCAGATGCGGCGAGAAATAAATTGGAGCAATGTAATTTTAACACCACGAAATTAATTAAAGGATGGTAAGACAAGCATTCAATTCAGCGAATATTTAATGGCTTTCCTCCGCTTGGAGGGCCAAGGCTAAGTGCGCGGCGAATAGATCCCACCTACAAGTTATAAGAGCACCGCAAGTCCGCAACAAAGTTCTACAAGTACGAATCCAAGTAAAGCACGAAAACAATCCAATAATAATGAAGATTCAAATGTTCCAATACATGAGAGGCTCACCAAAGTAGCGGGCTGACCGAGGCACTGGTGATTCCGGAGTCGGGTGTGTAGATCGGCGATCGAAAGTGGATCCGGCGGCGTGAAAATGGTGGCGGTGGCTGTCCTCGGCGGAAAGTGGGGAGATCGGGCCAGAAATGGATAGATCTGACCACTAGGAAGTAGATCCGGGTAAGGGGTGGGCAGATCCGATGTTTGAGAGAGGATCTGGGCTACGGAAGGATGTATGGCGGTGGAAATAACGGATCGGGGTTGGAAACTCTAGATCGGGATTGATCTAGGGTTTGTAGGCTATTTGGAAGTGGATCCACGAAGGGGAGAGAGGCGGCAGCTTGGGGTGGCGGATCTGGAGGAGGAGGTGGCAATGGGATTGATAGAGGGCCGGCGAATGAATAGTGTTTTACGGGTGAACAGTTTCCACCTGTGGACGGTATTGGTGGCTGAACAGTGCTTTGCGGATGAGCAGTGTTTTGCGGATGAGGGTTTCGGAGTGGGAACGAGGCAATGGATGGGTAGTACCTTGGGGAGGAGTTTGGGCGCCTAGGAGTCGTCACCTAGGGTTCCACGGCGTCGGCACCGTGGGGTGATCGCGGAGTTCCAGGATTTTCTTTCTCCAAAACCTGTAGTGTCAATCAACGGTTATGATTGGCCGGGGGAAAATCCACTTAAATATAACAATAATAAACCAAAATATATAAAGTAAAATATGATTTCGACTCGCGACGCGGATCCGGACACATTCGCAGAGTCGGATCGGCGATCCGGTCAAGTTCTCCTGCGTGAATACACGAACGTGAGTCCCGCCTTGCAGCGAACCCCTCCTGGTCCACAACCTGATGGATCCCCATCACAAGGTAACTATAAAGAAATAGTACATGGAGCAGAATAATGTTTTGACTACTTTCAATATTCAATCATAATACAAGAATTTGTATATATATAGGATGGATGAGTGAAAACTCAATTCTAAACCAAGATGTGAGACTAAACTATGAATAAAAAAAGCGGATCCTTACATGGGCTTATTCAATTCTTCTACACTCCCCTGCAAATTGGAGTATACAGGTTGTAGGTGTCAAGCTTGGAAACGAACTGTCGATATAGTAGGCGTGGTAAGACATAGATGAGGCCATCAAAAATCTGCTCGACAGTGGATACATGTCTCAAATCAAGTTTGTGAAGTTGAACTTTTCCCCTGATGAAATGACAATCAACTTCGATATGCTTGGTCCATTCATGAAAAATGAGATTCTCAGCGATATGATGACAGCTTGACTAACGCAGTAAAGAACGACCGGAGAGGGGAGTTTCACACCAGGATCAGTAAGAAGAATTTCCAATCACGTGAGTTCAGAAACAGCAGACTCCATTGAAAGATATTCAGCCTCCACAAAAGAGAGTGTTACCACAGTTTGCTTCTTGCTTCGCCAGGTGACCAGGTGACCTCCAAAATATGTGCAGTAGTCACTCGTAGACTGACAATAATTGAGAGAACTGGCATAGTTTGCTTCGGAGTATACAATTGATGATAGAGAAGAGCAGAGCTTATACAAAAGCCCTTGTCCTGGAGAATTCTTCAGATACCAAAGGATTCGCTAGACGACCAGGAGGTGGGACATCCGAGGAGCATACATGAAGCGGTTGATCACCCCAACAACAAAGAATATATTGGGTCATGTGACAGTCAGATAGATGAGTATGCCAACAAGACGACGATAGTACTCTGGATTAGGGACAAACATATTAGAGTCGGATGCATGAGCACAAAGCTTGTGGTTGACATCCATTGGTGTATCAGCGGGCTTGCATCCTGAGTAGTTTGCATCATAAAGAAGGTCGATACAGTACTTCCGTTAAGACAAGACGAGTCCATCGGGTCGACAAGCTACCTCAATACCCAAGAAATATCAGAGGCGACACAAATCTTTGGTCTGAAAATGTGAGGTCAAGTGTTTCTTGGTCATGGAGATACTGTGCCTGCAGGGCAGCGATGAGTAAATAGGGAGAAGCATGTCGAGCTCCGAGTGAAGCCAAAAGCTCGAATGACTTGACTGAACTTATCAAACCAAGCCCGAGGAGACTGCTTGAGGCCATATAAGATTTCTTGAGGTGGAAAACAAGAGACTCCCCCTTGATTTCATAACCAAGAGGTTTCTGCGACTGCCTCAGTGAGATCGTCATTAAGGCATTCTTGATGTCAAGTTGATGTAACTTCCAATAACGATGGGTGGTAAGGAGATCAAGATTCGTACGATACTCTGCTTAGCGACGGGAGAGAACATCTCTTCATATTTGAGGTCATATTGTTGAGTGAAACTGTGAGCCACAAAACGAGCTTTGAGGTGCTCAACAGTCCCGTCGGGATGATGCTTCACAATGAAGACCTATTTACATCCCATATGGGATTGTCCTGGAGGAAGGGGGACAAGGTCCCAGGTCTGATTGGCCCAGAGGGCAGCCATTTTCTCATCCATCGCGGCCCTCCACCCCAGATGTTGAAGAGCTTCCTGTACAGAAGAAGGGGTGGAAATAGAAGACGAGAAAGTGGCAAACCTGTGAAGGTTTGGAGATAAGCGATGTAAAGAGGCATAATGAGAGAGATGGTCAGCGGTAGAAGTTGTAATCGGATCAGCAGGCCGTGAAGCATCATCAGTAGGGGCAACTATCTCTGGGGATCAGACAGAGGACAACGGCGCGTGTACACATGAAGAGGAGGAGGTGGTGGTGGTGGGAGCATAGGAGGTGGTGGTGGGAGCAGTGGAGGTGGTGGTGGGAGCATTGGAGGTGTGTTGTTGTTAATAGGTGCGTTAGGACGCGGGATAGCAGGGGAGAAGTTATCGCGGAGAGGCGAGGAGTAGAATGGTTGATTCTCGAGGAAGGTGACATCAACGGATGTAACAAGTTTCTGAGCAGTGGGAGAGTAACACAACCATTCTGTGTGTGAGAATACCCAACAAACATATATTTGGTAGTGTGTGGGATCAGTTTGTCCATGGCAGGGCCAAGATGATGGATAAAGCAAACACTTCCAAAGACACAAGGACTGAAGAGGGGTGATGCAGGAAAGAGGATGGAGAATGACGTCGCAGAGTTGAGAATGGAAGAGGGCATGCGATTAATTAAATAACATACGGTAGAGACCGTGAAGTGCCAATAGATCATGGGGACCTGCATTTAAAATATTAGGAAGCGGGAAACCTCGAGGAGGTGGTGATTCTTCCGCTCAGTCACACCATTTTGTTGCACTGTATAGGCGAGGGATATTTAGTGGATAATACTCAGTGTAGTGGAAGTTTCGTGAAAGTCGTGAATTGTATATTCTTGAGTATTACCAGTTTCGTGAAAGTCTCAGTGATGGAGTAAAAGACACGTAGTAATTCAGAGTGATCGCACAAAAAATACAACCATGTCAAGCAAGAATGATCATTAATAAATGTAAGTAAATAACGATACTCAAATAAACTAGCAGTTCTATACGGGCTACAAATATCTGAATACACTAAATCAAACAGAGTAGAGCTCCTAATACAATGAGGGTAGAAGGTAGAGCAATGTTGTTTCATGTAGGTACATGATTCACATGTCAATTCATAAAGAAAGAAAAATCAGGAAAAGCTATCTGCAATATAGAAAGAGGAGCATGACCAAAACGCCGGTATCAATCAACAGAGGTGACAGAGGAGAGAACTGAGGTGGGAAGGTACAAAGTGTAGAGCCCATTTGACATTCGTCCTCTACCAATGATATTTCGTGTTCGTCGATCTTGTACCACAAAGGAAGAAGAGGAAAACGTGATAGAGCAGTCATGATCATGAGTAAGACGACTAATATAAAGGAGATTAAATTAGGAGTCATGAATATGAAGAACAGAGCAGAGAGAGACGGAGTGAGAGGCACATCGCCAGAGCGGCAGACCGAGGTGGTTTCGCCATTGGCCACCATGATAAACATAGGACAAGTAGAGTCCATGTACCGAGAAGGCTTATGCAGAGTAATGTGATTTGTGGCTCTATAGTCCACTTTCCAAAAGGGACCATGAGAAAAACATGATGTACCTTCATTGGAAATAGAGGCGACGAATTCGGAAGTTCGATTAACCAGTCCCAGGAGATACTGGAGTTCCTCGCGCAAGGTGTCAATGTCAAAGTGGGGTGTGGTAGAAACATCCACCGCAGGAGAAGCGTGGTGCTAAGAGTTGGAAGGCTACGACGGGAACCCATGTTTCTTGTAACAGGTGGACTCAGTATAAGTTGTTCAAGAATGAGTACATAGGCGAGTGTTTTGCCCTTTGGAACAATTGCGTCCACCTCCCCGAGACCCATGACGACCTCCCTGTTACCCAGTAGGTGGAGGACGAGTGTCAATAGAGTATTGGAGAAGGGCAGGAGAGGGACTCACCAAGACATCGGTGGGCAGAGTCACCTTCAAAATCATGGAGCACACGTCTGAAATAGAGGGAATATTGGGGGTCGATAAGATGTTCGGGACGCTGTGAAGATGAGGTGGTAGGCAGACCATCATCAGTGATATGGTGGTAGCCTCCTTCTGAGGCCATTGGGTAGCAAAATCCATTGTTGGAGGCTAGTGATGAATCAAAGCCTCGACAAGAGTCATATAATGGGGCACGAATGAGGTTAGGTCACCATCTGAACTAGGTTTGACGGCCTAGAGATCTCAAAAGAGATCGAACAGATGTTGAAGGTTGCCCTTCCCGGAGTATAGGGATTTCAAATCATCTCATATAGCTTGTGGTCTCGCGGTGCATAGCCATGCGATATGACTCACTCTCCATGGAATTTAAGATCCAGGACTAGACTCACCTATCATCCCGGAGCCATTGCTCGGTAGGTGGATCACGAGTCAAATGGTGGAGAAGACCCTTGGCCTGGAGGACACGAAGCACAGAGTGGACCCACTCGATAAAAATTTTCTTCCTCGTAAGGGAGATAGTGGTAATTCTGAGTTCGTCATGAACTTCATAGATGGGGTCAGAGCAAGCGTGACCGGAATGGTGGACGTAGTCAAATGAAGTTCATGACCATGAGAGGGTAGGGGGTGATTAAAAGATTGAATTGGGTTATAATAGAACCAAATTCCTGGGTCTTTGTTTCATGATTTTGATAATAATTGGATGCAACATGAGCGGGAAATCTCTTTTGGAGCTGACTGCCGAAGAAGATAATCATGCCTAATCCAGAAGACACTTTAAATGCCTATGATGAACAAGCTAGCCTCCTCCAACAACAAATGATGATAGTTATGGAGCGCACAATAATTGCGCGTTCTCAACAAAAATGGCAATTAGTTAATAGGAATAACTACAATCTCAAGCGTGGGCATCAAAGAAGCACCACGAAACAGAAAATTCAATATGTGACACCGAGCTATCAGAACACAGGAAGAAATCATTCTTTCAAAACAAGAACCTGATTAACACCTTTTAAGGTGGAGGCCAAAATCAACACCTTTCATTTGGAGGCACAATCGATGTACTAGAAATAGATTTGTGGATCAATCAACTATAGAATTAAGCTTATAGACTTTATGAAGCACCGGTACGGGTACGGGTACGAGTACCGGGTACGATACACGTCCGGTACGGAGGTACGTACAGATCAAAAAATAAGGATATGGGTATGTTCGGGGCACATTGTTAATAAAATTGATTTATATATATACATACATATATATAAATGTACATGTATATATATGTCACATTTTTTAAAAGAGGGTGAATATAAAACATAGAAAAATTTATATTTAGCAAGTAGAAAGAACATCTAATCCTCAAATACATAGTAAATTAACAAAAATAATCAAATTCCTCGTAGTTCTAACAATAAAAAGAACCTTAAGTCAGGATCTCATTTTGTTACTATAGTAAACAAACACCGCTAGTTGCATTTATGAGTCATTTTTTCTTTTCTAAAATACATGGAGAAGTTTTTTGTTTACTTTAGAAAAACATAATCATATCAGAAAATGCAGAACGATCTATCAAATCCAAGCTTATCCTCAGACTAGAGTAGCAGGTGTATCTGTCGAGTATCGGGTACATACCGGTACCGGAAACGTACCCGGTACGGGTACACGGCCCTCAGGAAAGTATTTGTGCTTCCATAGAGGTATCAGTCCCAAAACAATGTTTCTTTCATCAGTCTAAAATTGACTCATCATGAGTTAATATAGTGGAATGTATATCTGTGAAGACGACACATAAAATATCTCTGGGATACAATCCAAAGAATTACTTCCATAAGAATTGTATGTTGTCGATTATGAGGAAGGTGTAAAATATGGTATAGGCTGCGGCAGTAACAAGGATATCCAATTCAATTTAAAATTGAATCCGAATGACAAATCATTGTACTCGACATAAATTGTGTTAAATATATCTCGGGCTTATAATCATAGATTTCCAATGAGCTTCTGACATTTTCCAATCAACATTATAGGTCGAGCAAGTGACCTAGCAATGGAAATATATCGAGAGAAAAACGTCATAGAGATACATAGGTTGCTAACTGATGCACGACGGATGAAATGAATGTAATTGTATCGTAGGAAGCTTTAAAGAGTGGGTGTTAATGGAGTGTTGTAAGAATCTAGAATGATGTGATTATGTGATGCACACGCAATTATCCAACGATTAATTTACAATAAATGTTGAAGTTAATAAAGAAGTGCACAAATAGTCACAATAGATATTAGAGTATTAAATAAACGAGTAATTGCTAGTTGAATTACAGTTAAGAGTACGTCAATTAAAATCTAGACAAATAAATCTTGGAAATAGAACAAATCTTGGGCAAACATAGACGAATTAACTTCCAAAATTATAATGTTCGTTCACCAAATATGAAACTATAAGTGATATTGACTTAAAATTAGAATTTACACAGGTCATAAGAGTCTGGGAGAGTCGAATGGGGCTGGTTCGGCGACTGGACAACAAACTTGTCATATTTCAGCATTGATTTCAGGGTTCCAGACCGGGTGTTTGTTGTAGATGGAGGTTTTATGAAGGGTTGCAGTGACCAGTGTTGTAGATGTCGGCCGACATGTCTGACATGTCGTCAAACATAAAGGTTTTGGTGAGAAAACGCCACGACATCAACATTTTAAGCAGAACAATCAATTTTTTGAAAATATCGCCCGATATATCGGTTTTATCAGATATATCTGGCGATATTTCCATATTGATATATCGGTGAGAGTATTAAAAAAAATTCATTTCTCTTAAGCGACCGAGCGACAATAATTTGTTTCCTGCTTCATTTTGTGCAACACTCAATGCCTAGCTATGACAACTTTCTCTTCTCGCTCTCATTTGATGCTCTTATGTCATTTAACGCCGATAACGCCTCTTTCTTGAGTAATTTATAAACATATATTATGTGTATGCATGTCTATTATTTAATTTATAAACATACGGTATGTGTACAATTGTACATATTTACAAAAAATGTATATATATGAATAAATTTATTTAAAAATTAAAATCCGACATTGTAAAATATCCCCCGCAATCCGACATTCGACATTTCAAATGCAAACCGACATGAATCTGACATCTGCAACATTGGTAGTGACACAATGATGTAGATGAGACAGTGGGGGTGGGAAGATGGGAAATAGGGAACAATTACCTATCGGAATGTGGGGCCGTGATTAAATATGGCGGGGCTCTGGAAAAATAGGAATGAGCTAGGTGGGATTTCCCTGGACAGTAAGTTCATGCATAGGAGATAATAGGACAGGTTCTGCGAATAGCGAATTGTATGTAGGGATTAGGATGGGCTGGGCGCCTGAGATTTTGAAAGTAATTCCCTCATTGAACAGGAAGGTTGAATGGTTAGAAGGCGGTTATGAGTGGTGGGGTTGGATAATGGGGTAGTTCCACTAGGAAAATGGTGGTTCTAATGGAAGTTATTGGCAGTTTCAACAAAGGGAGATGGTAGTTAATGGGCAATTGTGGCGGTTGGCAGCAGATTTTAGAGGTAGTGGGGTGCTTGGCTTCACCACCAAGGATCCACAAAATCGGCACTGTGGGACGACCGTGATTGCCCAAAATTTCTATCCAAAATCTACAATCTCTGAAAATCAGCCCATATACCCCTATTTATAGACATAGAACCCACTACGGACAGCCACAATCATCTGAAACATAAAACCATTAAATATACATTGTTGAATCCGAAATTGTCCCCACGCCCTCGACGCTCAATCCCAGAGGAAAGAGACGGGGTAGTGGTCGAGCAGCTGGTTACTTGAGTCGCAAATGAAGAGTTGAGTGAGAGAGAAGAAGAAAAGGGGGCCGCTAGCTTGCGGCGGGCCAGACTTCGCCCGCCGCGGCAAATGCCACTCCTGCGGCGGGCTTTCCCTTTATTTAATAATCTGTATTACAGCTTGGTGTGTTTAGTACATGGAAACAGAATGAATACAAGAGAGTGATAGATATAAAAAGTTAGCCGCCCGGGCTGTTTGCTTAGGCCGCCCGGCCTGTTGTTGAGACCGCCCGAACTAGTCGCCCGGCCTGTTGCTGAGGCCGCCCGGCTTGGCAGTTAGGAGGTCGTCGGACAAGCCGCCATTAGGTGCGGTCTGACTGTTTCTAGTCGCCGATTTTGTCCCCCAACTTGCTTGTCCTTTGTTCATGGTCGAGGGTCCTATTTATAGGCTCTGGGTCGATGTCGTCACCTCCGGTGAGCCAGTGACCGGATCCCTACCCGCGCGGTCTGAACAATGGAGACCGCCACCTTGGGCGGTTTGAAAGCGGAGACCGCCCCTGCTGGGCGACCTGAAGAAGGAGACCGCCCCTGCTGGGCGACCTGAAGAAGGAGACCGCCCCCTGCTGGGCGACCTGAAGGAGACCGCCCCTGCCGGGCGACCTGAAGAAGGAGACCGCCCCTGCTGGGCGACCTGAAGAAGGAGACCGCCCCTGCTGGGCAACCTGAAGAAGGAGACCGCCCCTGCTGGGCGACCTGAAGAAGGAGACCGCCCCTGCTGGGCGACCTGAAGAAGGAGACCGCCCCTGCTGGGCGACCTGAAGGGAGAAGCCGCCCTACCTGGGCGACTTGAAGGGAGAAGCCGCCCACCTGGGCGACTTGAAGGGAGAGGCCGCCCCACTTGGGCGGTTTGAAGGCGGAGGCCACCTACCCGGGCGGTTTGAAGAAGGAGGCCGCCTCACCTGGGCGGTTTGAAGAAGGAGGCCGCCTCACCTGGGCGGTTTGAAGAAGGAGGCCGCCTCACCTGGGCGGTTTGAAGGAGGAGGCCGCCCCTTCTAACCGCTTTGGGTGTGAAAAAAGGCCTTTGCGTGAGGTCTGATCCATCCCGGGCGCGTAATCTGTAAAAATGTAACGAAAAAGGCCTCCCAGGGGAGGATCGTCGATTTCTGGGTCAACATACATGAAATACAATTACAAAAAACATAAAAATATGTCGTCGTCGTTATGAACACAACTACTGGCTAGGATTGCCATCCGATGATCCTAACTCCACCTCCCATGTAAGTAAACTCATGGGGGTTCCGATAAGGGTTGACATGCCCGTGAAATGTGATCCCCGTGAATAAATTTATTTAAAAATTAAAATCCGATATTGTAAAATATCCCCCGCAATCTGTCATTCGACATTTCAAATGCAAACCGACCTGAATCTGACATCTGCAACATTGGTAGTGACACAATGATGTAGAGGAGACAGTGGGAGTGGGAAGATGGGCAACAGGGAACAATTAGCTATGGGAATGTGGGGCCGTGATTAAATATGGCGGGGCTCTGGAAAAACAGGAATGAGCTAGGTGGGATTTCCCTGGACAGTAAGTTCACGCCTAGGAGATAATAGGACAGGTTATGTGAACAGCGAATTGTATGTAGGGATTAGGATGGGCTGGGCACCTGAGATTCTGAAAGTAATTCCCGCATTAAACAGAAAGGCTGAATGATTAGGAGGCGGTTATGAGCGGTGGGGTTGGATAATGGGGTAGTTCCACTAGGAAAGTGGTGGTTCTAATGGCGGTTATTGGCAGTTTCAACAAAGGGAGAGGGTGGTTAATGGGCAATTGTGGTGGTTGGCAGCAGATTTTAGAGGTAGTGGGGTGCTTGGCTTCACCACCAAGGATCCACGGAATCAACACCGTGGGACGACCGCGAGAGCCCAAAATTTCTATCCAAAATCTACAATCTCTGAAAATCAGCCCATATACCCCTATTTATAGTCATTAGAACCCACTACGGACGGCCACAATCATCTGAAACATAAAACCATTAAATATACATGAAATAAAATTACAAAATACAAAAAAATATGTCATCGTCGTTCTGAACACAACTATTGGCTAGGATTGCCATCCGACGATCTTAACTCCACCTCCCGTGTAAGTAGACTCGTGTGAGTTCCGATAAGGGTTGACTCGCCCGTGAAATGTGATCCCCATCAATTCCCCCCCCCCCCCCCGGCTTAAGACCATTCATCTCCGTTGAATGAAGATGATCATACTCTCCACGAAGCCAAATGGCAAATAAGTCGAGCTCCTTTAGCGTCATCCAAGTATCATCAATGGTAGGTCGCCCCCTCTAATGAACCAAGGATCATACTGTGGAGTCATCTGGTGCCGCTGAAATGTCATGGCTCACAATGTTTGGTATTCTCTCGGTGGAAGGGTGTATGCTCTCAGGTGCCGAACGTGAAATAGGTACCGAAGTAGGAACCGATGAGTCTACTAGAAGTTGAGGTGAGAGTTGGGTACGAGTGTCTGGTATAGATGGAAGTTGGAGCTCAAGGGTAGTATCAGGAAATGAACTCAAATACTTGTGGTGCTCATAAAATGAAGTCAAATCCTCAATGTTGAATACAAGATGAATTCTCATACGCTTAAGTATATTTAATTCATAAGCATTCGACACAATTCTTCGTACTACTGTATAGAGACTCATTCGTCTAACATTTAATTTTGTCGCTGCTCCCAGAGGGAATGTCTCGGCCTTAATTATAACCATCACAAGCTCGTCTTCTCTAATGTTCTGCTCTCTCATGTGAATTTCTGCGTAAACTTTATAATTTTCATTATTTATTGCAATCTTACGCCGGACAAGTTCATGCAGTTCATGCAAAAGATGTGAAACATACAGTAAATATGAATCATATAGCGCAGGCGAGTCATGCAATATATGTAAATAATCATGCAACCGATGCGAATGATGAACAAGATATATGACTAACTCCTTACACTAAGGCTCGATGGTGTTATAAGGAACTCCTAAGAGTGGTACATGGTCAAGAGGCACAAGTGGCGGGGTGAAGAAAATTTCGTTGTCAGTGCAATGATCACTCAAATAATCACCTGTGACATTGATAATTGATGAAATATAGTACGTCGGATGTCTTCTAGAGTGTTGGTAGTGATAAATAGGTCATTGAGCCATCAAGAGCACTCTCATCCTCAATGAACTCACTCGTGATGGGTAGATCTCTAATGAGTGGTGGCTTGCCAGGAGGCTCTCTAGGTGGAGTATAGAAATACTCGTCGATTGTGCGACGAACACCCATGGTTGAGACATCAACACTAGGATACCACTTTAAGATGTATTGAGTGCCTCCACGAAGGGAAAACACATTAGGCGGCTCACGGGAGGGATATAATAAAATTCATCGCAGATGCGACGAATACCGAAATAAATTTCCAATATATTGAAAATGTCCTCAGAAACAGGTGAGATAACCACTACAAAATAAATACTAGGCTCCCAACTTTTACTCCCGACATGACTCGTCACTACAACATGAAGAGACTCTGGGGAGTTTGTACTTTGAAGGTGAGTCTATGATCGAGTTAGTAACTAGGACTATGCAGGAGGTAGAGGAAGGGCATACTATTATATGATCACTGGATCGCTTGAACTCACTCTCTATCAGAGACATATAGTCTGGGTCAGACTCAAGTGGCAGATCACTCATCGGACATTGAACCTCACTAGAGAAATCTGTATCAGGTGTCACGTTTTTTGTGTCCATGCACACACTAGCAGAAATGATTGTGGCTTTGAACTATGGAGGACTCTTTAAAAAGGGGCGGTCAGAGTGCGAGCCTATTTGAGTAACTCTAGCGGATCTCAAGGACTGCTTATAGTGGAGGGTGAGCTGAAACGTCTGCTCGACAAAATCTACCCGATGACTAATCAGCGATACATAGATAACAAATTGAAGTCCGGAACGAAATCTAGCCGTGGTTGCAATTGGCTCATCATGAGTGTCGCTCATCACTACTAACTCATCAAAATAATCTTTATATTCAGCAACAGACATGGATCCTTGCTGAAGGGTAAATATTTGCTCAAGGAGATGACTCTCATATGACGTTGGCAAATACCTGTGACACAATCTTAGCTTCATCTACACGCAACTAGTGATTGGGAGAAGACGATCTAGCACAAGTGTCTTCTCAATGTTACCACAGTATTTTCTCGCCTAACCTAGCAACCTAAGCTTCGCAACCAGACACGACGCTCACCGAATAACTTAAAGTGATCGAGATAATATCCAATGTCCACGAGTCAATAGCTAAAGGCCTCAGGACTTGATAAATCATCAAACGGTGCGACGACTCTACAAAATCTATACACGAGACTCTCCTCAAAATGATAATCATCATAATAACTCCTACCATAACCGGGTCATGTCGAAGGGTCAACACGACCTCTAAGAGTGACGGGTCGGGGACGAGGATAAACATCATAATAATATGAAGATCTTCCTGAGGGAACTTTATGAGCTTGAACATTGGTGGACTCTGGTTCCTCAAATAGAGGATTAGAGTAGCAACTGTTGGATCGATTGGCGCCCTTAGAGGGGGGTGAATAAGGGAATAAAATTCTTTATAAATTTTTAGACAATTTACTAAATTGTTTAGAGTAAATTAGAACGAAATAACAATTTAACTTAAAGGAGGAAAAAATTGTAATTTGCAATTTTATAAATTATGTCAAATGATAGAAATCAAGTAAACACAAAAAGAGACATGATCATATTATATAAAAAAGGTGTTTACATAAATTAGATTTCAATATCGCTAGAAATCGGAGGCGTACAAAGCAAAACAATTTTTTCTTTTCTATACCGACTTGTATCCCCACAAACCGGTTGGCTTTAGCCTATCCTTCCCCGGATATGGCCTCGAGCACCCCCTAGATCTAATCACCTAGACCTAGTCGCCAACACAAGGCGAATTCCTCCCTAAGTCCTACCCAGACCTAGTCGCCAACACAAGGCGAATTCTCTAAACGGTTACAAAAATATATGGATTGAAAGTAAAGATAACAATAATAAAAACTCCCTATGAGATCTTCTGAAGTTGGAGATGAAGGATCGTTGTAACATGAGCGAGGTTGAAGCGATCGTCCTTCGGATGTAGCGTGACGTAATCCTCCTCCAGAATTCTCCTTAAGCTTTTTGCGGGAGATCCTTCTTCGACAGCAACAATGGAGTTTTGGCACAAATATACTCTCTGGAAGCTCTCTCAGATTTCTGGAATCAAGCCTTCAATAATCCTCTCAGCCCTAAGCAAAAAACGAAATCAGGTCTTTTTAAATAACCACTGGAGCTAACGCGTGGCGTTAAGATTAACGCCAGCGTTAGAGAACGTGTATGGCAGTTGCTGAGATCATGTAAAGCGTCGGGAGCGTGACAGAACCAAATTTCGTCGAACGAGACTAATTTCGTCGAACGCGCCTTCGTCGAACGGAAACCCATTTCGTCAACCGCAACCGTCAGGATCGTGCAAACCGTCGGGATCGTGGTAGAAACCAAGTTCGTCGAACGGAATCAATTTCGTCGAACGGAACTCTAAGTTCGTCGAACGCAGCTTGTCGAGCGCAATTTCGTCGAGCGCAGGCAATTTCGTCGAACGAAACACCAAGTTCGTCGAACGCAGTTTGTCGGGCGCAATGTCGTCGAGCGCAGGCAATTTCGTCGAACGGAACTCCAAGTTCGCCGAACGCTCCAATTCGTCGAGCGCAGTTCAGTTCAGAGTTCGTCGAACGCAGGTTCCTTCAGGTTTCGTCGAACGCCATCTCAGCGGTTTCCTTCTCAGCGGTTGTTAACGCTGGGCGTTAACAACTAACGCGGGCGTTAGAAAACTTTCCAGAGAGTTGTTTCCAATCTGTTTTGTACCTGTGGAGTATTGCACCTATAGTTCATGCACACTCTAAACACATGACAAGCAAGATCAAATACAAATTGAGATTTGTTATTCTCAAACAAAAGGATGTGACACACATGTCCAACAACAACGATTACTACGACATGACATGAGTGATATATATCGAGGGTAAATGATCTCAATACCCAAAATGAGATCATTTACCCTCGATATATAGACATTAGGGGGAACAGCGGACGGCTATGATTGGTCGATCGTTGCGACCCCGAAATAAATAGAAATACAACTCGAAATAAAAAATGAAAAGAAGAACTAATGCTACGATCGGCGATCCGCTCAAGATGAGCAGTCCCGATTGTCACTACACCCGAGATCGTCGAGAGTAGACCCAAATGGGTCGGGCGGGCTGCTCCTCATGACGATCTTTATTATGATCACTGCAAAATCAAGAGGCATAGTGGCCCCCAAACTACTTCAGCGATATTCAAGCATACAGTTTGAGGGGTAGGGTGGGGGTGGGGGCAAGAAAACAGTTGTTTATAACTTGGGACAAACAATGTTGGAGTAAAGATATCAGCCAGACTTAAGTCTTTCCTTGATGGTTAAACCGGAGGGGAAGTCTTTCCTTGATGAAGAATGTGATCCCGGAGATTTTGATTCAATGTAGATTGAAAAGAAATTATTCTTCTTTCTTACTTTCTGGCAGTAACTTCGGATATACCTTCTAATGTGCCCAAGGAACTTTTTATCTTGAGAATCCTAGTCAAACATGAGGCTATCAATGCAAATGTTAGTAGCATGAGCAAAAGAATACTAACATTCCTCAATCTTGTGAATTGATTAAATTTGGAGATTTCACAGAAAAGCCCCTACCAGGTGGGATGGAATCTAAAGGATACAAAAAGATGATGGACTGACAATGAAGGCTCAGCTTTGCAATCACGAGAATATTGAAGAGGTCAGTTGCGAAGTAGTGTTGCTCAACATCTATTAGATGGTATTTAACAAACTGTATTTCTGAGATCAGGATGTTGTTTACTACAGTCAGTGTAACTATAACAACTTACGAATAATACACTGTAAACCAACACGTGATTACAAACCAATCGACTTTTTAGTTGTGGGATAAGTGAAACACGCACTGATAAATTAGTGCTGGTTTTCATTACCTCAGAACTCGAAAGACGCCCTTTTTTCCACCAATCCGGAACGATATCAGAGTCCATTACAGGCTTGGACTAATATTGGACATTTACAGTCCGTTATTGGGCTTCAAAGAAGTCCATTTAGAAATTATATGCAACCTTTTGAAATATGGAGACCAAAAAATAGGTGGATCATATACACTGACCTTGGACGGAGGAAGGTGAGGATTGACAACAATAATTTACCTCAGGGTCATTAATCTTTAACAAAGACCATTGAGCTCAAAAATGCATGACTGATTTTCTGAGAACTCAAACAGTCATCCTCCAAGGTGCACAGATGTTCAACGATCTATGAAGGTTGATGCTCAGGATTGTTGAAGTGGATCTAGGGTTGATCATAAAATAGTCTTTAAACTTTAAAGGATAGCCAGTCTCATGCACAGGTGCTCAACAGACTACGAAGGTCGATGGTCTGGGATTGTTGAAGTGAATCTCGGGTTAATCTTAAAATACACTTCAAGGGTAGACAGCATAAAGTGTATAAATTTTTTGAAACCAGGCACCGGATCAAAATTTTCGTCCGGGTAGGAGATCGAAACGATCTCCCAGGGGATCATTTCGATCTCCCAGGGGATCATTTCGATCTCCCAATTCGCTCACTTCCCCACTTTTGCGCGTGAGCGAATTAGGAGATCGAAATGATTTCCTACCCCGAAGGAATTTTGGATCCGGAGCCCGGTTCCAAAAATTCCTCCCCTTCTTTGAGCCCATGTCCATATTACTCAGGCCAATCAGGCTTTAAAGGTTGTGTTTAAGAAGGTGTAGGCCAACCAGCCATTTTGAAAACCCCTAACTTTAGACAACATGGTGAATGGTAATCTCACGACTATGTAATGCGGGCCTCCATCAAATTGCTTACAAAATCAAATAATGAATTAAAGATCAGTTCTATTTAATACATGGCTCTGAGTGCACTCAAACTTGCATACTTAGGGCATGTTTGGGCGGGAGATGGTGGTTGGAGATGGAGCAATTGGAGATGAAGATAAAACAGTGCTCTTGAATAGAGCTCCCTCCTTGCAATTGGAATCAGGCATAAAACGGTGTTTTGGGGATCAGTGGCTCAAAATAAAGGCTATTCAAATGGACAAAAAATAGTACTTGTGTTTTTTGAAAAACAAAATGGAGAAAAAATGCACAAACAAACAGAGCCTTAGTTGATTGACAGAACATTAACATATAAACATTAGCTTCAGAAGCAATAAAGAAAAAATTGAGTAAAATAAAAGGAAAAATATAACCAACCTTTTCATTGGAAATAAAAGAAAAGCGTTAGTTTTTATTACTTATTAATACACGTATTTCTCTCTACTCCTATATATAGGTGTGTGACCCCTTGTAATTAATCAATCAAGTAATTTCCAAACATTTAAGCATGGTATCAGAGCCCTAGTCCGTCTCGGTCCCGATTCGCCTCTCGCGTCCGTCGTCCGCTCTCGATACCGCTCCAGATCCCGCTCCCGCTTCTGGCCGTCGAACACGATCCTGATCCAGATCCCTCTCCCGCTTCCAGTCGCGGATCCAATCCCCGCTCCACTTCCGCCTCTCTTTTCCCGATGCCGATTTGTGTTGATCAACACGTAGGTCACCGAAACTCCTCCATGGGGCTGTGAATCCCTCTCCGACGTCTGATTCTCTACATCCTTGAGGAAACGATTCTTCCTCCTCTTTCCTATTACCTATTATGATTTCGCTTGACCCCATTGCCGCATCGAATCTTGTTCTTTTTCTTTCTATGAGAAAGCTCTAATCTCCGACTCTTTAAACCAAGTTTCCTGCGATCCGTTGATTTCTATTCTAGATCGTCGTGTCAGGAAGTGTTGCATCTCTCGTTCCTTCGTCTGAAGTCGGTGCCTCTTCTTCTTCTGTGACTACTGTGAGCTCCATCCGTGCAAGTTGTGATCACAACACTCCTCAAATTACTACTATGAAATTGGATGGCTTTAACTACCTTCCATGGGCTCGCTGCATCACCCTTGACCTGAAAAACCGGCGAATGTTTGGATATGTCAGTGGCAACACCAGGGAACCTACTTTGACTTCACCGAGCAGTGGGAGTCTGAGAACTCCTCGATCATGTCATGGCTTACGAACTCTATGGTGGAATCTATTGCCCGCAACTATTTTTTCTTGGATACGACAAAAGATATTTGGAAGAGAGCCGAGGCTACTTAATCGTGGAGAGGGAATGCAGCTAAAATCTTCCAACTACGAGTCTACGACATAAGATAAATTTTCTGAAACAAGGTGATCATCCTTCTGTTAACTACTTAGAGTTCACTCATCTTTATCAGGAATAGGATCACTTTGATTCGCACACCATAGTGTCTCCTGAGGATGAGGTTCTTGTTTGAGCCCAGAACGAACGCAAAAGGGTCTTTGAATTTCTACATGGATTGCATCGTGACTTCGATCAGATCAGTGTTCAAATCATTGGACATTCGCCTACTCCTCTTCTAGAAGTGTATAGCCTTGTTCAACAAGAGTTTAATCGGCGACAGGCTTGACTACTTGACTAAGTTTCCGAGGGATCAGCCCTTGTCGCTCAGTATGGTTCTGGTAGTCGTGCTTCTCGTGACCCTAGATCGAAACTCACTGACAAGGATCATCTGATTTGTGACTACTGTGGGAAGTCTCATCACTCCTGAGACACATGTTTAGGGCTTCATGGCTTCCCGCCTCAAGAAGGAGTCGCGATTATGATCGCTCTCAGGGCCGGACATCCCAGTCTAGTCCGATCACCATTCTGATGCCTCAGAAGAGGTCTCACCCTGTGCTTGCCCGGACACTGCGGCTCTTCCGGTGACCCTTTCTGTTGATGCGATACAGGCATTCCGTCGCTTGATGCAGGGGCATTTTACTGAGCCTTCTACATCATCATCATCATCATCATATGCACATCAAGGACATTCGGGTACTCATGATGCATCCACTCGCCCTTCTACCCGCTGGATTATTGATTCTAAAGCCATAAACCATATAACTGGCTCCGCTACAGGTTTTGTGTCCTAGTTTCCCTTGCCTGGTAGAGCTAAGATGAGTATTGCAGACAGATCTTTCTCCTCTATTGATGGGAAAGGATCCATCTTGTGCTCCTCTCTCACTCTATATTTTGTTCTTCGTGTCCCTAAGTTTACTTGTAACCTTCTCTCCATTAGTCATCTAACTAATTCTATGAACTGCTCTGTGACTTTTTCCCCATTTCTTGTGCATTTCAGAACCTGAAGACGGAGAGGGTGATTGGCTCTGGCAGTGCGATGGCCTCCACATGTTTGACTCCTCCAGCCCTGCTTCACTGCCGCAAGCCTTGCATGTAGATCAATCTTCTATTTTGGATTCCTAGCACTGTTCTCTCGAACGTCTCTCCATTCCTTCGATGAAATTTTTATTTCCTTATGTGTCTTCCTCGTTATTGGAAAATTTTCATTTTGATGTGTGTGAACTAAGCAAACATCATCGTACTTCTTTAATTATGTTTCTTCTCCTAGCTCTACGCCATTTATTATTATCCATACTAATGTATAAGGACCGTGTCTTATTGCTTCTATTTTTGGATGCTCTTGGTTTGTTACTTCCATTGATTGTTTTTCCTGCACTATCTAGGTGTATTTAATGAAAACTAAAAATGAAGAGTTTCCTTTATTTCAGCGTTTTCAAAAAATGTTAGCAACTCAATTCAATAACACAATTAAAAAATTTCATAGTGACAACGGTCGTGGCAGGGCACAAGAATGGAGTGGCATTGATTCCCAGTTTGAACGATATCTCAGTGATTTTGGCATTACTTACCAAACATCTTGTGTTTACTACCGCGCTCAAAATGGAGTGGCAGGGCGCAAGAATCGTCATCCTCTAGATGTGGCTCGATGTTTCCTACTTAAGATGCATCTTCCAAAATACTACCGGGGGAATGTTGTTCTCGCAGCAGCTTACCTCATTAACTGCATGCATACATGTGTTCTCGGGTATAAAACACTCATCATTACTCTTCAGGTTCCTCCCACTAACCTTCACCCTCGTGCTGTGTTCATACACATCACGAACTAAATTCGACTCTCGTGCACTAAAATGTGTCTTCATCGGGCATTTCCCAACTCAAAAGGGTTACAAATGTTTTGATCCCGTAACCAAGAAGATAATTGTTACCATGAATGTCACCTTCCGTGAATCTGAAAGCGGATTATTGAATCGTCTTCAAAGTCTATCGCTCTAAGAGAAGGTACTTCTACCAAACATTCCTTGTCTCAGTTTGTGTCTTATGCTTCTATAACCACTTCACATAGAGCTTTTGTTTCCTCTTTGTCTTTTATGTTTATTCCGTCATCTTAACAGGACGCTCCTAGCCACCGCAAGTGGCAAGAAGCCATGCTTGAGGAAATGCGTGCTCTTGAAAAAAAATTGTACATGGGATATGGTATTTCTTCATGAAGGGAAGACAATTGTTGGGTGTAAGTGAGTGTTTTCTGTCAAGCAAAACACCAAAGGAATTGTTGAAAGATACAAGGCAAGAGTGGTGGCCAGAGGATTCACTAAGACTGTCAGGATTGATTATCAGAAGACTTTTGCTCCTGTAGCAAAGATGAACTCCATAAAAATTCTCCTATCATGTGTCGCTGATAAGGGATGGAACATCAATCAGTTGGATGTGAAGAACGTGTTTCTTCATGGGGACCTAAAAAAGGAAGTATACATGTCCCTACCTCTTGGACTTGCCCTCTAAGGATATGAATGGAAGGTCTGCAAGCTAAAAGAGATATTATATGACCTCAAACAATCTCCTGGAGCTTAGTTTGGGAGATTTCACAAGGCTATGACGACCTTTGGATATACTCAAGGTAATGTGGACCATACTCTGTTCATCAAGCACAGGAAAGGTTAATCGATTGTTCTTATAGTTTATGTGGACGACTTTGTTATAACAAGAGATGATCTGAAAGAAATTCAAACTTTAAAAGAAAGGTTGGCTAGAGAATTTGAGGTAAAGGACTTAGGGAACCTCAAGTATTTTTTGGGCATTGAAGTCGCCAAGTCCATGCATGGGATTTTCATCTCGCAGAGGAAGTATATCATGTATTTACTTGAGATATCTGGGATGAGTGGGTGTAGACCTGCTGACACGCCTATCGAAGCAAACCACAGGCTAGGGAGAGATGACGAAAAAACTAATGAGGACATCACTGGTTTTCAGAGGTTAGTGGAGAAGTTGATCTATTTGTCCTAAGAGCGGTAGTATCCTATTCTCGCCTAATGATGAGCTAAATATTGAAGTCTACACAAACGTAGGCTAGGCTGGATCAGTTGATGATCGACGATCCACCTCAGGATATTGCACTTTAGTTGGAGAGAAATTGGTTACGTGAAGGGGTAAAAACATGTGGTTGTCAAATCTAATGTTGAAGCTGAATTCAGAGTCATGGCCTATGGAATCTGTGAAGGATTGTGACTTCAGACTATTATGAGAAATTTTGGCCATGAAAAAAATGAGTCAATCAAACTATATTGTGATGACAAGGCGGACATTAACATTGCTCATAACCTTGTTCAACATGATCCAGCAAACACATTGAAGTCGACAGACACTTCATTAAAGAAAACATAGTGAGAGAAATTGTATATACTTCGTTCATCCCGTCTGAACAACAACTGGCAGATCTCCTCACTAAAGGATTGAGTGTAAGTGCTTTCGGAAGGATCACTGCCAAGATGGGTATGTCAACATTGACAACATTACATGCCCAACTTGAGAGAGGGTGTTAGCATTTATTACTTATTATTTCATGTACTTTCTATTTTCATGTATTTCTCTCCACTCCTATATATAGGTGTGTGACCCCTTGTAATTAATCAATCAAGTAATTTCCAAACATTTCAACAAAAAACATTCAGACAATTATTCCAAATTGACATACCGAATACAACTCAGCTGCCGGTGGTCTTGAGCTTATGTAATCCTTGAACATCTTCACAGCGGAATCAATATCCCCACAAATACAATAACACCTTCAATAAAATCAATTTGGAAAACAATTATAAATTAAAGCAAAAGACAATATAGAAAAATACGCCGTCCTAAAATATAACTTGCTATTACATATTGCCATAGAAAAGTCAAATTCTGCTTAAAATGAACGAAACTTCTCTGTACAATAATTAGTAGAAATAAAAAAGAACGACTGGAGGTTAAAATACAAATAGGCATGGCGTATAACAGTTTGCAATGCCTCTTTTCCTGTTTAGAAAAGATAGCATTACAGTGTCCTTTGCTAAGCTAGTTTTTGCAAGTTAGACAGTAATTAACCCACAAGACAGTTGAGAGAAGAAAAAGAAGTAAAGGAATTATGACGCTTTTTGCAAGTTTCAATAATAGGACATAAATGTCCATAGCCTCCCACAGTAAATAACGGATACAAAAAATTTATACAATCTATAAGAGTACCAGTTATACTGACTATTTATAAAGTTCAGCAAATGGAATGGGGAGTAACATCACTGTTCTCCCTGCTTTGTATGTTTCTTTACTATTTATATAGCCCAATACACCATCTTTTTGCATAATATCATCGTGTCTACATAGATGCGTGTAAGCTAGAATTTGCCTCAATATGTTACAGGAGATTTGGTCCCCCCTCATAGATGTGCCTGTGTATTTTTGTCTAGATGAGCAACATTTAATAGAAGCTGATACAAGCCAAAATTACTGAATGGAAATTGCTTTTTTTAAGTTGATGAAAGAATGTTAAATCTTATAACTATAATCAAAGAACCAAATCCTACAATTTGCTCAAATGGTAGGCTAGGAAGACACTGTGTTGGATCTTGGCGACAACTGGTCGGCAGGCGATGGGTGGAAATGACAGATCAACTTGTTGGGGAATGAAGAGATAAGGTGTAGATGAACTTGCTATAAAATTCCCAACAAAGGGTCGTTGTTGCACGTCCCAAGTAAAATAGCTCAATACAAAGATGTTCCAAGATGCCCCAAGAGGTTTCCCACAATGCAAGTGCTCAAATACAATATTACCTAAATACCCCTCTAACTTAATTTAATTTGTGTATTGAGCCAGTGATCAACTTATTAGAATAAGCATGTAGAACAGATGGCTGGGTTCACGGATTGTTGTTGGCGGGTGTTAGCTTTTTGTCAGTGTAACACATTCAGTCATGTTTGGCAACATTACTTCCTTCATGGTTAGGAATTTTATGGGAATAGAAAATTTCATAAGATTCAGGCTTACTTTGGGGTGAGGGAGTGTTGGTCAAAAACTAATCCAAATTCATAGTTTGAACAAGTTCTTTTTAAGACCGGACATTTATAAGATATTAGAATGAGTGTTCCACTAGTCATAAAACAAAAGAATTCAAAGGCACTGCATAATTTTAAAGTATTTATCTTGTGAAAATAATTTACTATTCAGGTATCTTACAGTTCAATTATATAAACGAGTAATTAGCATATAAAATTGTTAGAACTATTTTATGTATTTGTGTTTTTCAGTTACACAATGTATGATCTCGTTTCCATTATAACATATTATATATATAATATCCATATATCCATATATGTGACCCCACTATAGTGGGATAAAGGCTTGAGTGTTGTTGTGTTTTTCAGTTACACAATGTATGATCTCGTTTTCGTTGTAGAGTATTTTATAGCAAAGAATGTCAGCTATAAAGCACTCTACGCTTGTAAGAATAATGAAAACTTAGCAAAGTATAAAGTCGCCAAGAAAGAACCTAAATATGCAGTAAGTAAAGCAAGAAGTCAAGTTATGAAGAATTTTATAAGTGACTAGATACCAAAGATGGAGAACGTGACATATATAAAATTGCTCGAGCTAGAGAGAGGAGGACAAGAGATTTAAGCCAAGTTAAATGCATAAAGTATGAAACAGATATAGTTTTGACGGATGATGTGACTATTAAAGAGCGATGGAAAATATACTTTTACTAACTCTATAATGAAACAAAAGACAATGAACTGAACTTGAAAGAGTTAAGTAAATTGGAGAAGTATAGGAACAAAACGTTTTATCGTAAAATTCGAGTATCAGAGGTAAATGATGCTCTAAAGAAGATGAAAAATGGAAAAAACGGTTGGGTCAGACGATATACCTATCGAAGTATGAAAATGTTCAGCGAAAGAAGGAATTTTGTGGCTTACATGTTTCTTCAATAAGATATTGAAGTCAAAGAGGATGTCGGAGAGAAAGTATCTTGGTACCTTTGTATAAAAACAAAGGAGATATACAAAATTGTGTTAATTACAGAGGAATTAAATTAATGAGTCATACCATGAAACTATGGAAACGAGTAATAGAAAGAAGAGTAAGACGGGAGACTAGAATCTCGGAGAATCAATTTGGATTCATGTCAGGGTGGTCGACCATGGAAGTTATACATCTCTTGAGGAGACTCATTGACAACTATCGAGAAAGAAAACAAGATTAGCATATGTTGTTTATCGATCTCGAGAAGGCTTATGATAGGGTTCCAAGAGAGATCTTATGGAGAGTCTTAGAAAAGAAAGGTGTAAATGTATCATACATTGACATAATCAAAGATATGTATACAAATTCAGTGACGAGGGTGAGGACATCTGGAGGATTAACACAGAATTTCTCTATCACTGTTAGCTTACATCAAGGTTCAGCTTTAAGCCCTTATCTCTTTACCCTTATCTTAGACGAGCTCACCGGACATATCCAACAAGGAATACCTTGGTGGTTATTGTTTGTGGATGATATCCTTTTGGTCGATGAGATGCGCGAAGGTGTAAACGTGAAACTTGAATCTTGGCGAAACACTTTAGAAAAGAAGGGTTTTAGGCTGAGCAGTGCAAAAACGGAGTATATGGAGCTTAAATTTAGCAGTGCAAGGACGGATGACTTCGTTATTAAGTTGGGTGATCAAGATATTTCCAGTTGTGAGTGCTTTAAATATCTTGGATCGATAGTTCAAAAAGATGGAGATGTTGATAAAGATGTGATACATAGAATCCAAACAAGTTGGTTGAAGTGGAGAGGGGCGTCAGGGATCTTATGTGATTGTAAAGTACCATTAAAACTTAAAGGCAAGTTTTACCGTACTGCAATTAGACCAGCGATGCTCTATGGTTCTGAGTGTTGGGCAGTGAATTGTGTACATGAGCAAAAAATGGGAGTTGTGGAGATGAGAATGCTTAAGGTGGATGTGTGGACATACGAGACTGGATAAAATTAGGAATGAATGTATCAGGGATAAGACAGGAGTGGCACAAATTGCAGAGAAGATGTAACAGCCGAAAATCTCAAACAAATAAAATTTGTTATAGGAACTGATCGCGAGTGATATTGATCGCAACGTCAGTGTCACGAGGTGCGTACGCTGACAAACTCTTAGCCATGTTTGCAAGGATTTTAATTTAGTAGCGTTCCCGTAATAGAAATTTCTATTCGACGAAATTTGTTAGGGTTCGCAGGATTATGAGGCGTTTAATTGTGACATTTTCTATTAATGAATGGCAAACCCTATTGTAGTGAAAAATAAATAAATAAAGAAAACCCTAATTCACGTATTATTTATGAAGCCCTGGGCGGTTCACGTAGTATCAGTCGCACGATAAGGAGCGGAAATCTTCTTCTTACGCTAGAAACCATCGAGGCATCCCTTTAAATCGCTCCCAGCGATACAGAGTGCGCAAACGGTTCGGCCGCTCCTCTTTCGTTTGCGCTCCCAGCGGCGCATCGAAGCCAGACGCCATCGACGGTGATTTCTCCTACCTCTGGACGCCTTGCTCCGCCCTTCCTGGATCTGCCAGTCAGCCGTCCGCACCCTCTAGTCAGTTGGAAGCATCGACCAACCTTTCCAGGGATGTTCTGAGGCTCGGCAGACCCTTCCCCCTCACTGGTTCCTCCAGGTAACCGTGGGGCTAGTCTTTCTTTTGGGGGTTTTAGTGTTTTTCCCTCCTTTCCTTCGATTTGTGACAAATAAGTTATGGTTTTGGGGATTTTTTTTTCTGAGTTTGCAGAACTCCTTCCGGTAGCCCTAACCGAGTCCTTTCAGCGGGGTTGAGAAAGATTAACCGTATTCTTCCCTTCACTCAGGTATCGTTTTATTCTTCCTATTCTCAGCCAACGGTGGAGTAATCTCATATAAAACCTTCAACTAAGCCTTGTGAAATGTGTAGGGGGCTGGTCCCTCCTCAGCTTGGGTTTTTCCAACGATTTTAAAGTGAGAGCGGGGTTGTTCCGTTTCTGAACTTGCTAGCCTCCACTGATAGAGAGGTGGTGAGTCGTTTATCTCACCTTCATGATAAATAACGTGCTGATGATGTGTAATGGAAATGTTAAGTGTTTGCTCTTTAAATCCGGATTAGGTCCCGCGAGGAGAATTATAGAGTTACACCTCGTGGAAGTCGGAGAACAGTTCGTAGTTTCAAAGAAATCCAGCAGGAAGTCATGCCACCGCGTCAAGTTTACGAACGCCGTAGCACCGTGGTAAGAGACTCTACCCAGATCTTATAAGTTGTACAGATAGTAAACAGCAGTAAAAACATTCCTATTATTTAGTCTTATAACTGCACGTAGACAGGCAAGTACATTTATTTTTTTTAAATTACTTTCGCCGCCCTTTTAGAGGCAGCGTGGTCTAAACAGTATTCAGGATTCAGTTTTCGCCTCCTTACGTAGTCATATAGCAGCGCTCAGTAAACTCTTAAGGCACAGTAGACCTTGTGGGTTTTGTGATGCAGGGGCAGAACCCGGACATCATGCAGTAGGTTCGAGCCCGTATCCTTGTGACACTAGAACGTTTCTGTTCGTTAGTAGAGGCTCGGACCGGTAGATTGCGCGTCAGGAAAGCTATATTGATGATTTTGGGGATGCAAAAGCAGCGGGCCGTCTCGAGTGTACGGTAGCATGTGTATTAGTTTCGCAGTCGAATACACAATAGTACACCTAACAGTGAAATCAATTACCCCTAAGAACAGTCATTTACACGGTAAGGTCAAAATATAACTTCATGCATAGCAGTTTCAGTTTATTTATTATTTTACACGTGCTGAAAACAAGTTAGAATCTTGACAGTCATTCTGATCTTGCAAAAACTGTTTTTCTTAAAATACCACTTAAAGAAATAGTCTCTTATTCACCTTTGGCTGACCCATTTTGGGCTGCTAATTGCAGGGGTCACAGGTGGGGTTTTACGCTTAGGATAAGCGCCTCAGTCCTCCTGCTCTGTTGGGTTATTTTAATTTGCTTGCATTTTCTTTCAGTTCATGTATTTCCTTTAAGAGAACTTTGGAATTAATATTATGTATCAAGGTAACAGACATTTTTGCAAACTTTTCAGTAATTCAGTTATGTAACAGTTTCTTCTAGTGGCTCTGTGAATCAACTATCGAGGTACACTTTACCCCTTTTATTAAATGCTTCCCATGTCGTAGTAACTCTGTATTAGTTGTCTTTCTCTGCTTATTTAATACTAACTCTAGTACTGCCTACTGGTTTTCCCTTTATCGCGGGCCCGGCCGGACTGCCGATATGGTGTTAAACTAAAAGGGGGTGCTACAATTGGTATCAGAGGTAGGTTAGGATCCCATGACCCAGAATATTCACAGAGCCATAGGATTTCAACTTATCCAAGTGTGACGTCAGAGTCATTAAGTTCTTAACGCTTAGCCGTGTTGATTTCCTATGAAAATCTCCCCAGTTAAAGATTTTTGTTTTTCATATCCAGCATTGATCGTTATGTTCCATCTTTTAGGCACCACGAGGAGGCGAGACAGGCGAGCCCTCTCGACAGAACACTACGCCAGAGATTGGAATGGATGACGGAGGTGCGCCAGCAGCACCCGCAGCTCCAGCAGCACCTGCAGCTCCAGCAGTACAAGCAGGGCCTGACCCCAACGATCTGGCAACGATTGTCGCCAGGGCGGTAGCAATGGCCCTACTAGAGTTCAGGAATGGACTGCCTGCAGGAAACCCAGAAGTAGCTCCTGCACCCATGGCTGCTGATTTAGGAATGGATCGCTATTTGAAGAATTTCCGCGGTCTCCAGCCCGCAAATTTCGATGGGGAAGAGAGCCCGATGCAGACAGATGACTGGCTCATCAAGACCCGAGACTTACTAGGAGTTATGCAGTGCCCAGAGAACAAGAAGGTTCCCCTCGCAGCCTTCCTTCTGCAAGGTGAAGCCAATTTATGGTGGACTAGGCATCTAGCAGACGATCCTGCTGGTAAGTGATTTAGTCTGCATGATTTGTGTTCATTTAGAAATGATCACCTTTCAATGTAATAATAGTGTGAACCGTGAACTTGACAGGTCGGACAGCTGATATGTTCACTTGGGCTGAATTCTCCAGAGCACTAGCTAGCTGGTTCGTACCCCCATCTGAACGTCGCAGCCTCCAGGAGAAATATCTCAGGTTGATTCAGGGGGACAAGACGGTCATAGCATACGAAAGAGAATTGACTCATCTATCACGCTACGCGGGAGTTATGCAAGGAGATGAGGAAGACAAATGCAACCGGTTCACAGATGGGCTGCGTGATTCTCTGAGGCAGCCTCTGATGACGATGGTCAATGCGGATTACAGGAGTTTGGTTGACACTGCTAGGAAGCTGGAAGCGGACCAGCAGAAGGTTCAGAAGCGGAGCAACTTCCGTTCTAAGCGCCCTCAAGATGCACCTCAGCAGCAACATCATCAGAGCAAGGGCAACCAGGGCAGAGACTGGAACAAAAGGCACAAAACCGAGAGCAGGAAAAATGAGCAGACCGGATCAAAGGGCAAGGACTATCCCCTCTGCCCAAAGTGCAACCGACACCATCCGGGTGAATGCCTGCAAAATGATGGTGTCTGCTTTAAGTGTCAGCAGCCGGAACACATAGCCCGCTACTGTCAGGGGACTCCGATGATCCAGGTAACCAAGGCTTTTTAGAAATGTGTGATTTTTTTTGTAGATCCTATCATTACCGATACCTAATACTAAAACTTGTATGCTCAGCCGAAGTTTGAGGTTGGTGGTCCAAGTGGGACTGTCAAGGGCAAGACACTGTTGGGAGCAGAGGTGAAGCCACCCCCAGGGGGTGGACCAGTGCAAGCTAGGGCTTATGCTCTTGGCCAGCGAGAAGCCAAGGAGCAGGAGGACGTTGTGACAGGTACGCTTTGGTCTTAGAACTCTTAGTTTATACCTCCTAAGTGGCAATTTAAGAAATTAATGTTTTTGCTTAATCATGCACTTAGGTATCCTTATGGTACTAAATTTCGCCGCGAAGATCCTCTTTGACACGGGTGCCTCGCACTCGTTCATTTCGGAGTATCTGGCGCATAAGTTGGGCCTAAAACTAGAAGTCCTCCCGAAGTCAAAAGTCTTAGAAGTCACGATGCCAAACGGATCGGTTTTACTTACCAGGCACAAGTGTCGAATCCCGGTCCGTTTTGGAGAAACAGAAATCCTTATAGAAGCCTCCCTCCTCCCGCTTGCTGAGTTTGATGTGATCATTGGGATGGAATGGTTAGCTGTCGTAAATGCCAAGATAGATTGCAGAAGAAAAGAAGTTCAGTTCGAGGGACCCAATGGGATCGTCATCACCTTCCAAGGCATGAAGGGAGTATCCAAATTGATTATTTCCTCCATCAAGGCCGTCAGGTGCATCAGCAAGGGTTGTGAGTCATTTTTGGCTTTGTTGAACACTGAAGCTCAAGCTAGTATAGCAGAAGTACCTGTTGTTCATGAGTACTCAGACGTGTTCCCAGAGGAGTTACCTGGTGCCCCTCCTCCCCGAGAGATTGATTTCCAGATTGACCTAGTGGCTGTAGCCGCACCAGTAGCCAAGACTCCATACCGCATGGCTCCTAGGGAACTTGCAGAGTTAAAGGTTCAGTTGCGGGAACTGCTAGACTTGGGTTTCATTCGCCCCAGCACTTCACCTTGGAGTGCACCAGTCCTTTTTGTCAAGAAGAAAGATGGCAATTTGAGGTTGTGTATTGACTACCGCGAGCTGAATAAGTTGACAGTGAGGAATAAGTACCTTATTCCTAGAATAGATGACCTGTTTGACCAACTTGAAGGGTCCAGCACCTTTTCCAAACTGGATTTGAGGTCAGGTTATCATCAGCTGAGGATTCGTGATGCGAATATTCAGAAGACTGCTTTTAGTACTAGATACGGACACTTCGAGTTCGTGGTCATGCCATTTGGGTTGACTAATGCCCCGTCTGCCTTTATGAATCTGATGAACAGGGTATTTCGGGAATTCTTAGATCAGTTCGTGATCGTTTTTATAGATGACATCTTAGTATATTCGAAGAATGCCGAAGATCATGCCACTCACCTCAGAACTGTGTTGGGTACTCTCAGGAAGAATCAGTTGTACGCCAAGTTTTCAAAGTGTGAGTTTTGGCTTCCTGAAGTTGCATTCTTAGGCCATGTTATCAGTCGGAAAGGCCTTGCCGTTGACCCGAAGAAGGTAGAGGCCATAAAGGGGTGGCCAAGGCCTCGGGCCGTCGCCGAGATTCGCAGTTTCCTTGGTCTGGCAGGCTATTATAGGAGATTCATTCAGGATTTCTCAAAGATAGCGCTACCGATGACCACGCTCACCAAAAAGGGTCAAGCTTTCACTTGGACAGTCGAGTGTGAGTTTGCTTTCGAGGAGCTGAAGATCAGACTGATGTCCGCCCCGATTTTGAGCCTACCGTCAGGTCCAGACGGATTTCAGATTTACAGCGATGCCTCGGGTCAGGGTTTGGGTTGTGTACTTATGCAGCATGGGAAGGTCATAGCTTTCGCCTCCAGGCAGTTGAAGGTGCATGAGAAGAACTACCCGGTGCACGACCTAGAGTTGGCAGCAGTCATTCACGCACTGAAGATTTGGAGGCACTACCTTTATGGGGTGCGGTGTGAGATTTTCACCGACCACAAGAGCCTTAAGTATATCTTTTATCAGCAGGAGCTCAATATGCGGCAGCGGTGGCTTGAGTTTCTCTCGGACTATGAGGTGGATATTCAGTACCACCCGGGAAAGGCCAACGTGGTGGCCGATGCCCTTAGCAGAAGGGGTTCCTGCTATTTCTTGATCACTCAGCAGAAAGAGTTGGTGCGAGCCTTAGAAGAATTGGAGATCAGTGTAGTGTCACACACCAGCCGTGGTATTGCAAGCCTGAATTGGATGGAGGCCACTTACGACATTAAAGATAGGATCCGGACAACACTACCGCTGGATCCGAAGATGGCGGTTATCTGGGAGTTGACCCAGGCAGGTCAGAAGGAGGGATTTATCATCCAGGAGGGTCTTTTGTTGCACGGAGGTAGAGTGTGCATACCGGATGTGGATCACCTTCGAGAGGATGTTCTGTTCGAAGCTCATAACTCTAGATACTCCGTCCACCCAGGAAGCTCAAAGATGTATGCTGATTTGAAGAGGGTGGTTTGGTGGCCCGGTTTGAAAAGAGATGTGGCAGAGTATGTTGACAGTTGTGAGACTTGTAAGTTAGTTAAAGCAGAATGTAAAAGGCCGGGGGGCAAGCTGCAGCCTCTACCCATTCCAGAGTGGAACTTCGAGGACATCTCGATGGATTTTGTACATGGTCTTCCCCGATCTCAGAGTGGGAATGACTCTATTTGGGTCATAGTAGATCGGTTGTCCAAGGTTGCACATTTCATTCCGAATAAGAAGACAGACCAGGGCCCGAGATTGGCACAGTTGTACATTGATGAAATCGTCCGTTTGCACGGTGTTCCGAAGACGATCATTTCAGACAGAGATGGCAGATTCACCTCGAGGGAGTGGAAGCATGTACATGAACGTTTGGGTACGAAACTGAACTTTAGCACTGCTTTCCACCCTCAGACAGACGGTCAGACGGAGCGCACCAACAGGACTATGGAGGATATGCTCCGGATGTGTGTTTTGGATTTTGGTGGCAAGTGGGAGAAGTACATTACTCTAGTTGAATTCTCCTACAATAATAGTTTCCAGGCTAGCATTGGGATGGCGCCCTTCGAGGCACTATATGGCAGGCAGTGTCGGACACCGTTATGTTGGGCTGAAAGTGAAGAAAGAGCGGCCAACAAAGAATCTTGGGTAGACAAGACCACAGAACGAGTTAAGCTCATTCAGGAGCGCATGAAAATAGCACAAGATCGTCAGGCCAAATATCATGATCAGAGACACAGATCTGTGGAATTCAGTGTTGGAGACTTTGTTTATCTGAAGGTCAGACCAGTTAAGGGCGTGTCTCGAATCAAGCGGATGAAGAAATTGAGTCCAAGGTTTGTTGGTCCTTTCAAGGTGCTTGAACGCATAGGCGAAGTCGTTTATAGATTGGCCCTACCTGAGGATATGAGTGGTTTACACGATGTTTTCCACGTCTCCTATCTGAGGAGAGCAGTTAGAGATTCTAATCAGGTGATCAGTACCGAGGAAGCACCAATCGAATCAAATCTCAGCATCAGTATTAAGCCAGTCAGAATAGTGGACTCAAGGATTCAGAAGCTCAGGAATCGTGAGATCCGTTTTGTGAAGGTACTTTGGTTATACTGTGGAAAACCAGAGTATACGTGGGAAAGAGAAGATGAACTCAGGAACAATGGAGACTATGCATTCCTTTTTGACTCAGGTATGTTTTAATTTTCGTGGACGAAAAGCTATTAGGAGGGAAGATTGTAACAGCCGAAAATCTCAAACAAATAAAATTTGTTACAGGAACTGATCGCGAGTGATATTGATCGCAACGTCAGTGTCACGAGGTGCGTACGCTGACAAACTCTTAGCCATGTTTGCAAGGATTTTAATTTAGTAGCTTTCCCGTAATAGAAATTTCTATTCGACGAAATTTGTTAGGGTTCGCAGGATTATGAGGCGTTTAATTGTGACATTTTCTATTAATGAGTGGCAAACCCTATTGTAGTGAAAAATAAATAAATAAAGAAAACCCTAATTCACGTATTATTTATGAAGCCCTGGGCGGTTCACGCAGTATCAGCCGCACGATAAGGAGCGGAAATCTTCTTCTTACGCTAGAAACCATCGAGGCATCCCTTTAAATCGCTCCCAGCGATACAGAGTGCGCAAACGGTTCGGCCGCTCCTCTTTCGTTTGCGCTCCCAGCGGCGCATCGAAGCCAGACGCCATCGACGGTGATTTCTCCTACCTCTGGACGCCTTGCTCCGCCCTTCCTGGATCTGCCAGTCAGCCGTCCGCACCCTCTAGTCGGTTGGAGGCATCGACCAACCTTTCCAGGGATGTTCTGAGGCTCGGCAGACCCTTCCCCCTCACTGGTTCCTCCAGGTAACCGTGGGGCTAGTCTTTCTTTTGGGGGTTTTAGTGTTTTTCCCTCCTTTCCTTCGATTTGTGACAAATAAGTTATGGTTTTGGGGATTTTTTTTTTCTGAGTTTGCAGAACTCCTTCCGGTAGCCCTAACCGAGTCCTTTCAGCGGGGTTGAGAAAGATTAACCGTATTCTTCCCTTCACTCAGGTATCGTTTTATTCTTCCTATTCTCAGCCAACGGTGGAGTAATCTCATATAAAACCTTCAACTAAGCCTTGTGAAATGTGTAGGGGGCTGGTCCCTCCTCAGCTTGGGTTTTTCCAACGATTTTAAAGTGAGAGCGGGGTTGTTCCGTTTCTGAACTTGCTAGCCTCCACTGATAGAGAGGTGGTGAGTCGTTTATCTCACCTTCATGATAAATAACGTGCTGATGATGTGTAATGGAAATGTTAAGTGTTTGCTCTTTAAATCCGGATTAGGTCCCGCGAGGAGAATTATAGAGTTACACCTCGTGGAAGTCGGAGAACAGTTCGTAGTTTCAAAGAAATCCAGCAGGAAGTCATGCCACCGCGTCAAGTTTACGAACGCCGTAGCACCGTGGTAAGAGACTTTACCCAGATCTTATAAGTTGTACAGATAGTAAACAGCAGTAAAAACATTCCTATTATTTAGTCTTATAACTGCACGTAGACAGGCAAGTACATTTATTTTTTTTAAATTACTTTCGCCACCCTTTTAGAGGCAGCGTGGTCTAAACAGTATTCAGGATTCAGTTTTCGCCTCCTTACGTAGTCATATAGCAGCGCTCAGTAAACTCTTAAGGCACAGTAGACCTTGTGGGTTTTGTGATGCAGGGGCAGAACCCGGACATCATGCAGTAGGTTCGAGCCCGTGTCCTTGTGACACTAGAACGTTTCTGTTCGTTAGTAGAGGCTCGGACCGGTAGATTGCGCGTCAGGAAAGCTATATTGATGATTTTGGGGATGCAAAAGCAGCGGGCCGTTTCGAGTGTACGGTAGCATGTGTATTAGTTTCGCAGTCGAATACACAATAGTACACCTAACAGTGAAATCAATTACCCCTAAGAACAGTCATTTACATGGTAAGGTCAAAATATAACTTCATGCATAGCAGTTTCAGTTTATTTATTATTTTACACGTGCTGAAAACAAGTTAGAATCTTGACAGTCATTCTGATCTTGCAAAAACTGTTTTTCTTAAAATACTACTTAAAGAAATAGTCTCTTATTCACCTTTGGCTGACCCATTTTGGGCTGCTAATTGCAGGGGTCACAGGTGGGGTTTTACGCTTAGGATAAGCGCCTCAGTCCTCCTGCTCTGTTGGGTTATTTTAATTTGCTTGCATTTTCTTTCAGTTCATGTATTTCCTTTAAGAGAACTTTGGAATTAATATTATGTATCAAGGTAAAAGACATTTTTGCAAACTTTTCAGTAATTCAGTTATGTAACAGTTTCTTCTAGTGGCTCTGTGAATCAACTATCGAGGTACACTTTACCCCTTTTATTAAATGCTTCCCATGTCGTAGTAACTCTGTATTAGTTGTCTTTCTCTGCTTATTTAATACTAACTATAGTACTGCCTACTGGTTTTCCCTTTATCGCGGGCCCGGCCGGACTGCCGATATGGTGTTAAACTAAAAGGGGGTGCTACAGAAGATGTGAGAAGCTCGACTAAGATGGTTTGGACACTTACAAAGAAGACCATTAGAGGCACATGTTAGGTGTTGTGAGAGTTTAGTCACTACGCATGTTAAACGGGGGAGGGGTAGACCAATAAAGACTTGGAATGAGACTATAAGGAAAGACACGATGTACTTAGGCATTAGTGAGATTATGACTAAAGATAGGGCACAATGGAGACAAAGGATCCATATAGCCAACCCCACTATAGTGGGATAAAGGCTCGAGTGTTGTTGTTCTTGTGTTTTTCAGTTACACAATGCATGATCTCGTTTCCTTTGTGACATTATAATTAGGTTTTTCCCCACGATTCATATTACATGATATTAGAGCTTATTTTTTAACAGCCAATCAGATTCTCTCGACTGCGATTATCGTCAACGTATTTATCGTCCTATGCAGCTCTGCACACCGACTTCAACTACAACTCTTTTGTTTCCTGCAAGGCCCGACGATGCCAATAATCGACGACCCCAAATGTGCCTCCTTCGTCGTTTGCGAGTCTCGAAGCTAACGATGCCCTGTGAGTGGATCTTGTCTGCCTGGATCGTTCATCTGACACCAACAACGCCTAATTCTGATCGTTCTCCTGATGCCGACAATGCCTAATTTCAATAAATCTTTGAGCAATCAATTGACTCTTTGCCTTGCTGATTTCGATCATCCCTCTCCTACAATCCTTTAGGGTTAGTACCCTAGTTGGTTGGCTCCCTCTCAGACGTTTCTTGATTCTATAATCTACTCTTACATATGTCGAAAGATACCACCACGACTGATATTAGTGCAACGCATATCGATTACAACTTACCTCCTAATGTCAGGATTGTCATTACCACTCTGACCTCTTCCCACTTTTAGTTATGAAAGAAGGGTGTCACTATGTCTCTCTCGGGCATCCGATGTATGCACCCATTTTCACGTCTTCTGATTCATAAATCGAATCCCCAAGCTTACGAAGATTGGTACATTGATGATTGCAGGATATTCACTCTACTACTTAGTTCAATGGAACCCTTTGTTCAACAGATGTGCAAAAATTGTAACACTCGCCGTGATGATTTGTTTCCCAAAATGGTTAAATTGAGACAAGGCGCTCGCCCTATCGCAGAGTAGTTTGCTGAGTGGAAGGAACTTGCGGATAAAATACTGGATCTTTGGGAAATCCCTTCTACTCGTGAGGAGCATCAAGCTCAGCAGGAGCATCTTGTACTCATTTGACTCTTGCAAGGCCTAGCCCCACATTTTTCACCATTAAGACAGAGAAGTTGATGGGGATCACGGATCGAGAGCGGGCAGACACTTCATAGAGTCTGCACAAGTAGATATGTTGGAGGCAGAGATCTGATCGTTAGATAGACGATCTAAGACGATAGTCGCGCTCAGAGTGATGACAACATATTTTTAAGTATTTTTATTTATTTATGTATTTCTATTTCATGTAAAAATAATGGCTTTATGTTTCGGGTGATCTTAGTCATCCGTAGTGGGTTTTAAATTTATAAATAGGGGATCTAAGGGCTGAAATTTAGATATAGCGGAATTTTGAGAGTATATCCAGGCCCTCGCGGTCTGAGTGCGGTGTTGATTTTGTGGATCTTTGGTGTCGAAGTAAACTACTTTTCCACTACCCATAACAACCTTCCCAGTTCCCACTACCCATAACTATCTTCCCACTCATATCCACTGGTAACTACCCCCATTATTTCTGAAAGACCCCTTCCATCAACAGTAACTACCCACTGGCAAGCAGTTATTACCAAATTCCTTGTTCTCCCAGACCATTTGAAACCCAACTCCACCCTTCCAAGTCCAAACGAGTATCAATTCCAGTCCGGAAAGGGAGTTCATCCCCTCCCGCGGATCCATCCATCCTCACTGAGCAACCCCACCCCTCCTGAAGTCTCATTGCAGCACAGGAAGAGATTTCTGGGCCTATTTTCTCCCACCAAGCAGCCTTGTTCTTCTACAAGCCCAAAACAATAATCTTTAATTGTTTTCAGTCGACTGTTCAGCCCTCAACCCATGATGCCAACCACCTGAATCCACCCCAAACAAACTCCAGTGACATCTCCCGGCCAACAATCTCCTATACCAACAACCTTCATGGCTTCATCCTTCCCCACCTCTACCAACACCCCCCTAAATCCTACCCGACCACAAGCCTAATAATTCTCCAACCAGCAGCCTGAAGCCTTTCCAGAATCAGAGTAAATTGTTCTGCCCAAAATCAGCCCAGGTCTTACCAATCCGGACACTGATCGCTTATGTAAGTTCTTTTAGAAAATCTTTAATACTTATTGTTGCATATTTGAGGATAATTATATTATTTGAGATATTAATTTATATTAATTTTGTCCATCAATTGTTCTAATTGCAAGGTTTATTCGTTTACCATTTAATTGAAGCATTTCTATTTAATTTAATTAGGGCTCTATTTGGCGCGGCGTTTTCGTCCGTTTCGTTTTCCCCAAACGCGCGGACGTCGTGTTTTCTCGTTTGTTTTTCCGCCAAGTGTTCGAACCTCCAGCGTTTAGCTATAGGCTAAAGTTCCGCGTCCCGAACCCCTGCCGCTGGCCTCCAGTTTGCCGCGTTTAGCTGTGCATGTCTCCGTCCATGCGTCGATCCTTGCAACATGTTGCAGGTGCTGCGGATGCGTTGATCCTTGCAGGTGATGCGTTGATCCTTGCGGGTGATGCGTTGATCCTTGCAGGTGATGCGTTGATCCTTGCGGGTGATGCGTTGATCCTTGCAGGTGATGCGTTGATCCTTGCAGGTGCTGCGGATGCCGCCGCCGGAGGTGGAGTTGAGACCGGCTCCGCCTCCTCTTCCGCCAAGCTCCAGCACCTCCTGGAGGTCACCGCCACCGGAGGTGGAGGAGTTGAGATCAGCTCCGCCTCCTCCGCCTCCGCCGCCTCCGCTTCCTCCGCCTCTAGCACCTCCTCCTACTCCTCCATCCGGAGGTCACCGCCGTTGAGAAACAAAACATATATTGGCAGGCATGGCTGAGGAAGGGCGGAGGCGGCAGGGCGGCGGAGGAAAAAAAAATGATAATACTGTTCATTACTATAGTATGAACAGTAATATATATATATATATCAGAAAAAATAAGTAAAAAACTTATATAATAAAAAATATTTTATAATAAAATTTAAAATAATTAAAAAACTTATATAATAAAAAAACACAACCGCTGTTTTGCCAAATGAATCTCAGTTCTGAACAGCTCTGCAAACACAGATTATCCAAACAGAACTCCGTTTTCATCTCTCAGTTTCCACCAGCTCCATTTACAAACCTCTCATTGCAACAGCTCCCTTTACAACCGCAACCGCTGCAAACGCAGATTATCCAAACAGAACTCCGTTTTCATCTCTCAGTTTCCACCAGCTCCATTTACAAACCTCTCATTGCAACAGCTCCCTTTACAACCGCAACCGCTAAACCAAATGAAGCCTAGATCTTGCTTGTTTCCCTAACATCTAATCTCAAACGTTAATATTTGTAGACTATATTAACAATTGCATAAATTATTGAAATTGTTTGTCGAATAATAATATGAACAATGCATCATTAGATGTATCCACAACACTACATTAATATTCATTTAGTAGAATTTCCATTGGGGAACAATTGCACACATTCAGATTATAAAATCCTGCGTCGGATATTATGTCATTAGCAGCGCACCGAGGCGTAATAGGGTCTTGGAGCCTAGGCAGAAGCACGCGCCTAACAAATGCAAGGCACAAAAAAGATAGTTTCTAGTTTATTAAATGAAAAAAATATATAATATAAAACCACTACATAGTGGCACACCAGTACTAATGCCAACAATGAACAATGTGATGCAAATGAAGAATAAAGTATTATTAATGATAAAAAATATTTAAAAAATAAATATTGTATTACTCACCAGTTCAAAATTAGTTAATCATCATCAGAGAAAACGAAGTCAAATCATCTCCACTGTCATCATTGTAGTCAACTTCCTCATCCTCTTCATCATCATTTCTAAAGACTACCGGAGTAGGAACCTTTGTTTTTGAAGTACTCCCTTTTCGAATGTCTTTCCGGAAATCACATTCTTTCCTTTAGATAAGAATGTGTGATAAATATCCTCTTCAACTCAAATGACCCTAGCACAGCACCCCAAATCAAATACTCGTCATCGAAGAAGGTAGGATGGAGAAAAATATACGCTTCTCCACCAAGAAGAATCCAAGAGAGGAGTCTCCAGTGAAGAAACAATTCTAGCGAAGAAGGATCTTCGACGAAGAAAGAAATCCGGCGAGGAAATCGAGAGAAGAAATCGAGAGGAGAATCACTTCCTCCTTCAGTCGGCAGCATGAGAGTCAACGAGCGACAGGGAGTTACGGGAGAGGCATCGGGCGAGAAGAGCGGACGAGCGCAGGGAGTTACGGGAGAAAAAAAAAGTAACATTTTTTTTTAATAAACCGTCCAGCCAGCTAGTTTGTGAGGCGCGCAAGGCGTGCCTTATGCTTCTGAAGCGCATGTCTGGGCCATCTCGCCCACCTCTGCTGGTGTCGTGCTCCTAGTGCGCGTGAGGCGTGCTTTAATAACGTAGGTCAGATGTTGGTCAGCTCATCTAGCTTACAGCCGACCACTATGTATTATCATTTGACCAAGGCAAGGTCAGTCACTGCTTCACCTACAAGTACTATAGTACCCTCCACCAGGTAAATATCCTCTAATATGATGGACTATATTGCCCTTGTCTCTCGAGGAGGTCGTGTGGGAGGCGGCGTGGAAGCCGCAGTTGTCGTAGCTAGGACAGATACGCGACATTGTACTCATTATGGTCGTCATAGTCACACCAAAGACACGTGTTGGACCATCAGTGGGAAGCCAGAATGGGCTTCCAAGCTTATGTCTTAGCTTACCCCCTCTCACTTTGCTTATGTTGTCGAAACATGAACACAAAAACAAGGGACATTTTTTAGGATGAATACCAGCCCCTGCAGTCCCTCCAAATGGAAGCAACTCCCCATAGTGTTGTTGTGCCCTAGACCGTTCATCCAACATGTACTACTCAACATACGGTTCATTGGTTAGCTGATTCTAGTGCTTCTGATCATCTGACTACCACTGCAAGGATACTACATTCTTGCCACCCTCATAGTGGTATTTCAAGCATTGTCGTAAATGGGTCAGCTATTCAAATCATTGGATTTGGGGATTGTGTTGTCACTCCTGATATGACCTTATCTTTTGTTGCATATGTGTAGCAATCTGCTTACAATTTGTTGTCCATTAGTAAAGTTACTCATGAATTGAATTGCTATCTTCACATTTGTTGGTTGTGTTTTTCAGGAACAGTCGATGAATCGTATTAATAAATGAAAGCAGGGCAATGGTGTATATGTTTTTAATGAAATCTCTTCCATAACACACCCTGCTCTATCTACCTAGAACATGGATCTTCATTATCATCACGGTCATCCCCTTGCATTTGCTCTACAACGTATGTGTATCAAACTGGGGTTTGTCCCCAAATTCAACTATGAGTCATGTCATTTTGCTAAACATCATGTCAGTTATTCACCCTACGATAATAATGAACTTTAGCACCTTCTCATTTATTTCATTCTAATGTTTGGGAACCTTGGCAAGTTTCAACTCTATCTGATCATTGTTATTATTTCATTCTGAAATAAATGAGAAGATGGATTCGGATTCAGATTCAAAGTTGGCATAGAATCCAAATTTAATGCTATTAACCGAATCCAAATTTGGCATAGAATGCAAAGATTCGGATTCGGATTCGTTCGAATATTCGGAGTCGGATTCGGATTCAGATTCGGCAAGAAATGTTGGATTCGAATTTCGGTTCGAATTCGGATTCGAACATGGATTCGAATTCGAATTTTATAATGTTTAATTATATATAATGTTTAAATATAATTATATTTAATATTTAATTACATGTATATAATTTATTTAACTAAATATTTTACTATTCGAGAACTATTCGTGAATCCTTCGAACATGAATAAAATTATTCGGATTTGGATTCGAAAACTATTCGAATCTGAATTCGGATTCGAATCCAGATTCGAATTCGAAAAATACTAATTTTAATTGAATCTTCACGAATCGAATCTCGAACTATTCACGAACTATACTATTTGTGAACAGCCCTACTATCGGGGTCCCTACTTTGTCAACTACAGAACTGTCGGTTGCAGTTCACAAATGTACATGTACTTGTCGAGATACACCTTTTTACATTACTTCGTATCAAGGTTTATATGCGTATGTGGCAGCTTTGACCTCTACACTGGATACACATTTTCCCCCAGTATGTTGACGAGGGAAAAGCACACCCGGGTTGGGCCGTTGCTATGCAAGTTGAATTAGATGTGTTAGAACTTATTCAAACTTGAAATTGGTGTCTCTTCCCTCTGATAAATGTTGTAACATCCCTGACCTGCAAATAGTATATAGAATGGGTCGGGCCGGAACCTCACGGCATACAAAATTCACAAACCTAAAATGTTAATAATTGATACAAGAAAGTCTACTAAATAGCTCAAAGTTAATAACGAAGCGGAAGCTTAAACAATACTAACCAACAGTATGAATGCCCACTAATAAGTCCAAGAAAGAAAAATAGGTTGGCCTTAAGACCTTACATGGCTTTCAAAAGAAGTAACAACAAAAATAAGGAAAACCCAAACGGGAGAAAGACTCCACCGCCACAGCACAACTTGGGCTTCGGCCCACTAAGCTCCACTACTCCACCTGAAACCAAGAATACGCAGGTGAAAAACGAAGGTCGGCATGGGGCTGACCAACACAATGTAACGACCCCCCCCCCCCCCCCCCGGCCATCCTAGCGGACTCCGAGGCGAGTAAGACGCTCTCCTGCAAGTACGTACGTAAACCAAAACATGAAAAACAAATAACAAAGGGGCACACTAAGCGTCACCTTATCCAAACCATCACGCACGTGTCGCGGACAGCCAAAGTCACACGACCAAAGCTCTAAAGGCATTCAAAGCCAGTACCTACGACGAGAGGCGTGCGGTCGCCCTCCGTCCTCAACCGTAGCGATAGGAGGAATCAATTTCGCATTTGTCCAAACGAGCGCGACAGGGGATCTGTTTGACCCTGGTCCTAGAACGTAGTGACGGAAAGTGAAGGTCCATCTCCATCCTGAGAGCACGACAGGGAGAGCGCGTCACATGTCCAAAAGAGTGCGGCAGGGAATCTGTTTGACCCTTGCCCTAGAACGTAGTGACGGGAAGTGCATTACTTCCAGTCCCGGAACGTCGTGACGGGAGGTCTGAAATTCGCCTCCGATCCTTAAACGATATTTTCCCCAACACAGCATGAAGCGGCTCTAAAATATACGGACGACGTGACATAAGTTAATAGGTCCGTAAACGCGACTACAGCGTGAACGGGAAACCACCCGTCCTACGAAAGCCCTCAAAATTGTCGTTTTACCGGGCCCAATGTAGGACCACCTAGGAACGGGGCTTTCATGAAGAAAGCTCACAAATTCCTGCAACCACTACGACGAATAGCACAGGACATTCCCGTTTGCGCACCTATGGCTAATCGTAATGCACATAACATAAACATCACTGATCCAGGCTAATCTTCACGGGTAGGCTTCGCACAGCATGCCTAAATCTAGACTCGCACATCGGACCACTAATACACATTTATACCGGGGACGGACACAATCGACCCGGTGGTTCGCAATGAACCGAGGAAATCACACATCGCATCCAATTGGAGGTGGGTGGCCCTCCTAAGCAAAGTAAAAGCAGAAAATCACACTGGGGTCGCAATCCCACTCCCCAACGGAGTCCCCGCTCTCTACCACGTAGCAGGAGAGGGACTCTACGTGCAGATCACACAAAACATACGTCGGGGTCGCAATCCCATGCCCTGGCGGAGTCCCCATCCTCAACCGAAACGGTATGAGGGGACTCCCATTGCAATAAAAGCATCACATGCACAAAAGCTCAAAAAATAACGGTCCTAAGACCGGGGAAAGGAATCTTTACCCTTGGCGCGTCTCTTGGAGCCATGGAAACGACCGTAGTAGTTTCCTCTTCGCAAGATCAACACTCTTTCGGCAACACGGGCTCTACAGCGACTGCTCACAGCAATCCTTGGCAAGAGGGGCATGACAACTCAAATCTTGGTCAAGGAGAGCTCTCGGTTGAGGTTTTCCTCGGCAACACCGACGGCAAGTACACGACAAGAGGGTCCTTCCTCCTTTCTCTTCCTCAACAACAAAAATAGTCCAAGCTAAAGCCTTAATAAGGAAGGCTCTGCAACAGTCCCATTATTCTTCTGTCACCAACACAAACAAAGGGGGCTCGCGGCACCCTCTTCCTCCTGCTTACACAAAAACAGGGTAAAAACCATATTCAGTGGTCGGTCGGCGCCTAGGAAAGGAGAAAACCGAGAGGGGGGGACTCCTTCAACCCTTTTTCCTTCGACTGGCAGCAGGTAGAGGCGCATGCGACGAGTTTGACGGGAGCACCAGCTCGGCGTGAGGAGATCTCGGCAGAGTAGGTTGGTCAACAGTAGGCTCTTCCTTCTCATCCCAGGTCGGCGAATGGAATGGAGGATGAGGAAGGGAGCGGCGACGAGCTGCTCAGTGGAGCACGTGGCGGCGAGTTGCTCGACGGCTGGAGAGGTTCACGCAAAGGAGAGAAGGGTTGGGCAGAGGGGATCAGGCGGTTGCTCACGTGAAGATGAGAAAGGGGGGTCGATTTTTCATATTTTAAACCCTAGGGACACCACGGATAAAATAAATTTTCTTTTTAAAAACTTGGGGCGTTACAAATGCACCATTGGTTGTAAGTGGGTCTCCATTGTCAAGATTAATTATGGTGGCTCTCTTGATCGATTGAAAGTGTGTCTGATTGCAAAGGGGTATGCTCAGCCATACGGTATCGATTATGCTGAGATGTTTTCCTGTGGCAAAAATGGTTTTAAGTCTAAATGTTTATCTCTTGTATCTACTCACCAGTGGCGCATATATCAACTCGATATTAAGAATGTTTTTCACCATGACTTTCTTGAAGAGGGGTATATATGGAGCAACCTCCTGGGTTCGTTGTTGAGGGGTAGAGTTCAAAAGTGTGTCGGCTCCGAAAGTCTTTGTATGGACTGAAACAGTCTCCCCGTGCATGGTTTGATCACTTATGTGCGGGTTACTTAATTTGACCTTCAAAAGGGCTAGAAATATTTTTCCGTCTTCTTTCAACACTCCTTGGCAAATAGTATCCTACTAGTTGTTAATGTGGACGATATTTTCATTACAAGCAGTGATTCTACATGGATTAATCGCCAGAAAACATTCTTACACTTGAACTTTCGAATGAAGAATCTTGGACAGTTGAGATACTTTATTGATATTGAAATCTTTTGCGATTTTGATTGGGTGGGATGCTTAGCTACACAGAAATCCGTTATTGAGTCACCATTTTTATAGGAGGAAATTGAATTTCCTAGCGAAGTAAGAAACAGACTACCATTGCATGCTCAAGTGCAGAGGTTAAATATTGAGCGATTTCTCATACGACTTTTGAGATTATATGGGCACGTAAGATCCTACATGAGATAGGTGACCCTGTTAAGGACACTACACAGTTATGGTGTGGCAATCAGGCAATTCAGATCACTAGAAATTTAGTCTTCCATGTACGCCTAAACATGTTGAGGTGGATTGCCACTTTGTTCGAGGAAAATATGAAAAGTGGTTCATCTATCTCAGGTATGTCAAAACTGGAGACAAACTTGCTGCTCTTCTTACTAAGGGGGTCCCGGAGTGACATGCTTTTGTACCAAGTTGAACATGATTAATATTCATGATCCAACTTAAGGGGGGGTGTCAGACCTATTTTATCTTACACACACTCCATATAAGAGAATATCTCTGAACAAGGTTCTGGCATCATGCAAAATGCGTCCAAAAAAGAATAGCAAAGCAAGCGCAGCATGTCCAAAAGTGAACCAACCCCTTGGAATGCTACAAAAAACAACATCGGACTTACAAAGTAGCCCGGTCTAATTCAAAAATTTCACCTAATTGGGTGAGTCTAGCATATTTTTTTAATAGTAGCAGGATCATTATAAATGACAACATTGGGTTCGCCAGTATAGAATTTAATATTTATCCTACTTGTTTAACACTACACTTGGATTCTACCCTTCTAAAAGGAAAGTCAGCAATCAACATTTTGTCTCCATATTTGGAATTTTGGATGCTAACATCATCTAAAGATTCGCAACTATTAGATCAATTCAACCAGTGGTGGAGGTAGATGACGAAGAGAGAGGGGGGGGGATCTCTCTGGATCCCCTAAACATATAGGATAGAAGGGGGCTCTAAGTGTCCTAGACTAAAAAGTTGATTAGACTAAAGGTAAAAGCAGATTTTTCATCATTGGGGAGAGAGAATGGCATTAAACAAGGGGAGAGGGGGGGAAGAGAGAAGGGGTGGAGAGAGAGAGCCCCCGTTCTCCACCAAGAGGGGCGTAGCCGATGCGCACCAAAAGCAGCCACGGACAGACAAAGACCATTCGACCACAAGAGCAGTTGTGCACGAGCGTAGCCCTGTGGATGGCTGCCGGTATATATATACACACACACACACTTATCCTTCAAAGGGAATTTGGTTTTCCCCACTATTCACATTACAGGAATGAATAAAACACAAATTGAAGTCAACCGTTTGGCTAGATTGATAATAAATTAATACATGTCTAAAATTTAATCCAACAACTAAAAACCACTAATCTAGTTCACTATTAACTATACTTATGAACATTTCATTACAGTTGAAATTATTATCTTTAGCTAAATATTTGAAATTTGGTTTCACGCCTAAACTATGAAATTACTCAATTTGTTACCCTTTCTATTAACTGGTATTAATAACTAAATGATGCCGAGGATCGCATTTAGTAATCTATTTATGGTTAGAAGCATAATGAAAACCTAAAAATAGGTCATGCCATGAGGAATTATGAGACAAAATACATAATAACAAGTTAGTAATTGAAAAGTGAAAACACTATTAGTTTATTCCATCGACTACAGAGGCTATATACGGGTAAGTATTAAATTAGTAATAAGGTAACAAATTTATATAATTATGATTTAAGTCATTTAAATGGACCACTATGTTATGGGCTTCGTGCCCGGTTATTGATGTAGGGTTTTATTATACCGTTTGGTGTTATTGTTCAGTGTTGTTATGTCTTAGTTCTTTAAGTCCAAGTATTAGGACTTATTTACAATTATGCCCGTGTATTGGTATGCAAGAATTAATATCTTCTTCCTTGTCTTGCTTGTGAGATCTTGGTAGCTCTCTCCTCCCGAGCACAAACCGCCTAGGCAGCCGCGGTTCTGGCTCCACTATACCCTCCGGCCAATACTCCGGCGAACCCATAACAACTTGGTATCAGAGCTGCTCTCCTCTTTTCAACACACAAACACGGCATCTTCAACATCCATCCAGGCTCAACGCCGTCCCGCTCATTTTCCCTCCACTGACCAAGGGAACGACAACCTGCGTTCTCGGGTTCACGGAAAGCTCATTCCAGCAGCAGCAGATCATCGCAACTCTTCGATTAGGGTTCCACTCGTCATCATTCAGTCGCAGCCTTTGTCATTCCACGCTCGATCGACGGCGGTCCGTCTTCCCGCGACAGTAGATCGTCACAAACTCCTCGATCGACAGCAGACGTCTTCCTCAATCGACAGCAGACGTCTTCCTCGATCGACAGCAGGCGTCTTCCTCGATGGACAACAACCGTCTTCCTCGATCGACTGCAAAGCTTTCCCGCGCCGCTTCCAACCGACCGGTCGATCGTCTTCCAATCGCAACTCCTCGATCGACTGCAGAGCCTTCCCGCGTCGCAACTCCTCGATCGATCGTCTTCCAGTCGACTGCAACTCCTCGATCGACAACAACCCTGTCTTCCCGCGCCACTTCACTCAACCTACGACTCATGCGCACATTTTTCCTTCATCACAGAAGCCAGTCCCTCTCTGTTTTGAGACCACGCAACCGACAGCTTCTCTATTTGCGCATAGGCTACTTTCTCAAGCCCCAACAACGCAGCCCCCTTTTTCTCGAGCCCCAACAACACAGCGCCCTTTTTCTCAAGCCCCCGTAAACAAAAAAAGGTATTCTTTTTGTGCATCATCATTGGGAAGTGTCGCGGCTCTCGTGACAACTCAAAATCAGTTATCTTCGAGGAATCCAACCATCCAATCACCCACTCTCTAGTCCGTAGTACTTTCGATTAATCGCTGACTGTACTCCGCACTACGGGGGACTCGCCGCACTAATGGATACTATCAGGGACTTCATTTCATGACATTCATAGAGGTACGCCTTCGAGACACTGAAGCACACCATCGGAAAGACATAACCACACTCACCAACAAGTTTAATGAGTTGACCGCCGCCATTCTGGTTGTTACTACCACATCTACTGATCACACTTGCAGCAGCCAAGCGCCTCTACCGCTGCTTCTTCGACCTGATCCCCGGATATGATACCACATGAGGGCAACATCATGTCCCATCACACCAAGTTGGCATTTTCAACTTATGATAGCAAGGACGATCCCCTAGGCTGGCTCACCAAATGCGAACAATTTTTTAGTCATCAACAGACACCGGTGACGGAATGGATAAGTTTGGCCTCCTTCCACATGCTGATATCGCGCAGTTATGGTTCACTCGTTTGCAGGCGGATAATCCTGGACTGATCTGGCGCGACTTCAAGTGGGCCTGCAACATGCTCTTTGTCCCCCAAATTCGCAGCAACCACATGGGAGCCCTCACGACGTTACATCAAACAGGGTTGATTGATGGTTATCTAGAACAATTTCAAATTCTACTGGCGCACATCAGGATACCCCTTGAGATGCAGGTCACCATCTTTACAGTTGGGCTCAACGATCGACTACGTTTGAACGTCGAATTCGAGACCCCCGGGACTTGGTGACTGCTATGAGCTTAGCAAGATTGTGTGATCGTCGACTTCAATTAGGGCGGGAGTTTTACATCCCCACCAGTATAGGGACTCCGGAGGGACGTGTCGAGGGCACCCAAACCCCGCAGATCCATTGACTGTCATGTACAAAAATGTCTGACCAATGCGCACAAGGGTTATATTTTAACTGCGATGAGCAGTATACTCATGACCATCGGTGCAAAAGACTTTTTTATCTACACGTGGAGGACTCTAATGACGAAAGGGTTGGGTGAAGTGGGCACCGTCGTCGATGTTCTTGAGCTTGAGGTACAGTTTTTTTTTGCACGGCGGGAGAGATGTTATGGGCTTCGTGCCCGATTATTATCATTAGGATTTTATTATATTGTTTGGTGTTATTAGTCAATGTCGTTATGTCTTAGTTTTTACGTAAGTCCAAGTGCTATGACTTATTTACAACTATGCCCTTGTAAGTCTATTTAAGGGACCCCTTGGGTTTTTTATTGGTATGCAAGAATTAATATCTTCTTCTTTGTCATGTTTGTGAGATCTTCGTAGCTCTCTCCTCCCGAGCACACCTCGCCTAGACTACTAAATTTTATTTCAACGTAAAAATAGACAAGAGCACTCGATGCATTGTTTGTTAACCAGATGGGTGCGAAAATTAGGATTTATCATGCTCAGGACCTTAATTTTGGAAAATCTTGAGCTAGGAACTAATCACACTTTACTCTCGTATTAAATGACAGCAAAGTAAGATGAACTTACTAAATCATTTTAATAATAAAGGCAGACTCGTATTTAAATTTTCTTTATAAATGTACTCATTTAAGCCATGGTTATGCTCATTTTAACTAACTGCATGCGATACTTCGGAATCTTAAAAAAAAATTACTCAGCACTGGATCCACAGCCAATTATGTAATACAACAAGTCAACAACAGGATGAATGTATTGTTAGATTATTGTAGCATAATAATAGACACAGTTGAATATCTTTCCGCTTTGAGAATAACTGATGTGTAACAACCCAACTCACAGTAACTGAGGTGTTGTCCCATTTGGTTCAGCCCATCCTATGACAAGCTGAACAGCTCGATTTTATAATTTACCATCCACATGCGAAAAAGGATAAAACTATGCGGTTCAGCTTAGTATGGGATGGGCTTAACCAAAGCGAACAATATCTCAGATATTGTGGGTTGTATCACAAAATAACGTATATTAATTGATAGTGAAGTTCCACATCAACTTGATTTTGGAAGACAATTTAGATTATGGCATTAATGTATTTCAGATTATTTTCAGATTAAAGAACTAAATCTATGTCAATATCATCCTATGGCAGATCGTCACCTAACGTGATAGCATTATCATTTAAAAAGGTTCTATATAAAAAGTCTATCAACTAGTTCCTATTTTACAAGTTTAATAAATTAAATTCATAATCCACACTTCCAAGAGAAAGCATTGAATACATACATCAATGGCAGGAAAATTTATTGATAAACAAATCACAAGAACAAAGTAAAGAAAACTTTGATTAATTCAATAGAAGTACAGCAAATGTAATAATATTCAGGGTAGAAGAGCTCAGAAACTCAAAATAGTATGAAATTGCTTTACACCATGACATTTGAGAAACAAACAACTGAAACTTACCTAATTGCCTGCATGACCATAAATGGATCACAAACATGTCCGTCCTCAGAGAGCATGTTCAGAATTGTTTCCAAAGTCTAAAATAGGCAGGAAAAAAGATACTGATTCATTAATTTATTATAAAACTTGACATATATCAAATTAATAGTTGCAACTCTTACTAGATTTAATTTACACATTTCTTCTCTCTAGACCCCAATATCCATTTGAAATGATAAGTCGATATAGAAACAGCCCAATACCTTGGGCCAGTAATTGAGAGATAAACATAAATTTAAGGAAGATACAATCATAGAACGAAATATTGCACTTTCTTACTCATGAAACAAATCAACAATTACAATCAATTTAGTATTGTCAATCAGCCTACATACTTCGTGATTACTATGCTTGAACAAATAATCTGTACCACAACTAAAACCAAAGAGCATGATAGAAAATGTTTGAGTGTTCCACAGACAATGCTTTAGTACAAATGGCAGAATTGAGATTTGTTTTCATTTTGGCTGAGAATCAGTTTTGTACGAAACGAGAAGGAAGAGAGAATACTTAAATATTCAAAATAATATTATTCTCAATCTTGAAATATTACATGAACAAGGGGCTCATTTATATACAACAAGGGAGAAGGAGCACAAATGAAAGTAGCAATGTGGGACTAAAGAAACCTAAGAGAGAGGGCCCAATGGGCCATTTATACATGTGTTATCTAATGTTCTAACACTCCCCCGCAAGCTAAAGCATACAAGTCGGAGGCACCAAGCTTGGAAAGGAACTGTCGGCATAGTGAGCAAGGTAAGGCTTTAGTGAGAACATCAAATACTTGATCTGCAGCTGGAACATGTCGTAAACTCAATTTTCAAAGTTGAACATTTTCCCTGACAAAGTGACAGTCAATTTCGATGTGTTTGGTGCGCTCATGAAACACATATTTTCAGCAATATGGATAGCAGCTTGGCTATCACAAAAGAGAATGGTCGGAGATGGAAGTTGGACTCCTAAATCAGTAAGGAGACTTTCTAGCCAGGTGAGTTCTGAAACGGCAGCAGCCATGGAACGATATTCAGCTTTAGCGGAGGAGTGAGGGACCACGGTTTACTTCTTGCTTCGCCAGGTAACCATATTTCCGCCAAAATATGTGCAGTAACCGTTGGTTGATCGACGATCATCAAGGGACCAGCATAATCAGCATCACAGTATGCAACGAGAGACAGAGAGGTGGAAAGGCTTGTACACTAGGCCTTGTCCTGGAGCATTTGTTACGGACACGTATGCCGAGGAGACACCATGGCGGGTTTACACGCGCAGGAAGACGTCCGGGGCCACAAGCCCGAGGGGCGAGATGGTGGTGGACGCATGACGGACGCGGAATGTTTTGTTTCCTTTTACTTATGTTATGTTTTAATTGTGTTGGATTGGTTATGCGCACCCCGGCAGTTATAAAGGGGTGTGGTATGAATTGTAGAAAAGCATCTTTGGATCTATGCAATTTTAGGGTTGCTCCCTAAAGGATTTTCCCCTCTACTTCCTCCTCCTCTCTACCTTCGCCGGCCCTTCCCTTGTCGGATCCCTCCCCCCCTAGTTCCTAATATTTGGTCTGACCTGCCGCTCCGCCCGCTGTTATAGCCGTCGGAGTCTCGCGTCCCGCTGTCCTAGCACCGCTCCATCGCGCGTTCACTCACCAACGCCAAATCCGCCGCCCGCGCTTTCCGCCCACGTTCGCGAGTCTCGCTCGACGTCGCTCGCTCCGCACCGCCCGCCAGACCCGCTCGAGACGCTGCTCCGCATCGCATCGCATCGCCAGTTCCGCTCGCGTTGCTGCTCCGCACCGCATCGCCAGATCCGCCCCCTCTCCGCCAGATCCGCTCGATCTGTGTCGTCCTCGTCCGCCGAGTCCGCACGCTTCGCCGACGTCGCAGGATCTGCCGCTGCAACCCCCTCTCCGGCCAGGTGTTCCCCATGGCTCCTACTCTCCGCTCCAGCAGTGATTCCATGGCGGATACCGCCTCCGAGGCCGTCAACCAACGTCTCGAGGCCCAGGATCAACTCATCGCCGCCATGCACGCCTCCCTCCTTGCGCTCCATTCCAAGATCGACTCTCTCCACGCGCCGACCACCCCTTCCGGCTCCGGATCAGCCCTCGATGGAGTCTCCATCCTCGGAGCCCCTCCCGTGCGGTCACCCAAGCCGCCGGCCCCCTTGGCCCCCGCTCGGCTCGGCCTCTCCCTCAACCTTCCGTCCTTCGTCGGTGTCGACCCGATGGGCTGGATCGCTAAGACGGAACAGTATTTCGATCTCCACCTCACTCCGGAACATGACAAGGTGTCCACGATGCTCGTGGGGTTGGACGGCTCAGCCCTCCATTGGGCTCGGTGGATCCGCCAGTCAAACCCCACCCTCTCCTGGTCGGAGTTGAAGCGGGAAATGATTCACCGTTATGATGACCGCTACTCCGGGTCTTCCGCCATAGAGCGTCTCTGCGGAGTCCGCCAGACGACCAGCCTCGACGACTACATCGACGAGTTCATGGCGTTGGTAACCCACGTTCTGGGTCTACCACCGGACCACTACTTGGGATTCTTCATGCAGGGCCTGCTACCTCATGTCCGCTCTCGGTTGCGCATACACCATCCCCGGACAATTTCTGACGCCCTGGACTTGGCCCGCCTCGTAGAGGCTGACCTCTCCTCTCGACGGCCGGCCCCATCTCCTGGGCCCCCTCTCCCCGCGCCTCGGCCCCCGTGGCGGCCACCTGCTCCAGCTCCGCCGACGCGGCCTCCCCCTGGGGGCAACCGCCAGGGGCGGGCCGCGCCACCGCGCTACACCGCCACATTTCTGACCGCAAGTACAACGAGTGCCGCACCAAGGGCCTCTGTTTTCGGTGTCGCCAACCCTACTCCCCGACCCATGAGTGCTCGGTGAAAGAGTTCCATGCCATCTTTTGCATCTCGGAGCCCGAGATTACCGCGGCCGACTTCGAATCCCTCGAGCTTTCGGAGGAAGATGGGTGCGGCGACACTCCCACAGGCGACTTCCACCGTCTTGAGCTTCCCTGTTTCTCGGTGGGGAGCATCTCGGGTCCCCAGACCATGAAACTTTCGGGCTCGATTGGCGTTCGTCCCATCATAATTATGGAGGACAGCGGGGCGAGCCACAACTTCATCTCTTCTCAGTTGGTGCAGCAGCTACAGATATCGTCCACTCCATCTCCAGATTTTACGGTCTGCCTGGGCGACGGGCGTCGACGGCCCGTCGTGGGTTGTTGCCGGGACGTCTCTCTATGGATTGGTACCTGCCCAATTACCACCGATTTTTGCGCCTTCAGCCTCAGTGGCATTGACGCCATCTTGGGGGTGGCATGGCTTCGCACGTTGGGTGACGTACGGGTCAACTGGGCCACCATGACCATGCAGTTATGTCACCTGGGCCAGCCGTGCCGCCTCGTCGGCGATTCGTCCCTCCCCCGCTCTTCCGTCTCACACAGTGCGATCCATCGGACGACCGACGTGACTTTTGCGGCTTGGCTGTGGCCCATGTCCGCAGCCACTCAGGACCCCCCCCCCCCTCTCAGCCGGCAGACCTTCAGGAGCTTCTCACGGAGTTCGCCGACATTTTTGAGGCCCCGACCGGCCTCCCTAAAGCCAGGACGACAGATCATGTCATTCCCTTGCAGTCGGGCACCGCCGCCGTTTCGGTACAGCCCTACCGCTACGGCCACACACAGAAGGACGAGATCAAGAGATTGGTACACGAGATCTTGATGTGTGGACTCATCCACCCTAGTTCAGCCCCTTTTCCAGCCCGATCTTGCTGGTTCGGAAGAAGGACGGTAGCTGGCGGTTCTGCGTAGATTACCGGGAACTCAATAAGGTCACGGTCCCCGACAAATATCTAATCCCGGTGATCCAGGAACTCCTGGACGAGCTGCATGGGGTCGTCTTCTTCACCAAACTGGATCTCCGCGCGGGCTACCACCAGATCCGGGTGCGGCCAGAGGACGTGGCCAAGACGGTTTTCCGCTCATGACGGCTGAAAGAAATCGTTGTCTACCTAAATCACATAGGGGGGGGGAATAGGTGATCTCTACTGCGATTGCGGAATAAAAATTAAGTACACACACAACAAGAAAAATCACAGCACAGAGACACAAGATTTATAGAGGTTCCCCAAGGTGGGTACTCCTCTCTCCCGCTTCGCCTATCTAGCACTTCGGGCTAGCGTCGGCAACTTCACCAAAACTCGGATTTATCAACAAATCCTACACTCGGAGACAACGGCTCCTACAAACTCGGAGAACAACTCCTACAACTCGGAGTAAACAACTCCTACAAAATAACTCGGAGAAAAATCTCCTACAGGAATCAAATAGAATTTGAAATAAAATACTTCTATTAAACCTCAACAGAGATTAACTTCAGATCTTGGAAAAACTGAGTCTTCTTCTTCCTTGAGAACTAAAGCTTGGATCTACAAAGATTTGGAAGAAAGGAAACTCGGCAAACCTGATCTGAATAGGCCTTTTGATTTTCTTGAAAAGATCTTCAAAAATATAGAGCAGCAAATAAATCAAAAGCCTTCTTATCTGAGAAATCTCTAACAGCACTGAAGAACGAGTCTTGAGGGCGCAGAAGTTAGATCTCAGAAAAACTTGTTCAGCGAGCAAGGAGGAAGACGGTTGGATTCTTCTCTTTCTATCGGGTTGAATATTAACTGTTGTTTGCCCTAAAATAAAAGACTATTTATAAGAAGAACTCTAACGGCTAGGGCGACAGACAAGGAATGATCGACACGTGTGCTGCACATGGCGGCCAACCCTAATTTTCAAAAACGAAACATAATTTTTGAAATTCGTCTGTCCGTCATTCGTCGAGACTTCACGTGAACACTCGACGAATTGACTTAGCCATTAAAAAGACTGATCAAAGGCTTGAAAACCATCTCTGTTTTCATTCGTCGGAATTCGTCGGGAGTTCTCGAGAACTTTCGACGAATTGACTTAGCCGCACAAAATCTTTCACAAAGCTGCCTTTTTGGCTTCTGTCAGCATTCGTCGATATTCGTCGGGAGTTCACGAGAATATACGACGAATGGACTTGGCCGCAGAACTTTCTTCTTCAAACTGGAAATTTGGCTTCTGTCAGCATTCGCCGGGAGTCATCGGGAGTCATCGGGACTTCACGTGACATCTCGACGAATTGACTTAGCAAAAATTTCTTTTCTTCTGGAAACCTGCTCCACTCCTCAACCTTGAAAGCCTTCAGCTGTGAGAATATGAAGTGCACCCCAAAAGAGAGATTACACATGAACCAACACTTTGTTCTACACAATGAGGGATTACATTGTCTAGAACTGTGTTTGGTGATCCATTGCAACCTGACTTTTGTGTGCACTTAGCATTATGACCTGTCACAACACATCTAAAGAGAGTTCATCAAATACATACTCAATTCAATTTAGTTCACTAGGGGACACCTTCAAATCCAGGTGATTGTGGATACAATACCCAACAATCTCCCCATATTTGAAGATGTCATAACCCTATGCACTAAGTTGAATTGCACAGAAAGTATAATTGAATAAAAACAGCACAACCAGGCAGTAATAATTTAAAGAGAGAATCAATGTTTTATCCAAACACAAAAATATATATATAAACAAAGAAAAACAGCATGATTCCAGAACAGCTCAGCTCATGCTTGGTCTTTGCCTTTCAGCTTTCCAAAAATTCTGTCCACTGCATCAGCTCTCTTTCTCTGTTCAGATTCCATTCTCTCAAAGAATGCCTTTGGCTTGGGCCAATATCTATCAGGAGCAGTCTCTTTAGATCCACCTGTCTTGAAATGAATTCTCCTTTCAGTTGTCCTTTTCTTGAACTTATCCCATTCCTCCTGACTGTAATGTTTACTGACACTTTCATTTTGCCTACTGACTAAGTTGAAAGCTGTAAGAATGATATCCTTTGAAGATGGACTCCATCTTTCTTGGAAATTTCTTGGAGGCAAATCATAGAATTCTCTGATCTTCTTGTGAGGATTAGACCTTTTTGTAGAAGGTTTATCACCAAAGATCTTCCTTTTCAAAGATTTTTCAGAAGATTCAGGAGCTTTGGAGCTTTCAAGCACTGGATCATCCCAGAATTCTTGGTAGGAGGAAACTGGGATGTCTGCTATAGCAAAATCAGGATCCTCAACAGGAAAAAGAGAAGAATTTGGAGCACTTGGACCTGGAACACTTGAAGAAGGAACATCTGGCATCTTGTCCACCACAGTGAGTCCAAGCATGCCTGCAACTTCTTTGAACAGCCAGCTTGTAGATTCATGAGTGTACCAATTCACATCTACAACATTTTGTAATATGTTCTCCTTAAGCTCTTGCATCTTGGAAAATACATTTCCATCCAAGTCATTCACTCTACCAGCACTTTCTTCTATTTTAAACACAATACTCTCCTCCCCCTTTATGACATCTTCATGTAGGAGGGTATAGAGTTTGGCCAGTTGTCTTTCAACTTGATCATCCAGAAAAGTAAGCCCTTGATCATGAGAAGCTCTGAGAGCTGTTTGAGCAGAATTCAGATGAAGAACATCTTCACCAACCTGATGCAAGTTCTTTAGAGTATGCCCAACTGCCTTATTGGTGTGGTACAATGTTTTTCCTGCTTTTGTCATCCAGGCTTCTTGATCACTCTTGAATTTGCCCATTTCATGTCTTATCTGAGCCATTTTCTGTCTTAAAGCACTATCAACTTTATCTATTTTCTGATAAACTGACTTTATGGACTGATCAAAATGCTCTGTTTGAGCTTGCAGCAAAGTTGAAATTGACTTGAGCAAAGAAGATTGAGAGCTCTCTCCAGTTTCAAACACATCAGGAGAGACTCTATCAGCTACAAAACTAGTAGACTGTGCTTGCTCATCAAGCACTGTTGCTCTTGGAGATTGTCTCAAAGTACTTTCTGGAGGGGGCAAGAGCAGCACAGGAGGGACTGCAGATTCACCCATAAATGTGTCTTCCTGTTCTTTCTCCCCCTCAGTCAAAGACATCTTCTTTGCTAGCTCCAACTGAGCACTAAAACTGCCCTTGTCCAAAGCATCTGATTTCTCAGAAGGAACAGATTCATGATCTGCTAAGTCGTCACTATGTTCTGAATTATAAGCAATCTCTGCAGGGGATCTTCTGGAGTCTTCTAACATAGCAGCTTCATCTTCAGCAGCAGATTTCCCTTGACCTTCTAGGTCAGGTACAGTATCAGGAACAGCAGGACTGACTGGATCAACAAACACTGGATCAGGATGAACTGGATCAATTTCACTGGGAGGAATTTCCTTTGAAGCAGCACTACTTTCAGCAATGTCTCTTGGGGTTGGAAGCTCCCCCTCAACATGTTCACCTCTGCCTTGTTCAGGAGCTGTACTGGGTCCACTACCCCTTGAGGGTTGACCTTCTTCATGAGTCCTATTCTCATTCTGCACAGGGTCCTCATCAGCACTAACAGCAATCTTGACTCCACCCTTTGGAATGACTCTTTCCCATTTGGAGAAAATAGAGGAGTTGATTTTCTTAGTGTGATGGATGGGTATACCTCTTCCAAGATTGAAAAAGTCTGGATTACTACCATTCAGCAACAAACTAATAATTCTTCCAAAATTTGGGGCATAAAAGCTGTCTTTAATTTTCTCAAAAAGAACTTCACCAAAATTAAAATTCTTTCTACAAATAATAGCTGTGTGAATCTTAAAAGCTTCTTCAGATAGGTAGTCATGTGAACCTACCTTGCACAATCAGACTTTTCCTAAAATATCACACAGAAGCTTACCTCCTTCATTCATGAATTTTCTTCTTATCTTTGAACCTTCATCAAGCATGCCACAGAATCTTTTGGCCTGGAGAAAATCTTCAGCAAACACTTCTTCTGATTCGACTTCAGGCATCCTCAAAATCCTGTTGATGCCACTAGCTTTCAAAACTATTTTACAAGACCTGATGCTGCTCTTTATCTTCTTGCCTTGACCAGAAATTTTTGCATTTCTGTAGAACTCAAGAACGTCTTGTTCGAGAATTTTAGCCGGCTCGTCCAAGACATAGCTGAGCCCGGCGACATCAAGCATCAAGATAATGTTTCTGAACTCATCTGAAGCAGTTCGAAAGCTACCTCGCACCAGCTCTCCACCTGAATGCAGACCTCCAGCGGCTTTGGGCGCCATCGAGCTTGACGGAATCGGGGAAGAGAAACAGTGTTTCACGGAAGAATCGAGGGAGACGGAGAGACGGGAAGGGTTTCACGGAAGAGTGCGTGGAATCACGTGTTTTCTTTGTTTTTATATATATATAAAATAAATTTAGGCGCGTACCTAATTTCACGGATGGCTCTTCGGATCCAATAAATTGTATTTAATAATAAGGGTTCACGAGAGACGTGTCCGAGAAGAGAGATATTTTGACATGTGAAATCCCGTGAAACTTCATGAAATTTCTGGTTTATCCAGTGAAATCCCCTGTAATTTCGTGAAATTGCAATATTCTTGTCCTCATGATTCCTTGTTAAGCATTCCAAGTTCCATTTTGAAGAAATTGAACTTGGTCTCGTCCAGAGGCTTCGTAAAAATATCTGCAATTTGTTTGTCAGTATTAACATATAACAAATTAATATCCTTACTCTCAACATGTTCCCGGATGAAGTGGTAGCGAAGCTCGATGTGCTTCGTTCTGCTGTGAGAGACTGGATTATTTGATATGGCAATAGCACTTGAGGAGTCACAGAACATGGGGATTTCTGTGAGCTTTAAATTATAGTCCTCAAGATGATTCTTTATCCACAAAAGTTGTGCACAGCAGCTGCCGGCAGAGATATACTATGATTCAACAGTCGATATTGCAACACAATTTTGCTTCTTGCTACTCCATGACACAAGCCTTTTTCCCAAGAATTGGCAAGTTCCTGAAGTACTCTTTCTATCATCTTTGCTACCTGCAAAATCAGCATCTGAAAAACCAATTAGTTCAAAATCATTGCTTCTCGGGTACCATAAGCCGAGATTTGGTGTACCCTTAAGGTATCTCAAAATCCTCTTTGCAGCAGCATAATGAGATTCCTTACAGTTCACCTGATACCTGGCACAAACACATGTTGAAAACATTATATCGGGCCTACTGGCAGTAAGGTAAAGCAAGGACCCAATTATGCTTCTGTACTTGGTTTCATCAAAAGGTTTCCCTTTCTCATCCTTGTCCAGAGACATACTTGAGCCCATTGGAGTCCTCATAGAGGTTGCACTCTCCATTCCAAATTTCTTGAGAAGCACTTTGGTGAACTTCGTCTGAGAGATGAAAATTCCATCTTCAGATTGGTGCACCTGGAGTCCTAAGAAATATTTCAGCTCTCCCATGCTGCTCATTTCAAACTTACCTTGCATCAAGTTAGAAAACTTTTTGCAAAGTTTGTCATCTGTAGAACCAAATATAATATCATCGACATAGATTTGCACTAGCAAAATCTCGCATTTTACTTCCCTAAGAAACAATGTCTTATCTATTGCTCCTCTTGTGAATTTGTTCTCAAGAAGGAACCTAGACAATGTCTCATACCAGGCTCGGGGTGCCTGTTTGAGACCATACAAAGCTTTATGTAAATAATATACATGATCAGGAAAGTTAGAATCTACAAAACCTGGAGGCTGAGTTACATATACTTCCTCTTTAAGGTCTCCATTCAGGAAGGCTGACTTCACATCCATCTGGAAAACCTTAAAGCCCTTATATGCAGCATATGCCAGAAATAATCTGATGGCTTCAAGTCTTGCTACTGGTGCAAAGGTCTGATCAAAATCAATCCCTTCTTCTTGCCTGTATCCTTGTGCAACCAGTCTTGCTTTGTTCTTTGTAATGATGCCCTTTTCATCAAGCTTGTTCCGGTAGACCCATTTTGTTCCAATTACATTTTGTCCTTTGGGTCTTGGTACTAACTCCCAAACTTTACATCTCTTGAATTGGTTGAGCTCTTCTTGCATAGCAAGGATCCAAGATGGATCAGTGTTTGCTTCTTCAAACTTCTTCAGCTCAATCTGTGAAAGAAAACTTAAATATAAAACTTCGTTAATTGTACCTCTTCTCGTTAGAACTCTGCTTGAGGGATCTTCGATAATCTGATCAGCTGGATGATCTCTTGAATATCTGACTCCCAAGTTGTTTGCATTTTTAGGAGCAACTTGAGGTTCAGCTACCTCTGGAATATCTTCTTCTTCATGAACTTCTTGTTCATCTTCAGAGTGATCTGAGATCTCTTCTGCCAACTTTGGAGCATCATCTGTGATTTTTACTCCATCTTACATAGAGAGTTCCTTTAGTTTTTCACCTGCATCTTCAATGAACACACTAGACGAGTTGCTATGCAGCAGGCTCGTCTCATCAAATATAACATGGACTGTTTCCTCTACCACCAGAGTTTTCTTATTGAAAATTCTATATGCCTTACTATGGCTACTATATCCTACGAAAATACCTTCAAAACATTTTTCACTAAACTTGGTTGTAGGATGCTTCCCATTGTTAAGTACATAGCATTTACTGCCAAAAATTCTAAAATATGAAATCTTTGGTTTTCTGCCCTTTAGAATCTCATATAGGGTCTTACGATGGTTCTTATTGATGAGTGCTCTGTTTTGCACATGGCAAGCTGTGTTGATAGCTTCTGCCCAGAAATATTCTGGAAGAGCAGAATCACTCAACATGGACCTGTCAGCTTCTATGAGGGTTCTATTCTTTCTCTCGGCTACTCCATTTTGCAGTGGAGTACGAGGAGAGGAAAACTCATGGGAGATACCTTGACTTTCACAAAACTCTGTCATGGCCCCAGACTGAAATTCTGTTCCATGGTCACTTCTGATTTTGACCACTGAACAGTCAAGTTCATTCTGAATAAGCTTGACAAAATTAGTGAATATGTCGAAGGTTTCTGACTTAAATTTTAGAAAGAACACCCATGCAAACCGGGAATAATCATCAACAATAACCAAGGTGTAAGCTTTCCCACCTAAGTTTCTAACTGACATTGGACCAAATAAATCCATATGCAGCAGATGAAGACATCTGGTAGAATTATTGTCAATTATGCTCTTAAAGCTAGCCTTTGTTTGCTTACCCATTTGGCAAGCATGGCAAGGGCTTTCTTTAATGCATTTAACTTTGGGGGCATCCCTTACCAAGTTGTGAGAAAATAACATAGATATAGTTTTGAAATTAATATGTGCTAATCTCTTGTGTCATTGGTCACAGAGAGATGCACTATCTTTGGCAACAAAACACACTGGGGTAGAAGACTGTAAGCATATAAAATCTAAACAGTAAATACCACTACTCCTAGAGCCTGTTAAAATAGTTTCCGCAGACACGGACATCTTTATCAGGCATCTATCTCTAAAGAACTCAACGGTATAGCCTTTGTCACACAGTTGGCTTATACTAATCAGATTGTATTTCAATCTTTTCACATGAGCTACGCGTGTGAAAACGACTGAGTCGTTGGTTATTGATCCATAACCAATAATAATACCTCGTTCAGATCCGCCAAATTTTACTTTAGGCCCGTTCTCAACTGGAACATAATCCTGAAGTAATCTTCTTCTCCCGGTCATATGCCGAGAGCAATCACTGTCCAAATACCAGATGGGAATTTCGTTGGCCTTTGGACATTCCTGCAAACATAATCAATATCCCTTAGGAACCCAAACATTTTTGGGCCTTTGGTTCCTTGTTAGTGGAACACCACTTGGAACATTAACTTTGCAAGTGGTCGGTCTTGCACTGTTAACTCGTGGAGTTCTTGGCACAGTATGATTGAACCAACAATTTATGGCAAAATGACCAATTTTGCCACAGCACCAGCATTCAAATCTATTGTATCTCCTCTTTGTGTTCTGCTGAGCCTTTTGAACGGGTGGCTTTGCAGGAGAAGCAACCTTGGAGGTAGAAGCCTCGTTGGTGCAACATACACAATTCTTAGGCACAATAGGCTTGACCTGCGGTGCTTTCTTAGCATTTGATCCATGAACGAATGGTCCATGATGCTTCAATTGAACTTCTTCATAAGGAGCCTTGAGGGAGCTAGATCCAAAGTTTCTGGGTCTGGTCCACACTGAGTTCACCTTGGCAGGCTCAACATGCGTTGGTCTGCTGAAGTGACCATACATGCTCTCAAAATCATAGGTGTTCTTAGGAAAAATCACCTTCTTGAAATTTGGAGCACACTGTGGACCTTTACCCTTTGCTTTAGCAGCTCTTCTTTTGGTTGACTTACTTAGACTCTTTTCAGCAACATGGCCCAAGCCACTACTACCAGAACCAGCAGTGAAAGTGTCTATGATAGGCAAAACTGTCTTGGGCTTAGAGAAGTTCATTGTGATCTTCTTTTCAGCCTCAAGTTGTTTCGTCAAATCATTGATAATTTCATTCTTCTGAATGTCTGCTGAAGTGGCCTCGGAGAGAGCAATCTTCAAGGATAAGATTTCATCCCTAAGTAGGTTAGATTCTTCAATCTCCTTTCTCAGGTTTGATTCTTGATCCTTTAGGGATTGAATCTCCTTTGATTGAGTTTTAACAAGCTTTCGACACTTATTAAAACCCTTCAACATTTCCTCATACTTAGCAGTCAACTCAGAATCCTCTTCCGAATAGTAGCTTTCATTTGCATCAGATGCCGTTTCTGAACATGAAAGAGGTGTAGAAGATAATACCTGACCGGTGAAAGGAACAACATCTTTGTCATCATCTGACATGGCCATTAGTCCAAAGAATGCCTCTTCATCTGAGTTAGACTCATTTGAGTCATTATCACTCAGAGTCTTGGACTTCTTGGCAACAAAACTCTTCTCCTCTTTCTTCTTTCCTTTGAAAGACTTCTTTTCTTCTTTTCTTGAAGATTCCTTCTTCTTGTGTGGGCAATCAGCTATCATGTGCCCTGGCTTTTTACAACAATAACAAACGGGTTCAGTATAATCATGTTTGTTCGGTTTAGAACCATACCTGTCGTTTCTGTCACGGTGTGATCTCCTGTGATCTCTTGAGGAAGATGAGCATTTTCTCGTTTGTCTTCTCTTGTTAAGCAATTTTTTGAATTGCTTCGAGAGGAGGGAGAATTCTCCTTCAGATAGTTCTGATTCTTCAGAAGTGTTTTCAGCTTTATCCTCAGAAGATTCATCCCTCACAGGGGACAGGGCCCTACTTCTCCGGGAGCTTTCAGCCTTTAGAGCAATGGGCTTTTCCTTGCCAGAGCTCCTACTGTTTTCCTCTTCTGACTTCCTGATATTCAACTTCAGCTCATGAGAAAGCAGCTTCCCATATAGAATCTGTGGCTCCGTAGTAGCCAACTTACCATACTCTCTGATAGCTATCACTTTGGGGTCCCATTCCTTAGACAGGGATCTAAGGAATTTTTCGTTTAGTTCACCCGTGGTGAATTCCCTTCCATAGTTTCTCAAACCGTTTACAATCTTGAAGAATTTCTCGTAGGTGTCAGAAATTGTGTCTTTGCCTTGTTGCTTGAAGGCTTCATATTCTTGGTTCAGCAAAGACTTCCTGTCATCTCGAACTTCTCCAGTACCTTCCATCAAAATCACAATAGAATCTCACATTTCTTTTGCAGACTTGCAGTGAATCAGATTTTGTAGCATAGAATCATCAACTGCACCTGCTATGATGTGCTTTGCTTTCTTATCTAGAGTGACAAGTGCAATTTCATCATTTGTCATATCCATTAGTTTCTTTGGTACCTTTTTGGTGGGATCAATGGTAGAAGCAGCTGTAGGAATGACGGGACCTTCCTTAACTATCTGGGAGATACGAGGATCATTTGCTTCCATGTAGAAAATAACTCTTTCTTTCCACATTGGGAAGTTCTCCTTAATGCAAACTGGGAGCCTGGAGGAAAACCTTTCCATGCCTCTGTCCATAGAGAGAGATCTTGACAACGAAGAGGGATCTTTAATCTAGGTGTTAACCTCTTAAAGATAACCTCGCTCTGATACCAATTGAAAGAAATCGTTGTCTACCTAAATCACCTAGGGGGGGTGAATAGGTGATGTCTACTGCGATTGCGGAATAAAAATTAAGTACACACACAACAAGAAAAATCACAGCACAGAGACACAAGATTTATAGAGGTTCCCCAAGGTGGGTACTCCTCTCTCCCGCTTCGCCTATCTAGCACTTCGGGCTAGCGTCGGCAACTTCACCAAAACTCGGATTTATCAACAAATCCTACACTCGGAGACAACGGCTCCTACAAACTCGGAGAACAACTCCTACAACTCGGAGTAAACAACTCCTACAAAATAACTCGGAGAAAAATCTCCTACAGGAATCAAATAGAATTTGAAATAAAATACTTTTATTAAACCTCAACAGAGATTAACTTCAGATCTTGGAAAAACTGAGTCTTCTTCTTCCTTGAGAACTAAAGCTTGGATCTTCAAAGATTTGGAAGAAAGGAAACTCGGCAAACCTGATCTGAATAGGCCTTTTGATTTTCTTGAAAAGATCTTCAAAAATATAGAGCAGCAAATAAATCAAAAGCCTTCTTATCTGAGAAATCTCTAACAGCACTGAAGAACGAGTCTTGAGGGCGCAGAAGTTAGATCTCAGAAAAACTTGTTCAGCGAGCAAGGAGGAAGACGGCTGGATTCTTCTCTTTCTATCGGGTTGAATATTAACTGTTGTTTGCCCTAAAACAAAAGACTATTTATAAGAAGAACTCTAACGGCTAGGGCGACAGACAAGGAATGATCGACACGTGTGCTGCACATGGCGGCCAACCCTAATTTTCAAAAATGAAACATAATTTTTGAAATCCGTCTGTCCGTCATTCGTCGAGACTTCACGTGAACACTCGACGAATTGACTTAGCCATTAAAAAGACTGATCAAAGGCTTGAAAACCATCTCTGTTTTCATTCGTCAGAATTCGTCGGGAGTTCTCGAGAACTTTCGACGAATTGACTTAGCCGCACAAAATCCTTCACAAAGCTTCCTTTTTGGCTTCTGTCAGCATTCGTCGATATTCATCGGGAGTTCACGAGAATATACGACGAATGGACTTGGCCGCAGAACTTTCTTCTTCAAACTGGAAATTTGGCTTCTGTCAGCATTCGTCGGGAGTCATCGGGACTTCACGTGACATCTCGACGAATTGACTTAGCAAAAATTTCTTTTCGTCTGAAAACCTGCTCCACTCCTCAACCTTGAAAGCCTTCAGTTGTGAGAATATGAAGTGCACCCCAAAAGAGAGATTACACATGAACCAACACTTTGTTCTACACAATGAGGGATTACATTGTCTAGAACTGTGTTTGGTGATCCATTGCAACCTGACTTTGGTGTGCACTTAGCATTATGACCTGTCACAACACATCTAAAGAGAGTTCATCAAATACATACTCAATTCAATTTAGTTCACTAGGGGACACCTTCAAATCCAGGTGATTGTGGATACAATACCCAACAACGGCAACTACGAGTTCCTGGTCATGCCCTTCGGGCTGACGAACGCACCCGCCACCTTTCAGGCTACGATGAACGACATTTTCAGGGCAATTCTCCGTCGTCATGTACTTGTTTTATTTGATGAAATCTTGGTCTACAGCTCTTCTTGGCAGGATCATATTCAACATGTTCGACATACTCTGTCCACCATCCGGCACCATCAGCTCAAACTGCACCCGAAGAAATGCTCTTTTGGCGCTTCCGAGGTGAGCTACCTCGGCCACACCATCACGGCCCGCGAGGTCGCTATGGATGAGGAGAAGATCGCAGCGGTTCTCCACTAGCCGACCCCGACCTCACCGCGGGATGTCTGCGGGTTCCTTGGCCTCACAGGCTACTACCGTCGCTTCATTCAGGGGTATGAAGCATTGGCCAAGCCCCTCACGCAGCTCCTGAAGACGTCCGAAGAGGGCCCGTTCCAGTGGCCACCCGCCGCCGTCGCCGCTTTCACCGCCCTTCAGCAGGCCCTTGTACGTGGGTCGGTGCTGGCCATGTCAGATTTCTCACAACTCTTCCTCGTCGAGTGCGACGCTTCCGGCTCTGGCGTGGGAGCAGTTCTCATGCAGGCCGGCCGACCGGTCGCCTATTTCAGCCACACCTTCTCCAGCACCATCCGCAATCGCTCCGCATATGAGAACGAGCTCATGGGCCTCGTCCTCGCAGTTCAGCACTGGCGTCCATACCTTCTGGGTCGCCCATTTATGGTACGCACCGACTACCATAGCTTTCGCTACCTCCTGCAGCAGAAGATCGCCACCCCCGCACAGCAGGTGTGGGTCGCCAAACTTTTGGGATATGACTTCACCATTGAGTTCCGCTCGGTAGGGCGAATCGGGCAGCTGACGCTCTCTCTCGTCAGAATCAGGCTCCAGAACTCACGGCCATATCTCGCCCGGTGTGGGAGGATGCAGCAACCATCCAGCGGGAAGTGGAAGCCGACCCGCTCTTGAATGGGTTTCGGACGGCGCTCATCGCCGACTCCAGCGCCCATCCACCATACACCCTCGTTGGGGGCCGCCTGCTCTTTAAGGGCCGCCTCGTCCTCACTCCGTCGTCTCCCAGCATCCCGCGCCTCCTCACAAAGTTTCACGCTTCCCCGACTGGCGGACACGCCGGGGCGTTCCGCACATATCGTCGTCGGGCGGCTTCTCTCTATTGGCCCCACATGTTCCGGCAGGTCAAGGCCTCTATTACGAACTAGGGAGGAGGAATCCGGAAGAGGGAGCCGGCGAGGGAGGGAGAAGGAGGAGGGAGTTAGAGAGGAGGAACCTTAGGGAGCAGCCCTAATTCCATAGATCCAAAGATGAAAACTTACAAATCCAGCCACACCCCTTTATAATTGTCGGGGTGCGTAATAACCGTCCAAAACACAACCATAATCAAAACAGGAATTAAACATAAGCATAAAACATTGCGCGTCCATCATGCGTCCACCGCCGTCTCGGCCCCCGTGCCCGTGGCCACAGACGTCTTCCTGCGCGTGTAAACCCGTCATGGTGTCTTCTCGGCATGCGTGTCCGTAACAATGCCGCCGTCTGGGAAATTTGTCTTGTCCTCATTGCAGTAATCGGCGAACTGGCGACGGAAGTCCTCCCGGGGTAGCCAAGTGACGTCAGAGCCCGGATGATTTGCCCAGGCGACTAGGACCTCTTCCGAGGTGGGGTCCCCTGGTACAATGCAGCGTCGATCGAGGATCTGGGTCGGGTAGTAGGGTGGCTCGCCGGAGAGATCCACATCGGCTGGGATGTGATCGGTAGTGGCATGGTCACCGACCACACGACGTAGTTGGGACACGTGGAAGACCGGATGAATGCGGCTGCCGGTGGGAAGGCGGAGACGGTAAGCGACCGGGCCTATGCGTGCCAAAACCTCAAAGGGGCCGAAAAACCGGGGTGCTAGCTTCGGGCAGGGTCTGCAGGCTACGGACAGCTGGCGGTGCGGGCGAAGCTTGATGAAGACCTTCTCCCCCACGTGGAAGGAAAGGTCCCGCCGCCTTCGGTTCGCAAAAGAGGCCATTTTCTGCTGGGCACGTCGGAGGTGATCCTTGAGGAGATCCAGGATCGTATCCCGATCTTGAAGGGCAGTGGCTAAGCTCTCGACCTGACACTCCCCCGGAAGATGGCGGATAATGGAGGGTGGAGGCCGACCATAGACGACCTCCAAGGGAGTGGTTCCGGCAGCACTGTGGTAAGCCGTGTTGTAGGAATACTCTGCCCAACTGAGCCATTTCGCCCAAGTGCGAGGTTGCTCCCCTACGAAGCAACGAAGGTATGTCTCCAAGCAGCGGTTGAGGACCTCGAACTGGCCATCCGTCTGCGGGTGGTACGCAGTGCTCATACGGAGGCGAGTCCCCTGGAGTCGGAAAAGTGTGGTCCAGAAGGTGCTCAAGAAAAGAGGGTCCCGGTCGCTCACGATCGACCGCGGAAATCTGTGAAGGCGGACGACGCCGCTGATGAAACTCTCTGCAACGGTGCCGGCTATGTAGGGATGGCGCAGGGGAAGGAAGTGTCCGTATTTGGACAGGCGGTCCACCACGACCAGTATGCAATCGTACCCTTTTGAACGCGGCAGGCGAGTGATGAAGTCCATGGCCACGTCCTCCCAAACTCGATCCGGAACCGGTAGGGGTTGTAGGAGGCCTCCTGGAAAAGTCGCCTCATATTTCGCCTTCTGGCAAACGAGGCAAGCGGCCACAAAGGCCTTGACCTGCCGGAACATGTGGGGCCAATAAAGAGAAGCCGGAAGACGACGATATGTGCGGAACGCCCCGGCGTGACCGCCAGTCGGGGAAGCGTGAAACTCTGCGAGGAAGCGCGGGATGCTGGGAGACGACGGAGCGAGGACGAGGCGGCCCTTAAAGAGTAGGCGGCCCCCAACGAGGGTGTATGGTGGATGGGCGCTGGAGTCGGCGATGAGCGCCGTCCGAATCCCATTCAAGAGCGGGTCGGCCTCCACTTCCTTCTGGATGGCCGCAGCATCCTCCCACACCGGGCGAGAGATGGTCGTGAGTTCTAGAGCCTGGCTCTGACGAGAGAGAGCATCCGCTGCCCGATTCGCCCTACCGGGGCGGAACTCAATGGTGAAGTCATATCCCAAAAGTTTGGCGACCCACACCTGCTGTGCGAGGGTGGCGATCTTCTGCTGCATGAGGTAGCGGAGGCTATGGTGGTCGGTGCGTACCACAAATGGGCGGCCCAGAAGGTACGGGCGCCAGTGCTGAACTGCGAGTACGAGGCCCATGAGCTCGTTCTCGTATGCGGAGCGGCTGCGGATGGTGCTGGAGAAAGCGCGACTGAAATAGGCGATCGGTCGGCCGGCCTGCATGAGGACCGCTCCCACGCCCGAGCCGGACGCGTCGCACTCGACAAGGAAGGGTCGGGAGAAATCTGGCATGGCCAGCACCGGCCCCCGCACAAGGGCCTGCTGAAGGGCGGCGAAAGCGGCGGCGGCGGCGGGTGGCCACTGGAATGGGCCCTCTTCGGACTTCTTCAGGAGCTGCGTGAGGGGCTTGGCCAACGCTCCATACCCCTGAATGAATCGACGGTAGTAACCTGTGAGACCAAGGAACCCGCGGACATCCCGCAGTGATGCCGGGGTCGGACAGTGGAGAACCGTTGCGATCTTCTCCTCATCCATAGTGACCCCGCGTGCCGAGATGGTGTGGCCGAGGTAGCACACCTCGGGCGCGCCAAAAGAGCATTTCTTCGAGTGCAGTTTGAGTTGGTGGTGCCGGATGGTGGACAGAGTCTGTCGAACATGCTGAATATGATCCTGCCAAGAAGAGCTGTAGACCAAAATATCATCAAAAAAGACAAGTACATGACGGCGGAGAACTGCCCTGAAGATGTCGTTCATCGTAGCTTGGAAGGTAGTGGGTGCGTTCGTCAACCCGAAAGGCACAACCAAGAACTCATAGTGACCGTCATGAGTGCGGAAAGCCGTCTTGGCCACATCCTCCGGCCGCACTCGTATCTGGTGGTAGCCCGCGCGGAGGTCCAGTTTGGTGAAGAAGACGGCCCCATGCAGCTCGTCCAGGAGTTCCTGGATCACCGGGATCGGATATTTGTCGGGGACTGTGGCCTTGTTGAGTTCCCGGTAGTGGACGCAGAACCGCCAGCTACCGTCCTTCTTCCGAAGCAGTAAGATCGGGCTGGAAAAGGGGCTGGCACTAGGGCGGATGAGTCCCCCCATCAGCATCTCGTGTACCAACCTCTCGATCTCGTCCTTCTGTGTGTGGCCATAACGGTAAGGCCGTACCGAAACGGCGGCGGTGCCCGACTGCAAGGGAATGGCATGATCGGAAGTCCTGGCTGGAGGCAGGCCGGTCGGTGCCTCAAAAACGTCGGCGAATTCCGTGAGAAGCTCCTGAAGGTCTGCCGGGTGAGAGGGGGGGTCCTGCGTGGTTGCGTACATGGGCCAGAGCCAAGCCGCAAAAGTCACGTCGGTCGTCCGATGGATCGCACGGAGGGAGACAGGAGAGCGGAGGAGGGCTGAGTCGCCGACAAGGCGGCACGACTGGCCCAGGTGACAGAACTGCATGGTCATGGTGGCCCAGTTGACCCGTACGTCGCCCAGCGTGCGAAGCCATGCCACCCCCAAGATGGCATCAATGCCGCCGAGGCTGAAGGCGTAAAAATCGGCGGTAATTGGGCAGGTGCCGACCCAAAGGGAGACGTCACGGCAGCACCCCACGGTGGGCCGTCGGCGTCCATCGCCCAAGCAGACCGTAAAATCTGGAGAAGGAGCGGACGGTAGCTGTAGCTGCTGTACCAACTGAGAGGAGATGAAGTTGTGGCTCGCCCCGCTGTCCACCATAATCACGATTGGACGATCGTCAATCGAGCCCGAAATCTTCATGGTCTGGGGGCCCGAGATGCCCCCCACCGAAAAACAGGGGAGCTCCAGACGGTGGAAGTCGTCTGTGGAAGTGTCGCCGCACCCATCTTCCTCCGAAAGCTCGAGGGACTCGAAGTCGGCCACGGTAATCTCCGAGTCCGAGGTGCTAAAGATGGCATGGAACTCCTTCACCGAGCACTCAGGGGTCGGGGAATAGGGTTGGCAGCACCGAAAACAGAGGCCCTTGGAGCGGCACTCGTTGTACTCGCGGTCGGAAATGCGGCGGGGTGGCGCGGTCCGTCCCTGGCGGTTGCCCACAGGGGGAGGCCGTGTCGGTTGAGCTGGAGCAGGTGGCCGCCACGGGGGCCGAGGCGCGTGGAGAGGAGGCCCAGGAGGCGGGGCCGGACGTCGAGAGGAGAGGTCAGCCTCTACGAGGCGGGCCAAGTCCAGGGCGTCAGAAACTGTCCTGGGATGGTGTGTGCGCAACCGCGAGCGGACATGAGGTAGCAGGCCCTACATGAATAATCCCAAGTAGTGGTCCGGTGGTAGACCCGGAACGTGGGTTACCAACGCCACAAACTCGTCGATGTAGTCATCGAGGCTGGTCGTCTGGCGGACCCCGCAGAGACGCTCTATGGTGGACGACCCGGAGTAGCGGTCGTCGTAACGGCGAATCATTTCCTGCTTCAACTCCGACCAGGAGAGGGTGGGGTTTGACTGACGGATCTACCGAGCCCAATGGAGAGCCGAGCCGTCCAACCCCACAAGTATCGTGGACACCTTGTCGTGCTCCGGAGTGAGGTGGAGATCGAAATACTGTTCCGCTTTCGCGATCCAGCCCATCGGGTCGACGTCGACGAAGGACGGAAGGTCGAGGGAGAGGCCGAGCCGCGCTGGGGCCAAGGGGGCCGGTGGCTCGGGTGGCCGCACTGGAGGGGCTCCGAGGATGGAGGCTCCATCGGGGGCGGAGCCGGAGCCGGAAGGGGTGGTCGGCGCGTGGAGAGAATCTATCTTGGAATGGAGCGCAAGGAGGGAGGCGTGCATGGAGGCGATGAGTTGATCCTGGGCCTCGAGGCGCTGGTTGACGGCCTCGGAGGCGGTATCCGCCACGGAATCGCTGCTGGAGCGAAGGGTAGGATCCATAGAGACGCCTGGCTGGAGAGGGGGCTGCGGCGGCAGCTGCGGGACGCAGATCGGCGCAGATCGCGGATGCGGAAAGGCGGAAGAGCGGCGTAGATCGCGGATCGCGGATGCGGAAGAAGCGCGCGAGTCGCAGACCGCGGAAGACGGAAGCGCCGATCGAGGCGTGCTGGCGGGATGCGGAGCGGACGATGTCGAGCGCAGGCGGGCCGTCGATCGCTGGCAGGGCGCAGAGCGGCGACGAACGATGGTTCTGGACGAGCGAGGGGAAATGCGCGGCTGAGAGCAAGACTCCGGCGGCTAGGGTAGCGGGCGGAGCGGCAGGTCGGACCAAATATTACGAACTAGGGAGGAGGAATCCGGAAGAGGGAGCCGGCAAGGGAGGGAGAAGGAGGAGGGAGTTAGAGAGGAGGAACCTTAGGGAGCAGCCCTAATTCCATAGATCCAAAGATGAAAACTTACAAATCCAGCCACACCCCTTTATAACTGTCGGGGTGCGTATAACCAGTCCAAAACACAACCATAATCAAAACAGGAATTAAAACAGGAATTAAACATAAGCATAAAACATTCCGCGTCCATCATGCATCCACCGCCGTCTCGGCCCCCGTGCCCGTGGCCACGGACGTCTTCCTGCGCGTGTAAACCCGCCATGATGTCTTCTCGGCATGCGTGTCCGTAACAGCCTCTGTGGCTGCTTGCCTCGTTTGCCAGAAGGCGAAATATGAGGCGACTTTTCCAGGAGGCCTCCTACAGCCCCTTCCAGTTCCGGATCGTGTTTGGGAGGACGTGGTCATGGACTTCATCACCCGCCTGCCGCGTTCAAAGGGGTACGATTGCATACTGGTCGTGGTGGACCGCATGTCCAAATACGGACACTTCCTTCCCATGCGCCGTCCCTACACAACCGCCACCGTTGCAGAGAGCTTCATCAGCGACGTCGTCCGTCTTCACGGATTTCCGCGGTCGATCGTGAGCGACCGGGACCCTCTTTTCGTGAGCACCTTCTGAACCACGCTATTTCGACTCCAGGGGACTCGCCTCCGTATGAGTACTGCGTACCACCCGCAGACGAATGGCCAGTCCGAGGTCCTCAACCGTTGTTTGGAGACATACCTTCGTTGCTTCGTAGGGGAGCAACCTCGCACTTGGGCTAAATGGCTCAGTTGGGCAGAGTACTCCTACAACACGGATTACCACAGCGCTGTCGGAACCACTCCCTTCGAGGTCGTCTATGGCCGGCCTCCGCCCTCCATTATCCACCATCTTCCGGGGGAGTGTCAGGTCGAGAGCTTAGCCACCGCCCTACAAGACCGGGATACGATCATGGATCACCTCCGACGAGCCCAACAGAAGATGGCCTCCTTTGCGAACCGAAGGCGGCGTGACCTTTCCTTCCACGTGGGGGAGAAGGTCTTCAACAAGCTTCGCCCGCACCGTCAGCTGTCCGTAGCCCGCAGACCCTGCCCGAAGCTAGCACCCAGGTTTTTCAGCCCCTTTGAGGTTTTGGCATGCATAGGCCCGGTCGCTTACCGCCCCCGCCTTTCCACCGGCAGCTGCATTCACCCGGTCTTCCACGTGTCCCAGCTACGTCGTGTGGTCGGTGACCATGCCACTACCGATCACATCCCAGCCGATGTTGATCTCTCCGGCGAGACACCCTACTACCCGGCCCAGATCCTCGATCGACGCTGCATTGTACCAGGGGACCCCACCTCGGAAGAGGTCCTAGTCGTCTGGGCAAATCATCCGGACTCTGACGCCACTTGGCTACCCCGGGAGGACTTCCGTCGCCAGTTCGCCGATTAATGCCTTAAGGACAAGGCAAATTTTCCAGACGGCGACATTGTTACGGACACGTATGCCGAGGAGACACCATGGCGGGTTTACACGCGCAGGAAGACGTTCGGGGCCACAAGCCCGAGGGGCGAGATGGTGGTGGACGCATGACGGACGCGGAATGTTTTATTTCCTTTTACTTATGTTATGTTTTAATTATGTTTTAATTATGTTTTAATTATGTGTTGGACTGGTTATGCGCACTCCGATAGTTATAAAGGGGTGTGGTATGGATTGTAGAAACGCATCTTTGGATCTATGCAATTTTAGAGCTGCTCCCTAAAGGATTTTCCCCTCTACTTCCTCCTCTCTACCTTCGCCGGCCCTTCCCTTGCCAGATCCCTCCCCCTAGTTCCTAATAGCATTCTTCAAATATGTAAGAATACGTTCGATTGCCTGAAAATGGGAGGTCCGAGGAGTATGCATGAAGCGACTGACCACACCTACCGCAAATGATGTCGGGTCGTGTGACAGTAAGATAGATAAGTTTGCCAACGATGCGTCGATAATACTCTGGATTACGCATGAGTTGATCAGAGTCCGAGCTATGAGCACACAGTTGATGATTTGCATCCATATGTGTGTCCACAGGCTTACACCCAGAGTAGCCTGCAACATGAAGTAGATCAAGGCAGTATTTCCGCTGAGATAGAACAAGACCATCAGGTCGTCGGGCGACCTCAATCCTTAAGAAGTACCGGAGCTGGCCCAGGTCTTTAGTGTGGAATTGAGAGGCAAGATGTTGCTTGATCTGAGTAATGCAGATAGGTCATCACCCGTGACAAGAATATCATCAACATAGACCAAAAGAATAACCGTGCCTGAAGGATGTCGACGAATAAACAGGGAGAAGTCTGTTGAGCTGCGGGTAAAGCCACACTCACGAACCACCCGACTAAACTTATCAAACCACGCCCGTGGAGACAGTTTGAGGTAGTAAAAAGATTTCTTCAGATGACAGACTAGGGATTCCCCCGTGGTTGCACAACCAGGAGGTTGTTGCATATAAACAATCTCCATAAGGTCGCCATTAAGGAAGCGTTCTTGATGCGAGATGGTGCAGCGGCCACTGGCGATGGAAAACAAGAGAGATTAGGAGACGAACAGTGTTGAGTTTGGCAACAGGAGAGAAAGGTCTCCCCAAAATCAAGTCCATGTTGTTGAGTGAATTCGCATGCAACAAGGCGTGCTTTGAGGCGGTCGATCTGCCCATCTGGATGATGCTTCACGGAGAAGATTCACTTACAGCTAACCATGGAATGGTTAGGGGGAAGGGGAACAAGGTCTCATGAGTGATTTGCCCATAGTGCAGCCATTTCCTCATCCATGGCCGCCCGCCAAACGGGATGCTGAAGAGTTTCCTGCACAGAAGAGGGAGGGGAAATAGAAGACAAAGAGACTGCAACCTGCGTAGATCAGAGGAGAGTCGGTGCAAGGAGACGTAGTTGGAGAGAGGATGCGCGATGGAGGGTGTGATCGGATCAGCAGTCGGCGGACGATCAGTGGTAGACAGGAGTTGTTGCAGGGCACCAGATCGAGGATAGCGGCGAGAGTAGACACGAAGGGGAGGAGTCGGGGCAGATGATGGTGTTGGGAGTAACAGCGGTAAAGGGGAGGTGGTAGGAACAAGAGGATGTGGGAGATCCGTAGAGGGTGTCGTCGTGGGGACGGAGGAATGGAAAGACTGATATTCTAGTAAAGTAACGTCCGCGGACGTGATCATCTTGTGAGCAGAGGGAGAATAGCAAACATAGCCCTTTTGGGTGCGTGAATAACCAACGAACATGTAGCGAGGGGAGCGAGGGGCCAATTTGTCAACGGGGGGCCCCGGATGATGAACGAAGCAGATGCAGCCAAAGACCCGTGGTGTTAAGGGAAAGGGTTCGCTCTCAGGAAATAAGAGAGATAAGGGGCTAGTAAAGTTGACTGATGAGGGCATGCGGTTGATGAGATAACACGCAGTGGAGATAGTGAAATTCCAATAGAATGTATGGACCTGCATCTGGAAGAGCAAATACCGAGCCACTTCGAGAAGATACGATTCTTCAGCTCAGTGATACCATTCTGCTGAGGTGTATACGCACATGAGGTTTGGTGGATAATGCCCAATGAGTTACAGAATTCTTGAAAGGCATGGCCAGTGTATTCACGCGCATTGTCAGTGCGGAGATCTGCAGTAAAGGGGCGGAAAATGGAAAGAAGCTCAGAGCGATCACGCATCATATATAGCCAAGTCATGCGGGAGTAATCATTAATAAAAGTAACAAAATAGCGATAGCCAGAGATACTCGTTGTTTTGTGGGGACCCCAGATATCAGAATGAACTAAATTAAAGGGAGCAATGCTCCGAGTACAACTAGGAGGAAAAACAGAGCGATGTTGTTTTCCATAGATACATGAATCGCAATCAAAAGATGAAAAATGATAATCCGAAAGAGCCTTCTGGAGGATTGGAAGAGAGGCATGGCCAAGACGTCGATGTCAGTCAACAGAGCTGACGGAGGAGAGGGCAGGAGCAGGAAGATCCAAGATGTAGAGTCTGTTAGACTGTCGTCCGTTACCAATGATATTTCGTGTCTGCCGATCTTGCATAACAAAAGAGGAAGAGGAGAACGTGATTAGACAATCATGGTCTTGGGTTAGACGGCTAACAGAGAGCAGATTAAAGTGAGAGCCCATAACATGAATAACAGATCTCAACGAGAGATGGAGTGAGCATCATATGGCCAGAGCCAGTAACAGGAGTAGTGTCACCATTGGCCATGGTGATGAACTTTGGACAAGTATAGTCCAAATACTGAGCAGACTTCTGTGGAGTGATGTGGTTGGTGACACCAGAGTCCAGAATCCAGGAAGGACTATGGGAGAGACAGGAGATACCTTCATGGGAGACGGAGGCACCAGAGGTAGAAGGACGGGAGAGCAGTCCCTGAAGATGCTAGAGTTCATCATGTAAGGTGTTGATGTCGGAGAGGGAAGTGGGGGGGCCTCAATAGTTGGTGAGGCATGCAACATAAAAGAAGTATGAGGCGGAGGAAAGTCATGTTTCCTAAAGCAGGTTGCTTCTGCGTGACCATCCCGTCCACAGAAAGTGCAAAGGCGGGAGATCTGTCCCTTAGGGCGATGACGGCCATCACGCCCACCACCTTGGGAACTGGAGCGGACACCACGAGGGGGGAACAGCGGTGGCTTGTGATTCGAGTCGCGATGGAGCAACACTGGAGAAGGCAGCGGAAGGACAGGAGGCGGTGTCATCTTGAGCAACATTGAGCAGACATCGGAGAGTGTGGGAATAGTAGGAGATGAGAGGATTTTGGTCCGGACACTGTAGAGATGAAGAGGAACCCGAGCCATCATTAAGGCGATACCGACAACTTCCTTTTGAGCCCGTTGAGCCGCTAAATCCTGAATTGAGGGTTGATGTTGTATCCAAGCCTCAACCAGAATCTTAGACTGGGCGACATAAGAGGTGAGATCCTCATCGATTCCTGGGTCGAGTTGTTGAAGGGCGAGAAAGATGTCAAATAAGTGCTAGAGGTTATCCTTGCCAGAGTGGAGAGAATGGAGCTCATCCCACATAGATTTGGCGGTCTCATGATACATTGTCATACAATACGGTTCATCATCCATGGAGTTCAGGAGCCAAGATTGGGCGTGGCCGTCATCGCAAAGCCAAAGCTCGGTGGGCGTCGTAGAAGGGGTGTGAGTAAGATGGTGAAGGAGACCTTTAGTCTGAAGAACCCGGCGTACTGAGTGACCCATTCCACAAAATTCTTCTTGCCGACAAGGGAGATAATAGTGATCTGGAGTTCATCCTGAGCATCAGAGATGGGAACCGAAGCAAGAGTCTGAAGAGTTGAGAAAGCAGGGGCAGCATTTGTTCCCATTGTCCAAGGGAAGGAAGGAAGGGCGAACTGGCGAACTGGCGATCTGGCGAACTGGCGACCTGGATGAGACAGCCAGGCGGACATGTGATCAGAAGAACAGACCCGGATGCGAGAAGAGTGAACCACAACAGCGAACTGGCGGTGAACAACTCACGGGACAGGCGACTGCGGCGAGTAGATTGTGCGAGCACGCATCTTTGGTGGAATGTGCGGACATGCGAGCAGTCAATTGCAGGCTTTGGCGAGCAGGTCGCAAGCAAGCGAACAGGCGAACAGAGACAGAGCAGGCGAACTTGCGAGATGAGCGAACAGGCGAACAGAGACAGCAGGTTGGCGAGCAGGAGAAAAGGGAGAGCAGGCGCGAGTGCGGCAAGTCACTTGGCGATCAGGCGGATGCGGCGACTTCGGCGAGGAGGTCACGCGAGAAGTGGCCGAGCAGAGTGCGGGAGCAGGAGCGTCAGTAGGGCCGGCAGGGGAGCAAGGAAAACTATAAAAACAGCAGGAGAGGAAGGGAGGAGTAGAGAGGGGAGAGCAGGTAGAGGGGCGAGCTGCCACGAGAGGGTCGTCAGTCCGCACTAGGCGGACAGAAGGAGCAAACAGGGTCCGGCCGGGAGCAAGAGCATCAACCAGAAATGAGCAGAGGTTCGAATGGCTCTGATACCATGTACGAAACCAGAAGGAAGAGAGAATAATTAAATATTTAAAATAATATTATTTTCAATCTTGAAATATTACATGAACAAGGGGCTCCTTTATATAGAACAAGGAAGAAGGAGCACAAATGAAAGCATGAATGTGGGACTAAAGAAGCCTAAGAGAGAGGGTCCAATGGGCCATTTATGGCTATCTAATGTTCTAACAAGTTTCATCATGAAAAACTATTTTAGCATGAACTGGACTTGTAAAGATTCAAAGTGACGTGTCATCTGATGTGGAAAATTAAAAAAGAAGGATAGGTTGCTTTTTTTTTCAAAGAAGGGGTGGCAACTCTTTCCCTCGTAAGGAAAATTAAAGCATTGTAACGTATACAATAAATAGGAAAGAAATTTAAAAAATTATGGAAGCATGATTAATTGATTTCTTAAAAAGTAGATCAATAACCTCACAGTTACAAAATAGAAAATCAAGCTTGAGAAATGGACCCCATTCATCGCCCTTTAAAATATTCACGACAGTTACAACTCAGTCTCCCTTAGTCTACGTTATTGGACATGGATCAGGCTCATTCTCAAAATTGAGGATTTGACTGCCCATTTGGCATTAGGCGGCTACGTGTCCTCTCCACTGGCAGCTAGCACGTTAAACCTCATCGGACTAGATGAATCATCTAGGGTCGAGCCACTCATGTTTATGGGAACATGACTATGCGCACCGGTGGTTGGAGGGATCATAAAGATGAACTGGTCAGCTTGTGGGTCAACTCGCATATATCCCGCAACACTCTGATGATGCTCGTATTGGAGGGTGAGGTAAAATATTTGCTCAATAGACTCAAGGCAGTGGGGAGTTAACTCTCCACGAAGCTCGGTGAGGAGCCTAGATCAAAATCAGAAAGCAGTCAAGGTAGGATCCTCCTGAATAACGCTCCTCAGTACTAACTCATCGAATCAAGTAAAATAATTGGCAACAAATAGAGTCCCTTGCAGGGAATATAACTAATCGAGGAGCAGACTCCCCTAAATACGGTAATGCACCTCTCCCTTAACTTCTGCTTCACGTCTATCCATTTGGAGATGGGGAGAAGACCATCGCACTCTATCACATGCTCTAGTCTAGAACATCATCTTTACAAACTTAATGCAACCCTAATCAGATATTTTATATCAGTCAAAACAATCATCCATGCTTAATAACTAATCCCACGTCGAGTCTGAGCCGGCGATTGATACCATCTTCGTGAAAATACGCTATATGAGGTTCTTAATAAACATCAGAGTAATCATCCTTAGCATAACTGAATTGTGTCGCGGTATCAACAAGATCTCTACGAATTAGTGGTTAGGGACGGGGATGATCTCCATATTACTAGGGAAGTCTCATCTGAGGAGCTCTTTGGGGTCATGCATAAACGGTCTTCAGATTCTCTAATAATGGGTGACGATGATGACCTACACGATAGTACAGGGTATTCTCCTAAGAAGCTCACTAGGGTCAAGCATAAAGGAGCTTCGGATCCTCTAATAAAGAGGAGCATACGAGGAAGACCTAAATATATTCGTCCCGACATAATCAAATTGTGTTGAAGGGCTACTAGGACTCGTCGTGAGTAACCCATAGACTCTACCACTATGTATCACAAACTAAGCCCAAACCTGGAGCTCTGTTATCAATTTGAAGCGAGACAAATCTATAAGGTTCAAACTTCAACCTGGCTATATATGAGAATGGAAGCAAGCATGCTATCAATGAGCAGGCTTAACAACTAACTAACATTAATGCTTCAATATGCTCATATGATTCAATCAAACAAGTATTTTAGACGCGCAACAACATGAACAACAAAAATTTGAATATCATGTGGTTAACCTCAACCGATCATAACTAATTCAAATAATGTTGACAGGAAATAATCACAGAACATTGAAAGAGTCCGAAAGTGAATATTATGTGAATAAAATATACATGTCTACTAACAGAAAAGAGTACAATATTAAGAGCAAAATATCACTAAAATATCAGGATTATTCGTACAATGTAAGTAAAGTGAAACTAAATGTAAGAAACGTAGAGGAATTGAAGAGGGTGTGGAGTGAGTGTGCCTGGTGAATTTGGGTGGAGATTGGACTGTTGCATGGGTTCAAATATGCATTTTGCGGAGGAATTGATGGGGGATTTGGGGACTATGGATTTGCGGATTTAGGACTTTGGGGAAGTTGGAGATTTGGGGGAGAAATGTTGTTGGCTATTGGTGACGCAGGAAGGAGGAGTTGGGTGATGGTGCTCTGGTGGTGAAGGCAATGAGCCAGTGGGGAAGATGAAGGGAAGGGGTCGGAGGCCTTCCAAAGCGGTGGTGGTCTGGAGGCTCGGGGGAGGATGTTGTTGGGCTAGCAAAGGGCTTGGTGGTCTGCCAGAGGAGATGGTGATACTAGAATTTCAGAGGGGGATGCTACGGGGTGGGGAGACTCAGGGAAGGGTCGGGTGGCCTGCCGAAAGAGATGGTGGTGGTTGGAGGCTCGAAAGAGCGTGTTCAAGGCTGGGGAAGCTCTGATTGGGGAGGGGTGGCGGTTTGGAAGTTGGTGGAGGGCGGCGGCGGATAGGAAGTGGGTGGAGGCGGAAGTGGTAGCGGGTTATGGAGGGATCGGACAGCTGCAAGAGGTGAAGGAGAGCTGAAAGGGGTATGTCAGAGGCAACAGCTAGCGTTGGGGAAGCGGACGGTAGCTTCGGGACCGCCGGAGAGGGGCCACAGGACAGGCTTTAGCATCCATTCTTGGACGACAGAGCGGTTACTCTGCAAGTCAAAACTCTTGATCCCCTACATAAGTTAAACCGGTAATATAAATAGATAGAGTTTGGGTTAAATGAATCTGAGGGCTCAGATCATCCAATTGAATCATTTACCATTACTCTCAAAATAAACCTCGAAAAAATACATACAAAATGAAAAACAAGTCGGTCACATCAACAGACTCTGATCATCCAGATAACGAAAATTTTACCCAAAGCAGGCCTTGATGGGTGTGATCTAAATGTTGTGGTTGATCCTCATGAATTGGGTAAACATCATAGAGCAAGAGTGGTAATCATAAATCTTGAGGGCCGATGTAACATTTTTTGTGAAGTAACACAGGCAAAAACAAAGTATTAACAAGCAAAAAAACAACTATAATGTATTAAAGGAGAAATTATTATTTTTGATTACTAGCATATTGTTATGGTCTCACACGACCAGTTATCTCTTTATTTTATGTATGTTTTGATTTATATTTGACTCAAAGCATGTCACGTCTTTTAATTATCATGTCATAGAGTCTAGCATAGATTATTTTATATAAGCCCAAGTGTTCAGATTTATTATGACAATGTCATCATGTATTTCTATATATATACCCCTTAGGTCATGAATGAGGGGAAGCAATGAAATATCTCTTTTAGTTTTCTCACTTAAGTTCTCTTCTCCCCCTTCCTCAAGCTAGGGTTTGGGTGAGCAAAGCTCCCCTCTTCCTTCTCTCCCCTTAGATTGAGCTCGGCTCCCTCCTCGCATTCTCCATCGATTGAGTTCGGCTCCCTTATATCTCTGTCACCACCAACACCTCCAACAAGAGATTGACGCATTACGGGGAGGTCCGTAACAACTTGGTATCAGAGCCTTCGATCTTCCCACCAGAGCACTAAGCAAGCACATATGTCGTCTTTCCCTCCAACCGTCGTCAGGAATCCACGGGCACCTTACCCGCCCTCCGCTGCAAGGGTTAGTAGCTAAGAAAAGCTCCAGCCAACTTGATGAGATCAATCTCGACAAGAAAAAGTGAACCTAAAATAGATTGCACATCAATATTCTTAAATCGTAATTCATATTAAAAGCATACAAAACAATTTAAATAGCATTACTTGCAAGAAAATGAATTCAGTTTTTGAAATTAAAATAGCATATGTTGACTATACAATGTTAATACAGTTATCATTCTCTAATCTAGCATGCAATAAACATATAGTTAAAATAGATTTAAATTGTCTAATTTATTAAAACAATTAAAACACCAAACATATGATTACTATGGCTACCCTGCTGCATGATGGAACTAGACCAATAAAATTGCTCGATCGCTTGGTCGGCGCAAAATTTTCAATTTAGAAGTTTAATTTTAAGGAAATAGAATGCATGCCTCTTTACTCTTCAAATCTGCACAGGCGTGCAACCCAACATGATAGACTGTTAGCGGCCTTCTCAAGAAGCCCCTTCTATGCACATACTCCGCAGTTGGGATATTGTATAGCTCTTCTTCTGACACATTCATCATCACATTTTCACCACCATCGCTTGATGTCTCAATGGAAGACCACTCCTTTGATTTCTCGACAAACTCAATGATCTTCACATATTAAGAGTTCAGTTTAATAGGTATAAATTTCTAAGCAAAATAATGCTAGAAATGGATCTATAATACGTACTTTTTCAGTCGTCTCGTTTGTAGTGGGCTGCTTGTTTTTATATGCTGTTATGAGTCCAGCGTAACAAAATTTGTTCAGGCCAAGACCAGCAGCAGTCATATCACGAACAATTGCATAACTGTAACATCAAAAATGCAAATGATGGAGGATTATTTGGTGTTACCTTCAATAAAAAAATGAGCATGATCAATTGGGTTGTTGTTTCCATTTCTTTCAAAAAATTTAATATTAAAATTGGGTTCACATCACACAAGGGTCTACAAGATGATTAGAGTCGTTCATTTTGTGTGGATCAGCAATTTATAAGTTTTAATTATTTTTCGTATTTTTTGTATTTTTCTTTTAGTGTATTCTGAAGACCGTCACGATCTGAGAATCATTACAGTCTATGATGGCTCCTAAATCTATAAATAGGGCTAGAAGACTCATTTATAAGTATTAAAAGTTGAGTCCAAAAATTCTCCTTTTGGTCACCTACTGTCGAAGCCGAAATCCAACAATGAAGCTTGGAGCCCCTCCCTCCCCTCCTTGGCCGGCCAATCCTATTCCCTTCCAATTTCCCATAGCCGGACACCTGTCCTCTGTCCTCCTTCGCCTCCGGAAACCACTCAAGCCGCTAGCTTCCACTAAGCCAGCTGTCAACCACCCTCACCACCTCCATAACTTTCTCATAACTTCCTAATAACTACCCCCACTATTTTATAACTACCAAATCACTACCTCACCACTACCTATAACCACTCCATTAACTCTTAACTACATAAAACCACCTCCAAACTCCTCCCCTAACTCCTCTAAACCCACCATCCCTCACTAAATCCATCAAATAACCGGCCAGCCTCTTCCTCTCCACAGAATTCCATCTCCCATAACTGCTCCCACCAATTGTCTGTACAGTAGGAAAACACCTTCCCCTGCCCTGTATGGACCCAGCAGTCAGTCCAGAAGGCCATTTCCTCTGAATTCTCCCCAGCCCACTTCCCTTCATCCAGTACTCACCCAAAACTCATCTCCCACACATAATTGGCGGGAAATCAAAGTTCTGGGCTATGGAATATCCATCCAGCATCCAGAACTCTAAATTCCTGCAACTCGGTCCTTGTTTATTCCCAAACCAACCAACCCGATCACTTACAAACACATTCAGCCACCTTCCCAGTCCTGCCGGCTCCATCCAGTCTACAGAAAACGTCAACCTACAGTCCAACAGCCCCGTCCAATCCTCTGATTCCCCTCCGACAGTCCAAATTCAGCCATCCGTTGTCGCTCCGGCACCTCACCAGACATCTACCGAGACTTCTATCATGTAATCGTTGTGAGTTTATTGTTTAAAACTCCTTTTATGTTGAATTTTGTGTGAATTCCCACTTTTTGGAAATGATTGAGGATTACTTGGCATTACCCTCAATAAAAAAATGAACATGATCAATTAGGTTGCTGTTCGCATTTTTTTCGAAAATTCCAATCTCACAATTGATGAGGATCGCGTCACAGAAGGGTCTACACAATGATCAAACCGTTCATTTTGTGTGGATTGCCAATTCATGATTTTTAGTTGTTTTTTTATATTTCTGGTTTTTTTTGTCTAATTGGAGGCTATTATGATCGCATAATATAAATACGGATAAAATACTCATTTAGAAAGCATTGAAATTTGAGTGCAAAAATTCTCTTTTTGGTCACCTGGCGCCGAAGCAAAAATCCCAGTGTGAAACTTGGAGCCCCTCTGATGCGGAATGGAGACGCGGACCTGCGGTGGAGGACGAGTTTTGGGCCCGTTCGGGGCCAATTGGCTACCAGCCATATATAGCATCTCCGGATCGACAATCTGACTCCACGGATGCATCCGGCTCGTCGTTTACATGCGATTTCATATATTACTTTGTTGTTTTTTATTTATATTTATTGTAATCGGGCCCTCCGCATCCACAGCCAATCATAGTCGTTGATGTCGGGTGCCCTAATTATGTTTATTATAAAGAAGAGGCATGAGGGCTGCTTGGAGGCTATTGCAGAATTTAGAGAAAGCTATTCCCGGATTCCCGCAATCACTCCACAGTGCCGACTCCGTGGAACCCTAGGTGACGACTCCTAGGCCCTCTCCCGCTCCCCAAAGGTAACATCTATCCCTAGCCACCTTCCTCCATCCTCAAATCCCTCCACTGCCACTTCCACAACCCTCCAAACAGTCAGCCACCGCCCCTCCTGTTGCTGTCCAGCCAAAAGCCGCAAAGTCCATCCCCTCCCTACCAAAAGCCGCCCAATCCAGCGCCTCCAACAGCCCGCCGCCGCCCCTATCCAGCCACCTCTTGTTGTCGCCGCCCCTGTCCAACCACTTATTGTTGTCGTCGCCCCAATCAACCATCCACTGTTGCCACCGGCCTCCCAAACAGCCACCTGCTGTTGTTACTGCCCCAATCCAGCCATATTGACACCCTATTCCATCCCCTACTGTTGTCGCTCACCCAGATCTGTCCCCCCCAGCCCGATCTCGTTCCATACAGCCATATCTACCCTCCCACAGCCCGATCCCGCCCCCATACAGCCAGATCTGCCCTCCCAAAGCCCGATCCCACTCCATACAGTCAGATCTAGTCCAACCAACCCTTGTTTCCCTTCCAGAACGTCTCCACCGCGCCGTGCTTCGCCAGATCTTCACATCTCGGGCAGCCCCCATGCACTTGTGAGTGCCCTCTTGTTGTACGAACACTTGTTTTCAACATTACTATATGGTATTGTGACTTTGGCTTGATTTGATATCTAGTATTTTGGTATTTTGTTTTAGATTATTTTGTGATTTGCAGGAATCATTCGTCACGCGCTTTGTTTTGGCCCTCCACGCGGAGGAAAGCCTAAGCCTTGTTTTGCTTAAAGAATCTATTTTGCTATTGCTAAAATCATATGCGTGCAATTTAATCTTTTATTGCTATATTTTAATTTTGTCGCCGGTTCATGCAAGTGCGTTCATATAAAGTTCATGTGTAACAAAATTATCTTCTGCACTTCACCTAGGGTTGCATGTTAGTCGCGCACTCACGTAGTCTACCCCACATCAGTTGGTATCAGAGCCCAAGGTTTGGGCCACATTTATAAAAAACGTAGTGGTAGGTCATACAGAGTCTTTAGGTTCATCTATGGTTATTATCATCGTCATTCCTCTCCTCTATTGGGGGATCCCGGAGTCCACTTATACCCGATCATATAGAGCCCCTTTAGAGAAATCCTCACGTTATTATGATGATTATTATCGCTCGTCGCACACCACCTCCAAAGATTGTGTCAACCCCTCGACGTGATTCCACTGTGCTAGAGATGATTACTATGATGATTATCGTCGTCCCCATGCACGAGCAAATCGTGTTGACCGTCCGACACGACTCAATTATTTAAGGATGACTATTATGAGGATCATCATTCTGAGAGAGATCTTGAGTGTAGGTTTCGTGTTGTTGTCCCACCTTTTGCGGTTCATCGAATCCCAAGTCTTTCAATTATTGGCTTGCGAATATAGAATATATGACTATTTTGAATTATTCGGTGAGCGTCGAATAAAATTTGTGAAACTTAGGCTTCTAGATCAGGCGAGAGCATATTGGTCTAGCATTAAAAGGACTCGTGAGCGATATCGTCTTCACCGCATCACTAGTTGGGTGGAGATGAAGCGTAGGTTGTGTCGGAAGTATTTTCCTGCATCGTATCGGAGCCGCTTGCTCGATCAGTTGTTTACCCTTCGGCAAGGATCCATATCTGTCTCTGAGTACAAGGATCATTTTGATGAGCTAGTAGTGAGGAGTGACATCCGAGAGGCGACAGCCATGATCACTTCCAAATTTCGGTCTGGACTGCGATCTGACATACGCATTGAATTGGTTTATCACCGCTCGGAGTCTCTTGAGCAGACATATTAGCTCGCCCTTCATCATGAACAGTCCTTGAGATCCGCTAAAGTTAGCCGAGCGGATTCACACCTTGACCGCCCCAGTATGAGTCCCTCCCGTACTGAGGTCACCACTTTGCCTACCCTTGTCCTGTCGGACACGACATAAGTGTTACCCGGGTTTGATTTCTCTCACCCCAGTGAGGTACTTAGTCCGACAAGTGGTCCATCCTTTGATTCTGTCTCATTTCCTGTGATCTCGACTGAGAGTGAGTCTGGACGACCTAGCAATCCTATAGTGATGCGTTCTTACCCTACCTCCTGCGTTGACTTCATTATTTCCCCTACCATAGACCTACTTATTGACACTATACCTATGGACTCATTCTAGAGAGTATGTCTTTTTCACTCTCCCTCTGTCATTGTCCCTAGCCACATCACGACTAATAGCCAAGAGACGGGTGTTGATCTCATAGTGGTTGCCTCACCTGTTTATGGGGACACTACCCCCTTACGTTGGGACTTATCTGGAGGATCATGACCCTGTTGACGGGTTCTTTTACGAGCCCCCCGTTGAGCCTCCTGATGAGCGACCACGTCCTGGTGAGGATGTGATTCAGGTGAGCCACTCGTTTATGAGTATCAAGTTATTAGCGTCTCTTTCATTATCGCCCCTGCTCTTGCCCCAGAGAATGAATCTTGAGTGGAGCATCAAATATTTAGGGCTTTCCTTAAGTACACTTGAGCATACTCCTGATATTTCGAGGACCTACCTTATGAGACATCGCACTCTTGATGAATTTTGGGAGACAAATTATGAAGCCTAAGTAATAAATTGACGCAATGTTAACATGATAAATATTGAATTGCGATCATTTCTTGAGATTAAGGTTGCATGTGTCAGGGGCACGCCGGTTTGAATTTTCATATTAGTTTTAATATATCGGGTGATATATTGGGATATTTCACATATCGGGTTTCAATATTTAATTATTATATACATAATTATATATAAATGGAATTATTTTTAATTAATATACATATATATATTTATAATATAACATTTATTGTCATTCTAAATCTGTCAAATTAGTATAAACATTTTATGTTACACAAATAATAACGTTATACGCGGGGATGAAAGTCAGGGGAAGCAGGAATCCAGGAAGTTGTCAACACCGGTGGAAGATAAGAAACTTCCTATCCAAAATCCAAAGCCCAAGCAAAATTAGCGTCGACTACAAGCAAGCGCAAGAAAGAAAGCCAAAGGAAGCAGGGAGGGAGTCGAGAGATGGTGAATAAAACAACTCAAACAACGAAACGATTATTAAACCATTGGCGGTTATTAAAAAAAATTAAAAATAAATCAGATGATATATCCCTGGGATATAGCAGTCAATAGATGATATATCGGTCAATTTATTCCAAGAGAATGCTTTATAAAGAAGATATCAATATCGTGTCATTTTGTCCATAAAATTTTTATGTCAACCGACATACCAGCCACATTGGCCGATATCCACAACATTGCTTGAGATACATTCACCGGAGGCCCTTCAAAACTTGCACATGTATAGCACAATTAAAGTTTATAACAAGAATCAAATAGCATACACTAGATCTGTGCGCCCTGTTGCTGCACAGGCATTGAGGAGACAAATGTAAGTCTCTCCTTTCAGTTTGACCTCGTAATTTTTCATCTCCTCCAAAAGCTTCAATTCAGGGGGGGAATTTCAGAATGTCAGTCATCACCACATAAAGGTTATATAGAGCATAAAACCAATTGCCATAAAACGGGAAGGACGAGACAGGCCGACCTTAATGGCTGTGTCAGAATTCTTCGTTCTACCGCAAGCTGATATCAAGAAATTGTAGAGGTTAACCTGCATACAAAATCATGGATCAGCTATTAGAAACAGGGTGGGGCTCGGAAAAGGAGCTAACATCAGGTAGCAGGCCCATGGCTTTCATCTCATCGCGGAAGAAAAGGGCGTCGTGAAGGCGACTTCCCTTCATTGCTCCGACGATGAGCAAGTGAAAGGTGTCCCTCAGTGGCTGGACGGCGTCGAGCATCATGTCATCATAAACATCCCTGAGCAAGTTTCCCCTGGAAGATCATTCCCCGTGGATAATTCAAGTAGAAAAATGGATAAGAGGAGAGTGAAACGGAGAAGGTGAGGACGGGAAAGCTCACCTCCGCTTGGCGATGAGAGATCCGATGACAGTGTTATACTCAGAGACGTTGTTGGCATAATTTCTTCGAGCGTACTCCGCTGTGTCCACTGAGTAAGGCCTGATGCTGGCCAGCCCCGGCGGCATCCGTCGGCCATGCCCTCAAATCGCCATTATAGAAGGAAAACAAATTAGGGGAACTTCAAAAAGTAAGTAAGAAGTGAGGAGGAAACTCTTCATTTGGTAATGTAGATCGAATTACCGAAGAAAAACCTAAGAAGGCTCATAGGGAATCGCTGCTGAAGTAGTCTTTCACCTTCTTATGGCGTGCACATAAGGTGTTCTACGGAAGGCCTCTGGCCGCTGGCTGCTGGCCTGCACGCTGCAGAAAGACGGAAAAAAAACGAGGGTCCTTGGCGTGAAGGTATTTTTATTTGATGTAGAATTTTTTTTTGACTAAAAAGAAAATATAAAAGAATGGGATTAGTGAATTCGTCGGATCAGCAAGAAATATATCTGAATCGTGAAATAGATACTATCCATTTCACTCCAATAGGGAGAATCCCCATGTTTTCGGATAATAAAACAATTTTATAACTCAACAAAAAACCTAAACTTACCCCCCACAAAAGTTGACCCTCCCCTCTCTCGTTCACCCCCCCCCCCCCCCATGACTTGTGATGATCGCGCCTGACAGCCCCCCGCGTCGCCTCTTGACGATTTCCGGCGGGTGAGTTCCCGTTTTCCTCCTTCAACCCTAAACCTAATAAGGTTCTCTGAAAGATTGTTTGCATGTGATATACTATATACAAATGACAATCACTTCATTATGTTGTGGTTGAAAGAAGATTGTACAATGTTGTTGGTACTTCCCGTCTGCATGAGATGATTTTAATCATAAGGTACGCATCGCTTAATATGAATGTTTGTGGTTATTATGTTAGGCATTAATGAGACTGTGATTAAAGATAGGGCACAATGGCGACAAAGGATTCATATAGCCGACCCCACTATGGTGGGATAAAGGCTTGAGTGGTGTTGTTGTTTGATTGTCTTTGTGTTTGCTAATTATAGTCTTCTTTTTCTTTTTTAGGTTTCTTTGGGATACACATTTGCTTGCGGTTTTCCTAGCTTAACGAGGTGATTTAATTGTTTGTGTTGGACACTCAAAATATATGTCTAGTTCTATATATAAAATCAATTTATATTTTTTTTTATTTTGGGGTCTACGAATAGCATTTTGGGGTACAATTATAATTCGGTAGTCAATGAATAGCAGTGAGCTTCAAATAGCCAAAAAAAGGTCTGTAAATATCAACACCCGTTTTAAAATGTTTTTTTTTTATTTTTAAAACAAGGAGTGGGTTTAGGGTTCTCGTGCTCGACGCAACATTAGATACTCTATTTGTTATCATCATAAAAGATTGTTGTCGTGCTTGAATACAAAACTCAACATGTTGAAACTGAGAGATCGACCGCGAAGTTCAGTATTAGGTACGAGTCACGGTTACTGGCCCACTAAAACGACATCCACGGACCCGAGAGCGAGAACAGGAAAGATATGGCTTTGGTGCCTACGACGACTCCAACGACATACTAGCTACAGCAAGGAGGTCTCACCGCACACTCGGGAATGTAACGACCCCCCCCCCCCAAATCAAACAATGCGCTAGGTTATGGGGAAGACACGGACTCTAAGTATGTAGTCGCGAGTTCGCTGGTTCTAGGCGTGATATCTTGTATTTTTTCGCACTACCTTTTTGCATATGCATTGGATCATATTTATAGGTGTCGACATATGGCATACCCCTACCCAGAGGTGGGCCCCACCTCTGTGCGAGGTCAAATGGGCCGTCGGGAAGCTGCGGCGAAATCCCATGTCCATCGAGGTGAAGTGCTGCCCTGGCGAGGTGGCTGCGAGTTGTTGGCGGGGTGTGGGTGAGCCAACCTCCGTGGAACATTTTGGTAATTCTCTTCATTGGTTGTACACGTCGAATCTCGACGAGTACGAGTTGTACACATCAGAAATTGAAGCAATTATGCTTCACTTTTTAAAATTAAAGAGAGAAGAGAACATACAAATTATATTCACTTATGAAAAGCTGTACATTTTAATAACGAATGTTAAATTGAGAAGATAAATGTTTCGCTAAATTGTGTTTTACTCTTATATATAGCATTAGACCAAGATATATTTTCTCTAAAAAATAAGCATATAAATTTGAAAATAAATATAAAATTTAAATATGTGGATTCTATATATCATGCTTTCACGCCAAATAATTAGCTAAAATTTTGAATTTTATTTATATATTGTAAATACAAAAAAGATCTTTTAGTAGTGAGGCCCGTAGGGCTAATTATTTGAGTCATATATATATATATATATTGTGTGTGTGTGAGGCCCGTAGGGCTAACAACCTGACCGAAGACTTGGAACTTAGACTCTTGGCAACAGTGTGGAGGTCCCACCACACACCCGGAAGATCTTAGAGCGCTTTTCCTTCTAAGCCAAAAACTGAAGTCGGGCACCTTGGAGAGCTCTGAGAATGCTAACCAAAGATGACCTAAGGAGAGAGAAGACAAAAGAGAAGTCCCCTCCAAAGGTGCCCTTAGGGTCTTATTTATAGTTTTTCTGAACTGGTCTGCTGAAAGCTGGATTCCGCCTTTTGATTTCACTAAACGCACCTCAATTTGGTCTGCTAACAGTCAAACTCCGTTGTTATGAAGGGCTATTGGCAGCCCACCAGGGCCAGAGGGGTAATTTCACCCACTTAGCCCCTGAGCAAGTGGCCTGCAAGAGCGCCACTCGCGAGTCTTCTCGCGAGTCTCCTCTCGAGTCCTGCTCGCGAACCCTCCTTAAGCGAGCAGCACGCGAAGGCATTGCTCGCCTTCCTTCTGACGGCAACCATCCAGGCCAGGCCTCGCATTCTCCCCTGCGAGATCGCCCTGGCTCACCTCGCCTGGCTCTCGCGACTCCTCAGTGGCGAGATGGCCATTTCCAGCCTAATTCACACATATTTGGGCCTTACCCCTCAGGCGAACACAGGGTTGTACACAATCTCTGCTCTTTGCGAGATTATTGTAAGCTCGTAAAGAATCATCCAACCTCGGGTGTTCGCCGACGACTGCTGACCAAAGATGACCTGAGGAGAGAGAAGCCAAAAGATAAGTCCCCTCCAAAGGTACCCTTAGGGTCATATTTATAGTTTTTCTGAACTGGTCTGTTGATAGTGGGATTCCGCCTTTTGGTTTCACTAAACGCACCCCAAATTGGTCTGCTAACATCCAAACTCCGCTGTTCCGAAGGGTTATTGGCATCCCACCAGGGGCAGAGGGGTAATTTCTCACCCTTAGCCCCTGGGCAAGTGGCCTGCGAGAGCGCCACTCGCGAGTCTTCTCGCGAGTCCTGCTCGCGAACCCTCCTTAAGCGAGCAGCCCGCGAAGGCACTGCTCGCCTTCCTTCTGACGGCAACCATCCAGGCCAGGCCTCGCATTCTCCACCGCGAGATCGCCCTGGCTCGCCTCGCCTGGCTCTCGCGACTCCTCAGTGGCGAGATGGTCATTTCCAGCCTAATTTACACATCTTCGGGTCTTACCCCTCAGGCGAACACGGGGTTGTACAACTGAGTGGTTACCAGATTAGTGGAGTGATCTCGACGAATAGTTGAGTGGTTACCAGATTAGTCGAGTCGTCTCGAAGAATAGCTGAGTGGTTACCAGATTAGTCCAAAGGTGCCCTTAGGGTCTATGTATAGTTTTCTTGAAATGGTCTGCAGATAGCTAAATCTCGCCTCTTTGTTTTACTAAAAGCAACTCAAATTGGTCTGCCAACAACGGAATCCCGTTGTTTGGAATGGCTAGATGCAAGCCAAAATAGGATCACCTGGTAAGAACAAACCACGAACCAAACAGGCGAGTCCAAGTTGCACTAAGCCGACTCGCCGGAGTGGCGAGTGCCCGGTAGAGCTGGGACTCGCCACTCGCACCGAGCTAGGGGCGAGTGCCCGCTAGGGGCGAGTGCGAGCTGAGGTCAGACACTCGCCCGGCTGACTCGTCAAAGCCCAGTCTCGCTCCAGATCACCTGATGGCTTGATGAGCCCACTCGACAAACACGGGGTTGTACATCAACGTACTTTGAGATGTCATTGTATAAGAGTCAACATACGTTGACTTTTGTCGACACACATATGTCGACGCGTGGAAGATGAAGGGAAGTCGATGTACGTCGACATATGTCGATGCATAGAGGAAAGGGAGAAGTCGACGTATGTTGACATATGGACGGTAGATGTTGTAACACCCCGCGTTTTCCCAATGGGTTGGAAGAGAAGTGTTATGTTGATTAGTGGAGTGGTCTCGATGAATATGCTGATTAGTCGAGTGGTCTCGATGAATATGTTGATTAGTCGAGTGGTCTCGACGAATAGCTGAGTGGTTACCAGATTAGTGGAGTGGTCTCGATGAATAGCTGAGTGGTTACCAGATTAGTTGAGTGTGGTCTCAAAGAATAGCTGAGTGGTTACCAGATTAGACGACTGGTCTCGACGAATAGCTGTGTGGTTACCAGATTAGTCGAGTGGTCTCGATGAATAGCTGAGTGGTCACCAAATTAGTCGAGTGGTCTCGACGAATAGTTGAGTGGTTACTAGATTAGTCGAGTGGTCTCGGCGAATATCTGAGTGGTTACCAAATTAGTTGAGTGGTCTCGACGAATGCAGACAGAGGACTGTTTTTCCTGTTGTAAAAGTGACGGAAATTGACCATCCAAATCCTCGTCGCAGTTGTCCCGATTCGCATGAAAAGTATATCCGACGGCTAGGATGAGTTCGAAATCCCTTAAAGGATATTAGAAAGTGATCTTTATGATCATTATTGCTTTTACTTTCTCTCTCCAAGCTTGAGAAAGGGGAAAGCTAAGGAGGAGGAATGAGACTCTTTTCGCCATTGATGGAGCTCTGAATCGCGAGTCGTTTCTAGATCCACGGATAGCAGCCCGGTGCGGTTCTTTCCATTCGATTGAAATCTCAGATTCATGGCACTAAAGAGAACGTCAAGGCTAACGATCCTTCCTCCCGATCTTAGGATGTGTTTTGGTCCTTTCATCAATTTTCTATGCTTGCATAAGGTTGTCTCTTTCACTAATTAGTGAAGTGTAGGACTTCCTTTAGTTCTTCGGAACTCCGGGTAGATTGTTTCCGCCCCCGACATTTATTGCAGGTAGATTTGTCGTACGCATTTAGCCATTTTGTGTGAAGCATACCCATGGCCATTAGCCCGGATCGGTGATGTTTGATTGTGACGTGCATTTAAGTTAAGCGTAGAATGTGTGCCGGAGAATGACTCCGTGAAATATGCCATCGTATTGCGCGACTTGAGTTTTAGGTGTCTTTCAGAGAGCCTAACGGAAGCCTCATGCTTGGATTATGGTTGAATGCAAACCTTCACCACGAGTTTTAAAGTTGAGCGGTCTTGTACCTCCTTCGTTGGTTATGTGTGCGAAGCCTACATCCACTTGGAAGGATTGAGTGCATAGCTTATATTTTGTGTAGCACTTGTATGTGTTAAACCCCTACGGGCCGAGGTGAAGATGTACCCGTGTCGTGCGATAGAACACGACGACTAGAGCACGGGCAAAGTTGAACCGAACCCGTTTCCATGCAGATCGGTGAGAGGTCCCAACCTTTTGTACGTTGTGTGATCATGGGAGAGGCCGTGGAAGGTGTTCACCTAGACCGGCCAAAAGCTCTTTTCCCACATAAGGTTGTGTTACTTAGGGTAATGTTGATTATGAATTGATGTTATGATAGCCTCATGCGGTTGCTTAGGCGGTTATGGGGATCCTTCGGGTGAACCCATCCAACATCATATGCATACATAGGTTCCCCTTACTTTGATGCTCAACCTAGAAGATTGATTGTGCTTGAAACCTCACATTGTGCAGTGCAACCACACTTTCTTTATATGATTACATGTTTCATGTACGGCTTGCTTGCAGGTTAGCGGTGTCCTGCCCCTGAGCTGGATAGAATGGCCGGGGGGGGATCGTTACGCGGTTTGTAGTCAGCTCATAGCTAACTCTCGTTTACCTCTTATTGGATGTTGGTGCAGGTGTTGATGAGTCGAGCGTGAAATAGCGGGCGGTGGCCCATTGCTGAGTTGACCCTCGAAGGTCAGCCTCTTTTTCAGCTTTACATGTATTGTCGGTCTGCGTGCGATGTATGTTTCTGTTAGATGTATTGGTTGAATGTAAGACCTTAAAGTCATAACTCTTTAATGGTTCATTCCTGGGATAGTGGACACTCTGATTGTAATGTTTAATTAATGCTTCCGCTTACGCCTTGTTATACTCTCGTGTAGTTGTTTTTTTGTGATCATCTTATTAACGTCTAGCTAGTGTGTTCAATATGGCGTTGGGTCTCGGTCGGACCTATTATTATATTGTTTGTGCTAGCAGGATGTTACAGATGTCAACGTACGTTGACATACGTTAAGGCAAAAAATTTAGGATTTTCCTAAATCCCAAATCCGAATCCGGTCTGGTGCGTGCACATATGAGGTTCATAGTTTCTCCTTGTGTTCTGTTGAATAAATGAAAATGAGTGAATTTATTTATATAATCACTAGCATGAGTGGAGATAACCATGGCGGGACTAAATGTTTCATCCTTTCCATGAAAAAGGTTTTCTCCAATTATTTGGATTTTGTCCATTTTAGTTTTGAGCTTTTCCATCACAATGTGGAGCCCAAACATAAAACACCGTACAAGGCTTTAATAAAACATTATGAAATAAATGTTTTTAAACACTACACTATATCATGCATATGGTAACACTTAATTTGAAGCGGTTAAGTAAACGCTACCAAAAAGTATTTATGGTAGCATTTATAACCGCAACTGTAAATAAATAAATGCTACTATAACATATCATACCTATAATAATTATAAACAACTCAATTTTTATTTCCCAACCCCGGCCCACCATTCTTAACCTAATCGCGCGCACACCCCGTAATCTCTCGGCCCCCGCATTTCCGAAACCCGCACGCCTCGATGATTTCGTTTCCTGGCGTTCCGCCGCCTGCCATCCGGAGTTTCGCCGTCGCCTCTCCACCTGGTGACCGCCGGCGACGTCGCTGCCTAACCGATTCTAACAACGCCGCAGCTATGTTAAGGGATGGACGGAATATGAATTTAATCGAGCAACGCGCGCTTTAAGAGAGCTAGGGTTTTTCTCGCGTCTCCACTCTCCCTCCAAGCGGCAATCCAACGTCGACGATCCCAGCGACAATCCCTAATGCATTCCTGATACCCGACGCTCTAGGTTTCACATTACAATAGGCCGACGCCTGCCTCCACCTAAGTCATGGCCCCCATGGATTCTTCCAACCCGACGACCTCTTCACGCTCGAGCCCCTCCAACATCCCTTCCCTCGCCCTCTCCAAGACGAATGGCTCAGCCAGGTTTGTATTCCTGCATTTGCTTTTGTTGGTTGCAGAGCAATGCGAACACAGGTGAGTTAAAACATCTTTACCTCTCTCTCTCTCCCCCCCCCCCCACCTCTCTCTCAATTTATTACTCTAGACTTCTCCACCTTTGCTATGTTCCAGAATTGGACTGCACTCCATCTTGATCATCCGTTGATTAACCTATTTGTTTTCTTTTGAATATCTATTATATTGAACTGCCCCTCACATGCTTGATGAAATGTCTAAATTAGACTTACTTCCTTTGTGTTAATTTAATTGTCTTCATGTTGACATCGTAAGCTCAATTAAATACTTTTGATTATAGGTTTTGCCAAGCCATGTGAAACTCGATCTATTTCACTTAATTAAATACTTTTGATTACAATTTATAGGATTAGTTCACATTGATTTAATTGTCTTCATGTTGACAATTTATAGGATTAGGTAATACATTTTAGAGTTTCTATCTGTGATATACTCATGTTAGTGCAACATTTTCTTTGTTGAATTTTGCAAATTTTATTCTTACCTTCACTTATTGCAATAAAAGCACCACATGGAACTACCCTTGAAGTCCCAGATCCGGATGAGGTTTGTAATCATATCTAACTAGGTAGAACCTAGTTTACCCAGCATGCTACAGCCTCTTAGTGCACTCTATACATCTGCATGCTGGCGAGTATCCCCAGAGAAGATATAGAATTGTCCTGAGAAGCACCATGGGTGCAATTGATGTTTACTTGGTCAGGTAATGGATGCCTAGTTAATCAGCTAAAATAAACTTGCTTATCTCTATGGCTAGTTCATGGCATCTTTTTATTTCATCTCTTGGTTCCACATTGCATATTCCTCTCCTTTATTTTTCAGTCAATTTGAGGAGAAATTTGAAGAGATGAATGATGTCAACACAATACCTCAGCTCCCAGCTTCATCAAATCCAAACTATCTTGAGAATTCTGCATTGCAAATGGTCCCAGAGCATAGCCAACACAATGACTTGGAGCTTCAACTCTACGACTCCACTAAGATGAATACTGATTTAAGTGTACAACAGGATTGCATTGGTGGGATGATGAAGATTGTTCCATCTGATGTTGATGTAAGTTCAGTAATTCTTCTTCCTCCAGCATTTCCTTTTAAATTTGATTTGTCAATAAAACATGATGTTGTTGGTCTATATAAAAAACTTCTCCTTTGATCCATGAGAGCTTATTAGGTAACAGTCAATATTATAACCCAATCAAAAAGTTTATATATGATAAAATATGTAGAATGGCAACTCTTCTAGAAAGAGTTTGTGATATGAGCTTATTCATCAAAAGTATTTAATATACTAGAGTTTCTATCTGTGATATACTCATGTTAGTGCAACATTTTCTTTGATGAATCTTGCAAATTTTATTCTTACCTTCAGTTATAATATATTATCTATGTACTGTATGGACCTGGTCCACATGCTCGAGTTGTGTATATTGATGGCACTTTTGATCTATTTAATGCTGGCCATGTCGAGGTACTTAAATGATGTAACTTTCTCTTCTTCTGTATTTTTTTCTTCATGGCCAGTTCAATTATGTTTATCAGCATGTCCCTGTAAAGTGCAAATATGAATGAAGCTCACAAAATTATTCATTTCGCATTTCAAATACTACATTTTGGATTTCAATTTATCTACTCCTTTGTTTATTTCCAGTAATGTGATAGATGGAAGGGGTGGATGGTCGAGGAGCATGGAGAAGAGAACACGATGGCAACAATGGAATTCTCCATTACCCTATGGAGGTGTTGTGAAACCAGATTTCATTTATCAACTCTTTGCAGGGGTACATTTCTGTGAGTAATTTTCATGTACTCAGGAATTTCATATTTGACATTATTGATACTTTAATACAAAATTTGATTGTATTCTTATACTTTTGGGTAACTGATGACCAGCGCAGGTTAGTTATATACTCTTAGATAAAAAAACCGTATTTCCTTTTGAAATTAGCATCTAATGAATACTAATCTCTTACCGAATATTTCATTCAGGTCTACCCCTAATCAAGAAGAAAAAACATCTAGTATAGAGCGTGCAGTTAAAGGAGGCTTCGAAGAAAGAAGAAGGCTAAGAAGAGGATGAGCCCGTGAAGAAGAAAGAGAATAATTTTCATGATCGAGCATATTATTTATTAATTGTATATGTTTTTTCATGTATTGAGTTTAATAAAGATAATTAAGTGATCTATATATTGATTGTATTGAAGGGTTTGGGCTATCTCCCACCTTCTTTGTACTATTAATAAAAAAATTATTTGAATTCTTTTACAAAATAGATATTATCTCTATTATTATTGTCTCATATGTTTATTTTTATTCATTTTAATAGGAAATAAATGAATTCATTAAAATGCCTTTTGTGCATTATTAAAAGGATAACCGCAACCATAGAAAATCATAAATAAAGGCCTTGCGATGGATTATCATAGTCGTTGTTGTAGAATGGTAGCACTCAATAACCGCTACCATTGAAAACCATAAATGCTACAATTGATGTACCTATGATAGCGGTTTCAAGGACGCCACAATACATTGAGTAACCGCTACCATACCCTACGACCACGGCAGCAGATGCAACACACACGCAACCGCTACCGTAGCCCTACAATAGCGATTTTTTCATATATGGTAGTGATTTTTGAGCGTTACCATATGCATGATATGGTGTAGTGAAATTAAAATATCAAACAATTCACCATAAAAGCGATAAACCAAAATGCGAACTTCATAAATAATGAGATTAGTAATAAATAATTCAAATACAAATTCGTTTCATCAAGTTGTGTCTAATGGAATGGGTATAGGTGGAACGGTTATCTTGAACCTATACTTAATACTTATTTCATATACCGAAGAGTATAATGTGTAAGAGGTTTTGAATTATAAACTTTTGACATGTAAATTATATAAGCACGCAAAAGATTGTTTGTCCATTGAGTTATGGCGATGGGCACGTTAATAACCACGCTCATTCCTTGATTTTCATCAGGGTTATTAGGGTTCAACCTGGATCCCAAAGTCACGGCCTCACGATTACCCCCACACAGGTGGTGCCTCAAGAGATATTTTGTAATTAATATCTCATACAGATATATGTCTTTGGCAACCATTAAGAACTATACATTCATCTTAATCTATTACGTAGATCACAACGTACATCATAGGAATTGGGAGAAGAATTTTTCAACTTTTAAACTTGTGCTCCCAACTACGCTACATCAACGGCTTCGTTTCAACCATATTCAACCCAATTCATAGTATCCACTGTTGACTGCAAATCATGTGAGTTAAAACCTCATTCTCCTTGATGACAATAATATCTCTCGTCGGGACAATCTCTTGGTAAGATTATCAGCCAGATCAAATTCTAACTTTATATAGTTGAGTGATATTACTTCTTTTTTCTCTGCTTCATTGTTTTGTACCTGATTCCCATGAACTTATTCATTTTTGAATTTGTAATATTAAAAGCAGTTAAATCAATAACAGATTTGCTATCACAATGTAAGGAAATAATATGAATGAATTTAGCATAAATAGGATTTTCAGAAAGCAAATTTCTAATCCATTCTGCTTCAGCACTTACAGTGTCCAAGGCTATAAGCTTAGATTTCATGGTACTTCTAGATATTACAGTTTGTTTTGTAGAGCACGACTCCTCCTAAGAGGAAAATAAATATTGTCGTAGACTTAACGTCCAGCGAATTAGTTACTTAATTGGCATCTGAATATCATTCCAGTACTTCGGAAAAGTCGTATATACTAAACTATAATATATAGTTCCACGAAGATATTTAATTATTCTAGTTAATGTTATCCAATGTTCATCACTTGGATTGCTAGTATATCTATTTAATCTGCATACGACATAAGAAATGTCAGACCTAGTGCGATTAACAATATACAAGAGTGATTTTATCATTTATGCATACTTATGTTGATCAATAAGTTCATCAATATTTTTGCAAAGTTTTATACTAGCGTCATATGGAGTAGAAGTGGGTACGAAATCATAAAGATTAAATTTATGAAATATTTTCTAAATCGAGTGAGAAAGAGATAATGATACACTTGTATCATTTTTAATTAGCTTCATTCCTAAAATGACATTAGTTACTCATTAATCTTTCATATCAAATTCGGATAACAAAATATTTTTAATATCATTAATAATTTTAATTGAAGTTTCAAATATTAAAATGTCATCTACATAGAGACAAAGTAAAACAGTTGCATTTTCTTATTTTTTTGCATAAATACATTTATCATATTCATTAGCAATAAAATCAATGGATAATACAACGAAATCGAACTTTTGATGTCATTGCTTTAGAACTTGTTTTAGTCCATAAAGAGATTTATCAAGTTTGCACACTTTTTTTTCTTGGTCCTTAACGAGTCCTTCGGGGTGAGTCATATAAACTTCTTCATCCAAGTCTCCATGCAAGAACGTAGTTTTGACAATCATTTAATGAATGATCATTTTATGGATCGAAGCTAAGTGTACTAGCACACGAAGAGAAGTGATCCTAGCTATGAGAGCATAAGTATCTAAATAAATCTATTCCTTGCTTTTGAGAATAACCTTTTGAAACGAGACGAGACTTATACTTTTCTATGGAGTCATTCAGATTTAGTTTCTTCCTAAAAATCCATCTACAACATATGACTTTGGCACCAGGAGGTGGATCAATTAGAATCCAAATTTTATTTTTTATTATATATTTTATTTATAGATTTAGTGCTTCTTTCAAAAAGGGAGAATCAGATGTGGTCATATCATCCTCATATGAATTAGGATCTCTTTCAATTAAATAAGTGAAGTAGTCCTCTCCAAAATTCCTTTAGGTTCTAACTCTTTTATTTCTTCTAAGTTCATCAATTTCTAATGAGTCTATAGAAGAAGATGGTTGTGTTGAGCTACTAGAAGGTTGAGATGAGTTATTTAATTAATCTTCAAAATAAATTGCATCTCTAGCTTCTATAATAATGTTATTGGAGATTTCACTAATTAATGAATTAGTTATAAGAAATATATTAGCACTACTATCAGATGCATATCATATAAGGATAGAGTCTATAATTTTAGATCATATTTTCTTTCTCTTAGGTTCAGGAATAGCTATCTTGGCTAAACACCCCCACACATGAAGAATTTGAAGGTTAGGCTTTTTATTTAAATAATTCAAATGAGGTTTTATCACTATGTTTTGATGGAATCCTATTAAGAATAAAAGAGGAGGTAAGCAACGCTTCTCCCCAAAAAATTTTGGGGGCACCAGACTCAGCTAACATGACATTGACCATGTTCATCAAAGTCTAATTTTTGCGTTCAACTACACCATTAGATTGAGATGAATATGGAGCTGTCACTTAATGAATTATCATATGTTCTTGGCAAAATTGGGTTAGTTCATTCGATGTATATTCTCCACCTCGATCGGATCTAAGGATCTTAATGGAGGAACCTAATTGATTTTCTACTTTAACTTTGAAATTCTTAAAATATGAAAATACTGAGTCTTTTATCTTTAATAAATATATGTAACGATATTTAGTAAAATCATCAATAAAAATTAGAAAATATTTATTTCCACCTCTAGTAGGTTAGCGGTTTGGGTCACACATATCCAATTGAATTAACTCTAAAGGCTTAAAAGTTCTTTCAACAGATTTAAAATGCTTTCTAGAAAATTTAGATTGGACACAAATATCACATCTAGCATTTGGAGATATATTAATTTTCGGAAAAGAATTAAAGGCATCATTCTTTTCATACAATCAGAATTTATATATCCTAATCTAGCATGCCAAAAATCAGAAGGGGACTTGGAATTAAAGAAGATGAAATTTGATTAACTTACAAATCATCAATATTCAATTTAAATAATCCATCAAATACAAAACCTTTCACAATAAAAATGTCATTCAAAGTGATTACAACTTTATTCAACTCCAAAACAATTTTATAGCCCTTCTTCACCGACAAGGATCCGCTCACAAGATTCTTCCTAACTCTCGGCATATAAAGCACATCATGTGCGCAAGGCTAGTGTCTTCCTGGATGTCAACTTAAGATCCATTCGTACGCGTCCAAGTATTTATTCTAAAGAAGCATCTCCTAAGATCACACTTTCTCCACTGATGTCCTGAAAGGTGACAAAACAAGAACGATCAAAACAAGTATGAACATTTGCTTCGGAATCAAGCCACCAATCTGATGAACAAGTGAGAAGAAGACTATGAGTATACTCTAACATGAAGATAGGTTGATCCAGTGTCTGGATCATGTTGGCCCGATGTTTGACCAACATGAGATTTTCCGACCACGAGTTCTCTCTTCTTGTTGAAGCAGTTAGTAGACGGATGATTTGTGCGGCCACAGATGAAGCATCATTTCCCTTTACCTAAGTTTTGATTTTAAGAACTAGGTTTGGGATGATTGAGTTTCTGATGACGGGTGTACAACCCATATTCTTCGAGGGCAGGACCCAATCAAAGCCACGTAGGAAGAAGTCAAAAGTAAAAGATCAAAGCAAAAGCCAGTAGTCAGAGATCAAGGACAATTCAGCCAGCAAGAGCAGTGGAAGGCCTGGGCGAGTATGGGCAAGCATGTGCGAGCAATATACTCTCCAGGTGGGCGACCATAGGAGATACTCGCCGAAGCCAGGTAAGATTCCCATCAATGTTGCATAGTCACCGGGTTGGGATGGGCTATAAATAAGACCCCCCCCCCCCCTCCCCTTTGGTTTTTCTATAAATAGGACTTCAGGGGTACTTGGATGAGCACCTTTGGCTGAGCTTTTAGAACCTCATTTTCGAAGACTTGTCCCTGTGAGATCTTGACCGTCATCTTTGATCGTCATTCGATATACTCGCCGAGTTGGTGCTTCTCTTGTACCCTGCTCGTCCATCTTTGGTTATGGAGGAGAAGTCTCTTCTGAGCTTCTGGGTATGTGGCGGGATCTCTCTGCCTCAGCATTTGAGGTCCTGTTATTTTTGTTTGAGCCTCTTTGTTGTTTCCTGCCAAGCCATCTAGTTGGGTCGCTGGGCAAGTAGCATCTGGTTGCATTGATCCGAACATTTGGAGCTATGATTTTCTTGGCTTTAACAACGAGACATGAACGGAAATGTTTCTTATATGGATCTTACCCTTAGCTTTGAAGTGATGGTGGGATTAATGGTTGTCGTGAGTATTGTTGTTCGAGCCTCTTCGTTGTTGCTTGCCAAGCCATCTAGTTGGGTCGTTGGGCAAGTAGTCTCCGGTTGCATTGATCCGAACATTTGGAGCTATGATTTTCCTGACTTTAACAACGAGAACCTGAACGGAAATGTTTCTTGTATGGATCTTACCCTTAGCTTTGAAGTGATGGTGGGATGAATGGTTGTCATGAGATTCAGTGAGATTTACTTTAAGAGCATGGTCTTTGGGGGGTTTGTAAATCTTATTTTTATGTTCTTCCACTATGCAAATTGCATTTTGAATTTGAGCATAAGAGAAGTTAGATTGGTCATGTCTTAGTCTAATGCTAAAGCCAGACCATGAATCTGAAAGGGAATCTACGAGACATGCTACTAAGTAATTTTCGGATTGAGTCATCAGCTCATATCTTAGATAATATCTCATATAATTGATGGAGTTTAGGATTTATCGCTTTGGAAGCATCAATCTTGAAATTTGCGGGGGTTGGAAATATTATAGCGTTATGTACCAGCATTGTCGAGGTTATTGCGCTCATATCTTAGACCAAGTTCAAAATCCTATAAATAGGACCAAAGGGGCATCATTTGGAGCAGATCTCTCTTTTGGTTATCCCTCTCCCCAAATCTCTCTAGTGGGTGAGGAGAGCCTCCAAAGGGTGCCCAAGCTTAGCATTGGCTTGAGAGGGGAAGCGCTCTAAGATCTTCCGGGTGTGTGGTGGGACCTCCTCGCTAAGCCCTTGGTCTCATTCTTAGTTCCTTAGTCTCTTAGCCTAGAGCCCTCCCTTGGGAGAAGTAAGTGTGAGGTCACCCCCCAACTTGTTGAAGGCCCGAACTCCACAGAGACAAAGTCTTGTTCTAAAGTCTTGGTTTCAACATCACAGGCTTCTAAAATAATATTATTAAAAATTTCATTTACTTAATAATTAGTAATGAAAAAGCGCATTTGCGCTATAATTAGCGGAGTCATAAAAATAAAATTTATCATTTTAAGACCTATCAATTTTAGTTTGAGAATAAAGACTTTAGATCAGTACCCCCACACTTTAAGAATCCGAAAAATCAATTTTCTAGACTGATTTTTTTTTTGCTAGTGAAACTCATTTGATTTTCAACTTCGGCCAGCTTTATTTTATTTTTAAAATAGATATTTTTTTAATAAATAAATGTAAAAAGGTTTTTTTGAAGTAATATGTTTATGTTACAATATACTTATTTCTATCTCTATCACTTTGACGATTTGAGTCACAAACATTAGAATAAATAAAAAACAAAAGTGTATTGGTTTTTTCATGTTCTTAAAATGTTTTCTTGCAAATTAGAGTGGATACAAATTTCGAATCTTATATTAGATAAAATATTTCTCTTAGTTAATAGATCTAATTTTTTCATTTTTCATTGATTCGAAATTTACTTGTCCTACTCTAACATATCATATATTGCTATGTATCAAATTTATTACAAAATCCATAATATTTAAATTAAATAAATCATTAGAGATATATCACTTTCCAATATAAATATTAATAATATTTAATATTAATATTTATGATATAAACATTTATATTGTTTATAGGAAAATAAATGTTTATATTAAATTAATGATATCATTTATCATATAATCTTTTATTTTATAAACATTTGCATTTACAAAGTTTATGATATGACCTTTATGATATTATACAATCTAAATGTTTATAAGAATATAGTATAGTTATGTTATTTAAATATTAATAACATTATATTATAATAATTATGTTATTTATATTATAATTAATAATAATTATATTAGTTAAAGAAAGCTATAATATTTAAATTATCATATCATAATAACATTAACAAATATATATAATATTGATGTTAACTATTGTGCATGATTAAATCAATTACATTAATATTAAATATAATATTTATTACAAAATTATCATGCACTTGTAAACATACTTAATAAATATTTAAATATTTATTTATTTATTTATTATTCTTGGACTTCCCAAAGAATACCCTATGACGGGCTTTCACTGGTACTAGGCGTTTTGTGTGACGATAACCCAACACAGCCTTTTCGCAAGAGATTATGATGCGAAAATCAACTTCTTTAGATTGTTAGAAATTTTGCTTATATAATGATATTATTTCTAAAATATTCTCTAGAAATAAATAATAAAATATTTGCAATGTAATTTTTCGGAACAAAATACAAATATTTAGAAATACATGAAATAAAATACAAATAAAAAAATAAAGTAAGAAATCGAGTCTGGGTAAGGCGTGTGATCACTGCCCTAAAGAAGTTGCACCACCCTCCGGCAGGGCTTTCAACCGATGCTCACTTCTCCAAGGTACAACACCCGGCTAGATCCTGAAACTCCGATGTGCGCGGACACCGAAGAAACACAGAGCACCTGAACTTCCACTGGATGAAGCAAATGTAGTATCGCAAAATAATTGTATTGAAAATATGAAAGCTTAAGGAGAAATAAGAGAGAAATATTGTGTGTATTCTCATATTTTAGATGAGCTATTTATAGACTCAAAAGTCAATTCAGAATTTATTAAAACATTTATATATAATAATTATATTTAATATTAATTATATTATATACTAATAATATTAACTTTTATATAAAAGTAAAAACGTTTATGATAAATATTAATGATATTCATATTAACTTTTATGATATTTAATTAAATGTATATAACTAATTAAATGTATATAACGTTATAGTTATATGTATATTATTGTTTTATTTATTATTTCATAATAATAAATAACATTAATTATTATAATAATAACATAATAATTATGAATATTATTAATGTTAATTTTATGCAGAAATAAATAATACTAAATATTAAATCTATTACAATAATTTTAAAACTTTGTTACAATAGATCTATATTATTGAGAACGAAAAAGGTGTACTCATATGAGTACATTTGAGCTTTTCTTCATGAGTTTAAAAATTTCAACAATCCCCCACAAAGCGAAAATGTATCGAACAACATTAACAAATAATAATAATAATAATAATAATAAATAAGTAAAAATATTAATAGTTGCTTCATCCAGTTATATCTAATGCAATGAGTATAGGTGGAATGGTTACCTTGAACCTATACTTAGTACTTATCATCTCTATTGAAGAATATAATGTGCTAGAAGCCTTGAATTATATTCTTTTGACCAATAGATAAAATAACCACACACTAGATTGATCATTCTTTGGGTTATGGCGGTGGGCGCTTTAATAATGGTCATGCGCATCTCTTGATTTTCATGGAGGTTATTAGGGCTCAACCCGAATCCCAAAGTCGCGGCCTCACGACTACCCCCACATAGGTGGTGCCTCAAGAGATATTCGCAACACATATCTCGCAAAATTATGCCTTTGGCAACCATTAAGGACTAATCGTCACAATCTATACCGTTACATGGAGCAATTTTCACCATAGGAATGAGGAGAGAAAGATACATCTATCTTCTCTAATTTGTGCTCCTCACTTGGCTACACCAATATTTTCGTTTCTACCACATTGAACCTAATTCATGGTGTTTACCCGGGAAACCGCTTCCAGGAGAGTTACTCCCAGACCGCGCGGTTTGCGGGTCTAAGTCGCCCGGTTCAGGTCAAACGAGGTCTATCGGCTCCGGCTAGCACAGGCCGGGCGGTCTGTGGCAACTCAGGCCGCCTCCAAGTACTAAAGGTAATCAGAGCCTAAGTCCAACAGAACAAGCCGCGGTCTCAAGTCGGAAGTCGCGCGGCCTATGCAATAGAGGCAGCCAAGGTCCAGAGTCAAAGAACAAGCCGCGGTTTCATAGCAGAGACCGAGCGGGTAGCCTCATCGCCTTGGCCTCCTTATCTCTAGCTACTGGTCAGACAAGTCGGAAGGGCAAGCCGCCAAGTCGCGCGGCTTATTTACTTCTCCTTTTTGTGTATCCCGTCACCGCCTGCCCGTTTCTCCTGTACCCGGGCAGGCGGTTATTTTATCCCTGCCCGCTCGGGCAGGCCCCCAAGCCTATAAATAGGGGGCGGCACTGTTCACAAGACACGCACACTTGAATCTTGGAGCTCGCTTGTTTGAGCTGCGGACTCAAGTTTCCCGTCTTGCGGACTGTCTGACCGGCCGGCTTCTTTTTTCCTGCACTTGCAGCCCGCTGTAACCTCTTTTTGTAATCAAAGGAAAGCCCGTCGCAAGAGTGGCATTCGCCGCGGCGGGCGAAGTCTGGTTTTGACCGCTGCCAGCGGTCTCCCTTTTTTCTACTTAAAAAGTAACCGACAACCCGCAGCCTCCGGTTTCCTTCGGAGGAGCGATCTCAGCCTCAACACATGGGATCTCCAATCACATAAGTTGGGTATCCACCATTGATAGCAAAATTATGTGGACTTAAGCCTCATTCCCCTCGATGATTTTTTTATCTCATTTTGGGACAAACCCTTTGTGAGATTATCAGTCAGATTTAATTCTGGCTCTGCATATTTTGTGATATCACATTCTTTCTTTTTTGCTTCACAGACTTGTACCTAAATCTCAGAAATTTATTCATCTTTGAATTAGATATATCAGAATCAATTAAAACAATCAATAAGCAAGAGAATTGGCAAGTAAATGTGAAATATGACTATACTTGAAGGTTAATATGTGACCTTTTGTTTTATTTTCACGGTAGACCGCATCACGTGTACAACCCTGTATTCGCCGAGTGGGTTCCCGGGACCCAAGAGTTCTTTTAGAACATCATCTTTCAGCATGTTCCAGAGCAGGGAGACATGAGGGCGAGACCCCAGGCGGGGGGGGGGGGGGCGAGCTCCTCTCGCCCCTGCCCCCCATCAAAGGGGGGCGAGCTCCCCTCGCCCCCGCCTCCCCAGCAGGGGGGGGGGGGGGGGGGGGGGGCGAGACCCCAGGCGGGGGGCGAGCTCCTCTCGCCCCCGCCCCCAGCAGGGGGCGAGCTCCTCTCGCCCCCGCCCCCAGCAAAGGGGGCCGAGACTCTAGGCGGGGGGGCGAGCTCCTCTCGCCCCTGCTTCCCAGCAAAGGGGGGCGAGCTCCTCTCGCACCTGCCCCCAGCAGGGGGCGAGCTCGGGAGGGAGACACCCTCCCAGCTCGCCCCGCCCCAGCCCAGTGAGGGGGGCGAGCAGGGAAGGAGGTCAGCCCCCTCTCGCCCAGCCCCAGGGGGGGTGTTGGTCTGCGTTTAGCGTCGTAGAACAGCGGGATTTGGCTATTCGCAGGCCAAATCCGGGGGTATTTTCGTAATCTCGTAGGCCAGATTGTGGTTATTGGCAGACCAAGTTCAAAATCCCATAAATAGGACCAAGGGAGCACCATTTGGAGCAGATCTCTCTTTTGGCTATCTCTCTCCCCAAAATCTCTCTAGTGGGTGAGGAGAGCCTCCAAAGGGTGCCCAAGCTTAGCATTGGCTTGGGAGGGGAAGTACTCTAAGATCTTCCTGGTGTGTGGTGGGACCTCCTCGCTAAGCCCTTGGTCTCATTCTTAGTTCCTTAGTCTCTTAGCCTAGAGCTCTCCCTTGGGAGAAGAAAGTGTGAGGTCACCCCCCCTCCCCAACTTGTTGAGGGCCCGAACTCAACAGAGACAAAGTCTTGTTCTCAAGTCTTGGTTTCAACATTATGGTGCGGTGAGCATGGAGAGTGAGCAACTCAAGAAACTCTCAAGATGAGCTCCATGGCTGGAGGTGGAGGATCCGACCCAGGCCACTCGCCGCCCCCGGTGGTTGGAGTGACGTTGGAGATGTTTGAAAATTTTAGGCAGGAGGTCCTGCAGACCTTGCAGGTAGCTTTTGCCGCGATAGGCGAAGGCATGCGAGGAAGTGGTCCGGGGGTCTCGCCTCAGCAGGTGGGCGAGAGCACTCTCGACCAACAACACACGAAGGAGGTGTCAGTGGGGGGAGTGGGGAGGCTTTCGGCCCCCACTCGCCCAGTCCCCTAGGAGGGGCGAGTGGGGAGGTGCCAGACCCCCACTCGCCCAGCCCCAAGGGGGCGAGTGGGGAGGCGGCCAGCACCCACTCGCCCAGCCACAAAGGGGGGCGAGCAAAGGAAGTCCTTTATGTGAGATGATCCTCTCGGCCCCGGTTCCAGAGGGGTTCGGAGGGCTGGAGATGTCTCACTACTCCGGCAAGGATGACCCCATCCTGCACCTGCAATGGTTTGAGGACATGGTGTGAGGACCCTGAACACATGGTCTCCATCAGGCCCATGTCGGACGCTTTCAAGTGTCGACTCTTCGCGATAACTCTGAAGGAGAAGGCTAGAGATTGGTTCCACCAGCTCCATGCGGGATCCATCTATGCCTTCGAAGACTTGCATCGAATTTTCCTGCTACGCTTCTCGACATCAAGGAAGAGGAAGAAAGACGTCGAAGCATTTTTCAAGATCAAGCAAGAGCCAGGGGAGTCACTGGCTCACTATGTTGATCGATTCCAGGAGGAGGTTCTCCACACCCAAGAGGTGCCAGGCTACACCCTCCAGCTCGCTTTCATCGTGGGGCTGCAGGGGGGATTCTTCAAGATGGACCTCAAGAGGAGAGCTCCTTTGTCTTTTGAGGAGTTGATGGAAAGGGTGGCGGAAGAAGTTGAGAGTGAGGAAGCCAACCCAGAGTTCGCAAGAAGGTTGGCCAAGCTGGGTGAGCCGGAGGCAAGACAGCATGAGGGGAGAGTAGGGGATCCCAAGAGGAAGTTCGACCAAGAGGAGGACAACTTGTAGGAAGAGGGGCCCGACCTCCCACGGTGGAGGCAGGGACCGAAGGCACCCTCTCCACCACCCCAACAAACCATGGCGATCGGCCATAGAAGAAGAAGAAATCGTATGGGAGGAAGAGGGGGCATCCGGGTGGAGTTACCTTACTGTGACTTCCACGATGAGGAGGGTCACGCGACATCCGTCTGCCCCGAGTTCTTGGAAATGAGGGAGGCGAGGGGTCCGAAGCCGCAACATCAGCAACCAGAGGAGGTCGAGGAGGACCATGCCTGAGAGTAAAAGTCTGAGTCCCGGTCTCCGTGCTTAGTTTTTTCTTTAAATCCATGTAGTAGGATGGTTTATTTCCATACTTAGTTTTTCTTGCATGTAACCGGATGACTAATGTAATGAAGGTTTTTCAAAATATTTTTCTCCTCGGATGATTCCACTGTCCGGGCTCTCTCTAGCTGGCAGGGCTGGTTGACCTCCCAGGGAGGGTAAGTATTTTTCCCCTCGGATGGTTCCGCTGACCGGGCTCTCTCTATCCGGCAGGGCAGGTTGACCTCCCAGGGAGGGTAAGTATTTTTACCCTCGGATGGTTCCAGTGACCGGGCTCTCTCTAGCCGGCAAGGCAGGTTGACCTCCCAGGGAGGGAAAGTATTTTTTCCCTCGGATGGTTCCGCTGACCGGGCTCTCTCTAGCCGGCAGGGCAGGTTGACCTCCCAGGGAGGGTAAGAATTTTTCCCCTCGGATGGTTCCGTTGTCCGGGCTCTCTCTAGCCGGCAAGGCAGGTTGACCTCCCAGGGAGGGTAAGTATTTTCCCCCTCAGATGATTCCGCTGACTGGGCTCTCTCTAGCCGGCAGGGCAGGTTGACCTCCCAGGGAGGGTAAGTATTTTTCCCCTCAGATGGTTCCGCTGACCGGGCTCTCTCTAGCCAGCAGGGCAGGTTGACCTCCCAGGGAGGGTAAGTATTTTTTCCCTCGGATGGTTTCGCTGTCCGGGCTCTCTCTAGCCGGCAGGGCAGGTTGACCTCGCAGAGAGGGTAAGTATTTTTCCCCTCGGATGGTTCCGCTGACCGGGCTCTCTCAAGCCGGCAGGGTGGGTTGACCTCCCAGGGAGGGTAAGTATTTTTTCCCTCGGATGGTTCCGCTGTCCGGGCTCTCTCTAGCCGGCAGGGCAGGTTGAACTCCCAGGGAAGGTAAGTATTTTTCCCCTCGGATGGTTCTGCTGTCCGGGCTCTCTCTAGCCGGCAGGGCAGGTTGACCTCCTAGGGAGGGTAAGTATTTTTCCCCTCGGATGGTTCCGCTGACCGGGCTCTCTCTAGCCGGCAGGGCAGGTTGACCTCCCATGGAGGGTAAGTATTTTTCCCCTCGGATGGTTCCGCTGTTCGGGCTCTCTCTAGCCGGCAGGGCAGGTTGACCTCCCAGGGAGGGTAAGTATTTTTCCCCTCGGATGGTTCCGCTGTCCGGGCTCTCTCTAGCAGGCAGGGCAGGTTGACCTCCCAGGGAGGGTAAGTATTTTTCCCCTCGGATGGTTCCGCTGACCTGGCTCTCTCTACCCGACAGGGCAGGTTGACCTCCCAGGGACCCAAGAGTTCTTTTAGAACATCTTCTTTCAGCATGTTCCAGAGCAGGGAGACATGAGGGCGAGACCCCAGGCGGGGGGCAAGCTCCTCTCGCCCCTTCTCCCCAGCAAAGGGGGGCAAGCTCCTCTCGCCCCCGCCTCCCCAACAAAGGGGGGGGGGGGGGGGGGCGAGACCCCAGACGGGGGGCGAGCTCCTCTCGCCCCCGCCCCCCAGCAAAGGGGGGCGAGACTCGAGGCGGGGGTGAGCTCCTCTCACCCCCGCCCCCCGAGGCAAGGGGCGAGCTCCTATCGCCCCTGCCCCCAGCAGGGGGCGAGCTCAGGAGAGAGACACCCTCCCAGCTCGCCCCGCCCCAGCCCAGTGAGGGGGGCGAGCAGGGAAGGAGGTCAGCCCCCTCTCGCCCAGCCCCAGGGGGGTGTCGGTCTGCGTTTAGCACTGTAGAACAGCGAGATTTGGTTATTCGCAGGCCAAATCCGGGGGTATTTTTGTAATCTCGTAGGCCAGATTGTGGTTATTGGCAGACCAAGTTCAAAATCCTATAAATAGGACCAAAGGGGCATCATTTGGAGCAGATCTCTCTTTTGGTTATCCCTCTCCCCAAATCTCTCTAGTGGGTGAGGAGAGCCTCCAAAGGGTGCCCAAGCTTAGCATTGGCTTGAGAGGGGAAGCGCTCTAAGATCTTCCGGGTGTGTGGTGGGACCTCCTCGCTAAGCCCTTGGTCTCATTCTTAGTTCCTTAGTCTCTTAGCCTAGAGCCCTCCCTTGGGAGAAGTAAGTGTGAGGTCACCCCCCAACTTGTTGAGGGCCCGAACTCCACAGAGACAAAGTCTTGTTCTAAAGTCTTGGTTTCAACATCACAGGCTTCTAAAATAATATTATTAAAAATTTCATTTACTTAATAATTAGTAATGAAAAAGCGCATTTGCGCTATAATTAGCGGAGTCATAAAAATAAAATTTATCATTTTAAGACCTATCAATTTTAGTTTGAGAATAAAGACTTTAGATCAGTACCCCCACACTTTAAGAATCCGAAAAATCAATTTTCTAGACTGATTTTTTTTTTGCTAGTGAAACTCATTTGATTTTCAACTTCGGCCAGCTTTATTTTATTTTTAAAATAGATATTTTTTTAATAAATAAATGTAAAAAGGTTTTTTTTGAAGTAATATGTTTATGTTACAATATACTTATTTCTATCTCTATCACTTTGACGATTTGAGTCACAAACATTAGAATAAATAAAAAACAAAAGTGTATTGGTTTTTTCATGTTCTTAAAATGTTTTCTTGCAAATTAGAGTGGATACAAATTTCGAATCTTATATTAGATAAAATATTTCTCTTAGTTAATAGATCTAATTTTTTCATTTTTCATTGATTCGAAATTTACATGTCCTACTCTAACATATCATATATTGCTATGTATCAAATTTATTACAAAATCCATAATATTTAAATTAAATAAATCATTAGAGATATATCACTTTCCAATATAAATATTAATAATATTTAATATTAATATTTATGATATAAACATTTATATTGTTTATAGGAAAATAAATGTTTATATTAAATTAATGATATCATTTATCATATAATCTTTTATTTTATAAACATTTGCATTTACAAAGTTTATGATATGACCTTTATGATATTATACAATCTAAATGTTTATAAGAATATAGTATAGTTATGTTATTTAAATATTAATAACATTATATTATAATAATTATGTTATTTATATTATAATTAATAATAATTATATTAGTTAAAGAAAGCTATAATATTTAAATTATCATATCATAATAACATTAACAAATATATATAATATTGATGTTAACTATTGTGCATGATTAAATCAATTACATTAATATTAAATATAATATTTATTACAAAATTATCATGCACTTGTAAACATACTTAATAAATATTTAAATATTTATTTATTTATTTATTATTCTTGGACTTCCCAAAGAATACCCTATGACGGGCTTTCACTGGTACTAGGCGTTTTGTGTGACGATAACCCAACACAGCCTTTTCGCAAGAGATTATGATGCGAAAATCAACTTCTTTAGATTGTTAGAAATTTTGCTTATATAATGATATTATTTCTAAAATATTCTCTAGAAATAAATAATAAAATATTTGCAATGTAATTTTTTGGAACAAAATACAAATATTTAGAAATACATGAAATAAAATACAAATAAAAAAATAAAGTAAGAAATCGAGTCTGGGTAAGGCGTGTGATCACTGCCCTAAAGAAGTTGCACCACCCTCCGGCAGGGCTTTCAACCGATGCTCACTTCTCCAAGGTACAACACTCGGCTAGATCCCAAAACTCCGATGTGCGCGGACACCGAAGAAGCACAGAGCACCCAAACTTCCACTGGATGAAGCAAATGTAGTATCGCAAGATAATTGTATTGAAAATATGAAAGCTTAAGGAGAAATAAGAGAGAAATATTGTGTGTGTATTCTCATATTTTAGATAAGCTATTTATAGACTCAAAAGTCATTTCAGAATTTATTAAAATATTTATATATAATAATTATATTTAATATTAATTATATTATATACTAATAATATTAACTTTTATATAAACGTAAAAACGTTTATGATAAATATTAATGATATTCATATTAACTTTTATGATATATAATATTATCATATATTTTTTATTATTATATATAATACATATGTATATAACGTTAACTGTTATATATACATATAATTACTTGTTTTTTTAACGTTTTATATTAAATATAAATGTATATAACGTTATAGTTATATGTATATTATTGTTTTATTTATTATTTCGTAATAATAAATAACGTTAATTATTATTATAATAATATTAATAATTATGAATATTATTAATGTTAATTTTATGCAGAAATAAATAATACTAAATATTAAATCTATTACAATAATTTTAAAACTTTGTTACAATAGATCTATATTATTGAGAACGAAAAAAGTGTGTACTCATATGAGTACATTTGAGCTTTTCTTCATGAGTTTAAAAATTCCAACAATTCACACTATAAGACTAAGACGATGAAAGAGATGAGGCAATAGTACGTAGCTGCAACACCATTGATGTTTGAGGTTTCGACACGAGTATCAAAAAATGACAGATAATAAACCTAAGGTATTAAGTCAATATTCGACTTGGGCTTGTCAACGACGAAAATCATTTCCACCAAATATTTCGGGTTTGAACCTAAAAGAGTCTTCAGATCTAGATGTCATAACAAAATTTTGAAATATAAAATACATACAATAAATTGCAGTACTACAGAAACTGAAAACAAAGAAAATCATTTTGAGTATTTGATTTTATTATCTTGTTATTCTTGGACTTTCCAATGAATACTCAATGACGAGCTCTCATTGGTACTAGGAGGTTTGTGGGATGACAGTCAAACACGATCCTTTCACAAGAGATTATGTGATGTGGATCTACAACTTCATTAAATTGTTGGAATATTTTTTCTTACATTCCTATATTTGTATTATATAAAGGAAAAATTATGGGACTATTTTGAGGCTGAATTAGAACCCTTCATTGAATATTAGTCATCAGATCAAATAGATTTGGGCTGCAAATAGCCAATACCCTAAGCTCTTGTGAAACACGGTCCTCCCTCCATCCCTTCATCCTGATACCAAGCCTGATATCCCTGTTCACCGAAATCCATGCCTGCACGTCAAGGCCACCGCCGACGGTGGCTCTGCCGGAGCGCCGCAGGACTACCTCTGGCAGGATCGTCGGGGGTAGGCGACCCCGCTGGTGGCTCCGGGCAGGCCGGCGGCGGGGAAGGGAGACGACGGGCAGGATTTTTTTTTTAAAATTCTATAAAAATTTATATAATATAATATATATAATACAGATATATATAAAATTTTCTAAAAAAATGTTTAAATAATTTAGGTTTTTTTTTATAAATATAATATATATAGATATATAATACATAAATTTTCTAAAAAATTGGGTGCGTACCGGAGGTGGGCGAAGCCCGCTGAGGGCAGGCAGGGAACTATCGCGTGGGGCACGGGGGCCCCCCGTGCACTGTCACTCGTCTATATTATATAAAGGAAAACTTATGTGACCATTTTGAGGCTGAATTAGAACCATTCATTGAATCTAAGCCATCAGATCTAATAGATTTAGGCTGCAAATAGCCAATACCCTAAGCTCCTCCTCCCTTCATCCCGATACCAAGCCCGATATTCCTGTTCACCGAAATCCCTGCACGTCGTCTCCCTTCCCCGCCGCCGGCTTGCTCGGAGCCACCGGCGGGGTCGCCTACCCCCGGCGAACCTATCGGGGGTAGTCCTGCGGCGCTCCGGCAGGGCCACCGCCGAAATTAAAAAAAATCTATAAAAATTTATAGAAACTGGGTGCGTGTCGGGGGCGGGCTAAGTCCACCGGAGCAGGCAGGAAACTGTCGCGCGGGGCACGGGAATTCCCCGTGCACTGTCACTCGTTAATATATATTATAAGAGTGAGAGCTCTTATAGTACTTGTTATTCAATGAAAATATAGATGAAATCAATTGGGTTGGCATATGTGATGAATCAAGACCTCTAAATAACGAAAGCACTACGAAGGTTGGAATACAAATTAAGGAGCACAATAGTCACAAAAATATAGGGTAAAAGGTATGATTTAAATACACTTGTTCACATTATGGCTGGATGAGAGGACTTAACAAAAAAAATTGAGTTAAACCCCACAATACTCTACATATATGCAACAATGAATTTAAAATCTTCTAAGAGATCTAAACTTCTTGTAAGACGACGATGTGTTAGCTGTTTGCTCACTATGAATTTATTGTACTTGTTATATCGCTTGCAGTACTACTTCGATATACAGTATTTTCTTAATTACTTATTTTATGTATTTATATGTAGGCATTGCTTATTTGCTCCGATGAGTTTGGTCAAAAACGCAATTATCTTAGAATGTATGTTTGGCATGACAAAAGCTAATGATCGTTATCAAGAAAATAAACTACTTTTGAGCATAAAATGCATGAAATTTCTTATGTGAAGTCGGGTGTTCACGAATGATGGTTCATTACTGCAATCACCGCGCCAACATGAATGAAGTTTACGAAGAAAATGACTTTTTATAAGATTTTGATTAATCTTTGTCATTGCGATTAGCTTCTTTGGTTTTGGTTTAATTTTGATTAGCTTCGGGATTAACTTGTGAGTCTTAACTTCCTGTAAGGTACCTTGAATTGGTACAGAATATAGCTGTGAGTTTTAGCAGAATTAGCTTCTGCTGAATTTGATTCCCATGATGAGGTTGCTTCGAGGGACTGCGAGGGAACATCAAGGTATGACGGCGAATATCTACCTAGCTAGGCAGTTAAAAATGAGAGTAATTAAAAATCCGGACCAAATTACCCCTCTAAATTTAGCGTAAAGTGCGAATGCCAAGCATAGGGCTGGAACGCGCGGATATATCCGACGACCTCGACCGAAAATCACGTTTGTAAAATGCGTGAAATCCATTTAAATTTTTTTGGAATCGAGCCGGTTAGACTGGGAAAATAGTACAGCCAAACAAGCCCACAGTAAATTTTGAGGGTATAATATGCCAAATGCAAAAAGCTTATAATTCAAGGCAAAAATATTGTGCATGTATAACGTATATGGAGTATCATGCGGCAAATTCAAATTTCTGCTATATTTTTTATTTTTTCACAAAATAAGTCACTGAATATTGATCCATGTATTTTTACGGTTATTTTAAGTACTAATATGTATATATTTTAGGGTGAAAATATAATTGTAAAAAATAAATATTTTTACAACTTTAATTTACAATTGAAAATAAAGTCTATTTACAACTGTAAAAATGACGTTAAAGTTGTAATTTTGCACTAAAAAAATGTCTCGTAGAATTCTGTATATGCACTACACGTACAAAAATTCAAGAGTGCAAACTCTCTATTACAGTTCGCAAGTACAACAACAACAACAACAACAACATGCAAGCCTTTATCCCGCCATAGTGGGGTCGGCTATTGTTGAATTGGTTTAGATTTTTCAAACTCACATGTTTTTTAAACTCCACCTAATCTCCCCACCTAATCCCCCCATCTAATCACCCCACCTAATCATCCACCTAATTACCCATGTGATTCATGTCTTTCTTAATTTAATGGTTTCTTGGCACTATAAAAAGAGAGGGGGCAAAACATGAATCACACACCAAAGCCAAACCAAAGAGAGGTAAAGCTTGAAGAGGAGAGTGGTAGTGTACGGCCGAAGACGGCGGTGGGCGTCGACATCCGATTAAGGGCTGCATTGGCAACGAAGATCGAAAGCATGCGAGTAGCGACAAGACGTCAGATTCGCGGGCTGCAGCAAGGTGCGCGGTGCTCGGTGGTTGCATGCCCGTAGGCCGTGGTGGTTGTGCACAAGTGGCGACATTGGCGGGCTGCGCATTCGCGGCAAGGCCAAGTCCTGACTTGGATCTCTTCTCGGTGGTGGCGGCGGCAGTTGGTCATCTGACGATGACGAAGGTTCGTTCTGGTACGAATCTTGTGCATCCATTTTACAGATTGCAGTCAAGTTCATATTACTCCTGCGGATTTTCATAGTCCGTTCTTCTGCAGTATATTTTCGGACGTGTATCTCTTAATTTGAGTACTTATTAATTTTATTGTGCTAATAAAATTATGCAAAATAAGTATCTTCTTGTGATTCTGTATTTAGTTGTTCCTGTGGATTGTGCTTTCGCGACCGGGAATCCTAACAAGTGGTATCAGAGGTAGGTTCTGTAGGCGATTGATTGAACATTTGAGGAAAAATTTGACTGCGGTAGTGAACAACTATGCCATCTTCCCATCCTTTCAAATTCAACCTTGAATTAATCAGATCTCCTAGTCATACCGGAGGGCAACTATGACTGGAAGAATACGACTTTGGCTTGGTACTCGGTGCAGAAGTTCGATGGCAGCAAAAATTTTAATCTGTGACAGATTCACATCAAAGATATGCTAGTTGAGCAGAGGCTGATGCGGGTTTTGCAGGGACGAGAATAATTGGTTGTTGAAGTGAATGATGAGGAGTGGATTTGACTTGGATGAGCGTGCCACTAGCGCCATCAGGATGTGCGTTGACGACAAGGTGATCTTTAACATTGGCGTTGAGGAGTCTGCAATCAAGCTTTGGGATAAGCTTGAAAGATTGTATCTGGCCAAGTCGTTGACCACAAGGTTGTTGTTTAAACAACGATTGTATGGGCTGAAGATGCAGGATGGTGGAAATCTGCAGAGCACTTTAATGTGTTCAACGACAACAACCTTTTAAATCAATTGCATGCGGTTGGTGCGAAGGTGGAGGAAGAAGATAAGATACTATTACTTCTTACCTCGCTCCCACCATCCTTTAAACACATGGTGACCACACTCATGTATGGGAAGGATACAGTGGGGCTAAAGGAGGTCACATCGACATTACTGTCCAAGTCAGATGCTGAAGGACCCCACTCCTAGGGGTGAGCATATTTTAGCGGTAGATGGACGGGGGAGAGCATTTGATAAGGGATCGAGGGGTGCACGAGCTCGGTCGGCATCGAAGAAGGGAGTTATTTGTTACCACTGTAGACAGAGCGGTCACATCAGGAGAAATTTCCCGCAGTGTGCGCAGAGTTCTGGAAACGTCCAAGATGCGGGTATGGTGACGCTAGATCTGGGAGTGGAGAGTGATGGTCTTTATACCATCACTGAGAGTCACGACGACTCTGACAGCGGATGGATATTAGATTCGAGTGCATCGCAACACATGTGCTCGGATGTATCGATGTTCAGTTCTCTGGAGGAGACGATTGGGTCGGTCTATTTAGGTGATGGCTCAGGTTGTGAGGTTACAGACACAGGGACGGTGAACATACGAATGCATGATGGGGTGGTGCGCATGCTTGAGAGGGTACATCTGGTGCCCAAGTTGCGTAAGAATCTGATATCGTTGGGCAGTTTGGACTTGAGTGGCTGCAACTTTGCGGCAAGAAAAAAAGTTCTTACGGTGACACGTGGGTGTGTCGTGCTTATGAAGGCTGTGCAGTTCGGTAGTCTATACCGACTAATGAGGACCACGGTGCGAGGTGGTATGCCCATGATTTCTGTGGTTGGTTTGGTGGATGGTCGAGGTGGTGCAGTGGATCGCCCTTCTGTGACTCGGGTTCAAAAAGTCAGCTTTTGCGATCTGGGTGCGTCGGCATCCCATAGATGAACAAGAGCAGAGATGGAGTTCGACTTGCGACAAGTCGGCTGACGCCTCAGACATGAGGTGGTGCTTCGTGCAGATTGGTGCTTTGTGCAAATATTGCTTTGTGCAGACAACTTCGTGCAAATAATGCTTCGTGCAGAATGTGGTGTTTGAAATTCAAACCAAGGTGGTGATTGTTGAATTGGTTTGGACTTTTCAAACTCACATGTTTTTTAACTCTACCTAATCTCCCCACCTAATCTCCTCACCTAATCATCCACCTAATTACCCATGTGATTCATGTCTTTCTTAATTTAATGGTTTCTTGGCACTATAAAAAGAGAGGGGGCAAGCCATGAATCACACACCAAAGCCAAACCAATGAGAGGTAAAGCTTGAAAAGGAGAGTGATAGTGTACGCCGAAGACGACGGTGGGCGTCGACATCCGATTAAGGGCTGCATTGGCAACAAAGAGCGAAAGCATGCGGGCAGCGGCAAGACGTCAGATTCGCGAGTTGCAGCAAGGTGCGCGGTGCTCGGTGGTTGCATGCCCGTAGGCCGTGGTGGTTGTGCACAAGTGACGACATTGGCGGGCTGTGCGTTCGCGACAAGGCCAAGTCCTGACTTGGATCTCTTCTCGGTGGTAGTGGCGGCAGTTGGTCGTCTGACGACGACGAAGGTTCGTTCTAGCACGAATCTTGTGCGTTCATTTTACGGATTGCAGCCAAGTTCATATTACTCCTACGGATTTTCGTAATCCGTTCTTCCGTAGTATATTTTCGGACGTGTATCTCTTAATTTGAGTACTTATTAATTTTATTGTGCTAAAAAAATTGTGCAAAGTACGTATCTTCTTGTGATTCTGTATTTAGTTGTTCTTGGGGATTGTGCTTCCGCGACCGAAAATCCTAACAGCTATATGGATCCTTTGTCGCCATTGTGCCCTATATTTAACCATAGCCTTAATAATGTCTAAGTACATCATATCTTTCCTTATAGTTTCATTCCAAGTCTTTTTTGGTCTACCCCTCCCCCGTTTAATAGTTCTAGCGACTAAACTCGCCTAACATGTGTCTCTAATGATCTCCTATGTACATGTCCGAACCATCTTAAATTAGCTTTTCGCATCTTCTCTACAATTGATGTCACTCCTGTCTTATCCCTCATACATTCATTTCTAATTTTATCCAGTCTCGTGTGACCACACATCCACCTAAGCATTCTCATCTTCGCAACTCCCATTTTTTGCTCATGTACACCATTCACTGCCCAACACTCAGAACACGTAGAGCACTGCTGGCCTAATTGTAGTACGGTAAAACTTGTCTTTACGTTTTACTGGTACTTTACGATCACATAAGATCCCAGACGAGCCTCTCCACTTCAACCAGACTGCTTGGATTCTATGTATCACATCTTTATCTACACCACCATCTTTTTGAATTATCGATCTTAGGTATTTAAAGTACTCACTGCGAGAAATATCTTGATCACCCAATTTAATGACAGAGTCATCCGACCTTCTTGCACTATAAATTTAAGCTATATATACTCCGTTTTTGTCCTGCTCAACCTAAAACCCTTTTTTTTCTAAAGTGTCTCGCCAAGATTCAAGTTTCGCGTTTACACCCTCGCACGTCTCATCGACCAAAACAATATCATCTACAAATAATAAACACCAAGGCATTGCTTGTTGGATATGTCCAATGAGCTCATTTAAGATAAGGGTAGAGAGATATGGGCTTAAAGCTGGCCCTTGATGTAAACCAACTGCGATAGGGAATTCCTGTGTTAATCCTCCAGATGTCCTCACCCTGGTCACTGAATTTGTATACATATCTTTTATTACATCAATGCATGATACATTTACACCTTTCTTTTCTAGGACTCTCCATAAGACCTCTATTGGAACCCTCGCATAAGCCTTCTTCAGATCAATAAACAACATATGCAAATCTTTTTGTCTTTCCCTATAGTTGTCAATGAGTCTCCTCAAGAGATGTATAGCTTCCATGGTTGACCTCCCCGACATGAATCCAAATTGATTCTCTGAGATGCTAGTTTCTCGTCTAACTCATCTCTCTATTACTCGTTCCCATAGTTTCATAGTATGATTCATTAATTTAATTCCCTTATAATTAACACAAGTTTGTATATCTCCTTTGTTTTTATACAAATGTACCAAAATACTCTCTCAATTGGTATAACATCCACTTTGTTTTCAGTATCGTATTGAAGAAACTTGTAAGCCATAAAATTCCTTCCCTTCATAAGTATTTCTATACTTCAATAGTTACACCGTCTGACCAACCACCTTTCCATTTTCATCTTCTTTAGAGCGTCATTTATCTCTGATACTTGAATTTTACGATAAAAAGTTTTGTTTTTATACTCCTCCAATTTACTTTACCCTTTTAAGTTTAGTTTATTATTTTTTTCTTCATTGTGTAGTTGATAAAATTATTAAATACAAAATAGATTTTAGAATTTATTTATTAATAAAAAAATTTCGGCACGTACTGTCTGCCCGCCTCATAAGAGATGGCTCTATATTTTCCCGCGCAATAGGGATGACTGATCATGGTCGAGGCGAGCGGCGAGCTGAATGAGCTAGATAGAGAATGGAGGAAGAGAGAGCGCGGCTTCTCAGTTTGGCGATAGATTTTGGATTCGACGAAACTGCGGCTAAGAAATGTCTGGATCGTCTCATAGATCTCTACGGTAGAAGTACTCGAAACCCTCGTCGTCCCTCTGTCGCTCCAGAGTTTATATTCTCATTATAGTTCTCCCAATTGCCTCTCTCTTGTTCATTTCAATTTTAAAAACGGAGGTTGCTAGATTTCTAGGAGACCATTCCAACCTAGAAATAAAAGTGAAATGTGATTTTGTCCGACGTGATTGTGCTTGATTTTACTGCCTTTAACTTTGCATAGGAACTTTGAATTTTCATGTGGCTCGAGTGGCTACAAATTTGAGGTTTTTCATTTTCACATTTCTCAATTTCTCTGGGAAGTGAAGGTCGGTGCCGTACAATCTCAATTTCTTTGGCTACAAGAGGATTGCCATTTTTCACATTTAATCTTTGAAGGTATGCATATTACGATACACATTGTAGTGAAAATAGTTCTGCAGAGGAAGTGAAACATGCCTTGAGTTCTTAATATACTACACATGCCCTAAACCATAATTTTAAGCTTTTGGGTTGGAGTTTGAGCTCAACTATGTCTCCTAGTTTTCTTAACTCATAACAATTGATATCAGAGCTAATGGTTCAGTTGTGATTTAGATTTCTATGAGTTTTATTTGTTCTCGGGGATCAGGATCTTGACTGCTTCTACAATGGTAAATAACGGGTTAAGTGTGGGTTACTCGTATGAATGCATCTTTTAGTGTTTATCCATGACCCTTCAAGCTGCAAGATTTCAACTTTCAAGGAAGCAAAGACCTCCAAACAAGTTTCATTAGAATATAAATTCAAACCTTACAATATAGAAAAATACAAGACTCAAAACATGAACTTACATGCGCATAGATGCCTGCCTGGTGGTGGTATTCTTTGAAAATGTCAATGTCGGGGCAAAGTGAATACACCGAAAGGAGGTGGAGGGCTGGGCATGGAAGGAGATGATTGAGATTATAGATTTAGGGGAGGGTAGGGGGTTATAAATGGATTACCGGTTCTGATGCATGGAGCTGCAGGATTTGGAAGGAGCTGTGAGGGGTTTGCGACAGGTTGGGAGGAGGCTGAGAGTTTGAGGGTGCTGGAATAAAGACGAGGTGGTCTGCAGTGTTAGCATGGGGTTCAGATGGTTGTTTTTGAGTCCAGTCAGACTGTACAGAATTTCAGAGCTCGGTTGGCCAGGGGGTATGGAGAGGGAGCAATGAACAACTGAGGAGAGAGCATGTGAGTGTTATGTTGTTGGGTGATGAGATTTTAGGGGTATTGCAACTCGCAGCTCGGTGGGATGAGGAACAGTAAGCACTGGGTGAGGGTTCGGTAGGAGAAACTGTGAGGGGTTGCTCGAAACATCCGGAGGAAGTCTAAGTGGAACTGTCTCTCCGTTGCCTCCAGCTAGGTATATATAGTAGAATACCTAGGGTTTCCACACGCATAGCCCCCGAGCTCGTTATTCGTCCGAATATACACTTACAATCTCCTCCTATATTCGTGACAAATAACGTAACGTTTCGGGGTGCTGGAGAGTAGACAAAATAATAAACAAACTAAACAAAGCATTTATGATAGATCATACTAATCAACATATGAAAAGGTTTTTGCCTAAACGGCAAGTCAGAAAACCACAGATTCTATCCCAAAAATATAGTCTGAATAATTATTACAAAACATAACATGAAATAAAACGTTTGATGATTCTACTCGTCTAGTAGATCATCGTCATCTATGTCCATGTCTACATCTCCTCCAAAATCTCCACTGTAGCCTGCAAGGAATTTCACGAGTCAGACTCTATGAATTCATAATCATATGCAGTAACGTTTAAAGTAAACTAGCTCTTACTAAATGAGCTTAGCACTTCTAGCAACGGTGAAGTAACTCTGTCAGCATCTCATCCAGTCTAACTAGGACTAAACCCGTTATCTTACTCATTACTGATCACTATGTGCCTCACCAACACATGTGGGCACGCATCACGTGCAACATTATCAAATGTGGAATAATGTGCTGTGACCAATAATGTTTAGATTACCATTTACAACGACTTTCAATTTCCAGTTGAATAATTCTTGAATCAACTTACAATGAGAAAGTTGCTTGGTTATCAAATGTGGAATAACCGGCACCAGACCATCTTGGGTTTTCATCAAGAAATTATTTGGGTTTTCAGTCTGTTTTTAGATGCTTGAATGTTGCGACTAGGTTCTCACTGTTAAAACATAAACTGCGGAGGAAAGTTTCATATTTCTATGAACTTTAATCCCATTTCCCCCGATGTTTTGATTGTGAGAGCTCTATTCAATCCTTTGGTCAAAGGGTTTGCAACATTATCTTTCGATCTCACATCAATAAGGGACATAATCCCTTGACTTGTGAGAGAGGTCAACCAGGATTGTTTCAGCCTGAGATGCATTCTTTTGCCATTGAACAAAGTGTTTGTAGCAATCGTTTTAGTAGCCTGATTGTCGCAGTAAACTGCAACAGAACTCATTTTCAGGCTCGATAAAGGAATGTCCATCACCAAATCTCTCAGCCATTCGACTTCTTCTCCTGCTGACGCAAGAGCGTAGAGTTCGGATTTCATAGAAGAGAGAGCAATACATGATTGCCTCTTGGACTCCCAGGCTACAGCTGCTCCTCCTAGTGTAAACACAAAACCACTAGTGGACTTGCTGTCGTTTAATTCTGAGCACCATGATGCATCAGAATAACCTTCAAGAACTGAAGGCTGACCAGTGTAAACTAAAGCATACTTTTGAGTGTGCTTTAAGTATCTCATGAGCCTACCCAAGGCGTTCCAATGGTCTTTACCAGGATTACTAGTGAATCTGCACAACATGCCGACCGTAAAGGCTATGTCAGGTCTAGTGCAGACCATGACATACATGAGGCTACCAAGCAGTTTAGAATAATATAACTGTCTAACCATAACTCCTTCATTGGGCTTTAGGCGGTTAGTGTAGTCGTATGATGTCTCAGATGCGCTACTGACACTGTATCCCCACGTGTCCAACAAGGACTTTATGTAGTGACTTTGACTTAGGGAAATACCATTTTTCCTAAAGCTCACTTGCATGCCTAGTATAGTGTTAGCTAGACCTAGGTCTTTAATGCTAAATTCTTTTATGAGATCTGACTTAACGTCATCCACTTCGGATTGATCAGACCCCAGAATAAGCATATCATCCACGTACAAACATATTATTGCGACTTTATCCGATCTATTACGTATGTAAAGACATTTATCCGAAAGACTCGACATGAATCCCATGTTCTTTACACTATAGTCGAACTTCTCATGCCATAATTTCAGTGCTTGCTTTAGTCCGTATAAAGACTTAAGAAGTTTACAGACTTTCGTTTCGTCACCGTCTACAATGAAACCTTCAGGTTGACTCATGTAGATCTATTCGGTCAGATCTCCGTTCAAGAACGCAGTCTTAACATCCAACTGATGAACAACAAAGTGCTCAATAGATGCAATAGCAAGGAGAACCCGAATGGTTGCTAAGTGACACACGAGTGAGTAGACATCAAAGTAATATACTCTGCTTACTTGTGTGAAACCTTTAGCCACCAGGCGTGCTTTATACTTAGCTACGCTACCATCAGGATTCAATTTCTTTTTCAGAACCCACTTACACCCTACGGTTTTAGCCCCTTTTGACTTATCAACCAACGTCCAGGTGTTATTCTGAAGAAGAGAACTCATCTCTTCATCTATAGCTTCTTTCCAGAGTAGTGAATCCCTGGATCTCATCGCTTCCTTATAGGTGGATGGATCGGCCTCAACGTGGTAGGTCACAAAGTCACTACCGAAGGTTCGTGGAATTCGCTCTCTCACAGAAGTTCTCCTAGACTCTAGGCCAGAGTTATCTACCGGAACGGAATAAGAGGTGCTCGGTACTGAAGTAGGATCTTCTTCAGTAATAGTTACTTGCATACCTGAGATTGTTAAGTTCTTATCTTTGAGGAACTTATCCTCGAAGAACACCGCATCCCTAGATTCTATTATGATATTATTAGAAATATCAAGGAACCTATCTGCAGCACTATCCTCAGCACAACCTAAGTAGACACAAGTATTGGTCCTAGGTCCAACTTTAGGCCTTCTAGGGTCAGGGACCCTGACATAGGCTATACAACCCCAAGTCTTAAGTCGAGTAAACGACGGGGGTCTCTTAAACCAAAGCTCGTAGGGAGTAACCTCTAACTTAGCATGAGGGACTTTATTCAGAATGTGATTCGCGGTCAATACTGCTTCACCCCAATAAGTGGAAGGCATGCCTGCAGTGAGCAGCATAGAGTTCAACATCTCTGTTAACTTTCTATTCTTGCGCTCGGCTATGCCGTTAGATTGGGGGGAGTAAGGAGCAGTGGTTTTTGCTATGATGCCCTGTGAAGCAAGGAAGCATCTGAACTCACTGGACATATATTCTCTTACTCTATCACTCATAAAATGTTTTATTTTCATGCTTAGTTGGTTTTCTACCCTGGTTTTGAAAAGACAAAACTTTGCAAATGCTTCATCTTTAGTTTTAAGCAACGAGATATGACAGAATCTCGTGCAGTCATCTATGAACGTGATCATATACTTCCTCCCACCTCTGGTGACAAAACTTTTAAAGTCACAAATATCGGAATGTATAAGCTCAAGAGGTGTTGTGCTCCCAGTAACCGTCTCAAAAGGTTTCCTAGTGATCTTAGTCTGAGCGCACACTTCGCATTTTTTCAAGTGGAGACTTAGTGTCTAATGTGATCTTGTGAGTTCTAGCTACTTGGAACATTTTCCTGTAGTTGACGTGTCCTAGTCTCTCGTGTAGAGTCCTAGGGCTAACTAAGTTCAATTGAACTTGTTGGACTACCTCACTTGCTAGACTCAGACGGTACATCCTATTTTGGACATAAGCACATCCAAAATAGTGCGAGTTAACTGACAAAGTCACCCTGCCGCTACAGAAGCTAAGCGACATACCCGCATCACAAAACAAACTAATAGACACTTATAAGTTAGCAGCTAGAGAAGGTATAAATTTGACATTCTTTAAAAATAAAGACTTACCTGAGGAGAGCAGCAGAGTTGCATTCCCCACCTTCAACACGTCAGCTGTGCCTCCATTTGCTACAGTAACTGATTCCTTTGCATCCTTCAGCTCTGTCAAAAGATTAGCATTGCTGCAAACGTGGCACGTTGCCCCCGAATCCAGGTACCACTCCGTGCTGGCCTGCGCGTGTCCGACCATGGCAACAAAGTCGGATGGCTCAGCTTGGCGGACCAAATGGGCTTGGTTGCCTTCTTGTGGTGCCCGGGTTCTCTCTTTCCTCGGTTGCTTGCAGTCAGATGCGCAGTGTCCCCACTTGTTGCAGTTATAACATTTACCCTTAAATTTCTTAGAGGGTTTACTCGGGCCTGCAACCTGGGGGCTACTACGAGACGTTTTGGTCTTGGGAGGAGGCGGAGGCCGCTTGGAGCTTGAAATCATGTTGGCAGCAACCTTCTGCTTGCCAACAGCTTCCAAAGCGTTCTTCGTCCTGTTCTCATCCTCAATGCGTATGAAACGCTTGAGGTCGTTCAGACCAACCTGCATCTTCTTGCGATACATTTCCGTTTTGAAATTGTACCACGAGGAGGGCAATTTATACACAATCGTGCCTGCAACAAAACTTTCGGGCAGACTGATGGACTCACTATGCAAAGAATCAATTAAAATTTCAAACTCTGATACCTGAGGGAGAATGACTTTCTCCTCGTCGAAGCTGAAAGAGTGGAACTTGTCCACTAGGTGCGTCTTGGACATGTCCTCCTCCTTCCTGAAGTGCTCCTGCAGCGCATCCCAGATCTCCTTTGCAGTGCTCATCTTCATGTAGGTCTGGGCCAGGCTGGGAGACAAACAGTTGAGCAGGTAGTCCCTGCAGAAGTCTTCATCTGAAAACCACTGGGCCTCATCAGCAGTCCCAACGACCTCAGCGCCATCGGACTGAACTGTGTAGTACACGTTCAGAAACTTCATCCCGAACTGAGTGTTCAACTTCCAGGTGTTGAACTCAGTCGCCGTGAACTTCTCCAGCTTTAGCATCGGAACGGGTGTCGAGAAGTTGTTCCCCTTCATCATTGTGCTTGGAGACGGCGGCGGCGGGAAGAGGCGGAAGGCGTCTGGGGGGGATCTGGAGGCACGGGAGAACAGTGGCGCACGGGCACTGTCTTCTGAAGAGCGCACGGGCAGTGATCGTGCGTGAACTGCTGAGCGCACGATCAGCGGTCGTGTGCGAAGGAACTGTCTGGCTGCTGAAGAGCGCACGATCAGCGGTCGTGCGCGAGGGGTAGAGCGCACGATCAGTGGTCGTGCGCGAACTCCTTTCCTTGAGAGCAGCGATTTCGTCTTCTTCGCACGAGCGGCTGTCCTAGGGCACGGCTTCGACTCCAACAGCGGCAGAGGCGTCAGATCTGAGCGGCGACGGCTCTGGATCCGGCGACGGGAAGAGTAGCAGATCCGGCGACGGGAGATCTTGCTCACGGCATCGGGGGAAGAAAGCCGCAAACAACTACGAAACGGCGGCAAGGGGCAGCAACTCCTTCGTTGAGCGGCAGCAGCACCAACAGAAAGAAATCGTCCTCTTCGATCGCGAGCGGCAACATCAGCGGGAGATGCTTCTCCTTCGACGAACGCGACGGAGCAGGAATCGCAGATCCTTCACGTCTACAGGAGCTTGCAGACGGGATCGCGATCGGCGGCAGCACCTTCCTTCTTCGTCGATCGCTAGCAGGCAGCAACGGGACGCGATCGGCGGCTGCAGCGAAGGGCGCGATCGAGGACGACGGGAGCGGACGCGAGAGCGAACCCTAAGGCTCTGTTTCGAGATTGTGAAGGGTTGCTCGAAACATCCGGAGGAAGTCTAAGTGGAACTGTCTCTCCGTTGCCTCCAGCTAAGTTTATATAGTAGAATACCTAGGGTTTCCACACGCATAGCCCCCGAGCTCGTTATTCGTCCGAATATACACTTACAGAAACAATCTTATGTTTGGAGAAGTAAACGACATGGGAATGTGGTCTGTTTTCTACCGTTTGTGGATAATGGGTAGTTTTATTGAAGGAAATTAAGGGTATTGGGTAGTTATAGGTAGTGAGGGTAGTTGGAGGTAGTTGTTTGTGGTTAACTGATGGAAATGGATAGTTATGGAAAGTGAAGTGGGGTAGTTGTGGTAGTTGTTGGAAGGAGAGTGGACAATGGCGTGGTAAGGGGCGAAGGAGGAGGCGGCCTACTAGTGCAGGGAGGCGGCCGACCAGTTGGGTGGTCATAGGCTGGAGGGGGTTGGCCAAGTGAGGGAAGGGAAAATGTGTAGGTTTCGGTACCTAGGTTCCATGACTTCGACATAGTCCGTAGACTCAGTGATCCAAAAGAACCTCTTTGCGCATATATATAGGAGCGGCGGGTTCTGACACTCATTATGGACGGTCATGATCATTCGATAATAATGGTCGCTACACATGCATAAATAAAATATAAAAGAATAATGAAAATCACAAAAATATCCCGCCGTTGACGCGACTATGGGTTCCGATCGTCTAAACAATGATTTTGCTCGGTCTCCTGTGTCTCTGTGAGTGTAGACCTGTACGAGCCCCGAAGGTTGATCAGCCCTCGCGACGTGATCCCCATAAGAAATAGTCAAACCCAGGCTTTAATTAAGCAGTAAATTCTTAGGAAAAATTCGTTCAAAGCAATTGACTTTGTGTCAAAACTGTGGTTATATACACATGCTTTTGGTCTCAGATACCACTTTTTCAGTGCTAGTACGTCCCATCATTTAATTACATGTAGCAAAACTTAAGGTAAATTGTTTCCACTTTAAATACCTCTATTCTATTCTCCCCCCTATTTTTGATTAGTCATAGTATTGCAGGTGAGGATGGTAAAGAGTTTGTCACCGTGGAGCATTGCGGTGATGACTTTCTTGCTGCATTGGCCGATACTGTGCAAGAGAATGAGGACTGGGATGATCTACAGGCTGTTGAATCTGAAGCCTGTGGATTTTTGAATAGAATGTTCGAAAAAGAGTTTGCTAATAATGCCAAAAAAGATTCATCTATGCACCGGAGGCTTGATGGTTTAGATAGGACAAGTTCACTTACTAATGACGAAGATTCAGACTTGGAAGTATTGAACCAGAAGGATTTTCTTGCCAGTCTTCCTGGCACCGTTGATCTGAATAATGTTCAGACTCATCTTCCTCTCCCTTTGAAAGAGCCACTAAAATCAAAGGTAATAGGCTAGTTACGTCCGTTATTTAAACCTTATTTATTAAGTGCTTCCAAGTTGTGACTGACTTGATTTTAATATCTTACTGGTTAAGAAGGTTTTTCAATGCTAAGAGATATTGAAGCTTGTAAATCTCTAAATATTCAATGCTAAGAAATATTCAATGCTAAGAAATATTAAGCGATGTTTTGGAGATCTCAATTGCCGCAACTGAGTCAGCATATTATTCTTTATACTTTTAGGTTGGTTATGACAATTCCCATATAGGCCAATTCAGAAGCATTATAAAAGACAAAAATCCAGCACCCCACTGCAAATTTGAAGTAGTTTATTTATCCGGAGGAAAAAATATAAAAAAGAAAGCCTTTCCTATTCTACCTGGCAAGCATCATTATGCCATCTTGATTGATGACAAAGACACTAGCGGAGCTGATCCAAGGGGAAGGTAGACAGGCTGAAGCACGTTTGACTCCATAGAGATTGAGAATCATGACAGCACAGTGAGAGCCGCCAACAATTGTAACGTCCCAAGGCCCTGGACTTACAATCGGGACAACGTCCACCGACTGCCTCGCCTGGCGACCGTTACCGGGCTGCAGCCCAAGCACCCCAACCCCTCTCCAGCCCACAGGCAGGTTGTTGGTGGCCACAGCCTCCCCTTTGGCGAGAAGTGATCCAGTTAAGTGCCTCTACGGGGCCTTCCCAGGAGGTCACCCATCCCTTTAAGCGTGCTCGGGCTGGAGTAATACTGGGATGGGTGACCTCCTGGGACGTTACAACAATAAGATTAACTGTTTCAATAGCTTGAGAGGTTCTCTCATTCTTTCTGCTGGAAGACCAACCTCATTATTGACCACCCCTGCTTAGCGATGGAGAGGCAAAAAAAAAAAACTTTTCAGGGTCATGGCCAGAATATTGTCCAGTTTATGAACATTTTAATTTCCAATGGGTTTACATAAATGTTTTAACCAATCTGCACATGTTTTCCAAATTTTGTGTTGTCTTGCATGAGAGAAGACATGCATTTATCAATGATAGACAATTGAGAATTTGGCATTTAACCCATGCAAATGTATGCACCATTTTCCTTTGTACTATTTAACCGAACAAAATTGGTTTTCTTCTTGTAACTGGTTGTCATCTAGTTGGTAGTTAGTTTTTCGATAATTTAATTTAGTTAACTGCATGAAGGGTCAGCAGAAATGTGCGAAGAATGAGTCAGAATTGATTTATAAGGATGAATGGACCAGTGCATCTTTGATGTTTGAAGAACTCAAGGCAATGGATCAAATAGAATTGGCTAATGTTGTTGTTTTTGGCAACAAAACTTTTCGACCTTTGCAACATCAAGCCTGTAAAGCAGCAGTGGAGAATAGAGATTGCTTTGTTCTTATGCCCACTGGAGGAGGTAAAAGCTTATGTTACCAGGTAGTGCGTTTTAACTGTGTGAACCTATGTCTTCATGTTTTATTATTTTAGCGAAGTTATTGGTACTTAACAGTAATTGTATAATGTACTGAACGATATTTCAAGCAAATTAAAGAGTAATGTCTTTTAGCTTTTTTTTCTACTGTTTTATTTTTCCAAATCTGAGATTTACAACTCTTCAACATTGAAGAATGAAAATAATACCTTTGTAAACTGATACCATTTCTTGTATGTTGAAGCGGTGAAGTTCAAGGGAAAATTGTCCCCACTAGGTTCAAAACACATGGTAGAAATGATCTTGTGTTGCACAGAAATTGATCCAGATTTTTGTTCCTGTTATGAATCTTTCTTGAAATATTGGAAATCAAAATTTTTTGGAACTTGTCATCTAAGAGTGCTGTAAACGGCCAGTGATTGGCTGCATTAGTCATTGTACATCGGACATGGTATGCCAGATATTCTAGTATTCTACATACCGGCTTAATTTTACGAATGTTACTGTACTTGCATTTTGTTATTTCAACTAAATTTGACCTCATTTTTATTCAACATTCTCAAGTGGCCTTCCTTTTGGAATGGTTCACGTAATTAATTTATCTAGACAACAGGGATGTAGAAGTCGGATGACTTTTCTTGAGAGAAAGAGAGTGGTAGAGGTCGGTAGTTTGGTTGGTAGGTACCTAGGCTAGAAGGTAGGGAGATTGGTAGGTAGGGAGGGTCATGGTGGGATCAAGGGCAAAGAGAGGGGTGGAGGATGAACAAATGGGATTGGTCCAAAACTCTAAATAAATTGGAAAAAATATGACATGTCAGATGATTGTGTCCTTCAACATAATTAAGTCTTCAATTCACAGTTGAAATTCTATATCAACAGATATGCTACATTTCCTTAAGAAACTTTAATAGAACTAGAGGTTTCTTGGTAAAATGATCAGTCCTTTCCTAGTCCATCATTATTATAATGGTGCTTCGAGATCTATCAACCATATTACAATTCATCTGGAAGAGTAGCTACAATTTTTTATGTGCTGGCATACCTCCTTTTTGTAAACTCTCATATGATTCTTCAAATTTGTCTTGAGTGCTATAAATATATATTTTCTATTATCATTCCTAGACAGTTCACTGACACTGCATTTTCACAGCTTCCAGCAACTCTTCATCCTGGCATTACTGTTGTAATTTGTCCCCTCCTTTCATTAATTCAAGATCAAATCTTTACTTTGAATGTTAAGTATGGGATACCGGCAACCTTTCTGAATTCACAGCAAACTACTTCACAGTCATTGGCAGTAATTCAAGAGCTTAGGTACAATTTCATGTGCTGAGCTCTTTTGTTTTTACATGTTTTATGGCGTGTTTAGTAATGATAACTATGATTGACTTGCATTGTCTTTGAATGTCCTGTTCAGCTGATTCCAACAATTTATAAATATTTAAACCCAAATTTTCGACTCCAAATTGAAGCAAGTACTACTCGTCTTAACGCCAATGAAATCATGTTTGAAAACTAATGACTGTATTTGTTTCTTCGTTTGACTTGTTGTAGTTAAGAAATCAATATTGATTTTAAGCTATAAAAAGCACCTTCAAAACCCCTTGTGATTTAATTTTCACACAAAATAGTGAAACCAAATTATCTTTTTAAAAAACATATTTTCACTTGCGAGATTTGCACTGGCTCAATTATGACCATATAATGTGAGCTCGTCAAGTTCCAGCCCAAAATTTTTTGCACCTCTAACTAATGATTAAATTTGAAAGGCATGCAAACTTTCTCTTTGATTAGATCTCCTGTCTACAGAAAAGAGCGTCCGACGTGCAAACTATTGTATGTCACACCTGAAAGGATAGCTGGAAATATGTCATTCATGGATATCCTGAGATGTCTGCACCAGAAGGTATCTATTTGAATCTAAACATTAATTCAATGAAATTCTTTCTCAGACTTTGGTATATATTTTTGCATAATGAAGTGGAACATTGTTCATATTGATGATGTTTAATAGTTGCTTCCTGGCAGGGCCTTCTAGCAAGATTTGTAATAGATGAAGCACATTGTGTTAGGTAAAGAAATGCGAGTTGGCTGTACAATTCCTATAATTCTTAGGCTTTTTTGAAAATTTACTCATGTTTTCAGCCAATGGGGACATGATTTTCGTCCAGACTATAGAGGATTATGTTGCCTTAAACAGAATTTTCCTGGCGTACCCATGATGGCACTAACTGCAACTGCTACCCACTCAGTTAGAAAGGTATTGATATATTTACTAGCGGCAGTGCACGGTTCCACTGTGCAAGTGTATGACGGTTCCACTGTGCGAGTGTACGCGACAATTGATTATTATTGCCATTGCACACTGGAGGACCCTGTGCACGACCGCTACCATCGATAAACATCACATATATTTTTGATTTTGTGCTAGCATTATATATTAAAAATTGCGAGATCCGTGACTTTCGAAGGTCTCAGATCCATCTGATGATCCTATATCAAGTCCATGACCATCCCCAGTTTTTTTTAAAACATAGTATATATTTTAGTTAATTTTGTTTTGGAGTAAATGGAGAATAATTTTTTTTTTCATATTCAGGATATTTTAAGTGCATTGAGGATTCCTGGTGCTCTCGTGCTTGAAACCAGCTTTGACAGGCCTAAGCTGAAGTATGAAGTTGTGGGTAAATGCAAAGATTCATTGAAGCAACTTGGGCAATTGATAAAAGAACGTTTCAATAGTATGTGTGGAATAGTATATTGTCTCTCAAAAAATGAATGTGTAGATGTTTCCAAATACTTAAGTCAGAAGTGTAAGATAAAGACTGTACATTATCATGCGGGTTTGGCAGCTCACCTGAGAGTTACTGTTCAAAAGAAATGGCAGACTGGGGAGGTTCAAGTTGTCTGTGCCACAGTTGCTTTTGGAATGGGAATAGACAAACCAGATGTTGTGAGTTATGCAATTTTTTTACCAAGTGTTATTTATCTTTTGAGAAAATGGTTAGAATGTTTCTACGATGTATTTATTTTAGCACTTTCCTGCCTCTAGTATGGTTCTTGGAATTTTCTAAACATGACTCTTATCGTCCTACTGTTGAACAAGAAGTTAAATCTTAACTGTTCTAACAAAAAACAAGCATTTTCTTGAGTTATGAAAGATTTCTTGTATTTCTCAAACCTATTCCCCAACGATGGTCTTCCCATTCCTGAGTTTGTGGTTGCTGCTCGTCATTCTTGTTAATATGCTATCCTCATATTAGGTTATATAGAAGATCCTATTATTTATATTAATATGACAATAATATTATTTTAACTATCCCCTTCAAGCTTGATCCAAGATGTTCGAAGTGCCCAATTTGCCCCTTATGTAATTAGTGCAATTTTATATTAAGGCCTTCGTGAAGATCTCCGCCAACTGATGAGTTGTCATAGCGTACTTAGTTGACGTAATACCTTTAAGATTTACATTAAAATTTTGTATGCTCATGAAGCCAGGATTTGACATAGTTTACATAACTTTTTTATTGTCACACATCAACTCGATTGCAGGATCGAGTCATATCCTAGTTTCTTCACTAACTGATTTGGTTGTACCATTTGACATGAACTACAAACCATTGCCTTATACTTTATCTCAATACTCGATCTTGCTATAATATGTTGTTTCTTATCTTCTTGGTACCAAATTATCTTCAATGAACATTATTTGTAGTTCAATATCAAACAAAAAACTTGTCCAATCGGCATCTGAAATTCTTTCTTTCTTTACATGACCTCTATCCTTATACACAAGATCCACCCATGGAGTATCTTAAATAACAAATTGCAACATCCATATGAGTGTGTTCTTGGTGTGGACATAAATTGATTCACTGCACTGACAAAATGCATTATCAGGTCTTATAAATATCAAATAATTCAATTTCCCCAGCAGTTGTTTATATCATGTTGGATTCTCACTCAATTTCCCTTCATCCTTCATCAACATGGTATAATGGTCCATAAAATTTTCAACATGCTTGCATTTAAACATTCCCGCTTTAGAAAGAAGATCATAACCGAGGATGTACGAGTAACTCTATTCCCAAGAAATATTTGAGCTACCTAATTTTTTTTTATCTAATTACCATGTAGATAAGTGTTCCGTTTAGAATTTCCTTTATTATCACTACCCATGATAACACTATCATCGACATGATAATGCACCCCTCCTCCCTTTGACTTTGATACATGGCTGTTAACTTTTTATCTTTAAAGCTCAAATTGTTCCAATATGCTCAATAATTTCCTAGACAATGCTCCGAGTAACTGTTTCGGCCCTGATAGTGAATTCATTTTTGTTCACACATCACGCCACAACACAACCATAAGTTCATATGCACACCCAAAAAAAAAATCTGAGGGCTATTTCATATACACTCATTAATAATGTCCATTTGAGCTAATGACCAGTGATTTGTAGTTGTCGGTCATGAGAGAATTTTGTAATTAATTACCCAAATCCCTATCACATCACACCATACACGTCACTGTCAGATCTCTTCCATGAATCTCTAAGCACCGACCTAGTATGACCCAAAATCTCTATTCTCGATCCGATAGTACCCATTTACCCGTGGGTCGACCGACTCGTTATCATCCACAGAACGGTTAAACGAATACTGTAACCCCACTTCATATATTGACCTCGCTTTGGGACACGGTCTCCCATCAAGGGACTTTCTTAGGACGCCCTCGAGATGACGCGATGATCGAGATGTTTAGCTCGCCTAGCCATTCATCTCGCTCCTTTTCTCGACAAGTGCTATGTGGTCAACTCTCCTCTCCCGTTCTTCTCTCCCTTCTCTTTTCTTTCTTTTCGCTCCTCGACTTTCTCTGTGCGAAGGGTCCCGCATACATAAGATCATCTCGCTCACACCAGGTTGCCACTCACCGAGAAGACCCCTTACACACTACTTCAGCTTCGTCCTCGAGAAGCTATCAACTAAGTGAAACTTGTCTTGTTTCTACTAAGTCTGCTCTTTCCACTATCTTCCACTATCTTCCACTCTATACCAAGACAAATCTCTATCCTCACTGACAAATCTCCCATTCTCCCAGAAATCTCTGTCCTTTACTCCATCACCCTGCCCTTCTACTCGAATAAGATCTTCTTCGATCTTTTCTCGATCCATCCATGCATATCGTGGGTAGGCTGTCAGATCTGGCCCTGACGTCGTATGAGTTGTCTCAGATAGCCTCGATGGGAAGGACAACTCCTACGAACGAGACCCTATCGAACGACATGACTCAATTCATTATCATATACATAACCTAACTTGAGAACAATTGAGGTATCCATTCTTCTTGGCTCTTTTTTTCAAAATTTACTCGGAATCGGGCGACCTTGACAATTTTGGAGGGAAGCTCGTTTGGCAAGCTGCTGGGTGTGCGGTGGGACCTCCGACGATTCTCAACCGCCTCTGTTGTTCTCAACCACCAGTAAGTAAAGTCAGCCTCGATGACAGACATTTCAGGGTCCAACAATTATGGCTAGGGATGTGATTATCTAAGTAGATGTCATTTTAGCCACTAGAGAGATATTATCATCACAATCCACTCAATATGCTTGCACTATCCCTTGATTAAGAGCATGATTTTCTGCAATGTGATGTATGCTTTGTGGATGAATCAAGCGGAGGTTGGTGAGCCCGCGATATCCCTAATTTAAAGATAGTGGCCCAATGAGGGTAGGGTGTGTCAACGAGATAATGAGATTTGGGCAGTGTGTAGCTCCTAACAGAGTTTTTGGAGAGCAAATATGCAAGAATGAACTAAATCTCACATCAGAATTGGATAAGAAGTCACTGAGATTAAGTCATAATTTAGACCCCAGATATCAAAGATGCTTTTTTAGTTCATATAATAGAGATTGGTCATGAAAATTCCATAGTTAGGCTTGCTTGGGTGGAAGTAGTTTCCGGATATGCGATTTCCAGGAAGTACTCATAGACCACCTTAAGAAAATGGTACATGCAATTATGAGCCGAGTTATTACAATTGGCGAGCCTTTAATAAACATCAACTCAGCCTGATTCATACACATATTTGCACCCAAATATTGATTTCCCTTTAGTAAGTAAACTATATCCTAGGTTCCATTGACACGAAACACATTCATTTCATTTACAACTGTCTGCTTCCTTTCATGGGTAGATATAGTCTAATGAACTATTCTAGGAACATTAACGAAGGACATTGTGATAACAAGTGCACGATATTTACGGAAAAAATCAGAAGAGATATAGTTAACGATAAGTTGTCTAGTTAACGATAAGTTGTTAAGTGTATGATTGCTTACCTTTTTGAAGGGCTATGAGGAGCTCAATGAGGATACATACAATATTGAAAGTGAGTAAGGAGAAACAACCAGTCTCTCGAGAATATCTGTGAATGATCAGAAGTTCTATGAGGGTTTGTTTGGGAGGGCGTCTTGTAACGGCCCGGAATCCGCCACAATTTAAATCTTTATTCTGAGCAGTTTTTCACAATTTGAAGCGCAACAGGTTTAGTATATATATATCACAAGAGTGGTACCAGGAGAAATATTAAACAACTAATATATATAATGTCCATCCAGAGTAGTACAGGGAAAAATAACAACTATGAACGTGTACAAACTGCAGTAAATCTAACTAAACGAAAACAAGTCTAACCAGTGGACAAGCCACATCATTTCTTTGCTTTTGCTCTGCCTCCGCAACGCGAGGCCTGGTACACAGGCAGTCAGATCCTAAAAAGAAAATCGACAACCAGTTAGTTTAGAAAACTAAGTGAGTTCTTTACCTCTTTAACCGCACTATAGACAAACAAGAAGAGTTAGCCACCATATCATTCCAATTTCAGCCATATGAAATCCTCTAGCTAGCCCAAATTAAGTCCCCCCAAACGCCAAATAACATATGTCAAAAATAAATATATCGGAGACGAAACGAACGTCGCAAAATCAATCGGAAAAGCGCGAACATCAAAAATAAACGTGCGACGTCGAATCGGCACTGAAATTTCTTATTATCGTCATCGGGGATATTCTTTATGAAAATAAAATAACATTATTTATTATTCAACTCGAGTTCGGTCTCACACGTCTCCCACGGGAGGTGGGACGGAGGTGGTCCGCAACGTCAAACTGGAGCTTCTGGATCCAGTCCGAACGGAGGGAAGAACCGCGGTGGCAGATGTTACCTGAGGAGCATCAAACCGGTCGAACACGACAACCATCCACAACGGTTGAGGGTTTATGTATCCTTTTAATACCACCCTCAAGCTCACGAGGGATCGTACAACGAGAGTTTGGAGATAAGAAACTCATGTTGAGCGCAAGTCTGAGGCTTGATGAGCAAATCGGCAAGCTGACGCTCGGTGGGAACATAATGAGGAACAAGAGTACCATGAATGTGCTGATCACAAAGAAAGAAGGCGTCAACACCAATGTGCTTGGAGAGCGAGTGCTTGGTGGGATTCAAGGTAATCTGGAGAACCCCGATGTTGTCATAATAGAGAGTGGTGGGATCAGAAGGGGCAACACCAAGATCAGCAAGCAACCGGCGAAGCCAAATAATATCCTCAACAGTAGTAGACATGACACAGAGCTCTGCCTCTGTGCTAGAACGAGAAACACCGGTTTGCTTCTTGGATTTCCAGGCAATGAGTGAAGAGCCCAAGAAGAGACAAAAATCGGTAACAGAACGACGATCAATATGATCACTGACCCATGTAGCACCAGAACATGCATGTAGCTGGAGAGAACTGCTGCGGGGGTAGAATAGACCACGAGTCATAGTAGCACGAAGATACTGGAGAACACGCAACAGGTGGGCGTAGCGAACTGATGTGGGAGCACTCACAAACTGACTTAACACATGAACATCAAATGCAATGTCTGGTCTAGTAATAGTGAGGTAAACTAGGCTCCCAACCAGATGGCGGTACCATGTCGGATCAGAAAGAGGAGAGCCCTTATCCGGACGTAGCTGAAGGTGGAGCTCCATGGGGTAGCAGTAGTGCGAGAGTCGGACAGTGCACCACGGGCCAATAAGTCAGGGGTGTAGCGCTGCTGTAATAACTGGTAGCCAGTAGGAGTAGGAGAGAACTCGATGCCCAAGAAGTAACTCAGTGTGCCAAGATCAGTCATTTGAAACTGCTGCTGAAAGTGATGCTTGATAAACTCAACATGGGAGGCATCATGTTACGATAATGCATCCGCCGACGCACACCAGCTCGCAGGAGGAGCGCATATGGAAACCACCTTAATTAATCATGTCGTCCACATATAATAGAAGAAGGGTCTGACCCGTGATGAAGAGTAGACGAACAGAGCAGGATCATAATGACTAGGCTGAAAACCGACTGCCAGAACCGCTGAACTAAAATGCTCAAACCAGGCTCAAGGAGCCTGTTTGAAACCATAAAGTGCTCAACGGAGACGACAGACAAGACCAGGAGCGGTAGAGAGGCCTGAGGGAGCCTAGTTTAAAAGGATACAAGGAGCCTAGCTTCCTCAGGCCTCTCTACCGCTCCTGGTCTTGTCTGTCGTCTCCGTTGCGCTTCAAAATCTGAGGGCTATTTCATATACACTCATTAATAATGTCCATTTGAGCTAATGACCAGTGATTTGTAGTTGTCGGTCATGAGAGAATTTTGTAATTAATTACCCAAATCCCTATCACATCACACCATACACGTCACTGTCAGATCTCTTCCATGAATCTCTAAGCACCGACCTAGTATGACCCAAAATCTCTATTCTCGATCCGATAGTACCCATTTACCCGTGGGTCGACCGACTCGTTATCATCCACAGAACGGTTAAACGAATACTGTAACCCCACTTCATATATTGACCTCGCTTTGGGACACGGTCTCCCATCAAGGGACTTTCTTAGGACGCCCTCGAGATGACGCGATGATCGAGATGTTTAGCTCGCCTAGCCATTCATCTCGCTCCTTTTCTCGACAAGTGCTATGTGGTCAACTCTCCTCTCCCGTTCTTCTCTCCCTTCTCTTTTCTTTCTTTTCGCTCCTCGACTTTCTCTGTGCGAAGGGTCCCGCATACATAAGATCATCTCGCTCACACCAGGTTGCCACTCACCGAGAAGACCCCTTACACACTACTTCAGCTTCGTCCTCGAGAAGCTATCAACTAAGTGAAACTTGTCTTGTTTCTACTAAGTCTGCTCTTTCCACTATCTTCCACTATCTTCCACTCTATACCAAGACAAATCTCTATCCTCACTGACAAATCTCCCATTCTCCCAGAAATCTCTGTCCTTTACTCCATCACCCTGCCCTTCTACTCGAATAAGATCTTCTTCGATCTTTTCTCGATCCATCCATGCATATCGTGGGTAGGCTGTCAGATCTGGCCCTGACGTCGTATGAGTTGTCTCAGATAGCCTCGATGGGAAGGACAACTCCTACGAACGAGACCCTATCGAACGACATGACTCAATTCATTATCATATACATAACCTAACTTGAGAACAATTGAGGTATCCATTCTTCTTGGCTCTTTTTTTCAAAATTTACTCGGAATCGGGCGACCTTGACAATTTTGGAGGGAAGCTCGTTTGGCAAGCTGCTGGGTGTGCGGTGGGACCTCCGACGATTCTCAACCGCCTCTGTTGTTCTCAACCACCAGTAAGTAAAGTCAGCCTCGATGACAGACATTTCAGGGTCCAACAATTATGGCTAGGGATGTGATTATCTAAGTAGATGTCATTTTAGCCACTAGAGAGATATTATCATCACAATCCACTCAATATGCTTGCACTATCCCTTGATTAAGAGCATGATTTTCTGCAATGTGATGTATGCTTTGTGGATGAATCAAGCGGAGGTTGGTGAGCCCGCGATATCCCTAATTTAAAGATAGTGGCCCAATGAGGGTAGGGTGTGTCAACGAGATAATGAGATTTGGGCAGTGTGTAGCTCCTAACAGAGTTTTTGGAGAGCAAATATGCAAGAATGAACTAAATCTCACATCAGAATTGGATAAGAAGTCACTGAGATTAAGTCATAATTTAGACCCCAGATATCAAAGATGCTTTTTTAGTTCATATAATAGAGATTGGTCATGAAAATTCCATAGTTAGGCTTGCTTGGGTGGAAGTAGTTTCCGGATATGCGATTTCCAGGAAGTACTCATAGACCACCTTAAGAAAATGGTACATGCAATTATGAGCCGAGTTATTACAATTGGCGAGCCTTTAATAAACATCAACTCAGCCTGATTCATACACATATTTGCACCCAAATATTGATTTCCCTTTAGTAAGTAAACTATATCCTAGGTTCCATTGACACGAAACACATTCATTTCATTTACAACTGTCTGCTTCCTTTCATGGGTAGATATAGTCTAATGAACTATTCTAGGAACATTAACGAAGGACATTGTGATAACAAGTGCACGATATTTACGGAAAAAATCAGAAGAGATATAGTTAACGATAAGTTGTCTAGTTAACGATAAGTTGTTAAGTGTATGATTGCTTACCTTTTTGAAGGGCTATGAGGAGCTCAATGAGGATACATACAATATTGAAAGTGAGTAAGGAGAAACAACCAGTCTCTCGAGAATATCTGTGAATGATCAGAAGTTCTATGAGGGTTTGTTTGGGAGGGCGTCTTGTAACGGCCCGGAATCCGCCACAATTTAAATCTTTATTCTGAGCAGTTTTTCACAATTTGAAGCGCAACAGGTTTAGTATATATATATCACAAGAGTGGTACCAGGAGAAATATTAAACAACTAATATATATAATGTCCATCCAGAGTAGTACAGGGAAAAATAACAACTATGAACGTGTACAAACTGCAGTAAATCTAACTAAACGAAAACAAGTCTAACCAGTGGACAAGCCACATCATTTCTTTGCTTTTGCTCTGCCTCCGCAACGCGAGGCCTGGTACACAGGCAGTCAGATCCTAAAAAGAAAATCGACAACCAGTTAGTTTAGAAAACTAAGTGAGTTCTTTACCTCTTTAACCGCACTATAGACAAACAAGAAGAGTTAGCCACCATATCATTCCAATTTCAGCCATATGAAATCCTCTAGCTAGCCCAAATTAAGTCCCCCCAAACGCCAAATAACATATGTCAAAAATAAATATATCGGAGACGAAACGAACGTCGCAAAATCAATCGGAAAAGCGCGAACATCAAAAATAAACGTGCGACGTCGAATCGGCACTGAAATTTCTTATTATCGTCATCGGGGATATTCTTTATGAAAATAAAATAACATTATTTATTATTCAACTCGAGTTCGGTCTCACACGTCTCCCACGGGAGGTGGGACGGAGGTGGTCCGCAACGTCAAACTGGAGCTTCTGGATCCAGTCCGAACGGAGGGAAGAACCGCGGTGGCAGATGTTACCTGAGGAGCATCAAACCGGTCGAACACGACAACCATCCACAACGGTTGAGGGTTTATGTATCCTTTTAATACCACCCTCAAGCTCACGAGGGATCGTACAACGAGAGTTTGGAGATAAGAAACTCATGTTGAGCGCAAGTCTGAGGCTTGATGAGCAAATCGGCAAGCTGACGCTCGGTGGGAACATAATGAGGAACAAGAGTACCATGAATGTGCTGATCACAAAGAAAGAAGGCGTCAACACCAATGTGCTTGGAGAGCGAGTGCTTGGTGGGATTCAAGGTAATCTGGAGAACCCCGATGTTGTCATAATAGAGAGTGGTGGGATCAGAAGGGGCAACACCAAGATCAGCAAGCAACCGGCGAAGCCAAATAATATCCTCAACAGTAGTAGACATGACACAGAGCTCTGCCTCTGTGCTAGAACGAGAAACACCGGTTTGCTTCTTGGATTTCCAGGCAATGAGTGAAGAGCCCAAGAAGAGACAAAAATCGGTAACAGAACGACGATCAATATGATCACTGACCCATGTAGCACCAGAACATGCATGTAGCTGGAGAGAACTGCTGCGGGGGTAGAATAGACCACGAGTCATAGTAGCACGAAGATACTGGAGAACACGCAACAGGTGGGCGTAGCGAACTGATGTGGGAGCACTCACAAACTGACTTAACACATGAACATCAAATGCAATGTCTGGTCTAGTAATAGTGAGGTAAACTAGGCTCCCAACCAGATGGCGGTACCATGTCGGATCAGAAAGAGGAGAGCCCTTATCCGGACGTAGCTGAAGGTGGAGCTCCATGGGGTAGCAGTAGTGCGAGAGTCGGACAGTGCACCACGGGCCAATAAGTCAGGGGTGTAGCGCTGCTGTAATAACTGGTAGCCAGTAGGAGTAGGAGAGAACTCGATGCCCAAGAAGTAACTCAGTGTGCCAAGATCAGTCATTTGAAACTGCTGCTGAAAGTGATGCTTGATAAACTCAACATGGGAGGCATCATGTTACGATAATGCATCCGCCGACGCACACCAGCTCGCAGGAGGAGCGCATATGGAAACCACCTTAATTAATCATGTCGTCCACATATAATAGAAGAAGGGTCTGACCCGTGATGAAGAGTAGACGAACAGAGCAGGATCATAATGACTAGGCTGAAAACCGACTGCCAGAACCGCTGAACTAAAATGCTCAAACCAGGCTCAAGGAGCCTGTTTGAAACCATAAAGTGCTCAACGGAGACGACAGACAAGACCAGGAGCGGTAGAGAGGCCTGAGGGAGCCTAGTTTAAAAGGATACAAGGAGCCTAGCTTCCTCAGGCCTCTCTACCGCTCCTGGTCTTGTCTGTCGTCTCCGTTGCGCTTCAAAATCTGAGGGCTATTTCATATACACTCATTAATAATGTCCATTTGAGCTAATGACCAGTGATTTGTAGTTGTCGGTCATGAGAGAATTTTGTAATTAATTACCCAAATCCCTATCACATCACACCATACACGTCACTGTCAGATCTCTTCCATGAATCTCTAAGCACCGACCTAGTATGACCCAAAATCTCTATTCTCGATCCGATAGTACCCATTTACCCGTGGGTCGACCGACTCGTTATCATCCACAGAACGGTTAAACGAATACTGTAACCCCACTTCATATATTGACCTCGCTTTGGGACACGGTCTCCCATCAAGGGACTTTCTTAGGACGCCCTCGAGATGACGCGATGATCGAGATGTTTAGCTCGCCTAGCCATTCATCTCGCTCCTTTTCTCGACAAGTGCTATGTGGTCAACTCTCCTCTCCCGTTCTTCTCTCCCTTCTCTTTTCTTTCTTTTCGCTCCTCGACTTTCTCTGTGCGAAGGGTCCCGCATACATAAGATCATCTCGCTCACACCAGGTTGCCACTCACCGAGAAGACCCCTTACACACTACTTCAGCTTCGTCCTCGAGAAGCTATCAACTAAGTGAAACTTGTCTTGTTTCTACTAAGTCTGCTCTTTCCACTATCTTCCACTATCTTCCACTCTATACCAAGACAAATCTCTATCCTCACTGACAAATCTCCCATTCTCCCAGAAATCTCTGTCCTTTACTCCATCACCCTGCCCTTCTACTCGAATAAGATCTTCTTCGATCTTTTCTCGATCCATCCATGCATATCGTGGGTAGGCTGTCAGATCTGGCCCTGACGTCGTATGAGTTGTCTCAGATAGCCTCGATGGGAAGGACAACTCCTACGAACGAGACCCTATCGAACGACATGACTCAATTCATTATCATATACATAACCTAACTTGAGAACAATTGAGGTATCCATTCTTCTTGGCTCTTTTTTTCAAAATTTACTCGGAATCGGGCGACCTTGACAATTTTGGAGGGAAGCTCGTTTGGCAAGCTGCTGGGTGTGCGGTGGGACCTCCGACGATTCTCAACCGCCTCTGTTGTTCTCAACCACCAGTAAGTAAAGTCAGCCTCGATGACAGACATTTCAGGGTCCAACAATTATGGCTAGGGATGTGATTATCTAAGTAGATGTCATTTTAGCCACTAGAGAGATATTATCATCACAATCCACTCAATATGCTTGCACTATCCCTTGATTAAGAGCATGATTTTCTGCAATGTGATGTATGCTTTGTGGATGAATCAAGCGGAGGTTGGTGAGCCCGCGATATCCCTAATTTAAAGATAGTGGCCCAATGAGGGTAGGGTGTGTCAACGAGATAATGAGATTTGGGCAGTGTGTAGCTCCTAACAGAGTTTTTGGAGAGCAAATATGCAAGAATGAACTAAATCTCACATCAGAATTGGATAAGAAGTCACTGAGATTAAGTCATAATTTAGACCCCAGATATCAAAGATGCTTTTTTAGTTCATATAATAGAGATTGGTCATGAAAATTCCATAGTTAGGCTTGCTTGGGTGGAAGTAGTTTCCGGATATGCGATTTCCAGGAAGTACTCATAGACCACCTTAAGAAAATGGTACATGCAATTATGAGCCGAGTTATTACAATTGGCGAGCCTTTAATAAACATCAACTCAGCCTGATTCATACACATATTTGCACCCAAATATTGATTTCCCTTTAGTAAGTAAACTATATCCTAGGTTCCATTGACACGAAACACATTCATTTCATTTACAACTGTCTGCTTCCTTTCATGGGTAGATATAGTCTAATGAACTATTCTAGGAACATTAACGAAGGACATTGTGATAACAAGTGCACGATATTTACGGAAAAAATCAGAAGAGATATAGTTAACGATAAGTTGTCTAGTTAACGATAAGTTGTTAAGTGTATGATTGCTTACCTTTTTGAAGGGCTATGAGGAGCTCAATGAGGATACATACAATATTGAAAGTGAGTAAGGAGAAACAACCAGTCTCTCGAGAATATCTGTGAATGATCAGAAGTTCTATGAGGGTTTGTTTGGGAGGGCGTCTTGTAACGGCCCGGAATCCGCCACAATTTAAATCTTTATTCTGAGCAGTTTTTCACAATTTGAAGCGCAACAGGTTTAGTATATATATATCACAAGAGTGGTACCAGGAGAAATATTAAACAACTAATATATATAATGTCCATCCAGAGTAGTACAGGGAAAAATAACAACTATGAACGTGTACAAACTGCAGTAAATCTAACTAAACGAAAACAAGTCTAACCAGTGGACAAGCCACATCATTTCTTTGCTTTTGCTCTGCCTCCGCAACGCGAGGCCTGGTACACAGGCAGTCAGATCCTAAAAAGAAAATCGACAACCAGTTAGTTTAGAAAACTAAGTGAGTTCTTTACCTCTTTAACCGCACTATAGACAAACAAGAAGAGTTAGCCACCATATCATTCCAATTTCAGCCATATGAAATCCTCTAGCTAGCCCAAATTAAGTCCCCCCAAACGCCAAATAACATATGTCAAAAATAAATATATCGGAGACGAAACGAACGTCGCAAAATCAATCGGAAAAGCGCGAACATCAAAAATAAACGTGCGACGTCGAATCGGCACTGAAATTTCTTATTATCGTCATCGGGGATATTCTTTATGAAAATAAAATAACATTATTTATTATTCAACTCGAGTTCGGGTCTCACACGTCTCCCACGGGAGGTGGGACGGAGGTGGTCCGCAACGTCAAACTGGAGCTTCTGGATCCAGTCCGAACGGAGGGAAGAACCGCGGTGGCAGATGTTACCTGAGGAGCATCAAACCGGTCGAACACGACAACCATCCACAACGGTTGAGGGTTTATGTATCCTTTTAATACCACCCTCAAGCTCACGAGGGATCGTACAACGAGAGTTTGGAGATAAGAAACTCATGTTGAGCGCAAGTCTGAGGCTTGATGAGCAAATCGGCAAGCTGACGCTCGGTGGGAACATAATGAGGAACAAGAGTACCATGAATGTGCTGATCACAAAGAAAGAAGGCGTCAACACCAATGTGCTTGGAGAGCGAGTGCTTGGTGGGATTCAAGGTAATCTGGAGAACCCCGATGTTGTCATAATAGAGAGTGGTGGGATCAGAAGGGGCAACACCAAGATCAGCAAGCAACCGGCGAAGCCAAATAATATCCTCAACAGTAGTAGACATGACACAGAGCTCTGCCTCTGTGCTAGAACGAGAAACGCCGGTTTGCTTCTTGGATTTCCAGGCAATGAGTGAAGAGCCCAAGAAGAGACAAAAATCGGTAACAGAACGACGATCAATATGATCACTGGCCCATGTAGCACCAGAACATGCATGTAGCTGGAGAGAACTGCTGCGGGGGTAGAATAGACCACGAGTCATAGTAGCACGAAGATACTGGAGAACACGCAACAGGTGGGCGTAGCGAACTGATGTGGGAGCACTCACAAACTGACTTAACACATGAACATCAAATGCAATGTCTGGTCTAGTAATAGTGAGGTAAACTAGGCTCCCAACCAGATGGCGGTACCATGTCGGATCAGAAAGAGGAGAGCCCTTATCCGGACGTAGCTGAAGGTGGAGCTCCATGGGGTAGCAGTAGTGCGAGAGTCGGACAGTGCACCACGGGCCAATAAGTCAGGGGTGTAGCGCTGCTGTGATAACTGGTAGCCAGTAGGAGTAGGAGAGAACTCGATGCCCAAGAAGTAACTCAGTGTGCCAAGATCAGTCATTTGAAACTGCTGCTGAAAGTGATGCTTGATAAACTCAACATGGGAGGCATCATGTTACGATAATGCATCCGCCGACGCACACCAGCTCGCAGGAGGAGCGCATATGGAAACCACCTTAATTAATCATGTCGTCCACATATAATAGAAGAAGGGTCTGACCCGTGATGAAGAGTAGACGAACAGAGCAGGATCATAATGACTAGGCTGAAAACCGACTGCCAGAACCGCTGAACTAAAATGCTCAAACCAGGCTCAAGGAGCCTGTTTGAAACCATAAAGTGCTCAACGGAGACGACAGACAAGACCAGGAGCGGTAGAGAGGCCTGAGGAAGCTAGGCTCCTTGAGCCTGGTCTTGTCCTACAAATGCACCATCTGCCCCTCTACATCCGGCCTCTTCCAGTGAGCTACCTGTGGATGATCCGCCAGCATGACGCTACCCCACTCGTGATCGGCATCCACCCGATCGGCTCAACCCTGCTACTCAGCTGCTTGATCTTCCTCGATCACGAGTGGGGTAGCGTCATGCTGGCGGATCATCCACAGGTAGCTCACTGGAAGAGGCCGGATGTAGAGGGGCAGATGGTGCATTTGTAGGACAAGACCGCCAAACATAGTGCCGAACATAGTGCCAAACATAGTGCCGAACATAGTGCCGAGGAAGAGCAGGGGCACGAACCTGGATAGGAAGGTCAGGAGACCGTGGAGATGACTCAGGAAGAAAGACAGGAGATGGTGACCCTGGTGGAGGCTGAGTGGGAGGTACCTCGGAGGGAGATGACGCAGGCGGTTGTAGGGAGAGAAAAAGAACGTCATCAATAATAGTGGAAATGTAGTAGAGGAAGAAGGAGACGAAGACGAGAATGAAACAAAAAAAGGGCGGTCCTCAACAAAGTAACATCTCGGGAGATACGAAGACGACGAGCTACGGATCATAGCATCTGTAGCCCTTGTGCTAAGGACTATAACCAAGGAAAACACAAGTAGTGGACTGAGCAAATAGTTTGGTACGCTCACGAGGAGGAAGAACATAACATAGACAACCAAACACACGTAGGTGGTCATAACGAGGAGGACGACCAAACAAACGCTCACCATGACTGCTACCATGTAGGAAAGTGGATGGCTGGAGATTGATAAGATAGATAGCAGTGGATATGGCCTCAACCCAGAAGTGTGGAGGCACATAAGAGGCAATGAGAAGGGTACGAGCCGTCTCAATGATATGACGATGCTTCCTTTCCGCAGTGCCATTCTGGGAATGAGCACCAGGAGAGGAGAGCTAAGGTAGAGTATCGTGAGAGGTCAGAAGATCACGAAAAGCATGTGAAAAGTATTCCCCCTCTGAATCGTGAGAGGTCAGAAGATCACGAAAAGCATGTGAAAAGTATTCCCCCTCTGAATCGGAGCGAAAAATGCGGATAGACGTAGAAAACTGAGTACGCACCATGGAGACAAACTCAACGTAAATGCGAAAAAAATTAGAACGCGAACACATCATGTAAACCCATGTATAACGAGAGAAGTCATCAACAAAATAACATAATAACGATGACCACCTTTTGAAATAAAGGGGGCTGGACCCCATACATCAGAATGAAGTAAAGAAAAAGGAGAGGATGATCGAGACTCGCTGGATCGATATGGGAGCTGTGCTGTTTGCCAAGCTTACATCCCGTACATGAGTGCGAGCGATCAACAGATACACGACCTAAAATACCCTGACGAACAAGATAGAATAACCGAGCTCCACTGGATGGCCGAGACGGTGATGCCACTGCGGAAAGCTGACCGATGAAAGACAGATGAGAGATGCAACATGGGAAGCTAGTAGCGAAGTGGGTGAAGGAAGTCGGAGATGGTCGAGCACATAAACCCTGCTACGACGACGACCAGTTCCAATGAGTGTCCATGTGTGACGATCCTGCACATAACACAAAAGGGCATCAAAAATAACAAGACAACCTTGGGAAGCAAGCTGACTGACATATATGAGGTTCATGGAAAGCTTAGGGATATATGCAACATCGGGAATGTGAAAGTGAGCGGTATGCAGGGTACCACAACTAGCAATGGGCAAGGTGGTGCCATCAACAATGTTGACACGTAGGTCAGAAGGAACAGATCGACGGGAATGTAAGGGAACTGCATTAAAAGTCATATGAAAAGATGCTCCAGAATCTAGTAACCAAGAAGTCTTAGTGATACCTGCAGAGGCAGATGCAGCCTCTGGATCGGTCTGTGAAGTGGAGGCTTGGCTGATAACAGACGCAAAGGACGAGGAGGCACGACTCTGAGAAAGCTACTGAACGAGCTGCATGATCTGATCAGGAACAGAGGTATGGCTGCCAAGTGCAAGTGGCATGATAGGAGCAGGCAGCAATTCGCTGTGGTGTGCCCTGCTGACTTAGGATACACTGTAACTTGCGACACTCAGAACGGATGTGTCCCAAGTTGTGACAGTTGTGACAACGGGGAACACGGCGCTGGGATGGCCCGGAGCCTGGTGGTGCACCTGGCAAGGTACCAGAAGAGGCAGCTGATGACGACCGATATGGAGCAGGTGCACTAAGTCTAGGAGGAGCTGGTAGAGTCGGCGGATCAGGTGCTGAGAAACCGTGTTGAGGAGCAGCAAGCACTGAGTGTGGCGAGGAAGTGGCAGCAGAGGGGCGCATGCCGTCCAAAGAGTGAAGATGGGTCTCCTCAACAACAACATCAACAAGACAATCACACAGGGATGGTGGTGCAACTCGATGCATCAACTGAGCACGTACAGACTCGAACCGAGGTCAAAGGCGCATGAGGAACTCATACATGCGCAGGTGATCCCTTTCCTCAGCAATAGTGGTGCAACGAGCACAAGTAGGACTAACAGAGGTAGACATCCCATCCAGCTGGCGCCATAAATCACTGAGCTCTGAGAAGAAGGCCTTAACGTAGCGGTCGTGCTGATGGGCAGAAGCAATCGTCTTCACTATGGAGTACTTCTGCGCCTGGATGGAGGGCAGATAGAGCTGACGTAGATGATCCCAGATCTCCCTGGCAGTAGGAAACTCACATACAACCATCCAGATGGATATCTCAGTAGACTGACAAAGGACGGTAATGATCCGTGCGTCATCATCATACCATTTCTTCCAATCTATCTCACTAGTAGCAGAAGAAGCGGATGCCTTATCAGCTGAAGTGGATGGTGAGCCGGAGCAGGAGTAGAGCCATCTATATGACCCCAAAGCTGCAGTCCACGAAGGAGCACTCGAACCGTGGAAGACTATTCATTGTAGTTGGTCCCATTAAGGATGATGTCGGACTTCGGAAGGTATGAGATATGAGGCGAGGCCATTTGGATACCCACAACAATCACGACAAATAACAAGAGCGGAGATTTGACAAATAGCAGCAGTGCAAATAGCGGAGATTCGACGACGGGATCGAGTGGGGAAGGATCGTTCAAAGCGAAACTGGATCCGTCGACATGAATAGCAGAATAGGTAGCAGTAGGAACTGGATCGACGAACGAAGCTGGTGGTCACGACGAAGCGTTGCTGGTCACGACGGAACTGGATCGTCGTGACGCTGCTGGTCATGGCGAAGAGGAGCTGGATCGACGACAGTGCTCCAGCTCCTCAGGAAACGGCCGACTAGAGGAAACAGCTGATCACGACGAAGAGGAGCTGGATCGACGCACAAAGCGCTGCTGTTCGGCGGACGAAGCACTGATGTTCGGAGCTGGATTGATGACATGAATCCCTAAACCCGCTCTGATACCATGTTACCTGAGGAGTGTCGAACCGGTCGAACATGACAACCATCCACAATGGTTGAGGGTCTATATACCCTTCTAACAGCGGACAGGGCCAAACGCCGCTGCGCCGCTCGCGCGTTTGGGTCGCCTCTATCCCGCCTCCAGTTGCCACCGTGCCGGAGCCCCAACGGCGCGCGAAACAGACCCTGAGTGTTCTCATGCTATCCACAAGCATCAAAGATGATAACCAATTCAATACTAAGAGGTAGCTGTCCAGTAATTGGCACCTCTATTGGTGATTGAAGTAAGAGGGTACCCAAACTCGTTAAAGGCATGGAGTCACCAAAGTGGTGAAGTATGAAATGTAAATAAAGAATGTGACATCACAATATACAAAATATTGCTTAAGCGTGGGATTATTGACACGTGTACTGTTTTCGACCTCTGTAATACTCCAAAAGGACACATTTGATTACTTTGTCTACCCTGTGACCAATTGGTGAACAAAGCTTGTACATTCAAAGATACTGTATGAAAGTGAAAATGGTTCTTTATTTGGATTGTGTGGTATTTAGTGATTAAAAACGAGAGGACATTATTTATTTACGAACATATCATAAAAATGACATAATTTTTGGTCAACACTCATTTGAATAAGGTGGATCTTCAAGGAATTTTCAGTACTTTCTCTTTTATATCCCATTTTGAGTGGGAGTGTAAGGAATGTTCAAGGACATGCAAGGAATGTTCATGGACAATTCCATAGGCTAAGACAAAATAATTTGGAATGCTCATGCTCTAGAGTATTTCACTCTTAAGTTGTACTGGCCGTATTGATTTTATTTTGAACCTCATCTCAAAACTCTATAAAAACATTTCCGAGTGATTACATAATAAAGTTATCCAAACAATGAAAAAAAAATTTCAACTAAAATAATAAAATAATTGAAACTGTGAATAAGTTCCCTTGATTACCCACTCTTTGATTGACATTGGAGGATATTATATTCATCAATGCTTCTATTACTCGTGTGATTTGCACTATTGACTCGAGACACTAACAAACTGTAGAAACACAAACTTAATTCTTGTAAGGCTGGATATGACCATGTTGGTAATGAAGATTCAAAAAGGATGTAGATGCATGACATATTGTAATTGATGCAATCCCCCAATAGTAAAAAGTCTCCAGACCCTATTTCTGTATCAATCTTCCTCATTATCAGGTCTTGAAAAACACAAAAATATGGAAGAAATGTCACCGGACAGCTCAAGCTTAGTAAATTGATTGAGAATAATAAACTTAAAGGAAATATAGGTACATATAGGATTAAGAATAGTTCTAAATGAGGGTGCGATATAATAGTTCCAATACCCTTAGCATATATAGTAGAATCATCTGCAAGTTGAACATGTGGCAGGGAAGTATTGGTTGGCATTTAAAGAAAATCTTTAGGTTGCCTATCATATATTCCTAGGCATTGGAGTTGTTGATGCAAATATGTGAGGTGGATGGAATGCAAGTTGTAAGATTTGTGAGGTGGATGGAATGTCAAATGACAGAGATTGACCCTAAAGAAATTTTACATATGCTCTACTCACAAAAACTAGATGTGACATATAAGGCTCAAGAATGGTAGGGCAATGATCTTAGACATCAAATACACAGTAACACTAAAATCCAACAAGGAAAATGTTGTGGGCTTGGTTTGTTGCGGATAGTTGGAGGCGGAGATACAAGGGCAAGCCCCGGAAATGGTGGAGGAGGAGATGAGAGAGATGAAACCCTAGAGGGTGGAGGAAGGAGGGAAGAGCTTAGAGAGAGAGAGGAATTTTCATAATTCATTTCATAATAATCAAATACATGAGAATGGTCTATTTATAGGACCCCGAGTGGCGTACCCGTAATTACATAAGATGCATAAAATATTAAAGCGCTAAAACATTACGACGAGTCTAATAACGATGACTCAATACACACGACGAGATAATAAGATAACTGACGAAGGACCATAACACATAACAACATAACAGGAGGACCCTAACACAACAAAAAATCACCAACAAGAGTCAACTAGAAGAGAGATTCACAATCCACTATCATAACATTACCTAAATTGATTGAGAAAAGAAGATTAACATTCCATGTTTCGCCAAAAGCCCCACCAAAACTTTTCTTGGTTGTCGGAAACATTGAAGGGCAATTTCTGAACAAAAAATCGATTCAAATTGTAGATTCAAATTGTAGGGATAATTCTTGGAATAACATGATTCAGTTGTGGAGGGAAGAATAAATCTACAGACTGGCGTAGAAGAAAATTGTAGGGACAATTTCGAAGGCGGTGCGCAACTCCGTTGGAGACAATGTGCAATTCCGATGGATACAACCATACACAACTCTGGCAAAAAATGGCATTGTGCAGCTCTGATGGAAGCGATGTTGTGCAAATCCAGTGGAGTTGGTAGAGCTGGCAAATAGGGAAGCCCGGTGCACAAAGCATCCCCGCACAGCGAGGGTCCGGTGAAGGGTCGCACCACAAGGGTGAAATGTAGGCAAACCTTACCCTGCATTTTTGCAAGAGGCTGCTTCCAGGACTCGAACCCGTGACCTCAAAGTCACATGACAACACATCAACCGGTGCGCCAAGGCTCCCCTTCTTAGAGCTGACAAATAGAAGGATAAAAAGTTGTAAAGCTGGTGACAAATAGATTCCTTACCCGGCCCCTCGCATGAAGACCAAATCTTGAGATCCCTATATACTCCGTCTACTCCTTTGGTGATCTTCTTGCTCTGGTACTGTGAATGTCGATTATACCTTTCTCGAGTGTAGTATCCAACTGCTCATATCTCTCTCCTGTCTCATTTTGATTCCAGCCAACATAGGTTATATTGAAGACCATTCTGCTTATCTTAATAGGATACTAGCATTACTCTTACATGAGACTTCTCTAATTTTTGATGGTTGGACTAATGGAAGTACCATAATTATCACGTTTGATAAATCTTGGGAACCATATGAGAGGAAAAAATTCCAGTATCTAAACCAAACTTTCTAAATAGATCATTTTGGTCATTTTCTCCATTCTTTTTTTATTAGAAGGATCTTTGAAACTTTTTAGTGGTCCTGTAACTAAAAAAATTGTCTATTTTTTTCTTATGCAGCGGTTTGTCATTCATAATAGCATGTCAAAATCAATTGAGAGCTATTACCAAGAATCTGGGAGGGCTGGAAGGGATGATCTTCCAGCAGCATGTGTTGCTCTGTACCAGAAGAAAGATTTCAGTAGAGTTGTTTGCATGCTGAGGGGCGGGCAGGGTTTCAATAAGGAAAGATTTAAGACAGCCATGCTCCAAGCAAGGAAAATGAAGGAGTATTGTGAACTCAAGGTAGTCTGAATTCTTAATCTCCTTCTCATTATGAGTATATGATAATGATATGATGATGAAAAATTATTAATAGTTTGCTCCTGACAAGTTAGAAGGAATTTGGCTCTAACCTTTTTCGAGTCTAATTTAGACCAAGAAGACTTTGGTTCATCTAAATTTGATTTCTTTTGGATAGGTGTATGTTATGGGTCTTATTATTATTATTGTTTATTTCCATATATGCATTTATTATGTCATAAGAGAGGCGTCCTTATATGACGCATGCTGGTGTCGTGTATCCAAGTTTGTCGTTATTTCTTTTAGTATTATTTCTTTTTTGATGTCGATTGTAAGTCTTATTTAAAGGACCTAGTGGGTCTTGTATCGGTATGCAAGAAATAAAGTCTATTTTCTTCCTCTAAAAATTGTGAGATATTGGTAGCTCTCTCCTCCAACGAGCAAGCCCCGCTTAGGCAGCCGCGGTTCCGGCTCCACGGTATCCTCTTCCGCCGTCGTCATAATCCCCCCTCCGACTAGGCCCATAACAACTTGGTATCAGAGGTCTCTCCTCGTCCGGCGACGCCCTCCACAGCCGCTGCCATTTTTTGATCCTTCCCCAACATCACTTCGACGCCAACAAACACGCCGCATCTTCATCGACTCCGACGCAAGTCCTCCAGCCCTGTCGACGCAAGCCCTCCAGCCGACGCCCAACCCTGTCGACGCAAGCCTTCCCAGCCGACCACGACCTCGTCGCCGACTGCCAGGGCCGCAGCTACGCCGTCTACGCAGCAACCATTCGCTGCCTTATCCACCGAGCAGCAGCGCTCCGTACGCACCCCAGCCCTCCAGCGACTTTCGCTCCTCCCAGCGACTTCCGCTCCTGGGTCCTTCGACGACGCCCTACCGCGTGCAATCGACATCATTCCGCACGTTCCGCCCTCTGCTTCGCTCATAAGGAAATACGCACGACGAATCCTCGACTGCTCACGATTCCATCCGGAACCGCGCACGATTCCAGCTTGCACGCGCAAGTTACTTCCAGATTTGGGCTGGCACCCACGGGAGGGGATAAATAGGAATTGATTCCTAAAATTATTCTGCATTTATTTCTTATTAATTCTTAATTGAATTAATTAAGTAATCAAATTTGTGAGCCATCATTGGGAGACGACGTGGATCTCGCGGCACCGCTCAAACAGCCGACTCCGAGAAATCTAGCCGTTCCGTCACCCGCTCCTTATCCCGTGCTAACTCCATCCACAATATGGGAGACTCGCAAGATTTTACGGCGGCTCTCCAGGACGTGCTGCAGAAGGTTATGACCGCCATGGAAGCACGCTTTCGGGACACCGAAACGCGGCATCGGGACGACATGGCTACTATCACTGCCAAACTTAATGAGCTTACCGCCTCCCTTCCCGTTATTACTACTCCACCCACGGATCACGCCAGCAGCAGTCAGGTTCCACCACCGCCGCTCATTCGCCATGAGCCACCACAGACACTTTTACGCCCTGAAGCGGCTATTCTGCCACGTTATACCCGTTTGGAATTCCCCACATACGATGGGAAAACTGATCCCTTGGGCTGGCTCACCAGGTGCGAACAATTCTTTGGCCATCAACAAACTCCGGCAGTTGAACGACTCCCTTTGGCCTCCTTCCACCTTCTCGACTCGGCCTTGCTTTGGGCCACCGTCTCCTCACTAATCAGCCAGGCCTAACATGGGACGACTTCAAGCGATTTTGCAACCCGCGCTTCGGCCCTCCCATCCGCAGCAACCCCCTGGGTGCCCTCACAACACTACGCCAGACAGGATTCGTGGACGACTATCTAGACCAGTATCAACTTCTTCTGGCACACGTCACGCTTTCCCCGGAGATGCAGGTGAGCATCTTCACCGCCGGACTTCGTGATCGCCTGCGACTTGATGTTGAATTTGAGGCTCCTCCAGACTTAGTGACTGCAATGAGTCTGGCCAGGCTATGTGACCGCCGCCTCCAACTGGCACAGGAGGGATATCCACCCGTCAACATGAGCATTCAGCAAGACCGCACCGAGGATCATCCAGCCCCACCAGTTCGTCGACTATCTCAGGCCGATATGATGAAATGACGCGCACAAGACTTATGTTACAACTGCGACGAACAGGACACTCGCGGCCACAGGTGCAAAAGACTTTTCTATCTGGAAGTCGAGGATTATGATGATGAGGGTGTCGGCTGACGCAAACACCATTGATCTTCCTCGAGCTTGAGGACAAGCTCAATATGACGCATGCTGGTGTCGTGTCCTTTCTAGTCGTGTATCCAAGTTTGTTGTTATTTCCTTTAGTATTATTTCCTTTTTGATGTCGATTGTAAGTCCTATTTAAAGGACCTAGTGAGTCTTGTATCGGTATGCAAGAAATAAATTCTATTTCCTTCCTCTAAAAATTGTGAGATATTGGTAGCTCTCTCCTCCAACGAGCAAGCCCCGCTTAGGCAGCCGCGGTTCCTGCTCCACGGTATCCTCTTCCGCCGTCGTCATAATCCCCCCTCCGACTAGGCCCATAACAGTGTAGTATGTTATCTGAGGAATTATGGAACAACTAATGACATGTTCGGGGAGAGGCGGCTAGCCGGTACTACATTGTTTGAGGCCGAATGTGTAATGACAAAAATATTGCCCGCTTTGGTTCATCCCAATCCATACTGAGTTGAAACACACAGTTTTACCTTTTTTCATAGGTGACCTACGAGCACTTCCCAGGAGGTTACCCATCCTAGGGCTACTCCCACCGAAGCGCACTTAACCTTGGAGTTTCCAACATAACTCCGCCAGTTGCTCCAAAAAGGCGCATCTGATTTTGATGATTCGAATGATTAGTTAAGCCCAATAATTTTTCCTCCAATTTTGATGTGAGATTCAGTTCATTCCTGCACTTCATTTCACCTGGAAGCTTGCAATCCTAGAAGCCTGCCATGAGCTGTTTTTCTTAGAGTTCACTGTCCCAAAGCACTTCCCGCCCTCATCGTACCATCCTCATCGGATTCAAGATGTTATAGGCCCACCAGCTTCCGCATGGTCCGTCTCTGAACCATACATCGTACTGCAAGAGGTCTGGGTCTGATAACATTTGTAACGACCCAACCCTCGCAATATCAGAAGTATTGTCCGTTTTTGTTCATCTCAGCCCATACTGAGCTGAACCGCAAGGTTTTGCCCTTTATGTGCTGGGATGAATCAAAATAGACAATACTTATGATATTGTGAGGGTTGAGTCGTTACAAATGGTATTAGAGGCAGACCTCTTGCAGTACAATGTGTAGTTTGAGGACGAACCATGCGGAAGTTGGTGGGCCTGTAACATCCTGAATTTGATGAGGGCGAGGAGTTCTTTGGGGCAGTGAACACCAAACATAACAACTCTTGGCAGACTTCTAGGATGACAGACTTTTAGGTGAAAGGAGGTTCATGAATGAACCGAATATCACATTGGAATTAAAGGAAAAATTATTGGACATAAGTAATAATTTGAATCCTCAAATATCAGAGACGCCTTTTCGGAGCAACTGATGAAGTTGTGTTGGAAACTCCGAAGTTAAGCGTGCTTCAGTGTGAGTGGTCCTGAGATGGGCGACCTCCTGAGAAGTATAAGTAGGCCACCTATTAAAAAAGAGCAAAACTGTGCGGTTCAGGCTCAGTACAGGTTGGGAAGAATCAAAGCAGACAATATTTCTGATGTTGTGAGGGTTGAGTCGTTACATATGGTATCAGAGCCAGACCTCCAATGGTATGATGTGTGGTTCGAGGATGAACTATGTGGAAGATGGTGGGCCTGTAATATCCTGAATTCGATGAGGGTGATCCGATGTGGGCGGGGAGTGCTTTAGGGGCAATGAAGCCCAACAAAGTAGCTCTTGACAGGTTTCCAGGATGACAGACTTCTAGGAGAAAAGAGATGCATGGATGAACTAGATCTCACATCGGAATTGGAGGAAAAGGTTCTAGACTTAAGTAATAATTCAAATCCTCAAATATCAGAAGCGCATTTTCGGAGCAACTGGTGGAGTTGTGTTGGAAATTCTATAATTAAGTGTGCTCCGATGAGAGCAGTTCTGTGATGGGTGATCTTCTGGGAAGTGCTCGTAGGCCACCTATGAAAAAGGGTAAAACCACGCGATTCAGCTTAGTATGGACCGAGATTGAACCAAAACGGGCAATACTTCTGATATATTGAAGGTTGGGTCATTACAGAACGAGGGAGCGTCTAAACAACACCTTGTGCTTTCTCCGATTTATTAAGAATGTCGAAGGCATATCTTCGGTGTTCCATATTTAAAATGGCCGCGCAAGCTCTAATTCACTCCGCGGTTCTGCCCTACTGTTGTTCATGCTTTGGTGGGAGCCATCCCGTCAAACAGACCCTAAGTATTCATGAAGTTTCCATGTAGAGCTAAACATGCATAAGTAGAATTGATAATGATTTTGGGTCTACTTCAACTCGCGCAAATTGTACAATTTTATGTTTGATAGTTTACAGGTATGTAGTCTAATTCACCTAGAGGGGGAGGGGGGGGGGGGTGGTGAATAGGTCTATTTGAATTCTACTTAGTTATTTTTGCTAGTAAACAAAATAACAAGCACACACAGAAAACACAAAAGTGTTTATAGTGGTTCTCCAAGACAGTGTGTCTATGGGTAGTCCACGTTCCCTCTACACCTTTTTAACAGTGTGTTAGACAAGGCCAACTCCTCCAATCTCAGCTCCTAGAGCTTACAACTCAGATCCCTCAGGATCTCTCAGGCTTGCTCCAAGCCCTATCTCAGGCTAACCATCCCTACCACTCAGAGTGCTCCCACTCCTACAGCTCAGAGATCCCCTTGACCTCCTACCTCAGGCCTATCAAGAAGCCCTACTTCTCAGGCAAATTGCCCTACAGCTCAGGCTAAACAGCCGTACAACCTCAAGCCTAACAGCCTTACAGCTCAGGTTCAGCAACCCTACACACTCAGGCAATGTGCCTTACAAGCTCAGAACAATACAGTTCCTATAGAGAATAAATGTTAAGCTTACAACATTAGACAACACTGGAATGATGTCTTCTGTTGTTCCTGCACAGCTGGCGCTTCCTTGAAATTTGGCTGAATGTAAACTTCAGTCCTTGCTTCTATCTGATCCTTCTCTTCAGTTGAGGAGAAATGATCACCTTGATCTTCTGAGTAGAAGAACTATCTTCTCTCCTTATGTCTTATTGCTAGTTCAGTAAGCAGGAGAAGGAGAGAGCTTGAAAGCCGTCAATGGAACAGTGATAAGAGCTTATTTCTTTTCAGCACACCAACGGGTCCTTTTGAAAGTGCCCTAACATGTTCTTTTATACTTCATGTGTCTTCAACGGCTCTTAGAAAAGCCCCTGACACATTGAATGAGGATAAAATGCTTTATCATTCCTTTACAGCTGTTTGCGCCAAAAGTAAGTTGCGCCACTGTCTTCTTCCAGGTTTGAATCTGTCTCAGCGGTTGGGATGAGACAGCCTTCTGTCTCAGCGGTTGAACTGCTTTCGTCTCAGTGGATCCGCTAAGACTGTTTCTCTTATCAGCGGATTTTGTCTATCTGCAGCTCAGTAGAGGCAGATCACTTCTCAGCGGCTCCTGGTCTCGTCTCAGCGGTTCCGCTGAGACAATGACTCCTTCTCAGCGGTTTTGACAACAAACCTCTGAACTTATTCCAATGTTTGGAATATCTTAACCCTGCACATTCCTGATGCAAAGTAGGGTTTATCAAATACAATATGTACTTAGCATTGCGAGTGATGCCTCTTCAAATCAAAGAAATATTGATGGCAATATTCCCAACAATGTTCAATCCTGGGATGACTCTCTCTACCCATTACTCTTAAACTCTATGCTATACAGTTGAAATTAGGGCTTTTTCTTTTCTTATTCCTTTCAATCTATTACAAGTATATATATACCCCAAATGGTTCTTCATTGCTAAATGCACACCAATATGGTTATATACACACCAATCTACTATTAAAACACCAACACTCCTCCTCAAGGTGGGCGAAAGATGTTAACTAAGCCCATCTTGTCACAATTTCTCATCCCGTTGTTTGAGCTGAGCCCCTTTGTCAAACAATCAGCAACTTGATCCTTGGTGGTGACATAGCTAAGCTCAAAGAGTCCACTATCCAGTTTCTCTTTTATAAAAAACCTATCAATCTCGATATGCTTGGTCCTGTCATGGTGAACTGGATTGTTAGCGATACTGATTGCTGCTTGACTATCACACCATAGCTTCATCTCGTCTCCTCGATCCAACTTCAGCTCCATTAACATTCCTTTCAACCAGAGGAGTTCAGCGACCCCCAGAGCCATAGCCCTATACTCAGCTTCAACCGTTGATCGGGCTACAACCGACTGCTTCTTGCTTCTCCATGAGATCAGGTTGCCTCCCACAAAGATGCAATAACCTGAGGTTGATCTCCTATCATCAACACAGCTTGCCCAATCTGATTCGCAGTATCCTTCGATCTTTACATGTCCGTTCCGTCTAAAGAGTAGCCCTTTTCCTGGAGCAGATTTCACGTATCAAAGAATTTGGTACACAATATCCATGTGACCCTTCCTGGGATCGTGCATGTAACGACTCACCACGCTCACTGCGAAGGAGATGTCTGGACGCGTGTGGCACAGATAGATCAATCGCCCGACAAGTCTTTGATATCTCTCCCGATCAACTAGTTCCCCTGCCTCAGCACTCACTTTCTCTTTTGTGTCGATAGGCGTTGCAGCTGGCTTGCATCCAAGCATCCCTATCTTGGTGAGGAGATCCAGGGCATACTTTCGTTGAGACAGAACAATTCCCTTCGCACCATATGCAATCTCTATCCCAAGAAAGTACTTAAGAGAACCCAAGTCCTTCACCTCGAACATTTTCCCCAAGTCACACTTAAGACGCTCAATTTCCTTCTCGTCATCTCCCGTAATGATCATGTCATCCACATACACAGCAAGTATGGTGATGTGATGTTTCTCATTATGTCTGAAAAACACAGTGTGGTCAGCGTTGGTTTGCTGATATCCCATCCCGACCATGGTCCTTCTAAAGCGATCAAACCATGCACGAGGGGACCGCTTCAGTCCATACAGTGCCTTCTTCAACCTACACACTCTGCCTTCCTTCATGGCTGTACCAAATCCAGGTGGGACCTCCATATATACTTCCTCAGCAAGATCTCCATGCAGAAAAGCGTTTTTCACATCCAGTTGGTGCATCTTCCATCCACCATTGGCCGTCAGGCTGATCAGGGTTCGAACCGTACTCATCTTTGCAACAGGTGCGAACGTCTCATCATAATCGATGCCGTATGACTGGCTGTACCCTTTCGCAACCAATCGAGCCTTGTAGCGCTCGATTTTGCCATCCGGGTTCTGCTTTATGATAAAGACCCACTTGCACCCAACAACCCTCTTCTCCGTTGGGAGCTGTGCTAGTTCCCACATCTTATTCTTCTCCAGAGCGCGCATCTCCTCCTTCATTGCTGTTTGCCAGTTGTGGTCGACTTTAGCTACCTGCCAATTGTTAGGTACAGTAATACTATCCAAGGATGCAATGAATACTCTGTGAGAAGAAGAGATAGCGTCGTAGGAGAAAAATGCAGCAAGATTCCAACCATATCGATCAGGAGGATTACCCGCATTGTTGCGAGTGCTCCTTCTGATAGAAGTAGTCGGGGATGTGGGAGAGATAGACTCACCGGGAGGTGACAGTGGTTCAACTGGAGGTGCTTTCGGGATTGAAACGAGCATAGATGGGGGACTAGACACTGTCGCTGTGGGTGCAGGTACAAGGTCAAGAGTTCTCTTTTCTCTTCTCTGATATGTGACAAGCTCCCCTGAAGTTGTGGGTATCACACCTCTCACCTCCTCCTGCTCTTCATTCGTCCCTTGCTCCTCAACGAGTTTTCCACTGTCTTTACTTAAATCTGTCATCATGCTCTCCCATTCTCGGCCTCCATTCCTAAGATTGGGCTTTTCAGGTGCGAGTAGAATCTCCTCCTGTGGGTAGTACTGCTCTTGCTCTCGGAAGTGGACATCCATACTCACGAAACACCTTTTCTCGACTGGACTCCAACATAAATGTATCTTTGTGGAGTACCAGAATACCCCACAAAGATACATTTAATTGCCCTGACATCAAGTTTGCCAACGCTTGTCCTATTATCCTTCACAAAGCAGACGCACCCAAAAACCTTAAGTGGAAGCATACCTCCGTTATGCCCTTGCAGCTCCTGACACGGGGATCTCCACCCTAAGATCTTCAATGGCATTCTATTGATTATCTGTGCTGCCGTTAACACTGCATACCCCCACAAGTGTTGGGGAACCTTCATGTGCAACATTATGCTTCTTGCCACTTCCATCAGATGTCTGTTCTTCCTCTCAGCGATGCCATTTTGTTCAGGAGTGTATGCGCAAGTGGTTTGGTCCAGTATCCTGTGAGATGATAAGTACTCTGCAAGGGTCTTATTGGTATATTCCGTCCCATTATCCGACCTAAGTACCTTGAGTACTGCACCGTATTGAGTTTGAACATGCTTGTGAAAATTCTGGAAGCAAGTGTGGACCTCACTCTTAGCTTTCATTAAATATACCCACGTGACCAGAACTAGCATAAGTGTTTCTTGTGAGCTTGCCTAAGTCACAAACATCACACCCAAGTTTACTTTTACATGCTTTTTCAAAAATAGAAGGAAACAATCATTCTAAAACACCAAAAGAAGAATGACCTAATCGTCGATGGTGGAGCAGAAGTGCCTCCTCTATACTTGTCTCCAGGTTCCCTTCCTTTATCTTCTCCGTCGCAGATACAAGTGTAGTGTCCAATCCCTGTTGATCCAGGTACCACAGCCCATCACGCCAGGTCCTAGCCCCAAGTATACGCCTCGTCTCTTTCTCCTGGAAGGTCACCTTGGGAATATCAAAGGAGACGGTACATTTTAGTTGGAGTATAATAAAGCTGATAGACAAAAGGCTAACAGGAAATGAGGGAGCATGCAAGACATTGGATAGTTTTACCGAACCTGTGCAATCAACCGTACCCTTACCAACCACTGGCTGAAAGGTCCCATCCGCTGTCTGGATGTCATCTGGAGATGCAAGGCGTGAGTAGGAAGTGAACTTCCCCGAGTCCCCGGTCACATGTCGGGATGCACCCGAGTCAACAATCCACTCCGTCGTTCCAGAAGGATGAGCATACATAGCATGAGATGACCCCTCAATGGCGTCTCCAGTTTGCCTCCTCTTGAGACCCTCCATCTTGCTCATTAGACTCAGAAGAGTCTGCTCCTCCTCAGTGTAAATAACACCGGCTTTCTCATCATATCCACTAATGCCTAGATTGGCACGATAGCCGCCTCTGCCACCACGACCCTGGCCACGTCCACGACCACGTCCACGACCACCAAAATCCCCCTCCTTGGGTGGTCTGGGGCAAGCATACAACAGATGACCTGTCTCCCTGCAGTTGTAGCACTGTCGTGTTTCCTCTCGTGGTATTGGAATACCCGTGCCAGTAGCCGCTAGTGCGGACTTTACGGCAGCAGAATCTCCCGTCCCTGCCTGGAGTTTGACCGGGTCTCCTCTTGAATCATGGCCGAGATAGCCTCTGCCAGAGTGGGGATCTTCGTACCCGACAGAAGTAAGACTCTCCTCTGATCGAACCGTTCATTTAACCCCTTCAAGAACCTCATGGTCATCTCTTTTACTATAATCTTGAAAGCCTTACACTGTGGGTCACTGCAACACATACCACCAGAAGCATGGTCATAGTCCACCCATAGTCGTTCTAACTATGTTGCGTACTCCTGCACAGTCTTCTCCCCTTGAACTGTGTCATCGATTTCTCCCTTCACCTGGAAGACTCTGAGAGTGTTCCCCACTCCATCATATGTACTTCGCAGCCTGTCCCAAACCTCCATGACTGTCTCCAGGCCATCAACCGTGGCAGCAATCGATGGGACAATCGAGCTGAGAAGCTACATGAACACCGTCATGTGGGTTGATTCCTACTCATCTCCTGCAGTTGAGTTCTCTGACTTCTTCAACTCCCCTGTCAAGAAACCCCCAACCTTCTGCGCTGTAAGAGTCTTCCTCACCCGGCGCGACCAACCCAGATAGGTGGTCGGTCCTTCAAGCTTCAGGTCAACCGGTGGAAGGTCCGGCTTCACCGGTCGGGGTGATGAACCCAACAGCTTCAACAAAGTAACCACCTCTGCCGGGTCCAACTTCTTGAGGACGTCCTCCATCCTTTCGTCGTTGTTAAAGTTGTTACTGGAAGAGGATCCCTCCAGCTATGTCGAGACAGTTACACGAATCACACGAATCATCAAGTGCGGAACCGCTGGAATTCGTCGAGTGCGGAACAGTCGTCGAGAGGGAAGTCGTCGAATTCGTCGAGAGGGAAGTCGTCGAATTCGTCGAGAGGAAATTCATCGAGAGACGGGACGGGCTGTGTCGTCGAGGCCTACTGGAATTCGTCAAGTGTGGAATAGTCGACGGCCACGCCTTCCTCAGCTGATCCAGGTTCTCAGGAACAGTCGACGACCTCTCCTTCCTCAGCTGAGTCAGGTTCCCCTTTGCCGTCGATCAGCAGCGTCCACGACAACACCCTTCGGCGCAGCGGAGAGACCTATCAGCGGCGGAACAGCGCCAACTCACGCCAGGACTCCTCCTTCAGCGCAGACGAGGCTCCGACAGGCGACAGCGACGACGAGGACTCCACTTCTTCTCCTTCGGCGCAGACGAGGCTCCGGCAGCGATGACGAGAACTCCACGCTCCCTTCGCAGCAAGATCGCGAGGTGCGGCGCTCCACGCTCTGATACCAAGTTGAAATTAGGGCTTTTTCTTTTCTTATTCCTTTCAATCTATTACAAGTATATATATACCCCAAAGGGTTCTTCATTGCTAAATACACACCAATATGGTTATATACACACCAATCTACTATTAAAACACCAACATATACAATCCTTAACGTTAAGTGTAACAATCTCATTTTAATTGTAATTTTAAATTTGCATAAGCAATAGATGTTTCCAGCAAATTCAGATTGATTTCATCGTGTTGCTTTCATGTAAGTTTAAAACCCCCACCGGATCTATGCGAAACAAGCTAATCATGAAATATAGATGATACCTGCAACGGAACAGTGAAACCAATTTAGTTTTTTGAGGTAATTGTGGATGACCAATAGCAAGTAAATGTATACACGGTTCTATCAGTATCCACACGAACAAATAGGAGCTCCGACGCGCCCGTCCAACTGTCCCGCAGAAGGAAGATCGCCCATCTCTAATGCGAAATACTAGCTTTGGCTTTCTTAGAGATCCTTCTCTGTTTCTCCAATTCCCTTCTAGTTTTTCTCCGAAAACTGTTTTCAGAATGCCACTCTCACCAAGTTAGTTTTGGAAATGCATCCTTTTATATCTCATGTGAGAGAGACTTCCAAAGAGTCAAAAGGAGAAGTCATGGATTTTCATAATGCGCCATTTTGGTTCAAAATTGAATTTGTCTATTTGGTTCAAAATCGAAATATTTAGTAGCCATTAAATGTAATTTTGGGACATTGAGTTTTTATTAAAGTCTAACTTAATTAAAACTCAACTTGATCAATCTTTCTATTTCAGTTCGTTATTTGTATGCGACCTCATAGGTTCATATTACATTACATTGATACGGATCCTTTAATTGTCTCTTAGGTTACATACACCAACATAGTACTCATAGGTTTTTAATTAGAAGTTCGTAAGCAATGATTTAGGTAGGAACAACAATCACACAATTCATTTGATTTAGGGTCTTTGTTAATAGATTAATCAACAGTCATTTAGTAATACATATGGTGTTCAATGCTTGTTCACCAAGTATCTATCATAAAATTATTTGACAATTTCTTGAAATCTTTTCTATTTTGTTTTAGACTGAGTGCCGAAGGAAAATGCTTTTGGAGCACTTTGGGGAGTCTTTGGACAGGCATTGCTGCAAATATGGCCCCAGCCCTTGTGATAATTGCTTGAAATTGTCATCCTGACATTTTATGCCGCCCAAGGTAATGTATCCTTTCACACACACGCGCGCACACACATATACTAGAAGTCCTAAGTGAGGATTCGCCCGCACACGTGCTCTGCCCGTGCTTTTTTGAATTTTGCAAATGCATAAATAAAAAAAAAGGGTCAAATTGGAATAATGAATGTTACACCAAAGACTCCTCACGTCTAGATAGTATATATATATAAATATAGGTGAAAAAAATTATATTCAACTGTTTTCCTCTTAAGTCCAAATTGGAGTATATCTTGGATAAATGCATCACTTTTTATATATATATATATAGGTGAAAAAAATGAAATTCAACTGTTTTCCTCCTATGTCCAAATTGGAGTATATCTTGGATAAATGCATCACTTGTTCTAGCCTAATTTACAGTTATCATTACCAACTCAGAAAGTTTCATGCTTTCCAAATTGGGTAAATATGTTTATCTTACATTTATCTCTCCGCCGCATTATAATTAACGTTAATTACTGAGATTTCTTCTGGGACTTTGCATAATGACACGAATCTCCCCTTTTACCTTTTGAAATTAAAAAATCTCTCCCCTGAATTCACAACTTCACAAGACACCACCTCCTAGTTAACATACATTATAAAGGCATCCCTCCTAGAGGGGAGATTTATTGTGCTGAAAGTTAACAATGTTGACTCGGAGGGGATCCTTTGGTATTTGAAAAAGTAGATAAGAGGTCTCTGTAATTAACTAATTATGATACATACCTTTATTTGAAAAGTAATTTCTGCCTCCGTTGTCCAGTTGAAGCTTGCTGTTGTTTCCGTTGCCCAACTGTTCCCACCTGTGTAGTGTTGTAACTGCCCTGTAAACGGCTATAAAATCCAATGCGTGTGTCGTGTAAGATTAGCTATGAAATGAATGAACGAAGTCTTGTGTTCCTCCCCTGCTTCTTCCCCTGTTTTCCTGTTGCTGTAATCTTCTCCAGACCTCTCCCGTGGAGACTCCGCCTGATTTTCCTTCAGGCTTCGCCTCTGGAAGATACTCTCCCCCTCTCCGCATACAATTCCAAAAAGGAACGTATCAAATTATGTAAAGTACTAGGAGAGGTCCTGATAATTAACTCATACAATTACATAATGTATGAAGCGATATGAAACAGTTGTAAACCCTAGGGAAAAGGAAGAGAACTGGGAATTGCTGGTGACAGACTGACAGTTAGTAGGTCCAGCTTCCTACGATTTAAGGATCTAGGGCTATTTAGGATTTAGGGCTATTGATGATTTAGGGCTATTGAGGATTTAGGACGTATTATTAGAGTTGAGCCTGCTGTGCTATATGGGATAGAATCATCATATGTTTACATAAAATTAGGAGATGCTGCATAAGTTAGTTCACATGATCATGAAATCATAGAGTATGTGCACATGCAAAATGAGAATTTTTGGGTTGCTTTCATGTAATACGAAGTTTTTATTTATTGAGAAGTTTAGAATGAAAGTCCTACCAAAAAGCTTTAGGGTCTGGTTCTAGTATATTAAATTAGTAATCATTTAACTGTTATGTTAATAACCTGTTAAACTCCTCTAAATAGTTTGTTAATAGACTGGATAAAATTAGGAACGAATGTATCAAGGATAAGACGAGAGTGACACCAATTGTAGAGAAGTTGCGAGAAACTCAATTAAGATTGTTCGGACACGTACAAAGGAGACCATTAGAGGAACTTGTTAGGCGTTGTGAGAGTTTAGATACTAGGCATGTTAAACGTGGGAGAGATAGACCAAAAAAAGACTTGGAATGAAACTACAAGGAAAGAGATGATGTACTTAGACATTAGTGAGATTATGACTAATGATAGTGCGCAATGGCGACAAAGGATCAATATAGCCGACCCCACTATGGTGGGATAAAAGCTTGAGTGTTGTTGCTGTTGTAAGTTTCTCCCATTGCGCACATTATTGATATCTTTTAATTTTCAAAGATTATGGCAGCTTTGTATGTTCTCCTGGAATAGGGGATATGAAAGGATGGATCAAAAATGGTAGTCACAATGAAGGATGGAAAGAAAGGAAGAGGATACCCTCCTCAATCTTGAGAAATCATTATGTCTACATGATTTGTCTGTGTCCGGGATACAAAATAGAACGTTTGTTTTGAAACACGATTGATTTTTATCATAAGTACGACCATTTCTCTGATTGAAAGCGATTGTTTTTGACAAAACAGACGTATTTCTAATCCCGAATGCAAAAAAATGGGTTTGATGTGTTAATTATATTCTCTTTAAATTTAGGGGACCAATGACTCTTTCTTATTTCCCTTGTATAAATTTAGGTTCTTTTTATCAATATACATGAGGTGAGTAACTCTTCTCTCAATAAATATTTTTAGGGTATCAAAGTCAATTAGCATGACATTAATTATGTTCATTAGAGTCTGATTTTTTTTTTTGCATTTTGCCACTTAATTAGATCTATGTGAGTATTAAATAGTAACTTGATGAATGTTCTCATCTTCCACAAGATCTTTTTTTTGCATTTTGCCACATAATTAGCATGCCATTAAATAGATCTATTTTAAATTATCATTACAAAATTGTATCAAGTGTTTCTTTTTTATGGTGTTGCCTTAACTCAATTAAGAAAAAGCAGAAAACAACAACAACAACACTCAAGCCTTTATCCCACTATAGCGGGGTCAGCTATATGGATCCTTTGTCACCATTGAGCTCTATCATTAGTCACAATCTCACTGATGCCTAAGTACATAGTGCCTTTCCTATAGTTTCATTCCAAGTCTTTATTGTTAACGTATATCAATTTTTGCAGGTGTTGGACACGGTTGTGTACTGTTCACGATTTGGTTGAACTTAACCACCCTTATCGTCGTCGGGTTTACCGCGGACATATGAGGAGATTGTTAACGTATTTAAATTAATATGTCCGCGTGTCCGAACCGATACGATAAGCTTTAATGGGTTGCCTGTCGACTTAGGGCTCCGCCCCTAAGGTGGAGATACTATTTAACCCCATTTCAAACTTGATGGGCATAGTAGAATATCTTGAGCGCCCTCAAACCCTAACATTTATTGGTCTACCTCTCCGCCGTTTAAAATGCCTAGTGACTAAACTCTCATAAGGCCTAACAGGTGCCTCTAATGGTCTCTTTTGTACGTGTCCAAACCATCTTAGTCGAGCTTCTCACATATCTGCAATTGGTGCCACTCATATCTTATCCTTGATGCATTCATATCTTTCCAGTCTCGTGTGTCCACACATCCACCTAAGCATTCTCATCTCCGCAACTTCCCTTTTTTGCGGAAAGCAAACAAAAAATTCATATCCTTTAGTTTAAATTTGATTCAACAAGCATCAACTTATAATTGGTTTACATGAATTAATATGGTCTATAAAATTGCAGGGGTTAATGTCTTGACTTTTTAATTTTCTAATTTCCAGTATTAATTTGCGAATAATAAAAATATTCGTGGATAACAAAACTGGCTCCTTTTATATATGTGAATAGTAAAAGTTTGCGAATATATAAATTCGCTCTGCCAATAATAATTCCCTAAAAATATTACGTATTAGGTCACTGTTTAAGTATCACATAAATAAATTACGACTATTAACTTATCAATCAAAGTAAAGTATTCTCAGATTTTTTAAGGCAATTGTTAACGGCACTACTCATTTGGTTATTCACACCCATTTTAACGGCACTACTCACCGACGCCCTCCTTCTCGCACTCGCCGACGCCCACCTTCTCGCACTCGCCGACGCACAGTAGAAGGACGCCTAGGAGAAGAAGGCTGCCGACGCGGATTCAGGGAGAGAAGAAGACGCCGACGCTTCCTTCTCCCTCTCTTCTCGCACTCGCGGACGCGGACGCCCTCGCCGACGCCCATTAGAAGAACGCCCTCGCCGACGCCGATGCTTCCTTCTCGCACTCGCCGACACCGACACCCTCGCGGACGCCGACGCTTCCTTCTCGCTCGATTTCGTACCCTTCACTTCATTTCTCTGTTTTTTTTCTCTCTACCCGTTTCCTTGGTTTAGGGTTGAATTTCTGTAGAGAATACCGATTTTTGTAGAGAATACAGAATTTTTGTAGAGATATGAAGAACACCACTGTTATAATATCCAATGAAGAACACCACTGTTAGAATATCCAACGAAGAGAACACCATCGTTAGAATATCCAATGAAGAACACCAATGTTAGAATAAGCTAACCCAATGTCATTTTGAGAAGACCAAACAAATATCAGATTTTCTAGTTATGCATTTATTATATAGGTATATGAAGGCATAGGTCTTATGTAATCAACAACATTATTTCAGAAGACAAACCTTGTTCATCTTGCAATCTGTAGATGGTTGGAGGAAATGATGAACACCAATGCCATTCGAATCAACATGTATTTTGATTCATACATATGAAGTAGAAATTGCAATTGTATCCAAAGCTCGATTGTATTTCACCAATTTAACAGCACAATTATAGAAAATTGTCCAAAAGTGCGGTATTGCCTTATTGCTTTTTTTTTTAATATAAATAAATAAAATAAAATAAAAAAGTGAAAAAGGAATGAAATGATGTTTTACAGACAAATAAACCACCAATGTTGACCTGGTCAAAAGGAATGAAATGATGTTAACCTTCGTTCATGAATGTACCACCTCATATATCTGGCACTTTGCATCCTCTAAGGGTTCGTTCGTTTGAACGGAATTGGCTTTCTGGAATTGGTATTGGAGATTAGAAATCCAATTCTAGTATTCAGCGCAACGAAATTTAAGCGGATATTGACTTTCATGTGAAAACTCATGGCTTTTACTATGAACTAAAAAATCAAATAGCAATTCTTATCTCCGCTCATAGGTTTTCCGCATAATCAAATGTTTTCGCTAGAGTTTTTCGACCTATGCGCGGGTTTTTCTCCCGAGCGTGCGTTTTTCCTGCAGGGTGTGTTTTTCAGTCGGGCACGAGTTTTTCGGTCGGGCGCGTGCTTTTAAACCGGACGTTTATTTTTCTCCCAGGCGGGAGTTTTTCGCCCGGGAGCGCGATTTTTCGCTCGAGCGCGCGTTTTTCAGCCGTCCGCGTATTTTTCTCCCGGGCGGGCATTTTTCGGCTGACCGGGTGTTTTTTTGGCCTGTCGGGCATTTTTCGCCCGTGCGCTCTTTTTTCGCGCGGGCGCGCGTTTTTCGCCCGAGAGCGCGTTTTTCGGTCGGGCGCACGTTTTTCGACCCGGGCACACATTTTTTGACCAGTGCGTTTTTCAGTCGGGCGCGCTTTTTTCGCCAAGGCTCGATTTTTTCGCCCGGGCTTGATTTTTTCGCCCGGGCGTGATTTTTTTGCCCGTGCGTGATTTTTTCTCCCGGGCGCGATTTTTTCGCCCGGGCGCGATTTTTTCACCCAGGCGCGATTTTTTTGCCCGGACGATTTATTTCGCCTGGGCGCGTTTACTTCGGACGGGCGCTATTTTTTCTCCCCGGCGCGATTTTTTCTCCCGGGCGCGTTTATTTCGCCCGGGCGCATATTTTCGCCAGGGCGCGATTTTTTCGCCCGGGCGCGTTTTATTTCTCACGGGCGCGTTTATTTCGGTCGAGCGCGATTTTTTCGTCCGGACACGATTTTTTCACCCGGGCGCAATTTTTTCATTCGGGCGCAATTTTTTCGTCGACCGTGATTTTTTGCCCGGGCGCGATTTTTTCGCCGGCCACGATTTTTTCGCTTTGGCGTGATATTTTCTCCCGGGCGCGCGCTTTTAAAAATTTGAATTTTAAAAATTTCAGTTCCAGAAAGCTAATTCCATCGTGCAGCCGAACAACTTATAGATATCAATTCCAATTCTTTTCACTGAATTTCATCCTGCAACCGAACAACAGAATTGGTTTTATGCACAAAACCAATTCCTGCAGATATTGGTTTTCTGGCCAAAGCCAATTCCAGAAAGCCATTACTTACGCGCCGAACGGACCCTAACTGTAAATTTTTGGCATTTTGCACCCTGAATGTTTAAAAAATTGGCACTTTGCACCTCACAATTCCAGATTTCTGACACTTTGCACCCCTAGCTGAATTTTTAAGGGTATTTAGGTCCGGGCAGCTGTAAAAAATTAATATTTTTTGGTTTGCAAATATAAATTTGACAAAATTCGGTGCAATGTGCAGTAAAAAATTAGCATTTTTATTGCTGCTCGGACCTAAATATTCTTAAAAATTTGGCTAGGGGGTGCAAAGTGACAATTTTAAAAATTTGAGGTGCAAATTACCATAAACTAGTATTTCGGAGTTGCAACGTGCCAAAGACCCATTTTACGTTCAAAAGTAGTTTTTTTGGCGATTGTTATCCGCACTACAGTTTTGACTATCGGCACTCTTTTTGTATGAGTTATTACGCGCCTTTTAGAAATACGTCTTGTGCGTGCTTTCTTAGGAAAAGTGTTCAACACGAAAGTTGTAGATCTCATCGAGATCTACAACTTTTGTGCTGAACACTTTTCCTAAAAATGCACGCACAAGACGTGTTGTCGATTTGCCGCCCTGATTGAAATATGTGCGTAACTATATCGAATTTTTAAAAATACGCCTTGTACATGCATTTTTAGGAAAATCGTTCAACACAAAAGTTGTAGATCTAGTCGAGATCTACAACTTTCGTGTTGAACGCTTTTCCTAAAAATGCATGTAGAAGATGTATTTCAAAAATGCACATAATATATCATACAAAAAGAGCAAGGATAGTTAAAACTGTAGTGCGAGTAATAATAGCCTTTTTTTTTCTTGACACGGTGGTTGTGATCATATAAAATATATTTCATGAATGACAGTGGCTTTTTGTCCACTCAATAGAGCAAGAAATCACTCCAAAGGGACGATAATTCGTAAGCATGAATTACTGACCGCTACCGCCCTCCCAAACAACCCATTATATTTCAACCTAAATTTCTCTCCCGTCTCCATTTTTTCCATTTTTTCCGCACTAGCGAGTTCTGTAATGGCAGAAGCAAAAGAGCGACGGATTCATTCGCTAGACTTGGGCGCAAAAGCGGACGCCTGCATCGATCTCACTGTTCGCCGCACTTTGCAATTCTCTCTCGCCGGAGCCTTCGGCGGGCTTCTCCTCTTCCGTAAGCTCATCCGTTTCATTCTTCCGCTACACTTAGGTTTCTCCTTCGTCCTCCATCGATTCACCTAGCATTTTTTCCGGTTGTAATTGTTATTGACCTGGGAACGGTGGAGTACAAAATGCCCTTTTGGATTTGGCCGGCTATTGACTGTGGTTCCTCTCCTACTACAGTTAGGATTTGTCCATTATTTCCTTCTTCTTGATTTGGTTTCATTGTACGCATTATGAATTTATGATTATGGGGATTTGAGATATCCAGCTTTTACCATTTTATCAACCGGTGTTGCAATAACATTCTTTCGTTCCTCAGATTCATAATTCCTTTCTCTCTTTTGTTAAAACTAATATTAGAAGATGGTAAAGGTGGATATGTGTTTTCCCTTGAAGAGGTTGAACATCCTCTTACTTTGCTCTTTGTAAATATCAGAAGAAACTTCTGATCAACTTCTATACAGCTTTAAAAAAAAATCCTCCACACTAGCTCTTAAACAAAAAACTCCTCTTTGATCATATTTATTCTTTTTGTATGAGTTTATGTAGGTATGATGTCTCACTAAATTTTTTAAGTTCAATATTTGAAAATTGTATTTTCTATAATACTTTTCATTCTAATGACATGCTAAAAGGCAATTCAGTTATTCACCATGCATATCCTACCACTCAGTTGTAGGAAGTTTACATATGTAGGCCTAATAAATGCTAACTAGTAAAACTTCATGATCTATAAACTCGAGTTGAAATAAATCAATTTACATGTAAATTTCCTTTAATGCAACTTGTATACTCACTGCATGATTATAATTGGATAACTCCTCATAAACCATCACCCAAACTGAATTCCTTGTAATCCCTCAATACTTTCAATCAACCCTCCCATTAATTCTATATCTATTAAAATTTTATAAACAAAATTTTACATTACGATAGTAGCCTACTTGATTTGGTGACTTGTAGGGTTATATGCACCAAAGTTGTAAATATCAAATGCCGGAGATATGCCGGTTGTCGCTGAAATGTCGGAGATATTTTAAATATATAGGATTTCTATCTCATAAATAAAATATGTATCAAGTATACTTATATATTTTAAAGAAATATAAAAATTAGCATAACAAGTAGACAAATATTGAGTCATTTATAGCAAGTACAAAAGATTTAAAAGTTAATTGTACAAAAATTGTGTTAAAAACATAAAAGTTGTTTACTAATAACGTGTGCAATATTTTATTATTTATTTATTATTAATTAACATATGTACAGTATGAAACGATTACACGAACTTGAATCTAAGAATAACATTAAAAAAAATGAAGCAATAAGTATAATTGATTTAAGTATAGTGCAATATATCTAATACAATATCATAACATAAAATAAAATAGCCGACAATATTTTAAAAAATAGTGTCTGCCAATATATATATAAAAAATCAGATATGTTGACATATATTTTACTGGAAGATATAACCTATTTTTTCAGAAAAATATAGGTTTGCTCTCAAAACTTACATGTCGGCTGACATGCCTGATATGTCTGACATGTCGAAGGACATTTTTTCTTTTCATATCCACCTACCATCAAGTATATATAACACATGCTCGCGCCCTTCTTTCATTTCCTAAAAAGGCACTACTGATGGAATTCTTCAAATGGGGATCACATCCTAACTATAGTTGATACTTGCTTTAAAACCATTTGCTTACCTAAATATCTTCATTAATGAACTTGTCACCTTTGAGGCTTAAATTGCATTATTTAAGATGAAGTCTGGACCTTTTCTTCTTCGTCATTCTTTTACTTGTAATCCACATTAATGGAACATAAGAAAGCATTTCATTTTTTTTTCCTTTTGTTTTATATATGATTGTAAGAGTGATCTGAAGATCTTAATCTAGGTAAATCCATTGAGAAGATGGACTAGTTGCTAGCCCTTGGCACCGCTAACCCAGGAGGGAAAAAAAAAATCCCTCGGTGCAAAGTCAATTCATGTTATTATTAGATACTCATGCGTTGAGGTTGAATGACTTAAAAATTACTTACTGATATTCTTATTATTGTATGGTCGATTCATGTTAAGCCAAGTCCCATTGATGATATTAATATCTCACCTCTACCAAATCCCTTAGGCTCCGCTCATTTGGACGGAATTGGAATTGGATTTGGAATTGAAATCAATCTCAAATTCCCGGCTAATTCCGACGTCGTTAGAAAGAATCGAGATTACCATAAAATAAATTATATGGAATTCGATATGATTTCCAGTTCCTTTATGTTGTCACTAAACAATGGAATTGGAATTGATCCTTCCAATTCCAATTCCAATGGCTCAATTCTTTCCAAACAAAGTTTTAATGAGAATTATGAGATTATCAATCATATATAATTCTGACTTAACACAATTAAGTGATACACTGTTTTGACAATACAAAAAAAACATGAATAAACTTTAAATCCAAGTATGACTAGTCTCAACTTGTCCTGGCCCTACTAATATGCAATATTAGACATATGGGAGTCTTACCTGTGAAAGCTGTTCAAAATTGTGTCTATAAAAATATGTTAATTCAAACATAATTTTGCTTTTTAAAATTTTATTTTATTTTTCAGGGAGCCCCACTGCACGATGGGCATCAGTTGCTTTTGGTGCTGGAATAGGCTTTGGCTCTTCATACATTGAGAGCACCTATATTTTTAGTGGACCTCAAAAGTCATATTCTACAGATGTTTGTGCAATTTCTTCTCCTCATGTAAGATTCTCAGCATATTTCCTGCATTAAACTCTTTCAAATATAATATGCAAAACTATTAATTGCAGATTACTATTATGAGATATATCTTTATTCAATTATTAAAATCTTTATATGTAAATCATCTGTTTATTACATGTTAGCTAACTACATGGCATGATACAGGTTTTATTTCTTGTTTGAATGATTTGCGCAACAATTTTCTTTAGGTTATTTTTTCCTTATTTGAGGGCAATATGGGCATTTGTGTAACAACTCCCTTTTCGGCAACCACCACAATTTAATATTTTCCTTTCATGTATCGTCAGACACACAAGGTAAGAACATTTAACGTGTATCATAAATATTCATTTCATGATGGAATATTAAAAGAAAAGTATAGTTCAAAGTATTTCATTTCATTTCATCGGAGACACAAGAAAAGATGAAAGGATATAAAAAGTTACCTTAGAGTGGTTTCACTAATTATCAGTCAATTCAGCCATAACCCACATTTATTTTCCCTTAAAAATATGAAACTACTACCTTTGTACAAGGAAGAGGAAAATTTGCAAGAGTTGAATTTCATAGGTTGCCAGAGATCATTTTTCCTCAAAATTTCAACCAGACAGCCCTCTTATTTCTTGTAAAGCTCCTATGATAGAAACATAAAAACATCATAATCCTCCACATGTAATATCATGAAATATTCCCACGAGTAAACATAAATCCAATAATCTCAATCACAAGCCCCTCTTAATATCAATAAATTACTGCATAGATACTGCACTTAATATCAAGAATTTGCCGCAGCTCACATATACATGCTCACGTACAAACCTTAAAGCTTGCTGCCTTTAGAAAATAACAAGAAAGAGAAAGGGCTTTTATCTGAAATGACGAAAACAAAAATGCATAATATAATTTAATATTGATCTTTACATGCAAGATAATAAAAATGGATGGATAACAATTTTCATAAACTTAAGGTAGTTCATTAACATATTATCATATAGCCCTTGCCGATAAAGAAATAGTCATATGAAAAGATATGACAGCCCACTCTTTGGATTAATGAAGGAAAGAGGAAAGGATATAAGAATTTACCTTAGGGTGGTTTCACTAATTATCAACCAATTCAGTCATAACTAACATATTTTTCCCCTTAAAAATATGAAATTGCTGCCTTTGTACAAGGAAGTTGAAAATTTTTAAGAGAAAAATTTCATAGGCTGCTAAAGATCATTTCCCCTCAAAATTTCCAGCCAGACAACCCTCTTATTTCTTTCAAAGCCCCCATGATAGAAATATAAAAACACCATAATCCCCCACAATTAATATCATGATAAATCTTCCGACGAGTAAACAAAACTCCAATAATCTCAATCACAAGCACCCTCTCAATATCAAGAAATTACTGCATAGACACTACACTTAATATCAAGAATTTGCTGCAGCTCACATATATATGCTAACGTACAAACCCTAAAGCTTGCTACCTTTAGAAAATAACAAATAAGCGAAAGGGCTTTGGCCTGAAATGATGAAAATAGAAATTAATACTAGCTATTATCCATCATATACATGGAAAAAATGGAGAAAAAGAAGAAAAGCCATGATCTTGAAGCCATTTGGAAAAGCTAGGGTTTTCATCCATAACAATCCAAGCCACAAATCCACAAAAATGAAAAGGAGTGGAAATAGAAGGATCACCGTGAATTTGAGAAGCAAATTCCACGAAAGTATGCGGTTGTCGGCATCGATCGAGAGGAAGTACCGTGCGCTCAATAGTGAGGAGTGAAGAGGCCGGTTTCTGGAGGGGCTCGATATAAGCGGCCTGGAGGAGCTCGATATAAGCGACCGTCGACTTTAAAGTCGTGTACCCAAAATTCCATCTCATCCGGAACATCCATCGATTCATTTCAAGGCTTGAAGTTTAATGTCCATCCGGCCACATTGATTTAAACCCATCTTGATATTTACATCCATCCTCATCCAATTAACCCAAGATATGTGATATACTTATTACCAGTCATATTTATGCCAAAAGAAACCAAGCAACAATACTGCCGGACACCACATACACAATATGATACATGTCTTATATTTATATACATATATTTATTTATATTTTGTAATATAATTCTCCTGCGGAAATATCAAATAAATTCCAAGATTTGTTCCCATTTGTCGAAACTTTGACGTTTAGCACTGTCACTTAATTATTTCATCATCATAGAGTCTTTTTATCAATATTATTTATCGTTAATACTTTCGTAAGTTTCAAATTGTCATGCTCATCGGCGCATCACAACTTGTGGAAAAATTCATTGAAAATTATGGGTTCGAGGAAGATCTGTTACCACATGACATGATATGATCTCATGGGATTCTAGAATAGTATTTCAGGAATGTTAAGATTTAGGGTTTATGTGTCAGGAGGAGATTAGGGTTTCCCAAAAAGTGTGTTTTACTTTTGCTAGATCTTATGTATATGATTTGGTGTTCCCATGTAAAAGAGGATACTTTCGGGAACCCAAATTAGCTCGCACGCTCACTAGTTGCGCTAGTCTTGCAAGCTCCTCTGGCATAGTCTTGTCAGGACCTATTCGAGCTCGCAAATTAGAACTCACCTTCTCCAGCCTGCCGAGACTACTGCTCATTAAACCCAGTTCTTGCGTATATTTATAAAATGAGGATGAATGTTGCTTCAGCCTCGTCAACCATTCTGGTCATCCTCGCTCTAGCTCCCATCTATGAAGTCTGAGATGAGCTGAAAATCACCACTATTTTTCGCATAGGGAAGAACTTTGTTGAGTGGCTCCACTCGGTGCGCCGAGTACTTGACACTTAGAGTATTTTTCATCATCCGACTCACAACCCCCTAATTGAGCACCGAGCAATGCCTTCAGTATGATGGCCGAGTTCAGTCCTGGATGCTGAACTCTAATGCATAATGAGCCATATTGAATGACTATGCACAACGAAACTTTAAAGACTATTTGAGATGAACTCACGTCTCTCTACTCTGGGAAAGATATCCCTCAACACCTGTTCGACCTGTTTGGGGACCTCCAAACTGTTGAACTTGGTTCGAATGGTGCTCTGACGTCGTTCGTGGCACAGTATAAGACCCTCATTGAGGTCTGGACGAGCAATGCCTTCAGTATGATGGCCGAGTTCAGTCCTGGATGCTGAACTCTAATGCATAATGAGCCATATTGAATGACTATGCACAACGAAACTTTAAAGACTATTTGAGATGAACTCACGTCTCTCTACTCTGGCAAAGATATCCCTCAACACCTGTTCGACCTGTTTGGGGACCTCCAAACTGTTGAACTTGGTTCGAATGGTGCTCTGACGTCGTTCGTGGCACAGTATAAGACCCTCATTGAGGTCTGGACGAGCAATGCCTTCAGTATGATGGCCGAGTTCAGTCCTGGATGCTGAACTCTAATGCATAATGCGCCATATTGAATGACTATGCACAACGAAACTTTAAAGACTATTTGAGATGAACTCACGTCTCTCTACTCTGGGAAAGATATCCCTCAACACCTGTTCGACCTGTTTGGGGACCTCCAAACTGTTGAACTTGGTTCGAATGGTGCTCTGACGTCGTTCGTGGTACAGTATAAGACCCTCATTGAGGTCTGGATTCAACATCTAGCAACCCAAAAGGCTCAAAAGGAAGCAGTTGGCATCGCGATGATGATGACTATTAAACTTCAAACCACCGATCTATTTTCATGTGAAGTAATAAAATTATTACGTCTTATAGCTCTTTATTTCACAATTTCAAACAAACACATGAACCGAGTCCATAAGACGTGAGTTCCACAAAACAAATAAATATGATTACCGCCCACTCCAGCACGAGTCACTTTCGAAACCGTGTTTGAAATACTTTCAAACCCTCACAATGAATCAATCAAAGTCTCATAACATATGATTTATGGTTCAACTCATTCTATTTTTTGTTTTGTTTTCGGCGGAGCAAGATCATCCTAGTATTCATAAACAAGTGTCCTTTGTCTATGAATTTTTTTTTGTAGGAAGGGCAGAAATAAGGTTTAAAGATTTTACTTGTTTCAAAAGAAACAACATCGTTGCAGCTGTCTGATGTTAATTCTGCTGAATTCAGTGGGAGCCTCCCTCCCATGGTGTTGCCATGTATTGACATTATCAGCTTTTGTTGACTAAGTATTAAATTTTTGTTCTCTTTTATCCCTTTTTCTGTAAGCTTTTTCTCCTCTTGAATTGTATTCTTGTGGTTGAATTCTGTATTGATGTGGACTAGTAGTTTGTATGCATCTGATATGCACACAGGTTCATGTGCAGTTACTTCTCCAACCAAAGTTTGGTTAGCTCACATAAAAGTTACTAGTGATTGCGCGCACTGGGTCACTCCCGGGCAGTGTGCGGCGGCCTTGCACTCGACCGCTTGAGCAGTGATCAGGTATTATTGTTGCCACACATTGCGCATGGAGGACCTTGTGCACGACTGCCAGTTTATCCAAATGTGATTACCATCATCAAAGTCTATAAAAGACTAAGACTTCATTTTAGGTGATTTTTGCAAATAATTGCGCCGGTGCAAGCATCCCCGGTCAGCTGCTAATGGAGAAATTAGTGGGCAGCGGTCATGTCACTACTGAATGCTGTGGGGTCGCTTGAATGTGTAAATCACAGCTTGAAGACAAAAGTAAGTTTTTGTATTCCAAAAGCATGCCTGTTTTTATGCTCCAATAATCATTAGGAAAATTGATAAACAACAAGCACCAGGAATGCTCATTCCTTGGGTTGATCATGCTTCGTTGTTTGAAGAGTGCCTTAAAACAATAAAAAATCCTGTTGATGAAACTAGGAGCGTAACGGTTTGATTCATTTGGAATTGAATCGAACCGCATAGACCATTGGAATCGATTTGAACCAAATTGTATGATTTGATTTGAGTGGTTTAAAAAAAATATGAAAAATAGAAATTTTATGTTAATAAACTGAAGGAAAACTGAAACATAAATTTAAGCATAAGCTGAAGGAAAACGGAAGCAAAAATTGAAGAAATATAAAGTGCATGAACTGAAGAAACATATAGCAGTAAAAGGGGACACGAAAACCTAAAGCATAAAGAAAAAAACATAAATTGAGGAAAGAAAAACCCAAAGCAAGCTTTAAAATCATTGCTCAACCGATGCAGTCTTTTGGTCAAAATAAAATCATTGACCAAAAGATTCAATACACACTAACACCGGATTGTAAAAAAAATCTGTCAAGTTTGCTAATTTGAATATTAAAAAAACCTGTTAAACCATTAGTTGCGGCTAAATATGCAATTAAATTTCGTTTCTATCCTATCTAGCTTGTCGGTGATGCTTATGCTGACTTTCGTGTCTGTGTATAATTGTATTTTATTCTTACATCGCGCTTAACACTCCGGCATGAAACGTGTTATTATCCGTAATGAGCAACCCACATAAATAAAATTGTAACTCCTCAAATAAAAAAAAATAATTTACTTATTTGTATATTTCTCACTTTGATTTGTAAATAATAAAGATTGGGGGAAAAAATCAAGTGTTTGGCGTGAAACCGGTTGCGACCGCCACCAAGAAGAAAATTAGTTTGAACGACGGTTCATAACTACCGCTCTCACAACCGTCACCGCCCAAACCAAACGGAGCCTTAATACCCTTTCCAACATTTAAAAATTGATTTTTTTAAATTTTGGCTCCAAAGTGATTAAACAAAATCGATCATAATTTAAGGGTATCCATATCTTCCCCCAAAAAACTAGACATACTACTAATTTTGAGATCAACTCCATAAATTTCCATTGGATTCCGACCAAACTAGCGGGTCCCCATAATCTCGAAGCGCTCCCCTATTCTCTTCTCTCGGTACAAATAAGAGCAAACAATGTGGGCCTAGCACGTTTGACAGAAATGCGGGGTTCGAGCGGCAACGGTATGAAAAAACAATACAAAACATAGCAGTCTCAATGTGCCTCCTGTTCAGTACTCTCGGGGAAATGCTTGGGCCGACTGCGAATGCCCGCCTTGGCTTTTCATGACTGCATCTACCGAAAAGCTACCATCGTTTCTCATCATCGCGTTCCACCACAAACCCAAACAAAGCCTCAGCTTATGGACGCGAGATTCAATCACTCTCCAAAACATCCTCACATACATATTTCTTTCTTTCAATCCTCTTCTCTATGAACCCGTTTACTAGTATTACCTGAGCACATTAAAATCATCAAATGCAAAGAATAAAAGAACAGAACCAGACTATAAAATGCAATATTTAAACTATGAAACCTGTATTTCTACTGCATATTATATATCTGAAGTGTGTCTACAAGCAGAAAGGCCTCTGAAGCCACCCAAAGAGTGCCATTGAACAAGTAAATGCAGACAAAAAAAAAACTTTCTAGTAACTATTAGCATTGATGAAGAGTTTCATCAACATAACATGTAACTGCTGATGTGCTCTCAGCCTTTTTTTCCTCTTCTCTCTCTCTCTCTCTCTCTCTCTCAGCATATTTTTATATACTAGATATTGAAGATTCTGATAATTGATGAACAAAACGGGTGTGAGAGATGAGGATGGAAAGGAATATTCATCTTACATGAAATAGCTGAGAGGCTTCTTCTTCCTGGAGCCGCCCTCTCCATACAGCTCATTCCACTGCACAAGCTCATTCATATTTGTTGACTCTGACGAGACACTAGCACACACCTAGCAAGACAAAAACCGCAGCCAAATTAGTCGAGAGAGCACTCGGAATATCCAATAAAGAAAAAAGTGTATCATGCTTGAATCTGAGAAAAAAATCCATTAGGGTCCATTTGTTTGGACGGAATTCGGGCACTGGAATTAGACTTGGAGGTCCATTTTCATTGAAATTGGTATAACTTCATTGATAAGATCGGCTCAGGAGGGAAGACTCAAGTCATTTATGAGTATTGGTGACTACAAAAAATAGATAAGGTTGAATGGAGCGATAAACTTGTGTAATTACAAAGTCAAATGACCTTGAGATATTAAGGTGGCATCAACTCTCTGAAAGTGATGTTGAGCTATTATGGCTTTTGAATCAGCTGAGAGTACTTGATGGTTATAGAAGTGCTCTTAATCTCAAAACTGTGAATGCTCTAGCGTATTTGTCAAATTGGATTCGGTAAAAACATAAGCATTGCGCCAATGTGTAAGTACTTTTATTTGTTTATTCATAAATTAACAATTTTATCCGCACTCAGTTATATTATTGGACATGGTGTTTTACAATCACAGGTTGATGTTTGTTAATGTGCATGTAAGCATGTAAGCAGAGCTCATGTTTGGGCCCATGTCTTTCATTTCCCTCTTTTGTCCAACATCTCCTATCGAGTATTTGAGGGACCTCTTCTCTTGTATAGATAAATAAATAAATAAATATATATATAGAACTTTTTTGAAGTTAAGTGAAATAGAAATATTTTACATGGCATTTGAGCAGGTTAAATATCTCACCTGCTCGCGGGTGACTACTTGCTTGCCCCGTACAACAATAGGAGCTTGCCATTCTCAAATCCACATTTCATAAAAACTGTCAGCTCCCAAGCTCTGTTCTCGCAGAACAGCTAGCTGCCACGTTCTGTCTCTGCCTCCTGAAGATCACCATGATACTCACCGACTTGCACTCGGGAGTTCCAGCATCTAGTTCCTCTGATCATTTGCATGCAAATTTCCCGCGAGTTCCCTGCATCCGCGATCTCGCTTCACCATCGTGTGCATCCGCCTCCACACTCGCGAGCTCCATCTCTCCCGGAGACAAACGAACAAAGGGAGTAGCTCTGCTCACTCGCGAGCTCTCTCGCCTTTCATAGGAGAGGCCGACTCATTGTCGAGCGACTCCCTCGACTTCTCCTTGTTTTTGCTGTTACAAAATTTGTTTCTCGCCAAAAAGATCCATGCGACCTGCCGACCCATACCATCGCCAGCAGCTCGCTGCTTACCAAAGCCAACGTGAATCGCTCACTGCCGAGTGCGGACGATCGACAACTTCTGTTCTCGCGAAGGAAGAGAGCTTTTGCTATCGCCATCGGGGGCACTTCTTGCGCCTTCTCGCAAGAACTAAAGTATCGCCGATCTTTACTAGCCCCGGGCACTTCGCCGAGTTTGTGCAATTTTTTTACGGACTAATGGTGGGATCTTCCATCCTCGCCAAACATGTGGGCTCTAGACTGCAAGCCGCATCTAATAGGTTGGATGAAACCAACTATCTTATTTGATTGCGATCATTTCAAATCTACGAAACCTCCCAAGGACACCTTAGTCATCTCTAGGACCTTCCTCCAACTCTACCAAACCGTGATGTTGCCAAGCTCAAAGAACGAGAAGACTAGCTTGTTAAAGATGTTGTTATTGGTTGGCTCCTTAATAGTGTTGACCATTCTATCAGTGACACTCTTGTCTGTCATGAAATTGCGAAGACAATCTGGGATCATCTTGCGTAACTTTACTCCTTAAAGAAAAACCAGTCTCGGATATTTGATCTACATCAGAGACCGGGCACTCCGCGTCTTAAAGATCTATCCTCATCGACAAATCACTATTTTATATTCAAAGAGCTTTGTGATGAGCTCAGTGTTTATCACCCCCTCGACACAGATATGAAAATTTTGCAACAACAATGGGATGAACTGACTCACATTCGTTTTTTGGCTATGTTGCCACCATATTTTGACCCTATCAAACATCAAATTCTCACATCTGATCCTCTTCCTAGCTTGTCGGAAGTTTAATGCTAAAATTTCTCGCTTGCCTACCGCACCACCTACCCTTGGAGATGCTTCCGCTCTTGCTATTACTTCTGGAGGACGTGGTCGTGACCGAAGACGAGGGAGAGCTATTTGTGGTCGCAGAGTTTACCATGTTTTTCCCGCAAGTGTGGCTATTATGGTTGCACAAATCATTATGAGGAAAAATGTTGGGAAAAACATGGAAAACCTAAATGGGCCAACCAAGTCTCCACAAAACGAACTGCCTTTGAGACCACTTCTAGAACAATAGCCTCTCTCAATGCTTTGGACATGTGACGGCTTAAACGTGTTCTCCATGCACAAGACTCCGCCCAGATATCTCCACCTCAAGCTGTTGTTGCCTGCCGCAAAGGTAGTAAGGATAACTGCTCTACCACTGGAAAATCTGCCAAGTGGATCCTTGATTCTCGGGGCTTCAACTCATATTTCGGGTAACAAATCGCTCTTCAATAAGTTGTGCAATTCCTCTGGGCATTCTCGTGTAATGCTCGCCGATGGATCCACGCCAGCTATCAATGGCGTTGGTGATATTGATGCACCATGCTATTGGCCTCTGTTCTTTATACTCCTAAGTTTCCCTTGAATTTTGCTTCTGTTAGACAATTAACGAAAATTTTACATTGTAACATCACTTTCTATCCTTACTCGTGTTCCATGCAGGATCTGAGGATGAGGAAGACGAATGGTGGGGGGATATGAAAGCGGATATGGTCTCTACTATTTGCAGCGAACCGGACAATCTCCTGTTGCAGCAAGGCTTTCATCCTCAACCAATCTTTACCAATGGCACCTTCGTCTCGATCATTTGTCCATCCACAAACTCCAGACCTTGTTTCATTCTACTACATGCAAGCCATTTCAGTGTGAAATCTACCAACTTTGGAAACATCATAGATATATTTTTTCTCCCAGTATTAGTCGCAGTCAACTTCCTTTTTCTTTAGTTCATTCAGATGCTTGAGCGCTTTGTAAGATTTCATCCCATTTAGGGATAAAATATTTGTATCTTTTATCGATGAATGGTCAAAAGTAATATGGATTTATCTTTTAAAAGATCATACTGAAGTCTTCTCTATTTTTTGCTCATTTCATAATGAAGTTAAAACTCAATTCTCTTGCTCTCTTTGTGTGATAGACGCTGCCAACGCTCTTGAATACATGCAACATGATTTTCAATCCTTTTGCTCTTCAAGTGGGTTTGTTCATCAAACCTCATATTCATATACACAACAACAAAATGGTGTTGCCAAAAGAAAATTAATCATTTACTGGATGTTGGCCACACTCTTCTTGTTCATACGAATGTGCCAAAAATATTTTAGCCAGAAGCAATTTTGACAGCTAACTACTTAGTTAATCATGTGTCGTCCTCTGTTCTTAACGATGACGCACCATATCAGCTTTTCTAGTCCTTATGAAACACCTTTCTCTCTTCGAGCCAAAATTTTCAGATGTCTCTGCTTTGTCCACGACTTGCACACTGGTCTCGATAAACTATCTCCTCAGTCCATTCAGTGTTTTTTCTTGGTGACTCTTGCACTTAAAGAGGGTATCAACATTAGAACCATGTGAACTAAAAACAATGTCAGTATCAACTTCACCTTCTTCGAGGACACACCTTTCTTCACCCCAAATAAATTTCTCACAACTACTCAGACTACTTTGCATATTCCTGTCGTTCCTGCGCAATCTAATGCTGCTAACCCACCTTTACAAGAATATGGGTGACGACAACGACCACCCATATATGTCTCTGCTTTACCCACCATCACTGTATTTTCTTCTCTTGAAGATTCCGAACATGGTAATCCCACCTCTTTACCGGTTTCCTTCTTTGATCTTGATTTACCTATTGCCTTACGAAAACCGCGATGCCAATGTTCTAAATACTATATTTCCTATTTTGTCTCTACTGATCATCTTACTCATATCATGAAGTTTTTTTTACTGAGCTTTATCTTTAATCACTTTACCCAAAACTGTTGTTGAGGCTATGACACATCCCACTTGGAAGGCAACAATGGAAGAAGAGATGAAAACACTGCAAGCTCGCCATACCCGAGATCTTGCATCTCTACCTTGAATTCAGAGACATTTGGGTGTCGATAAGTCTTTTTCGTGAAATATCTACCCGATGACATTGTGGAAAGGTTCAATGCTCGTCTTGTGGCTAAAGGCTACAAGTAAACATATGGCCCCCTGTGACGCGGCAACGAACATAAAGAGGTAATAAATATAATGTTATTTCCATTTTATGACAATAAAAATTGGCGACAAATATGAACGATTAATTTTCGACAAATCAGAATGTTTATACTTTAAATTTGCCCGCCGTTTTCAACTTTTCATACACCTCGCAATATATGGCTTACTTAATGATGAAATCAATATATATATATATATATCAGTTTTTGTAATAATTAGGATAATCTAATAGATTTAATAAGGTTTTATTTAGCCTTTCACATAAAAGATGAGAGGATACGTGGAAGAGGGAAAAATAGGAATAGACAGATTAATAAGCGGCAGCAGCTTAAAGCAATGGTGTTAATAGATCGAGAATGACCCGAGCCTTCTCCCAGTTCAAGCCGCATGCGAGCCTTTCCGTCCCATTTCACTGCCACCCCTCGTCGACTCTAAATCGACGTCGGAAATTGCCCGATTCCAAGAAATTTCCTCCCCAAACTCAAGGTCATCTCTTCCTCTCAATCCTCTTCAATTCCTTGCGGATTTGTAGCTTCGATTTTGAGTTCCGAAAACCCTAGGTTGATTAAAAAGCTTTTAATTTTTGATTTTCTTCTTCCCCTCTACTTTTATGAAATTTATGGGGCGTATATGTTCTTCCGCCTTACTTTTAGTACAAAGGGGTTGAGCGTGAGTGCCTTTGGGAAGATTACATGTCCGACTTGATGATCAATGTTAGCATTAGTTATTAATTTGTGTTTTATTCTACTTTTGTATTCCATCCCTTATATATATATAAGTGGTTAGTATCAATTAATTAATTTCTTTATCCAACATAAATAATAATTTTCTCTGGCATCTTTGACATTTACTAATAAAAATAAGGCCCGGAGAATGAGAGCAAGTGATAGTGAGAATTAGAGCTGCGAGGTTCCTCTGGGAAACCGCGATAAAATTAAATGCCCAGAGAATGAGTCTCTGTACAATAATGCGGAATATTGGGTCAAATGCTTATGAATTAAATATCCCTAAGAGTATGAGAATTCATTTTGTGTTAAACATTAAGAATTTGACTCCATATTATAAACCTCACAATTATTGGAGTCCATTCCCTATTTCTACCGCTAAGCCACAACCTACCACTCAGTTACCTGACGGATGCACTGTACGGTGTCCGTTGGAAGGAGCGTCAAACTATTGATGATACGTGGATGCCAACGGAGGATTTTGATTTACATTCTCTCGGGCTTTATCGAGAGTATGATCATATTCATTCAACGGAGATGAATGATTTCAAGTTGGGGGGAATTGAAGGGGATCATAGTTCGGGCGAGCCAACCAGTATCGAAGCCCATTCGAGTTTACATTCATAGAAGGGGAGTTAGGATCATTGCATGGACGATCCGAGTCTATAGTCACGTTTGGAGCGTCAACGAGATATTTTCCATGTATTTCCATATTTTTCCATGCATTATTTACGAGTACATGTCGACCAATCATAGCCGTCTTTTGCTCCCCTAAGCCTATAAATATGGGATTTGAAGTTCAATTCAAGACATTGCAGAATTTTGAAGAGAATTTTCAAATTTTGTGATCCCCTACGACGCCGAAGCAGTGGAACCTAGTGCCGAATCCTAGGCCCGCCCCTCCCCTTGCAACCACCTGCCATCTTCTTCCCTTCCCCTCTCCAAGCCGCCGGAAACCACCCCTACAAGGGCCGAAGACCATCTTCCATCATCCCCTCCATTCCCACGCTAATAACTACTTATAACCGCTAATAACTACCTTGGAAACCACCAAAACCGCATTAATATTTTGACAAAAATAATAGTAAAAAATACTGAAGGAAATAATGAAAGTGCCATTGGTATTTAAAGTACAACAACAACAATACTCAAGCCTTTATCCCACCATAGTGGGGTAAGCTATATGGTTCCTTTGTCGCCATTGCACCCTATCTTTAGTCATAATCTCACTAATGCCCAAGTACATCATGTCTATCCTTATAGTTTCATTCCAAGTCTTTTTGGTCTACCCTTCCACCGCTTAACATGCTTAGTGGCCAAACTCTCACAACGCATAACATGTGCCTCTAATGGTCTCCTTTGTACGCGGACGAACCATCTTAACCATGCTTCTCACATCTTCTCTACAATTGGTGCCACTCTCGTCTTATCCCTGATACATTCATTCCGAATTTTATCCAGTCTCCTGTGTCCACACATCCACCTAAGCATTCTCATCTCCGCAACTCCCATTTTTTGCTCATATACACAATTCACTGCCCAACACTCAGTAATGTAGAGCAACATTGGTCTAATTGCAGTACTGTAAAACTTGCCTTTAAGTTTTAATGGTACTTTACGATTACATAAAACCTCAGACGAGACTCTCCACTTCAACCAACCTGCTTGGATTCTATGTATCACATCTTTATCCACACCTCCATCTTTTTGAACTATCAATCCCAAATATTTAAAGCACTCACTGCGAGAAATATCTTGGTCACCCAACTTAATGACGGAGTCACCCGTCCTTCTTGCACTACTAAATTTAAGCTTTATATACTCCGTCCTTCTTGCACTACTAAATTTAAGCTCTATATACTCCGTCTTTGTCCCGCTCAACCTAAACCCCTTCTTTTCTAAAGTGTCTCGCCGAGATTCATGTTTCGCGTGTACACCCTCGCGTGCCTCATCGACCAAAACAATATCATCTGCAAATAATAAACACCAAGGTATTAAAGAGATAAGGGTTAAAGCTGACCCTTGATGTAAGCCAATAGTGATAAAGAATTCCCGTGTTAATCCACCAGATGTCCTCAATCTTGTTTTTTTCGATAAACAGTATATGCAAATCTTGTTTTTTTCGATAGTTGTCAATAAATCTCCTCAAGAGGTGTATAACTTCTATGGTCGACCGCTCTGGCATGAATCCAAATTGATTCTCCGAGATGTCAGTCTCTCGTCTTACTTTTCTCTCTATTACTGGTTTTCATAGTTTCATCGTATGACACATTAATTTAATTCCTTGAAAATTGACACAATTTTGTATATCTTTTTTGTTCTTATACAGAAGTACCAAAATACTCCTCTGTTGGTATTTAAAGTACAATCATAAAAAAATTATCTCACCCTTGGATTTGTATTTGAGGGATTGCACACCCTTGATTTTGTATTTGGGATGTATGTTATATACGGATTTTGGTTATCAATCATAATGACATCTCAATGCAAATCTAATAATGTTTTATTCCTTCTAATCCTTTTGGAATTCCTAAGCTAATTTTACTAAATTCATCCGTGGACAAACGAGAATCAAGAAATTCGGAAGCATTCTTTCTAGTAATGTGGTTGAAAAGCTTTCCTCAATCTGACCTCTCGATCGAATACCTAGAACAACATCCATCTCACATGTGCTGAACAGGGTAGTCCAGCGAGAACAACCGGTAGGGTCTAGCTTGGTTTTAATTAAATAAACGGTCATAGGTAGTTCATTTATGTATTTTTTTAACTTTTATGATGGGACCCTTTACTTTAATGTTCTATTGCATATGTATAGACGATTCCCCACCTAGGGCGGATAATGAATAGCTTTTGATGGAAGTTGCTGCCGAGGAGTTCCTCTAAGATTCCGCTCTTATCGCTTGTTCTAAAGTATGATAAGTGTTTGATTCTTATCCTAAAGTGGTTATTGAATAGTTCTATTTTTGGAATGCTCTAAATCTATGCCTAAGGGCTATTTATAGACAGTGATTTAATCATAAACAATGCTTCAAATTTAACAAAATTCACCTGGTCATGTGCAAATTTGAGATCATCCATATTCAGGGGACGGATGTCCTTTCCGCAGCGCAATGGTGGTGAAGGATTGCCTTCTACTAGAGCTCTGGTTCTTTCCTGAAGAAAATTAAAGGGTACTTGATTTCACAATAGTAATTAGCAAATTGGATTTCAAGGGAAAATCTCGTTAAATAGGAAACATGACATAAATACGCAACACCAACCTTCTCTTCGCCGTCCAAAATTTCACGAATTGGCCGATGCGCAGCAGTAACGCAAAGATTCTAGATTGGGAAAAGAAAATGAACTCATGATCATAAAAAGATGGAGATCAAATGAAACATTCATACCTTCAGGTCACTTCCCGAGTATCCATCAGTCATTCTGGAAGCAGCTTCAAAATCAACATTTGAGGCCAATTCTTCTTTGGCTAGTATGACTTTCAAAATTTTCTCTCTATTTGATGCATTTGGCAAGTTTACCATCAATCTGTAAAAATTATGCATAAAAACTTTATGTACTAAAGCATTCATTATTCAGACAATTTATGATAGATTTATTTTGCATCAGTCTTTCTCCCTCCAATATAATCCCTAGATTAATCAAAATGTTAACATTATGTCATTCCAAAAAACATTCGGATTGTTAAGATTCAGGCCCCATTTGCCATCGCTGTTTTTCATCGTTTGGTCCTGCACGTTCCGTCCCCAACGCTGTTTAAAGTGCCGATCCAACGCCGCTTTCTCCACTCCTATCCCGAGCTCCATTCCAATGCTGCTTTCCCCTTTTCTCGGCATTCTTCTGTTTCCCTCCCGACGCGCTTCCAACGGGCGACTTGCTTCTTCCAACCGGTGACCTTGAGCTTCTTCTCAACAGGTAACCTGCTTCTTCCAACCTGTTCGATCCTTTTGCCGGCCGAAAGTTTGCACGCCATCAACGACGGTGCTGAGAAGCTCGCCGGAATGTGTCAAAAGGGGCTGCCGGCCACAGATCCGATGCTGGCGAAGCTCGCCGGCCGCAACTCTGTAGCTATCTTGCCCCGATCTGTTTGCATGCCATAGATTTTTGTGTGTGAGAAATCTTGGTTTAGATAGCAGATTTGGGATCATGTGGCAGATTTAGATTTTTTATTAGAATATTTTGGCTAGGAAGCAGATTTGGCAGCAGATTTTGGTATTTTTATTGAAATTAGATTCTGAGATTTTGGTTCTTGCATATGCTCTGTTTTGTGGATTTCTGAAATAATATGGCATTCAGAACTCTTCACCTGCTAATACACCTCATTCAGAACTCTTTCTTGCATAATGAACTTCTTGCATATGCTCTGATTTGGGATCATCCAGAACTTTTGCCCTCCCTGTTGAGACTACAATTGGCCTCATTTTAAATTATTAAAACATGATTCTTCTACGTCTGCATAGCTAATACTTACACGACGAAAACACAAAATTTCCTCCAGTTACTTTTCTGGGTCAAGGACTTCCATCAGAAGTAACAGGAGAATACAGCTAATTAATATTGTCATCTACATACTTTGAATTGAACAGCCCTTCGATGTTTTATAGTTCGTAATTCTGTAACAGAAAGCAGGATGTATCATGAGTAATTTATTTTCCGTGTATGTGATGAATGCTAATTTTGATAATGCAAATTAACAGAAACGTCACCGCTGTTTTACCAAACTGTTTGATACATTTTTTCAGTTCTGAAAAGCCCTGCTAACGTTGATTTTTACCAAACAAATTTCTCCATTCCACAGCTCCATTCCCACAGCTCCAATTGCCACCGGCACCGCCGAAACAAACAAACCCTCAAGCTCACAATGGTGTGGTAAACCTACCCGGGATGACCACAACACCCTAAATACTTCCATGGATTAATTTATTGCTGGATCTACGGTTTGGATATATCAAGTAACTATTGACTAAGCAGCGCGTGTGCTTCTCGCCTCGCAATAGGTGTAATATCCAAAAAATTTAATTTTAATTTAAAACATTAATTCAGGGACGGACCAGAGGCAGCGCCGTCGTTGCCGCCATCGTTTGAGGTAATCATGCGTTTTAGCCCCTTTGGTAGTCAGTTTGCTAATAAAATATTTTACAAATTTTAATTCGTCGGGATTTAGAAATTCGCGAGGGTGTAACACATTTAATTAAGAGTTAATATGCAGTGGCATATTTTGAAATTAAAAAGATATGATTAATTCACTCAGCCCCCCCCCTAAGAAACGAGGAGTTACGTCCTTTCCAATTTATGCAAAACACCTCTTTGGTAACCGGCTCCTCTTAGAAAGGAAGTAATCGTGGGTAGAACCATTAGTTACGCATGCTATGAGTCTCCATTTCCTCTTCATCCTCTGAAGCCGCAGTCGACAACCACCGCTCCTTCCTCCATCACTAGAAGCAGTCGACGAACCTCTTCATTGCTTCTTTAGTTGATTGGATCGCACGCCACAAAGCCGGAGATCACAACTAGGGTGGCTTCTTCCGTCGATTTGAGGCATTGAACCTTTCTCTCTCACCGGAAGTCTTTGAAGATCCACCCCCTTTAGTCATGGAGGTTCGACGCCACTCACGTTTTGGTCGTGGAAGATCAACGACGCACCTGCGCCAATTATCGTCAATCCATGAAGTGGAAATCGTGGATCCCGGTACCTGTGCAGAGGCCCGCTCGATCCCCGTTTCTTTAAGTGAGTTCTGTTAACTTTTTATCCTCACACTTATTCAATGATCGATAGATATTATTCTTGTGCAGTGCTTTCCGGGTACACAACTTAAGAATTCGACTCTTATTCAGAGGTCAATTTCCTTGAGTTTTTCCGTGTGTAGGAGAAGAGGTAAAAGCCCTCTTCACTTTTCTTTCTTCGATTCATTTCCTTTGCTTCTTTTCGGTGTTTGGAATGTCAAAGTAATTCCAAAGAAACCCTAGAAGGTTTATAATTAATTTTTTGGGGTTTATAATTAATTTCAAGTGTCGATAAGTTGTCGGTGTAGATCGGAGAAAGAATCATGTGAGGAGTTCTTAATAGTATCATGCCTTTTGAGGAATTATACCGCTGCGTCGTGTCTATGAACGCCGCAACCCCGATGTAAGAAATTTAATTACTTTTGGTTAGACATATCATGTAATCAATTTATGAAACTTCCCTTATACATTATATATAGTAATGAAGAAACATGACTATGATGTGAAACTTAATATATCATGTCTTATGTATATATGATATTAGAAGGACATAATTTAATCATCTTACCACGGTAATACAAACAATGTATGCAAAGATATAAGAAATTTCGTATGATTTAAGTATATCACGGCTAGCTTCAAGCCTTCAATGATATACTTTCCTTATGTACACATGCAAAAAAAAAATGAAATCTATGAATATAAGAATTTAAGTATTATCTGATGAAATGTCACAAAATGAGAGAGCAATCTATTCCAATACAACATACGGGTATATATAGATAACCCGTACAACAATATTAATACTACGCAACATAAAAATAACGATAACGCAAACTCAACACCCCCCCTCAAGTTGGGCGTGTAATGTCAGCCATGCCAAACTTGCCGATTAGATTATTGAACATATTGAAGCTCAAACCCTTCGTGAGAACATCAGCCAACTGTTGATCAGATGGTACGAATGGGGTAACCACTGTCCCCCTGTCAATATTCTCCTTAATGAAATGCCTGTCGATCTCGATGTGCTTCGTGCGATCATGCTGTACTGGATTGTGCGCTATAGAAATCGCCGCTTTATTATCGCAATACAACCTGACCGTCTCATTCCTCTTCAAACCCAGTTCCCCCAGGATGGTAGAGATCCATAGTCCTTCACAAATGCCATGGGCCATCGCCCTAAACTCGGCCTCAGCACTCGATCTAGCAACAACATGTTGCTTCTTGCTCCTCCAGCTAACCAGATTTCCTCCGACCATAGCACAATATCCCGAGGTGGAATGTCTGTCAGATGGCGATCCAGCCCAGTCTGCATCAGTATAGACTTCAATAGTCAATTTTTCATTTTTGGAAAATAGGATGCCCTTCCCTGGTGAGGACTTGAGGTATCTGAGGACTCGATGCGCAGCGTCAATATGTCGGGTCTTGGGAGTGTGCATGAACTGACTGAGAACTCCCACTGCATAAGAAATGTCAGGTCGAGTGTGCGATAAGTAGATTAATTTCCCAACCAGCCTCTGGAAACCAGGGAATCTTCAATCACATCACCATCATCCCTACCTAGCTTGTGGTTGGTCTCGATTGGGGTATCGGCAGGTCTACAACCACTCATCCCGGTAGCATCAAGAAGATCGAGCGTATATTTCCATTGAGATAAGAAAATACCGTGCTTTGACCTCGCAACCTCAATGCCTAAGAGGTACTTGAGGTCCCCAAGTCTTTCACATCGAATTCCTTAGCCAATTTTCCCTTAAGGGCCTGAATCTCCACGTCGTCATCCCCAGTTATTATAATATCGTCCACATAAACTATTAGGACAGCCAATTTCCCTTTGCTGATTCTTATAAACATAGTATGGTCTGCATTGCTCTGGCTGTATCCGAAACTATGCATGGCTTTGTGGAGCCTTCCAAACCAAGCTCTGGCTGATTGTTTTAGGCCGTATAGCGACCTCTTTAACTTGCACACTTTCCCTGTGGATCCCTGTGGAGTGAGCCCCGGAGGAAGAGCCATGTACACCTCTTCTTCGAGATCGCCATGAAGGTAGGCGATCTTGACATCTAATTGGCAAAGTTTCCACCCCTTGCAAGCAGCGCAAGAAATGAGGATCCTGATTGAGTTCATCTTTGCAACAGGAGCAAACGTCTCCTGGTAATCAATACCCTCCGTCTGAGAGTAGCCTCTCGCCACCAGCCTTGCCTTGTATCGTTCCACAACTCCCGAGGGATTCTGTTTGACAGCGAACACCCATTTGCATCCCACCACTTTCTTTCCTGGAGGTAATTGAACCAAATCCCATGTGTTGTTCTTCTCCAGGGCATTCATTTCTTCAAACATGGCTAACTTCCATCTGTCATCGGAAATGGCATCCTGCCACGAAGTTGGGACAGAAACAGAAGATAAAGAGGAAACAAACACTCTATGGGAGGTTGTTAGAGAAGTATAAGACACGAATTGAGATATGGGGTGCCGAGTAGAAGTACCTTCCGACGGGTCAGGTGGGTGATCTGATATCCAGATGTTAGGCCGCGTGTTTGAAACCTTTTGCCGACGAGAGTAAACCTGTAGGGGTTTATGGACCTGGACCTCTACAGGTGGGGCATATGGACTAGCGGGAGTAGGTAGAGTGGGATGATATGCGGGAGGAATAGGTAAAGGGATGATCTCCAGAGAAAAAGGGGAACTCACTTCCGACGTAGGAGAGGGCCCCCCCTGAAGTGAGGACCCGTAATAACTCTCAGATTCACGGAACGTGACATCCATGGTGACGAAAACCTTCTTGCTGACAGGGTCATAACATTTATACCCTTTCTGAGTCGGGGAATATCCGATGAACACACACTTGTGCGCACGGGCATCAAGTTTCGAGCGGTGGTAGATGTGGACAAAGCAAACACATCCAAAGACACGAGGTTGTAGAGTGGTAGGTGGCATGCCAAGCATGGTAAGGGGAGTTTCGAAACCGAGAACACGTGAAGGCATACGGTTGATAAGATACGCCGCGGTGAGAACCGCATCGCCCCAGTAGTACTTTGGAAGATGCATGTGAAGGAGAAGACATCGAGCAACTTCCAGGAGGTGGCGATTTTTCCGTTCCGCCACTCCATTTTGAGCAGGAGAGTAGACACATGATGTCTGATGAATGATCCCGTGATCGGCCAAGTATTGCTCGAAAGCCGAATCCATGAATTCCCGACCATTATCAGTGCGGAGAATTTTTATGGGGGTCGCAAACTGGGTGGAGACCATATTATGAAAACGTCGAAACAAGGAGAACACTTCACTTTTTGCCTTAATCAAGTAAACCCACGTGGTACGCGAAAAATCGATGAACGTCACAAACCAACAACAACCAGAAATGGACGCAACCGGGCAAGGACCCCACACATCGCTATGTATCAAATGGAAAGGAGCAGTACTGCGAGAAGAAACATGCTGAAAAGAAGTACGATGATGTTTACTAAGGTCACAAGCATCACAATGAAAATTATGAAGTACATCAGATGACAAAACAGGAAATAAATGTTTCATAGAAACGATAGATGGATGTCCCAGCCGACAGTGCCAGGACTCTAAGGTGGCAGCCTGATCCGCATGAAGGGCCTGGGGAGAGGAAATCGGGGCAGAGGAATCGAACACGTAGAGCCTATTCACTAGTTTACCAGTTCCAATCACCGTTCCCGTCTTCAGGTCCTGAAAAATGCAAGAGGAAGGAAAAAAGGTTACGGAACAGTTCAACGAATTGGTTAAATGACTAATGGAAAGAAGATTCCGAGTGAAGTTTGGGACGTGAAGAACAGAGGAAAGGGTGAAGGAGGAGCACGGGATGGAACCCTTTCCGGCAATCGGGGAAAGGGACCCATCAGCGATGCTCACCTTTTCACGACCTGACAATGGAGAGTAGGACACAAAACCTGAGGAAGAGCTGGTCATATGATTTGTTGCTCCAGAGTCAATGATCCAGTGAGTAGAGGGGCGAGTGGAAGCAGCATGAGCACCTGGTGGCCCCTGATGGGCATACGAAGACGATGGGGCAGGGGACTCCGGTGACTGTCCCTGCATCAAGCGACGGAAGGCAAGCACCTCATCGGCAGAGAGAGTCAATGTCGGAGCAGGCAAGACAGGAGGAGGCTGCGGCTCTTCAAGACTTTCGGACAGATGCGCGGAGCGGGGCTGAGGAGAACGACCTGAGGTACGGCCGAAACCACGACCTCCACGAGAGGGAGGTCCACCACGGGGTGCAGGAAACCCATGAAGACGAAAGCAAGTCTCTCGTGTATGGCGGGCCTTCCCGCAATAGTCACAGAGCAGGTGATCCTTGTCACTGGGCTTTGATTTAGAATCACGAGGTCCCCGAGGCCCAGTTTGGGCCGCCAAAGCAAAACCATCTGGAGGAGGATCTGGAGTCCAAGTTTGTCGCCTATCAAATTCCTGCTGAACCAGACTGAATACCTCAGGAAGAGAAGGCAAAGGGGAGCGGCCAAGGATCTGCACACTGATGTGGTCGAAATCCCGATGCAAACCGTGAAGGAACTCAAAAACTCTATTCCGATCTTCTCGCGCGCGGACAAGAACTTCATCCTCAGGTGACACAAGAGTGAGCGAGTCGAAATGATCATATTCCTGATATAACTGGGTGAACTCGAGATAGTAGGCCGACGTAAGAGGAAAATCTTTCTGCGCAGCTGAAATATCTGGGCTGCATTGCCTGGCCCGAATAAGTAGTCTCGGCTCTTCGCCAAATATCGGCAGCAGTGTCAAGGAACAGGTAGTTGCGGGCAATGGAATCAATCATGGAGTTCGTCAACCAAGACATGACGAGGGAATTCTCCGATTCCCATTGCGCCCAATCCGGTGAATCTGAGGTAGGGGTAGGGGTAGTACCCATGACATACCCAAACAGTCTACTGCTCTTCAAAGCGAGGGTAACAGCCCGAGACCACGGGAGATAATTTGTACCATCCAGGCGAATCGTCGTGATCTGAGGAGTATTGTGATCATGTCCAGGACGGGAGAAAACACTGGGTGTAGCAGGGGCCGCGGGAGCACCGGTGGTAGAAGACATATCATGAGATCCATCAGTTCCGGCCATGGTAACCAAGAATACAAAACGAGGTGACCGGAAGAACAAAAAAAAACGCCTAGATAGAAACTAGGGATGCCTCATATAAAGAGGGAGGAGAGAAAAAAAGGAGTAGACACCGGAAATGGCATCAAACGGACGATTGCATCTCCTGTGTCCAAAAAACGGAACAAATCGAGGTGGAGTCGGACTGACTCCTAGGCGGAGGAGGAAGAAAAGATGAGAAGAAGAAAACTGGAGAAAAAAACGGGAAGAAGAACCCGGAAGAAGAGACGGAACCCCCGACCCGAGCGGAAGGTTCGACTGCGAGACGGAACCCCCGACGCTCTGGACGCGGGCTTGCGGGAGGAGACGCCGGATGAGGGACGCCGGACGAAGGCTAGCGGGATGTCCGACGAGCGATACGCGCCGATTGGGCGGCGGATCGAGCGAGGCGAGGCGGGGCGGAACTAGCGGCGCAGGTGCGGAAACGAGGAGATCGGTATCGGGGAAGCCCTAAGGCTCTGATACCATGATGAAATGTCACAAAATGAGAGAGCAATCTATTCCAATACAACATACGGGTATATATAGATAACCCGTACAACAATATTAATACTACGCAACATAAAAATAATGATAACGCAAACTCAACATTATCTAATTAGAAACTAATAAAAGTGGAATGTTAAATTCGAAGTATTTCATAGTGTTAATATAAATAACACTAAGATAAGATATAAGACATAAAAGGTGATGGTATTTAACTTAAGAATAATTGCCTTATGCGGATGTTCCTTTATGTTGACCATGCCGACCACTATATGAAGACTAATAGTGAGCACGATCGAGTGTTTACTCTCGTGATTGATAGATGCACACTATCATAGACCATATGAGCCTCAAATGGGGAAGCTATCATCTCATGGAAGATTATTAGATGCGAGTACGTTTTTCATTAGAGACTCAAATCTCTAGAATATGCTTGAGAATTTACACAACTGAGAATAAGAAGAAAGAGAATATAAGTCATCTCAACTTTAAATACAAAGTCGGAACCTAGAATCCTCACACTTTAATGATTCTGAATTTAGAGAAAATTTAATACAAGATCAAGTCATAGAAAAGACATTTATGTTCGAAACATATTTTTATAGAAAAACATGTCTAGAACCATAGTATACTTTTCTTTAGCATAAAATACTATTTTAAGCATACATATTTTCTTTATGTAATTTTAGTGTCACTGAGGGAAGAATTTTTCTTACTCACCAGATGGGCTGAACCCATCCTCAGACATTTCTTTACAAGGAGCTCAGGTCAAGGGATTCACTTAAGATAAGCTTCCGAGGGTTTTTCTATATTTTAGTTCGTTTTATCTTTCAATTTGATGTATCATTTATGCATGAACTTAAATGTATCAGACTCATTTAAAGTTTCAGTTATTCAGACTTCTTGCTCTTTTCATTTCTAGTTGGCTCTGTGAGTCAGAATTTGAGGTATCGCTTTAACTTTAACTCTAGTCTTTTATTTCCACTGTGTACTCAGAGTTATTTCATGCTATGCATCAGATTTATTACTGTTGCTTAGTTTACTTCATATCACAAGTGTCGGTCAGGCTTTTGAATTGTTGTTAAACTAGATATGAGTGTTACAATAGGTAATTCTCATGTCCTATCGTTCATGGCATCAGAGATTTGGAAAATATCTCAATGGGATCGAATACGTCGACGACGGTGACACATCATGTAGCTACTTTTAATGACGTCGAGAGCTCTAAAGGATCTCTCGACAATGATGACTGCTGTAACAACCCTCCTGGACACGACGCCTCTGATGTGAGTCGAATATTATCTCTATTAGCTAGATTCACGAATAGTTCATGAATAATAAGAATATATATTATATATAAAGATGATCATGACCGTCCGATTAAAGTCGATTTGGTCCATCATTGGAAGTGAATCCAAATCCAAACTTGAATCCGAATTCAAATCCAGGATTTCAGAACGAATCCGAATCCAAAAAACAACACAACACTAAAGGCTTTATCCCACCATAGTGGGGTCAGCTATATGGATTCTTTGTCGCCATTGCGCCCTATCTTTACTCATAGTCTCACTAATGCCTAAGTACATCATGTCTTTCCTTATAGTTTCATTCCAAGTCTTTTTGGTCTACCCCTCCCCCGTTTAACATGTCTAGTGACTAAACTCTCACAACGCCTAACAGGTGCTTCTAATGGTCTCCGAATCTGAATTCAAATAATTGAACGAATCTAAATCTGAATCTCCTAGTGGTCACACATAGGAGTGTGGGTGGGTGGACCACATCCAATCCCAGCAAGAGCGAAGTGATCTGTTTGAGCGGTGGGAGCAGGAGAGCGACAGCGATTCTCATCACTTAGGATCATGTTGAATGCTTCCTGAAGAGAGGAGAGTGGCTACGATGAAAAACATGTACGCGAACAATATTAAACTCCATGTTGAGGCCCATTAGGAAGACATGCACCCGAAAGCAGTCTTTGTCCTTCTGAAGATTGACGACATCCGCATTGCATGCTGGAATGAAGATATTGAAATAATCCAGTTCTTGATGGAGACTTTCAAAATCTAAGTAGAAAGCAGAGACATACAAAGATCCTTGTTTCAGCTCCAAAGTACGAGTGAGCTCATATATTTGCTTCGAATTACCAAATTGCGAGTAGGTCTCATGGGCTCGAGTCCAAATTTCATGGGCAAAGTCCATGAGCATATAACTGCGTTACACCAGAAGGGTGGAGTGAAGTAACCATGAGACAACCAAAATATTATCCGCATCCCATTTTCTCCATGAGGGATTGGTTCTTGGTGGTTCAACAACAATTCCATCAATATGCCCATACAACTGGTGACTATCGATAGCCTGGTGAGCGGCCCTGGACCATTCAAGGTAATTCGTGCCATCCAAAGACACTGTAGTAATCTTCAACGATCCTGATTGCTCGTGGCTCCAAGGGGGGGTCACATGCAGGAACAATCTGAGGAGTGGACAAGATATCTGCAGAATCACCCATGGGCAAGGAAAGGGCACCCACAAGAAATAATCAATTGAAAAAGATAGTATGAAGAAGCATCACATCCTACGAACCTCCCTTAGATCGATCCACCGGAGAGGACACCATAGGATGTGACCATGATGTCTTCATCGACTTCCATAAAGGATAAAATGGTCGGAGACCAACGTCCGCCCATAGGACGAGCGGAGAAAAGCCAAAGGGTGTTGTTGTCGGTGGATCCCTGGGCTGGTGGGATGCGATAGAGGCAAAACAAACGCTACATATGGCCCTGGATTGGTGTGATGCAACTGTGAAGGTGTTGCAGCTAGCTAGCGGGAAGGAATATTGAGGCTGGGGCCACATGAGGAAGAAAGAGGAGGCGGCTAGGGGACGAAGACAAAGAGGCTGGAACCAGTTGGAGTCGACGAGGAGGTGCTACTGGAGCGTGAACATCGACCGATCGAGTGGCGAGGCACACTGGAGCGAGCAGCGAGACGCATTGGATTGGGTGCGGGGAGACACGATGGAGCGAGCAGCGGGACGAGACTTTTTTCTCGTGCGCTCTGATACCAAGTCGAGAGGAATACAAATTTATTAGGTTAAGATCAGGTTCCATATAAGAGACCTAAGTCCTTATATAAGTGGACGAACAACCAACACAAGACATGTGATGATACTAGAACGAAATATAAAAATATTACGCATATTCAACTCATCCTAGACATAAACCAATAATTACTTATTCAAAGGATGCCATTCATTAATAAGTTCATTCATAAACTCATATAACACAAGAACTTGGAACTTCTTATGGTAAAGTCATTTAATAATTACATTCAACGTGTTGTTCCACTTTAAGAGCGAGCAACTTATGTAATAAGTATAATAGTAAGAATTTTGACATTAAAACAAAAATATAAACGTACCGGTGAATCTTCTTAAGAGCAAACTCTTGGGGGAAAAGTTAACAATCTCACCATAATTAGGTGGACATCCACCATAGTTAAAGTCATGATCAAACTACTCTGGAGGGGTTAAACCTTGGGCGGTGAGGCCTTATAGCATCACTACAGTTAGATCCCATAAGGGGATGAGGGTAACTTCACGGCTTCACCATAGTATTAGATCATGTATGAGTTACTAAATTCTCAACTGACTGCAAGGATTAGTTATGGATTTACTTTTAAACAAAATTCACAAGTTTATACCCAAGGAGAAAAGATTAAAAACAAAAAAGTTTAAAGGCTAGTATGTATAGTAAATTATGAAAGTAGCTTTTAAAACATTGTTTAAATATAAACCGCTGTCTATACCCCTAATTTTTAAAAAAATAAGGCGGTCTTCGCCTTGTTTTCAATCGGCTGACTGGACGCCTAGGCGTCGCCTAGGCGACGCCATAATAAAATTCTAGTGCAATAAACTTACAGTATAAATAAAATTGTCCAACATAATTTTTTACTCTTAAGCTCACATTGCCCAAAAAAAATTGCTAAGTGAATATACCAATTTCTCATGGGCTTCTTTTGATATTTCATGAGAATTATTCTATCGCTTCGAAATTTGTTAATGTCTTCTAACACCTGCAAATGTGATATTATGAGGGGCGAGCCCAGACTCAGTGAGCTTAAGTGCACTGTAAGTTTATTAATTAGTATTTTCTCTATTTGAAATTTAGATTCTGCTGTAAACTATTTTTTTTAAATATTTTATGAGGTGCATTGAAGGATTTGGCAAATGACCGGAAAATCAAATTTCAAAAACCAAAGGTTTTACAGTGGAAGCCGGTAAGCTTAACCTATATGACTATATGAGTATATGTTAAATAATTATTTTCATATTTACAATTCTAAATTCTAATGTTTACTATTGTTTATTTATTTAGTGCCCTAAACAACCGGATAATATTCAATGTGGGTACTATATCATGTGCTACATGATTGACATAGTTGATGCTCTTAGAAGTACGACAATGCCATCAGGGGTAAGTTAACTGCATATAGTTTCATACATGATAAATGATAATAAATGTGTTGAATTTATTTTAACAAATATTTTTGTTTTTATTGCAGATCTATGATGGAGTGGATGAATTTTCGTCTGAGAAAATAGATAATATGCGAAATAAGATTTGTGATTATATAATCACTACATGTGCGACATGAAAAACGATTGAAAGTTAGAAAGTAGAAACATATATTGTTTTATTGCTAAACAAATGTAATTGTGTAATTGTGTATGTGTTAGTGTGTTGCTTTATACTTATGTAGAAAACTAGAAATAGAACTGTATGAAAATTGTAATTGTAATTGTTTATGGAAATTGATGTATGCACTATTTGTGTAACTCTGAATTTTATAGCTCTTGTTTCGGTTGTTTGTGAAAGATGGAAGACCAAAACATCAACAGTCTTGCTCCATCCGTTGATAGCAATGAGCTTGACCCAAAAACTGATCTTAAAAGAAAGGCAAATTCAAAGGATCCTGGATGGAAGTATGGACATTGGCCTGACATAAAGGATAAAAATACCGTTAAATGTAATTTGTGTGATAAAGTATATAAAGGTGGGATCAAAAGATTGAAACAACACTTATGTCGCGGATATGGAGATGTGGCAAAGTGTTTTAAGACTACTTCGGAAATAGCAACTGAGATGTATGCAACTTTAAATGATAAAAAAAGGACAAGGTGAATTTGACAGCTGATGATGATAATGTAAGTGAACAAGAAATAGAGCGAGCAGGTTCTCAAAATGTATCTCCGGCATTATCTACAACTAAAAGTTCATTTGTCCAAAGTTCTGGGACAAGTGCCAAAAAGAGAAAAGTACTCAACTTCCACAAAAACGGGGCCCTATGGATGCTCATGTAAGACGTGCTCCCGAAGATGTAGTTGATGAAAGACGTGCTAAAGGTCCTGCACAAACTACTATTGAGAGATGTTTTAGATCTCCTGAAGAGAAAAAGAGAGTTGATGGCTATGTTGCAGATTGGTTCTATGAATGTGGAATTCCTTTCAATGCTGCAAAGACACGAAGTTTTGAAGTAATGTTTGAAGCAGTTGGACAGTATGAGCCTGGTTATAAAGGCCCTAGTTATCATGATTTACGAGTCCCTTTGTTAAAAAATACAAAAGAGAAAGTTAAGGAGATGAAAACAAAGTATCAAGCGTATTGGAGGAGATATGGTTGCACTCTTATGTCAGATGGTTGGACGGACAGGAGAGGGAGACATTTGATCAATTTCCTAGTTAACTGTCCAGAAGTAACTTATTTTATGGGTTCCGTAGATGCATCCGGTCATATTCAAGATGCCACAATGCTATCAGAGTTGCTTGATAGTAAAATAACCGAGATAGGAGCAGATTGCGTTGTTCAGGTAACTTTTTTTTTGATTATTTTAATTTTCATATTTCATGTTTAATAGTCTACAACTATAGACTATAGAAGTATAGAACTTTACATATATAAAAAGTTATGTTGTATGCAGGTAGTGACTGACAATGTCTCCAATTATAAGGCAGTTGGTAAAATTTTAATGGAGAGAAGACCCACATTATTTTGGACTCCTTGTGCAGCTCATTGCATTGATCTCATGCTAGAAGATATAAACAAGCTGCAACAAAACAAAATGGTGATAAGAAAGGCAAGGATGATTACAAATTTTATCTACAGGCACACTCGTTTACTTGATGCAGTAAGGACTACTATTGGTGGTGATCTAGTCCGGCATTCAGTGACTAGATTTGCAACATCATTCCTTACTTTACAAAGTGTGCTTAAGCATGATGAGAAGTTGAAATTATTCTTTCTGTCGCCTTCATGGAATGCTGCTAATCTGGAAAAAACCGAAGCCGGAAAACAAGTTGTTGAAGCAATACTTTCAACTGTTTTTTGGAATGGAGTAAGAGATTGCCTAAAAGGAGGAAAGCCACTAATAGCCGTGTTGCGATTAGTAGATGGTGATGAAAGGCCAGCTATGCTTGAAGTATATGTGACAATGGAAGAAGCCAAACAAAAGATCAAAGATCATTTTGATAATAAAGAAAGATTATATAAAAAAATTATTGACATTGTTCAAAATAGGTGGACAAATCAAATGGAGCAACATTTGTATAGGGCGGCTTTGTTTTTAAATGCAAACAAATATTTTGAATACGAGAAAAAACATCCCGATGATACTTGGAAATTTCAAGATGCTTTCAATGATGTTATTGCAAGACTAGTGCCCGATCAACAATTGCAAGACAAGATTGCAGAGCAAGACACTAACTATAAAGCATCTCGAAATAGTTTTGGAAAGCCTATGGCTATTAGGCAACGAACCACCTTAAATCCAAGTGAGTATTGATTACGTTTTTATTTTTTCTTAAACTACTTATATGTTATACTAATTTATTTTTGTCTTAAATAAATAGTGGATTGGTGGGGTGCACATGAAGGACCGAATGTTGACCTAACAAAGGTAGCATTGCGCATACTTGGCTTATGTTGTTCTTCTTCTAGTTGTGAGCGCAACTGGAGTACTTTTGAGTTTGTAAGTATACAAAAATTTAATTTAAAATTGAACTTGTTTTATCCACTAACAAATAACAAGTTTGCAACTATCTTGATTCAGATTCACACAAAGAAAAGAAATAGATTGGAGCATCAAAGGCTTAATGATCTTGTATACATCCAATACAATCGTCGTCTATAAGCACGATTCCAAGAAAGACGTGAAAAAGGAAGAAATTACAACCCTTTAGTGCTTGATGAGCTAGATTGGAGTAGTGAGTGGATGATGAACAAACCGGAGGAAGCTTTAGTTTATGATGATGATTATCTCACATGGGAAGCTGTAAAGAGAGCTATTAGGACTGTGGCTCGAAATTTACGAAGTGGTGCTCAAGCTAATCTTGAACAAATATTTGAAGGGGATGAAGATCTAGATCATTTTAGCGTTGTAAATGATGATGAAGATCTTGTTGATAATTGCGGGCAAATGACGAGTACCTCAAACCAACTAAGCTCATGCAATGCCAATGACGATTTACTAGATGATGATTCTATTTGATCTAAAAAATTATTAATGCTGCATTGCTACTGTGTATCAGTGTATGATGATAACATTTTGGTATTGAGTGAAATGGTTGTGAATCTTGTGATTGTCAATTTGACATTATATATATTGATTCTAAAATCTGAATGTTATTTCTATTTGATTCTGAATGTTATGATGCTGAATGAAAAAAAACTGTGTATCTGAATGCTGAATGACTTCTGGAGTTCTGGGAGTGTTGAAAATTCTCTTTCAGTCTTTAAAAAAAAATGGGACTATAGACAGCGGTTATTTCAATAACCGCTGTCTATAGTCCCCTGGCAGTGACTATAGACAGCGGTTATTAAAATAACCGCTGTCTATATTCACTGTCAAGTGACTATAGACAACGGTTATTTCAATAACCGCTGTCTATATTCTTCATTTGTTTAAAAAAAAAAAAATTTAAATGTCGCCTAGCATTTGCTCGCCTTATTGTCGCTTAGGCGTCCGCCTTGTCGCCAAAGCGTCAAGGCGGTCGGGGCTCGCCTTGGTACGCCTTGACGCCAAGATAAGAATGATTTTAATTTTAAATATTTCGATCTCTTAAATTAATGATGCATATAATACAACTAATAGATGTTAGTTGGTTCTTACCATGTTCATGGTGGTTATGAATTTTATTCTTTCGCCGAATATAGGTAAATTGAATTCAAAATTTTTGGAAGAGAATTTATTGTTCTGAATACTCTTGTCATTTAGTGATTAGACGTCTAAAATGTCACACTAGATATGCTAAAGAGTTTTTATTTCTCAGAGAAAGTATGTGTTGACCTTCCAGAAAAAATGGGATCTTGGAGTCAAACATGTGGATTATCCCATTAATCCCCACTATAAAATCCAAGGGTGAGTCTCCTAACCTATAAACAAGAAATTGCAGTTTCATGGTTCGTGGGGAAGTTAATTTATTTTGGCCATCACTTAACGAGATATCTCATTTGTCGTTAGTCATTTGAGTCAATTCATGCACAATCATAAAGTCCATCGTTATGAAGCAATTTTTAGAATTCTTAAGCATCTTAAGAAAGCTCCTGAAAAGAAGGATTCTCTTCAAGGTGTTAAGGACCATCGACATCTGAAGGTGCGGGGTATTTGTAATGCTGACCGGGCAGAATCTCCTACTGACAGAAGATCTACTAGTGGTTATACTATGTTGGTGGGAAATAGTTTAGTGTCTTGGAAGAGTAAGAAACAAAATGCGGTTGCCAAATCCTCCATTAGCCGAGTATAGAGTGATGGCCATGGCTACTTGGGGGCTCATGCGGTTGAAAGTTATTTTGGGAGAATTGAATTTTTCTGCACGCCACTCTATTGTGACAATCAGGTTGCTATTTACATAGCATTTAAATCTTATATTTCATGAGCGGGCCAAACACATTAAATTTGTTTGTCATTTTATCAAAGCGAAATTCAAGCTAAAGTTATCTCCACTCATTATGTTACTTTTGATCCACAATTGACGGTCATGTTTACTAAAGCTATGGCTGGTCAAAAACTCCTTAGAAACTCTTTACAATTGAGGATGTTAGATGTTTGTAGTATTTGCTGGAGGGATGGTGTTAAATTTCAAGCTCGTAATGGTGTGATGACATCCTAAATAATTCTATGGATCAATCTATTGTTAGAGCTAGAGTCATGATGTATCAGGTGTGGAGAGAGCTACTGATGGCCAAGCAGCGCATGCGCCTCTCGTCTCGCAACAGGGACTTCTCTGCTTCGCAGTTCAAGGGTCATGACAATCGTGTTTGGACAAGTCAAATGATCATATGACAGCTAAAAAATGATCATATTAGAGGAAAAGAAAAATCTGATGTCAAAATCAATATAGTCAAAATTATCATGAAACAACTTTTTCTTTTGAATTATAAGCTACCTTCGAGGAAGCCTCCTTATGACTGCCTCGTCAAGATCAAAAGGCCTATTGGTGGCAGCCAGAACCAATACTCGTTCTTTATCCTTTGTGCGCAAGCCATCCCAGTTCACCATAAATTCATTTTTCATCTTCCGCATGGCTTCATGCTCTCCTGAATTTTCTCGTCTGCCCAACAAACTGTCGACCTACAGAATGAGAAGGGAGATCATAATCTTAGTCCAGAAATGTGCAACTATGAACTGCCAAATACTAACAAAATCAACAAGAGGAGACAATACAAAGGAAATTAACCTCATCGACGAAAACAACACTGGGTGCAACTTTACTTGCCAGGGAAAAAACAGCCTTAACATACTTTTCCCCCTCACCAAACCACTAAAAATTGAAAAACACGCAATATCAATGCACAAGACCATCTTAAATAGTTAACAAAATGATTAAAATAACTATTGGTTAAAATAACTACCATAATATACCAATATGAATCAACTCAAAATTTTCCCCTCAAATATGGTCCCCAAACTTACCATAATTTACCAATATGAATCTTCCGTCAGTCCAACCGTCAAAAACCAACGGAAAAGGCTAATGTGAGGCACAGGAAAAAGACCATAAGTGACCCCATGGCTCAACGAAATCCCTCTTTGCCCCTAGCCTTGCTAAGTTTTAACACGTGTTTAACTGAAAGACTGAAATATTCTTATTGGTTTAACTTTAGGGGCCACATTGAGGAAATAAAAGTGCAGGGTCAAAATCAATGTGAGAGAGCAACGAATAATTATTATTTTAGAATGTCTAACTATTATATAGGAACTTCTCTCTTTATTTAGAGTAGAGGAGGAGAAATATACATTTGGGAGATGTGAGACTAAATACCACAAAGATACAAATGTACAATGGACTTTCTTTTGCATTTTTTTTCAAATGAGCTTCAACACTCCCCTTTAAGCTGGAACATATATATCGATCATTCCCAGGTTGACATAAATATAAAAAATGAAGAAATTTGTTTGGTGAAAATATCAGTCAACTCTTTATCTAAAGTAACAAACAGAGTGCAAATTTGTATATTGATAACTTCCTTTCTGATAAAGTAACAATCAACTCTATACGTTTTGTTCTTTCATGGAACACTAGATTTTTGGATATGTAGATGACAATTTTATTATCACAGAATATCGGTAGAGGATAATTGCATATTTCACCAAAATCATTTAAAATGATTCTTACGCACTTTAACTCATGGGCGATTTGATCCATACTTTTGTATTCAATTTATGCACATGACCTAGACACCACTACTTGTTTCTAACTTCTCAAAGTGACAAGATTTTCTCCGACATACGTGCAGTATCCATAAGTGGATTATCGATCTCCTTTATCACCTGCATAACTTGCATCTAAATATGCTTCAATGCGTAAATGATTGTTTCTTTGAAACAATAATTCTTTGCCCGGAGATCCTTTGATGTATTCTAACCTTTTTAACACAGCTACCAGATGACACTATCTGAGAGCTTATATAAACCGACTAAGCTTTCCAACATCAAAGGAGATTTTAGGTCGGGTCATGGTAAGATAAATGAGTTTACCGAACAGACGGCTGAAACGAGTAATATCTTGTTGAAGAGGGGATGTCTCATCCCATATTTTGTCAGTTCCCATAGGCATATGATTTCAAGAAGGCTTTGTGTGACGTTCGACATTTCCTCGTAAGTTATTTACTTTGTTTTTAAAGCACATATATATTTTTTTATTTTAACTTAATATCCCCTATGATGAAAAAGTGAAATAAGTATAATGAAATTGGTGTGCGATTAGATGTTGCCTCATGGTTACAATGGGATGCTAATATAAATTTATGTTAGCTGCTAATGAGGGCTTGGCTTCTGTTGAGCTGTCAATAGACAGTAATAACTTATCATATATGAGGCGGTGGGTTTTGTTTTATGTTGTCTCTTAATCTACCAGATGTCTTCAGCTCTTATCATTTCGCTCCCTTTCTCGACGGTATCGCGTTAGGGCACGGTGCCGATCTCCTTCTCCGTCCTACTTTTCTGCTCTAAAATTCACGGGAAAAGCTGTAAATCTTTGTGGTTGTTCAAGGATTCGTCGTTTTTGGCTTTGGTTGAACTGGAGCTTGGACGAATTGAGGGTTTTTGCCGAAGCAGGATCTCGGTTTTACCCTAAATCGTTGTGAGTTTCTCGTCTCTATTTTCTTCTTAACTGTAAGGTTGATGTTGGATTTCTGGGAGAAAACGTATATGTTCTAAGGATTTCTATTGGGTTTGACCGGCTGGATGGATTTCTATTGTGTGTTAATGCAACATAGAAGAGTAATTGCTTATGCTTCACATCAACTGAAGGATGCTGAAAAGAATTATCCAACACATGATCTAGAGTTAGCGGCGGTGATCTTTGCGTTGAAAATATGGCGTCACTATTTGTATGGTGTGAGATGTGAAATCTTCACAGATCACAAGAGTTTAAAGTACATATTTACTCAGAAGGAACTGAATCTTCGTCAACGGCGCTGGTTAGAGTTTATAAAAGACTATGACGTGGATATTCAATATCATCCTGGAAAGGCAAATGTCATTGCAGATGCATTGAGCCGGAAGAGTGTTGCTGAATTATCAACTTTAAAAGTGTATAATATGCAGCTCTTATGTGAACTAGAGAAGATGGGAATAAAACCTATTTTTACAGCTGAGGAGAAACAATCACAATTATACCAAATGCAAATCAAGTATACGCTTAAAGATAGAATTGTGGAGGCCATACCAAAAGATGAGTATTTACTGGAGGTGATGGAAAAGGTAAAACAAGAAGATATGCCAAACTTCACAGAACAGAATGGGTTGTTGATGATGAATGGAAGATTGTGTGTTCCGGATGTAGACTCTTTGCGAAAGGATATTTTATATGAAGCTCATAACACACCTTATTCAATTCATCCGGGTAGAACAAAAATATATCATGACTTAAAAGAGGACTTTTGGTAGCCTGGAATGAAGAAAGACGTGGCAAAGTATATTGCATCTTGCCACACTTGCCAAGTTGTAAAAGCTGAACACCAAAAACCTGGAGGTTATTTGCACCCGTTGCCTATACCGGAGTGGAAATGGGAAGATATCGCTATGGATTTTGTCTTTGGGTTACCGCGAAGTAAACAAGGTCATGACGGTATATGGGTCATCATCGATCGGCTTACGAAGAGTGCACACTTTATAGCAGTTCGTCAAGATGGACCGCCGGAAAGATTGAACGAATTATATATTGATGTAATCGTTAAACTACATGGAATTCCTCGAACGATTATATCTGATCGTGACGGACGCTTTACATCGGCAAATTGGAGGCAAATTCATAAAAGATTGGGAACAAAATTATCGTTCAGTACGACATTTCATCCCCAAACTGATGGTCAGTCAGAGCGAGCTATACAGTTCTTAGAGGATTTATTGCGTAAGGTAGTTTTGGATCTCAAAGGCTCATGGGAGAAATATTTAGCACTTGTCGAATTCTCGTACAATAATAGCTACCAATCTTCTATTCAAATGGCTCCATTTGAAGCATTGTATGGTCGGCGATGTCGAACGCCGTTGAGCTGGGCAGAAGATGGTGAACGACAATTATATAATAAAGAGAAAGTGGATAAATGGCACGAGAAGATTGTGCTCATCCAAAAACGAATGAAAGTGGCACAAGATCGACAGCAAAAATATTTTAATGCCAAACATCGTCATGTGGAATTTGCGGTTGGTGATCTTGTATGTTTGAAAATAAAACCCTTTAAAGGAGCTTCACGGTTACGGCGACTTGGGAAATTGAGTCCACGCTTTGTGGGACCATTCTCTGTTATTGAACGAATTGGTGAAGTAGCTTATCGTCTGGAGCTGTCAGAAGAACCACAAAGGTTACATGATGTGTTTCACGTTTCAGCGCTTCGGAAATATATACGGGACCCGGAAAAGGTTGTTTCAGCCGAGAGTGTACAAATTGACGCAGACTTATCTAGCCCAACAGAGCCGTATCAAATTATTGACCGTCAAAGTAAGAAATTACGAAACAGAGATGTGAATTTTGTGCACGTATGGTGGAAAAATTATCCACGAGATGAAGCAACTTGGGAACGAGAAGATTCTATGCGAAACCTTTTTCCTCTACTTTTTGTTGATGGCGAGAACTAAACAATTTTCGAGGACGAAAATTCCTAAGGAGGGAAGAATTGTGACGTTCGACATTTCCTCGTAAGTTATTTACTTTGTTTTTAAAGCACATATATATATTTTTGTTTTAACTTAATATCCCCTATGATGAAAAAGTGAAATAAGTATAATGAAATTGGTGTGCGATTAGATGTTGCCTCATGGTTACAATGGGATGCTAATATAAATTTATGTTAGCTGCTAATGAGGGCTTGACTTCTGTTGAGCTGTCAATAGACAGTAATAACTTATCATATATGAGGCGGTGGGTTTTGTTTTATGTTGTCTCTTAATCTACCAGATGTCTTCAGCTCTTATCATTTCGCTCCCTTTCTCGACGGTATCGCGTTAGGGCACGGTGCCGATCTCCTTCTCCGTCCTCCTTTTCTGCTCTAAAATTCACGGGAGAAGCTGTAAATCTTTGTGGTTGTTCAAGGATTCGTCGTTTTTGGCTTTGGTTGAACTGGAGCTTGGACGAATTGAGGGTTTTTGCCGAAGCAGGATCTCGGTTTTACCCTAAATCGTTGTGAGTTTCTCGTCTCTATTTTCTTCTTAACTGTAAGGTTGATGTTGGATTTCTGGGAGAAAACGTATATGTTCTAAGGATTTCTATTGGGTTTGACCGGCTGGATGGATTTTTAGTATGGGCCAGATCTGGTTTTGTTCCTTTTCCTGTTACTGTTATCCTGTCCTTATGCAGTCCAGCTTTCCTGTTCGATGACCTTTAAGCAGTGCAAATTCTGATTTCTTTTTTATCGTAGCTGCTGTTATGTTTATGCTATGGGGTGCCATAGCTAAGTTCCTGCAGTCCCAGTGAACTGTTAACTAAAATTCTGTTCTATTAGCCACTGCAGTTTCAGTTACCTGTGATGTTTTCCTCTGTCCAGTTAGAGCTAGCTGCTAGTAAACTGTTTTGGGCTTTTAATTATTAGTTGGCTGTTGCATGAATCAATTCAGTTTTGATGTTTAGACCGGCTGCTTGTTCTTTGATCTATTGGAGTGATGCAGCAAGGCTATTTGCTCCCCTGTCCTATGGGATATTGTTGACTGCTTCACCCTTTGTGCTGTTGCTGTTAGCTGAAATGTTACAGTCCAATAAGGACTGTTTGGTTGTCCATGTGCAGTCCACTCTCCCTTGTTTATTTGAATGAGATGTTGTCTCACATAAGCAAATCCGTAGATGTTTAAGTCACCCCTAGGAGTCAATGTCAACGTCTAACTGTGATGCATCCCCGAATAAAAAGATCAAAATGCCCTTTAATGCTATGTTTCTTTAACAGAACTCGCGAAGGATGGCATCCAACAGTAGAGGTGACGGAGACTTGAGGTGTGACTTGGGGAAAGAAAAAGAAGTGGTGAGACTTACCTTTTTATTTTACGCTTAACTCAAGTACTTTATTATTGCACTAGTTTAAAGAGGAAATGATATTGATATGGCATGGCATGTATCATATGAATATATTATGAGCATTGAATAAAAGTTTCGCTTAAATGTATGGCCTTGAAAAAGGCAAACAGGCGAAGAAATTCTGAGGGGAATAGAAAATAAATAATTCATATATGTTATAGATATAAGCGTGTCGACACGAGGTTATGTTAAGGGCAAACTGAATTGCATGCATATGAATGATATAATACTGATGATGTACCAAACCAGTCGAGCCGAAAGGCATAAACGCGGGTTGACCGTACTGGTTTTGGTAAAATGATAACCCGAAAGGGTGGGCCCAAAGAATGAAATGAAATGATGAACAATGAATAGATTCACTTGCCCTTACATTTCCTAAGAAACGAAACTTGTATAGAATGATGTAGTTCTTTTATGTAGATAACGAATGTTCACTTGCTTATAGATATATGATGACATTTTCAATTTATAGCAGTGTATTTACTGTTCATAGAAATGTATACATGTTTTTACTGCTATTGTTTTACCACCTGCTTAACAAATAACTGATAAATGACTATGCATATTGTTATTGCTAATCCTTTTTGGTTGCATGTATAGCAGGGTAAAAAGGTAAAGTTTCGCTTAGTCTTTATTAAAGACTAACGGTTTCCAATTCCAAATTTTTAGGTACCGGCAAATCACATGCAGGGCAACGCTATGGAAATATGCACTATATGCGACGAAGTATAAATGAATAAAAGCCTGTGCCTGCCTTTTTGTTTTAGTATTGCACTTGTTATATATATATATATATATAGATGTGACTTATGTAAAAAAAATGTTTATGAGACTATGTTTTGCTTAAATACTTAAAACCTTGTAATACTTAATAGGATCTGGTATGAAAACTTTTATTATGTTATGTATGTATGTACTCATTGTGAAATGTAAAATGTCATGTGAATGCGCGCTCAAAGCTTCATGAAATTATGTGATGATATTACCAATAATTGTAATGGACTACGGGCCGTTACACTTTGCACCATGGAGACCCGTTTCTGTGAGCTGATATATGGCATAATTTTGTTGGGAGAGAACTATGGTGTTATTGCGTCTCACAAATTCGATTCCCAAGAAAGAGCTGAGAGAACCTATATTTTACGTAACAAACTGTGCCCGAAGATGTTTCTTGGTTATCTCTATTTTAGAGGAATCATCTTCGGTAAGAAGAATGTCGTCTACATAGACAACAAAAATAACCAGTCCTTGGTCGGTTTTCCATATAACACAAATACCGGTGGAAACCAATTATGCTTCTCAAGGTGAAAAAGATGAGATTTCTCAGTCTTATGATTGGTGGCATCATAGTCGATAGATCACTTACCCTTGTAGCAACACACATTACATGAAGTATTGGTAATTGAGACAGATTGCTTGGAAACACTGATCAGAGCCTCAATATTTGTCGAAGATAACTATTGACTGGACTCCGGGGGCAGAGTAGATATATGCAGAGAAGGCTTAAATTTAGTAGTGCTGGCATGAGCCTGAGGACGGAGGTGATGAAGTTTCGTAAAGCATCGCTCGACAAAATGACCAAGCCTCCCACAATGTGAGCAAAAAGGTGATTTCCCCCCACGACCTCCAGTGCGCCCCCCACGACTACGGTGAGCTCCACGACCAACTGAATGAGCATAATTTTTTGAGGATAAAGGGGAAATTATCGGAGGATGACACAGAAGGCTTGTAACAACAAATATGCGAGTGGCAGTAACATCCAAGGTGGGAGTGTCAGGTTCTCCCAAGATCTGTTGGTGTATCATCTCGTAGGAGTCGGGATGACGAATGAGATAGCAGACCACAATGAGTTTCTGAAAATATTTTTGCCGAGTGACAAGGTCAGCAGAGCCGATGTTGAAGAAGTTTTATGCTGAGAGACCGAACTTCCTAATAGTAACATCAGGAGAGAGCATTGGTCGAGCGAAAAGATCTGAATAGAGGGTGTAGATACGAGAGGTTTTGACACCCTTGGAGTAAAAGCAACAAGATGATCCTACACCGCCTTCACAGTGTCATCATGACGAATGATAGACAAACAATCATCAGAAAGACTATTTGCAAACCAAGTGCAAATAAGAGCATCATTGGCATCCTAATCAGTATAGGTGAGAGACAATGAAATGATCTTTTGCGTTGAGAGCACAGAAGGAAGGCGAAAGAGACACTCCAGTAGAATAATTAGGTCCCGTCAACTTGGAACTCGTCCCTAGATCTTCAAAGACACTGGAAATGAAGGTGAGGTTAGGAGGAGTGAGCTGTGGTGTCGCCATAGCTTATTGAGAGCGGAAGCGCGCGCGGGCTGAGGGCTTGTTGGAATACGCTGAAAGCTAGGTAAAGGTCATTGGAAGGTGTCGCGACGAAGACACAAAGAGCTTGTTGAGAGGTCGCAAAGAGGTCACAGGTCGAGAGCTTGGAGAGAGCACGTAAATAGCGCACATACAAGATCTTGTAGGAGAAATCACCGATGCAAGTGATGCGGCCGCAGCTCGCTGGAAGTTTCCACATTTATGCAGGCGATGTGGTATCTGATGCAAGTGAGAATTGATGTTGTCGAGCTCTAATGGCGAAGCGTGCAGAGCTTTGACGCAGACGAGCTTTGATGCAGGCGAGCTTTGATGCAAGCGAGCTTTGATGCAGACGAGCTTTGATGCAGGCGAGCTTTGATGCAGGCGAGCTTTGATGCAGGCGAGCTTTGATGCAGGCGAACACTGATGCAAGCGAACACTGATGCAAGCGATGTAGTCGCAACTCACAGGAAGGAGATCGACAGGAGAGCTCGCACGTGGTGACCACCAGTCGATCTGCTATAAAAGAAGGGGATAGGGACGACGGTTTGATGAGTCCTGTTATTTGTGATCGGTGACTAAACTCCTCTTGTCGAGTTCAATGGAAGAGCACGCAGAAGATGTCGCAGACGTTGGTTTAGAAGAAGCAACATGGAGTTGTCTCTCTCAAGTAGGGCCGGGAGATTCACATGAAATCGGATAGGTTCGTGCGAGGTCGGGAAAATTATGCAAGGGGAGGGATTGAGAAAGCAGCGAAAATTCCATCTGCTCTGATACAATGTTAAAGAGCAACGAATAATTATTATTTTAGAATGAACTATTACATATGAACACCCCTCTTTATATAGAATAGAGGAAAGGGAGAAATATGCACTTGGAGATGCAAGGTTAAATATAACAAAGATGAAAATGTGCAATGGGCTCCCTTTTGGACTTTTTACAAATGGGCTTCAACAATCTACAAGGTACTAAATAGTTTGGTGACCATTTAGATCTTTTTCTCTTAAACGAATAGATAAATAGTGCAAACAGATTGATACCTTTGATGTGATACTGGACATTGATATGTTGATAAAATTTGCACCTGCTTCGGTGGCGACAGCTTTAGCAAGCATTGTTTTTCCGGTCCCCGGAGGGCCAAAGAGTAGTATCCCCTTGCAAGGCTTGACAATAGGTAAAAAGAAAAAGAAAAATTAAATGTCATTGAGCTGATAAAGATAGAAAATCCAATAAAAATAAAACTAGAAAAGATATTAAACTAAGCATCACTGCATAATGTCAGAAAAAATCTAGTTGCAAGCTAGGTTCAACTTGGAGAATTGGACTTGAACCTTAAATCTATTTGCGTCTACAGGTTAATTAAAATTAGGTCCTTTGAACTGGCTGTGTCCTTAAATTTAGTCACACGTGTCAAAAATCAGAGTTGGACTTGAGCTTCATTTTAGACTTGGTTTATTCTAATATATCAACCCTAACATACCCAAATTTCTTTAAAATAAGAGGATTTTTGCTTGTAATGAGACCGTCAAGTAGAATACGTGCTTCATTATCAATAGACATTCCATTAGATGAAGAGTCATAAATTCATGAAAAATTCATAAGTATTTTTTTGGGATCCAAAAAGGATCTTTATCTTACATTCATCAAATGCCCCACTAACTCCTGAATAGAGGAAGGAGAACAGTTCATATATTCCCAAACAAGTGAGGGGTTTGCCATGCTTGATACTATTGATTCAAAAAGGGCATGTGCTTCCCTCTCAAGGCTCGTAATTGTGCTGAGTAACCAAGATTCTTTGTAGCATATTGGCACATGGGTATGTTGATGATTGGAGATAGCACAATGGACTAGATCAAGGATCTTGCTAGCATATTCTCATAGCTTCTATTTTTTTCCTTCTCCTCCTCTCTCTCTCTCTCCCTCTCTCTCTCACATTATACAGCACGCAAATATTTTGAACTAGCACCATTGAGATGTTATCCATTCGTAAAATAGTCAATATAAATTGAATAAACAAAAAACTCTTATTAGTTTCATTAATCATATGGGAATATATATGCATAACAGAACTGAGGGTAAAAAATACCAAAATACCGTCAAATACTATATGAACTAAAAAGGGAACAATTAAATGCAACTCAGACAAGTAATATAATTTACAACACCCTCCCCTCAAGCTGGACAATGAACATCCATCATTCCCAACTTGTAAGATCATGAAATTTTTGAGTGGTAGCGCTTTTGTCAGAACATCAGAAATCTGTAATTCGAGAGAAACATGAGAAGTGCATATCAACCCACTATCTAGTTTCTCCTTCATGAAGTGACGATCGATTTTGATGTATTTTGTTTGATCATACTGAATTGGATTATGAGCAATGTAGATAGCTGATTATTGTCCCAGAATAGTTTCATTGGAACTTCATACTTAATTTTCAGATCGTCCAAAAGAATCTTCATCCATAGTAATTCACATATATCTTGTGTCATAGTCCTGAACTTAGCTTCAACATTGATTTGACAACCACATTTTATTTCTTACTCCTTCAGGTGATGAGGTTGCCACCCAAGAAGGTACAGTAACCATAAGTAGATATGTCCACCAAAAAATTTCCATAACCAGCATCCGTATATGTCTCCAGAGATATTCCTTCACCCCTTTGAACAATAATCTTCTCCTTGGGAAGTTTTGAAATACTGAAGGATCTGGTCTACAGCTTGAAGATGTTTGGTCCTTGTTTCATGCATAAAGTGGTTAACAACATTGACTGCATATGCTAAGTCAGGACTTGTATGTACCAGATGTCTGTTTCCCAACCATTCTCTGATATTGAGCCTTATCAACCATCGTACCTCCTTCAGCATTCTCTATTTTACGATTCTGCTTAATGAGAACATTGTACTTTCGCTGAGAGATGAAGATTCCTCCTTTAGAGTAGGCAACTTCAATTCCTAGGAAGCACTCTAGTCTTCCTATGTCTTTTATCTCAAACTCAACTGCTAACGTTTCTTTTAGCAATTTACTCTCAGCTATGCCATTCCATGAAATGATAATATCATCGGCATACCAACGTTGTCAGGATCGCGATCCGGAATTTTAAATTTGATCTGGATCGCATCCGAGATCGAAATCCTGTGTAGCCCACCTAAGATCAAGTGTTGGGTCGTAGGATCGGGATCCATGGGCGATCCGAGCGGACTGTGCGTAAATAAAAAAAAACCCGAGCCTATCGCCTGCTTTATTTCCCACTCTCGCCTCTCGCCTCTCGATGTCTCGTGTCTCACCCTTTTGAAACCCTATTCTCTTCTCTGCGTGCTTCGACGACGAACATCCGTTGATCTCGTGCTCTCTCCAACGAAGATCCACCCGGACCACTCTACACTTGCTATTTTCGGCGTCCACCTAGCAGTTCTACTCATCCCGCTCCCTCCGCCGTGCCACAACCTAGTTCGTCCTTCGACCCTTTTCAGATCGGTATTTTTCCTGCTCTCCATTTTTGGTTTCGATTTCTTCATTCCTAGTTCCACTCTTTCCTCCAGGCACTGTTCCGTTTCCTGGATATTAGGTTGAAGGTTATGATGTTTCTAAGAACGTAATGTTCTTCCAGGATGCTAACTTTCGAAGTATGGTGACTATGGTCTTCTATTTTTTGTAGCCTTTTGGTATGATTTTTCTAGGACCTATATTGCACTTCTTATTCTAGTTTCATATTTATTTTTGAAAAAGTAATATTTTCCCAATTGGAAGACACATGTTAAATTTCCTGCCATTAATGGTTATTTGGTGAACCTTGTTGCCATTTTGTTGCACATTCATCGAGCATTGTAGCACCGGGTCACTAAAGATGTGAATGTAGGAAATCTTCATCTATTCATGATAGTTATTAACTATTCAATTACAGTAGGATATCTATGGTAATCGGGATTATAACAAGGATAATAAGCCCACATCCAATATATGTGGTAATAGGGATTATAACAAGAATTTCAAATTTGGGTAATGGCTATTTCTATTCAATTATCTCCTATATTAAGCAAAATCTTGCATCTAAGCTGAATAGTCATTCTAGTATTATTTGGCATTGTGACTTTTGATTCATCCATCGTTTCATATAATTATTCAATAATAGTTTTTTGTGCTGATTGTTTGTGTAATTGAATGATACCAGATTCAATTTCATATTTGAAGTCTTACTTTATGAATGTAGTAGGATCTTACGATCCTCGATCCGATCCGATCCAACCAGCAAAATGATCCCACCTAGGATCTCGATCCTGACAACCTTGCGACATACACAAGTAACAAGGTGAGTTTACCTTTCTGTGAATGTTTGAAGAATAACGTGTGATCTGTCTGACTCTGTTTGTACCCTAACGTCAACATAGTTTTGGAGATTCTCCCAAATCAGGTATGAAGAGACTGTTTAAGCCCATATAGAGCCTTCTTTAGCCTACACACTTGATTTTCATTGTTGTTGGAGCAAAAAACCTGGTGGGATATCCTTACATGCCTCATCTTTAAAATCTCCATGAAGGAATGCATTTTTGACATCAAATTGATGTAGTTCCTAGTTGAACTGAGCAGCCAAGGAAAGAAGAACTCTCATAGTATTCACCCTTGATGCTAGAACAAACGTTTCCTGATAATATATTGTATATGTCTGAGTGTACCCTTTTGCAACCAACATTGTCTTATACTAATCCAGGCTGCCATCAGACATGCATTATAAGGAATAAATCCACTTGCACCCTACAGAATTTTTGTCCTTTGGTTTTGAGACAATATCCCAAGTTTCATTCTTATTCAGAACACATATCTTCAATCATGACTCGAGTTCAATTCTTATCCTCTAAGGCTTTATGTACTGAAATTGGGATTGATATGAAATCAATGGATGAGATAACACCGTTGTGCTGCATAAAAATGTTCTTTGCACAGGTAGAAGAAGAAATATGATAATTGGTGGAGGTGCATTTTTCCTTAAGGCAATATGAATGTCATAATGATTAGGATCAGAAGTACAATAATATGAGATGAGTTAGCTATCAACTTAGTATTTGCCAAAGGTTGAGATAGATGGATTTGTTCAGAGGTAAGTTTGGGTTGTATCCGTCTCTTGTAAACAATAACAAAACAATTATTTGTGAAGATACATGAGATAAAAGAGTGAAGGACTGAGAATGAAAAAAATGTTTCCACTTCCAATATGTCGTTCTCCCGAAGTGGAGATAGAGCAAAAAAAGGAGCATGTTAGTAGAATGTGACATCCATGGAGGTTAGCATACGACGACTCAAGGGATCGTACGATTTGTAATCCTCTTGTCGGAAGCATAACCTAAAAAAATACACTAAGTAGCCCGAGAGTTAAGTTTGGTACGACGATGGTGATGGATGTGAACATAAGCAACAAACCCAAACACACATGCCTGCAGAGTTTGCATGATAAGGAGAGAGGAAAAGAATGCCGTCAAGAGTTTGATAGGACTAACCCCGCCAAGAATCAGTGAGGGTAGACGATTGATTAGGTAGGTCGAGCTTCACCTCAATATAGCTTAGGAAGCAACATCCGAAAGAGTAAAGTGCGAGCAACTTCAAGTAGATAGCGGTTTGTTTGTTCGGAAGCACCATATTGTTGGGGGTATCAATATAATTAAATTCATGAGTGATGTCATATTCTTTAGTAAACTTCAAGAAATGTTGATACACATATTTTTAATAATTGTCAGAAAGCACATGTTCTATATCTATTGAATTGAGTTTGATATGAAATTGGATAAACAATAGCGTGACTTCAAATTGTCTCTCATCAAGAAAATCCAAAACGCTCTAGTACAATCATCAAAAAATGACAAACCACTTGGCACTAAAAATACTAGTAACAAACACAGGACCCCAAACATCAGAATGGACAAGATCAAAGGATTCACTACGAGTAGTAATACCGAGATAAAAAGAAATACGACAATGTTAAGCAAGTTCACAAGTTTCACAAGCTAACAATTCAACAAACTTTTTAAGAAATAAAGTAGGAAACAGAATTTTGAGAAGCATAAAAGGTGGATGCTCCAACCGTCTGTGTTGGAGCATGATCTAAAAAATAAGGCGGATGTGAGAAGGGAAGATTGTCACATTCTTCCCTTCTCATTGTGTTTTTCAAGATGCGGTCATGGGGATGTCGACAGGGAGCCCCAAAACCGGACGATTCCTTCCAAAAAACGCCAAACGAACATAAGAATTGGAATTGAAATACCCAAAAACAATTCCTTCCTATGAAAACCTATCAAACGAACGGGCCCTAAGGGATTTTGAACTTAAATTCTTACGATTCATGACAAGAGTGCAAGTACTAGTAAGCTTACTGTAAGAACTGATGAGGGTTTGCAGATGCTCTAAATCTTCTTTGCTAAGTGTTGGGACATCATCAATAATACTATCTTTGACTTCACACTGCATCCCATCTGTAATCCCAGATGCGGTATGATTGGTCTGATTATGTTGGAAGCCTTTGAAGCCTCCAGTATGACTCAGAACATGTTCTTTCCCATGAAACTTAGAAGCAATTTTTTCCGTTGTGTAACCAGATGTTTTGCAATGGGTTCTCACGATTAAGCTTGGGAGCATTGTGGGTGACAATGTTTCCAGGTTTAACAGACTTATCACGAGCGCAAATATATCAATAGGTTTTCCATCCACCATAACAACCCCAGAACTCTCTTCACCTCTCGCAGTATAGCAAACTTCAGAGAGTGAAGGATGTCTTTCCTTAAAAAGAATTTGTACACAGATGAAAATATTATTCGAGGTTCAGGCCAGACAGGAACTTGGAAATGCTATCTCTCTCGACAAGGTTGCCAAGATGAAGACATTTATTGCATGCCATCTTCAGAATTTGGTATTGGTCTAGTTCTATCCAGAGCACATTCAAGATTCCATAGTAATCAGTGACACAAATTCACTTGTTTCGTGGAAAAAAGCCTTCATTTTTAATTCATAACATGTTGCAATATCATGCATCATGGAGTATGTCCGACGAAGATTATGCTAGATCTCCCGGGCAGTGGGCAAGAACATCAATTCTTGCTCATCGAAGGTGTCATCAAATTTCATAGCCATGTCATGATAAGAGAGTCTTAATCATCCCATTCATCAAATTTTAATTAGTTTTAGCAAGGGTAACTCCTTCAATGTCATTCAGTTTGCTTCCCCCTTTCAAAGCAGTGTGAATAACTCGGGGCCATTGAAAATATTCTTTTCCATCGAGACAATAGGTAAGATGAAGAATGAGTAGATCATTTGGGCTAAGGTGAGTTATAGACGTGCTAGCGGAACTGAGAGCATATTTAGAGTGGTCTAACATTCTAATCTCTGGAGACATAATAAGTGATCAATCAATGAGACTGCAATGAAGGCACATAAGCAAGATCGGTTAACAGGTTTAACGAAAGAAATAGGATTCAACGACAGCACACAACAGGACGTCAAAGGGATCAGGCGTCAACAACAACACACTGCATGTCGACAGAAAAACTCAAAAGGATACCACCTTTGGCGTCGAGACGAGCATGCATCGAAACAATAATCGTCAACTGGATCGGCACGGTCGACAAGGAGGTGTCGTCAACTGGATCGGCACGATCGGCAAGGAGGTGTCTCCAACTGGATCGACATGAAGTAGTAATCATCGACTAGATCGGCAAGGAGGTGTCGTCAACTGGAAATGTCGTCGACCTGGAGATGTTGTCGACTGGATCGACACGACAAGAGTGTGTCGAAGGAGAGATCGCCAACACGGGGAGAGATCGTCAACTGGATACCTTTGGATGGAGCGTGCGTCAAAGGAGACAACGTCAGTACGGGGAGAGATCGTTGACTGGATACCTCTAGATCAGTACATGGAGAAAACGTCGATTGGAAGAGAGATCGATCCGCGGGAAGGAGAATAGTCGCGAGGGTACGGTCCCCGCAATGAAGGCGACGACGGAAGGTTAGGGCACGAAAAGTAGCTTTGATAACATGAAACAAAAATCTCTTAGTAATTTCATTAATCATATGGGAACATATATATACACACACATACATACATATATATATACATACATACATACATATATATATACATACATATATATATACATACATATATATATAAATATATATATATATATATAACATAACACAACTTGGGGTATAAAAGACCTAAGTACCCTCAAACACTACGTAAACAAAAAGGGAATAATTAAATGCAACTCTACAAGTAATAGCATGGGCACCGAAAACCAATTAGAACTCATAAGCTGGTTTCATTAAACAATTAAAAAAATTACCTTAGTCAAAAGCTGTTCAATTTTAACAGAGTTCAATTTTAATAGAGTTCAAGAAGAATGCACTATAATTCAATAATCTAGGTACCTTAGTCAATTGTCCTTTAGCAAATAATTCTGGCCTCTGCAAAGGAAGCATCACCAACTCCTTTAATGTGTCTTTAACATTCTCTAAAGCTCCAATGTCAGCAAAAGTAACCCCGATTTCATCAGGTGGAATAACATCAGCCAAAAGCTTTTTCTCGAACTCATTTTCTGTGGGCACATCCTGGGAACACAAATTGAGAAAACTCAGTTAATCTTGGGCAGACTTCCTAAAATTCTATAGGATGCGGCCATATGAAAGGACACAAAATATACCACCTTAAATGATCTTTTCAAACTTTTAGCATCACTCTGCATGCTTTGAAGCAAGCTAAGACCGTGCATGATGCTACATTGTGAGAAAGCACAACATTTTAGAAACAGAAATTAATAAATATATCAATGCTAAAGATAACACAAAACAATACCTTTCGCTCGAAAGCTTGAGCTTAGCTTCCTTGGGAGCAATCTCAACTTTATGGTGCTTGAAATGATGGCTAAGAGAAAAGCCGACTATTTTATCCACACCTATTGGACAAAATTGCATATTAAGAGAACAAAAACAATTCAAAGAGCGAGTATGTGAGTGCGCGCGCGTGTTTGGATTTTAGGGTGTGTCAAGGTTTTTAGAATGTGTGTTCCAAGGGTTTTAGGGTACGTGCGCACTTGTAAAGAGTTACAACAAACAGATTTCTGATAGTGTAAATGGAGAGAGAGTGTTTGAAGATGTTACGCTTCTAACTGATTTTGGTTTGGATTTGCGGCAACTTGCCTAAGGCTGGAGCCTAAACAGGAAGGAGAAATGGGGTCCCCAGTGAGAGAGAGGTCCACATGGACAAGAGAATGAGTAAACACAATCAATTTACTTCCATGAACATATATCAAATGAAGAGGATTGATTTATCCTCTACTGGTACAGGTGACAATTACAAGCATAAGTTGCAGTAACACTAAACTGCCATACAGTTACACACGCCATTTAACTGCAACACAAATTCAAACGCAATAAAAAGACACGTAACAATATTCCCTTCTGAAATCCTTGACCTCAAGGATTAAATATGGGATAAATTGTTTTTTGCTCATGGTAATCTTTCTAGGATTTGATAAGAATCCGGTACCGCGCCAACACTTTGCCAACAACTTCTATAGATGCTAACTTCACCTTTAGTTCTTCAGGTGTGTGTCGACCTATAGAACTCATGCAAAACTTGTTGGGTTGTATGGTGATCTCCCATGTTAAACGGAACAATGGCCGGGAAATGTGCTCTGATACCACTGTTACGTTTCTAATTGATTTCAGTTTGGAATTTGCAAGAACTTCCCTAAGGCTGGAGCCTGAATAGCAAGGAGAAATGGAATCTCCACTAAGGGAGAGGTCTACACGGACAAGAGAATGAAGAAACTATAACATCTGAAATTAAGTACTTTATAATTCTATTTTTCAGGGTTCAGCCGTGACTAACTGCATTGGCGTCATCATTAGTTCAAGGTATCTATACTCTTTACGATTAATTTTAATGCTTTAATCAATAGATTTTAAAATACCTGTTAATGGGGGTACAATTAGGGGAAATGAAAAACATCAAAAGCATATCTTAATGGCAGCAGAAATGACAAAACCAAAGCATCCCACAAAAATAGAGGAAAAGAGAGAGAGAGGAAGCAGAAGCGGATGGCAGAACATTAGAGCCTCAGAGACAACATCATTCACATCCCACATAAATAAAGGAAGGGAGGAAGCAACTGCACACAAAAATAAAGCCACAAAATTTCCTTTATTTGCATCCACAGAAGTAGAGGAAGAGAGAAATGGAGGAAGAGATAAATAGAGGAAGAGAGGAAGCAGTAGTACACAGAAGAAACTTAGAAACATAAAGCCACATTAATCTTTTCAGACGCATCCCACAGAACTAGAGGAAGAGAGGAAGCAGTCATAGAAAAAATAAAGCCGCATGAAGGAATCCTTTCAATCGCATCCGACATCCCACAAAAATAAAGAAAGAGAAGAAGAGAAAAATAGAGGAAAAGAGGAAGCAGACGCAGAAAGCAAAAAAAAAAAACTCTCCATAGTATACACATTCAATACTTCCTACAAGAACTAGGAAAGGCAGCAAAAACCGCAGAAATGAAAAATACTTTAAGAAAACTCACAGTGCCGACTGTCAAGAAGATGAGCCACAAAGGAGAGCAAGAAAGTAGTAGAGAACCAGTGCCGAGAAGAAGCAACAGTAGACGACAACATAGAACTAGAGAAACCGACAAAGATGAGAGAACCACCAGAGAGCCAGAACTCAAATGAGAGAACCACCAAAAAACCAGAGCCCATAGAGATAGAATCTTGAGAGAACCGGAGGGGAAGGAGAGAGTCGAAATCGCAGCTGAAGAGATTAGGGCAGGCGTGAAATGAGGCGGAGTCGAAGCGGCTAAAGAAAAAACATGTTTTCTAAATAAGTTAAATATAATATTAATATATACGAATGATTAGTAATACTGAGTGGCGATATCTCGCCGCAATTCTCGGGAGATATATCGGTTTCGTCTGATGTATCGACCACCATAATGGAAAACACAAAATTTGGTAAATGTGGCAAAAACGTGTCGGTTTCTCTAAAAAATGACACGCCGGCCGACATCTAAAAGCTTGCATATAAGACAAAGGATTAATTTATCCTCTAATGGTAACAGGTGGCAAGTACAAACATGAGCTACATAAACACTCAACTACCATACAAATACACACACGACATTTACCTGCACACAAATTCAAACTCAAGAAACAGATGCATAATAGAAGAGTGACAACAAACAGAATCCGGGAAGTGAAAATGGAGTGTGTGCGCGCGCACGCACATGCATGTCTAGGTGGGGTTAGAGCGGAGAGGGAGTAGTATAATTTTCCTCACTTTCATTAGTAAGAGTTTGTTCCTTTATGCAAATCCTTTCGAGATCACTGCATTCAAGCCCATTGCGATTTAAGAACTGTGAAAAAACAAAGCTTTACTGTCTGTAAAATACCATGTTTCAAGGGCTGTAAATATAGATTAAGAAATAAATAGTCAAGCACTGTATCTCAATGAAAATAAACTAGAAATAATAAACAGTTGGAGAAAAAAAAAAGATATAAATCATGCGTTCACAAAGAGTAATCGTCCACAAGTTATCAAACGTTTATAAACCCTGAGTGAAGAAAAAATCAATAAACCCTAATTTATAATATTAATATATACGAATGATTAGTAATACTGAGTGGCGATATCTCGCCGCAATTCTCGGGAGATATATCGGTTTCGTCTGATGTATCGACCACCATAATGGGAAACACAAAATTTGGTAAATGTGGCAAAATGGTGTCGGTTTCTCCTAAAAAATGACACGCCGTCCGACATCTAAAAGCTTGCATATAAGACAAAGGATTAATTTATCCTCTAATGGTAACAGGTGACAAGTACAAACATGAGCTACAGAAACACTCAACTACCATACAAATACACACACGACATTTACCTGCACACAAATTCAAACTCAAGAAACAGATGCATAATAGAAGAGTGACAACAAACAGAGTCCGGGAAGTGAAAATGGAGTGTGTGCGCGCGCACGCACATGCATGTCTAGGTGGGGTTAGAGCGGAGAGGGAATAGTATAATTTTCCTCACTTTCATTAGTAAGAGTTTGTTCCTTTATGCATATCCTTTCGAGATCATTGCATTCAAGCCCATTGCGATTTAAGAACTGTGAAAAAACAAAGCTTTAGTGTCTGTAAAATACCATGTTTCAAGAGCTGTAAATATAGATTAAGAAATAAATAGTCAAGCACTGTATCTCAATGAAAATAAACTAGAAATAATAAACAGTTGGAGAAAAAAGATATAAATCATGCGTTCACAAAGGGTAATCGTCCACAAGTTATCAAACGTTTATAAACCCTGAGTGAAGAAAAATTCAATAAACCCTAATTTTTAAGGCCCTTTAATGTTGTTATCTTTACCAATAGTAATGTACTTAATTTGTTAAGTTGTTAATTAAAATACTTCTAAATTAAATGACATACATTTTATTGAAAAAATGCCAAGAATTCTAGACAACTTATGAGTCAATGTCACATCTAAAATCTGAAAAGCAACAGAGGTATGGAAGGTGATGGGGATCATGTCATACGACCCGTTAAGGTCTACAATCGCCGGACGAGAAGTGAAGAAATACTTCTAAGTCACATCATTACATGACATGTTAGTTGAGGGGAAAACGTCATGATCTCTGAACAACATATGAGTCAATATCACATCTCAAATCAGAAATGTTAAGCAGTAGAGGAAAGGTAGGTGATGGGGATCATGTCACATGACCTGTAAAGGGTCTGCATGTGCCAGACGAGGAAGTGACAATCCGGATTGTTCATTTTGAGCGGATCGTCTGTCTAGGAATTTTAGTGTTTTTTATGTTTTTTTGTATTTTTGTTTACCGCGTTTATGTAAGAACTTTCTGTAGACCGTTACGATCGGAGAATCATGACTGCTCATTGCGACTCCTAAGTCTATAAATAGGGATAAAAGGCTCCATTTTCAAGGATCATAAGCTCGAGGAAAATTCAGTATTTGGTCACCTGAAGGCGAAGCCGGAAAGTAGGTGTGATGCCTAGAACCCATCCCCCTTGCCCCTCCTTGGCCGTCCCCTCCCTCCCTCCATTCCTTTGCCATCCACCACCACCACCTACCACTGACCGCAATCACCTCTTCCCAGTACCACATAACCACCCATTAACTACCCTCGAGTACCACCATAACTACTCATTAACTATCCTAACTACCCAGTAATTTCAACTGTCACGTAAAACTATTACAACTACCCAACTCCCCACTCATAATCATCCCAAACTCCCTCTCAAACTGCCGACCCTTCACTATTCCCAACCCAGATACTATCCAAATCCCCTCCCCTTATTCCAACCCAGAAACTCCATTCCAAGGCTCTGTCCAGTAATCGCTCACCCTTCCAGCTATTCCATCACTCTCTACCCCATTGAAAATTGTCATTCAGCCATTTGATTCCTCCCCAAAAGTCTAGATTCAGCCTGCCTCAGCCTCTCCCGTCACCAGTCACTCATTGTACATCCACTAAGCTCTTCTATTCCTAGACATTGGAAGTTCATTTATTGTCAGAAGATTTTCATTTATTAAATCTCGTATTCTCAGTTTACTTGGATATTGTCTTGTAATATTTGTGATATGGCATCTTCTGACTTGTCGTACTTTGCATATGCATTTGAAATTTCACACTCTCACATGTATGTTACCATACATGTTTCCTTACTAGAAAATATACTAGAGTGTGGACATCGTAATATTACCTATAATTTTATTTAATTGTAAGTGTAGTTGTCCGGTATTGTAAATTTAATATAGGCATTTCAAGTAGTCTCCCAACACCTCTTATAACATACTCATTCAACAAGTAGTTTCAAGAAAGTAGTGATATAATTTCAAATACGACCATTGACAATCATGAAGTCTAATGGCAATGTTTGGCCAAGAAACATCACTATAAACAAGATGATCGAAAACAAGAGAAATACATACCTTCATCATCTAAAACTAAAGAACAGGTTAGCAACCCAAAATAGTTTCCCAGAATGAATGAAAGGCTTCGAAAATTACTTATAAAATCAGAGTATTTAAGCAAATATCATAAAAAAGAACCCAAAATTCAAAAAATAAAACATAAAAAAATGAGAGAGATTTTCACCTTCAAACTGAAGAAAATTAAAAATTGTGAAAGCAAGTAGCTATAATATTAGCGTGCCTATTGACGCAGGACGAATCTATAGACGACCGACAAGATGCCCACAAATGAATGCAAGTAAACACATGGTAAGAGAAAATGAAACGGTGAGGTTTTCAATAGGATGATGCATGCAAACACACAAGCCAATAAACAATGTGATTACCATCCAAACTCCAACATTTACCATCCAAACTCCAATCCTAATGCGATGTCAATGAGTCAACCACTCAAATAATTCGACGCACAATTAAATTAAATAACAAAGTTTTAATATTGCACAAATATCGACAATTAATTGCAAATATGTCAAATTAAACAAACGGGCGACAATGACAAACTATTGAGTACATCAAATTAAAGAGAAAGGAGAGTAAGCATCACGCGACAAATGAAAGATATAAGACAATTAATTGGAGCCAAATATAACCAGCAATAAGTTAACATCCGTACAATGCGAGAAATGAAAATTGAAATAAAAATTCACCAAGTAATCGCCATCGGTAGTGGAAAGGGAGAATCTTCAACTGGAGAGTGGAATATGAGTTGGCATTTGAGGAACTGAAGACCAGGCCGATGAATGCATCAGTGCTAGGTTTACCTCCTGGTGTTGAGGTATTTCAGATCTATAGCGATGCTTCAGGTCAACGTGGAGGTTGTGTTCTTATGCAGCATGGGAAGTCATAGTCTTCGCATCCAGACAATTAAAGGATCACGAGAAGATTTATCGTGTTCATGACTTAGAGTTAGAGGCAGCCATACATGCATTGAAGACCTGGAAACACTATCTATATGGAGCGCGTAGTGATGTCTTTAAATATCATAAAAGTCTCAAGAATATCTTTGAGCAGCGGAAACTCAATATGAGACAACGTAGATGGTTAGAGTTTTTGTCAGATTACGATGTGAATATTCAATACCACCTCGGAAAAGTAAATATGATAGTTGATGCTCTTAGTAGAAGAAGTTCAAGTTATTCCCACATTATTCATCAGGAGGATTTGGTGCGAGCTCTCAAAATACTTGAGATCTGTGTGTTACCGCGTGTCGGTAATAGTTCTACAACCTTGAACTCGATAGAAATCATGTGTAACATAAAGGCTAGAATCGGAAAATTGCTACCTTTATATTCGAAAATGGCAGAAATTGGGATATGACTCAGATAGGTCAAAAAGAGGATTTAGTGATTCAGGAGGGCTTACTGCTAAACAATGTTGTGGATATCGGCCAACATGCCCGGCATGTCGGCCGACATAACGGTTCGGGAGAGAAAACGACGCGTTATCGATTTATTTTTTAGTCCTAACGGTTTGAAAAAAACGGACTGTTATAACCAATATATCAGTCCAAAAAATCGGCCAAAATCGGTTATATTATTATATTTTTATTAATTAATTTACGATTATTCTTCTTTTTACTCCCCCCCCGGCGCGTTTCATTTCATTACGCCGCTCCCGCCCTAGCTCTCCTTGGCGCTCTCCGCTGGTGCTCTCCCTCGCGCTTTCCGCTGGTGCTCTCCCTCGACTCTCTTGCGCTCGCGGGTTGTTCTCTCTCTCGCGCACTCTCGACACTCTAGCTCGATGGTTGTTCTCTCTGGTTCATTCTCCCAGCTGGTTGTTCTCTCTCGCGCGAGCTCTCGACATTCTAGCTCGTTGGTTGTTCTCTCTGGTTCATTCTTCTCCCAGCTGGTTGTTCTCACTCCCTCGGCTGGTGCTCTCAATCTCTCGGCTGGTGCTCTCACTCTCTCGTCTGGTGCCCTCACTCTCTCAACCGGTGCATTCTTCCACCTACCTCTCCCTCTCATTCTCTCGCTCTGCATTTTTCGTTTTCCCGTGCTTTGTTGGTTGCCTTGCTGGTTGTTGTTGCCCTGCTGCCTTATTGGTCGACTGTAACAACCCTAAAATAAATTAAATAGATATTAAAAAATTCTATCCGCACCCCAGCCTCCCCCCTTTTTATTTCCCCAGCCGAGCAGCCCCCCTCGATATATTTCTTTCGGGCTTAGGTTTCCCGCACCTGCGCCATCTCCCACTCCAGCCCCGTCTCCCCCCCGTCTCCCGCAAGTGTGCAGCCCGCCCCTCCTGCTCCCGTTTCTGGTTCCAGTTGGCGACGCCTCCCTCCTGCTAGCCTCCGCCACCTCCTCTAGGGAATGCACCTCCTCTTGCTCTAGCCGACGGTTTCCCCTCCTCCCTCTAGCAGCAAGGCCTCTCCTCCTTCTCGTGGGCAGCAAGGCCTCCATCCGCTAGCAGCATCCCTCCTCTTCAAGGGTCGTCAGCTGCCGCTTGTCCTCCTCCTAGGACCGACAACCATCCTCTCCTAGGGCCGGCAGTCCCTTTCCCCCTCCTCTAAAGGCCGACATCCCTCTTCTTCTCCATTTTCACCTAGGGTTTTGCTCGAACCCTCCTCCTCCCGGATTTTTGACTCGGATTTGGTTCATATTGGTAAAATTCTTCATCTAAATCTCCTTATTCAGATTTTCATAACCCCTAATGATTTATTAGTGCCCCGATCTGCGTCAAATTTGTGATTTCAGGTTTATGCCCTTTTATAATCGTCTAACCGTGGTTTGTTTGTGATTTCCGGCATCGTTTGTCGAATCTCCCAGCGAAATCTCTATAAGTCTTCTCCGAATTAGGGTTTCTCCTAGCCCAAGCGTCGTCAAACCTCCGTCTCCGCGTGGAATCTCTTCTCCCCTCACTCTTGAGGGAGGTAATTCGCTATCCCTCTCGTGCTTTAGGTTTTAAAAATAATTCCATGTGCTAGCGTAGAATTTCCGTCATATCAAGTATTTCTTTTATTGTTTTTATTTAGGTTCGAAAATAGGATTTCTGATTTTTGCTCGCGCTATTTGGCAGCCTCCGTCAGCTTCAGCTTATTTAGGGCAAGTGGAGATCATCCTCTCTTGCAAACATTGAACTTAATTGCCATGCCTATTCTTATGTTTATATGAATTCACCCTTGAATGCTTTTTTCGTCAAATAAATTTAGACCTCGAATCCCTAAATAGACTTGTTATTAGTTTGAGGTTCACGCGATTGGAATATCACGAGTTGTGAATGTAAATGATGATATTTGGATAATTGGAAGACGAGTTAGCGAATGATAGTTAATTGGATATTCAATTAGATGATTTGCATCTCATTTGATGAATAATTTGAAGAATCGTAGAACGTTAATCACGAGCAACATTGTCACGATAACAATTATGCCGAATTCGGGTTAGCAAGTATATGACTGGCGTTTTGATATATCATGCTCGTAACGCATAAATTTTTACTTGAAAGATACTTGTGTCAAATGATTTTAATCTATATGAATATCTATTAAACCAAAATCGATGCATAGTAATCGTACAACTCGCAAATTCCTGGACCCGCAAAGTTATGTAAGCTCTCTATCTTGCGTCTTTTATGCCATCGAATCATGTTTCTTACGTCTGTCTGGTTCTAAGGCTGGGGTATATTCTATTCCTTAGCTCGATTCCCCCTTTTCCGTGTCTATGAACTCTACTTTTGTATATCAGAATCAGTAACTGGTAACATATCTTGATACGCTTGAAATCGCCAAATTATGAATTATTTGGTTCTATTAACAACATAAGCGAACAATGAAAGGTGATGTTTAATTGATGCAACTCCTTGACTTGGGTTCCCTCTTGAATCCCTAATGGGAACAAAGGACCGGTCATAGCGAGCATTAATTTTTGAATCTCCTGAATCCGTACTTGAATCTGTCTGAATCATGAATCCTGTGCGTCAACCAAAAACACTTACACTTTCACTTGTTACAACTTATGTTATTTACATGATCATCAATGTATGCTTTACTCTGGAGTAGTCTAATAATCCTGGATATTTTCTGCATGTCTCAGTTACTTGTCTGACTTGTTAGCTTTGCTTTATGAAAAACGGTTCACAAATATTATGTTTCCCCTGCTCGTATTTTATTTTGCTTTGCTCCTATTTATTTTAATGTTCTGAGGTTTTTCCCTCTTGTTTTGGAATTTGCCTTAGAGTTTGTGCCTGCGCCGCCCGCTTCCTGAGCTGATCTGCGTCAAGCTTCAGGTTTTGTGTTTATGTTTCATTCTTTTTACTGTCGGATATTTCTGTTATGTAATAATTATAATTGACCATTTTCTTTGTTATCATGGATAACTGCTAGGCTAAATCATATATGAACTAGAATTTGATATTATTTGCATGTTCATTTCTCTGAGTTGTCATTGCATATCGATCTGTATCAGAACTTGTATCATGAGTTTTTTTCTTCTAAAATACATGTGCATTAATTTCTCACTGCCATATTTTAACGCTTCCGCAATAAAATAATCTGTTTTACCAAAAGTAACTATTTTTAAAATTATTTATCAGCATCTCAGTTCCCGCCTAACAAGCATTGATTTTCCTTCCGCCCATGCCTGTGGCATCACGGCCCGCCCCGAATGGCACTCTGATTTTTGTCGAGGCGGGTCGTGACACCGGCTGGTTGTGGTAGCCCTGCTGTCATAATGTCTTGCTCCCTGGTTGCCTTGCTTGTTGTGGTAGTCATGCTGCCCTGCTGCTGGTTGCCTTGCTCCCTGCTGCCAAGCTGCCCTGCTAATTGTAGCATGGTGGTTGTTGTAGCATGGTTGTTGTAGCATGCTGCTCTGCTGGTTGTTGTCCGGCTCCTTGCTTGGTAGCTATGTTCAATTTCATTTTGCACTATTTTTATTTGGCACTGTTTATGATTATGTTGGTCAACAAATGATTTGAAATACCCCTATTAATTTAGTAGTTATTTATCCAACTTCATTTTGCAATCGATGATGCATGTATATCCAACTTCATTTTGCAATCGATGATGCATGTATATCCAACTTCATTTTAGTTGTCTTGCTGCTTTGTGTCTTTTTGATAAATAAAATGTTGGATGCTTTGTTCTGATACGATTGATAAAATGTTGGATGCTTTGTTCTGATACGATTGATAAAATGTTGGATGCTTTGTTGGATACTTTAAGTGATAATTGGATGCTTTGTTCCTTTTGATACTTGGGTTCTCTGCTTTAAATGATAGTTATAACTTTGTATACTAGTATACTACTGATGGTGCAAAATGTTGGATAAATAAAATGTTGCGTGGATAATTTGAAAGACGACTGAAGATTTAACGATCTAATGAAGTTATGAGGGCTTTTCTGATGTTGATTTTTTTCAACTAATCATCCAATTTTGTATTTTTTCTCGTGCTGTAATTATGTAAAATATTTATTTATGTTAATGTTTCTTTCATTTCATATTTCCTAGAATGACTTCTTCTGTTGGATCTAGTGAGGTGCATGTATCGTTGGTTCCAACCGGTAGAGATCTGTTCTGGGCATTTGGTGAGAAGTTGGTTGCAAACGACACCAACCGAATCAAATGCAACTACTGTAAGCAGACAGTGAATGGTGGAATTACACGTTTCAAGCATCACTTGGCTGGGTGGAAGGGTAATGTTAAGCCATGCCCTCAAGTTCCCGCCGACGTTAAGGCGAAGACTGAGTCGACCCTAAACTCAAACTTGGAGAGTAAGAGAGTTAAGAGTTCAAAGTTACAAACAAGCTTGAATGAGGTGGTAGTTGGAGGAGTACATGATGATTAATTAGAGGAGACTGTTATACGTAGGAGCACAGGTTTCAAGGGTCCAATGGACCAATTTGTCCATTCAACTGCAGAGTCTAGCAAGGGTAAAGATTCCTAACAGAGCACGATAGAGAGCAAGTACAAAAAGAAAGCCAAGGATGATGTTGTCGTGTACATATGCAGATGCGCATATGAAAACGGGATCCCGTTTAATGCCATATGTAATTCCTCCTTCCAGCAGATGGCCCATGTCATTGGGTTATGCGGGCCTGGGATGAAGATCCCTACATTTTATGAGTTGAGAGAAAATTTTGCGAATGGAGGTGGAGTGGACGAAAGAGATGTTGGGCATATTCACGCAGACCTGCAAATTGAATGGTTGCACTATCATGACCGGAAGGGTAGAAGCGTGATGAACATCATGATACATTGTAGTTCCGGAGTGACATTCTGGCTTTCGAAGAATGTCTCCTCCTCCACACATGATGGAAAGTTCATCTTTGACTTCTTGGATGAGGTGATTGATAGCCCTGAGAGCCCAGGAGAGGACAGTGTCTTGCAGTTTGTGACAGATAACGCGTCCAATAATATGGGTGCAACAAAGCTTATGGCTTTGAAAAGTCCTAAGCTTTTTTGGACAAGTTGCGCAGCTCACACAATTAATCTATTGTTACAAAATATAGAAAAATTGAAGTTAATAAAGAGTGATATCTCCTTGGGCCGCTAACTCTCTGTCTTTATCTATGGTCACACCATCTATCTCGACATGTTTAGAGAGTCGACGAAGGAATTGGACTCTCATGAGCTTATTCGACTAGGTGTGACTAGATTCGCTACAACGTTTCTATCTTTAGAGAGTATCTTAGAGAAGAAAAATCAGTTAAGGGGCCTATTCACATCTGGAAAGTGGGCTGCAACCAAGTTGGTCAGTAGTGCCGGGGGAAAGCAGGTAAAACTATTGCATATTTATTCATTTCATTTAAAATATATGTTTGCAACTGACACTTTATAGTATTTTCTTATGTTCTTATTTATTTTGCATATGGTAGGCTGCAATGATAGTGATGAGCGCCAGATTTTGGCCGAATGTCGAGCTGTCTGTTGGTATATTCATACCATTTGTGAAGGTTTTGAAAAGAGTCGTCGGAGATACACCTTCCATGGGGTGGTTATATGGGATATAAAAAAAACAAGGAAGAGGTTGTTGTTGTTCTCGATCACCAATAGAACAAATATCTTCCTATATGGAAGTTGATTGATAGCAGGTGGGAGAAGAAGATGAACAACTCTCTGCACCTTGCAGGTTATTACTTAAACCCATATTTTTATTATTCCCTTCGAGTGGAGATTGAGGCTGACGGAAGATTTATGAGTGGTTTTGTTGAGTGTCTCTCAATGATATATAGGAAAGATCCTTCTACACAGGATCACATCAGTGCTGAGCTTGATCTTGACCAATACCAACAAGGGTTATTTGGTAAAGACATGACAAAGAGACAACTACAAAATCCCAACTTAAATCCAGGTACATTTTAATACATTTTTTATTAACTTTAATTTTTAATATGTATTATGTATTTATGTATAATTGAATTGTATTATCATTTTAATTTTTACAGTACATTGGTGGAGGCTTAACGGTGTTGATACGCCACACCTTAAAACTATGGCTATAAAAATTTCGAGTCTGATTACTCCATCCTCTGGCTGTGAGAGGAACTGGAGCACCTTTGAGATGTTTTGCATTAATTTAGTTATTTAGTTAAACATAAATATCTTATTATATGATTGTATGCATTATTTAACATTTTAAAAAATTTTGTAGATACATTCTAAGAAGAGGAATAAGCTCGACAACAAAAGATTGAACGATCCAGTATTTGTAAAGTTCAATGCTTTGTTGAAGTCGAAATATTCAGACACATCTCGAGATCCATTGGAAGCTAAAAGTTTAGATTCTGGGAAGGTACAAGAGTGGATGGTGAATGTTGATCATGAGGATGAAAATGAAGATGGCGATGATGAAGTCTTTCCCGGAGAGGGGTTGACATGGGCGCAAATTGCCAATATAGTCGACGATGATCATGATGAAATGAGACCTCCTAGACTAGCAGCTACAAGCAAAAAAGTGACAATTAGTTATCAAAGAAAGGGAAAGAGAAAAATATCTGAGATGGATGAGGCAGATTTAGAGGGTTCATCAGATGATCATATTGTATCTACTCTGCCGACTATAGAAGAGTCTGCAAGTGATGAAGAATAAAGTATGTTTGAAATTTAATTTTTAAATTTTGATGTCATAGAAATAATATATAGCTGCAAATTTCTTAAAATTACTAGTTTTACAAATTTTCTATCATTAAAGTCTTGTATGTTAAATGTTACATATATCTTTTAATATTTAGAAGTTAAATAGGTTGTGAAATAGTTAGTATTGTGGCATGTATAAAAAAATAACATTTAATTACATATATAATTAATTTAATATTAAAACCCGATATATGAAATATCCCCGATATATACAAAACCGACATGAAAACCCAAACGACGTGTCCCCGACATCTGCAAGCTTGCTGCTAAATAAAAGGAGAGTTTGCATCCCAGATGTCAGTCACCTTAGCGAAGACTTACTTGTTGAGACCCATAACTACAAGTGCTCTATATATCCTAGTAGTACGAAGATGTATGCAGATCTTAAAAGGTCAGTTTGGTGGCCAGGAATGAAGAGTGATGCTGCGGAGTATATGAGGAAGTGTGAAACTTACAAGTTAGTCAAGGCTGAATGCCAGAGACTAGGGGCAAATTGCAGCATTTTCCTATTCCAAGATGGAATTTTGAAGACATCTCAATGAATTTTGTGCATGGTCTTCCAAGGTCTCGAAGTGGGAGTGATTCTCTATGGGTTATTATGGACCGACTTACCAAGGTTGCTCATTTGATTCCTAATAAAAAAACTGATCAGGGTCCAAGATTAGATCAGTTATATGTGGATAGGATAGTTCGACTACACGGTGTTCTGAAGTCTATCATTTCATACAAGGATGACAGATTTAACTCTAAAGATTAGAAATATTGTCAAGAGCGCTTGGGTACTAAGTTGAAGTTTAGCACAATTTTTCACCCTCAGACTGATGGACAAACAGAGCACACGAATAAAACCATGGAAGATATGCTACAGAAGTGTATTCTGGATTTTGGAGGTAAGTGAGAGAAGTATGTCACTTTAGTAAAAATCTCCTACAACAATAGTTATCAAATAAGTAATAGTATGACACCTTTCGAGGCTATTTATGGTAGACATTGTCGGACATCTTTATATTGGGCTAAAAAGTGAAGACTTCAGATCTGTGTGCTACCGCGTGTCAGTAGTAGTTCTGCAATCTTGAACTGGATATAAATTACGTGTAACATAAAGGATAGAATCAGACAGCCGCTACCTTTAGATTCAAAGATCGCGGAAATTTGGGAGATGTCTCAGACAAGTCAGAAAGAGGATTTTGTGATTTAGGAGGGCTTGCTGCTAAATAAATGAAAAGTTTGCATCTTAGATATCAGTCGCCTTCGTGAAGACATACTCATTGAGTCCCATGACTCCAAATACTCTATACACCTTGGTAGTACGAAGATGCATGTAGATCTTAAGAGGTCGGTTTGGTGGCCATGAATGAAGAATGGCGTTGTGGAGTATATGGGGAAGTGCGAGTCTTGCAAGTTAGTCAAAGCAGAATGGCAGAGACTAGGGGCAAGCTGCAACCACTTCCTATTCCAAAATGGAATTTTGAAGACATCTCGATGGATTTTGTGCATGGTCTTCCAAGGTCTCGAAGTGAGAATAATTCTCTATGGGTTATTGTGGGTCGTCTTACCAAGGTTGCTCATTTTATTCCTAATAAGAGAACTGATCGGGGTCAAAGATTAGCTCATTTATATGTAGATGAGATAGTTCAATTGCACGGTGTTCCAGAGTCTATCATTTCAAACAGAGATTGCAAATTTACCTCTACAGATTGGAAATATGTTCAAGAGCGCTTGGGTACTAAGTTTAAGTTTAGCACAACCTTTCACCCACAGATTGATGGACAAATAGTGCACACGAATAGAACCATGGAAGATATGTTCCGAATGTGTATTATGGATTTTGGAGGTAAGTGAGAGAAGTATGTCACTTTAGTAGCATTCTCCTACAACAATGGTTATCAAATAAGTATTGCTATGACACCTTTCGAGGCACTTTATAGTAGACATTGTCGGACACCTTTATGCTGGGCTGAAAGTGAAAAGAGAATTGCAAATACAGAAACATGGATTGACAAGACCACATCTCGACTCAAGCTCATTCAGGAGTGTATGAAGATATCCCAAGATAGGAAAGCCAAGTAACACAATCAGCAACACAAAACAATGGAAATCAATTTTGGAGATTTTGTCTATCTTAAAGTCAGACCAGTTAAGGGTGTCTCTAGATTAAAACAGATAAAGAAATTGAGACATAGGTTTGTCGGTCCATTCGAAATACTTGATCGCATCAGTGAGGTTGCTTACAGGTTAGCCTTACCTAAGGAGATGAATGTTTACATAATGTGTTCCATGTTTCCTATTTGAGGAGAGCAGTCAGAGACCCTAGTCAAGTGATCAGTACTGAGGATGCACCAGTCGAAGAGTCCTAGGTTCTTCGGTCCATTCAAAGTACTTGATCGTATCGATGAGGTTGCTTACAGGTTAGCCTTGCATAAGGAGATGAGTGGTTTACATGACGTGTTCCACATTTCCTATTTGAGGAGAGCAGTAAAAGACCCTAATCAGATGATTAGTACTGAGGATGCACCAGTCGAATCAAATCTTAGTATTAGTGTTAAGTCAGGATTATGGACACAAGGATTAAGAGGCTAAGAAACAGAGAGCTTCGTTTTGTGAAGATCCTTTGGATGTGTTAGAGAATACATAAGAAGTCTTTCTCATTTATTGTATTTATCCCATTTATTATGGCTCATTGGGCTCATTCTTCTCTTAGGCTCCTATAGCCCCACATATTGTATTGTCTCTTAACTCATCTTTCCCTCTATATAAGGAGTATCTTGTACATGTATTATGAAGAGAAGTAATAACAATACATTTGTAAATCTTCTTTCTTTCACTTTGTACATGGTATCAAAGCGAGGTTCCGATCCTCGGACCTGTGGGTTATGGGCCCACCACGCTTCCGCTGCGAATTACTACTATCTCGCTCGTCGACAAGAACTTGTGGAGTGGGTGCACTCGGTGTGTCGTGTTATTCAAACCAAGGATCTTCTTCATCATCTCACTCAGGACCCCCGTCGAGCCCACCGAGAAGTGGCTTCGGGATGATGGTCGTGTTCAATCTTGGGATCTTGAACTCTATGGACAGTGAACCGTATCGGATGGCTATGTACCATGACATTGCCAAAGTAATGTGGGATGAGCTTTACTCTATCTTTTCTGGGAAGGATAGTCTCCAACACTTATTTGATATCTTCATGACCCTTCAACACCTCGAACTGGGAGTGGATGTGAACCTCATGTCCTATGTTTTTGCCCAATCCAAGACTCTTGTTGAGACTTGGATTCAACACCAAACCCCAACGATTGTTTTTGCGCTCAACGGGCTCAGAAGGAAGCTGTCGGTATTGCCTTGATGATGGCTCGGGTCCCTCCTCATCTCCACAGTGTCCGGGCACATATCCTTTAGTCTCCTACTATTCCCTCACCATCAGATGTTTGTTTAATGTTGTTAAAGGTGACGTCGCCACCTGAATTTTCGGTGCCCTCTCCTCCGGTTCTCATACATCGTAGTTCTAACCACAGACCTCCGCCCTCTCCTGTTCATGGCGGTCGTTCTGGTCCTCGGGGTGGTGAGCGAGATGGCCACAATCGCTCTAAGGGTCATCCCTCTCGCTTCTGTACTTATTGTGGTCGGGACAATCATACTGAGGCGACATATTTTCGAAAACATGATTTTCCTCCACCGCACGCTCCCTCTCTATCACATGCCTCCTCTGTTGTTGATGGTTCTTCCACTTCCCGCTCCGACATTGACACCTTACGCGAGGAACTCGAGCTTCTTCACGGGTTGAACTCCCACCCCTCTAGATATGTTGCCTCCATCTCCAATGAAGGTATCTCCTATGTGTCTCATAGTCCCTCTTGGATTGTGGACTCGGGTGCCACAAACCACATCACTCCACAGACGCCCTCTCGGTACTTGGACTCTCCATGTCCAAAATTCATTACGGTGGCAAATGGCGACACCACTCCAGTTACCGATTCTGGTATTGTGTTGCTAACCCTCTCTCTATCTCTTAAAGTCATTCTTCATATTCCTGGATCTCACTTCAATATGCTTTCTATTAGTCGTCTCACTCAAGATCATGACTGTTTAATCACTTTCTCATCTTCCTCTTTTATTATGCAAGATCAGTAGACATGAAATATCATTGGTAAAGGGCGGCTTTCAAATGGGCTCTACATCCTAGATCTCTCCACATTCGTTTTATCCTTCGTCAACTCTGTTGATTGGCACCGGTATCTTGGCCATGCTCCTCTCCCGGTCCTCTAGAAGGCTCTTCCCAATTTCCGTTTTCTTCTTTTGACTGCGAATCATGTATCTATGGGAAATATCATCGCTCTGCTTTTCCCCTCATTGTACTCGGAGCACTGCTCCTTTTGATTTAGTGCATTCTGATATCCTGGGTCCCTACAAAACAACTAGTATATCTAGATATCGTTACTTTCTTATGTTTATTGATGATTATTCACGCACGACTTGGTTATACATGATGTGCGATCGCTCCGAGCTTCGGTCCCTTTTCCGCTCCTTTGCTGCAGAACCACAAATGAAATTTTCCAGCACTATCAAAATTCTCTGCACTGATAATGCACGTGAATACACCAGGCATGCATTTCAGGAAACTCGCACTGTTAGGCATCATCCACCAAACCACTTCTTCGTATACGCCACAACAGAATGATGTTGCTGAGCGGAAGAACCGTCATCTTCTCGAAGTGGGTCGGTCTCTACTATTCTAGATGCAAGTCCTCACTAACTATTGAAATTTTGTTGACTCTACTGCTTGTTATCTCATCAACTGCATACCCTCGTTCATTCTCAACTTTACCTCGCTCTTCTCTCTCCTATTTCCCAACTGACATCCCTTCCCTCTGACCCCACGGGTCTTCGGCTGTGTTCGCTTTGGGCCAACCACACTTAGGACCTTGTTCCCCTTCCTTCTAATCATTCAACGGTTAGTTGTAAGTGGGTCTTCATCGTGAAGCATCATCGTGATGGGACAGTTGACAAACTAAAAGCCCATCTTTGTGCTCGAGGCTTTACCCAACAATCCGGTCTTGATTATGAGGAGACCTTTTCTCCTGTTGCAAAGCTCAATACCGTTCGTGTCTTAATCTCTCTTGTTGTTCATCGTCAGTGGTCGCGACATCAGCTCAACATCAGAAACGCCTTTCTTAACGGCGATCTTGTGGAGACGTTCTAAATGCGGGTGATTCGTGATTTTGGCTTCACCGGAAGCTCAACAGACTTCTCCTGGTTTATTATCCGATTTACGACAAGCACGGTGATTCCTCTGGTTTATGTTGATGATATCCTTGTTACGGGCGACAATCTTCTCAGCATTACTCAAAACAAGAAACACCTGGCATCCTATTTTCAAACTTGGTCGACTCCACTACGTCTTGGGGATTGAGGTAGCCCAACGACCTGATGGTCTTGCTCTGTCTCAGCTGAAATATTGTCTTGATCTACTTCACGATGCATGCTACTCTTGGAGTGAGCCTGCGGATACACCTATGGATGCAAATCACCAACTCTCTGCTCATGACTCGGACTCTGAACAAACTCCTCCCTAATTTGGAGTATTATCGACGCCTCGTTGGCAAACTAATCTATATTACTGTCACATGACTTGATATATCTTTTGTGGTCGGTGTGGTCAGTCGCTTCATGTACGCTCTCTGGATCTCCCACCTTCAGGCGATCGAACGTATTCTTAGATAATTGAAGAATGCTCCGGGACAAGGACTATGTACAAGTCTTCTACTTCTCTGTCTCTCATTGCATATTGCAATGCAGATTATACTGGGTCCCTCGATGATCGTCAGTCCACAAGTGACTACTGTACATATTTTGGTGGGAACCTGATTACCTGACGAAGTAAGAAGCAGAAAGTGGTTGCTCACTCCTCAGCATAAGCGAAGTACCGTTCCATGTCCGCCGCTGTTTCAGGACTCACATAGCTAGAGAGTCTTCTTACAGACTTAGAGGTTAAACTTCCACCAACGACTGTTTTTTATTTATTTATAGTCAATCTATTATTCACATCGCTAAGAATCATGTAATTCATGAACGCACAAAACACATTGAAGTCGATTGACACTTTGTCCGGGAAAAGGTTCAACTTCGAAAATTGTTTTTGCGACATGTGTCGGCGACCGATCAAGTTTCAGATATACTCACTAAGGTCTTGTCTCGCCCACTATATCGGCAGTTTCTCTCCAAGTTTGGTGTTTACGACTTGTATGCTCCAGCTTGTGGGGGAGTGTTGGAGAATACATAAGAGGTCTTTCTCATTTATTGTATTTAACTCATGTATTATGGCTCATTGGGCCCATTTTTCTATTAGACTCCTTTAATCCCATATCTTGTATTGTCTCTTAACTCCTTCTCTTTCCCTTTATATAAGGAATATCGTGTACATGTATTATGAAGAGAAGTAATAACAATTCATTTGAAAATATTCTCTCTCATCATACAGGATGAATAGTGGTCGACCAAAGTATACATGGGAAAGAGAAGATGAACTTCAAGGTAATGAAGATTATACCTTCTTTTTTATCCAAGTATGATTGTAAATCCAAGTATGATTGTAATTTTCGAAGACGAAAATTATGAGAGATTTATAACATCCGAAAATTTTAATCTTTAATTCAGGGTAGGACCAGAGGTAATGCCGATGTTGCAACCATCGATCGAGAAAATCATGTGTTTTAGCCCCCTTGGTAGTTTGTTAGCAAATAAAATATATTATGAATTTTAATTTCAAGGCGATTTAAAAATACATGAGGGCATAACACAATTAATTAAAAGTGTTGAGTAATAATGACATTTGTAATTAAAGGGATAAGTGTAATCTAACCAAATAACTCCTCCCACTCAATTAAAAACCGAGATCACGACTTGCCCTCTCTACGTAGCATCATTGTAACCGCGACTAGGGCACGATTTCTTTTCGTCTGGAGCCGAGTGCACAAGGGATCGTCTCCTCCCGTTCGACTAAAGTCGCCAACCTTTCCTTCCTCTCTGGAAGCCTTCGACGACTCCCTCCTTCTAGTCCATGAGGCTCGACAACGTTGTTCTGTTGATTCCGGCTCACGATCGACCTTCTTCCGTCGATTAAGCCCAGGTATCCGTCGGTTCCTCTCCTTCCTCCTTTATTTCAGTAGCACATTGCTTATTTTCTTTAGTTTATGTGTCCGATAACAGGGATTGGGATTCCGATTTCCTGCCAAAAGAATTGTCGGGACCTTCGTGTTTTTCCACTGTTTGGACAAAGGCAAACTTGTTTTCCTCTTTTCTTTGATAAATTTTCTTCGCTTCTTTTTTGTGCTTGCAATGTCGAAGTATTTCCAGCGAAACTCTAGAAGGTTTATAATTAATTTGTTTAGGGTTTATAATTAATTTCAGGTTTTGATTGAACATTGGTGTCAATCGGAGAAAGAATTCAGCGAGTAATTCATAATATACCCTTACCTAAAAAGAAACATGTCGTTGTGTTGCGTCTATGAACGCCGCAACACCAATGTAAAGAAATTCAATTCCTCTTGACTAGACATATCACCTAATATAGATGTATTGCTTAGGATGCATAAGAATGCATGTGAAAGTGGATTTACTCATAGCCTTAAATTGCATGTTAACTGTTAAATAAAATATTACAAAGCGCACGTGACCAACGGTATATTATTTCATATTAAATGTTAATAAAATTAATATGATTCGACAAAGACCAGTGCATGAAAAATTGAATCTTAACGTAAGAACATAAAGGATTAAAGATGTTAAATGCAACAAGGATAAAAGCAAAAGATTAAAACACGTAATAAGCTTCAGACTGGTGCATCATGCAGACGACATAATATAATGATCGTACCAAACACCAGGTAATCAATTTAGGGGGGCATGAGCGGTTCTTCCCTCATGATTGATGGATGCACAACAACATACTCATAGGGCCAGCAGACTGTATGAGCCTCAGACATGGGGTCGACAACCCACACTTTTACACTTGGAAACAGTCAGATGTGAGTCAGTGTTCCGCACAAGGGACACATCAAATTAGGGCACCTTCGGTTGCCAGCAGGGCCTCAATAATCAGAATGTGTTCAGTAAGCCATGAAACATAAATTAATAAGGGAAACATAAAATTAATTTACCACAACTTTAAGATGGAATTCAGAACGCAGAAACCTCTATATTTCAAGAAATTAAAATAAAAAATGCAACTCATAATGCGACAATTACAGAAAGGAAAATTTATGTTATTATAGTTTACTTTATACAACATCATGCATAATTATCATGTTAACAATCATGCTTCCTAGATTCAATTGTTGCATACTTTTAACTGCTCATACATCTTTTAATTATGTCATTTAGTGTTACTAGGGGGAAGAGTTTTTCTTACTCGCAAGATGGGATGTCCCTGTCTTCGGACATTGCTTTACAAGAAGCTCAGGTTAGGAAATTCGCTTAGGATAAGCTTCCAAGGATTTTTCTACATTTAAATTTGTTTTACCTTTCAGTTTGATGTATCTTTTATGTATAAACTTAAATGTATTAGCCAGTTTCTAAGATTTTCAACTATCCAGACTTTTTGCACTTTTCGTTTCTAGTTGGCTCTGTGAATCGAAATATGAGGTATTTCTTTAACCTTAACTTTTGTCTTTTATTTCTGATGTGTGCTCTAGTTATTTCTGTTATGTACCAATTTATTATTGTTGATTAGTTTACTTCATATCACGAGTGTCGGCTGAGATTTTAAATTATTGTGATTAGTCCACGACAACACCTTTGGAAGTCTCCTAATATTTTCCATTCGATGGATGTAGGGAGAAACATAAAAGACAGAAGTGCATAGGAATGGGCATCATTCTGATACATTAGGTTACCCAAAACTTGCTTTAGTAAGACCTTTTCAAATTCGGTCCATAGTAAATCAAACTATGTATTGGAAACCCGGGTCTTCCATTCCAAAACCCCGAGGTGAAAGAAAGAGGGGTCTGGAAACTATGAGCACAGACGGGTGATGCGCAGTGAGCAATGTGGGACTAAACCTCAGCCCATGCCACACCGGAGATAATTTTAATATTAATCAGTACCACATGACACTAGAATGACATCAACCAACACGCCCCCGTAGCGAGTCAAGCCCAACTCTGATACTATGTTGGAAACTCGTGGCTTCTATCCCAAAATCCTTAGGTGAAAGGAGGAGGGGCATGGGACCTATAAGCACAGGTGGACGATGCGCAGTAGGAAATGTGGGACTATACGTCAACTTGTGCCACACCGTGGGTAATCTGAATAATATTGGTCCCACACGACACACTGGAAATGCTACAATCACTTAAACCAACACTATGAAACACATTGGTTGATGTTCATCCCTGTAAATCTGTATTGGAACAATACCTCCTCGGTTGGCCCTATAGACTTTGGTACAACCTCGAGCAAATTTTTTCCGCATCGACATAACTGTCGTGGGTTATTTCCTTCACACTGTGTGGGGGTCTTGGGGACAAGATGATTTTCCCTAGGGAAGTAAATTACGGATACACCAATCATGGGCTAGTCAGAATCTTGGAGAAGGTGAAATAAAGGTTGCCATATATCCTAAAAGTGTGGGAATATTATTGGGAATCTTAATGTTAAGTTAAAAGATAAGGAATCTATTGTGATGAAGAATAATTATTAATGAGAACATTAATACTATATATTTTGGGAATGAATGTTAATTAATGTTATGGGGGAAAAGATATTTACATAAGGTATAGTGTAAGAGTAGAATGTATCTACAAATTATATTTCAAGAATTCAACCTTGGGCTAGACGAGAGTTTCTCTTACGAATATTTGATTATTTGGTTGGGTGAGAACTTACTCTCAAGTATTTCTTCTTCACTACCTTCATGTGAACACTCTCTTTCACCCCAACAATCTCTTTGCGAGTTCACTTCAAAAAACTTACAAGATCCTTTCAAATATTTTAAAAAAGCTTAAAAGATATTTCCCTTCTTTATGTTCATAGACGTTTCACTGGAGACTAAAAAAAGGTGTGCCGTTGATGCTACACAGTAGTTCCAACTTTCAATCACCAAACAACCTAAAGGTCCCAAAATTGAGAGTCAAACTAAAAAAATTAATAAGCCCCTGTAGAAAAAGCCAACTAAAGGAGAAGATAAAGCACCAAATATAATTACACCCATAATACCAGAGGAAGTTCGGTAGTAGGATAAATTACATATAAGTTTTTAGTTATCATAAATAAGGAATCTCTAGCAAAAAACTTACGGAACGAATGCTGGCATTATTGGCCTTTGCTTTAAGATTTTCAACATCAAGATCCAATTGTTGCTTCCAATCAAGAAGCTGGCCTTCATTCTGCAAACACTCAAGTAATTAGGAACAACTTTTAGATGCTAGCACAAATAAATAACATGTTAAGATGGCTAATTATACTTCCGGAAGTTGAATTGAAATTTTATTTGGAAAGAGCTTAGTCATTTGCTTCAAAGTCTTTGGAATTTCTTTGCTTCTTTCATGCAGCTTACTGATACTATCCTGCATATTGAAAAATGCACATAAATTAACAAAACAAGTACAAAAAGGATGATATATAGAATATAGTGCAACACTAAGAATATTCTATTTTCGGATTAAGCAAAAATTAAGAAACAATGATCATCAAAAAGTCAAAGCAGTATTTCTTAATACAACTATCAAAAACCAATTTAAACAAACTGAGCAGTATATGAAGTATAACATCCGAAATTTATGCATCGTCACATTTCTTTAATTTCAGGCTCCGATCGTGAATGTTTGTGATTGGCGATGGCGATGAATCGAGGTACCTACACTCATTACGGTTAATTTTACGCGTAATCGTAATTTAAATATCACCTTTTGTGGAAAATTTTATGAAATTTAATTAGGCAGATTTAGAGATTTGCTGGAGCGAACATTGTTAGAATAATAAGGTTTTAGCGCGTAGTGGTGTATTCGTAATAAAAGGAAAACCAAATTCATATTCACTCCACACCACTCCACACCACTCCACACTTCTTTCGATCTCGTCTCCCGCCGAGTGTGAAACCGAAACCGCCGCTCCCTCTCTCTCTTGCAGAAGACACCCACGACAAATCCTCCTTCGTTTCTACAGATCGACGAAGCCGTCCGATTCCGGAGAAGAAGTCGCTTGATTAGGGATCTCGACCCTCCGTCGCCATCGCCTGAGAAACACGCAAAGACCCATGATCTACACAAGTCTCCCTGTCGTCTTCCCTCGCTCGATCACAGTCGGCTCATGATTCCAACACTCGTTTCTTCCAAAGCAAAGGTCGGGCCATTGCCCTTGCCCTTCCCCTTCCGACAACTAGAAACTATTTCCTGTTGGGATTTTCATTTACAGACCGTTATACTGTTGTTGGAGAAGGTGAGATCTCCTCTCGTTTTTTAACTTCCCACTTATTAATTTTCTTCTAGTTCATAGATGATTTCCCTGAAATTTCTTTTGAACCCTAGGGGATTTTAAAGGCATGTTTGATTTTTCCTCTTAGGGTTCGGGGGAGGTCGGAGAAGGAGAGCCCCGTTGTTAATCAAAGAACATTTCGTGCTTTCAGAATAATCTTGTGAGGAATCATTTCGCCGCGTCGAGTCTATGAACGCCGTAACACTGAGGTAAGAAATTATCTTCCTCTTGGCTAGACATATCACCAAATATAGATGCACTGCCTAGGTCGTGCACAAATGCATGTGAAATTGAATTACTCATAGCTTTTAATTGCATGTTAACAACTAAAATAAATAATTACATGATACATCAGAAATCGAAACACATGTATGTAGTCTTTTATTGCATATAATAGTCAAGTGAATTAATAAGATGCGACACACAAAACAATGCATGAATACTTATATCCTATAACAAGAATAGAAATGACTAAAGATGATAAATGCAATTAGGTGAAAGATAAAGGATTAAAATACGTAATAAGCCTCAGACTAGTGGCGCCATGCGGATGACATAAAATATGATCGTACCAACCACTAGGTGATCAGTTCAAGGGGCACGAGAGGTGTTTCACTCATGATTGATGGATCCACATCATCAATCTTTATAGGGCCCAACAGGCACTTTGAAACACTCAGATGCGAGTCTGTGTTCCGCACAAGGGTAGCATCAAGTCAGGGCACTTTCGGTTGTCATCAGGGACTCGATAATCAGAATGTGCTCAGTATGCCATGAAACATAAATTAACAAGAGGAATATGAAATTGAATTACATCACTTTAGAAATAAATATAGACCACTGATGCGCAAATCTCGCACACCGCTATAGGTGGTAGCTAGACTGCGGCACGAAACGGCAGTGTCCCGATCGTTCAAGTAATATAAAATGTGGGAGTGAATCCCCAAGTATCGATCTCGAAGGAACACAGTAAGGTGGAGTTAACTATTGAGGAAGGACTTGAGATCGAAGTCCTTTAGGTCGGATGGATGCGAAAGGGTTGATTTGGCTTTTTGGAAAATAAAATAAAATACTACGACTACTCCTATGCAATGCCGCTATGCAATGCTTCGCTTGGCGGAATGGAGACTAGGCAGACCTTGAGCGCGCTGCTTTGCAAGGGCGGATGGACGAGTAGGCTAGCGGAATCGAACTGTGCAGGCCTTGAGCGCGCTGCTTCGTTAGGCGAATGGATTACACGGGCCGCTATGCCACGCTTCACTAGGCGGATGGGCGAGTAGGCAGGCAGAATGAGGGTCGCAAGCACCTCGTCGACAAGCACGCCACTAGCAATTGTTAGTGCGGCACACGAACACGATGGCGGAATGGAAAATGGATGGAGGCGCTCCTCACTTGCATAAACCACAAAATAATTTCACATAGACATGAAATGTACTAAAATGCAATATAAGGGTTTTGCAATCATAGTTCATACACACACATAATTAAGATATAAAATACCACAAAATAGAGGGGGTGGGATTACAACCAAGGCACGAAGTCTTGTCGGGATTCACGGTCAGAATCAAGGGTTGTCATGCCTTGTCTGAGCTCGGTCCACGACTGACGTCCGGGGTACGGAGAGGAACTGTCACTTCCTTCTAGTTGACCCGTCTTCTTCGTCAATCGCCTTTGGCCACGATCTTGCCGGAGAACTCCAAGGATGCATCAAGTTGTATCTTGAAATGGAGCTTTGGAGGTGCACAAACAATGGAGGAGGCCTAGAGGATACTCCGGCTCAAGATTGGCATGAAGAATAAGCCCGTAGCACCTCCTGAAGGTGGGCGGTGATGGAGCAGCGAAACTGGCGCACTGGAGCGGGAAAGCGGCGCTGGAATTGATCTTCCGACCTAATTTCGCGGGCTGTATATTTATAGAAAACAGGGCGCACGATCGGTGGCGCACGACCGGTGGTCGTGCGCACTGGAAGTTGGTGATCGTGCACTCTGTGGCCGAAAACCTGCAAGACAAAACTGCAGAAAATAATAAAGTGCACGACCGAACGCACGACCGTGCGTAAAAACGCACGACCAAATTCAGAATGCAACTTTGGGCCACAAATGAACGCGCACGATCAGCGGCGCACGATCAGTGGTCGTGCGCAGTATAACCAGTGATCGTGAGCAGTGTTCCTGTACAGATTTGTACCGGGAACACCTGCACGACCCCTGTTCCAGCATAAACACAAATCAAAACCACTGAAAGTGGCACAAAACACAGCATGAAAGATAATAGGAATGAAGAACATGAAAATACACCACATCGGGCCTAGAAGTGCACTTAACGTGGAATAATAGACGGCTATCAAATATGAGCAAAAATATGTCTATAGTGTAGTGCTTTGACTAAATAATCGGCCCAGATGAGTCCATAAAAGTGTATATAATTGAGACTCATCAACCACATAAACCTTTATACTTCAAAATTTTAAAACTATGAATGTTACTCATAATGCGACAATTACAAAAAAGGGAATTTATGTTACTACAATTTATTTTATTCAATGGCATGCATAAATGTCTGTTAGCAATCACGGTTCTTAGATTCATTTGTTATATACTTATAGTTGTTCATATATCTTTTAAACTATGTCCTTTTAGTGTTAATGGGAGGAAGAGTTTTTCTTACTCACTTGATGGGCTAACGTCGTCTTGGGACATTTCTTTATAGCGAACACAGGTCAAGAGATTCACTTGGGATAAGCTTCTGAGGGTTTTTACATTCTAGTTTGTCTTTCCTTTCAGTTGATGTATCATTTATGTATGTACTTGAATGAATCAGATATTATTTAAGCTTTCAGTTATACAGACTTCTTGCACTTTACATTTCTAGTTAGATATGTGAATCAGATTTTGAGTTATTTCTTTAACTTTAGCTCCAGTCTTTTACTTCCGCTATGTACTTTAGCAATTTTCCTGCAATGAATTAATTTTATCATTGTTGCTTAGTTTGGTTCATATCTTGAATACCAGCTGGGCTTTTGAAATATTGTTGAACAAGGTAGAGGTGTTACATGAAGCAAATTTCTCTTCATCTTTTTCGGTAAAGAGCTTTTAAAAGCTACAATCTCCATAGATGCATGACATCTTAATATGATCAGTATTTTTATATGAACAGTCTGTTATACTGTAACACCCCAACCTAGTTTTACCACAAATCAGCAGTCTGGCCGGGCCCCGTGATAAGAAGCAAACCAAGTAGCGGTAATAAAAATGGTACATAACAAGCATAAATGAAAAGTGCTAAAAGAGTACTTACAACGGAAGTAATTAAAGAAGCTAAGGGTAAAAGTGTACCTCGACTTTTGAATTCACAGAGCCACTAAAATTGAAAGAGTCAAAATATTTGAAATACTGAAATCTTATACATAGTCTGATACAAGAAACATTAGAGAGTCTGGATACATGCCCAATATCACAAAACAGTACCGAAGGAATAAACTACTGAATGAAAACAAACTATAAGGGGAACATCAGCAAACGCGCTCATCCTAGGCGCAAAACCACCTGTGACCCCTGTAATAATAAGCCCAAAAATGGGTCAGCCCAACTGGAGAGTAAGAAAGACCATTCTTCTTAGCGACACTAAAAAAAACATATGGAAGAAATATGAGTGCATACTTTTTGTTTAAAAATAATATTTTTATGCTATGAAAAAATATTTTCTGTTATACCATGCGTGCTTTTCGAGAAAAATTTAACATAAATGTCTGTTCTAGTTTTTAAATATCTTATGCATAATTTTTCAAGTTCCAAAAAGGAAAGGTTATCTATATTACCATTTCTAATTTTTGTCGTATGCTGAGTTTCTGTTTATCTAGTGATTATCCTTCATAATATCTTATGCTGAGGATCTGTTTGTGCGCATTCTAACGATTCGAGTCTCATCTAACGAACGTAGATGTTCTAGTGTCTCACGGACATAGACTCGCATCTTCTGAATTTCTAATGGAGAAAACGTCTCCCTGCATTTGAGGCTCATAGGGTCTACTACGCCCCATGAATAAGATAGTGCGCCTATATCTATCACGATGGATAGGGTCTACTACGCCCCATATACATTTTCTGGAGTTTAAATATATAATTGTACGTCTAAAGAAATGCATGGTTAAATGTATTATACAATTTCATATATTTCATACGGGTATAATCTCATTTCTTAACACTTTAACTTGTGCATAAAACTATGCGATATATCTAGCCAAAAAGAATAGAATTTCTTACATTGGGATTACGGCGCTCGTACACTTGTCGCAGTGGCATGATTTCTCCGAAAATGCTTGACGAAAGAGAACCCCCTCCGATCTATTTCAATTTGCAATTCCTTAGAGGACGCAGGATGAACTCTGCCTGGGAGAGCTTCCTGCGAAATAATATGTCGTAAGGGGCATCAACCGACCTCCTAGAGAGAGAGAGAGGAGTCGATTGGGGTTTCTGTAGGAGGAGAAAACTCCTAAGCGCATGTTGTACTCGTCGAAACTGAGAAGGGGACGCTGAAACATACACAGTCGACAAATTCCGTCGCTGAAGGTCACGATTCCAGTCGAGGGGAAGGGGGGCACCAATCGCTGCTGCCGTCGAAGGGAAGAGGAGACGCTCCTGACGTCGAACGACTGAAATGAGAAGGGAAACTAAGGGATGGGCGGCGGTTTCTGCGTTAGAAAGTGGCGAGAAATGAGTAGGGTTTACGAGAGGGGGGTGCGTGAATTTTAATCGAGCGGACACGCGTAACGGGACGGTTATGGAAATCGTGGGGGAGAGAAAAGGGAAACACGGTCAGCTTTTAATGAGGGAAAAATTGTGATTAAAACTAAATTTTGAAAGTTTCATACCTCTCAAATACAATTAAATTTGCACCCTACGCTCTCGTACGAGTACTAAAACGCGTCGAATAAAACATAGTAACCCAAAATTATTTATTTCTTAACGCGCAAACATTGGCCAAAACAGTGTCGTACCTCTACAAGATGCTTGCTCGGTCAAGATTGCTCGCGGTCGGGCCCTGCAATCAAATTACTCTTCGTAATAAATTACGGATGTTACAAATCTCCCCTCCTAATAAAATTTTCGACCTCGAAAATTACAATCATACCTGAGTCAAAAAGGAAGGCATAATCTGCATTGCTCCGGAGTTCATTTTCTCTTTCCCAAGTATATTCTGGTCGACCACAGTTCATCCAAAGGACCTTTACAAAATGGATCTCTCCATTTCTGAGCTTCTGAAACCTTGAGTCCACTATTCTGACTGGCTTAATATTGATACTAAGGTTTGATTCGATTGGTGCTTCCTCAGTACTGATTATCTGACTGGAATCTCTGACTGCTCTCCTCAGATAGGAGACGTGGAATACATCGTGTAGACCACTCATTTCTTCGGGCAAGGCCAATCTATAAGCAACCTCACCTATGCGCTCCAGTACCTCGAAAGGTCCAACGAACTTTGGACTCAATTTCTTCATTCGCTTGACTTGGGAGACCCCCTTGACTGGTCTGACCTTCAGATAAACATAATCTCTCACGCTGAATTCCACCGATCTATGATTCTGATCATAATACTTGGCCTGACGATCCTGAGCTGTTTTCATGCGTTCTTGGATAAGTTTGATTCGAGTCGTGGTCTTGTCAACCCATGATTCCTTGTTGGAAGACCTCTCTTCACTTTCAGCCCAACACAACGGCGTACGACACTGTCTGCCATAGAGAGTCTCAAAATGCGTCATCCCAATGCTTGCCTGAAAACTATTATTATAGGAGAACTCTACTAAGGTGACATACTTCTCTCACTTACCTCCAAAATCTAGAATGCACATACGGAGCATATCTTCCATGGTTCTATTCGTGCGCTCGGTCTGCCCATCCGTCTGAGGGTGAAAAGTCGTACTGAAGAGTAGCTTAGTACCCAAACGTTCCTGAACATATTTCCATTCCTTGGAGGTAAATCTGTCATGCCTATCTGAAATAATCGTCTTGGGAACACCATGGAGTCGAACTATCTCATCTACATATAACCGAGCCAATCTCGGTGCCTGATCCGTTTTCTTATTAGGAATGAAGTGGGCAACCTTGGAGAGACGATCAACTATAACCCATAAGGAATCATTCCCACTCTGCGATCGGGGAAGGCCATGAACAAAATCCATTGATATATCCTCGAAGTTCCATTCTGGAATAGGTAGTGGCTTTAACTTGCCTCCGGGCCTCTGACATTCGGCTTTCACTAACTTGCATGTTTCACACTTGTCCACATACTCTGCCACATCATTCTTCAATCCTGGCCACCACACTAACTTCTTAAGATCTGCATACATCTTTGTGCTACCCGGATGTATCGAATATCTGGAGTTATGAGCTTCAAAAAGTATGTCCTCACGGAGGTGACTAACATCTGGAATGCGCACCCTATTATCGTGCAGAAGTAAACCCTCCTGAATGCTGAACTTCTCCTTCTGCACAGCCTGGGTCAAATCCCATATCTCTATCATCTTCGGATCTAGGGGTAAAGCTGTCCTGATCCTATCTTTAATATCACAAGTGATTTCCATCCAATTTAACCTTGCAAAACCAAAGCTGGAGCGTGGTATGATACTGATCTCCAATCTCTCCAGAGCTCGCACAAGTTCTTCCTGCTGAGTAATGAGGGCATAACTCGAACCTCTTCTACTAAGCGCGTCAGCTACCACGTTTGCTTTCTCCGGGTGGTATTGAATACCAATATCATAATCTGAGAGGAATTCCACCCACCTACGTTGCCTCATATTAAGCTCTTGCTGATCATATATATACCTGAGACTTTTATGAATCGTAAAGACCTCACAACGAACTCTGTAGAGGTAGTGTCTCCAAATCTTCAAAGCGTGGATGACAACTGCAAGTTCCAAATCGTGTACAGGATAATTTTCTCGTGAACCTTTAACTGTGTGGAGGCGTAAGCTATGACCTTACCATGCTGCATAAGTACACAACCCAAACCTTGACCTGAGGCATCACTATATATCTGAAATCCTTCTGAGCCTGAAGGTAAACTCAAAATCGGGACGGTCATCAATCTAGATTTCAACTCCTCAAACGCAAACTCACACTCAACTGTCCATTTCCCCTTCTTGGTAAGTGTAGTCATTGGTAGCGCTATTTTCGAGAAGTCCTTAATGAATCTCCTGTAATATCCTGCTAGACCGAGAAAACTGCGAACTTCAGTCACTGTCTTCGGCCTTGGCCAATCCTTTATTGCTTCTATCTTTTTCGGATCCACCGCGAGACCCTTCTGACTGATGACGTGTCCCAAGAATGCAACCTCTGAAAGCCAAAACTCGCACTTTGAAAACTTGGCATACAACTGATTCTTCCTGAGAGTGCTCAACACTGTCCGGAGATGCTCGGCGTGATCTTCTTGACTCTTTGAATAAACCAAAATGTCGTCTATGAAGACGATAACGAATCGGTCTAGTAGTTCTCGAAACACCCTATTCATCGGATCCATAAAGGCGGACGGGGCATCAGTCAACCCGAACGGCATGACTACGAACTCATAGTGTTCATACCTAGTGCTGAACGCCGTCTTCTGAATGTCCACATCTCGAATTCTCAACTGGTGGTAACCCGACCTCAAATCTAACTTGGAGAACGTGCAAGATCCCTCAAGCTGATCAAACAAATCATCTATCCTGGGGATAGGATACTTATTCTTAATTGTCAGCTTGTTCAGCTCGCGGTAGTCTATGCACAACCTCAGGCTACCATCCTTCTTCTTAACAAACAGTACGAGGGCACTCCAAGGTGAAGTGTTGGGGCGAATGAAACCCAAGTCGATCAATTCCTGCAACTGGATCTTCAACTCGGCAAGTTCTCTGGGGGCCATTCGGTAAGGACTCTTGGCCACTGGCGCAGCTCCAGGTACGAGATCTATCTGGAAGTCAATCTCTCGGGTAGGAAGGGCACCAGGTAGCTCCTCTGGAAAGACATCAGAAAACTCCTTAACAACAGGCACTTCAAGCAGATCAACCTTGGCTTCAGCATTCATCAATACTAGGAAGGTCACACAACCCTTATTGATACATCTAACAGCCTTGATTGAGGAGATTATTAACTTGGAGACTCCCTGCAAGCCCTGAAAGGTAAAGGCAACTTGGTTGGGTCCTTCGAACTGTATCACCTTATTCCTGCAGTCAATTCTTGCATTCATAGCTAAAAGTCAATCCATACCCACTATCAAATCAAATCCTGCTATGGGAAGGAGTGAAGCTTCTATTAAGATTTCAGCTTCTCCAAATCGTACAGGAACTCTATATTTATTCCTGGTCTGCAAGAGAGACCCATTCGGCATCATGACCTCTAATGCTGATGACTCTGGGAGGACTCCTAAATCCAGCCTATGGACTAGAGATTCTGCTATGAACGAGTGTGAGGCACCCGTGTCAAAGAGAATCTTGGAGGGGGCGTCTCGTATCATAAGTATCCCTACATGCATGAATGCAACATGGGTATTATTTTTAGTGTCACTAAGGAGGAAGGAACTAAACTATCTAGGACTTATACATACCTGTCACCACGTCCTCCTGCTCCTTGGCTCCCTGCTGGCCTAGACCATAAGCTCTGGGTTGCACCGAACCTCGCCCTGGAGTTGGCTTCACCTCCGATCCTACATGTGCTTTTCCTTTGTCGGCTCTGCTAGGGCCACCAACCTCAAATTTTGACTACAAAAGAGTTGCGATTTTAAGACTAATGAGGAAAGGGTAAAACTTAAACTGATTGCACAACGAACTTTTGTTACCTGAATGACGGAAGTCCCCTGGCAGTAACGGGCTATGTGTCCCGGTTGCTGGCACTTATAACACACTCCTGCTGAAGCTAAACACTTACCCAAATGGTGGCGGTAGCATTTAGGACAGAGGAGGTAATCCTTGACCTTGGACCCGGTCTGACCAACTTTCATATCATCAGTTCTCTGCTTCTTGTTCCAGTTCTTTCCTAGGTTATTCCTGTTCTGATACTGCTGTGGTGCATCCTGAGTCCGCTTCAAACGGAAATTATTTCGCTTTTGCAACCTTCTGCTGATCAGCCTCCAGCTTCCTTGTTGTGTCCACCAAGCTCCTGTAATCGGCATTGACCATCGTCATCAAAGGTTGCCTCAGAGTCTCGTAGTCCGTCCACGAACCGGCTACATTTCTCGTTCTCATCCCCTTGCATATTTCCCGCATAACGAGACAAGTGAGTTAACTCCCGCTCGTAGGCTATTACAGTTATGTCCCCTTGAATGAGCCTGAGGTACTTCTCCTGGAGACTGCGGCGCTCAGACGGGGGCACAAACCAGCTAGCTAGTGCCGTCGAGAAATTGTTCCACGTGAACATATTTGTTGTACGACCTAACATAAATGAAATCCAATTTACCATTAAGTTAAACGGACAAAGTATTCTGGGAAAAAGAGGTAATCTGTACAACATTACTGTAACAACCCAAATAAAATAAAATACAATGAAATAGAGATAATAATAATATATTTAATTTCCCTCTATTAACCCCGAGCCAGCCCTCCTCTTTTTCCCGATCCCGCCCGGTCCAGGTCTCCCGCAAGCCGCAAGCTAGGTCTTCCGCTCCCGTGCCGCTCCCGCTCCAGCGTCGACGCCTCCTCCCCCTGCCGACACCGACGCCTGCGCCTCCTCCCGCCGGTGCCGCCGCCTGCGCCTCCTCCTGCTCCCGAATACACCTCCAGACGGCGTCTGCCTCTGCTTCTTCTTCCTCTAAGGGATCGGCAGCAGCCTTGTCTCCTCCTCAAGGCCGGAAGCCGCCTCCTCTCCCTCCAGCAGCAAGGTCTCTCCTCCAAGGGACCGGCAGCCGCTCCTCCTTCTCGTGGACAGCAACCACCTTCCTCCAGCAGCCCTTCCCCTCTCCGTTGGGCCGAGTTTTTGCGTGGGGAACATCTAGGGTTTGCTCGGATCCGCCTCTCCGTGGATTTTTGGGCTCCGATCCGGCCTCCTTGGGTAAATTTTCCTCCGATCCCCGCATTTCAGATTTTAACCTAATTGCTATGTGCTAACTTTCGCCTCCGGACGACGTAATCACGTTGGATCCGCGTGGGTGTCGTGTACTCGACTAATCCTAAGTTTTATTCGGTTTTCGGTGCCGTTCAACGAATGTAGCGGTGGAATCGCTCAAGGCCCTCTCCGAATTAGGGTTTCCCGGATCCAACCGCCGCCAAAACCCTCGGATCTCTTGTGGTAACCGCTTCTCCCCTCTTTGCCGAGGGAGGTATATTTCTTAACTTGCCCCTTGAATTAATTACGCAATAGAAACACTTGTGTGCGCGTAGGAATAAGCATTGAAATAAATATTTCATGTGAACGCATCTTGAACAGGTTCCGCTAGAGTTTAGACCTTGCCTCTTAGCCGCCGCCTTCAAGCCCGGCTCCTCCTTAAGGCAAGTAGAGAAAACTCTCTCGCTTGCAAACAAGTTGTATTTAAGTCACACTTGTACCGTACTAACCCTCACTTGAATTTATTACTTGCAGATAAGTAAGCTCATTAGACGTCATAGGCAAACAATGAAAAGGGAATGTGTCGTTTGATGTGACACCGGAAAATGAGTTTACACTTGAAATGGTAACAGAAACCAATAAGGGAATCTTGCGAGCAGCGGTAGCTTAAGCCTTGCATCTACTCCCATGCTAGAATCTTGTACATCAAATGACGACACACACATTTCATTGATTTCTGCTTATACGTTTGTGTTTAGGCTAAACTCCGGAGTAGGCTAAAAATTTACTAAAGAATCTCAGTTAGTCTCTGACATACTTTACTGTTATGCTTGTTTCCCAGTTTACTTGTTTATTTTATTAACTTGAATCTCTGTTATTGATCTTGTTCTGAGGCTTTTCCTTCTGTTTGGATTTGCCTTAGGGTTCGTGACTGCGCCGCCTACTTCTTGAGCTGTTCCTCGCCCAGCTCCCGTCTGTCGGAGGTTTACTTTTTTGTAGTTGCTGCATCAGGTCCTTTGTATCTTGTTTCTTTTACTTTTGGATTTGTCTTTCCTGTACTAGTTATGGTCAGGCATTTTCCTTGTATCGTGGACAACTCTTAGGATGGTATGGATGTATTTCAACATTATATAAATGTTTATTTTGTTTCCGCGGTTTACTAGCATCTACTTTTACATCATAATTATAGCATGAGAAATTGATCAAAGTGCATGAGCATCACTTTTAATTCAAGCTTCCGCATAATAAATCAAACTGGTATTGTTTTTCAAAATCTAATTATTTTCTACAGATATTTTGGAATTACAGCTCCCGCCTGGCAGACATGGTTTCTCTTTGCCCATGTCTGCGGCATCACGACCCGCCCGCAGCGCACTCTGATAATTGTTATGAGACGGGTCGTGATAATTACTTACCAGCGGGATCGTCCGCAAGATGCCTAGTCCACCACAGATTTGCCTCATCTTTCAGGAGAAAGGCAGCTAGAGGAACCTTCTTGTTCTCTGGGCACTGCATCACTTCGAGCAGGTCGCGGGTCTTTATCAGCCAATCATCGGTCTCCATCGGTGTTTCTTCTCCATTGAAATTGGAGGGCTGGAGGTCCCGGAAATTTCTCAGATAACGATCCATTCCTAATTCTCCGACAGCTGGTACAGAAACTGCTGCTGGATCTGCTGCAGGTAGTCCATTTCTGAATTCCGGCAGAGCTAAGGCCACTGCCCTGGCAATAACGGCTGCTAAGTCGGTAGGTTCTGGTACTGCTGGTGTTGCTGGCGCTACTGCTGGTGCACCACTGTCATCCATGACTATCTCAGGAGTGGTATTCTGCCGCGAAGGCTCGCCCGCTTCGTTGGTACGCGGTGCCTATACGATGGAAGGGAAAGAGTTATTGATGTACGAGACACAAATAAGGATCTATTAGAAAGATATTTCCATACAACGCATAGCTGAGCTAGATGAAATTTTGATGACTCTAACGTCAAAGGAAAGATTCAGTCGAAATCCTAAGGCTTTGTGAACTTTCTGGGTCGTAGGATCCTAAACCTATCTCTGATACCAATTGTAACACCCCAACCTAGTTTTACCACAAATCAACAGTCCAGTTGGGCCCTATGATAAGAAGCAAACCAAGTAGCGGTAATAAAAATGGTATATAGCAGGCATAAATGAAAAGTGCTAAAAGAGTACTTACAGCGGAAGTAATTAAAAAAGCTAAGGGTAAAAGTGTACCTCGACTTTTGAATTCACAGAGCCACTAAAATTGAAAGAGTCAAAATACTTGAAATACTGAAATCTTATACATAGTCTGATACAAGAAACATTAGAGAGTCTGGATACATGCCCAATATCACAAAACAGTACCGAAGGAATAAACTACTGAATGAAAATAAACTATAAGGGGAACATCGGCAAACGCGCTCATCCTAGGCGCAACACCCCACCTGTGACCCCTGTAATAATAAGCCCAAAAATGGGTCAGCCCAACTGGAGAGTAAGAAAGACCATTCTTCTTAGTGACACTAAAAAAAACATATGGAAGAAATATGAGTGCATACTTTTTGTTTAAAAATAATATTTTTATGCTATGAAAAAATATTTTCTGTTATACCATACGTGCTTTTCGAGAAAAATTTAACATAAATGTCCGTTCTAGTTTTTAAACGTCTTATGCATAATTTTTCAAAGTTCCAAAAAGGAAAGGTTATCTATATTAACATTTCTAATTTTTGTTGTATGCTGAGTTTCTGTTTATCTAGTGATTATCCTTCATAATATCTTATGTTGAGGATCTGTTTGTGCGCATTCTAACGATTCGAGTCCCATCTAACGAACGCAGAGGTTCTAGTGTCTTACGGACATAGACTCGCATCTTCTGAATTTCTAATGGAGAAAACGTCTCCCTGCATTTGAGGCTCATAGGGTCTACTATGCCCCATGAGTAAGATAGTGCGCCTCTATCTATCACGATGGAGAGAGTCTCAATCATGCCTCCTAATTATTTTAAATAATCGCCGGTTCTCTTATTTATTTAATTGAAAGACGCGGGTCGTATTTTACGCTAAAGAACTGCCCCGCATACATTTTCTGGAGTTTAAATATATAATTGTACGTCTAAAGAAATGCATGGTTAAATGTACTATACAATTTCATATATTTCATACGGGTATAATCTCATTTCTTAACACTTTAACTTGTGCATAATACTATGCGATATATCTAGCCAAAAAGAATAGAATTTCTTACATTGAGATTACGGCGCTCGTACACTTGTCGCGGTGGCATGATTTCTCCGAAAATGCTTGACGAAAGAGAACCCCCTCCGATCTATTTCAACTTGCAATTCCTTAGAGGACGCAGGATGAACTCTGCCTGGGAGAGCTTCCTGCGAAATAATATGTCGTATGGGGCATCAACCGACCTCCTAGAGAGAGAGGAGTCAATTGAGGTTTCTGTAGGAGGAGAAAACTCCTAAGCGCATGTTGTACTCGTCGAAACTGAGAAGGGAACGCTGAAACATACGCAGTCGACTAATTTCGTCGCTGAAGGTCACGATTCCAGTCGACGGGAAGGGGGGCACCAACCGCTGCTGTCGTCGAAGGGAAGAGGAGACGCTCCTGACGTCGAACGACTGAAACGAGAAGGGAAACTAAGGGATGGGCGGCGGCTTCTGCGTTAGAAAGTGGCGAGAAATGAGTAGGGTTTACGAGAGGGGGGTGCGTGAATTTTAATCGAGCGGCCACGCGTAACGGGACGGTTATGGAAATCGTGGGGGGAGAGAAAAGGGAAACACGGTCAGCTTTTAATGAGGGAAAAAATAGTGATTAAAACTAAATTTTGAAAGTTTCATGTCTCTCTAATACAATTAAATTTGCACCCTACGCTCTCGTACGAGTACTAAAACGCGTCGAATAAAACATAGTAACCCAAAATTATTTATTTCTTAACGCGCAAACATTGGCCAAAACAGTGTCGTACCTCTACAAGATGCTTGTTCGGTCAAGATTGCTCGCGGTCGGGCCCTGCAATCAAATTACTCTTCGTAATAAATTACGGATGTTACATATACCTCATCTTAGTGCCACTTTAAATAAGCCCTGAATTAATCTCATCTTAACTATTTGGTTTAAGTTGACAAGTGTCAGTTCGGATCTAAGTTATGATTTTAGTAAAACAAATTAAAAAATGCTGTTTATAACAATTATTTAGAAGTATGTATACTGTTATTTACAAGTAGCATAATTCTAAAGTGGAATTTCAGGACAATAGAGAACATTTACGGACTAAATAAGATTAATTGAACCAAAACTATACTTGACGTAAATATAGGGCATGTTCAGTCAAAATTACTCAAGACCAAGCAAATACTAGATATGATAGGTTGATCAAGAACTTGAACTGCAGTGGCCAAAGGTTGTCCATTTAAATTTGAATATGCAAAAGTAGGTTTGGAATTGTTGCCCATTTCATGAAATTGGTGTGGCTGGGTGATGGGATCATGGATGCAGGGTGGGCTGACATTTATCGGAGCCCACACGAGTCTACGCACGCAGAAGATGGAATTAGGATCGTCGTATAGATGATCTGTGGTCGTACATATGTTCAAAGCGTCGACGGTATTTTTTGTGCTTTTTATTTTTATTTCATGTACTATTAGTTTCTGATGTCCGAACGATCTAGTTCATCCATAGTGGTAACTATTTCTATAAATAGGGATCTAGGGCTGTTTTCATATATTGCAGAATTCGAACGGATTTCACGGCCTCTCGTAATCTATCCACGGTGCCAATTCCGTGAACTCTACGTGCCGATTCCTAAAGGACCTACACCATCCTTCTCCCTTAACTTAGAAGACCACTACCCTCCCTCCACCACCTCTAGTCATCGGAAACCTCCATGGCAGCCGCTGGCCAGCCCCATTTAGTCTTCCCAGCAACCACATTAACTAACCCTCCCAAGCCATAACCACCAATAACTACACCTCACTCATAACCATTCATAACTGCCAATCCTTCAATTCCTACACAGCCAACCCCCTCCTTTCCAATCTCCATCCATAGTCAAAGCAAAATTCCTAACTAGTGGAGATCCATCGCGCAACATTTGAAGATTTACCGGGTCGACATTTTTAGATCGTCAAATGAACGATCGGAGAGCGTGATTACGACCACTAAGGTTTTCCTATTTTAATGCTTTAAATATATTTTTCGCAGTCGTATTTTGGGGGTTACAGTAAATAATTTGATAGTGCGATCATAGCCAATCTGATATATTTACCCTAAATCCCTCTTTATATAGTGTTGTTTCGCCCTAAATAGGGGATCGAGAAATTTGTTTCTATCCTAGACGTCGCTCGATCTCGTGGTCAGGTGTCGATGCTCAGCTAAAGTTTCGGTATACAAGGATACACATCACCAATCTTCATCGCCATCTCCAATCTCGTGGTAAGGTGTCGATTCCATGAGTTCCTTACCTTCCCGTGCCCTTATACATGCGATGCTTCCCTTCCAGTACCCCCTCGACTACCGCATCTCCTCACTGTACCCTCTACAACAGTCGTCGTCCATTCCCCTTCCCTCCCGAACCCTAGTCAACCCTCATCTTGCCTTACTTCGTACGAACCGCCCGTCTCAGGTTTGTCCTGACTTGTTCCGTCCCTATCGCAACACCTTAAAACTAGTTGAACCATCTCTATCATCCCCACATCAAAACTGACCCCCCCCCCCCTCCAAGCCCCTTCCCAGCCAATATCAGCCCACAAAAGTCTGTTCTCAACCCTACAGAACAACATTTTCCCTTTTGGACATCCATCACCACCATCGGATCTTCCCATCCACCATCGACACTGATTACTCGGGGAATTTCCATCTTACTTTCAGTTTTCTTTACATTGTGCGGGTATTCTCATTTATTGATAGTATTATTTTGCACAATTTGATTTGACTATTTTATCCCTCTGTAGCGTGTAACACTTTTTCACATGTATTTAATTTTTGTGCATTCTCACATAATAGCAAGTATCACTCGTTTACTTAATTTAGAGCATATGTCATCAAATGTAATTGAATTGGGCGAGTTACGAATTTTATTATTTAATTAATTGCGTATTGGAAATACGACATGATTGAATCATTTATTTGCATTTGCATTATGTTAGGGTTGCATGTTTGTACGGAGCATCGCGTTCATTTAATTGTGTATAGGATTGCATGTTTGTACTTACATCTTCATTTTAGGGTTCATTGTAAATTAATTGCATTTGTTTGTGATTGCTTGCATTCACCTAGAGTTAGAGCACAGTGTTTGTCACCTGTAAATTTGTAACACCACATTTTTCCTTGATTAAGAAAAAAAGTGTCGGTACAAGTGGTAGCAGGATGCTAACGCCACGATAGGAGTTACCGACAGCGGTACCTATTGCCTTGTCCAGACGACATAGGCTATGTCGTCGAGAGATGCTTGTCGTCAAGATAGTGTCGACTAGAGATACCGCAGCGCGGTAATAGCTACCGCCGCGCAGTAGCCGTTTAGACGACATGCACTTGTCGTCGAGAAATGTTGAAGATTGGTTTGTCGACGAGAAGATAACGTCGAGCGTTATCGATACCACCGTGCGGTAGTGTGGTTCCCTAGTCTAAACGACATGGGTTGTGTCGTCGAGAAGCGTGTCAGCGTGAAGTGTGTTGTAGAGTGGTAACGCCGAGCGGTAGCGATACCGCTGGCGGGAGGTGTATCGGCTAGATGAGTGTCTTGTCGTCGAGAAGAGTGTTGCTCAAGCCGACATGGGGGCGAGAGCGTTCCAGCGCTGGAGCTAGCACGGTGCGGTAGCTTAGCTACTGTCGAGCGGTAACTGACGAAACAAGATCCGTAAACAGCTATTTTTAGCCGCCCGATCTCTTTGGGACTTGATCCAAGGGCCAGATCTGTTCGCCGTGAACCCTAAATAAGGCAGAACTCTTTCCCTTGGCCATTATCAATCTTCATCGTTGATTTAGGGTTAGGGTGAGCGAGAGAAAGCGGAGGAAGACAACCTAGTTTCCTCCATTACAGGAGCTTCAGAGCTCCGTTCCGCGATCCGAGACCGGCAGTGCGGAGAGGACTTGAAGGCGCGCGTTTTCATCCATGCTATTTAAGTATTCCACGGCGAGGAAGAGATCCAAAATGGTAACAACATCTTTCCTCCCGGTCTTAGGAAGCGTGCATGACATCTCTTTCTTTATGCCTTCTTTTTCAGAAACGTTGGCACCGGATCTCTCAAATGAGAGGGATTCGGGTGGCATTGGTTCAAGAAGAACCATCGGGTCGATTGAGTCCGTCCCCGACATATTTTGCATTAGAGATCTGTTCCGTTAGCGGATTACGCATGGTGGGTGAAGCCGAAATCGTGGTCGGTGGTCCGATTCGGTGATGTTGTTTGATGTGCATTTAGGGCTTGCGCTAGAAATGTGATTGCGGCGAAGACGTCGTTGTGATGTCCTTAATTTTCGTGCGATAACGAATGGTGAATTAGGCAGTGAAATGCGCGTGATGAATGGTTAGGTGGATTGTGGTGTCCACTTGGTTGTTAAAGAGTGGCTTTGTCTTTGTGGTCGGATGGCTAGCCCCGTGATGTTATGGTTCACGTGTGGAGGGTGTCCCGGCAAGACAAGTCCCCTTATGTGTGAAACTGACGAGAACGGATGTGCTTGTAGACAACCCCGATGGTGCTGTGATACATGTGCGGGTGGGTCTAAGTAAGAGTTCTTTGAATCGGTTGTGTTCTCTTATGCTAAACGGACGAGACGGGTGTGCTTATGGACAAGCCCGATGGTATTGTGATCCATGTGTGGGTGGGGTCTAAGCAAAAGTTCTCAGAATCGATTGGTATGTCGTTGGGTAAATGCAAGGTTGTAGATGTCGGATATCGGGGACACGTCGGTTTAGGTTTTTCATGTCGGTTTTAATATGTCGGGGGATATATCAGGGATATTTTATATATCGGGTTTTAATATTTAATTATTTATATGTGTAATTATATATAAATTTAATCTTTTTTTTAATTTATATATATTAATATATTAATAATTTGATATTTATTGAACTCCTAAATTTATGAAGTTAATATAAACATTTTATGCTACATAAGTAATAACGGTATAACGCGTGAAATAAAGTAAGAGGAGGCAGAAAGTCAGGAAGTTGTCAATGACAATGGAAGATAAGGAACCTTTAGTCTATAATTCAAAGACCATGCATAATTGAAGTCGATGACGGACTTGAGCAAGGAAAAAAGCCAGTGGAATGGAAAAAAACTACCTAAACAATAAAACAATTTCGGTTTATTGTCTATTAGATCATAGACAATAATTAAAATAAATTGAAAAAAACTAGTCGATAAAATGTCGGGATATATCGGCGAATATATCGGTCAATAGCAGATATATCGGAGGATATATTCCAAAAGGATATTTTGGAAAAAAATATCGGAAACGTGTCGTTTTGTCCATGAAACCTTTATGTCGGCCATGTCGGAGGATATCCACAACACTGGGTAAATGAGAGTATCCATGTTGTGCTGATTGTGATGATGTGTTAGAATCATACACGCGATAGTGTGCCTTGGATGAAAACCGGGTTGCATACATGTTGCAATGATAGGCATGTTTACTTCTTACTCAACGTAGAAATGTGTTTGATGTTGGTGACACATAAACTGTTGGCTTTTTATGTTGTTTATAAGTTTTATTACATTTGCATACGAAGTGCTGACTTACAGGGTGATGTATATCCTCGGGGTCCGCTAGGACGGCTGGGAGGAGGGATGATGTTACGTAGTTGTGGTCAGCCCTGGCAAGGATCGCAAGCTGGAACCAGCTCGCCGGTTAAAAAGGTCGAAGCTTCATGAAATGTACCTCCTCCTATTTTACTGCATTACTTTTCTCTTTTGCTTTATTCCGTCTTGCATGCCGACGTAGCGTAGGAGTTTTGCTACTCTGTTTTGATGTGACGCATTGAAGACTTGAAGTATTGTGTTGTAATGTCATAAGGTCGAACCTCTCCTATGTAGATGTGGACAACTTCTGTGCTTGTTTAGTATTTTTCCGATGTGTGCGCTCTAGTTGTCATTGGGAAAGCTACTTGTATCATCTTTTAATGCTAAAGCTGAGGCGACTTTATGCTGTAGAGTGTCGTCCGGACCCATATTATATAGTTGTTGCAGGGGAGGCGTTACAATTTGGTATCAAAATTATGTTTAGGGATTCTAGGCCGGTAGTGATCGATTTAGTGTAATCGAATCGTGTAAAGGAGTTGTCCACATAAGAGTGATCTATAGGACCATGAGTGTTCTTGTGTTCGAGGCTTGCGAATATAACCTGATTCGTTTGTTGCTTATGCAAGGGTGGTAGCGACAATGCGCGGACGTCAACGCGGCGAGAGGACCCTTCGGCAAGTAGTGTTACTACCCCGGGCTACATGAATGTGAGTGTCTCCCGCAGATTTTTTTGTCGCATGTTAGCAGAGGCAATGGTGGCGGCACAAACTGCAGCGGTGCCACAGGTTGCGACGCCTATTGTGCAGGTTACGACGCCTGCCATACCAGATGTAGCCTCAAGGCAAGCAGAGTCATTAGATGAATGTGCGTTTGGGCAAGGGGATCGTCAGATGAAATATTTTCTGAGTTTCCATCCTTCGACATTCAAGGAAGTCGACACGCCGACAGATGCCGATGATTGGTTGGCGAGGATTCAGGAACTCCTGAAAGCGTCCGAGACCCTCGAGAATAAGCAGTACCAGTTTGCGTCCCTCATGTTGGAAGGTGACGCCAAGTTGTGGTGGGTGACTCTTAGTGGTTGTTAGTTCCCTGGACGCACCCTGTCCATAAGGCTTTTGGGAGCGCTTTCCTGAAGCGTTATATCCCATCCTCGACAAAGTTAGTCATTCAGAGGCAGTTTCTGCATTTGGCGTAGCGTGAGATGACTGTAGATGAGTACTTGCAAGGGTTTACTAGATTGGGTCGTTATGCGGGAACGACCATGGCTGATGAGGGGAGGGACAACCTCTTCTATGGCGGTTTGAGAGAAAACCTGAGGCATCCACTCATAGCCATGAAGAATGTGGGTTTTAATGAGTTGGTTGAGGCTACTCCACTCATAGCCATGAAGAATGTGGGTTTTAATGAGTTGGTTGAGGCTACTCGAACGTTGGAAAGAGACATGGAGTGAACCCGGCGCCGTAAAGGTTTTGCGGCAAAGCAAGGAGAAGGGAAACCTTCTCAATCGCAATGGAAGACAGAGGGAAACCGGTGGACGAAAAAGACCCATCCCTTTAAGCCTGGTGAGAGAAACGGTGCGGATTTAGGGGAGTTCCGCTCCAAGGGACCACTGACGTGCTATAAGTGTGGCAAGGTGGGTCACGTAATTCAGTTATGTCCCAAGGGTGGAGCTGACCCAGAGTAGAGGCAAGAGCAGTCGGTGAGTTCAGGCCCAGCTGCCGAGAAAGGGAAGACGGTGGAATCGAGCGCTTCACGTTTTCCTCTGGTGCAACCCAGAGTGTATAGCCTTGGGCAGCAAGAAGCGATTCGTCAACCCAATGTGGTGACAGGTACGACAAATTTAAGTTTTGTTCGATAGCTTAAACCGTTCGTGATCCCTTTTATGTTTGATGTGTGCATGTTTAGGCTTCGTGTTGGTTTCCGTCAATCCCTCCATGGTATTGTTTGATACGGGAGCATCACACTCTTTTCTTTCGGAGAATTAGTGTTGATCCCTTCGAGGCGGAGGTGGAGCTGAGTATGCGAACGTTAAATGGGTCTTACATGACTACCGGGAAAAAGGGGAGCATTTGGCTGAGAATAGATGAAGTTGACTTTGAGTTAGTAGCGGCAATCCTACCACTAGAAGAGTTCGATGTAATCTTGGGGATGGATTGACTTGCAGAGCAGCGACCCAGTATTGACTTCCTGTCGAAGGTGAGGACCCTGAGAAGCGAAAGTAGAGCAGAGGTCCAGTTCGAGGGCCTAAGTAAAGTGGTTTGCTCCCTAATTTCCGCCATGTAAATGTTGTGCGGTGAGCCAGGGAGGCAAGGCATTTGTAGCTTTGTTGGAGACTCACTCCACGAAGTTGGCAATTTGAGATGCGTCAGTGGTGGCAGAGTTCAAAGGTGTGTTCCCCGATGAGCATCCGGGAGCACCCCCTCAGTGTGAAATCAATTTCACAATAAAGTTGGTACCAGGTGCAAAGCCAGTGTAGCGTCCTCCGTTTAGGATGACACCAAAGGAACTGGACGAGCTAAAGGTTCAGTTGTAGGAGTTGTTAGAGCATGGGTATATTAGGCCCATCTCTTCGTCGTGGAGCGCGCCAGTTTTGTTCATAAAGGAGGACGGTAGTATGCGGTTGTGTATAGACTACCGGGAGTTGAAAAAGTTGACCATTGAGAATAAGTATCCAATTCCGTGGATCGATGATCTGTTCGACCAGTTGGTAGTGGTGTACTCGAAGTTAGACTTGAAGTCGGGGTATTGCCAGTTAAGGATTCGAGAAGAGGACATTCCAAAGACAGCATTTGGGACGAGGTACAAACACTTTGAGTTCTCGGTGATGTCGTTCGGTTTGCGAACGCGCCATATGTGTTCATGGATGTAATGAACATGGTTTTTCGACGATACCTGGATTCGTTTGTGGTGGTATTCATTGACGACGTCCTAGTGTATTCGAAGTCGGAGGCGGAGCATGAGACTCACTTGAGAGTAGTCTTACAAACCTTGAGGGAGAACCGGCTCTATGCCAAGTTCTCAAAGTGCGAGTTTTGGATTGAGAGGGTAGCGTTCTTGGGCCACGTGATTAGTGGTGATGGGGTGGCGATGGATCCGGCGAAGATTGAAGCCATCAGAGATTGGCATGTATTGAGAACCGTGGCGGAAGTCAGGAGTTTCCTTTTTCTAGCCGGTTATTACATAAGGTTCGATGAGAACATTTCGCGGATAGCATTGCCCCTCACCTCTCTCATTCGTAAAGATCAAAAGTTTGTTTGGACGCTGGAGTGCGCTCGAGCGTTTGAAACCTTGAAAGAAAGGTTGATGTCTGCTTCGATTTTAAGCCTTCCCAGTGGGACCGACGTATATCAAATCTTTAGCAACGCGTCAGGCTGCGATTTCGGTTGCGTAGTTGTGCAGCACGGCAACTTGATTGCTTATGGATCTAGGCAGTTGAAGCCTCATGAGAGGAATTACCTCGTCCATGATTTGGAATTGGCGGCGGTAATCTTTGCGCTGAAATTGTGGAGGCACTATATGTACGGTGCGAAAGTTGAGATCTTCACTGACCACAATATCTCTTGGACCAGAAGGATATGAACATGCGGCAGCGTAGGTGGGTCAAGTTCCTTGGGGATTACGACGTAGAAATTCAGTATACGTCGGGCAAGGCTAATGTTGTGGTCGACGCTTTGGGTATAAAGTATTCTGGGTAGGGAAATTGGATTGAAGCGCACGATGAGCAGTTGGTGCGAGACTTCGAGTCTCTTTGCATTGTTTGTGTTGCTACGGGCGAGTCTAGTGAAGCCTGTTTGAATTGGATCAAGATGCAGTGTGACTTAGCTAATCAGATTCGGGAGGCAACCAGCGTAGATGATGAGTTTCAACCGTTGGTGCTGGAAGCCCATTAAAGGCGAAGGCAGTGTTTTGGAGATTGTTGGCGGACTCTTAAAAACGATTGGGAGGGTGTGTCCCGCGCTTTGGTAAGCTCCGTGAAGAGTTGATGTTTGAGGCTCATTTTACGAAGTACTTCATTCACCCAGGGAGTACAAAGATGTAGTTGGATTTGAAGAAATCCTTTTGGTGGCCTGGGATGAAGCGGGACGTAGCTTTGTATGTAAGTCGATGTCAAACTTGTGCTTTAGTGAAAGCTGAATGCCAAAGGCCGGGTGGGTTCTTGAAGCCCCTTCCAATCCCGGGTGGAAGTTCGACGACATCTCCATGGATTTTGTGCATGGTTTGCCTCGATCTCAGCAAGGTAACGATGCGATTTGAGTGATTGTGGATCGCCTGACCAAGCTGGCTCACTTCATTCCGAATCGGAAGGAGGATGGCATGGAAAAGCTTGTTGAACTGTATGTTCGTAATATTGTGCGGTTGCACGGAATTCTGAAGAGCATTGTTAGCGATCAAGATGGACAGTTCACGTCGACGGACTGGATGTTGGTGTAGAAGAGTCTGGGCACAAAACTCAAGTTCAGTACGATGTTCCATCCGCAGACCGACGGTCAAAAGGAAAGAACAAATCGTACTTTGGAAGACATGCTTAGGATGTGTGCTCTCAACTTTGGTAGGAGATGGGAAGACCACCTCTTTATGGTGGAGTTTGCTTATAATAACAGTTTCCAGACAAGTATCAAGATGGCGCCATACGAAACGTTGTATGGTAGGTGGTGCCGAATGTCGATGTCTTGGATAGAGGCGGGCGACACCGAGCTTTTGGGGAAGGAAGTAGTGGAGGATGTTTGTGAGCTAGTGCGGACGATCCAGGAGCGCATGAAAGTTGCTCAGGAGCCATGTTGTACTTATGGACAAGCCCGATGGTGTTGTGATCCATGTGCGGGTGGAGTCTAAGCAAGAGTTCTAAGAATCGGTTGGTATGTCGTTGGGGAAATGAGAGTACCCATGTTGTGGTGATTGTGATGATATGTGATGATGTGTTAGAATAATACATGCGATAGGGTGCCTTGGGTAAAGCCCGGGTTGCATACATGTTGCATTTATAGACCCCTTTACTTCTTACTCAACGTAAAAATGTGTTTGATACTTGTGACACATAAACTGTTCGCTTTTTATGTTGTTTATAAGTTTTATTGCATTTGCATACGAAGTGCTGACTTGCAGGGTGATGTATTTCCCCGGGATCCGCTAGGACGTCCGGGGGGAGGAAATGTTGTTACGTATTTATGGTCAGCCCTGGCTGACCCTTGTTATACCGCTTCTTCAGTGTTGGTTTCAGGGCAAGGACTGCAAGTTGGAACCAGCTCGCCGGCCAAAAAGGCTTAAGCTTCATGAAGTGTACCTCCTCCTGTTTTACTGCATTACTTTTCTCTTTTGCTTTATTCCGGCTTGCATGCCGAGGTAGCGTTGGAGCTTTGCTACTCTGTTTTGATGTGATGTATTGATGACTTGAACTGTTGTGTTGTAAGGCCATAAGGTCGGGTCTCTCCTATGTAGATGTGGACAACTTCTGTGCTTGTTTAGTATGTTTCTGATGTGTGCGCTCTAGTTGTTATTGGGAAAGCTTCTTTATCATCTTTTAATGCTAAAGCTGAGGCGACTCTATGTTGTGGGGTCCTGGCCGGACCCATATTATATAGTTGTTGCAGAGGATGTGTTGCAAGATTTGTCTTGTGTCACTAACTAGTCCGAAATTTCATGCATCCACCAGCCAATCCACTCGTCCAGACCCCAATCTGGCATTCGTATCGCAAGGAAATCATCCCAACAACCCCTTCAAGCATTCCATCCTATGTCGACTGCGATCCCAAGCCAACTCTTAGTTGACTTTAGTAGTATTAGTATATTTATGTATGAGTGGGTTTAGTCCCACATCGTGGGTTAAGTTTGTGAGTCCTTTGTATTTCCTATAAATTAGCCCCTATGAGGAAGAATAATATTTGCACCATTATATTTTCTCTTCATAATTCTACTTGGAATCAGAGCAGGAAAAGATTCGGAGAAATATTTTTGCCCAAAAATTGTTGGCGGCCTAAGGTTCTCGGCAGTCCCTCCTCTGATTTCCGCATCTCCCTCCATTGTCGTCCATTCGAGCGGGTCGACTCCACAGCTTGGGCTTCGGATGGGCGGCTCTCCTCCCGCTCCCGTCGACGGAATCGCCGCCTGATTCCTTCGACGGGAGCGGTCCTCCCCCACACGCTTTGCGTTGTTGTCGACCCATGTCGTTGATGTCGTTGTCCCCGCTGTCCTGCTTCGCTGCTCTCATCTGTCGGCTCCTTACATCGACAGACGTGGAACCACCTGCCACGACGTTTGTGGCTCTCGTCGATGGAGGTCCTTTCCACCCAGTGGTTCTGTCCTCGTTCTCGCAGACGAGAGGTCCGGATTCTACCATCGTTCTCATCGACGGAAGCTCCTTGGTGCAGCGGTTCCGTCAGCTCAAGAGATCATGCAACCCCTTATCTCCTCTGTTGGCTCCGTAGCAGTACGTCATCCATGATATATCTTGATGCTCATGTCACCGCTCAAGGCCACTGATCTGGTTGTGCTTCTAATATGTTGATCCAATCGAATGCTTCCTCTGCTGGTCCGGCCATTGTTGTGGATCCGGCTCGCTTCTCTCGTAGATGATGTGGTTTCTTGTCCCTTTTTTTTGAAGTTTCTTTGTGTTTGCTTGGTTGGTAATATTGTTAGTATCGTGTTGTCTTATGTACGTGTCTCAAAGCGTTCTATGTCTTCATGCACGTGCTTTTCACGTGAGGGGGAGTGTTGGGATGAAGGCGACTCGGATGATCTTTCTCGTTGTTCTCCTTAGTCCCACACGGCCTCTAGGCTTATGTCATGTGTTGTTTGTGTCTCCCCAAGTTTTCCTTGGTGATTGGTAGGTGGTATGGTCTTTGGTGGTTGTCTTTTTCCTTTTCTCTCTTATCCCCGCGGTCTCGTAGATTCGTGAGTGTGGTGTTATCTCCACGGTCTCATAGATTCGTGTGTGTGGTATTATCCGTGCAGTCTCGTAGATTCGTATGTGGTGTTATCCCCACGGTCTCGTAGAGATTCGTGTGTGGTGTTATCCCCACGGTCTCGTAGAGATACGTGTGTGGTGTTATCCCCGCGGTCTCGTAGATTCGTGTGTGTGGTGTTATCCCCGTGGTCTCGTAGATTCGTGTGTGTGGTTTCCTCTCTATCTGTCTTGTCCGCTTTGCCTACCACTTTTTTACCAGTTCTTTTATGATGTCCAAGCTGAAGGCTTCCCCTTCAGCTTGAGGGGGAGAGTTGAGTTTAGTAGTATTAGTATATTTATGTATGAGTGGGTTTAGTCCCACATCGTGGGTTAAGTTTGTGAGTCATTTGTATTTCCTATAAATTAGCCCCTATGAGGAAGAATAATATTTGCACCATTATATTTCCTCTTCATAATTCTACTCTCTTCATGTAACTGCCAATAACCATTTCCCAGCAGACTCAATACATGTGCAGGCCAGTGATTGCAACCTAGAACTACCTGAATTCCCTGCTCCTCCCAAGAACTGCCAACGTCAGTCCACCCTCAACTGGCCCTCTCGATCTCCACACTACTTTCCCCTTACCTCCACAACCATTATAGCATATTCAAGCCCTCTCAGTTTTCTCCAAAGACCCAAGCAGCCCCTGAAATTTGTACAAAATTACTGTCAGGTTTGTTGTCCAGTACCCAGATCAGTCCCAATTTCATTCCCCAGTCTCATATTTCGTATGTAAGTTCATATTTGAAGTTAATATTACTTTTTATTCTTTAGTTTGTGAAGAACATATGATTGTGGATGTTAATTCCTGTGTGTTTACCCATGAATTATTCAACTTGCATAGATTATTCACTTAGATTTTAGTTGAAGAACTATAAATCATAATTTAAGTGCATTGTTAAAGGCAAACCAAAAATGGATATCGGCGCACCAAATAACTTAAAAATACCCATTTTAAATTAGTTCCGGTTTTTTAAAGGCAAGCCATAAAATTGTTATCCGCACACCAACATAATTAAAATTCTCATCTAAAATTAGTTCATAAATTTTCTACGGGCAAACCATAAGTCGCACGCCAGCGCCGAAAACCCACCCCGATTCCCTCTCGCGCTGAGTCGAAACCTTCTCGCATTATATAATGATTTGTTTATTCAGTATATGCATGCAACATGCACAATAAATGTTAATCGACAAAGAAGTGCAATAAGATGTATATAATCATCTTTTCATCTTTCAGAAATTTTCAAAGGGTAATATAACATAACAAACGGCTCTTGTGATAAAAAAAATGTGCATAAAATTTAATGATTATACTTTACTCATACATAAATTGATATTGTCAGTTAACTTCTGTGGTTAAAGCATGAATGCTGAAATCGGAATTTTTATTCTTTCCTGAATCAGACCTTGGTTATTCAAAAAGCTAAATTAGCTGAACAATCTTTTGTGTCTGTATAGACGCAAGAACTCACAATTTACTTTCTTTATTTCCTTTGAGTCACATTGATTAGCAACTATCCTCAAAATTCTCTCAATGGTTGGAAAATAATGACAAATTTTCTAATTTTAAATTTGATTTGCTGTTAACAATATCGGTTTGTCGTTAACAGATTTGTTTGCACCAAGTAATTTCCAAAAAGTATGATTTGTTGTTATTAATGGTGTGCCGATATCCATTTTTGGTTTGCCTTTAACAATGCCCTATTTTAACCTAAAATTGTTGGCTTACTTATTGTTCAAACCAAAATTGTAATTAATTGTAAATGCATTTACTAATTTCAACATTTATTAATTAATCTTCGGACATACTTGCCTGTCCATCATATCATTTTTAGATTCCCTTGATACCTCACTAACATCGAGTCACTAGGGTTGCCTTAGGGCACAATTGCACTTTCACTTTATCCTATATCACTAGGCCAGCGATAGAGTTTTAGGATAAATTAATGAGAGAAGATATTTGAAGTTCAGAGGAAAGAAAGGGGAAGATCAGTTGGAGAGTATCAAAACTGTCATTCCAGTTTACTGCATAATTGTGTAGTTTTACCCACTTTTCCTCACAGTTAACATTGACGGTACACTTCTAAACAGAATCAAGGTGAAGCTCGAGGAGGGACTTGCATAAGAGAGTACAAAGGCATCTCAAAGCTGGTCTTAGTTCTTACGATGTGAAGAGGATCGGCCGCGGGATCGACACTGAACTTCGAGCCACCACTCAGCGGGACCCGCATTTGTGTACTCGCGCACGAGGCATTGATCAGATCGTCGATCTGACACCATGAGCGTGTCTGGAGCATTTCTACATTTTCTATGTATTTTACTTTTTTTTGGACATCTTTAATGTTATTTGGGCATCGGGAGTAGCGGTCAATCATAGTCGTTCACGTCAGGTGCCCAAGCCCCCATTTCACTATAAATAAGGGGGAGTGTTGTCATTTTGAGGCATTGTTAGCCTTGTGAGAGATTCCAGAGCCGGAAATCAAATCGTGGTGTGACGCCTCAAGACGGGGTGCGACGCCACGAGATGAGGTGCGACACCACAGATCCTTTTTTTTATTTTCTCATTTTTCTCAACACCCATGAACCCTAATCGTGGAACAACCCCAAAATTGCAAGACGCATTCCTCTCTAACCGTATATGCCCCGTCTCTCCAACAATATCAGCCCGCCGAACCCCTCGCCGATCCAGTTTCCTCCCTTCGTTCGCCGCTAACTGCTCGAGCCGCCCTCCCTACATGCTAACCGTCGACATCTGGCTAGTCTGTGGCTTACAGTGACTTCGCTTTGCTCGTTCCAGCCCAATACCGGCGGTATTCCTCATCTGCGCCTGTTGTAGTCACTCCATCCCGCCCCACCTCACCTTCCAGCGCTGGAAATTAGCCTCCCCGTCGACCTCCTGCCAGAGTCCCGACATTCCTACATCAAGCCACAGTCCCAACATTCCTACCTCATGCCATAGTCCCAACAATCCTACCTCCTGGCACAGTCCCAACATTCCTACCTCCTGGCACAGTCCCAACATTCCTACCTGCTGGCACAGTCCCAACATTCCTACCTCCTGCCATAGTCCCAACATTCCTACCTCCTGCCATAGTCCCAACATTCCTACCTCCTGCCACAGTCCCAACATTCCTACCTCCGGCAGCCCACCTCCCCCTTGCCATATCGTGAGCCTCCATCCTCCCTTCCAGCCACAAGTCTCTCATCAATCCTCCCTTCCAGCCACAAGTCTAATCCATCCACGCTTACTACCATTGTTGGATCCATTGTTGGTGAGTATCAGGTATTCTTTCTAATTATCCTTGTTGAATATAGGAAGATTTCATAAATTTGTGTGGGATTTCATTTGTGGTGTTGTAGTTCGTTTTCTTATTTTATGTAGTTTTCATTTTCTTATTTTATGTAGTTTTCATTTATTTAAGTGTGATTGTCTTTTGAACCCTTCATGCGAAGGAAATTGTGTTTGCTTTTTTACTTGACTATCTGAAAATTTGTTGTAAACGTTGTGTTGCATTGCTAGGGCTACCTAATCTTTTTTGTTAATTTTATTTCCAGAATGGTCAACAATCATACTTGCATCATATAAAGTAGGTTTACTTGAGTCCATTCTGCTCTACTCACATAGGCTTGCATCAGAGTCGGCACACACAATTCACAATCTAGCCTACATCAGATTTGGTATCAGAGCTCCAGGTTAGGGCCACTTACATGTTACGTAGCAGTAGGCCTTATCATCAGTCCATTTCCGACCCAAACCTTACCGACGAGAGAACCACAAACTCCAACTCTGAAATGACACTGCGGAATTTCAACGACTGATGATAAATCGGTTCGATCAAATGAATGCTCAATTTGACGACCTAAGCGCACGCATCGACATCCTTGACGATCATCGAGAGCATGCCACTTCCCAGAGGAGGGAGAACCCACCCACTCCGCCTGACGTTCACTTTGAGGAAGAATGAGACACCCTCCCACCTCAAGATTGGCACGCTAGGAATCAGCCACCAAGAAAGCCCAACCCACATCTAAGGCGACCCCTTGATCACATTCACAGTCGTCGACCTGGACCTGCCCCGGATAGGCATCTCCACCCACAGGAGGACTATCCACCTCGACACCTAGCCCCTCATGATCGAGTCCATGGGCGCTTTGACTATGAACGGGATGATTACTTTGACAAGTATCCTGAGCCACGTAGAGCGCCACACACGGAGGATGACATCACTCGTCGCATACGTATTGACACTCCCACCTTCGACGGTCACCTTGACCGAAAGGCCTTTAGTGATTGGCTTCAGGAGATGGACCACTATTTTGAATGGTATGATATGACCGACGAGCGACGCGTTAGATTTGCGAGGATGAAGTTGATTGGCCAAGCCAAGATTTTTTGGATCAGCTTAGAGAGGTCACTTCATCGAGATAAATAACGGCCTATTATCCGCTGGGAGGTCATGAAGCGACGATTGAAGGATAAATATCTTCCCGCCTCCTATCGGGACCAGTTACTATATTAGCTTTACGTGTTGCGCCAGGGTACGCTATTTATGGCTGAGTACATGTAATGATTTGAGGAGCTATCTGTGAGAAGTGATTTATGAGAAGAGACTAGTGTCACCGCTTCCCGATTTTATTCTACCTTGAGATCTAAGTTACGTATAGAGCTTATTCCCCATCAGATGGAGATGATAGCGCAAGTTTATCAGATGACCCTCGAGTATGAGCAGTACCTGCGACTCGATGGTACCCGTCAGGCTCTTTACAAATAAGACGGGAGTCCATCCTTATCATGGCGTCGCCTAGGCGACGCCTAGGCGTCCAGTCGGCCGATTGGAAACATGGCGACGACCGCTTTATTTTTTTTCGAATAATAGGAGAATAGACAGCGGTTTATATATAAACCGCTGTCTATTGTACCAGGAATGATACAATAGACAGCGGTTTATATATAAACCGCTGTCTATTGTATATTCCTGGTACAATAGACAGCGGTTTATATATAAACCGATGTCTATTGTATCATTCCTGGTACAATAGACAGCGGTTTATATATAAACCGCTGTCTATTGTATCATTCCTGATACAATAGATAGCGGTTTATATAAAAACCGCTGTCCAATACACATATAATTATCATTTTTACCTCGACATTTTACCTTTTACTCGCTGCTGCTCTGTTTCGACTGTGCGAAAACCCTAACGGCGATTTTTTCAAAGATTCTCATCTCCTTTGGTTCGTTAATTCATTCTTACGATTTTTTACTTGCTCATATAATTTCCAAGTTCCTGTTTGTGGTTTAGGGTTTTTTTCTTCTTACGATTCACTGTTTGTGGTTTAGGTTTTTTGCTTTATTTATGTGTGATTGCCAAGCATACTCTCTGTCTCTCTATGACAGTTATATGTGTGTTTTACTGTTTTTATTTACCTCAATATTATTGCGGTTTTTTAAGTATTTTGTTTAGGTGTTTTGGATGGTTTAGGGTTTTTGTTGGGTTTTCTTATTCTAGGAAAATGGCTGATAAAGGATCTTCATCAAAGTCAACAAGAGGCTACACTAAGATGTACGGGTTGAATAAGCTTATAGTAGAGGGGAAGAAGCTTTATATTTCTGTTAGTGATGATGACCACATTATTCCCGGGCCTGAATATAATAAATTGATGAGTTTAATTGGTTCTCTTGTGAGGATGCATGTGCCAGTTACATTTGCTAGATGGAAGGAAGTTGATAAACAAATTAAAGATCGAATATGGCAAGAAGTAAATGTACGTAATTTCGTTTTTAGTGATTACATAATTGTGTTTTTTTAGTTAATTATTAATTAATATTGTCTATTATTTTCATAATTATTTTGATAATGTTGATGGTGTTCGCCATCAATTAATGAAAAGCATGGGTGAAAGTTGGAGGTCTTGGAAATCCAAACTGTATGTCACTTATGTAAAGGATGTTGATTTGGAGCATCGTTACAATGTTCCTGTCAAGTATAATTTCATAACTCCCGACGATTGGAAAGTTTTTGTCGACAGTCGCACCACTACGAAATCTATGGTTATTTTTCTTAATAAACTCAATGTTTTATAGCATTCTACTCTACGTATTAAGTATTAACAAATATTTATTTGTGTAGGAGAAAAGTAAAGCTAATTCAGAGAGAGCAAAAGCACAAAAGTCGTTTCATACTACTTCCAGAATAGGTTATTCTAGATTAGAAAAAAGGATGGTATTAGTATTTACTATTTAGTTCTCTACTTCTCTCTCATATATTTTGTTTTAAAACTTGATTTTCTCAATAATTTAAATGATAATTTATTTGCATTTTATTGTCAAGATTGAACATTTCACGTGCGGAGCTTCACAAAAGAAAGACTGGTGAATACATTAGTTGCTTCAGTTGTTTGTGAAAGATGGAAGACCAAAACATCAACAGTCTTGCTCCATCCGTTGATAGCAATGAGCTAGACCCAAAAACTGATCCTAAAAGAAAAGCAAATTCAAAGGATCCTGGATGGAAGTATGGACATTGGCCTGACATCAAGGATAAAAATACTGTTAAATGTAATTTGTGTGATAAAGTATATAAAAGTGGAATCAAAAGATTGAAATAGCACTTATGTGGCGGATATGGAGATGTAGCAAAGTGTTTTAAGACTACTTCGGAAATAGCAACTGAAATGTATGCGGCTTTAAATGGTAAAAAAAAGGACAAGGTGGATTTGATTGCTGATGATGATAATGCGAGTGAACAAGAAATAGAGCGAACAAGTTCACAGAATGTATCTACAGCTAAAAGTTCATTTGTCCCAAGTTCTGGTACAAGTGCCAAAAAGAGAAAAGTTCTCCACCTTCCACAAAAACGGGGCCCTATGGATGCTCATGTGAGACGTGCTCCCGAAGATGTAGTTGATGAAAGACGTGCTAAAGGTCCTGCACAAACTACTATTAAGAGATGTTTTAGATCTCCTGAAGAGAAAAAGAGAGTTGATGGTTATGTTGCTGATTGGTTCTATGAATGTGGAATTCCATTCAATGCTGCAAAGGCACGAAATTTTGAAGTAATGCTTGAAGCAGTTGGACAGTATGGGTCTGGTTATAAAGACCCTAGTTATCATGATTTACGAGTCCCTCTATTACTAAATACAAAAGAGAAAGTTAAGGAGATAAAAACAAAGTATGAAGCGTATTGGAGGAGATATGGCTGCACTCTTATGTCAGATGGTTGGACAGACAGGAGAGGGAGACATTTGATCAATTTCCTAGTAAACTGTCCAGAAGGAACTTATTTTATGGGTTCCGTAGATGCATCCAGTCACATTCAAGATGCTACAATGCTATCAGATTTGATAGTAAAATTACAGAGATAGGAGCTGATTGCGTTGTTCAGGTTACCTTTTTGGTTATACTAATTTTCATTTTTCAGGTTACCTTTTGCGTTGTTCAGGTTACCTTTTTGATATATACAAAATTTTGTTGTATGCTTGCAGGTAGTGACTGACAATGCCTCCAATTATAAGGCAGCTGGTAAAATTTTAATGGAGAGAAGACCCACATTATTCTGGACTCCTTGTGCAGCTCATTGCATTGATCTCATGCTAGAAGATATAGACAAGCTACAACAAAACAAAATAGTGATAAAAAAGGCAAGGATGATTACAAATTTCATCTACAGGCACACTCGTTTACTTGATGCAGTAAGGACTACTATAGGTGGTGATCTAGTCCGGCATTCAGTGACTAGGTTTGCAACATCATTCCTTACTCTACAAAGTGTGCTTAAGCATGAGGAGAAGTTGAAATTATTCTTTGTGTCGCCTTCATGGAATGCTGCAAATCTAGCAAAAACCGAAGCCGGAAAACAAGTTGTTGAAGCAATACTTTCAACTATTTTTTGGAATGGAGTAAGAGATTGTCTAAAAGGCGGAAAGCCACTTATAGCCGTTTTGCGATTAGTAGATGGAGATGAAAGGCCAGCTATGCCTGAAGTGTATGTGGCAATGAAATGAAGCCAAACAAAAGATCAAAGATCATTTTGATAATAAGAAAGATTATATAAAAAGATTATTGACATTGTTCAAAATAGGTGGACAAAGCAAATGGAGCAAAAGTTGTATAGGGCGGCTTTGTTTCTTAATCCAAACAAATATTTTGAATATGAGGAAATTTCAAGATGCTTTCAATGATGTTATTGCAAGACTAGTGCCCGATCAACAATTGCAAGACAAGATTGCAGAGCAAGACACCAACTATAAAGCATCTCGAAATAGTTTTGGAAAGCATATGGCTATTAGGCAACGAACCACCTTAAATCCAAGTAAGTATTGATTACTATTTTATTTATTCTTAAATATTTAAATGTTATACACTTATACTAATTTATATTTGTCTTAAATAAATAGTGGATTGGTAGGGTGCACATGGAGGACCTAATGTTGACCTTACAAAGGTAGCATTGCGCATACTTGGCTTATGTTGTTCTTCTTCTAGTTGTGAGCGCAACTGGAGTACTTTTGAGTTTGTAAGTAATTAAGTATACAAATTTTTAATTTAAAATTAAACTTGTTTTATCTACTAACAAATAACAAGTTTGCAAATTGCAACTATCTTGATTCAGATTCACACAAAGAAAAGAAATAGATTGGAGCATCAAAGGCTTAATGATCTTGTATACATCCAATACAATCGTCGTCTACAAGCTCGATTCCAAGAAAGACGTGAAAAGGGAAGAAATTACAACCCTTTAGTGCTTAATGAGCTAGATTGGAGTAGTGAGTGGATGATGAACCAACCAGAGGAGGCTTTAGTTTATGATGATAATGATCTCACATGAGAAGCTGTAGAGAGAGCTATTGGGACTGGGGCTCGAAATTTAAGAAGTGGAGCTCCAGCTAATCATGAACTAATAGCTGAAGGGGATGAAGATCTAGATCATATTAGCTTTGCAAATGATGATGAAGATATTGTTGATAATTATGGGCAAATGACGAGTAACTCAAACCAACTAAGCTCATGCATTGCCAATGACGATTTACTAGATTATGATTCTATCTGATAACATTTTGGTATTGAGTGAAATTGTTGTGAACTTGTGATTGTCAATTTGTCATTATATATTGATTGTCAACTTGTCATACTTGTGATTGTTGTAAACTTGTAATATATATTGATTGTCAAGAAACTTGCATGCACCATGCACACAGTATCCTGTAAAATTTTTATTTAAATTTCCTGTGTGCTAAGCTGCTGGGAGAATCAGGGTGAGCAATTATCTCAATTGAGAAGGCTTGATGTCATCTGCATTAAGGGTAAAAGCTTGATATGTTGGGTTTGGACTACTGTTTCTTCTGATTTTGTGCAACTGTAACTTACAGAGTTCCAAATCACTTGTAGGTTGATCTTGTAAGCTGCAGTTTTTTAAGTTCTATTTTTATCTAGTGAAATATTATTGGGTTTGTGCCCTTTTTTAAACTGTGAGAACTATCTTTAGAGCCCTAATCATTTGGTGTCTTCTGAGTTTGCTTGATGCCACAGATTATAGAAATGATTTAAAGCATTCTTCATGCTGGTTGCAGGTTGCCTTGTTCATTTTGGATGTATTAATGAATAAAATCTGTGTAGTGAATGCTGAATAAAATCTGTGTAGTTAATGCTGAATGATGGTTCTCTTTTGCCTAAAAAAAATTGGGATTATAGACAGCGGTTATTATAATAACCGTTGTTTATAGTCACATGACAGTCACTATAGACAGTGGTTATTATAATAACCGATGTCTATATCTTCATTTGTTTTAAAAAAAAAAATATTGTCGTCTTGCATTTGCTCGCCTTGCATTTGCTCGCCTTGTTGTCGCCTAGGCGTCCGCCTTGTCGCCTAAGCGTCAAGGCGGTCGGGGCTCGCCTTGGTACGCCTTGACGCCATGATAAGTTGTCGACACCGGACCTCCCACGACCACCAGTTCGAGGAGCGTTCAGTGTTATCGCTGCTCAGGTATGGGCCGTATCGCGGCCCAATGCCCTACAAGAAATTTGTTAGTTGAAGAAGGCGAATCCAGTGGATGTTGAGGAGATCGTCGATGAGGAGATCGTTGCCACCATCGAGGACGGTTGGGAGAGCGATGATGAACGCTCCTTAGAGATAGGTGTTAAACGACGTCTCTTTAACACCTCGCATACTGAAGAGGATTGGCGTCGTACGATGATCTTTTATATTTTATTTCCCAGTACGGTCCTTGCAAACTGGTCATTGATAGCGGGGGTTGTGTGAACATTATGGTCCAGAGGGTCTTAGAAAGGATGCAGGTGACCCCTGAACTTCATCCTCATCCTTATCGAGTTATCTGAGTTGATAAGACGACCATACAAGTTACCCAGAGGTGTCTGGTTCCGATCACTCTCGCCTCGTTTGAGGATTGTGTTTGTTGTGACGTCATCCCCTTGGATGTGGCCCATGTTCTGTTAGGGAGACCTTGCTCTACGACCACGATGTCACGTGTTTCGATCGCTCGAACATGTGTGTATTCTACGACAAGGGTCGTAAGATCACATTGACACCGACCTAACCCAAGGAGAAACCCAAGGGGAAGGTCACACCCTCCACTAACAGGAGTTCATCCAGGCCGCAACACATTCTGCGTTGCAGTGATTTTATGAGAGAGAGCATAGATGTCGGCATATTCTATGTAGTGGCCGCCACCATGGCTTCTGATGGCCATGCGGAGATCTCTAATCCACCCCCTGAGGTCCAGCGTATTCTCGATGAGTATGTTGATATTGTGCCGAATGATTTACCTAACGAGTTACCCCCATTTCGTGACATTCAGCACACCATCAATCTGACATCAGGGGTTTCGCTCCCGAACCAACCACATTACCAAATGAACCAGGACGAGCATGTTGAGTTCAATAGATAGGTGGATGAGCTTCTCTGGAAGCAGTACATACGCGAGAGTCTGAGCCCTTGCGCGGTCCCTGCCCTTCTCACCCCGAGAAGGACGGGAGTTAGCGTATGTGTATTGATAGTGAAATTACTATCAAGTATCGTTTTATCATTCCCCAGTTAGACGACTTGTTCGAAACGATGGCTGGTGCCCAGATATTATTGAAGATAGATCTGCGTAGTGGGTACCACCAGAGTACGATTCGTGAGGAAGGTGAATGGAAGACGGCCTTTAAGACCAAAGATGGTCTCTATAAGTAGTTCGTCATGTCTTTTGGGTTGTCTAACGCCCCCAGCACTTTCATGCGGATCATGACTCAGATATTATGACCCTACATTGGCAAATTCCTGGTCGTCTACTTTGATGAAATTTTGAATTGCAGACACTCTTCAAATGACCATCTGGGTCATCTGAGACTATTATTCGAGATTCTCCGAAAGAAAAAGCTAAATGTGAACTTGAAGAAGTGCTCATTTATTACTGATTTTGTGCACTTTCTCGGGTTTATCATATCAACGTATGACATGTCTGCAGACCCGGACAAGGTCCATTCCATTCATGAGTGACTTATTCCTTTCACTATCACTGAGGCATGTAGCTTCCAGAGACTAGCCACCTTCTACAGGAGGTTTGTTCGGAACTTTAGCACCATCATGGCCCCCTTCACAAGCTACCTGCGGAAGGGAGATTTTCAATGGATGGCGCCCGTCACTCGAGCTTTCGTAGAGATCAAGGAGAAGCTGACGGCAGCCCCCGTTCTGAGATTACCTGATTTCTCTAAAATATTTGAGAAGACTGCGACGCATCTGACGTTGGCATTGACGGAGTATTGAGCTAGGAGGTTCATCCAGTTTCTTACTTTAGTGAGAAGCTGAATGAGGTCCGGCAGAAGTACTCAAATTATGATAGAGTTTTACGCAATAATGCAGTCGCTTCGTTATTGGAGACACTATCTCTTCCTACGAGATTTTGTCATATACTCTAATCATTAGGCTGTGTTATCTTGATTCACAACAAAAATTGAGGCATAAACATGTCAAGTGGGTCAAATACTTGCAGGATTTTCACTACGTTCATTCATCGAAAATGAATGTTTTTTAGTCGAGGGGAGTTAGTGAGGATCGGCCGCGGGATCAACACTGAACTTCGGGCCACTGCTCACGGGGCCCGCATTTGTGTACTCGCATAGGAGGGGTTGATCGGATCGCTGATCTGACACCACGAGTGCGTCCGGAGCGTCGTTTCTATATTTTCAATGTATTTTGTTTTTTCATTTTGTATATCTTTAGTGTTATTTAGGCATCGGGCGTAGAGGCCGATTATAGTCTTTTACGTTTGGTGTCCTAGCCTCCCTTTCACTATAAATAAGGGGGGGTTGCCATTTTGAGGTATTGTTAGTTTTGTGAGAGATTCTAGAGCCGGCAATCAAATCGTGATGCGACGTCGCGAGACCTCGGGGTGCGATGCCCCGGTTCCTTTTTTTTATTTTCCTGTTTTTCGTAACACCCGGGAACCCTAATCGTGGAACCACCACAAAATCGTAAGCCGCGCACCCCTCTAACCGCATACATCCCGTATCTCTCACGATATCAGCCCGTCGAACCCCTCGTCGATCCTATTTCCTCCCTCCATTTGTCGCTAACCGCTCGAGCCGCCCTCCTTACGCGCTATATTCAGATGTTGGGGAGAGATTATGTTCCTGATTTGGAGACCATTGCCGACTATATTTGGGGGGGAGGCGAGTCATATGAACTCTCTTCGAACTTATGTTCATATTGGCTATGATAAAGCTGCTCTTATTGCTGAACAGAAGAAGTGGCATTTCAAAAATATCAGACAAGAAGATAAGAGTAAGATGAAGTATCCTCACTGTGGGAAGAAAGGACATGGGAAAGATAAGTGTTGGGACCTACATCCCAACTTGGTTCCTCCAAGTTTGATCCGCGGTTCTGATGGGAAGTATGTGAGATCCCAAACTGTTATGTATAGTAAATTGGAGAATATCGAGTACCAACTGGCGGAAAATGAAAGCTTAGCTAGAGAACTAAAGGCTCTGGAGGTTAGTGTTGGAAGACCTCTTACTTCAGACTTGTCTGGTTCTGCTGCTCATGCTCAAACTACCTCTTTATCTGCTATGGAGTCATCTTCTCTGTGGATCATTTACTCGGGAGCCTCCGACCATATGACAGGATCCTCTAGGGGTATGAGAGATCACAAGGAGTCACAATGGAGGAGAATATACACTATGTGCAAACTCAGTTTGATGCTAAGATTAAAATTCATAGGAGTCACAATGGAGGAGAATATACAGGTGGAGAACTTCAGAGGTTCTTGGGAGATCACGGGATAATTTTCCATACTTCCTGTCCTGGGACTCCGCAACAGAATGGTGTGGCCGAAAGGAAGAACCATAATATTATCGAAACTACTCGTTGTTTATTACAAGAAATGCACGTTCCTAAGAGACAATGAGATGAAGGTGTTTTCACATTCGTCTATCTAATTAATCGGATGACATCTAATACCTTGGTGGGAAAGTATCCCCTAAAACTTCTTTGTCCAAATCTTCCATTATTTAACCTTTCACCAAAGGTTTTTGGATGGGTTGCTTTTGTTCATATTGTGGGACCTCATAAGGATAACTTATGGCATCAAGCTATCAAATGTGTTTTTGTTGAATATGTCGTTAACCAGAAAGGGTATAAGTGATACTCACCCTCGTTGCGTAGAAGGTTTATATCTAAAGATGTCACCTTTTTTGAGCACACCCCATATTACTTGGATGAAGGGAAAAATGTTACCAAGAGAAATCTAAAGATGAGGGTAGTATGATGCCGCCTCTACCTGCTCTTGTGGTTGTTCTATCACCTTCTTTGGGCACACATCATGTTCCTGTTGAAAAGGAAGTGCACACCAATGATCTACGGGTCTGTAAAAGAAGAAAGAATCTTCAAGTCTACCAAAGGAGACAATCAGAACTATTGGGCAAGAATGTCATACACATGCTCCACCACCCACCACCACTCTACCAGATCCGAACATTGGGACCACCTATGGGGCCACATCTTCTCTCCAAATTCATAGTGATCATTCTTATCTTGGCGTCAAGGCGTACCAAGGCGAGCCCCGACCGCCTTGACGCTTAGGCGACAAGGCGGACGCCTAGGCGACAACAAGGCGAGCAAATGCAAGGCGACAATATTAATTTTTTTTTAAAAACAAATGAAGATATAGACAGCGGTTATTATAATAACCGATGTCTATAGTGTCTGTCAAGTGACTATAGACAGCGGTTATTATAATAACCGCTGTCTATAGTGTCTGTCAAGTGACTACAGACAGCGGTTATTATAATAACCGCTGTCTATAGTGACTGCCATGTGATTATAGACAGCGGTTATTATAATAACCGCTGTCTATAATCCCAATTTTTTTTTGGCAAAAGAGAATCATCATTCAGCATTAACTACACAGATTTTATTCAGCATTCACTACACAGATTGTATTCATTAATACATCCAAAATGAACAAGGCAACCTGCAACCAGCATGAAGAATGCTTTAAATCATTTCTATAATCTGTGACATCAAGCAAACTCAGAAGATACCAAATGATTAGGGCTCTAAAGATAGTTCTCACAGTTTAAAAAAGGGCAAGTTTCTTGACAATCAATATATATTACAAGTTTACAACAATCACAAGTATGACAAGTTGACAATCAATATATAATGACAAATTGTCAATCACAAGTTCACAACAATTTCACTCAATACCAAAATGTTATCAGATAGAATCATCGTTTAGTAAATCGTCATTGGCATTGCATGAGCTTAGTTGGTTTGAGGTACTCGTCATTTGCCCATAATTATCAACAATATCTTCATCATCATTTGCAAAGCTAATATGATCTAGATCTTCATCCCCTTCAGCTATTAGTTCATGATTAGCTGGAGCTCCACTTCTTAAATTTCGAGCCCCAGTCCCAATAGCTCTCTCTACAGCTTCCCATGTGAGATCATCATCATCATAAACTAAAGCCTCCTCCGGTTGGTTCATCATCCACTCACTACTCCAATCTAGCTCATCAAGCACTAAAGGGTTGTAATTTCTTCCATTTTCACGTCTTTCTTGGAATCGAGCTTGTAGACGACGATTCTATTGGATGTATACAAGATCATTAAGCTTTTGATGCTCCAATCTATTTCTTTTCTTTGTGTGAATCTGAATCAAGATATTTGCAATTTGCAAACTTGTTATTTGTTAGTAGATAAAACAAGTTTAATTTTAAATTAAAAATTTGTATACTTAATTACTTACAAACTCAAAAGTACTCCAGTTGCGCTCACAACTAGATGAAGAACAGCATAAGCCAAGTATGCGCAATGCTACCTTTGTAAGGTCAACATTAGGTCTTCCATGTGCACCCCACCAATCCACTATTTATTTAAGACAAATATAAATTAGTATAAGTGTATAACATTTAAATATTTAAGAATAAATAAAATAGTAATCAATACTTACTTGGATTTAAGGTGGTTCGTTGCCTAATAGTCATAGGCTTTCCAAAACTATTTCGAGATGCTTTATAGTTAGTGCCTTGCTCTGCAATCTTGTCTTGCAATTGTTGATCGGGCACTAGTCTTGCAATAACATCATTGAAAGCATCTTGAAATTTCCAAGCATCATCAGCATATTTTTCCTCATATTCAAAATATTTGTTTGAATTAAGAAACAAAGCCGCCCTATACAACTTTTGCTCCATTTGCTTTGTCCACCTATTTTGAACAATGTCAATAATCTTTTTATATAATCTTTCTTTATTATCAAAATGATCTTTGATCTTTTGTTTGGCTTCTTTCATTGCCACATACACTTCAGGCATAGCTGGTCTTTCATCTCCATCTACTAATCGCAAAACGGCTATAAGTGGCTTTCCGCCTTTTAGACAATCTCTTACTCCATTCCAAAAAACAGTTGAAAGTATTGCTTCAACAACTTGTTTTCCGGCTTCGGTTTTTGCTAGATTTGCAGCATTCCATGAAGGCGACACAAAGAATAATTTCAACTTCTCCTCATGCTTAAGCACACTTTGTAGAGTAAGGAATGATGTTGCAAACCTAGTCACTGAATGCCGGACTAGATCACCACCTATAGTAGTCCTTACTGCATCAAGTAAACGAGTGTGCCTGTAGATGAAATTTGTAATCATCCTTGCCTTTTTTATCACTATTTTGTTTTGTTGTAGCTTGCCTATATCTTCTAGCATGAGATCAATGCAATGAGCTGCACAAGGAGTCCAGAATAAAGTGGGTCTTCTCTCCATTAAAATTTTACCAGCTGCCTTATAATTGGAGGCATTGTCAGTCACTACCTGCAAGCATACAACAAAATTTTGTATATATCAAAAAGGTAACCTGAACAACGCAAAAGGTAACCTGAAAAATGAAAATTAGTATAACCAAAAAGGTAACCTGAACAACGCAATCAGCTCCTATCTCTGTAATTTTACTATCAAGAAAATCTGATAGCATTGTAGCATCTTGAATGTGACTGGATGCATCTACGGAACTCATAAAATAAGTTCCTTCTGGACAGTTTACTAGGAAATTGATCAAATGTCTCCCTCTCCTGTCTGTCCAACCATCTGACATAAGAGTGCAACCATATCACCTTCAATACGCTTCATACTTTGTTTTCATCTCCTTAACTTTCTCTTTTGTATTTAGTAACAGAGGGACTCGTAAATCATGATAACTAGGGCCTTTATAACCAGGCCCATACTGTCCAACTGCTTCAAGCATTACTTCAAAATTTCGTGCCTTTGCAACATTGAATGGAATTCCATATTCATAGAACCAATCAGCAACATAGCCATCAACTCTCTTTTTCTCCTCAGGAGATCTAAAACATCTCTCAATAGTAGTTTGTGCAGGACCTTTAGCACGTCTTTCATCAACTACATCTTCTGGAGCACGTCTCACAAGAGCATCCATAGGGCCCCGTTTTTGTGGAAGGTGGAGAACTTTTCTCTTTTTGGCACTTGTCCCAGAACTTGGGACAAATGAACTTTTAGTTGTAGATACATTCTGTGAACTTGTTCGCTCTATTTCTTGTTCACTCGCATTATCATCATCAGCAGTCAAATCCACATTGTCCTTTTTTTTACCATTTAAATCCGCATACATTTCAGTTGTTATTTCCGAAGTAGTCTTAAAACACTTTGCTACATCTCCATATCCGCCACATAAGTGTTGTTTCAATATTTTGATTCCACTTTTATATACTTTATCACACAAATTACATTTAACTTGTTTAGTTGTGAATCTATGTACCTGTAAAAAAACATGTAAATTCATAATCAATATATATATTAACTAAAAATCTTTGGTTTGTAATATTTGATAATCATTACTCACTCAATACATGAGAATATGATGTTAACTCCAATCTTTTCCATATTAAGAAAATCAAGCAACTCTGAAGCTTCAAAGTATGTACATGTTGATGATGTAGTTTCAAATACATTTGGATGTAATACTAGAGTTATTATTTTGTCCTGTGTCTCCATCATCTTAATGAAATTGGGTAACATGACAATGACATCATTGGCATTCTGTGGATTTAAAAATAATTAGTATTTAGTATTTCGGGCAAAAAATTTAATTACATAAAGATCAAAAATAATAATTATAAATTTATAATACTGAAGACGGTAAACACCCATGTGATGTTTCAAGCTGATGTGACGTTTCGGGTTGATGTGATATGTGAGGCTAATACAAGTGTCTGCTGACAAACCAAAAATAACAAGTTAAGTATAAATAAAAGTATAAAGATAACATGATATTTCATAAAAGTATAAATAATTAAACATAAATACATAATAATACCTGAGAAGTTTCAGTTCCAGCACTAAATATGCGCATAAGATCATCCATTTTCATACTAGCCATCTCTGCTTGATACGCTTGTTGTTGTTGAGTTGGCTCTGAAAGGCCTGCTGATGTTGTTGTTGTTGTTGTTCGTTGAGTTGTCTTATTTGGCTCGCATAGGCTTGATGCTCTTGTTGTTGTTCTTGCCTCCACAACTCTTGTTGCTTGCTCAATCTTTCTTGAACAATAGACTCCACATCATCAATACGAGCTATTGTACTTCTCTTTTTCCGCTTATCATTCTTGAAAAAATTTGTAATGGTGGAAAACTTGCCACCAGCTCTTACTCTGCCCGGATGTTCCTTGCCTAAAATAGATGCAAGGATGTCATCCCTTCCCTGTGACACTAATGCAGCAGACTGAGACTCTTGGCTCGAGACCTCATCCTAAGTGAAATCAAGAAATATTAATGCAAATGATGTAATGAAAATTTACAAATGATGAAATGATAATTTAAACATACAATTCTAGCTGCCAAATCAGCTGCATCTTGACTAATGTATTCACCAGTCTTTCTTTTGTGACCGGCTTTCCATAGCTCCGCACGTGAAAGTGGTGCATTTGCACCTTGTTCAATCTTGACAATAAAATGCAAATAAATTATCATTTAAATTATTGAGAAAACCAAGTTTTAAAACAAAATATATGAGAGAGAAGTAGAGAACTAAATAGTAAATACTAATACCATCATTTTTTCTAATCCAGAATAACCCATTCTGGAAGTAGTATGAAACGACTTTTGTGATTTTGCTCTCTCTGAATTAGCTTTACTTTTCTCCTACACAAATAAATATTTGTTAATACTTAATACGTAGAGTAGAATGCTATAAAACATTGAGTTTATTAAGAAAACATAACCATAGATTCCGTAGTGGTGCGACTGTCGACAAAAACTTTCCAATCGTCGGGAGTTATGAAATTATACTTGACAGGAACATTATAACGATGCTCCAAATCAACATCCTTTACATAAGTGACATACATTTTGGATTTCCAAGACCTCCAACTTTCAGCCATGCTTTTCATTAATTGATGGCGAACACCATCAACATTATCAAAATAATTCTGAAAATAATAGACAATATTAATTAATAATTAACTAAAAAAACACAATTATGTAATCACTAAAAACGAAATTACGTACATTTACTTCTTGCCACATTCGATCTTTAATTTGTTTATCAACTTCCTTCCATCTAGCGAATGTAACTGGCACATGCATCCTCACAAGAGAACCAATTAAACTCATCAATTTATTATACTCAGGCCCGGGAATAATGTGGTCATCATTACTAACAGAAATATAAAGCTTCTTCCCCTCTACTATAAGCTTATTCAATCCGTACATCTTAGTGTAGCCTCTTGTTGACTTTGATGAAGATCCTTTATCAACCATTTTCCTATAATAAGAAAACCCTACAAAAACCCTAAACCATCCAAAACACTTAAACAAAATACTTAAAAAATAGCAATAATATTGAGGTAAATAAAGAACAGTAAAACACACATATAACTGTCATAGAGAGACAGAGAGTATGCTTGGCAATCACACATATAAATAAAGCAAAAAACCTAAACCACAAACAGTGAATCGTAAGAAGAAAAAAACCCTAAACCACAAACAGGAACTTGGAAATTATATGAGCAAGTAAAAAATCGTAAGAAAGAATTAACGAACCAAAGGAGATGGGAATCTTTGAAAAAATCGCCGTTAGGGTTTTCGCACAGTCCAAACAGAGCAGCAGCGAGTAAAAGGTAAAATGTCGAGGTAAAAATGATAATTATATGTGTATTGGACAGCGGTTTTTATATAAACCGCTATCTATTGTATCAGGAATGATACAATAGACAGCGGTTTATATATAAACCGCTGTCTATTGTACCAGGAATGATACAATAGACAGCGGTTTATATATAAACCGTTGTCTATTGTACCAGGAATGATACAATAGACAGCGGTTTATATATAAACCGCTGTCTATTGTATCATTCCTGGTACAATAGACAGCGGTTTATATAGTCTATTGTATCATTCCTGGTACAATAGACAGCGGTTTATATATAAACCGCTGTCTATTGTACCAGGAATGATACAATAGACAGCGGTTTATATATAAACTGCTGTCTATTCGCCTATTATTCGAAAAAAAATAAAGCGGTCGTCGCCATGTTTCCAATCGGCCGACTGGACGCCTAGGCGACGCCATGATAAGAATGATAGTGATCGTACCAAATATCTTATTGAAAAATATGTTGGGTATCATTTTATCTCTCCTTCTCAGAAATCTTATCTTGCAACAGTCTCCTCTATTTATATTCCTAACAGTTTTTCAGAAGCTTGATTGAATCCCCACTGGACTAAGGCTATGAAGGAGGAGATGGATGCTCTCCAACGTCAAAATACTTAGAAAATTATCCTTATTCCGCATGAGTGTCATGTTGTCGGATGCAAATGGATATATACTATAAAATATCTTCAAGATAAAACTCTTGATAGATATAAAGCAAGATTGGTTGTTAAAGGCTTTACCCAGATTGAGGAATTGACTTCCAAGAGACGTTTGCTCCCGTTGCTAAACTTAATTCTATTCGAATTTTGTTATCCATTGCAACCCACAAGTCTTGTCTTTTGTACCAAGTTAATGTTAAAAATGCTTTTCTCCACGGTGAATTAAAGGAAGAAATCTACATGGCTCCTCCACCGGGCATGGATGTTCCTAAAGGACAGGGGTGTCGCCTCAAGAAGGCCATGTATGGCCTCAAACAATCACCCCAGACCTGGTTTGAAAAGCTATATGACAAACTCCTGAGTTTAGATTTTTCTGGTTGTACTTCTGATCACTCACTCTTTCTTTGCAGGAAGGAGAAATTTACCACTATTCTTATTGTATATGTGGATGATATTATTATTACAGGAACATATGATCAGCACATTACTATTGTCAAAAGGGAGTTGGCCTCTGCCTTTGAAATCAAAGATTTGGGTCTTCTCCGGTATTTTCTCTGTATTGAAATTGCTTGATCTGCAGGGAATATTATGATCTCTCAGCGCAAATATGTCTTAGATCTTCTCAGTGACATTGGATATTTGTGAGTCAAACCTGTGGATAGCCTCGTGGTTCCTAATTATGATATTCACAAGGTTAATTCTCAGAATCTTGAAAGGAAGTTGGAATTTCAATGAATTGTGCGAAAATTAATTTATCTGACTATTACCATACCTGATATCTCCTTTATTGTTGAGTTAATTAGCCAATTCATGCATTGTCCTAAAGTTACTCATTATCAAGTTGTTCTTCGGATACTTAAATACTTAAAAAGGGGACCCCGCAGGCAATATTCATCAAGATCATGGTCACCTTAAGGTTCACGGGTACTGTGATGCTGATTTAGCTAGTTCCTCCTCTGATAGAAGATCTACAAGTGGGTATTCTATCTTTGTGGGTGGCAATCTTGTTTCCTGGAGGAGTAAGAAACAAAATGTGGTTGCTCGTTCCTCTACTGAAGCAGAATATCGTGATATTGTCATTACTACATGTAAATTCATTTGATTAAATCTAATTTGGGGAAAATGGGTTTTTCCTATGCTAGAGGCTATGCATTTGCACTGTGATAATCAAGTTGTTATCCACATTACCAACAATCCTGTCTTCCATGAGAGGACGAAACACATTGAGATTGATTACCACTTTGTGCGGGACAAAATTCAGGATCAAATCATTATTATTGTGTTTGTGCCATCTCGGGACCAACTCGCTGATATGCTCACCAAAGCTGTTTCTGGAAAATCTTTTCAAACAAATTCTCTCATGCTTGGAATGATGGATGTTTCTGGTGTTAGATTGAGGGGGTGTTAAAAGGCAAGTTATCCTAGGCTCACCTGGTGGTGACCGTATCTCAAGTTGTGGCTGAAGGGAAACAAATAGGGTTTCACGTGGGGTGAATGATTAGAACGAATGAAAACTAAAGGTACGTTTCTCGCTAACAATACAGCCGCGGGGTGGGGCGGGTTCGAGGGAAAAGCGTGAGGCTCGATGTTATTCAAGAACGGGGCTCAATGTTATTCAGGAGCAGGGCTCGATGCGTAAGAGACCGAAGATCAACATGGAGCGAGGATCTCGTCGGTAGTACGACAGACGTGCGACACCGTAAATCTAGCTGCCAAGAGCGATCGCAGAGGTAACGATGGATGTGCCTCCCTCTTGTGCTCTCCTTCTGCGGCCGTCCAGCGAGGAAGGAGCGTGATATTAGCTTCTTCTGCGTGTCCTGAAGTTCGACACTGATGGACGCCGAAGCATGCGATCTTGTAACTCAACTGGAGGAGTTCCCGTTCGACGCGAGCTGTAGTTCGACGTTCCCGGAAGGTGTTAATGGAAGCTGATGGCTGCGCGTAGCTGTGATGCAGATGGAGGCTCAACGATGATGTCGTTGTCGAACAGAGGAAGGATTGTTGAGAGGGTTGCGTGGACAGAGATCGGTTGAACTCTGGTTAGGGTGAACGAAGGATGGCTTCGTCATTGTGTACAGCAGAAAGAATGGAGGAAGACGGTGTTGAAGATGACAGTGTCAACAGAGACCTAAAGCTTCAATAGTGGAGTGGGGAGGAGGAATGTGGCGTCGGGGAAGGATGGCTCTGATACCAAATTGTTACGGGATCGGCATAGAGCGTCGACAGAGTTGCCAGAGGAAGGCCGGAGGCGGGGATGATGGTGGAGGAGGATATTGCGGAGTCAGAACTGTGTTGCCTAAGCAAGTTGTGCTAAGAGAGAAAGAACTACCACAATCTCATACAAGACAAGAAAATAGACTAAACTTCTAGATGTCTTCACTCCATACAACCCATGCCTTTAAATAGGCTTACAACATTCATAATGGCAATCATCAACCCTTAACTAATAACAACATTTTAATGACTTGACATTAATAATAAAGGACAAGACCCAAAACGATAATAATAAAAGACCCGACATAGTACATAATCAAAGGGCGACTAGCCTATGCCCATAACACATTCTTAATCATTGCTATCAGAGCAACAATGATAGTGCCATCAAATGTTGATTTATATCATCATTTATACAAATCAAATCCCTGCAATCTGACCAATTTACATCTTTCTTTCCAGCAGTTATAGCTTTCTCATTCAACTTATGAACCATCAACCGTAACAAAGCACATGTCTGATCCATGAACCATTCCGCACCATTTATCAGATGTAATAATATATCATTAACGAACAAAGGTTAGGATACTTATTGTCACAACCCGTCTCGACAAGAGTCAGAGTGCGCTTCGGGGCGGGCCGTGATGCCACAGGCATGGGCAAAAAGAAATCCATGCCTGCTAAGGCGGAGACAGAAATACTACAAATAGTTTTAAAAACAATTACTTTTGATTAAAACAGGTTGATTTATTGCGTGAAGAAATGATGCATGCATAAATATTTATAAAATGAGATTGCACTTTTTGTAACAGTCTCCCCAGCATACAGCTCGCAAGGACGACCGTCGGCACCCCCAGCATCCAGCTCGAAAGGGTTCAGCCTAACCAAATGGGTTGCAGCCCATACACCCCAACCCCTCTCTGTCCCACCACGGGGCACAGTGGGTTGTTGGAGACCGCAGTCCCCCTTTTCATGAGAAATGGTTCAGTTAAGCGGCAGCGCAGGGACTTCCCAGGAGGTCACCCATCCCGTGACTACTCCATCCCGAGCACGCTTAACTATTAAGTTCTTCCACTCCTCATCACCAATTAACTATTAAGCGTGCTCGGGCTGGAGTAGTCACGGGATGGGTGACCTCCTGGGAAGTCCCTGCGCTGCCGCTTAACTGAACCATTCCTCATGAAAAGTGGGACTGCGGTCTCCAACAACCCACTGTGCCCTGTGGTGGGACAGAGAGGGGTTGGGGTGTATGGGCTGCAGCCCATTTGGTTAGGCTGAACCCTTTCGAGCTGGATGCTGGGGGTGCCGGCGGTCGTCCTTGCGAGCTGTATGCTGGGGAGACCGTTACACTTATAAAATGAATTCCCATATCTTCATATACTTTTCATCTAATATATTCTGATCCACAACGTTCTCCAACCACCCCACCCAGGGAAAAGTTGCTTCCGCATTTTCTTTTCAGGACAGACATATCATGGGAAGAATGGGAAGGGAAATGTACCTTAAAACAAATGAACATAAAAATGAAATTCTAAAAATTACCGGGAATGCAAAGTCGAGAAGGGCTGTTTGGCTGCTTCCAAATTTTGTGAAAAGAAGGCCGCCTGGATGTGACTGCAAGATAACTGTTAGAAAACCCGTAATAAAAAACTTGAGGATTATTTTATCCCTTAGCACAACAAGTACCTTATCTTTTCTGTTATCCATCTGCGTATGAGAGCCAATCAGTAGAACTCCTGCAGGAAGAGATTCAAGTCTATTCTTCAGGGATAAATAAGAATCTGCACCAACCGCCAAGGATTTCTCTGCATCTTTCAAGAAAACTATCAGAGGACCAGTTTTACTTTCTTCAATCACAACCTGTGAAACAAAATTAACAAACTGATAATGGTAAGAAATATTGCCTATTATAGTGAGGGGTCGAGCATAAGAAGTAGAACGCACCTCTATTAGCTCATTGATAGCGAGCTTTTCAGAATCATCTCCCACAGAGCAGTCGAGACGAAGTAGGTCAGCTAGTAGAAAAAAGTTCAACGAAAAAATTTTAAACAATCACCAATAAATTTTGTAGCACTGCTGAAAAATAAGATAAATGTGAGATTCACCTGTACAAAAGAATCCGTGATCCTGTTCACATAGTCCACCAAGATCATTGCCTTCAACTATCTGCTTGTCAAATCTTACTCCAAGCTTGAATGATCCCTTTTCTTCAAATGCCAGCACAACTTTACCACGAAAGCCATAATTTGGACCTCTACAATAGTCAGCAGTCAGCACAAGCTATAAAGTGATTATCATGGTAAAATAACTGTCAAATATTGTAAGCATAATCCGAAAGAGGTTCGAATGGGGATAATGGATCGCGAGCGGGTCGGCCTTTATTGGAACTGTACGGGTGTACGACACATGAGGAAGACTTAGGATGGTCATAAGGACGATTCAAGCTTGTGCTCACGTTCAGAGCAACCGCATGATATTTCTATGAATTATTATTACTATTTTGTATTTTTATTTCCTGTATTAGTAAGGGTTGAAGTTTCAGACAAACTAGACAGTCCATAGTTGCAACTATATTTAAAAATAAAGGTCACAGGGATAATTTTAGGGCAATGCAAAATTTGGACAAATTTTCGGGTTCTTATGATCAATCCATGATGTTGATTCCGTGGATTTCTAGGTGCCAAAGTATAGACCACCACTCTTCCCCCATTTTGGCCGAACACCGTCTCTCTCAACCACGTCTTGCCGTTGATAACCACCTATCTAGTTGTCGTCCATCCCCACCTCCAACCATTAACTGACCACAATCCTCCACATAACTACCACTCCACTACATCATCTGCATAACCACATTAAACCTCCCTTAACCAGCTACTATGGGTTACTAGGGGTGAAAAGGAACCGAAGAATTGAGAACCAGATCGAAACTGAACCGAACCGGGCGGTTCGGGTCGGTTTTCGTGTTGCTCGGTTCGGGTCAGGATCCAGGAATAATAGAATCGGCGGTTTGGTTCGGTTCTCGGTTCCTATACTTGGGAACCCGAGAACTGACCCGAATCATTAATTAAAATTTAATAAAAGTAGCGTCGGGCGGCAGGAGGCAGCTTCGATTTAGGCTAATCTTATTACTTAATAGTGAATGAATGAATATAATTGATTTAAGACTAATACTTATCGAATTAATAATTATGATTTATATTCTTATCTTTTAACTTTTAAGTCCTAGTCGGCCAGTCCTAGCCTCTTCCCGATTCCTGAAGCCTCGCCCTCCCACGCTCACGCTCCTTCCCTGCTTGATGCTTCGGCGCTTCCCATCCCTGAGAGGCAAGAACAGAACCCCCCTCAAGTCTTCCTCGCCGACTTGCTCTATCCTCTTCCAGGCTTCCTCGTCGGCGCCGATTAAGTCGCGAAGATCATCTCTGGCTAGTGATATCTGCGCAGATTAGGTCGAGAAGGTCTAAACTCTGAAGGTGCTTCTTGTTTGTCTGCTCTATTTTTTTTTACCAAAGGTACATAAAGTCGGCAATATCTATCCTTCCAAGTTCCAACTTGCTGCTCTTTCAGACTCACCTTTAATGGTCTTAATTTTTGAAATTTATTAGCTTATGTACTTTGATTAGATTTAATCTTGAATAAATTTTGTTCAGCAAGTTTGGGGTTTCTAATCATGCAATTCAGAAGAAGCAATAACATGATTTGGTCATTGATTTAATTAACTACAGCCCAAAACATCTGCAATTCAGAAGTAGCAATAGCATGATTTGGTCATTTGACATGGTAGAACCGAACCCAACGGTTCGGATCCGGTTCAATATTTTAGGACCATGGGTTGGTTCCGGTTCAAAAAATTTAGAACCGAACTTATGTGGGTCGGTTCTTGGTTTTAGGTGGAACCGAACCGATCCGAGTTGCACCCCTACCGGCCACTATTGTAGTAACTACCCACAAAAAAAACAGTTATTCTTTTTCATTCTCCTATATAATCCTGCCGAGACGTGAATTCCATTTTGATAGCCTATCACAAACACCACTCGTAACAGCCAATTCCTCCTCCCCGTCGGCCGAGTACTCTTGGTGGCAGAAGTCTGTATTTTGTTAATTTTATGTATGATTACTCTCGATGTACTTTGGTGTATCTTTACAAAAAAAGATATGAGCTCTTCTCTGTTTTCCGTAAATTTTATAATGAAATTCGCACTCAGTTTGGTTTACCTCTAAAAATTATATATACAAATAATGTGAAGGAATATATGAGACAACAGTTCTCCTCTCTGCGAAACTCCAATATCATTATTCATCACACTAGTTGTGTGCATACATTTCAACAAAATGGAGTGACGGAAAGGAAAAAAAATTGCCCATCTCCTCGATGTTGCCCAGCACTCCTGAGTCAAAGGAATGTTCTCCGCTCTCATTGGGATCATGTCATTCTCATTACTTATTCTCTCATTAGTCGTCTGTCTTCTTTTACTCTTCCTTTTTCTCTTTTTCGACCAGATAGTAATCATTCTCATTACGCTGCGTCAATATGTTTCTCATACTCAGAAGGGATGTCTTTGTTTTGACCTAATCTTTAAACGCCGATGTCTTTGTTGATGTCAAATTTTTGGGTATACTCCTTATTTTTCCAAGGGCAGCGGGTCTCTTACACTCGAGATCCCTTCTCTCTCAACCACCTCTCCTCCTCTTACCTTTATTTCCTTAATTCCTATCATTCATGCTCCACCAGATATCCAACAACCCGCACCACCTCCTCGACATATGCCACTTCTTTTACCTTTTGTTTATCATTATCATCGACGTCATGCTTCTTCCGCTCTCATATCTCCTTCCACTCCAGGATCCTTGATGTCAGCTCCCAGGCCAGCTCTCTCTTCTTCGAAGAGTTCCTTCACTTCAGCAGATTTGGACATGGACGTTCACATTGCTTTGCAGAAGGGGGTAAGGAGGACTACACAACATCATATTACTAATATTGTGTTTTATGTCAATCTCAGTCCTTCACGCAGTAAGTTTGTTTGGGCACTCTCTACTACCATCGTCCTTACTACTTACCATGAAGCTCTTCGTAGACCTTGATGGAAGGTGGCTATATATGAGGAAATCTTTGTTTTGGCAACACGTGATACATGGACTCTTGTACCTACCCCACTTGGAGGCGATATTATTGGTTGTCGATGAGTCTTTGTCATCAAGTTTCTTCCTGACGACACTATAGACAGATACAAGGCTTGTCTCGTGGCCAAGGGATTCACCCAGACATATGGTGTTGAATTATTTGGCACGTTCTTTCTAGTTGCTCGTATCAATACTAACAACGTCCTCTTCTCCATTGTTCTCGACCAAAATTGACAAATATCGCAGCCCGATGTCAGGTTTAGGGCAACCTTCGATAATAGGTGATTGCAAAAAGAAATCTATAAGGAGCAACCTTCTGGTTGTGTTGCTCATGGGAGTCTCAAGTGTGTGAGCTACAGAAGGTCATTTATTATTTTAAACAAAGCCCTCAAGCATGATTTGACAAATTCAATCACGTCACTTCTACCATTGGGTTTTCTAGAAGCAAAGTCGATCACTCTCTCTTTATACGAAAGACCGACCAAGGACTGGTTATCCTTGTGGTATACGTGGATGACATTCTTCTTACCATAGATGATTCCTCTGGAATAGAGATAACAAAAAAACATCTCTGGCATATTTTGTTATAAAAGCTATGGGTCCTCTCAAACACTTCTTAGGAATCAAAATTATGACACACAATAGCATCGCGGTTCTTTCCCAACGAAAGTATGCCCTAAATCTACTTGAAAAAGATTTTGTGTACAAAGCCTACTCAGAATCTTATGCATATGAACACCAACAGACTCCATTACAGGTGTCTGATTAGTACAATCATTTATCTTACCGTAACCATATATGACATCTCATTTGATATTGGAAAGGTCTGACAGTTTATGCAAGCTCCCAGAGTGCCAGCTGGAGGTTGCGTTAAAAATATTGACTAAATCAAAGGATATCGGGCAAAGGACTACTATTTCAGAGAAACAATCACTTACGTACTGAAGAATATTCAGATGCAAGCTATGCAGATGATAAAAGAGATCGAAAATCCACATTTAGATATTGCATATATGTCGGAGGAAATCTTGTCACTTAGAGAAGTGACGTAGACTAAAAATGAAAAATGATTTAAGTTAAATTAGGCGATAAAATTAGTTAATTTTAAGCCGTGTTAGGGTCCTGAAGGGAGGGGGAACCTTAATAGTAAAAATAAATCTTAGAACAATTAATTAGATAATTAGCGAGAGATTTAAGTCAAGTTAGCACGCAACAAGCGACTCATAATTAAATAGTTGCAAGACAAATAATATAGGTGAGAAATGATGACAACAGAAGAAAATGGTTGCAAGCACTTTCTGATTTGATGACTTAAAATGGAATTGCATGAATTTAAGTTAACCGAGGGAGGGCCAAGATTGTTACTTGAAGTGATTCCCTGAGCCTGAGAGATCAGCTTGGCGATGTGGGTTCAACCAGGAAAGAGAAATGGGTGGTAGTCAAGTGAGGCTAAGTGAGCTAGGGTACACCTGGGAAGGAGGTGGATCAAAATAGGGGATGAGGCTCAAGCAAAGTTGCAGGTAGGTGGCGGCTCAGGGAGGCAGTGGGAGAGCTGGTGAGGAACGACGGGGGAAACCGGAGAGGGTAACGAGTGGAGGTTACGGATAGGGAGAGGAGACGAGCAAATTGGAAGCTACGTGAGTTTGGTGGCACGGGTCCGACTCAATCACCGAAGGAGAGCCAGGATGAGTCGTAGGAGGTCGATCGCCCTCGGAAAGAAGCGGTGAAGGTGAGCATGGCTTCTGCGGCAGGAAGCGGGGGAATCAGTGAGGATCCGCCCAGTGGGCAAAGTTGTCTGACCATTAAAATTGGTGATCCGATGGGACATAAACCGAGCATTTATATTCATTCGCCAAATAATTAAGCGGGCGAAATTCCTTATGCGCTCCTCTTGAAATTTATAAAAAGAAGTTTGCTCCTTCATTTGAAGGGGCCGGATATTGGAGGAAGAGTACGGATCTTACGCTCTTGCGTAGCGACACCGAAAAACCTCCGACAAAAGCCAACTAACACCCTTGTGCGTCGCTCTCCTGAGCGCGCACATAAGCATCACTCTAGTGTGTGCTCCAGTTAACACACTAAAAAAGTGAACATGTTGCTCCGGTGCGCGCTCAAGTGAACACACCGCTCCAGTGAACACGTCGCACCGGTGCCCGCACCAGCGAACATGTTGCTGCAGTGAACATGAAGCTCCGGTGTGTGCTCTAGTGAACACACCGCTCCAATGAACATGACGCTCTAGTGAACACAACGATATAGTGAACATGTCGCTCCGGTGTGCGCTCTAGTGAACACACTGCTCCAGTGAACATGTCGCTTCGGTGCCCGCTCCAGCGAACATGCTGCTACAGTGAACACACCGCTATAGTTAACATGTCTCTCTGGCGCACACTCCAGTGAACATCCCTCTCTATTTAACACACTACTATAGTGAACACATCGATGTAGTGAACACGTCACTCTGGTGCCTAGTTCAGTGAACACGCTGCTTCAGTGAACATGCCGCTCCAGTGAACATGTCATTCCGGTGCGTGCTCCAATAAACACACCGCTCCAGAGAACACATCGCTCCGGTGCCCTCTCCAATGAACAATGTCGCTCTGCAAGTCGCTTTAGTGAACACGTTGATCCTATGTCGCCCCGCTCTTCAGAAGACACTCCGCTCACCAAACGGTGCTCCGCCCTCCAGAAGGCGCTCCGCTCTCCAGTGCGCGCCCACGCGCTCCGCACTCTAGAAGGTACTCTACTCTTCAGGGCAAGCCTCGCGCCAGTTTTTCAGAACACATCATTGCGGGCCAACCTCCGGGACGCCCCCCCCCCCCCCCCCCCCACGCAACTCTCTAAATGGATTCCCTGACACATGCAACCATCGGCAAACACTTTTAACATTGTAGAACGAGAGGTGGTATGTCACCCTCGCTAAATCAACGGTGTCCTCAGATAATATTGCTAGTGGATTTTTCCGAGTTGGGTCAGGCTCCGTGGTTTTTCCTTTCCGGGAAATTCACATAAAAAACTTGTTGACTCTAATTTGACTGTGTGTGAACTCGGTTGACTCTTGAGCTAAGAAAACCTAATCTACCGAACTCGAGGAGGGTTAATAGATCCGCAACAATAATATAAGCATAATATGTCGGTTTGGGTGATTCTTTTGTGTAAAGTTATATGTCATCAAGTATAATAAACTATTAGTATGTGGGATGTTAGCATCTTTGTCGTTTATCTTCCTTATACAGCCTTATGGTACTTTTCCTACTACATATTACTGTTTTCTTACTGCAACCCAAAAAAAAACTCGCACTCTAAGCTATGAATGAAGTACATTTAAACAGTGGCGGTTTAGCGGATCGTTAAATGAAGCTCATGGTCTTGATGACACTCCATGGACAAGGACACTATATGATTGACTTCACCGTTTTGGGGTTAATCTTGATTTCCTTTTATCAACTTCAAACCCTAATTACAGTAAAAGTCTTCTTGCCAAACTCACGCTTATTATGATTCATGCGCAATTGGTGTTGCCTGAGGAGATCGAATAGTTTTTTGACATGACCAACACACATCCCCTAGATTCGATAGATGATCGTTTATGTAGAGGATTACGAAATCCTTCATATATGGTCTCGTAATATCATTCATAAGGCATATGAACATAGTCAATGCACTGCATAGTTTGTATGGCAGGTCAAAGAGGAATTTCCTTATCTTACAGTGATATTTCACGTATCTTCCTCCCATATATGAACTTGGTGATCTCCCGATTTGAGATTTTAATGTTCCTCGGATACCAGTAGTATCATGCTCCAACGATCTTTTATGTAGAACGTTCAGCTCTTAAAAGAGTAGTGCACATTCCTCTATCATTGTTCAACTTTCTTCATTCCTACACAAAAATATGAATTTCCAAATGGCTTTTCCAAACGGATAAGGAGAATGATAACCTTCTAACAAGTGTTTATCACTATTTTGACTTGACCAGGTGGCACCACATTGACCCTTTGTTGATCTAAACTCCTCTTCAGGGTGCAGTCCACCCCATCGTTGGTGAAACTATAATCTTGCGCCCTCATAAGTAGATGGCATCTTAGCATAGACTAAAATAACTCACTAATTGATAGACCCCAGACATTCAGCTTATTTGTATTAATTGAGCATATCATCATGAAGAATGTCTTCATCCTGCTCCTCAGTATTGGTCCCAATGTTAGTATAGTTATTGCTCAAGAGAGAAGAATAGAAGATCCTCTAAGATTTGGCTCATTGTCTATGCGGATCTGTTTTGGAACATCTCCCATCAAGGCCATAATTTGTTGATGAATAAGTGAGTGGCTAAGCCATTTGAGGATTCTCCTGGTTCTTATCTCCCTATGGCTATAATAGACGGTATGAAAGCATCTCTACTTGTTATTCGTATTCACTTTTTGTAGACATCATAAACCTTGGAATACGAAGACCTTGGATCTGATACCACTTGATGTGCTATTACTTGAGCGTAGAAAGAGGATCGTCCATAGGAAGCACAAAGTATAGTAGCTAGGTAGAGGGTTAACCTTTCCATCTCGTAAACAGGGTATGCCCATTAATCTACGTTAGTGTCCAGCACAGATCAAACAGGAATTAACGTCGGCAGTCTTCGACAAACTTTCTTCTGCAAGCGATCCTGATCTAAACTCGAGCTTCACCCGTTAAGCCTTAACTAATTGATTGTTGTTGTATCTATCAGCATCAAGGTTACGACAATAATCTAACCTCGGAGGTGACAACAAATGGTCTTCCTTGAATCCTCGATAATAGTTGGGTTTCAACACCGACAATGGAAGTTACAAGCTCAATAAAGGTAGGACTTCAATCAATGATCAAGAGCATTTTAAACGCATTTAGGACCCTGGTGGTCAACAGCATAGAAGAAAGGCATGGGTTGGCGGTTTCCGTATTGGATCAAGAGAGAGTTGGGGTGGAGCTGTCAGAGTGAAGTCAAAGGAGATGAGTGACGAGCTTTTTTTTGCATAAATAGGAAATATGTTGAAAGAAAAGTGGCAGATAAGTGAAAAATAAGAATTAAAAAAATAGTAATATATCTTTTTACTTATGACTTTGTTGTCAGATCCCCAGCTTCCATTTGGCACATAATTTTACTTTTACTTTACCCTATGGAATCCCCTAGCTTGCCTTTGGCAGAAAACTTGTGTTATATGTTTATCGAGCACGAGAACTTGTGTTATATGTTTATCGAGCATGAGAACGAAGAGAGGGAAGAGCATGGATTAGGTGGTGAGCTAGGTAGGTGGAGAGCATGTGATTTGGATAGGCGAGCACATGGGGAGACTGGAGAGTTAGTAGTAGCACAAAGAAATGGTTCTATCAAATTAAAAATATCTCATTAAGCTCTTCAAAACTATCTTTAAAACACTAATCTCTCCTATTATAATGTTTTACAGGAGAGAAAAGATGAAAAACCTAGTTGTGAAAAGATAAGAGTGAAGATAAAATGGTGGAATAAGTTCTTTTAGTGGAGTGGTGTTCTCCAAAAAATAAAAGAGGTACAGATTTCTTGTAAAGTTGGAAGAATGAAGAAAATGATCACAAGGAAATAGTAAAAAAAGGACACAAATTTTCAAGTGAAGAATCATGAGACTGGAAAAATAGAAATTTCACTAGCTCTGTTATTCTTTATCTTGCTCTCCTTAGCCTTCCTTGTGACTATCGCCTTTTTTATAGTGAACAGGAGTTGACAAAAAAATTCAAAAAGAAAGTAAGCTTGCCCATTATTCCACGTATAGCTACCTCCTGAATGAACAGGAGTTACCTTTCATTAAAAAAAGTTATATCTTCATATGTAAACCACCTTTTGCGTTCCATGTGTATCACTCCTCAACGAAGAAAAGTTATATTTTCATAAATGAAAAGAGGATAACACTTGCATTTACTGGGCTGATGAAGAGTTACAAGGGGGAGATCTACGGATCAGCAATCAAAACAAATAAGCTTGAAATCATCTCAATGTATCTAGAACACTTGATCTTCCATGCATTCAAGACACAAATTGCTAGGAAGTTAGAAGCACAAAAGAATCAAACATAGTAAAGAAATAATTACCTAGAGCACATACTATAAAGTTGAAGAGTCATAATTGGTATCCTAACAATACCTTTGAGCTGGAAAAGGTAGTCCAGAAGAATGTGTCGAGCCCACAAATTTTACTCTATCACCTAAAAATCACAACCAACAACGGAAATAGTGAAATTCGCTGAAATTCTTAATTAGCTAAATAATAGAATATAAAACAATTACTCTGTATAATAGAAAATTATGCACGCAAACATATCTGCTATATGTAGCATACCTTCTTTGAATATATAATTTTTTGAAGTTGCTGTTGAGGAATCCTGCTTTGGCAAGGATTGACAATTTAAACTAGATGTTCCCACAATATCAGCCTCCACACTGGAAGCTGGTCTTCTAAGTTGAACAATATCAGCGATTGCAGATCTCTGCTTAGTAAATCCACTTGATTTCTCAGTTCTCCCACTTTCTTTAAGTGATATGGAATCCTTGGAGAATGAAACCTGGAAACACCAGTGAAAGAGGTAAATACATAAATAACCGCACTTTAATAATCCATAATTTCAAAAGATGTGTAGAAAATAAGAAAGTCAAATTCCGTGAAATTTCAATATATTTATTTCTTCACTTAAAAATCCTCAAATACAAGTATTTGTACACATATTTATAGGATGGAGGAGCTACAACTCAACTCCGATCCAAGACTCAACTCCAACCCAACTCCGATCCAAGATTATAGGTGTCAAGCTTGCAAACGAACTATCGACCTTGGTGAGGACGTCAGAAACATGCTCGGCAGTGGGTACGTGTCTCAAATTAAGTTTGCAGAGTTGAATTTTTTTCCCGAATGAATTGACAATCGACTTCGATATGTTTAGTACGTTCATGAAAAATGGGATTCTCAGTGATATGGATGGCAGCTTAACTATCACAGTAAAGAACGTTCGGAGAGGGGAGTTTCACACCAAGATCAATAAGAAGACTTTCCAACCACGTGAGTTCAGAAATAGCAAATGTCGTTGAGCGATACTCAACCTCCGTAGAAGAGCATGCCACCATTGTTTGTTTCTTGCTTCGCCAAGTGCTCAGGTGTCCTCCAAAGTATGTGCAGTAACCACTCATGGACCGATGACCATCAAGGGAACCGGTATAGTTTACATCAGAGTAGGTAATTGATGATAGAGAAGAGGACTTATACACAAGCCCTTATCCCAAAGCATTCTTCAGATATCGAAGGATTCGCTCGACAGCCTGGAGGTGGGACATCCGAGGAGCATATGCATGAAGTGACTAACCACCCTAACAGCAAAGGATATATCGGGTCATGTGACAGTCAGATAGATAAGTTTGCCAACAAGGCGACGATAGTACTCCAAATTAGGGAGAAGCAGATCAGAATCAGAAGCATGACCACAAAGCTTGTGGTTGGCATTCATTAGTGCGTCAGCAGGCTTGCATCCAATGTAGCATGCATCGTGAAGAAGGCTGAGACAGTAATTCCGTTGAGACAAGACGAATCCACCGGTCGATGAGCTACCTCGATATCAAAGAAATATCGAAGGCTGTCAAAATCTTTGGTCTGAAAAAGTGAGGCCAAATGATTCTTGATCATAGATATACCATTTAGATCATCGAACGTGAGGAGAATATCATCAACATATACAAAAAATATCAGCGTGCATGTTGGGCGGCGACGAATAAATAAGGAGATATATGTCGAACTCCGAGTGAAGCCAAAATCTCGAACGACCTGACTGAACTTATCAAACCAAGCTTGAGGGAACTGCTTGAGGCCATAGAGAGATTTCTTGAAGTTAGCAGGTAAGAGACTGCATCGTGGTTACATAACCAAGAGGTTGTTGCATGTAGACAGTCTCAACGAGATCACCACTAAGGAATGCAATCTTGATGTAATATCCCACTTTTCAATTGAACCATCTGGGAGTCTAGTCGGTTCAATTGACCCGTGTGAGCGGTCTAGTTGAGTCTGGGTGACTCATTACTCGGCAATGACCTAAACCTATCGATTTCTCACAAGATATGCAAACGACCTCAGAATCAATCTCGGTTAGCGTCGTTAGACTCGTGAAGCCGATACGAGTTCAACGGAACTGTTCGCGCTCAATTCCGATGAGTATCGAGAAAATTAGCGCGCGGACGCGACTTTAAGTAACGAAATTATCCAAAAAGTGGAAATTGAGTAAACGACCACAGAATCGATCTCAGTTAAAGTCGTTAGACTCGTGAAGCTGATACGTGTTCAACGGAACTGTTCGCGCTCGATTTCGATGAGTATTGGAGAAATTATCGCGCAGCCGCGGCTTTAATAACGAAATTATCCAAAAAGGTAAATCGAGCAAACGGCCTCAGAATTAAACCCAATTAGTTTTGTTAGACTCGTAATGATAATGCGAGTCCAACGGAGTCGTCCGTTTGAAAATTCGATGTCGTTAAGAGGGTTTTTGATGCTTAAGCAAATTAGGTCGTAAACACTCTGAAAAGCGTAAAATGAGCGAACGAACTTGAAATTGATCGTTGATCGTTTCAATGGATGCGCATTGACAAGACGGTCGTATCGAGCCCAACCGAGACAAATTCCGAGATTCCTACAGGAATCTACGCATGTTTGAATATAAAGGCGAGTGGGCCTCTTAAATATCTAAATCTAATATTTATTATTATAAATATAAGTTAACTTTAGGGTTTAGAATATGATTCCTCAGCCGCAAAACTCACGCCCAGCTCGCGTGCCTCCTCCAGCCCGACGGGAACGAATCCTCCACCGAGCTCTCCCTCCGACGAGCTCTCACTCCGGCGGCCTCCTCCTCCAAGACCGGCACTCCATTTGCTCCATCTTCTCCATTTTCGGCAAGGTTCCAACGACTTATCCCTCCGACGTCTACTCCAGAACCAGTCGGCGCCGCCTTCCTCTCTTGTTTTCGGCGAGATATCCAACAAAACCGCCGCCTGCCACTCTCGTTTTCAGCGAGATATCCAACAAAACCTCCACCTCCCTTCTCCAGTTCCTGATTTTCTAGCGGCAAGCTTCAAACCGCCGCTCATAACTTCGGCTCTGCAGCAAGCCTGGCGCCTCCTCTTCAGATTTCGGTGGCATACCTCCAGACCGCCGCCCACCTTCCAACTCAGTGCCTCCCAACTCTTAGATTTCCAGCAAACCGATAACTCCATGCTCTTCTCCATCTCCATTTCAGTACATCCACCCGAGGGTTCATATCTGAACGAGAGCTGCTCACTTTTTCCATTCTCCGGCGAGCTTTCCTCTTCCGAAGCTCCGCCTGAGAACCCTTACTCTCCAAGGCCAAAATAGCGAGAGCTCTCAGCTCTCCAAGGCCAAAATAGCGAGCTCTCAGCTCTCCAAGGCCAAAACAGCGAGCTCTCAGCTCTCCAAGTCCAAAACAGCCACTCAAAGAGGACGGATCCCCTTCGGCGACGTCCGACGAGATCCGAAGCGGTGAGATCCGACTATGGCCGGGAGCGACGGACAAGTGCCGAAGGGGAGCCGCTGGATCACGTAGAATGGATTGTGGTCCCTCTCCACAAGTCTCGAGGCGCGACACACGTGTAAAATGTATGGATCTGTGCGATCAAAATAACAACGATAGCGCGGCGATAAATAAGATCAAATTGCGCGGTAAAATCAATGACGGATAGGATGACGAAATCAACGATGATCGCGCGATGAAGAATTGCGACGGAGATGAATTCCATTCGGTAGAATACAAGTTGGACTTAGAGTAGACTAGTTGAACCGACGTCGTAGCAGTAATCATGTCATAATAGATAATTGAGATTGCAATTGGCAGAGGTGGGATGGTTAGCCCTCTTGGTTGGGTAGAGTGCAGGTTGTTTGCCTCCCCTAGTTGTACATTAAATTGTTGCTAATTTTGTATGTGTGATGTGATGATTATGTGAGAATGTATGTGGCGGGTCGACTGGCCCTGCCGGTCGCACACTCCAGAGGGTTTGGACAGTGACTCATGGATAGCATCATGGTTGAATGACAGTGTGCGCCCTAGCCTAGTTGTTATTTGTGTAGGTGTTAGCCACCTGGAATTCGACATGAGCTATGTCTTGGTTCTTTTGGTTATGTTGCATGATGTCGAAGAATGAGTGCGGGTTCGAATAGTCGTACGTAAGGCCTAGGGATGACTGTGCATAAATACCCTGGTAGTGGCATGGACGGGGCACTGTCACTGTTTGGCCACGACGGTGGTGCCTGTGGGACTAGCTACCCAACGAATAAGAGATATCAGTCGTTAGTTTGCACTCGATTATAATTGAGTGTCGGCGTCTCAACATTGTATTTGTTAAATCTATGTCGACATAGTAGGTTGTGTGTTCTTGATGATGATGATGCATAGTTGTGTAATTTTCTTACTACTAGCATTACCACTTTTAGATGGTAGTCTTTTCTTACTGTTAGAGACTAGCATCGTTGGGTGCGTGAGTATGGACATTGTTAGGTTCGAAACAGTAGGTTATAAATATTACTCAATTAATATGCACATGTATAAATAACCTTCTAGTTGTACTTCAATTCCTCGTTATACTTATTATTATTACTGTTCTGTTATTATCGTATATATACTGCATGTCATTTTCTACAGCGTGGTATTTTCCTTCCTTTGAGCGTAGGGCTTGGGGGGAGCGGGAAGTCCACTCAGTCTAGTTTGACTGATGCGCTCGCGCTGTATCATTTTAGGCGGAGACCTTCCCGGCAACGAGGCAGTCGAAGCATCAGCAGCATGATTTGCCGACTGGGCAGGGGACGACGATGACAGCGCCATTAAAGGGGATTACTCATTTACATGTTTAGTCTTTATTTATTACTTGTACCTGGACAGTACGATCTGTTGTGGGAAAAACCCCCGGATCTATTTGAACTGTACGGGCCATAGTGCCCTCATTATTTATTCAGCACCGTCTCTTCGTTTTATTTATACTCTGTGGTACTGCTTATTGTCTTCCGCATATATTTCTGCTTTCTATACGCTTGGCTGAATGAGGCCATGTTATTCGCTTGGCATCGTATTCAGGTTGAATGGTTGATGTGTATAACAGGGGACTGGGTGAGACATCCGTCTATATTCTCACATGTTAGATACTTCGATCATACAGTTTGGTTGCGGTGTGCGATAAGGCCCACTTCCGTGCCTTTTTCGGAAGGGGGGTCTTACAAAGGAATATCAGAGCGTACTTCGATCATGGCGGCAGTACCAGGAAGTGACCCAATAGCATGATGTCGATTCGCGGACGAATCGATAGCGGAAGTTGGTGGGTCAAACAAGACAGTTGTTGAATAGATAACGGTGACCAAATATCAAAAACCAAAATATAACTCACAATTTTTCCCATGTTTCTTTCAAAAAAATCAACCTGAAATTTATTTTCTGTTAACAGAGACCCGAGCCTAGCACCAGGCATGCTAATCCATCGGCTTACATTTCATACACCCGACATGGGAATCTACCAGTTCCTACATCGTACACGGACCCTACCCTCACTCCTTCGCCATCTGCAACGATGTCCTTACCAGAGGTAGGACAGGTTTTGACAGGCATCCTTGATGCCATCCGGATTTCTATGCCACGACATGACATTCCGACGGCTGTCACACCTCTATTGCGGTCATACATGACCGAGTTCCGTGGTCTGATGTTGCCCCATTACCGAGGCACAGAGACTCCGGCCCAGACAGAGGATTGGTTGGACTAGATTAAGGAGCTCTTGGGGGGATGCAGTGCCCTATCGACAGGTACATGTCACTGGCAGTCACCTTAATCGAGATGGGTGCTCGGACATGGTGGAGGTCTGCAGCCCTGACGTATTTTGGTGAGCGACTAGTGACACAGATTTCATGGGAGTTTGCGGATGCGGTGACAGGACGTTTTATTAGTCCAACTGATCGAGAGAAGCTGCAGGACCGGTACCTACATTTCAGATAGATGGATCGATCAGTCATTGCATATGAGAGAGAGTTCCGACAGTTGGCAAAGTATGTTGGGTACCTCGCAGTTTTCGAGGACTTGGCGAAGAAGTTCTGCAGGGGACTGAAGGACTCATTGTGAGTACCGATGATTGCACTGAGGGGGAAGCCATTCGCAGAGATACTTGATGTTTCTAAGGAATTGGAGGTTGACCTGGCTGACATACAGAGGAGATCTCGCGCCGCTCCGAAGCGGACAGCAGAGGCATGGACATGCTCAGAGGGGCAGGAGAGATCACACGGGCTATCGACACAAATCAAGACAGTACCCTCCCCTTCCTCTTCCCGTCCAGCTCTAGCACTTCCTCCTCCTCCAGCACAGCCACATGCACGGAGAGACTGGGTCAGTGGGCAGTTCCAAGGGGACTGCAACCACTGTGGTGTGCGAGGTCACATGCGGGCCCATTGCCCAGTACTCAAGGGATTTGCTCAGCAGCAGCAGTACTAGCATCCTCGCCAGCCAGTGGGACCGGCAGACTCCAAGGGAGTACTCGGCAGACTCCAGGGGAGTACTCGGCAGACTCCAGGGGAGTACTCGGCGGACTCCAGGGGAGTACTCGGCAGACTCCAGGGAAGTACTCAACAGACTCCAAGGGAGTACTCGGCAGACTCCAAGGGAGTACTCGGCAGACTCCATAGGAGTACTCGGCAGACTCCATGGGAGTACTCGGCGACCTCCGGGAGAGTACTTACACTCATCGGGTCTGAGAATAACATTTTGCTTAAGGCAGGACGGGCTATCCGCAGACCATTTTGGTCTGTGAATAGCATTTTTGTTAAGGCGGATGAAGTTGTTCGCAGTCCATCCAAAAGGCGGGAGCGGCTATTTGCAGACCATCCCCCCCCCCCCTTTGGATTTGTCTTTAAATAGGACCTCAAAGCACAAGTAGATGACACCTTCCCCCCTATGGTGGGCGAGTTCAGTGTCTGCCTCGCTTGTGTCGCGCTCAACAATGGCTTTAGAAGGAGAAGTTCATATAGACTTCCGGGTGTATGGCTGGACCCCTCGCTGCAGCACGCGGGTCTTGTTTGTAAGCAGTCTGGAGCTGTTCTTTGTGCTCGCTAGCTTCATTTCGTCGAGTTTCACGTGGGTCGACCACTAAACAAGAAAACTTGGGTCAACCCCTTGGTCCGAACGCAATTGAACTGGTTTTGGGGTTTCAACACAAAGTATTACAACGCCAGGCACCGGGTAGTTGAGTTTGTAGTGGGGGATCAGGTGTTTCTGAAGATCCGGCCATGCATAGAGCTTCTCGAGTCCTTGGACAACGGAAGTTGGACCCACATTACATGGGTTCGTATACTATCCTGGAGAGTATAGGGTAGGTGGCCTACCGACTAGAGTTGCCCGTTGAGCTGAATGGACTACACGATGTGTTTCACATTTCGTCCTTGCAGAAGGCCCTGATACGTCCGGAGCAGAGAGTTCAGACTGTTGATTTACCCATTCGGGCAGACAGGTCTGTTCTGATAGAGCCAGTTCGTATTGTTGACTCCTCAGTCCGACGACTACAGAGCAAGGATGTTGTCATGGTTAACGTTCAGTGGATGAACTGTGGGCGAGAGGAGCATTCTTCGGAGCCAGAGGATTTGATGCGGAAAAAGTATGCGGGACTATTTCCTCAGGTACATTCCGCTCTCACTACAAAAACCCCCTTACTTCATGTCTATTTTCAGGGACGAAAATTCTTTTAGTTTTATTGGTTTGTAACATCCCACTTTTCAATTGAACCATCTGGGAGTCTAGTCTGTTCAATTGACCCGCGTGAGCGGTCTAGTTTATAATGACCTAAACCTATCGGTTTCTCACAAGATAAGCAAATGACCTCAGAATCGATCTCGGTTAGCGTTGTTAGACTCGTGAAGTCTATATGAGTTCAACGAAATTGTCTGCGCTCAATTCCGATGAGTATCGGAGAAATTAGTGCGCAGACGCGACTTTAAGTAACAAAATTATCCAAAAAGTGAAAATTGAGTAAACGACCTCAGAATCGATCTCGGTTAGCGTCGTTAGACTCGTGAAGCCAATACGAGTTCAATGGAACTGCTCGCGCTAGATTTCGATGAGTATCGGAGAAATTATCACGCACCCACGACTTTAAATAACGAAATTATCCAAAAAGGTAAAATCGAGCAAACGGCCTAGGAATTAAACCCAGTTAGTTTTGTTAGACTCGTAGTGATAATACGAGTTCAACGGAGCCGTCCGTTTGAAAATTCGACGTCGTTAAGAGAGTTTTTTATGCTTAAGCAAATTAGGCCGTAAATGCTCCGAAGAGCGTAAAATGAGCAAACGAACATGAAATTGATCGTGGATCGTTTCAATGGATATGCATCGCCAAGACGGTCGTATCGAGCCCCTCCGAGACAAATTCTGAGATTCCTAAAGGTATCTATGTGCGTTTGAATGTAAAGGCGAGTGTGGGCCTCCTAAATACCTAAATTTAATATTTATTACGAATAAATACCAAAACTTCTCCCGGAAGATACATAATTACAGACTGGCGACTGCACCCCTCTTATTATTGAAATTACAAAAACCTCCCCTCAGTGTTATAAAACATAACATTTACCTCCCCTGAAATTCATATTCCATAACATCCATGCACAAAATACCCCCTGGAAAATGTACTCTGAAGGGGGTATTTTTGTGCATAAATGTTATGAAATGTGAACTTCAGGAGAGGTAAATGTTATGTTTTGTAACATTGAGGGGAGGTTTTTGTAATTTCAATAATGAGAGGGGTGCAATCTGTAATTTTGCAAACTTAGAAGGGAGGTCCGAGTAAATGCCCCTATTTATTATTATAAATATTAGTTAACATTAGGGTTTAGAATCTGATTCCTCCCTCAGCCGCAAAAACTCACGTCCAGCTCGCGTGCCTCCTCCAGCCCGACGGAAACAAGTCCTCCACCGAGCTCTCCCACCGGCGAGCTCTCACTCTGGCGGCCTCCTCCAAGACCGGCACTCCATCTGCTCCATCTCCATTTTTAGCAAGGTTCCAACAACGACCTCTCCCTCTGACGTCTCCTCCAGAACCAGCCGGCGCAGCCACACTCTCGTTTTCGGCGAGATCTCCAACAAACCGCCACCTCCATTCTCCAGTTCCTGATTTTCTAGCGGCAAGCTTCAAACCGCCGCTCATAACTTCGGCTCTGCAGCAATCCCGTCTGAGAGTCGCCCAGCTCATAGATTTCCGGCAAACCGAGAGCTCCATGCTCTTCTCCCTCTCCATTTCAGTGCATCCACCCGAGGATTCATATCTGAACGAGAGCTACTCACTTTCTCCATTCTCCGGCGAGCTTCCCTCTTTCGAAGCTCCGCCTGAGAACCCTTACTCTCCAAGGCCAAAACAGCGAGCTCTCAGCTCTCCAAGGCCAAAACAGCGAGCTCTCAGCTCTCCAAGGCCAAAACAGCCACTCGAAGAGACTGATTCCTCTTCGGCGACGTCCGACGAGATCCGGAGCGACGAGATCCGACTATGGCCGGGAGCGCAAGACAAGTGTCGCATACGCGGCTATTGGGTAGCATGCATGGACACCCGGTGTGTAACATCCCAAAATTCTGACCTGATCGATTGAACCTCTGAAGGGACCTAGCGGGTCCAATCGACCTCTTCGATAAGCATATATGAGGTCAGTAGGGCCTTGTTGGCCTGATGAACCGATTACAAGGTGTTTCACCCTTGTCCTTGAGCTATGACAACTAAAATAAGCTTGGTGACTAAATGACTTCAGAATTGATTTCAGTTAGCGTTGTTAGACTCGTAAAGCTTACACGAGTGCAACGGAGTCGACCGTGCTCAACTCCGATGAGTATTGGAGAATTTGTCGTGTCGGCCCGACTTTAAGTAACGAAATGATGCAAAAGGTGAAATCGGGCAACCGGTCTCGGAATTCACCTCAATCAGTTTTGTTAGACTCGTGAAGCCTATACGAGTTCAATAAAAATGTCTGCGCTCGATTCCGATGAGAATCAGCGAAATTATAATGTGGTTTGCAAATAGCGTATTTACTCGAATAGGTGTGATCGAGCAAACGACCTCGGAATTGACCCCAGTCAGTGTCGTTGGACTCGTAATAATAATATGAGTCCAACGGTGTCATCAGTTTGAAATTTCGACGTCGTTCGGCGAGTTTTTAATGCGACGCAAAATTAGGCCCCAAACACTCAGGAGCATAAAATGAGCAAATGAACTCGAAATTGATCGTGACTCATCTCGATAGGTGCGTGTAGACGAAACGGTCGTAACGAGCCCTTCCGGAACAAAATCCTAGTCTCATAGAGCGATGTACATGCATTTGAATGATAATAATAATTATTATTATTATAATATACTTATATAATTATAACACACACACACACATGTAATGTTAGGTTAGGAAAATAGAACTTACCCGATCCCCCTCCCAGCAGCCAGCCATCAAGCCCGATCTCCAATCTCTAGGGCCGGCGACCTCCTCCGGCGAGTCCGACCTCTGACGCACCTTCTCCTTCGGCAAGCTCCATGGCCGACCACCTCAAGCCCGACCGCCACTCTACATCAGCTCCAAGACCCATTTCCAAGGTCGCCTCTTTTCGAGCTCCTCCGACCAAGCTCCGGCCACCGGCGAGCTCTCCTTCTCCAGATTCGGTGACCTCTCTCCTCTCCAAACAGAGCAGCCCTCCAAATAGCCCGACGAGCCTCCCTCTCCGGTGAACTGCCCCGTCACGACTCCGACCAGAACCCTCCCGAGAAGCTCCTTCCGGACAGAGCTCCTCCAGATCTCTCCCTCCAGATCTCCCTCTTTCTCTCCAGATTTTCAGCTCTCTAGCAACCTGCCGCCTCCCTCCGCCATTTCCGGCGAGTTAGTTCTAGATCTGAGCTAAGGTTTCCGCCCTTTATTTCTCCGGCAAATCGAGAGCCTTCGGTTCTCATTCTTCATTTTCAACGAGCAATCCTCCAACCGAGAGTTTCCCTAGCTTTAAAAACAGCGGCTAATCTTCCTCTCCAAGGAAGACCCAAAGCAGCACTCTCAAAATGGTCTATCCAAGGTCGATTTCCCTTCGACGACGTTTGACGAGGTTCGGATCGGCGAGATCCGACCATGGCCGGCAACGATGGACAAATGTCGCGTGGCGGATATTGGGTAGCATGCATGGACACAAGGTGCCTTCTTCCTTGACTCCTCCCTCTGCATAGATCTTAAGTTTCAATTATAGAAACCTTCTCGCAAAGGCCCCGTTTTTCCGGCGACCCGCGGACACTCGAGCGTAGTCGTGCTCGGTGTGGCCGCGGATCAATTTTGAGCGGGTCCTTGTGACCCCTCTCCGCGAGTCTCGGGGTGCGACACGATGATAAATAAATATTATTGCGCACGCGGTCGAAACAACGACGATCGCATAACGGTAAATAATATCGATGCGCGCGATCAAAATAACAGCGCTCGCACGTCGAGAATTAATATTAAATTGTGCGGTGAGATCGACGGTAGATCTCGCAATGAAAACTCGTGTTGATCGCGCGATGGAAATCAACAAAGAATCGTGTGACGAAAATCAATAATGGATCCCGCAATGAAGATCAACAATACTTATGGCATAGATCGACGGTGGATCATGCGACGAACTCAACGGAGAACCGTGCGATGGAAATAAATGGCGAAGCTTGCGGAGGAGACCGACGTCGAAGATGAAACCAAGTCTGTTGTTACCTGATTCAGATTTAAGGTAGTATCGTCGAACCAAGGAAGCATCGTCAATTTCAATATTATTTAACCAACGACATGATACATTCTAAGGGTATTATCGTAACCGCTGATAATTGATGCTTATGAGCGGATAATCCAAATCCTGGTTTAAAATTGAGGATATTAACCCTTGGAATGCTTAGACGAGTCTGATGACAAAAACGTATATAATGAACTTAGACTTGAAGAATTAGTGGGTTTAAACCTATTATGATGAAACCAGGACCGAGCATGAAACGATGATCGCAATCTCGATGCTATGAATCTAATAAGATGATTTCAGTGGGAGTAGACGAGAGTGTGTCACGAACCCTAAATGTAGGATGCGATTAATGACCTAGACTAGATCTCGTGGGTTGATCCAATCTTGATGAGTATAACCTTCTATTGAAAATGAATCAGATTTTTGAATCATCAATAAATATGTTTGAAGTCAATAGTGATAATCCTGGCCTGATGAGGGTAAGATGAACTGTGTGATTGAATGAGAATATAAATTGAGGAGCAAATAATGTTGTATTACATTATAGGTTGTTAATCTAAATTATAAAAGTTGATGAATTATAATCGTGTATGCTTAGGTCATTTAATAATCGGAAATGATAATGAAATATAGGAGGACCTATAATAAGTAGTAATTCATCATGTTGTGTCTGATATAGATCAATATGTATATGTAAGAGTAACTGTCGGTGACCTTGGATATGATAGGGTGTTCATTTCCCCTAAGTGAAGAGGAGTGGTTTGAGACTCTCATCAAGGAGATATGTAACGTCCATTTGTAATGCAGAGAATGCTAGGGTGGGACGATACACTAGCTGGGTGTCTTTTCCCTCATGTGTGATGATTAGTAGGGTGTTCTTTCCCCTAAGTGATTGTTTGTATGTTTGCATGTGTATGATGTGGTGGGTCGCTGGCTCTACCGGTGGCACACTATAGAGGGTTAGTACAGTGACTCAAGGATAGCGTCATGGTCAAACAACAGTATGCGCCCTAGCCTAGTTTGTTGTTTGTGTAGGTGTTATCCACCTGGAGTTCGACCTGAGCTATGCCTCCGTTCGTTTGTTGTTCCGCCAGTATGGGCGAAGACTGAGTGCGGGCTCGGACAGCCGTACGTAAGGCCTAGGGATGATTGTGCTTAAATACCCTAAAAGTGGTCAGGACGTGTCACTGCCACCGTTTGGCCACGACGGTGGTGCATGTGGGCTTAGCTACCCCACGAATAAGTGTCACAGTCGTTAGTTTGTACTTGATTTCGATCGAGTGTTTGCGTATCGACACTGTTTGAATTGTTAAGGCTATGTCGACATAGATTTCATGTGCACCTGTGATGATGATGTTAATCCTGGTTGGGTTTATTCTTTTACTAGTACTGTTCATAGATGATAGCGCGTTCGCACTGTTTTAGCTTAACTATCGTTGGGTGCGTGTGTGTGGACACCGCTAGGTTCGAAACAGTAGGTTTTAATCACTGTTCAATTTATTATGCATCTATACTTGATAGTCTACTAGTTGTACATTCATTTTTTTATTATACACTGCTTAGTCTATTTACTTATATATGATAACCTGCTAGTTGTACTTATAATATTACCATACTTATACTCGTCTGCTATACTTGCATATTATATCGTTTGTCACTTCCTGCGGTGTGGTATTTTCCTCCCTTGAGCGTTAGGGCTTTGGGGGGAGCGGGAAGAACCACTCGGTCTAGTTTGACTGTCGAGTTCGCGCTTATCATTTTAGGGCGGAGACTCCATCGATGGCGACGCAACCGAAACCGTGGGCGTTTCTAGAGCTATGGCATGGACTTGACATGGAATCGGCGTGAACTCAGCGTGGAGATAGAAGGCATGATGATGATCATTGCTACCCCTGGCAACATTATCAGTTATATAGTTAGCTTATTAGATCTCAGCGGTTGTTGAACCTCGTCTCAGCGGTCGATGAACCTCGTCTCAGCGGTTGATCAAGTCTCAGCGTTCGACGAACCTCCCAGTCTCAGCGTTCGACGAACTCAGCTCTGCGTTCGAAGAATAAGTATCATTGGTTCAGATCGACGAAAGTTCTTCTCAACTCAACGAATTAAATATTCCAGCTAGCTTATCAGATATTATCTTTCAGTTCGACGACCTCCAGTTTGAGATCGACGAACTCCAGATCGTGTTCGACGAAATTTATTCAGATCGACGAATTCCTATTCAGTTCAGTATTTCAGAAGGATTATGTTTACTTCATTCTCTGAACTCAATTCTCAGCAACGGCTCTATTCTTCCAGATAAGTAAGGATATTATATTTCCTTTTATTTATTCTCTTATTTAGGAAAGAGGTCGTTGACATGTTTTGGAAAAGAACGCTTTCATGGAAAAGGAAAAGTATTAATGGATACAGTTCTAAGAAGATCTTTTCAGAATATTATATTCCTTAATTAAAGGATTTGATTTCAAATCAGAGATATATTATCAAAAGAATAAGGAAGAAGATAACACAGTTTTTCACGACAGCATTACAGAACATATCACAGAATAACTGTACAGAAAAAAAAGAAAGAGGAAGAGATATACAGTCGAGAAAAATATACAGGAAGAAGAAAGAAAATGTTTTACAGATCATCTTCATCTTCTTCCTCAAGCAGCACTCATTCACTGAGAACCTCAACACAAATCATCCTCTCAGTTTCTGCTGCAAGATCAGATCTTCAAAGAGCAACAATAATCTGAGGAACTTCTCTCAGATTCATCAACTACAGGAAGATCAGTACATTCAAGAGAAAACTCCAGTCATCTACTGTCAAACAATTTCAATCAGACAGGGGGAGCTTTACATCATCATTCCACTAGAATCTTCTCTCAGATTATTGACAGAGAAGAACATCTAACCCTTCTTATCCCCTCTTGTACAGGGTTCTAACTCCCTTCAAAAGCTAACCCCTTTGGTGGCAGGGCACCTGAACAAAAACCTGTGGTTTGGTTAGAGCACCTGATCAAAAGCTCACTTGGTGTGTGGACACCAGATCAAAACTCCCTTGGTGATAGGGCACCTGGTCAAAAACCTAGTGGGATCCTATCAAGTGTGGTAGAAGAGTAGACGTACCCAGGTTTATTGGGGAACTACTATAAAAATCCCTGTGTTCTCTGTGTTGTGATTTTCTATGTGTTGTGTTGTGTGCTGATTTCTTTATTTAGTTTTATAACTCACTCTGCAATACACATATAAGTATCACTATTTTAATTCCGCTATAAAATTAAGTGAAAAACTTTTAATACTCTATTCACCCCCCCCCCCCCCCCTCTAGAGTAAATCTAAGATCTAACCACACTTTCAGTTCGCTTAGCACCATCGTCGGTTCGTAGCTTGGAAGAGAATGATGAGAGAGGGTTGAGACGTTTATACCTCTACTCTTCTGTTATTCCCTTCTTTGTTGTGGATTGGTGGTGGTGTGCGATAAGATTCACTGGTCGTGTCTAGTTCCGAAGAGGGGGTTTTACACGGTGAGTGCTTCCTAAACTCCTTTCGAGCCTAGATCTTAAGGTTTCAATTTATAGATGTCTTTCCCGCAAAAACCTCATTTTTCGGCAACCCACGGACACCCGAGCGTAGTCGGGCTCGGGGTGGTCGTGGACGACGCACACAGAGAGGAGGCGGTGGTGTTGGGAACACGGGAGGCGGGATATGGAGCAAAGGAGGATTTGTGTAGTGGATAGGGACGTTAGGACGTGGGATAGCAGGTGGTGAGGTATTGTGAGGAGGAAAGGAGTAGAATGGTTGATCCTCAAGGAAGATGACATCAGCGGAGGTGATCGTTTTCCCATCAGTGGGAGAGTAACACACATAACCCTTCTAAGTGCGGGAATAACAAACAAAAATATATTTTGTAGAACGAGGGTCGAGGGGACAGCTTGTCCACAGGAGGGCCAACATGATGGACAAAGCAGACACACCTGAAAACACGAGGGAGGGGGAAGGGAGGTGTGGATGGGAACGGGATGGAGAAGGGAGTAGCAAAGTTGAGAACGGTCGACGGGATGCGATTAATTAAATAGCACGCGGCAGTAATAGTGAAGTATCAATAATTCTTGGGAACCTGCATCTGAAATATAAGAGATCGGGTAATCTCAAGGAGGTGGCGGTTCTTCCGCTCGGCCACACCGTTTGGTTGAGGGGTATAGGCACAAAAAGGTTGGTAGATAATACACAAGGTATTGCATGTGTCCTGAAATTCGTGACTGGTATATTCATGACCATTATCGGTGCGAAAATTTTTAATTGCGCTCGAGAATTGAATGCAAGTTTCAGTGGTGAATGAGCAAAAATAGCGCAGTAATTCAGAGCGATCACGTAGTAAATACACTCATGTCATGTAAGAATAATCATCATGAAAGTAAGAAAGTAACGATAACCAGACAAACTCGCAGTTTTATACAGATTCTAAATATCCGAGTGAACTAAATCAAATGGAGCAAAACTCCTAGTGCAACTAGAAGAGAAGGTAGAACAATGTTGTTTCTCGTATATACAAGTTTCACGAGTAAATTCAGAAAAAAAAATCAGGAAGAGTCTCCGGAATTATAGGAAAAGGAGGATCAAGACGTCGATGTCAATCAGCATAGGATAATGCTGAGGAGGGAAGGTCCAGAGTATAGAGCCCATTTGACAGTCGGTCGGTATCAATGATACTTCGCGTCCGTCGATCCTGCACCACAAAAGAAGAGGTAGAGGTGATGGAACAACCGTGATCGTAAGTCGACTGACAGAGAGAAGATTGAATTGTGAGTCAGGGACATGAAGTGTGGGATGTAAAGAAAGGATGGAGTTATAGGAACATCTCCAGATCCGAAAACACGGATGGTAGCGCCATTTGCAACAGTGATCAATTTGGGAGTAACAGTATCCGTGTACCGAGAGGGTTTTTGCGGAGTAATGTGGTTGGTGGCCCCGGAGTCCACAATCCAGGAAGAGCTAGGAAGAAAACAAGATAGACTTACATGGAAGGAGGAAGCAACGAAGCCAAGGTTGTAAGTAACCATCTCCTGCAGTTGTCAAAGTTCCGCCCACAGGGTGTCAATTTCAGCGCGGGACGGATTGGGGGCATCCACCGCCAGAGAAGCATGAGGCGGGAGCTGTTGTGGTAACCCAAGTTTCTGGTAACGTAAAAAATGGTGTGGCCATCATGTCCACCGCCGCGAGGCTCATTACGACCACCACGATATCCAGTATATGGAGGTAGAGCTGCAACAGAGTGGTGAAGCAAAGCAGGAGAGGGAGGCCCCATGTTAGAAAGGAAGAGTTGAGGAGAAGGGGGCAGAGACCTCTTTAAGCGATTAGCGGTGAGGAAGTTCCAGCTGCTTTTGGAGACGGCTGAAGACATACACCAGGAGAGCTCCTGATGGAGGGGCTGCGAGTTACCTGCAAATAATGAGGAAGAACACAACTCAGTCGGCGAGAGCGGGAGCGCAATCGCCGAAAGTCCAAGGGGAGGATATGATAGGCTCTGATACCATGTAGAAAATAAGAAGGGGAAATTCCGTGAAATTTCAATATATTTATTTCTTCACTTAAAAAGACTCAAATACAAGTATTGTACACATATTTATAGGATGGAGGAGTGACAACTCAACTCCAATCCAAGATGTTGGGCTAATCTATACAAGGGAAAAGAGGCCCTTTACATAGATCTTCTACAAGATGTATGACAATTTATAAATGATTGCAGTTTAATAATCCATAATTTCAAAAGATGTAGGAGAAAATAAGATGTTCTAATAAATCACACAATGGACAACAGCTGGAAGGTTACAGCAAATAACTTCTGACCTCAAATTAATTTTAGTGGGACTGTTGGCAAAGCTTGTAACTCTAAACTTCTCAGAAGTTTGATTCCACTCACTTGATGTGAAATCCACTGTAAAGTGGAAATCGATTTTGATTTTGTCACAGATTGCTCGGAAATAATTTGAATAGACTCAAAATACGTCTTGTGCAAGATATATATTGTGTATAGTATAACATGCATGGAATATCAAATATTATAATTACATAAGCAAGGAATATCAAATATTATAATTACATATGCATGCAATAAAATAGAAACAGATTTCAAGTCGACCCTAAATTGATTTATGTTGCCTAGAGATTGACTTTGATAAAAATTGGAATTTAATCATTTTGAATCAACATGACTCGACACAAAATGATTTTGATTTCTATTCAGACACAAGTTGAGCTGAAATTAAAAATTGTTATTTTGAGTTCAGCAAAATTCACACTAACTCAACTTGATAGTAGTAACACCTAGCTCTAGGTGACTCTAAAGTTGAACATTTTAACAGAAGAATCAGAGTAGACTTACACCCGGTAACATCAAGCAATCTATTATGAGCAATCTAACATCAAAGTGCTTGGCCAGTGCCTTCGCCAAAGTTTCTTGATATATTTCAGATCCTGCAAAGTCAATAGACATTTCCTGAGATAATTATTAAACCCTACAACAGAGACAACAAACAGAATATGAAAGAAAGGTCTTTCACCTGTTGGACCAGAAAGTAGCATACGTGGATTCAAGGATAAAATGTCAGCAGCATATTTTACAAAATTCTTGCACTTTAGATGCATATATGCACATGACAAGAGGGCATTTTTTGTATTTTCGCTGGAAGACATAACACAGAAAGTTAGATCAAAAAGCTCAATTTTGGAAATTCTGCATCCATAAAAGGGACGTTCCATTACAAAAAACAAACACAGCACAATGCAGACATGCCATGCACATTAAATACGCACATGCGTGGTAGGCAAAGAAAATTTCTTCCATACTGAAGTTATCTAAGAAACTGAACTTCCCATAAATTTCTAATGATAACTATGAGAGACCAAATAAACATCTATGTAGCACGGGGACGAAAACGGGATACTAGATACGATACGAAATGGATACGAGAAACGTTTTTAAATTCTTTTAATTATTTTAATATAAGTATTAATTAATGTTAATATGAACATCATTAACTGTGCTAATATTAAGAGACAATCCTCAATTGAGTTTGTTTGTTTGTTTTCAGTATTTTTCAACAAAGATTTATATTTCCATGCAGGAAACGAAGAAATCCTCAACTGTTATTCGACTAATACATATAATAATCAGTTTGTTTGTTTTGAGAAGTCAGGTTGTTTGATATAATGGAGTAATATAGCAAGAAAATCAAAAGATAGCATCCAGAGGTGTCTCACCGCAGATATAGCAAGAAAATGTAAATATAGCTTGCAGGAAGATACAGGTACATGCACGAACGAAGAGAAGTTATAATTAAGGGAAAAGCAGATCCCCTAGCTGTGATTATATATTTTCCGTGAAATATACTTACCGGAGCTGTAATGGTGTAGTCGGAGTCGGATTCGGAGTCGCAGTCACCTAGGGACTGAGCTTGCAGAGGAGCAGTCGGAGTCGCACTTGCCTGGGGTTGTCGCGGAAGGTGGAGTCTTGCTTTGTGACACCGTTGTGAAATGTAGGTCAGAATAGTACGAGAGATGATAGCTCTTGCAGAGGAAGAGCAGAGATATGATAGCTCAAATTATATCAGGCGTGAGTCCTGAGCCGTGAACGTCGTGCGTGACGCCTGAACGAGAAAAGCGGGAAACGTGTATCCGCAAGTGGGATACGCGTTTCCCAATTAAATTTTATTATTCAATTTAAATATTGTGTTTCCTACGTTTCGGAAATGCGTTTCCACACGTTTCCGGGAGTTTCCCGTATATGATACGCGTTCGAGCCGATACGCGATGCGTTTTTAATTATTCGTGCTTCGTAGATAAACATTACAGATAAAGCGCACACGGAAAATAATAAACCATGCACAAAGAAAAATGAAGTAATAAACAAATGAAGATAGACATTCCAAATAAATGGGATATGTTGGCACCAAAATTGTCATCAACGCTCCACACTCAGCGAACACTCTGGGGGATTAAGAGAACGGGATCGAGAACCGCAAGCAACCGCTCACTAACTCCCGGGACAAAGCGAACAAAGCACAGAAAAACGGATGTCGCTGGCAGCGGCGGACACCAGATTGGCCCGCAACGGCAAATGCCTCTCTTGCAGTGGGCTTTTTATATTCCACAAGGATCTGTTACAAACTATTACAAGAATGCCGGAGAATAGAATGCAACAGAGTGACGGGAACTTGTGACCGCACCTTACAACAGGGTAGCTTCTGACTAAGTTATCAAGGCGCGCGCCTGAGGCACCGGGCGCACCAGGCGCACCCACGGGCGCCTCTAGAACCCAAAGGCGGGTGAGCCGAGCTAGGCGTGCCTAGGCGAGCGCCTAGCGCTCCCCTAAGGCGCAGCCTAGGCGCGCCTCACCCCGAACCCGGTTTAAAAGGGGAGCAGGGCTCGGTTTAAGTTCATTTTAGGGTTTAAAATACTAGCAGCCGCGTATTCTCCTGCCATTCCGTCACGTACTTCTCCCGCAAAGCTCTCGGTGACGAGTGAGAGTGACGACGATCCCGCAATCCCTCACGTCCTCTCATTCCTCTCTTGGTGACACTGCTGGAAGGGGTTCTTCTCTACGGTTTGGATTGGCTAGCGGCGTATTCTCCTGCAATCCCTCATGTCTTCTCTACGGTTTGGTTCTCCTGTTTCTCACGGTTTCGATTGTTTCTTCTCCTCAATTAGCAGTTTCGATTTTCTCTTCTTCTCTACGGTTTGGTTCTCCTATTCCACTGTTTTGTTTCGATTGTTTCTTCTCCCCAATTAGTCGTTCACTGTTTTGTTTTCCAGTCCTGTTTTGTCTCTTCTTCTCTACGGCTTTGAATAATTGATGTTTACCTGCGCCCGGATCATTGTCTTCTCTACGGTTGGGGTTTTCCAGTCCTGTTTTGTTTTCCTACACCCAATTCACTGGAAAACAGTGAGCTGGAAGCCCAGTTCACTGTTTCTCCTTGATGTGGATGTCTAATTCTTATGTTATTTTTATTTTACTTTATTTGTGTGCACTCATTATTTATGTTGTAAATATGGTTTAATAGGCTTAAATGGATGTGACTCATGCGAGTGGTTCTGGTTCATCCAGTGTACAATCACGGATTGATCCAGGGTGGAAGTATGTTCGTCAAATTTCCACCGCCAATAAAAATGATTTAATTTGCAATTTTAGTGAGGTCACAAAGAGTGGCATTTATCGTGCTATACAACACATTTTGGGGGGATTTAGGAATACTAAAGCTCTCAAATGTCCACCACATGTACGCACCGAAATACAAGACTTTATGGAAAAGAAAATGAGTGCAAGCAACGCAGAAAAGCAAGCATTCCATGACTTTGCAGACATAGATACTTTTGGAAGTGATGAAGAGATGGATGACAATGGAATGAAAATTTGTGGAAGCGGACCAAGCGGTGTGTCTAAAAAACCTCGGACCAAAGGACCAATGAATGTTTTTTTTGCACCAAACATCGAGAAGATGCAAAATAGGGGCCAACAAAAACAAATGAAACAAATACTATAAACGAAGTGTGCAAGAAGGAAATTAGAGGGCGGGCTTGCAAGAACATAGCTAAATGGATGTATGATGCAGCTATCCCATTTAATGTTGTTAATTATCCTAGTTTTTCAGTGATGATTGAGTCCATTGGACAGTTTAGGGTTGGAATGAAACCACCCAGTTATCATGAAGTTTGTGTGCCCTTGTTGAATAATGAAGTAACTTAAGTGAAAAGTATGAGAATGAGTGGAGGTTGTATGGATGTTCTATCATGGCCGACGGATGGACAGATAAAAACAAAGAACTTAGATAAATTTTTTGGTGAATTCTAAAGGAACTTTTTTCTCGAATCTGTTGATGCATCTGATTACGCAAAGACTGGAGAAAAGATGTTTAAATTGCTGGATATCGTGGTGGATCGTGTTGGAGAGGCCAATGTTATTCAAGTTGTTACTGATAGTGCAAGCAACAATGTACTAGCAGGTAAATAATTTAATAGTTATTATTTATTTAATTTTAAACAATCGTATTTATTTGTTTTTTTTTTACTTTGTTTGTTTAATTGATGTTAAATAGGAAAATTATAGGAAGCAAAACGACCGCATTTATATTGGACGACATGTGTTGCTCATTGTATCGACTTAATGTTGGAGGATACTGGGAAGATGTCTATTATTAATAGAACAATAAAGAGGGCAATGACCATCAATAGTTATATTTATGTTCACCATGGCCTTGTCAACATGCTTAGGAGCTTTACAGATCAAGTGGAGCTTGTGAGACCTGCGGTGACGAGGTTTGTCACTTCTTTCCTGACACTTCAATGTATTCACAAGCAGAGGTCCAATCTTAGAAAGATGTCCACCTCACCTGAGTGGACATCAAGTAAGTGGGCAAAGGAAACAGGAGGTAAGCAGGTACATGGCAATATACTAATGGTCTCTTTCTGGAGTACAATTGTGTATATTTTGAAGATTTTTGGACCTTTAGTTTGAGTTCTAAGATTGTAGATGGTGAGAAAAGACATGTCATGGGTTATATCTATAAAGCTATGGATAGAGCAAAAGAGACTATCATTAAGTCTTTTAACGAAAAAGAGGAAAAATACAAGGATGTCTTGGAAATTGTGGATAGGAGATGGGAAAATCAGCTTCATAGACCATTGCACGCAGCGGGTCATTTTTTAAATCCAGAATTCTTTTATTCAAACCCTAAAATTGCATTAGATGGAGAAGTTATGAGAGGTTTGTATGACACAATGCAAAGGATCATTCTAAGTCATGGCGATAAAGATAAAATTTTGGATGAAGTAAGTCTATATAGAAAGGCTGAAGGACTATTTGGAATGCAATTTGCAATTCGGCATAGGAAAACAAAGTCCTCAGGTAAATAATTTACACATTATTCAAACAAATATTTATTTATTAAGAATGCATTATTAATTTGTAGATATTCATTATATTTGGCAGCTGAATGGTGGCAATCTTATGGAGCTGATACTCCTAATCTAACCAAATTTGCTATAAAGGTTCTAAGTCTTACTTGTAGTTCATCAAGATGTGAACGTAATTAGAGTTTTTTTGAACATGTAAGTCCATAAATTTTATTTTCGGAGATCAATATCATTATATGATTAATTGTTTTATTGTTTATTTGTTGATGTGGCAGGTTCATAGCAAGAAAAGAAATAGGCTAGCTCAACAACGCCTAAATGATTTGGTGTTTGTGAAATACAATCGAGCGTTGCGTCGGCGATATGATTCACGTGATCATATTGATCCAATCTCGTTGAAAGATATTGACGACAGCAACGAATGGTTGATGGGAAGAATGGAGGAAGACGATGAGGTTGGGCATGATGAAGAATTGGTTTATGAGGATGATTTATTGACTTGAGGTGCAATTGCTAGGGTCACTGGAGTAGAAGAGGACATCTATCAGACACGCTTATCCAAAGGCAAGAATGTGATCCAAACAAGTGCAAGGATAGTTGAAAAGGGGAGCACATCTAGGAGGAGGGCTCCTACTCCAATAAACCTTACAGATGTCGATGAAGACGAGGCTGAGTACAATAAAGAAGAAGAAGATTATAGTGAAGAAGATGAAGACACAATTTATTCAGAAGAGGAGTAGATAGTGATAACTTCAATAAAGAGAGATGTCAAAAGTGACTTTTCTATTTCATTATGGTTTTGGATGATGTTAGATTGTGATAACTTATTGGTTTTGGACGATGTTCATGACTTTTTTGATTTCATTATTGTTTATGTTTCATTATGGTGTTGGATGATGTTTGATTTCATTATGGTCTAATCTCCAGAAATTCATTTCTAATTATTTTGCAGGATCAGTAGTTAGTACTTTTGTTAAGGCAATGACAGTGTTATCAAGACGCACATATGCAACATATGAGGTATGCATAATTTAATATTCTTTTTTTTGTGAGATGCACTTAATGAGTTAATTCGCTTTAATTTCCTTATAATATAAGTATATAACATGGTTAGACTTAAACATGCATATGAAGTCATGAACATATGTGCTAATGTGCCTACAAATATGCACAATTTGGTGTTTTGTTTTCTAAATGACCAAATATCTCCTTTTACATAGAAAGTAAGTATATGTTTGTTTGATGTTTTTGTTAATCATAGGGATGACTTTTTTTACTTTTTTGCGCATCACATGCGTCAGGCGCGCGCCTGCGCCTTGCGCCTAGGCTCCAGGACCCCTTTGCGCCTCTGTGCGCCTTTAATAACTTGTGACTGCACCAACAACAGGGTAGATTCGGGTACCAGTTATGTCCCCTCCAAGCACCCCTGGTCCTCTATTTATACTAGAGGGTAGGTAGCTCGGCCGGTGGGGGCCATTTTATGCCATATTAAATGCTCCGCCGCTCGAGGAAACCGAAGCGTCGATTGCGGGAGAGGAAAAAGAGGGTGTGCAGGTACGACAGGCCGTAACCGCATACACCTGCTCGCCAAAAGGGATCCTGGCGGACTCTGGATGGTATCCGTCGCGACTCCTCTGGGAGGTTGGCGCTGCTGGCTAGAGGACGCGGGCTCTTTGGCGAACAATCCTGCCAACGCCCCTACTGAGATCCTGGAAAGAGTCCGCGGACACTCTGGGGGTGCCCGCCCAGGACTTCCGCTGAGGGGGCACTTCTCTGGAATGCGACCGCGGGCATGCCTGGGAATCCGCCTGGACTTCTGAGACCGGCAAAGCGGGTACTAGCCGAGGCCGCGGGATTTGGGTTAACAGAATCCCCGCACTTTTTTGAGTCTGTGTGGGCTCTGAAAAAGTACACACGTAACCGCAAAGACTGCGGCTTGCCCTTCGCGCCGCTGAAAACTATAAATAGGCCTGGAAACGGACCCACTGGTTGCCCCCACCGAATCTTCTTCTGCTTGCGACCTCTCTCTTGTCGGGATAGCTGGACTCAATAAATCAGTTCTTGTCTCTTTGGAGGCGCAGAGATTTGCCGCAACGAGCTTGGAGGCGCAGCTGCGCAAAGGCTTAAAGAGGGCCGTGGCGAGGAGGCCGCATTCGGCCTCCGACGGTAATGCGCGTACCTGATCTGAAACTGCCACCCAAAAGGGTTCGTCGAGAGGTCCTGCAAGGCAATGGAGCTGAGAATCCGCACCCGGGACCCCGAAAAGAGTTCGTTCCGTCCATGGGCGTCTTGGAGGTGATGGAGCAAATGGGTGACTATGTCGACAACTTGGTAGGTGGGCGTGAAGTGACCGTCGATCGCTCGCATCTTTCCTTGGCTCGCCCTAGCGTTCCTCCCGACGGGAATCGTTCATCATTCCTCCGCTCAAAGGGGCGAAGCCCGAAGAGCGGTCGCGGACACACGCATAAATGCATGAGATGCGCAGGCGGGGGGAGGGTTCCCAGAAGGCCTACCTCCAGCGGGTGGATCCCGAGCTAGTCAGGCGTCCGCCGTTTAGCTCGGCGAGGATGTCGGGACCGCCGCGGATAGATTTCGACGCGCTCGGGTTTATAGAGTGCAGCCCTCCTGTGACTGTTGACGCCGGGCTCCCGGCCACCTTGACCGAAGTGCTCGGCGATGAAGGGTCAAATTCTGGGGGTGTGCCCGCTTTTGAAGCACAAGGTATTGTTCCCTGCACAAATAATTTGTGGATAATGAAAAAAAAATTACCCGTACCGTGTGCGCTTCTCGACGCAGGTGTCGATTTGTCCGTTTCTGAGTTCCGAAACGAACCGGAGGTCTTCCGGGAGGTCGTCGCGGATATGCAGAAGCGGATGCTGGAGCTGGAGACGGAGATCGCGGCGCTAAAGGGACGTGCTCCTTAATTAAAATAGGAGGTTCGCGTGGGTTGTCGCGCGGACACTATTTGTAGTTTTTCTTCACTTTAACATTTCATTTAATGAATGCTTTGTGGATTCTCATTGCCTTTTCCTTGTACTATCTATTTTATACAGTTGCTTATCTCGCATTTGGCGAACTTATCCTGCATGTGCTTGCGTTGTTTTGAAGAGAGACCGCGAGGGCCTCGAATGAATGTCCGTCGAGGAGGGCACGCTCCCCCCTTTGATCCTAAGCGAGGGAAGTCTATAAATTGAGATGACCCCCTCCTTCCTTCAAACGTTAGTGAATAGGCGATTGCTAAGAAAATGGCGCGAGGTCCATCTTCTCTTCCCGAGTGTGCGACTGCTTTTCTGTGTGGCGAACCCCCTTCCCTCTGCACTTACTGACGCCGACTTGGAGGAGTATCTGTAGAGGCACCCGTTGGCCGACAGATACTCTGTGCGGTTACCCAGAGGGGGAGAGAGGGCGAACATTGTGTTCGCGACCGAGTTGAAGGTGCCACTTGGCCATTTTGATGCGGGTTGGGCATTTCCCATCTTCCATGAGACGGTGAAAGTGTTGAACTTCTTCGGAGTGGTGCCCGCTCAACTGGCGCCGGACTCTGTTGTCCGCATGCTGACCTACATGACTTACCTGAGGACGCAACAAATTCGCTTTACTATGGAGGTGTTCTGCCATCTATTTCAGTCGCGGGCCCCGAGTACGGCAGGTTAAGATTTGGCTTCGTCCGGATGCAGGTACCAAGTCCGACGGACGTTACATCTGACTGGCGAACGCAGTTCGCCACCTTCCAAGGAGACTTTGCAGGCTCAGTCAGGTCCCAGATTTACAGGGAGAGGAAACCTTTCAGTCCCCGGAGCTGTCAGGGGTTGGCTCGCGGATCACGCGCTTTCTAGACGGCGAATGCCTGGTCGTCTCGCACTATGTCCGTCGCGTGCAGGAGGTGCAGGATCTAGGTGCAGGATCTGCTCATCTAGGAATGTAAGTATAAAGGCACTCGCGTACTTGTTGTCTTCTTGAGTTGATCCTTCTTGTTTTGCAGTTGTGTTGATGGTGCCAGCCTTCAAGCCTTACAGACACCCGGCATTGTCCCAGGATCCACTCGTGGAGACGGGCACCCGCGAGGAAGGAACTGGTCGCCTTCCCGCAAGAACATGAAGGCGACTTCTCATCTTCCCGCTCCGGAGGAGGGGATTCGCGACGAAAACGGAAATCTGTTGATGCTCCGGGATCCCGAGTCCGTCATGCTTAGCAACGAGTTATCCTCGTGGAGAGAATCGGGGCGGGATCTCCCCTACGCGCTTGACATATCCGGCGCGGTCTGCGGTTTCAAAGACTGCCAAGAGATTGACAGTATTCCTCTGCGTGACCTCCCCGCGAGGTCTGTGACGTCGAACCTGAGGTCGCTGACTTACAACAGTGTCGTCTCGAATGCACTTGAAGTCGTCCTGAGGGTTAATTCTCGAGTACGGGCAAAGTTACAGGTATCAGGAAACTTATAACTTAAAATTGGTCCTTACCCATATGCGGCTTCTAATTCGCTATTGCTTCTGATACAGGCTCACACTACTGTACTTAACCCGAGGTTCCGACAAAAAGCATTCAATATCGGTGAATCCTTCGCGAAGGAGACCCTCAACCTGCTGAAGGAGAGAGGCACCTTGAAGCCGGAGTATGCCGATATTAGCTATGAGATGTTGTATGCGGATGCTGGGATGCCTGCGGCTTCTGGTCCAAAGAACCGCGAGGATGGCGGGGGCGAAGAGTCCGAAAGCGAATAAACTTTGTATTTTATTTTATTTTTGACCAGGTGACCGTCAGGATTCATCTGTCCACGGCGCTTTGACTTTTTGATGAATAATATAATCGCTTCATGTTCTCGCTTTTGTGCTCCTGCATGTTATTTGAATGAATGATAAGATGTATTCTAAACCCACGACATACCTCTCTTCTCGCGCAGGTGAAGTGTAATCGTTCCGGACACCTGACACATAAATAGTAATCAACGAAAGAGGTCGGGCGTTGTCATAGACTATTTCCGAACTTTAGATTAGGGGCGCGATTAACTCTTCTGGGTGTCTGCCTATTGAAGCGACACCATCTGCCAGGTGTCCGCCTATTTAAGACCAAGGCGGTACTATTCGCCGAGTGCCCGCCTATTTAGGATAGAAGACCAAGGCGGCACAATTCGTCGAGTGCCCGTCTATTTAAAATAGAAGACCAAGGTGGCACTATTCGCCGAGTGCCCGCCTATTTAAGATAGAAAACCAAGGCAGCACTATTCGCCGAGTGCCCACCTATTTAAGAAAGAAGCCCAAGGCGGCACTATTTGTCGAGTGCCCGCCTATTTAAGATAGAAAACGAAGGCGGCACTATTCGTTGAGTGCCCGCCTATTTAAGATAGAAGGCCAAGGCGGCACTATTCGTCGAGTGCCCGACTACTTAAAATAGAAGATCAAGGCGGCACTATTCGTCAAGTGCCCACCTATTTAAGATAGAAAACCAAGGCGGAACTATTTGTCGAGTGCCCACCTATTTAAGATAGAAAACTAATGTGGCAGTATTCGCTTTTCCTGACAGGTCTGCCCTATTGGGCCTAAAGGAACGGTTGTTGAGATATGCATAGTGCTCTGCGTAAGCCTCGTACTTACCTGCTCGGAGGTATTGCTTTACATAACTATTATGGGCGATGATATAATGCCCGCGGGGCTTCCCTCTGTCGGGGTCGTATGGGGGTCCGAGGACAGAGCGCTCCTCCGAAAGGACGTCCCTGGGGTGCTATGGCTCCCGCCTCTCATACCAATGGGTCCACTGTCAAAGGTTACAGCGAACCAATTGGGTTTATGGCATCCGCAAGCAGTGTCCGAATACACTCTTGGGGAATGAAGCACATGTAGCTCGGGGCGTGTCCTCAGAGAGGTGCCTGTAATGGTAACTGTTGACGCATGGCCAGCTATCATGTTCCCGTACTGCCACGTATGTCGGTCATGATTTCTTTCAACGAGGGCAATTATAGTGGTCTTAGGGTAGTATCCAGGAGAAAGTACCCTGAAGACCTCCGCTCGAGACGTTCGGATGTATGCGAGGGGATTCAAGCGGGGTCCGGTGATTGCCCAGGGAGAGCGTCCGCGAATTGAGAATTTCACCTGACCAATTGTCAGATTATAATGAACAGCTCTTAATTTATTGTTGAAACCGTCGTATCACGTTACGTAAGGATTCCCGGATTATGTCCTGAGGTTTTTCCCACCGCCCCTTGTTAGGGAGGCAGGCCCTTCTCGGTGACGCTCCCCACCCGGGGAGGACATACTCATCGACCGAGTTCACCGATCGAATATAACATTCTCGAGCTGTCTTGGGGTCACTCCGGACTCTGAATTGTTTTACTCCAGTGAGAACTTGAGGACTTGGTGGTACATTGATGCAATGGCCTGGAAGTCATCCAAGAGAGGCCTCCCAAAGATTGCGTTGTAGCTGCTTGGAGCATCGATCACCAGAAATGATTCCGGTCGAGCCACCTAGCACAAGACTACTGTGAGGTCGATTCCTCCTTCCACTTCCTTTCTTTCTCCTGCAAAACCATACAGAGGTCCGTCATAGGCTTTTAAGGCCTCGTCAGACTTCATGGCATCGAAAGTGGGCTTGAAGAGGACGTTTACTGAGATTCCCGTGTCGATGAGGATTCGGGCCACTGTATAATTATCTAGGATTTCCTTGATCACTACCGCATCATGAAACGGATTGGTGGTTCGAGGCAGATCCTCCTTGTTGAAGGTGACTATCCCCCGGAGTGGTTGAGCGGGGGAGGTTGACGCAACTTCTCTTTCACGGAGGCGTTTGAAGCTTACCTTTCGGGAAGATTCTGATCCTGCACCACCGTGAATATAGTTGATGTGCCCCAACCAGCCGACTCCATCGACCTCCACGAACTCGTCTTCTTCATTTCCCTGGTCGTCGTCGCGGCCCTGCTCTATGTTGTCGCACCTCTGGATGCTTGGGCCGGCTTCATCTTTTTTTTTCCTTTTCCTTTTGTTGCGGCTGCTTCCTTGGCGACGCTCGGGAGCAGGTAGTTCAGCTTTCCCTCCCTTAGCAGCTTCTCCACCAAGTCACGGAGAAACCGGAAATTCTCGGTATCATGCCCGACGTCTCTGTGGAACTTGCAGTAGAGGCTTTGATTATTTCCTCTGAACCCTGCCTTCAGGGGAATCGGGGGTTTGAAATTTGGCTGCTTCTGGAGGATCACACCACCTCATCCATCGGGATTCCGATGTCAGTGTACTCTTCCTGAGCGTTGTCCCATTGGACGGGAAAGGCTGTCAGGAGGAGAGGAGGATTGATGATGTTGTTCTGCCGGGGCCACGGAGGCTTCATCTGCTGGATGTGGCGGGGGCGATGTTGGGGCCGCTGCTGGAAATTCCTCCCTCGGTGAGCTGGAGGCTGAAAGTTCCGATAGGGCTTATCGATTTGTTGGGTCGCTATTTGGGGGCGACTGGAGGAATGATGAGGCGACGAGATCCCAAATTGGAGAGGTTTGCTACGAAGTCTTCGTTGTTTCGCTCTCCCTCAACGAAGTGGTTTGCTCGCTCAATGAGCTCGTCGTAAGCCTTCGGCTTTCTAACACTGATTTCCAGTTTGAAGAGTCTGGGGCTTAAATCATTGGTGAAATCCACCCGATACACCTGAGGGTCCACGTCGCGGACCTCCATTATCAGGGCTTGGAAATGATCCAGATACTCCCCCAAACTTTCCTTCGGGCCTTGCTGGATCTGAAACAAGGCGTCCAAGTCAGCCTTTCTTCTCTTTGAAGTGGCGAACCTCTACAGAATCTCCTTCCGGAGCTCCCTAAAAGAACAGATTGAACCGGGCGAGAGGTTGTAGAACCACTCTTTCGCCTTCCCATCGAACATGGTTGTGAGTAGCTTGCAGCGGAGTGCCACTAAAAGTGTCTGGAGGGACATTGAGGCGTCAAAATCATGTAGATGGTAGGTGTGGTCTTCTTTTCCCGAGAAGCGGGTGAGCCGAGGTTCCCTAAATCCATGAGGAGCGGTCTCCTCTGCGATGACGATGGTGAACGGCGAATAACTATTCGTTCCATCCACATATTCCGGCTCGTCAAAATTCAGAGCCCTTCCTCGGAATTCGGCCGCGACTTCTATGAAAAATTACTGGTGAGCGCGCGCTTCCTCGACGTGCGGTTGTGGCGGGGGCGGATAATCCGGCGAAGGTGGCACCGCGTCAGGAGTCGCGGTCTCTTGCGGATATTCCGCGGCTTGAGCGCGCTCACCCTAGTTGACCAGCTGGGTCAGCAAGCCGAGCAGGTGGTTGAACTCCCCGCGAGTGACTGACGCGTCATCGCGGGAGTCGCTCTCATGCTGGGAAGGATCGGGGTGCCCGCCCACCATCGGGTGATTTCGTCGGTTGCTTAACCTGAAGGTCGCGTATTCGAACTGTTGGCACCAAAATTGTCACCAACGCTCCACACTCAGCGAACACTCTGGGGGATTAACGGGATCGAGAATCGCAAGCAACCGCTTACTAACCCGTGGGACGAAGCGAACAAAGCACAAAAAAGCGGATGTCGCTAGCAGCGACGGACACCAGATTGGCCCGCAGCGGCGAATGCCTCACTTCTTGCGGGCTTTTTATATTCCATAAGGATCTGTTACAAATTATTACAAGAATGCTGGAGAATATAAGGAAATCGAGTGACAGAAACTTGTGACCGCACCTACAACAGGGTAGCTTCTGGTACCAATTTTGTCCCCTCCAAGCACCCATGGTCCTCTATTTATACTAGAGGGTAGGTTGCTTGGCCGGTGGGGGGAATTTTATGCTATATTAAACGCTCCGCCACTTGAGGAAACCGAAGCGTCGGTTGCGGGAGTGGAAAAAGAAGGGCATGCGGATACGACATGTCGTAACCGCACACACCTGCTCGCTAAAAGGGATTCTGCGGACTCTGGAGGGTATCCGCCGCGACTCCTCTGGGAGGCTGGCACTGCTAGCTGGAGGACGCGGGCTCTTTGGAGAACAATCCAGCCCACGGCCCTGTTGAGATCCTGGAAAGAGTCCACGGATACTCTGGGTGTGCCCGCCCGGGACTTCCACTGAGGGCGCACTTCTCTGGAATGTGACCGCTGGCATGCCTGGGAATCCGCCTGGACTTCTGAGACAGGCAGAGCGGGTAGTAGCCGAGGCCGCAGGATTTGGGTTAAGAGGATAGGTTAATGACGATGACAATGTAAGCAAATAAATGAACAAATACATATACATAGATCAGCACGTGGTGCAAAGTACAAAATAGTCTAACTAAAATGCATGAGGTTCGAAGTTCACTTTAGTAAACTCAAAGGCGACATGATGGTGATTGATTACGCTTTGTTTGATCTATTTAGGTCATGGACAATTTTGGGTCGTCGAATGGACGATCGTAGACCGTCATCGCAGTCATCGCAGTCAGGGGGATTTTCATGTTTTAAGGTATTTTTTTATATTCTTTGAATGTATTTTGAGACCTAGGTTAAAAGATCTAATTGGACGATCGGAGTCATCGGATGTATTTACCTTAATCATTTCCTAGTTATTCCTAATGTGCTTATCCACCCTGGTCATCAAAAAATTAGGTTTTTTACAAAAGACTGCATTGTCCAAAGGGGATGTGATGCAGGACGGCGCGTAGGGTTTGCGCGCCTGTCGGCTATTTCTAGGAAACCCTAAATGAGTGCAATTTTAAAAAAAAGTTGAAATTTGAGCGGGCGTGCACGAACTTTAAGAAATTAAACAACTAGATTTTTTTTGGTAAAGCATAAAATTACTATTTTGTTTAAAATGAAGTTTCTTGAAATATGGTTCAATTCTAAATCTGGGAAAGGAAATTCGCAACCTTCGTTCCGTTCCCCTTGTTGTAGCAGACGGAAATCGTGAACTCCAAATACGTTTCCGTTTGGAGTTTTCGACGTAGCGTTCGCTGACAAAATTCGGGCGAAAACCCAACAATGAATCTATTATCCTAAAGAGAAAATTTAGATGCACACAAAGGAAGAGAAAGAAGCTAGTTACCCACGGAAAGAGGCGTCTTTCAGCAAACGAAGTCGACGGCGATCCCGCGAGGAATTCCTCGTCACCTTCGATCTCCCGCTCCGAAGTCGGCCGCTATCGCACACGGCACTAAGGAGAAATTTCACTCACTCTCACACGAAAGTGGTTCCACGGAATCTCAAACACTCACTAGTGTAGGTAAGCCACAAACTAACAACCTAAAATTCACTCATTCTCACACAAAGGTGGCTCCACGAAATCTCAACTAATTAGATGTTTCTCAGAAGCACACAACAACAATCACAAAGAAGCGTGAATTTCAAAAGCAAGGTTTCCCGCAAGATGGTTCCTACGGGAAGAGCAAATAACAAGTCTAGACTTCTCAATTAAACAAGTACAGCAACAGGACTACAAACACATTGTTCATTATCAGTATCATGCGAAATCTCAAACAGTAAACAGGACTCACAGACTCAACAACGAAGCACAGCCAGCAATTCGTTCCTTGGTTACAAACCAGAAATCAAACAAGTATATCTAAACTCACCAAAATCTGGAATTGAAAACAGGAGAGGTTCAAAACCCTCGATTACTACTCAATCCTACAACCTAACTTCCGCCAGGATGAGGCACTATTCATCTTCTCCAAAGGGGAATAGCCGACTACCTCCTAAACAGGAATCAAACACTACTAGATCACACAGGGCTCCAAGGAAATAAACAGGAACCGATCATAACACCCACTGTTCATCGTCTCTTCCTTCCCATCGGCAGAACTCAAGCCGCCTTTTATAACAAGCCCTCCCAGCAAACCTGAAGGCGACGTGAAGGGGCGGCGTGGAGGAGGTGGCTTCAACCGTTGGAGAGGAGATCGTGGCAAGGGGGAAGACGTGGCTGGCGGCTGCGGGTCGCCTCTTGGAGCTGCGCCAAAGGCGGAATACCTCGTGTGGGCTTTCTGCTGATCGAACGACGGGCCGACCGGCTGGAGATGATGAACCGGCGTCTGAGGGCTTGAACAGGTGAATACATATAATGTATATATATGTAAATATATAAAGTTATATATTTATATATATACACATAAGTAACGGACATACAATAAAGGCTTTTAAACAAAGCTACGCACGCAGGCGTGCAAAATAACAATGCAAAATAAGATAAATTGCAAAATAACCAAAATTAAAATAATTCATGGTCGGTAGTGGTCCGGACGGGTGCGGCGTCGGGCGCTTTTGCATCGACCTGATCTGAGCTGGTCTCCACCAGGATGCCAACTCCTTCATCCCCACTGTATGACGTCATGGGCATCTTCTACTTCAGGTGCCCACGTCTAGAGTCGTTGCCGCCTCTACATTAAGCGTATTCATTGACTTTTCATCTGTTGTCACCATCACTGCCACTTCCTAACTCTTGGAATCACATACACCCTCCCTTATGTCAGTCGAGCCCCTTTAAAGTTGTTGTTGCCCGGCCGCACATCGTTCACCGTCCTCCCAGACGCCTATGACTCCCGCCCACAGACTCCGGCAATTCCGTCGGAGCCACTTGCTGCCTCTAGCGGCCTCGCCCAACCCCATTATCGCCTTGTTTCCCCTTCCCAGGCACTTGTTTTCCCCTTCCCAGTCCATCTAGCCAACCGCCACCATCTCCCCAGTCCCCATACAGCCTTGTTCCCCTCTTCCCTCCACTTCCTTCCCCGTCTAGTCCCCATCCCTTAACTGCAGTACTCTTGAACACCTCCCTTAGTCACAGCATTGTTGAGCCCTTTGCCTCTACTTTGGAGCCTCCAAAATCCTTTAAATTCGCAAGCCCTAAATTCCTCATTCCACATTTCCATGCTAACATGTTTGATCCAACACAATGCATTGGCGGCCTTCCAAGTTGGCCCACCACATTCTCCATTACCGGTATTGTCCACTCATTTCTTGCATTGTGTGGATGCACCTTTATTCCCAATGACATCTTGTGTTAATTAATTTTGGCTCATTTAATTTCAGCGTGTACTTTATTCGCCCCGATATTTAATTTGTAGCGCAGTTAGTTTATTTGTAACATCATTTGCAAACATTAATGCAATGCATTAGCGAGCCCTTTGCAGTCCCTTGGTTACACATCAAATTAAAAATTAACGGAGCTACCAGAAAACAAACATTTTCTTGGGTCATGAAAGGCCACCTTTGCCATCAGCATGCACATGAGTCATGTCTACTAATTTTTGCTGCTGGACTAATAAAAGGATATGATTAAATTGGGATAAGCTTACGAATCATATTAAAGATAAAAAAAAAAACAAATTCAGTGACAAAACGAATAAATCATAAATGGCCAGGGGAATATGTTGGTCTTTTTCTCCTACATCCCAAGAAGGACAGAACTCAGAGGGTTTATCCTAAGTTTTGCATGTGAAAAGATTCAATCGTAAACAAAAAAACAATGCATTCCCAACCCATTATATAACTCTACAGGAACCTCATTCCCTTCGCTCATTAAAAAAAACATGCTTCTTCAGTATCACTGACAGAACGAACACGCTTCTCTTGTGATCGTGACACCAAATGACCAAGTGTCCTCTAGTCCAAAAGGGCATGTCCCCATATGCAACTCTATGAGTACATCAGTTTCTTCGCTCATTAAAGAGAACACACTTCTTTGTATCACCGACATAATGAACATGCTTCTGACTTTTGTTGTGACCCAACATAATTGATGGACTCGCGCCACGGCAAGGCGTCAACGCGGTAATGCCAACGCATGAAGACAACTTAGCAGCTCTTATCCCAAATCCTAAAACCCAAGTTGTTACGGGCTCATCGTAGAACATGGAGATGATGGTGGAGATGTGAGGATACTATGGAGCCAGAATCGCGGATGCCTAAGCGGGGTGTGCTCGGAAGAGAGAGAGAGTTACCACGATCTCATAACTTAGACAAGAGAATAGACTTCAATTCCTGCATACTTCATTCATCCTATGAGGGGTACTTAAATAGGATTACAATACTCAATCATCAACTAACATATTAATGATGTGCATTAAATAACTCAACTACCAACTAACATATTAATAACACATTAATTGACTCAACTACCAACAACAAATTAATTAACTCTAACAACTAACATATTAAAGGCACACATCAATTGACTCAGACTATCAATAAAACATTAATGACTTGTTAATTAAGCTAGGCACAAATACTCATAACATGATAATTAGGCATGAATGCCCATACGCGGACCCATAACAGGTATCCTCTCACCTCATCTCCTTGCACAATTACTGTTACTTCCATTTATGTGTATTTTTATTTGATTGTTAAATTCAAAGCTTGTTTGATCAAGTTATTATTTTTCCTGTTTGTTAAAAGTTTCCGGTTTAAGCCCTTATCTCTTTACCCTTATCTTAGATGAGCTCACCGGACATATCCAACAAGCAATACCTTGGTGTTTATTATTTGCAGATGATATTGTTTTGGTCGATGAGACGCGTGAGGGTGTAAACGCGAAACTTGAATCTTGGCGAGACACTTTAGAAACGAAGGGTTTTAGGTTGAGCAGGACAAAGACAGAGTATATAGAGCTTAAATTTAGTAGTGCAAGAAGGTCGGATGACTCCGTCAGTAAATTGGGTGACCAAGATATTTCCCGCAGTGAGTGCTTTAAATATTTGGGATCGATAATTCAAAAAGATTGAGGTGTAGATAAAGATGTGATACATAGAATTCAAGCAGGTTGGTTGAGGTGGAGAGGCGTGTCTGGGATCTTATGTGATCGTAAAGTACCATTAAAACTTAAAGGCAAGTTTTATCGTACTGCAATTAGGCCAGCAATGCTCTACGGTTCTGAGTGTTGGGCAGTGAATGGTGTACATGAGCAAAAATGGGAGTTGCGGAGATGAGAATGCTTAGGTGGATGTGTGGTCACACGAGACTGGATAAAATTAGGAATGAATGTATCAGGGATAAGGCAGGAGTGGCGCCAATTACAGAGAAGATGCGAGAAGCTCGTTTAAGATGGTTCGGACATGTATATAGGAGACCATTAGAGGCACATGTTAGGCGTTGTGAGAGCAAGGTTGTCAGGATCGAGATCCTAGGTGAGATCATTTCGAGATTGGATCGGATCTGATCATAGGATCGGATTGAGGATCGTAAGATCCTAAAACATTCATAAATTAGGATTAAAAATATAAAATTGAATTTCGTATCATCCAATTACATGCTCAATTAACAAAAAATCAATAAATTAAGCAGTATGTGAATAATTATATTAAAAAAATTTGAATAACTAAATCAAAAAGATAATATCATATTAAGTTCACTTTCATTTTCAGGTAGGACACCCAATGTCTACAAACAATAAAAACAAATCTGGACTGATGGATTGGTGGAAGCCTAGAAGCAGGAAGACAAACCCAGACTGCTGGATTGCTCGTACACTGGAAAAAGGAAGCTTGAATTGCTCGTATACTGGATTTCTAAACGCTAGATTACTCATACGCTAGAAAGGAAGAGAAGACGTCGGCCTGAAAGTAGGAAGCAGAAAGTCACTGGATTACCAACTATTGAATTGCTCATACGCAAAAATATAAGATAAGACACTTACACCACTTGAAATGAGACCTGGTGAGGAAGGAAAAGGAAAAACATTGTCTGAACTGGAAGCGACCGAAGACGTCACTCTTGGCCTCCGTTTGCAATCGGCAATCGACACTTGGGATACGGTAAAGCAGCATGATATGATTCTGTGATGGGGTATGGGGGCGGGATTGGGATAAGGTTAAGCAATGAGTTATGGGCGTTGGACCGGTTGGATGGGGTCGGGATATGGTTTGAACATGTTTCGAGTTCTCTTTGGCCGGACCGGTAGAATCGGATCGGGATCGCGATCCTAAAGATCCTAAGATCCGGATCGCGATCCCAGTCGTAGATGTGCCGGTTTAGATCCTATGTAAAATCCGGATCGATTTACAAAATCTAGAACGTAGGATCGTAAAATCCTACGACCCGGATCGCGATCCTGATAATCTTGTGTGAGAGTTTAGTCACTGGACATGTTAAACGGGGGAGGGTAGACCAAAAAAGACTTGGAATGAAACTATAAGGAAAGACATGATGTACTTGGGCATTAGTGAGACTATGATTAAAGATATGGCGCAATGGCGACAGAGGGTCCATATAGCCGACCCCACTATGGTGGGATAAAGGCTTGAGTGTTGTTGTTGTTAAAAGTTTCCGGCTCATGTTTTATGTTATTGTTGAAATATATTTTAGTTGTCATTTCAGTTTTTAAGTGGATATTTGTTTTAAGCTGGCTTTGGTATTCCTCATAACACTTTGAGTTTTTCTTCATCTGTCGTTTAATTGTTATATGTACATATATCTTTTCATGATGTTGTTATCATTAGTATGTACTGTCTTGGTGTTACCATTAAAATATATTCACATTCGTAAGTGGATTGACCCTTAAATTGAGTACCGTCAGGATTCCTGATATGGTGTGAAATTATGAAGGGCGTTATACATCCTGCTTCAATAAAAATATAGGAAATAAATGTAGTTGCAAAATGTAGGAAAAGGTGGGAATTCCAAGATGCTGAAAATAAAACAATGAATATAGCAAACAGACATACCAAGTGCTGTAACACCTCATGTCAGCAGAAGAAAAGGGATTGTAATGACCATATTAAAAGGGTGACAAAAGAAGGGTTCAAAAGAGACTTACAAATAATTTAAAATTCACACCTTAGATAGTACGGGAAGTTTACAAAAGAAACCTCTATCTCTCTGGCAGCAAGGATCCCACGTTTCAATCCATCTTTAAATGTTTGGGATCTAGAGCTGGTTGGATTAGTTGCTAGACTTTCAAGTCCCATTAGGAACTCCTTTCGATCTTCAATTTGTTTTAAGACATTATCATACCATTCCAGAGGAGGTCCATCAACCATGTGTATAAGTGGCCTCAAGTCAACATTTGTAGTAGAGCTTTTTGCCAATTCTTCATCTGAATCACCATCAACACCATTACTGGTATCCAAATCCACATGCACAGCAGTAGTAGCCTTATCCCCATCAGTAACAGTGGGTACATTATGCTTGGTACTACCCTTCATCAAATGGAAATCACTAATAGCACCAGGAATGGAGCCTGATACAGTAGAAGCAGAAGGCAAAGTAGGTGTTTCAAGCCGGTGGTTGTCATCATTAGATGCTAGGGAAGATTGAGTAGCCTCATCCTTTGTAGGATTACATAAAGAGGCCAGTATCGATGCTCCAGCAAAAGCTGATGGGTCCCCTGATCTGATACCATACTGTATTCCCTTCGCAATGACGCCCTGGAGATAGAAAACCGATTAGAGAAGGTAAAAGTTAATCCATTTTTTCTAACCATCCGGCTGCTGGAAATTTACCGATATATTGATGAAGCTAAACTAAAACAATTGCAAGACTGGCAGACTGGCAGACATAAATGTGAATTTAGAATCAGAACTAAGTAAATATAGAGCTGAGCATAATAATCGAAATTCGATAGTCGCTCGATAAACGCTCGAATCTTTAGTCGAATCAAAATCGAAATAAAATGATTTGAATCATGATATCTCGAAATCGATTTTGAGTAGATTTTGATCCTCACACGAGTCGCTCGATTTTTTATTCGAGACGGCTCAATTTACTTCCAATTAACTATTTCGATTTTTTAGGGTTCAGCGTTGAGCAGTGAATGGTGTACATGAGCAAAAAATGGGAGTTGCGGAGATGAGAATGCTTAGGTGGATGTGTGGTCACACGAGAGTGGATAAAATTAGGAATGAATGTATCAGGGATAAGACAGGAGTGGCGCCAATTGTAGAAAAGATGCGAGAAGCTCGTTTAAGATGGTTCGGACATGTACATAGGAGACCATTAGAGGCACCTGTTAGGCGTTGTGAGAGTTTAGTCACTAGACATGTTAAACGGGGGTGGGGTAGACCAAAAAAGACTTGGAATGAAACTATAAGGAAAGACATGATGTACTTAGGCATTAGTGAGACTATGATTAAAGACAGGGCACAATGGCGATAGAGATCCATATAGTCGACCCCACTATGGTGGGATGAAGGCATGAGTGTTGTTGTTGTAGCGTTGCAGCTTGCAACATGACCCTACTCCCTCGAAAATAGAAATCATTTACGGTATCACGAGGCACACGCCTCATAAAATTTTTTTTCGTTTTTAGGCATCCACGTATTAGGCGTCCTAGAAAATTAGATCGTAGGATTTGTGATCGACTTAGGTTTGGAAGTTGAAATATAGGTACGCTAACGGGAAAAGCGATGAAGTAGTGGATACAATGATTAGGAAAAAGATAAATATTTTATGTCTGCAAGAGACTAAATTGGTGGGTGAGAAAGCTAAATTTCTAGATAATTTAGGTTTTAAATTATGGTACACATGAAAAAATAAAATAAGCAATGGAGTAGGTATTATTGTAGATAATACTTGGAGAGATGGAGTTGTTGGGGTAAGCAGAAAATGTGATAGAATCTTAGCTCATAAATTAATCGTAGGAAAGGAAACTATTAATGTAATTAGTGTTTATGCGCCACAAGTATGATTAAGTGAAGCTATTAAAGTACAATTTTGGGAAAACTTAGATGATTTGGTAAGAGAAATCCCACAAAGCGAGAAAATTTTCATTGGAGAAGACTTAAAAGGACATGTATAGAAGAAAAATACAGATTATATAGATGTTCATGAAGGATTTGGGTATGGAGAAAGAAATGAAGAAGGAAGAACCATTCTAGACTTTGTCATAGCCCATGAGCTAATTGTGACAAATACGTTCTACATGAAGAGGGAAGAACACTTAATTACGTTCAAGAACGGACAAAATAAGTCACAAATTGACTATTTTATGACTCGCAAAATGGATAAAAAGATTTGTAAGAATTACAAAGTCATACCAGGAGAAAGTTTGACAACGCAACATAGGCTAGTGGTGTTGGATGTGCAAATTAAATATAGTAACTTTAAGAGAAAGACAAAAGTGTTGCCAAAATTCGGTGGTGGAACTTAAAGAAGGAAAAATAGGTTGTTTTCAAGGCAGCGGTTTAGAACAACTGGTTGATGATCCTTATGTTGATCCTAGTGTCACATAGAAAGTTTTGTCTTTTCATTTAAGGTTAAGTGGAAAGAACGTACTTTGAAAGTCAAAATGTCATGCGCCCCCACAAAAAGAATCTTGGTGGTGGAAAAAGGAAGTGCAAGACAAAGTGAGGGCAAAGAGAGTCAGCTACAAAACTTTATATGCTTGAAGGAATGATGAAAAGTTGACAAAGTATAAAGTCGCCAAAAAAGAAGCTAAAAATGCAGTTAGTAAAGCAAGAAGTCAAGCTTATGAAGAGTTTTACAAACGACTAGATACCAAAAATGGAGAGTGTGATATATATAAAATTGTTCGAGCTAGAGAGAGGAGGACAAGAGATTTAAGCCAAGTTAAATGCATAAAAGATGAATCAGATACGGTTTTGACGAATGATGTGGTTATTAAGGAAAGATGAAAAAGATACTATTGTTAACTATACAATGAACTGAACTTGGAAGAGTTAAATAAATCGAAAAAGTATAGAAACATAACTTTTATCGTAAAATTGAAGCAACAAAGAAAGATGGCGCTCTAAAGAAGATGAAAAATAGAAAGACGGTTGGGTCAGATGATATACCCATTGAAGTATGGAAATGCTTAGGGAGAGAAGGGATTTTATGGCTTACAAATTTCTTCAATAAGATACTGAAGACAAAGAGGATGTCAGACCAATGGAGAGAAAGTATTTTGGTGTCTTTGTATAAGAACAAAGGAGATATACAAAATTGTGTCAATTACAGGAGAATTAAATTAATGAGTCATACTATGAAACTATGGGAACGAGTAATAGAGAGAAGAGTTAAACGAGAGACTAGCATCTCAGAGAATCAATTTGGATTCATGTCAGGGAGGTCAACCATGGAAGTTATAAATCTCTTGAGGAGACTCATTAACAGCTATCGGGAATGACAAAGAGATTTGCATATGTTGTTTATCAATCTGGAGAAGGCTTATGATAGGGTTCCAAGAGAGGTCTTGTGGAGAGTCTTAGAAAAGAAAGGTGTAAATGTATCATACATTGACGTAATCAAAGATATGTACACAAATTCAGTGACCAGGGTGAGGACATCTGGAGGATTAACACAGGAATTCCCTATCGCAGTTGGCTTACATCAAGGGTCAACTTTAAACCCTTATCTCTTTACCTTTATCTTAGATGAGCTCACCGGACATATCCAACAAGCACTATCTTGGTGTTTATTATTTGCAGATGATATTGTTTTGGTCGATGAGACGCGCGAGGGTGTAAACGCAAAACTTGAATCTTGGCAAGACACTTTAGAAAAGAAGGGTTTTAGGTTGAGCAGGGCAAAGACGGAGTATATATAGCTTAAATTTAGTAGTGAAAGAAGGTCGGATGACTCCGTCATTAATTTGGGTGACCAAGATATTTCCCGCAGTGAGTGTTATAAATATCTAGGATCGATAATTCAAAAAGATGGGGTGTAGATAAAGATGTGATACATAGAATCCAAGCAGGTTGGTTGAAGTGGGGAGGCGCGTCTAGGATCTTATGTGATCGTAAAGTACCATTAAAACTTAAAGGCAAGTTTTACTGTACTGCAATTAGGCCAGCAATGCTCTACGGTTCGACCTCACTACGGTGGGATAAAGGCTTGAGTGTTATTGTTGTTGTTTTGCGGTCGAGACTCCGTGATACGGGCTAGCTGCGCCGTATCGGGAACAAGAACACGAATAAAAAATTGCATTGCATGAAATAAAAGATACAACTTGGGAGACACGCTCCCGCCAATTACTCGGAGGCTGGGTCCTACAAAATACTCCTCTCTCCAAAGAGAGACCAAATGACTAACACTCAAAAGATAAAGATCTCGTCACCTAAGAGACTCCTTATATAGATGGAGGCCCCATTACAGGACAAGGATACTACATGACGAATACATATCAACACTCCCCTCCCAAAAAACGACCTTGTCTTCAAGGTCAAGGTCCATAGGGGTAATCCGCGAGCATCAAAGGGTCCAAGTCCTTGAAGTCAGGACCGTCGTCTTCAGATCCCACCAGCACGCACAAGTCTTTGAACGCGCAGACGTGGGTGGGCGAGTTTGGTTGTTGGCAGCGAAAGCAAGGGCCCATGCGGTGAAGCTCGAGGTGTTGCTCGTGAGATAAGCGGTGGGGTCGTCGGGGAGCCGGTAAAAGAGGAACTGGTGGCGGAGGCGGGCTGGCAGCGGGAGCCCATACGGGGCAGGTGATCCAAGCGGGGAAGAAGCGGCGGAGATTTCGGCAGCAACGGGGGCAGTGGCTAGTGTGGTGGCGGGACGAGGAGGACAGATGGGCCGTGTAGAGTTCCTCGTCGAGGAAACAAGTTATATCCATGGCCCGGGAAAGAGGAGTCGGATTGTGAACCCGGAGACGCGCCCTAAGGTGGGGTTGTAGACCCACAAGGAAGTACCCCAGGTAGAGGTCGGGGGATAGGTCGGGTACGTGCGTGGCGACCTCGATGAGCTCATCAATGTATGTGGCCACGGTGTCGGACTGGCGCACTGAGTTGAGGCGCTCATAGGCATTGCCCGTCTGGCGGGCGTCATATTGGCGGAGGAGTTCATCCTTCAGCGTGGGCCAGGAGTCAGGAACCTGCTGGCGCATTCAACGCACCCAATGGAGTGTTGAACCCTCCATATAAATGGTGGTCATGGGAACCTTCTGATTGGCGGAGGTGGACTGAAGGTCGAAGAACTGTTGGGTGCGAGCGATCCAACCGAGGGGTCGTTGTCGTCGAACATAGGGATCTCGATCCGACGGTGATGGGCCAGGTGGACATCCGTAGCGGGATGGAGAAACCCTGTGTAGTCTGGGATGCCGAAGGAGTTGCAGTGGTGGGGGCAAAGGGGCCGGTGGGCGGTTTACCGCCGTGGATGCATGCTCTCGAATGAGGAGAGTGAGATCATCAAGTCGTGCTTTGAGTTGATCCAAGTGATAGGTGTCTGCAGAGGCGGAAGTGTCCTCGTTGACGTGGAGGGCCATTAAATGTGTCAGGGGCATGGAACAATCGTGCCGAAGGTAGACAGCGGCTACGGGCTGAATGGGGGGGTGGCAGTGGGCGATGACGAAGCCCAGGAAGCGGCATCGAGGCCGCAGAAACAAACGGCGGTGAGTGGGTGCCGCGGAAGGTGTTGGAGGCGCTGGAAACCGAGAGAGCGTTGTACCGAGAGAGCGCTGGAAACCGAGAGAGCACTGGAATAGCTGAAGAAAGCGCAGGAGTCGCTGGAAGAAGACGGAGGTCGATGGCCCTGGAATGAGCAGGCGCGGGAAGCAGAATGCGCGGGAAGTTCGCGATCGGGAGAGCGCTTCGTGAAGAACGTGTGTGGGGACGAAGACGCGCGAAAAGGTCGTGATCGGGCTCGTGCGGGGCCGAAGACATGCAGGAGTTCGGGCGCACGGGGTCTCAGGTCGCGCTGAAGCGCGACTGTGGTCGACACTTGCGGGAGGGAAAATCGGCTCGAAGAGGAGGGCGCTCGGGCGCGTAGGGGCTCGGGTCGCGTTGAAGCACAACTGTGGTCGACGTGTGCGGGGGGGAACAGTCCGGAAGAGGGAGGAAGATCAAATTAGGGTTCTGTCGAAAACCCTAATTGATCGGCAGGTCAGACCAATTGATACGGGCTAGCTACGTCGTATCGCGAACAAGAACACAAATAAGAAATTGCATTGCATGAAATAAAAGATACAACTCAGAAGATACGTGTTATGGGCCTAGCCCGGAGGATGTCGGAGGATGACCGGAGACGGAGATGACGGCGGCGAGGATACTGCGGAAACGGAGTCGCGGCTGCCTGGGCGGGGTATGCTCGGGTGGAGAGAGCAACCAAAATATCATAACAAGACAAGGGAATAGAGTTTACTTCTTTTCATAACATTACATGACTCTAAGATCTCCTTATATAAGAGGAGATGATGGCATAAGCACAAATACAAAAGACAAGGGAAACATTAAAACCCTAAACAACAACTAGACTCGAACAATAAAATAACAACTAGACTCAAATAATAAAATAACTAGATAACTGGGCCCGAACCTCGAGGCTCATAACATCTCTCTCGGCCTTCAAATCGAGCTTGCCCTCAAGCTCGAACGAGGCTTGTACTGCTTGATCATCCAGCTCCTTAATTTTCCGCCAAAACAACTTTCAATAGCGTGTTGTTATCGCGAAGGGCGCGTCGAGCGGCGGGTCGTCAGCGTACTACCCGAGGGCAGAAAAGAAGGTGAGGAGCGGTCGCGGAAGCGATACAAATGGAGGGGAACGGCAGGACCAAGCTCGAGGAGGAAAGAGGGTGCCCGACGGTTGCGGACAGTCGAAGGCGACAGTGGCCCTGTCGGAAAAAGTGCGGCGGCGATCAGAAGTGGAGGGGTCGACTTGGGGACGGTCGACAAAATAAATGGATCCTGAGGGGTCGACAGAGCAGGGACCGGCAAAAAGAGGCGGCAAGGTGACGATCACAAGGGCTGGTGGCAGCGGTGGAACGACGAGGGCAGCGGAATGAGGGGGGCATCTTCGGGTGGCGGCGGGAGCGGTGACCGCGCCTTGGCGGCCTGGAAGTGTTCCCCATGCGACTTTAGAAGCTCAAAGATGCGCGCGCCAAGAACTTGGAAGTTATTGTTGGCATTCATATTGCAAATAAAAATGAATTATTAATCAATTAACTAATTAATCAATTAAAAAATCATTAATTATTTTGGGGGTGCGGCTTCCAAAAATAGACATTAATTAATTCAAGTGCTAGGCTGACAGTTAACTACACATGACTGCAACTTGATTAAATAATTAATTCCCTTTGATGAATTAATTAATTCCCTTTGCGTGTTCGGCCTGTGACGGAGGGCTCAAGAAGCACAGGTCTCGAAAGAAACGAGTATTGGAGGCGTACTTCGACGATGTCGATGGGCGGCGTGCGGGGCTCGATAAGTAGAAGTCATGTGGGTTGTATTGCAGACGATGTCGCTGGAGGTGTTGGCTGGCGCGTCGAGAAGAAGGGCATGGCCCGACGGAATGGGTTGCATAAGTAGCGGTGGCGCAGGGGCTCGACAAGGAGTGTACAGGCGAGACCAACTCGGTGGGTTCAGCGGCCGGAGGGATTGATCTCGACGGCGACGAAGACGACGTTGGGCTGGAACAGGGGCGTGAAGTCGATGTCGACAGGGATAGGGATCGTCGGTAGTGTGCACTGGAAGGGAGAAGAGTGTGCGAATGTGAGGCATCAGAGTATGCGGCTGTTTTGGAACAAGCGGGTTGTTATGAACAACATCGAGAGAGGAGAATCGGTGGCTCGGGTTGTTCTCGTAAAGGAGAAGCGGCAGTCGAAAGGGAAGGAAGGCTCGGCTCTGATACCAAGCTGTTACGGCCTAGCCCGGAGGATGTCAGAGGATGACCGGAGGCAGAGATGACAGCGGTGAGGATACTACGGAGTCAGAACCACGACTGCCTAGGCGGAGTGTGCTCAGGTGAAAGGAGCTACCAAAATCTCACAAGACAAGGGAATATAATTTAATTCTTTTCATAACATTACATGACATCAAGGTCTCCTAATATAAGAGGTGATAATGGCATAAGCGTAAATACAAAAGACAAGGGAAACATTAAAACTCTAAACAACAACTAGACTCGAACAATAAAATAACAGCTAGACTCGAATAATAAAATAACTAGATAATTGGGCCCGAACCTCGAGGCCCATAACAACATGTTCCCGCCAAATACCCGGAGGTTGGGTGCTCCAAAGTACTCTCTTCTCCAAAGAGAGACCAAATGACTAACACTCAAAAGATAAAGATCTCACCATCTAAAGGGCTCCTTATATAAATGGAAGTCCTTTTACAGGACAAGGACACTACATGACAAAATACATATCACTCTGAGCAGCGATATTAAGGTTTCAGCCTTTCAGAGTTCATGTCTTCTTTTACGCTCAGGGTATTTCATCGCAAAGAGACAGAGAAACAGACACAGGCCACAGCTTTCTCTCCCGCAGTCGGCATTTCATTGCAGAAATGCAGACGCAAGCCGCAACTTTCGCTCCTGCATTCAGCAATCGGCATTTCATCGCTAAACGCAGCCACGCAGGTACTTTCCCCAGTTGTTCTTCCCCCATTACATATTTTCTTCTAGTGTTAACAATACTTATTGGCTATTTTTCATGCACAGACGGCTTTTAGTAAAGTCATCTGGACGCAAACCCAGACGACTTCTAGTCTTAGCATGGTTCAATCGAAATCAACCTTAATATTAGTATATCACATGACGGGGACCACATTTCACGGGCGTGTCGACCCTTATCGGAAGCCGCCCGAGTCTACATACACGAGAGGTGGACTTGGGATCATCAGATGGACGATCCGAGCCGGTAGCCGCGTTCAGATCAACGACGACATATTTTATGTGTTTTTTGTATTTTTTATTTTATGTATATTTAGTGGTTTTATGTTTCGAACGTTCGTGGTCGTCCGTGTAGGTCTTAAGCCTATAAATAGGGGTATCGGGCTGATTTTCAGAGATTGCAGAATTTGGACAGAAATTTCCTCTCGCAATCTCTCCACGGTGCCGATTCTGTTGATCCTTGGTGTCGAAGCCAATGTAACTACCCACAACCGCCACTAACCGATGTCATTTATTGTTGTAACCGCCTAAATCCCCTCTAGCACCACTTATATCATCAGCAACCGCCCTCCCAAATGTCGCCTAACCATCTCCCGCATTTTTCCATCACCAACTTTGCATATAACTGTCCAATTAACTACTCATCACGCATAACTACCAAATAACCACCTTTCCCCCACTACCAAATCAACCCAAACTACCCCTCTCCTGAAGATAACTGCCTATCTAGGGCAGTTAACACCCAATTTCAGACTGTTCATGTAATTCTTGCATATTTGGCCTCCAGAAGAACACGCTAAAATCAATTCCTCCCCTAGAATTGAATTCTTTCATTACTGTCTAGCATAATCAGTCGCCTAACCCTCTACTACAAGAAATCCCGAACCGTGATCTACTAGCACCCTCTTAAGGCAGGAATTCCGAAGTTCTTCTCCCAGCATTCCACTGGAATCAGACCCCACAACAGGAAATCATTCTCTGCAACCCAATCTCAATTTGTTGAGGCCTGAAAGACCCGTCCCATTAATTCCCAATTTGTGATCCTCGTGCACATCCATACACCATCTTACGGTCACTCCTCATCCCTTGAGCCTTTAATTCTCACCACTACTCTTCCAGACCCTGAAAAATGCACCGGAACGCCTCATAATTGTCATCCAGTATCTGAATTCAGCAGCCATCCTTCTTCTTGGGCTCCTATTACTTGTGTAAGTTCTTGTATGAAGTCTTTATTACTCATTGTTGAATATTTTGTGAACAATCATGTTATTTTATATAATAATTTGTATTTGTTTGTTCAACACATGTTCTTTTTGCGGGATTTATTCTCCTAATATTTAATTGAAGCACTTTCTCTTTAAATTTAATTGGATCTTGCTTGTGTTTCTAACGTCTAATCTCTAGTGTGAATGTTTGTGAACTTTACTAATAATTTCAAAATTTATTACAATCAATCGTTGGACAATTGCATGTACATCACATCATTTTAGGATTCACTACATTACCACATTAACACTCTAAGTAGGGTTTCCCTAGGGCACAATTACACCACTCACTCTTAGATCCGTCCTGCGTCATCACCCCTACCCCATAGTTGATATGTTCTTTTTCCACCCCGTCCTGCTTCTAGTCTTAACAAGAAAAACACAATGAGATGGATCTTTTGCCTATATTTTTTTTTACTATTTCAAGCCCAATTGACATTTGGTTTCCTTATTTCTATGAGTTATGTAATATGTGCTTGATTTGATGTGAATTTTTTAGCTCCTGTATTTTTGCAACCATTAAACATCATCACATAAGAGCAATAATGTGAAGACAAACTAGACATTTTCTTCTGATAGTTTAATTTACAAAATGTACTCGTTGCAAGTGTATTAATGCATGTACTTGTGTTTTTTCTGTAATGAACTCTGTTCTTAGGACCTTCATATTTATTGCTCTTATGTGATGAATAGATCGTCTGAAGAGGGCATGTAACGACCAACACTCACAATATCATAAGTATTGTCCGTTTCGGCTCATCTCAGACCATACTAAGCTAAACCGCAGGTTTTGCACTTTTCTACATGTGGTCTACGAGCACTTCCTAGAAGGTCACCCCATCCCATGACTACTCCCACTGGAGCACGCCTAACAATAAAGTTTCCAACACATCTCCACCACTTGCTCCGAAAAGACGTCTCTGATATTTAAGAATCTGAATTATTACTTAAGCTCATATACTTTTCCGACAATTTCATTGTAAGATTCGGTTCATTCATGCACCTCTTTTCACCTAGAAACCTGTCAGGAGTTACTTTGTCTGTGCTTCACTGTCCCCAAAGCACTCCCCTCCCTCATCGGATTCATAATGTTTACATTGCACCCCTTACAAAATGTACCCTTTCTGTAACAATGAACTCTTCTTCTAAAAATTCATCACAACTTTTTGAATGCTCTCAAGATTTGCACCCCCCTTAATTTAAGCAATATATTTTCTAACTAGTTTTTATTCTGCTTTATCTTCTTTTTATGTTATGCATTTTTTTAGTGTTACCGTTTAAATTTCACATCTTAATATAAACATAGTTAGTAGAGTTCCCCTTTCTAAATTTATTGTTACTTCTTGCAAAAATTATTTATTCACATATCGATTCAACGGTGAATTGCAGTGGCTCATCATACTCACCGGTAGAGAATGATGAATTGATAATTCCCAGCACACGTCATCATTACTAATCTTTATGTCAAGTGTCGGGTAATAAGAATTAATTTGATATTTGTAAGCATTAAACTAGCAAAAAAACAACTTCCAAACTGACACAAAACGAATCTATAGGTGACGGATATGTGGTGTCCTAACCCTATTTACTATGCAAACAATCACAAGTAAATGCATTGGAACCAATGACAACCCTAAAGATGCAGAGATGCAAACGAATGAACACACAAAATACGATGAACATATGACGACTGACCCTAGGCTCAAATACGATGCTCATGAATAACTCAATCATGCAAGTATTCTCCGATGCGCAATTTATTAAACAGTATTGATTTTAAAATTTAGCGCAAGTGTCACAATTGATCGCAAATGTTGTAATTTAGGCAAACAGATAATTAGTGCAAATTAATTGAAAGTGACATGATTAAATGCAAGGGCGAATATAGCACACACATAAATTAATTAAATGAGTCAAATTAACAAAGCAAAGTATTACTAGCAATAAATAGGAATGTCCATACAATGTAAAGTAAAATGAAACTAGAAAGTAAACTCACCGAGTAATCAATGTGGGAGGTGGAGGGGAGGATCAAGTGGTGGTGGTTGTCCGGGAGTGTAGATGTTGTTGTGGGGGTTGTCGGCGAAGAGCGAGCTCGACTCGAGGTGGGTGGCTGTGAGGAGGGCTCAAATAGGGGGTTTAGGGGATGGAGGGGTCAGGTTCTTAGAGGGGGTGTTGGTGGTTGAATGGAGGAGATTTAGGGTGGGGGAAGGCTGCTGGAGAATGGGGAAGGTCAATGGTGGGTCGAAAAAGGGGAAGGGAGGGTTGATTGGCCTGGGAATAGGTTGAGGGTTGGGGAAGGGCACGAGGAGAGTTGTTCGGGGCTTCAGCAATGGGATGCGGCGGCTGGGAGGGTCTTCACACTGCATGAAAGGCTCGGTGTCGCGCCGAGTCCTCGAGCGAGCGGTGTCTTCCAAAGAAAAACGTAAATCCTTGATACCTCTTTCTATCGATTGCTGGAATGATACAAAAGGGGAGAAGAATTAGGTTAACTAAATCAAATGGACACGATCGCATGATGGGTGATTTAGTCTAACTCTGTAAATATAACTTAAAAAAATAAAAGAAAAATTCATAAAAATATGAAAAATCGAGTCGGTCGCGATCGCAGTCTCTGATCGTCCATCCGACGATCCAAAAATGTCGATAATGATAAATCGCCTAATGTGGAGCGATCGATCTCCATCAATCTCCCGGACTCATAAACATTCAACTCTGATGAATGGAGAGTACATGTTCCTGACGCAAACCAGGTAAGAGTATATGTCGCTCCTGGTAGGAACCATCTCCGCATAAGGTCATCATGTCGCTAAAGTCCCCGAGGGTCCTACGCATAAAACAAGTCGTCGTAAGGGGATAGGTAGGATATACTGGTGATAGGTAGGGTTGTAGTGGATTTTGAGGTACAAAAAGGACTGTAGTGATGGTGGGCACTGAAGCTAAAAGCAAAAGCTGAAGGTCTAAAGCTAAGTGGCTCTACATCTAGAATCAAATTCCCTACATTGAATACAGGATGACTACTCATATTTCTAGAAATATCAAGCTCAAAGAAATTTAACTCAAGCTCTCTCTTAACAGTGTATAAACCTATTCGCCTAGCACTTAAATTCATAGTTGTACACAATGGGAACCTCTCAAATAATGTGCAAATCACCACTCAATAATCTTTATTAAACATTTGTTCTCTCATGTGATTACTCGCGCAAGTTTTAAAATGTTCATTATTTAATATACTTTTACATCGAAGTATGACATGCAAATGATGCAACAGATGCAAATAAACGGTGACCAACACGACAGACTGACAAAATGCATACAATATATAGCGATGGAAGTCCCTAAGGATTGATGGTTTATCTGGAGGTTCTTTGGGTGAGGTGTATAAATATTCGCCGAGTGTACGGAGAACGCCCAACTGACTAAGACATCGGCAGTGAGTTGCGAAATCATGATATGTCAAATGTCTCCTAATGGATGCAAATCATTGGGAGGCTCACCAGGTGGTCGATAGAAAATTCATCATTGAGGCAATCTCCCAAAGAAATGTCGAAGATAGTGACATAAGGATGTCACTCAGGAGGTTCACCTGACGGTAAGTAAATTCATCGTGAACGCGGCGATCATATAAAGGGAAGTGTGAGACAGGGACACAGATGCAACACCGGGGTGGGCTCATCAAAGATTCAGTCGAAAGAGAATGCAGATGAGTGTCATCGATAAGAGTAGTAACCTCGAGAACAGAAGAGACAGACACTACAAAGTCAATATTATACTCTCGGCCCTCACTCAGGATATGACTCGCCACGACAATATGGGGAAACTCGGATAAACACGCTTGCAAGGGCAAGTCTATGATTGGAGCAATAACGAAGTCAACGCGGGGAGTAGGGAAAGAACACATAATTATAGGATCACTAGGCCGATCAGGCTCACTCTCAGTCGGAGTCACAAGAAATGAGTCAGAATCAAATGACAAATCACTCATCAGACTAAGTACCTCGTTGGGGTGAGAGAAATCAGTATCAGGTGTCACTTATATCGTGTCCGACGAGACAAGAGTAGACAAAGTGGTGGCCTCAAAATGGGAGGGACACATACTAGGGAGGTCAAGGTGCAAATCCACTCAGATAAGTCTAATAGATCTGAAGTACTGGTCAGAATGAAGGACGAACTCGTATATCTGCTCGAGGACTCTGAGTAATGATAGGTCAACTCAATATGTATCTCAGATCGAAGTCCAGATCAAAATCGGGAAGTGATTATAGCTGGCTCCTCTCGGATGTCGCTCCTCACTACTAACTCATCAATGTGATCTTTATACTCAGCGACGAACATGGATCCTTGCTGAAGGGAAAATAATTGCTCGAACAGATGACTCTGATACAATGTTGGTAAATAGCTCTGACACAACCTCTTTCTCATCTCTACCCAACTAGTGAATATGGGTGTAAATAAAAACCAACTGAACCGCCAAACCATACCGAACATCACTAAACCTACATTCGAGATCTCTCTAGAAAGGATGGTCCTCGTACTAGTCATCCTTAAGATAATCAAGTCGTGTTGAGGGTTCAACATGGTCCGCTTGTGCACATGAATATGGGCAAATATAATCATCGTAGTAATATGGAAATGTCTCCAAAGGATCTTTATGGGATCGGGTATAGATAGACTCGGGATCCTCAAATAGAGGAGGGGTGATGACGATAATTGGTCAAGAAGGTACCTATAAACTCAATGAATGTGTATCAAAATAAAGCCCGAACTTGGGGCTCTGATACCAACTTGATGCAGGACAAATCTATAGGTGGAGGACGTGTGATGCCCTAATCCTATTTGCAATGCAAACAATCACAAGTAAATGTATTGGAACTCATAACAACTCTAAAGATACATATGTGAGTGAATGCACGCACACAATCTGATGAACTTATGACAACTAACCATAGGCTCTAAAACGATGCTCATGAATGACTCAATCATGTAAGTATTCAACGATGCGCAATTTATTAAACAATATTGATTTTAAAATCTAGCGCAAGCATCACAATTGATCACAAACATTATAATTTAGGCAAACAGATAATCAGTTCAAATTAATTCAAAATGCTATGATTAAATGCAAGAGCGAATATAGCACACACAAATAAATAAATTAAATAAGCCAAATTAACAGAGTAAAGTATTACTCGCAATAAATAGGAGTACACATACAATGTAAAGTAAAATGAAACTAGAATGCAAACTCACTGAGTAATCAATGTCGGCGGTGGAGGGGAGGATCCAGTGGTGGTGGTGGCTGTCCGGGAGTGTAGATGTTGTTGTGGGGGTTGTCGGGGCGAAGAGCAAGCTCGACTAGAGGTGGGGTGGCTCTGAGGAGGGCTCAAATAGGGGGGTATAGAGGCTGGAGGGGTCAAGTGGGCCTCGAGGAGGGGTTGGTGGTTGTATATAGGGGATTTAGAGTGCGGAAGGTTGTTGGTGAATGGGGAAGGTCAGTGATGGGTCGGGAAATGGGAAGGGTGGGTGGGTTAGCCTTGGAATAGGTTGGGGGTTGGGGAAGGGCGCGAGGAGGGTTGGTCGGGGCTTCAGCATTGGGAGGCGGCGGCTGGGAGGGTGCTGGAAGCCAGGGAAGGCGGTTGTCGGGTGGGGTGGGACCGCCAGAGGTAACTGGCAGTTCTGGCGAGATTAATAGAGGCAGTTGTGGACAAGTATAGGGTGGTAGATGGTAAGAAGAGCGATAGACGATGATCTAAATGGATACAAGAGGCACGACTGCTGAAATCGTACAGAGGAGATGACGAGGGCCTGTTGGGAACGAATAGGGACGGCTATTGGAGACGGAGGAGGTAGCGGACGGGAGGGCACACCCCCGAAGGCGAAATCTGAGGCATCGGACTACGCGAGAGGCTCAGCGTCGCACTGAGTCCTCGATCGAACGGCTGTCTCCCTGGACAATTGTAAAGCCTCGATACCTCTCTCTATCGGCTGTTGGGATAATATAAAGGGGGAATTGGGTTAACTAAATCCAATGTCCATGATAGTATGATGGGTAATTTAGCCTAACTCTCTAAATACAACTCAAAAAAATAAAGCAAAAATACATTAAAATATGAAAATTCGAGCCGGCCGCGATCACTGTCTTCTGATCGTCCGGCCGACGATCCAAAAATGTCGATAACGATAAATCGCTTAATGTGGTGTGATCGATCTCCATCACAATCCCACTAATCAAAGTAAGAAATCTTTTTATTTTCCTAATTCCCTTTCCATCAAGTTTTAACTCATTTCCTTTCCAAATATTTCAAGCATGTTGAACCTAATAGAAGTTGAGCAGTAAATAAAAGTGACAATTCAAGAACTGGAAAAACAAAGTGAAAGAAGCAGTTCAAACGCTAAATATTTATTTATTTCCTAGCATACAATAAGGCTTATTAAAGGCCGTGTTTGGGAAAGCGGTAGGAGAACACAGTTACGAAAAACACTAGTAGCGTTCAGATAGGAGCGATCACGAAACATAGTTTCTCAAGACGGTGTTTTAGTCCTAGATAACACCACTGTCATGCATGTGTGATCAAATTTTAGAGGTCATGAACGCTCATACCCCAAAGTGTAATTTGGGGCAAAACAAATTGTCATGAAGGTTTCAAGCGTACGTAAACATTCATTGATGTGTTTACTATCATAATTTCAAAAGGCTATTGCTAAAACGCCACAGGTCCCAAACTAAACCTAAGAGTGAATTAACCATCATCCTTAGTTGTATCCCAATTTAAACCCCTGATTCAACAGTTAACATTGTTGCCCAGTATATTAATGAACTTTAAGGACACTTATTTCTCTTCCACCAGTAATAACAGCACCTCTAATATGACTGAAGGTTCTTGGCAAATAGATTCAGCAAGATTTGAAAGGAAACTCCAATAAGCAAGAACAAGACTGCCATAGACCTTAAAACAAGAAATGCACTTCCACACTCACATACCCAAGTCTACACATCAGTGGATTTTGAAAATAATTACCCAAAGATACAGCATCATGCCAAAAATATAAAATAAAAGCAGAGAAATGTAGTAGAAAATTCAATGATATAGTAGCAATAATAAGTGCTTGGTAAAATAGGTCGCATACCCAAGACGAACACCCATCAGCCTCTCTTCAGTACACAAATATAATAACAAATTTTGAGCAATATATTTTTATTTGTTCCAAGACCTCTATATGCATTGGTTAGATAGATTTGATGGCTTTCATTATCAAAGCCCATAATATGTTGGAAACTAGTGCTCTAAGCTTCATCATAAATTAGGGTGAAATTTATCGGAGGTTGTATAAGAATATACACCCAAAGCAGATGAACGCCTAGGTCGGGTCAAACTGAATACCAATTATGAGCCAAAGGCCCTAAAATAACTCGATCTCTAAGGCTGTGTTCGTTTGGAGGGTTTTCGGGGAAAGAATTGGTTTTGAGTATTTCAATTTCATTCGTAGCTGTGTGCTTAGCAATTTACTGGAGGGAATTAGTTTTCCTCCAAAGCCTATCGGGTCAGACCCGTTAACAAAATAGGCAAAGTGAAAACCTACCTATTTTCATCGGTTTTCTGCGTTTTACCGCAAATCTCTCCCGCAAGCCACAAATCGTGATTCGCCTCTCCCTTCTCCTCCTCCAGCGTGCGGCCACGTTTCCACGCTGCTTGGGCAACTCGCCTCCGCGCTGCTTGGGCACCTCGCCTCCGCGCTGCTTGGGCACCTAGCCTCCGCGCTGCTTGGGCAACTCGCCTCCGCGCTGCTTGGGCACCTCGCCTCCGCGCTGCTTGGGCACCTCGCTCCCACGTTGCAGAGCGTCTCGCTCCCGGGCTGCATAATATCTTCCCGGGGAAAGAGCCCCAAGTCCTACGGATACCAATCAGGACGAATATCGAGTCTCCTGTGTTATTTAATAAAAATGCACTCCGGGTCCACTAGCACGGCCAGGACAAGGGAGCAAGCATCCCTCTTCATGACAGCCCAAACATACGCCTTCAGGCTTAGCCAAAAGAAATATTTAAAGCCACAAAATGAAATATTGTAGCGCGTCCACGACTGCACTCGCGCCTATCCGCGTGCCTCCCCGCTCGCACGCCATCCCATGTTCGCCCAGCGAATCTCCAAATTGCAGGGCATCACTCTCTGAAAAGATGGTCGTCAACCCTCCACATCGGGAGCGAGTCCGAGCCATTCGGCCGTTCAGTTCCTATCCCCCTCGTGATCGGACAGCAACCGTGTTCCCTCAGCAAATTTTCAAGTGAAAAGACAAAAGCCTCCGACAAGATGGAGCAGCACTCCGAGCCGCGAAAAGTCCCGCGCTCAAGGTGGAGCATGGGCGTGTGCTTCCCGGGCATGGCAGGCCTTGCCCAGTGGAGCGGCCGCGCAGAGCCGCGCTCCCAGAAGCGCAGCAGTTCCTAGGGCGCGACAACACCGTGCCCCGGGTACAGCAGCGCGGCACTGTCCGGGTGCGGCAGCGCCGCACTGTCCGGGTGCGGCAGCGCCGCACTGTCCGGGTGCGGCAGCGCCGCACTGTCCGGGTGCGGCAGCGCCGCACTGTCCGGGTGCGGCAGCGCCGCACTGTCCGGGTGCGGCAGCGCCGCACTGTCCGGGTGCGGCAGCGCCGCACTGTCCGGGTGCGGCAGCGCCGCACTGTCCGGGTGCGGCAGCGCCGCACTGTCCGGGTGCGGCAGCGCCGCGCGGCCCGGGCGCGACAAGGCCGCGCCCAATGCGCAGCAGGTGCAGCCCGCAGCAGGGCCGCCCACTGCCTGCGCGCGGTCGCACAGTCCGCGAACGCCAGTGCCGTACACTGCCCGCGCGGCAGTGTCGCGCATTGCCCGCGCGACAGTGTCGCGAACCGCCCGCCCACTGCCCGCGCGACAGTGTCGCGAACCGCCCGCGCGCGGCAGTGTCGCGAACCGCCCGCGCGCGGCAGTGTCGCGAACCGCCCGCGCGCGGCAGTGTCGCGCACTGCCCGCGGGCACTGCCCGCGCGGCAGTGCCGCGCGCACTGCCCGCGCGGCAGTGCCGCGCGCACTGCCCGTGCGGCTGCGCAACGACCCATGCGCAGCAGCGCCGCGCCTTTTCTGAGTTATGGTAAGCTCAGGTGCACGCCTCCCGCGTCTTTTCCGCATTTTCCGGGCCCGGCGCGTCGCTTTGAGGTGTGGCGTGCTCAGGTGCTCTCCCCTGCGCCCCTTTTTGCATGCTACGTCGCGAGCGAGCTTCCGCGTGATCTTCTTCGCCACGAGCAGAAACCTCCTCTCTTGCGACCGTAGTAATTTACTTCGTCCGGACAGTGGGGATCCTCCTTCGCAAAGGCTCTGAGAATTTTTTCCACCTCGATTCTGTAATCGCCTGACGCAATTCATAGAGCGCGAGGGCCGTCATGTCGAAACACTCCCCCGCGGACTCCCGATGAGCGGTAGAAATTTTCGGACTATCGATTGCAAATCTCGGCCTCCGAAAACTGGGGGGCAATTGTTGGGGTCCCCCTAAAAGGGTTCGGGTTGAGTCGGACCAAGTGTTTCTCATCACAGCCTCGCCCGGACCCGCTTGACGGCCCCAATTTTATGTTTGGTCATAATCCCACAGCTAAGCAGCTTCGCACTTCCACTTGTTCCTTAAGAACCGCTCAAAAGCGCTTCTTCTCACTCATGTTCCGTAAGAGCGCTTTCGCTAGCTAATGGTCTGTACGAGTGCTTCCGCTCGCTCCTGCTCCGTAAGAGCGCTTCCGCTCGCTCCTGCTCTGTAAGAGCGGTTCCGCTCGCTCCAGCTCCGTAAGAGCGTTTCCGCTCGCTCCCGCTCCGGAAGAGCGCTTCCGCTCGCTCCTGCTCTGGAAGAGCGCTTCCGCTTGCTCCTGCTCCGCAGGAAGCGCTCCCGCTCGCTCCTGCTCCGCAGGAGGCGCTCCCGCTCGCTTCCGCTCGCTCCTGCTCCGTAAGAGCGCTTCCGCTCGCTCCTGCTCCGTAAGAGCGCTTCCGCTCGCTCCAGCTCCGGAAGAGCGCTTCCGCTCCCTCCTGCTCCGGAAGAGCGCTTCCGCTCCCTCCTGCTCTGGAAGAGCGCTTCCGCTCGCTCCTGCTCCGCAGGAAGCGCTCCCGCTCGCTCCTGCTCCGCAGGAAGCGCTCCCGCTCGCTCCTGCTCCGGAGGAAGCGCTCCCGCTCGCTTCCGCTCGCTCCTGCTCCGGAAGAGCGCTTCCGCTCGCTCCTACTCCGCAGGAAGCGATCCCGCTCGCTCCTGCTCCGCAGGAGGCGCTCCCGCTCGCTTCCGCTCGCTCCTGCTCCGGAAGAGCGCTTCCGCTCGCTCCTGCTCCGCAGGAAGCGATCCCGCTCGCTTCCGCTGTGGAAGAGCGCTTCCGCTCGCCCCTGCTCCGTACGAGCGCTTCCGCTCGCTTCCGCTCCGGAAGAGAGATTCCGCTCGCTCCTGCTCCGTACGAGCGCTTCCGCTCGCTCCTGCTCCGCAGGAAGCGCTCCCGCTCGCTTCCGCTCGCTCCTGCTCCGGAAGAGCGCTTCCGCTCGCTCCTGCTCCGCAGGAAGCGCTCCCGCTCGCTTCCGCTCTGGAAGAGCGCTTCCGCTCGCTCCTGCTCCGGAAGAGCGCTTCTGATCGCTTCCACTCCGTGCGAGCGCTTCCAACCGCTTCCGCTCCGGAAGAGCGCTTCCGCTCCGGAAGAGCGCTTCCGCTCGCTCCTGCCCCGTACGAGCGCTTCCGCTCGCTCCTGCTCCGTAAGAGCGCTTCCGCTCGCTCCTGCTCCGGAAGAGCGCTTCCGCTCGCTCCTGCTCCGGAAGAGCGCTTCCGCTCGCTCGTGCTCCGTAAGAGCGCTTCCGCTCGCTCCTGCTCCGCAGGAAGCGCTTCCGCTCGCTCCTGCTCCGCAGGAAGCGCTTCCGCTCGCTCCTGCTCCGGAAGAGCGCTTCCGCTAGCTCCCGCTCTGGAAGAGCGCTTCCGCTCGCTCCCGCTCCGGAAGAGCGCTTCCGCTCGCTCCGCTCCGGAAGAGCGCTTCCGCTCGCTCCCGCTCCGGAAGAGCGCTTCAGCTCGCTCCCGCTCCGGAAGAGCGCTTCCGCTCGCTCCTGCTCCGGAAGAGCGCTTCCGCTCGCTCCTGCTCCGTAAGAGCGCTTCCTCTCGCTCCTGCTCCGTAAGAGCGCTTCCGCTCGCTCCTGCTCCGGAAGAGCGCTTCCGCTCGCTCCTGCTCCTGCTCCGCAGGAAGCGCTCCCGCTCGCTTCCGCTCCGGAAGAGCGCTTCCGCTCACTTCCGCTCCGGAAGAGCGCTTCCGCTCGCTCCTGCTCCGTAAGAGCGCTTCCGCTCGCTCCTGCTCTGGAAGAGCGCTTCCGCTCATGCTTGTTTCGCGAAGCGCGCCGCTATCGTCCATCGCCGGCGGCGATCGCCGGCCACCACCACCACCAGGAAGGTTGCCCGGGCTGCCCGAGCTGCCAAGCGTGACCGAAGGGCAAACTCGTCATAAATACAAAGTTGACAATCCACGTTCCCCGAATCAAGCATCCTCATTCGCTCGTCCAAGAATCAGCATGACGCAGTTACCAGAACGCCCACCTCAAAAACTATAGAAGGAGGGTCAGGCCTCCATTTGAAGACACTTTTGGCATTCGGAGAAGAAGGAGCTCTTGAGTTTTCTGGCGAGATCTCTTGGAGGATCTTCATCGACCTTCAAGCTCCCCTCAGAGATCTCCATCAACACTCCAGTTTTGCTTCAAGGACTTGGGCAGGATCTCAGGGACTTGGACCCAGGCTGCTCCGCAGCGCTCCGCTCCAGGCCGTTCCGCAGCGCTCTGCTCCGCAGCACTCTGCTCCAGGCTGTTCCGCGGCGCTCTGCTCCAGGTGGTTCCGCGGCGCTCTGCTCCAAGCTGTTCCGCAGCGCTCTGCTCCAAGCTGTTCCGCAGCGCTCCGCTCCAGGCCGTTCCGCAGCGCTCTGCTCCGCAACACTCTGCTCCAGGCTTTTCCGCGGTGCTCTGCTCCAAGCTGTTCCGCAGCGATCTGCTCCAAGTTGTTCCGCAGCGCTCTGTCCCAAGCTGGTCCGCAGCGCTCCGCTCCAGGCCGTTCCGCAGCGCTCTGCTCCAAGCCGCTCCACCACGCTCGGCTCCCGAGGATTCGAAGGACTTATCAAAAATCTCTGTAACGAGCGGTGGCATGTCACCCTCGAAAAACAACTCTCTGTAACCCACGACACTAGTGGATCATTCAGAACTGGGCTAGGCCCCGTGGTTTTTTCCCTTTTCGGGTTTTCCACGTAAAAATCTTGCTGTCTACTGTTGGTTCTCATTTTTGACTGTTTGCGCGTTCGGCTCACTCTCGAGCTAAGGCGGCTCAGCTCGACCGGCCCAGGAGAGCGTTGAACGATCCGCAGCAATATTATATCTCGAACAACGACGATACTTTCGGAACAACAATACCAAATTTACCTTCAGGTAAAATGAGAGGCTTAGGTTGAGTGTGAAATTTGAAGAACGCGCAAATTTAACGATGATTATCAGCCTAGCCTGCATTTGTGAAAAGTGTCTATCCACGAATAAGAACTCGGAGGGAAGGAAGGGGTGGTCGAACAAAAAAGGAAGCATGTCTTCATCGAGCCCAACCAAACACTGACAAGGAGGGAGAGGTAAGGCAATGCCACTATGATCATCATTAAAAGGTTTTCATGGGAGGAGATGGTCAATCAGAGAGCAAAGATGCTTCGCTTCAATTGTGACGAAGCCTACGCCTTCGGGAAAGATGCAAGGGACTCTTTCCGCTGGAGATAGAAATCAGAAAGATGAGGTGGAGGAGGAGGAGGAGGAGGTTTTAATTGTCCAATTCATAATTGACTAATGCATAAGTTAACTTATTGTTGATTGTTACTTTCTCAAATCATAATTTATTAATTGACAAGTTCAATTCTCCTTGGTTGAATGTATGGAGCTAGTAGCCTTTAATAAGTATGTAAAATAAGCTTGCCCAATGGTATCTCAGGATTACAGAAACACCCTTCATCCCAAAAAAAAAACATGAACAAACATCAAAACAAGTAGTAATCCACACTAAAGAATGTCATAACAGAGGTACCACAAGAGGTGGAATATGCTATCTACATACAGTACATATGCTACCAGACAAACACAAGGCACATATACCCTCCACTTTTTTTATTCCTTTCGAACTTTTTCATTTTGGGAGATTTTAGAAAAAATGCAAAAGGAAAAAGAAGAAGATGGGGGTCGAGAAGGTAGGTTAACTACGTTGGACAATAATCGAATAGTCAAGAGGGATATTTTCATCTAAACGGTAGACTATATAAGCTAAAAAAATCCATGCAGAGAAGAAAATACTGAAAAAACTAGATTGGAAGTCCTGAAAGATTATCCGTAACATCTAAGCAGCGCACACAAAAAGTGAGAAGGAATGAACAAATCCACAACCAACCTGTGAGCACTGCGAGATGATCTTGGCCCAGGCTGCCTTGTTCGATAAGCCCTTCCCGCTCTCTGACGCAAGTTCCAACGCAGGCATCACCTTCGTCAGTTGGTCCGCTTCTGCTAAATCCGAACATGCAAAACCCGCTCATAATTCATCACAACGAGAGGGGGCTAATAGGTATACGACAACAATCGGGAAAATAAAGATGGGGAAAATGATTCCTCGGAATCCGTAGCAGTGGGCTAAATGGTAAGCGCAACACAAGACCTAGAGAAGGAAATTCCACTGTAGAGTTCTCCTCCAGGAAGTTACCAGACGGTTTATATTCCGCAATAGAAGCAGCGTGAGAGCTCGCGTCGGCAGCAGTCTGATCTTCCAATTGATGTCTATCCTCTGAAATCACTGCCAGCTCCTTAGGGTTCCGACAATCCTCTTTCGATGTCTCAGTCGACGCATCATCCTGGAAGATTCCAAACAAGTCATAAGGTGAAAAATAATGCAGATATCGGAATCCAAGATGAGGGTAGAGTTCAAAGAAGATGAAGGGCATAATCGGACCTTTGAGCGCTTAGGCTTCTGAGAAGACGATGTTGAAGAAGAAGAAAGCGAGCGCTTAGTTGACGACGAACTCCTCGTCTCCACCATCTCAGCCACTTCTGAATACAAGATGAAGGTGGAAAAGGGTCTATCGAAGGAGAGAGAGAGCGGGGGGGAAGCTGCCGCAAATGAACGGGTGGGGGAGGTTAACTTGTAGTTGATGAGATCATATTTATTGCAATTAATACCAAACAATTAATTTACGTCCATTTTCCCATATTTCTAGAATTCAAAAATAAAAATCAGGTAGTTTTTGAAAATAGAATAGGATATCTAGGTGAAACTTGGTGCGAGCGGGTCGGTTTGGGTCGGTTTGGACCAAAACTGAAACCGAACCGACATGCATCGGTTTTCGGAAGGTCCAAATTGACCCGAATCGAACCCGGTCGGTTCGGTTTGTTGTCAGTTTTTTGCGGTTCGGTATCGGTTTTTGTATGGTATGTGGAGGGAAGGACTATGAGAATCTCACACCTATAAAATTTAGGGTCATTACTAAGAGAATACATCACACATGTGAGTATAATAAATATTTAAAAATGGTTAACTGTGATCTAACTCGGAGAATATAATTTCCTGAAGCAAGTGCATCTTTTTTTTAATTATAATAAATATGAGCTCTAGTGGTATATTTTGTGCTTGCATGTTATGAAATAATAGATTTTTTTGCAGTTTACATTCCAATATAACATAACTATTTAAAGAAGCAAGCTATTCAAAAGTAAGGAAACAAACTTAAGATGGAGAAAAACCATTTCCAGTAGCAAACAAAAGGTAACAGAAGTAATTAGAACTACAGAAGGGTTCATTCATTCAAATATTCAATGTTTGAACACTTGAACCGACCTATACATGATATAATTTATGGAAGTGGGAGCCGGGAAGCCCACATTCAATGATTCAGATCATATAGAAGATGACATATACATAATTTAAAATTATTATAATATTAGTCGGTTCGGTTCGATCTGTTTTTACTACTTGAAAACCGCCCCGAACCGATATGACTTCGGTTTTCACAAGCCCCAAACCGAACCGACACCAAATCGGGCGGTTCAGTTTAACAATCGGTGCGGTTCGGTCGGTTCGGTCGGTTTTGTCGGTTTTCAGTTTTGCTCCTCACCCTTAGGTGAAACAAAAGATTCAAGCTTGAACAGGTATACTTGGGTCAAACAATTATATGTATATAGCATTAAATTATGTATATGCTTATATTTTATACAAATAAATGTGGTATATCTTATTTGTATATATGCACACACGTTTATTATAAGTTAATTAAAATAATTTAAGGGAATTGTTAAAGGCAAATCAGAATTGGCTATTTGCAAATCATTGTTAACAGCAAATCATGATTTTTGGAAATTACTCGGTGCAAACAAACCTGTTAACGACAAATCATTATTGTTAACAACAAACCAAATCTAATATTAAGAACTCTTCACCTTCCTCTACATGTTTCTCCCCCGGCAAGCTCGATTTTGAAAAACCGTATACAAAATCTGATATTTAAAACTGTAATCAAATCTAAAATTTAAAACCAAAAGAAAATCTGAAATGGAAACTTTAGGGCAAATACAAATCTGAAATGGAAATGGAAATTAGAAGGGAACCATAATCCATCGGAACCCTAATTCACACTCTTGATCATCGGCGATGGAGGCCGCCACCAGAAGCAGCTCGTCGGAGATCCTGGTGGCGGGACAGCAACTCGTCACCAAATCCCTCGTTCCAGTCTTCCCGGGCTATCACCAAACCCCTCTATGACACGCTCTTAAACTCCACTTTCGCCACCGACGAATCAGTTCTTCCCACGGGGGAAGAGAGGGGAGAAGCTACGAAATCTTCGCCACCGACGAATCAGTTCTTCCCACGGGCGAAGATTTCGTAGCTTCTCCCCTCTCTTCCCCCATGGCCTCCAGTGCTGTCGAGTCCCTGTACAACTCTTCCGTCGTCTCCCCCATTTGTGATCCATCTGCCCCCCATGAACTGCTCCAACCCCGCCGTCCTCGCTGCAATCAAACGTGGTAGGATTTGCATGAGAGGCCGTGTGAGAGGCGACGGAAGAAGCGACTGGTAGAGTTTGCGTAATTAAACACTGAGGGTTTGCAATCAAACGCTAAGGGTTTGCGTACAAAAAAACAGCGGAAGAAAAATGAGATGGTTTTTAAGATTTTGGGTTTGCGAATAGCCAATTCTGGTCTGCCGTTAACAATTCCCTAATTTAAATGAATAATATTATTCAAAAGCTTGCTTATATATTTATTTTTATATTTATATAAACATATATATGTATATAATTTATTTAAACAAATTTCAATAAGGGTATGTTCGGTTCGAATGAAATTGGAGCTGTTTTTGGTTTGGGGCTTTAATAAAGCAAATGCATGTTCGGTTCAAAGTTTTTGGGCTGGTTTTGGTTTTGGTTTTGATTGAAAACCCAAAGTTTTCATATATGCCTAGCCCCAAAAAACAAGTGTTCTGCTGGTTTTTCTCGGGTTTTGGACGGCACAAGCGAATAAGCCGCGACTCCCTCCTTCCTCCCTCGTCGTCGATCTCTGCAGACGGAGGTTTCCTCGCCGCCGGTAAATATTTCAACTTTCCTCTTCCTCGCATCACCATTCACGTATTCCCCTCAAGTCTTTTTTTTTTTTTTGGTCGATGTTCCTGATCTGAAGATGAAAAAAAACTAGATCTGCATCTCTTTCGGCCTTCCTCTTCCTTGAATCCCGCCGTGCGCAGCACAAATTCTTGCTTCCCTGTCATAGATTTGCAATTTCTCATCTTTCTTTGGTCGATGTTCCTGATCGATCAGCAACACACTTCCACAATTTCTTTGGTCACTTGATTTTTAGTTTATTCGCATCCCCCTGGGCTGAGAATGATCATCGATTCCATTATGAAGTTTGAGTGCCGAGAAATTATTACACTAAGGCTTTTTCGAATTAGGACATGTAGAATGCAGAATGTGGGTAAATAGCAGTTTGAATTAGCCACATCATCAATGTTTTCATACCAGCTCTCGCCATCATCCTTGGTATTTTATTGCTTGTAGAACAGTAAACACTGAAATGTGTAATTCCTGCCGTGTGTAATTCCATTTTGACTTACTGTAATGTGTAATTGCTATTCTGATGATTGTTATTGTGTTCATTGTTATTGTGATTTTTTTTTGTTGATTGTTATTATGTTGATTGGTTGTTATTTAGTGTGTTTATTATTTTGTGTTGTGTTTGTCTTCAAAACACATTGTGTTATTGTTATACATCCATAGAGGCCTTGGGGTGCGTCTAGAGAAAACTCCACTAAAGGGAGGTGGGGTCAACGGTCAACGCATGATCGCCCGAGTTGAAGAAGACGAACCCGCCATTTCCGCCGCAAACCGCCAGCACGAGAACACGCACGAAACGCAAGTCGCGCGCCGCCATGACCAAAACCCACTACTGGGGTGCGATTAGCCCGCACCCCACTAATGGGGTGCGAATAGCCGCACCCCCCATAGTGGGGGGTGCGACCAAGCCGCACCCCATGTGGGGGCGACCAAGCAAAGCCGCACCCCCCTCGGGTGCGGCCACGCCCCCCTTTAGGTGCGGTCGAACCACTCTCCCTCGTAGCAAGGTTGGGATGAGCCCCCCCCTCTTCTGGCTCGCCGCCCGCTTTTCGGGCTCCGGATTTCGTTCGGAGTGATTCCCCGTTCGTTACGCGCTCAGAACACTTCTGAGCGCGCTCAGAGCACTTTCACATTTCGGGCACGCTCACTTTTTGTCTTTCTAATTTCTCAGATTGCAGGAACGGCTTGTCGCCTTTTCGCTTTCAACAAAGCTGCACGAACTGCCCGAACTGCCCAGGGGCGAGACGGTCATTTATGAAAAATGGCGATTCGTGTGCTCCGAACCGGAAAACGTGATTCGTTCGCCAGGTGGTTACGGTGGTTGCAACGGCGAAATTACCGTGCTACCCCGTGCCAAAGCTATAAAAGGAGCCCAGAACCTTCATTTGAAGGGACCTTGCCTTCTACACCCGGGAGAGCTCCTTGAAGATTTTCACAGAATTCTCCTTCGGCGCTTGAAGATCTCCTTCGTGGACTTGAAGATTTCCTTCATCCCAGAAGGCGACTCAGCATTCTCACTTTCGTTCTCCGGAGCATTCTCACTTTTGTTCCCCACAGTTCTCAGAAGGAAAAAGTCTTAGTTTTCTGAGAGGTGGCCTGTCACCCTCGGAACTCTCTCTCTCTCTCTATTATTGTAACGAGCGGCGGCCTGTCGCGCTCGACTTCTAAGTACCCAATTGTAAGCTCTCAGAAGATAGTGAAGTTTGGTCGGCATAGCTCCGACCGCATGGTTTTTTACCTTTTCTGGGTTTTCCACGTTAAAAAGTCTCAGTGTACACAACGAATCTCTAATTGACTGTTTGCGCACTTGGTTCGCTTCCGAGCTAAGGTGGTTCAATTCGACTGGTCTACCAGAGCACCCGAGCGACCAGCAACAGTTTGGCGCCGTCTGTAGGAATCGTATTCTCAAACCTCTGCAAAAGACTCGCTAAAGGAAGCGCTTAGCCACCAATTGCAATGGCAAGAAAAAGTGCACGCACTACTGAAGGATCAATCCCACTCGCTTATCAATGCGTGTCTCGCAGAAGAGGCAGTGTCTGCGCCTGCAGCAATACTGGAAGGGCGAATGCGGCAGATGGAAGAACAGCAAGCCAAGATGCTGGCTCTTGTAAGAAATCTCGGGGATCCTCGAGTTCCCGTTCAACCGCCAGAGTTGAACGTTCTGCCTCCCCCAGCTCCGAGCCATGCCCCGAACGAGGAGGCCGTTCGGGAGGAAGAAGCCTCAGAAGAATTCTCCGACGCAGCAAGCTCCGTATATCCTGCTCCGCCAGCCAGAGGCCCAAGAGCTGACCACCATCACCATCTCCCAGGGTGAGCTGTTCCTGGCCGAGGAGTAGAAAGAACCACACGAGAAGAAATACGCGATATGATAGAGGAAGAATACATCCAGGCGGGGCGACGCGCAGCTCTCGCCCACCGTCTCGCGCACCACGGCTCCCCACTATCGCCTCAAGTCCTGGCCCATCCAGTTCCAAACGGTTTTAAGCTTCCCAACATCGAAACGTTCGATGGGACGGACGACCCATTGGAACATGTCAATCACTTCACCATCATCATGAGGATTCACAGCGCCCCCCGACCAGCTCCTCTGTCAAGTGTTTCCGGCAACTTTGAAAGGACAAGCACGCACTTGGTTCCACTCCCTGCGAGATGGGGCCAACAACAACTTCGCAGAAATGGCGCAGCAGTTTGTGGACCAGTTCATCGCCAATCGTAGGATTGTCCGAGTTCCCTCCCATCTCTCAGGAATCCGCCAAAATGACGGAGAGACTCTTCAAGGATTTTTTCCGACGCTTCACCTCGGAGGCTCGACAGATACCGGGGGTCGACCTCGAGCTCTTGCGAGGAGTCTTCCTTGGAGGTCTCCGTCCAAGTTGTTGGAACATGCTTTCCGCATCTCTTGGTTTGACAATAACAAATCCTATTGTATTTGATCATACTTGTTTTGTGTTTATATTATGCAGGATTCTGTGCTTTCAAATCTCCATGGTGTTGTGTGTTGTTGCTACCGCGCCGCGCTAACCTTACCGCTGGCGCTAGCACTAACAAACCGCTGAGACGAAACCGCTGAGACAAAACCGCTGAGAAGATCTGAAAGCTCTACCGCGCCGCGTTAATCCTACCGTTGTCGCTAACAACCGCTAAGAAAAAAACCGCTGAGAAGGAATCCTGCGTTCGACGAAATGGATGTTGCGTTCGACGAACTGGGTTCGACGAAATCGGTGCTCCGTTCGACGAACTGCATGCTCTACCGCGGCGCTCGACGAAATGAATGTCATACCGCTGGGCGGTAATACTACCGTTGGCGCTAGTTCCGTTCGACGAAATTCATATCAGGCGGTTCGACGATCGACGAAAGCTGAGGACCGATCGACGAATTGCTACTCTACCGCAGAGCGTTAGCACTAACGCTGGCGCTAGCATCCGAAAGACGAAATGGTGTTCGAAGAAAATGATGTCGTTCGACGAACCAGATTGAGATCGACGAAAACAAGTTTTCGTTCGACGAACCAGATTGAGATCGACGAAAGCTGAGGTCAGCTCGACGAAGATGCGCCCGACGAAATGATCTACCGCGGAGCGCTAGCACTGACGCTGGCGCTAGCATATTTGAAAACTATTGACAGAAAGGAAAGTGGAGAAAAAGGAATGTCGACGGGTCACTATGTTTGGCAAGTACTATCGCGGCGCGTTAGGTCTAACGCTCGGTGGTAGCTTTTGGAAACATCCCGTCTGCAGTTGATTGAGGGGCAAATTTGGAAAGAGATATTGGCTTAAGGAAGGAAATCGCACTATCGCGGGGCGATAGTGGTACCGCGGCGCGCTAGGCTGTCACAACCGTTTGCGCTCAGAAGTTGCCTTAACTGCCACAATCCGTGTGCGCGTCGTGTCACTATCGCAGGGCGGTAGTACTAGCGCAGATGGTAGCTGTCGAATCTATTTACAGAGCGGTGCTTCCTCCATTATGCTGGGTTATTGCAGAATGAATTGAAGCCTTATTTCAGAGCACTCGTGAGTGCCTTCAGAAGCACCCAAGACAACTCCGTCAACGTTCGTGAACGCAAGGAACTCAAAGAAAAAACCAACACGCTTATTCTACGAGAAGGTCGCACGCATCAACTCAAAGGATTACTTTGGCGCACCTTCGACAAGATCTTCGAGTTCAACCTAAGAGGGAGTTTGTCTCTAGTTGTTATTTTTTCCTTTGTAATATTTTTATATCTTTTGTTCGGTAGAGGAACTCGCCACACGGTGACTAGGGCCTTGCGGGGACTATGGGGAATTCGCCACACGGCAACTAGGTCTAGGTAGGACTTAGGGAGGAATTTGTCACACGGCGACTGGGTCTAGGGAGTAGATCTAGGGGGTGCTCGAGGCCTTTATGGTGATAGATGGCTAGAGCGGCTTGAGGCCTTGTCTGGGGAGAGACAGGCTAAAGCCAGCCGGTCCTTGGGAGAAGGGTCGGTATAGAAAACGAAAAAGAGTTTTTCATTTGTCGCCTCTTTCTAAGCGTTATTGGAAAAGTTTTTGTAAACATATGTATTTTGATTTGATGATTAATGAAAATATGTTTATTTCTTCATCTATGATTCGTGCTATTTGATTTTCATTGTCTTAACCTGAAAGCTAATTTCTCTGTCACTAATGCCGAGCGGTAACACTACCGCTGGCGGTAGCAACAGAGATTTATTTTCTTTAATATCTATAAAAAGTTTAAAACCCTTATTCACCCCCCCCCCCCCCTCTAAGGGCGCCTACAGATCCAACAAGTGGTATCAGAGCCAGGTTTTTCCAAATCATGATCTCGCTTCTACTAGTGCGGAAAATTTTAAAATAAATGAAAAAGTATTATCACCACCTTTATTTATGGGCAAAAAATTTAAAGGGTGGAAAATATTAATGAAAAATTTTCTTAAGGCCTTAGATGAAAAAGTTTGGAATATTACTATTGAAAAGCCATCTAGCGTACTAACTAGAAACAAAATTATTTTAAATGCAAAATCTATGAATAGTATATTTTGTGCGTTAGGCCAAAATATTTTCCAACTTATTTACACTCTACCTACCGCATATGAGATATGGAATTTTCTTGAAAGAACTTATGATTCTCCTTCTACAGGTATGGAACAATCGCAAGAACCGGAGTGTTGAAATTGTTGAAGTGGAAGTTTGGAGGGCCTTTGGACCTGGGCGGTCTGGGAGGAGGTCGGGCGGTCTGGTGTGACCGCACGACCTGGCGGTCTGCCACTGTGGTTTGGCTGGTCTTAGCCTAGCTGCGGTCTCCTGGCTTGATCGCTGGTATGGGTCCAAGTCGGCTGAAGGTGAGGTCGCGCGGTCTGTCTCTGATCGCGTGGCGGGTTGTTCGTCTTCAGGTGTGCGCGGTCTGTACATGACCGCGTGGCGTGCTGTCTTCTTCAAGGCTGTGGCGGTCTGGTGTGATCGCACAGCTTGATCCAGGTTTCTCCAGAATGCGGTCTGGTGGCTGACCGGGCTTTCTGGTGGTGGTCGTTGTTCGCGGTCTCAGGAGGAGACCGGCATGCGGACAGGAGTTCGCGGTCTGTTAGCGAACTGGCTGTGTTCGTGGTCTCGGACGAACACATGGGGTGAACAGCTTCGGGCGGTCTGGCGATCTCCTTTGTAGTCGCGATCTGCTGTGAGAGTGGCGGTCTCTCATAGTCGATGTTGAAGCTGGCGGGTTCACCAAAATGAAGCAGAAGTACTGTTACTGATCGCGCGGTGTGACCGGTCAGGTCGCGCGGTCTGGGGGGGTGGTGATCCTATCTCATAGGGTGGTGACTGGATCAGGTCTCACGCCTATAAATAGGACCCATCGGCAGCAATAATACATACACATCAAGTGTAAGCTGAGTTCGCTTCTTTTCCTGCGGTCTCTATTTGTCTGACCGGGCGGTCTGCTGATTGAACTTCTCTTATGCAGCTTCTGCGGATAGTGCAGGCAGCAGCGATCACTTCTTCCTCTGAAAGTGTTCGGGCGGTCTGCGGCTTGGAGTTGTGGTGCTGGAGTTCGGGAGGATCTGGAGTTCGGAAGGGAGGGTGCAGACTGATCAGTGGTCTGGTGTTGTTCTGAGGTCGGCTGCGGTCTGCGGGTTGGCGAGTTGCTGAGGTCGCAAGGGGAGACCGCGCGGTCTCGTGTTATCTTCAACTTTGTTTTTTTTTCTCTTTGGTGTTTGTGCTGGCGAAATCATGTCTCGCCAAGCATGCCTTGCCTTGTAATTTGAAGTTGCTTTCAATAAAGATCAGTTGTTTGCCTCAACTTGCTTCTGGTTGTTTGGCTTGTAACTCTAAGTTGACTAACTCCTGCTCACTTCATAAAAATTCGAAAAATTTCACATGGTATCTGAGCTAGGTTGGAGTGGTTGAGCAGTGAGTGACTTAGAGTAGCCATCGCCTTTGTGAAGAAGGAACCAGTGGTAGAGCAATGGAAGCGAGGGGTCTTGGAATTGAGATGCTTACATCGACTAACTTCAAGAAGTGGAAGTCATGTATGCAAAGCTATCTTCTAGGTGAGGACCTCTGGGAGGTAGTTGGAGGAGATCAGACGCAGGAAGTTGTCCCGGAAGGAGATAATGGGGCTGAGGTGAGAACTTGGAGGAGGACGAATGCGAAGGCAGAGTTCACTCTGAAGAGGGCAATATCACCTGATCTGTTTGATCACATTTTGGGATGCGGATCAGCTGCGGAGATCTGGAGAGCCCTTGATGGGCTGTTTAACAAGAAGAATGTAACAAGGCTACAGTTCTTGGAGAATGAGCTGGCAAGGTCGGCTCAGGGTGATCTTTCTATTTCCACCTTCTTTCTGAAGATGAAGAACTTGTGCGCTGAAATCTCAGCATTGGATCCTGATGAGCCTATCTCCGAGGCGAAGCTGAAAAGGCACATCTCCGCGGCTTGCGGAAGGAATATGTTGCCTTTGTGACGTCGGTGCAGGGATGGGCAAATCAGCCGTCTCTATTGGAGCTGGAGAACTTGCTTGCATCGCAAGAAAGTTTGGCAAGGCAGATGGCGGGGATGTCAGTGGCTGGGGGAGATGGCGAAGTGCTCTTCTCAGGGAAGAAGAAGAAGTAGGATAAGAAGAAGAAGACCGCTGGAGGAGGCTATGGGCCTTCAACTTCTGGGCAGCAGGAAAGGGGGTATGCTCCCAAGGCTGACGGGAAGAAGAAGGGGGAAGGTCCGAAATGCTTCAAGTGTGGCAAGTATGGCCACATCAAGAAGGATTGCAAGATGGTCACCCAAGCTGGGCATACTGCGGAGAAGGAGGAAGCTGAGGCCAGACACTTTGAAGGAGGTTGGGGAGGAGCCTTCTCGGCTTCTGTTGGAGCTTCTGCTCCAATCAACTATCTGGAAGACTGGATCGTGGACTCGGGGTGTGGTCATCACCTCACCGGAGACGAGACCAAGCTTTCTTCTGCACAGCCCTATACAGGTAACAATGCAATCATTACTGCTGATAATACTGTGCATTCAGTAGAGAAGGTGGGGGTTGTTTCCTTGGGCAGTGATAGAGGGCCACTTACTTTGAAGAGTGTTTATCACGTGCCTGGTATGAGGAAAAACCTCTTCTCCGTGACCAACGATGTAGACGCTGGGTATCACGTTCTGTTCGGCCCAACAGAAGTGAAGTTTCTATGCAACTTTGAGGCCGTAAAGGCCGAGGTAGTTCATGTCGGAAGACGGGCAAAGGACTTGTTCGTTTTATCGACAAGTTCCTACGTTGACAAGATGAAGACGAATGATGGTGCCGTTATATGGCATGAGAGGTTGGGGCACGTAGGGATGGACAAGCTGAAAGCTATGGCGGTGAGAGGTCTGGTCAAGGGCCTGCCAAGTCTATCATCCTACGGTGAAGGTCATGTTTGTGCGGGATGTCAATTCGGAAAGTCTCATCGGCTACCATTTGACAAGTCGCGGACGAGGAGCAGTGTGCCGTTGGAGTGCATCCACGGTGACTTGATGGGACCAACTGCTACCCCAAGCCTCGGAGGCAGCAGATATATGCTGGAATTGATCGATGATTACACCAGATATGTCTGTGTTTATTTCCTGAAGGAGAAGGCGGGGGCGTTTGCCAAGTTTGTGGAGTTCAAGGAGCTCGTGGAGGGTCGGCTAAGACTGCGGGTGAAGAAGCTGAGGACTGACAATGGAGGGGAGTTCACCTCCAGTGAGTTCTCTACTTTTTGCAGGAAGGCAGGCATCCGGAGGGAGCTCACTTGTGCACATACTCCACAGCAGAACGGAGTTGCAGAGCGGAAGATCCGTCATCTGACGGAGACCTGCAAGTGTTGGCTGCATGCCAAGAGTATCCCAAAGTCCTTCTGTGCGGAGGGAATGTCTTGTGCCGCCTACGTCATCAACAGGATGCCTCTGAGTCCCATCAACATGTTGACTCCGCATGAGATGATGTTCAAGGAGAAGCCAAGCGTGGCACACCTTAGAGTGTTTGGTTCCACCTGCTACGTGCATGTTCCAGATGCTCTTCGGACGAAGCTAGATGCGAAAGCAAGGAAGCTAGTCTTCGTGGGATACGATGAGCGGAAGAAAGGATGGAAGTGCATGCACCCAGAGACGCGGAGGTTTGTGGTATCTCGCGACGTCGTGTTCGATGAGGTGACATCTTACAAGGGGTCTTCTGGTGTGGAGCTACCAGAAAGCAGGGTGGAGGAGCCAGAAAAAGTTGTGGAGGATCTTCAGGTGGAGCTACCTGTGTCACCAGGTGGTTCATCTCCTTCTAGTTCCGAGACGGGGGCTTCTGGTTCAGGGAGCAGGGGGAGCGATGCTCCTAACACGTCCGGAAGAGGAGCTAGGGAAGAAGCAGCTGGAGATAATGCGGTTCAGGGGAAGGAGCTGAGGAGGTCGAAGCGAGCGATCGTCGCCCCTGATCGCTATACAGGAGGAAACGCAGTGAGCTTCGTCTCATGTTTCTTCGCTGGTCCTTTGGATGAGAGGGAGCCGTCGAGCTTTGAGAAGGCCAGAGGCGTGAAGGAGTGGGACGTTGCAATGCAAGAAGAGATGGCAGCTCTTGAGAAGAATGAGACCTGGTCTCTTGTGCCCAAGCCCAAGGGCACCACTCCTGTGACATGCAAGTGGGTCTACAAGCTCAAGAAGAAAGCTGACGGCAACATCGAGCGGTACAAGGCTCGTCTTGTAGCTCGGGGGTTCTCACAACAGTACGGTGAAGACTACGAGGAGACTTTCAGTCCGGTGGCAAAAATGACTTCAGTTCGATTCATCATAGCTTTGGCGGCGTTCAGTGGATGGGAGATTTGGCAGCTCGACGTCAAGAACGCCTTCTTGTACGGCGAGATTGACAAGGACATCTTCATGGTCCAGCCACCAGGCTTTGTGTCTGAAGATTTTCCGGAGCATGTCTGCAAGCTGAAGAAGGCCCTGTATGGGTTGAAGCAAGCGCCAAGGGCGTGGTACGGGAAGATCGCAGAATATCTCCTATTCTGTGGATTTGTTGCTTCAGACTCAGACTCAAGCTTGTTCGTCAAGAAGAGCGGGGAGCTTCAAGTCATCGTGCTGCTATACGTCGATGATATAATCGTGACGGGGAACTCGAAGGAGGAGGTAGCGCAGCTTCGGGCCGAGCTGTCTATCAGGTTCGAGATGAAGAACTTAGGTGAGCTTCACCATTTCCTTGGACTCGAGGTGCAGAGGAAGGAAGGTGGAGTGCTGGTGACCCAGGCCGGATATGCGGAGCGGATCGTGGAGCGATTCGGCATGAAGGAAGGGAAGTGCACTTCCACACGTCTGGAGAAGGCTATGAAGCTTCGGAAGGATGAGGGGAGGATTATGCAAGATCCGTTGGTGTTCCGAGCTCTGGTCGGGAGCTTGATCAATCTGACGATCACGAGGCCAGATATTGCACATGCAGTTGACAGAGTGAGTCGATATATGGCGGAACCACGGGTACCTCATCTTCTAGCGGCCAAGAACATTCTGAAGTATGTCAAGGCAACCTCGGATATGGGTCTCCTATACAGGAGGGATGCGGGCCTCGAGGTGCACGGGTACATGGATGCTGATTATGGGGGAGATTCGGATGATCGGAAGTCGACATCTGAATTCGTCTTCATGACGGGCCCTACAGCTATATCATGGTGCAGCAAGAAGCAGGATTCCGTGTCGGTCTCTACCACGAAAGCGGAATACAAGGCTTCGGCCTTGGCAGCTCAGGAAGCCATCTGGCTTAGGAGGTTGGTGGGAGACGTCCACAAGGAGGTTCGGGAGCCGACTCTGCTACGCGGCGACAACGAGAGTGCTCTCAAACTGGTTACAAATCCAGTTTGTCACGCAAGGACCAAGCATATCGAGATCGAGCACCACTTCATACGGGAGAAGGTGCTGGAGGGATCTCTTTCGGTCGAGCATGTGCGGAGTGCGGACAATGTCGCCGACATCTTCACAAAGGCGCTGGCAAAGGGGTTGTTCACACGGCTAAGGAGCTTACTGGGGCTAGTTTCAACTTCCCACTTCAAGGGGGAGTGTTGAAATTGTTGAAGTGGAAGTTTGGAGGGCCTTTGGACCTGGGCGGTCTGGGAGGAGGTCGGGCGGTCTGGTGTGACCGCACGACCCGGTGGTCTGCCGCTGTGGTCTGGCTGGTCTTAGCCTAGCTGCGGTCTCCTGGCTTGATCGCTAGTATGGGTCCAAGGCGGCTGAAGGTGAGGTCGCGCGGTCTGTCTCTGATCGCGTGGCGGGCTGTTCGTCTTCAGGTGTGCATGGTCTGTGCATGACCGCGTGGCGTGCTGTCTTCTTCAAGGCTGTGGCGGTCTGGTGTGATCGCACAGCTTGATCCAGGTTTCTCCAGAATGCGGTCTGGTGGATGACCGGGCTTTCTGGTGGTGGTCGCTGTTCGCGGTCTCAGGAGGAGACCGACATGCGGACAGGAGTTCTCGGTCTGTTAGCGAACTGGCTGTGTTCGTGGTCTCGGACGAACACATGGGGTGAACAGCTTCGGGCGGTCTGGCGATCTCCTTTGGAGTCGCGATCTGCTGTGAGAGTGGCGGTCTCTCATAGTCGATGTTGAAGCTGGCGGGTTCACCAAAATGAAGCAGAAGTATTGTTGCTGATCGCGCGGTGTGACCGGTCAGGTCGCGCGGTCTGGGGGTGGTGATCCTATCTCATAGGGTGGTGACTGGATCAGGTCTTACGCCTATAAATAGGACCCATCGACAGTAATAATACATACACACCAAGTGTAAGCTGAGTTCGCTTCTTTTCCTGCGGTCTCTATTTGTCTGACCGGGCGGTCTGCTGATTGAACTTCTCTTGTGCAGCTTCTGCGGATAGTGCAGGCAGCATCGATCACTTCTTCCTCTGAAAGTGTTCGGGCGGTCTGCGGCTTGGAGTTGTGGTGCTGGAGTTCGGGAGGATCAGGAGTTCGGAAGGGAGGGTGCGGACTGATCAGCGGTCTGGTGTTGTTCTGAGGTCGCCTGCGGTCTGCGGGTTGGCGAGTTGCTGAGGTCGCAAGGGGAGACCGCGCGGTCTCGTGTTATCTTCAACTTTGTTTTTTTTCCTCTTTGGTGTTTGTGCTGGCGAAATCATGTCTCGCCAAGCATGCCTTGCCTTGTAATTTGAAGTTGCTTTCAATAAAGATCAGTTGTTTGCCTCCACTTGCTTCTGGTTGTTTGGCTTGTAACTCTAAGTTGACTAACTCCTGCTCACTTCATAAAGATTCGAAAAATTTCACAAGAACCGGAGTGTACAACCTTCATTCTCCGAGGGTGGACCCCCCCAAGGCCACATAGGCAGAAGTCAAAGTCAAAAAGGTCAACACAGAGCCCGGCAGTTCAAGGCAGAGAAGAGAAGACCTCGGCGAGTATGCAGGCAATACTCGCCAGGTTAGCGAGTATGGAATAGAAGACCTGGCGACTATTGGCCCGGCGTGTGCGAGCAGCACCCAATACTCGCCAGATGGGCGACTATGGCATGATACTCGCCGAGTAACCCATAGTTGCCGGGTTGGGGGCTGGGCTATAAACCCCCCCTACCCCTTGGTTTTCCTATAAATAGGACCCCAGGGGTACTTGGATTGGCACCTGGACTTGAGCTTTCGAAACCCTGCTCTTGAATTCTGGAACCTGTCGCACTTGGCCGCTACTCCCGGTACTAGCCAAGTCGGTGCCTTCCTCGTACCCCGCTCGACCGTTCTTTGGTCTTGGAGGGGAAGTCTCTTCGGAGCTTCTGGGTACGTGGTGGGACCTCCCTGCCGCAGCACCTGGGGTCCTGTGTGTTGCTCTTCTAGCTCTTCAGTAGTCGGCTAGTCGCCAGCTTAGTCGTCTCGTTGGACTACTGGGCGAGTAGCCTCCGGCTGCATCAGTCCGAATCTTGAGGTCAGGATTTTCCTGGCGTCAAGACTTTGGTGCGGTGAGCGTGGACCGCAGTCAGAGAAGGAAAGTTCGGCAAGAAGGCGAGATGGTCGTAGGTGGCGACCATGAGGAGGAGGTCGGTAACTCGACGGGAACTGGCAGGTTCGTGACGCTGGAGGTTTTCGAAGCCTTCGCGCAACGCATGGAGGGAGCCATGCGAGCAGCGCTTCAGCCGCGCGCCGAGGTTACTGCGACCTCACCGCATCGCCCAGTTCCGTCCGAGGGAGGGAGTCCCCCTCGGCGAGCAGGAAAGGAACACGTGGAGGATGAAACCGAGCGACCAAGGAGGTCGCAATTCTACCAGCCAACCTCGCAAGGTATTCGCTTCCGCGAGCCGTGCGAGCAGGGGAGATACCAGGATACTCGCCCACATGGCGAGTATGGAGGTGATACTCGCCAAGTTGAGGATCGTCGCCGGGCAGGAGGGAGGAGCCCCTTCTGCGAGGAGATCCTTGCCGCGCCAGTGCCAGAGGGGTTCAGGGACCCCGCCTTGAATTACTATTCGGGGAAGGAGGACCCCGTCAGGCATATCCAATGGTTTGAGGATATTGTCTCTATCCGAACCATGTTGGACGCCTTCAAGTGCGGGTTGTTTGCCATCACCTTTCGTGCAAAGGCCTGGGACTGGTTCCATCAGTTGCCCGCCGGCTCGATCTACTGCTTTGAAGACCTGTGCCGTGGGCTGACAACCCGTTTCGACACGGCCCGGAAGCTGAAGAAGGAGGCAACGGCCTTGTTTTATCTGGTGCAAAAGCCAGATGAGGCGTTGGGACCTTACATCGAGCGCTTTCAGGAGGAGGTTCTGCAGATCCAGGAGGTGGATAGCAACATCCTGTTGCTAGCCTTGACGTTCGGCATAAGTCAAGGCCTCTTCAAGTTGGAGCTCAGTGAGAATCCCCCCTACTCCTACGACAACCTTATTCAGAGGGCCAATAAGTTTGTCCGGGGAGAGGCCTCCAACCCTGACTTCTTGGCAAGGTTGGCACGGGTGACCAGAGGCGACTGTGGAGAGAGGGATGGAATCCCTGAGAAGAGGAAGAGAGAAGAGCCCCGGAGGGAGGAAAGGAAGAGGCCGGAGCGGCAAGAAGAAAGGGGAAGAGCAGAGAAGAAGAGGGAGGAGCTTTGGAGGAAGGAAACCAGGAGGAGCGTGGAGAGAAGGCCCGTCGAGTCCCCTAAGCGTCAGGAAGAGGGAAGGCGCTACCAGATCCCCGTCAACCGGCCACCTTGGAGGCCGGTTGGACGGCTCCAGCGTCGGGATCAAAGGGGGAGATCCCCGGAGAGAAGGCCCTTTCGCCAGCCAGAAAGGCGTCAGGAGAGAAGAAGAGACGAAGCGATGGCGGTAGCCGGGCGTGGCCGCCGTCAAGGAAGGAAGAAGCAGAAGCCGAGGAGACAGCCAGCAGAAGAGGTTCCCCTCTACTGTGACTTCCACTAAGTGGGGGGACATGCCATGGCTGCCTGCCCAGACTTTTGGTAAGCCCGGAGGAGGCTGGCAGCAGGAGAAGCTGGAGGAGAGCAGCGGAGGATAGAGGCCCCTGCCGAGCCTCAGGCAGGGCAGGCTGCCGTCGTTCGAAGGAGGAACGAGGACCGGGTCGACCAGGGAGGTCGGGGAGACCTGGGCCAGGGAGGCAGAGTTGGAGTAATCCATGGGGGAGCAGGGCTGGAAGCTTCCCGCAAGGGGAGCCTCCATCAGATCTACCGCAGGAGTGTCGCCTCGACCTCACAAGCACCACCCCCGATGGAGGAGATTACTTTTTCCGAGGAGGACATGCTAGGGAACGAGAATCCCTTCCATGATGCCCTCGTGATTCAAGCCGCGGTGGAGGACTTCACCGTTGATCGAATTCTGATCGACAATGGTAGCTCTGTAAACGTCATCTTCAAGGGGACGTTTGGCGGACTGGGAGTCGAAGCTGCCAGGGTTCGGGCACCTGATGGTCCCCTCTTCGGCTTCTCCGGAGAGAAGAAGGAAGTGGAAGGAGGAGCTGATCTCCTTGTAACGCTCGGTGGCACCTCCATCAGCTGTCGATTCGTCATCGTCGACGCCCCGAGCTGTTACAGGGCCATCTTTGGGAGGCCGCTTCTCAACGCCTTCAAAGCCGTCCCATCCTCCTACCATCAGTGCTTGAAGTACTGTAAGGGAGACGTCCAGGTGAGGATCAGGAGCGATCCGAGAGCCGCTAGGGAGTGCTATCTTAGCGTCGTCAGTACCATCAGCTGGATGGCTGACGCGGAAGAGTTCGGAAGAGTGCTGGAGAGCCCGGCCAGGCTGGAAGTGGCTGAAGAGGTCGAGGAGATCGAGGTACTCTCCGCAGCAGGAGTGCCGGGGCTGCTGAAGATTGGCGGGTCGCTGAAGACCGAGGAGAAGATCGAGATGGCGGCGTGTCTGCAAAAGAACGTCGACATCTTTGCTTGGAGCGCAGCTGAGATGCCAGGAGTCGACCCTGAGGTTGCGTGTCATCGCCTCAACCTGGATCCCACTGTCCAGCCCGTCCGCCAGAAGAAGAGGAGAACCGCCACCATCCTCGCCAAGCCAATTAGGGAGGAGGTTAAAAAACTGCTCGATGCAGGTTTTGTATCGGAGATCCAGTACCCAGGTTGGGTCTCCAATGTTGTAATGGTGACAAAGGCGGGGGGAAGCTGGAGAATGTGTGTGGATTTTTCCTTAATGAATAAAAGCTGCCCGAAGGATTGTTATCCCTTGCCTCGAATCGACGCGCTGGTTGATTCAGCCGTCGGTTTTTCTGTGATGAGTTTCCTTGATGCGTTTTCAGGATATCACCAGATCCGGATGCATCCCCCTGATTGTCGCGATGTCTCCTTCATCACCGACGATGGCTGCTACAGCTACAAAATGATGCCCTTCGGTTTGAAGAATGCGGGAGCCACCTATCAACGGATGATGGGCCATATTTTCAAGGAGCAAAAGGGGAGGAACCTGGAAGTGTATGTGGACGACCTCTTGATCAAAAGCAAGGGTGTCCAGGAACATATAGCCGATCTGGTAGAGACCTTCGCGACGCTAAGAAGATTCAAGATGCGACTCAATCCGGCGAAGTGCGTCTTCGGAGCAGGAAGGGGGAAGTTCCTGGGGCATCTCCTTACCTCGGAGGGAGTAGAGCCTAACCCCGACAAAGTTAAGGCGATCCTGGAGATGCCATCCCCGAAGACGATGAAGGAAGTCCAAAGGTTGACAGGAAGGCTGGCGGGTCTTAGCCGCTTCCTCTCTAAGGCCGGAGAGAAATGCTCTCCATTCTTCAAGACACTCCGCAAAGCGGAAAGCTTCGAGTGGTCTGAAGGATGTGAGATGGCGTTCGGGAAGCTGAAGGAGCAGTTGACTCAGACACCTCTCCTCCAGAGCCCGAAAGAAGGCGAAGACCTGCTCGTCTACCTGGGAGTAGGAGCAGAGGCGGTGAGCTCCGTTTTGGTCCGGGAGGAAGGAAGGAAGCAGTTACCCGTCTACTATGTCAGCCGGGTACTGAAGAAGGCGGAGCTGAAGTATCCAATCCTGGAGAAGCTTGCCTTCGCCTTGGTGGTGTCGGCGCGAAAGCTCCGGCCTTATTTTTAGGCTCACTCTATCCGAGTGGTGACTGATCATCCTCTCCGCAATGTCCTAGAGGGAGTGGAGCATTCAGGGAGGTTGGCGAAATGGTCGGTAGAACTCAGCGAGTTCGACATTTCCTTCTCTCCCCGAGTGGCGATCAAGGCCCAGGCAGTAGCAGACTTCTTAGCTGACTTCTCGGTGGAAGCGGAGCCAGGAGAAGAGGAGCTCAATCCAATTCCTTGGAAGATGTTTGTTGATGGAGCTTCGGGCAAAAGCTCTGTGGGGGTGGGCATCGTGCTCGTCAGCCCACAGGGAACAAGAATCGAGCAAGCCGTCGAGATCCTCTTCCCCGTCACAAACAACCAGGCAGATTACGAGGCCATAGTGGCAGGCTTGCGCCTTGCCAAGGAGCTGGGGATCCGTGATGTCCGGGCTTTCACGGATTCAATGGTGGTCGCGTCGCAGATTCGAGGCGAGTTTGAGGTGCGCGACACCACCTTGCAGAAATACTTGGTAAAAGTGAAAGGGCTGATGGGAGGCTTCCAGTCCTTCTTCGTCGAGCATGTGCCAAGGGAGGAGAACTCGGCAGCAGATCGCCTCGCCAAGTACGGGTCAAGGGCTGGAGGAACTATCACCGAGCTATTCTGCCCGTCCATTGAAGAGGGAGAGATGATGGAGATCGAGCAACGCCCCTCGTGGATGGATCCCTTCGTGGCATTCCTGGCCAGCGGCCAGCTCCCGGCAGATGAAGGGGATAAAAGAGGATTTCGGTACAAGGCGGCATACTACCTCCTGCAAGATGGGGAACTGTACCGCAAGACCATCTCGGGCCCCCTGGCCAGATGTGTTTCTGAAGACGAAGTACCCCGAGTGTTGGAAGAGATCCACTCGGGAGAGTGTGGAAGTCATTCTGGGACTCGCACTTTGGAGCAGAGGGTCTTGAGGCATGGTTACTTCTGGCCTACTATCCGGAAGGATGCTGAGATCTTCTCGAAAAAGTGCCAGAAGTGCCAGCTCTTCGCCCCCCTTCAGTTGCAGCCGGCCCAGCAGCTCCGATCGATCATCTCCCCATGGTCGTTCGCCATCTGGGGGATGGACTTGATCGGCCCTTTCCCTCAAGCCAGTGGACAACGAAAGTTCGTTCTCGTCATGATCGACTACTTCTCCAAGTGGATCGAGGCCAAAGCCCTGGCCAAGACCACCTCTCAAGTCGTCAAGAACTTCATCTGGGGAGAGATCGTCTGCAGATTCGGGATCCCTCTCGCCATCATCACCGACAATGGTCCCCAGTTCGCCAGCTTGGAACTGGAAGACTTTTGCAGGCAACTAGGAACCGACCTTCGATTCGCCTCCGTGCATCACCCAAGGAGTAATGGCCAGGTGGAGGCCGCCAACAAACTGATCATCAACCTACTGAAGAAGAAGGTGGAGAACCTAAGAGGTAACTGGGCAGACCAGCTCCCCTCGGTCCTGTGGGCTCTGAGGACCACTCCTAGCTCAGCCACAGGGGAAACACCGTTCAAACTCTCTCACGGATCGGAAGCTCTCATTCCAGTAGAGTTCGAAGTCAGAAGCACAAGGGTGGTAGCTGCGGAGGACGGAAGCGAAGAATGGCGACTAGAGAATGAAGAGGTTCAAAAGCTATCTCTCGACTACATCGAAGAACTCCGAGATTTAGCTTCGGCCAGGCAAGAGGAGATCAAGCGCCGGATGGCAAAACATTTTGACAAAAATGTCCGCCTCAAACACTTCCAAGCAGGTGATCTGGTCCTGAAAAAGGTGGACGCAGCAGGAAGGTCTGCGGCCGTCGGGAAGCTCAACCCAAACTGGGAAGGACCTTTCATCATCCAGGAAGCACTCCTGACAGGAGGATACCGCTTGCAGAACCAGGAAGGCGAGCTGCTAGGGAGAACCTGGAGCGGCGATGACCTGAAAAGGTTTTATCCCTAAGAGGAAATGTGTATATCCCATCCTTATAAATTCATTTCTTTGAATAAAATCTGCATCTCCCTGAAACTTGGGACGAGGCAGCTTCTTTCGCATCAACAAAGTTTTCAAAATAAAGAAGTCAGGTGAAGTCAATCTCCGCGCTAGGTTGGAAAATGAGCCTCCGACTTAACCCTCGTAAAAACTCAAAACGGATGATGGGACAGTGCCTCAGGTGTGCGTTCCCTTAAGACCAAGCCTCTGCAATGACGGCCGAGATCAGCTCCCCCCTTGCATGTTGGCCGCGGTTCCCACCGACTGCATTTCTCGTCCGACTGTAGAGATTACCAGGAAGAAGTCTGGACGCCGACCTTCCGATTCGGCGAAGGGATGATCGATTTCGCTAGCTCAGGGGACCCTTGAAAAAAAGGCGTCATGTACCCTCGAGAGCTAAAAAGCTCGCAGCAAAGCATTTCATTTTCAAAATTATTGTGTCAGATCATATGAGTTATTGTGCCTAAAGTGTGCTTAACTCTCTGCTAAACTCATCGAGCAACAGGAAGCAGGTCCGATCCACATCCGGCATCCAAGTAGGATGGAGGCCTCGAGATGGTGTGTCCCCTTGGATCTCCCCGACTGCCACTCCCTGCTTGACGTCGTCCTACATCAACATTCACCGCCGCAGGTTGGAAGACGAGCCTCCGACTTGACCCTCGTAAAAACTCAGAACGGATGATGGGACGGTGCCTCGGATGTGCGTTCCCTTAAGACCAAGCCTCTGCAATGACGGCCGAGATCAGCTCCCCCCTTGCATGTTGGCCGCGGTTCCCACCGACTGCATTTCTCGTCCGGCTGTAGAGATTACTAGGGAAAAGTCTGGAAGCCGATACTCCAACTTGAGAAGGGAAGCGATCGATTCGACCGGCCAAAGGATGGAGACGTTCCAGCACCCAAGTAGGGTGGAGACCTCGGGAGGGTGTGTCCCCTTGGATCTCCCCGACCGTCATTCCCTACTTGACGACATCCTCCGTCGACATCTGGTATCCAAGAAGGATGGGGGCCTCGGGAAGATATGTCCCTCCGGACCTCCCCGACTGTCATTCCCTATCCCTTCTCTCATAAAAAAACTCCCTTAAATATCATTAAATGATTTTTATAGGCTCTTCACCAGGTACAGAGCGAGGCCTTGAGAGCATGTATCCTTCGGAACCCTCCAAGTCGCCTCCACAGCTCGACTCCACCAAGGGAGATATTGAAGAGTGCGAGTATACATGCGCGAGTATCTAGGCGAACATACATGCGCGAGTACCTAGGCGAGTATACAGGAGCGAGCATGATATGCGAGCATACAGGTGCGAGAATGAAGAAATGCTCCATCTCGCCGCGATCCTAAGAGCCTAGCGAGCACTCACTCTCGCCTCGAGCCTAGGAGCTTAAGCGACATTCAGACAATAAAGCAAACACCAAGGAAACAGGCGAGCAAAAGTTTTGACTTTTTCATATGTAAATATTTAATGTCTATAACAAAAGAATCTTCAAGGTGTTTACAAAAGGTCGCCGGGCGAGCAAAAAAGGGTGCCCAGGCGACTAGGCGACATTCTCGCCATCAATATCTACATCTGGCTCGCCGCCACCATCGTCGTCATCAACATCATCATCGCCGTCATCATCATTATCGTCATCCTCATCCCCGGAATCGTCATCCTCAGCACCACTGGACGGCGGTGAGGGTGCTCGCAAGGGGGAGGTGGACTCCTCGGCGAGCAGCGCCGGGATGATGTCCTCCACTGTCAACTCCATTGCCGCCGGCTTCAGGAGATCGTCCGCCTTCAGCTGACTCAGGATGACGGTCCCAGTAGCTCACGCGATTGCTCGACGAACGCGTGGCATATCGTCGCCATGCATCCGGATCTGCTTGCCAACCCTAGAGGGGCCCGCCACCGCTGGCTGTTGCTCGGCAGGCCGAGTTTCCAGCTCAGCGATGCGAACTTGGGCGGCCTCCAAGGCCAGCCGAGTGTCATCCAACTCCTTCTCCAGCTGGGACACCTTTGTCGCCATCTCCACCTCAGTGACCTACAAAAACAAGAAGACACACAAAGTCAGCAAGTTATTTGGCAAAGTGGCGACTATCCCGGAGGCGAGTAGCATAGAGAAGCGAGTACCTCATGCTCCTTCGCCTTGAGCCCCATGGAGATCATTTTCTTTGTGCTGATCCGGATCACCTCCTCGTAGTCCAGCAACCTCCTCGCCGTCATGTGCGCTAGCTCGACAGACCGCAGCAGAGATCGCGAGGTCTGGTGCGCCAGGTACTCAGAAGACTCCTCTCGCAGCCTCTCAGCGTCCTCACGACCATAGATGGCATGAAGCACGTCAAAGGCCTCGCCCTGATCCTCCCAGTCCTCTGACCAGGGCGGAAGGTTGGAGCTCAGAGACACCACATGGTCGCCCTCCGACCAGGCGACTAGGCGGCGACCATAGGCGTCCTCACCACGAACACCCAAGTTGAAATTAGGGTGGGTATAGGGCTCGCCGGCCTCAGAAGGGTCCGCCTTCTTGCCAAGGTCCCGGTGAGCGACCTCCTTCTTCTTCCTCGAGGGCTCGGAGGGCTCGCCCCTCTCCTTCCGCTTCTTCGAAGGCCCAGATCCTTCGCCGATGATCAAGGGCTCATCGCCTCCTGGCGACAAGTCTATGGGCGAGTAGACCCCTTCCCCGCGAACAGAAGTCCCCGCACCTCCTTGTGTGGAAGCCATCGCCTTCACCACCGCAGGAAGAAGCTCGCGCGGTAGGACATGGACTGCTGCAGCAAGAAGAGTAATAAGTCCAGTTAATCGCCAAGATGAAGACGAAGAGCGAGTATTGCGAATACTCGCGCGGTGGATTACCTTCGCCTGCGAAAACCTCAGCGAGTTCATCTACTCGCCTCCTCCAGTACACCACATCAAGGCGGCGACCTTTGAAAGCCTCGAGCAGCTTCTCGCCACCCTCGCTTAGGAAGGAAACCCCGAAGACGCTCTCCGGTGGCTGGAAGGACTTGTCAGGGACGGCTTGAAAGTCGCCAGCGATGACGACTATTCGCTCTCCCCAGCGATGATTCTTGTTAGCAGTGCCGACCAGCATGCAGACGTGGCTGCAGAGGAAGACGACGCCCTCGCCAGTCGCCATGAAATGGAATACTCGCCTAAAGACCGACAGGTCGAAGGCTATTCCCTGGTCGCGCAGGTAGCAGAGGAAGCCCACGATCATCGCCACCCCATTGGGGTTGATCTGGGCAGGGACTATCCCAAAGTAACGGAGTATCTGGGAGAACTCCGTCCACAATGGTAGTCGCAAGCCCACCTCGAAGTGGCGATTAGGGATCACCCGCTCATTAGTCAAAAAGGTGTTTAGTCGCTCGCCCTGGCGAGGAAGCCTCGCGACATACCCTGGCGGGAGGTACTTCGCCCTGACGACCTCCAAATCTTTCTCAGTCGTGACTGCCTTCTTGAAGATGGTCGCCGCAAAATTCTTGGCGTGATTGGCACGCCGGATGGTCGCCTCGTCAGTCATCTTTGAAAGGAAGGAAAGAAAGGCGAGTATCAAAGAAGAGAAGGGGAAAGTGAGACGGAGGATACTCGCGCAAGAGTTAGGAAATCGCCAAAGCGTAATTAAGACTCACCCACCCACCCCCCCCCCCCCCCCCCCCCCCTTATTTATAGTGGTCGGGTAGCTTGGCGTATCGAGCACGACGGCGCGATCGGGAATAAGGGGGTAGCGAGTATTAAGTTATAATCGCCAAGATCAGCAAGCTCGTCATGCCTAAGGCGACGCGCAGACAATACTCGCCAATGTAAAAGAAGATAGAAAAAAATCAAGAAAACCATCGCAGAAGAAGAAAGCAGAAGCAAGTAATAAAAGGCGAGTTTCTGATATTCGCCGAATAAATATTAATCAATAGTTCAAGCAGTACAGGGATACTCGCCAAAAGGCGACATGACCTAGAAAGAAGAAAAATAAAGAAAAAGCAACATCTAGGGAGGAGCTTGCAGGTTCGCCTGAATGTCTGGCTGTTGAGGTTGTCGCCCGACCCATCCCAAGCCGCGAGCTCGCCTGAAGTGCTCGGAGGCCACAGACACCGCGTCCTCGCCCTGACGTAGCTGGTCTTCGATCCTCGCCAGCCGACCAACCGAGCCCATGCTCGCGCGCATCCCCACCAGCTCGTCATGGTGCAGTTGTTGGCGATGTTCGAGCCTCCCAAGTCTGCGCTCAAGCTCGTTGACCGACTGAAGGCGAGATTCCGTAGCGACCAGCCGAGTATCGAACTCCTCCAGTCGAGAAACCCGCGCCTCCAACTCAGCCAGGCGACGATGAGCATCGCTGCTCGCCAAACGCTCTATGCGCGACTCCGCTTCAGTCAAACGACGATGAGCATCAATGCTCGCCAAGCGCTCAAACTGCGATTCGACATCAGTCAGGCGGCGATGAGGCTCGCAGATCGCTAAGCGCTCCAGCTTGGATTCCAGCTCTAGGATTGCGCGAGTAGCCCTCTCCTGGTACTCGCGAGAAGGAAGCCCGACCGCGTCGATCAAGGCTCCTATGGGAGTACGAGCGCGAGCTGCAAAGAGGGCAAAAATATCAGAGCTTTGACGACTGAAGGAACCAAGTGAAAATAGTGGCGACTATCATGAATGGCGACCAAATACCTGGCCGAGGACTACGAGAGCGATGGCGAGGAGAGCCCCTGCCTCGCTAGGGAGACGTGCTATGATGATGATCGCCTCGCCGAGCAGGATGGGATCCAGCCGTCTGATCCCGGCTAGGAGGCGCGTTCCCACGACCGCGACAATCGCCTGGTCGTCCTCCTCCCCTTGGAGGAAAGAAGCCCGAGGAGCCCCCAGTCCCGCCACGGCGCGAGGACTCGCCCTGATGAGTAGAAGGCGCAGTAGAAGTCGAAGAGCGCTGGTCGCCCTGAAGAATTTTGGAAGGAGGGAACGGAGGAGGTGGCGGAAGCCCGCCTACGGGCAGTTGCGTGCTACTCACTGTCCCCACAAACTGAAGAGGCGGTGGTGGTGGAGGCGGAAGCACGATGCCCGCCAAAGGAGCACGTTGCTCGCTCATCGGCCTCTTCTCCAGCGAGGAGCTGTGAAGAACTCACCCTGAGTGACCTCCACCCCTAGGCGAGATCATGGGCGACGATCTCAGAGGAGGTGCGGCTAAAGGCTCCTCCTGAGCACCAATGGTGGAAGAATCTGCGAGCATAAAAGAAATATTCAGCAACCCGGACCAAGTCGAGGTCAGTTAAAAAAGGTGGCGAGTAGATTAATCGCACCTCGCACAGAAGCGAGATTCTCCAACGGATTCTGGGCCACGATCTCAGGAACGCTCGCCCCCTCGGCGACATTTGGAGCAGGAGGATCAGCGGCCGGCGAGTCGCCCTCATTAGAGAGCCCCAGGTCGTCCAGCAGCTGCTGGTGTTGGTCGCCCAAAGGAGCAGCGACCTCTTCCTCGACGGCTTTCTTCTTCTCCTTCTTCTTCTTCTTCTGGGCGAGCCTCTTCCTCTTCTTGGAAGATGGAAGGTCGCCAGATGCGGGATCCAGGCGAGGAGGGAGCGAAGAGCCATCAAAAAGGCCGACAAGACCAGCCATGACCGCCTTAGCCTCGGCAGCATAGTCGTGCACCATCTTGAGCGAGTTCAGAAAAGACGTACCATCAGAGACCCCTGCCCCTCTATTTATAGAGCTCGAGCGTCGGCCAGCGAGATGGCGAGTATAGGCCAATAATCGCCAGTAGACAAGCTCGTCGAATGAAGGTTGGATGGTTCTTTCTGAGCAACTACGTTACTCGCAAAGAGCGGGGATTGTGTACAACCCTCATTCTCCGAGGGTGGACCCCCCCAAGGCCACGTAGGCAGACGTCAAAGTCAAAAAGGTCAACACAGAGCCCGGCAGTTCAAGGCAGAGAAGAGAAGACCTCGGCGAGTATGCAGGCAATACTCGCCAGGTTAGCGAGTATGGAACAGAAGACCTGGCGACTATTGGCCCGGCGTGTGCGAGCAGCACCCAATACTCGCCAGATGGCCGACTATGGCATGATACTCGCCGAGTAACCCATAGTCGCCGGGTTGGGGGCTGGGCTATAAACCCCCCTACCCCTTGGATTTCCTATAAATAGGACCCCAGGGGTACTTGGATTGGCACCTGGACTTGAGCTTTCGAAACCCTGCTCTTGAATTCTGGAACCTGTCGCACTTGGCCGCTACTCCCGGTACTAGCCAAGTCGGTGCCTTCCTCGTACCCCGCTCGGCCGTTCTTTGGTCTTGGAGGGGAAGTCTCTTCGGAGCTTCTGGGTACGTGGTGGGACCTCCCTGCCGCAGCACCTGGGGTCCTGTGTGTTGCTCTTCTAGCTCTTCAGTAGTCGCCAGCTTAGTCGTCTCGTTGGACTGCTGGGCGAGTAGCCTCCGGCTGCATCAGTCCGAATCTTGAGGTCAGGATTTTCCTGGCGTCAACACGGAGAATATGCAAGCTTGCACAAGTCTTCAAGAATGCTCCTCTCATGACGGATCAATGGAGCACGCATCAAATGGAAGAGAAGAAGAAGAAGTACTGTCTTCGAAAGAGGAGTGCCAAAAAGATGTCAAAGAAATTATGTGTTCAAATCATGCCTCTCCCGAAAGCAACGTAAGGAAATCAAATCCCATTTTTTGTACTTCTATCTCTTCATTACAATTGCTTCAAACTACAAATCGCAAAATTAAGAAATTAAAAGATGCTAATAAACATTTGCGTTTAGAAAACAAAAATTTTAAGGCAAAAATTAATGGACAATCAAATTCTAATTTATCTAGTTCTACCCAAGGTTCCTCGGTTGAAAACATTACACCTTGTATAGAATTTAATGATCTAAAAGAAAAATGCAAGAAACTTGAAAAGGAACTTCTTTTTGTAAAAGAACAAAATGAAAGATTATGTTTAGAAAATTTATCTTTGAAAAATGATTGTGCTAAGTGTAAAGAATATAAAATTGAAATTAAAGAGATGGATGAAACATTTGATGAATATAGAAATAACTATCAAGGTCATATTGATTCAATAGTTTCCATTCTTAAAAACAGCACAATCGCTTATAATAAAGCTAGACATAATCTTAAAGTTAAGAATGATGAATTAAAATCAAAAATCAACTTGCTTATGAAAATGGTAAATACAAATTCACAATATCAAACTATATCTAAAAACAATTTGAATATGAATATGAACATCTTAACTAAGTTTAATAATGGGAGTAAGAAACATAAAGGATTTGCAAATCAAATTCAAAATCACCATTATTTACAAAATCATTTTTCTCCCAACTTAAAATTAAATGCAATCAAATTTCCTCCAAATTATAAATTCAAAAAACATTTTGAACCAAATATTCAAGTAAACGATTATGGAAATTTGAAAACTAAAAATAATGTTTATCCAAGGTTTGAATGGAGGCCCAAAGTTAAAGATGAAACACTAGCTCCAATCAAAAGGGCCCATTCTATCATATCTCCCCAAAAGCTAACACGTTGTATTTGGGTACCCAAAGGAACCGTCACACCCGGTCCTCTTTGGATACATAAATCTCTTATTCATTAGTATCCAATCATTTGCATGAAGTAGAAATCAACTAAAAATGAAATATCATTATTCTACTTCATGATATGCCTAACCTTTTTTTTGTTTATTTTCCTTTTTGTTGAACCATCATGATATGATCACTCTATATAACTTGTGATATGACTCTCACATATTAAACCAAAATTCATAAATAAAACAAATTGAATAAAGTTGAATAAGAAGTCATATCATCTCTCAAGTGATCTACTTATCCTTTTTACTTTTATCCCTCTAAATCTATTTCCTAAAAGTCTTATAAAATTTGAAAAACTAAATTTATCATATAATATTATTAAGACTAAATGAAATAAGTGTCAAAATAGATTTCAAAGGTATTTTAGGGGTATTAGGCTAAATTTATAAAATGCGCAAGTTTTGCTTAGGTATTTAATATATTTGTGTCATTTTAATTACCCCTAACATGTTTAATCATAATCATGTCAAATCGGAATTGAAAAATTGCAAAAATCATTTGAGTTTAAATAAAGAATCTCAACTCTGTTGCTAGCGCCTGACGTTAGGTTCTAACGCTGGCGGTAGCATAATTTTTCCTAAATTCTAATTTATCTAAAATATTTAAAATTCTGAAAAATCATTAAAAATATATTATTTTATATGTACTACTCATTTTTGCAATTCTGCCTTCAATTGTTTTTTGAAAAATTAAAAGACAAAATTACAAAAACCAAATTACAAAAAAATATATATATATTATATTTATGTCTTTGGTTATTTGTTTGAATTCTATTCCTATATGCAAAAATCAAAAACAAAAACAAGTATCAAATATTATTATTTTTGAACCTAACTTTTCTATTTATATGTATCTTGCGAAAGGGTGATATGGGCTATCATCCCATCACATCACCTAGTACCGGGCGAACCCCTCACAGGGTAGACCTCGGGAAGTCCAAGATCAAATTATATGGGTTCAAGCTTTAAATTAAAATTATTTTTCTAAAAATATCAAAAATACTGTATTGACTTCATTGAAAATCAAGCACGATTTAACCCATCTTTTAGACCTTCTACAATGTTACAATTCATTCCTTCAAACTACGTTGAACATTATTTTTATCATGCTTTGATATATCTACTCATTTGTGCATAAAATTGTATTGTAAAAGTTGTGTAGAACTAAGCTTAGCATGCCTCTAAGTAGGAGTAAATGTTTTATGTTTGATAATGATATTTATTCACTCACTTATTTTGGCATTGTCTACATATGTTTCTTAATCTAAGAATGCTTGGGTATGTTTTGTAACAGTACAATGAATTAAATTGCACAAGTATCTTACCTACACTACCTTTATTTGCACTTTTAAAAGTTAAGAAAAGTGGTTATGTTTTCATAAATTTTATTGGTTTGCAAAACAAGTGTATTCGGAAAACTTTGTACAAAACAAAAATATTAAAATAAAGTGACAAAGATAACTCCACCAAGCACTACTTGAACCTCCTGGTAAGTCTTAATAAGCGTTGTGAGGTTGAGCACCTTGAAAAGAATAGTAAAGTGTCTTGTGTAAACCTTATCTTTCTTTCAAAATAAAAACCACTTACTCTTAAGTACACCGGATCACTAGTTTCAATATTAAAATAAAATAAAATATGTTATCCCCCAAGCACTATTTTGCACCCTGATAAGTCTTAATGAGCATTGTGTGTGCAAAGCACCTTGGTAGTTGTACATTTTTGTGTGCATTGAAGTGTGTGGAAGTAAAATTATTTGTGTTTTATTGTGCTCTTTACTTTACATATTTCTTGTATTTTTGATTAAAACATTTGTTTACTCTACTCAAAATACACTTATGTGCACATCATTATCTTCCATAACACTTCTTCTCACGAGTATTGGATCTTAATGCAAATTCTATACTACTCTTTATTTATGAAATGCACTAGATAACCTAGCATGATCTCAACAATGTTTTGTATGTTTTGAATTTGTGAATTAATATAACGTTGTAGTAATTTCTCTTTGAAAACATTATTTCATGTTTGGTTACTTTATTGTCAAAATTAAAGATTTTAAATGCAAATTGACTTACAAAAATATCCTCATTTTTGGATTTTAACTCATATATCTTCTTATGAATCGTCATGGTTATGAAAAGATGTGAAAGTGCACAGTTAACCTCACTAGAATTCTCTAGAGGGGGGGGGGGGGTGAATAGAGATTTTAAAATATTTTGTGCAAAGTTAATAAATATATATATATATATGTGTAATATTCATAGATTTAAGCTTCTCACACACCAACAAGAATTAAGCAAATAAAGAAAGAAATAGCAAAAAGAAAAACACAGCACAACACAACGAAATATAGTGGTTCCCCAAAATTTGGGTAGTCCACTCTTCTACCCCCTTGGTAGGAATTCACTATCTTGCACTGAGTTTTTTGATAAGGAGACTCTTAGAACCAGCCTGAGTCTTTTGATAACGAGACTCTTAGAACCACTACAACTGAATTTTTTGAAGAGAGATTCTTAAAACTCTTTTACACAATTTGAAAATGGAATAAGAATAAGAAGAAGAAGTAGAAGAAAAACAATTGAAGCAAGAAAGAATCTTCTTCCTAGCAAGAAGATTAGAAGCACAAGTATAATGAATGAAATCTCTCTCCTATAGTGAGAAGGAGATTGAAAGCCCTTTTCTCTTTCAGTGAGAGCTTTCAGAAATGGCAGCAGTATGGCTTCAGAAGGAGGAGAAGAAAAAGGTTTTTTCTTTGCTGCAGCACTCTTTCACTTTTCTCAGCTTTCTCACTTTTCACTTGGGAGTTTTTCCTCTTTTTCAAATGGATGGAGTGGATCACTTGTCCTTTTTCTTTTGCCGACCTCCTTGTGTTTTTATAGCTCTGTTTATTCAAAAATATTGCTATAGGAGAATAATCAATTAGCACAAAGAGAAATGGTAAGAGAGAAATCTTCTATAATTAATATTTCTGTAGAAGGAAAGAAGTCATTCAATTTTCAAATAACATCCATAATAATCTTAATCAAATTAGCCAAGAATCAATTAGAAAGAAAGATTTAATTCTGAACGACTATAAGAGAATAATACAATTCCATAAATTCAGATCTACAGAGAGAAAGGAAAGAGATCTGGCGCGTTTTTGAATGTCATGGAAATCGACTTGCGTCGATTAAAAATCAGAGTTACGTCGATTACAGTTACGTCGAATTCTGTTTAGAGTTACTTCGACTCATTCTGAGAGGTACGTCGACTACACTTCGACGTTGCGTCGATTACTATTCGACGCATATTTACTTAAACTAATTTTCCACTCTGAGAATACATATTCTACTCATTTCTAGGGGTTAAGATAAATCATTTTCCTAACAATCTCTCCCTATTTGTCTTAACCATATTCAGAGAGAAATTTTATCAGCTTTTAATCAACACATCAAAGCATATTTATAGAAAAGAGATATATTAGATAATCAGAAGAAAATGGAAAAAGAAATCATCAGCACTTAAGCATTAATAGAGTATATCAAAATTGTTCAAAATATCACTCAGGAGGAGTAGGAGGAGTTTTTCTCTTCCTGGACAATACTAAAGGGAGATCAGGTCTTTTTATAGAGGTTGTAGCAGGATGTTCATTCAGCTCCCCCTGAGTCAAAGCAATCTGCTCCTGAGATGGAACTTCGTTTATACCTTCTATTTCTGCTTCTTCAGCTTCTTTCCCAGCTCCAGCTTCAGCTATGACAGCATCTGGCTCCCCCTGAGCCTCAGCTTCTTTGTCTTTCTCACTTTCAGCCACTCCTTCAGCTTCAGCTTCCTTTTCAACTTCAGCTTCCTTTTCAACTTCTTTCTCTACTCTACTTACCTCCCCTTGAAAGAGAACTACTTGTTGTTCAGCTTCTCTTGCTCTAGAGAGTACATCTGTTATCTATTCTGTAGTATGTAGCTCGTGTACTATTTCATTCCCAATGGTCTTAAGCAGAGCAAGACTATCAGATTTTGATGTTGGAGAGGAGTTGTGTGAGTGAGATTTGTGACTGGAGAGCTGCTCTTCATCTAACTTCTCCCCCTTCTTGACCTTCTTAGCCAAGGAGGTTAAGAATGATTTAGTAACCTTAGATGAAGACACAGAGGTTTTGAGTACTTGCACAGAGGCATTTACCCCATCCAACTGGGTTTGCATGTGCCTGATAGAGGAGTGAATTTGAAGGCAGTGTCCATCCAGCATTTCTTGAAAACTTTGGGCTGCTGACTGGATACACTGAGTGATGAGAGTTTCAGTGGATTGTTCCTGTAATCTCTCCTTGTTTTGTTCAGATATCTGAACATGATTCATCAACTCAGTGAGTTCTATTTCCAGGAGCCTGCATCTTGTTGAAATGAGTTTGTTTAGACCGACTTCAGTGAAAAGAGCTATGATGCTCTTGTAGTTTTCGACGGCGGCTTGGAAGGAATCAAGATCAATATCAAAACCAGAGTTGATCTTGGGAGCCATTTTGGTCAGTGAAAGAGAGAGGAAGAGATGGCTGGACTGAGAAGTGAGAAGGATGAGAGATGCAGAGAGCGTGCAGATTTCTAACTGAAGAGTTTATTTAAGTCAGGTGAAACGTCGAAACGAGACACAACTCGAGTTTTATTCGGTACTACAGTAGATGTGACCAAAAATATTTTAGTATTGCCGCTCTTTTTCATGAAGTTGACGTTGCGTCGAGTGGAAGTTGATGTATGCGTCGGTTTTAACACTTTTGACGATGCGTCGATCAAGGAATCGACGTGACTTTTATTTTTCTGAAAATTTTAGGTTTTTCTTGAGAGATTATTACTTCCTAATCCTATGGTTTTCTAAGTCAGCCTTGGACTAATTTTATACATTATTGAATTGATTATGCCAACATTGTTTGGCAATGTGGCCGTTTTATTACAGATATAACACATGTTTGTCTTTAGATTATGGTAATTTGAGTTTAAAGAGGGATAGAAGTGTTGATTAGGATAAAATTGTTGTTTAGGATGGAAGTTTAGATTAGGATAGAAGTTTTGATTTGGATAGAAATTTTGATTAGGATGAATGGGTTCTAAATGAGGGTTAAGATAGAAAATTTTTGAAGGATAGATATGTCCTGAATTTAAGTTACTCTGAGAATTTATGCGTCGATAGGTATTCGACGTATGTTGAGAGTTGCGTCAATTTATATTCGACGCTTTCTCTAGATTGTGTCGATCTGGAATCGATGCATGGAAGTAGTTGCGTCGATTATAAGTCGACGCAATTTTATTCATGCATTGATTTGAGGTCGAAGTTTCTGAGAGATTGCGTCGAGTAAAGTTCGACGTACTATCATTCATGCGTCGATATGAAGTCGACGCAAATGTGTCTTTACAGATTTTATTTTTCCCTTTTTCTGGTGGGAAATTTATTTCTTTATGAATTGTTTCTTTTGGCCTAGTTGCCTTCTCAGAATGAGTTTGTTCATCTTCTTCTAAATGGTATGATGATGATTCATCAAAATGGTTTGTCTCCTTGAGGGTGAAGTTTTCTTTATTTTGTGAGTCTTCTTCTAAGTTTGTTGATTTGATGGGTTTAGTAAATTTAACAGGGCTCATCCAAGCAGGTTTGGTAGATGGTATTGAACTGGTTGAAGGATCAGCCCATAGCCCCAGATTCTTATGTCTTATTGTTTATTTTTCAGTGATTTCTTTAAGTGTATGGCTTCTGACTTTTATAGATTCTTCAAAAGCTTTTGCCTGGGATACATTATTCTTAAGGAGTTGATTTTCTATTTTAGCACTTTCTATTTCCTTTTCTGTTTTATAGATTTTACACCTTAGTTCATAATTTTTTGAACATGTATCCTCTATATTTCTCATATTAATTTGTTCTTTTAGATCCTTAATTTTTTATTTAGCTTTTAGCTGATCTAGACAGAATCCTTTAAAATCATTTTTGAAAACATCACATAGAAAATCTATTTCATCAAAAATGCTCACCTCATCCTTACCCTCAGATTCCTCTATGAGAATAAGGCTATTTGCTTTTGTTGTTGAATTTTCTTCTTCATCTTCAGAAGAGATGCTTCCTTCTGATCCTGTTTCACTCCATGATTCAGCAACACATTCTTTTTCTGAGCTTCCAAGAGCCATTAAGCATAGGTCTTCTTGCTTAGACTCTTCATTGTCACTTTTAGATGAAGTGCTGTCTTCAGAATTTGTTTCACTCTAAGCTTCTGCAATGAAGCCTCTTTCTTTCTTCTTCTCCTTTTTCTTGAGATCTTTCTTTTTCAGATCTTTCTTTTTCTCAGCATTTTCTGGACATTCTGGAGCAATATGTCCAGTTTTCCTGCAGGAGTAACAAATACTTTCTTTGGTAGGGGTCTTATCATACCTTGGTTTTGACTCTCTCCTTCTAGACCCATCTGTCCTGACCCATTTCTTGAATCTTCTGGCCAGGAGGCTGAATAATTCTTCTTCAGTAACAGGGGTTTCTTCTTCTGTTGCTTTTAATGCAATGTTTCTATCTTTTGAGGAGGTTGGAGTGTTTTCCCTTCTTTCCTTCTCTTCTCTGGTTTTTAGTAGTTGCTCATAGGATTTGAGTTTTCCTAAGAGGGCATCTGTTGAGATTTCCTTTTGTCCTCTTGTATCTCTTATTGCCCATATCCTTGAGTCTCATGAACTTGGGAGACTCATTAATAATTTTTCATTGATCTCTGTGAGAGAGATCTCTCTATCCAAGTTCCTTAATTGATTGATGATCAGACTGAATCTGTCATACATCTCAGATATGCTTTCTTCATTCTTCTTTTGAAAGTTCTCATATTGAGAGATCAATAGAACCTTCCTATTTTTCCTTTCATCAGCACTTCCTTCTACTATCTTTGTAAGAGCCTCTCAGATTTCTTTGGCTGATTCACAGTCAACCACCTTTTGAAAGATTTCATCTGAGAGGGTTGAGACAAGAATGTTTACAATTTTTGCATCACATGCTCTTGCCTTCTTCTCATCATCTGTCCACTCAACTCTTGGGACAAGTGTTTGAGTCACTTTACCACTTGAGTCCTTTCTATAAGGCTTGGGAGGACCTGTCAAAATAACATTAAACAATTCTTCATCAATAGAATTCATATAGATCATAATTCTTGTTTTCCAAACTGCAAACTTTTCAAGATTACACATTGGTGGTCTGGTGGAAGCATAATCTTTGATTTGTGCCATAAAAAATTAGAAATATATATATGAGGTAGGATCTTTTTGATCAAGGAGTTACCCCTTTCTGATCAACCTCCCTCTGATACCAATTGAAAGTGCACAGTTAACCTCACTAGAATTCTCTAGAGGGGGGGGGGGGTGAATAGAGATTTAAAAATATTTTGTGCAAAGTTAATATATATATATGTGTAATATTCACAGATTTAAGCTTCCCACACACCAACAAGAATTAAGCAAATAAAGAAAGAAATAGCAAAAAGAAAAACACAGCACAACACAAAGAAATATAGTGGTTCCCCAAACTTTGGGTAGTCCACTCTTCTACCCCCTTGGTAGGAATTCACTATCTTGCACTGAGTCTTTTGATAAGGAGACTCTTAAAACCAGCCTGAGTCTTTTGATAAGGAGACTCTTAGAACCACTACAACTGAATTTTTTGAAGAGAGATTCTTAAAATTCTTTTACACAATTTGAAAATGGAATAAGAATAAAAAGAAGAAGTAGAAGAAAAACAATTGAAGCAAGAAAGAATCTTCTTCCTAGCAAGAAGATTAGAAGCACAAGTATAGTGAATGAAATCTCTCTCCTATAGTGAGAAGGAGATTGAAAGCCCTTTTCTCTTTTAGTGTGAGCTTTCAGAAATGGCAGCAGTATGGCTTCAGAAGGAGGAGAAGAAGAAGGCTTTTTCTTTGCTGCAACACTCTTTCACTTTTCTCAGCTTTCTCACTTTTCACTTGGGAGCTTTTCCTTTTTTTTAATGGATGGAGTGGATCACTTGTCCTTTTTCTTTTGCCGACCTCCTTGTGTTTTTATAGCTCTGTTTATTCAAAAATATTGCTATAGGAGAATAATCAATTAGCACAAAGAGAAATGGTAAGAGAGAAATCTTCTATAATTAATATTTCTGTAGAAGGAAAGAAGTCATTCAATTTTCAAATAACATCCATAATAATCTTAATCAAATTAGTCAAGAATCAATTAGAAGGAAAGATTTAATTCTGAACGGCTATAAGGGAATAATACAATTCCATAAATTCAGATCTACAGAGAGAAAGGAAAGAGATCTGGCGCGTTTTTGAATGTCATGGAAATCGACGTGCGTCGATTAAAAATCAGAGTTACGTCGATTACAGTTACGTCGAATTCTGTTTAGAGTTACGTCGACTCATTCTGAGAGGTACGTCGACTACACTTCGACGTTGCGTCGATTACTATTCGACGCATATTTACTTAAACTAATTTTCCACTCTGAGAATACATATTCTACTCATTTCTAGGGGTTAAGATAAATCATTTCCCCAACAAGATGTTTTCTTGTATTTCAAAGTCTTCTGCATCATCACCATATATTTTTACCTTGCGCTTTCATGCTTATATCAAAGTCTTAAATATCAAAATTCCTTTTTTTAACAAATGGTAGACTTGCCTGGTAAAATTTATATTGGTTGCTCTCAACATGAAAATATTGTAATGCTAAAACTCTGATTCATTAAGGGATTTCTAAATAGCTATGTGAGTTATTTGTTTACTAAATTCAAATAAAAATATAAATCCATAAGCTATGAACTCATCATTAGATTTAAAACGCTTAAATGTTTCCAATAATTATTATCCATGACTTCATGTCTCACCATAGCGGGGGCGTAGGGTTGTAGACATTAGATAACCTTATCTTTAGTCATGTCTTGTCCTTAACCGGGGAGGGTTCCAGTGGGGCCTTGCGAGGCACTGGGGGGAAAGAGTGTTAGGGTGAGTTTTGTCTAGTGTTTGCATATGTTACTAACACCCCAACCTACGGCATGTATGCAGCTCCTCATGCCCATCTGTCACTTAGTACGGGGCTAGGGTGTAGATATATTGTCTGGGTAGATTGGTTACTTGGAAATCATTACATTTTCTATGCTTAAAACTCTTATAAAGCAAAATCCTTTGAGTACTTAAAATGCTACAACATCTACTTTATTATGTCTAAAATTCTTAATCATTTACTATGCTTCACAATTCCTATATAGATGTTCACTTAACAAAAAATTAATTATTTCGTCATGCTTTCCACATCTTTACTACTTGTACGCTCGATCATGAATACGTTTTCCCAACAAGTGGTTTCTTTATGACTATTTCTTCACATTCCTTGTTTTCTCTCTCCTATTTATTGTATTTTTTCTTAAGAGTTTCACTCTTTATCATGATCAATCCCTCTCTACACAGTTATTGCATACTTTTGTTGGCCTTCCTCTCCACCCTCTTTTGATAATACCAAAAGGGGGAGATTAAATTTGAAAGAAATTTATATGTTTGGGGAGTTAAGTTCATAGAAAGATTTGCTGTAGGGGGAGCATTCACTTAGGGGGAGCATTCATTTAAGGGGAGCATATGCACATGTCTTAAATTTCATGCTTATCTCTATTATAAACACAAATTCCTATCAATTATATTATTTCTTTCTAAGGGGATTTATTATTATCAAAAGGGGGAGTTTGTTGGAACATGCTTTCCGCATCTCTTGGTTTAACAATAACAAATCCTATTGTATTTGATCATACTTGTTTTGTGTTTATATTATGCAGGATTCTGTGCTTTCAAATCTCCATGGTGTTGTGTGTTGTTGCTACCGCGCCGCGCTAACCTTACCGTTGGCGCTAGCACTAACAAACCGTTGAGACGAAACCGCTGAGACAAAACCGCTGAGAAGATCTGAAAGCTCTACCGCGCCGCGGTAATCCTACCGCTGGCGCTAACAACCGCTGAGAAGAAACCGCTGAGAAGGAATCCTGCGTTCGACGAAATGGATGCTGCGTTCGAGGAACTGGGTTCGACGAACTCGGTGCTCCGTTCGACGAACTGCATGCTCTACCGCGGCGCTCAACGAAATGAATGTCATACCACGGGGCGGTAATACTACCGTTGGCGCTAGTTCCGTTCGACGAAATTCATATCAGGACGTTCGACGATCGACGAAAGCTGAGGACCGATCGACGAACTGTTGCTCTACCGCGGAGCGTTAGCACTAACGCTGGCGCTAGCGTCCGAAAGACGAAATGGTGTTCGAAGAAAATGATGTTGTTCGACGAACCAGATTGAGATCGACGAAAACAAGTTTCCGTTCGACGAACCAGATTGAGATCGATGAAAGCTGAGGTCAGCTCGACGAAGATGCGCCCGACGAAATGATCTACCGCGGAGCGCTAGCACTGACGCTGGCGCTAGCATATTTGTAAACTATTGACAGAAAGGAAAGTGGAGAAAAAGGAATGTCGACGGGTCACTATGTTTGGCAAGTACTATCGCGGCGCGTTAGGTCTAACGCCCGACGGTAGCTTTTGGAAACATCCCATCTGCAGTTGATTGAGGGGCAAATTTGGAAAGAGATATTGGCTGAAGGAAGGAAATCGCATTATCGCAGGGCGATAGTGGTACCGCGGCGCGCTAGGTTGTCACAACCGTTTGCGCTCAGAAGTTGCCTTAACTGCCACGATCCGTGTGCGTGTCGCGCAGGCGGTAGCTGTCGAATCTATTTAAAGAGCGGTGCTTCCTCCATTATGTTGGGTTGTTGCAGAACGAATTGAAGCCTTATTTCAGAGCACTCGTGAGTGCCTTCAGGAGCACCTAAGACAACTCCGTCAACGTTCGGTAGAGGAACTCGCCACACAGCGACTAGGGCCTTGCGGGGACTAGGGGAATTCGCCACATGACGACTAGGTCTAGGTAGGACTTAGGGAGGAATTCGTCACACGGTGACTGGGTCTAGGGAGTAGATCTAGGGGGTGCTCGAGGCCTTTCTGGTGATAGATTGGCTAGAGCGGCTTGAGGCCTTGTCTGGGGAGAGACAGGCTAAAGCCAACCGGTCCTTGGGAGAAGGGTCGGTATAGAAAACGAAAAAGTGTTTTTCATTTGTCGCCTCTTTCCAACCATTATTGGAAAAGTTTTTGTAAACATATGTATTTCGATTTGATGATTAATGAAAATATGTTTATTTCTTCATCTATGATTCGTGCTATTTGATTTTCATTGTCTTAACCCGAAAGCTAATTTCTCTGTCACTAACGCCGAGCGGTAACACTACCGCTGGCGGTAGCAACAGAGATTTATTTTCTTTAATATCTATAAAAAGTTTAAAACCTTTATTTACCCCCCCCCCCCCCCCTCTAAGGGCGCCTACAGATCCAACACAAGTGGCTTTTACTCAGCTCTAATGAGAGAAACCGTACAAAGCTATCCTGACCTTGTTCAGTGAGTCGAGGCCCAGATAACAGCAAATGAGGCAATTGAAGCGCACCGCCGGCAGTTCGAGGGGAGCTCGAAGAGGAAGAAAGAGGAGTCGTTGCCGCAGACAGTTCTCAATAAGAAAAACAAAGCATTATGACAACCCTAGCCGAGACCGAGGATCTCGTCAACATCAGAACTACACTCCCCTGAACACTACCAGGACTAACGTACTGTACGCAATCAAAGACGACCAGACGCTCCGCAAGCCCTAACCCCTCACTAAAAATGCGGGGGACCATACAAAATATTGTGAGTTCCATCGTGGACAAGGACATGACACAGAAAATTGCTCCAAGCTTAAAGGTGAAATCGAGCGTCTCGTCAAACAAGGCCTACTGGGGAAATTCCTACGAGACTAGACAACGATTCAGCTAGAAGGAGATCAGCTAGCGGCCTGCCAGGAAAGACCGGGAGCAACCCTTAAGGCAGTCATCCCAGGAAAAAGCTTCATACCCATCAGCGGGGCTCTACCAGCGCTACTGAAATATTCTGTCAACTTTGTTTCTGTAAAAACTTTGTGTAAATTGCCACTACTAATTGTTTTTAAAGTTAATCATTCCAGGCATGTCATATCCTACGCTATCGAAACTACGTAAAGACGTCCATTTGCATAAACCGCACCTGCCTTCAGGCAGTGCGCTAATGAACAGCACCTGCCTTCAGGCAGTGCGCTAATGAACAACACCTGCCTCCAGGCAGTGCGCTAATGAACAGCGCCTGCCTCAAGGCAGTGCGCTAATGAACATCGCCTGCCTCCAGACAGTGCACTAATGAACAGCGCCTGCCTCAAGGCAGTGCGCTAATGAACAGCACCTGCCTCCAGGCAGTGCGCTAATGAACAGCGCCTGCCTCAAGGCAGTGCGCTAATGAACATCACCCGCCTCAAGGCAGTGCACTAATGAACAGCTACTGCCTCAAGGCAGTGCGCTAATGAACACTACCTGCCTCGAGGCAGTGCGCTAATGAACACTACCTGCCTCGAGGCAGTGCGCTAATGAACAGCTCCTGCCTCCAGGCAATGCGCTAATGAACAGCATTTGCCTCCAGGCAGTGCGCTAATGAGCAGCACCTGCCTCCAGGCAGTGCGCTAATGAACAGCACCTGCCTCCAGGCAGTGCGCTAATGAACAACACCTGCCTCCAGACAGTGCGCTAATGAACAACACCTGCCTCCAGGCAGTGCGCTAATGAACAGCACCTGCCTCCAGGCAGTGCGCAAATGAACAGCACCTGCCTCCAGGCAGTGCGCTAATGAACAGCACCTGCCTCCAGGCAGTGCGCTAATGAACATCACCTGCCTCTAGGCAGTGCGCTAATGAACATCACCTACCTTCAGGCAGTGCGAATGAACAGCACCTGCCTTCAGGCAGTGCGCTAATGCGCAGCAACTGCCTCCGAGCGGCGCGCTCACAACAATCTCTCACTATCATCGATTGAAGGCTCGCCCTTCTCCACCGCGGATCGAACCCGCGCAGACTCATCTGTTATCTTGTAAAAGGCCATCAAACGGTTCGGGTATCAACGCTAAATAGCAAGCCAGCAACAATCTCAAAGTACGGACACCCTTCGCCGGCCAACTTGAATGAAGCATCTTCCCTCAAATAGACACTTCGACAACAACCAGGGCAGCGGGGCCACGAGAACGCTATCACAACGCAGCGCAAAATGAGATACGCCTAAACAGAACAAGAAGTCAAAAGCAATCACACGCTCATCCTCCGACGGCAATTCCTACCTAAGGCACCGCAAAGAAAGCAATGATCAAAGCCACCACAGAAAAATCGAAACCTCTGAACTCCTCCGCGCAGAAGTCCGGACTCCGAAGGTTTGGGGGGGGGCTTATGTTATACATCCATAGAGGCCTTGGGGTGCGTCTAGAGAAAACACCACTAAAGGGAGATGGGGTCAACGGTCAACGCATGATCGCCCGAGTTGAAGAAGCCGAACCCGCCATTTCCGCCGCCAACCGCCAGCACGAGAACACGCACGAAACGCACGTCGCGCGCCGCCATGGCCGAAACCCACTACTGGGGTGCGATTAGCCCGCACCCCACTAGTGGGGTGCGAATAGCCACACCCCCCATAGTGGGGGGTGCGGCCAAACTGCACCCCATGTGGGGTGCGACCAAGCCGCACCCCATGTGGGGGGCGGCCAAACCGCACCCCCTTGGGGTGCGGCCAAGCAAAGCCGCACCCCCCCCCTCGGGTGCGGCCGCGCCGCGCTTCCCTTTAGGTGTGGTCGAACCACTCTCCCCCGTAGCAAGGTTGGGATGAGTCCCCCCTCTTCTGGCTCGCCGTCCGCTTTTCGGGCTCCGGATTCCGTTCGGAGCGCTTCCCCATTCATTACGCGCTCAGAACACTTCTGAGCGCACTCAGAGCACTTTCACATTTTGGGCACGCTCACCTTTTGTCTTTTTAATTTCTCAGATTGCAGGAACGGCTTGTCGCCTTTTTCGCCTTCAACAAAGCTGCCCGAACTGCCTGAACTGCCCGAACTGCCCGAACTGCCCAGGGGCGAGACAGTCATTTATGAAAAATGGCGATCTGTGTGCTCCGAACCGGAAAACGTGATTCGTCCGCCAGGTGGTTACGTTGGTTGCAACGACGAAATTACCGGGCTACCCCCGACCAAAGCTATAAAAGGATCCCAGAACCTTCATTTGAAGAGACCTTGCCTTCTGCACCCGGGAGAGCTCCTTGAAGATTTTCACGGAATTCTCCTTCGGCGCTTGAAGATCTCCTTCATAGACTTGAAGATTTCCTTCATCCCAGAAGGCGACTCAGCATTCTCACTTTCGTTCTCCGGAGCATTCCCACTTTTGTTCCCCACAGTTCTCAGAAGGAAAAAGACTTAGTTTTTTGAGAGGTGGTCTGTCACCCTCGGAACTCTCTCTCTCTCTCTATTATTGTAACGAGCGGCGGCCTGTCACGCTCGACTTCTAAGTACCCAATTGTAAGCTCTCAGAAGATAGTGAAGTTTGATCGGCACAGCTCCGACCGCGTGGTTTTTTACCCTTTCTAGGTTTTCCACGTTAAAAAGTCTCAATGTACTCAACGAATCTCTAATTGACTGTTTGCGCGCTCGGTTCGCTTCCGAGCTAAGGTGGTTCAATTTGACTGGTCTACCAGAGCACCCGAGCGACCCACAACAGTTATGTTGCTTTAAAAAAGTGATATGCATGCATTTTTGTACTTCGAAACTGAATTTTCGATTTCATGCAATTCCTATGGATGAATTTCATCCTGCATTTGAATAGCAGAATTGCCCAATTCCAATTCCTGCAGCTCAAAACCTTCCTGCAAACGAACAACATAATTGGAATTCAGGCAAAAACAAAACCTGTTGGTTTTGGTTTTGACTGAATTCCAATTCTTCAAAATCAAATCATGCGATCCGAACGGACCCTAAATGTAAAATGGCATGGTGATCAACATCAAAGTCATATTTGGATTTGGTTTGGGTTCAAATCTCACCCTATACATTTTTTTTAGATTAAAAATTTGTGATTCATCGCCCGTTCAGTTATGTGGAACCGGCTACGGTTCCAGGTTTTTCTGTCAGCACGCCTGGTTCCCGAGCGATCCGCTCATGAAGAGACGCGTCTACCTGGACCGGACTGGATGAGGGTCCGGTCGGCAGTCAGACCAGTCAGACCGGACGATCCGGTCCAATTTTCAAAAGCTTGATCAAAAGTCAAAACTAATTTTTTCCGAGTAGAAGCGCCCTAGTCTGGTCGATGTTGGCCGCAATTAGTGTGCTCATAAATGGCTTCAGTAATTCTTAGGAATTCTCGTCTTATCAAAAAAATGTAGAAGCATCCATTATGTATATAGTTAACACTCGTATATACGCTCTTTATACATAGTATCTTATGTTAAAAGTATTCTAGCAATTGGCAACTGTATAACCCGTAATTTGTCATGATCAGAAATATCTAAGAAGATGGTTATTCGCAAACCTCGCCAGGTGTTAGCCCTGGAATATGTAAGTGCGCCAAAATGAAATTCAAGGGAAGATCTCTGGCGGGAAGAACGATGCATATGTGGAAGGATACTACCTCTTGGCGGTATCGCTAATGTCGGGCGTTGGCATAGCCTAAAATGAAAAGATTCCTAAAGTGCAAAATCTCCTTCCCGGATTGAAGATTCTGGCGCTCAAAATATTGACTTAAGTGTTAATGTCAGGCGTTATCGATACCACCGGGAGACACTTGAAAGGGTCTTAATTCCAGACGACCAGAGCACTCTCATCTACAACTACATGATCAAAATGAGGATTTTGAAGTAGGATTCACCACGCTTATTCAACGCGAAGAACGAACACATCAACAATGTTGATCTCCTGCTCCTTCGCCGCCCTCTTCAGAAATCTCTATAGGGAGCTTTTATTTTCAGATTTCACATTTAAATATTGTATTTTCTTTTGTTTACCCGTAGAGAAATTCGCCCATGTTGGCGACTAGATCTGTGTGTGGCTTAGGGAGAATTCGTCTGTGTTTGCGACTAGGTCCGTTTGAGGCTTAGGGGGAAGTTCGTCTGTGCTGGCGACTATGTCCTTGTGTGACTTAGGAGGAATTCGTCGCATGTGTTGGCAACTAGGTTTAGGGTTTAGATCTATGGGACGACTCGAGGCTCCATCTGGGGAGAGATAGACTAGTGTCAACCGGTCTTTAGGAGAAGGGTCGGTATAGAAAATGAAAAAGGATTTTTCATTGCCGCATCAATTTCTAGCGTAATAGAAATCAAACACTTTTGTAACCAATTATTTTATTAAATAAAATCATGTATTTATTTGTCATATTATCTTGATTATATTTTCACTCCTTAAATATTTTAAATAATATTTTCTATTAAAGTTCTAACTCAAAATATATTGCAAGGTTCTTTGGTGTTCAATAACTCAAGGAATTCAATCTTTGTGAGCTAACGTCGTGCGGTAGCACCTACCGCCGGCGGTGGTGAAGAAAGATTAAATTTCAAAGCTTTCTAAATGTAATCTTCATTATAGCCTTTTCTGAAATATTAAAATAAAGTTTTCTTTAAAATATTATTAAGCTTCTTTAATTAACAATAATATTTTTATTCAAAATTAAATTCTTAAAAACTCTTATTCACAACCCCCCCCCCCCCCCCCCCCGCCTCTAAGGACGCCAGTAGATCCAACAAGTAGTATCAGAGCTAGGTTATTCCAAAATGATTTCACCACTGTGAATAATTACACTTAATGATCATGATCTCGCATCTACTAGAGGGGATGAATTTTATATTAATGAAAATTCATTAGCACCACATTTATTTGAGGATAAAAATTATAAAGGGTGGAAAATCTTAATGGAAAAGTTTCTTAAGTCTTTAGATATCAAAGTTTGAAATATTACAATTAGAGAGCCCACAAGAGAGTTGAATAGGGAAGTGTGCGTTTTAAATGCTAAAGCCATAAATAACTTATTTTGTGCAATTTCAAAAGATGTTTTTAAACTAGTCTATTGTTTTTTATTGTTTATGAGGTTTGAAATTTTCTTGAAGAAACTTATGATTCTCCTTTTACAGGTATGGAACAATCGCAAAAACTGAAGAAAATGCAAGCTTTCATAAGTACTCAAGAAAGCTCCTCTCGTGGTGGATCCATGGAGTTCACATTATGTTAAAGGAAAGAAAGTAGCACATCAAGTCAAGAAGAAAATGATGATGGAACCATGTGGGCGAGGTTTGCTCCATAAGTCGTGTGGTAGGTATTTCGCAGAGGTGGGATATTCTCGCATGCATACCCCCCCCCCCCTCCCTCAACCAGATTTGTCTATAAATAGGACCTCATGAGTACCAGGAATAACACGTTGAGACCCCCCCCCCCCCCCAAAGTTAGATACTCGTCAAGTTTGTGCATTCCTCGTACCTAGCTCAGCCCTTTGGTTTTGGAGAGGAAGTTCTTTTTGACTTCTGGGTACATGACGGGACCTTCTCGCTGCAGCACTCGGGTCGTATTTATAGGCTGTTCAGTTCTCTCTCTTGTTCTAGCCATTGTATTCGTGTTGTTTGACCGCATGATCAGTAACCTTAATTAAACTATACTTAGGTACAAATATTTGGGATCGGGATTTTCTTGACTCCAACAATTGTATTCTCAAGTTGTGGCTTCATATGTAACACCTCTAATTCACATTTTTATCAATTGAGTCAAAGGGTACTATGACACAGCCCAATTGGCATATACTTGAGCTCAATAGGTCAACTTACTTAATAGTGACTCGATGAACGAATTATTGAATCAAATGAGCTCAATATACTTGACCCCATTGCTTAGATATAGTAGACATGTTGAAATGTTGATCCTAGAAATTTGATCATATACAAATTTAAGAGGCTATGTGAGCACAATGGGGTCGTCTAATCCATTTAGCACAAATGAATCAAAGGGATCCAAATGGGACCACGTGGACCCATTCTGGTCAAAACTAACCATTTTTACCAGAATGGTGCCACTTGACCAAAATAGTGAACCAAAGATATGACTTCAATTGAATGAGTCTATAATCGATCTTAGTTAGTTTCACTTGATTCGTGGATCAAAACAAACTCAATAAAATCTCTTAGCCCTTTTCATTTGTGTTTTGAGTAGTTCGACAAAAATAAGCTCAATTATAAGCTCAATTGAGCTGCAGAGAGACCAAAAATATGATTTTGAGCATGCGGGTTCAAAATTAATCCAATCACTTGAATCAAACTCATCTGATCAAAATAGGCACAACATGATGGCTCGAACCAAGTTCTTTTCAAGGTTGACCAGATTGACCACCACACCAAAATTGACTTGTAAAGAGAATTGAAGAACGTTCTGATACAATGACAAGGGGGTAAATATATGACCCAACGGTGTGGGAGCATGATTGCTCTTAGGGTCCGTTCGGCGCGCAGGTAATGGCTTTCTGGAATTGGCTTTGGCTAGAAAACCAATATCTGCAGGAATTGGTTTTGTGCATAAAATCAATTCTGTTGTTCGGTTGCAGGATGGAATTCAGTGAACAGAATTGGAATTGATATCTGTAAGTTGTTCGGCAGCACAATGGAATTGGCTTTCTGGAAATGAAATTTTTAAAATTCAACTTTTTAAAAGCGCGCGCTCGGGCGGAAAGCGCGCGCCCGGTCAAAGAGCGCGCGCCCGGGTGAAAAGCGCGCGCCCGGGCAAAATACGGGCGCCCGGGCTAAAATATCGCACCAGGGAGAAAATATCGCGGCTGGCGAAAAAATTGCGCACGGGCGAAAAAATTGAGCCCAGCCGAAATAAATGTGACTGGGCGAAAAAATCGCGCCCGGGCGAAAAAATCGCACCCGGCCGAAAAAAACATACCCGGGAGAAATAAAACGCGCCCATGCGAAAAATCGCGCCCGGGCGAAAATATGCGCCCGGGTGAAATAAATGCGCCCAGACAAAAAAATTCACGCCCGGGCGAAAAAATTCCTCCCGGACGAAAAAATCGCGCTCGGACAAACAAATCGCGCCCCGGGAGAAAAAATTGCGCTCGGGCGAAAAAATCGCGCCCGGGCAAAAATATCGCGCCCGGCCGAAATAAACGGCCCGGGAGAAACAAAACGCGCCCGGGCGAAAAAATTGCACCTGGGCGAAAAAATCGCGCCCGGGCGAAAAAAATCGTGCCCGGGCGAAAATATGCGCCCGGGTGAAATTAACGCGCCCGGACGAAAAAATCGCGCCTGGGCGAAAAAATCCCGCACTGGCGAAAAAATCGCGCCCGACCGAAATAAACGCGCCCGGGAGAAATAAAACGCGCCCGGGCAAAAAAATCGCTCCCGGGCAAAAAAATCACGCCCGGGCGAAAATATGCGCCCGGGTGAAAAACGCCCGCCTGGGAGAAAAATGAACGTCCGGTCGAAAAGCACGCGGCCGACTGAAAAACTCGTGCCCGACTGAAAAACACACCTTGCAGGAAAACGCACACTCGGGCGAAAAACCCGCGCGTAGGTCGAAAAACTCTAGCGTAAACATTTGATTATGCGGAAAACCTATGGGCGGAGGTAAGAATTGCTATTTGATTTTTTAGTTCATAGTAAAAGTCATGAGTTTTCACATGAAAGCCAATATCGCTTAAATTTCATTGCGCCGAACACTCGAATTGGATTTCTAATCTCCAATGTCAATTCCAGAAAGTCAATTCCGTCCAAACGAACGGACCCTTATTGATTAAGAAGCTCGGGGGATCTCTTTCTATAACTCTACAGAACCCCAAAAAAAATTTGGAGGCGGATTGGAGCTTGGACAGTGGCTGGTAGTGGCATCTAAATACGTCACATCAACATCCTTTCTCAATACGCCTCCGATGTTCACGATCCTAACTGTAGAGAACTCGTGCCCTCGTAGTCTGTTTAACCTTGTCAGTGCCGCCATTGGAGGGAACAAGTTTCCCACCTCCAATGGAGCTCGTCGCGCTAAGATCAAAAAGTAGGCAGCAAAAATGAGCTCGCGGGTTACGCTTCTCCGGCAATTTGTAGTAGTCGGCCGGCAAACCACCCTTAATGTGTGTTGTCGTTCGACGACCCTTCTGACGATGAGTGAAATTTTATCAAACAAGTTTGTATTTTGAAAATATTTTAACGAGACAATTATGAAATTAATTGGAATTCTGCTACAAAATGCTCAAAACTTGATCGTAGAAGCGATATATCAAAAAAGGATTCCTTGTTAATGATCGGCAGGTCGGAAAATTGGCTTTTGACACAAGAAATTGAGGTCATCAATGGAGTAGGATTTGGGATAAGTGGATTCAAACGGTGAAATTAGCTAAGAAATGCAAATTCGAAAAAAAGATCATATAAAAATGCAAATTCGAAAAAAAGATCATATAAAAATGACATGTTTATAAAAAAAGATCATATAAAAATGCAAATTTGAAAATAAATGCAAGTTTGACACAAAATACAAATTCGACAAAAAATTGCTAGTTCAGTAGAAAAGGTTTTTGTTATCCACACTACAGTTTTGGATATCCGCATTTTTTTTGTACGAGTTATTACGCGTCTTTTGGAAATACGTCTTGTGCGTGCATTTTTAGGAAAATTGATTAACACGAAAGTTGTAGATCTCGATGAGATCTACAACTTTAGGAAAATTGATTAACACGAAAGTTGTAGATCTCATCGAGATCTATAACTTTCGTGTTGAACACTTTTCCTAAAAATGCACGCACAAGACGTATTGCCGCCCTGATTGAAACATGTGTGTAACTATAGCGAATTTTTAGAAATACGCTTTGTATATGCATTTTTAGGAAAAGTGTTCAACACGAAAGTTGTAGATTGACGAGATCTACAACTTTCGTGTTGAACACTTTTCCTAAAATGCATGTACAAGACGTATTTTCAAAAGGCGCGTAATAACTCATACAAAAAAAGCGTGAATGGCCAAAACTGTAGTGCGGATAACAATCACCGTAGAAAATGCTAATTTAGGTTAAATCATCGCAAGTTGGATAATCGAAAATCAGATTTGAAATTTGGGCGTCGAAGAACCGCAGGGTAAGAATATTTACTTTTTCTGACAACTAGGCAGCGTTGGGGCTCGTCGGAAAAGATTTTAAAAAATCGATAATTAATAGTTTTAAATACAAAGCAGAATAATTTGATAATTAATAGTTTTAACAATTAATAGTTTTAACAATTAAATAAATTATTTTCATATAAAAGATTTAAAAAAATCAAAAGCAACGAAAACAGAATAATTTGATATTTGATTATTTCATTCATTAAACATAACACATATTTTTCATGCATGCATTTTCTTGCATATAAATTATACTATATTTCATGCTGACCATCATATTTATTGTTTTAGGGACTACCGATCAGGCTGAGTAAGGATGATATATGTAATAATATGTAAATAGGAAAAATACAATCATGTATTTCTACAAAAATATGAATAAAATGTGTCTTGGTTCTTGTTCTTAATCTGTGTTCTAAAAAATCGATAATTAATTTAATGTTCACGTCTAGTTAACTCGAGCTTATCGGATCATTGTGTGACGGTCAGTGACCTCAATAGAGTCATTGCACCCCCCATCCTCGTATTGCAACTCAGATCGGTTCAGTTCCACCCTAAACCAAGAACCGACCAATATAGGTTCGGTTCCAAACTTTTGGAACCGGAATCGACCCATCCTAAAGTATAGAACCAGATCCGAACCATTTGCTTCGGTTCGGTTCCGGTTCGGTTCTCGGTTCTACCGATGTCTTAAAATAATTAAAAACATGGTTCTTCAAACTCATGATTCTTAGTAATACGTTAGCAATGTCTCAAAATAATTGGATAAAGACTATTTATAATATTAAAGTCATAGAACTACAAGAGTACAACAACTATTTTCTTTAGCAATACGATTATATTCTCAATTATTTTTGTGTATTAAGCAGTACGACTATAATCGTTGTCTCAAAATATTTTCTTTAACATTGATAGTCGGTTCTCGGGTCGGTTCTGGGTACCCGGCCCTTGGAACCAGAAACCGAACCGAATTGTCGGTTCTGGTATTATGAGAACCGGACCTGAACCGAACCTAATTGAAACTGACTCAAACAATTCGGTTCGGTTCGGTTTCGGTCCGGTTCTTCGGTTATTTTTGCACACCCAGGCCCATCCTATATGTAGATAGAGGATTTATTTCTGCTATGTGATCCTGACCATCAAATTAAAGATTCCCGATGTATAGTATAAGCGAATATTGGTTTCGTTTGGCGCGGCTTATTCGCTCCGATGAGTTTGGTTAAAAACGTTATTATCATAGAATGTATGTCTGGCAAGACAAAGGTTATGCCTGTAATAAGAAAATAAAATAGTTTTGAGCATAAAATGCATGAATTTTTCAGGTGAGGTCGGGCATTCACGAACGACGGTTCATGACCACGGCGTTCACGACCGCCGTCACCGTGCCAAACGAAGACATTACTGCAAGCTAGGGTCATGCACAAATGGATTAAAATAACTATAATAATTGTGAACAGTATAACCGAACTTAAAATGGAATTCAGAGAGATCTGGACTTCATTTGGCGCGTCTTATTTGCTCCGGTGAGTTGGGTCAAAAACGTCATTATCATAAATTGTATGTTTGGCAAGACAAATGTCATGACCGCTACCAAGAAATAAACTAGTTTTGAGCAAAAAGTGCATCAATCGTTTTAGGTGAGGTCGGGCGTTCACGAACTACGGTTCATGACCACCGCGTTCATCACCGCCCCCAAACGAAGCCTATGAACTGTCGTTCGTGAACGCCCGACCTCACCTAAAACAATTGATGCATTTTTTTGCTCAAAACTAGTTTATTTTCTTGGTAGCCGTCCTAACCTTTGTCTTACCAAACATACAATCTATGATAATGGCGTTTTTGACCCAACTCACCGGAGCAAATAAGCCGCGTCAAACGAAGCCCTAGTGGTTGAATCTTTGATTGTGGGTTCGTTTGGGAGGGCGACGACGCTCCGGTGAGTTTGCTCCCGCACCGGCGTCGTCGACAAGAGGTAAGGTAGGGGCGGCGGAAGCGAACGACTGGAAAGACGGAAAAGCAAACGGTGACGCGCGCTCCGGTTGGCGTTCGCTGCAATCATGTCGGAGCCTAAATGGCGCGCCAAACAGACAATTTATTTGGAGTTTTTGCTTCGCCTGACGTAGGTATCAAATGAGGCTCATCTTGAAGATTAGACAGCGAAAGCTTGGTCAAATTTGCTATTTAGTGTTAAATTAGTGGGTTGGGGCCCATCTGGGTCCCACATGAGTCTCATTTGGGCTCCACCTGCCCAATTGGTGGGTGGCCTAACTAACTTAAATGGAGGCCCACTCTATAATTTTGGTGCACCACCTCAATGTAAGGTGATGCTAACCCAATTGGATAATAAGACCAATTTTAGGCCTAGTTTGGGCTGGCTCAATTGGTCAAAATGGGAAATTGATTAAGACTTTGTTTGGTTGGGCGTTCCGCCTCCTCTGTTTGGAGCAAACGCCGCCGGACGTCGGGTAAACAAATGGGCGCCGGCGGCCTTTGCTCCGTTTGCATCCGTCGGACAGAAGAAAAGGCGTCTAAATGGAGCATTTCCACCCCCGCCTCCCTCCTCCGGTTCCAATGCTCCGTTTAGACCCACCGGCTGCATCCACCACTGCCGAACCAAATGAAGCCTAAGTGGGTCCATGTTGGAGCATTAAGCTCATTCTAGATTGATGACCATTGACCTTCTCAATTGGGAGCAAATTTTTCCAACTCCAAGCGCATATCAGTTATATACGTGTGATTTAAAAAATGAATTTTTGGTTTGCACATAGCCATATTAGATTTGCACAACATTTGTCTAGAAAAATATATATTCTTAATTAACACATTTTTATACACAATTTAAGATCATATTTGTCTTAAAATATGATTTTTTTTCAAAATCATCTGGCCGGACGATTTTGATTTTGGAAATCCGGCCGTAACACCATTTTTTTTCTTTGAAATCCAGTCGTCCGATAACCAATCTGACGGCCCAAAATCCACCCGCACCGATGAAATATACGCTTGACCTACCCAAAAAAAATTCCACCCGCACCGTGGTTAATTGTCCAATTAGTATAACCTGAATTGACCAATTGAGAAAAATGAATCTTGACAATAAAACTATTGCAACCAATGATCTCCATGACTCTGATTGAACATTGATGAGGTCTCTTCGGCTCACGAGTTGCTCACCCTGACCTATCGGGTGATCCATAGTCGTGCCGCTAAGTAGACCCCACCAGGGTCGCGACCCATACACCCCAACCCCTCTCTGCGCCTGTTCTCAACAGCGGTCGGTTGTTGAGGTCATATGTCGATCCCGCGACCTCCTTAATGAGAACTCCTACTGAGCCTCATCACCCAACTACGTCGTGGTGCAGTTGGGTGATGAGGCTCGGTATGAGAAGTTCTCATTAAAGAGGTCGCGGGATCGACACCCGACCTCAACAACCGACCGCAGCTGAGAACAGGCCGGAGAGTGGTTGGGGTGTGTTGGAACCGAGAATCGACCCAACGAGGAGTTCGCACCCCAAAGAGGAGGTTGTTTGCACTTACTTAACCCGTGAAGAACTTGACCGAAAACTAAATAAGCACTGACCCTTGGCTGCAGCGCGGAGGTCTCACCACACACCTGAAATATCTTTTGAGTGTTTTCCCTCCCAAGCCAAAGCTGAAGGTGGGCACCTTGGAAAACCTTGGACACTAATCAGAATTGTCAGAGGAGGAAGAAGCACGAGAAATCGCATGCCCTCCAAAGGTGCCTTTCATGGTCTATTTATAGTTTTCTCAACTAGGTCTGCTAATAATGTAAATCCTCCCTTTGATTTTGCTAATTGCACCCCAAAATGGCATGAAACTCCGCTGTTCGGATGAGTTATTGGCATACAGACTTGAATAAATGTGAATAAAATACTGTCCCAAAGATCCTGGGGCCTGGTGAAGCCTGTACTCACCTCATCCCTGGCGACCTACCCAGGCGAGTGTGAGCGTGCTCCTTAGTCGCTCAACGCGGAGCGGCGAGCCCCGCTCGCCTCGCTGTTGCTAAGCGCATCCCGAAGTGGCGAGCACCCGGTAGTCTCGCCCTCACATCCCGCTCCTTGCAAAGAGTTGAGCCTTGCTCGCCCCGCCCCCGCGACCCACTCGTCGCGAGGCGGCGAGCCCTCACTCGCTTCACTCATGCCCGAGTCTCAACTTGACCTTCGACGAACAAGGAGTTATACACAATCCCCGCTCTTTGCGAGATTGTCCTAAGCTCGTAAAGAAACATCCAACCCTAAGTGTTCGTCGGTCGGTTGTTGACTTGGCAGGAATCTTTTGGTGGGCCCCATCCCCAGCATTATAAATACCACCAATCATGGGCGATGGGTAAACCCTCATCCCCTTCGCCTTCTTTCGTCATTTACTACTGTAGATACCAAAATGCCTCTTTCGGAAGAAGCCTAAGCTCGTCTGGATGCGTCGAGGGCGAGCATACGGTCTTTTACCGTTGAGCTCGCGCCTTGGATCGGCCGGCGGGCCTCTAGGACTTCCCCAAAGCCCCAAAAAGCGAAGACGGTCAGGCGACACCCAGGGGAAGATGGGTCCTCAATTCCGGATCCGTCACCCGATGCCGGGCTTGTTGGATCTTACGGCGCCCTTAGAGGGGGGGGGGGGGGGGGGGTGAATAAGGGAATAAAAATCTTTTTATAATTTTTATGATAATTACTAAGTTGTTTTGATTAATAGAAAATAAGATGACAATTTAGTAATAACAATTTTGCAATAATGAAATTTTACGCCAATTGAGAGAAATCAAATAAACACAAATATAATCATGATTGCATTATATAAAAAGGGTGCTTACAAAATTTGATTTCAATATCGCTAGAAATCGGAGGCGTACAAAAGTGAATTCCTTTTCCTTTTCTATACCGACTTGTATCCCCACAAACCGGTTGACTTTAGCCTATTCTTTCCGGGATAAAGCCTCAAGCCGCTCTAGCCAACCCAAACTCGGATATGGCCTCGAGCACCCCCTAGATCTAATCCCCTAGACCTAGTCGCCAACTCACGCGGCGAATTCCCCCTAAGCCGCGCAAGGACCTAGTCGCCAAAAACAAGGCGATTTCACTATAAGATACAAATAAAGAAGTGAAGTAAATAACAAGCAAACTCCCTCTTGAGATTTCTGGAGATGAGGATGAATGATCGCTGAAGCACGAGCGAGGTCGAAGCGATCGTTCTTCGGATGCAGCGTGATAGCTTCCTTCTCTAGATTTTCTTCTTTGGCTTTGAGTGGGAGATGATGTTTCGGCAGAGTAGCAGCACGAGAGTTTGGGCACAAGTAATGTCTCTGGAAGTTATAGCACAAAACGAGAGAGAACACATCGTTTTATAGATCTTGGAGCTAGCGTCTGCGGTAGCTGATAGCGCCTGTGGTAGCGTTCGTGTGGAGCGGTTGCAAAACCGTCGGCGGCGTGGCGCTGTGCACGAACTTGAGATAGCGCCTGCGGTATCGCTAGCGCTGGCGGTAGCGTTAACCGTTGAGACGGAACCGCTGAGACGATCTTGAGCTGGCGCCTGGCGTTAGTGCTAGCGGTAGCGGTAGCGCTAGCGCTGGCGGTAGCGCTGCTCCTTTCAAAAGATTATTCCAAGCTGCTTTATACCTGTGGAGTATTGCACCTATAGTTTCTGCACACTATAAACATATTACAAGCAATATCAAATACAATATGGGATTTGTTATTCTCAAACAAAGGGATGTGACACACATGTCCAACAGGGCTCGCCCAGCAGATATTCAAACTGATAGACATTGATCTTCCACGATATTATGCTAACATCATTTTCTTGCGTCGCATAGCGTGCTTCTCGAGGGAGCTGCCGCGAGCGAGAACCTGATAGGAGCCCGCCCTCCATCCCCTGGGAGGGCCGACTCGGCGGCCATAGATACGGACCTTGCCGCCCTACACGACCCCTCGCCGGTCCCGCTGGACTCGACCACCATGATCCCAGGCTCTAGCCCTCTAGGCGAGGAGGGTCCTGACAGCTCGCTACCTGTCACCCTTCGAATCGCCAACAACGCGTTGCACCCCTTTGGATTGGGGAAGTCGGTCACGTTCATCTACGCCGAGGCCTTCCAGGGGCAGCCGGGCTCCTCCCGCCAGCCCCACGGCAAGGGAATCATACCCTCGCCAGGTTGGTTATCTCCTTAGCGATCACTTGCACCTCGCCTTTTTCATTCTGATATACTTACTTGCAGGTACCCGCGAGATCCCCCTCCCCCGTCGACCTTGACTAGGGGGAGGAAGAGCTCTCGCCTCCGCCTTCACCGGACAAGATTGACGACTTACTTTGCAATCCTCGCGATCCTGTTGTGCTTAAGAGGCAGACTGCCGATGTGCTCAGGAAGTACAACCTCATGCTGTAGGATCTTCAAGACCAAGCGCGGGAGGACAAGGCGTCCTCCGAGGATCGGCTCGCCGCCCTCGAGGATGACTATGCGCGCCTCCTCGCCGAGCTGCGACTGGATACTCGCAGCGAGGTCACCTCCCTGGGGGTGCACCTCTCGCGGGCGGAGGATCGGGTGCGCTTGCTGCAGCGCGAGCTCCGTATCATCCGCGCCTACCATTATCCTCGCGTGTCGCAGAGCTCGGGGGTGCGAGGTCGAGGCTGATGGAGGTGGATCCAGTATTGATCCCGCTCGTGCTCGCACCCACTCGGCGACCCTTGCAATGTATTTCTTACTTATTTGATGAACAATCTGCGAACAATATTATAATTATTAGCTTGGTATTTTTTGTCCTTAATGGGGCTTCACCCGCTTTTACTCGCGATGTGATAATGCTGCATGTGTCACGTTCGCTTGCTTTTCCATTTTTTCTTTATGCTTTCGCACGCGATTTATAATAGGCTCACCTCGCATATAGCAAGCTCGCACTGCCATATTGTTACGAGCGGGTGGGGAAGAGGGGACAGTTCGAGGATCGAGGCGTATCACAATGAGATTTTACTAACCACACCTTCGCCGCTTCGATTCCTTCCCGCCATTTCAGTTTTTCTATAAATAGGTCCTGTCACCACGCCCAACTACCTCATTTAACGCTTTAGTCATCTGCTTCCTTCGTTCTCGAGACCTCGCATGTTTCTTCTCGCGCTCGCTTCTCCAGCTCTCGCAAACATTTATCAGATGGGTGGTGACGGTGGCGATGCGGAGGTCCGAGCCAATTGCGCTTGGACCTTTTAAGATCACTCCTTCTTCAACTGCTCGCTCACCGAGAGCGAGTAACATGTCGTACGTGGTCGCCCATCAGAAATGCCTAAGGAGACGCATATTCGCAGTCCTGACGAGCATATGCGAGCATGGGCGAGCAAGAGGCGAGCATGGGCGAGCAAGAGGCGAGCAGAGGCAAGCAGAGACGAGCTTGGGAGAGTACCTCGCGAGTATGGACGAGTAGCCCTTGTAACTCGCGAGCAGAGGCAGTATACTCGTCTGGATCCCCCCCCCCCAAGATTTCTCTATAAATAGACTCATAGGGGTACTAGAAATGACACTTTTGGAAGTGGTCGTGGTCCCCCCAAGCTGGATACTCGCCAAGTCTATGCCCGCCTAGTACCTCGCCCAGCCTTTGGTTACGGAGGAGAAGTTTCTCCCAAACTTCCGAGTATGTGGTGGGACCTCCCTGCTGAAGCACTTAGGGTGTGCTTATAGTCATTTTCTCTCTCCTATTTTGGCTATCCGAGCCGTGGAGTTTGATTGCAGGATCAGTAACCTCCGGTTGTATTGATCCGAATTTTGGAGTCGGAATTTACCTGGCTTTAACACTTTGGTGCAGTGAGCGTGGATCGTAGTCAGAGGAGGAAAGTCTAGCGGGAAGACGTCATGGCTCAAGATAGCGAGCTAGAGGCCGAAGACGACAACTCGCGAGTATGGTGAGTTCTCAAGAGTAGGGCGAGCTCCTTCCTTACTCGTCCATAGGCGAGTTCATGCAGGCGAGTTCCAAATGTGAGTTCCAGAGGCGAGTTCATGCAGGCGAGTTCCAGAGGCGAGTTCATGCAGGCGAATTCAATACTCGGCATTAGCGAGCTCCTTCCTTACTCGCCCATAGACGAGCAACATCAAATGAGGCGACTTCATGTAGGCGAGATCTCTACTCGCTCATAGGCGAGTTCTCTACTCACGAGGGTGAGTTCTCTACTCGCAAGCTGGTGAGAAGCTGGTGCCTAGTTCAAGGGAGGCGAGTTCAGGATGGCGAGTTCCTGAGAGGCGATTTCAAGGCCAGGCGAGTATGGAAAATAAAAAATTTCCAGGGGCGCTGCCCCCGACCCCGCAAAGGGTGTTGCCCCCCCCCCCCCCCCCGAAAACTCTGTGTATGGGATTCTAATGTCAAAAGGGGCACTCCCCCCCCTCAGTTTCCTCTTTCTCCAACGCCAGTGATTTCCATACATGTTCATACTTACGGGTGCTTTGGTGAAGCCCGTGAGTGCTTTTGTATGACTAACAAACAGGGTGATCCATGACGAGTTCGCCACCAAGGAAAAACACATAGACTATTTCGCGAGCTCCTACTCGCGATGATCTTCATCAAGCGCTTACATTCCCCGAGAATGCTTACTCGTGACATCTTTTAGTTGGTATTCTACAAGCTCCTTATTCGCGATGATCTCCTTCCATCAGCTATATTCCACGAGGATGCTTACTCATGACGTCTTCAAGCTAGGATTCTGCGAGCTCCTACTCGCGATAATCTTCATCAAGGGTTTATATTACTCGTGATGTCTTCAAGCTAGGATTCTGCGAGCTCCTACTCGCGATGATCTTCATCAAGTGCTTATATTAAACGAGGATGCTTACTCGTGACGTCTTCAAGCTAGGATTCCGCGAGCTCCTACTCGCGATGATCTTCATCAAGGGCTTATATTCCATGAGGATGCTTACTTGTGACGTCTTCAAGCTTGAATTCTGCGAGCTCCTACTAGCGATGATCTTCATCAAGGATTTATATTCCATGAGGATGCTTACTCGGGACGTCTTCAATCTGGGATTCCGCGAGCTCCTACTCGCGATGATCTTCATCAAGGGATTATATTCCACGAGGATGCTTACTCATGACGTCTTCAAGCTAGCATTCCACGAGCTCATACTCGCGATGATCTTCATCAAGGGCTTACATTCCACGAGGATGCTTACTCGTGACGTCTTCAAGTTGGTATTCCACAAGCTCTTACTTGCGATGATCTTCTCCAACAACCGGCATTCCATGAGAATTCTAAGCTGGTCATGCTTGTGAGGTCATCGCTTCAGCAACTATGCAGTTATGCTATTTGTTTAATCACTGTAATGACTCATACTAGCAAGGATATCTCTAACTACTCACCTCTATGAGATGAGGAACTGCTCAGATGTACCTAAAAGCTCAACAAGGAGATTAGTTATTGTCGAGAAGCTCAACCTGAACTAGGAGGGACCTTTCATCGTTCAAGAGGCATTCGAGACTGGCGGATACCGTCTGTAAAATCATGAAGGGGAATTACTTGGGAATACTTGGAGCGGCGATGACCTGAAGAGGTTCTATCCCTGAGCGAGAAGGTGTATTATCCCCCTCCTTGTGTTTATTCCATTTAAATAAAAATTCCTCGCCTCCTGAAACATGGGCTGCGAGAGTTGTTTTTCTCTTCTGGCAAGAGCTTCTCAAAGTAAGTAAAATAAAATCTCCACGACCGGTTGGGGAACAGGCCTCCGACTCGACTCTCGTAAAAACCCAAGTCGGGTGGTGGGACAACGCCTCGGGAGTGAGCTCTCCTAAGACCAAGCTTCTGCATTAACGGACGAGATCAGCTCCCCCCTTCCATGTTGGCCGAGACCCCTCGATTGCACTTCTCATCCGACTGGAGAGGTTATCAGAGTAGAATCTGGACACCAACCCCCCAGCTCGGCGAAGCGATGATTAGTTTTACTAACAGAGCGACTTGGAGGAGAGCAAAAAGCTCGCATCAAAGTTAATCTCTTGTCAATTATTCCAATCATATGAGTTGGTGCGGTTAATCCCCTCTGATTGTTGAGTGACATTATGAAGACTCTTCCCCAACCTGACAACCGATTGGGGGACAGACCTCCGACTCGACTCTCGTAAAAACCCAAGTCGAGTGGTGGGAAAGTGCCTCGGGAGTGAGTTCTCCTAAGAACAAGCCTCTATATTGATGGCCGAGATCAGCTCCCCCCTTGCACGTTGGCTGAGTTACCCCCCCCCCCCCCACTGCACTTCCCATCCTGCTGGAGAGGTTATCAGAGGAGAGTCCGGACACCAACCCCCCAACTTGACGAAGAGATGATCGATTTGACCAACCAGCATTCAGCAAACGCAATAGGATGGAGGTCTCAGGATGGTGTGTCCCATTGGACCTCCCCGACTGTCATTCCCTAATGGTTAGATTTTAGTAGGGCGGTAGGATGGAGACATCAGGATGATGTGTCCCCTTGGACCTCCCCGACAGTCATTTTATTAGCCTCCAGTTGAGCTCGGCTCCTGTGAGGTGTCGACCTTTTCTCCTCCTCCAGTTGAGCTCTGCTCCTGTGAGGTATCGACCTTTTCTCCGCCTCCAGTTGAGCTCGGCTCCTGTGATGTGTCGACCTTCTATCCGCCCCCAGTTGAGCTCGGCTCCTGTGAGGTGTCGACCTTCTATCCGCCTCCAGTTGAGCTCGGCTCCTGTGAGGTGTCGACCTTTTCTCCTCCTCCAGTTGAGCTCGGCTCCTGTGAGGTGTCGACCTTTTCTCCGCCTCCAGTTGAGCTCGGCTCTTGTGATGTGTCGACCTTCTATCCTCCTCCAGTTGAGCTCGGCCTCTGTGAGGTGTCCACCTTTTCTCCTCCTCCAGTTGAGCTCGACTCCTATGAGGTGTCGACCTTTTCTCCTCCTCCAGTTGAGCTCGGCTCCTGTTACGTGTCGACCTTTTCTCCTCCTCCAGTTGAGCTCGGCTCCTGCGAGGTGTCGACTCTTTTCCCCCTATAGTTGATATCCCCTCCTAGGAAGGACCTCGCGCATATACCGTCTAGCGCCCATCTCTCTCAACTACGAGTTCAACATTGTTTTTCCGAGCTCGTATCGAACTCGAAAAAAACGGGGATTGTGTATAACCCGTAATTCGTCGAGATCAGAAATGCCTAAGGAGACGCCAATTCGCAGACTTGACGAGCATAAGCGAGCATGGACGAGCAAGAGGTGAGCATGGGTGAGTAAGAGGCGAGCATGGGCGAGCAGAGGCGAGCTTGGGTGAGTACCTCGTGAGTATGGGTGAGTAGCCATTGTAACTCGCGAGCAGAGGCAGTATACTCGTCTGGATCCCCCCAAGGATTTCTCTATAAATAGACCCACAAGGGTACTAGAAATTGCACTTTTATAAGTGGTCAAGGTCCCCCAAGCTGGATACTCGCCAAGTCTATGCTCGCCTAGTACCTCGCCCAGCTTTTGGTTGCGGAGGGGAAGTTTCTCCCAAACTTCTGGTTATGTGGTGGGACCTCCCTGCTGGAGCATTTGGGATGTGCTTATAGTCATGTTCTCTCTCCTATTTTGGCTATCTGGGGAATGGAGTTTGATCGCAGGATCAGTAACCTCTGGTTGCATTGATCCAAATTTTGGAGTCGGGATTTACCTGGCTTCAACAATATCTCGCACGCGTACTCCGCTCTTCAGCCAACGAAGACAGAGGCCATCAACGACCTCTCATCCGACGAGCTCGCCATTCCTACGACCCACTTTGACGCGGGCTTGCGGCTGTCACTGTGGACGGAAATTTGCCAGGTATTTATTCGCGTTGTAATTTTTTTCTCGTGCTCACGCTAGGCTCTTAACCTTGTGGTCGTGGGTTTGTCGGGTATTCAAGTACTTCGGCGTGATACCGTGCCAGGTGACCCCCAACTCAATCGTCGTTATCATGGCCTTAGCCTGCTACCTGAGGGAGGAGCGGATCGAGTTCAGTCTGCCGGTCTTCCGCAAGCTGTTCTCTTTTCGGGCGTATAAAGACAGGACCGCCTACTTCGCGAGCCAACATGCCAAGGTTTGCGAGACGGTCAACAAGAGCCACCACTGGCTCCAGAAGTTTGTTTTTGGGAAGGGGTCCTTCGGCAACATCCCCTTCTCGCCCGTCCAGCATGACGAGGCGACCCACCGCCCTCCCGCACTCGGTGGTCACGATGTAGAGTTCTTCAAGTTCTTCGCGATGAAGAACTTCGAGGTCACCTATCTTCGACGAAACGTCGACTCGCTACTTCCCGTTCCGCCCGGAGCAGGTTTGACTCGCGTTCGCCCCCAACTTTTTTATTACATCTTCTTTCGCTAGCTAACCTTTAATTATTCATGGATCATTCATGAGAGCGGGATCTTCCACTCCACCCTCCTTACGCAAGCGCCAGGCCAGTGCGGCCACAACCTCTTGCAAGGACGCTCTCAGCACCTCTGCGCCCCCTTGCAAGAAGCGGCCCGCACTCGCAAGCCACAGGGCATTTTCCTCGCCGCTGACGCTCAAAAAGAAGAAAGCCTCAACTCCGGCTAAGGGAAAAGGGGTCCTCGGGGACCTGCCAGGAGCAAACCCTTTGGCGAGCCTGCCTGCAGATAAGGAGACCAACGAGGTTGCTGGAGAAGTCATCGGTACGTTGGGCTTGCCCTCGTCGGTGAGCCATCGAAACTTCGATCTCGGCGCGAAGCTCCGGGATGAGGCCGTCGAGCCCCTGCTGCGCTGGAATTTGGAGGTCAATAGGGCCTCTGTGTCAACCCTGCTGCCCTCCTGGGTGGAGCAGGAGACCATCATAGGTCATGCATTCGCCTTCTCCTTCGGGCTTTACGACCGGGAGGATGCCGCCGACTTCGCCGAGCTGACGACCCGGGAGCTTGCCCATGAGAGTGCGCGAGCTCAACTCTGCGCCTTGAAGCTCGCCCACATGACGGGTTGGTGTTGTTTCCAATAGGAAAGGCACTCTGGACGAGGTCGCGAGCCTTAAAGAGAAGTTGGATATTTCTGACGGACTCCTTGCCAGCCTTCAGGGTGGGATGACAAGTTATTGAAGAACTCCCCCCCACCCCACCTTTCATCGTTGTTCTTTTCTCTTGGCTGACTTGCTTCTCTTACAGGATGCCGAGACCGCCAGTCAGCTTCTCGCTCACACCTCCGACTTGGAGAAGAAGATCCTCAGACTGAAGGTCCAGAACAACGAGCTGACCTGGGCCGTCCTTCCTCCGCCTCCTCGCAGTGGCAAGACTCAGACGTACTCGGAGCGCGAGCTGGAGGAGATGATGCAGAAGAATGCGATTGCGGCGGCGAAGCATATCTTTCACACCTTGCAGGGGGCGGGCTTTCTGACCGATGATGTCGCGAGGTTGACCGTCAAGGAGGTGGTTCCAGAGATGTTCTTACCGCTGCCAGAGTTTGACGATGACGAGAGCGATCGATCTGAAGACCATTCCTAGGGCTCGCATAGATTTCAACTTGTATTTTGATTTTTTTTTGGCTGGCGAGATCCCCGCAACCCATGTAATAACATATTTTGAAGAAATAGAATGAAATTTTTACTTAGCTCTTTTTTGCCTTTTTGTCATTTATATTTGCCTCGTCGTAGCATACTCGCGCACCTTTCACACTTTGGTACTCGCGCACCTTTCAAACGGTACTCGCAAAGCGCGCACTTTTTGGCCTCGTTCACTTTCGCGAACCCGGGCTCGCCTATCTTGAGATGTGAGAGGCGCTTCACCTACATCACCTCGTGCGCGTTTCTTGACTTAGACCATTTCTCTCGATTGCTCCGTTCATTCCTTTGGATCCGCGGAACCCGGGCTCGCCCATCTGTATGTGCCGCCATACCACATTGTCTAGGCCTTGCGAGCGGAACCCTGTCCTCGCGTCCCACAATTCGACGAGCAACTACGGAGCGAGCCCTAGATCGACTTGCCACTCCTGGTTAGGAGGATCCTGGTAATGGAACTTTCCCGAGGCTAACTTCTCGCTTATTCCTGTCAGCCTCTTCGAAGATCGACCTGAACCATCGGCTAATGAGAGCCTGACAGCGGAATCATCCGGGGCAATCTAGCAGAACTCCCCTTCCAAGCCAAAGCTGAAACTAGGCTCCTTGGAAAACCTTGGACACTAATTAGAACTGTCCAGAGGAGGAAGAAGCACCAGAAATTGCATGCTCTCCAAAGATGTCCTTCAACGTCTATTTATAGTTTTCTTAACTAGGTCTGCTAATAACGTAAATCCGCCCTTTGATTTTGCTAATTACACCTCAAAATGGTCTGTCAACAGCCAAACTCCGTTGTTCGGATGAGCTATTGGCAGACAGACTTGAATAAATGTGAATAAAATATTGCCCCAAAGATCCCCGGGCCTGGCTAAGCTGGTACTCGCCTCATCCCTGGCAACCTACCCAGGCGAGTGCGAGCGTGCTCCTGAGTCGCTCAACGCGGAGCGGCGAGCCCCACTCGCCTCGCTGTTGCTAAGCGCACCCCGAAGTGGCGAGCACCCAGTAGTCTCACCCTCACATCCCGCTCCTCGCAAAGAGGTGAGCCTTGCTCGCCCCGCCCACACGACCTGCTCGTCGCGAGGCGGCGAGCCCTCGCTAGCTTCACCCATGACCGAGTCCCAACTTGCCCTTCAGCGAATACGGGGTTGTACAAGGTGTATGGACCGCGGCCCTGGTGGGGTCCACTTAGCGGCACGACTATGGATCACCCGATAGGTCGGGATGAGCAGCTCATCGACCGGAGGGACCTCATCAAACATATTGAAAAATGTTCACCCTCAAATTGTGGGTGGGGAACCCATACTTGGTAATTTGGGTCAGTTGCATCCGGGTTAGCTCGAATTGGTAAAACTAGTCAATTGACCTTGAAATAAAAATTTGACTGAACTAAGATGTCTACCTAATTAACACATAATAACGCATGACCGTACGCCCGAGCGCATGACCATCAGATCGGCGTAAATAAGTATTTTAAGGTTTGATTCGAGTCGCAGATCTCGATCTAACATCCAAGATTTCTTGCCATCGACCTAATATTGTGGAAGGGCGTACTAAAACCTAATTTCAATCATTTTTGTCGTGAAAGAGAGGGGAGAGGAATAAAGGGGAAGAAGAGAGCTATGGTTTGAGGAATCCATCCATTGAGTGGATTTGGTGCTCCAATCGAAGAGCTGAGGCCGAATTTGCGACGAGCAATTTCTTCTGGCCATCCTCCACCCAAATACTTTGAGGATTCATGGAGCCAAGAGAGACTTCGAGGGTAGCGATCTCTTTTTTCGATCTTAGGATCATTTTGTATGAAGCATGCCTTTGTTTTCGTGTATTATGAGAGTCTTCTCACATTAATTAATGGAGGGTATGAACTCCTTTGATTCACTAGAACCCCAAGACATAAGATTACATCCTTGACATGATCTTGCATTAGAAATTCGATGTACATTCTAGATTAGGCACGAGGTGAGATGACCATATATCTCCCTTCTTGTTTGTGTTGAGACTTAAAAATGCGTGAATAATGTGAGTTCCCCAATCCTTGCATTGATTATTGATGTTGTGTTAGTAGCATACGTTGATGTGATAGAGGCTGTGGATGACCTTCGGACAAACCCAACCATCATGATGCATGCATTAGACTATTTTTATTACTTGCTCAACCTAGAAAATGATTAATACTAGGCCTTTGCAAATGTAGCATGATTGTTATACTTTCTACTTGTTTATATATATATATATTACTTGCCTACGTGACATGTACTTGCATGTGTGTGATGACTCATCTCGAAGTCTGCAAGAATGGTCGGAGAGAAGGTCGTTACACGATTTGTGATCAGCTAGCTCATAGTTGTCCCTCGTTTTCTTTGATATGTATTTGGTTGCAAGGAGTGTAGCTCGTGATGGAGCATAGCGGATCAAAGCCCAAAGTTGATTCAAATTTTTTTTCTCATAATATGTTTTTTTAAAATTATTGTGGTTCCGGCCTATGTGTCGAAGTAATTGATTATAGGTTTGTATTGGAGTATGAACTCATTGATGTATAGGTTCAAGGTAACCATTCCACATATACTCATTACATTAGATACATCTTGATAAAACAAATTTGTATTTGATTTTATTTATAATTATTAATATCATAACTTATGAAGTTCGCATTTTGGTTTTTCGCTTTTGTGGGGGATTGTTAGAAATTTTGTAATTAAAACTTTTAATTTATAATATTTTATTGGAGCCTTGTATGGTGTTTGATGTTTGACTCCTCATAATTGATGAAAAGCTCCAAAACCAAATGGAGGGAATCTAAATATTTTGAGGGAACCTTTCTTAAAAGAAAGGATGAACTCATTAGTCCCACCTTGCCATTTTACATTCTTGTTAATAAGTATATATATAAATATATATATATATATTCACAATTTCTTATTTGTCCAAATAAACATAAGGAGGATATATAAACCACATGGGCGCACGTGCGCACGCAACGCACCGGACCCGGATTTGGGATTTGGGGAATAATTGGATTGAATTGTATTTTTTGTACAAAATAGTTTCCAGTTTCTTTTATTTGGAGTTGCGTCAAATTGAAGTCGGAGTTGCGTCGAATAGAACTCGAAGTAGCGTCGAATAGATCGCCTGAAGTTGGCGTTGCGTCGAATGGAACTTGACGCACCCGACTTGCATCGACTGAAGTTGCGTCGATAAGAACTTGAAGCAACCACCTTGCGTCAATAAGAACTCGACGCTTTCGTCGACAGTTGTCCGTCGGCTTGATCTGCGTCGATAAGATCTCGACGCATCGTCGAGTTGTGTCTGTTGAAGCCTGAAAAATCCCGGCTCCAAAATTCGGATCAATGTAGCCCGAGGTTACTGATCCTGCGGTCCAACTCCACGACTCAGATAGCTAAAATAGGAGAGAGAAAATGACTATAAGCACACCCCAGGTGTTACAGCAGGGAGGTCACACCACATACCCGGAAGTTTGGGAGAAACTTCCCCTCCGCAACCAAAAGCTGGGCGAGGTACTAGACGAGATTGGACTTGGCGAGTATCCAGCTTGGGGGGACCTCGACCACTTCCAAAAAGTGTCATTTCTAGTACCCATGGAGGTCTATTTATAGAGAAATCCTAGGGGGTACATGCGAGTATACTGCCTAAGCTCGCGAGTTACAAGGGCTACTTGCCCATACTCGCGAGGTACTCGCCCAAGCTCGCCCAGGCTCGCCCTTGCTTGCCTCTGCTCGCACCTACTCTCCCATGCTCGCCCCATGCTCGCCTATGCTCGCCTATGCTCGCCCATGCTCGCCTCTGCTCGCCCCTGCTCGCCCCTGCTCGCCCCATGCTCGCCTAGCGAGGTCTACGAATAGGCGTCTCCTTAGGCCTTTCTGATCTCGATGAATTACGGGTGGTACACAATCCCCGCTTTTTCGAGCTCGCTCGCGAGGTCGGAAAAACAATGTTGAACCCGTAGTTCGGAGAGATGTGAACTAGAGGACGTATCGCGCAAGGTCCTTCCCAGGAGGGGATCTCATCTGTAGGAGAAGAAAAGAGTCGATACCTCGCCGAGCTTAACTAGAGGAGGAGAGAACGCCGACACTTCACGGGGGCCGAGCTCAACTGGAGGCGGATACAAGGTCGACACCTTCTAGAAGTCGAGCTCAACTAGAGGTGGAGAGAAGGTCGACACCCCGCAGGAGTCGAGCTCAACTGGAGGCGGATACAAGGTCGAAACCTTCTAGGAGTCGAGCTCAACTAGAAGTGGAGAGAAGGTCGATACCCCGCAGGAGCCGAGCTCAACTGGAGGCAGATACAAGGTCGACACCTTCTAGGAGCTGAGCTCAACTAAAGGTGGAGAGAAGGTCGATACCCCGCAGGACCCGAGCTTAACTGGAGGCGGATACAAGATCGACACCTTCTAGGAGCCGAGCTCAACTAGAGGTAGAGAGAAGGTCGACACCCCGCAGGAGCTGAGCTCAACTGGAGGCAGATACAAGGTCGACATCTTTTAGGAGCCGATCTCAACTAGAGGTGGAGAGAAGGTCGACACATCGCAGGAGCCGAGCTCAACTGGAGGCGGATACAAGGTCGACACCTTCTAGGAGCCGAGCTCAACTAGAGGTGGAGAGAAGGTCGATACCCCGTAGGAGCCGAGCTCAACTGGATGCGGATACAAGGTCGACACCTTCTAGGAGCCGAGCTCAACTAGAGGTGGAGAGAAGGTCGACACCCTGCAGGAGCCGAGCTCAACTGGAGGCGGATACAAGGTCGACACCTTCTAGGAGCTGAGCTCAACAAGAGGTGGAGAGAAGGTCGACACCCCGCAGGAGCCGAGCTCAACTGGAGGCGGATACAAGGTCGACACCTTCTAGGAGCCGAGCTCAACTAGAGGTGGAGAGAAGATCGACACCCCGTAGGAGCCGAGCTCAACTGGAGGCGGATACAAGGTCGACACCTTCTAGGAGCCGAGCTCAACTAGAAGTGTAGAGAAGGTCGACAACCCGCAGGAGCCGAGCTCAACTGGATGCGGATACAAGGTCGACACCTTCTAGGAGTCGAGCTCAACTAGAGGTGGAGAGAAGGTCGACACCCCGCAGGAGCCGAGCTCAACTGGAGGCGGATACAAGGTCGACACCTTCTAGGAGCCGAGCTCAACTAGAGGTGGAGAGAAGGTCGACACCCCGCAGGAGCCGAGCTCAACTGGAGGCGGATACAAGGTCGGCACCTTCTAGGAGCCGAGCTCAACTAGAGGTGGAGAGAAGGTCGACACCCTGCAGGAGCCAAGCTCAACTGGAGGCGGATACAAGGTCGACACCTTCTAGGAGCCGAGCTCAACTAGAGGTAGAGAGAAGGTCGACACCTTCTAGGAGCCGATCTCAACTATATGTGGAGAGAAGGTCGACACCTCGCAGGAGCCTAGCCCAACTGGAGGCGGATACAAGGTCGACACCTTCTAGGAGCCGAGCTCAATTAGAGGTGGATATAAGGTCGACACCTTCTAGGAGACGAGCTCAACTATAGGTGGAGAGAAGGTCGACACCTCGCAGGAGCCGAGCTCAACTGGAGGCGGATACAAGATCCTTACCTTCTAGGAGCCGAGCTCAACTAGAGGTGGAGAGAAGGTCGACACCTCGCAGGAGCCGAGCTCAACTAGAGGCGGATACAAGGTCGACACCTTCTAGGAGACGAGCTCAACTAGAGGTGGAGAGAAGGTCGACACCCCGCAGGAGCCGAGCTCAACCGGAGGCGGATAAAAGGTCGACACCTTCTAGAAGCCGAGCTCAACTAGAGGTGGAGAGAAGGTCGACACCTCTCAGGAGCCGAGCTCAACTGGAGGCGGATACAAGGTCGACACCTTCTAGGAGCCCGAGCTCATCTAGAGGTCGAAAGAAGATCGACACCTCGCAGGAGCCGAGCTCAACTGGAGGCGGATAGAAGGTCGACACCTTCTAGGAGCCGAGCTCAACTAGAGGTGGAGAGAAGGTCGACACCCCGTAGGAGCCGAGCTAAACTGGAGGCGGATACAAGGTCGACACCTTCTAGGAGCCGAGCTCAACTAGAGGTGGAGAGAAGGTCGACACCCTGCAGGAGCCGAGCTCAATTGGAGGAGGATACAAGGTCGACACCTTCTAGGAGCCGAGCTCAACTATAGGTGGAGAGAAGGTCGACACCTCGCAGGAGCCGAGCTCCACTGGAGGCGGATACAAGGTCGACACCTTCCAGGAGCCGAGCTCAACTAGAGGTGGATATAAGGTCGACACCTTCTAAGAGCCGAGCTCAACTAGAGTTGGAGAGAAGGTCGACACCTCGCAGGAGTCGAGCTCAACTGGAGGCGGATACAAGGTCCACACCTTCTAGGAGCCGAGCTCAACTAGAGGTGGAGAGAAGGTCGACACCTCGCAGGAGCCGAGCTCAACTGGAGGCGGATACAAGGTCGACACCTTGTAGGAACCGAGCTCAACTATAGGTGGAGAGAAGGTCGACACCCTGCAGGAGCCGAGCTCAACTGGAGGAGGATACAAGGTCGACACCTTCTAGGAGCCGAGCTCAACTAGAGGTGGAGAGAAGGTCGACACCTCACAGGAGTCGAGCCCAACTGGAGGCGGATACAAGGTCGACACCTTCTAGGAGCCGAGCTCATCTAGAGGTGGAGAGAAGGTCTACACCTCGCAGGAGCCAAACTCAACTGGAGGCGGATACAAGGTCGACACCTTCTAGGAGCCGAGCTCAACTAGAGGTGGAGAGAAGGTCGGCACACCGCAGGAGCCGAGCTCAACTGGAGGCGGATACAAGGTTGACACCTTCTAGGAGCCGAGCTAAACTAGAGGTGGAGAGAAGGTCGACACCCCGCAGGAGCCGAGCTCAACTAGAGGCGGATACAAGGTCGACACCTTCTAGGAACCGAGCTCGACTAGAGGTGGAGAGAAGGTCGACACCTCGCAAGAGCCGAGCTCAACTAGAGGCGGATACAAGGTCGACACCTTCTAGGAGCCGAGCTCAACTAGAGGTGGAGAGAAGGTCGACACCCCGCAGGAGCCGAGCTCAACTGGAGGCGGATACAAGGTCCACACCTTCTAGGAGCCGAGCTCAACTAGAGGTGGAGAGAAGGTAGACACCTCGCAGGAGCCGAGCTCAACTGGAGGCGGATACAAGGTCGACACCTTCTAGGAGCCGATCTAAACTAGAGCTGGAGAGAAGGTCGACACCCCGCAGGAGCCGAGCTCAACTGGAGGCGGATACAAGGTCGACACCTTCTAGGAGCCGAGCTAAACTAGAGGTGGAGAGAAGGTCGACACCTCGCAGGAGCCGAGCTCAACTGGAGGCGGTTACAAGGTCGACACCTTTTAGGAGCCGAGCTCATCTAGAGGTGGAGAGAAGGTCGACACCTCGCAGGAGCCGAGCTCAACTGGAGGCGGATACAAGGTCGACACCTTCTAGGAGCCGAGCTCAACTAGAGGTGGAGAGAAGGTCGACACCCGCAGGAGCCGAGATCAACTGAAGGCGGATACAAGGTCGACACCTTCTAGAAGCCGAGCTCAACTAGAGGTGGAGAGAAGGTCGACACCCCGCAGGAGCCGAGCTCAACTGGAGGCAGATACAAGGTCGACACCTTCTAGGAGCCGAGCTCAACTATAGGTGGAGAGAAGGTTGACACCTCGCAGGAGCCGAGCTCAACTGGAGGCGGATACAAGGTCGACAACTTCTAGGAGCCGAGCTCAACTAGAGGCGGATATAAGGTCGACACCTTCTAGGACCCGAGCTCAACTAGAGGTGGAGAGAAGGTCAACACCTCGCAGGAGCCGAGCTCAATTGGAGGCGGATACAAGGTCCACACCTTCTAGGAGCCGAGCTCAACTAGAGGCGGAGAGAAGGTCGACACCTCGTAGGAGCCGAGCTCAACTGGAGGCGGATACAAGGTCGACATCTTCTAGGAGCCGAGCTCAACTGGAGGCGGATACAAGGTCGACATCTTCTAGGAGCCGAGCTCAACTAGAGGTGGAGAGAAGGTCGACACCCCGCAGGAGCCGAGCTCAACTGGAGGCGGATACAAGGTCGACACCTTTTAGGAGTCGAGCTGAACTAGAGGTGGAGAGAAGGTCGACACCTCGCAGGAGCCGAGCTCAACTGGAGGCGGATACAAGGTCGACACCTTCTAGGAGCCGAGCTCATCTAGAGGTGGAGAGAAGGTCGACACCTCGCAGGAGCCGAGCTCAACTGGAGGCGGATACAAGGTCGACACCTTCTAGGAGCCGAGCTCAACTAGAGGTGGAGAGAAAGTCGACACCGCGCAGGAGCTGAGCTCAACTGGAGGCGGATACAAGGTCGACACCTTCTAGGAGCCGAGCTCAACTAGAGGTGGAGAGAAGGTCGACACCCCGCAGAAGCCAAGCTCAACTTGAGGCAGATACAAGGTCGACACCTTCTAGGAGCCGAGCTCAACTATAGGTGGAGAGAAGGTCGACACCTTGCAGGAGCTGAGCTCAACTGGAGGCGGATACAAGGTCGACACCTTCTTGGAGCCGAGCTCAACTAGAGGTGGATATAAGGTCGACAACTTCTAGGAGCCGAGCTCAACTAGAGGAGGAGAGAAGGTCGACATCTCGCAGGAGCCGAGCTCAACTGGAGGCGGATACAAGGTCCACACCTTCTAGGAGCCGAGCTCAACTATAGGTGGAGAGAAGGTCGACACCTCGCAGGAGCCGAGCTCAACTGGAGGCGGATACAAGGTCGACACCTTCTAGGAGCCGAGCTCAACCACAGGTGGAGAGAAGGTCGACACCCCGCAGGAGCCGAGCTCAACTGGAGGTGGATACAAGGTCGACACCTTCTAGGAGCCGAGCTCAACTAGAGGTGGAGAGAAGGTCGACACCTCGCGGGAGCCGAGCTCAACTGGAAGCGGATACAAGGTCGACACCTTTTAGGAGCCGAGCTCTTCTAGAGGTGGAGAGAAGGTCGACACCTCGCTGGAGCCGAGCTCAACTGAAGGCAGATACAAGGTCGACACCTTCTAGGAGCCGAGCTCAACTAGAGGTGGATAGAAGGTCGACACCCCGCAGGAGCCGAGCTCAACTAGAGGTGGAGAGAAGGTCGACACCCCGCAGGAGCCGAGCTCAACTGGAGGCGGATACAAGGTCGACACCTTCTATGAGCCGAGCTCAACTAGAGGTGGAGAGAAGGTCGACACCTCGCAGGAGCCGAGCTTAACTGGAGGGGGATACAAGGTGGACACCTTCCAGGAGCCGAGCGTAACTAGAGGTGGAGAGAAGGTCGACACCCCGCAGGAGCTGAGCTCAACTGGAGGCGGATACAAGGTCGACACCTTCTAGGAGCCGAGCTCATCTAGAGGTGGAGAGAAAGTCGACACCTCGCAGGAGCCGAGCTCAACTTGAGGCGGATACAAGGTCAACACCTTCTAGGAGCCGAGCTCAACTAGAGGTGGATACAAGGTCGACACCTTCTAGGAGCCGAGCTCAACTAGAGGCAGAGAGAAGGTCGACACATCACAGGAGCCGAGCTCAACTGGAGGCGGAGAAACCCGGAGGGGAAAATGATACTCGGGGAGTCCTGCCAGACGTGCACTCCTGAGGCTTCTACTCCACTGTCATAATAATTGCGACCTTGGGAGGTTACTTGGTGCAATTGACGATCATACCTTGCTCGCTCGTTAGCTGCTCGCTTGCTTGGTGCTCGCTCCTGTATACTCATACATGCATACTCGCATCTACATACCTGCACTTGCATATGAAGAAGTTTTTAGAGGCATGTACCCCAAGACTTCATCTGGTACCCCTATGTTTGATGTTGATGAGGAAGTGGCCAAAATAAAGAATGACAGTCGGGGAGGTCCAAGGGGACACACCCTCCCGGGGCCTCCATTCTACTGCTATTGTTGGTGTTGTTGAAGAGATCGACAAGTAGGGACTGACTGTCGGGGAGGTTCCAAAGGAACACACTATCCCGAGGTTTCCATCCTACTTGGGTGTTGCTGAAGGATGACGTCAAGTAGGGACTGACAGCCGGAGAGGTTCCAAAGGAACACACCATCCCGAGGTCTCCATCCTACTTGGGTGCTGAATGTCGGCGATGGATGACGTCAAGTAGGGACTGACAGTCGGGGAGGTCCGAGGGGACACACCATCCCGAGGTCTCCATCCTACTTGGGTGCTGAATGTCGGCAATGGATGACGTCAAGTAGGGACTGACAGTCGGGGAGGTTCGAGGGGACACACCATCCAGAGGTCTTCATCATACTTGGATGCTGAATGCCGACCCAACCTGTTTCCTGTTGCTCAACAATTAAACGGGGAATTAAGCACACTTAAGCACATTAACTCACACGATTGGAGGAAATAATCGGTAACAAATTGCTTTGTTACGGGCTTTTAGCCCTCGAGGGTACACAACACCTTTATTCAAGGGTCCCCTGATCGGTTAAGTCGATCATCTCTTCGTTGAATTGGGAGGTCGGCGTCCAGACTTCTTCCTGATAATCTCCCCAGTTGGATGAGAAATGCAGTCGGTGGGAACCGCGGCCAACGTGCAATGGGGGAGCTGATCTCGGCCGTCATTGCAGAGGCTTGGACTTAAGGGAACGCACAACCGAGGCACTGTCCCATCATCCGCTCTGGGTTTTATGAGAATCAAGTCGGAGGCCCGTTTCCCAGCCTGCCGTGGAGATCGACTTCACCTATTTTCTTCCTTTCTTTTGAAAATGTTTAGCTGAAAGAGACAAAAGACTCACAATCTCACATGTTTCAGGGAGTAGAGGGTTTTATAGATAACATAACCTGTTGAGTGGTCGTGGGATATCAACTTGAAGGCTATACGAGGAAGAACATAACATCGTGGGATACCAACTGAAACACCTCATGAGTAAGACCCCTTATGGAACATAGCTGATGGAAGGAGATCATCGCGGGTATAACATCACGGGACATCAACTGGAATACCTCATGAGTAAGCATTCTCATGGAACATAGCCGACGGAAGGAGATCATCGGGAGTATAACATCGCGGGACATCAGCTGGAATACCTCATGAGTAAGCATTCTCATGGAACATAGGGGACGGAAGGAGATCATCGGGTGTATAACATCGCAGGACATCAGCTGGAATACCTCATGAGTAAGACCCCTCATGGAACATAGCTGATGGAAGGAGATCATCGCGGGTATAACATCGCGGGACATCAACTGGAATACCTCATGAGTAAGCATTCTCATGGAACATAGCCGACGAAAGAAGATCATCGGGAGTATAACATCGCGGGACATCAGCTGGAATACCTCATGAGTAAGACCCTCATAGAACATAGCTGATGGAAGGAGATCATCGGGAATAAGGAGCTTGCAGAATACCAAGCTTGAAGACGTCACGAGTAAGCATTCTCGTGGAACATAAGTCCTTCATGAAGATCGCGGGACACTAGCTTTGAAAACCATCGCGACTAGGAGCTGGCCGAGCATCATCTTGGAGACCTCGCGAGTTGGTTGTTGAAGAAGACCATCACGAGCAAGAGCTTGTGGAATTAAAGAGTACTATAGCTGCTGAAGAGACGACCTCGCGAGTATGGAACTTGTGAATTTGAAGTGGAGCATCATAGTTGTCGAAGAGATCACCTCGCGAGTATGGATCTCGCAGAATAGCAGCTCAAAGACGTCATGAGTAAACCATCTCATGGAAAGTTCGCTCTTGGTGAAGATCATCACGAATGGGAGCTCGCGAGATACCAGCTAGAAGACGTCACGAGTAAGCATTCTCGTGGAGTGTAAGCCTTTGATGAAGATCATCGCGAGTTGGAGCTCGCGGAATACCAGTTTGAAGACGTCACGAGTCAGCATCCTCGTGGAATGTAAGCCCTTGATGAAGATCATCGCGAGTAGGAGCTCGCGGAACACCACCTTTGAAAACCATCGCGACCGAACGGAATGAGTTTTCCTAAAAGTAGCTAGGAGCTCGCCGAGCATCAGCTTGGAGACCTCGCGAGTAGGTTGTTGAAGAAGACCATCGTGACATGGAGTCGCGGAACAGCTTATGTGCTTTCCCTTGGTGGCAAACTCTTCATGAATCATCCTGTTTGTTAGTCAGACAAAAGCACTCGCGGGCTTTACCAAAGCACCTGTAAGTATGAACATGTATGTAAATCACTGGCATTGAAGAAGGAGGAAACTGAGTAGAAATCTCGCCTATGGGCGAGTATAGAAGAATCTTGCTCGCCTGCATGAAGTCGCCTCATTTGATGTTGCTCACCTGCATGAAGTCGCCTCATTTGATGTTGCTCGCCTGCATGAAGTCACCTATATGCGAGTAACAAGGAGCTCGCCTATGGGCGAGAAAGGAAGGAGCTCGCCTATGCCGAGTATCGAATTCGCCTGCATGAACTCGCCTATCACGGTCTCGTCTCCCTGCGACTAGAACTCGCCTGTGGGCGAGTATGCAACTCACCTGTGGGCGAGTATGGAAGTCACCAATCATGCGCTCGTCTTCTCGCCATCTGGAACTCGTCTGAGGATGTCGCCATCTGGAACTCGCCTAAGGATGTCGTCATCTGGAACTCGCCTAAGGATGTCGCCATTTGGAACTCGCCTAAGGAAGCCGCCTGCATGAACTCGCCCAACTTGTCGAATGCTCGCGAGTTGCTGCCTTGGCCTCCATCTCGCCATCCTGAGCCATGACGTCTTCTTGCTAGACTTTCCTCCTCTGACTACGATCCACGCTCACCGCACCAAAGTGTTGAAGCCTGGAAAATCCCGACTCCAAAATTCGGATCAATGCAGCCAGAGGTTACTGATCCTGCGGTCCAACTCCACGACTCAGATAGCTAAAATAGGAGAGAGAAAATGACTATAAGCACACCCCAGGTGCTTCAGCAGGGAGGTCCCACCACATACCCGAAAGTTTGGGAGAAACTTCCCCTCCGCAACCAAAAGCTGGGCGAGGTACTAGACGGGCATGGACTTGGCGAGTATCCAGCTTGGGGGGACCTCGACTACTTCCAAAAAGTGTCATTTCTAGTACCCCTGGAGGTCTATTTATAGAAAAATCCTAGGGGGTACAGGCAAGTATACTGCCTAAGCTCGCGAGTTACGAGGGCTACTCGCCCATACTCGCGACGCACTCGCCCAAGCTCGCCCCTGCTCGTCTCTACTCGCCCCTGCTCGCCTCTGCTCGCCTCTGCTCTCCCCTGCTCGCCCCTGCTCGCCCCATGCTCGCCTCTGCTCGCCTCTGCTCTCCCCTGCTCGCCCCATGCTCGTCTAGCGAGGTCTGCGAATAGGCGTCTCCTTAGGCCTTTATGATCTCGACGAATTACGGGTGGTACAGCGTCGATATGATTTTGACGCAACATCGAATTGAATTCGGTGCGACCTGTCGTTTTACATTTTCTCTTCGCAATTATTACGCGTAATTTCTAATCATTTCTTTTACGCATTTTTCTCGTCATTACTCTTTTACGTTGGAAATCATCCACGTTTCTCTGCACGATTATCTCTTACCAATTATAACCGTTGAAGTTAATTACGTGTTAATTTTTCCGAGACTCCTATATAAGAGATTTTCTGAATCGTTTTGCACACGCTTTTGACGCTTTCAGAAATCCGCTTTCTCTCTCTAGTTCTTGCGACGATTTTACAGTGATTCCATTTTCTTGACCTTTGCTTCATCAAGTGGGAGTTCGGGTGCTCTGTTCTTCTTCGGTGTCCGCGCACATCGAAGTTTTCGGGATCTAATCGGGTGTTGTACCTTGGAGGAGTGAGCATCGGTTGAAAACCCTGCCGGAGGGTGGTGCAACTTCTTTAGGGCAGTGACCACACGCCTTACCCAGACTCGATTCTAAACTATATATTGTTCAGAATTCTTTTATTTCTCATCTATCTATTTTAAACCTTTGTCAAAATTGTTTTGCAATACTGAAAGTTTTCATTAGAATCTTGTTTTCTCATCTCCTTTTTAAAATCACATTTATTTATTTCATTTGACAATCACAAATAAATAAAATATAATAATTACGAAATTTAAAAATATAATTTTGTCAACTTGATTATAATAATACGTAAAAAAATGTATTATACGCATCTAAGGCTTCGTTTGGGGCGGCGTTTCGCCGCCCCGTTTGGGGCAAACGCCGCCGGAAGGCGGCAAAACAAATGCCCCTCCGGCGGCGTTTGCGGCGTTTCGACCCTCGGATAGAAGGAAAAGCTCCTCTCCCGCTCCGTCTCCAACCCCCGCTACCCCCCTCCGGTTCCAAAAACACCGATCGAAACGCCGGATCGATCCGCCGCCGCCGAACCAAATGAAACCTAAGTACAAAACAACATAAATAAATAAAACATTTTTCTATCAACACTTATGCACAAACTGTCTGCAGCTTATTCTTCACTGTTTTTATAACAACTTTATTCGAACAACAATTTTTTCATCAGCAAAGCTGTTTTGAGAGAAACTTAGGTGCGCAACTCTCACCTAAAACTAGGTGGAAGAGAAATATAACCGTATGATCTCAGATCGGACGGTATATAAAATACTGACATTATTATTACTTATAAATACAAGAGTATTTAGGAAAAATACAACCGTATGATCTGTGATCAACGGCTTAGATGAGCTACTCTCACCATTATCTTGGGTGAGAGTTTCTCACTTACAAATTTTTAGTCCAAAATAGAGTTCGTTTTCCGAAAATAATTTTTTTCAAACTCGATTTATGAATGCCACTTTTCCATCAGCAAAAGCGAAACACAAACATTTTTTTACTATTAATTATTTAAGTAATATAGATAAGTGCTGCAAATTTGTAAGATTCGGAGTTCAACTGAAAACAGCCGTACGGGGGCGGAGAGGTGGAAGCCCCGTCTCACCGGTACTTCGAGATCAAATAAAGACTAACTCTTCCCGCCAAACCCGCCGAAAACCCTAATTCCGCCACCGGCGTGGCGATTGTCGCCGGCTTCTACTTACTCCAAGAACCATTGAGGTAGCTGTAACGTTCTAATCTCCCCTGTCTTCTCCCCTCACTAACCTGTTTCCACCGATGGTCGGCTCGTCGGCCCGCACTCAGAGCGTCGATCGTTTCTACAGCCCCCCGGTCATCCGCCGTCAGCTAGAGCAGCAGAAGAAGCAGAAACAAGAACTCCAAAACCCCTCCCCTCCGCGTAATCCAGCCACATCGCCGGCATCTCGGACAAGGCACCTTCCTTCGCCACTGCCGAATCACCCACCGATGGATAACCGGATTGAACAGGAAGTGTCGTCCTCGATGACCACCGCTTCATCTTCCTCCTCTTCCTTGTCAGCCAAAGAGCTGCCTGCTGGAAATTTGGATCGTTTCCTCCAGTCGACAACTCCGATCGTCCCTGCTTTGCACTTTCCCAAGGTTTGGAAGTAGGACTTGGAACAGGAATGGAATCTGCCATCATACCTTATTCTTTTATGAATTGACGAGTTGGGGGTTTTGATCTACAATCAGATGACAGTGACTGGGTTGAGGACTAGTGACGTGATGGAATCTCAGCACCCTTATTTCGCCCTTGGAGATCTATGGGAGTCTTTTAAGGAATGGAGCGCTTATGGCGCCGGTGTGCCGTTGGTTTTGAATGATAGCGACTCGGTAGTACAATACTACGTCCCGTACCTATCGGCTATTCAACTTTTCGTTAATCCATCGGTCCCTTCGTTAGTGTTGAGGTACGCCGAACCTAATTTTGATTTCTTTTTTGTTTTCTTGCGTGCTCATCATATTTTACTTTTCTTCTGCTCTAAACATAATATTGCACTGACTTGGAAATTTTGTTGGTTTTTCACTATTTTGTAAATTGCTAGCCTGATAATATTCACTCTGCGAATTCTGGAGAAAGGGTATGAAATGATAAATTTTTGGAGGATGGATTTAGTTCTTGATCTTGGATAGTTTACCATTCAATTTACAAGATGTGTTGAGATCTGTGCACGCTGTGTTGAGATCTGTGTTTATGTGAACCTTTTCCAAGATGTTTCATGCATGCTTCTTTCATTTAAGTTAAAAGATTAAAGCACTGGTTTCTTTTTTTTAACTGGTATCCTATTTTTTGAGCACACTGTCTCCCTATTAGTATACAATATACTGCTCAAGGTTTTGCATGATATTGATAAAAGATTTGTTGTCCCAATATAGTCTCATGAGTCCATCCCACTGGATTTTAAAGTCTTTGGATCTTTGTAATGCCCCTCCCTAACTCCATTGTGTGATATAACTCAAGGCGCAAAGGGGTCCTGAAGTCTAGGCGCAAGGCTCAAGACGCAGACGCCTGACGAGGGCAAGACACAACCACATACCATTTTAATAATCATTATCACACATCAATTCATCTTCTTGATTAAAATATTCATACGACCCTCAAATCAGTGTGGATAAACTATGAAACAACTTCCTAAGCTCTCTTAGCAAAGCTTTATCGGTAACATGACCACTCATCTCTTTGCTTCCTAGCGGCTGACAGATTCGATTGAAAACACCAAAATGGTGACCTTCTCTCTTAGAGTCAGGATTAATTGCTCCAACACTACTTAAGCTCCAACGCCAACCTTGATACTTGTCCATGCCGACAGTCTTCGATGAAGCTCCGAGGGAAAAATTGTGGTCTCGACTCCTATTGTGGTCAACGAGATCTCCTATGGAGATTGGCAGTTAGAACCTTGAGATCTTGGCCAACCTCACAAACTACTCTAGTGTTGCCGTTCCAACTACCACCTGGCCCCTTGATCCCGAGATGAACAACTGAAACCTTCCTCACACTCTTGGCCACAATTGATTATCCCAGCATCACCTTGATCAACGACTTCACATCCATCAAGACCGACACCTCCAACAACACCACATTCTCACTAAAGGCACTGCGACAATCAAGGCCTCTTCTATGGTTCGACAACCTCGCCTTAGGGCCTCAACTATACGGTTCGACAGTTGCATGCTACTTCAATGCATACGATTGTTTCAAATGGAAAAGAGGGGAGCTTCAAATGACCTAGGTTTGTCTTCAAGAGAAAATACATATACATATATACTTAAACTCTCACTAACACCTAAATGCATCCACTTCATTCGATCTTTACTATGGATGATCAAACAACTTTACGTCCAAGAAAATGAGTAGGCTGAACCCAAAAGTTTAAACCGAATCGTCTGGACGGAATTGGGGGGGGGGGGGGGGGGGGAATTGGAATTGACTCAATTTCAATTCCCACGGGAATTGGAATTGAGCCAATTCCAATTTTGTCGTTCGACTATAATCAAGAATTTTTCAAGTTGAAATTGGAATTGACAATTCTTCACACAAAAAATAGGGCATGAATCTCAAGTACATTCAGTTTAACAAATCTGAATAATCTGTACCAAAATATGAATCTATTCACACTTTCATGATAATGATCCACTGAAGATTAAACCCTCAATTGTGGAACAAACATAAGAAATGCTTTGATTAGCCGACAAAATCTCAATACAACCCTAAATCTCAATCAAGATTCTGTAAACAACCGCGAGAGATGAAGGACAAATATCAACTCCCAATATTTTTATGATTAAACTTCAAAAATCCCATCTAAATCCTGATTAGAATTCGTTTATTCAAACAACAAAAATAACCTGCGGTTGACGATATTTCGCCATAATAAATCGGCCCCTTCCAGCTTCGAGTACCCTAATCGGCGGCGGATGATTGAAAACGACCTCCGTCAGGCAAACCACCATGTTCGTCGGACATTTGCCCCGCATTTTTTCGATCATGAGCTGCTTCCTCGCCACTTCTAGAGGGAAGCTGATCGTGCTCGCCGTGAAGCGCATTCGAACGGAGATGGAAAGGATAAGGAGCAATGATGCGAGCATTGTTGAGACTGATGGAGAACGACGAGAGCGAGATGGATGAGGAGCGAGACCGATGGACGACGGGAGCGAGCTGAAATCGAAGAAGAGGCTTCACGAGTGAAGAGGATGGAATTGGGAAAGAATACCTCGGGAGGTATGAATGGGGGGGGGAGAGGTCTAGGAAAATAATGAATTCCTATGGAATTAAGCCGAATTCCAATTCCGCCCGAAAAAAAGGCGCCTTATCGTTCTACCTACATATCAGTTGTTCTTTGAGAAGATTTGTGGGATACATTTGTCGAGAGATAATGATCTTTATCTTTAAGTGTGCAACTTCAATATCTAGTAAGTATTTCAACTTTTCTATCTCTTCAATATCAAATTTCTTAGCCATGCAATCTTTAAATCACTGTCTCTCCTTTCTATCTTCCCAATCACGATGATGTCCACATATGCCAAAGGAACAATTGCTTCATCTAAATTTGATTGCCTAACAAAGTCTAACCTTGGAGACTTCTTAAGCACATATACTACTTTCTTAAGCTATACATGTGATTAGTGGCTAGATTGTTTTCTGTTAAAATAACTTGTACAGAAGGCCCATGCAATGACCCAATATGAGCTCATTTTCATCCTTAGGGATTAGTCTCACATCTTAGAATGGAGTTTAGGTTTCACTCTCTCTTCCTATATATTTGTACAAATACTTATATTGTATAAGGCTATTTTATGTGAAATTAATAAAATATTATTTTCTCTCTGTTTTCGTGTATTTCTACATGATATGAGAGACAAACGTTCCCGTGGACCGTTTCTTTCGCGATTGTGCCCCTGCTCTCGCATCTCCTTCGGGCGGACTCCTCTTGTAACCTCACGGACTCTACAAGCGGCCTCCTTTTCTCACCCGCAGAGCCCGCATCTCTCTCCTTTCATGAACTGCTCTCTTCTGAGGACCCCCTTGCTCATTTTTATAGGTTCGGGCCTCTCTGCGCTTTCCCGCCCGATTTTTCGTGGAATCGTCTTCTGTGACCGCTGAGACCGTGCGATCTTCTGCGCCTATTGAGCCCGTTGGATTTGCGCGATCTCCCGTCGCTAGCATTCGTGCCCGCTGTGACCGCTTGTGTTTTTTTGCTCGCTGAGATCTGCAGGCTCTCCCTCCGAGCCCGCCATCTCCGTTGTTTGCGGCCTCTATTGTTGAGACCACACTCCATTTGAACTGTCGTTCCTGTCACCTCTACCTCTCCTCTTCTCTTTCCCACACCAACAACAATGCCCTCCAACCCGCCTCCTCTTCGTGTGTACACTCGTCGCCATCCTCGTTCAGATGCTCCGCGACAGTTATCCTCTACTGATGATGCTCCGTGGTCTGCTTATCAGACACTTGCCTCTACGCTCACCCTATGTCTAATTATGTTTCATTGCATCGACTGTCTCAGGTGCTTCACAAATTTGCGACTTCTTTATCGTCTATTTCCACCCCTACTTCTCTACAGGAGGCTCTTCTGCATCCAGGGTGACGCGCCGCTATGGATGAGGAAATGACTGCTCTCTGGGTCAATCATACTTTGGATCTTGTCCCTCTTCCTCCTAGCCAGACATGTCTGGGTTATAAGTGGGTCTTCGCCATCAAGCATGGTCCAGATGGGATAGTTGAATGTCTAAAAGCTTTTCTTGTGGCCTGTTGTTTTACTCAGTAACACGGCCAAGACAACGAGGAGACCTTCTCACCCGTCGCAAAGTTGAATATTATTCGTGTCTTGGTCTCCCGGGTTGTTCATCGTCATTGACAGTTGTATCAATTGGACATTAAAAATGCTTTTTTGAATGACGATCTCGTTGAGACTGTCTACATGCAACAACCTCTTGATTTTGAGACCACGGGGTAATCTCTTGTATGTCACCTCAAGAAATCTCTCTATGGTCTCAAACAGTCTCCTCGGTCTTGGTTTGACAAGTTCAATCGGGTTGTTCGTGATGTTGGGTTTACTCGAAGCTCGGTCGGCTTCTCTCTATTTACTCGTCACCACCCGACAGATACAGTGATACTTTTGGTGTATGTTGATAATATTTTGATTAAGAGCAATGATCTCAAAGGCATGCACATGATCAAGAAACACTTGACATCCGCATTTCAAACAAAAGAGTTGGAAAATTTCCGCTACTTTCTCACTATCGAGGTAGCCCTCCGTCCTAATGGCTTTATCTTATCTCAACCAAAATATTGTCTTGATCTTCTCTTGACGCTGGCTACTCTGGATGCAAGTCCGCCGACACACCTATGAATGTCAACCACAAGCTAAACGCTAATTATGTCCTATTTCATGCCTTAGGAACCTTTGAATATATATTCCTCTAGACGATTAAGGAGAATCCCCGAAGAATCTGAATATGAAGCGGTACAAAGTGAGCATTGCTGATGGATCCCTGTCTCCCATTGTCGGGAAAGGATCCATTCCTTGCTCCTCTTTCACCCTCTCTTCGGTGCTCCATGTTCCTAAGTTTAACCGCAATCTGCTTTCTATTAGTCACCTTACTAATTCTATGAATTGCTCAGTAACCTTTTTTTCCTCTTCATGTGTCTTTCAGGACCTGAAGACGGGGACGGTGATTGACTATGGTAGACTGTGTGACGGTCTCTACCTGTTTGACCCCTCCAGTCCTGCCGCTACTCCGCATGCCCTCTCCGCAGTTCAGACCTCTGTGGATGCCTGACACTACCGCCTGGGCCATCCTTTTATATCTACTATGCATCTTTTATTTCCGACTATGTCTAATGTATCTTTGAATGCTTTCAAATGTGATGTGTGTGTTATTAGTAAACATCATCGTGTTTCTCTTACTCATATTTCTACACCTAGTGCTTCTCATTTTGTTGTGGTTCATACTGATGTTTGGGGGCCTTGTCCTGTCGCCTTTATTTCGGGTTTCCATTGGTTTGTCACATTTATCGATTGTTTTTCTCGATGTACTTGGGTCTACTTAATGAAAAACAAGAATGATGTTTTCCCTTTATTTCAACGTTTCCATAAAATGGTGGCTACCAAGTTTAATGTTGCTATTAAACTTTTGCGCAGTGATAGTGGTTGTGAGTACATTGACTCTTCCTTTGAGCGTTATCTCAGCGATCAGGGCATTATACATCAGACATCTTGTGTCTGCACCCCAGCTCAGAATGGGGTCGCCGAACGCAAGAATCAGCATCTTCTAGAGGTTGCTCGCTGCCTCCTCCTGAAGATGCACCTCCCGAAGTATTTTTGGGGTGATGCGGTTCTCACTGCGACGTACCTTATCAATCGCTTGCCCACTCGTGTTCTTGGCCACAAATCCCCCCTTGAGACACTTTCTGTCTCTCCTCCTCATCTCCTTCCTCACGTCTTTGGGTGTGTGTGTTTTGTCCATGTGCACCCCAAGTCCAAACTTGACCCTCGGGCCCTTAAGTGCATCTTTATTGGGTATTCTCCCACCCAAAAGGGCTATAAGTGCTTTCATCCAGCTTCCAAAAAGACCTTTGTCACTATGGATGTCAAGTTTCGGGAGTATGAGTCCTACTACGTTCCCTCACTTCAGTGGGAGTCTCACCCGGTGGAAGTGAGCTCTCTACCTTTACCCATTCCTCCTTCCTATCCGACTCTCACTCCTACACTTACATCTGTACGTACCCCTGCTCCAACTCCGGTGACTGCTCCTCCCTTACAGGTGTGTACTTGGCGGAATAGGGGTCCAGGTATTCGGCTTCACACAGGCTACCCGCTCCAACATCGGATCCATCTTTGGGGACTCAAGGTAACTGTTTCTCTACCGAACATCCGGTGTCCCACTTTGTGTCCTATAACTCGTTATCGCCCTCACACAAACTCTTTATTGCATCTCTTTCCTCTGTTTCTATTCCCTCAACTTGGCAGGAAGCTATTGCTCACCAAAAGTGGGAAGATGCTATGCGTGAGGAGATGTTGGCGCTAGAAAAAAATAGTACATGAAACTTGGTTCCCTTACCACCAGGCAAGACCGTGGTACGGTGTAAGTAGGTGTTCTCCGTCAAGTAGAACTCTCAAGGTGTTGTTGAATGATACAAGGCTCGATTGGTGGCTGGGGGCTATACTCAGACCATGGTGATTGACTATCAAGAGACCTTTGCCCCCGTGGCAAAGATGAATTCCATAAGAGTTTTGCTCTCCTGTGGTGCCTGCAAAGGGTGGACTTTGACCCAGTTAGATGTGAAGAATGCTTTTCTCCATGGGGATTTGGAAGAAGAAGTCTACATGTCTTTACCACCTGGTCTTACCCCGGCAGGATCTGGTGGGAAGGTATGCAGATTGAAGAAAGCCCTATATGGCCTAAAGCAGTCTCCTCGGGCCTTGTTTGGGAGATTCCATAAGGCTATGGTCACTTTCGGATACTCACAGAGCAATGTCGATCATACTTTATTTGTAAAGCACAAGCATGGGAGACTCGCTGCTCTTATTGTTTATGTGGATGATATTATTATAACGGGGGATGATATTGAAGAGATCCAGACTCTAAAGCAAAGACTAGCAAAGGAGTTTGAAGTAAAAGACCTGGGAAATCTCAGATACTTCCTGGGAATTGAGGTCGCTCGGTCAAAGCATGGGATTTTCATATCTCAAAGGAAGTACATTCTTGACTTGCTCCAGTCTTGTGGGATGAGTGGGTGTAGACCTTCTGACACTCCTATTGAAGTCAACCATAGATTGAGAAGAGATGATAGAGAAACGATTGTTGATATTACTGGGTTTCAAAGACTGACCGGGCGTCTTATCTACCTATCTCATACTCGTCCGGATATTTCATATGACGTGGGTGTTATCAGCCAGTTCATGCACTCACCAAAAACTCGTCACTTAGAAGCTGCTCACCGGATCCTTCGATATCTCAAGTCCCCCTGGAAAGGGTATCCTGTTCTCCCCGGGAAAGGAATTAACTGTTGAAGTCTATACTGATGCTGACTGGGTAGGCTCGGCTGTTGACCGGCGTTCCACATCTAGTTATTGTTCTCTAGTTGGTGGTAATCTGGTAACGTGGAAGAGTAAAAAATAACATGTGGTTGCCAGGTCGAGTGTTGAGGCTGAATTCAGAGTTATGGCTCATGGTATTTGTGAGGGAATGTGGATTAAATCTCTTCGGAACGACCTTGACATGGAAAACAAGGATCCTATGAGACTCTACTGCGATAGCAAAGCAGCTATTAGCATTGCACACAATCCAGTACAACATGATCGCACAAAGCACATGGAGGTCAACCGCCACTTCATCAAAGAGAACATTGAAAGGGGGGGGGGGGGGTGAGCACACCTTTTGTCCCTTTAGATCAACAATTAGCAGACGTTCTCACCAAGGGGTTAAGTCTGAATGTTTTTGGCAAGATTATGTGCAAGTTGGGCATGCAGGATATCACACGCCCAACTTGAGGGGGAGTGTTAGAATTATGATTTTTATTGTATTATTTTTCGTATGTGCACATAAATCAAAATGGATTCTTGGGTCTGCCCTCTCTGATGTCTTTGGCTTTGATTTGAGGGCATGATTCCGCAGCAAACGCAACTGTATAGGGGGCCACTATTTCAGTGGTACTCTGTGAGCAGCCACTTTGTGCATTTATTGTCAAAGGTTAGGTCTTTCTCCTCTGAGAGAAGCCACTTTGTGCATAGTGCCAAAGGTTAGGTCTGTTTCCAATCTTCCCCCGCCCATACCCCCAATGATTGGGGACTATATGGGTTCTGTTGTTGTTGTTGTTGTATTTTTCTCCTTTATTACACTAGATGTATCTCCTCCTATATATAGGAGTGAGCCCCCTTTCAATGAATGTATTCCAATTTTCCTATTCCAACACCCTAAATCATAATTGATCCATGGGATTTGGAATTTAAGGCCTTGGAAGATAAATGATTTGTAAGGTGTATAGTTGTAAATTTTTCCTCCCATAAGATTTAGATTTGTCTTAAAACAAAGGAGCCAGGTGATATCAAGTTGCTAATTTTTTTTAACAACTTCATTTTGTTGAGAAATGTGAACACAAGATGATTAATTGATGATCAGTAGCTTTTGAAATATTTTGTGATTTGCAGGAATCATTCACCGCACGCTCTTATTTTGGCCCTCCACGTGGAGGAAAGCCTAAGTTTGCTTTGCCTAAAAGAAAGAGATTATTATCGTTTGAGATTTAATTATTTAATGTTTGCTTTGTTCTCTTCGTAACGTCCTATTTTTATACATGTAGGAGAGCTACAAATTCGCATCTCACTTAGGGTTATTTGTTAATCGCATATCCACATGCCCACCTTTTATTAGACGGTGTTTAGGTTCATTGTAGTCGTTGCATGAATTTTCGCATTGCATGTAGGGTTAGGGCATCATTTGTCTGCCACCTATAGATTTGTCATGCGTCATATACTAGCATCATATTTGTGTTTGAGTACTAAAAAAAATTCAAGCGACTATAGTGCTGATCAGTAATTGAGACAATCTTGTTCCAAAATATCCAGAACGTAAGGACCTCAAAAATCATTATGGATTATAAGGAAGGGAATTAAACTCTTTTTATTACTAGTTAGAAAGGTAGCCCTTTTATTTTTAAGCACTCCACACACATTATATTAATAACTTTCAACATCTAAACGTTTAAAATAGGACGGAAATAAATTTTGGGAGTATGAAATAAACATCCAATCCTCAAATGATGAACCAGTTAAAAAAAATAGATTGATGTTTTTTAGAGGACAAATATGATTTGCTCTTGATAGCATATCTGTTGCTTTGCTTCTCTAGATAATACAAGTCGTCCTGATCCTTAGCACGCCCAATTTCTTTCGCAAATTTTCATCATAGAAAACACAATGAGTGCTGTACTGTTTGCAAAAGAGAGAGAGAGAGTTGCTCTCGAGCGGCAGCGCCCCGTTGGGAGGTCGGTGTGGCTGGTACTGTTTGCAGATGAAACTAGGGTTTGTCTCTTAAAATGTGGAAAAGGACAACGAATTTGATGCTGGGAGGAAGGGGGTGAATCCGTCGAAGTGGTCGAGCAGAGTATTGAGACGGTTGAGAGTTACTTGAATTTGTTGGAAGAGGCGAAGTTCGTGGAATGGGGCGCTGGTACTCGGCGACGTCGTGGGCAGCGGTCAGAGAGGGGCACGTCGGAACAACAAGATTTTTCTATGAACACGGAGCGAAAACAAAACTCAAAAGTGATTGCAAGAGAGAGAGAGAGAGAGTAGTTCCTTCCAAATTGTATTAACCATAACGCGAACATGATACAGTCGGGAGCCTAGTTCCAGCCAACTCTCAGATGTTGGGTCCTCCCAAGAGCTCTGATGTGATAGGAGCCCCGACTTGAGACCTCGTTCATGGTCGGGAGAGGTGGAAGTCACGAAGGAAGTTGGAGTTTCCCTTTCTAGATTCACGTGGACCTATGGTGGTTGCTTGAAGGGGAGGGATCCGACATAGTGGAGGTTGCGACCTTACGGCTTGAGGCTCCGATTTCGGTTAGGGCACGGGAAGGGGGGAGCGTGAACGAGAGATAAAGAGAGAGGGAGAGAGAAATTAGAGAGAGAGAGAGAAAATTAAGATAATACTTTGCTTCCTTATTTTTTCCCCCAATCAGAAGGATACAAATTATACAAGCCAACTCTGAAAATAAACAATGACTAATACATAATGTGCTCGTCTAGTCCCCGTGTGTCGTCTCGCGGCGACGATGGTAGGTGACGCCCCAGCGTGGGTCCATAACATCTCCCTCCCCGTTGAGAGCAAGTTTGTCCTCAAATTTTTCATCAAGCTGCGGGGGAAGGTTCACCAAGGGAGCCGTGGGTAGGCGGACCGTGAAATTGCTTCAACTGGGAGATGTGGAATACGTCATGAATGCGGGCGTCTGGGGGAAGCTGAAGGCGGTACGCAATCAGCTTGATGATTGCGTACCAACTTGTGATATGCGGTTCTGGAGGTTCTCGAATGGGTTTTAGAATTTGGGATCCAACTTGTGATATGCGGTCCGAGCTGCTGAGGTCTTACGATAAGGGCGGCGCCTAAGACACGCCTACTCCCTTTGGGCAAAGGCGAGCTCGCGATGGCCTCGATTGTAGGCAGTCTCCATGCGCGCCTGGGCTTGAAGAAGACGCTCCCGGGCGAGTGAGAGAATCTGGTCCTAGTCGACGACTTCCACGCGGGCTGTTCTGCGCTCGTAGGCCAATAGGCGCGGGGGGGGGGGGGGGGGGGGGGGGTGGGGGGGTATCCCAACCATAAATCAAGTGAAAGGGTGTCGTTTGCAACGATGAATGGTATGAGGTATTGTAGCAATATTCCACCCATGGAAGCCAACGAACACAATCCTTGGGTCGATCCCCAATAATGCAACACAACTACATTTTCATTGTGCGATTGATGACCTCTGTCCGGCTATCCGACTGCAGATGGTAAACATCTCCTTCCAAAAGCCGCTTGTGAAGATTTTGTCCCTATCTAAGACAATGCACTCAGGAAGGCCATGGAGACGGAAAACCTCTGCAAAGAAGGCTTGAGCGACTCTCTCTGTGGTCAGCGGCCTGCTCAGGGCGATGAAGTGCACCCCTTCGAAAAGCGGTCGACCACTACCATGAGACTAGATTTTTCGCGCGAAGTAGGCAAGCCTTCGATGAAGTCCATCGAGATGTCACGAAGGAGGCAAGGAGGCCGCAATGGCGGCACGTGACTCTGATACCAAGATGATACGATCCCCGGCTTGAGACCTCGTTCGTGGTCGGGAGAGGTGGAAGTCACAAAGGAGGTTGGAGTTTCCCTTTCTAGATCCACGGGGACCTATGGTGTCTGCTCGAAGGAGAGGGATCCGGCAGAGTGGAGGTTGCGATCTTGCGGCTGCGATTTCGGTTAGGGCTCGGGAAGGGGGGAGCGTGAACGAGAGATAGAGAGAGAGGGAGAGAGATAGAGAAATTAGGATAATACTTCGCTTCCTTTCTTTTTCCCTCAATCCTTCCTAAGTAAGAAGGATAAAAATTATACAAGTCATAGTCCAAAATATTAAAAGTGCGTGCATAAAATAAAAGGGACAACAACGGACTATCGAAGTAAAACGGACTATGAAAATAACTATGGCTAATATAGAATGCACTCATCTAGCCCCCGCGTGTCGTCCCGCGGCGGCGATGGTAGGTCCGGTGCGGGTCCGTAACAAGCTCTTCTCTCAAATAGAGCCAAGACCAAGAGATCAAAAAGTCCTCAACAAAAACTTGGGCCTCCCCTTATATAGGTGGAAGAGGCACGGCTAATAAGAAATTATTTAATACTTTAATTAATATTAATAGTTAATTACATTGCAAACATGTTTTTTTTTGAACAGTTTATCAATGTTCCACAACTCTTTTTTTTATCATAGTTTCACAACATTTCTTTTACCCTTGCTGTAGCCGCCCAACAGAGTGTAGGTGACAAACAATGTTATGCACTATTAAACAAGGATCCTCATTGACGAGGTGTTGTATTATTTAGCACCATTATAGAATGATTTTTGAAAATTATTACCCGTGTGTTAAACTTAGTGTATGCAGTGCATTTTGAGTTAATTCTCTTGCTTATCCTAAGGCAACCTGATGAAGGAAGTGACAAGGAACCTTACTTGGATACTAGCAATGAAAGCAGCAGCAGTACCAAAGCCGAGAGGCTGATCACTAATCGACCATTTGCGGCAAGGAGCATAGGCCCACAAGCTTCTTCAAGTGACGTCGGAGAGGCTTCCTGTTCATCAATCCGTCCGATATTTGAGTACATGGAAACCGAGCCACCCCATGGTAGAGCACCGCTCGCCGATAAAGTGCGCTAACCACCAACCTCAAAAGCTCTCATTCTTGTGATGTCTAATAAAATGTTTTCTAATTTTATGACAGATTTCTTTGCTGGCGAGTAAATTTCCTGATCTGAAGACATACAACAGCTGCGATCTACTTTCTTCGAGCTGGATGTCTGTAGCTTGGTATAGATTTCGTTGCCTCTGAGACATGAGCATTTTCTGACCATGAGATTATGCAATAACTTTTTCAGGTATGACGCAGGTATCCGATATATAGGATTCCCATTGGGCCAACATTGCAGGATTTGGAGACATGTTTTCTGACATTTCACCTGCTTTCAACTCCGGTAAAAAGTAGGCTTCTTATTTCCATTTAATCACATTGTTCTTAGCTTTTGGTGCAGTTTCCGTAAGAAAATAAATGTTTGATGATGGAAAAGAAAAAATTTATGTGTTTTCAATTTGATTGAAAGTATTAAGAGTCGGAAAAAAAGAGAGGAAAAAAATAACTTGGCATATACGACTTCAGGAAAGAATGATGTTCAATGCATGTTGATGGTGTTATTAAAACTTAAAAGCTTATTAAAGAGGATTCATTTCTCTCTGCTCATTTTAGGTGAGAAGCATAATCCTTCATGCACGGGAAAATGTTTTTTCTTCTTCCTTTTTTCCTCCACAACTTGGGTTTTGTTTGGGGGAGTGGTGAGAGAGCGGTGGTGGTTGTGAACGATGTTACGAAGAAAGCATGTAGTGTTTGGGTAAGTGCATTCAAGAGTACTATTTTTCCAAAATGCAGCTACAATCATCTAGGGATCCGTTTGTCACGGTGTTTTTGCTCTGGTAAATTTGGACAAAAACTTCACGGTCATAATTATATGTTTGACATAACGATTATGACCGCCACTAAGAAAAAACCAAGTTTTGAACATAAAAATGAATAGAGTTTCGTAAGTGAGGTCAGACGTTCACAAATGCCGGTTCATAACCACAACTGTCACAACCATCACCTCAAACAGACCTCAGATGTGGTAAGTTTTAGCGGTCTTGACCGCCTTTAACCCCCTTAAAGTGGAATTTGGAGCAAGAACATTGCCACTAAAGTTCCAAACACAGGTAAATTGCCACCACTTACTACTATAGTTTCACGCCACCACTGTTGTCCCAAATAGATCCTTAAATTTATAATCGAAAGAAAATGTTCACTCTCTCCAATTTCTTTATTCTCTCTATAGATCCAAACTCCCAATCAAAGCTTAATATTCCTTTATGTTCATCACATTACTTCGACATTGGACTTGGGTATGGGCTTGGGTGAGGTCAAGTTGGGTCTATGAAAATGATAGTCAATGTAGTCAGGTCGAATACTCTATCCTCTACCGGGTTTATAATCAAGAGGGGCCGGATATATTTTGTTTGACCAGATTTAATGCACATGAATTTTCAAGTCTGTAAGGGCTCAACTTCAGTTGTTGGCTTTAATGCAAGATAGTTGACAGGCAATGTGTCATCCGAGGCTTTGAGCCCCCGCATCATCGAGAGCAAAGGCGGTCAAGGCTTGGGCGACAAGTTATCGATACCGATCTTTGGTCTTGCTTCGTACAGACTCAGAAGTTCAATTTGGACATCCAGCGGGCACCACGAGGGCCACCTGTCAAGCTCCCTGTTCCAAGCGGCTGCCAACTGGCTCCACCTTCGCCGGGCATACCATCCAGACTTTAGTTTCTTCTGCCGCTCCAGGAGATGATTCTGTGCAGACATGTCTAGTTTTAAGAGAAAAGCCATTTTTTGGTGTTTTTTTGCGGGGGCAATGAGCCTGCGATCCTGAAGACCCCTTCTGCTCAAATTTTGAATGGGGAAATTTTTGCGCGCGCTCTATACGCTCCCCGTACAATGTCATAATTCGGCCTGTGGAATTGGGTGAAATGGGTGGGTGGGTTTCAGAGGATGCAGGTTTGTAGTTGTAGAACTGCTGTTGTTTGTAACAGCAGATTAAGATGGCTTGTGATGATTGAGATAGTAGTAAATTCATTTTTCTAACATCACTTGGGCATTTTAGGAAGCTATTGATTATGAGGACTTTATTTAGAAGTCAAAAGCAAACAGTGGTGCATGGTGTTCTCCTGTGCGATAGTGCAATTGTCATTTGTTATTTTTGTAATTTTTTTGTCTCGTCAAATGCAAAACTTAATAGAAATTGAAGGAATAATGACACAAATTTTAAAATAAATTAATAAATTAATTAAATTAAATTTTTAAATATTGTACAATTTAAATAAAAATTGGATAAAATTGTAAACATGAATATTTTAGTAAATGATGTTTTTCTCTTATATCTCTACTGTATATATAAAGAAGCTCTTTTGGTATAATGGTGAGGCTCTTTGGACTAATCTGAGTTGTCCGAACTCGTTGAAATTAAATTTAGCTCTATGTTAATTTTATTAGAGCTCTTATACCTATTATGGTAGGGTATCCTAAGTTTATATTTTCATGTCTCAGATGTCCTATAATGTGAAATAACATTTTCGCACATATATATTGAAAATTTAATCTTGCAAAATTGCATTGTCATGAGATTGAATTTACAATCAATCATACATTGAATAAAAATTCAACAACTGCATTAGCTGGCAAGTTGTAAACATTTAAATTATTAACATTTAAATTATTACCTATATGAAGTAAACTATAATTTTTATAATAATTATAAATATAAGTTTATAATAATTCTGCTTAAATCGTCTAACTGTTATAATTAATTTTTATAATGAACTTTTATACTAAATATAAGTTTATATAATTATAAGTTCATATAAGTTAATTTTGGAAAATTGCGTTGTCATGAGATCGAACTCATAACTAATCATATATTGAATAAAGATTCAATCACTACATTAACTGACAAATTGTTATAAGCATCTAAAATTTTATCTATACGAAGAAAATTATAACTTTTATAATAATTATAAATATAAATGATGAGGTCAAACCCATTAATTAGGAGGTCCCCTCGTATGGAAGGTCCAACAAACAAGAAAACCCAATTTGGTGCGGTGACAGCCATGCCCTTTTGGCGCGACGACTGTCGTCCCTTTTTGGCCGCGACCTTGGGAGACCTGGCCCTAGGCGACCTCAACCGGCTCGCCAATACAATTCCAGCGGATTCATTCTCGTGCAATTCCGAGTCTGTATGAACTCCAAATCATTCGCAGGTATGCCCATCCGCGCAAGTTGCGTCAAGTCCCGCCATCATCGGCTCAAGTCGCACCCCACTTAGTGGGGTGCGGCTCTAACCGCACCCCACATAGTGGAGCATGGTCGGAGCTGGCGCCGCACCCGACAGAATAAGTTAGATTTCAATTTATTTAAAAATCTATCCCTTATAATTCGAAAGATGATAATATTACACTATTTTTAATAAAAATATATAATTAAATAATTTATATAATTTATGTCTTATAATTAGAAACAGTATGATAAATAAAAAGATATTGAAATTATATTAATTAAACTTATATTATTTTAGTAATTTTTAACTTCGGTATCTATTTTTTATATTATTAAAATAGAAAATATTATAAAAATGGGCTATTTTAAAAAAAAATTACATGATTAAATATGTTTATTATAGATTAATTAATTTTAGGACTAAAATTAAGTAGATTAGAAAATTAAGAGATTGATTTCTTTCAAAAATAAATATAGAGACTGATTTCATAAAGTTATGTAAGTATAGTGACAAAAATCATAATTTTACCTTGTAATTATTGAGTATGAATATTACCAATAACATTCATTTTTTTAATCCACGAAGGAAATAATGAGATGTCTTCTTATATGCATAACATTGGTAACCTTCCAGTAATTTCGGGCATAATGCCGGCCCACGTAATGCCGATAAAATAGATTATTATCACGATTTGGAAGTTGCCATGGATACCACAGTCGACATATCGGAAAACTGGGCTCCGCTCCTCAGCTCGGTCTCGCCGCCTGCTGGTAATAACAGCGACGGCGGCGATGCTTTGGCGGTGGACGGGGAGATCCTCCCCGAGCACGACCGCGCTCCTCTTCCTGCACCCGCCACTTTTATCGCCCATCCGGTTAAGCCCCACGTTCCAAATCAACGACTCGCTTCCCTCGACGTCTTCCGCGGTCTCACCGTCGCGGTAATCTTGATAAAATCGTAATCCTGTTCATCGTAATTTCTAATATCCTGTCGATTTCTCATTATCTCTACTTCGCAGCTCATGATCCTCGTAGACGATGCCGGCAGAGTGGTTCCGGCTATCAACCACTCGCCGTGGTTCGGCGTAACGCTTGCGGATTTCGTTATGCCGTTCTTTCTGTTCGGTGTTGGAGTCTCCATCGCGCTGGCATGCAGAGTACGTTTTAGGGCTTCTCTACTTTAGATTGAAATGGCATGGTAGTTTGTTATTTGCTGCTTGAGATAAAGGCTGGGGAGGGGCAAATGCATTATTTGTTCTATGTTTTAGGTACCGTGACTCTGTGAAGCAGTGGTTTAAAAAGTAGGTAAATTGAGTAGTAGCTTAGGTTGCATTGGCTTAAGCTTTCTGAATAGAACGGATTCAAATCCAATAGAACATGGAAAATTGATGGAGAATCTTCCAAATCTGAATCATAGAGTGATTGATTTTACCATTGGATTATTGCAATTAACCAAATATTAAGCATGCATTGAAGAAGGTAGTGAAACTAACTATGGTTTTTTTGGACATCTACACCCAATAATAGAAGCTGCTACACCAGTAAGATGTGTAGATGAAATCGAAATGAAGGAAAATTGGTATACAAAAGATAACATGTGTTAAAGTTGTGCAAAATATATTTGGAATCTTATGTATATCGCCTGGTAGGAGATGCTAAGAGCAAAGAATCGAGGATTCATCAAGACAACCTGAAATACTCGTAAATAGGCTAATGATAACAACGATGATGATAATGATGTGATAATGGTGATAGTGACGATGGATGCAATGATGCTCAAAATATTAAGGCTCTGTTTGGCGCGGTGGTGGCGGTCGTGAACGTGGTGGTTATGAACCGTCGTTCGTGAACGCCCGACCTCACCTAAACACTCTATGTCATAAAAAAAACCTATATGAATGATTTGATGTTGCCCTGCACCCTTTTATGTTTTCTTGGTTTTTTCCTTGAACTTGAGGATTTTTTGACAATATGTGCATATCCTTCGGCTTAAGTTTTCTTATTAAATGTTGTGGTTTTGTGCAGAAAGCTAGCAACAAACTCGCTGCTACGAGAAAAATTATCATAAGGACATTCAAACTCTTTTCGTTGGGTGTTTTACTGCAAGGTTTACTCATTCCATTTACAATCCATACTATACACTAATTTACTGGGATATCTGATGCCAAAGTTGCTTTAAGGTGGATACTTTCATGGTCGTAATCACTGGACGTATGGCGTTGACATTGATCACATGCGTTGGCTAGGTGTACTGCAAGTAATATCACACAACCTTATCTATTTCATGAATCTTCAGTAATTATTTTTTCTAGGATGTAGAAACTAGGATTTGCTTTTTTTTGTCAACTTGACTTTTTTGTCTTTGTTATAGATTGGTTTCCAAGTGATTTGATAGAACATATTTTGGTTGTTTAAATAGAATTGTTCTAGCTTTATATGAAAACATAAAAGAACGTTGATGTTTGCCTCTCTAATTCACTAAACTAAGGTCTGCAATTTGAATTATTGTTCGACATAATGTTTCTCATTTACTTCAATTTTGTTTTACATATCTTAAATTTCTTATATTTTTATTATTTAACATTTCTGTAAATATTCACTTATTTTAGTATATATCTTATTGAATAATTTCATCTCCAAATGACAAGCATCAATTCACGGCGCAGGAGGAAGTGAACCGGCGGTTCAGACTGAATTTCTATTTCGGTTTATTTTATTTAAGTTGATTGTTGTATTGTCCCCTCACTATAAGAGGGTATACCTTGGTTTGGTTTGTTATCTTTGGATCAATTAAGTGAAAGGGGGCTTCTCCCTCTTATCTCCTTCCCAACCCTAACTCTCTCTCTCTCTCTCTCTCTCTGCGCCCCCTCCCCTCGCCGACAAACCCGATCCCGAGTAGGTATCAGAGTAACATGAAGGGTGTCTAGAGGAGTTTTATGTCCAAGGACACAGGTAGACATGCGATTAATGAGTTAAGTGGCGGTGAGAACCACATCCCCGAATAGTATTTTGGATGGTGTATCTTAAGTAAGAGGCACCGAGCAACCTCAAGGAGGTGACGATTTTGCGCTCAACGACGCCATTCTGAGCATGAGTGTAAACACAAGAGGTTTGGTGGATGATGCCCAGGTCACTGAGGTAGCTCTCAAACCTAGAGTCAATGTACTCATGACCGTTGTTGCTGCGCAAGAATTTAATAATTGCATTGAACTGGATATCAATCATTTTATGGAAGTGTTGAAAGAGAAGAAACACGTTATTTTTGTTTTTCATCAAGTAAACCCACGTGCAACAGGAAAAATAATCTATGAAAGTAAAGCATCCATTGCCGCATCCGAGGATGAGTGATATCATCACGTGTCCGTTATCTTTTTATTTGTTATTTTACTTTCTGTCATTTTATTTTTCCGCACACTGATGTTATGTTGAGTTCCGGCTCATCGGTTTAATCACCTGGTGGGATCCTGAATACATGTTTCGACAATTCTGAGTAGTCAGGACGAAAGGGGCAAACTTATATTATTTAAAGGTGCATACAAATTAATTGGAGAAAAATCCAAATTCAAAAAATATATATTCAAGTTAATGAGAGAGATTTAAGAAAAGGATTTAAAAGATTTAGAAAATCAGTCAAAAGAAGACTATTTGGAAGTTATTCAAATTCAAGTCCCATAGGAATTATATTTGAGAAAGATTTCTTTTGGAAGGAAATATTTGGAAAATTAACATTTGGAAAGAAATTGACAACAAAGCCATTTTTTCCCTATTTAAAACAACTAGCCAACCATAAAAAAGCAGATCGGAATTTACAGAGGAACGAGACTTTCGTTCCCTCTGTTCCCGGTAATTTTCGTGCGAGCCTTTCTTCACTCGCCTCGGAGGTCGTTTCCTCCTCCTTTCCCGACGACTTTGTCGAGGATCCTCACGACGGGAACAGAGCCGACTGATTCGACTCCCTCTTCCAGATCCACCAGTACCCGCAGAGGTTGGGACGCCAAACCAGACCTTCGCCCTCACCTGTCGCCCAGCCCGACAAGGTCGTCGACCTCTTCCTGAACGTCGTTGACTCCGACCAACACTACCGGCGGTCATAAGCTCCATTCCAACAATCAGTCCAGTTGTTGACAACAACGTCTAACCGTTCCAGTTCTTCTGTCGAGAGTCGTCTTGCCTCCAACGTGCATCCGTTCGTGAAGCAGTCTGCTCCTTGCCGTAGTTGATGCGTATGCTTGGGGTAATTCCGCCCTCTTGCTTCACTTACTAGCGTAATTTTATGCAACTCAAATAATTAGTTTAAGTTTGCCCCAGACGTTCATGCTGCTTTTACTGTCGTTATTTCATAAATTATTGATTGCAAATCAGCTTGTGGAAATTTACAAATGCCGCCTCGATTTGAACTGTGAGCATTAAAGAATCTCTATCCAAACAACGATTAACGACTCTCGGAATTTCAACGTCAAGTGTCATTTTCACACACAAAATTCGATCTGTCCCTCTCGGCCTACATCAGAAAGTAACAAATCGGTAACAACCAGAAATAGACGCAATTGTGCAAAGACCCCATACATCAGTATGAATAATGACAAAATGCATAGTACTAGGCAGTGAAACATTAGAAAGAGAAGCACGATGATGTTTACTGAGTTCACACACATTACAATGGAAAACATTAAGCAAAAAAGTTGACACAGTAGGAAACAAAAAATTCATAGTAGAAACGTAAGGATGGCCTAGGCGGCAGTGTCTGGAATCCAAATCAAAAGTCTGATCCGCATGAAGAGCCTTTGGTGGGGCAACAAAGCTGGAGGTAGTAGAGCCGTAGGGTCAAACACGTAGAGGCCTTCACACAGTCTACCAGAGCCAGTTCCCGTCTTCAGGTCCTGAAAGATATAAGAAGTGGGAAAAAAGTCACAAAAACAGTTCATAAAGTAAGTGACTAATAGAGAGAAGATTGCGAGTAAACTTTGGAACATGGAGAACAAAAGAGAGTAAGGGAGGAGCAGGGTATGGATTCTTTCCCTGCAATAGGGGAGAAGGATCCATCGACAATGCTCACTTTGTCCCTACCAGACAAAGGGGTGTAGGATACAAAACCTATAACAAACCCAGTCATGCGGTTTGTAGTTCCGGAGTCAATGATCCACTGAGAAAAGAGGTGAGTGGTAGCAGAATTTGCACCTAGAAGGCCTTGGTGAGCATACGACGATGAGGATAAACTAGACAGCTCAGAAGGACCATGCATCAGTCGGCGGAATGCCTGTATTTCTTCAGCAGAAAGAGCAATAGGAACGCCGGTAGGATCTGGCAACTGTGGAGAGAAGAGTCTCCATGGCATCTGAAAGATGCGCATATCGAGATGGAGATGGGTGACCCTGAGAACATCCATAGCCACAACCTCCTCGAGTAGTAGGACCGCCTCTTGGAGGAGGAAATCCGTGAAGCTTGAAGCATGTGTCCCGAGTATGACGGGTCTCCTGCAATAATCACTAACCAGATGGTCCTTCTCCGTGGACTTTATCAATTTTTTGTTGCCCAAGACTGTAAACCTCTAGTAGAGAGGCGAAGGGGGAACACTCAAGAATCTGAACACTAATATGATCAAAATCACGTTGCATGCCGTGAAGAAATTCAAAGATCCGGTTGCGTTCTTCCCTAGCTTGAACCAACACTTCATCTTCGGGAGACACAAGAGTTATCGAATCGAAGTGATCATATTCCTGATAAAGTTGGGTAAATTCCAAGTAGTAGGCTGAGGGAGGACGATCGCCCTGTCTTAGAAGAAATATTCGTCGCCACAATTGAAATATCTAAGCGACATTCCCCCGACATTAATAGGTGACCTCAGTTCGCTTCTAAAGATCAGCAACAGTATCCAGGAGCAAATAATTTTGGGTAATAGGTTCCAACATAGAGTTGAGAAACCATGACATCACTAAGGAGTTTTCAGACTCTCATTGCAACCACTCTGCGATGCCGACGCGGGTTCCCGAATGGTGCCACTGAAATATCCAAACATACAAAGGCTCTTTAGGGCAAGAGTGATGGATCGAACCCACATGAGATAGTTGGTGCCATCCAGTTTCATGGTGGTAATTTGAGGGGTGTCGTGGTCAAGATTCATATGTCCAGATCCTATAGAGAACATTGGACTAGAAAAGACGCCTCTGCCGGATGACCTATGTGGAGAATCAACGCTCCTAGACATAGCAAACCAAGAATAGAAATCAAACTATTGCTAAAATTAGGGGTAGAAGCACAGAACGAGGGTTTTACTCATAGAAAGAGATGAAAGTGAAGTCGATCCCGACAATAGGACCATCCAAGAAGGCCAAATCAGGTATAAGAAGGAGGAGGAACCATCCTCTCAGGAATAAGGAGATCCGGACGCCGGATCGAAGGGAATCAAACCCCCATGAGCCTGGCGTCCTTTGTCGTCGATCAACACAAACCCCGCGAAGACGGGGAAGGCGAGTTTGGAGGCGGTACGCGGACGAAGGCGGATGCGGTCGGCGGCACGCGAGCGAAGCGGATTTGGGTGCTGGTATGTGAGTGGCGCTGGGGTGCGGCGAAGTCGCGAGCGGCGCTGGGGAGCCGCGAAGTCGCGAGCGGCGCTAGGGAACGGAACTAGCATCGGGAGGATTAGGTTGGCGCTGGCTATGATATCCATGTTTCGAATTAGAATCCAATACGTATTCCATACGATTACTCCTTAATTTATAGGAGCAGAGAAAAGAAATACGATAACTAATACACATTTAATTTAAATACAATCTCCAAGAGTGTGGTTTCTTTGCTTAACATTTAATTGAAGCACTCTAAGTCCCAATTCATCCTAAATTTGCTTGTTTATCTATTGTTTCAATTTCAATTGTTTGTGATTATCTTTACTATTTCAACATTTATTTCCTTAATCGGCGGGTATTTGTTTGCACATTGCATCTTGTTAGATCCCTAAACACTAAAGTAGCACTAATTTATTAGAGTGCCCTTAATGCATAATTGCACCTCATTCACCTCACATTTGTCCTTTGTCAAAATTGGTAAAATGAAGAATTTTTTTTTAGCAAAAGTAGACTATTAAAAATTTCGATAATTCCAAATTCTCTATTCTCCGAAGCCAAACTTATTAATTCCATGCGGAGTAATGCGTCAGTAAGCTCCATTAATGGTCACTATTTAAAATATTTTGTCATATGATTGATGAATTTTATTGTATTTGTTATTATTTCCAGCGAGAGCATCAGTTCTTAATTCAGGCGTGGCGGCTAATTAATAAAATGTGAAAACTTAAAATAAGGATGATAAAGGATAGTTTAGTCATGATTTATAACTAATGGCCTTTATCACATTTATTTGGTCATTTTTGGATACTGAGAACTGTATAATAACCCTTTTTTCTCTTCTGATTTATAACCAATGGCCTTTATCACATTCCTTTAGACTTATGCTTCACACGGTGTATTATATGTTTACTTATGTTTATACTTCACAGGAAAAAGCAAGGTTATACTTCTTTGTTAGTTCTTTTCTGTCGCTTTATGTTAGTTATGTTCTTTCAATGAACCCTTGTTGCTACTCGTTTTCTACATATATCAGAGGATATCCATTGGATATTTTCTAGGAGCAATATCAGAGATTTGGCTTGCTAGAAACGTGCCTGTGGATTCTCCAATGTCATTCATGAAGAAGTACTACGTTCAATGGTTAGAACTTTAGTTTAATGCTAAACTATAAGATATCTATTTGTGATAGTTTTATGCTCCTTTTTTTACATGCACTTGAAAAATGCTAACAACATGTTTTCTTTTTGGTAGTATTTTCGAAAGCAAAATGCATATGCTGAGTTCGTGTGTCATGTTTACTTCAATACTTGAAGTTCAAAGCAGAGCGAGATTTCTATTACTTAAAATACTGATCTTCTATATCCTATGTACATAAATTACTTGCATATAATAATCACTTTTTGAGATAGTCACATTAGATTATAGTTTCATCAAATAGAATAAGATATCCAAAATAGAGCACAATACATTCATATTTGTATTAGATCAGTAAATGAGTTAAAAAGTTGAATTGTAAGGAAAATACAATTGAATTTGCAAATTAAACTGTGAAATGCATACCTGATTTGAAGACCACATTTTCACGGGCAAACCCGTAGAATGTGGTAGAGTCGTTGGAGGAGCGTCCGGAGGCGGAGATGACAGATGATATAATGGAGTCAGAACCGCAACTATCTAAGCGGGGTGTGCTCGAAATAGAGAGAGCTACCAAAATCTCATATATGGGACAAGGGGAAATAGATTAATTGTTGCATATCTTCATTCCAATCTTACATGCCTTTAAATATGTTTTTACATTACTCCACTCTTAATGACTCATAATATCCAACTACTCCCTAATAAAGGACCATTAAAAGATAAATAAAAGATTGTATTTGATGGCCCGACAATTAATAAATAAAAGACAATTAATAAAAACAACTTGATAAGCAGGCCCGATGCCATAACATCACTCTCACCGTGCAAAACGAGTTTTTTCTTAAGCTCGAAAGAAGATCGAATGACTAGGCCGACTTTTCCCAATTCCCTTTATCAGAGTTCTCTATGTCCAGATAGAATAGTTGTTTGCAGCGATGACCGACATCATTGTGCTTGTCATAGTTATAACATAACCCTTTTTCGTGTCCTTCAAATATTTCTTCATGAGACAGTTGTTGGATTTGTGGGGGTTGGTTGCCCTCGGTTCGTCCGACCCGATTCCCTGGAACGACGCTTGTGGTTTTAGAGTTACCCTAATCCACATGTACCAAACTGATTTCTTGGAACGACGCCTGTGGTTGTAGTCACCCTGATTCAGATGTAGACCATGTTCATGTAGCCTGACCAAATTCATAGGCGTCACTAAGTCCCGCGGAGCCTCAAACTCGATGTCTAATCGCAATCGTTCGTGAAGCCTGACCGTAATGATGATCTATTGCTCAGGTTGTACCGCCGTAACATGAGCTAGGAGGATATCAAAATTTTCCAGATAGGCGGCCACATAATTTGTTGGCCATACTGTGGTTAGTGCGCCGAGAGGATTTCTTCGAATGTGAGGACTGAATCGCATGTTGCAAAACCTTTTGAAGTCGTCCTATGTCATCCTTCGTTTTTCGAATTATAAGGCAAACCATAATTGAAATTGAGAAGGTGGAAGAATGTCAGTCTAATTCATTCTGCCATCCGTGTTTTTTGGTGGCTGAAAAATTGCTCGCATCGGGTCAGCGGTCTCCATGTGCCGGTCTTCCCATCGTAGGTTTGGAATTCCAACTTGGTATAGCGAGAACAATATTAGCTTTATGTAGTACATTAGCTAAGGGATCTGCTTGTAAAAGCGCCGGGGAGGCCCCTGACTACTACTAACTTGGTCATGTGTTCGAATGGTGAGGGCTTGTACAACTGGTGTGAGACTTGTAATCTGTTGGATAGTGCAACGATGTCTACCCGGTGCCGAGCTTCGGCTTCTTGATGGCACACTTTAGCTGCGACGAGCCGTGTTATGAAAGTTTGCATCATGCTCATCAACTTACTCATCTGGTCTGAAGAGTCCCCCCATGTTGTTCGTAAGTGTCAGAAGTGAGGCAGTTGGAGCACGAGAGGATGAGCATGATGCAAACTTGGGTTATAAGCCGACTGCCTCACTTCCGAAGTTGGCGTTGACAAGGTACTTGGGTTGGCGCGAGATCCACGACGCTTTTCTATGATTACACCAATTATTTAACAACATGATTTTGGCTTTGTTTTGTGTGATCGCAATGCTCGAATAGTCATAAGTAGTGCAGGGCTCGAAAACTGGGATAGGCATGCGCTCTCTGGGACTGTGGATGGCTGGCTCAGGTAGGAGGAGCGCGCGCCGACACGCGCTGGGGCGCGCGCCGACACGCGCTGGGGCGCGCGCCGACACGCGCTGGGGCGCGCGCCGACACGCGCTGGGGCGCGCGCCGACACGCGCTGGGGCGCGCGCCGACACGCGCTGGGGCGCGCGCCGACACGCGCTGGGGCGCGCGCCGACACGCGCTGGGGCGCGCGCCGACACGCGCTGGGGCGCGCGCCGACACGCGCTGGGGCGCGCGCCGACACGCGCTGGGGCGCGCGCCGACAAGCGCTGGGGCGCGCGCCGACAAGCGCTGGGGCGCGCGCCGACAAGCGCTGGGGCGTGCGCCTTGGTCGATTGAGAGGTTCGACCAGTGTGTGCCGGTATGCGTTAGTGAGCTCCTAGGCGATACTGTGGATCGACGATGTTGAGGCATGCTTTGGTCGATGGTGTACAAGCTTGCTTGCTGGGATGCTGGAAGAGAAAGTTGATGTCGATGACGATCATGTGCTGGATGATGAAGATGAAATAGGCGTTGATCGAAAGTTGCGGGAATGTTGAGTGGCAGGGACAACAATATGCAAGAATCGACATTGTGTCATATGAACTATTGTGGAGTTGCGGACAACAGTTGTAATCGACAAAAACCGTCGTTGGATGGGGGATCGCGGGGTCGGGCGAGGAGGCAAGGTGCGATAGAGGCATGCATGGAGGAACTTGTTGCGTGGCCGAGAAGGTGACGATGTCGCTCTGTGGGTTCGTCGGCGAGGACTGAAGGCGACGGAGAAGGGATCGACGCTGTCATGATCGGGCAAAGCATAGCGACGCTACAAGGCAGACGTAGAAAGGGTTCATCTTCGGGTAACAGAAACCGTGGCCGAAAGAGTGGTAGGTCGGACCAATTGTTGCGTGATTGTGGTGGAGTGATTGAATGCCCTAGCAGGCTTCCAGGATTAGAGAGAAGAAAGAAGAAGGGAGGCAAGTAGATAACCCATAGGGTTCCCAAATTCAAGATGCAACCAAGCACAATCAAAATACATGGCATGAATGGTTTATATAACACCCTTTGCCCAACTTCTATAAAAGGAAAGATACATTCCATTTTCATAGATATCCGTGCGCCTTAATGACCTTCTACCGACGTGTCAGTAGCGTGCCTTTCGTGGCGCTAGTAATCTCTCCACACTGGTGGACGCCCCTCACCCTCCTCCGTGTCTGCAACACTAAAAATTCATTATGAGTTATGACACTTCAATGCCATCGTCCCACTAGTGTTTTCTTTGGTCACACTCCTTACATTCGTCCTGGTTTGTCCTAGCTCTATCATAATCATCAAGCTTCCAAAGCAATTCCTTATCTTTCCTAAAAATCATGCATGGTATAATGATAATGAAAAGTGCATTCAACCATAGTGTGTAAAGCTTAACCCAGTTTTAATATCATATGCGAGTTTCGCGGCGGTGCACACATCAAACAACCTTGCAATTTTACGGATGTTTTTGAGTGGCTAGGAAGCTTTTTGATATTGACCATACATTCTCAAAAAATGTCATCTTCAATTTGCACAACACTTCCATGAGATTTATAGTTTAACATGTGCATAACAACAAATTCCGCTTAAAATACAATATTTGTTGTTAAGGGAGCGTATACTGTATGTATGGTGTGTGGGCATCGTCATGAGTGAACTTTTAAGCTCATAATTTTCTTGGTATACTTCCAAATGCAGTGGCGGATCCAAGAATTTCAGGGGGGGGGGTGGGGGGGGGGGGGGCAGACATAAGGTGAAGCAAAAAAATAAAAATAAACAATATTGATAAATTTTGAAAATAAAATAGTACATAAAATGATAGAACAAAAATATTAATCAGTCAAAATATTTTGAAATTTTAATACAAAATTCTTTAAATGATTTCTTATTTTCTTATATTTCCTTGAAAATTTTCGAGCTCGTTTGAACTTCTATCAAGCAACAAAGAACTGTACACTTTTGATTAAATCATTTAAATATGATTTTTAATTCCATGTTTTTTATCTTGTTTTGTGACTGTTTAGTCAGCATAATGGTTGCAGCCATCTCAACTAGATTTACACATGACAACTTCATATAAATCACTTAAACCAGTCAGCTGCCACGTCATCGTTTTCCTCTAGCCAAAAATAAACATGAACACCTCCACCTTTCCGGAGCTGTTTCTCCCCCACCCGACCACCATTTTTGACATGTAAGTAATCAAAATTCATTACCTCGACGAGAGAAATCCAAATCGACCGTCCATTTTGTAAAATGGGGGGGGGGGGTGGCTAGCTTTGCCCTTTTTTAGATCTACCCTTGTCCAAATGAGATATTCGAACTCTAGTTTATTAAGGATAAAGAATTGAACAGTGGATAGTTTGGAAGCACATGTATATGTTTAGGTGCTAAATAGTAAGAAGTTCATTTATCAAAAGAGTGCATTAAAGAACATGCATGAAGTAGAGATGCTCAAAAGATGCCAGAAGATGCTCTTTACAGCTTAAACTAATGAAAGAGAGCCTTGGCGCACCAGTTCAGGTGTTGATGTGTGGCCTTGAGGTCAAGGATTCGAGTCCTGGAAGTAGCCTCTTGCAAAAATGCTGGGTAAGGTTTGCTTAAATTTCACCCTTGTGGTGGGACCCTTCCCCGAATCCTCGTTGTGCGGGGATGCTTTGTGCACCGGGCTGCCCTTTTTTTTAATAGCAACACTAATCATAAAAGCTCCTGCTTGTGCTCGTGAAGCCTGACATTGTTCTGACATGAATCTATGACTGGCACATTTCAAAGAAAAGTACTAAGCGAAAAACATTATTATATTCTCTTCATGGAACGAGAAGAGGGTGCATTTTATGATTTCTTTTATCAATTAAAAAAAGGAAATTAGGATTCAAAAATTGACCTAGGAATTTAGAACTAGTTTAGTTAAATACATGGTTTTAATAGGACCTTTATTTTGAGTAACGGTGAATTTTGTTAGCTGTCCTGCCATTCTCTCTGACGTGCTCCACACACTTGCATTCATAAACTTTTTGTTGAGTTGGTTTCTGCGGTAAACAAATAATATCAAATTATAATTTACAATTACTGAGAAAGTCAGATTTGATTATTACATTGTTTTTAAAATAACATTTATTCATATCCTAAATTATTGTTTTTGTCAAGGATTGTTGCTATTTTACTTTCTGCAATGTACATTGCCTTACTTTTTGGCCTTTATGTGCCAAACTGGAAGTTTGAAGTGTTAAGCAGCAACTCAACCGTATCAACTGCAAATTTTGGTCTTCAATTTAAAACTGTAAGTACTGGTTGCAATTTTCTATTTGATTTTTCTTGTTAATCTCTAATCTATACCGCACAGTATGCACTGACTTTAAGACTGGTAAACAAACATTTAATTTTGCGCTGCAATCATGACACATTTGATCATTTATTGATATTGTAACCTTGGCTTTAAGTTGCTGACTAACCAATGTTTTAAATGTAACATCTCGGGGTGTTTGATTATACTTAAGGTAGATATGGACTTTCAATTTTTTTCTTTATTCGAAGAAATTATCTACTATGAGTGTGCATGAGACACAACAAAACAATATCAACATGAACACGGTAAGAATAAACTAAAAATCACATTACAATTTAATATCAGCAACAATATCAGTTGCGAACTGGAAATATATATTATATCCAATTAAAGAATAAATATTAGATAACAACTCTATAGACACACAAAGGGAGGAGAACCGATATATGTCGATTATTCCCATCTTGGAGATATTATCTGTGAAGGTGTCACGACTCAGGCTCTTTATAAAGATATCTGCCGACTGATCTTGGGATTGGACTAACATTGTGCAGATGTTGTCTTTCTCTAGGTGATCCTTGATGAAACTAAATGGAAATATATATTATATCCAATTAAAGAATAAATATTAGATAACAACTCTATATACACACAAAGGGAGGAGAGCCAGTATATATCGATTATTCCCATCTTGGAGATATTATCAGTGAAGGTGTCACGAATCAGGCTCTTTATAAAGATATCTGCCGGCTGATCTTGGGATTGGACTAACATTGTGCAGATGTCTTTCTCTAGGTGATCCTTGATGAAATGTCTGTCAATTTCAACATGTTTTGTTCTTTCATGTTGAACGAGGTTATGATCAATTTTGATATTCACTTTATTGTCGCAATAAAGACGTATGACTTTTCCATCTTGTAACCTCAGATCTTGCATTATAGACTGAAGCATAGTCCCTGACATATCCCTTGTGGCATTGCTCTGTGTTCTGCTTTTGCACTGAACCTTGCTACCACATTTTGCTTCTTACTTCTCCAGGTCACGAGATTCCCCCCAACAAATGAACAATATATAGTGGTGGATTTTTGGCCATCTTGTCTTCCAGCCTAGTTAGGATCCGCGTATACTTCAACATTCACATGCTTGTTCCGAGAGAATAAGATTCCGTGTCTGAGAGACTTTTTCAGGTACCATATTACTCATATAACACCTTCCTGATGTCTTAATCTGTGTGAATGCATGTACCTGATCAGGATCCCTACTGCATACGTGATATCAGGACGAGTGTGTATGAGGCAAATAAGCCTTCCCACCAATCTTTGGTAGGTGCGGAGTTCAGTTTCTCGCCATCATTGTCTTCGTTGATTTCATAATTTGCTTCTATGAAAGTATTTGCTAGTGCACAACCAAGCATTTTTGTTTCTTCTAAGAGATTAAAGACACATTTCCGCCGAGAAATGAAGATTTCACTGTCTGACCACTCAACTGCAATTCCTAAGAAGTCTTTCAATTTTTCTAGATCCTTGACTTTGAGCTCCTTGCACAAGCGTGCTTTAAGCCACGTGATTTCTTCCAAATTATTTCATGTAATAATGATATCATCCACATCGACAGCAATAATAACCACTTTCTCCGCTTCACTCTTAACAAAGAGAGTGTGATCAAAGTGACCATATTTTTATCCTAATAGTGTCATGACCTTTTGAAACTTTCCAAACCAAGCTCTGGAAGACTGCTTCAAACCATAAAGATATTTTTTAAGTTGACAGACTTGCTCTTCTGATCCTGTCTTTACAAAACCTGACGAAAAATTCATTTATGCATCATCTTCGAGATCGCCATGTAAGAAGTCATTTTTTATGTCTAATTGTTACAGGTCCCATCCCTGACATGCAACACATGATAAAATAATGCGGATAGAATCCATCTTGGCAACCAACGCAAATGCTTCGTGATAGTCAACTCCAGGAGTTTGAGTATATCCATGAGCGATGAGTCGTGCTTTGTATTTCTCTACGATCCATTCTTGATTTTGTTTGACAGAAAACACCCATTTTGATCCAACACGTCTTGTTCTAGCTGGGAGAGGAGATAGTTCCCAAGTTTGGTTCTTCTCCACTGCAAACATCTTTTCCTCCATTGTTATTCTCAATTTTGGTATATTAATCGCTTCCTGCCAAGTTTTAGGAATACGTACAGAGATAGAGTGGAGATAAAGGCTTTATGTGCCTCAGTGAGATCGTGATATGAGATATAATTAGCAATATGATTGTGATATAAATATATAATTAACAATAGGATTGTGATATGAGATATAATTGGCAATAGGGTATTTGACAGTGGTCGACTTACTTTTAAGTTGCATGAGAGGTTGATGGAGGTCTTCATCAAGACGTGGTTCGAAAGCTTGTATTTATCGTGGTCATCTACGTTTCGTCATTGATATATCTGAGAAATAGGAGGAATAAGCCTTTCCGCAACAAGAGATGAGGTGGTGATATGAGTAGACATGGTTGGAATAGTGGGAGGAGGGGTATACGAGGCCATAATGGGAAGGAGAATAGTGGGAGTGTCATTTCCCTCTCCCCTGACTTACACTCATTCCTGTCCGCTTAAGTAAATCAAGGACATACTTTCACTGTGAAATATGAATATCATATTTTGATCTTGCTATCTCAATTTTCTCAAATCTTTCATTACAAATTCACTAGCAAGTTTTATTTTTAGAGCATGAATCTCATCCAAGTCATCACCTGTAATAAACATATCATCGACATAAACAATAAGGAGTCACCTTCATCTCTTTCCTTTTGATGAATAAAGTGTGATCAACATGACTTTGGGTATAGCCTAAAGAGGTTGGAACTTTGTGAAATTTCCCAAACCAGCTCTGGGAGATTCTTTTAATCCGTAATGAGTTTTCTTCAATTTGCAAACTTTCCTGTTTGATTCGTCAGGGACAAGACCAAGAGGCATTGACGTATAGCCTTCCTCTTCCAGCTCACCATGAAGGAATTCATTCTTTACATCCAACTATTGAAGATCCCGCCCTTTATTGGCGCCACATGATAATAAGACACGAATTGAATTCATTTTTTCCACCGGAGCAAATGTCTATTGGTAGTCAATACTACGAGTTTGAGTGTAGCCTCTTTCACCAACTGTGCCTTGAACCTTTCCACAATACCTTCAGAGTTATGATTTACCGTAAAGATCCATCGACATCCAACTATCTTCTTGCCTTTAGGGATTCACTCAGGTCCCATGCATGATTTTTTTCAAGAGCCTGTATTTTCTTCATTGTTGTCTTTGCCCATTTTGGGTGTCCAAATGTTTCCTACCATGTACCGGGAATAGACACAAATGATAGAGAAGCGGCAAAGGCTTTATGACATGAGGTTAGAGAGATATATGAGATGTATTTAGATAAAGGATGTTGAGTGGATGATCGAATACCTTTTTTGAGAGCAATATGTAACTCAACGGTTGTTGAAATCGAATCCGGCATTGGCTCTGGTATTGTGGAATGAGACCGGATGTTTGATCCCTTGCTTCTCCTGTACACTTGTAACCCCTCCTTGGGAGTGCCCATACTCTCCCCATGTAACTCCTTAGGGGTGTCTACACTCTCCCCATGATTAGTGGTATTCAGGGTATTATATAGAGGTGGAATAGGCAATGGAAGAGGAGTACTTAATTCCATGTGTGATATAGATTTTTCCTGAAGTGAGGACTCGACGACTCGTTATAGGATGTAGTTTAATGAAAAGTTACATCCATAGAGATAAATATCTTCTTGCTAGGAGGATGACAACATTTGTACCATTTTTGTGTAAGAGAGTAACCGATGAAGACACATCGCAGGGCATGATGATCAAGTTTTGTTCGAGCGATGTTATGGATGTGAACAAAGCATAAACATCCAAAAACTGCAGGGTAAAAGTCGTAAGAGGAATACCCAAGGTATGTAGAGGGGTACGATTGCCCAAATGACGAGAGGACATGCTATTAATGAGATATGCACCAGTAATCAGCCCAATAGTATTTAAGAAGTGACATGATAAATAATAAATATCTTGTCACTTCAAGGAGATGACAGTTTTTGCGCTCAGCAACACCATTTTGTGTGAGAGAATTGACACAAGTGGTTTGATGAACAATTCCAAGATCAGATAACTTTCCAATGTGGAATAAATATACTCATGACTATTATCACTGCGAAGAGTTTTAATGGTTGCACCAAATTGAATAAAAATCATTTTTGAAATTTTTGAAAGAGTGAAAAAACTTCACGCTTACTATGCATCAAAATAAATCCAAATAGTGCGAGAATAACAATCAATAAATGTTACAAACCAGTGATAACTATATATGGTAGCAATCAGGCAAGGGCCCAACACATCAGTATGAATAATATAAAATGTGACAGCACAAGACACAAAATTATGATTAAAGGAAACACACTTATATTTAACAAGTTCACAAACATCCCACATAAGAGTTTGAAACACAGAAGCATAAAACTAGGAAATAATGACTGCATAGTTGTAAAGGATGGCGTAAGCGTCGATGTCAGGTAGTCAACTGGGGAAGGTGGAGAGCGTGAAGAGCCTGAGGAGCAGCAATATCAAACATGTACTACCCATCTCGCATCCTACTAGAGACAATCACCTTCTTCGTCTACATGTCTTGAAAGACACAGTATGAAGGAAATAAAGTGACAGAGCAATTCATAGAATTAGTTATATGACTAACAAATAAGAGATTGCGAGTAAAAGAAGTGACGAATAGAGCAACAACCAAGGTAAGAGAAGAACAATTTCCTGCAATAGATGAAAGAGTGCCATCAACAATGTTTACCTTATCTTTGCTAGACAATGAAGAATATGAAACAAAACCTGACGTTGTCCCAGTCATATGGTTAGTGACCCCAAAATCAACGATCCAATGAGTGATAGGCGACACATTGGTAAAATAAGCACTTGGACTACCTGAATGGGCAAATGACGTGGATGGACCAGAACTTGATAATCCCTGTGTCATGCGTCAGAGGTTCATTATCTTATTAGTGTAGAAAGAACAACGTAAAGGAGGCTCAGATATCTAGACACCAGGAGTACTGTTATCAATGAACTTAGTCTGGTGAGCAGAGCAAGGAGAGGTAAAGCCTGATCTGTCGCGGCCACGTCCTCCGCGAGGTACTAGGTGGGGAAAACCCATGCAATTTGAAGCAAGTATCGCGAGTATGCCAACTTCTTCTACAGTAGTCACACAACAGGGGGTCTTTGTCAGTAGACTTGGGTTTAAAGTCTCGAGTATTAGTTCCTCCAGAATAATGAGAAACAACGAGTGCAAAACCATCGGAGGTGACCTTTAGACTCCAAGACTATCAGTGACCATATTCATGTTGGCAATGCTATAGGTCTCTGTCAAAGAACGGACCTGAGTGCGACCAAGGATCTGAATAATGATATGATCGAAATACCTGTGTAAACCATGTAGAAACTCAAACACCGTGTTCCGATCTTCACGAGCACAAACAATGGCCGCATCAGCGTAGCGAATAAGACTGGGGGGAGTAAAAATGATCGTACTCATGATGTAGCCGGATGAACTCCAAATAATAGGCGGATGGTAGTCTATCGCCATGTCGAAGGAGAAAGTTCTTCCTTCGTAATTGAAATCTCTGAGCCGTGTTTCCTTTCTGGGAGTATGTGGATTCAACTCAGCTCCATTTGTCCGCAACAGTATCCAATAAAAGATAGTTTTTTGCAATATTCTCTTGCATGAAATTAATCAACCATGATATAACCTATGAGTTCTTTGCTTCTCATTAGCCCCAACTGGAGGCAGTCTTCACGGGCTCCGTAATAGTACCGTTCAGATAACCAAACAATCGGTGACTCTTAAGAGCCAGAGCAATAGATCGAGACCAAGATAGATTGTTCGTAGTATCACTATCAAGATGAATAGTGGTAATTTGAGTGGTATGCCCGGGTAGATCCAAAGAGTTGTGAGCCATCACGAGAATCAACCACATCATAGGTAATAAGATTAGGGGACTAGGGGAGTGAAAAATTCTGAATAATTTCGGATTATGTTAAAAAAGGCCACCGAAAAATCATCAGAAAGTCGCCGTTACCGGAAAAATTTGGGGACACCACCAATAGAATCGCCCTGGATCCTAGAGCATTAAACCATAAAGTAAGCCATTAGTTGAATGAATAAGGACGTAGACCTCTTTAAATGCGTGGAAAACATTGGGGGAGAAAAATACCTAAACGATGATTAAGAGAGATCCAGTAAATTAATCGATCGATCCTCCTAGTATTTGATAGAGGAGGAGGAAACTAAAATTTTCAAAATAATCATACGAATCAGATGATTTCTGAAGATGCGGGCATCAATTGTTGCCAATTGTCCCGTGCGCCGATCGTAGCTTCATGCACAGGGCCCTGTAGCTTACGACCATGATCTACGGTGGAGAGAGGAGAAAGATATGCGGTGGAATAAGGTGGAGGAGAAGGGTGATCAGTATTGAGAAGGATGATCTGTGTTGAGAAGGACTAGAGTCGGCGGAAGAAAGTATCGAGAGCTTCTAGGGCTCTGATACCATGTTGGAAAAATAAATTTTGTTAAATTGCATGAAAAGAGAGTCGCCCTTTACATATGTTAGAGGGTATTACATGAAGATAAAATAAAGTAAAAATATTAATGCTTGTTCTTTCAATTTCTGAAATATGTATGGCTCTTTTTTGGCGTAGCAAGGGTAGCACCGATTATTGAGATTTCCTGATTTTTTCGGGATTTCTCTCAGAATTTCCCAGCGTTTTAAGATCATGGAAGATTCTTTAAACAACTTATGAGTGCTCCTCAGTTTAGTCATTTATTTTTTAGTGATGTTATGTGCAAACCTATTATCGCTAGGTGCAAACCATCAAAAAAACCCCAAAGATATTTTAGATTAAAATAATACATTCGTTGTTCTCGCAGTGTGCAAACCAAATGCGTCTTTTCCCCTTTCCGTCTGTGTGATTGCCACGTTACCTACTCCGATAATGAAGATCTTCGTGCAATGGGAGGTCGGGGATGGTGGCAAGGCCTAGCTCCGATTCAGATGCGCCATCTTTGGTGAGGGTTTGTAATTTCATTTTTTGTATTTTCTAGACTTGAAGCGGTTCCTCGGACTGAAAGCTTCTTGCCATCTGATCTCATTCTGTACTCCTCGGCTTGCCAAGGAAACGACAAAGCCCTTTCCCTTCTTCCATGTCCTTACAGATCGATCTGACAGCCTCTTGCCATGTCTCTGTGAAAGCATCACGATCCTCGAACTCAGCTTGAGAGGCCGGCGGGCTTCGTGGTTGGTTCCCCTGTTCCCTCTACTTGTCACTTTACCGATCAACTGCCAGATAAAGGAAAACAATGAGGGATTTGAAGAGAGGAACTTCGACTGTGGCGTCGTTGATATCTGGAAGCGTGAAGTTGGGAATCTCTCCCTGAGAAGCTTTGCACATATTTCCGGGGCTTCCGAGGTTCAATTCCCAGATTTCCTTCGGCTTCAACTCGAACTTCTTGTAGATGCTCGATGTGCCTGGGTTAGGCGTCAGTGGCGGCCGAAAGCTGTTGGCGAAGGCGGAGGTGATCGACATTGAGTAAATTTCTTTTGGCTTGCACATAACATGTTGGTTTGTACCTAAAGTTTTATGGTTTGCACATAACTTTGGTTTGTACGTAGCCGAAATAGGTTTGCACATAAAATTACTCTTATTTTTTGTCTCCCCACATTTACAGAGTAAACATTTACCGAGTATGATATGCTTGGTCTTGTATGAGCTAGGTATATCAACTTCGCCATAAGACTATGATATCTTTGTTTATCTATTAGGTTTTGTTTCTTGTGTCCCCTTTCTTGTGATTTGGATCAATTTGTGTACTTAAATTATCTCTTTTGTAAATACATCCAGTTACCTTTGATTAAAATATAACTTTTTTTTTATTTGGATTGGATTGGATTGACTTAGCTACACAACTCCATCTTTATTTCCGATTGACGAAGGACTCTGCCAGTCGGTAGCATGCTAAATCATGTTCCTATGTCATGTCATGTTATCATGCGGATAACAGCTAAAAGAATCTAAATATTAAGCCTACAGCAAGATAAGTGTCTCCTATTTGACTTTCCCAGAGTCTCTGGCAGGACAATTAGAGCTTGTTACAACTTAAACCATGAAAATTGGGTTTTGAGAGTGCAATAAAAGTATTTGGTGCTAGGCTAAATTTCTTCCTTTATTATTGAGGTTTCCATTATTTTGAATCTAGATTCTAATACCTACTTCTGCTACGAAATAAAAGGTCCTCTTTTGAATAGATTACTTGATTCTCAAGAAATATTTAATTTCTTTCGTTCTTTGCTTTCAAATTCCTAGGCTGAATTTTGTAAGGCGCATCACTTTCAGTGACAATAATGCCTTTCATATATATTGGAAGCTTGTAACTTCACTGTTACGTGAGTGTTTAATCAGTGTAGTATGGTGTGATTCCTATAATTTTGTTTGTACCTATTCTAAACATAGGTTTTTTAGTTATTAGAAGTACGTTTCAAAAGTAATTTGACGGTTTAATGGAGTTGGCAAAGCAATTAACATGGTCGAGCGACGAAGCGATCGAATGTGAGAGGCGTGATTTGAGGAAGCAAATGAACTGAGCTACGTATGAGGTGTTGCAAAACGAGTGGATTGCAACATATGGGAGCTGCGACAAAAAGGAGATTTTGAGTGCTATGGTGCCTGCAGGGTGTGCTAGTCTCTTACTGGACTTCATGTTGATCTTGCTGGATCTGAAACTGTTCCAGCTACTGGCCTTTGGAATGCTGCCGAACTGTGGCTGTTACATTTGTGCAGGGCTGGAGAACTTGATGTTCATCTTTTTCCTTCTTCTTTAGCTTCCAACCATGGATCTGGTATTGGGCTTTTCTTATATAGCTTCAAATGTTGCTTTCAAGGGATCATTCATTCTGCGGTTAGTTCTATCCATATGTTCAAGTTGAGTCTAAACTAAATGTGAGACTGGGTTTAAGCCACATCTGCAGTCGCTAATCTACTTGGGGAGCATTACATGGAATTCCTTATGAATATGACATTACATTAGATCTTACTACTGCAAAGACAACAATGAATCTCGCGGAATTAGACGGCTGACTAGTCATATGTATCATTGATGTATCCCAGTCCCAGATTCCTGTTTAATTTTAAAATTTTAAAATTTGTGTTCGGAATTTAAAACATCGCGGCGCAAGCAAAATTTCATGAGAGTTTTCAAATGTTGATCGACCAAAGATTCGTACTCGCGCGTTGGTGGACTAACAACTGTACGCAATTTGCTTTGAAATAATTTCTTCCACAAGTGTTTCAAGAGAGAGAAAAAACAACAATGATGTAGAAAGTGGAAGTATCGGAACAGGGAACTCATGATAAATATAAGGGAAGAGTCCAAGAGTCCACCGCCTCCCATAAACCACCTCTTAAAGATTAATTAAACCAATTCAGACTTAATCAATCTCAAGGCTCCTTACATAACAAGTGGCCAGCCCAACAGAAGTAAAATAGTGCAAGCCCACACCGTCCATCTCTATGAGGGCCCAAGTTAACCAAGTAGCCACAACCCAATCCTCTATTAATAGCGGAATATAAAATGAATACGAAACGAACGTCGCAAAAATATTCGGAAAAGCTCGAGCATCAAAAATAAGTTGTGCGACGTCGATTCGACGCTGATTTTTATTTTCATCATCGGGGAATTATTCTCATATTAATTAACATACTTTATTTATATCACAAATAATGTTTGGGTCTTACAGTGGAGAGTTATGGCGGTAGTTAAGGTAGTTATGGGGTAATGTGGTGGTGGTGGTGACCGGAGGTGTTTTCCGGGGATCGCCGAAAAACTTAAAATGAAGGAAATTTGGAGGGTGATGGTGCGGGTTCGTCGGAGGTGATTGGAGAATGTTTTCTGGTGATTGCCGGAGACCGAAATTGGAGGGGATTTGGATGGTGAAATGGGGTTGTTTTGAAGGTGTTTTGGAAGGGGAATGTGGGGTGGCCAGCAGGTGGTTAGGGGTGATTTTGGTCTGCCGGTGGGTGGTGGGAGGGAAAGAGTGATGTCGGTTGTAGGTGGTAAAGCTTGATTGGGGGTCGGTTGGAGGTGAGGGAGGGAGGGGTGGGGCTCGGTTTGGAGGGACGGGGGGATGGTGGCCGGAGGTCAAGGAGTGTTGGGGAGGTCCAAGCTTCGCACTTAGGGGTTTTGGGTTCAACACCGTTTGATCAAAAGCAAGACTTCTTTGCTTCAACTTTCAATCCCTCTCTTTATAGCCTTCTACCTTTATATATAGACTATAGAGTGGCAACAAATGGTCATGGTTCGCCGTTCGTTGCCTCCCTCAAAGTAAACAAATTTACAATGTAAATTAAAAATGCAAATAACGAAAAATGTTATGATCCACGACCCGCTCGAGATGAGCGATCCCGGTTGTCATTGGGTTTGGGGTCGGTGTGAATAGAACCTAACGGGCCGTGTGACACTGTCTAAAGTGCGATCAGCGGGCTTCATGAAATTGAGCTAACTTAATAGATTTATAATGTTTACATGAAACTGTCTAAAGCGCGATCTCCTTGACAAACAGAGAACATAATAGTTGTGGTGCCAATGACTCCAGTTGGATTGGCAGACTAATGAATAATATCAATCACTTGATTCTCGTCATAAATCCTTTTGTCAAGTTGACGATGAAAGTTTTTTCGTTGCCTTTTTTGTGGAGGCAAGATTTGATTGAGGCGTTGTACCATTAATGTGGAGTCGTACCATCAATGCATTCCCAAATTCGTCGACTCATTAAGTGAATCCAATCGTAAGTGTCCTAATTCCATTGTTTGGGCTCTAGAAGATGACGTGGAGGCAAAACTCAGTGTTGGTGACCGTCTCTGACATAGCTCAAGAGTTGAAGAGGCGGTGGATTTCTACTAGAAGAAAAGAGCAGATACCGATGACTACCAAATCGATAGAGCAAGTATGGGAACAAATCTACAAAGCATAGTTTCACTTGAGTTTATGCGAAAGAAAAGCAAGCATTGCTTGTAACAACCCTGGCCCTGCTCCAATCGGGACAACGCCCACTGAGAGACCACACCTGGCGTTGTACCGGGTTGCATCCCAAGCACTCAACCCATCTCTAGTCCCACCACAGAGCACAACGGGTTGTTGGACACAACTCCCTTTGATGAGGAAACTCAAGTTTTAGTGGGAGCGCAGAGACTTCCCAGGAGATCATCCATCCCGGTACTACTCTCGCCCAAACACGCTTCACTACAGAGTTTTTCCACTCCTCATCACCAATTGAGCTGTAGCGGGTGTGCTACAGGTCCGCAGACCAGTGACCCCAACACATCTCCACAGATCTGATTGGCTACAGTCGCTCAATTGGTGATGAGTAGAAAAACTCCATAGTTCAGCGTGCTCGGGCGAGAGTAGTATTGGAATGGGTGACCTCCTGGGAAGTCACCGTATTGCCCGCTTAACTGGAGTTTCCCTCATCAAAGGAGGTTTGTGGTTAGAAACCCAACCTCAACAACCCGCCATTTGGAATTAGCGGTTGCGGCCAATCAGATCCGTGGAGATGAGTTTGGGTCACTGGTCTGCAGACCTGTAGCGCCCCCGCAGTAGGTCGGTGTGTTACATTGCTCTCATACATATAAGTAGGTAGGATGTAGGAACCGTCAAGCTTATGATTTGAATTACGCTTGGAGATGGCTTAGATTGAAGGATGTCAAGTTGCACTGGATTTAATGCAAAAGGAAGCAGATGTCGCTCTAGTTCAGAACGATAGATCAAAGACTGTCAAGCAACCTCAATTGCTCATCAGCAAGCCTCTACTCTGGTACGGCAAGTCGATCGAGCGAAAGTTGGCAAGCGATGATCGAAGGGAAGCAGAATTTTGCATCAAGCAGCTGTCGAGTAGCATGTTGATCAATCGGGCAGCATGTTGTCTAAGCAGCAACTAGGCTGAATCTGGCTCTTGTACCGTGATAGAAATAAGAGAACTTATTTTGGATGTAGTAAAATTCTTCTTCTCAATGAGTGGTATTAATAGAGAGAAATGAATCAAATGAAAATATTACACAAAAAACATATTTAACAATACCCTATGTTTTGTATAAACAGGCGAGCCATGACATGTAATTAAATGAGTTGAAGTTAATTAATTAAAAGAATGAGTTGTTGTCTATGACTTCTCCCTTGATGCTTGAGGGTACAATATTTTTCTTCTTTTCTTTTATTTATTCGATAATTCCTCTATGTAGACTTTATGATATCAGAAAATTCACATTGATTTTTACATAACCAAATTTGAAGGAATATTACTGAAAAGATTCAAGTTAAAAGAGCAAACCCGTATTTGTTTACCTACTTCATCTTCCGGGGTATAACACATTCCTCGTTTCTTTTTTGGTGGTAGAGAACTGGTACAAACTTGAACGTTTGTAAATATAATGATGAGAACAATTTGCAACTATGACAATAAAAATCTTCAACTGTGACATGAGAAACAGTTTGTAATTAATTTTATTTTTCAATGGAAGCTTCCATGTAACTGATTTTGCTTTAGTCTGCACTTTTTTGTCCAGCAGCTTACATCTAGCTTTTATTTCAATATAGGTCCATTGTGGATATAGAGGTAGTCTTAGCCCTCCATGCAATGCTGTCGGGTTTGTAGATCGGCAAATTCTTGGAGGAAAACACTTGTACCATAATCCTGTATATAAAAGGACAAAGGTCTGACAGTTTTTTGCTTAATATTTTTTTAAATAATATTTTGGTGCAATTATAGGCCCAGTCTTATTTGGGACCTCTTCAAGCCACTATTGTCCTGATGTTTATAGGAGTGCAGTATCAACTCCCCTGATTATGGTCCCCTTCCACAAAATTCACCAGAATGGTGCCTTGCCCCATTTGACCCTGAGGGGATTTTGAGGTTGGTTGCCTAAATTATATGTAATAACATGTATAACTTTTATTCAGAAATCTTTCTATAAAACCTTCATCTTCAGTTTCTTTTATGGAACAGATCTTTGGTAGATTTACATCTTCTATTCAGAAAATTTTCAGCTAACGTTCTTTGTTGATGGTTCCTGTATATATACTACTCGAGAAAATGATTAGAATGTACATATTGATAGTAGACTCCCCCCCATCCTATGTGATCCTTACCTAACCAAACTTGACCTGAGGAAGGACCCTATGGTCTATGTTGCACAGGGACGGTACAATACGAATATAGATACACGAAAGGTGATTTTCAAAAAATCTAAGATACGAGATACGTTTTTGAAAATTTTAAGTATATTTAAATATAAATAAAAATTAATATGAAGACATGTGTGACATTCACGTCTTCTTCATTTTTTTCATCATTATATCTCACATATCATATATTAAATGAAGACAATATTTGTGTGCCACAAAAACATATTATATCCTAAATAAGTGTCACAACCCGTCTCGACAAAAGTCAAAGTGCACTTCGGGGCGGGCCGTGATGCCACAGGCATGAGCAAAAAGGAAACCATGTCTGCTAAGGCGGAGACAGAGATACTACAAATAGTTTTAAAAATAGTTACTTTTAAGTAAAACAGGTTGATTTATTGCGGAAGCTTTAAAATATGATAGTTGAAACAGGTGCGCATGCATTTTGCAGAAGAACTTAAGATACAAGTTTTGGAACAGAAATTTATGCAGTGATCATCGCAGATGAATGAACATGCAAAACATGCCAAATTCTAGTACATATAATATCTAGCCTAGCAGTTGTCCATGAAACTGGAGAAAATGGTTGATCGTAATTACTACATAACAGAAATATTCGACAGTAAAAGAAATGAAACATAAACACAAAACCTGAAGCTTGACGCAGATCGGCTCAGGAAGCAGGCGCCGCAGGCACGAACGCTAAGGCAAATTCCAAAACAAGAAGGAAAAGCCTCAGAACATTGAAATACACAAGAGCAAAGCAAAATAAAATACAAGCATGAGAAACAGAATATTTGTGTACCGCTTTTCGTGAAGCAAAGCTAATAAGACAGGCAAGCAAGTGAGACAAGCAGAAATATCTAGAATTATTAGCCTACTCCGGAGTATAGCATAAATATTTTTGCAACGACATAAGCTGTAGTCGTTGAAATGCGTAGATGTTTACAGTGGGTGCACATGGTTCACACTCAAATTCAAGTGTAAGTCTTACTAAAATAAGAGTATTTCCTGCTTACCGTGACCATGCAATCAAGACGATGCACCATTTAAATCCTAGCTTCCAAGATTTGCTTATGACACGCAGGACCTAAGTGATTCAGAAATTTAAGCTCGCTATGACCGGTCCTTTGTTCCCATTAGGGATTCAAGAGGGAACCCAAGTCAAGGAGTTTCATCAATTAAACCCTACCTTTCAATGTTAACTTACGTTATTAATAACTTAGTGCATAATTTCGTGGATTCTAGCATATCAAGACATGTAACCAAAATACTGATTCAGATATACAAGAGTATATTTTACAAACGTGAAACGGGAGGAATCAAGTTATAGAACATTATTTACTCAAGTCTTAGAACTAGACAGACATAAGAAACAAGATTCGATGACTCAGAGAACTCGATAGAGAGTTTTGAAACTTGCGGATTCAAGTATTCACGAGTAATAAGATTACTATAAAACATTTTCTAGGATATCCAGTTTTCTTTTAGCTTACGTCATTTCCAAGACACGAATATCTTCTAAGTAACCATGTATACGAGTCGAAGATTTTATATCGAGCACAATTCACCTAGTTGCTAGCAGGAATCTTAACATTTATTATTATAATAATGAATGTTCCTGCTCGAAAAGATCTACTAGTCTTGCATTTATCCATCAAATGAGATGCAATTCATTTAAATGAAAATCCAATTAAAACCACTTTCGTTCACTAACTCGTCTTCCAACAAATGAGACACAATTCATCTAAGTGAAAATTCAAGTAACCATCATTCACGTTCACAACTTGTGACATTCCAAACACGTGACACATCAATCTATTAACAAGTCAAATTCAAACATTCAAGAACTAAGTTTATTTGATGAAACATGTATTCAAAGCGAAGTCATAAAATCATAAGAACAGACATGCTAAATAAATTCAATGCTTGCAAGAGAGAGGGATCTCTATTTGCCTTAAATGAGGCTGAATCTGACGGCGGCGGCTAAGCGGCGCTAGCAAAAGCAGAAATCATATTTCGAACCTGTTTAAGAACGATGAAATTGACATTGTACAACTCACTACGCAAGCACAAGCATTTCTACGACGAGGAAATTAAACAACGAGGGTTTAAGAATTACCTCCCTCAAATGTGAGGGGAGAAGAGGCTACCACAAGCAAATCGGAGATTTGGCAGCGCTTAGGCGACGGAGACCCTAAATCGGAGAGGGTTTGGAGAGGTTCCACCACTAAATTCGACGAGCGGTACCGGAAACACAAACAAATACGGGATTAGGCGATTATACGACGAACACGAGATGGATCCACGTAATCACATTAATTTGGTGCGCGAAAATTGTCATAATAATTTAAGGTAAATCTGAAACAATGAGATTGGAGGAGTTTCTCACCCAAGGAGACCAGATCTGGGCTCAAAAATCCGAGTAGAGGAAGTTTCAAGCAAAACCCTAGATGATCCTCTTGCAATCCACTGGCCAAAACGCAGCGGGAGAGGGATGGAGGGGCTGCCTACACCTGGAGGAGAGGGGTTCCTGCTGTCGGCCTCAGGAAGAGGGCTGCCGACCTTTAGGAGGAAGAAAAAAAAGGTGTTGTCGGCCTGCGAGAAGGAGAGTTGCAGGAAGGAGGACTGTAGGGAGCGTGAGCAGCAAGATCGGGAGGCGCAGGAGGCGTCGACGGTGCTGTGCGCAGGAGACGGAAGCGGGAGCGACGGGATCGGGAGCGGAAGACGGGGCTGGAGCGGGAGACCTAGCCGAACGCGATTAAAAGCATCGGGAGAGGGCTGCTCGGGATTTAACATCAGGGGAGGGGTGCGGTTAGCTAAAATAAAAGGGGGGCTGCTCGAGATTTAATAGAGGAGGGGTTTAGCAATTTACAAATATGCCATTAAAATAACCCGCCACTTGATTTAGATTTAAAATCTTGGGGTGTTACAATAGCCAATAGGAGTCTTGCATTAAAGTATGTAATTAATTCAATCTCACCGCTTATCATTCAACACTTTTTCCTTTGCATGTCTTTCTTCATGTCACCATCGCAAAAGTCATAATTTTTGGGCATTTTCGAGCATACTCAGGCGTATTAAGTAGTATATGAAAGTATATGTGAGTATCCAAATTTGTTTTATCTTTGCGAGAGTTTCCCAATTCCGAAATGTTTTAGATACGATACATAAGGCCGTTGTTATATTCGTGCTTCATAACTTATGGTCAGATTTACTTAAATTTAGTGATCACGCGAGAGAGTATGTTCTAGCTTTAAAATCGGTACCATGTGTCGTGGGGCGATCATTTTAGTTATTTGTTATATTCCACTACCCAGACATTCTGTAGTGAAACTCCTTTGAATACTTCTTTAAAGTATTCCACGCGTCTTTTGAAGTTGTCGCACCACAATCTTCTCAAAGCCCGGTTCGTCTACTGCCTGGTATAAAAGGTAGAGCAGTTATCTTTTGCCCGCGTCTCCCTCGACGCCTTTAGTTGGTTCGCCGTCATTTCAATATGTTTCACTTGATTCCCGTTAGTCTATGGTTTATTATGGTGATATTTGTATTTAATTTACCATGGAAATTAATTCTAATCTCTCGATTCAACTGTGTTGAACCATTATCAGTTCAGTTATGGCTGCTGTCACATGTTTTACTGGAGTACAATTCGGGCATGTCATTATGCATATAAAGGTAAACCCACCTTCGAAGAATCCATTTTATAGCCGTTTTTACATTGCCTGAATTATTATTTTACCATTGCGCCACCTGCATTTGATTAAAGACTATTTTAATAGTAGACACTAAATCATTCACATTTTTCTGCAGAGCCACAAGAAGAGAATCCTTTTTTGGCTCGTGAGTTCTTTGGTATTTCTCCTCTTTGCATGTGTACTAGTTGTATTAGGTACAATCTGCTGTAGTAATATACTCTAATCCATCTTAAATATTTTTGAGATCACACTTTTTTTAATATAGTAATTTTTCCCATGTTATTTAGGTATGCCTCTCAGTAAGCCCTTGTATACCCTTAGTTACATGTTTCTTACAGCCGGAGCATCAGGCATTGCCTTGTCCTTTATATATTATCTGGTAAGAATATGTATACTTTTTTTTTGTCTCTGTTCTTATTTATTTTCGTTAGCGTGAGTTTATTGAACTCTAAGACAAGAGGCGGAAACATGTCAATCAACCCTCTGTCCAAGGAATCAGGACATGCTGGCATTATCTTCTATACGCCACATATCCACATGCTTCAATAGTAACAAAGAAATGTATATTTACTTGGATAAAGTTATTTTTTGCGGTGCTTGAAACTCGTTAGGAGACCACACTTTTCACTTTCAAAGGGAATCGCTAGAGCGAGAAAAATAGTCGCCCACGGGCGAGGTATAGATTGCCAAACATCTAGAACAAGGAATCAAGCACAGCAAGTCACCTGACAGCCATATACGATAATGTGGCATCTCCAACGCAATTTCTCATAATCTAAGCAAATCCACACTTAATCCAAATCCGAGGCCTCCAAAGATTGGGATGTCAGTGTGACACGTGGCTCAGGAACTCTACATAAGAACAATCAAACTAGTAAATGAGGCAAAGAAAAATCAAGGGAATTGGAGAGTGAGTGTGATGTATTCTTGGGTGTGCGGTGGGGCTGCTATCTTCTTCTGAAGCCTTTTCTTCTTTTAGTAGGATATGGCCTAAAGAACTCTGAAGGAAATTTGGGGGTTAAACCGCGGTGGTGTGAAACCATGGTTGTAAACACGGAGGTGGCGTTTTACCTTAGTTTGGAACTTTCATGGCAAATTTTTTGTCTGAAATTACTTTCTGGTGTTTGGGTGTTCACCCCGCTAATATTTAACTATAATGCATGATTGTGGTGGCGTTTTGGCCTAAACATCATTTTGGAAATAGTGTTCATGACCAAATTTACTAAAATGTCACCCGAGTTTTTCATAACTGCATTCAAAACCGTCACCGATTACTCACCACCTCCCAAACATGGCCTTAGAATGCCTGTGTGCTAGGTTTTTAGAGTTCCAGAGCCTCACAAACATCAATTTAAGGGTTATAACATGGATTTCAGCTTAACAACTTTACTCGAAATGTAATACTAAATCCTGAGTTTTACTGAGAGTGCTCCGTTCCATGGCTAATCGTTTTTTTATGCAGGTTGATGTGAAACATATTAGGAAGCCCTCTCTTTTACTTCAGTGGATGGGCATGAATGCGCTTCTCGTGTATGTTTTGGCGGCATGTGACCTGTTTCCTGCAGCTCTACAAGGATTTTATTGGAGGTCACCATCAAATAACTTGGTACGTTTCATTTGTTTTATTGCCCCATTTTTGCGGTGGTTTTAGCCACACGAAGTGCCCTCCGATTGCTACTGCAGCACCTGCTCTGTGCCTTAGGGCGGGTGCGGTGGACACCGTTAGTTGTGTTAAGGATTTCGGATAGATTTTGAATTTGGATTCGAATTCATTTTTGGATCCAGATTTGGATAACATAACTAAAATACTTAAATATAGTAAATATGTAGGGTCATCTACTGGGACCTCCCCCTCTAACTTTGCAAAATTATAGGTTGCACCCCTCTTACTTTTGAAATCTCCATAACTTCCCCCATAAGTTAGAAATTAATTGTAAAGGGGTGCAACCTGTAATTTCAAAAAATAAAGGGGTGCAACCTGTAATTATGCCAACTCCCAGGGGAGGTTTGGATAATTAATAGTAAATTTATATTAATACTTTAGAAATCTTATGAACATAGACATTAATATGTGGATTTGGATTGACTCTTAATCGAATCAAAATTCGGATTTGGATTTGTATTCGAACCAAATTTCTTTGAATCGATTTCCGAATAATTCGCCAACTATTTGTATTGTGAACAAAATAATGGAGAGGCTCACGCGTCCGGGCTGTGGGCAACGACGATGTTGAGGCACTTTCTGCAAAATCCGAGATAAACAGACTCTTAGGCTGCGTTTGTTTGAGCTGATGAACTCCGGTGCAGCAGACCCAAAACGGAGGAGCCGCACATTCGCTTGTTTGGGAGAGCTTCTATACCAAAACCTCATTTTTAAAAAGTGGCGTATAGGCAAAATCCCAACCTCAGCTCCAAGCTCCATTCGGCTGCTTTTTGAATGGCGCGTCTCCCCTTATCTGCGCGCATCGGCCTAGCTGTTCTTTCCCCCACCTCTGCCCATCGATATTTGTGCTTCTTCGCTGTTCTTCTTCTTCACAGGAGAGGAAGCCCGTAGCTGCGTCTTCTTCGTTCTTCTTTTTTGCAAGAGAGGAAGCCCGCAACCGTGTCTTCTTCGTTGTTCTTCGTCTTTCTCCACGAACATTTTTCGCTGCCCTCCCTGTACAGTCGGGACCTCTAATTTCTCCACGATTCCTCTAATTTCATCCCTCTTCGGCACCTGTTCCAGTCGGAACCCTCCCTGCACAAGAGTTATGCTGCCCATGTTTTGTATTATCCACTCGTGGCTTCTTTCTGTTGCAATTTCTTCAGTTATGTGCTTCTTTTAGCTTATGTTTACAACTTTCTCCATTTCTTCAGTCACGTTTCTCTTCTATTTTTCAACTTCTCTTTTACTCCTGCAATCAACTCATAAATTTTTTTTCCCATTGACTTCTCTATGCGCGTCTGGGATCCTATGTGATCGTAAAGTACCACTAAAACTTAAAGGCAAGTTTTACCGTACTGCAATTAGGCCTGCAATGCTCTACGGTTCTGAGTGTTGGGCAGTGAATGGTGTACACGAGCAAAAAATGGGAGTCGCGGAGATGAGAATGCTTAGGTGGATGTGTGGTCACATGAGACTGGATAAAATTAGGAATGAATGTATCAGGGATAAGATAGGAGTGGCGCCAATTGTAGAGAAGATGCGAGAAGCTCGTTTAAGATGGTTTGGACATGTACATAGGAGACCATTAGAGGCACCTGTTAGGCGTTGTGAGAGTTTAGTCACTAGACATGTTAAACGGGGGAGGGGTAGACCAAAAAAGACTTGGAATGAAACTATAAAGAAAGACATGATGTACTTAGGCATTAATGAGACTATGCTTAAAGATAGGGCGCAATGGCGACAGAGGATCCATATAGCCGACCCCACTATGGTGGGATAAAGGCTTGAGTGTTGTTGTTGTTGTTGTTGTTGTTGTTGACTTCTCTATGCTACCATATTCTGCAGCTTGTCAGGGTAATTCCTCTGCTTCTTTGAAAAAATCGAGCTATGCAAATTAATTTTGATGTTATCTACGGCTAAGGGAGTTTTTTTATTGGATTTATGATCATAACTTGAGGCTTGAGACATTGAAAAGACAAAAGGTCCAGATTTATGTATTGATAACCTGTAGGAGAGGAAGACAGTAAATTCCAATTAAACTCGGAAAAAATAGCTTAGCAAAACTTCATTTTTATCAAGCAGTTTATTTGCTTTGCTTTTTGAAAAGCTCTGGAAATAGAGTTTCACCCAAACAGTTCTAAACTTTATTTTGTACAGACAGCTCATTTTTTCAAATTTCATCTCTAACTCTCTTTCGATCAGCAACAGCCGTAACAAACACAACCTTATATACATTCCACAAAGTTTAGCTTAGATTTGGTTACAAAGTCAAAGTTCCGCAATAGCCTCTAGAAGTCAAATTAAATAACGGAATAAAAATACTCTGGATGGTGCTATTTGGAGGACGCTCGGACGAGGGGAGGGTCCATTGATAGAGACAAATTGAACCAGGAGTCAAAACTTAGAATAATATTTCTCACTTTGACATTAAATTATTTAGGAATTATTTAATAAAAGCATAGTTTACTTTCCTAATTTTATTTTATATTATGTACTGCAATATAAAATTATTTAGTTTTTTAAAGGAAAATACCTAAATCAAACCTTGGATTTTGACCTAAGTTCAGCTCATTTTTCAAATTTCTTCTCTCTAGTAACTTAGGCACCATTTGAGTAGGGGACTGCGAGTGGCGGGAGTGTAGTCACATCGGGGCATTCTCCATGCTCTTACCGTGTTTTCATTTTTCACCGTTGGATCGTTCATATGTTTTATCCGAAACATTTTTAATATAAAAAAATAAAAATAAACTTCCTAGGGGAGAGTGAGGGAGAGAGAGAGAGAGAGAGAGGAGAGAGGGGGAGGGAGGTGAGCAGGTGCCTGGTGCAACATTCAAAATTGTCTCCATGCTCTTATCATACTATATACATGAAGTTGTCTTTGGTGCAACATTCAAAATTGTCAAATATAGCCTCATTCTTTTAGTCCAATGACTTAAACATATATTATGAAAAAATGAAAATTTATAAAATATAATGGTTATTTGTGTAATTACACTATATCCTTATAATAAAAATAATGATGGGAATTCATAAAATGCAAAAGCTTATTAGTAGACCTCTTACATCTACTATGGTAGGTAATCATTTTAGACCTACTTTAAAATAATTTTTTTGTTAAAATATAAATATTTTTGAAAAAATATATTAATTATAATGTCACCTGCGGATATAACTAGTTTAGGGTTTAAGCTGCAGGCTGGCACGTTCTTATCATACATTGTATGCACCTACAGTCCACCAACAAATAAATACGGCCGGTCCCACCGTCGTATTGTACAGTATTATCTATAATATATATATACAAGATATAACAGTACAGTATAATCTGCCGTTATTAATTAGCTGCACAGCCTGTACATAATCTTCTATACTTAATATATATAGAGCTAATGGGTGGTTAATTTGCAGCTTTTATTTATTGTAAATACATTCATCGCTGCTTGGCAGCTTCTTGGTTACTCCAGATGTGGACATGCAAGAATGAAATTATTCAAATATAAAATATGTATTAAATGCATACAAAGTTAATTCTTTCATCAACATATATATATATAGGTTTACTTACTGGATACTAAATTTATTTTGCCAAATTTTCTCATTATCTACTTGCCTTCTTTATTCACATTAAATCTCATCATTGCCCGACATCCATATGTTGTATAGTACTCATATGTATATGTTGCGGGCGGCGGGCGCAGCACGCAGATGCATCGAGCACGAACGAAGCCCGTGCTGAGGCGGGCGAAGGCCGCCTGACAGCATCGCGCCAGGAGTGGGCGAAGCCCGCCGTCGCCGGCCGGGTATTGTCGCGCTTGGCTGTAGGGGCGGAGCCCCATGTCGGGCACTCGTGTGTGTGTAGGGCTATACTTTACATAGAAAATAATAATAATAATAATATAATGGCAGGTGAACTTGACAGAGTCATTTCTTCAAACTTTGATGCAGTCGAAGAGGTGGGGCACACTTGCATTTGTTCTTCTCCAGATCTTATTCTGGTGCCTCGTTTCCGGCTACCTCCATTTCAAAGGAATATATTTTAAGCTATAGCAATCCCTATTGACTTTCCAAATGCCTTTATGAACCTCAACTCTTCCCTTACATTTCTGTCTATTATATATATATATATATATATATATATATATATATATATATATATAATTACCCAAACCTCCGCTGTAAGTTAGCATAATTGCTGAGAACACCCCTCTTAGTTTCGAAATTACAAAAATCTTCCCTTAAGTTTTGATTGCATTACAAAAACCTCTCCTTAAGTTTTCATTGCATTACATCCGTGAACAAAAATACCCCTTGGACACTGTTCACCGAGGGAGGTATTTTTGTGGACGGATGTTATGAAATTAAAACTTGAGGGGAGGTTTTTGTAATGAAATGAAAACTTGAGAGGTTTTTGTAATTTCGAAGCTAAGAGGGGTGTTCTCAGCAATTATGCTAACTTACAGCGGAGGTTTGGGTAATTATTTTTGGGAATCCCAATCGCTCGGTTTCTCCCGTCTGTAGGTGTGTGATGATGATCGAACCCCCAGCCTCGCGTGAAGTCCTCTTGCTTGGAAAAGGACATGGAATGAGCGCTCAAAGCAATGATAGGGATGTGGATGCCATATTCTGTCTTCTTCTTCGCGTATCTTTTGTGCTGCTACATATCCATTCATGACTGGCATCTGTAGAAAAAATAATAGTAAAAGAAATTAATTCACAATCATATGTTGTAAAAACAAAAAAAAAACTACTATTTAATATGAGATTTCTTTAACCAATTTATAATAAGTATTGTATTAGCATATCTTTAAAACCCATGCAAAAGAAGGAAGCAAAACAACACTCAAACATTTATCCCACCATAGTGGGGTCGGCTATATGGATCCTTTGTTGCCGCAATAGAGGGAAAACTAGCAAGTCCTTATTTCAAAAGTGTGGTGTTGTGGATATATGCTTAAAAGATATCAAAGGTGAGATGCCTTGGTATATTTTGAGCAATATAAAACTTTTCTTTGTATAGTAATTTAGAGAAAAAGTACATAATCTAATCCAATTGAGTAAAACAATAATTTCTTTAGTCAAAATGGCAAAGGATAAGTGTTCATTACCTCACAATCCATTAGAACGAAATCAAATGGCAAACGCTTGGAGCTTCCTTCGGAAATACAACTTGTTTCCTTCAATGTTTTGCTTACTTTGTCGAGGCTTCTTTCCCATTAGAAACACATTTCACAATTCCGCCAGCACGAGATAGCACTTTCTTTGCAATTTCACGTAAAAGAAATGTATCGTCAAACAATAATATATTCATGCCGCTCAAAGGTTCTGTATCAGTTCTATCCTTAAGCACTTTACAATTATTTTGTTGAGGATATGTAGAATTTAACAATTTTTTTGTTTCCAACTCAGTAGACTCGCGCGCAATCTCTAATTTCAGTTCTTCATTTGTTTTTCGAAACCAGGCAATAATCTCCGATATTCACCATCAACCAAATGATCCACAACAATTAATTGAAACAATAAGTATTTGATTTTTAATTATTCTAATCTCAAATTATATAAAATGTGAAATATACTTGCATATATATAACTATATACTTATTTTTTAATATAAATAATACATACTTTTATACATAAAATAGTATAACAGTAATTTGATATAATTTTTAGTGTATTCATTTTAATACATAGATTATAAGAGAGAGAGAGAGAGAGAGAGAGAGAGAGAGAGAGAGAGAATTAAGCTTGTGATTTATGAATTATGATTAAATCATTTGAAGATAATTTTAAATTTTAATTATATTTTCTGAATTTTTTTAATCTTTAAATCAATTAATTAAAACTTAATTTATAGAAAAGGCCTCGATAATTTATTTGAAATTATTATATATAATTTTGACTGTATTTATTATTATCATTTTTATTAAAAAACATAGACTAACTTAAATTATAATAGATATGATTTTAATATTTATATTATATAGTTTGGGAAGAAGTCAGCTGACAACGAGTAATTTTTGGGCACACTGATATATCATGCTGGATTAAGTTTAGCGATAAGATTCACATTTCGAGGGTGCAAATTCTACGTGAAAATATGAGCGGATAAAATCCAGCCGTATTTGAAATTCAAAAATCAGCCTATATCTTTGCACGGAACCTGCACCGTAGAATCATGAATCTTACAGCTCACACGGTATATCATCGTCGTTACTTGTACCAACCAACAATTTTCTACAAGGGTAAAGAAAAGGAAATACATATATCTTAATTAAGGTTCGGATCCTTCACCATCACAGCTACATAAGTAAACGGCGTACGGTTGTTAATACTAACCGTCTGATGCCACATCCGACGGATAATTGAGATCCGCGCCACTAAATTTCACACTTTCACCTTTGATGTAGCCATCCGTTAGGGTTCAGGGCAATATCACCGGCGCCGGAAGCATTCAGAACTCGTAGAATATGTCCTTGAACCGGACCATGTGATCAGGCTGCAGCGAGATGGCAAGCGACAGGCTGCCGTCGCCGGTGGGGCTCGGCAGCACGAAGGACAGCCCTTCGTACGCGATTCCACCGGGCCCCATAAAAATTGGCCTGCCCCAGCCAAAGTCGGCGTCGTGGATCGGCAGCCGCGACCAGCTGGTGATCCCTATGTTAGGGCACTTGAACGTATGGGCGCCACGAACCAGCGCCGTCAGGTCCGGCTGCGCCTCCAAGTAATCCAGCGCCGAGCGGAGGTACTTGTCGTCCATCCTGCTCAGCGCTGCCTGGATCCGTGCTGCCGCCGCGCCGATCCCCTCCGCCAGCTCCCCCGCGGCCGCCACCGGGGTCGCGGTGAAGATCACGTTTCCGAAGTAGCCATCGGGGAGCGGCGGGTCCAGGCGCTGGCGGCCGTCAGTGGCGATGTACATTTTGGAGGGCTGGTCCGGGGGGAGGCCACGGGCGACGCAGACGCAGCGCCATACGTGAGCGGCGAGGAGGGCGTACGAGCTGAAGGAGTAGGCATCGGGGGATTTGGATCGGAGGGAGGTGAGCTGGTGCCTGGTGATGGTGAAGAGGCCGACGGCGGCGGAGGGCGGTTTATGAGAGAGGGCGGCGATGGTGGTGGGCATGGAGGGCGGGGGCTGGTACTCGATGTGGGGGAAAGAGGGGGAAGGGGGGTCCCGGGAGCGGAGAAGGGAGCGGTCGATGAATGGCGGGAGGGAGATGCCGGCGCCGCGCGCCACGTCGGACCAGGAGTTGATGAAGTGGAGCCCAGAGCAGCCGTCTGCCACGTGGTGCTGCATTCCCACTCCCAACGATGCTCCTCCGCACTTGAAATGTGTCACCTGCCACGCCCGCATTTTTCCATTCCATAAGAAAACATCGCCATATCATTTTTTAATTATGACAAGTGGGGTCCAAACAAATCATATATCTTTTGAACCGGGACTTGGTTTTAAGCAAAGTGCAGTGGGCCCCGCCATGCACTGTGATGTGCAGTGCAACGTCCACGCACCCCAGTGCTCGTCTATTGGGTCTGAAAACATGTGAATGGAATGCAGGATTTTTCTATAATAAGTAAAATATATAGCTATAAAATCTTCTATCCTACTGCAGAAAAAGCAGAAAAAAATCAGCTATTTTTAGCAGGGAGACATTGGAGCTGGAGAGTGTTGGGGACAATTTCTCTGTACTAGTTCCAGAGACTATTTTTCTACTAGAATTATCCAAAAGTTATAAGAATACAGAACTTTTATAAAAAGAGCAATGTTTTGGCTATATGCAGGTCGCGGATATATGCAGACAAAAAAATATTCATGCAGGTCAAATTTCATATTTACATACCATATTCAAAAGTCAAATTAATATTTTCCTATATAAATCACCGATCAAATTAGCATTCATAAAATAAGTAAGTAAAGTATCATGCGTGCGAGGTTACGTTGAATGTCACTGTTTCGTCAGTAAATCTAGGAGAGCTATTGATCGAGTATCCCTAAAGGCGCTAACCGCACCCCATCATGGGGGCCGCACCCCATCATGGGGGTGCGGTTATCCAAAGAACCCCCACTAGCGACGTAACTACCCGAAGTATAACCATCGCCGCCATGGCCGCCATCGCCGCCGCCGCCGCCATGGCCGACGACGTCGCGATCGTCGTCATCGTCGCCATCGCCGACGACGTCGGCATCGTCGCCATCCCCGCCATCGCCGACGACGTCACGATCATCGCCATCGCCGCCGTCGCCATCGTCGTAGCAAATACCCATGAATAGTTTTAGGCCAGTTGTAATTTAAAAACACATCGGACTCGGACAAACGAATAAACTCCTTAGGGACACGGTTGCATGGAAGGAAAAAACACATAATACATGAAGTATTAAATTACTCGAATCATATTTCCCGAAGTTTTAAAAGGAAAAATGATATCTTTTTTTAAAAAACTGTGGCCTGCATATAGCTAAAATCGGCCTGCGTTTAACATCGCACTTTATAAAAAATTGTGGTCTGCATATAGCCAAAACCGACCTGCGTTTAACATTGCTCTATAAAAATATATAAAAAATAATTTGATATTTATAAAAGTTTATTTTCGGATACAAGTATACAACTGTATTCTTGGAAACAGCCTCACTCTTAAAGATGAGAACGTGTACAGAAAAATTATCCGGAGCAACGACCAAGTCTAAATTTTATAATCATTTTAAATGCTTATTTGTCCGTATTATGATCATTCCTCAAAAACACTCATTCTGATTCACATCATGCTCATAATACGTGTGCGTGCGTTCTAGAGACTTAGTCATAATTTATACTAATTCTTAAAATAGACAGCTATTATGTGCCATTATGTGATATGGGCATATGCAATTCTTTCGATACAAGTTATGATAATCAAGATTAATTCTATTGTTTTATTTGTTCATTTTAAAGCAAACATAAAATGATCAAATTAAATATGATTACCTTCATCAATTTTATAAACAAATAAAACTATGCTGTGATAGATATATTTTATTTTTTAAATTTGTACTGAAAATATGTGAATAAAATACATGATTTTTCTACGAGAGGTAAAAATATAATTCATACAATCTATAAAATCTTCTTTCTTACTACAAAAAAATTAGAAACATTATTAGCAGCGCTACAAGAGGGGAGATGAAAGGGGGAGTATTTCTTCTAGTTTAGGTTTCGTTTGGCACGATTTTTTTGCCGGTGAGTTTGAACAAAAATGTCATCATCATAGAATGTATGTTTGGCATGACAACGGTTATGATCGCCATCAAATATAAAACCAATTTTGAACATAAAAGTGGATTAAGTTTCTTAGGTAAGGTCGGGCGTTCACAAACAACGGTGTTTGTGACCGCCACCGCCATGCCAAACGGAGCCTTAGAATAAGTAGGGCTAATGAATTTTAAGTGAGAAAACCCCATTTTCACCACCGGGCTCCGGATAGGAGTGGTTAGGGGGAGTATTTCTTTCGAATGAGATCCCCCTCTGTGTATCTCTTCCATCCCCCATCCTGACTTGCAAACCGAAACCAGGATGGGTTTGTATGGAGCCATAGTATATCGAGTTGTCCGGTTCCAGTTCACCACGCTCGAAATCGAGTTAGAGTAAAAATACTTTTACGCGCACCCGTTCCTCCGGGGAGTTATTGTTGAGGTATATTTATATAATGATATAGGATACTTAATAGTTTGGTTTGGATCTGATAAGAATCCAATAACCCATCGGGATTTAGGATTATGCCTATAAATACTCATATTGTGGGCAACGTGGAGGTCGTTCCAAACTTGACGGTCACGCGGAATGCTTCGAGCGCACTAACATTCTCGAAGTGTTTTCGTTTTTGCGCCCTAGCCCCCTCCCGCGAAACCGTCGCTCTCGATCTTCCCCGTTTTTTGGAGGAGTTTGCCGCCGATCTCGCATCTTCCTCGTCTTGGAGGAGGTCGGCAGTCGCTCTCGCATCTTCCGCCGTCTGCGCGGAGGTCGCCCAGCATCTTGGAGAAGGTTCGCCCGCCATCTTGGAGGAGGTCGCCCGCCGTTCTCCGGTTGCTAGTGGAATTCTAGTGTTTAAAAAGAGACACACAATGTCGAAGGGAAATACTCTCGTTCTGATGATAAAGCTGGAGAAATTCTCCAACTCCGAGTTCAGTGACCGGAAGCGGAACACGCAGATTGGCATGAAGTACATGAACGTGTTTTACACCCTTCAATCTGTCCGCACTGAAGTTGTTGGGACTGATGGCGATGCCCAGTGGGTTGAGGATGAGGATTTCTGCTGCGACTACCTGCTGAATTGTCTCTCCAACAGACTTGCCGAGACATACAGTAAGTTGAAGACAACAAAGGAAATCTGGGACGCTCTGGAGGAACAGTTCAAGGAAGAGGAGAACATATCCAAAACGCACATGGTGGACAAGTTCATGACTTTCACCTTCACTGAGGAAAGAGAAATCCTTTCACAGGTAGCTGATTTTGAAAATCTGGTGGACAAGATTAACAGTGAGAACATTCCTCTGCCAGATGGTTTTGTTGCAGGAGCTATTATTTTCAAGCTGTCATCTGCTTGGTACTCCTTTAAGACTGAAATGTACCGGAAGAAAACGCAGGTCAGCTTAAAAGACCTCAAACGCTTCATCTGCATTGAGGATGAGAACCGAACTAGACACGTTATGGAGACAGTTAGCAAGCAGTCTTCTGCTGCCAATATGATTTCGCATCCCAAGCGTAAGTTTAAGCCTGAAAAGACTAGACCGATGTCTAGTGCACCCGCATTTGTGGACACCAGCAAAAAAGCTAAGAAATTCAAAGGCAAGTGAGACAACTGTAACAAGTGGGGTCACTGCGCTTCCAAGTGTAAGCAACCCAAGAAAGGTAACTCTAGCACACCAAAGACTGATAACATGGCTTATATGGTTCATCAGACTGCATCTGCCGACTTTGTTGTCATGGTTGATAAAGGAACGGCCAGTACCGAGTGGTGGCTAGACTCAGGTGCTACATGTCACGTCTGCAACAACTCTGCGCTTATGGAGGATGTCACTGCAGTCAGAGAGACTGTCACTGTTGTAGATGGAGGAGTAGCTGACGTGATGAAAGGAGGCAATGCTACCTTGACGCTCTCCTCAGGTAAAACTCTTACTCTTAAAAATGTTAAATTTATACCCTCATTAGCTACTAATTTAATTTCGATTAGCCTGTTATGCGATGTTGATATGTCATTTAATATTAGTGGTGGTCGAGTAACGTTGATGGTTCACTCGCATTACTTTGGTTGTGCGTATGTCGTAAACGGAATGTATAGGTTGAGTCTAGCAAATAAAGTAGTCAATCAGGTTAGCTCAAATTTGATAGATCCTAAGACTTTACATGCAAGACTAGGACACGTCGATTATAGAAAACTACTACTGCTAGCTAGAACTCACGACATCCCCTTAGACACAACAACCAAATTCGACAAATGTGAAATTTGTGCTCAAACTAAGATAACTAGAACATCTTTTAGTCAGGTTTCTAGGAGCACACAATTGCTAGAGTTAATACATTCTGACATATGTGACTACAAAAGTTTTGTCACGCGAGGAGGTCAGAAGTATCTGATAACCTTTATCAATGACTACTCTAGATTCAGTCACATTTACCTCCTTAAAACCAAAGATGAAGCTTTTGAAAAATTTTGTATATTCAAAAATAGGGTCGATGAATCAAATTGACATGAAAATTAAAAGGCTAAGGAGTGATAGAGGAGGAGAATACATCTCGGGGGAGTTCAGAGATTTCCTTGCCAACAATTACATAATTCCTGAAACAACTGCCTCTTATTCCCCCCAATCCAACAGTATCGCTGAAAGGAAAAAAAGAACTTTAACAAAGATGTTGAATTCTATGTTGTTAACTGCTGGCATGTCTGCGACCTATTAGGATGAAGTTGTCATCACGTCAAATCACATTCTTAATAAAGTTCCTTATGTCAAGTTGACTAAGACACCCTATGAGCTTTGGTTTAAGAGAACTCCTAGATTCGATAATCTTAAGACCTGTGGATGTATCGCTTATGTTATGATACCTGACTCTAGAAGAGTTAAGATTGGACCAAGGACAAATACGTGTGTCTATCTTGGATGTGCAGAGGATAGTGCTGCAGACAGATTTCTAGATCTCTCAACTAATACTGTCATAGAATCTAGAAACGTTGTTTTCTTTGAGGATAAGTTCCTTAAGGACAAGAACCTGACTCTTCCAGGTCTGCCAGCCTCCAGTACTGAAATTTAGTTCAGACTGAACCACGAATCTCTGACACTGAGCTGATAAACATTAGGGTCTTAGAGCCCACAAGGTTATCTACTAGAGAAAAAGTGTCCAAAAGCTTCGGTACAGACTTTGTGATTTACCAAGTTAAAGCTGATTCATCCACATATAAGGAAGCGATGCGATCTAGAGATTCTCTATTATGGAAAGAAGTCATAGATGAAGAGATAAACTCTCTCATGCAGAACAATACATGGAAATTTGTTGACTTGCCCAAAGGGGGTAAGACCATTGGAAACAAATGAGTTCTGAAGAAGAAGCTTAATCCTGATGGGAGTATTGTTAAATACAAAGCACGTCTAGTTACAAAAGGCTTCACTCAAGTGAGTGGTATAGACTACTTTGATATATACTCACATGTTTGTCACTATGCGACAATTAAGATACTTCTCGCGATAACATCTATTGAACACTTTACAGTTCATCAGATGGATGTCAAGACTGCATTACTTAATGGAAATCTGACCGAGGAGATCTATATGCACCAACCTGAAGGGTTTGTCGTAGAAGGTCTAGAAAGTAAGGTCTGAAAGTTGATTAAGTCACTATACGGATTGAAGCAAGCACCCAATTTGTGGCACGAAAAATTTGACACTTGTGTTAAAGTCATGGGTTTCAAATCCAGCTTATTAGATAAATGTTTGTACGTAAGAACAAGTTCAAATAAAGTTGCAATTATATGCTTGTACGTTGATAACATGCTAATTACGGGCTCTGATCAGTCTGAGATGGAAGACGTGAATGTTGCCTTGACGGCACAATTTAGCATGACTGACTTAGGTGTGATGAAAATCATCCTAGGAATGAAAGTAAACTTCACTAAAAAGGGTATTACCCTGAGTCGGAGTCACTACATTAGAAATCTACTAGAAAAATGGGGTTACGTTAATAGCAAAAAGATTGGGACTCCATACGATTATAATAATAGACTGAAACTGAATGAAGGTTCATCTATTAGATAGTTGGATTACACCAAACTCATAGGAAGTCTCATGTATGATACTACCTGCACTAGACCTGACATAGCCTTTACGGTCGGCATGTTGAGTAGATTCACGAGTAACCCTGGGATGCCTTAAAAAGGCTAATTCGGTATTTAAAGTACACTAAGAAGTATGTTTTATGTTACAGTGGACATCCTCATATGCTTGAGGGGTATTCTGACGCCTCCTGGTGCTGAGAAATTGCTGATAGTATATCCACCAACGGTTTTGTGTTTACCCTAGGAGGGGCTGCAGTAGCTTGGAAGTCAAAGAGACAAACGTGCATTGCGCTATCCTCTATGGAATCGGAACTCTATGTTATCGCTTCAGCAGGAGAAGAAGCAAAGTGGATAAGAGATCTGATAATGAACATTTCAATGACGAGTCTGAAAATGCACTCTATTTCGTTATATTGTGACAATCAAGTCACAAAGACCATTGCAACAAATATGTTGTTCAATGGAAAACGAAGGCAACTAAGGATGAAACAGGCCTGATTGACCTATCTCACTAGTCAGGGGATAATCTCCATATTGGACGTGTGATCAAAAGATAATGTAGCAGATGTCCTTACCAATGACTTATATAAGGTTCTAACATCTAAAACATCAGGGGAGATGAGATTAAAGTTCATTTAGTAAAGACTTAATACCCTGCTTATGTTTTAAATTTTAAAAACCAAAGTCTGCTTACATTCAAGCATCTAGAGTGAGTACACTGAAATATTTCAGATGCTATCTGATGAAGGTCAGAGATGAATAGTTGTCAGTCATTCTAAACTTAATGACTTACGCAATTATTTTATTCAAAGACTGATTTGGGTATCATTCCAAAAAGGAATACTGAAGTTGTTGATATGTGTCCTAATATTATGATCATTACTTATATCATTTCAAACTTGATGATATATTGGGCACAACTTGTTGTATCATTCCAAACTTGATGGTATAACACAATTGTGAAATGTTTAGTAATAATCTAAATAATCGAAGGAACATGGTTTGATTCTATGAAATCAATTGTCTAATTTTGTGTAAATTGGATAGAGATGTTGATATGTGATTCTTTGTTCCTGGTTAGAGTGTTACGTTCTTTTACTGTTAGAACTAATCACTTTACTTTTGATAACAAATATTTGAATTCATAGAGATTTGTCTCATGACATTCTTATTGTGATTGTTTGCAGATCAAATGGAGAATGGAGGAGAGAAAGTTAATTTTGACCCAGATGACGATGATCTGCTGTTTGCTTAGACCAGCGATCAGTTATCTGTTTTGAGTTTTCAGTTTTGCTTACTGTTTTGTTTGGAGTCATATGTTTGAGTTTAGATTTATTTATATTCTAAAACTCATGTTTGTGTTTCTGAAAAACTCATGTTTTGTCGTTATTAACTTTTGTTTTTAAGTAATCAATTATGTGATATCATTTATATACAATATATGAGGAGACTGTTTAGGTATATTTATATAATGATATAGGATACTTAATGGTTTGGTTTGGATCCGATAAGAATCCAATAACCCGTCGGGAATTTAGGGTTACGCCTATAAATACTCCTGCTGGGGGCAACGTGGAGGTCGTTCCAAACTTGACGGTCACGCAGGATGCTTCGAGCGCACTAACAGTTATCACGCTCCTCCTTCCCCAGACTAAGTTTTTGTGCACTAATGAGAACATGTAGTACAATTCATTTTAGTGAGATATGTTTGTCATATTGAAAGTCATTTACACGAAAGCATGGGGATGGAATATGCTTCTAGTAGCATCAGCATAGCCCAAAATACATCTTTTTTAAGGGCTCTCAAATGTTTTGGATAAAAAAAAATTATTGGAAAACTTTTTCATATATGCAACAATTCTGGCCAAATTTTCCCTATCATACTAGTATTGACATTCTTTAATTTTTTTTCTATTTATTTATCTCTTGATTTGAAATGGGAGCGGGCATGTTTGAAAAAGGATCTTAGAGTTTATAGGTTTGGGCCAGTAGGGTCTCTTAAATGTCTTTTTTTTCTCATCTGAGTGATTTCAAATAGACTTGTCATGATAAGGGGGAACAAGCACAATTGAAGAGCGCAGTATGATGGAGAGTTGTATGTTGCGTTCAGAAAATGCCCTACATTTGAGTATGGTTTGAACTATTGATTTACATGATTGAAAATAATCAATTAGGCGACGAAACCTTGATATTGATCACTGATCAAATTGAACTACCTCTACGGAATAGACCCCAACAAAAAATTGTTATGTAGCAACAAGTGAATGAGTTCAGTAGTTCCTCATAAAAAATTATTGACTCTAGAGATATGGTAATATAGAGAAGACATAATTGTTTGAAGTGCCCACAGAACCAGAAATGCCCCTTGTTAAAAATCTAGCATTTGGACCCAAGAATACACGCAAGTGATAAAAGTAGAGAAATTTTTCTTTGCGTGGATCACAACAAATATAGAAAACTATATAATTTTAGTCTAACACCTTCCATGAATTGATTTCTTTAAACATAAAGGCCCTTATATCGGATAAATCGCATCCAATGGTGGTCTTTGGCGGCTAGCAAAACAAGGGTTATCTATTATTTCGCGCTCTATAGATTGGCCATCACTATTACGACTTCTATTTATTTGGGGTTTTTTCTTCAAAAAATGCAAAATGCGTTTTTTTTTACCGTTGGAATTGCCTCCATTTGGAATCATCATCCCCTAAAAACATAATTTTATGATTGATTCCAAACATACTGAGGAATCTCTATTCAGGAACATTGTTTTATCTTCATCTTCAACCACCCACCCAAACAGGCCCACTTGTGCAAAACTGCTAGTTTTGGCAATCGAATGACATCCGGCCTTCCATTTCATGGTGTGAAGCATTCTCACTTGATCCAAAGAAAAATAAAATAGAGATCAGTGCCGGTTGAATCAGTAAGAAATAGATCTGGACCGTACACTTGAAATGGAGAGGATCCTGTTACCATTGGAAGAATGTTTCCCCTCCATCGTTTCACTCGTGCAGTCCATTATATATTTTTATTATTATTTTCAAAATTAGCTGTAAATCTGTAATGGCCCTCTCCATCGTGTCAGTCGTGCAACCCATTATATATTTTTATTAATATTTTCAAATTTACAGACAGCTTAAATATTGAATATGATTTTAATTATTTTAATCAATTGTTTTAAAATAATATTTCTTTTAATTAGAGCTCGAATCTAACATATATGTAGAATAATAAACAATCACTATTAAGCAAATAATTCAATATAGCATATCATTAAGCCAATTAGACATGTTTAATTAGCAAGGGATTACTAATCTAAGCAAATTAAATATTTACTAATTAATTTCGTAGTGTTTAATGTTTAGAAATTCTTGTAAAGGGAGTACTTAATGAATCAATACATAATTAACATTCACTAATGATAGCCTTACTTAACTTGTTAATAGATATTCTAGTCAGCTAATCATCATTAAAGTATACTTGATGAAATATTTTTGAGGGTATTTTGATAAATTAAAATTAATCCAAGGCTTCGAGGAAATAATTACGTACCTGGAGCACGAGGAGTGGGAAGGAAGATATATCGTTCGAATAATCAACACTGGGGATGAGCTTCTTCATTTCCATGGTGGGCTTGAAATCCCCGAGATCGTCCACCGTAGAATCGGTTTCGGCGACGACGAATAGGACGCCTTCGGCATTGCAGTTAATCTCGACTCGGCCGTCGTCGTCCCGGGCGAGCCGGCCAGCCATCGGATAAAAGGGCACCAGCGCAAGCGCTAGGGCGTGCTTGAGTCTCGCCGCCTCGAAGAATCCCACGGCCCCCGCCGGTCTCCGGTAGAAGTACACGCTGGGCGTGTGAAACCTCGGAACCACCAGATCCAGGTTCGAGTTCCAAAGCCTCCGCCGGGGCGTCTCCTCCGCCGGCTTCACCATCGCAGTCTCCTTAATCTGAACGATCATCTTCGTCAATCGCAGTGAGAATCCGATAGATCGACCGAAACCCGGACCCTAAAGTCGGCACCTAGGTGCTAGGGCGGTGAAAAGAAAGAGATGGTGGAGCAGAGGATTGACGAGACAAAGCTGATTTTCTGCACCTCCGCACCGAGTAATCGCAGGACTGGGCTTTTATAGTAGTGCGGCGGCAAGTAGTGAACGGGAGTTGTTGGAGTAGATGATCACTGCACACGCCACTCTTACGCCCGCGTGGGTGTCGCCAAAATCCCACCGTTGATATGGGATCAGACGCACAGTATTCATTATCCGTATGGATTCGCCTAGCGTATAAGAAAATATTATGCGGGAGCACGTAGATAGCGTTTGGTGCGAAGGTTGGTGACCGGAGGCAATATCCCCGGTGCGGTGGTAGGTCACTCCTGCTAACGGAAGTGGTTTACCCAACAAAGGAACTATCATGGAATCGTAGCCTGCAAGAATTTCAAAAGTATATTTGGTAAGAATATCGATTTGGTGGGTGCGATTATTTTTCGGTGGTGTTAAAGGCAAATCAGAATTGGCTATTGCCAAACCAATTTCTATGAGTTATTACGTGTCTTTTAAAAGTACGCTTTTACATGCATTTTTAGGAAAAGTATTCAACACTATAATTGTAGATCTTGTCGAGATTTACAACTTTCGTGTTGAACACTTTTCCTAAAAATGTATGTACAAGGCGTATTTTCAAAATATTCGCTATAGTTACGATCAGGGCGACAATACGCCGTGTGCGTGCATTTTTAGGAAAAGTGTTCGACACGAAAGTTGTAGATCTCGACGAGATCTACAATTTTCGTGTTAAACACTTTTCCTAAAAATACATGTATAAAGTGTATTTTCAAAAGGCGCGTAATAACTCATAGAAATTGGTTTGCCAATACCCAATTCTGGTTTGCCTTTAAACCACACTTATTTTTGTGGTGTGAATATCGATTTGTGGGTTGCTAATATAAATTCTCAAAAATAATTTGTGAAAAAATATTTAATCTTAAATTTAATGTAATAAACTACTTACAAAAATTATCGTGGGACGGGCTTACGAAAATTACCGTATGACGGGCTTGCGAAAATTACCGTATGACGGGCTTACGAAAATTATTGTGTGACGGGCTTACAAAAAATTACCGTGGGACAGACATGAAAATTACTGTGAGACATGCTTAATATAATAAATCACTCCTTAATTTTAAGTCATCAAGAATTCCTAATATTTTTTTATTTAATTCATGAGATTTTTAAAAAAAATTCAAAAGTTGACTAAACACTTAATTAAACGTGCCTTTGTTTATTTACGAGAGATAGTGCACGAGAGCCCCCCAAATGCAGCTACGATACGACAGTACCCCGATCATGACAATACCCCAACCCTATGACACTTCAGCCGCTCGCTGCCCCCGAGCGCAGTACTCTGACTGTCACTCGATTTTCTTATGCGCTCAGAGTAGGGTACTGTCGAAAATTACAGTGGAACGGACTTAATATAATAAATCACTTTTTAATCTTAAGTCACCAAGAATTCGAAATGTTTTTTATTTATTTAATTCATGGAGACTTTCCTAAAAAATAACAGTTAACCAAAAGCTTAATTAAACATGTCTTTATTTATTTGTGAGAGATAGTGCACGGGAGCTCCCACATGCGACTGTGATAGTACCTCGGTCATGATAGTAACCTAACCCGATGACACTCCCATCGCTGTCTGCCCCAGAGCGTTGTACTCTGGCTTTCCATGTGTTGGTTTGGCTGAAACTGGTCGAGGCTACCGTCGGTTATCGCCGGAGGGATTAAGGCTGAGGCTAGAGTTTTATTTTGGGTCATAAAGGAGGTGGAATGCCACAATCCGGGCATGACTGCTCATAGTGATGATGCCCTCTTTGGATATGAAAGTTGAGTCAATATATTTGAGTGACGGCTCATGTTGTGAGGTTGCATGCACATGGATGATCAACATATAGATGCACGATGAGGTGGTACGCAAGCTTGAGTGAAATATCAAACACACAAGCTTGAATGAATTAAATCTAATTGAGCATGTGTATGTGTGTTTTGTAATAAAAATTATTAACTTAAACACCGGCTAGTAAATATATTGTAAGAGTATATTCGGACGAATAACGAGCTCGGGGGCTATGCGTGTGGAAACCCTAGGTATTCTGCTATATATACCTAGCTGGAGGCAACGGAGAGTTAGTTCAACTTAGACTTTCCTCCGGATGTTTCGAGCTCCCTCTACATTCTCGAAACAGCCCTAAGGGGCGCTTGTTCCCGTCGTCCGGAAGCCCCCGCTCGATCGCGCCCTCGTCTGCTGCCGATCGTGTCTTCCCTGCTCCCGCTACAGCCGCTCGATCGCGCTCGTCCGCTCCGTCGTCGCTGTTCACGCGAAGGATTCGCGCCTCTCGCCGCTGCTGCTGCCGTTTCCTGCGAAGAAGATCCGCAAGCCGTTCGTCTCATGTTCTTCTTCCAGCCGCTCGCAAACGACGAAGGTAGAGGAAGGAGGTCGCGATCCCGTCCTTCCCCGCAGCCCTCCTCTCGCATCTTCGCCGCTGTTGCTTGCTGTTCGCCTAGAAGAAGTCCCAGATCTGTTGCCGCCATCGCCCTAGCCCGAAGATCGAGGGTTGCTGTTGCGTTGTCCAGATCTGCCGCTGTTGGAGTCGAAGCCGTGCCCTAGGACCGCCGCTCGTGCGAAGAAGACGAAGCCGCTGCTAGCAAAAGAGGAGTTCGCGCACGACCGCTGATCGTGCGCTCGACCCCTCGCGCACGACCGCTGCTCGTGCGTTCTTCAGCAGCCAGCTAGTACCTTCGCGCACGACCGCTGATCGTGCGCTCGACCCCTCGCGCACGCCCGCTGATCGTGCGCTCGTCTGCCAGCATCCCGCACGACCGCTGCCCGTGCGCTCTTCAGCAACAGTGCCCGTGCACCACTGTTCTCCCGTGCCTCCAGATCTCCCTCAGCCGTCTTCCGCCTCTTCCCGCCGCCGTCGTCTCCAAGCACATTGATGAAGGGGAACTCCTTGGCGTCCCCCATTCCGATGATAAAGCTAGAGAAGTTCACGGCGACTGAGTTCAACGCCTGGAAGTTGAACACTCAGTTCGGGATGAAGTTTCTGAACGTGTTCTACACAGTTCAGTCTGATGGTGCTGAGGTCGTTGGGACTGGTGATGAGGCACAGTGGTTTTCAGATGAAGACTTCTGCAGGGACTACCTGCTGAACTATCTATCATCCAGCTTGGCCCAGACCTACATGAGGATGAGCACCGCGAAGGAGATCTGGGATGCGCTGCAGGAGCACTTCAGGCAGGAGGAGGACATGTCCAAGACGCACCTAGTGGACAAGTTCCACTCTTTCAGCTTCGACGAGGAGAAAGTCATTCTCCCTGAGGTATCAGAGTTTGAAATTTTAATTGATTCTTTGCATAGTGAGTCCATCAGTCTGCCCGAAAGTTTTGTTGCGGACACGATTGTATATAAATTGCCCTCCTCGTGGTACAATTTCAAAACAGAAATGTATCGCAAGAAGATGCAGGTTGGTCTGAACGACCTCAAGCGTTTCATACGCATTGAGGATGAGAACAGGACGAAGAACGCTTTGGAAGTTGTTGGCAAGCAGAAGGCTGCTGCCAACATGATTTCAAGCTCCAAGCGGCCTCCGCCCCCTCCCAAGACCAAAACGTCTCGTAGTAGCCCCCAGGTTGCAGGACCGAGTAAACCCTCTAAGAAATTTAAGGGTAAATGTTATAACTGCAACAAGTGGGGACATTGCGCATCTGACTGCAAGCAGCCGAGGAAAGAGAGAACCCGGGCACCACAAGCAGGAAACCAAGCCCATTTGGTCCGCCAAGCTGAGCCATCCGACTTTGTTGCCATGGTCGGACACGCGCAGGCCAGCACGTAGTGGTACCTGGATTCGGGGGCAACGTGCCACGTTTGCAACAATGCTAATCTTCTGACAGAGCTGAAGGATGCAAAAGAATCAGTTACTGTGGCAAATGGAGACACAGCCGACGTGTTGAAGGTGGGGAATGCAACTCTGCTGCTCTCCTCGGGTAAGTCTTTATTTTTAAAGAATGTTAAATTTATTCCTTCTCTAGCTGCTAACTTAGTGTTTATTAGTTTGTTATGTGATACAGGTATGTCGCTTAGCTTCTGTAGCGGCAGAGTGACTTTGTCAGTTAACTCGCACTATTTTGGACGTGCTTATGTCCAAAATAGGATGTACCATTTGAGTCTAGCAAGTGAGGTAGTCCAACAAGTTCAATTGAACTTAGTTAGCCCTAGGACTCTACACGAGAGACTAGGATACGTCAACTACAGGAAAATGTTCCAAGTAGCTAGAACTCACAAGATCACATTAGACACCAAGTCTCCACTTGAAAAATGTGAAGTGTGCGCTCAGATTAAGATCACTAGGAAACCTTTTGGGACGGTTACTAGGAGCACAACACCTCTTGAGCTTATACATTCCGATATTTGTGACTTTAAAAGTTTTGTCACCAGAGGTGGGAGGAAGTATATGATCACGTTCATAGATGACTGCACGAGATTCTGTCATATCTCGTTGCTTAAAACTAAAGATGAAGCGTTTGAAAAGTTTTGTCTTTTCAAAACCAGGGTAGAAAACCAACTAAGCATGAAAATAAAACGTTTTAGGAGTGATAGAGGAGGAGAATATATGCCCAGTGAGTTCAGATGTTTTCTTGCTTCACAGGGCATCATAGCAGAAACCACTGCTCCTTACTCCCCCCAATCTAACGGCATAGCCGAGCGCAAGAATAGAACGTTAACAGAGATGTTGAACTCTATGCTGCTCACTGCAGGCATGCCTTCCGCTTATTGGGGTGAAGCAGTCTTGACCGCGAATCACATTCTGAATAAAGTCCCTCATGCTAAGTTAGAGGTTACTCCCTACGAACTTTGGTTTAAGAGACCCCCGTCGTTTACTCGACTTAAGACTTGGGGTTGTATAGCCTATGTCAGAGTTCCTGACCCTAGAAGGCCTAAAGTTGGACCTAGGACCAATACTTGTGTCTACTTAGGTTGTGCTGAGGATAGTGCTGCAGATAGGTTCCTTGATATTTCTAATAATATCATAATAGAATCTAGGGATGCGGTGTTCTTCGAGGATAAGTTCCTCAAAGATAAGAACTAAACAATCACAGGTATGCAAGTAACTATTACTGAAGAAGATCCTACTTCAGTACCGAGCACCTCCTATTCCGTTCCAGTAGATAACTCTGGCCTAGAGTCTAGGAGAACTTCTGTGAGAGAGCGAATTCCACGAACCTTCGGTAGTGACTTTGTGACTTACCACGTTGAGGCCGATCCATCCACCTATAAGGAAGCGATGAGATCTAGGGATTCACTACTCTGGAAAGAAGCTATAAATGAAGAGATGAATTCTCTTCTTCAGAATAACACCTGGACGTTGGTTGACAAGTCAATAGGGGCTAAAACCGTAGGGTGTAAGTGGGTTCTGAAAAAGAAATTGAATCCTGATGGTAGCGTAGCTAAGTATAAAGCACGCCTGGTGGATAAAGGTTTCACACAAGTCAGCGGAGTAGATTACTTTGATGTCTACTCACCCGTGTGTCACTTGGCAACCATTCGGGTTCTCCTTGCTATTGCATCTATTGAACACTTTGTTGTTCATCAGTTGGATGTTAAGACTGCGTTCTTGAACGGAGATCTGACCGAAGAGATCTACATGAGTCAACCTGAAGGTTTCATTGTAGACGGTCACGAAACAAAAGTCTGTAAACTTCTTAAGTCTTTATACGGACTAAAGCAATCACCGAAATTATGGCATGAGAAGTTCCACTATAGTGTAAAGAACATGAGATTCATGTCGAGTCTTTCGGATAAATGTCTTTACATACGTAATAGATCAGATAAAGTCGCCATAATATGCTTGTACGTGGATGATATGCTTATTCTGGGGTCTGATCAATCTGAATTGGATGACGTTAAGTCAGATCTCATAAAAGAATTTAGCATTAAAGACTTAGGTGTAGCTAACACTATACTAGGCATGCAAGTGAGCTTTGGGAAAAATGGTATTTCCCTAAGTCAAAGCCACTACATAAAGTCCTTGTTGGACACGTGGGGATACAGTGCCAGTAGCGCATCTGAGACACCATACGACTACACTAACCGCCTAAAGCCCAATGAAGGAGCTATGGTTAGATAGTTAGATTATTCTAAACTGCTTGGTAGCCTCGTGTATGCCATGGTCTGCACTAGACCTGACATAGCCTTTACGGTCGGCATGTTGTGCAGATTCACTAGTAATCCGGGTAAAGACCATTGGAACGCCTTGGGTAGGCTCATGCGATACTTAAAGCACACTCAAAAGTATGTTTTAGTTTACACTGGTCAGCCTTCAGTTCTTGAAGGTTATTCTGATGCATCATGATGCTCAGAATTAAACGACAGCAAGTCCACTAGTGGTTTTGTGTTTACACTAGGAGGAGCAGCTGTAGCTTGGAAGTCCAAGAGGCAATCCTGTATTGCTCTCTATTCTATGGAATCCGAACTCTACGCTCTTGCATCAGCAGGAGAAGAAGCCGAATGGCTGAGAGATTTGGTGATGGACATTCCTTTGTCGAGCCTGAAAATGAGTTCTGTTGCAGTTTACTGCGACAATCAGGCTACTAAAACGATTGCTACGAATACTTTGTTCAATGGCAAAAGAAGGTATCTCAGGCTGAAACAGTCCTGGTTGACCTCTCTCACAAGTCAAAGGATTATGTCCCTTATTGATGTGAGATCGAAAGATAATGTTGCAGACCCTTTGACCAAAGGATTGAATAGAGCTCTCACAATCAAAACATCGGGGGAAATGAGATTAAAGTTCATAGAAATATGAAACTTTCCTCCGCAGTTTATGTTTTAACAGTGAGAACTTATAGTCGCAACATTCAAGCATCTAAAAACAGACTGAAAACCCAAATAATTTCTTGATGAAAACCCATGATGGTCTGGTGCCGGTTATTTCACATTTGATAACCAAGCAACTTTCTCATTGTAAGTTGATTCAAGAGTTATTCAACTGGAAATTGAAAGTCGTTGTAAATGTTAATCTAAACATTATTGGTCACAACACATTATTCCACATTTGATAATGTTGCACGTGATGTGTGCCCACATGTGTTGGTGAGACACATAGTGATCAGTAATGAGTAAGATAACGGGTCTAGTCCTAGTTAGACTGGATGAGATGCTGACAGAGTTACTTCACCGTTGCTAGAAGTGCTAAGCTCATTTAGTAAGAGCCAGTTTACTTTAAACGTTACTGCATACGATTATGAATTCATAGAGTCTGACTCGTGAAATTCCTTGCAGGCTACAGTGGAGATTGTGGAGGAGATGTAGACCTTGACATGGATGACGATGATCTACTAGACGAGTAGAATCATCAAACGTTTAATTTCATGTTATGTTTTGTAATAATTATTCAGACTATACTTTTTGGGATATAATCTGTGGTTTTCTGACTTGCCGTTTAGGCAAAAACCTTTGCATATGTTGATTAGTATGATCTATCCTAAATGCTTTGTTTAGTTTGTTTATTATTTTGTCTACTCTCCAGCACCCCGAAATGTTACGTTATTTGTCACGAATATAGGAGGAGATTGTAAGAGTATATTCGGACGAATAACGAGCTCGGGGGCTATGCGTGTGGAAACCCTAAGTATTCTGCTATATATACCTAGCTGGAGGCAACTGAGAGTTAGTTTCACTTAGACTTTCCTCCGGATGTTTCGAGCTCTCTCTACATATATGCATGTGTTTGAGTATGTATTGTCGTAGTAAAGAAACCATAATCAAACCAAACTCTTGAATTTGCTCAAAAATCAGGCTACAGGTAACCATTGGTGCAGTTATAATCGTATCATGCATCAACCCGCAAGTAACAACAAACTGCCGTCATATGTTTTGTTTTATAGCAACGAGTAATACTGTAAATTTTCGATGAATTTAACTACCTTAGTGATTTGTTTAAAGATTCTATTTGTACTTGATGGGTACCCCTTTAATTATAGAGAACATGGGATGTGATAGCCAAATCCCTCATTATGAGGAGTGCTCATAATGGAGGGAGTGGGAGGTTTAAAAAAAGCTTACTATAAGAATCCACATAGTGGTGGAGGATTGGAAGGGCCAAAGCCACCAGACCACATGGGGTAGCATGTGCGGCAGCGCACGTCCCACATCCGCACACAACCCCACACACAACCACTATCGACACATGATAATGCAGGCGGTAGCGCGCGTGTGTCTCGCTGCGCGCGACAACGTGCGCACACCCATGCCCCCCCCCCCCCCCCCCCCGTGCGCCCACTACCACCATGAGGTAGCGCGAGCGGTAGCACACGCGCGTCAGAGTGCGCACCATTGCGCGCGACAACGTGCGCTCAGCGGCACGCCCACTACAATCGCGCGGTAGCAAGAGTGTGTCAGTGCGCGCACAGCTGCACTCGGCAACTCGCGCGCAGTCGCGCGTCAACTACCGCTCATAACGCTCTCACGCTCACAACGCGCTTAGAATGCGTCCTGACGTGGGCTATAATTTTCTCTCTTTACCTCTTGCATTCACAAAGATTACAGGAGCGTTCACAGTTCGCGGGACAGTTCGCAGTTCGCAACTTGCAGTTCACAGTTCGTTACCATCACTGCCCGGGGGGGGGGGGGGGAATCATCATATGTGCAAAAATAATGATATGTGTGCTCCATATCGAGGAACGTGATTGGTCTGTCTGTTAGTTATGACGGTTATAACATTGCAATTACCACACAGTCGATGCCAAAAACAATAAAAAGAGCTCAGAGTCTTCATTTAAAGAAATCTTGCATTCAGCCCCTAAGAGAGCTCATTCAAAGATCATTCAAAGTTCTCCTTCGACGTTCGAAGAATCCTTCGAAGATCTCCTTCGGCTTCGAAGATCTCCTTCGGCTTCGAAGATCTCCTTCGGCTTCGAAGATCTCCTTCGGCTTCGAAGATCTCCTTCCCCTTCGAAGATCTCCTTCGAAGGTGACTTGAAGATCTCTCTTAGGCACTTGGAGATCTCCTTCATCTTTAGAGATTTCTGTCTCTCTCTTTCTTCTCTGCACCCTCTGCAACGAGCGGCGGCCTGTCACCCTCTTGTATTATATAACTTGTAACACCAAAAGAGATAGTGAAACAGCTAGCAAGAAGAGTTTAACGTGAAAACCCCGAAAATGGTGAAAAACCATGGAGCTGGATCGGTGCTGACCAAATTCACTATATCTTTTGGTGTTAAAAATTATAGAGCACAAAAGGGTGACAGGCCACCGCTCGTTGCAGAGGGTGCATAGAAGAATGAGAAAGAGAAAAAACTTTATGGTTGAAGGAGATCTTCAAGAGCCTAAGGGAGATCTTCAAGTCGCCTTTGAAGGAGATCTTCGAAGGCCAAAGGGAATCTTCAAAGAATTCTTCAAACGCCAAAGGAGAACTCTGAAAGATCTTCGAGAAAGCTCTCTCAGGCGCTGGAGGTAAGGTTCTTTCAAATGAGGGCTCTGTGCTCTTTTTATAACTTTGGACATGGGCAACTGATAACTTATCAAAAAGAAGTTATCTTGATCCATAATTTTGACCAATTTGTCTAATATGTTTGATAAATATGGATTTAAATGTATTAAATATTAAAAAATTATTATTCTGGTCAAGTTTGGATATTATCGTTATTTTCGTTTGTTTTTATTGTAGAAATTCCGAAGAAATCAAGTTAAAGGGTCGAAGAGAAGACGTAAGAGAGGTGCTGAAAAAAATGTTGCGACTATGTTGCAACATAATTATTGTTGTTGAGTGCAAAAAACAGTCAGAAAGAAATATGTTACAACATTTTTAAATATGTTGCAGCAAATCGGTGAAACCTAAATTTTTAAAATCCGAAAATCATTCAAATTGGCGGTTACACAAGAGATTAGACACATCTATCCGGCTAATCTGAGATTCCTAATGGGACGCACGGCTATATATATGAAAAGAGGAGAAAAAGGCAACATCTTTAGACATTTTCACACATGAGGAAATTGAGATCTAGGGTTTGGGCGGCTCTTTGGAGGAAGAAGACATCATTGAAGAAGAAGCGATCCAGATTTCTTTCATCATGTTTTGTAAGATCTCTCTAATTTCGTTGTGTTTGATCTCAATTATGAACTAAACTCTCATAATCTTATATGATGAGAGTACTATGTGTATTTTGATGATGAATTTCTCTTAAGTTTTAAGTTTGTTTTATAATTTATCTTTATGGAACTTATGAATTTGATAATGATCGAAACCTTTGGATTATGCTTTTATCTTTTATTGTGCCACGAGAATCGAGAGATGAGTTGTGTAGTATTAATGTGAAGGCTATCTTATTGCACCGCGAGAATCGAGGCATGAGTCGTGTGAATTTTTAACCAAAGTTTCTTTGATTTTACTGCGCTTCAAGATTCGAGAGAGGAGAAGTGTAAGTATTTCATAAGTTCACTATAGCATAGAAGGGAGAAAGAGATTTCCTCTTCTTGCTAGCGACTTGATTTTTACTCTTCATAATATTTTTATTCCGCCTATGTTAGACATGACTAGGGAGTGTAAGATATCAAGATTTCTGATATTAAGAGATAAAGACTTCTTCTATAAAATTGTTGCAGGATAAATTAAATAACAATCTTGTAGAATATTACTTTCAAACATCATCATAATAGACATAGGAAATCAGAAATACAAGATTATTTTTCCTAACTGATAAAAGGTATTTTTAAATAGTTTATTTAGTTTAAATCTTCATTTATAGTTTTTATTATTTTTCAAAATCACTTAATTTGTTATACTTGGATTTAAAGAAACGATGTAACTAGTATTTACAAGCATTAGATTAATCACTTCTCCGTGTGAATGATCTTTATTCACACTTTATTACTTGATCTGACGCGTGCACTTGCGTATAAATAATTTTCCGCGTATCAGCAACCTGATAATTTTGTTGTTGTAACCACCATAACCACATGATGGGTGAATCATGGTCATCGGTCTAGGGCACACAAATCGCTATTTTTCAGATATGACTGTATTGCCCCGGGGCAGTTTGGGTAATTCCGTTGGAGGCGATGACGACAACGAACGAAAACTGCAATGTGTGAAGCAAAGAAAGTTAACTACCGGGAGCGCCGCGAGCGCGAAGGCGTTCATCGTGTATATAGGTGTTCGACACATGTCGCGAATGCGGAGGGGATTTGAGCCTGCAGCGAACGAGTAGGCATTTTGAGCGTGTCACGAGCGTGGAGGCGTTGGGAGCGCGCTGTGAGCACTGAGGCATTATGAGTGCACCGTGAGCACGGAGGTGTTAGGAGCGCGTCGTGAGAGCGAAGGCGTTGGGAGCGCGCAGTGAGCGCAGAGGCGTTATGAGCGCGTCGTGTGCGCGAAGTTGTTATGAGCACATCGTGAGCGCGAAGATGTTGCGAGCGCGAGTGCGTATCGAACATGGCGATGAAGGTGTGGTGGTGCAAAATGCAGAGGACGCGGAGCTGAGAGGCGCCGACGATGGTGCCAATAAAAAAGAGAAAGGGGGGAGAATGGACTCATGGTAAATAAAATGTCGTGCGGCAATTGGGGAGTGCTCGACACTCCCAATTGGGGAGTTAGGTTTGCTCCCCAATTGGGGAGTGTGTCGCCAGCAAGGGCGCTGACCAAGTCAGCCCCCAAGTGGGCGCTGACATAGTCAGGGCCCCAATAAGGGTGCGACAATTGTCGTACGACCGTCGTGAGGAGTTGTTATATGCTAATAGCTTGCGGGCACCGCCGAAGGTCACTTTCCGGCGGTGCCTTAGCCTCCTTCCCTCCCAGGGAGGATTTCTCCTCCCTCTCCGGAGGTCTGTGGCTCCCCTAGAGGGTTGAAGGGCCTTTGGGATCCCTTCCAAGTTCTGTCGATAGGAGAGGTGGCCGGAGAAGGTGGTGGGGCTCAGGCTCATCTTCAACGATGTCGACAGGGCTCGAGGTGGTTGGGCCTATTTCGAAAGGCTTCGTGAGGAGCTCCTGGAGGAGGTGCCTTCAAGTGAAGCCACAGGAGGCCTTATATAGGCAGTCAGGAGCACCCCCTCCCCTCTCTTCTTCCTTCTGGTCCAAGCAAAAACCATGATTTATCCAAACATGGTTTGATCAAGGGGAAGTTGGCAAAGCCTTAGAGGCTGATCGTACTTGCTTGGTATTAACCAAACAGAAAGCATCCAAGTTGGATTTGGGTTTTACCTTGAGGGGAGGGGGGATGAGTGGCTTAGTTTGGGCTAAATGGACGGAGAGAGAAAGATTAGCCTTGGGTTAGCTTAGGATGAGGATTAGCTTAGGTCTAAGCTTGAAAATATCTTCTACCACTATCACTTCTGCCTAGGGGTGTATGCATATCAGAAAAAATGAGTGGAGGGGAGTTGTCTTGGTGGGTTTGGGTGTTGAACTTACACCAATTTGAAATCCATTTATTAGGGGTGTTTGACCATATTCAACCCTATAGTGGGTCCCCCGTGCAAGTTAAAGCCAATGTAGCTCTGAATCATTGAGTGTAGAGTCAACATTGATACGCCGGGGTTGGGCTTAAGCGTTCACGTATTTCGAGATGTCGTATAATTTTACGAGCTTTATTTTTATTTACCAGACTAAACGATGTCAGAATTGAGCGAAACGAACTATGTTGCACTTGTATCAGCTATATGAGTCTAACACAACTGACAAAAGTCAACTCAGAGCTCGTTTGCTCGATATTTTAAAATGACGTTGTGGTGACGCACACTGCCACTCAAAATGGTCGTTTTCTCGAAACACCTCAGATTAGAGCGAAACGAGTTTCATTGCACTCGTATTTACCATACGAGTCCAATGTAACAGACGGAAGTCGATTCAGAGCATGTATTTTCAATATATTAAATCGGCGTCCTCGTGTCGCACTACGATACTCTAAATGGGCACTTTCTCCAAATAACCTTGGATTGGAACGAAATGAGTTCCGTTGCACTCGTATCAAATATACGAGTCTAATGCAACTGATGGAAGTCGATTCAGAGCACATATGCTCAATATATTAAATCGACGTCATTGTGACGCGTTATGATACTCAAAATTGTCACTTTCTTCAAATGATTTTGGATTGAAACGAGTTTCGTTGCACTCATATAGACTATACGAGTCTAATGCAACTAACGGAAGTCGATTCAGAGCATGTATGCTCAATATATTAAATCGGCGTCGTCGTGACGCGCTACGATACTCAAAATGGTCACTTTCACCAAATGTCCTCAGATTAAAACGAAACGAATTCTGTTGCACTCGTATCGGCTATACGAGACTAATGTAACTGACGGAAGTTGATTCGTAGTACGTATGCTCAATTGATTAAATCGGCGTCGTCGTGACGCGTTACGATACTCAAAATGGTCACTTTCTCCAAATTACTTCGGATTAGAACGAAACGAGTTCCATTGCACTCGTATTGACTATACAAGTCTAATGCAACTGATGAAAGTCAATTCGTAGTACGTATGCTCAATATTTTACTTCGGGGTCGGTACGTACCTCATTCCGACCTTGATTATCCAACTTTGCTATTTCATATTAAAATGAGGCTTTATTGGCATTATTGCAAACATTACCTCTGACTGAGATCAGCTTCATATTGATTTACTCAACCGATTATAACACACCGCCATTCCTTGAATCGACACCATCATGCAGTGGAGGTCGGGTCGTAGTTCACGATGACCCGGTCCAAGCTCTTTCAAGGGTTCAATTGAACCGACTAGACTCCCTTATCGAAGGTGGGATGTTATAACCATGACCAGGCTCATGCTCGATATTACACCCGAGCTGCATGTTCAAGGGTATAACCTATTCAGATCATCTCCACTCCATGTGTTTCTGAGTGCTTCGCTTTCTGTGTTTTGTAGACGGTATCCTCCAGTCTTCAGAGCTTCTAGGATCATAAATGGTCCTTCTTAATTTAAGCCTCCCGATGGTTGTCGATCTGACAGAGACATCAACTTTCTTCAACACTAAGTCTCACTTCTGGAGCCGCTTGATTCTGATGTACTTATCAAAGTATTTCACCATTCTTCGCTTGGTTTCCTCTTGCCTTACCGCGGAGAGGTCTTGAAGCTCTTCGACAGAGTCCAAAGATATTTTCAGAGCTTCCTCATTCTTGAGCCACGAGTACTCCTCACTTCCATCTCCAGCTGCAAACCACCTTATGAATGTTGACTTCAAACTCGACTGGAATGAGAGCTTCTGATACATGGGGAAACTGGAACGAGGTCTCCCACGTGGATGAATTAAGAGTGGTCCTCAACGCCCATAGAACAGAAAGGAGCTGCTCCACCCAATTGCCTCTAATATTTTGAACTTCTTCTTCAAGAGATTGAGAATGAGCTTGTTGACTGCCTCCATCTGACCATTACTCCGAGGATGATGAATTGAGGCAAAGCGAAGGTTAATCCCTATCTGCATGCAGAACTCTTCCAACTCCAAACTAGCGAACTGAGGGTCATTGTCCATGACAATGGCATGAGGTATGCCAAACCTGCATACGATATCTTCCCAAATGAAGTTCCTTACTACCCAAGGCCTAGTATTCACCTTTATCCATTTGGTGAAGTAATTGATCATTAACAAAACAAATCTTCATTGATCGCTAGCTTGGGGAAAAGGCCCTACCATGTCTATTCCCAGATAGTGAATGACTACGTAGTGTGGTAGTTCTCAACTGCTGAGCTGATAACAATTGCAACAGAGCATAGAGTTGACACTTATGACATCGCCGAGCAATTCTCTCTGCATCCTTCTGGATGGTTGGTCAGAAGTAGCCTTTCCTCAAGATCCTCTTCTCCAGCGTATGACTCCCCGAGAGGCTGCCACACTCGTCAGAATGCATCTCCTCCAAAACCCGGGGAACCTCAGCCTCCGATATGCACCGAGCCAAGGGGCCAAAAATAGTATTCCGGTACAAGCCTCCCTCATGGAGGAGGTAGTAGGTTGACTTATACTAGAAGCATCTTTTATCTTCCACTACCAACGGGAACTCTCCTGTGGTGAGGTAAGTGACGAATGGATCCATATATCCAAGATGGATGTTACTCTATATCCATCAACTCTTCTTCTTCATCAATGGAGAGACAAAATAACTCGGTCAAAGTGCCACCCATACTCAGACAATACTTTACTAGATGATCGACCGCTCCATTCTACTCCTTTGGTACGTATTGTATGTAGAAGGATCTGAATGTGTCACTCAACCCCCGACCTTTACGAGGTATTATTGAAGAATGGGTTCACTAGCCTCGAACTCCCTACGAATATGGAATGAAATCACCAACGAATCTGTGTGAGCTCGGATATCCTGAATTCCCAACTCCTTGGCCAAGTGGAGGTCAACAATGATGGCTTTATACTCAACTTGGTTATTGTTGATCGGGAAGATGATATACACTGCTTGTGCGATCCTCATCCCCTGCGGGCTAACCAAGATGATCCCTGCTCCGAGGGAGTCCTTACCCGAAGCTCCGTTAACGAACATCTACCATGGGACAAATTCCTCTAACTTCTCCTCGACAGCTCCTTTGGAGGAGAAATTCGCTAGGAAATATGATGCAGGACGCCGGGGCCCTGACCGCACCCCGTGGCATCACACCAGCTAGCGGACCACGACCAAGCACGCCTGCCAGAAGGACTGCAGCCCTGGCACCCCAACCCGTCTCCGTGCCTGTTCTCAGCGCAACGGGTTGTTGAGGCTGGGATTCGATCCCCAGACCTCCTTGATAAGAACCGCTAGCTGGTGTGATGCCACGGGGTGCGGTCGGGGCCCCGACGTCCTGCGTAAAAAAGTGCACTTTTTTGATGCAGGACGCCGGGGGCCCGACCGCACCCCGTGGCATCACACCAGCTAGCGGACCACGGCCAAGCACGCCTGCCAGAAGGATTGCAGTCCAGGCACCCCAACCTGTCTCCGCGCCTGTTCTCAGCGCAGCGGGTTGTTGAGGCTGGGGCTCGATCCCCATACCTCCTTGATAAGAACCACTCCTAACAGGCCTTATCACCAACTGACCAACAACCCGTTGCGCTGAGAACAGGAGCGGAGACGGGTTGGGGCACCTGGACTGCAGTCCTTCTGGCAGGTGTGCTTGACCGTGATCCGCTAGCTGGTGTGATGTCACGGGGTGCGGTCGGGGACCCGGCATCCTGCATCAAAATATGTCACCGCCTGCTCCATGATTGCCATCTAAGGCACATAGGTTATGTCAAACTCACTAAGTTCTACAGAGCACGTAACGAGCCGACCTAAATGCTCCACCTTTTCTAAAATGCTTCGCAGAGGGTGATCAGTCACCTCTCTGATGGTGTAGTCTGAAAATATGACATCAACCATCATGACGAAATAATCAAAGCAAAGGTAAGTTTAAACTGCCTCAGACCCAACTCCCAAGTAGAGGAAGATGCCTTCTCCTTGTCGAGGTCCTTGAAGTAGAGGAGCTAGCATCAGTTGCTGCTTAAGGTGCTGGAAGGATGACTCGCATTCGGCGGTCCACTCGACCTTCTGATTATTGCGGAGTGTTCTGAAGAAAAGTGAGCACTTCTCCCTAGCTTTTGATAAAACCAGCTCAAACCGCAAAGTATCTCGGTCAGTTATTACGCCTCTTTAGTATCCCAAGATGGATGTTACTCTATATCCATACTCTTTAATATCCCAAGATGGATGTTCCCAAGATGGATGTTACTCTATATCCATCAACTCTTCTTCTTCTTCTTCATCTTCAATGGAGGGACAAAATAACTCGGTCAAAGTGCCACCCATACTCAGACAATACTTTACTAGATGATCGACCGCTCCATTCTACTCCTTTGGTACGTATTGTATGTAGAAGGATCTGAATGTGTCACTCAACCCCCGACCTTTACGAGGTATTACTGAAGAATGGGTTCACTAGCCTCGAACTCCATACGAATATGGAATGAAATCACCAACGAATCTGTGTGAGCTCGGATATCCTGAATTCCCAACTCCTTGGCCAAGTGGAGGTCAACAATGATGGCTTTATACTCAACTTGGTTATTGTTGACCGGGAAGAGGATATACACTGCTTGTGCGATCCTCATCCCCTGCGGGCTAACCAAGATGATCCCTGCTCCGAGGGAGTCCTTACCCGAAGCTCCGTTAACGAACATCTACCATGAGACAAATTTCTCTAACTTCTCCTCGACAGCTCCTTTCGAGGAGAAATTTGCTAGGAAATATGTCACCGCCTGCTCCATGATTGCCATCTGAGGCACATAGGTTTTGTCAAACTCACTAAGTTCTATAGAGCACGTAGCGAGCCGACCTAAATGCTCCACCTTTTCTAAAATGCTTCGCAGAGGGTGATCAGTCACCTCTCTGATGGTGTAGTCTGAAAATATGGCATCAACCATCATGATGAAATAATCAAAGCAAAGACAAGTTTAAACTGCCTTAGACCCAACTCCCAAGTAGAGGAAGATGTCTTCTCCTTCTCGAGGTCCTTGAAGTAGAGGAGCTAGCATCAGTTGCTGCTTAAGGTGTTGGAAGGATGACTCGCATTCGGCAGCCCACTCGACCTTCTGATTATTGCGGAGTGTTCTGAAGAAAAGGGAGCACTTCTCCCTAGCTTTTGATAAAACCAGCTCAAACCGCAAAGTATCCCGGTCAGTCATTACGCCTCTTTAGTATCCCTTGGAGAGGTCATCTCGATGATAACTTTCACCTTGTCAGGGTTCGGCTCCACTCCAGTAAGAGTGAGGAGATGTCCCAAGAACTTTCCCCTACTAGCTCCAAAAATGCACTTAGCAGGGTTGAGCCTTATCTTGTACCTCACAACATTGTGAAAGTATCCACCAGGTCCCTCAAGGCCTCAAGTTCTCTGAGGTACTCTTGCTTTTGATCACAAGGTCATATATATATATATACCTCCAAGTTCTGCCCTTTTTGGTCTTTGAAGACCCGGTCCATCATCCAAGGAGGTCTATTTGTCGGGGCATGAAACCACCTCTCGGGTTCCCTGGGATCCGAAAAATCTTCCGACCTCCTGAACTCTCCGCCCTACCGACGAATATCCTCCTGTCTCCTACCTCCTCCTAAGGTCCTCATCTCCTTTGTCTTCTCAGCCTTGTCAACGAAGCCAAAAAACTCTTATCGGTGTCCTCTGCCTCGATATACCATCATGCGCGGTCAATCAGGTATTCAAAAGAAACGAGGGTGGGGGAATCTCGCCACACCTCCATCTTAAACAGTTCCTCCCACAAGCCATATGTGAGGGTTAGCTGCAAAGTAAAGTAATTCACCTCCTGGATACCGAGAATCTTCTCCTGGAAACGATCGATGTAACACCCAGTGTCTCCTGAGGTCCTTGATTAAGAAGAAATAGAATTGTAGGCCCCCTCTTCCTCTTCTTAAATAGAATTGTAGGCCCCCTCTTCCTCTTCTTCGACGTTGCAAAACACAACATCAACCTACAACTCAGATCCTCAAAGCAGTAGATGGATCTTGTCGGTAGTTGGTGAAACCAGTCTCTTACCTTCACCTTGAAGGTGATGACGAAGAACATGTACTTGAAGACATCTGTCATGCTACAGATGGAAACAATATCTTTGAGCCACTGCAGATGGTGGATGAGCTCATCCTTCCCTGTATAGTAGAAAAGGATGGGCTCGCAAAGCTCCTCAAGAATAGGCGTGCACAAAACTTCCTCGCAAAACGGGCTCGTTGATCCGGTCTATCGAGCTGGCAATGTCTGAGTTGAACACTCCTTGCGGAAGCCAAGAGCCTGCAGAGTCACGCACTAGGCTCCCCCGTACTGAGGTCGCACCTCCAAATGGGCGTCGACCTCCTTCCCAAATCGCATAGACATCTCAACATCTTCTAGCGAGGTGATTACTGGCGGCGAGGATGTCGCGATCTCGACACTAGTCTCGAATAGAGCTTTGTAGCGTATCGACCATACCTTGTTTGAATTCTGCGAGGTCAGCTCGTGTGAAGAATTCGCTCGGAGCTCGCGAGTTAATTATCTCTTACTCCTTCCCGTCATGATTCGCCATGAGATCGCTCACTAGATATTTCCTCCTTCGATCATGATTCACGCTTACTGCGCCAAAGTATTAGAACCGAGAAATTCAGTTCACAAAGTTTGGACCGAGAGAGGGGATCAAATGTTACTAGTCTAGCGGTTGATCCATGCATAACACAACTAGAGGAAGCTAAAGAACATCAAAAGAACTCTGGATTGCCTACAAACAAGGCCCGCGTGTTGCAACGAGGAGGTCCCTCCATACACCTAAAAATTTATATGAACTTTCCGTCCAAAAGCTAAAGCTTAGCTAGGTACAAGAGAGGAGAAGACAGATGATTATGGGAACCTTGGGGTGTGTGGTGGTGGTGGTGGAGGGGGTCAACGTTCTTTCTACTTTGTGTCATGAGGACCTATTTATAAACACTCCAGGGGGTCTGATTTACGAATAGCCATCCCACACCTATGCTGGACACGAGATATATGTTTCCTGGACGACCTTACTTTGGAGAATATTTGAAGTCGTCGAGCTGAAGTAGGTCGCCTTAGGCGAGATCGCTAGAGACTGGCTTGTTGAGCCGAGCTCACAGGGTTGGAGGTCGCCAAGGAAGAGAGCTCGCATGCGAGCTGGGGATTGCTAAGTGAACTCGCTAGCGAGTTCTGAAGGAGCTCGTCCGCGGCTGATGAGTGAAACTGACGTGCTCTGGATGAGCTCCACACGCCAAGGAAGAGAACTCGCGGGAGAGCTTAAGATCATTGGGTGGGCTCACTGACGAACTCGGGAGGAGCTCGCTAGCGAGCTAATGCATTAAATTCCCGAGCTCCTGGTGAGCTCCACGTGTCTTCGATGAGGTCCTTCCTTCTGGTCAATGGTCAACTTTCGGAGGTCTGCGGGCCTATAATTGGGTCTGACCCCTCTTGTCGAATACGGGTTGTACATACTGCTTAGTATCTACTTAAGTTTATTTTTGTTATCTATTTTTATTATTTGTGCTTTTGTTGTGTTATTAGGTTTTGTTATTTTTGTATTTTAGGTTCTTGGGGAGCACAAATACTCTTTTCAAAGCTTGGAACCTATCACCTTGTGACAAAGCTTTAAACACAATCATGGAACCAGATAACCTTACTTCCACCCACATGCATTTTATTTTTTATCTAACACATTGGGTACAATATTGTATTCAAGTTTGAGGTGGGTGGGGGTGGGGGGGGGGGGGGGGGATAATTTGAGTGTTATAATATGTTTATTCTAAATTTTAAGTGAGTGGAATTAATTATGTTGGCTGGATTCATATAAGAGATTATATTATTTTCTAATATGAGCTTAAGTGAATTCAAGTTGGCTTTGTCTTAGCCGGGGATGGATGTTGAACTGTTAATTTGGAGGGGTACGATTTATATTTTGGTAATTCTGAGTTTATTATTTCAAGCTCTCGTGGTTTCAAACGTTAATCCTGAATCAATCGTCTACTTCTCTCGCCTGATTCTTCTATGCTGGAGCTTAGATGTGAAATCAGGACTTCGATTTTTCCCTTCTCTCCCTCCACCAATCGTCGCCAGTGAAGTTGGAAGCTTTCTTCTTTCTCGATAACATACAAACCCTATTTTTTGACTTGTTTTACTGCTTTGGTTCTGACAGGCTTAAGAGTTTCTAATTCTTCTTCCTCACTCCATTCTAAGCCCTCTTCGTATTCTTCTTTTGTTGACTTTGCTTTTCTTCTTTCTTCTTATAATGGAGTGATATGGATTGTTGATAACTTCACTGTAATCTTCTTCTAGCATCATCTTCCCCTTCCCTCTTTACGTCTTCTTCCTTTATGGCTCACAATTTTCATGAAACTGCATATGGTGTAATTTGAGATTTTCTTCTTGTGAATTCCTGTTGATTTCGTGCTTCAAAATTTCCTTTGCTGCTTTTACTTTTCATGAATCATTGTTCGTTTGGGTTGATTCTCTAAGTTTAATGGTACTTCGTTGCTTCGAATGAGCATGCAGTGGATTGCTTCATTATTTCACTAATTCCATCTATTCTAGATATGCTTGGTTGCTTTTTAAAGTGAGATAGAGTGGTATCTTCCAAAGATTTAGTATTTGTGATTGATTTGCAAGGGTTTCAGGTATTTTGGTCTTTGTCCTTAATAATTGTGGGATTATGAGATTCTTTTATAAAGTAATCGGCTATGCTTATTTTAGGGTTTGATTCCTTTATTATATATGTCTCTTTGCTCTTCATGTTATTGATATTTGGAGTCTATTTTTTTTTGATAGCATTGTATTAGTAATGATGACCAATCTAGGGGATTGAAAGGTCTAGGTGTCGACATAAATTCAACCAAAATCATGGGCGCTCACACATGCCTCACTCATCATGACAAGTTGATGATAGCTAGACAAACCTCCTGTCATAAGCTTTACAACTTATGGTATGTATTGTCATCGTCAAGTCGAAAATGATAATCGTAACCAGTGAGAGTGTTGTTCCTAAATCCAAAGCTACACATCAATACCAAGGGAAACAACCTCCAAAGCTAAGATTGATTCAATAGTTTAAATAATGTCATCTATCCCAAGTAGAGATGATGCACGAAGTTTGCCATCATCTCGCCACACATACAACATCACATTCATTTCATAAATTGTCAACCCAATATTATCGTCGTATAAACACAATTATCCGAAATAAGGTTTGATCCCAAATTAGAGGCAATCGGTAATTAGAAATCGAAATCATAAAAGAGCATGACCTCCTCACAAGATTTTAACCTAATCCAATTAAGCATTGACATCGTTTTTGATATCTTAGATGTCAAAAATGATATCTGAGATATTATTTTGAATATCTCAAAAATCACTATCTTCAAATATCTGAGATGTCGAAAATGATATATGAGATATCATTTTGAATATCTCAAAAATCATCATCTTCAAATATCTGAGATATCGTTTTTGAAATTTGAGATGTCGAAAATGATACGTGAGATATCGAAAATGATATATGAGATACTAAAAATGATATATGAGATATTAAAAATGATACCTGAAATGTCGAAATTGATATATGAGATATCAGTTTGAATATCTCAAAAATCATTTTCTAGTGGCTAACGATCATCTTCTTCCATTGATTTACAAAGCCTCTACTCTGCTTCACCTCCGCCGTCAGTCCCGTGTAGTCGTTCTTGGTCGGCGAGACATTCCCAAAACAGAACTTTTTTCCTTTGATTTTTTGAGAAGGACGAAGGCGAAAGAAAAAAAAACTTTTTTCATGTTTGAACATCATGTGTGCCCCGGACACAGATCTGTGCAGAGGCTCGGACCCAAAAATTTCCCCTGGCTGCTCGTGAAGTAATAAAAAGTTATTATTATTTTCCTACACAATACAGTCTATTTGACCCCATCACTGCTGGCTCGAGTAGCCGACCTAGATATTTTTTTTTGAGTTTGACCTAGAGAAATTTAACCGACAATGGAGTTGGGCCGAGCTTGGACAGACTAATCCGATCCGAGTCAGCCTGGATCTGTCTCGGCGTCTTTGCTTGCCTGGTGTTCCCAGTGCCACGATCATTTACTGCACTGGGATCGCGAACGATTCACAGAGTCCAGACGCCGGCGAAAGTAGGGATTCGATCCCGGCGATGTACGGAAGTACAGTCGACGGCGAGGGGGCCCAGGATGCTGGCCCTAAGAAGATCCCGCCGGCCTCGTCCATGCCGTGGGTTCGCAACCTCCGTAGGTTCATCGGTTCCGGCACTGGCTTAGGCTCCGAGGCTTTAATGGGTTAGGATTTACACTCTTTCTTCCTCTTTCCATGTCTCCCTAATTCTCTCTTCGATGGTCCGGCACTGACTTAGGTTCTATATCTCAAAAATTTAAAGTTTGTGCGGTTACTAATCAGAAGGGGCTAAAGATATAGCATGTAGTTCTTTGATGCAGGAGTTCACCTCCAAGGGCTTGGCAGGGGAACTGAACTGAACGGAAGGGTGGAGGTGTCTTCCGGCGAGGATGTGGTCCGTTGGGAGGGATGGTGGTGCTGACGACGGATATAAGATAATAGGGAATAGGGAGCTGAAGTTAACAATTCATTTTTATTCCAAGAAACCCTGCCTATTACACAATAGCTAGATATAGGAATAATACTCCCAAGTACATTTGCAATAATACCCTTAATAACATTTACAGTAATACTTTTAAAGTCTCTCCCTTCGATTCTTCCTTGACCTCAATGGCCATGATAGAGCTTTTTATCATTTCGGCGAAATATGTGTATGCAATATCCACCGGTAGAGTATATGTCGAAGGAGAATTCGCTGGTAGAAGCCAGGATGATGTATGCAACGATGGAGTGGGCTGCTAGGTTGAGTGGAGTGAGTACAACCCTAATGAAGGAAGTTTTGTGTTTGATGGAGTCATGGTATACACGTTGTTGGAAGCGAAAATGGTTATGTTTAGGGTGCTGGAAGGAGGAGGACACAAGTCGTTCTTTTGGGGAAGAAGAAGCGGGATGGTGGTGGTGCGAAGATTGATTAGGGTTGAAGACATCCTCGTGAATCTTAATACTCACATCTAGGAAGAAGAGGAAACAATGGAGAGCAATGTGACAGTCTAGGGAAGAAGAGGGATGATGAGAAGGATGGGTTGCTCTTTCCTCTCCAAGTGACAATTCATTGCGATGTGCTATGGTGTCCCATTGGTAAGGAATGTTTCGAATAAAATGGCATAACAAGGAATGTTGTAGTTTACACGTGTGGGGATTGTTAAGCGAAACAATACGTGAACATGGTCAAATGTAAATAGCGTTGGGTGGTGCTGTTTCGAGGGAAAGGGGAAACATCAATTGTCGTTGGTGGAATGCATGGTGATAGAGGTGATTCGTGCGATTGTAAGGAATGCATAATGTAGGAGGATGCGGGTGACCGTCTGAATTGAACAGATGGGGCATAAACTTTTTGCCAGAGATGATGAAACAATTGGTACATGGTCATGGATGAGCTTCTTGTGTTAGAGGTAAGTTAGGAGTAAATATGCATGTGGAGCCAGTCGATGGGCGGAAGGAATCAATGGTAGGATTGTCTTTTAGATGTTTGTGGATGACTATGGATATGTTGACATGTGTGTGCTAAGGTCAAGAGTAGGGAAGGCTGGGGAGTTTTTAGGAGACAAGGGTGTCATGCAATGTGGAAAGAGGTGTGGACTGTTCTTGGATGAGTGGTTAGGGATAACCAGGTGATAAGTGGTCGACATGATAAAATGTAAGTAGGATGGGTGGTGAGTTTTTTTGTTGGGGGTCATAAGAGTCAATTGTGTGAGGGGTTCAGTTGATTGAGACGACAATGAGATGGAAAGTTAGCTGGTAGGTGTCTCATAGTGCACATGATGCGTCAAACGAACGAGAGACACAATATGTAGTGTCTCTTGTTTTTGGATAGTATCGAGAAGATTTGTTGTGGATCGTGTGAGTGTTGTTGGTGATGGAGTCAATGTGGGTAAAGTGTGCATATGGAAATGAGCTGGGAGGTACTGGCGGTGAAAGAAGGTTGGTTCAATCGTGGTGGTAGATACTAGTAAGTGGTTTAATTCTCGATCACATGGGAGATGGTATGTGAGGTTGACTTGGCGACTTCATAAGAGACGTGGTGTTCATTATAGGATAGTAGAGTGCATGGTGTTGGTGAATGTTAAGATGCGTTTGTTTGGCAAGGAGTGGTGGAGCAGAGCGAAGATTGACGCGGGACTGCATTTACAAGGTACTTGGGGGATTGAATGACAAAATATACGAGGAGCATTCGGCATATGCCATCTACTATAAGGTGTGTGGTGGTCAGAGGGATCATGATGCATGCAAGAGTAGGTCAATATGAAGGTTGCTCTGACATTACTGATGCAAGCATAGTTGGAGCAAGCTCCGAGAAGAGAGTTGCTTCTTAGGGCTCGAAGGAGAACAACTTGAACATCCGTGTTAGAAAAGGGATATCACTATACACCTGCTCTCCATATTGACCATAAGGAATAATCTACAGAGGTGCACTTGTCAACATACCTTAGATCTTTTCAAAACTTTTATCATAAGCAAAGTCCCAACTAAGCTTCATATTATTTTGCGTGATACGGGTTAGTGGTGTGACAATTTTAGAAATTTTTTTCACATGTCTCTGATTAGCTTAATCTGAGAAAAACTTGAGATTTGTTAGGCCAAAAATGCTAATATCTTATTGGTTGTTTGGTTTGTTACTATAAAATTCTTAATGATCACTATGCGTTGCATGTTTTAGAACCATTGATTATACTCGATAAATTTGACCTTTATGTTACATAGAGGCCACATATAATCAAGTTGAGCGGAGCAAGAATGAAAATTTAAGATGGGCACACCAGACTGAGAAGGATACAATGAGATTGATTAAATTATATGGAAAACACATCATCTGTTGAAGATTAAGTAATCTAAACTATAATCAAGTGGCTTGGACATGTTAAAGGGGAAAAGGATGCCTAAATAGAAATCACGACATACCTTCGATCAACTTCGTCTTTCTCACTTAAAGCTCACTTGTTTTGTCCTCACTTTATATGTATTTATAAGCATATTATTCTAAATTCTCCCTAAAGCTGAAGTCAAGAAGTTTGAAGTGCACAACTTGTCACATATGTACTTGATGTGACCGCCTGTTATGGACTTGATGAAACTGCAAACTGATGGATGGTCATCCCATATTTAGTTGAAATAATGCCTCATAAACTTTTATTTCACAAAGTGACATTCAACATCAATGTATTTGGTACGTCTATGAAACATAGGGTTTGAGGCAATGTACATAGTTGGCTTATTGGCACACATTTAACTCGAATGTAGAATCCAAGCAATTCACCAATTCGTTTAACTGTTTGAGCCAAACTAGTTCACATGTAGTTTGAGCATTGTCTTGTATTTTGATTCTGCACTGACTACATTGTGTTGTTTCTTACTCTTCCACGATATCAGATAACCTCCAAGGACACACAGTACTCTTCACCAGATCTCTTATCAAACGGAAAATCAACCTTCTTAGCATACAAAAACCCACTCTCTTTACATTCCCCTTACTATTACACAAGGCCCACTCTCAAAGTTCCCTTCAAGCACCTCAAAATATGAATAATGATGTCAATATGAGGAGTTTTTGCTGTTCCCAAAAACTGAGTCACTACATTGACCATAAATGCAATGTCATATGTTGCAATTGTAAGATATTTTAATTTTCCAACTAGCTGTTTATATCGCATTAGATTCTCAATCAACTCCGCTTCTTTGATCAACTCATTCCTGCTTCAAACAAAAGATACACGGTGTATTTTCTTTGCATTAAACATGAATGAAGTGGTACAAGGAACTTCTATGCCCATGAAGTATTTAATTTTACCCATATACTTGGTTTGAATGTGATCATGTAGTTATGTCTTCAGTTTTTATATTATGTTGTTGTCACCACCTGTGGTTACAATTTCATCAACTTACACCATAAGGATAATGCTCCCCTTCCTTGTGGCAATAGAACATAAAGTGGTGTATTTTACATATGTGAAGACCAAACTGTTCTAATGTGCTTGAGAATTTCTCAAATCATGCTCGAGGTGATTGTTTAAGCCCATATAATGACTTGTTTAATTTGCACAGCATACCACAATACTCCTCTTGAGCAACTAATTCATGGATTTCTTCATTTATGTGCTTCTTCCTCATGATCTCAATGAAGGAATACATTGGGTATGTCTAGTTGAATTAGCGACCAAAGATTTGTTACAATTAGATATATAATCACCTGAATATACATCATTTTAGCGATTGGAGAGAAGGTCTGATCATAGTCTTCCAATATGTTTAACTGTAGTCTGTAGCAGTGAGTTGCGTTTTCAACCTAGCACTTAATCAATCTGTGTTCATTGTGACTGCATTCACTCATCTACACCCAACACTTGATTTTATCATGCAAATAGATCAAATCGCAGGCGCCATTGGTATCTAATGCTCATTTTCACCACCAAAACTCATTAAGGTAATCTAAAGTAACATGACATGAAAATTAGGCAGAATCGAAGAATATGGCATTGTAACACACAAAGTAACACTTCAGCAAATGACTATAACATTTATAACTTTTTGGACTTAGAATACCCCAGAAAAACATATAATAGCTTTAGGCTAAATGATGAACAAAACTAGTACATTAAAAATATGAAGATGTAATATATATTTTTCTAGAAGTGAATTTCTTTAAAGATGGAGAAAAATATACTATTTATCATATAACTTGCTGTAAGAACAGTATCTGCCAATAAATTTTGGGAACACTCATTTGGAACATCATAAAGCAGGCAACTTCAAAAATATGTCGATTCCTTAAATCATGTATGTCATTTGAACCGACATTTGAGGACAAAAAATTTCAAGGAGAATACCACGAGTAGATAAATAATCACAAAACAACTTAAATTGTTTATATGTTGTGTTTTTTTCACTCCCAAGAGTTTAAATAGTGGCAATAAATTATTTGAAAGTCAACACTTTTTGGTGTAGTGCCTCCTCTGTGCGGGGTCCAATAGCAATGCACTTCATGCAACACATCGGGCCCTCTAAGTTGGAAAGAGATCACGACAAGTGCCTCCCTCAAGATGGTTCTTGCACGTAGGATGCAGCCTTCACCGTGATTGTCCCTCGCTCAGTCTTTGCCTGCGGGGTGTAGCCTTCACTACATATACACCCCGCTTGGTCCTCGCCTGCAGTGGCTAGTCCTCACCCGCGAGGCATAATCCTCAATGACTCGTGCTCTTTATGCCTTTCGCTCGCAGGTCGCTATACTCATCGTGCTAGATCCTCGCTCAGTTCTAGTCTAATGGGTGCAGTCCCGACACCCAGTATCGCCACAACAGGGGCAGTTGTTACCTAAAGACTGCCCTACATCATATAGGCTCATAGACTAGCTTGTGACACAGATTTTGTCCATAAGGCATATAGCGGCGTGGCATAATAGTATGACGACGACATTGTTACTTTCTATGAATATGCGCTGTTACCGTACCCATGTAGCGGAACATTTATAATAATAACTCATTGTGGAGCCTTCACCACGTGTTGAGAACATCTTTAACATGCTTTACACGTGACCACCACCTTCTTCAGACAAGCAGGCTATTTATACCCCATTGGAAAAATGAATTAGAGTTCAAAATTTTGGAGAGGAAGAGCAACAAAGAGAGGAGGTTGTGGGAAGGAACTCCATGGTTCTCGGGATACTAGTGGGTTCTCTAAAACCTCTCTGTCTGTGCTCTGAGTAAGTTTTGCTCAACACCTCCAATGACAAATCGGGGTTCAACAAACACAATACTCTGTAAAAAGCTTTATATAAATTTGTGCGACTGCGTAATACAAATACCCATGTAATATGAGAGATCATCAATAACTTAACAAAATATGTAGAACATTTCTAAAACTTATGACAATTACCCTTGTAATTAGATCACATGGTGCCCACTATTTTATTGACATAGGGAGGATACTACACACCTTGATGCTTCCTATACTCCCACGATTGACACCATAGATCCGACACACTTGAAAAATAATGAAACATCAACTTCATTCTGGAATGAGATGACCATGCTAGTAATGATTAATGAAGCTACAAAATGGAAGATTTCTAGATAGGAAAGGCCTCCAGACTCAATCCCTGTATCAATCATCCTCATTGTCAGGTCTTGGAAGACACAAGAAGTAAGGATACATTTCATTAAACAAGTTGAAGGTTTAGTGAGTTTACTGGCAGATAATAAAATCATAATTTTTTTGGTACATTTAAGGATACAAGAGGATCTGAGCATAGGCATAGGGTTCTAATATCCTTAGTAGATGTAGTGAAACTTTCAGCAAGACGAGCATGTGGGTAAGATACATTAGCTGACATTTGAGAGAGACTTTTTTTACCTATCATATGGTTAGAGGCACTAAAGTTGATGATCCAAATATATGAGACAGATGAGACACATGTTGGTTTGAGAGGGCATTTTAGTCTTTTTGGGTTTGCCCTAATTTCCCCTATAAATATGAGGGGTTAGGGTTCTTATTTTGGGTGGACTTGTATTGTGTAACTCTCTTTGTTTTTCTCCCCACCAGTGATAGTGAATAGATCCTCCCCGTGAACGTAGACGCTCCTCGCCGAACCACGTATATCGCGTCGTGTTTATTGTTTGATTGTTGTGTATATCACATCGTGTTCATTGTTAAGGGGGACAAGCCAGATGAGTTCTCGCAAGAGCTGGGCGGGCGAGACAAGCCCTCGCTGACTGTTCGCTGGTAGGCTGGCGAGACGGGTACTCGCCGTGCATACGCGAGAAGGGCTGGCGAGCCAACCACTCGCGAGCCGCTTACAACAGTTTTCTGGGTTCGACGAAAGGCGTTCGACGAAATCGAGCGTGCTCGACGAAATGTATTCTGCGTTCGACGAACTCACTTCTCAGTTCGACGAACGTCAAGTTTCAACCGGATAAGTTTATCTCAACGGTTGGGCTGGGAGGGCCTATTGTCTCGGCGGCTCAGTCCCATCCCAACGGATCCGCCGGGATAGGCAGTCATCTCGGAGGGACCAGGGTGAGCTCGCAGGAAGGCGCGCGAGACCAGGTCTCAGTGGATATCGCCAGAAGGGTCCCAAGCGAGGTCTTAACGACGCACTCGCCAGGAGGGATGTCGCGGGAGAGATCCGCGAGAAGGCAGCGAGAGCTCTCGCGAGTAATGTTCTCGCAGACCCCTTGCCCGTAGGCCGATAGGGAAGGATTACCTTTTTACCCCCGGTGGTCTGCCACTAGCCTCTTCAACTAGCGGAGTTTGGCTGTTAGCAGACCAATTTTGGGGTGCCTATAGTAAAATCAAGTGGCGGAATCCTGCTATTTGCAGGCCAGTTCAGAAAATCTATAAATAAGACCCAAAGGACACCTTTGGAGAGGAATTCTCTTTTTTGAGCTTCTCTCTCCTCAGGCTTTCCTTGGTTGGCATTTTCAGAGCTCTCCAAGGTGCCCGGGCTTCAGCATTGGCTTGGGAGGGGAAGCGCTCTAAAGATCTTCCGGGTGTGTGGTGGGTCCTCCTTGCTGAATCTAAGGGTCTGTGTCTAGTTCCGAGGCTTCAGTCTGTCCCTTCAAGGGATCAATAAGTACCAGCTGCCCCCCAACTAGTTGGGGGCCCCGAACTCCACAGAGACCATTTACTGGTTTCAAAATTTTGGTGCGGTGAGCGTGGAGTGCGGCTGGTTCAAGAAAATCTCAAGGAGGAAACATGACAGGAGAGGACGAGCAGGACGCGAGACCTGGAGGGTCGCCACCCCCAGGAGCGCCAGCAACGGTGGAAATGCTGGCAGACCTTAGGCGAGATCTTCTTGGAGCTTTTCAGAGCATTCTCGTCACGGCACTCGGTGGTCTCGCGACCCCAGCGCCCCAGGTGGCTCCTCCGCCTGGAGTTGGCGAGAATGCCCCAGCTCCGCGAGCCGGAAAGGAGGCGGCAACCCAGGGCGCGGGGCGAGACCTCTCCGGGCGAGAACTCTTCCCCAGCCCGGAGAGAGCGAGCGAGGTCCCGGCAAGGGTCGTCCAAGCAGAGGGGGTCCCGGCCAGTGGGGCCCCGATGAGTGGTCCTTTGGCGAGCCCGAGGTCGGCAGGAGCAGGGTCGCCAGGGGAGTTCGCAGGGAGAGTGGAGCAGGTCCATAGGGTGAGCGGGGGAAGCCCTTTTTGCGAGTTGGTGCTCTCGGCACCACTCCCCGAAGGATTCAGGAAGCCGGCCATGACGCTGTATACCGGCAAGGATGACCCCGTTCAGCACTTGCAATGGTTCGAGGATATGGTCTCGATCAGACCTATGTCGGACGCCTTCAAGTGCCGACTCTTTGCTACCACCTTGAAGGAGAAGGCGAGGGACTGGTTCCACCAGCTGCCCTCGGGGTCGATTTATGCCTTCGAGGACTTGCGTCAGGGCTTTCTCTTGCGCTTCTCCACCTCGAAGAAAAGGAAGAAGGATCCCGAGTCACTCTTTACCATCAAGCAGAAGTCCGGAGAGTCGTTAGCTCAATATCTAGAGCGGTTCAGGGAGGAGGTTCTCCTCGTCCAGGAGGTGCCAGGGTACACCCTCCAGCTTGCCTTCACTTGGGGCTGCGGGAGGGTTTTTTCAAGATGGATCTCAATAGGAGGGCTCCTCTGTCTTATGAGGAGTTGATGGAGAGAGCGTCGGAGGAAGTAGACGGGGAGACAGCAAACCCCGAGTTCACGAAGAGGCTAGCGCGGCTGAGCGAGCCAGAAGGCAGGCAGACAGAGCCGAGAAGAGAGAAGAAGCGAAGGCCTCGGAGTTGGGGTGGAGGCAGCAAGGTGGGGGGATGCAGGGCCCAGGAAGGGGGTTCCCCCATGGAGGGGGTAACTTCCAAGGAGGGCAGGGAAGGCCGCATCAGTTGGGGTGGAGGCAAGGTCCTAGACCACCTTCTCCCCCGCCTCAGCAAGCAATGGAGATAGGAGGAGGGAGAAGAGGAAGAGGAAGAGGGGCGGGAGCTGGAGGAGTCGGGCTCCGAAGAAGGAACAAGGGAGTAGGAGGTGAGGAGAGGGGGGTGGCGCTGCCGTACTGTTACTTCCACCAGGAGGAAGGTCACGCGACAGTCACACCTGCCCAGAGTTCTTGGAAGCAAGGAATGCAAGGGTCCCAGCACCGCAGCCGCAGCAGCGACCGGTGAGGATAGAGGAGGTTCCACCCCAGGAGGATGAAGATGAAAGGTGCGAGGACCGGGCCGATTTGGGGTCCCGAGGGGGGATCGAGGTGATCCATGGGGGGGGGGGGTAGGGATTGAGGCAACCCGGAAGGCGAGCCTCCATACTATCTATCGTCGTAGCGTGGCTTCGACATCCCTGGCCCCGCCCCGGCTGAGAAGATTTCATTCACCCAGAAGGACATGCCGGGTTATGAAGACCCGTTCTGCGATGCGCTGGTCATTCAAACGACGATCGAGAATTTCACCGTTTCCCGAATCCTTGTGGACAACGGGAGCTCAGTCAACGTCATCTTTAAGAAGGTGTTCGACGGGATGGAGGTGGAGGCGCGAAGGGTGTTGGCCTCAGACGGTCCGTTGTTTGGATTCTCCGGGGAGAGGAAGGAGGTAGAAGGAGGAGTAGGACTCCATGTGGTCTTGGGAGGGAAGTCCAGGAACTGCCGCTTTGTCATAGTGGATGCCCCCAGCAGTTATAGCGCCATCTTCGGACGACCGCTCATCAGCGCGTTCCGCTGTGTCCCCTCCACTTTCCACCAGTGCCTTAAATTCAATGATGGAGGAGTCCAAGTCCGGATCAGGGGAGATCCGAAGGTAGCAAGGCAGTGCTACGCGACAGCAGTCAACACCATCTCCTGGATGGCCGAAGCAGAGAAATGGGACCAGGAGATGGGTGAGCCGGCGAGACTCGGAGGAGGGGACGGGGAGAAGAAAGTGGAGGAAGGTTCGGAGGAGCCGATGGAGGAGAAGAAGGAAGGAGTAGAGGGTCAGGCCCAAGGGGGAGGGGCGGATGAGGTGATGGAAGAGGTGGCCGAGGCAGAAGAGGAGGAGAGGTTGGAAGGAAGGACGGATGAAGGAGTAGTTCATGCCCAGAGAGGGGCCGTTGAAGGGCCCAGGGCGGAGGAGAGAGAAGAGGGAGAGAAAGAAGAGGCCCCATGAGGGGGGGGGGGTGAAGGAGTCGATGATGATGGGTGAGGAAGAGATGGGGGAAGAAGCCAAAGCGATCGCTTGTGGCGGGGAGGAGGAGAGTGCCTGGGGGAGCAATCCAGGTTGGAGGCAGTGGAGGAAGTAGTGGAGGTGGAGGTCACCACCAAGGCCGGAACCATCGAGAAGATCAAGATCAGTGGGGAGCTCAGCCCCGAGGACCGGAGGAAGATCTCGACTTGCGTCCAAGACAATGTGGATGTCTTCGCATGGAGTGCTGCGGAGATGCCGGGGATCGATGCGGATGTGGCGTGCCATCGCCTCAACTTCGATCCCGACACTCGCCCCATTCGCCAAAAGATGAGGTCCATCGCGGACAAGCTGGAGGTTCCTATCCGGGAGGAGGTGAACAAGCTTATCAAGGCCGGTTTTGTATCAGAGATCCAGTATCTAGGCTGGGTCTCCAATGTGGTGATGGTAAAGAAGGGAGATGGTAAGTGGCGTATGTGTGTTGATTTCTTTTTGCTTAATAAATCTTGCCCCAAGGATTGCTACCCCCTGCTTAGAATCGACGCGCTGGTTGACTCAGCCGTCGGTTTCTCTGTGATGTCTTTTTAGATGCTTTTTCAGGTTATCACCAAATTCGCATGCACCCTCCCGACATCAAGGATGTATCCTTCATCACCGGGGATGGTTGCTATTGTTATAAAATGATGCCGTTCGGTTTAAAGAACGCAGGGGCAACATACCAACGAATGATGGATAGAGTGTTTCGCGAACAGAAAGGCAAGAACCTGGAGGTCTACGTGGATGACCTGATGATCAAAGTCGGGACCTTGAGTCTCACCTCAGGGACCTCGAGGAAACCTTTGGGACTTTGAGAAAGTTTAAAATGAAGCTTAACCCCTTAAAGTGTGTCTTCGGGGCAAGCCGAGGGAAATTATTAGGTCATTTACTCACCCCCCTCGGGGTGGAGCCTAATCCAGACAAGGTGAGGGCGATCCTCGAGTTGGGGTCTCCAAGGAATGCGAAGGAGGTTCAACGTCTGACGGGGAAGCTAGCCGGGTTAAGTAGGTTCCTTTCCAAGGCAGGAGAAAAATGTTCTTCTTTCTTCAGGGTGCTGAGGGGTAACCAGAAATTCGAGTGGACCCCCGAGTGCGAGAAAGCTTTTCAAGCACTAAAGGAACAACTGACCCAGGCCCCGCTACTGCAAGGGCCGAGGCAAGGGGAAGACCTATACCTGTACTTAGGGGTAGGGTCGGAAGCGGTCAGCTCGGTGCTGGTCCGGGAAGAAGGGAAGAAACAACTCCCCATCTACTATGTTAGCAGGGTATTGAGGAATGTCGAGCTCAGATATCCTATCCTGGAAAAGTTAGCATTTGCATTGGTGGTGTCGGCTAGGAAGCTCCGACCCTACTTCCAAGCACATTCAATCAGAGTAGTGACCGACCATCCCCTTCGCGGCATCATGGAGGGGACAGTATCGGAACTCTTCCGACCTTCTATCGAGGAGGGAGAGCTGATGGAGGTGGATCGGCGGGTGTCATGGATGGATCCCTGCATCACCTACTTAACGACAGGGAAGTTCCCCGAGGAGGGGGTAGACAAGCGGCGGCTCAGGTACAAATCGACATATTACTCCTTGCATGCAGGGTCGCTATACCGCAAGACTCTCTCGGGGCTCCTAGCTCGTTGTGTCTCGGAGGAGGAAGCCCCGAGGGTCCTGAAGGAGATTCATTCGGGGGAGTGCGACAGTCACTCGGGGGGCAGGACCCTGGAGGGAAGAGTGCTAAGGCAAGGCTACTTCTGGCCCACCCTCAGCAAAGACGCGGCGGAGTTCCCTAAGAGGTGCTCCAAGTGCCAGCTCTACGCCCCCTCCAACTCCTTCCAGCTCAGAGGCTCCGGACCATCACGACCCCCCGACCCTCTGCAATATGGGTGTTGGACCTGGTGGGACCTTTCCCCCAGGCAAGCGGCCAAAGGAGGTTCCTACTGGTGATGATAGACTATTTCTCTAAATGGATCGAGGTGAAGGCGCTCGCTAAGGTAACATCCCAGGTGGTGAGAAACTTTGTTTGTGGTGAAATAATTTGCAGGCATGGGCTCCCTCTAGCCATAGTCACGGACAACGGGCCGCAGTTTGCCAGCGAGGAGTTTGTTAACTTATGCACCCAGCTAGGCATCGACCTTCGGTTCACGTCAGTCCATCACCCTAGGAGTAATGGGCAGGTGGAAGCAGCGAACAAGATCATCGTCAACCTACTCAAGAAGAAAGTGGAAAATCTCAGGGGAAATTGGGTGGAACAGTTACCTTCGGTCCTCTGGGTCATGAGGACTACTCCAAACACGGCCACAAGGGAGACTCCCTTCAAGCTGTCTCATGGGTCCGAGGCCGTCCTCCCGATAGAATTCGAGGTAAGGACCCCCAGGGTGGTCGCCACGGGCGAAGGGGATGAAGAATGGCTAATGGCAAACGACGCGGAACAAAGTTTGTCCCTGGACCTGGTAGAAGAGCTCCGAGACCTCGCTATTGTTCGGCAGGAGGAAATCAAACGGCGAATGACTCGGTACTTTGACAAGCACATCCGAGTAAAGCACTTCCAGAAAGGAGACCTGGTCTTGAAGAAGGTCGATGCGGCCGGGAGAGGGGCCGCGGTTGGTAAGCTTAACCCCAATTGGGAGGGGCCTACATTGTAAGTGAGATGCTCAAGTCGGGGGGATATCACCTCCGGGATGTGGAAGGGGTAACCCTCGGCCGAGCTAGGAGTGGGGATGACCTGAAGCGATCTTATCCTTAAGGAGTTTTATCATCTTGCCTACTGAATGTCTTATTTTTTGCATGTTAATCGTAGCTATTTAGACAAGGTGACGAGTTCTTTATGCTGGATTGCCCCAGATCGATTCCACTGTCGGGCTCTCACAGACGGTGGGTTAGGTTGATCTCTGGAGAGGCTGGCAAGGTTGGCAAGTTCTTCATGCTGGATTGCCCCAGATCGATTCCGCTGCCGGGCTCTCATAGACGGTGAGTCAGGTTGATCTCTGGAGAGGCTGGCAAGTTCTTTATGCTGGATTGCCCCAGATCGATTCCGCTGCCGGGCTCTCATAGACGGTGGGTCAGGTTGATCTCTGGAGAGGTTGGCAAGGTTGGCAAGTTCTTTATGCTGGATTGCCCCAGATCGATTCCGCTGCCGGGCTCTCATAGACGGTGGGTTAGGTTAATCTCTGGAGAGGCTGGCAAGGTTGACAAGTTCTTTATGCTGGATTGCCCCAGATCGATTCCGCTGCCGGGCTCTCATAGACGGTGGGTCAGGTTGATCTCTGGAGAGGCTGACAAGGTTGGCAAGTTCTTTATGCTGGATTGCCCCAGATCGATTCCGCTGCCGGGCTCTCATAGACGGTGGGTCAGGTTGATCTCTGGAGAGGCTGGCAAGTTCTTCATGCTGGATTGCCCCAGATCGATTCCGCTGCCGGGCTCTCATAGACGGTGGGTCAGGTTGATCTCTGGAGAGGCTGGCAAGGTTGGCAAGTTCTTTATGTTGAATTGCCCCAGATCGATTCCGCTGCCGGGCTCTCATAGACGGTGGGTCAGGTTGATCTCTGGAGAGGCTGGCAAGGTTGGCAAGTTCTTCATGCTGGATTGTCCCAGATCGATTCCGCTGCCGGGCTCTCATAGACGGTGGGTCAGGTTGATCTCTGGAGAGGCTGGCAAGGTTGACAAGTTCTGTATGTTGGATTGCCCCAAATCGATTCCGCTGCCGGGCTCTCATAGACGGTGGGTCAGGTTGATCTCTGGAGAGGCTGGCAAGGTTGGCAAGTTCTTTATGCTGGATTGCCCCAGATCGATTCCGCTGCCGGGCTCTCATAGACGGTGGGTCAGGTTGATCTCTGGAGAGGCTGGCAAGGTTGGCAAGTTCTTTATGCTGGATTGCCCCAGATCGATTCCGCTGCCGGGCTCTCATTGACGGTGGGTCAGGTTGATCTCTGGAGAGGCTGGCAAGGTTGGCAAGTTCTTCATGCTGGATTGCCCCGGATCGATTCCGCTGCCGGGCTCTCATAGACGGTGGGTCAGGTTAATCTTTGGAGAGGCTGACAAGGTTGGCAAGTTCTTTATGCTGGATTGCCCTAGATCGATTCCGCTGCCGGGCTCTCATAGACGGTGGGTCAGGTTGATCTCTGGAGAGGCTGACAAGGTTGGCAAGTTCTTTATGCTGGATTGCCCCAGATCGATTCCGCCGCCGGGCTCACATAGACGGTGGGTCAGGTTGATCTCTGGAGATGCTGACAAGGTTGACAAGTCCTTCATGCCGGATTGCCCCGGATGATTCCGCTGCTGGGCTCTCACTAGACGGTGGGTCAGGTTGATCTCTGGAGAGGCTGGCAAAGTTGGCAAGTTCTTATGCTGGATTGCCCCAGATCGATTCCGCTGCCGGGCTCTCATAGACGGTGGGTCAGGTTGATCTCTGGAGAGGCTGGCAAGGTTGGCAAGTTCTTCATGCTGGATTGCCCCAGATCGATTCCGCTGCCGGGCTCTCATAGACGGTGGGTCAGGTTGATCTCTGGAGAGGCTGGCAAGGTTGGCAAGTTCTTTATGCTGGATTGCCCCAGATCGATTCCGCTGCCGGGCTCTCATAGACGGTGGGTCAGGTTGATCTCTGGAGAGGCTGGCAAGGTTGGCAAGTTCTTTATGCTGGATTGCCCCAGATCGATTCCGCCGCCGGGCTCACATAGGCGGTGGGTCAGGTTGATCTCTGGAGAAGCTGGCAAGGTTGACAAGTCCTTCATGCCGGATTGCCCCGGATGATTCCGCTGCTGGGCTCTCACTAGCCGGTGGGTCAGGTTGATCTCGCGGAGAGGCTGGCAAGGTTGACAAGTCCTTCATGCCGGATTGCCCCAGATGATTCCGCTGTTGGGCTCTCACTAGCCGATGGGTCAGGTTGATCTCGCGGAGAGGCTGGCAAGGTTGACAAGTCCTTCATGCCGGATTGCCCCGGATGATTCTGCTGTTGGGCTCTCACTAGCCGGTGGGTCAGGTTGATCTCGCGGAGAGGCTGGCAAGGTGGCAAAGTTCATTATGATGGCAGGCGGGCAGGTCTCTGGCAGGCAAGTCTTTAGTGCTGACCAGGGCCTCTCGCTCGACAAGAAGAAAACATTTCGCATGACAAGAGGGGACGAGAACTCTACCTGTGCACTCTCGGCAGTTAGTGCTCGGCAAGCGAGTACTCGCTGGAATCAAGCAGGGCGAGGGGTCCTGCAAGGGGTATCGCTCGCCAAGGCTAAGAGGGGTAAGAAACGGGATCACCCCTCACGAGTTCGGGATGAAAGGGTGGTCCGAAAAACCTGCAGCCCTAAGGTAAATAATGAAAAGCGAAGACAGTCGAAAACATGTTCAATACTGGAGCTATCCGATTACGTAGTGCGCGAGAACGAATACCGCGAGATCACTGAAGAATATGCGAGAACGAGATGTAAGTATAGAAAAAACAATAAGGCAAAAAGGATGAACACATCAGACAATACAAAAAATCTGCATTTACACTTCGCAGTTTAATTACAAGGTGCGACGATCTCGCCAGCCAAAAATGTAACGAAAAACAAAACCAAAAGCAAAACTACGAAGCTTCAGAGGTCGCTCGCAGATTCCCCCTCGTTGTCGCTACTCTTTACCGGCGAAAGCGGGATGAAGAGCTCGGGGACGATGTCCTCAAGGGTCAAGCCGGCCGCATCGGCAGACAGCAGGCCGACCCCCTTCATCGCTTGGAAAATGTAGCGCGCCGACTGGGTAGATTCCTCGCGGATCTCCTCGTTTCGAGCTCGCCGCTCTTCCTTCAGGCGGCGAGGAGAGGGGGGGACAGACGCGCGGGTCAGATCGCAGTTGTGGGCCTTCAGGCCAGCAATCTCGCCCTCCAAACTAAGGATGCGAGCTTCAGACCTCCCGGCAGTCTCGACATCCTACATAAAAAAAAAGAGAAGTTTAGAGAGTAAAAGGATGGAACGGAGAGAAGTGGCGAGGTCTAGAGGACTCACCACACCACCTTCGGCGGCGAGCAACTTCTCCTTTAGTTGCGCATTCTCGGCAGAGGCCCCTGGTAGGCTTTTGCAAGCTCCACGTTTTGGCGCTCCAGCTGCAGGCATCGCCTTCCCGTCATGTGGGCGAGCTCAAGGGAGCGCAGCTGGGACCTCGCACTCTCATAGGCGAGGGTCCTCGCGGTCTCATCCCTGTAGGCCCCAACATCCTCGCGTCCATAGAGGGCGAAGGAAAAGTCGAAGGCATGACCGCTGACGGTCGTTTTCTCCACCCATGAAGGGAGGATGGTGGAGATGTCGGCTTTGTTAATCTCCGGCCTCCAGCACAGCAGGAGCTCGCCGGATTCATCCTTGTGTCTCTGGCCGAGGCCAAAGTTCCAGTGGTTAACTGGAATTAGCGGGTCGGAGGTCCGGGCGGCCTCCTCGCTCTGCTCATCAACCTCCCTCTCCTCAGAGAGGTTGGTGAGGTCGATCTCGCCGAGGGTAATCTCAACATGCTCCTTTCCCTTCGCGGAGGGGAACGAGCCCTGGCTCTTCTTAGCCTTCTTCTTTGGCGGGGACTTTGGGGGTAGGCCCTGGCTGCTAGAGGCCTCCGATCTTTTGCGAGAAGACAGCGGAGCCGGGGTGATGGTCTCGCGGCAGGCCTCCGCTCCCATTGTCGCGAGAGCGAGGGCGGAGGAAGACTTCCTGTTGTTCGAATAAGGGGGGTTGTTTGGCAGATCTCGCTCCCCTGAAATGGTGGAGGTTAGATGACAAAAAGTTGAAATGATGCAAGTTAGCGAGCAGAATTATTACCTTCCCCAGGAAGAACTGGAAGCAGCGAGTCGAGGTTCCGGCGAAGATGAACCACCTCGAAGTTCTTCTTGCAGAAGAATTGGTATAAAGCGGCATCGTGGCCGCCGAGAGTCGGCGGCCGGTAAGTGGTCTCGCCATGTTGAACCGGCGAGAAAGGGATATTGCCGAAGTTCCCCTTTACAAAGAGGAACTTTTGGGCCCAGTAGTGGGCCTTATTCACGGTCTCGACGACCTTGGGGCCCGAGCCCACGAAATAGGCGGTGCCATCTTTGTAGGCTCGGAAGGAGAACAGCTTCCGGAAAACCGGCAGGCTGAACTCAATGCGCTCCTCGCGCATATAGCAGGCGAAAGCTATGATGACCGCCATGGCGTTGGGGGTGAGCTGGCCTGGAACGACGCCATAATGCTTGAACACCTGGCGAGCAATATAAAGCGAGATCAATACACTGCGAGCGATATTAATTCGGCAGAAGGAAGAAGTAAGCGAGATTAATAGTTACCTGACGGATTTCGGGCCACAAGGGCAGGCGCAGGCCAACCGCAAAATGGGTTGTGGGGATGGCAAGCTTGTCGGCGAGGAGGGTGTTGATCACGTCGTCCTTGCGAGGGCGACGCGCCGTGAACCGGGGGGGGATGAAGTCGGCGACCGCAGTGAAGTACTCCTCCTCGGTCAGATTGCAGTTGAAGAAAGTGTGATCGGAGAAAGCCCAGGCACACTTTCGCCGACCCTCGGCCTCAGCAACATCATCGACCATCTTGAAAGCCTGCGAGAGAAGGAGCAAGTGGGAGAGACGGCGAGATCTCTCAAGCAAAGGAAGAAAGAGGGTTGACGATGAACGCGGTAGGTGGCTCTCAATTATGAGACCCTATCTATAGCAAAATAAAAAAGGCGGGAAGAAGTTCAAGCGCCGTTGGGTGCGGTTAGCAAAACATCACATCATGATCGCGTGCGAAAACACATGGTTTTCAAAAATAACATGCGGGCGAGAACACCCTGCGAGGTCAGCATGAGCAAATATTTCGCGAGAACAGTATGAGTAAACAGAATAGCATAGCGAGGTCAGCACGAGCAAATATCTCGCGAGACCAAAATCGCTTACTGCAAGTACAAAATAATAAGAGGGCGTTGTTATAGGAACTGCGGGCGAGAACCCGTAAATAATTGTCAATAGCTACTGTTTAGCGAGAACTCATAAACATAAGTAGTAAATGGTCGCGGAGCTGTTCAATTTAAGAGTAAACATTCACAAACATAAAGGATTCACAGAGCGGGGGGGGGGGGGGGGGGGGTCACGAGACTAATGGTGCAACCATTTCCATCTGCCGCCACCTCGCGATCCGGATCGCGACGGTACCCTGGAGTTATAATAATCCTGGGCCGCCCGGCCCTCCTTATCCATTAGGTAGGCATAATCCCTCATCCTCGCGATATGCACCTCCGGCGACGTGACTGTCTCGTCATGGTCACGAGGTAACGCGGCTCGGAGTCTCGCGCACTCATCCATCAGGGCAGCATGCCTCTCCTCGGCAGCCTCTCTATCTCGTCTCGCTTGAAGGTTGAGGTCCAGAAACATTCGACCTTGTTTCTCAAATAACTCGGCAGTTCGCCGCTTCATCGCCTCGGGATCCCGCAGATCACCCAAGAAGTCCTCCATCTGCTCTGGGAGGGGGGACATCTCTTCGTCCCCGAAATCAGAGTCGGTGTGCGGGGTCTCAGAGTTCTCTGCGAAAGAGAATAGGTAGTTTTAGCAGTTGGGGGGAAATCCTCATATATCGCGAGGGTCCAGAAACCCTTACCCGGAGGAGGGCGAGAAGGCCCAGGGCGAGAAGATCCAGGCCGACCCTCAAAGACATTGCCGTAGTGGGGCAAGAGAGATTTGCCTAAGCCAGGAGGGTATGCCGCGCTGTTGATTGGGGGAATCTTTGGCGGTCTTGTGCCACCAGAGTCCTCGCTCGCCAGGAGGTTGAACCCCGACGTTTTTAAGGCCGTGTCAGGGAGGACCGGTGACAGAGGTCGCGAGTCTTGACGAGGCGGGGTCTTCTGGGGCGAGGTTGCGAAGAGCAAGAAACCAGGAGCCATTAATCAACAAAATGTGTGCGAGCGAGCGAGAATAGCGGCGTACCTGCAGCCTTTTCGCCAGCGAGATCTGTGCTCGCTGGCGGAACGTTGCGAGACCCAGTTTCGGGCTCGTCACCGCCCTTGTTGGTGGCGTGATCCTGCGATCAAGCGAGACTCAGAGAAGTTAATTTATTGGCTTAGCTAGAGGGATAACTCATACCTTCTCGGGGGAGCGGTTGTCTGGGGAAGATTCCAGTAGTACTGACTCATCCCCGGTTCGGCGAACCGTTTTCTCCTTCTTAGTTGTCGGCGCCGGAGCGGGAGGCGGACGATTCACCCACACAGGAATTTTGGCCATGGAAGATAGCTCGCCAGCCTTGGAGGCCTGTAGGCGAGCCTCAAGCTCCTTGGAGAGCGGCATCTTTCGACAGCTACAGTAAGGGGAGAGAGAAAAGAGGAAGGAAATGATGGTGCGTGTCACTGTGGCTTGGGGTGATATTTATAGCCCTCAGGTGTGTCCTACCAAAGATTCCTGACAGATCATCAAGAAGCTGGCGAATACCAGGGGTTGGATGTTTCTTCGCGAGCCTAGATAGCCTCACGAAGAGCGGGGATTGTGTACAACCCCGATATTCGCCAGGCAAAGGGGGGGGGGGGGGGCGTTTTGAGAGGTCAACATTGCGAAGAAAGTAATAAGGGGGACAGGCCAGATGAGTTCTCGCAAGAGCCGGGCGTGCGAGACAAGCCCTCGCCGACCGTTCTTTGGTAGGCTGGCGAGACGGGTACTCGCCGTGCATACGCGAGAAGGGCTGGCGAGCCAACCACTCGCGAGCCACTTACATCAGTTTTCTGGGTTCGACGAAAGGCGTTCGACGAAATCGAGCGCGCTCGACGAAATGTATTATGCGTTCGACGAACTCACTTCTCAGTTCGACGAACGTCAAGTTTCAACCGGATAAGTTTATCTCAGCGGTTGGGCTGGGAGGGCCTATTGTCTCGACGGCTCAGTCCCATCCCAGCAGATCCGCCGGGATAGGCAGTCATCTCGGAGGGACCAGGGTGAGCTCGCAGGAAGGCGTGCGAGACCAGGTCTCAGTGGATATCGCCAGAAGGGTCCCAAGCGAGGTCTTAACGACGTACTCGCCAGCAGGGATGTCGCGGGAGAGATCCGCGAGAAGGCAGCGAGAGCTCTCGCAAGTAATGTTCTCGCAGACCCCTTGCCCGTAGGCCGATTGGGAAGGATTACCTTTTTACCCCCGGTGGTCTGCCACTAGCCTCTTCAAACAGCGGAGTTTGGCTGTTAGCAGACCAATTTTGGGGTGCGTATAGTAAAATCAAGAGGCGGAATCCTGCTATTTGCAGGCCAGTTCAGAAAATCTATAAATAAGACCCAAAGGGCACCTTTGGAGAGGACTTTTCTTTTTTGAGCTTCTCTCTTCTCAGGCTTTCCTTGGTTGGCATTTTCAGAGCTCTCCAAGGTGCCCGGGCTTCAGCATTGGCTTGGGAGGGGAAGCGCTCTAAAGATCTTCCGGGTGTGTGGTGGGTCCTCCTTGCTGAATCTAAGGGTCTGTGTCTAGTTCCGAGGCTTCAGTCTGTCCCTTCAAGGGATCAGTAAGTACCAGCTGCCCCCAACTAGTTGGGGGCCCTGGACTCCACAGAGACCATTTACTGGTTTCAACACGCATCGTTCGTACAAGTGATATCAGAGGGAGGTTTCAGTGCGATTTTTTGATTTGGAGGCGGCGTGGTTCTCGGTTTTTCAACCGGAAGAGGGCGGCTGCAGTTTTGGATTATCATTTGTTTGGTGGAGGCGGTTGTATTCGAATCAGAGGCGGCGCCATATAAAAAAAGAGGAGGTCATCACTTCTTCCTCACTTGGATCTGTCGGCGCCAACAGCAGGCGACGATTTTCATTTTGGTTCCACGACACTTGCTTGTTCGGAGGCGGCGCTAAGAAGAAGGGAGTAGATCTCTTGTTTTTCAGTGTAGGCGGCGACCACATAAACGGCGCTCGGCGGAGGGTCTTCTGCCTCCCAAACGACGCTGATTAACATAAACGGAGGCGTCCATTTTTTGTTTTCCTTTCTCGGCACATGTAGCGCAAAAGGACTGTTTCGTTCCTTTCCTTTCTCGGTAGTGGCAGAGTTTGTTTCCTTCCCTTCTCGGCACTAGTGGCACCAGCTAGTTAAGGAATTAGAACTGGTGTCGTGACGTTGGAAAAAGAGAAAATTGGCTCCAAAGTGAAAAAAAAAGTTTTGTTTTACCTCTTTGGCACAGGCAGAACAAGAAAAAAGAGGTTGGTTTTTGAGTTTCTCCTTCGTAAAGGGTCGTGACTACGAAGGTACGTTTTTTACGTGTTTGTTTATTTTCCCCATTTTTGAAAACTAACCGAGAAAAAAAGAGGTGGGAGTTTGGTGTTTTCTTGTGTTTTTGTTTGTTGTTTTGTTTTGAATCAAACGAAAAAAATGGGAGACTCCGGTATAGCTTCATCATCTTTTGGGGCAGCGGAATCTATGATTCATCATTCCGGTTTGCATCCAGTCAGAATTAATGTTACCAAGTTTGACCGGAAGGGCAACATCGACATGTGACGATGCGAGCTGATGGATGCCTTATGCTCTCTAAATCTGGAAGATGTTCTTAATGATGATGAATGTCCTGATGGGATGACAAAGAAAGTTTGATTGAAGATGAATCAGAGTGCTTGCAGGTTGATCAGAAATGGCTTGATACAGGAAATAAAATATGGGGTTATGTTGGAGACTTCTGTGGGAAATCTTTGGAGGACGCTGGAGAATAAGTACCTCACGAAGAGCGTGGAGAATCGTCTACACATGAAACGTCGATTATACCGATTTCATATGAGACGTGGTGTCTCGATTGATGAACATTTGCATGAGTTTATGAAATTGTTGACAGATCTTTTGAATTTGGATGAGGATGTTGGCGATGAAGACAAGACGTTCCTTCTATTGAATTTGCTTCCAGATGAATATGAGAACTTCACTGTCTCTCATTCATGAGAATGAGGTCTTGAAGTACAATGAGGTGTCTACGACATTGCTGAATCACGAGTTCCGCCGATAGTGGATAAAGTGTCATCGAAGGTGGAGTCAGCCGAAACACTTGTGTCTCATCGGGACAGATCTGAGAAAAAGAAGAATTGACACAAGAAGAGTAATAACGGTACTCAGAAGCATGACAAATCACGTGGTCACAACTTGGGCGTAATCAATGTGCATTTTGTTTGGAGACGGGTCACTGGAAGAAGGATTGCCCCAAGTTAAAAGAGAAAAACAAGGGAGGTACCTTAGAGGCGAATGCCCATATTACTCAGGAGATTACCAGTGGTGGTGAGTTTGATGTTTCTCTCTATGTCACTCCTCAGTGCCTATTTACTGATGATTCATGTTGGATTCTGGACACGGGTTCTACCTATCACATTTGTCTCAATCGGGAGTGGTTCTGTTCTTATAAGTCTTTGGATACTGCCATACTGGTGTTTTTACTATGGGCAACGATCATGCTTGTCGTACTATTGGTGTTGAGAGTATTCTGGTTTAGATGCATGGTGTTGCGGTGAGAGAGTTGATCGAGGTCAGGCATATTCTGGATATCAGGAAGAATTTGCTGTCTGTTGGGACTTTAGAAGCCAAGGGTTGCAAGGTAGTGATCGAGGTAGGAGTTCTGAAGATCAGTCGCGGAGCTTTGGTTTTATGAGAGGAGTTCGATACCACAATCTTTATTATCTCCACGGGGGACTGTGGCTGTTGCTGATGGTTCTTTGGATACCACTACTTTATTACATATGAGATTGACTCATGCTGGAGAAGCTTCCCTCCAGGCTTTATCAGGACAAGGATTGATTAAGGGAGCAAGAAGCTGCAAATTGGATTTTTGTGAGCATTGCGTGCTTGACAAGAAAACACGAGGCCATCTACAGTATGAAATGTATTTTAGAGTATGTTCACACAAATGTTTGGGGCCCGACGAAGACGTCATCTTTCAGTGGGTGACGATATTTTGTTTTATTTATTGATGATTATTCCAAATATGTTTGAGTGTACACAATGAAGCATAAGATGAAGTTCTGGAGATATTTTTGACTTGGAAGAAGTGAATTGAGACTCAAACTGACAAAAAGATTCAATGTATCAGATCAGACAATGAAGGCGAATACACATCAAATGCGTTCTTGCAAGAGTGCCAGAGATCAGGTATAGAGCATCACTTCACTGTCAAGGAGACACCATAACAGAACGGGGTGACAGAGCGTATGAACCGGACTTTGGTGGAGAAGGTTCGATGTATGTTGTCTAATGCTGGGTTAGACAGGATTTTTTGGGCTGAAGCCCTTGAGTATGCTTGCCATTTGGTAAACAGTCTGCTTTCTGTAGCTATTGGAAAGAAGACACCAAAAGAGATGTGGTCGGGGCATCCTACTAGAGATTATGTGCACATGAAAGTGTTTGAGTGTCCAACTTATTTATCACGCGAAGAATGATAAACTGGAACCACGGGCAAAGAAGGCAATTTTCATTGGCTTCAGGTGTGGAGTCAAGGGTTATAAACTGTATGATCAGGCAGAGAGGAAGATTGTCAGTAGCAGGGATGTTACTTTTGACGAGGCGAGTTTGCGGAAGCCTCGGGACTCATAGCAGGTGAAGAGTTCCAAGTCGATCACTACTACTGTTCAGAAGGAGTTTGATGTGACTCCATTTGTTCCACCAGTTCCCCACAGATCTGACTAGGTATATGATGAGACTGCTGATGAGGTACCAAGTACAGATGACCAGGAGGTGGAGAAAGTTGAGACAGAGAGTCATGTTCATGATTCTATTGCCAGGAGCCAGACCATGAGGCTGAATGTCCCGAAGCCAGCTTGGTTGAGGGACCACATTGCATTTGCACTTTCAGCATATGAGGCTGAAGTCCCTTGTTACTTCAAGGATAATCCTGCAGACATGCTTACGAAGGTGCTTCCAGTCCAGAAGTTCACATATTACAATGGTTTGGTAACATTCGAGCTCAGAGGTGAGTGCCATGAGGGGCACCTTTGAAGAACTACGCGTGGCTTGATCCCATGGGGGGGGGGGGGGGGGGTACGTAAGCTGTCACCTTGGTGCAGCCGATTTGATGTTGATGTTTATTTTGTCATCTCATATTGGTTTTGTTTCAAATAAGAGATGAGGTGGAGATTGTTGGTTTGAGAGGACATTTTAGTCTTTTTGGAGGGTTCTTATTTTGGATGGAGTGTATTGTTTAGTCCTCTTTGTTTTTCTCCCCACCGGTGATAGTGAATAGCCTCTCCCCGTGGACGTAGGCGCTCTTCGCCGAACCACGTATATCGCATCGTGTTCATTGCTTGGTTGTTGTGTGATTCTGGTTTTTCCGCATCGTTCGTACAACAACACATGCAATGGGTTTATCTGAATGAACATAAGTTGCAGTGGGATTACCTGAATGGACATTAGTTACAGTGACTTGTAGTGGGATTACGTAAGTGGAGATAAGTAGCATTGAGATTGGCAGATTGAATCTGACCTTGAATAAGTCTAGTATCTCTACTCACAGATAGTGTATCCGAAATTTGGGGCACAGGAACGGTGGGAATATAAGTCTCACACATTGCTGCATTTGCTACTTGGCAGAAGTTTTTTTCTTTCCAATGTAGCTTCCAACATTTTGATATAACAAAAACTTCTTTCTCATAATGATAACATTTCTGCCTCCCTTTGACTCGTGTATATATATGCCATCAGGACCACCTCTGCTTCTATAACCACCATGGCCACCTCTTATATTTTGGGCAATTAGAGCAGAATGATCTGTTAAGTTAGTAATGACGCCTAGAGTTTGAACTGAAGATTATCTGGAAACCTGAAGGATCCTGAAAAAGGTCTCGGCAATCGTCATCTTCGTGATGCCCCCAAAATCTATGATCAAACAATTTCGTAAGGTCCAAGACCACTCAAAAAGGTCATGATCTGATGATCAATAGAAATAGGAAGAGAATTAAGCTTCTTGATCACCTTCACAAGCTTCCCAAAGTACTTTAGATACAAGTCTTGATCGTCAACAAAAATCTGTTTGCTGAACTAAATTCACCACCATTTGAGTCAGTAGTAATTGACACCACAAGAAAAAAAGGATCAACCTTAATTATGAACAACAATACTGCGCCACACTCCAAAATCACTAGGACTGGAAATATTGTTTGCAACCTAAGGCAAAATCCATCCTTCAAGCCAGAGATTTTCTGCAGTGACGACACACAGTAATCGGCCTTTGAACTTCATTGACGAACTACACATGGATGAGATAAGATAGATCGGTGACAGATGACACATGATGAAGACGCATTGAAATTGACAACGAACATGGGGAGCAAATAGATGGACAATCGGGTGCTGATAAGCAACAATCGATGCATGATGCAGAGAGGAGAAGCAATGATGCCCAAACACGATCATTCTATGCTCCATGAAAATAAATCACGACATACCTTTGATTGGCTTCGTCGCAAGATACTCAATCTCTGTCACTTGCTGCTGAACAAACTATCGAGAGTACTTGTTACATGTTCATAAAGTTGAGGATTGGAGGAAGTCCAAAATAACCCCCAAAACAATGAAGAGCGATACAAACTCGATAGATACTCTCCCACTAAACTCTCGAGGGCTGGTTCCCAAAAGTATTTCCTCTCATAGAGAGAAAACACAAAGATTTGTGTTATGGGTCTACACGATCCATTATATTATTGTTGTTAATTACAATTTTTATTTATTTCGAGTCATGCCATCATTTTGATGGGGATTGCGGCACACATCAACCTACATGATGATCAGAGCTGCCCATGTTATGCGGATCGACTGTCCGAGATTTTTAGTTATTTTTTGTATTTTTTATTTTCATGTATTTTGAGGGCCGCCATGATCGGAGAATCATGACCGCCCGTGATGACCCCTTAGTCTATATATAGGGGTAGGAGGTTCATTTTAGAAGTATTGAAATTTGACTGAAGAAGAAAATCCTCCTTTCGATCACCCGGTGCCGAAGTCGGAATCCAAGTGCGAAGCTTGATAGTTATCTCTCCCTCCCCCACATCACCTAGCGGGGCCACCCCTCCTCCACCTTCCTTGGCCGACCTCTCCCCACCCCCTCCTTCACCAAAGAGCCGACCACCCCACCCTCTCCCATACTTCACCACTACAACTACTTAGTTTCATTCAATTTCAATTTTCCGACGATCGCCGGAAACCGCCTCCGACAAGCTACTTCAAGCCACCACCAACACCACTTAAATTCCCTTCAATTCCTGTTTGATCGCCGAAACCGCCTCCGGCCACCACCACCACCACCTCCGGCGATCCCCTCCGACCACCTTCGGCCAGCCACCACCCTCCCACCACCACCTTAATAACCATACCACCTCCCCACTACCCCCACTACCCCATTATCCCCTTTCCCTACAAATAGGACCACTACTAAATTCACTCCACCCCTCCCATTTCTCTATTTCCCCACTATCCCACAACACTCTCACGTGGAGCCACTCCCCACCTCTCCAACCGAGCCCCCCACTCCCTCCTTACAGCCGCCACTACCTCCCAAACTCCCACATATCTCTCCCCTCATTCGGCCCCTGTCCAGGAAGATTCCAAACAACTGGCTGCTGCTGGAAACACCTTCCAGCAGCCATTTCCAGCCCCCATTCCCTTCTTTGACCCCCAACAAAGCTCACCCAACCTTTCCCAATGTCCTCCCCTATTCCCCTTCTCCCTTGGGCTTTAAAATACCCAACTGGATTCCTCCCAGTTAATGCCAGAAGCTACAGTCGCTTGTCAGCTTCTCTCCCAGCCCAGCCCCATCAGGTTCTGTGCAGTCCAGAAACTCCAGCCCCCCTACTGACCTCCACAACCAACCTCCAGCCATACCTGCAGCAACAGCCGTCCAATTCCAGCTATCGGGAGATACATTTCCAGCCTTGGTTTGTGCTGTCCTGCAGTCTTCAGCACCATTGGGAGCCCAGAATTCAATGCCTACTTCCCAGTCCCGGAAAATCCCACAAAGCCTCTTACCTTATAGTTGTGTGAGTTCTAAAGTTGGTTGTTAATTATTCTTTGTTGAATTCGTGTTTGTTTTCTTGCCTGCGTCATCTCTTCTTTGTAACTTTGTTTCCACGCCGTTTGATGCTAGTGTTGATATTCATTGGCTTGTTTATTTATGATTCGTGCACTCTCATATTAATATTCCAACACGCGCTCTCTATTTTGTGGAGTTTTCTTCTATTGTGGTTTTCTTGCGTTCGCATTTATAAATCATAATTATGGCAGGTTGCTCGTCGAAATTGTGTCTGCATTTAGTGATCATACATTATCCCCTATCATAGGATCGTCCCGCGTCACATTAGGATCGTTACTTTAAGTTCCATCCAGTTTTATTATATGTTCCATCGAGATTTATTATATGTTCCACCACCTCCGGCGATCCCCTCCGACCACCTTTGGCCAGCCACCACCCTCCCACCACCACCTTAATCACCATACCACCTCCCCACTACCCCCACTACCCCATTATCCCCTTTCCCTAAAAATAGGACCACTACTAAATTCACTCCATCCCTCCCATTTCTCTATTTCCCCACTATCCCACAACACTCTCACGTGGAGCCACTCCCCACCTCTCCAACCGAGCCCCCCACTCCCTCCTTACAGCCGCCACTACCTCCCAAACTCCCACATATCTCTCCCCTCATTCGGCCCCTGTCCAGGAAGATTCCAAACAACTGGCTGCTGCTGGAAACACCTTCCAGCAGCCATTTCCAGCCCCCATTCCCTTCTTTGACCCCCAACAAAGCTCACCCAACCTTTCCCAATGTCCTCCCCTATTCCCCTTCTCCCTTGGGCTTTAAAATACCCAACTGGATTCCTCCCAGTTAATGCCAGAAGCTACAGTCGCTTGTCAGCTTCTCTCCCAGCCCAGCCCCATCAGGTTCTGTGCAGTCCAGAAACTCCAGCCCCCCTACTGACCTCCACAACCAACCTCCAGCCATACCTGCAGCAACAGCCGCCCAATTCCAGCTATCGGGAGATACATTTCCAGCCTTGGTTTGTGCTGTCCTGCAGTCTTCAGCACCATTGGGAGCCCAGAATTCAATGCCTACTTCCCAGTCCCGGAAAATCCCACAAAGCCTCTTACCTTATAGTTGTGTGAGTTCTAAAGTTGGTTGTTAATTATTCTTTGTTGAATTCGTGTTTGTTTTCTTGCCTGCGTCATCTCTTTTTTGTAATTTTGTTTCCACGCCGTTTGATGCTAGTGTTGATATTCATTGGCTTGTTTATTTATGATTCGTGCACTTTCATATTAATATTCCAACACGCGCTCTCTATTTTGTGGAGTTTTCTTCTATTGTGGCTTTCTTGCGTTCACATTTATAAATCATAATTATGGCAGGTTGCTCGTCGAAATTGTGTCTGCATTTAGTGATCATACATTATCCCCTATCATAGGATCGTCCCGCGTCACATTTGTTTTCGAGTGTTATTATATGTTCCATCGAGTTTATGGTACGGGTCGTTACTTTAAGTCTTTTAGTAATTTTTAGTATTTTTATGTTAAGTCCAAGTCTTGAAACTTATTATGCTTAGGACATTATGCACTTATATTTAAAGATCCCTAGGGTCATGAAGAAAATCAAGCATTGAGTTATCTTTATTTTCTCTTCTTAGTTCTCTCCTTCTCCTCCTCTCTCTCTAACCCTAAACGTTCCCTACTCTAGGGCATCGTGAGGTTGAGCCCGACTTTCTCGTTGCATCCCGTGACTTAGTTATTAAAGGCGCAAGGCGCATCAAGGCGCATCAAGGCGCAAGGCGCATCAAGGCGCAAAGGGGTCTTGGAGCCTAGGCGCAAGACTCAAGGGGCAGGCGCGCGCCTGGCGAAGGCAAGACGCAACCACATTCATTTTAAATAATCAGCATCAAACAACAGTTCATATTCTTGATAAGATTCTTCATTTATTCTACTCAATAATCATTCATTACTATCATTTATATCTCTTAAAAAATAGAATCAATGTGGTCACTTGCATAATATCTAAGTCTCAACGCTCGATTATGTTTCACAAACACTAAATAATGCAAAAGTTAATGAGATCTTACATTATTTCTTTCTTTCACAACAACAACAGAACCCATATAGTCCCCAATCATTGGGGGTATGGGCGGGGGAAGATTGGAAACTGACCTAACCTTTGGCCCTATGCCCAAAGTGGCTTCTCTCAGAGGAGAAAGACCGAACCTTTGACAATAGATGCACAAAGTGGCTGCTCACAGATTATTTCTTTCTTTATTTTGAAAAAAAAAGTTTACAACATAAATTGCACTCATGCGTTCCTTTTATGCTCCAAAGGCGCAAAAAGTGCGCACAATGGCGCAAATCTCTGAGCCTGGTGAGCCTTGAGCCTTAGGCGCGCCTTTAACAACGTATCCCGTCGGTCGAACTCATCTCCCTTCAGCTGACTCCAGTGTATCATCGACGTCTCCGCCACCCACGCCATCTCCTACCACCTCTCCGACGAGTTCCGATCACATTATGAGAGGCTCGTAACATATTGTTATCAGAGTCACCTCCCACGCCCACCACCACCTCCTCCTCCACTGACCCTTTCCTCCTCCACTTACCGTTATCCACCAATGCATCTACTTGACCACCAGATGCAGTCAGCGCCACACACAACACCTTGCAGCTCGAGCTAGCCTGACATATGAGTCTATAGCCACGATTCTACATCCCGCCCAGAAATAACCGTTTGAGCTCTCTTCGATTCCATGATGATCCAGATCCCATCAATTCCACAATGCATGAGCTGCAAACACATTATTGTAGACAAGCTCGGTTGCAGAGATCAGAAGCTCAAGCAGATAGGGCATTTAAGCTGCCTTCTCATCCGATCCACAAGGAAGAAATCCAACATTGATGGTCTCCGAGGGTTCCCTCAACATGAAGCCAATGGATCCCATATGACTATCTATATTGAAGTTTTTTCACGATAAACGAACCGTTGAGGCACAAGAAGATAACCTTAAGAGAGTAGGCGAGCTATGAGAGCTCGAAAAAGGTCATATCCGACAAGCCAACATTCACCTCATTCTGTTCGCCCCATCTTCTGGCCAGGACTTGAGTCGACTAAAATTTTTTTGCTTCAGACGCCAAACATGTTATGATATGTCATCCCATCGAGTTGTTGCCTTCCCTTGTTCCTCCGAGCACAATCCTCTTTCTTCTTTCTCGAGCCTATCACCACATACCCACAATCCATGAAAGACAACGGGAAAATTCTTCAACAAGAAGATTCGATCGCAGTGAAGTAGTCTAATATGGATTTAGATGTCACTTATGAGGCATCCCAAGCCTTTTTGAACACTCACATTGCCGTATTTAAGACCTTCCCAGCTACACAAGAAGGTACCCTACCATCCGTTACACCATAAGAAGCCATGCCTGACACACAATCAGACGCCATCAATGGCTACGATAATTACCTCCTCCTCGATTCACCATGCCCACCAATCCTCAAGGTGCCACCCTAGTCATTGATGTCTCCATCCAATACCCTCCTCTCCAGCTGCAAATTACGATGACTTTGACTCGACAGGTCAATCACTGGCCATCTCTCCCAGTCGCCCTTTATCAACCGATCCTCCTTTGCCCATTAATACTCCTATTCTCCAACGGGCTCCACAACAGGACACCCTGGTCGCCCTCACACAACAGGCTACTTCACGACTTCGACACTAATCATATGTACAGTCGATGTGCACGTGACAAGCTTTCCGCCACACAGTCCTCCTTCACTCAATAGTGCGTGTGAATGGGGCTCAAAGAACGCTGCCGTGGGGACTCGCTAGAAGGTGTTGTTTTGGCGGGGGATAAAAGAACCATAACGTCATCATTGGAGTGCCTTTCAAGCTTGAGGACAATCTCAAAGCGAAGGATGAGTGAGATGTTATGGGCCCACACGATCCATTATAATATTATGATGTTAAATATAAGTTTTTTTATTTCTATTCATGCGATCTTTTATTTCCAAGTTCTATTATATGTTCCGTCTAGTATATGATACGAGTCGTTAAGAGTCTTTAGGTCCTTTAGTAATTTTTAGTATTTTTATAATAAGTGCAAGTGTTGGAACTTATTACGCCTAGACCATTATGTATTTCTATTTAAGGACCCCTAAGGTCGTGATGAAAGCCAAGCATGAAGTAATGTATTTCCTCTTTTTAGTTCCCACATCCTCTCTCCCTAACACTAAATGATCCCCACTCCATGGAATCATGAGGTTGAGCCTGACTCCCTTGTCGCATCCTCTCGGTCGAGCTCGGCTCCCTTTGGATTGCTCCTGCGCATCTTCAACATCTCCACCACCCTTGCCACCCCGACCACCTCTTTGGCGAGTTCCGACCATGTTACGGGTGGCCCGTAACAATCGTAGAGATGCCTTACGCATACAAGACACATCCTTAAATTGGCCTCATGAGCACTCATAATAATGATTCATAATTACCAGTAATAAAGATTCCCCAATAAATACGACTATTGATATTCTAACATTAATAATATAAAAGACTTCACTTAATTACATATTAATATTACCCTCAATTATGAGATGACATATTCTTGATACTCTTGCTTAGGAATCACTTGTTTTGTTTGCACTTACTATGCATGTGTGTGTATTATATTATTCTGACAATTCCCAAGTAAGCACGCAATCAATGTGGAACGATTTGGAAATACAATGGATATACAAAATATTTTATGATACTAATTTCAAAAAAGTGAACTGCACAACATAGATTTTAACCTCATGTAGCACTTCTTATGAATATGTAAAAGGAGAATCCATTGGCCCACCTAAATAGTTGAGACGAGGCTGGTCGTGATTATGGTACTGTTGATGTGGTTTGGATGATTTTACTACTTTTGTTTCGTCTCTAATGGTTTAATTGGAAGCTGCTGGAAATCATTATGATGTTTCATCGGACTTGCTTTCGTTCTTGTTTTTCCACATTTCATTGATGTCTAGAGTCTGATCTGGAGTCTAAATTGGTGACAGTAATTGCAATCACATGTTTCTAGGACTGTTTTGTCTATCCTTCCCTTTTGCATCAGGAAGTAGGTTGTCGATAAGCATATCTCCTTTTATATTCTTATGCTCTTCGATCCTAACACAATGTTTACTGTGTTCACTACGAATTGACCTTTTAGAAAACACTAGTTTGTTGTGGATTGGAATTTATGTATGCATTGTATGCATGCGTTTGTTTTTTTTCTTAACTACATGCTGTTTTTAGTAAAAATAAATAAATTATGTAAATCATTGAAAAATAAACACATGATCATTTATCAACAAACTGGCAATCATTATGCTGCAGGCACATGGATGATATGATGAAAACTCTTAGCTGAGGATTTCAAATTTATATAAAAGATTCAGAATGATGCATGCATTTTTGTTAACAGTTGTCTTTGACCTTGTTTTGACCTAGATGTTTGGAGCTCAACTTTAAGGGTGTGTATACCTCAAGCCCTGCAGTTGACGGGAGCATCATGCACTTAATATTCCAAACAACTTTAATACTGCGGTGGTTAGAAGCAAGATATGTTGCTTGTGACTTTGCCAAAACAATATTTAAGGAATTTGTTGATGGGGATCCATCAGATCATGCACCAGGAGGGGTTCACCGCAAGGTGGGACCCACGTTTGTGTACTCGCGCAGGACTTGATTGGATCGCCGATCCGACTCCTCGGACGCGTCCGGATCCGCACCGTGAATCGTTTTGATATATTATTTTAGTACTTTTGGGTTTGTATTTATTGCATTTGAGTGGTCCCACCTCCAGCCAATCATAGCCGTCGATGGTGGGATGCCCTAATCCTTCTTTTATTATAAATATGTAGCTAGTGGGCTGGTTTAGACCATTGCGGAATTTGGAGAAAGAATTCTTGGATTCCCGCGATCCCGCCATGGTGCCGACTCCGTGGAACCCTAGGTGACGACTCCTAGATGTGTATCTTCCCCCTCAAGGTTTTCCCTAACCCTAAGCCTCTTCTTCCCCCTCCCAACCCTCTTTTCGCAGCCCCCTACAGCCCCAAACTGCCGCCCCCTTCACTGTCTTGCATCCCCCTACAGCCGCTGCCCTTCCTCCTCTTTCACAGCCGCCGCCGCCCACCTCCACCCCTCTACAGCCCCAAATTGCCGCCCCCTCACTGTCCAGTGGCCCCCATACAGCCGCCGCCCTTCCTTCTTCACAGCCGCCGCCGCCCACCTCCCTGTCTCCAAAACCCGCCGCCAGCCCTCCCTCTCCTTGCTCCCAGCCACCACCACCCCTTTCCCCTACGTGGAACCACCTCTAGCCACCCCCTTGTCCAGATCAGTCCAGATCTAGACAAAGACAGCCCGTACCCACCTTTTCCCTCACCCGGTCCTCATTCCCTAGCCCAGATCCGCTCTTCAATTGTCGGATCTACCCTCCCCCGCCCGGATCTCCCCATACGTCGCCGGATCTACTCATTTCCGGTCCGTTTCTGCCTTTCACCGCCGAGGACAGCCACCTATGTCGTTTTTTCCCGCTTCCGGTTCCACTCCGGATCGTCGTCCACGCATCTCCGGCTCCGAAATCTTCAGTGTCTTGGTCAGCCCACTACTTGGTGAGTTTTTGTTGTATTGGACTATTTTATTCAGCATCTTTTATTGGATTTGAAACTTTATTTGTCGGGGAATCTTGTTTGTGGAAGTTCGCTGCAATACGCTTACTACTTGCATGTGAGATTCATTCGCCACGCGCTTTGCCTTGACCCTCCGAGTGGAGGAAAGCCGTCAATTGTTTGCTTACTGAATGTTAATTCGGTTTTTTTAAAATATTTGCGTGGGTTGAAAATTTTATTGCTTTAATAAATCTGTCGTCGTCACCGACTATATCATTGCATTTAGATTTGGGTTTCTGTCAAGTCTACTTTCGTCCCTCGAAGTTTTGGTTTTGTGCACCCTGTAGCCTACCCTACATCATTTGTCTTTTAATAATTTTATGTGGAATGTTTTCTTAGTATTCAATTTTGTTGCATATATGTTCTTTTATGATAACAACTGTTTAATTTTGCATAGATCAGAATATAAAGTACTTAACAACATTGAATTTTGAGTGAACCCTCATAGGTGCCATTTTTTGGACATGGATACATACAATGGATTAATCTAGTCTTCATCTTTGAGCTAATATTATATTTTTTATTTTTAGAGCTGGAAACAAAGAGGATATTGCTTGATATATTTAAAGAGCGACAACAAAGAAATGCTGAAGCAGGCTCTATACCAAGCTTCTACAAAAAGGCATGCTGAACAGTGAATTTTAGCTGTTTTAATTTATTTTTTCTTCTCAGTGAGCAAGTCCAATATGTGCTTCATAGTTGATGAGGCTTGTGAAGTTTTGGCTATTTACTTGATGCATGTTACACCCCGATTTACTTCCACATACCTGTATTTGAAGAAGGATAACTCTATTTTATCCTCCCTTGCTATTTACTTGGATAATTGTCTTCCAACAAGTTTATTTCTGTGTTTGTTTATCAGTTTATTTTTTGGAATTTTTCTCAAGGTGTATGTTTATCTTGTGTAACAGAAACCTGAAGAAGGCTCAATAAGCCATAGAGTTCAAAGACTAGCCAAATACCGATTCTTAAAGGTACTGAATCTACATTCCTTGTAGGTTGTGATGCGCCTTTTCTCGGTTCTGATAATGGTTCATTTTAGAAATGTAATTCCTATATTAACGATTTCAAGCTATTACTTTTCAAAATTTTGATATCAAATCAAGATTACCAAGATTTATGGTTTCTGGTTTTCTACTTGATGATATCTGCCTCCTTCATTGACTGGTTTTTAATTCTTAAAATTTCGACTTGTAAATTAACACTTTTAATATTCATGTAGAAACAATCAGAACTCCTATTGAATGCCGATGACTTGGATGCAATGTGGGTCTGCCTACGCGAAAATTGCGTGATTGATGATGCAAGTGGTGCCGAAAAGGTGTCGTATCTTATATACTGTTTGTCATATGTAATTTGTAAAGTTCAGTTTCTGATTGTCCTCAAGTAGTTTCGATTAGGCTGCTCTCGCTGATGCTAAATTATCTCAGTTTTGGATTATGTTGGTAATTATTTTTTTGACCAAGCTGTCTCCCTTTTCTTCGTTGAATTTCCTAAGATTATGTTTGCACTAGGAAAAATACCTAAGCTTCGCACTAGGTTCTTCGCTGTCTCCCTTTTCTTCGCTGTCTCCCTTTTTTTCGCACTAGGTTCCTAGAATCTTACTGCAGCAAGTGATAGTTCCCTGAAATGAATTGACTAGAATTTATTCTCTTTTAAGGCAGGAAGTATAACATTATTGTTGTCTGCTTTTAAGCTGTTTGGATAGACTTATATTTTAAGAAAATGCTCAATTTGAGGCATAAAGATGAAGACACAGCATAATAGAAAGATGTAGGACACAATGGGCCGTAGACACAGTATTTTCTTTTATAAATAGTTACTATAAAATGTATCAAACAACTAATGTCAGTATATTCAATTTAAAAGCACCATCCAATGAAATGGAATAACATATTTGTTACATAAAACTAAGGACAAACAATAACATAGCTGTTGAAACCAATTTCTTGGTCTCTTGTGAAGCTCGGGCCCTCAACAAGGTGAGGGGCAGCTAGCCCTTACTGATCCCTCGGAAGGAGCGGACTGGAGATTCGAAACCAGACTTAGATCTTAGTCCCAGCGAGGAGGTCCCACCACAAACCCGGAAGATCTTTGAGCGCTTCCCCTCCCAAGCCAAAGCTGAGACTGGGCACCTTGGAGAGCTAGAGAGCTAAACCAAGGAAACCTAGGGAGAAGGAAGTTCAGAATGTTCTGATTGGAATCCTCTCCAAAGGTGCCCTTCAAGGCCTGTTTATAGTTTTTTAAGTCTGGTCTGCCAATAGTGAATCCCGCCTTACACTTTTACTGCAGACCACCAAAGGTGCCCAAAATGGTCTGCCAACAGCCAAACTCTGCTGTTTGGAGGGGCTAACTGCAGACCACCAGGGGCTTTCGGGTAAAAACGTCCCTGGTCCCTTGCTGGGCGAGCCGCACCTGAGGCTTCCTCTCGCGAGCTTGACTCGCATGACTTCTTGCGAGCCGACGGCGAGAGCCCAGCTCGCCTGCTTCCTGCGAGCATCCACCGGGAAACCGACTCGCTTGTCTCACGCGAGCGGCTGTCAAGGGGCCTGCTCGCCTACCTCCTGCGAGCGGGCCCTTTGGTGGTCTCTGGCTCGCCCTCCTTGTTACTTCTCTCGCCTGCTGACCTCTCAATCTCTGCTCATCTCCTGACGAATATCGGGGTTGTACACAATCCCCGCTCTTCGCGAGGCTTCCTAGGCTCGCGAAGAAACATCCAACCCCTGGTATTCGCCAGCCTCTTGATGACGTGGCACGAATCTTTTGGTGGGACCCATGCCCACAGCTATAAATACCCTTCTTCCTAGCCCGGGCATAAACTTTTCTTCCTTCTTCTTTCTTTCGCTGCTCGCCGTTGGACCTGGCGCGATGCCCACGAAGGAAGAGATGTTGGCCCGCCTTAAGGCCTCGCAGGCGGCCCAGAAGGTCAATGCAACCGCACTCGCTTCCTGGGCCTCGCCGCAGCCTGCTCCGCCTCCTTCCCTCACCAAAACGGCGAAGACCGTCCGGCGCTCGCCTGGCGAGGATGGGACCTCTCCTCTGTCTCCATCCCCCCACGACGAGCTCGCCTCACAGGTACTACTGCCAAGTTCGCTAATTTAACGTCTTCTCACCTGACATCGTTTCTTCGCTCGCAGAACACTCCCCGGGAGAGAATACCCCGGAGAAAACAACTACGGAGACTCGCATTCCCACCCCTGGCGGGGCTGGTACTCCTCCCGCAGATGTGAGGGTCACCGACCTGCGGGACCCGCCTTCGCAGCGAGGTGAGTGGTTTGCTTCTCCTTCCTTCATATTTCATTACTCGCTAAGTCTCCCTTATTCCTTATGCAGTGTCTCCTCTCGCGAACCTGGAGGAGCGGATTCCTCCTCCAGCGGACCCGCCGGCCCCGCCGAACCAGACCATCATCACATCAGGGTTCGGCCTTCTGGGACAAAGGAGCCCCGGAGGGACGCTACTTGCCGAGCCAGGACTCGCTGCCGAACCCACGTTCCGCCCTGGTCTGGGGAAGGCTGTTACCCCGCCTTCGTCGGAGCTTTTAAGGGCCAGCCGGGCACTTCTCGCCAGCGGCCCAGTACCCCTATTCCCCCACCAGGTTAGATCATCCTTGCCGAGCGCCTTTTCCTCATCCTCCTCGCTGATTTCTACCTTGCACGCCATCCTCCGACCCCGCTCACTTAGTCAGAGCATGGAGAGGTGGAGATGTCGCCACCCCCCTCACCGGGTCAGGTCGCAGATTTTCTGGGGGACCCCGGCAATCCAGAACAAATGAAGAGGCGAGTCACTGAGATATTCCAGAAACATACTTCCATGCTGCGGGAGTTATACGAACTAAATCGGCTGGATCGGGCCGCATACGAAGAGAAATTTGCTGCGATGGAGGACGCGAACGCGCGCATCCTTGCCGAGGTGCAGCCGGTCGACCGCAGCGAGGTCACCTCACCCGGGGTGCACATCGCGCGGATTGAGGATTACGCGCGACTGCTAACTCGCGAGGCCCAATCGGTTCGCGAGTACCACTACCCGCGAGTCCTCCCCCCCCCCCCCCCCCCCACTCGGGTGTGCGGGGCCGCGGACGCTGGAAGTGGATTCGCTACTAAAAGGCCTCCTTTTTGTAATTTGTTATTTACTTTCCCTTCCCCTGGGGTTCTAAACAATTTGGCGATCTGTAACATTAATACTCTTGACTCGCTTGCGAGCCCGCCTTTTCTGTTTTTATTATTTCCGTCGCTATATCAACCTCGTTCGCCCCTTGCAAACTTTTCTCTTAATAAATATATTTTGGCCGCCTCGCTCTCGCGACTCGCTCTATTTCTTTGCACAGGTCTGGCTCGCCCGTGACTAGCTGGAGGGATTTTGGCGGGGCGGCAACTCGCTAGGAACGGATAAGGCTCCAGGAGGTGGAAAAATACCGCGCGGATCAGCTATCCGCAGGCACCGGCGCTTCAAATCCTTCCCGCCATTTCCATTTCTATAAATAGTCTCCGTCTTTTACTTTCTAACCACCGCATTTACTGCTCTTCCTTCGCTCTTCTCTTCTTCCGGCTCTCTCGCAGATTCTAGCTCGCGCTCGCTTCTTCTCTGACTCGCAGCCCTATAACATCATGGTCGCAGATGTAGAATCGGAGGGGCGGGCCAAGTGCGCTGGAGCCTTCCGCGAGGGCCCTTTCTTCTGCGCCAACCTCTCTCCGGAGGAATATCTTGCCACGGTGGATAAGTACATCCATTCCGGATTTGTGGCTCGCCGTCCTACAGAAAGAGACACCATCAACGATCCCTTCCCCGACGAGCTCGCCATCCCTATCGCTCATTTTGAGAATGGGCTGCGACTCCCACTCTTGCCTTGCGACTCCCACTCTGGCCTGAAGTGCGCCAGGTATATATATATATATTTTCTTGGTCATAGTATTCCTGGCTCGCCTCGCGAAGAGTATTCTAACCCTTACCGATTCTTCTAGGTACTCAAGTACTTTGGCGTTCTGCTGAGCCAGCTGACGCCGAATGCGATCGCCGTGGTGGTCGCTTTCGCCAGCTATCTGCGGGCGGAGAGGATCGAGTTTAATCTGCTCATCTTCTGCAAGGTATTCTCCTTCCGCGCCTACAAGGATGGGACGGCTCACTTCGCGAGCCAGCACGCCACCATCTGCGAAACAGTGAACAAGACCACTATTGGACGCAGGAGTATGTCCTAGTGAAGGGTCCGTTCGGCAACACCTCCTACTCTCCCCTCCAGCGGGACGAGGCCACCTACCTCCCTCCCGCCTCGCTGGGAGGCGACGACGCCAGATTATACCAATACCTGCACGGGAAGAACTTCGAGGTCGCCTTCCTCCGGGAGAGGGTCGACTCGCTGATGCCCGTCCTTCAGGGAGAAGGTCTGACTCGCACTCGCAAACTTCCCCTCTCCCTTTCTTTCTTGTTAGCTAACATTTCTAACATCTTTGCAGGAGAGCGCGATCTTTCGCTCAACCCCCTGCACGCGCCTTCCCCAACCCTCACCACTGGCTCGCTCGCGAGCGTGGCCGCCGAGGCGTGCCGTGACCGCCCGAGCTCTTCGTCGGGAAAGAAGCGCCCCCCTCCTCCAAGCCGGCTCGCCTCGCAGGGATTGGCGAAGAAGACCAAAAAGACTCCCCCACCCCGCATCTAAGGGGAAGCATATTGTGGATCTGTCCGAGCCAGAGATCCCCCTCTCCCCGTCGGCGAACCAGAAGCCCGCCGATGAGAGTGGCGAGCCAGGTGGCTCCGCCGACAAGCCCAAGCCGACGAGCCACAAGAATTTCGGGCTCGGCGCAAAGCTCCCGGACGCAGTCGGCGAGCCGGTGCTCGCGTGGGACCCCGAGGAGAATAAGGTCGTTTGCTCCTCGCTCCTCCCCTCCTGGGTAGAGAGTGATAAAGTTGGGGGTGAGGCGTTCTCCCTCTCTTTCGGGCTCTACGGCCGCGAGGACGCCTCCCTCTTCTGGGCCTTCAAACCCAGAGGGCTCGTGTATGAGGCTATGCGAGCCCAATTCCGGGCGATGGAGCTTACCCATATGGTGGGTCGCAGGTATCTGACCTCTGACAGGGAAGCTAAGGAGCTCAACAGCGAGCTCCACAAGGCCACGGACGAGGTCACAAAGCTTAAGGGAAAGGGGGCCTTGTCTGAGGGCCTCCTCGCCAGCCTCCAAGGCGGCCTGGTAAGTAATGCCTACAAAAGGTCTTTTCCTGTCTCGCTACGCTTCGCCTCTTCTAACTTCCCTTCTGCAGGATGCTGAGTCCGCGAGTAAACAAGCCGCGAGGATCACCGACCTGGAGATGGAGAATACTTATCTTAAGGCGCAGGTTCGCGAGCTGACCCTGGCGGTGCTTCCCCCGCCCCCTCCGCGAGCCGGGACTCGAGGCCAGTCGCGAGATGAAAAGGCGACAGCCCGCAAGAACTCGATGGGGATCGCCGAACTCGTCTTCGACACCCTTAAAGGGGCGGGCCTGATCGTCCCCGACGCGATGGAGCTCACCGCTGAGGACGTCGTCCCTGACCTGTTCGCGCCGATTTCTGAGGTGGAAGGTCGCGGGAGCGATTGAAGAATTCCTCGGCGGGCAGTTTTGATGCTTTAATTTTTCCAAGTGTAAAGTTTTTGTTTTGACCGACGAGTTCGCCGTTAACTGTAAACATCTTTTGAGCAATGATAAAGAAATATTTTCTATCTTTTAAATGTAATTTCTTTTTTATTTCTTACTCGCACTCGCCCTTTTATTCATGCTCGCGTGACTATATCTTAACAATTCCCTTATTTCTGAACTTTCTTTTTGCTAAGAGATTTCGTTAGATAGACCCGACTAATTTTTCTGGCCGAGGTGAAGCAGGGCCCGTTTCGCTCCTCCGGCTCGCCCCATAGGGAAACTTTCGAGCGGGCTCAACGTTACCCTGCCTCGCTCGCGCTCGCTTTTCGCGAGCTCCCAAGGCTTCTTTTTGACTGTCGCGCCGACGGACCCTTCTTGGTTCGCTGCTTTTACATATGCCATTGAAAATTATAAGTACATTCGCGAGCCTGGGCCCGGCTTCGGCGAGCTTTGCGACCACCATGCTCAGTCGCCCCGCTTCTACCCTTGGACTTAGGTACTTCTCATTCGTCGTGTCTTTTTCTTCCACCCGAGCGAGCCTCCGGGCTCGCCTCCCCTGGGCCTTGAGATTTTTGCGAACCAAGCTTCTTATCAGGGATTACCTACTTGCCAGCCTCTCCGTGGGATCGACCTGACCCACCGGCTAGCGAGAGCCCGACAGCGGAATCATCCGGGGCAATTCAGTACCAAAGAACTTCCTACCTTGCCAGCCTCTCCAGAGATCAACCTGACCCACCGTCTATGAGAGCCCGACAGCGGAATCGATCTGGGGCAATCCAACACCAATACTTGTTACCTTGCCAGCCTCTCCAGAGATCAACCTGACCCACCGTCTATGAGAGCCCGACAGCGGAATCGATCTGGGGCAATCCAGCATCAAAGAACTTGCTACCTTGCCAGCCTCTCCAGAGATCAACCTGACCCACCGTCTATGAGAGCCCGGCAGCGGAATCGATCTGGGGCAATCCAGCACCAATACTTGTTACCTTGCCAGCCTCTCCATAGATCAACCTGACCCACCGTCTATGAGAGCCCGACAACGGAATCGATCTGGGGCAATCCAGCACCAATACTTGTTACCTTGCCAGCCTCTTTAGAGATCAACCTGACCCACCGTCTATGAGAGCCCGACAACGGAATCGATCTCGGGAAATCCAACACCAAAGAACTTGCTACCTTGCCAGCCTCTCCAGAGATCAACCTGACTCATCGTCTATGAGAGCCCGGCAGTGGAATCGATCTGGGGCAATCCAGCACCAATACTTGTTACCTTGCCAGCCTCTCCAGAGATCAACCTGATCCACCGTCTATGAGAGCCTGACAGCGGAATCGATCTAGGGCAATCCATCACCAATACTTGTTACCTTGCCAGCCTCTCCAGAGATCAACCTGACCCACCGTCTATGAGAGCCCGACAGCGGAATCGATCTGGGGCAATCCAGCACCAAACACTTGAAGATTCCCACTCAAAAACAACTTCAAAATCTATGTATGGAGAATGAAACATACAACAAGTCAGTTACAAATTTTTTAAGGATATAATCGCTTCAAATCATCCCCACTCCTGGCTCGGCCGAGAGGTACCCCCTCCACATCATGGAGGTGGTACCCTTCCGACTTGAGCACTTCGCTTACAATGTAAGGCCCCTCCCATTTGGGCTCAAGCTTACCTACAGCGGCCCCTCTCCCTGCCGCATCTACCTTCTTCAGGACCAAGTCCCCTTTCTCGAACTGCTTTACTCTGATATGTTGATCAAAGTACCTTTCCATCCGCCTCTTGACTTCCTCCTGCCGAACAGTAGCGAGGTCTCAGAGCTCTTCTACTAGGTCCAAAGACAGCTTTTGTTCTGCGTCATTTTCCACTAGCCATTCTTCATCCCCTTCGCCCGCGGCGACCACCCTAGGGGTTTTCACCTCGAACTCTATCGGGAGGACGACCTCGGACCCGTGAGAGAGTTTGAATGGAGTCTCCCTGGTGGCGGTATTTGGAGTAGTCCTCAAGGCCCAAAGGACCGAGGGCAACTGCTCTACCCAGTTGCCCCTGAGATTCTCCACTTTCTTCTTGAGTAGGTTGACAATTATCTTGTTCGCTGCCTCCACCTAACCATTACTCCTCCGGTGGTGGACCGACGCGAACCTGAGGTCTATGCCGAGTTAGGTGCAGAAACTGACAAACTCTTCGCTGACAAATTGTGGCCCATTGTCCGTCACTATGGCCAGTGGGAGCCCGTGCCTGCAAATTATCTCACCCCACACAAAATTTCTTACCACTTGGGACGGCACCTTGGCCAGCGTCTTTACTTCTATCTACTTGGAGAAGTAATCGATCATCACCAATAGAAACTTCCTTTGGCCACTAGCTTGCGGGAAAGGGCCTACCAGGTCCAAACCCCATATAGCAAAGGGCCACGGAGCCGTGATGGTTCGGAGTCTTTGAGCCGGCAAGAGCTGGAGAGGAGCGAACAGCTGACACTTTGAACATTTCCTTGCGTACTCCACTGCATCCTTGCTGAGGGTAGGCCAAAAGTAGCCTCGCCTCAACACTCTACCTTCCAAGGTTCGGCTCCCAGAGTGACTGCCACATTTTCCCGAGTGGATTTCTTCTAGGACTCTCGGGACCTCCTCCTCTGATACACAACGGGCCAGGAGCCCCGAGAGTGTTTTCCTGTATAGTCCCCCTGCATGCAAGGAATAATAAGTTGACTTATACCTGAAGCGTCGTTTATCCACGTCCCCTTCAGGGAACTTCCCCGATGTCAGGAAGGCGATGAAGGGGTCCATCCATGATGCTCACTGATCTACCTCCATCAGCTCCCCTTCCTCGATGGAAGGTCGGAAGAGTTCTGATACCGTCCCCCCAGCTCGAGGGCCAAACCTGGCTAAGAGGTCCGTCGGGGTGCTCTCCTCCCTTGGCACATGCTTGATGAAGAAAGTGCGAAACTGCCCGATGACCCCCTTGACCTTCTCCAGGTAGCGTTGGAGGGTCGGCTCCTTTGCTTCGAATTCCCCCCCTGACTTGGCATGCCACCACCATGGAGTCCGTTGAGACCTCCACGTCTTGTACTCCCAGCTCCCGGGCCAGCCACAGACCCGCTATCACTGCCTCGTACTCGGCCTGGTTGTTGGTAATTGGAAAATGGATGCTTCAGGCTTGCTCGATCTTAGTCCCTTGGGGGCTTATCAGGATGATTCCTCCTCCATAGGAGTGCTTCCCTGACGCACCATCCACCAACATCTTCCATGCCACCGGGGGAGGTGATTCATGCTCCCCCAATTCGGTTGCGTAGTCCGCCATGAAGTCCGCCACTGCTTGTGCCTTGATGGACAGCCTAGGCACAAACGCGATGTCGAACTCACTCAGCTCCACGGACTATTTTGCCAGCCTCCCCGAGTGCTCCACCCCCTCCATGACTTTACGAAGCGGGTGGTCGGTCACCACTTTGATCGAATGCGCTTGGAAATAAGGCCGGAGCTTCCGGTCGATACCACCAATGCGAAGGCCAACTTTTCTAAAATGGGGTATCGGAGCTCCGCCTTCCTCAGCACTCGGCTGACGTAGTAGATTGAAAACTGCCTTCTCCCTTCTTCTCGGACCAACACCGAACTTACTGCCTCGGATCCTACCCCCAAGTATAGGGATAGATCCTCTCCTTGTCTTGGCCCCTGGAGTAGAGGAGTCTGGGTGAGTTGCTCTTTCAAAGCTTGGAAAGCTTCCTCACACTCTGATGTCCATTCAAATTTTTTGTTTCCCCTTATCACCTTGAAGAAGGGGTGCACACTTCTCACCCGCCTTAGAGAGGAACCTACTGGGCCCGACCAATTTTCCCGTGAGGCTCCGAACCTCCTTCGAATTTCTTGGTGATCCCAACTCCATGATTGCTTTAACTTTATCTGGGTTAGGCTCCACCCCTGCTGGGGTGAGCAAGTGACCTAAGAACTTTCCTCGGCTACCCCCGAAGACACACTTCAGGGGGTTGAGCTTCATCTTATACTTCCGCAAGGTCTCAAAGGTCTTTTCGAGGTCTTGGAGGTGGGACTCAAGATCTCGACTCTTTTATCATGAGATCGTCAACATAGACCTCTAGATTTCTTCCCTTCTGCTCTCGGAAGACCCTGTCCATCATTCGTTGGTACGTGGCCCCTGCATTCTTGAGCCCAAAGGGCATCATCTTATAACAATAGCACCCATCCCCCGTGATGAAGGAGACGTCCTTGACGTCGGGGGGGGGGGGGGTGCATGCGGATTTGATGATAACCTGAAAATGCATCTAAAAAGACATTATAGAGAAACCGACGGCTGAATCAACCAGCGCGTCGATTCTAGGCAAGGGGTAGCAATCATTGGGGCATGATTTATTAATTAGTGAGAAATCAACACACATTCGCCACTTACCTCCTCCCTTTTCACCATAACTACATTGGAGACCCAGCCTGGGTACTGGATCTCCGATACAAAACCTGCTCGGAGGAGCTTGCCCACCTCCTCCCTGATGGGGCCTTCCAGCTTGTCGGCGATGGCTCTCTTCTTTTGGCGGATGGGTCAAGAGCCGGGATCGAGGTGGAGACGGTGGCATGCCACGTCTGCATCAATCCCGGGCATCTTCGCCGCACTCCAAGCGAAGACGTCCACGTTCTTCTGCACGCAGGCTAGGATTTTCTCCTGCTCCTCCAGTCCGAGCTCTCCGCTGATTCGGACCTTCTCCACCACCCCAGCCCGGGTGGTGACCTCGAGCTCCACAACCTCATCCACTGCCTCCAGCCGGGACTGCTCTCCCCAATCGCCTTCCTTCCCCTCGCCGCTAGCGAACGCTTCAGCCTCCTCCTCCCTTCCTTCTTCTCTGATCGCCATCAGTTCTTCTGCCCTTCTTTCCCGGGCCTGACCCCCTTCCTCTTCCTTCTCCTCCTCTTCTTCCTCCATCTGCTCCTCTGCTTCTCCCCCCGGGCCTTTCCTTCTCCCCTTCTTTCCTCCTCTGCTTCCTCTCCGAGACCCGCCGGCTCCCCCATCTCCCGATCCCATTCCTCTGCTTCGGCTATCCAGGAGATGGTGTTCACGACCGTCACATAGCACTGCCTTGCTACCTTTGGGTCTCCTCTTACCCGAACCTGAACTCCCCCCGAGTTGAACTTGAGACATTGGTGGAAGGTGGAGGGGACGCAGCGGAAAGCACTGATAAGCGACCGTCCGAAGATGTCACTATAGCTGCTGGGGGCGTCCACTATGACAAAGCGGCAATTCCGAGATTGCCCCCCCAGGACCACATGGAGCCCCACTCTCCCTTCTACCTCCTTCCTCTCCCCGGAGAACCCGAACAACGGGCCATCCGAGGCCAACACCCTCTTGGTCTCTACCTTCATCTCATCGAACGCCTTCTTGAAGATGACGTTGACTGAGCTTCCGTTGTCCACGAGAATCCGGGACACCGTGAAGTTCTCAATGGCGGTCTGGATGACCAACGCATCGCAGAAAGGGTCTTCATGACCCGGCATGTCCCTCTGAGAGAAAGTAAATTTTTCTGCCGGGGGTGGGGCTTTGGATGTCGAAGCCACGCTCCGGCGGTAGATGGTATGGAGGCTAGCCTTGCGGGTTGCCTCAACCCCTACACCCCCGTGGATCACTCCGATCCCTCATCGGGTCCCCAAATCGACCCTATCCTCGCACCTTTCCTCCTCATCCTCCCGAGGCAGGACCTCCTCAATCCTCACCTGATGCTGCTGCCGCGACGCTGGCGCTCTGGCCCTCTTCGTCTCTAAGAACTTCAGGCAAGTGGTCGTCGCGTGACCTTCCTCGTCATGGAAGTCACAATATGGCAACGTCACTTCCCCCCTCTTGACTTCCACCCCCTATTCCTCCTTCGGGCTGCTGCCCCTGCTCCACCCCTTGCTCTTCCTCCTCTTCCCCTCCCTATTGCCATCGCGTGCTGAGGCGGGGGAGGCATCGGCCTCGGACCCGGCCTCCATCCCAACTGATGGGGTCTTCCTTGACCCCCATGGAAATTACCCCCTCCTGGGGCATAACCTCTCCCTTGACCTTGCATTCCTCCGCCTTGCTGCCTCCATCCCACCTCCGGGGCCCTGGGCTCTTCTCTTCTCCACACCTCCTGCTGCCTGACCTCCGGCTCACTGAGCTTTGCTAGCCTCCTGGCGAGCTCCGGATTGGCCTCCTCCCCTTCGATTTTCTCCGCCACCCTCTCCATCAACTCCTCGTAGGAGACGGGGGCCTTCCTCTTCAATCCCATCTTGAAGAAACTTTCCCTCAGCCCAACCGTGAAGGCGAGCTAGAGGGCAAACCCAGGCATCTCCTGGGTGAGCAGTACCTCCTCTTGGAATCGATCCACATAGTGAGCCAACGATTCCCTGGGCTCCTGCTTAACCTTGAAGAGGGACTCAACGCCCTTCTTCCTCTTCTTCGAAGTCGAGAATTGCGACAAGAAGCTTCGACGCAAGTCTTCAAATGCGTAGATCGACCCCACATGGAGTTGATGGAACCAGTCCCTAGCCTTCTCTTTCAGGGTGACGGCGAAGAGCCGACACTTAAAGGCATCCGACATCGTCCTGATAGAAACCGAGTCCTCGAATGACTGCAGGTGCTGGACAGGGTCGTCCTTGCCGTGGTAGTAGACCCTGTCCCATTCCCTGAACCCTTCCGGAACTGGTGCGGAAAGCACCAGCTCGCAAAAGGGGCTCCCCCCACCTGCCACCCTTTCCTGTTCCACTCGACCCCGAGTTCCCTCGCCAGGCTTGAGCTTGCTGGAATCATGCTCGCGAGAGCCACACTCGCCGGAATCGCACTTACGGGCGCCGCGCTCGCCGGAACCACGCTCGCCTGTGCCGCACTCGCCTGCACCGGGCTCGCCTGCACCGCGCTCGCCGGCACCGAGCTCGCCGGCACCGCGCTCGCCAGAACCTCGTTCGACGGGCTGGCAAACAGCACTCGCCCCTCCAGGTCTTGCACTGACCCCCCGACCACTTCCTTTCCAACCCTTCCTCCCAGGGCATTCTCGCCAGCCGCTGCTGGAGGAGGGAACGCCTGAGGCGCCGGGGTCGCGAACTCGCTTCGCAACGCTGCGACGGCGAATCCGAGGGTGTCGAGGACTTCCCTCCTGAAGTCCGAGAACATCCTCGGCGTCACCACCGGGGGTGACCCGCAAAACTCCTCGCCCTGTTCTTCATCTCCTGCCATGTCCCTTCCTTGGAACTTTCTTGGACTAGCTACACTCCACGCTCACCGCACCAAAATGTTGAAACCAATTTCTTGGTCTCTTGTGAAGCTCGGGCCATCAGCAAGTTGAGGGGCAGCTAGCCCTTACTGATCCCTCGGAAGGAGCGGACTGGAGATTCAGAACCAGACTTAGACCTTAGTCCCAGCGAGGAGGTCCCACCACAAACCCGGAAGATCTTTGAGCGCTTCCCCTCCCAAGCCAAAGCTGAGACTGGGCACCTTGGAGAGCTAAACCAAGGAAACCTAGGGAGAAGGAAGTTCAGAATGCTCTGATTGGAATCCTCTCCAAAGGTGCCCTTCAAGGCCTATTTATAGTTTTTTAAGTCTGGTCTGCCAATAGCGGAATCCCGCCTTACACTCTTACTATACGCAGCCCAAAATGGTCTGCCAACAGCCAAACTCCGCTGTTTGGAGGGGCTAACTGCAGACCACTAGAGGCTTACGGGTAAAAACTTCCCTGGTCCCTTGCTGGGCGAGCCGCACCTGAGGCTTCCTCTCGCGAGCTTGACTCGCATGACTTCTTGCGAGCCTACGACGAGAGCCCAGCTCGCCCGCTTCCTGCGAGCATCCACCGGGAAACTGACTCGCTTGTCTCACGCGAGCGGCTGCCAAGGGGCCTGCTCGCCTACCTCCTGCGAGCGGGCCCTTTGGTGGTCTCTGGCTCGCCCTCCTTGTTACTTCTCTCGCCTGCTGACCTCTCAATCTCTACTCATCTCCTGGCGAATATCGGGGTTGTACAATAGCTCTATTTTTTCTGAGGAAAACTAAAATATGAGAGTTTGATGCTCAAATTAAGATTAAAGAAAGTTTATTTTGATAAGAACAGAATGAATATCAATAAAGAAAGAGAGACAAAGGAAGAACTACGCGCGAGTGGGAAAGTTAAAGCTACACCTGAGCAAAGGAAGAGAGACACAAAGAGCTCTTGAATTAGAAGGTTACCAGCAACATCACAACATATATCGAGTGGACTTAGGAGAGGAGCAATCGGGCAGGCTTGGTGGGCAGCAATGTGGAGGTGCATCAGGTGCTTGTGGGGTTTGATGAGGAGATTGCCAAGATGATGGCATAAATGAAGAATTAAGTCACACGAAACTTCAGTTGTGAGATACTGAGACGCAACAAGACACAAACTGAAAGTATAAAATGAAATATGTGAGCTTATGCAAGTCCAGAATCGTGCTTTCGACTTGATCAATTGAATACCGAGTAGGACTAAAAATATTCATAATGTGTTACACGTGCTTCCCTCTCATGTAGTTTCCATGTGTGTGTGTGTGTGGGGGGGGGGGGGGGGGGGGGGGGGGGGCGGGGGTGGGGGGGGGGGGCGGGGGAGGGGTGCTCTCTCCATATCTAATTTTTAATTTTAAAATTTTCCGTTTTGGAAACTTATCAGGTCGTGTCAGTCACATGCTTATGCACGACACATGTTGGCCATGGACACATAAGATATTTTTAATTTTCTGTGCTCCACATAGATGCTCATCAAGCTCCACCCCTTCAGTATTCATAAATATCGTTATCTTTGGTATTCTAATTGATTCTCATAGACTTATATAATATATTTGCGGGGGAGGGGTGCTCTCTCCATATCTAATTTTTAATTTTAAAATTTTCCGTTTTGGAAACTTATCAGGTCGTGTCAGTCACATGCTTATGCACGACACATGTTGGCCATGGACACATAAGATATTTTTAATTTTCTGTGCTCCACATAGATGCTCATCAAGCTCCACCCCTTCAGTATTCATAAATATCGTTATCTTTGGTATTCTAATTGATTCTCATAGACTTATATAATATATTTGCCTATTTATGAGGTTTGATAGTTGCCACAATCTTCAGTTTAACCTTCTCTCAATAATTGGGTGTTTTTAAAGGCCCGTCTTCATTCATCAGTGATGAAGTACTCAGAAGCTTCATCTTTGAAGTGGGCAAATCGTGCTCTTCACCATCACTAAGTCCTTTAAAAATTTGCTTCAGTTATGCAGTCACTCACTTCCCAGGTATTAGACCTAGCACACCGTGCTTCTAAATATTTTTTTAGAACTTTGTTCTTATGTGCTTCCTTTTGTGCAGTTTCTTCCTCGTCCTTTTTTTAGGGTGGGTTGTATTTCTATTATTGTTTTATTGCAATTCCTTTGTTGTCATCTTGATGGGGATCATGTCACTCGACCCGAAAGGGTCTACATGCGCCAGACAAGGAAATGACGACCAGAGCCGTTCATCTCGTGCAATCGACGACTTCAAAATTTTAGTTATGTTTATGTATTTTTTGTACTTTGTTTTAGTCATGTTTGTACAGTCATTATGATGGAAAGATCAGGACCATTGGGTGTTCTATAAATTTGGTAGAAGGTTCCGTTTACAATGATTGAAAGCTTGAGAAGAAAATCCTCCTTCTGATTACCCGGTTGGTGCGGAGCTGGAACCTAGTGCGAAGCTTAGGTATTTTTCCCCGTCCCCTTGGCCTACCCCTTACTATATCCACCCTAGCCATTCAGCGCCCCTTATCCGACCTACCTTTCCCCTCCACCTCACCCCCACTCCTCCTTAACTTCCACACAACTACCTCCACCACCACCCAATAACTACATGTAACTATCCACCCCTTCAACCCCCAACAATAACCACCATCCACTTCTCATTTCCTCCATTCCCAACCACCCAAACCACCTCCAATACCCTTGCCACTGTTTCCCTCAAGTTCTCTCCTCTGTCTACTGCAGTAAGCTTGTAACCACCCACTTTATCACTCATTCATAACCACTAAAGACACCACTAACTCAACAGAGCCTACCAATCTCCCTCTCCCTCACTACAGCAGCCATTCCCCACTCAATTCCCCCCAAAACCGATCCCCTTCCTCCTCCAGCTGCAGGCTGCCGACTCCCTTTCCCGACCCATGTTCCCATCTAGAACCCGTCCAGGACTCCATTTCGATTCTATGAAATTCCTCCCAGCTCCACCCTGCATCCAAATACTCCACCCTACCACCTCCCAAAGCCCACTCAATCATCTTCCAGGCACCCCATTCCTCCTCAACAAGGAACCCCTCCCCGCCTTCCCGAGATCCTCCAACCCTTCCCCAAGCCCCTCCACCACCTTCTAGCCAGCCTATTCATCCTTCAGTCCAAAGGAACCCCGCCTTCTCGAGGTCCTCGAACCCTTTCCCAAGTCCTAAAAACACTCCCCACAGTTCCTGACCACCTCCACCCTCCCCAACAACCCCTCTACCAGTCCTAGCTATTCACTACAACCATCCCTCTACTCCCTCCCTGACCCAAATCTAGTCCATTATCTCCTTCCCTGGCTCTCATCTCACATCGACGGCGATACTCATCTGAGAATTTCATCACCGGATATCTACATTCTCCAAGCTTCGCCTCCCTAGGCCTTCCATCTGTTTGGAAGTTCATTTTCTGAGTTTTGAAATTCCTTAGTGAATTAAGAGTTCTCACCTCTCATTGATATTCCATAGTAATACTCGTACCAAAATATTTTACTATTTGCAAAGCTTATTTTGTTTAAGCATTTGTTATTCTGTACTATTTAACGTGCGCGCCCGTACTTTGATCCCTTGTTTAAAAGTTTTATTCTCTTGTGATTGTTGTGTTTCTATTTGTAAATTTCTTTTATTGCAAGTTTAGTTGCCGGTTGTCGTTCTTATTCCATCCCGTTTGGTAGTTTGGTATTGACCATGTTGCTGCATTACATATCTACTTTCTTATTGCAAGAAGGATGGAAAATTATTTGAGGGAAGTAGTCGTTGAACTCTGATGGTCATGTTGGATGTTGTGTGCCTTGACTGTTGAGTTGGGAAAAATCAACCATAGAGGAATAACCAAGGAAGTAAAGAGATAAATGAAATTGAGAAGATATGTATAAATTTATCCAGGAGAGGTGGATATTGTAAGCAACAAGCGAATGTATTTTGTTAGGGAAAAACAATGTAGCCAATGCTATAAATATAATTTCCATAATTTTAAAATTTCATTGAATAATAGATCAAATATGAATAAATTAGCATAAATATATGACTCATTGATAGTTTGAATTTTGTGTGGCAGTAGACCCATTCCATGTGTTGCAAAAAGCTCTACTTTTAGAGGGTTGATTTGAAATATGTTTGAGGTAGATTAGCATTTCCGCAAATTGATGAACTAGCAGAATTTATCCCAAGGAGTATTGAAAATAAAATCCACTTCGAAAAAAGAGAAACAAATTGATAACTGTACTGTATAAAGAAACAAATATACAAACTATACCGTTATTAACAATATCTACAAAAGGCTCTCATTTTCGAATCTTGAAGTATCATGGATAGCTGTAAAAAATTGGTGGTCTTCATGCATAGTGATGCTGATATGAAACTCTTATTTTGTGGCAGTTATTGGACCCCCAACCCATAATACAGTAACTAAAGTAAGTTGGATTGGATTGAATAAGATTCAACATAAGTAACTGTTAAATATTTTCCCAAGGATTTAGGGTTCCAAAGTGAAGATAATGATGTGATGTTTGAACAGGGTGTGCTGCTCACTTTTTACCTGAAAGGTAGTTAAAGTTGTCTAGGATATTTTTGTGAAGGTTTAGATATGGTTTAGGTTTAGGATTTGGCTAAGCTTTAGGCTATATTTACATTTATGGTTCTGGTGTAGAATTGGAGGCTATGAGAAAGAACAAACCATGAGCACATTCTGTTAAATCTTCAATGTTACCTTCATCCCGGAGATCTCTTTGAATTCCAGGAGTTTAGCTATGATACTGTGTGATATAGAGAGCGATCATGAGTGATGCCATCATGTACTTCTGAAAAGTTTGATTGTTAAGAAGGGAGGAGATATTGAGAAAAACTTGGGATGTAAAGAGAAAGGAGATTTCACAAGAGGTGATAAATGAACATGTCTCACTATAGAATGTTGATGGCGTCGTCAGAGACGTCGTCGGAGGTGGAGATGATGGGTTACTATAGAGTTGGAACCGCAACTGCCTAAGTGAAGCGTGCTCAGAGAGAGAGTTGCTATAATCTCTTAGTAAAACAAGAAGAGATTCTAATTTATGAATACCTTCATTTCAATTTCACTTACCTTTAAATAGGCTTACATGACTCTTAATGACTACCAATACCTACTAACTACCTACTACTAATAATGACTTGAAAATTAATAATAAAAAACAACTTGACTTAAATTAAAGATATAACTAGACACGATGTCTCTATCGATAACTGGGACCGAAGTCCATAACATCACTTCCGCTTTGCAAAATGAGCTTTTCCTCGAGCTCAGAGGGAGATCAAAGTTGTGTGCCTGGTTTGCCTAGTTCCTTCTTCTTCTTTTTTTTCTTCAGAATCCTCTACTTCCATATAAAACAGGTTTTTGCAGCGATGACCGCAAGTCTATTGTTCGTCGCAGTTGTTGCATAACCCTTTTACGCACTGTTCAGACATTGTTGCATGAGACAAACGTCAGATTTGGTCGGGGTTGGTTACTCTCGGGTCTTCCGACCTGATTCCCTGTGCCTGTGGTGGTATAAACACCTTGATCCTGATGTAGTGGATGCTCCAATAGCCTGACAAAGCTCATGGCAGTAATTAAGTCTCGTGGAGCCTCGAACTTGATTTCTAGTCGCATTCGCTTGTGAAGTTCGATTGTAAAGATAGCGACTTGCTGCCCAGGTTGTATTGAAGTAGCATCAGCTAGAGGACCTAAAATTGTTCTATATAAGCATCCACAAAGCCATTTTTCATAATCTAGTTAGTGTGCCGAGAGGATTGCTTCGGAGAGGGGGGATCCAAATCGCATATTGCAGAATCATTTAAATTCTTCCCAAGTCATCCTCTGGTTTGTCAATTTGCACACGGGAGAACCAAGTTGAGTCGAACCTACAAGGTGTAAGGAGGCCAAGCTGATCTATTTTGCTATCAGTGTTTGCTGATGGGCAAAAAATTGCTCGCATCTAGTGATCCACCCTAATGGATCGGTCTTCTAGTAGGTTGGGAATTCCAGCTCCGTGTAGCGGGGGACATTGTTAGCTTCAGGTCGTACATAGGCCGGGGGGGGGGGGGGAGGGGGTAAATGCGTATAAGGGGTGGCGGTGGTCCCTAGTTGCTACTTGCTTGTTTCAGTGCTGGAATAGTAATGACTTGGATGGCCTGTGTGAGACCATTAATCCCGTTGGAGAGTGTGACAAGAGCTTCTTGGTGTCGTGTCTCGACTTCTCGGTGCCTTAAGTCAGCGACAACCAGAGTCGTCATGATATTTTGCATTAAGGCCATAAATGAGCTTAGTTGGTTTGAAGAATAACCATACCCATGTTGCTCATAACCGTCGGAAGTGAGGCAGTTGGAGCTCGAGAGGATGAGTGGGTTATTGGCCGACTCAATTCCTCAGAAGTGGACGTGAATGGCGGACTCGAGGTACCACACGAGCCTCGAGGATGAGAGGGTTGTTGGGAGATGTGCACAGAGATTGTCAGGAGACTCAACTAACAGGAGATGAAAACGAGTTGAAGATGAGCAGACGAGTAATGTGCGAGATAGGGCTTCACGAACTGGAAGACGGCCGCCAGAGAAGTGTCGTCTCTAGAAGAAGAAGTCTGAGATCATCGTTGGGTTAGAAGAATAGTTGGATAAGAGTGGTTGGGAATGTCTCATTTAATGCGTCCAGGAATCTCTGCTTCTTGTCGATGAGGGCTTAGGCTTGTAGGAGTCTTTGAACTAGAGAAACTAGTCAAACCAGAGAAATTAGTCAAATCCGACTTCACAGGTAACTGTGGGGCATTTTCGATCCAAAAAAGGAGAAGGATGGGATCATAAATCTTTGTCATTGACCTTGTTGAGAATGTAGGTGAGATCATAAAGTTCTGATGCCATGTTGTTTCGGGCTCGCCGTAGAATGTCGACGGAGTCGCTGAAGAGGTGACCGAAGGTGGAGATGATTGTGAAGATGCAAGAATACTATGCTGAAACCGCGGCTGACTATGCGGGTTGTGCTTGGAGAGAGAGAGTGACCACAATATCTTTGCAAGACAAGAGAGATTCTAATTCCTAGGTACCTTCATTCCAACATCACTTGCCTTTAAATAGGCTGACATGCCTCTTACTGACAACCAATAACTACTAATTACCAACAACTAATAAGGACTAGAAAATTAATAATGAAAGACGACTCAACTTAAATTAAAGATAACTAGGCACGAAGACTCTAATGATAATTATGCCCAAAGCCCATAACTGAATACCTCAAGTGTGGAGGGGCAAGTGGTTGAGGAGATAAATAACTTCACACCAAAAAGAAGAACAACCACAATTGAGTAGATGGTGATGATGACATTGGAAAACTCATATCTTTATTTAATGTTAACGCCCATTCAATATTCAGTTCAAGATCATACTGTCGTTAATATATGACAACCATGTTCAGTTGACAAATACCAGACAGTTAACAAATAAATAAGAGTAAAAAACTATAATTATGAAAATGACATCAACAAGTGGATAAAATATGACTAAATAAACATAAACAAACACTTTAGATTGATAAGTTTAAATAGACCTCTATCATTGCATTACACATGTTAATCTATTCACATGCTATCTTTTAAAGATGTAAATATAATAGTTTTGCTTACAAAAAATTAGCTCCCGTACTGAATACGCAATTTTCTTTTTGAGAAATATTATTACTAAGCTTAAAGGGAAGTTCATGGGGATCGCGACACGCATCGGTTACACGACGATCAGAGCTGTCCATTTTATGCGGATCGATGATCCAAAACTTTTTTTTGGTATTTTTCTATACTTTTATTTCATGCATTTTGAGGGCCGTCATGAACGGAGAATCATGTTCGTCCATGTTCTCCCGGTAATCTATAAATAAGGATAGAAGGTTCAATTTGAGGGCATTGAAAGATTGAGTGAAGAAGAGAATTTTCCTTTCGATCACCCGGGGCCGAAGCCGGAAAATTTAAGTGCCAAAGCTTGGAAGTTATCCCCTCCCTCCCTTCTCCATCTAGCCGGCCACCTCCTTCCTCTCATCCTCCATCCAGTCGACCTTCACTTCGCCTCACCCCTTCCAACAGCCGGCTACCCCATTAACTCCACAATCCAACAGCCGCTCCCCTCATTTACCTCCCCAAAAACCAGCCACAAAAACCCACATTTCTCCCCACTTTCAGTTTTTCGACGATCACCGAAAATCACCTCCGACCACCTACGTCAAGCCTCCACCACCATCCCTCAAAGCCCCTTTGATTTCATTTTTCCGGCGTTCGCCAGAAACCACCTCCGGCCACCACCACCACCACCTTCGGCGATTACCCCTAGCCACCTCCGGTCAGCCACCACCCTCCGACCACAACCTTAACCAACATACAAAACCCCCACTACCCTCACTACCCCATTATCCCCACTCCCTGAAAATAGGACCACTACTCCTAAGTTCACTCCACCCCTCCCATTTCTCCACTTCCCCACTAATCCCACAACACTTTCACGTGGAGCCACTCTTTACCTTTCCAACCGAGCCCCCACTCCCCCCATACAGCCGGCCACTACCTCCCACACTCCCACATATCTCTCCCCTCATTCGGCCCCTGTCCAGGAAGGTTCCAAATAGCCGTCTGCTACTGGAATCACCTTCCAGGCAGCCAATTCCAGCCCCATTCCCTTCTTTGACTCCCAACATAGCTCACCCAACCTTCCCCCTCATTTCTTTTCACCTGGACCCCCAAAACTCCCCACCAGGCCAAGGAATTCAGGCCCCCCCTATTATCTGGATCTCTGCTCCACAACCCTCTCGACCTTCCATACAGCCCAGTCAAGTCCTGGAATTGAAATTCGAGCCGGTCCTTGGCTTCTCCCAGACCCACCCTCCGATAACCTCCTCCCAAATCCTTGCTGAAGCTCCAACAACCAGCCTGCACCTGAAATCTCCCTCTTTACCCTGCTACCAGCCCCCTGTTCAGCAACCTTTCCAGGTTTTCTACACAGCAGGCAGTCCCACTAGCGCCCCCACATCATTTCCGCCTCTGGCCACCTCCAGACAGCCCCTACAACTCTACCAGCTGCAGTCCTTCGTCATCCATCCTACAACAGTCACGTTTCAACAAACTTAGCTTTCCCGGGAGCCCTAACTCAGTCCATTGTCTCCTATTCAGCCACTGAAGTTTGTTGGAGACCCACCAAGCCCTCTACTACTTGATTGTGTAAGCTTTATAGTTTGAGGTCATTTAATTTTATGTTGAATTGCATATTAATTTTCTACTTGAGGTATATTAGTTTGTAATCGTAGTTTCCAAACTTTGAAGCGTTGTACGTCTTCATTTGCTTAGTCATTTGATTTCAAACTCTCTTACATTTATACGACATCACGTGTTCTCTTGTTTGCTAGGATTTAACTATTGTGGCATATATTTATTTTGATTTATAAAGCAAATTATTATTGCAAGTTAAAAGTCGTCCGAATCATATTGTTGCATGTAGTGATTGCCCATTATCCCAGTCATAGGACCGTCCCACTTCAGAAGTATTCTAATTTCTAGTTATACTTGTAATTAAAATCCTATGCAAAGATTACACTTTTTTGAGTTTCATTAATCGATCTGTTTATTGAGCTGCGATGGAGTAGTTTCATGGTATAACTTAGCCCTGCTTAACTTCAGGCAAAAAATGTTAAAAGAATTGCCAAAGTGGAGGAATGAGGGAAGTTATTAGTTTCACAATTTAAAATGAAAATCCTCTTTGCATCTTGATCCCCATCTTTTCTCCATCAAATTCTTCACATAAAAACTAAACCTTGCATCGCTGACAAGGGTGTCCCAACTTAAGTTTCTCCCTACTTATATATAGTGGTTAAAATTTAAAGATACATCTAATACACAAATTAAGATAACGTGTAACTAAAAATTAATTAACGACGCTCAAGGATTTCATGCGCCTTATATAGACCCTCCATGCGTGTGTGGGTTGTTGTGATGTGGTGTCCCATGCATGAGACCACAGACTGCTCCACGGTTTGTACTATCCCGCACCAATAAACCGTTGCGGCAAGGCAGTGATATGTGCGAAAAGCTCTGCGTTGTTGGATGTCTTTTTAGCATGGAATTTTGCATGCAACTTTGGAATATGCGAAAGAGGCAAACAATGCCATTATGTGGTTATGGCTTGTTTGTGAGGATCCTTGAGTACTAGTTGAGTTTAGTAGTATTAGTATATTTATATATGTGTTGGTTTAGTCCCACATCATGAGTTTAGTTTGTGGGTCCTCTTGTAGTCCTATAAATTAGCCCCATTGTGGAAGAATAAATTACACCATTATATTTCCTCTTCATATTTCTACTTGAACACGGGGAAACTTACCAGGTCCAGACATAGTAAGGATTGATAGACTGATAGCTCTTTCTTGATTCGTGAGTGTGGTGTTATCCCCGCGATCTCGTAGATTCGTGTGTGGTGTTATCCCTGCGGTCTCGTGATTCGTGTGTGTGGTTTCCTCTCTATCTGTCTTGCCCGCTTTGCCTACCACTTTTTTACCATCTCTTTTATGATATCCAAGCTGAATGTTCCCCCTTCAGCTTGAGGGGGAGAGTTGAGTTTAGTAGTACTAGTATATTTATATATGTGTGGGTTTAGTCCCACATCATGAGTTTAGTTTGTGGGTCCTCTTGTAGTCCTATAAATTAGCCCCATTGTGGAAGAATAAATTGCACCATTATATTTCCTCTTCATATTTCTACTGTACTTTGCAAGTAGAACAATTATGGGTAAATTAGTACAAATTAATATCCCAAATAATATGATTATCCACTGTTAAGTGTAATTTATATAGATAATTTGTACTCCTGTTTACTTGTTTTTACCATCTATTTTCCTCTAAATTGTGTAAAATCTGAAAGTTGATCATGTACTTCAAATGGCTAATACAAGGAATCTATGGAAGCAAATAACAGGTTTTTGTTAAGTTTTCTGCAAAAAGGGCATGATCGTGCCCCATTGTTGAGTTCCATGCACCTTCCAAACTTACTCCACACTGTGCTGCCAGTCGATGCGGGTTAGCTGGGCATGCGTCGGCTGGCCAGGAGCACCATTGTGCTTCTTCTTGAAGCACGATCATGCGCGAGCAACTCGAAAAATGTCCCCAAAACCAGTGTTATGGAATTTTCCCGCGCACACCCTTCGTGCATGACCATGCGCTGGCACACAGGCAAATGTGTTATGGGCGTGACAACGCCAGTTATCTTCGTATCTTTAATTTTTTGTTATGTTATTTTGTGGTGTTAATTCTAGCGTTTTGACCCATTGTCGTAAGCCCAAATGGGGGGCGTCGCGTGAACTTAAATAGTGCCCGGTTGGGCTTTGTTAGTAAGCAAGAAATTAGAACTTAAAATTCTCTCTCTCTCTCTCTCTTATTTTTCCCTCCTCCCTCTCCCTCTCTCTCTAACCCCACGGGAAAAAAAAACCCGTGAGTCGCCCTAGCCGCCCCTCCTCGCTACTGTGCTCGATCGATGCCGCCTCCCCTTCCCTCGCACGACCACGGGTGCCGACCATAGCTCCTCCTCCTCTCACGAGGTCTAAGGGAAAGGGTCGTAACAAAATGCTTGTACATTCCTTGAGATTCGGCACGACCATGCTTTTTGTTGAGCACGACCGTGCTTGAACAAAATAAAATTCAGGCAAAAATTGAGAGTTATGGAATTTACCCGTGCCCTTCACGCACGATCGTTCGTTGGCGCACGAGTTGGGTACATATAACATTTTCCTGACAGGGATGGTGTGCGAATAGCTGCATGACCGTGCCTCTACTGGGGCACGACCGTACCTTATCCTCTGACAGCCCGCCGCCTTTACTTTAAGCGTTGCTAACTTTCCCGCGAAGATTCCTAATGATCGTGCTCTATCGGGCTCACGACCGTGCGCCTTGACTGTGTGCGACCAAATCGCTGGGAGTATAAATACATTTCTAATGCCGAAAATAAGGACTTTTCATAACTTTTCATTCCCATTTCTTCTTCCTTCGGGCAGAGAACCTCTAGATTGCGGGAGAACTTTCTTTCACCCCAACCAGAGTTTCAAGAAGAAGAATCTGAAGGGCACAAGGAAGCTAACGAGGACGTGAAGACGTGAAAACTTGGAGAGAAGACGGATAAATTGGGAGACCGGAGACAACGACTCTTCTACCCTTGAGGCACCCAAGGAGTGCTAAAGGATGTGGATTGATCACCCGTTGGGCTCTCTACGAATTCGATCCATAGTATCTCCTCACTCTCCGTATCTTCATCATCTTCTTCACCCAAACCTTGTTGTTTAAGGATTTTCATTTTTTAATATGGTTGTAAGCTAACTTTGTTCCATTCCTAGTGGTAAAATCATATATTGTTATTTATGTGAATTTCATGAAAGTATATGGATTTTTACTGATTTTGTGTGGTTGGGTGAGTGGTCTTCTCATGTGCGTTGGAGTGTTCATGTTTGTGGATATATTGGAAGAATCGATTTCAAAACCAAAGAATCGTGTAGCTTATCTAGCAAACAACATCGGAGTTTTGGGTTTCTTCGCTCCGTGCTCCCCGAGGAATCAACAATCTTACTCACTTCATTACTTTGACCGACACACTATCGTAGCATCTCCTTTGGGATTTGCAACCATACATGAGAGTGGTCAAGTTTTTGTCGCCGTTACCGGAGAGCGTGGTGGATTTAATCAGAAGTTAATGAAACGATGACATTTAAGCTAATTTAAGCATTTCCCCTTTTCTTTATTTTCCTTTTCTCAATATATTCGTTCTTTATTTTTGTATAAGTTCTTTATACAGGTTCACACTAACGCTATTTTTCTGTTAGCTCGTAGTAAGTCAATTAGCAATCTTAATTTGACACAAATCTGACTCTGCTCTACAAAAATGTATTCATATCAACAATGCCGATGGTTCGGAGCAACGAACCACTCTAGTGCCAAATGCCGGATGGGAATTATTCATACACTTCCTATGGCTCTTCCTAAAAGATGCGACATTAATAAAAATATAAAAATAGCGTCCGATAATGGAACGGGACTGGGACCATAACACCGACAGTGATACAAGTTGATTTGGCTCTTTTGAAGACGATGCCTACCAATAAACACTGTTGATTATGTTGTGTTGAGGAAAGACCTACCTTACCTCCCTGTATTGTGGGGGAGAGTGTAGACTTTTTAATCTACATAGTGCATGTCCAGAGACCGCAGGCGTGGAGATGCTACCAATCCCCATGGAGACAAAAGCTCAACCAATGGATTTTGTGTCAGAGGCCGACGTTTCAACTTCTATTGATCCAAGTTTTATTGAAACATAATTCTCTCCTATTTTATTTGTGACTCTGCTGATGAACAAAATTCTAATCCTATCGATGAATATCTGCAGGAAGTGCTTGAGGAGCCCGAATTTGGGACGAGTTGCATTGAGGAGGCAACTCTCCCTTGCGAGGAGGTAACTGTCTCTCCACAGGAGGAGGAGAGCTTGCTTGATACCGAAACTTCTTGTGGTATTTCTGAATCCGGCACTGCCACTACATGTGCCTACAGTGATAAGTGCAATGAAACTGATGGGAGTGATGCTGGGATAGCAGGGTCGTCAAAATTCTGCATTGATTTCATGTGTCAGAGAGGAATTTTGTAGCAATGGAGAGCCTCAGGTGTGATGGTAGGTGTTGGAGAGGTAGAGGGGGCTGTTTAGGCTTTGGATTTGGAATGGGTTCTGGATGGGTTGGCAGGAAAGTTAAGAGGGAGGGCTTAATGGGCTGAAAGCTTGTTAAGTGTAATAGAGGCGCTGAGCAGGAGTAGTTCGCTGGAGGGTTTTTTGGGAATGGAATTCTAGGAATTGACTAGGGACGGTGAAGTGGACAGGGGTTGGGGGTACTCGGTTGGCTGATTTGGGTGGTGGATTTTAATTCGAGTGGACGGTTATGGCTTGAATCGGGTAGTTATAGGAATTATGTGTAGAGAAGTACAAAATTGAAGAGAATTAATATAAATATTTTATTTATTCTTGTAAACATTACATACAGAAGACAACTATTTGTACATGTATAAATAGATGTGGTGAGTGGTGACAAAATCGTCATCCAATGTGGGACTAATGCCTATGTGGCAATGGGCTCAATTGTGGGCCTTTGTATGGGCCTTTTGTATAGATTGCTTTAACACTCCCCCGCAAGCTGAAGTATATAAATCATATGAACCGAGCTTGGACATGAACTGATGATAAAGTGGGCGTGGTAAGGCTTTGGTAAGAATATCAGCAATCTGTCAGTCCGCAAGAACATGTCTCAAGTCTAGTATCTTCATCTGCACTTTCTCCCGGATAAAATGACATTCAACCTCGATGTGCTTGGTACGTTCGTGAAACACGAGATTATTTGCAATGTGGATAGCTGCCTGACTATCACAAAAGAGAGTGGCTGGAGATGAGAGTTTCACACCCAAATCACTGAGAAGACTTCCCAACCATGTAAGTTCAGAAACGCCGTGGCCATTGAGCGATACTCTGCTTTTGCAGATGATCGTGCAACCACAGTTTGCTTTTTGTTTCTCTAGGTGACAAGGTGTCCACCAAAGTAAGTGGAGTAACCACTGGTGGATCGATGGTTGTCCAAAGAGCCAGCATAGTCAGGTCCGAGTAGGCAATGGGAGATAAGAATGAAGAGAGCTTATACACAAGCCCCTTGACCTGGAGCACTCTTCAGATATCAGAGGATATGCTCAACTGCTTGAAGATGGGAAGTTCGTGGAGCATGCATGAAACGACTGACAACCCCAACAACAAAGGATATATCGCTATCTCGACACTAAAAAAATATCTGAGATTGGCCAAATCTTTGGTCTGAAAAACAGATGCTAAGTGTTTCTTGATCATGTGTATGCCATTGAGATCATTGTTCGTGATCAGAATATCATCAACATACACCAAAAGTATCACCGTGCCTGCCGAGCGATGACGAGTAAAAAGAGAGTAGTGCGCCGAGCTTCGAGTAAATTCAACGTCACGAATGACACAACTAAATTTGTCAAACCACACTCGAGGAGATTGCTTGATACCATAGAGAGACTTCTTAAGGTGACAAACCAGGTTCTCCCCCGTGGTCTCAAACCCAGGAGGTTGCTTCATGCAAACAGTGTCAACAAGATCCCCATTCAAGAACACATTTTTGATGTCCAACTGATGCAACGACCAGCGACGATGAACAACCAGAGAGATAAAGACACAAACAATATTCGACTTCGCAACGGGCGAAAATGTCGCCTCATAGTTGAGGCCCTGTTGCTGCGTGAAACCACGTGCCGCAAGTAGAGCTTTCAGACGTTCCACAACCCCATCCGATCCATGCTTGATAGTGAAGACCCACTTACAACCCACATGGGTTTGATCTGGAGGAAGTGGGACAAGGTCCCAGGTTTGATTAGTCAGAGAGAGTTCATTTCTTCATCCATAGCAGCCTGCCACCCGGGATGTTGAAGAGCTTCTTGCAAAGACGTAGAGGTGTAAATAGTTGATAAAGATGTCGCAAATTTGTGAAGCTCCAGAGACAAGCGATATAATGAAACATTATTAGATAGAGGATGGGCGGTAGAGGCTGGTACCATATCAGCAGGCTGCGAAGCATCATCTGTATAGGGTAACCGTCGTTGGGCATCCGAACGAGGGGTGCGTCGCTTGTACACATGACTAATAGGCGGGTTGGAAGAGATTGTAGTGGGTGTAGGTAGAAGGGGAGGTGAGTTAGAATGGACAAGAATGGCAGGGCGTGGTAGTGTATAAGTTGCTGGAGGGACCGTAAGTGAGAAGTGAAACGGCTGGTCTTCGAGGAAGATTACATCAGCAGATGTAACAATCTTCTGATCAGTGGGAGAATAGCTGACAAAGCCCTTCTGAGTGCGGGAATATCCGACGAACATATATTTTGTAGCTCGAGGAGCAAGCTTGTCTATAAGAGGACCAAGACGGTGAACATAGCAGGCGCACCCAAACACGCGAGGAGTCAAGGGAAAGGGAGGTGTGGATGGGAATAGGAGGTTGAAGGGCGTCACAAAGTTGAGAATAGAGGAGGGAATGTGATTGATGAGATAACACGTCATAGAGACTGTAAAATGCCAGTAGGCCGTTGACACCATCATCTGAAATATAAGAGAGCGTGCGACCTCAAGGAGGTACGGTTCTTTCTCTCGGCAATCCCATTTTGTTGGGGGTGTCTTGGCACAGAAAGTTTGGCGGAGAATACCAAGCTCAACACAAACATTTTGAAACACATGACTAGTATACTCGCGTGCATTATCAGTTCAAATAACTTTGATAGAGCTAGAAAATTGTACGTGTTTCGGCGATGAACTCACAAGACACAAAGTAGTTCAGAACGGTCGCGAAGTAAATACAACCAGGTCATGTGAGAATAATCATCAATAAATATGAGGAAATAACGATAACCAAAAATAATAGTTGTTTTATACGGTCCCTAAATATCAGAGTTCACTAAATTAAAAGGAGCAAAGTTCCGAGTATAATGAGGTGAAAAAGTAGAACGATGTTGGTTGCCATAGATGCATGACTCGCAGGTGAAGTCGATGAGGGAGAGATTTGGAAGAGCTTTCCGGAGAATCGGGAGAGGCGCATGCCCAGGCACCGATGTCAATCAACAAAGTTAGTAGTCGTATTTTGGGTTTGTCGATCCTGCACGATAAAAGAAGAAGATGAAAATGTTACAGAGCAGTCAAGATCTTGTGTCAGACGATTAACATAGAGAAGATTAAAATGAGAGCCTAGAACATGAATAACCGAGCGCAGAGAGAGAGAGAGAGAGAGAGAGAGAGAGAGAGAGAGAGAGAGAGAGAGAGAGAGAGAGAGGTGAGGGGCACGTCCCCAAAACAACAAACAAGGGTGGTCTCTCCATTTGCTACTGTGATGAACTTAGGGCAGGCAGTGTTCAAGTAATGAGGCGGCTTTTGTGGAGTAATATGATTTGTGGCACCATAGTCCACTATACAAGCTGCATTATTGGAAAATAGGATATACCTTTATTTAAAATAGATACCACAGAGCCAGGAGAGCGCCTGATCAACCCTTGAAGATGCTTAAGTTGGGTGCACAAGCTGTCAATGTCAGTATGGGCGGTGTAGGGAGCATCAATCACAATGGAGGTATGATGTTGCGGTGGCTGCAGTGGTACACCATGCTTACTAAAGCAAGCACTCCAAATAACCACCCTGGCAATAATAGGTACATACACAAGTGTCGATACTTTTGGAGCGATTTGTTGAGAACCGTGAAAAGCTGGCGGAATAATATTATTAGCGTGAATAGGACCCCTTATATCAGAGGTGGTTACACAATAACATTTAATATAATGCTAACACTCCCCCTCAAGTTGGGTATGTTATATTCTTCATGCCCAACTTGTCGATAAAGCTACAAAAAATATTCACCCCCAGACTCTTAGTAAGAATATTAGCTAATTGACCATCTGAAGGAACAAAAAGAATACAAATGATATTCTTCTCGATATTCTCTTTGATGAAGTGTCTGCCCACTTCAATATGTTTGGTGCGATCATGCTGAACGTGGTTGTTGGCAATACTGATTGTAGCTTTGTTGTCACAGTACAGCCGGATAGGACTGTCCTCATTAATCCCAAATCACACAAGAGAGAGCGTAACCACAATCCCTCACATATGCCGTGTGCCATCGCTCTAAATTCTGCCTCTGCATTGAACCTTGAGACAACTGATTGTTTTTTACTTCTCCAAGTAACCAGGTTCCCACCAACAAATGAGCAATACCCAGATGTAAAACGTCTGTCTTCTACAGACCCTGCCCGATCTGCGTTAGTATAAACCTCAATTTTCAATTCCTCATTAGGAGTGAAGAGGATTACCCTTCTTGGCGATGTCTTCAAATACCTCAAGATCCTATGAGCAGAATCGAGATGTCTCGCCTTTATGGAATGCATATACTGGCTAACTACCCCCACAACATAAACTATGTCAGGGCGAGTATGAGATAGATATATTAACCGTCCGACAAGACGTTTGTAACCTGTAACATCTTTAATAGGGTCTTCATAATCCTTTCGAAGGCTGTGGTTGACCTCCATAGGAGTATCAATAGGTCTACACCCACTCATACCAGATTGTTCCAGTAAATTGAGGACTTATTTTCTCCGAGAGATGAAAATCCCCCATTTGGATCTAGCAACTTCAATCCCCAAGAAATACTTATGTTTTCCCAGATCCTTTACTTCAAACTCTTTAGCAAAATTCTTCTTTAAAGCTTTCATTTCTTCAACATCATCTCTTGTTATAACAATGTCATCAACATAGACAATGAAGACAGTTAACATGTTATCCCTCTGTTTTATAAACAAAGTATGGTCGGCGTGACTTTGTCTGTATCCAAGAGAGATCATGACTTTATGAAAACGACCAAACCAAGCCCTCGGTGATTGCTTCGGGCCATAGAGGGCCTTTTTCAGTTTACACACTTTCCCTTTAGAACCAGAAGGAGAAAAACCAGGGGGAAGAGACATATATATCTCTTCTTCTAAATGTTCAATGAAGGAATGCGTTCTTCACGTCCAATTGAGTTAGATCCTAACGCTTGCACACAACACACGATAGCAAGACTCGTATAGAGTTCATTTTTGCCACAGGGGCAAACGTTTCTTGATAATCGTTACCTAGAGTTTGAGTATATCCCCTTGCCACCAACCTTGCTTTGAAACGTTCAACCAAGTCTTCAGAGTTTTGCTTCACGGTGAACACTTATTTACACCCAACGGTCTTCTTACCGTACGAGCGATGTGTTAAATCCCATGTATAATTTTTTTCCAAAGCAGTCATTTCCTCAATCATCGCCTCTTTCCACTTTGGATGCCCAAGTGCCTCCTGCCATGTGGATGGAATAGAAACAGACGCAAGAAAAGAAACAAAGACTCTATGTGAAGGAGTTAGAGCATCATAAGAAATAAAATGAGACAAGGGATGTTGAGTGCAATATCTGATACCTTTACGAAGGGCAATGTGGAGTTCGGAGAAGTCTGCCGACGAATTTGGCACTGGGACTTGTAGCGTGAGATTAGCCTGTGTGTTAGGACCTTTACCCCGTCTGGTGTATACCTGTAATTCTTGTTCTTTACGAGGAGACTCCCCATGATTGGAAGTCTTGGTATGAGGCAAAGTACATGGAGAAATGAAGTAGGGAGGAGGGATCAGTAATGATGTAGTAGGTGAGCTCACTTCTTTCGTAGTTGCAGGCTTCCCCTGAAGTGAGGTCACGTAATAAGGCTCGGATCCACGAAATGTAATATCCGCAGTGACAAAGATCCGCTTAGTCGGGGGATGATAACACTTATACCCCTTCTGAGCAGGAGAATATCCAAGGAAAACATATATGAGGGCACGAGGGTCAAGTTTAGACCGACCCGGAAGAGTGGATGTGAGCAAAGCAAGCACAACCAAATGTTTTCAGTTGGAGAGAAGTCGGGTTAACCCCTAAGGTTAGAAAGGGTGTTTGATGGCCCAAAACCTGAGATGGCAATCGGTTGTTAAGATAGAAAGCCGTGAGAACAACATCACCCCAATAAAACTTAGGGAGGTTCATAGAGAAAAGTAAACACCGAGTAACTTCCAAGAGGTGACGATTTTTCCGCTCAACGACCCCATTCTGAGACGGGGAGTGAACACATGATGTTTGGAGGAGAATGCCATGATCGGCAAGGCAATGTGCAAAGGGGGAGTTGACATACTCCCGACCATTATCACTACGTAGAATTTTGATAGTAGCAGAAAATTGAGTAGAAACCATTTTATGAAAGTTTTGAAAAATAGAAAAAACTTCATTCTTATTTTTCATCAAATAAACCCTGGTCGTGCGAGAAAAGCAACCAATGAAGGTAATAAACCAATGACATCCAAAAATAGAGGCAACGGGGCAGGATCCCCAAACATCAGTATGTACGATATGATGCAGAGTAGCACTAGGTAAAGAAACATGATGAACATGATTACGATGATGTTTAGCAACCACACATACATCACAAACAAAGTTTTTAAAAAATATATAAGGAAAAACAGGAAATGAACGTTGCATGGTAGCAACAAAGGGATGACCAAAACGACGATGCCAGGTGAGCATGTCGAAAGTCTGCGATATGTGGAGAACTTGCGGAAGAGGAGACCCAGTGGAGGAGTCAAACATATAGAAACCATCCTGCATGCTACCAGAGCCAATCACCTTCCCCGTCTTCAGATCCTGAAAAACACAATGAGAAGGAAAAAAAGGTAACTGAGCATTGAAGAGAATTAGTCAAATGACTAACAGAAAGAAAACTATGGGTGAAATTTGGAACATGAACCACAAAAGATAAAGTGAGGGAAGAATAAGGGATGTATCCTTTTCCAGCAATGGAGGAGGACCCATCAACAATGCTCACTTTATTTCATCCAGAAAGAGGAGAATATGACACAACCTGAAGTTGATCCAGTCATGTGATCAGTGGCTCCGGAATCGATAATCCAATGAGTAAAAGGACGAGTAGTTGCATAATGGGCACCTGGAGTACCAGTGTGGGCAAGAGCAGAGGAGGAAGTGACAAGCTCTGTAGTAAGGACATGCATCATGCGACGAAGGGCCAACATCTCTTCAGCAGAGAAGGACGACGACTGAGAAGTAGGAGTAGGGCAAAGAGCTCCTCGTGAACTGTGCTCAGGAAGCTTGGTCAGATGGGCAGAGTGATGGGTTCTCCCTGGAGTTCGACTACGCCCGCGGCCACCACGTTATGACAAACCCCCCTGGGAGGAAGAAAGCCATGTAGACTGAAGCAGGTATCCCGGATATGACGAGGTTAGCCTATGGTTGCGCACTGTTTTACAAGGTCTGGATTTTTCCGAGACCGGCCCTTCTTCCTTGTTTTGTGATAATAAAACAACTATTAGCATAGCTCATAACCCAGTCCAGCATGACAGGACAAAGCACGTAGAGGTTGATCGTCACTTTATCAAAGATCGCCTGAATAAAAAGACTGTGGTCACCTCCTTTGTCCATTCCAAAGATCAATTGACGGATGTGTTCACCAAAAGCTTGGGAAGTGATGTGTTTTCTGACGATATTCAAAAATATGGGATGACTGACATCTTCCGTTCGACTTGAGGGGGAGAGTTGAGTTTAGAGTTATTATTTACAAGTCGTTATTATTGTATTTCTTCCTTTGGGGGCGTTTTGTCTTTCTTATATTTCCGGGTCCTATATATGTACATGTAAGGTCTCTTTTTGGAATACGATGGTTTGATTTTGCTCTTTAACTAATATAAAATAGTTAGGTGGGTTTAGTATGTATAACGGAAGTTATAAATGCACAATTGAATGAGTGTATAGTGTTATTGTGAATAATTGAAGGAGAAGGGCAGATCTAATTTAACATAGATGAGTTGTTCAAGATGATTTTGTTTAGTTTAGTTTTGGTTTCACTTCTCCGATAGCACCATAGCACACCACATGAGGTAATGGAAAACGATAATTCTCCCTACATATGGTTGAGATAAGGTTATTGATGATGATGAACTTCTTTGGGTAAAAAAATATTCAAATGCAGTTTACCTAGCCAGCATAGGAAGTATAAACTATGAATGCGTAATGATTCTGAAAAGAACTTCCCTGATGATTTCTCTTTTTGTAAATCAAATGAGTTGAGCTTGCTCAAAATCTTTCAATTAGTTTTCAGTTTACTTGTGTGATGTATGATTAAGGCTCCGTTTGGGGGGACTTATTTTCATCGGTCAAGCGGTTACGACCGTATGAACCGGACCTTAATTAAGGTCCGGTTCTTGCTGTCGTAACCGCTTGACCGGTGAAAATAAGTCCCCCAAACGGAGCCTAAGGTGACAATGGCATATTGCACTCTCTGGTCAAATCACAAATTGAGCATGATTGATTAAAAGCCTAATCATTATGAGATTTATGGAATTTGATTCTTACACAGTTTGGGTGGTGGATAGGGAGATCAATAGTTTCAAGTTTTATCCTAAATATGATGTGTTGATGCAAGAAGTGTAGAATAATAATGTGTACTTCTGGAATCTCTCGCTCTATATTTAAAACGATGTATATATGCTACACACATATAATTTCTCTTTTATAATATTGAAGTATTGCTGAAGTTTAATAATAATATAATTTCTCTTTTATATATTTTTTTCACACTTATGCTTGTTATTGTGCTAAAATAGATAAATGAAGCATGCTGAAAAATTTACAGGATTGTTAAATCAAATTTGTCCAAATTTGATGGACTAATTTGGTCTCTTGATGTATCTCTTAATCCTTGTGCAGATGAACTATGAAGATTTTTGTCATATAGCATCTGTCTGCACAGAACAGATTGGCTCAAAATGTCGCCGGTTCTTTAGCCCTTCAAATTTTATGAAGTTTGAGAAGGATGAATCTGGGAGAATAGCTATACTTCCATTTTATCTTTATGTCATGAGAACGGTACGCTATGCTTCTTTCTGGCATGTTTTTCAGGCCATATGTTACTTGGTCACCTTTACTAAAGGTGGGGTTCATTATTGGGTGTTTTATTTTTCTATATGTAATACAATTAGCTTATACCTTAAATATGTCGCGGTGATAGGCATGATTTTTGATGTAGGTTGGGAGGGCATGAAATAGACTATATATGATGTTTTGATACCAATCTGATGTTGGACAAACTTAGGAGGCTAAATCTTGTCATATTAATGTCTAAAGATTTTGATCTCCATAGAAGTAAACTTAATGCTTATAATAGCTCAAGGAAAATATTTCTGTAGGTTAATTATTTAGGCTTTTAATGAAATTAAGAGCGAAAAAGATGTTTATGCTCTAGTTGACACTAAACAAATACAAATTCATAACCTAATGATTAAGAGGGGAAGATAAATTACGATCAAGATAAAATATCTGGTGTCACTAAATTAACACAAACCCTAAACACGAAGGCACTAAAGTAAAATGAAATCCTACTGCAGTGATTTAACCAAAGTTGTCAGGATCGAGATCCTAGGTGAGATCGTTTCGAGGTTGGATCGTATCGGATCGTAGCTAGTGAGAAATTATCAGGAAGAGAAGGGGGGGGGGGGGGAGAGGGAGAGAGAGAATTAATTTGGTTTATGCTCCAATGGTAACAATTCCAAAGACCTCCTGTTTATAGAATATAATGTACTATATAAATTTCTGAAGAAATTGGAAAAATCGATCCTATTCTAATTTACTGATTTAGGATCAATATCCTAATAACCAACAACCATTCAACTAATTTTATCAAATAACTAAAGATAATTCCTCTCCCAAAGTGGTTGACTTGTGACTTCATCATACGTTTACCAAGTGAGGGAAGGTGGTGGTTTTTCCTTGAGGAGGTTATGAAGCAAAAAGTTGATGTGAGATTTCATGAAGACTACAAAATGAAGGTTAAGGAGGTGGGACAACATGGAGAGTATATAAATGAAGGTTAAGGAGTTGAGAATACATGGATGCTACATCTTAAGGGAGGAGGGTGACGTGGAGTAAAAGGTGGTTGTGTCAACTCGAGGGGATGATGTGATTGTCAACATTGGTCAACAAGGTCAATTAAGTGAGATTTTAGGTAGGGTTGGGCAAAGGGAGAATTATTTAGACCCACCCAAGCTCAACCATAACGTACATGTCTCACACACATGGACCATAATTTGTTGGGATCAACATTCATAAAATCTCCTATAACTCTTTACTCATTTAAAGGAAAAAATTATAAGACCCATAACATTTAAAGTACTATGCTCCTATAACATGTGCATATCTTTGTATACTTGTACATACCTTTTACTGCGGCTTCATCATTGGCATGGCATTATTAAGCAGCATTTGTCATATTTTTTGTTAAATTTTGACATTATTTTATGATCGTTTTTGCATTATCTTTTTGATGCCACATCTCTATTTTGGCCATTTCCTCTGGCTAATTAAATTCCTTTGTCAATCTGAAAATAAGTTTTCATGCAATATTTGGAAATTTATGCCTTGTCCCAGGTTTCCCTTACACAAGCAAGAATTGACATGAGTGAACTTGATGAGGATTCTGACGGATTCCTTCAGCCACATGTATGGATTCTTTTCTTTAAAAAAAATAAATTGTGGCTTGCTGGAAAAAATATATCTGGTGTATGCTTGTTTTTCAATTTTCACATTTCCTGACAATTAGTAGTTTATTACTGCCGACTTAATTCTACAGCTATCGCTGGTCCTTTGCAGGAAATGGAAGCATATATAAGAGGACTCATCCCAAATCTAGCACAGCTAAGAGATATGCCGGCAGCCTTTGTCCAAATGTACTGTCGAATAGCTGCACAGAAATTCTTTTTCTTCTGTGATCCTCACAGGCGAGGTTTGCTATACTATTCTCTTTTGTCAAAAATATATATTTGAATTTGCTGGCTATGGTAGAAGAAAAACTTTAGCTTTAGTAACTCTTTTAAGTTTTTCCCCTCTTTTAAGTTTATTTGCTTATTATTTCATCCTCTGAAACATTGTAGTCATCATAAATAGGGAAAGCTTGTATAAAGAAAATACTGCTCAGTAACTGCCTTCAGGAGCTTATGGAACTGCACCAGGTATTGTACTTGAAGTCAGATGAATAACTTTCTTCTTTCTCATGTATTTGTAACAAGTTTATCATAATTTTAAGTGATTGCTCTTCATTGATTCTTACTATTGGGTCTGTAATGGTACCCTGATGAATTGCAGATTTCTATGCTTAAAAAATGGTAAGGCTTGCTTTGTTACAAGTAACGAAGGATTTTTTTTCCTGATGCGAAATTGAACTATTTTGCTTGTGCTGATGATTCAACGTCGTCCAAATCTTAATTGATTAACCTATTCTTGTTAATTCAATAGTTGGCCATCATATTCGATCATGCTTGTCAGCATGAATGTCATGAGTATACTGATCTGTTTATATTGTTGGTTGCATCTGTTCTACTTAAAAAGGAAGCACCCTGTACTTTTCATGTGTTGTCACGCCAACTTGGGTGGTGCATTAGAATTCTATTTTCCCGTGTTGTCAGTCGCTGCAACACGGGAAAAAATGAAAGTACCATATATAAAGAGAACACAGACAATGTCTCGCTAACTTGGCCCATTGTTGTAATCGAAGCTTATTAAAATTGAAGCAATTGTTGGGAATAAATATCTGATAAAGCTTCAAATATGATACGGCAAAAAATATTTTTGAAATACAAAGCCTATAGGGAAATATTTTATTATCATCGCAGTCCCACTTCAAATAATTCACGTTGTAACATTAAAATATTCCCAAGGCACATCACTTTGAACAGAGAAGTAAAAAAATCTCACCAACCAGAAGTATTCATTGTTTTATAAATTATATTCTCATAAATACAGGTTATTACTTATTTTGTACAGTTTTAAACACATCTGTAATAGTTTAACATGAATTCAGTTACATTTTTTCTTTATGTCCATGAAATAAACCACAATGTGAGGACTAAAGGCTCTGCTTGGGACGGTGGTGACAGTGGGAAAAGTACTTGTGTCAAAAAGATATTTTCAGGACTTTTTGTAAAGCAGTGAACCCTCTCACTTCCAAAAAAACTAAAAAGAGCTTTACACGTTTTCATACTTCTCTTCCCGTAGGGCAACATTCCCCTTCTCCTCCTCCTACTTTTCCTACCATTGCTTTTCTGGTAGATCTAATCCCAACACTGATTTTCCACCATTACTTTTCCTGCTGCCACAACGGTCCCAAATAAAGCCTAAGGCTCTGCTTGGGGCAGCGGTGACGGTGAAAAAAGCAGTGGTGGCATTAGAGTTGTCCATAAAGCTGTAGAATGTTTGAAAAATCTTCATTTAAGTGCTTTTCAAAAAGGTGTTTACGTTTTTCTTTTTGGAAGAATAACTTTTTAATAATAGATGGTTAACTTTTTAATAATAAAAATATATTTATGCTAATCATTTATCTCATAGATAAGTAAATATTATATAAATCCTAAATAAGCAAGTTACAAAAGGTCAACGACGATAAGCAAAGATCACGAATCAGTGAAGAATCGCGAATGAGAGAAGAAAATCTTCGAATAAAAGAGGAAAAGCTGAAAGCAGAGAAATCGGTTTTTAGAAAGTTTTGTTGGACCGGGTACTCAAAAACCAACAAAACACCTTTCTTGTAAAAGCTTTTTTGAAAAATCTCTTCATCCAAACAACCTAAAAAGAGTGGTGGTGGTGGTGGGAATAGAGTTTTTCCCACCGTCACCGCCGCCCCAAACAAAGCCTAAGCTATGCAAGATAAACAATATTCCTAATGGGCTATATAATTGGATCTTTAGCATTGAGCTTCATATAATCTTCTTTTATACTTCCTTGCAAGTTGGAGCATACATATCGTAAGCTCCAAGCTTGGAAATGAAATGTCGATAAAGTGGCCGAAGCAAGACCTTTGTGAAGAATGAATATATCCGAGAGTTGATCAACAACAAGAACATGCTGAAGATCAATTTTGCGGAGTTAAACTTTTTCTCTAATGAAGTGACAATCTACTTCAACGAGCTTGGTTTGTTCATGGAATACTGGATTTCGGCGATATGGATAGCGGCTTGACTATCACAGTAGAGAATTGCAACGGAGGAAAGAGAAATTCTAAGATCAATAAGAAGACTCTCCAGTCAAATAAGTTCAGAAACGACATAGGCCATCGAACGATACTCAACCTCAACAAATGATCGTGTCACAACCATTTGTTTCTTCCTCTATCAAATGACTAGATGTCCTCTAAAGTACGTGCAATAACCACTTGTAGACCCGAGATCATCAATGGAGCCTGCATAATACGCATCATAATAGCAATCAATGTGTGGGAAGAAGATGGATTATACACAATCCCTTGATCCATATCGTTCTGTAGATGCTGAAGGATCCACTCGACTGCTTGGAGTTGGGATACATGAGGGGCATGCATATACCAGCTAACCACTCAAACATTGAATGGGATATCTGGCGAGTTACGGTCAGATCGATAAGCCTGCCGACTAGTCAACGATAGTACTTCGGACTAAGTAGGAAAGTGCAGACTTGTGAGCATAGAGGTTGTGATTTGCATCCATGGGTGTTTTAGCTAGCTTACATCCCAAGTATCTGATATTCTGTAAAAGATATATACAATACTTTCATTGAGACAAAACTTTTATGTTGTCGAGCTACCTCAATACCTAAAAAATATCTGAGACGCCTCAAATGTTGGCATGAAAGTCAGAAGCTAAATGCTTCTTGATCATGGAGATACCATTCAGATCCTCGCTTGTGATGATGATATCAATAACATACATAAGAATGATCACAGTACCCTCTTGGCGACGATGTGTAAATTAGGAGTACATTGAGGTTCGAGTGAATCCAAAAGCCTGAACAACTTGACTAAATTTGTCAAACCATTCTTGAGGAGACTTCTTCATGCCATAGATAGATTTTCTTAGGCGACAAACAATAGACTCCCCCATAGTCTCAAACCTAGGAGGTTGCTGCGTATAGACACTGTGATTCAGATCGTCATTAAAGAATGCATTCTTGATATCAAGTTGATGCAACTGCCAATGACGGTGGATTGCCAAGGAGATCAATAGCAGCATAATATTAAGCTTGGCCACTGGAGAGAACATTTCTTCATAGTCCATGTCATATTGTTGAGTAAATTCTCGAGCCACAAGACCCTTTTTGAAGCGCTCAACCGATCCATCAGGACAATGTTTAACCGTGAATACCCATTTACATCAGACTTGGGATTGGCCATGTGGAAGGAAAGCAAGGTCCCGAACTCCGAAGTCCTATTTACCCATATGGACTTCATTTCGCCATCCATTACTGCTCGCCACCCCGAATGTTGGAGCCTCCTGTACAAAAGAAGAGGTGGAAATATAAAACAAGCAGTCCGTAAACCTGTGAAGATCTTGAGATAAGCGGTGAAATGAGACATATTGAGAGAGCTGGTGGGCAGTAGATGAGTGTGGATCCTCGAGGGGAGGTGGTTGTATTAGTTGGACCACTGGCGACATCAGTAAGGGCGACTGCCTAAGTGCATTCTGATAAGGTCGATGGCGAGTACACACATTTAGTGGAGGAGGTGTCAATATCATAGTGCTCAGTGGGCAGTCAATATGGACGTTAGGACACGAGAGAGCATATTGTGAGATGTCACGAGTAGACGGGGAATAGAAGGGTTGATCTTCGAAGAATGTGACGTCAGTGTATGTCACCATTTTTTGATTTGTAGGAATAACACACGTATCCCTTTTGCCTTCGAGAGTACCCAACAAAGATATATATATACACACTATTTTAAATGTCCTCCGACATGTTATTTTTGAGGGCAAAACGATAATTTTTTTCTAAAAAATAGATTGTCCTTTTGTAAATTAAAGTCCGACATATCTAATTTTTTCAGATATATCGACTGAAACAAATTTTAAATATATCGTCCACTATTTTATTTTGTGTTATATTATCTGACTAGTAGTATAGGTTTAAATCACTTATATGTATTATATTATGTATGTTTAAATTAATTACACTTATTGTTTCGATTTTTAACGTTTTATTCTTAGAATCAATTTTGTATAATTATTTCACATAATATTTTTATTTCATATTTCAAAAAGTGTGAAAAAGTTTAACACATTTATTAGTTGATTATTTGTATGTTTTAATATAAATTTATAAGTTTGAAAAGACTTATAGTCAATCAACGATATTTAACTTTTAAATTTTTTTATTTGCTATAAACTTAGTGTTATCAAAATAAAATTATTATATAATATTAAATATATTTTACAATGTATCATTTTGTATTTGTTAATAATATTTTATCTTTGATACTATTCGAATTTATTTTGTAATATACATGACTCGTTTTTCGTCTATTTGCTATATTAAAATTTTCTACTATTAGGACATATAACTAGTTAGTACACAAAAAAATAAAAAATTATTTATAAGATATGAAAATCCGATATTTTAAAATATCCCCGACATGTCTCCGACTTTCGACATTTAAAAACTCAATCCGATATGTCGCCGACATCCGATATTTACAATCTTGTATATATATATGTAATATGTATATATAGTAGCTCGTGGTCCTAGTTTGTCTAAATGAGGGCCAAGATGATGAACAAAACATACACACCTAAAAACTCGAAGAGTTGTAGAGAAGGGTGGTGTAGATGAAAACAAAATGGAAAAAGGGGACGCAGAGTTTAAATTAATTACACTTATTGTTTCGATTTTTAACGTTTTATTCTTAGAATCAATTTTGTATAATTATTTCACATAATATTTTTATTTCATATTTCAAAAAGTGTGAAAAAGTTTAACACATTTATTAGTTGATTATTTGTATGTTTTAATATAAATTTATAAGTTTGAAAAGACTTATAGTCAATCAACGATATTTAACTTTTAAATTTTTTTATTTGCTATAAACTTAGTGTTATCAAAATAAAATTATTATATAATATTAAATATATTTTACAATGTATCATTTTGTATTTGTTAATAATATTTTATCTTTGATACTATTCGAATTTATTTTGTAATATACATGACTCGTTTTTCGTCTATTTGCTATATTAAAATTTTCTACTATTAGGACATATAACTAGTTAGTACACAAAAAAATAAAAAATTATTTATAAGATATGAAAATCCGATATTTTAAAATATCCCCGACATGTCTCCGACTTTCGACATTTAAAAACTCAATCCGATATGTCGCCGACATCCGATATTTACAATCTTGTATATATATATGTAATATGTATATATAGTAGCTCGTGGTCCTAGTTTGTCTAAATGAGGGCCAAGATGATGAACAAAACATACACACCTAAAAACTCGAAGAGTTGTAGAGAAGGGTGGTGTAGATGAAAGCAAAATGGAAAAAGGGGACGCAGAGTTCAGGATAGTCAATGACTTACGATTAATTAAATAACACGCGGTGGTGATTGCAAAATTTTAATAGATCTTGGGCACCTGCATTTGAAACATGAGAGATCTGACAACCTCAAAGAAGGTGGCGATTCTTTTGCTCTACCACACTATTTTGTTGTCATGTATAAGCATTACAAGTTTCTTGAATTTTGTGACTAGTGTACTCGCGCGGGTTATCGAGCCGAATAGTTTTAATATTAGTTGAAAGTTGAGTGCGGGTTTCTACGATGAATGGGCGAAAGACACGTATTATCTTGGATTGATCACAGAGTAAATACACCCACGAAAATGATCATCTTTAAAGATAGTAAAATATTGGTATCCAGGTAAATTAGCATTTTTATATGGACCCCAAAGGTCCGAATTAACTAAATAAAGCGAAGCTTTGCTTCTCGTATAATTTGGGGATGGAACGATGTTGTTTTTCGCAGATACAAGCTTCGCATGTAAAATAAAAAAAAAAGTAAAATTTGGAAAAGCCTTCTATAGTATTGGAAGAGATGCATGCCCAATATATCGGTGTTAGTCAACAAAAGTGTTGTAAGAGAGAGCTAAGGGGGTAGATCTAGAATGTAGAGCTGTTTAACAGTTGTCTTCTACCAATGATACTTTGCATCCGTTGATCCTACGCCACAAAGGAAGAGAAAAAAGTGATGGAACAGTCATGATCATGTGTATGGTGGCTAAAAGAGAGAAGATTAAATTGTCAACCAAGAACATGAAATATTGAGCGTAGAGAAATATAGAGAGTAACAAGCACATCTCCAGATCCGCTAACCAAAGTGGCTTCTCCATTGACAAAAATGATTCATTTGGGACAAACAATGTATATGGGTTTCTGCGGAGTAGTGTGATTTGTGACCATAGAGTCCACTCAAGAGGAGCTCTGGGAAAATCACGATATACCTTTATTTAATGTAGATGTAATGGACCTGGAAGTTCGAGTAACCAACCCTCGAAGATTCTAGAGTTCCTCCCTTAATGTGTCAATTTCGGATCGTCCACCGCAGAAGAAGCTTGGTGAGGAGGTTTCAGCGGTTGTTGTGGGGACCCATGTTTTCTATAACAAGTTCCCTCAGCATGGTTTACCAGGCTGGCCACAATAGAAACGCAAGTGAGTGCTATGACTCTTAGGACGATTTCAACCATCTTGCCCACCACTCCCTCGGGAACCCATGCGACCTCCTTGGTGCTCATTTTTTTTTGGGGGGGGGGGGGGTGCGTCGACTGATTGTTGGAGAAGGGCATGAGTAGTCATGGAAATATCAGTTGGTGGAGTAACCTTAAGAATCGTTGGGCAAACATCCGTTAAGGATGGAATAGTTGGAGAGGACAAAACATTAGTACACACAATATAAAGATGAGGTGGTATTCTCGCCATCATCATAGCTATATCAACTACTTCCTTCTGAGCCCGCTGAGTCACTAAATTCACAGTTGGAGGTTGATATTGAATCCATGACTCAATGAGAGTCTTATATTGCGCCACGAATGGCGTCATATCGCCATACAAATCAGGTTCAATAGTCCGGAGGTTCCGAAATAGCCTTTTGCAGTTTTGTGGTCAATAGTCATTCGATATAACTCATTTTCCATAGAGTTTAATATTCATGACTGAACTTGATCATCATCCCGAATCCATTGCTTAGTGGCTCAGTCGGGGTGTCTTGAGTCAGATGATGATGAAGACCCTTAATCTAGAATACTCGGCGCACCGAGTGGACCCACTCAACAAAGTTCTTCATCCTAGTGAGGGAAATTGTTGTGATCTTCTGTTCATCTTTGACGTCATATATGTGAGTGGGAGCGGGAGAGACTGGTACGATGGTTGAGGAGGAAGCAACATTTGACCCCATTGTATTGTCGGCGCGGCGAGGTTAAGGCTAGCTCAGGGGAGTAACTGCGAGTTCAAGAGGGGCGATCTTTGTGAGAGCAGCGAGCTTCGGCTAGAGCAGGGAGCAACTTCGAGTTCAGGAGGGGCAATCTTTGCGAGTTCAGCAGGGGTGGGAGCTTCTGCGAGATCGGCAAGAGCAATCTTCGGCGAGAGCAGGCTTTAGGTGGAGTGGTGGCTTTGGCAAGATCATCAAGAGTTCAGGAAGACCGGCTACGAGCGATCTTTGCGAGTTTAGGAGCATAAGTTTTGGCTAGATTGGCGGGCGACGAGTTCTGAGGGCAGTGAGTTCAGCTGGAGCGAGAGCTTCTGCAAGTTCAATCGACGAGAGATTTGCGGGAGCGATCTTCAGCCAGAGCAGTGAGCTTCAACGGTTTAGGGGCATCGAGTTTTGTTGGGAGCAGGAGTGGGAACTTCAGCGTGTTCAATCGGTGAGTTTTGCTGGGAGCGGGAGCTTCGGCGAGTTTTGTTGAGAGCGGGAGCTCAATCAGCTAGAGCGGACTTCAGGAATCGTATGACGCAGATACCATGTGAAATAACGTCAAATATGGCGTAATTATTTTATTACTTCACAGTCTATATACAAGTACATATACACATTTTTATTGTTGTGTGGAGTGGTATCTGATGAGTCCAATTTATATAGGTTTTTCGGACTCATCTGGGCTTGTTTTCACGCATATGCACTTCACTTTCTGCACATTATTGCTTATATCGCATTGATACTCCGGTTTACACGAAGTGCACCTTTTAGACCCGTTTTGGTGTGCATTTGCCCTCCATGTTGTTGGGGGTAAGCACATGGTGCTCCCCAACCCTTTTTCTGTATTTGGATGTTGCTGGAGGTGTATTCCCAGCTGTTTATTGTGTTGTGAAGGTGGGCAAATCTCCATTTTGCCCAAATTACATTTCTGCATGAATCGCACGGTCGTGCGCTTTCTTGACGCACGATCGCTCCGACCGTGCGTGCTTATCTGCTGGCAGAATGGTGTTCTGCCCCTGATCGTGTGATTTGTTCACGCACGGGCAGTTCACCCGTGCGCGAAGGAAACGCACGATCTCCCTTTGTTGGCCTGATGATTTCGAGTTTTCTGGATTTGAACGCACGGTCGTCTTCGACCGTGTGTGAGTAAAACGCACGGGCGCGCCTGCTTCTTCTTCCTGGGGTCCTGTATTTTTAATATCGCACGGTCCACACAAGGTCGTGCGTTCGACCGCGCGTGACCAATTTCTGACCGTTTTTCTATAAAAGCTGCAGATTTCGCCCTATCCTGGATCGATCGTCTTTCCCGCGCCCAAGAGCTCCAGTTCCGCCCTTTTTCGCCGCTCCATCGCCGCCCACCTTCGGGAGGAGCTCCGGCCGCCATTCTCTTGCAAATCTAAAGTCGGAGCATCCTCTAGGCCTCCTAGATCGTTCATGCACTCCCAAGCTCCATTTCAAGAGATTTCTTGTTGCACACGTGAAGTTCTCTGGTGAGGTTAGGATCAAAGAAGATTGACGGAGAAGACGGGTACATTAGAAGAAGGTGACAGCTCTTCCGGACCCCGGACGGCAGTTGGAGCCCGAGCTCGGACAAGGATTGACAACCCTAGATTCCGGTCGTGAACCTCCGATGAGTCTCCGCACTTTGGTTGAAATCTCACCCCCTTCATCTTGTAGTACTGTATTTCTTGGTCTTTTGTGTGCATGAATGATGTTTGCTAAACCTTGTTATCTTATTTAGTATATTTCATGTCTATGTGGAATTATCTTTGTAGTTTATGCAAGTGAGGAGCGCCCCCATTCCATCTTCAATCCACCATCACCGTCCATTCCATTCCGTAAGCCTACTCTTCCACTACGCTAGCCTACTCTTCCATTCCACTTGACTACTCGCCGATTCCGTGTGCCTACTCTTCCATCCGCTTAGCCAAGAGGTGCTAACGACCCTCAAACCTTTCCGCAGTCACACTCACCTCATCCGCTTGCCTTCTCGTCCATTCGCCTAGCGAAGCAGTGCATAGCGGCCTGCATAGTTTCCATCCGCCCGACGAAGCAGCGCATAGCGGCCTGCATAGGAGTAGTTTAGTTCTTTTATTTTATTTTCCACAATCCAAATCACCCATTTTTCGCAATCCATCCGACCTAAAGGACTTCAATCTCAAGTCCTTCCTCCATAGATAACTCCACCTTACTATGTTCCTTAGAGATTCGATACTTGAGGATTCACTCCCACATTTTATATTACTTGAACGATCGGTACACTGCCGTTTCGTGTCGCAATCTCGCTCCCGCCTATAGTGGTGTGCTAGATTCGCTGTTATGATTAAGAAGAGAGAACGAGGCAAGATTGCATTAATCAAGAACACAGATACAATCCGGAGTGAACTCCGACCAAGATCAAGGAGGCTGGGTCCTCCAATGATCCCTCTCTCAAAAGAGAGCCCTAAACCTTAATGATCCAAAGATCTTTTCTACTCCCAAACCACCTCCTTATATAGGGAGGGGGGCTCACATGACAAAATCCTAAAACAGTAAGAAGTACAATAATAATACGCGCGTATGCGTAACAATCCATCCCGCCAGAAAATCGACCTTGACCCCAAGGTCGAAGTACCGCCCGCCATCTAGTAGTAATGTGCCCGCTGGTGGGCCGCCGCAGAGGTGCCCGGATCTCCGTCCGGCAGTACATCCGTGAGCAGATGGGTGTCCAAGGCAGCCGCGCCGATCTCGTCCAAATCATCCCCGATGAGGGCCCGGAACTCCTTGGCAGGACAATTATGATTAGGCGAGTAGGGTTGTTTGCAGCGGTAGCACAGACCCTTGCCCCGCAATTCATTGTACTCTTGGTTGGAAAGACGGAGAGTGGGGATATGACGGTTGTTGCGTGGGCCCGTAATGGTTGGCCGAGGAGGATGAGGTGGTAGTGGTGGAGGTTTAGGCGGGGGAGGGAAATATGGTTGGTAGGGAGGGTCCCCGGACGTTGCCATGAATTCGGCTTCCATCAGTGGGGAGAGGTTCATGGCTTGGTGGACAGTTGACGGTTGCAGGGTGCGGAGGCGGGCTCGGATGTGGGGTTGTAAGTCGTGCATGAAGTAGGTCAAGTAATGGTCGGGTGGGAGACCAGGAACATGGGTGACCAGCTCGATGAATGCATTAACGTACGAATCAATGGGGCCGGTCTGACGGAGTCCGCAAAGGCGTTCGATCATGGAGCCGGGGTAACGGTAATCAAACCGCTGAACGAGGGCCTTTGTAAGAGCTGTCCAAGTGAGGCCGAGAGAGGATTGGCGGAGCCAGCGGACCCAGTGGAGGGCGGATCCCTCCATGCCGATCAAGGCCGTGCTGACCTTCTGTGGCTCCGAGATCTGCTGTAGTTCGAAGAACTGTTCGGCCCGAGAAATCCATCCCATAGGATCGGTGCCGTTGAAAGAGGGGACATACAAGGAACGAGGGCCCGGTGAGAACACCCCGGGCAGGGGGGCTGTTGCATGGAAGAGTTCCGGGGGGGGGGGGGGGGTCCCGAGGAGGGGCGGCGGATCCGCCACCGACGTTGCCGATGTGGTATGGCGGCCGGCCAGGAGGGAGTCGAGCTTAGCATCCATGCGTAACGTGAGGGCTTGCAGCGACGCGATGGAACTGTCGTGGTCATCCAAGCGACGAAGAATGGCGGGATTGGTGGTTGGGTGAGAAGGCGTGGGATCTGGGTTGCCCATTAGACGGCGGGAACGGCGTGACATGCACGTAAGAAACCGCAGGGGCGGAGGAGGACGCCGGCTGGGGGGGGGGGCTAGATCGGCAGCGGGGCTGCTATCCGGCGAAGGCGCTGGAGCGACGGTAGGAGCGGAAGCGGAGGGAGGCGCTGGATCGATGGCGATGGCACAGGAGGCGCTGGATCGATGGCACAGGAGCGACAGTAGGAGCGGGAGGAGGCGCTGGATCGATGGCGATGGCACAGGAGGCGATGGATCGATGGCACAGGAGCGACGGTCGGAGCGGGAGGAGGCGCTGGATCGATGGCAGTAGCGGAAGCGGAAAGAGGTGCGCGATCGGGGATCGGAAGCGGAATCGCGGATCGAAAGCGGAAGGAGGCGCGGGATCGGGGATCGGGACTGGCAATAGGAGCGGAAGCACGATGCGGAGCACGAAACAGGAGTTGTACGTGATCGGGATCGGGGAAGGAGGCGCTGGAACGACTTCTGGCGGCGGAAACCGCGGCCGGAAGGCGGCGGGTCGGACCACTTGTTACGATTAAGAAGAGAGAACGAGGCAAGATTGCATTAATCAAGAACACGGATACAATCCGGAGTGAACTCCGGCCAAGATCAAGGAGGTTGGGTCCTCCAATGATCCCTTTCTCAAAAGAGAGCCCTAAACCTTAATGATCCAAAGATCTCTTCTACTCCCAAACCACCTCCTTATATAGGGAAGGGGGGCTCACATGACAAAACCCTAAAACAGTAATAAGTACAATAATAATACGCGCGTACGCGTAACATTCGCGCATCAAGTTTTTGGCGTCGTTGCCGGGGAATACAGTCGTGTGAGTTTCTGGAGAGGGAGTCGAGAGATAGAAGCCCTTTTCCATTTGTTTATACCATTTTCTTCTTTGTTTTAGTTCTTAGAATTTGTCATTTTAAATTTCTTTATTCCTTATCTATTTTGTGATTTATCTAAAGCAGGCGTTCATTTTTATTATTATTTCTTATGTGTAGTTAATTCTTGCAAAGAAATTTTATTTATTGGTGAATTTTCCCCCACTACACCATGCTTGCTGCTTTTAATATCCGTTGTAGATGGTGTGGAGATTATAACCATTCTAGTGATAAATGCCCCGTTGGAGATAGTGGACATTATTCTCGAGGCCCAGTGTATGGAGCACTGTCCTCTTACGGTATTTCATACACCGTACCCAAGTCTTATGGTCACTCTTCTTTACCCCATTTACCATTTTCATATTCCTCTCCGGCCCCGTCTGGACCGAGGAGTAATGGAAAATGGTGTTTGTGCTGTCGTAGCACCGAGCACGCATTGAAAGATTGCGCAAAATTTCAGCGCTAAATGGAGGAGGATGATGAACCTGATATTCTTATCGTTCCATCCACCTCTCATTTGGGTGCTCATTCTGATTCTGATGATATATTCGCAGTACCACCTTGCTTATGGGGGGCTGCCGCGGATATCCCCATCAGACTTTCTGTTGATCGGTGTGACGGCTTGGTGGAGATTTCTCTCCCGGCGCATTCGTCACTCCTTTTGGATTCACCCCCGGAGGAACCTGTGCACATTTTCTCTGATGATGTTATTTACCTCTGTTCCTCCGCTTTCTTTGCAAAAACTCTCTGCACGTATTTTTTGTGAGTTGGTTGATGATGTTAGGCAGGAAATTCATTCGAAGCCTGAGGATGCGCCAAAGTGGGACGAAGATGTTATTCTCTCCGATGGGGAGTGTGACTCCTTGGAACATGATGACGCACCGAGGTGGGATGAGGAGGAAACCCTTTCTGATGAGGAGGTTTGCACTTCCTTATCGGATGAGGAGGTCCAACCCAACACCGAGTACCTCGAGCTTTCGGACTCCCCTCGCTACGACTCATATGACACCGACAGTGATTTATGCTTGGATCCTGCTGGGAGTGAGACCGGGACCACTCCCTCGATTTTTGATTATTTATGTCATTCTTCTCCTTTATTTCCTGACCCCACTTCTTCTGTGTCTGAGCCTGTGCAGGTTGATTCTTCACAGGTTCTTCGGGAGGACTTGGAGCATTCTGCTCTAAGTCAATGATGAGCGCATCCTCTTATGTGAGGAGGTTGATCCCTCCTCCATAGTGGAAGCCTCGCTCATTACCTTTTCCTCCTGCCGCCTCCCTGAAGACGACACCTTGCTGGGCAAGGATATTTTTGGTGAGATGAGTGAGGATTCCTCCTCCTCTTCTTACTTTTTATTCCCTCTACTTGTGATGAGCATGTATTATTTATATTTAGGTAGGGGAGTAACTATTCTGTCATGCATATTAGAACAGTTACATGTTCACTTCTCATTTCATACTCCCATCAGCTAGAACTCTTAAGAGTTCTGAATAAGTCGTACTGGGAAGACAATAACCTCGGTAGTTATTTTAATTTTTCCTGTATTTTTATTTTATCTAGTTTGGTTTAGTTTGTTCTTTTTCATTTTAGTTTTTCTATTTTCTTTTGCTTTGGCGGAGCTCACCCCTGCAGGTCCTTCTTCTGGATGGCGGATGCTGCTCTTTGTCTTGGTTTACACGCTAATCTTCTGGTATGCTCACTTCTGAGCATTGGGTAACTTCTATTCCCCTAGCTTTTTGGTCGGTATTGTACATCTTGTATCAGAATGTTTAGATTAAGTCTGGGGAGAGCTGCTTTTCGTTACCCACTGTGCACGCACACGTTGCATTGCATACTAGAAGTAATTTTATTTCAATTATTTAGTATTGTTCATCTTTACCGCACACCACAACACCCAATTAGCGCGTACTTAGCTGTTGGCGCGCCATGAGTTGAACTCATTCTTTTGTGTGATTTGGGAAAGGTGATGGCTTAAGACTATGTAATGGAGTAAAATGTTGACTCATGCAGTGCTCGTAGTCGAGTGCTCATGTCTTGCATAGAAATCCATGTATAGTAGATTTTTCTTTATACTTTTAGTTTTATGCATTTCTTTTAGTGTAAATATTGTTTACTCTACTCAAATGGTGAATCCGGTATGAATCAAGCGGTAGCATATGGATGTGTGTGAACTATTTCTAGACGCGTATTGCTCGAGCCGGGAGAAAGGATAATCTTTCTCGGTGGCTAAGAACTTGCCCCAAGCGATTCTTGAAGCATAGGCATATGATAGTTCTGTTGCGTGAGAATGACGTAGGCCATCATTTTGGCCCGGTTGAGCTTTTGTGCCATTCCTGATATCTTCCCCCGCTAGCCCCTTTGTGCTACCCAATTCTCTTGGTTCAGCTCCACCTATACCTCACCAAAGCCTCAAAGCCAATCCTAGTCGCACACCCAAATGCGAGCATTTTGTTTAGATTTTAAGTTGGTGGTGTTGATTGTGGAAATATAAGGTGAAGATGTGGATGTGTTCAGTGAATATGTGCTTAAAAGAAAAGAAAGAAAAAATATATATATATATTGATTGAAAACAAAAATTGTTGAAATGAGAAAAATTCTAAATTGAATATTATTTGAAATATTCGGAATAGGTGGTGCACACACCCATGTTGCAAAAGTCTAAGTCTGGGGGTGTGGTGCACTTGCATTCGATGTTGGTGTGCGGGGAGTTGTAATAAAGCTCATTTGGGTTAGGTGTACCAAGCCCCCTTGTTTATCGTTGTTTACCCTACCTGAACCCAAGCCCCATTTAAAACCTAAAGTCCTACCGACTCGCGCTATGAACCAATCTAGTGTCGTGGAGAGAATGTGACCGGGCGAGCTTATGGTCTCCGACACCAATGGATTTCGGTGGAGTTTGTCTGGAATCCCAACTTTGGCAATGCTCGTCTCAGCGATTATTTTACTTTCTCCGTATGCGTGACCGGATGATTCACCGTGACTCCCATTTTGAGTAGAAGTAATATTTATTGACTCTATTAGAAATTTATAAACTATGTGTGTAATTAAAAATCTTCTCTACTATTTTTCTATGCACATGAGCATGCGACTTCGCATGGTACTCCATTTTATAATTTTAAGCTAGCTATTCCATTTTCCCGCCTGCTTAAGATTTGTTTGCTCGAGACGTGCAAACAGTAAGTCTGGGGGTGTGATGAGTCCAATTTATATAGGTTTTTCGGGCTTATCTGGGCTTGTTTTCACGCACATGCACTTCACTTTCTGCACATTATTGCTTATATTGCATTGATTCTCCGGATTACACGAAGTGCACCTTTTAGACCCGTTTTGGTGTGCATTTGCGCTCCATGTTGTTGGGGGTAAGCATATGGTGTTCCCCAACCTTTTTTCTGTATTTGAATATTGTTGGAGGTGTATTCCCAGCTGTTTATTGTGCTGTGAAGGTGGGCAGATCTCCATTTTGCCCAAATTACATTTCTGCATGCATCGCACGGTCGTGCGCTTTCTTGACGCACGATCGTTCCGACCGTGCGTGCTTATCTGCTGGCAGAATGGTGTTCTGCCCCTGATCGTGCGATTTGTTCACGCACGGGCAGTGCGCCCGTGCGCGAAGGAAACACACGATCTCCCCTTGTTGGCCTGATTTCGAGCTTTCTGGATTTGCTCGTGCGTTTTTACGCACGGTCGGCTTCGACCGTGCGTGAGTAAAACGCACGGGCGCGCCTGCTTCTTCTTCCTAGGGTCCTTTATTTTTAATATCGCACGGTCCACGCACGGTCGTGCGTTCGACCGCGCGTGACCAATTTCTGACCGTTTTTCTAAAAAAACTGCAGATTTCGCCCTATCCTGGATCGATCGTCTTTCCCGCGCCCAAGAGCTCCAGTTCCGCCCTTTTTCGCCGCTCCATCGCCGCCCACCTTCGGGAGGAGCTCCGGCCGCCATTCTCTTGCAAATCTAAAGCCGGAGCATCCTCTAGGCCTCCTCCATCGTTCGTGCACTCCCAAGCTCCATTTCAAGAGATTTCTTGCTGCACACGTGAAGTTCTCTGGTGAGGTTAGGATCAAAGAAGATTGACGGAGAAGACGGATACATTAGAAGAAGGTGACAGCTCTTCAGGACCCCGGACGGTAGTTGGAGCCCGAGCTCGGACAAGGATTGACAACCCTAGATTCCGGCCGTGAACCTCCGGTGAGTCTCCGCCCTTTGGTTGTAATCTCACCCCCTTCATCTTGTAGTACTGTATTTCTTGGTCTTTTGTGTGCATGAATGATGTTTGCTAAACCTTGTTATGCTATTTAGTATATTTCATGTTTATGTTGAATTATCTTTGTGGTTTATGCAAGTGAGGAGCATCCCCATTCCATCTTCGATCCACCATTACCGTCCATTCCATTCCATTCCGTAAGCCTACTCTTCCACTACGCTAGCCTACTCTTCCATTCCGCCTGACTACTCGCCCATTCCATGTGCCAACTCTTCCATCCGCCTAGCCAAGAGGTGCTAACGGCCCTCAAACCTTTCCGCAGTCACACTCACCTCATCCGCTTGCCTTCTCGTCCATCCGCCTAGCGAAGCAGTGCATAGCGGCCTACATAGTTTCCATCCGCCCGGCGAAGCAGCGCATAGCAACCTGCATAGGAGTAGTTTAGTTCTTTTCTTTTATTTTCCACAATCCAAATCACCCCTTTTCCGCAATCCATCGGACCTAAAGGACTTCAATCTCAAGTCCCTCCTCTATTAGTAACTCCACCTTACTGTGTTCCTTAGAGATTCGATACTTGGGGATTCACTCCCATATTTTATATTACTTGAACGATCGGTACACTGTCGTTTCGTGCCGCAGTCTCTCTCCCGCCTATAGCGGTGTGCTAGATTCGCGCATCAGTATCTCAACTCCATATGTGGGACTATGCTATACAAGATAACAATACTCCTAATGGGCCATAGAAGTGTCTTTAGCATTGGCCTTCATATACTCTTCTTTTATAATGTCAATCAACCAATGTGGCCTCTGGTTCCTATGTCCATGTCATCAATATTAACCTTATGTATACTAGCTGCAACCTAGGTGGTTATTGTTGCTGAGTTTTTGGCACCTTTGAAAAATTTATTGCAACTGGTTTCCATGCATGGTGGTACATCGTGCACCACAACAAGTTTATTTTATACTGAACATTTTTCTCCCATTTCTGTTCAACCTGAGATTGAATGAAATTTTCATATGCATGATTTTAACTTAACCATCACTACAACCTATAAAATTTGAGTTCTATTTATTATTTGTTACTGAAAGTTCTTTAACAATGAGATTTTGAATCTTGAGTCTATACTAGTTTTATAAATTTATTGTTAGCTGAAATAAATCCACTAGTGTAGGGAAAAAGGTACTCCAAATACCATGTTGTTTTGTGGTCTAATACTGATTCTGATTGCCTAAATATGTTTTAAATCCAAACTGCATTTCTATTTTGAACTATATGTAATAATTTGATTGATGGAGTTGTAGTAAATTCGCATGATCATGCAAGAATGTAGATTTGGTTATTATAGTCTGTTATGGTTCAGGAAAGTGAGGAAGAAGTTGCCGATACCGAACAGGCCGAGAATTGGTTCTCATTGACTTCTGCCCAGAGAATATGTGGTATGTCTTGTTTTTAACCTTGTAAGGCTTATCTTATGGAAAAGCTTTTAGTCTTTACAAATTAATCAAACTCATCTGTTGGTGAACTGTAATTTGCTCGCATGACTACACAAATACTTATCTTTCTGTTTTCTGTGCTAAACATGCTTTTACTTCCGGAAAAGTTAGTCATATTTATCTGGATCTATTTTTTTCACTTCGGTCTTCTTTGAAGTTAACTTGCTAGTGTCTAAAATTATTTGGTTAAAATCTCATTGGCTAACCTGAAATCTTATTGTGACTTGAAAGTTCTTGACTTTCCCAAGACCCAGAACATGCAATTTAATTTTAGTGGAGATATTATCAATTTATTTTAGACACAATTATTATATTGATTGCTCAACTTTACCCTCAGTTTAAAATAAGTCCCCAATATTTTTTTGTTTTGCAATTAATCTCCCAAATTCATAACCTGTTTGATATAAGTCCGTATCTAACATTCGTCATGAATACTAACAGATTACATTTATGTGGTGCTATTTGGATGCATGTTAGGATTAAAATAGTAGAAAATTAAATGTAATTATTTTAAAAGAAACTGTTTTTTGCTTAGGAGGATGGTGTTTGCCAGTGGAGTAAATAACCATACAACAACACTCGAGCCTTTATCCCACCATAGTGGGGTCGGCTATATGGATCATTTGTCGCCATTGCACCCTATCTTTAGTCATAATCTCACTAATGCCTAAGTACATCATGTCTTTCCTTATAGTTTCATTCCAAGTCTTTTTTGGTCTACCACTCCCCCGTTTAACATGCCTAGTAGCTAAACTCTCACAATGCCTAACAGGTGCCTCTAATGATCTCCTTTGTATGTGTCTGAACCATCTTAATCGAGCTTCTCCCATCTTCTCTACAATTGGTGTCACTCCTGTCTTATCCCTGATAATTCATTCCTAATTTTGGTCACCCAATTTAATGACGAATCTCATCTTTGCAACTCCCATTTTTTGCTCATGTACATAATTCACCGCCCAACACTCAGAATCGTAGAGCATCACTGGTCTAATTGCAGTACAGTAAAACTTGCCTTTAAGTTTTAATGGTACTTTACGATCACATAAGATTCAGACGCGCCTTTCCACTTCAACCAACCTGCTTGGATTCTATATATCACATCTTTATCTACACCTCCAGGCTCCATCTTTTTGAACTATCAATCCCAGATATTTAAAACACTCACTGCGAAAATATTTTGGTCACCCAATTTAATGGCGATTGTTATCCGCCCTTGCACTACTAAATTTAAGCTTTATATACTCTATTTTTGTCCTGCTCAACCTAAAACCCTTCTTTTCTAAAGTGTCTCACCAAGATTTAAGTTTCACATTTACACCTTCGCGCGTCTCATCGACCAAAACAATATCATCTGCAAATAATAAACACCAAGGTATTGCTTGTTGAATATGTCTGGTGACTCATCTAAGAAAGGGGTAAAGAGATAAGGGCTTAAAGCTGACCCTTGATGTAAGCCAACAATGATAGAAAATTCCTGTGTTAATCCTCCGGATGTCCTCACCCTCGTCACTAATTTGTATACCTATCTTTGATTACGTCAATGTAGGCACTGCCAGGGCAATGGAGAGCCCAGGGTTATTCCCATATCCATTTTGGTGCAGTTAGAATGGCTCTCACTTTGCACGCTCGGAAAGGCCTCCCGGTAGTTGCTAGATTAGCCCTATTGGACACAAGGTTTCAGCAATACGGCCATGCATGTATTGCAACTATTTAGACTACCCTGAATGCTGACACTGTATTTGTAACGCTGTTTCCAAACTTCAACCCGAGGCTTGATGATCCGCTCATTTACAACAACCTTAATATTCAGCTTCAGATTGTCGGGGGCTCGGGGCACCCCAAGTCGCGGGAACATATGCTGCTACGCTCCACTATCAAATGACTTATCGGGTTCAAAATCATTCTTTCGACTTATCTCTTCCTCAAGACACTGATGACGCCCTCTACCTGGAGATAGATGCCCGTACAGGCTCCTCCTGTGCTCATGTCCCAAAGCAACTTCCTAAAGATGAGCTTATTAAACTTCTTCCTGAATCATGGGTCACACACTATGAAAAGATATGGAGCGATAATCAACCTATTCTCTTGGTAAAATCTTTCTTTATAAGGAGAAAGGACGGCATGGTGGAAATCATGTTCAACAGAGAAGACTCCTCTTCCAGCACGTCCCAATCTTCACCTCGAAGATAAACTTGATTGAAGATAAAGGATTCGGTCTCGATGCACCTATCCTTTCTTTCAAATCCGATGGATTGCCTGTCTATCAATTCAAAGACGAAGATGGTTATCAGTTCTTTGACGTCTGCTCTTGTGCCAAATGTGGAGCAGATCAATGTAGCGATGATGATTCCGATAATGATGGCTCACTTAGAAAGAAATGAAATATACCGAAGTCGACACAACGACTTCTTAAGGAGCGCTACGAAAGGGGGGATCCAAGAGTCGGATTGCTTGGCGAGCCATCTGGCAAATTTGACTATTATGTTGTTTATTCTACAGATCCAGAAATCAACATGTTCCAGCCGACATCCTATCATGAAGAATTCCCTCCAACCGAGTTTGATAAAGATAGAACTTCCCATGCTTGGAAGATAAAGAATCCGAGCACAAAAAATCCCGACGGAACGACTAAGCATGTAAGCCATGCTGATGCCACATTGAATTGGCAATCTGAAAATGCAATGGCGCAAAACAAAGTCTTGAAGCAAATAGTGGCAAGTCAGCAGACGATAGAGAAAAAGCTCGACCACGGGCTTTCAACATTCACCAGTCACGATACAGCTGCAAGAGGAGATAAAAGCCGTGCATCATGAATTACTTCGGCTGGTTAGTACTGTCCCTTTCAATTCACCAATTCTGGCTCAAAAGGATGCGGAGTTAAAGAGTTTAAAAGCCCAACTTCATTCTATTCAAACCCAAAAGCCATATCATTCCCCAGGATATTATGAAGCCCCATCTTACTCCTCTTATTTACCTCCACTCCCGACGTATTCCCAACCACTATCAACATTCTCCCCGTTTGACCACAATCCTTTCAATAGTGCGACATTCCTCCCAAGGACGCGCTATGATGCACCCCAATCTTCAAAAAGAAAACCAGAAAAATCACCATCCAACGAATCTTCCCCTCAAGAGTTACCCAAAACGCAACCGTCTTCCCAACTTATGGTTGAAAATCCTATATCCTCATTGCTGAAACAGATAGCAACACAACCACAACCTTCAGAGCAACCACCATCCCTAGAAGAGAAGTGCTCTGGAGATTCAGATGATGAAAATATGTCCCTCGACATCCTAATGGCTGATCCCCCTACAAATGATCCAACTGTTGAAGATGACGAAGCATACGAGTTTGGTCAAACATCCCATAAAGGGCCTGAGCAGACAAGCCAGTTCCAGAATGATCCATCGAGTGGCTTCTCGTTTGACAATATTCCACCATCAAAATGGCATGACAGAATCTATGAAATGCATGCTTGGTGCACTGCAGAATTGTTACAGCTAGGAACGACAATGTCTGCCGTCTCAGACAGATTTGTGTCAAAGTTTCATGGTAGACTACGATAATGGTGGATCGCTTTAGGACCATACAGACAACAAATGATCAAACAAAGTCCAAGTGTGGATACCCTGGTTATGCATGTCCATAATGAATTCTTGGGAGCATGGAATCATTATACTGATCAAGCTAGAGAAGAGTACTTGGTATGAGGTGTTGCTCGTATAAAAGAAAAGATCTGGAAGGTCATTATGAGAAGATGTCGAAACGATTCTATGCCATCAATGGGATCGACGACGTCAATCTAAAGCAGACTTTTCTAAATTCACTTCCAGAACCTCTTGGGAACGAAACATCTCGACTCCTCCAAGTGAAAAATATTCCGATCAGTCATACATCCATTGGTGAGTTATATCAGCACGTGTTACTCTCACTTGAAAAATTGTTCAACCAGAAGAGGTTCCTCAAACAAGTCGAAGCACAAAGTAAGAACCTTGGATCGGCTTGTGACCGCCGTGATCTTCAGATCAAATGCGGAAAGGACAAATCCTGTGCGTGCGAAAAAAAGAAGAAAGATAGATCTTTCAAATATAAAAAGAATGGAGGAAAGGATTATTTCTCCAAGAAGAAGAAGAAGAAGTGGAACTTCCTTGGAAAAAAGAAGGGGAATACAAAATCCTCAAGGTGCTATATATGCAGGAGATAGGGACATTTTGCCAAAGAATGTCCAGACAAAGAGAAAAACTCGCGACTCATTGCAAAGCTCTCCCAAGGAGCAGACATAGACGACGATGACATCAAGTTTCTCTTTTCTATTGATGATGAAGCAGGCCCTGACACAATCCTCGCCCTGAGAGCAGATCTATCAGACTCATCTTTTGAATCTGATGACGATATGGTTCTCTTTGATGATAATATGTACACCCTCACGACTGGCGACAATCTTCTTTGCCAACCAACTCCTTCTGCAAGGATCCACATTTTCCCAGGAAAATGGGATAGACCTATCCCTGTAATAGCATTCTTCGACACAGGAGACGCATCTTCCATCATGAAGCCAAACATTCTACCAAAGGAATGTTGGAACTCCTGCTACAGATCATTCCGAGCAGCCAACGGTGACTCCTTCACAATCACTCTGATTAGTAAACCTATCAACATTCAAATCTTTCCAGGATACATTATCAAGCATATCAAGTTTATGGATCAGAACTCCCTGCAAAAGACCTACTCATTGGGTTTGACATTTTGCACTCTCTAAAGAGAATCTCATGGAACAAAGAAGGGCTAAAGTATAAAAATCATCTACTGCCATGTACAAAGACCCTGCATCTTTTTCCAATTGAAGTCTTAAGCCTCATCAGGGACGATATTGCCCACACCTCTTGCGCAGAATCACACACAATTTCTGCAGAAGTGTGATCATCCCCTATGGAAGAATCCTGAATTCTTCGTCTCCTTACCGTTTATGAAGAATGAAGATATCAACCCCACGAAGGCAAGCCACAAAAGTATGAATCCAGATCATTATGCACTTGCTATAAAAGAAGTTGAACAGTTGCATCAAGAAGGGTTAATCGAGCCCACAAAATCACAATGGGCTTGTGAAACCTTCTATGTGAACAAGAGGTCCGAGCAAGCTCAAGGAAAGATGAGACTAATAATTAATTACCAGTCTCTCAATCATTTTCTTGAAGATGATAAATTTCCTCTACCAAAAAGAGAGGTCCTTTTCCAGAAACTTCCTCAGGCAAAGATATTCTCCAAGTTCGATCTTAAAACAGGATTCTGGCAGCTGGGTATTCATCCAAATGATAAGCAAAAGACTGTTTTTTGCATCCCTGAAAGAAACTATCATTGGGCTGTTGTAGTCTTTGGGCTAAAACCGGCTCCTTCGCTGTTCCAGAAGGCTATGTCAAGCATCTTCCAGCCCATCATGGATCATGCATTAGTCTACATCGATGATATCCCACTGTTCTCTCCAGATGTTGATTCTCATCATACCTTACTCTCACAATTTCATGAATTGGTTGAGATACGGCATTATGTTATCCGAAAAAAAATGATTATTGGAGTAACTAACATTGACTTCTTGGGAATGCATATATCGAATAGCCAGTATCAGCTCCAGCCACATATTGCAACCCAGTTAGATCATTTTCCAAATGAGGACTTAACAATCAAGCAAGTTCAACAATTCTTGGGCATTGTAAATTATATGGCAAAGTTCATTCATGATTTGGTCAAATTTAGGACTCCTCACAAATCAGCTCAAAAAAGAGGCGCCGCCTTGGGATGAGACATGCACTGATGTTGTCAGGAAACTGAAGTCTCTAACAAAGAACTTGCCACCGCTCCAAATCCCATCATCAGGCAGGCGGGTCCTTCAGACTGACGCCAACGATCGTTTTTGGGGAGCTATATTACTTGAAGAAATAGACGGGAAACGAAAATTATGCAGTTACAAAAGCGGAGCCTTCAAGAGTGGAGAGCTTCACTACCACTCCACATACAGAGAAATCTTAGCCGTGAAAAAAGGTATGGAGAAATTCCAATTTCATCTTATTGGACAACATTTTCTAATAGAAATGGATATGTCAGCATTTCCAAAAATGCTACAATTCAAACAGAAGATGCTGCCCCAGGCCCAACTCCTACGATGGGCTAATTGGTTCTTTCAGTGGAAATTTGAAGCCCGACACATAAAGGGAAAAACCAATTTCCTCCCAGATTTCTTATCACGAACCCAGAGAACGATATCAATGGTGTTCCCAGTCATCTACTACTTTCAAACAGAAGATCTCCCAGCGCACATAAATTACAAATTACTCTATCTGGTTCTCCAGAAGAGATCTTTACCTTGTCTGCTTGCTTTTCAGTAAATCTACATCAGACGATACGGCTTAAACGAAGGTCCTCTTACCAGCTTTCCGTTACATCCCGGATTTCCCTTTCTAACCATCCTTGCTTGTAAGGAAGAATTCTACTATGATTTTCCTAAGGAAGCCTACATGGTCCTATGGTACTTCATGGAAACCTGCCCATTTGGAATTATCTTTGACAAAGGACGACTACTTCAGTATATCGCCCTAATCGACATGCAGCCATGTAAGAAAAAGCACAAACAACTCTTTAAATGGCTCAACCTATTTGGCGACACCAGTTTTTGGCGCGAAAAATTAAGGCCCGAAGGAAACAATCTAAATGGAATTCGGGAACAAAAATATATTCTTATTCATTTCGAGTGCCAAAAATCTTTGAACATTACGGAAAACGGTACCATCATTAAAAAAAATATTGTACATTCTGGCATGAACAAGAATACAACAGCCCGGTTCCAACGATTGATCACAAAGCACTCCTCTGTACTATTAATGGCGTGCCAATCACAGATGTTCCACTGGACCTGCCTACAATATACTGGCGTAATCCCACGGTCCTTCCACTCTGTTATATTGAAGAAATCCAGCACTGCCACTTCCAATTGAGTCTGGAGATGCTAACTGTCGATCCAAACAATCGGGATCACCCAGATTATAGGCTCCACAAAAGGGTTCGTCCAAAACTTTCTTCTTCCAACAGCAGTGACGACGAAGACGTGAAGCCATCACCTTTTTTCACCAGGGGGAAAGGATGAAAGCTTATTTGTTACCTCTAGTACAAGAAAGGCATATGTGTGATGTGTAATATGTTTGTCTTATAATATGACGTGTAAAGAGTAAGGAATCTTATCCTGTAAGATAAGACATAAAGTTATTCTGGTGTGTCGTAGAAGTCAAGAAAGGAATCTTATTCTGTACGATAAGACAGTTATTCTGGCGTGTCGTAGAAGTCAAGAAAGGAATAACTTGCGGCAGAAGAAAAGAATCTTATCACTGATGATAAGGTAGCGTGTGATGTAAGTTATCCCCTGGAGGACTACTATAAATATGGGTCAGTTGTAATGGTTTGGGGCATCTCAGTCTTGGCCAATATTTCTAAGCAATAAAAGTTTGAGTGTTCTGTTTGTGTTCTAATATCTTCTTGTGTTCTTGTTCTTCCGCAATCTCGTATCCCTCCCGTGTGGTTGTACCTCTCTCTGTGAGTTGAAACCTTGATATCACCTAACACAACCCTCACCATTTTTCATTCAGGCTTGGGACTGGCATAGGCTGGTTTGAAATAGCCATGACCCAAGGGAAAAATAATTTTAATATTTAACTTTCTTTTATTTTAACCTTCTTATGCATCTAATCAATGTCATGTAGACACATTTCGATAGTATTCATCAAGGAATGTTAGATAGAGACTTATTTCAATCATGTTTTTGGACAATTTCAAACCAAAAAAATGTATGAGACTTATTTCAATTTTATGATGAATTTGAGGGACCAATATAACAGTTTTTAGAGGATAAAGAGATACTTAAATGTTTGAATACCTTAGATTGATTATTCGGAAGAATGAGGATATAATCTTTAGTGTTAATTTTTGTTAAAATGGAGAAGAGACTTGAGAGGGTATGATGAACTCTTAATGGTAATTTTGTAAAGTTGCTATTACACCAATGATATTGATGAATCTGAGTGTTGGGAAAATTAAATAAAAGGTCATTGTACCTAATTAGAGTGTGACAAAAAATAGTGTAAATGCATGACAACATTAGAAAATAAATAATTAAATAATGATTATAATTAGTGGAACAATCACAGTGGAATCTATCGAAGGTAAGACAATAGAAAATAGAATTTTGTGGTTTGGGCATGTACAATCAAGGAATAAAAGTGTATCAATTAGATGAGTAGACAAGTTAATGCAAGAGATTAGGTAGGACAAGGGGTAGCCCAATAACTTGGATAAAAGTTGTTCAAGATGATCTATAATTTAGATTTAATACCTTAGTCAATACTTAGACAAATGGAAATAGGAGGATTCATAAAACTGATTCCAAATATTTTGCAATAAGGGTATTGATGATGATGACGATTTTAGCTTCTATCCCAAGCAAAATATAAAAAAAGAGAAAAAGAGCTGGTTAAAATTTTGTGCGTGCTACTTGCTTAATATTTGCGGTGACTGAACCAAGAAGGATAAGGTCAGTTTGGTTTTGGAAGTATGGTTGTGATATTTGTTTCCACTATGCTGACTATTTAACTTGCTATGGTGCGGTTCCACTTTGTTCTACCTTTAACTTAAGTCACTTTTGCACCGTCGATGCTTTCACCTCCTATATTGTTCTGCACAAGGGAATCACATGCACTGGTTTCCAACTGCAAATTGCACATTTTTTAACTGGTTCGCTGCATATAAAATATGCTATAAGAAGGAAGATTGCATCTCATGGAGTTCACTCACTCTTTGTTTATTGTTCAGACATGTTTCTTGCATTGGACAAGGATATGAACGGGACATTAAGTAAGCTGGAGTTGAAGGAGTATGCTGATGGAACATTGACAGACATATTCATCGAGAGGGGTGAGAAACTCTATTCAGTTTCGCAATAATTGAATCATAATTTCTTTCGTTTATGATAATATTTCTTTTCATCTGCTTCCTTGGTTATTGGTTAACCTTCTGATTTATACATCTGTTTAAAGTTATAGATAAATATCCTTTTTCTTCCTTATACATCAATCAGACTTTTTTTTCTAGGAGATTTGAGTGCTTAATCCTGAAGGTAGCAGGGGCTGAACTTTTGACTTATTGCTGATTTACTGTGTATTAATTAGTACTTATATCTGTTTTTTGTCTGATTACAATTCCTTATAGAGCTTCTATACTGTTTTCATGTTCTATTTTATGAATTATTTCATGAACATTACATTTTGTTCATAGACGTCACATGCTATTTGCATGTTATTTATAAGCGAAGGGTCATCTATTTTGTTGTGATTTGAGTGCTTATTAGGGACATTTTTGTACTTATATCTTGGGAAAATTGTAAGAAATTCTTTGGGTTATTCTTTCAATGATGTATGAATAATTTCTGAACTTGTCCTTCTGCCTTGAGAATTGGGTGGCCATGCTAATGTTACATGATGTTCTTTGCTTCGGTGATTCAAAACTGCGAGACATTTATTCTTTTCTACATGTGTGAGAGATATATAAAAAATAGGTTAGGATCTTTAATGATATTGAATAAACAACAATCAGTTACTGTAATTTTATCAAAAAGATGTTCCTCTGTAGAGACATTTAATGTTTAGCGAGCATCCCCTTGCTATTGATAATTCATCTTACATGAATGGCAGGAGGGCCCGAGTATTTATATTACCCTTGTGCCCAAATATGCATATAAAATAATCAACACTCTTTCTCAAGCTGATGAGTATATCTCATAAGAGCCTAACTTATGTGTTATATATGGTAATCTTGGGATCCCTAATTGTTTTTGTTTTCAGATCTTCTACACGATCTTTTGAACTACTAAAGGATATGACAATCTCTGTCTTCAATCTTCCATCGGACGAAATGACTATCAATCTCAATATGTTTCCTCCTTTCATGGAATGCATGATTTGATGCAATGTGCATCGCATCCTGATTGTCATAAAATAGCTTTAAAGGTTCTTCCCGAGAGAAATCAAGCTCAGTAAGGAGTTATTTTAGCGATATCAATTCACATGTAGTTACTTAGTTGTATATTTAGTCTCAATAATTGATCTTGACACAGTTGTATTCTTCCTATTTTTCAATGCAATTAAGTTTTCTTCAAGCATGATACAATACTCAATGTAGATAGTCTCTCTGAAGGATAGCTTGCCCAAATATGCACTAGTATATCCAATGATTTGCTAATGATCTGGATTCTAAAACAATAATCCCTTGCCCGCTGAACCCCCGCCTTTCAGATATTGTAGAACTTGAATCACATCCTTCTAATGCTCCTCATATGGTGAATCAAAAACTGACTAACAACTCTTACAACAAAAACGATGTTTGTACATGTGATTGTAAGGTATTCGATTTTTCTACTAGGCGTCAATATTGTCCTGGTCCCATGTATCAGTGTAAGGTTCCCTTTGTCCAAGTATGAGCACATTTGTTAGATCTATAAGCGTACCAAGAAAATTTGAACCAATCATGCTAGTTTCCTTCATAGTAAATATGTACTTTTATATATCCACTCCGATTCCTTTGAAATACTTTAGTAATCTTAGATCCTTAGTTTTAATGTCTTGGGATAGATGGCCCTTGAGTCGACATATGCCACATTCATCATCACCAATGATAATGATGCCACATTCATCATCCTTTGAAATACTTTAGTAATCATAACTTGATTCAGTGATTTGGTTATAAGAGTCCCCTTACCAAAAGACTCGGTGGTTCTTAGAATCTCCTAACCAAACGATTTAGGAGTGGTTCTTCAAGTTTTCTTGTCAAAAGACTAGCCTCTATAAAGGCAATAGGGGATAGTGGATTCCTACTTGTGGTAGAAGAGATGATGTACCCAATTTAAGGGGAACCTCTATAATTTTTTTGTGTCATCTGGATTGCATCTTTATCTTTGTCTTCTCAATTTTATGTTCTACTGTTATTGTTTGTGATAATCTGTGAATTGTGTTTGAATCTGTGATTATCTGTGGCGGAAATTTAAAATATTATATTCAACCCCCCTCTAGAGTAATTAGATTAATATTCTCTGAAACCATTTCGGACATTCAAAAAATTAAAATTTTCATCTATAGGAAGATTAATGACCATACGAGTGATGCCCACAAGTATGGAATTAGAATATGTTGTCACATTATCAGTTGAATGATTTTGTGATCTTGGACTGTTCATCCGATCATCAAATTGCATGCTTTTAGCATAAAAGGACATTAAGCTTTGGTAAGGAAGTAGAAATAAGAGTTGGAAACTAGAGAACCTCAATGTCAAACTCCAACAATGATGGATGTAATCAACGATACCCTTTATTACTATTGGAATATCATAAATAGACACTTAATTAAGTGATAATTTATCCCATCCGGGATATAAATAATGCACAAAGCATTTATACCTAAACACTTGACGAGATAGTTAATATAGAGGATCATGAGAGAAAATGATAGAAAAAATTTGGCGATCATAGTGGAGGATAAATGTTTTATTAGATTATAAGAGATCAAGATTGCATATGCTGATAGTGTGGATTGTTAGAACTAAATGTCTATTCTTGTATTTAGCAACCCATTATGTTGTGGTGTATAAGTCTATAAGAGTAAAAGGATTGATGAACCATACCCTGAAAGAATATAAGTGTTTGAAAATTCTTAGAGAAATATTGTGAGCATTATTGACCTGAGGATACAAATAAAAACATCAAATTTAGTTTTTATTGCAGCGCAAGGCATTAAAAATCTTAAACAATTCAGTATGGTCCTTAAGTCGGAACAACAAGGTCATCCTAGATTTCTAAGGTGACAAAATAGCAAAAATCAAACTCAGGAACCATGGTGTTCAACAAGTTGGCAAGACTCGTACTCTAGACTCCAAAGTTGAGATAAACAATATACTGTTTTTTACCATCTCAGTAACCCAGGATGTTTCAGTTGATGAAACTGCAACAAGCAAACAGTGGCAGTAAGTGCAGACATTAGGTGAGAGTATGCTACAAGGTGGTAGATGTTACCTATAAGGGGATTTCTATAGTTTCATATCAAGAAGAAAGAGAAGTTAGAAGTATGTAGCACGGGGACGGAAACGGGATACGATACGAAACGGATACGGGAAACGTGATTTTTAAAAAAATACGGATACGGGGGACGTTTTTAATTTTGTTTTAGTTATTTTAATATAAGTATTAATTAATATAAAAAAATACAATTAACAAACTAAGGTACCATCCCAGTCACTACATTCAATAAAGAATAATTGGCGCACAATCATGTTGTTTAGTCACAATGAAAAAGATTAAGCTAGGAGAAGGTATTTGATATCACAGGAAGAGAAAATATGATGAATAGCTCATGCAATCTATTCCTTAAGGTATCCAAAAGCACAAACATTATTTATAGTGACTACAAGTACACATTTTAGTTTGATTTATTTATTCTCAATACTGATTACTCAAGAGTTAAGATTGGGCCTACAAGTTCACATTGAGAACTAATATCATAATATGTAATGATGGTCATCAAACTCTTCACATAAACAAGATTTTCTTTGGCATTAAATTAATAAAATGATTTTGTAAGGAGAAGAAATTAGTTCTAAGAGTTAGCCACCATTTAATATGAGGCGTGACTGCGCGCCTGACGTCGTGAATAAAATTGCGGGAAACGCATATCCCACAAGGGGGATATGCGTTTCCCAATTAATTTTTTTATTTAATTTAAATATTGCGTTTCCTACGTTAGGAAACGTTTCGGAACTGCGTTTCCGGGCGTTTCCCGTATCCGATACGCGTTCGAGCCGATACGCGAAGCATTTTTAAGTATCCGTGCTTCTTAGGTTAGAACCCAAAGACATTCTTTTCCGGCCCTAATTCGTTGATTCATATCCAATATAAGTCCCAGTACAAAATGGCTAGAGTATTTAAAGCCTAAAATCCCTAAAAACCTTAAACCCTAAACATCCTAAAACTCTATTCCCTAAACCCTAAACCCACACGGGGACCTTACCGTAATAAAACTGAAATAAAATGTGTAAATATAAATGTTGAAATAACAGATAATTAAGGCCACCTAAGCATCGTCGCTCACATGTGTTGTCCATCTGAAATAGATCGCCAAGTACTCTGATATGGGCCCACAATAGTCCCTGTTATCAGTTAGTTTTATATATGTATTATGAATTTGTTATTTTAGTGTCATCATTTGTAGTGTCGCTATTTAGGGTTAATATAATGTTTCGTGTCTTTTATTTTATGTAGGGTATGTTGATAATCATCGGAAGTCTTGTAATTTTTATTTAAGGGACCCCAAGGGTCCATGAATGATTATGAATGAATAAATCTTATTTTCTTTCTCTCTCTAGTTTCCCCTCTCTCTAGTCTCCTCTTCATCCCCCATTTCTAGGGTTAAGGTTGAGCACAACTCCCCTTCTTCCTCTCTCCTCGCATTCTACGCGGGGAGAGCTCGGCTTCCCCTTATATCTCCGCCTACACTGCCATCTTCGATGAAGCCCCGAAGTAGGCCCCCAACATAGTCATCGCAGCTTTCTATCTCGTGTGTTGACACTGATGCCCATCCTCCATAATAATATTCCTTGGTTGCAAATGTTCCTTGTCCCCAGGTGAAGTTTCTGAGACTGTAGTTTGTGTTCCGGACGTAGACCATGAACTGATGCCCAAGGTTGGCACAGAAACTCCTAAAAGTAGTCATCGAACTGGGGCAAGATGATGAAGGTGGAGGCTGCATAGGACCAACACCCTCGAATGTCTACATTTGCCCTTTCCAGATGAAGGAGAACATCGGTTGGGCTCAGTTGATAATGGGTGTCCCCAAGTGACTTGTCACGACCCATCTCGACAAGAGTCAGAGTGCGCTTCGGGGCGGGCCGTGATGCCACATGCATGGGCGAGAAGAAAACCATGCCTGCTAAGGCGCAAGCAGAGATACTGATAAATAGATTTAAAATAGATACTTTTGATTAAAATAGGTTGATTTATTGCGGAAGCTTTAAAATATGCTAGTTGAAACAGGTGCACATGCAATTAGTAAAAGCTCAAGATACAAGTTTTGAAACAGATTTTTGTGCAGTGTTCATCACAAATAAATGAGCATGCAAAACATGATAAATTCTAGTACATATAATATTTAGCCTAGCAGTTGTCCATGAAACAGGAGAAAATGGCTGATCGTAATTTTTACATAATAGAATTGTCTGACAGTAAAAGAAATGAAACATAAATACAAAACCTGAAACTTGACGCAGATCGGCCTCAGCAAGCAGGCGGCGCATGCGCAAACACTAAGGCAGATCCAAAACAAGAAGGAAAAGTCTCAGAACATTGATATAAACAAGAGTAAAGCTAAATAAAAATACGAGCAAGAGAAACAACATATTGAGTACCACTTTTCATGAAGCTGAGCTAACAAAACAGGCAAGCAAGTGAGACAAGTAGAAATATCTAGAGTTATTAGACTACTCCGAATTATAGCATACATAGATGACCAAGTAATAACTTAAGTTGTAACAAGTGAAAGCGTGGGTATTTTTAGTTGACGCACATTATTCGTGATTCAGACAGATTCAGATTCAGATGCAAGTCTTATCGGAAATTCAGGATTTCTACCCGTAACCTCTAAGGGGCGGCTCTTTCGAACCCTAACCCTTGAGCCAGGGAGTTCATGCTTGCTATGACCGGTCCTTTGTTCCCGTTAGGGATTCAAGAGGAAACCCAAGTCGAGGAGTTGCATCGATTAAACACCACCTTTCATTGTTTACTTAAGTTATTAATGAAGCAATTCATGATTGAGTGATTCAAACATATCAAGACATGTAACCAAATTTTGATTCAAATATACGATAGTATATTTTACAAACGTGAAACGAGAGGAATCAAGTTATAGAACATTATTTACTCAAGTCTTAGAACCAGACAGGCATAAGAGACAAGATTCGATGACTCAGAGAACTCGATAAAGAGTTTTGAAACTTGCGGATTCAAGAGGCTGAAAGTTTTATTAATGAGAAGATTATTCAAGTAAAATGCACAGGAGTAAGTTGACAAGCATCGATTCTGGGATAAGTACGCATTTACATTAAGACATTTTATGGCACAATTAACTCCCAAATAAGATGCGTACGATACGAGCATGATAGAAAAACACCGATCATTTATTTGCTAACCAGAAATTATTACTATTATTATCATGACGCTTCTTACTCATGCTCAACGACCTTTCATTCCTCGAATTATTCATCAATTAAGAAACTCATTCATCTAGGTGACTATCCAAATAAAATCATTCAAGTTCACAAATTCGTGTCTTTTCAAACGCGTGAAACCTCAAACTACTAACAATCAATTCAGGCATTCAAGAACTGAGCTTATTTGATGAAACCAGCATTCAAGGGTGAATTAATATAAACATAAGAACAGACAAGGCAATTAAGTTCAATATTTGCAAGAGAGGATGATCTCTACTTGCCTTAAATAAGCTGAAGCTGACGGGGGCGGCCAAATAGCGCGAGCAAAAATCAGAAATCATGCTTTCGAACCTGTTCAGGAACAACGAAAGCGATGCAGCACAAATTACTACGCTAATACAAGCATTTCTACGACGAGAAAATTAAACAACGAGGATTTAGCAAATTTTACCTCCCTCAGAAAGAGGGGAGAAGAGATACCACGAAGGAAACAACGATTTGGCGGCGCTTTAGGCTAGGGAAACCCTAAATCGGAGAGGGTTTTGCGTGATCCCACCAATTAAATCGAGGGGCGACACCGGAAATCACGAACAAACCACGGTTAGATGATTATAAGATGGCATAAATCTGAAATCACAAATTGAACGCAAAATGGGGCACTAATAAATCATTAGTGGTTATGAAAATCTGAATATGAGGGTTTGGGTGGAGAATCTTACCCATAGGAAGTCATATCCGGGCTCTAAATCCAAGTAGAGGGGAAAACGAGCGAACCCTAGGCATTCTTCTTGCAAAGCCAACCCAATCGGAAGGAAAGAGTGCTGCCGGGGGAAGAAAGATGTTGTCGACTGACGGTTTCCGGCTGCTGGAGGTCGGCCAGAGGACTGTCGGCCCTAAGCAGGAGGAGGAGAAGGGCTTCCTGGAGGAGAGGAGGAAGCTGGAAGGAGGAGCTGAGGTTGTCGGCTGCTGGAGGAAGTTGTCGGCCTCCAGGAAGAAGGGGGCGAAGAGGAAGGACCAGGGGGCGGCGTCGGCAGGAGCAGGAGGCAGAATCGGGATCAGGAGGGGGAGGAGTCGACGGCGGTTTGCGCTGCGGCTTGCGATCCAGCGCGCGGGAGCGAGATCGGGAGTCAGGCGGAAACGGGAGACCTAGACCGATGGTTTGCGGGATTTAAAATAGGGGAGTTGGGGTGCGGCTAGGGAAATTAAAAGAGGGGGGGGGGGCTGTCTCGTTAGGTAATAAAGAGGGGGTGGTCTGTGGTTAGCAGAAAATCCTCTTTCTTTTCTTTTCTTTTTAAATGAGACATGGGTTGCGGCTAGACAAAAGCGGAAGGGAAATACGGGTTGTTACATGACTAGAGCCATGTGATGCCCAAGGTGGCTTCAATACTGTATAGTGGAAGAAAATAGAAATCTGTCATCACATGACAGGTACCAGTCAGAGCTAAAGGTGGTGGTAGAAACTGTTAGGTTTTAAGGGCATCAAATGCACAGCGGAAATACAGAAAACCCTCGACAGGATCCATGTGAAACACATTAAATCAAGAAAGAAGATATACCTGCGGCGAAATTAGATTTCGAGAAGGATAACTGGCGTTTGAGTCCAAACACAGAAAATTATCTGCGCCTCTAACGGTATCCACACGAACACCGGAAACACCACGCAGCCCGTCCGACGAACTCAGGTTGGAAGACGATCGCTCTTACTCCCCTACGAAATGCTAGTCCCGATCTTAGAGAGATATGTTCTTGGTGGTTTTACGGGGTGAAGAAATCTGAATCATGCGTACTTTATTCAGGATAAATTGGTCTATTTATAGGCACGAACCCATACGAACAAAAAACGTCGCGCACGCCCGTGTACTCGGACCGCGTGTCCCAAAAGACACGTCAGTTCGTACAGGCACGTCTCTTCGTGGGTTTGGCACAATAAACTGCACACATTGTCATGGCGCACAGGCGTGTGCCTCGGACCGTGTGCCCTTAAAAGTCCCCTTTGACCCAGAGACGTACCCGACCATTATCCCGCCATTTTAAGCATGCACGCCCTTGGCACATGGGCTTATGTCTCGGACCGTGTGTCTCAAAAATCAACACCCCATATCATATATGCCCACCCTGAACTTGGTTTCACAAACTAACACGATCAAACACTTTCAATTTCCGCTCGATCTTATGTGCGACCCTTTAGGCTCGTATTATGTTGGCAGTAAGACTAAATCCTTGACTGCTTCTAGATCATTAGATTCCAACAATCTTCCACTTGATTTAGAATGTATCAACCATAATCTCACAAATAATAAGCGACATCTAACAATACGTCATTGCTACCCAAGTAATACAAGAGTTGGTAACTCAATGAAGAACCTTTTGTGCCCAATGTTTAGTTTAGTCCCTTTGTCCCTAACATCCAGACTCAACTCGAGGCGTGGACTGTGTCAAGCTCTTAATCATTCAATCCATCTTTCCTGATTTCTAAGTAGACTATTTGAAACAAGTGAGCTCAACAATTTGACCCAACTTAGCGTGACCATGTATTTCATAGTCCCACTCTATCAAGGGTCACATGGATGTTACTCCCATCATATATGAGGACAAATCCTATTTATATCACTCGCAACCATCCACATGTCTTGAAACACACCCAATAACCACCGTTATGGTTAACCTTTCTCAAGAGAAGATGTTGGATGACATTTAAGTATGCTCCTCACGTAATGAATGTAGTGACTTCAAGTCAAAGGACAACATAAATCATTATCACTATGAGAACTACTTGTGACATATATATAACAATCCACAAAGTAAACTCAAAAATTGGATTGTCCAGTACAACTTGTTCTCTTACAAGTACCCGTGTGAGGACAAGGTCTCATCATAGTCAATACCATGAACTTGCTTGAAACCTTTAGCCACTAATCGCCTTTTGAATATCTGTACATTCTCATCCATGTCGGTCTTCTTCTTGAAGACCCACTTGCACCTTATAGGTCGCACCCATTTAGGTAGTTCTACCAAGGTCCAAACCTGGTTTATATACATAGAATCCATTTCAGATTTCATGACATCAAGTCACTTCTCGGAGTCCGGTCCACTTATAGCCTCTTGATAGGTTGCGGGATCATCATCATGATCCATATGCAACACTTTACCAATTTGAGTCATGAGAAATTCAAATCTCTCAAGCTCAAATCGTGGTCAGATCTACGAAGGACTTGTTTTTCTTGAGAAGGCTCTCTAATTACAACAACTTGTTATTCTTGCTCAAGTTCCATCTCTGGTTCTTTCATTACTTGTGGTTCTTAAACTTCTTCAGAAAAAGACAAGTCTTTGCGACAAACACTTTGTCCTCGAAATGATTATAAAAATAGTGCCTTTTAGTTTCCTTAGGATACCCCACAAGATAACATTTATCTGATTTGACATCAAGTTTGTCAGATATTTAACGTCGTACGTATGTTTCACAACCCCAAATCTTTATGAAAGACATACTAGGACGCTTCCCAGTCCAGATCTCATATGATGTCTTTTGAACCGTTTAGTTAGAACGCAGTTTAGTGTAAGACCAGTTGTCTCTAGAGCGTATCCCCAAAAAGAAATAGGCAGATTTGCATGACTTATCATAGAATGCACCATGTCTAACATGGTACGATTTCTCCTCAGAAATGTCATTATGTTGTGGTGTCCTAGGTGGAGTGAGTTGTGATACAATACCACACTCTCTAAGATAGTCTTGAAACTCTTGGCTCATGTATTTGCCACCTCGATCAGATCAGAGTGCTTTAATAGTTGTTCCTAGTTGGTTTTATACTTAATTTTTGAATTCCTTGAACTTTTCAAAGGATTCAGATTTGTACTTCATAAGATACAAATTCATATCTATTGAAATCATCAGTAAATGTAATGAAGTAGTAAAAACCACATCTAGCCATAGAACTCATGGGTTCGGATACATCACTATATATTACACCAAAAAGATCATCCGCCCTCTCAGTATAACCAGTGAAAGGGGCTTTAGTCATCTTGCCTAACAAACAAGATTCACATCTCTCATATGATTCATAATCAGAAGAGTCAAATAGTCCATCCTTATGGAGTTTGGAAATGCGTTTCTCATTTATATGGCTCAAACGTATGTAGGATTAGAGTCATTTGTTTTTATTCTTTTAGTATCATTTATATTATAGATGGGCTGGTCTAAGTTCAAAACATAAATACCATTAAAAATTTCCGCCATTCTTAAACAAATATCATTCAAATAAATAGAGCAACAATTGTTCTTTATAATGAATGAAAATCCTTTCATGTTCAAACAAGAAATGAAATATTATATTTCTGGTAATAACAAGTACATAATAACAGTTCTCTAACTCTATTACAAGCCCAGTATGCAAAGATAGATCATAAGTTCCTACAACAACGGCAACAACTCTTGCTCCATTTTCAACTCGTAGGTCTGCCTCGTCATTAGCCAACATTCTTCTCCTTCTCAGTTCCTGCACATTTACACAAATGTTAGAACCATATCCGGTATCCAATACTCAAGATGAAGTAGAAAGATTGACTTCTATAATATAGATATCTGAAGTGGAAGTCACACTTCCTTTCTTTTTTTGCAGATCTTCAATATAAAGAGGACAATTCCTCCTCCAGTGCCCTACCTTGCCACAATGGTAGCAATTTCCTTCTTTAGCCAACTTTTTTTTTCAGTGCAGAAGACATGAGATTAAAGTACGACTCAGATCAAATCTTAGCCTTCATAAATCCCTTAGTCTTGCCCTTACCTTTATACACCATTAATATGGGGCTAGCAGGTTTGACTTTCTTCATATTTATTTCGGCAGTTTTCAACATGCCTAAAAGCACGGGTAGCGATTTGTCAATTTCATTCATAATGTAATTCAAGACAAATTGCTCATAACTGTCCGACAGCGATTGCATGATCAAGTCAGTGACCAACTCTTGGCCCATAGGAAAACCCAGTCTTTGTAGGTTCTCTATATACCCAATCATTTTGAGTACGTAAGTTCCCACCGGGTCACAAGCTCCCATCTTACACTGAAATAACGCCTTTGACACGTTGTACCTTTCTTGTCGAGCATGCCCTTGAAACATTTTCTTCTGGTGTTCGACTATCTCGTAACCTCACATGTTCTCATATTGCTTCTGAAGCTCAGAGTTCATGGTTGTGAGCATGAGGCATTCAACGTCCAAGGTGTCATCTTGATACTTCTTATAAGTATCTTTATCTGCACGAGAGGCAGTTCTGAGTGGCTCTTCAGGGGGATCTTCCTCTAAGACAAAGCTTACGCTTCTGTTTGAGGACAATTCTCAAATTTCTGTACCAGTCCAGGAAGTTCGTCTCATTGAGTTTGTCCTTCTTAAGGACTGATCGCAGGGACAACGCGTGATGTGTATTACTTGTCATGGATATTCTACAAAAGTTTGCAAAAATTTATTTTAGTACTATATTTCAAAATATATTTTTATTTTAATAAGGATTTTTATTAAAATACTCCCACTATTTTCTTCATATTAATAACCCTCACTATTAATTCGGAAAGTTAAAGCGAGCGGCTCTTTAGTGGGACAAGATCCGTATTTCCTCTAATCATGAATCAGCTTTGGCTGATCACCCATAGCTGTGGCTATTTAGGTAGGTAATTTTTGTCAATTGCATCATCATGCAACTCTTGTATGGCTGGTGAATAACTATTATTCGCATCCATCTTATGGTGCATGTCAACCATATGCCTCTAGACACTCAACCGTTGAGGTTACCTAGCTATGTTAGGCCCGATGTCGACAGCAGGATATCACAATTATCTACTGCACCCCGCCAAGATAGATTGATGCGCCTTGGTTTGACAAGTCCACATTTCGTCGATCAAAGAAGGAAGAGTGTCATCCATCGGAAGGCATCCGAGCACTTAATATTATTTTGAGGGATTTTTTTATGAAAATATGATTAACTTTTAATCATGCACATGTTTAAACTTTTTAAACAAAATAGATGATTAACATTTAATCGTACTTTTATTTAAACTATTTAAATATAGCGTAGGTGATCAAGTGCTCATTTAAACCATTTAAACAACACAATATAATTACATCATCCAAGTCACAGATACAACACAGATATACAAAAAAAACTTGCATCGAAATATAAGGCGCTCTTTGCGGGGTCTTAGGGGTAGAGCCCCTAACGGGGTCCAAGGGGAAGCGCCCATGGCAGTGGTAGTTCAACGAGCGGGGTCAAGGGGTGGAGCCCTTGAAGGGTGCGGGGCTCTGTCCCGACCATTTTTGAAAAATCGCCGCCATTTTCTCATAGAAAATTCATCAACAATTGATGTTCCAGGACTAAATCTGATCTGATGCTTCAGAACCATTCTAAATCATCAGATTTACACGCACATATATTTCAATTCCACCTTCCCTTAGACAGTAGACATGCTCACCTATCTATGTAACAGTGAACGGATCTGTACAGAGATAGACGGTAACTATGAAAATGGGGGAAAATAATTTCTGAAAGAGAGGTTTCGAAGCCTGCTTTGATACCACTGTTGGGTTTCAAGGACATCAAATGCATAGCGGAAATATAGGAAACCCTTGACAGGATCCATGCGAAATACACTAAATTAAAAAAGAAGATAATACCTGCGTCGAAATCAGATTTCGAGAAGGATGACTGGCGTTTGAGTCCAAACGCAGAAAAATATTTGCGTCTCTAACGGTATCCACACGAATGCCGGAAACATCACGCGGTCTGTCCGACGAACTCGTGTTTTAAGACGATCGCTCTTACTCCCCTACGAAATGTCACTTTCGATATTGGAGAGATGTGTTCTTGGTGGTTTTACGAGATGAAGAAATCCGAATCAAGCGTACTTTATTCATGATAAATTGATCTATTTATAGGCACGAACCCGTACAAACAAAAACGTCGCACACGCCCGTGTGCCCGAACCGTGTGTCCAAAAGACGTCTCAGTTCGTACATGCACGTCTCATCGTGGGTCTGGTACAATAAACCGCACACACGGTCATGACATAGGCGCGTGCCTCGGACCGTGTGCCCTCAAAAGTTGCACCCTTTGACCCACAACATATCATATATGCTCACCCAGAACATGGTTTCACAAACCAACACGATCAAACACTTTCAATTTTCACACGTTCTTATGTGCGACCCTTTAGGCTCGTATTACGTTGGCAGTAAGACTAAATCCTTGACTACTTCTAGATCACTAGATTCCAACAGAAACCGCACGTGGGAGTGCCTTGTCTATCCCCCATGAGGACAGTGAAGCCCAAAGAAGACTCAATCCGATGGTTTAGCGGTTTAGCTGAGATACCAGACTCTGAGACAGGAAATTATGAGTCGCCACGTTGTCTATCAAAACCTTGAGGGTGTGACCCTGAAGCTCCGCTGTTTGTATGAATGGATAAGGGCACGGTGAGTCGTCGATGGAGAGACATGTCAGGTCGAGCCGGTAGTATTGCCCCTCTGGGCCGGTGATCAAAATCAAATATAAAACTTTTTTCTCCTCTCAAACTCTTTAAAAGGTGCAACGCAATGATGCTAATGACTTGTTCTAAGTTTAATTTGATTTTCCGTGGACTACATTCACAATCATTGGTAATTTATCTCCAAATTTCTACCTACATCGAGAAGGCAAGATTTTTGTTCAAGCAACTCACTACAAATCAGATAGCACCAAAGAAATCCAATTGACCACCTACCAATTCGGCTTCCATTCGGTAGCACGCAAATGTAAGCCTACAAATCAAGAAATCAACACTCATTAGCTTCAAAGAGATAGTATTGAGATGACCACACATAACACATCCATATCCAATAAGACACATATCATCAGTTTTACTTATTGAATGATTGTTTCATATTCGTCCTGTTAAATCGTTCTCGGTTAGAAATAATTATCTTTCAATAAATTCGACCTACAATTTTTTGTTCCTTCTTCCTTCAATTTTACATACATTTATAGGGCTTAATCAGCACTTTGTTTTTAGTGCTACCTTAATTGCATGGGATTAATCTGTTCGTTGGGAGATTTGATTAACCTCATGGGTTACCGTATCGGCTTTGAATGTGTCTTGGGAAGAGAGATCAACTTCCTCGGAAATTGTCCCACCTTTTCAAGTGTTTTCGGGCTGAATTTGACGGATTGGCTTCTCCAAGAAGGTCTTCCTGCTTAGGAGATTTGCAGATAGAAAACAAATGGATTAGTTCATTGAGTCGGTATCCTTTTGCTGATGGGGACACCATGCCAGCCTATTCAGGCAAAGTTATTGTGTCATTCTTCAGCATGTTGAGTTGGCTACTCTTGTTGATGAGAGGCAAAAGGACATTTTAGAGTATACAAAACATATATTCGTTCTCAGTCATGCTCTTCATTTAGAGTTCACTGCAAGATCTAGTCATGATGTACGAGACAACAAGGATTACTTTTATTACTTCTTCCCACATCTTGCTTTCAATCCGCATTGTTCTCCGTCTTACCGCTCTTAAATCAGGGCTGAAACTAGACTCATTTGCATTGCTTGAATAGGAGGAAGAGTCTTTTCATCTGTCTTTTTTCTTATTGAAATCTGTCTTCTAGTAACCAACTTCACTAGCTAGATGAACACATCATATGATAATTGAACTTTTCATTTTTTTTACTTTATAGGAATAAGATATTGATTTTAACGAGTGTTATTCAAAGCAAAATATCTTCGGTATTAATAGCAGTCATCCACAAAGGTAGATGCATACGAGCTTTCTGTTGTCAAATCTTGCTGTTCTGAAGTGCTCTAGGCTACCTGTTTTTTTTACTCTAGATGTAAAACAATGCTTGATGTGCTTTTGGAACTATTCAAATACGTGATTATATTTCAGTCTTTAATCAGTAGAGATACTAAATTTTACATGACATGTGAATATATTTTATCACTGTTTTTAATTTTCTCACAGTGATCTCATGCTAAACTTTAAGCTACTCCGAACCTTCATTTAGCATGCTCTCATTTTTTTTTCTCTACTACTAGTTACGCATGTTGTCTGCTCTTTTTCTCGCTTTAAGGGGTAAAAACATATAACCATAGAGGGCGGGGGGGGGGGGGGGGGGGGGGGGGGGGGGGGGGGGTGGACTTCATAATGAAAAAATTACTTCTATGGCTAGTTAATTATGTATCCTCTGCAATATTTTCTCCTTTCTGAAAGCCAGCTGTTTAGCTTCTTGTTTTGTTATGGTTGCTCTAAACATTCAGTAACTTGTTAAACTTGTTTTTCTTCAACTGTTATATAGCCTTTGATGAGCATGTACGCCGTGGTAAAATGGGAGGGGGTAATGCACGTGAGATGGACTTCGGAAGCTTTCTAGATTTTGTGTTGGCTTTGGAAAATAAAGATACTCCTGAAGGATTAACATACTTATTCAGATGTCTAGATCTTCATGGAAGGGGTTATCTTACGACTGCTGATATTCATACTCTCTTCAGGTAATCATTTTAATCTCAGGTCTAGACAACTTCGGATCAGTTTTTGATTGTATTTTGTTGCATTTTATTGATTCTGTGTGAGTACTTTGCAATTGCTATTTTACGTAACCAGAAAACAAAGTCTTTCGTTGAGGCATCTTATTTTATTTGATTGTCTTTATTTTTGGATCCTGATTATTTAGTTTGGTTTATATATGTGAATTATTATTTTTTGTAATTATTTATGTTTACCTTTTTAGTTTTAATATTTATTTTAGCATGATAGCTGGGAAAGTTAAAGGTTGACGTTTCAAGTTGGAGTTGAAAATGTGATGGTGGCCACAACGAGGAAAAGGAAAAGATTTACTCTCAATTCTTGATAGATGAATCCGTTATATTGTATTAAGGTGTTGAAGCTTGAGAGATTGGAATTCTCGCACACTTTGATTATCTACAGTGCTGGCAAGCTGACAGCAATAATGGACAACTAGATAACTCATGTATCATCAGCTTAGTCGAGGGGCTCCTAATAATGCATGCCATACCATTTTTTGTGAATGAATCAACATTTTTGTTGGGTCCACCTCAATAGTTGGAATAAAAAATAAATCAATTGCTACCCTTGTTTCTTGTGCTCGAGGCCGGGCAGAATTACTAGGAGTCCATCGTTGATGAATTGGGGCATGGAGTCAAGATTCATGAATTAATGAAGGGATCTTGTTCTGCTAAAGATGGGTTATACTTATACAAATATATCCCACTTGGCAGAATCCATACCCTCTTCCCTCACCAATTGGAGGAAATATGGGGCATACTGACAAATTAGGTTATCGACCTAAACTCCCGCCTACCCTGTTGAAGAACAAGTCAATGTGGCTAGGATTCCAAGGACAATAAGGAGACATGAGTGACCGAGGAAGTTGTAGCTCGAATCTTATAGCTTGATAAATGATTGTGATGGAGGCTTGCGTAAAAACTAATAATCCCACTCGCCAAGTGAAATTGAGAAAAGAGTTTTCTTAACTAACTTGATTCTACTTCCCATGCTCCTTGAGTATGATATTGGCTAAATAAGGGTTTGTCACTTGTTTGAGTTACCGAGAGAGTATTTAGCTCAAATTATTTGATATTCATCATTTGGCTTGAATGACCACTTGAATTACTAAGAAAACTCTATCGGACTTAACTCCTTGTTTGAATTTCAAACGTTGAAGTTTTTTAAAATTATTTATGGTGAGAATGGACAGATGCCTCAAATATTATAATGCCATCATGTTTGAGTTTCAACCAGACAGTAGACAAATCTCATGCCCTACAATGAAACCTCACACAGCCTTTATTTAGGGTATTTGGAAAGTTTATTTGGTTTCTTCAAATTCCTGTCTCACTAAAGTTCTGGATGTCCTTATTTCTTATTTTTTTCTCACTTTGTTCTTGCTTGATCGACTCAACTCAGCTATGAGAAAGACTCTAAAGTGCCATCACCCCCAATTCACGATTGCTTTTGTAACTGGCAACATGGTGTCATTTTTCTTTCTTGAGAAGAACTTGACGCTATGTGGGAGGCACGTGACATCCTAAAGGACTTTATATTGGTCCATAATTTTCTGCACAAAACAGTAATGGAGTTTGTAAGCCTATTTTTCTGCACAAACAATGAGTTTGTAAGACACTCCCTTTTTGTTTGACTAACTCATATGGGTGCTTTAGAGGAGTTGATGATGCCTTTTGCTACTTCCTTTCCCTTCTATTGAAGGTCTCATCATAAGGATTTGAGTTTAGTCTATGGTGGAAGAATCGTTATTTGTTTTGTCATTCGGTGCATGAAAGCTGATCATTTATTTTTTTAATTACTCCTAACATGATGATGGAGATTGATTGTGCCACATTGAGCGATTTACGAGATCGATTGTGAGAATTTGAAATATTGAATAATAAAAAATTCTAAATTATTGCATGGGAACACCCCTCTTTATATAGAATAGAGGAGGAGGATTACACAATTGGAGATGTGAGATTAAATTCAAGAGAGGAAAAGTATAGAATGAGCCCTTTTTGTGCCTTTCATCTTTGGGCTTTAACATTCTCCCTCAAGCTGGAGCATATATGTCGATCATTCACAGCTTAACACAAGTATCTGAAAAAATGAAGAAATTGGTTTGGTAAATATGTCAGCCAATTCTTTATATGAAGAAACAAGCGGAGTGCATATTTGCTTTTTGATAACTTCCTCTCTAATGAAGTGACAATCAACTCAATATGTTTTGTTCTTTCATGGAATACTGGATTTTTAGATATATAGATAACAACTTTATTGTTACAAAACATTGGTAGAGGATAATCGTAGATTTCTCCCAAGTCTTTTAGAAGTGTTCTCAACGACTTTAACTCACACACAGTCTGAGTCATACTTTTGTATTCAGCATCTGCTAAGTTTAACTGGATACTAGAACTTGTTTCTTGTTTTTCCAAGTGACAAGATTTCCTCCAACAAACCTACAAAATCCAAAAGTGGATTTTCTATCTCTTTTGTCATCTGCATAACTAGCATCAACTTCAATGTGTAAATTGTTGTTTCTTTGAAATAATATACGTTTTCCCGGAGACCCTTTGATGTATTCTAATATTTTGAATGCAGCTTCCAGATGACACTCTCTGGAAGCTTGAATGTATTGACTGACTTTTCCAATAGTATATGAGTGTACCGACCAGTCGCCTATAATGAGTAATATCTTGAAGAAGATGAGATGTTTCTTCCCAAAGTTTGTCAGCACTCACAGACATAGGATTTCAAGCAGGTTTTGTGCTAAAGAGGCTGATTTCGTTGAGTAAATCTAGGGCATACTTGCATTGAGAGAGAACAATAGAGTTACTGTGTCTTGCAATTTCAAATCCCAATAAGTATTTGGGAGGACTTATATCTTTAGCGACAAAATGTTCATGATGATATTTCTTCGTTATCTCTATTCCAAAAGAGTCATTTTTAGTAAGAATAATGTCATCAACATAACAAGAATCACCCGTCCGTGGTTGGTCTACCGTATAAAGAGAGAGTGGTCAGTAGTACTTCTTGAAGAACTAATTGCAGAGACAACCTAACTGAATTTGTAGAACCATGCTTGAGGACTTTGATTTAGACCATAAATGGCCTTCCGAAGTTTACACACCTGAGACTCCCCCTGAGCAACATAACCAGGAGGTTGCGCCATATAGACTTCTTCGTGCAGGTCACCATAGAGGAAGGTATTTTTAATATCAAGCTGACTCATTTGCTATTTCTTGTTGACGGCATCGGAGAAGAGAACTCGGATAGTATTTATACGGGCAACTGGAAAGGTGTCAAAGAAATCAACACCATAAGTTTGGGTGAACCCTTTGCAACCAGATGAGCCTTGTATCTATTCACAGTGCCGTCAGGAAGAAATTTGATAACAAAGACTCATCGACAACCCACAATATCAGCACCATGCGGGGTATGTACAAGTGTCCAAGTACCCCGTGATGCCAAGGATTAGATTTCTTCATCCATAACCGCCTTCCAGCAAGGTATACGAAATGCTTTAAGATAAGTAGTCGGAACGGTGTTGGTAGAGAGTGCCAGAGCAAATCTGCGACAAGAAGGACTAAGATTTGCATAAGACGCAACATTAGTAAGCGAATGTTTAGTACTCCCCTTTACCTCCTTGCACAGAGCAATAGGAACATCCAGGTCTGAGCTCGGAGGTGAAGGAACATTCTGAAGAACAGAGAGATGGCCTTTGCCTTTGAACTGTCAGCGGAGACTATGGAGTGGAGGGAGCGAGGAGTTGGCGGGAAGTTGGACGGCGATGATAATGATAAGGAAAGGTGGCATAGGAGGTATATGTGCATTATGTGGTGTAAATTGTGGATATCTGGTGGAGGCGCATGAATGATGGGGAAAGATGAAACAGAGGTGGGAGGAGAGGAGGAGGTAGTAGGATGGACCTCGAGAGTCAGTTTCCTACCATTCGTGGAAACATAGGAGGTAGACTCAAAAATTGTAACATCAGTAGAGACATATTGACGTTTGGAGATAGGGTTAAAACACTGATGCCCCTTCTAAGTTGGGGACTACCCTACGAAGATACATTTGGTGGCGCGAGCGGAGAGTTTGTCGTGATCAGGTGCAGGAATGTGAACAAAGACAGTACACCCAAACACATAAGGGGTGAGGGGAAAAGAAGTGCCATCTGGGTAAAGAAGAGAAAACGATGTCTTACCCTAAAGAGTGGAAGAAGGTAGACGGTTAATAAGAAAACAAGAAATGAGAATCGCATGACCCCAATAGGAGCGTGGAATATTCATTTGACACATGAGTGTTCGAGCAACATCGAGGAGATGACGATTTTTCCTTTCCGTCACTCCATTTTGTTGAGATGAATGTACACAAATAGTCTGATGAATAATGTTGTTAGAGATGCAGAAAGAAAATTGTTCGCTCATATATTCCTTCACATTATTGTTCGAATAATTTTGAGAGGTAAACCAAATTGTGGGTCAATTTTATAATAAAATTGAGATAACATAGAAAATTGATGGGTATTGTAACCACAATAACCTTGATTTGAAGAAGTATCCCTTCAACTAATGTGAATTGATGTTGTATTTGATATATCCTTTTAGTTATGTGTTTGCAGATTTTAAGTGGCTAAGTACAAACCAATGTCAGGTTTCAATGAGTCACTAAACACAGACTTATGCAATGTAATTCCTCATTGTATGGACCAAAGTGTTGACTCATGTGGAATCTCTCTATTGGGATGTACTTCATATTCAAACACAGGAAGAGCCAAGAGAAGTTGTTGCTGATCTGGAAGAAACATTTTTCCTAAGTATTCAGGAATTCGTCGATCGCAGGAAGGAGTTCGTCGAGCTCCGTTCGACGAACTGAAGAGGTTTCGTCAATCGCAGTTTTTTTTTTCTGAACTAAAGAGTGTTCGTCGAATGCAGGCTAGAGTTCGTCGAACTCAGAGAATTCATCGTTCGTCGAACGCAGAGCACTAGTCGTTCGTCGAACGCAGAGAATTGGCTGTTCGTCGAACGCAGGGCATTGGCCGTTCGTCGAACGCAGAGAAGTAGTCGTTCGTCGAACGCAGAGCAGTGGCCGTTCGTCGAACGCAGACCAGTGGTCGTTCGTCGAACGCAGAGCATTGACCGTTCACAATTTCAAGACTTCTTCTTCCTCCATTGTTTAAAGGACTGAAAGTATTGTTCAGGAAGAAGAATTTTATTCTTTTCGATCTGAAGAAAAACTTCATCTGAAGTTTTAAGTGTTTTTGTACAAACCCTACTTATTTTTGTAGGAGGCTTGCCTCCGAGTTTTGTAGATCCTCGTTGAAGGATCGAGTTGTAGGAGTGGTTTGCTCCGAGTTGTAGGAGAAGGTTTTTCTCCGAGTTTGTGTAGGAGTTGTTTGCTCCGAGCTTGTAGGAGTTGTGAACTCCGAGTTGTAAGATTTGAAGAATCTGAGTTTGGTGAAGTAGCCGAATCTAGCCTTGGAGTGCTAGATAGGCGAGGCGGGAAAGTGGACTACCCACATCGGGGAACCACTATAAATTCCTTGTGTTGTGCTGTGTTTGTTTCTGTGCGCTTTACTTCTCATATTTTTTATTCCGCAAAAAGCCATAGAATCCACCTATTCACCCCCCTCTAGGTGATTTAGGTTGCGACTAGATTCTTTCAAAAACCGTTCAGAGCGTTCTTTCAAAAGATACATCCAAGTACATCGAGAGAAATCATCAATAAAAGTTACAAAGTACAAACTTTCTCGATCAACAGACTTGGTAGGACTAAGATCCCAGATGTCGGAGTGAACAAGGTCAAACGGGCGAACAAAACTCTTATAAAGGTTAGCATGGAAAGAGGTTTGGTGATGCTTGTCATATTGGCAAGCCTCAGACTTGCCATATTGGCAAGCCTCAGACTTGCCATATTGGCAAGACTTTAAAGATGACAGAAGCTGGCGAAGGAGACATATCGGATGATCAAGTCGATGATGTCACTGGAGCGGAGAAGTGAAGACTGTAGATGCAGAGAAAAGAGGCAGATCGTTGAGGCTGTAGAGACCATCGCGCTCAGTTCTTGTAGCAAAATTTTTCTTGGAATGAAGGTCCTGAAAATAACAAGCAGTAGGAGAAAATGAGACATCGCATTGCAATTATTGTGAAAGAGCATTGCCAGACAATAAATTGCAAGGAAAATTTGGGACAACAAGTGTGTCGTCCAACTGGAGAAGAGAGACGGTAGTCACAACGCCAGATACATAAATCAGAGCATGAGAGCTAGGGGTAGTCACAATGCTATTCGGTTCGTTTCGTTTTTGCCTAAAACCGAACCGAACCGTTTATAAGCCTAAAGAGTGTCATCAACCACAAAGACCGGTGGTAACCGGTTATGCTTCTCGAGGTGAGAGTAGAGGAGAGAGTTCTCAGTTATATGATTGGTGGCACCAGAGTCAATGAGCCACTGACCCTGAGTAGCAACATGAGCGCTACCTGCATAAGTGACAATGGAGGCAATTGTATGAGGTAGCGGTGGAGCCGCCATAGGCCAATTTTAGTGCTCGTGGAGAAGTGAGATGAATGTGAGTAGTCGCGGGAAGAGCTCGCGGACTCTGGAAGCATCTTCTTTCCTCCTCTGATAATCTGCTAGACACCCTGTCTTTCTTGTCCTAAAATGATAAGGTTAAAACTCGACAGTCATACAGACTCAGTGAATTCTTACCTCTTTAATTGCTTACATATAATTCAAGGGGATTGGTACCAAAAGTGCAATATAAATAAATGAATTGCATATATCATGAATAAGGAACCGCTGACTGAAATAAATGCAGAGTATTAAAATTGAAATGCTTTAAAGAAAATGCTGGAATTATAAAAGAAATTCTTTCCTTTTTAATTTGTTACATATTTTCATTAAAAAGGGGCAGCCCAGTGCACAAAGCATCCCCGCGCAGCGAGGGCCCCGGGAAGGGTCCCACCATAAGGGTGAAATGTAGGCAAACCTTACCCTACATTTTTGCAAGAGGCTGCTTCTAGGACTCGATCCCGTAACCTCAAGGCCACACGACAACACCTTAATCGGTGCGCCAAGGCTCCCCTTCTTGTTATTTATTTTCATTATTTGATTTTTTTTTCAGCCGCAATTACATTTCATTATAACTGTGGTTTTGCTTCTTTTCATTTTCTTTTCTCTTTCTATTGTTTTTTGTTCTTTTTTTTCTTTTTTGTTCGACGATAACTGTAAAAGTAGATTGTTTTTCTTTCTTTTTATTTTGGGCCTGGATCGTGTACAATATTTTTGCTAGGGCTACTAGCTACTGCCAACTTGCGGGCATCTGTTGCATGACCATAAACATCTTGGAGTCCTCACGAACTCCTAACTTAGGTGATTCATCCCCCTCGGGTTTACCCTTAACTTCATCGCATTGCATGCATGCCTAACTTTTATTGTGTAACTTATGTTATTGTATTCTTAAATGGATTGCGTGTTTAGTTATCTCTTCAGATTACCTTTCTGCATCAATGCCGCCAACGGTTAAATTCTTATCCGGGCATTAAAGATGGATTCTTTGTACCAATTGTATCTGTTCTTTATTTTTGCACTTTAAATTGAAAGGAGAACTAAATGGAATAAATGCTTCAAAATCTCACGAAATCGGTACTAAAAATTTGTGCATAAAAGTCGAAAGTTGATAAAACTTAAAGCTCCAAACATGCTGAGTACAATATCGGAAAACCTTCGCAAACATGTGTACTTTTCGTGTTTGAAAGAAATGCTTTTCTTTAAATCTGTGTTTTCTATAACTAAAAATTAAGCATTTGAAATAAAACATAAATTAAAGAAATAAGAAGTCACTCACTTTTTCTTTTCCTTTATCCTTCCTCGGATCGACGTTCTTCCCATCCCTGGAGACCATCTCAAGCGTAGAAGATTTTGGAGTAAGGATCTATAAGACACAAGTTATATTATTTTCTGAGGGACATGAAAATTTTATGCGAGTTGCGACACGAGAAAAAGATGGCATCCTACCGAGAGGAGAACCGGAAAACTAAAAACTTTAACTCAAATGACTGAATGAGTTAAGAGGGGAGATGAAGTTTAGAATGGAGAAGGGAAAGAAGGAAGAATAGAGATAGGGGTCCTCATTTAAAGCCACCAAATATTCTTTCAAACAACCCCCCCCCCCCCCCCCTCACATTTTAAAAGCTTTTACATTTAGGAAAAATCCCACTTTCAACACACACAACTTCAGCCACCAGCTAGGATTGCAAGAGGCCCACATTCATCTTTGAAAATACACACACAGCCATCAAATGCTGTAAAAACTGCACATTCACAGCACCATGCCGCAACCTTGCTTGCACCCAAAACAAACACTTAAGACATGTGAATATAGCACAGTCACACTTGTTTTAAATCTCATTTAAGCAGCCACACACTATTAATTAAATCCCTCTGAAACAGCAGCAATAAAACACAGCTACAACAACCACTTAACTAATTAAATCCCTCTAAAACATCAGCAGTAAAATACAGCAACAACAGCCACTTAACTAATTAAATCTCTCTAAAACAGCAGCAGTAAAACACAGCTACAGCAGCAGTAAAACACAGCTACAGCAGCAGTAAAACACAGCTACTGCAGCAGTAAAACACAACCAGCCAACTTAAACCCAAGGAAATGACAATTAAATCCCTCTAATATATCCTTAAATATATTAACACAAAATAAACATGTCCCTGGACCCAAAAGAGGTAAGGAAGAAGGTTTAATCGACTGTCCAAGAGATATTCCAGCAAAGTAATAATAGCCAGCAAACCCAAATCCAGCAAAAGATAATTGCTAACAACCCTAAAACAATCCCCAACTTATTACTGGAAATTCCAAGGGGAGAAGAAGAAGGAATCCACGAGAGCAGCTACACATAGCCCAACCGGAGTCACCAGCGAGCCCAAGTTAAGAAGTAAACCAGAGAAGAGTGAGGAAGCAGCTAGATCTTGCAAACCCAAACCAAAAATGAGAGGAAGGATGCTCTAGAACTCTGGAAGGGGGATGGGAAAGTGGAGGAGAAGGGCAAAGGTTCTCTCGGATGACTTAAATCCCTTATTTGAGTGTTGTTTTAATTTCCTTCAAAACCAACTTCCAGATTAAATTCCCTACCAAGCCCCCCCCCCCCCCCCCCCCCCCCCCCCCCCCCCCCCCCCCCCCCCCCCCCCCCCCCCCCCCCCCCCTCCCCACCCACCCCACCATCACCGATGGCCTTTAATCAAAAGTAGGATTGAAGCCCACGTAGAGCCCACCAAGGGGTGTAAAGATAATTACTCCCTCCACTAAAACATCAAATTCCAAGGGGAGGCAGCCTCTCACCTTTCTTTTATTCATTTAATTCAATTTAGATAAAACCAAATCCAAGCCAAGCAACTGGTTAACATAGGCCCAGTTCATTTAAAGTAATAGCATGCGATCAGTTATAACAGCAAGGCTGCTAGGAACCAAAGCCCAACCAAGAGAGGGCAAGGCCCACAACCATGCTTGATGAGGAGGAAGAAAGGCCCATGGATTCATCTTAAAAATAAAATCCAAAATTATTAGAGGAATCATCTTCAAAGCCCAAGTGACTCCAAAGAAATAAGCGCTTGCCAGCTGCTATCAACCGCCCCCCTCCCATAAGCCTCAAATGCATGCCAATGCTCAAACATAAAGGAGGCACATGGAATTATGAAAATGCTTAATCATAAAAGAAGCAAATCCAAACTATGAGATGAAAATTAGGAGAAGGAAAATCATGAATAACAAAAAGAGATGCACTTGGTACTAATCCCCCAATTTATATCATCATTAAAGAGGCTTCAGTTAAGCCTTATTGAAGTTATTGAAGTTAAGCTTTATTTATCATTGTTCAAGGCTTTACATCAGTTTTGCTCGAGGATCCTGATCGGGCTGGGAGAACAAGGGTGCAAGTACCCGAAGCAGGTTGGCGAGCACGAAGAGGATTTCGGGTGGGATCGGGAAAATTCACGCGAGACTTGACAGGTTTCGCAGGAAGGTCGGAAGTATTCACGCTGTAGATAAGAGCAAAAGCTTGTATGTCTTATCTTATTCTTCAAATATAGAGAGTGAGTACAAATATATAGGAGAGAAGAGGAGAGAGATATTCCTATACAAGATGTGGGACTAAAGAGGGGAAGAATACATGGGCCCAAATACGGGCCCTCTATATGGGCTATTCCAACACTCCCCCGCAAGCTGGAGCGTACAAATCGTAGGATCCAAGCTTGGACAGGCATTGATAGAAGAGAGTACTGGATAGGGCCTTTGTGAGGACATCCGCCACTTGTTCTGTACCCGGAACATGCTTTAACTCTAGCTTCTTCATTTGAACTTTCTCCCGGATGAAATGACAATCTACTTCAATGTGCTTTGTTCTTTCGTGGAAGACTGGGTTCTTGGCAATGTGTATAGCAGCTTGACTATCACACAAGAGGAGAGCTGGTGAAGGAAGTTTTACACCAAGGTCGGTCAGGAGGCTCTCAAGCCATGTGAGTTCAGAGACCACAGATGTCATTGCCCGGTATTCTGCTTCAGCTGATGATCTTGCAACAACAACTTGCTTCTTACTTCGCCAGGTAATCAAGTGTCCTCCAAAGTATGTGCAGAACCCACTTGTTGATCGTCGATTGTCCAGGGACCCAGCATAGTCAGCATTAGAGTATGTCACCAATCTTGGAGTTGACGATGATGTTTTATAAACCAGTCCCTGACCAGGAGCTGTTTTGAGATACCGAAGAATCCTTTCGACGGCCTGAAGGTGAGATCTCCGAGGGGCATGCATATACCGACTGACAATACCAACAGCGAAGGAGATGTCTGGTCTTGTTACCGTTAGGTAGATTAATTTTCCAACCAGGCGGCGATAGTATTCTGGATTTGGTAACAGGAGATCGGAGTCAGAGGACTGAGCACAGATTTTGTGATTTACATCCATTGGAGTGTTAATTGGTTTGCAGCCGGAGTAGCCCGCATCCTGAAGAAGATCGAGACAGTATTTGCGCTGAGAAAGGACAAGTCCATCCGGTCGTCTGGCAATCTCCAGACCTAGGAAGTAGTGAAGGTGCCCCAGATCTTTTGTTTGAAATACAGAGGTAAGATGTTGTTTGACCGCCTGTATTCCTTTTGGGTCATCTCCCGTGATTATGATGTCGTCCACGTAAACCAGCAGAAGAACAGTTCCCGTGGACCGATGGTGAGTGAACATCGAAAAGTCTGCCGAGCTCCGAGTGAAGCCAATTTCTTGAAGAGCCTTGCTGAACTTGTCAAACCAATTCCGAGGGGACTGTTTGAGACCATACAATGATTTTATAAGATGAAAGACCATAGACTCCCCCGTGGTCTCAAACCCGGGAGGTTGCTCCATGTAAACAGTTTCGTTGAGATCGCCGTTCAGAAAGGCGTTTTTCACATCCAGTTGTAGTAAGGGCCATTGACGGTGTACAGCTACAGAAATAAGCACACGAACCATGTTTAGTTTGGCCACGGGAGAAAAAGTCTTTTCATAGTCAATGTCTTGTTGTTGGGTGTATCCACGAGCGACCAATCGAGCTTTTAGCCGGTCAATCATTCCATCAGGAGCATGTTTGATGACATAGACCCATTTGCACCCAACCGGTTTCTGACCCGGAGGGCGGGGGTACCAGAGTCCATGTCTGGTTGGCCCAGAGAGCGGCCATTTCCTCCTCCGTAGCGGCACGCCAGCCAGGATGTTGCAGAGCCTCCTGCAGAGAGTTAGGAATAGAAACAGAGGATAATGAAGTAGCAAGAGTTTTAAGAGGAGGAGAGAGACGATGTAGGGAGACATAGTTCGCCATAGGATGAGCAGTGGAATCTGTTACCAGATTTGCCGGGCGCGGAGTACCCGAGGTAGAGGCCGACTGCGCGGAGTATCAGAATGTAATAGATCAAAAGGAGCAGAGCTCCGAGTACAATGTGCGGGAAACGAAGAACGTGGTTGTTTGCCCAAAATACAAGAGTCACACTTAAAGCAGGAAGAGAGATATCTGGAAGAGCCTTCTGAAGGACAGGAAGAGGCGCATGCCCAAGACGTTGATGTCATTCAACCGAGAAGACTGAAGACAGGATAGTGGGAGAAACATCAAGAAGGTAGAGCCCGTTTTGCAGTCGTCCTTTACCAATTATACTCTGCGTCCGTCGATCCTGTATCAGAAAAGAAGGGGTGAATGTTACTGAGCAGTCTAAATCGGCAGTGAGGCGACTAACGGAAAGTAAATTAAACGGGGAGCCCGGGACATGAAGAGCCAAGCGGAGAGGGAGGGAGGAATTGAGGAGGATATCAGCAGAACCGGAGACAGGAACGGTGTCGCCATTGGCTACTGTGATATACTTAGGATGCGTAGAATCCAAGTATTGATGTGGTTTTAGCGAGGTGATATGGTGAGTAGCACCTGAATCCACTATCCAGCGTGGACTAGTGGAGAGACATACAATATCTTCATTGGAGATGGAGGCAGCGGAGGCAACGGAGGCAGGTGGGCGGTTGAGCGTGTCGTAGAGTTGTTGGAGCTGAAGGCGGACTTCTTCAAGATCAGCATGAGTGGCGGGAGGACTGTCGACATCAATAGAATCAAGCGAACGGGAAGGCAGACCATGTTTGCGATAGCAAGCCGTCACAAGGTGTCCATCCCTACGACAGAAGGAACATTTAGGACGTGGCCGGCCACCGCGACCCATTCCCGGAGGCCCTGAATGTTCTCCACGAGCAGGAGCCATGCGGACTGCTGCAGAAGACAGGTCGCTGGAGATGAAGCCGCTGGATAGGTACTCGGCAGAGAGCCAATGTCGTGTTGGGAGGAGACCGGCAGGGAGAGGCCGGGCGTGCTGCTGGAGACCGCTTCTGTTGGGAGGAGACCGGCGAACAGGGAGAAGCCGCTGGAGACGAGCTGCGAGTGGGAGACGAGCAGAGGGGAAAGCTCGCTGCGGGTAGAGGGAAGGCTCGCTGGACTGGAGAGACCGCTGGAGGTCGCGGAAGAGTTCGCAGGAGAGCTCGCTGCGATTTGAGACCGCTGGAGGCCGGGCAAGCTGCGAGTTCGTTGGAGAAATATCTGCGAGTTGGAGACGACCGCGCTGGAGAACTAGACCGGCAGAGGAAGCTCGCTGGACTGGAGAGACCGCAGGAGACAGGCTGACCGGGTTGGACTGGAGGCAGAGCGCGCTGGACTGGAGGGATCGCAGGAGGTCGCAGGAGGTTGCTGCGAGCAGAGGAAAAGCCCGCTTGATCGCAGAAAGCTCGACAGACCGCTGGGAGGAGCAGCAGATCGCTGTATAGGAGGCCGCTGGAGCTCGTAGGAGGAGACCGTCGAGAAGAGCAGCTGGGAGAGGGCCGCACGAGCTCGGCAGACCGCTTGGGAGGAGAGGTCGCTGAGGAGACCGCAGAGGAGCGCGCAGGAGGAGCAGGCCGTCAAGAGATCGCTGAGCGCAGATCGCTTGGCGCAGACTGTCGAGAGATCGGGAGGGAGAGATCGCTGAGCTCGGATCGACAGTCGAGAGTGTTGAAAGAGGAGAAAATAGAACTAGTGCCATCTTATTCATCCACTTAGGGGCATTTAAATAGGACTTACATGGACTCACAAAATTAAAACTGCAATGTGGGACTAAACCCAACTATACCTAAAGACTCTAATAGACCGACATTGACTCGATAATTCCAACACTCCCCCTCAAGCTGAAGGGGGACCCTTCAGCTTGGACATAACAAACTAACGGCAAAGGAGGTGGATGATGTGGGACAAAACATCAGATGAGCCACCGGGGGAAATTCCAAACCGGGGAATCAAGTCGGGGACATAGCCACACACGACACTGACCCACACACGACGCAGGACCCACACACGACGCAGACTCACTGGAAACCGGTCAACCAACATCACCAACACACACAACATGCGACAGAGAACGAAAGATGTGGAGCAAATCATCAACCGGGCAACCGGGGATAATCCGTCGGGGATAATCTGTCGGGGATAATCCGCACAACAACGGTCCCACACGACACAGTCCCACGCGACACGGTCCCACACGGTACAACCCGCTGAGATTTAGAACAACCAACATCAGACGCGTCCCCAACACACGACCAATCGAAAGAAAACAAGGGGAGACGCAAACGACATACAACAAGCCTAGGGGCCGTGTGGAACGAAGGCAAAAGGTCGGGGAAGATCATCCGAGCCTCCTTCATCCCAAACACTCCCCCTCACGTGGATAACACGTGCATATAGGCATAACATGACCATAAGCAAATACAAACAACAAATAAAGACATAAAACGATAAACGCAGCAGGAGGGTCGAGGCAGCAGGACAAGATCGACGCAGGATCGTCGACGGGAGAAGTAAACCTGGCCATCGTCGATCCAGAGCAGGGAGAAGCGGCAGTCGGCGTCGATGGAGAAGCAGTCGTCGATGAAGATGAAGCAGGGATCGATATCGTCGATGGAGCGATCGACTGGATCGTCGGGGTCGAAGACGGAGGGCGCGGCAGGCGGCGGAAACGGGAGCAGCGACGGCAGAACAGGAAGCCGCAGCGAGCACAGGCGACGGCAGAGTACTCAGGTGACGGAGTCGATCGCAGAGGAGAAGGCGTCGTCTAAGAAGACGGGAGAAGCAGGCATCGTCGAAGAAGTAGCAGGACGCACGCAGCCGACGGGAAAGACACGCATCGACTGCGACGGGAGATGGCCCCGCTCCCGTGTCTGGGATCAAAATACGATCCCATCGACGGGAGCGAGGGGAAGAGGGCGCCGCCGAAGCCCCAGCAGCCGAGCCGGAAGCGGGTCGGAGGGCTTGGTTGCGGGATGAGTGAAAAAAATTATTTTTAGGCTTTCAGATGGAATACCTCTGATACCATGTTGAAAGAGGAGAAAATAGAACTAGTGCCATCTTATTCATCCACTTAGGGGCATTTAAATAGGACTTACATGGACTCACAAAATTAAAACTGCAATGTGGGACTAAACCCAACTATACCTAAAGACTCTAATAGACCGACATTGACTCGATAATTCCAACAGAGAGGAGATCACTGAGCGCTGATCGCTGATCGTAGAGGAGATCACTGGGGGCACTTGACAGAGAAGAAGGCTATAAGTAGCCGATTAGCATTCGCAGGTGGAAGAGCGGCAGAGGTCGCAGGGAGGGGGGGCGGTCACAAGAAATCGAGACCGCCAAGACAAGGAGCTCGCAAAAAATTTGAGACCGCAGGGGGGGTGACGATCACAAAAATTTGAGACCGTAGGTCTAGACCGAATGCTCTGATACCATGTAGAGAAGAGCAAAAGCTTGTATGTCTTATCTTATTCTTCAAATATAGAGAGTGAGTACAAATATATAGGAGAGAAGAGGAGAGAGATATTCCTATACAAGATGTGGGACTAAAGAGGGGAAGAATACATGGGCCCAAATACGGGCCCTCTATATGGGCTATTCCAACACACGCGAAAGGAGAGGAGCTAGAGATTACGACCTAGCTTTGATACCATGTGAGAATTTGAAATATTTAATAATATTATTCCAAAAAATTCTGAATTATTACACGGGAACACCCCTTTTATATAAAATAGAGGAGTAAGATTACACAATTGATGATGTGGGACTAAATACAAGAGAGGAAAAGTATACAATGAGCCACTTTGGGGTCTTTCATCTTTGGGCTTTAACATTGATGATTTTTGGATCATTGGATTGGTGATCGTAAACTGTCATCGCGTTTGTCGCGATTTTTCATATTTGTATGTATTTTTTTAAATTGTTTTGGACTTGTATTTTGGGATATATGCTAAGTTAGGCCGTTAGATAATTTAACTTAAATCTCCCCCATACTTTTATCTCATCTGGCTAAGGCAAAGGGGCTTAGGGTTTCCAAGAGAGAAGTTGCTCGATCTGCTGCTCGGTGCGAAGCCGAGATTCCCGTGCGGTGCTGAAGCCGGCAGGTCCCGCCTCTGGGGGTGACGAACGCCCCATCCGCCTCCTTCCACCGCCCTTACGACCTTTGTCGATCCTCTTTCGGCCCTCTAGCAACGTCATCGAGGTTGCCTGCATCGACAGATTTGCTCCCAGTCACCGTCGTCGCCTTACTTCTCCTTCTCTAATCCTCCTCCCATCTCCTCCGACCTCCTCCACCCGTATCAACCTTAGCGACTTCCCTACATCCGACGAGCCCTCCAGATCCCCAACCACTGCATCCTCCCATTCCTCAACCTCCCCAAGCCCTTTCAGCCCTCTCCCGACCCTCCAACCATTGTCGAATTTTTGCTACCTCCTCCAACAGCCATCACAAGCCTCCATATCCCCTTCCCCATTCATAGCCGATCACCTCAATCCCAAGAAACCCTAGTCGGCCCTCCCCCTTACTCCCTTCTAAGTCCCAGCCACCCTAAGGCCCCAATCAGCCAATACCAGCACACAAAATTTGTTCTCCCCTCCGGCAGTCCCTACACAGCAGCATTTTCCTTTCCGGACAACCACCGCCACCACCACTGGATCTTCCCCTCTACCACTACTGATTACTTGGTGTGTTTTTACTTCCAGATTTTATTTATTCGCATTGGACGGGTACCTTGTATTGCTAGTAGTATCTTACCCTAAATTAATTTGATTATTTCACTTTCCGAAGGTCTGTATTTCTTATTCGCCATGTGCTTAGAATTCTGATACACTCTTAATTAATTTGCAATGGTCTTTTGATTACTTAATTTGAACATATGCGATTAATTTTGATTAAAGACAAGTTTTAAATTTTATTGTTTAATTAATCTATCGTCCGAATTAATTACATTAGTGGATTGCGGCATTGTGTTTGCATCATGGTTTGGTTTATGTTGTGAACATTTGATTGCGTGTTGGTTGTACAACTATTGACATTTGTTCGTGTTTGTTTGCATTGCATATAGGGTTAGGACATCGCGCGTCCATCACTAGTAGATTCGTCCTGCGTCACATGATACCTTCAATTTATGCCTAATTGATGTTGATATCTTTGAGTGTGTTGAGCCTTTTGAGAATATTTCTTTGATCTTGGAGGAGCTCTTCCCTGCATGTCATATAGTACTTTGGATCTTGATAATTTATTTCTAAAAACATTATCCCATTATCTCGAGTGCAGAGTGCTTATCTTTTGATTTTGAAGGTCAGGTCACTTTGAACCTATCAAGCTCTGTTTTATGTTGCCGTTTTTGGGACGAATGGGAAGGCCAATATTCATAATCTATCGAGGAAACATGTGATTTCAAAGAGATAGCTACTCTAGTCACGTATTTTCATCTTGATCATCTTTTCTTGAAGTGAGAAGGATGCGGTGAATCAATCTTACTAAACTTCTTATTCATAACTGGCAAATAAGTTGGTTATACCACTTTCTTGTGGACAAACAAGCAGATTGCTTCTTTTGCTGTGGTGAGTGAGCCAACCGGTCCTTTCTCTTCTTAGCAAGGAGCAGAGTCTCTTCGGAAGAATTATTTGGTGCGAGAATAGGACTGAGGCCATTATTAGAATGGGTCATAGATCTCCTTCCTATCAATAGATATGAGTGGCTTGGTGAAGCAAATAAGTGATTCCATTTACTCAAATCCCGACTTGAAGTTGATGAGTAAGGTCCAAACCCTCTTCGATACTAGTTTATGGTGCAAGGCTTGATAGATCCTTATCTAACAGTGGACTTCATTAGCTTGAAGTACTAATAAATAAGTTGTGTGTTTTGTGATACTTGAGCCGAATTGTTGAAAAATCTCCATTGAAGAAGAAATTTAAGAATATGAAGAACTGAGTGAGGAAGTTGTCCCTGAAATCCCATGGAGGTTGTTCTCATCAGTCGAATAGAAAGATCATTTATTTTTGTGTGATTTGAGGAAGCATGGGACCAATTCAAGGCACAATAATATCTAACAGAACTCCAAGATTATGATTTTTTTATATTGAGTTTATCAAGTGTAGGACAGTGGCTTAGTGAGAGGTTTACAAAAGATATTAATTCTTTAAGATTATCCACTGAATGGGCAACTATTGCAGAACATTGATGGGTTTATGTCTGAATCTTTGTTTATTGTTTTTTAGTATAACAAATTAGTTGAGTTATTACGCGTTTTCTTTTTCTAGTTTTTATTTCAATTGCCAAGTCAATTAAGTCATCTATCAGTTTATTTAGATTAGCTTTTTTATTATTTTGTTCTTATGGGACATTCTATTATAATTAAAGGTCTATGGGATCTTGTAAAATCAAATGATATTCATGAATTATTGGTTACCTGCCTCTTTCTCTTCAATCCAAGTTGTGCATGTGGATTGTTCCCTTGCATACACAAAATTCTTCCTACTCTCTCCTAGATTGTGTATGCGTGTTCTTCCTCTTAATGCCACACAACTCTCTTGTTTCATTGCCTTACATCGAATGATATTAGAGTGTCATCGATGGACTTCGTTAGAAAAACAAAAAACATCCTAGCTTGAAGAGAAATTGGATGGAGGTTTCCTCAAGAAGATACAATCTTCACGAAGTCTAAAGTTGTCAATCCTCGTCCTCAAATGAATGTCTCAAAATTCACAGAGTCAAAAATATTAGCCATACAATGATTGTTAACATTAAGATACTAAAAAGGGCAGAATTAAAAATTAAAAGATAGTATAGAAAGGCTAGAATTGGACAAAACCATGACTCTTTAGCTAGCCATATTGGAAGTCAAAAATACTTACCTTTTGATGTTCTAAATACGAAACGATATTTTCTACGTACCCACTTGTGTTCAGGTACAGATACCCTTTTGTTGAAAGTCGTTCGAGCTTTTCCTAGGAGTATGGTATGGGTTAGTTCAGCGTCGTAGCCCCTGGTACTCATACATTGGCCCGAGGCATTTCCTCTACCCCTTTTTACCCTGAAAAAGTAGGGTCACCTTGCGTCATATCATGAAAAATGGATACAAATTTTTGACTGCTACTTAGTATCGGCAATGAGCCTGAAAGAGTGTCTAAAAGGGTTTTGAAGTAGTACTATCTTGTTGAAAGGTTTTATACTATCGGATGGAGGATTCCTTAAGAAGATACAACATTTCTCAAAGCTTAGAAGTGCCAATCATCTTCCTACATGGATATCTTAAAATTCAAATTGAGATGGAGAAAAATTATACGTACAATGATTTTCTATAATACGACCAATAGATAAAAGTTACAAGGTATTGTAATAAGATGAAGGATATTTTAGGATAAAATTGGACAAATCATGGTTCTATGGCTAGTCATAATGGAAAGGGTATCATCAACCCCACTCCTTTTGATGTCCTAAATATGGGACGTACACGAAAAAGACACTACTAGAACTTTCTATCTTATTGGATGTTACCAAGTCAACAGTCCGTAGTTACTGCATAGCTTCCCTTACACATTAGGAATAATGTAAAGGTACATCGGTAAGCAATGACATAGTAACAACTAAACGGACCATCGGTTCTAAATGAGGTTTGTTTGATTTTGACATATATAGGGGGGCCATTAAGCATCTTTGCTTACATTGACTTGATGGAATCGATTAAGTAGACATTGCTGCTTGTAGGAGTACTCTTCATCTGTTGAAGTTTCCACCATCTTTATCTGTCTCTGCCTCTTTGTGTGCAATTGCGTTTGCACTTGGAAGAGTCATCATCGTTTACAAAAGAGGTCAGTGAAGGATGAAGTTGTGGGCAACTGAGCTCGGTGACAATAGGAAGCACCACAATCTGTAGAGATCAGTATCGAAGAAAGTGCCAGCGCCAAGAAAGTTTTACATATTGTCTAGAACGATCATACACGAGAGTAGTTCATCGTCATGGAGGGAGGCATCACTTTTGACTCAACATCTTCATATGGTGTGGAGCGGCGTCGACGAGAGGGTTGAGAATCTACATCAGGCATGGTTATCAGGATCGCGATTCGGATGATCCTACATTCCAGATTTTGTAAATCGATCAGGATCTTACCCAGGATCTAAATCGGCATCTCTACGTCTAGAATCACAATCCAGATTGTTAGGATCGCGATCCCGACCCGATTCTACTGGTTCAACGACTCTAGCCAAAGGGAACTAGGAACATGCCCAACCCTATCCCGACCCCATTCAACCGGTCCAACGCCCATACCCCATCGCTTAACCCTATCCCAATCCTGACTCCCATACCCCATCACATGATCATATCTTGTCGCTTTACCCTATCTCAAGTGTCGACTACAAACGGAGGCCAAGGGCGACGTCTTCGATCGCTTCTAGTTTAGACAACGTCTTCCTTTTCCTTCCTTACATGGTTCTATTTCATGTGGTGTCGATGTCTTCTCTTCCATTCCAGCGTATGAACAATCCAGTGACCAACAATCTAGTGGTTCCTGCTTCCATGCCGGCGTTTTCTCTTCCTTTCTAACGTACGTGCAATCCAGCTGCTAGAAATCCATCACATGAACAATCCAAGCTTCCTGCTTTCAGCGTACGAGCAATCCAACAATCCAGGTCCGTCTTCCTGCTTCCAGGATTCCAGCAATTCATCGGTCCAGATTCGTTTCTACTATTAATAGTCATTGGACGTCCTACCTGAAACTAAAAGTGAAGTTAGAACGATATAATCTTTTTAATTTAGTTATTTAATTATTTTTTGATATAATTATTGACATACTGCCCAATTTAATGATTTTTTGTTAATTAAACATGTAATTGGATTTACAAAGTTCAATGTTATATTTTTAGTCTTAATTTATGAATGTAGTAGGATCTTGTGATTCTCGATCCGATCTGATCCAACCTTGAAACGATCTCACCTAGAATCTTGAGCCCGACAACCTTGACATCAGGATAGTTAGCGTAGAGCATTTGCGAGAAGATATGAATGATGAAACTAATGCAGTTTTGCATTGTGTTTCGCAGTAGGATGACCTCGTTAGAGTACAAAATCAATGTGTACGTTCCATAAGAATCAAAGAGTTCCAATTCATTGTCCAGACGTTCGTTACTAGGAGTTGTCATTGAGGAAGAAAACCTCGTTGTAGTTTGAGGAGGTTTGCATCTCAAGGAAGAAGGCTGATTAGGGATGAGGAAGAAGAACCCGACTACCTCAACCTCTCCCTCTGCTTCATGGGAATAGCATCTACAAGTCCATCTGTGTTTTTGATTAATTTTATAAAGGAAGAGTGATGCAGGACAGGTGTCACACCTGCCTGCCACCCTGGAGTCCCACCAGGGGGCCCACCCAGGAGTCTACCTGGGCGGCTTTCATCAGGGCTGCAGCCCGTACACCCCAACCCGTCCCCGGGTCGACCACATCGCGGCGGGTTGTTGAGGTCGGAGATCGAACATCCGACCTCCTAGATAAAGCGTGGCTCAGTTGGTGATGAGAGTTCAAGTAAGAACTCTTTATCTAGGAGGTCGGGTGTTCGATCTCCGGCCTCAACAACCCGCCGCGTTGTGGCCGGCCCGGAGATGGGTTGGGGTGTATGGGTTGCAGTCCTGATGAAAGCCGCCTAGGTTGACTCCTTGGTGGGCCTCCTGGCGGGACTCCAGGGTGGCAGGCAGGTGTGACGCCTGTCCTGCATCATAATCATGGGTTTTGGAATCATTTCGAAATAGTCGGTTTCTTTGGTGCGACGCCAAGCAACTTCTGGAGCGACTCCAAGTATCCTTCTTCTTTCTGCTACCCTATCTTCCTTTGATCCCCTCTTCCCTACTCCCCAACGCCACAGGCGGACCTTTGCTGCCTAAATCTCGTGATTTCCCCTTCTTTCCCTTGCCTTCAACCCTCTCCTCCTACCTTACCCAAGGCCGCCCCTACTCCTCACCTAAACCACCACCGGATTCACTTCCCCTCCCCTTATCAGGAACCCGTCTGGCTGAAACTCACTCTACAACCAACTACTCCCCCAGATCCCCTTCGAAATCATTGTCCCGCCCTCTGACCTGATCCCCACATCGCCCCAACCTCCCAACTGCTCCCCCCCCCCCCCCCCCCCACCCACCCACCCACCCACCCACCCACACATAACTGCCCACAGTCCAACCTCTAACTCCCTCTCCGAGTTCTCCCTACTACTGCCCAGTCGTCTACAGTCCTGGATAGAGATCCTTGCTATTGGGTTGTTACCATTCTCCACCCCACCGCCGTCTGCATATGTAAGTTGTAGTTTGGAGTTTTATTTTCTATCATTGCGTATTTGGCACCTTTATTTAGTGGATGTCATTGTTGTTTGCTTTTAGTATTGGACTTCATTTGACTTGTAGGGCATATTCTGCACGCACTTAAAAATATTTGCGCCTCAGACGCTTCGCGAACAAAGCTTGTTTCTCTTTAATTAAAGTTTGTGAATACTTGCGCCTTTGTTAGTCTTATAGTAATTAATTATTGTTGCTAATTTTATGCGGGCCTCCTCTTGCATTTACATCATATCACATTACATTTAGAATCGCATTTAGTGTGTTCATCTTGAGTAGACCTCCCACTGCATCAAATAGCCTATGATTGGAGAAGCAACATCCGGGAGGAAGCTGCCTTTTGTCAGCAGCTTTTGTGAACAGGTCGTAGTAGAAAGCCTATCTAGAACAGATACCATTATGAAAAAAAGGGCAGCCCGGTGCACAACGCATCCCCACGCAGCAAGGGTCCGAAGAAGGGTCCCACCACATGGGTGAAATGTAGTCAAACCTTATCTTGCATTTTTGCAAGAGGTTGCTTCCGGGACTTGAACCCGTGACCTCAAGGTCACACGTCAACACCTCAACTGGTGCGCCAATGCTCCCCTTGAGATACCATTATGAAATAGGCAAAAAATGATGTGATCACAGGTGATGTTTCTTTATTGATAAAAATGGTTTTTTATAATTACACTATGACTAATTAGGAAATACACTGAAGTAGTATATCTCAATATAAAAATAAATACATCTAAATACAACCTTGCTGGATATGTGGAATCAATTTATATAATTATATTTGGAGATATAAAAAAATGTGATATTTGAGATGGCGCATTAGACCATATTTTTTGTGTTATGCATTGCACTTATTCAATTGAATTGTTTTGTGATTGTTGTGAAATGGAAGGAAAGAAGGGGGCATCCACAAGCAGAGGATTTACCCGATACAATCTTCCAACATTAAATTTGTAACTTCCTGCTTGTAGTACTTGAAGTTAGCTCTGCAAGTCTCAGGTTACAAGATATTATATCTCTATGGAGAGCACATAATCAGTCTTTTATAAACCTTGACTTATGTATCATAATAGTTGATTGTAATCTAAATAAACTTAGTTTGTACAAGGTGGTTAGGGAAACCATAGTCAAATTCTTTGCATTATTTACACCTAGATATGTGCACGATACTACCAAACATATAGCTTGTTAGCCGGATTTTGAAGTTGAACCAGTAAGAATCTGTCTTTTCATTGCAGGCATCCATGTCGTCCCACGTGTTGTGACATCCCAAATTTTATTTAAAAATTAGTTAATTAATATTTTATTATCAAAGAAAATATAAGATAAAATTTGAAATTTATATCAATCATGGATATTTAATTAACAAAAAACTTACGATATTTAATTACAAAAGTTTTCGTAGGTGGCTGTCATTTGAAGATTTTTAGAAGTTTGGAGTGGTTGGATTTAATGTGCCTTTTTGGGCCTCTTCAATTCTCACGTAAAAGGCCAAAGGTGTATATCTAAATAAAGCTAAATAGTAGAAAATTCTGAGTTTTTTCTTTTTATTTAGCTTTTACTTCATAACAAAATTAAGACCTAAATCTCTACTTGCCCATCTGAAGACAAAGAGCGTCTCTCGACTCTCCGCCTTGCATTTTCGCGTAGAGGCTTGTCAGCATCTTCTCCGTCATTGACATTGTTGGTTTTTATTGAACATCTAATGCACAACGAAATACAAAACTCATGCCAACGAACAATGCAAAATTAGTAAGTCAAGGAAGTTGAGCATTATACATGCGGAGAAATCAAGTTTCCTTAAGATTATGATTTTTTGAGAACCAAACATGAATGAAATCCTCGTCTCTATTGGTATCCACACGAACACTGGAAACACCATGCAACTCGTCCAACGGACTCGGGGTTGGAAGTTGATTGTCCTTCTCTGCATTGAAATATTGGTTTCGTTTTTGGCAGAGACTCATTTGTTCCTCTTCAGGCAAAACAATTCTTCTCTGATCGATTAATATTACAGGTTCTTAAGCTGCCCTTGTTATATAAGAAAGTGCGGGAGATTTCGAAAATCTCTGAGGAGTTGAAGTTATGGTAATGGAATAACCTTTTATAGTTCAAAACCGACAAACGGAAAGAACTCGTCAAATTTCTGAATTCTGCCCAATTCGACGTGCGTAGAATTCTAGTCGACGTTTTGTTGAAGTTCCTAAGCGGCAAGTCAAATCGACGTGCGTCGAGCTCTCCAAGTCGACGTGCGTCGAGCTCTCCAAGTCGACGTGCGTCGAGCTCTCCAAGTCGACGTGCGTCGAGCTCTCCAAGTCGACGTGCGTCGAGCTCTCCCAGTCGACGTTCGTCGAGCTCTCCAAGTCGACGTGCGTCGAGTTCCACGGCGATTTGATTTTTGTTGAGCACAAACCAATCGACGTAAATCAAGTATAAGGCTAAACAGCTATTTTGAATCTAATTCGACACGCAACAAGCATTGTTCTTAATTAATTCTCAATTAATTAAGTGCCATAAATACACAATTTTGGGTATGGTTTTTGATTTATATATCTAATGTAAATAAAAATCAGCACGATCATTTATAATTTTCGTATGTTTTTAATGTGCGGTCATATAAGTTTATATTACGTTGGCAGTAAGACAATCACTTCTAATAGACACAACTTGGAAGCCAACAATGGGATAAGTGATGCCAATGGATGGGAAGAACTCATATTAGACCCTCTCCTCTATCCCTTTTCCCTTCCAAGAGAGCCTAACATTAACTCTTAGTGGCCCTTTTCACTCTACCCGAGAGCACTTCCTTCTCATGCTTCTTCTTAGTCAAAACCCCCTTCCCTAGGCTTTTGTTTGAGGATATTCCTCGTTCTCCTCCCCATTCAGAAGGAGTAGGCTGCGGAATCAAGTTTTCAAAGGGAGGAAAGGAGACTTTTGTAGGCTTGCAATACGATTCAGACTCATGGATTGGAAAAAGGAATGCTTCTAGATCGGAATTTCAATCCAGTGTGAATTTTCGTCCTTCCTCGAGACTCTAAATGCATAGTTAGTTTAGATTATTTTCTCTAAAATCATTTTGTAAGTGAGGACCATAATTTGATTGAAACGAAATGAATAAACTTTTAAGTTGTTTAAAATGTACGAGTAATTAGTATTGTTCTTTTTATTATAGAAACATATGTATGTTTAAGTACAACTTACCTTATGTCATGCAGGATAGAGAAGATATTTTAAAATGAAGTAAAGAAGAGTTATCGTACTAAGAAAATGAGTTATGAGCTCGACGAGGTGGGGTAAATTAGAGATAGATTTTAACTTTAGAACTTTGTAAAGCTTGGACTTCGATTTAGAATTTTTTCCGCCTACCTAGGGTATTTCAATCTTAGGGCGGATAAGAATGGTTGAATACTTATGATGTGTGACATTTTTTGTAATATTTGTTTGATTGAATTTATGTGATGTTTGAAGTACCTATATTGTATATATGCATTACTATGAATGAAATGAGGATGATTTTTTTTGATTCGGTAATTCAACTTGGTGAAGGGGAGCATTGGCGCATTGGTTGAGGTGTTGTCGTATTACCTTGAGGTCACGGGTTCGAGTCCTGGAAGCAGCCTCTTGCAAAAATGCAGGGTAAGGTTTGCCTACATTTCACCCTTGTGGTGGGACCCTTCCTCGGACCCTCGATGTGCGGAGATGCTTTGTGTACTGGGCTGCCCTTTTTTTTAAATAATTCAACTTGGTATCATAGTGCGTTTGCACTAGCCGTCATTGCCGCTCTTAAGTGGTATGTAAGTCCTCGTCACAGCTCTAGGGAGGCTCGTAATGCCTCGCCGAGCTTGTCTACACCCACATTTGCTCCAGCCAAGCTCTCTTCCACCCGTAGTCACACTAAACGAGCTTGCCTCCAGGAGGCCTTGTTGTTGCTTGCAGTCCCTCTAGGAGGCCTCGCAGTACCTCAGGAGGTTTCTAGTCGTAGTCAATCCCCTCTGCGGCCTCCACCAGGGCCTTAGGCTCCTTGTTTCCGTTAGGCGCCTGGATCACGCCTTATGGGGAGTGAAGCTCTATGGTGTCTTTGGATGGTGTGGTGATCAAATAATTGATTATCTTGTCTTTCAGATCATGTCACCGGTGTTCATCCCTTTCGTCATTATGGGGGGTCCTGTCAGTAACTCTTCAGCCTCTGCATTCAGGTGCCTCAGTTGAGTAAACCCCCGCAGAGTCATGGTCATTCAGGCTCTCTGACGATTGCCACTAGACTATTGGATGATACTGACTTTCTCAAATGGTCACAGGCAATCCAGCATGCGATCAACAATTGTCGGTTGTATGGATATATTGATGGGACAATGGTCGAGCCACAACGAACTGATCCCTCATGGAGGAAATGTGATTCAAATAAATCATTCATGGTCTCATGGCTTCTCCACTCAATATACCTTATTGTATTGCAGTTACATGCCTATGGACTCTGTGTATGAAATTTGGATTCGTGCGTGGGACTTATTTGCAAATTGGGAGTTCTACTCATGTGTATGAACTCGGACCGGGTCCTCGAGCTGAACCAAGGATCCATGATTGTCTCTGCCTATTTCTCTGAATTTGAGAGGTTGTATCCGAAGTTAAACTATTTTTAAGACTTTAATCTTATGTGCAATATGGATGTACTCAAATTGTGAAAGAAAGAAGATCGCTTTCGAGCTCATGTTTTCCTCATGGGGGTTAAACGTGGAGTTTCATACTATGTGAACTCATATCTTACACCACACCCCTCTTCCATCTTTCAGAAAAGCATTCATTATGGTCTTGGGTGATAAGGACTGGCAGAGATCCTTGAGCTCTACTACATTGACCGAATGTTATACTCTAGTTGGTTTTGGTCGCGGTCCACCTCATTTGACTGAACGTATTGGTACTTTTGCTCCTTCATGCGACCACTGTGGAAGGAAAGGTAGTACGTGATTCTTGTTATCGATTATACTGGCATCTTGCTCCATATGGTAGGGGAATTGGCGGATGTGCCTGAGGTGTTTTCCGTGGCAGACACTCGGGCCCTCTCCCTCGGCTTGTAGCCCACACTACTGAGCTTCATGAAGATCCTACTCCTTCGTTTGGTTTTCTGTTTGCTGACGAACTTGATGCCCTACGACAATTCTTACAATCTCAGGGTGATTCGTCCTCAGGTGCCACCTCAAATATACCAAGTGCAAACAGTGTTTTCATGTCTTCCTCTGAGTGGATTATTAACTCCAGAGCTACCTACCATATGATTGGTTCATCCTCAGGTTTTTCCTCCACCCATTCGCATGATCATGGCAATGTCATTGCTATCAATGGTCCCTTGTCCCCTATTGCACTAAGAAGCAGAGCATTGACAATAGTTGGAACCGTAGGGGTTTTTACTTGGATCATCATCTAACTTCCCACACACTATCATCTAGCAACGTTCCTACTCTTGATGGCATTCAGAGTTGGCATCATTCTTGGACATCTATCGCCTTCTTATTTGCAAAAACTATTTCATTTCCCTCAAAGCAATCCCATATACGCTCCCAAAATATCGCCTCATTCCCCCAAAGTAATTCCATCATGCTCCCAAAATATCATCTCATTTCCCTTAAACCTATCCCCTCAATTTTAACACTATTTTTATTTTTAACTCTCCTTAACCTCCAAGGACACTACCATTCACACCCATTTAGACACCTGCACCGAAACACTTAAAATCCAATTGAAACCCTACACCCAAATTTCATCAAAATTATTACCCACGCTTAACAGCCTCTCAAAATCATTAACCACATTCATGTCATTTTCTCGTCCGACTCTACACCACCACCCCTTTTTAGAACAGTTTCATCTCACATCTCTTACTACCTCTCTCGCTCCACTAGTTACATGCAAGCCTTCCTTGACAACCACCTCCACTGCTCATCATCCAAATTGTCTACACTTTCAAAATTGTTAAAGATCGGGATAAAATCTTCCACCTTACAGTTATGATTTGGAATCCCCTTACAACTTCGTTCTCTTCAGTCTGCATTAGGACAAGATAGGGGTGGGAGTATTATGAGCCGTAAGCCTTAAGTCAACCGTGGTACATAGAGCTGTCACGGTTCCGATTCAATTTCGGTTCTACTAAGATCGTGAACCGAACCACTAAGGTAACGGTTCTTCAAATTAGAACCAAAATCTTAATTGGTTTCACCGGTTTCGGTTTTGGTTCCAGCATAATTTTTAGAACCGTCGTGTCAACGGTTCTGATTCAACAAGAACCAAAACCAAAGCGGCCACTAACGGTTCAGTCCGGTTCTATGCGGTTCGGTCCGGTTCCAATCGGTATTATGTGTCATAGTTTTAATCATTTTATAACTCTATAATTTGAGTCATTTGACGCATTTACAAAGATTATTATCTCTTTAAAAATGCATATTTGAAAAGGAAATTGGAATTCAAATGGTTTGAGTAATAATTTCATGATTTCTTAGATCTAAATATGCTAAAATTGTATTAATGCAGATATGCATGCATTAATATCTTATTTGACGCACTGAATAGAAAAATGCTGGATAATATTGTATGAATACAATAAACCTGATCCAAAAAATTAATTAACATAAATATGATCATTATCATGATGTACAACAACATTGTAACACCCGATGTTCAGCAAAAACAATCGTCTTACCAAAGTAGTTGAGGAATGGCAAGCATATGCATCAACAAAATAGAGAATATAGGGATCAACAAAATTAAATAACCACCAAATATCATCTTTGTATGTTGGCAGGGTTCATCACTGAGTAATTCAAATTAAACAAATGTTAGCTATATCTACAATAAAATAATCGTGGAAAGGACCTAAGGCCGCGCGGTCTGTGTATGTGTATTTGAATCCTGCTGCAATCGGACGGCGCTGCAATCGGATGACTGATATTGGTATAGTCGTATAAATAATAAATATATAATTAATATTATAAAAAATACAATAATAAATATATATATTATAAATAGTAATAATAATAATAATGAACAAATTGCAGTTCGGTCTGGATTCAGTCTAAAAATTCTCAAACCGCTCGAGACATTTATGTTGCGGTTCCGATTTCGGTCCGGATAATAAAATGAAGGAACCGCACCGGGACCATTGTTGTTTACGGTTCCAAAAATCAAACTAGAACCCGAATCATTTGCGAACGGTTCGGTCTGGTTCTTTGCGGTTCCGGTATGGCTCTGGTTCGGTTTACGATTTTCGGTTTTTAGTGACAACTCTAGTGGTACATGATGACGCGCATGCAATTTCTTGAGGGATTTATTGACACATGTACTTCAGTCGACTTCCTGGTTGTTGGACTATTTTGGAAAAGGTGCAATCCAAGATTCATGTTGGCAAAAGAAGGGATAATGATTGAAATTTGAAATTACTATAGGGAATTAATGAGTGCAATTAATGTGTTAATTATGTAGTTATTGTTTTATGTGCGGGAGCATGTTAGAGTCTATTTAGTGGAAGTCCTTGTGAGGGTTAATGAGCTATTGTCTATCTTGTATGTGAGTTTATGACATTATGCTAAGCGAGGGAAATGACGCCTAAGTTGTATTTGGTAAGAGCATGTCTTCTAAGTGTTAATGTGTCCATCTTTTTCATGTTCTTTTACTGCATCTTCATTTTTCACCCTCGTACAAATCTCATGTTCATATCCTTTTCTATAAGGACCTTGAAAAAATGTATCCTTGAAATGAGTTTGACAGGGGAGAGGGATTACATTTCTAACTAAAAAGTTATGTAAATTCGATGTTTATAGCTCGACAATAGTGTGAAATAAGCATGCAAACTGTGTGAGAGGGCTGGAACGTAAATAAATGCAAGAAAGCAACCATAGCAAGGTATCAATGATAAAAAGTGATTCAAATTGTCGTCATGGATAATTCTACTGTATTCCATTAACCATCTTCACAACCTGGGAAATCCAAAACTATTATTAGCTTTCTCCTGTCTTTTGGCTCAGAAAATGAACCGCTCTTTTTTCTGAGCTCAAGGCCGACCTTAACACATTTTTTTTTATTCTTTGGCTCAAGACCCTTTTTTTGCACGAGGTAAATGACAACCCTAAACAAAGATAGAATACAATAGCAAAGATAGGCTTGTCCAGCGCAGACATAATTTTCTAAAGCACATAAAAGTATATTTTGAGAGGAACACTGTTGCACTTGCTTGCATGCTAAACAATTTGTATTTCGTAAAGATTGTTATGTACTGAAAATCAAATATTTAAGTTTGGATGAAACTACTTTGAAATGAAAAATTTGTAAAGTTACTAATCTGCAAGATCAGTACACTCACATAACATACTTAAAAGAATTATTGATGCAAACAGGCGCTCGCAGCGCCAAAATTTATTTTTACTCATGCATTTCATTTTTTTTAAGTTATGTTGAGCATTTTTCTTTTATGTTGTGCACTTGTTTCGTGATTTTATTTTCCTGCTTTCTTTTTGTGTTGGATAAGTTGTAGTGGTGTATTTCCTATGATGTGATTATTAGGTCGCATTTCTTGTTACTCTAGGTTAGTCGGAGGCGTAATCCTTTGATTTGGTTGGGTCAAATCTTGTTTTCTCTCCTACTCCCGTGTTGATCCTTATTCCTAACTTTGAGCCTAAGCCAATTTTATTTCCCGGAGAAGTTAGAAGTATTATAAAAAAATGTTCAGTTCAATAAAAGAATCTGCTGAAAAAAATCAAAACAGAATTGAAGAAAAAAATGATGGTAAGGGATCAAATTTTATGGCAGTTAGTCATCCCGTGCAATCGGAAATAGTCAATAGGAAACTAACTGCCCACTCTTACGTTAATTGCCTCTCACCTGAAATTAACTGCTCACATGCAGCGGGGGGATAAATACATCTAGGCAGACAATTAAATAAAACGGAACACAACTCCCTGTTGGAAAAAATCACCGTGAATCCACTCCCCGCTACTTCCAACCGTGAATTCCTTCTCACTTTTTCTTCTCCTCCCACTTCATCTAAGTGATTTCTTCCTCCGTCTCTCCACAGATTTTGACGCCACGATACTTCCTCTACCTCGCCACCGCGCCATCCTCCTTACAAGCCGCCGTCGCCGTCTACACCGTTTGCATAGGTCTCTCGTCTTCCACAAGACCTTCCACTAACCATCCCACCCTACCTTTTCATTCCCGGTGGGATTTTTCATAATATTTGGATTATCACCGTCTAGTTTAAAGTAATTAACCTAGTTTCTGAGGGAATTTTATTTTAATTTTTCTTTTTCCCTTTGCTTTTCTTTTCTTTCTTTCTTTCCCCCTTTGCGCTACAAACTGAAATTAAATTACTAATCCTGGACAAATTACGCTCCAAATTCACTTGTTAATCCTAACGTCGCTTTCTTTAATTTAAATTACATCTAAAATTTTATTTGCATTGCATTCATCTCATCGGGTGCGCGGTTGACTTAGACAGTTAGGTTTGCCTTTGGATTTTTTTTTAGTCGAAAAAAACTTGCAAATGTTTTTTTTTTTGCATTTTTTTAGTTTCCATAATATTGCATTACAACAACACTGAAGCCTTTATCCCACTATAGTGGGGTCGGCTATATGGATCCTTTGTCGTCATTGTGCCCTATCTTTAGTTTCCGTAATATGTTATGCCCCCGGACGATCTACGGTTCTGAGGGTTCAAATACGCCAGAAGACTAAAAGAAGCGTCGGGAAAAGACCGGGCTGAACCATCCGGTTCAGCCCGCAACTAATAAACAAGAGGAGGGGGGCTGAACCACACGGGTTCAGCCCCAATGGGGGCCGGCCGGCCCTAGGGGGGTTGGGTTTAATATAAATACCCAAACCCCCCTCTTTTGGTGGCATGCAATATTATCTTCAGGTATTTTTCTTTCTAGCAAACCCTAGTCGTCTTCTTCCTCACTAGTACCCCTTTTTCTCTAGTTTTCCCTAGTAGATTCGTATCATTTGGTATCAGAGCCTCCTTCCTGCGACCATGGTGACACGTACGGAGGCGGAAATAGCGCGCTTGGCCGCCATCGAGGAGAACTATGTCACCTTGACGGATTCCGTAGCGGCAATCGAAGCAAGCGTGAAGAACTCGCAACATAATCTGGAGGAACGCTTCGAGACGAGGATGGAGGAGTTGAAATCTCTCCTCTTGCAAAATCTGAAAGGCAAAGCGGTGAACGGCGATGGATCCGACGCCGAGGCAGCAAATACGCCTAAGGAGGGTAGCACGGGAGCGGGAAATGGCGGGGGAATTCCGTCTAGGGCTTCCGGTTCCGGATCGGGAGCGGGAGATCTGCTGGAGGCCGCACGAGGAAACGGAGTCCCGTTTCGAACGGGCGGAATGCCAGGCGGGCACCCGGACGGCTGGGGGCTGAGCGGCAGGGAGTTGGGAGGCCGGGAGGTACCGGAGCCACCCCGGACTGGCTCCAGCAGAGCGGCGAAGGCCGCAGGCGGCTCCTGGGGGGTCGGCGGAGGAGCAGCGGCTCCCTGGGGGTTCGAACAGCCCCTGCAGGGACCCGGCGGCCTGCTGCGGCATGGAGGGGGCTCCGGACAGGGTGGAGGAGCCTCGTTTGGACCGGGACAGCACGCAGGACAACCCTGGAGACCGCAACAACAGGGATTTGGGTTGTTTCGCCCAACCGGGGCGAATGCGGTTCCTCTCGGAGGCGCAACGGAATTTTTTCCTCCCCAACCAGCGATCGCTTCGAACGGAGGGTATGGACCGGCCAATATGGGGCCGGGTAGGCCTCCGGGGTGGAATCATAGAGGACTTCAAGGAGATCATGAGCAACACGGACCGATGGGCCAAAATGGAGGCGGCTTGGGAGGGGCATTTCAGCGACCTTACATGCAACCCAAGCTGACTCGGATGAATTTTCCGAAGTTCCGGGGAGGCGACGCTCTCGAGTGGATCCAAAAGGCCGAGTTGTTCTTCATATATCAGGAGGTTCCTGCGGCTCAGTGGGTACAAGTTGGCGGCCTTCCATCTAGAGGAGGACGCGTACCAGTGGACACAATGGTTTTTGCGGGGACGCACCCACGCTCCTTGGGCCGAGTTCATAGAGGCTTTCTCGGCTAGATTCGGACCTCTGGAGTACGAGGACGTGGAGGCCAGTCTTCAGAAACTCCGACAACGGGGCACAGTCACGGAGTACCGGACGGAGTTCGAGAAGTTGGCCAACCAGGGTGAACCTGGCGAGAGCAGACGATGTTGAGCTGTTTCATCTCGGGTCTAAAGGACTACTTGCGCGACGAGGTTCACGCGTACTTACCGCGCAGTCTGAGTCATGCTATTAGCATCGCTCGGATACAGGAGGAGCGTTACAACAGGCAGCGGAACCGGACGACGACCCGGCCACCCGCGACCCCCGCAGCGGGACGAAAGGATCAGCTACCTCCCATTCGTCCCACGGTGACTAAGTTGACTTGGCCGGAGATGCAGGCTCGGAAGGAGAAGGGTCTGTGCTTTAATTGTGATGCGAAATACACACGGGGACACAACTGCCAGAAGATTCAGGTGTTTATGCTGAGAGAGGAGGATGAGGAGGAGGACCCACTGGAGAGTGTCGACGCTGAGACACTCGACCTGACAGAGTTTGGGGTTTCTATACAGGCCATGCAGGGGGGATCAGCCCCGGTGACTCTCCGTTTCACAGGCCTGATCGGCGGGCAGCGGGTTACCATATTGATAGATAGTGGGAGTACCCACAATTTTATCAACCCGGCAGTTGCTCTGAAGGTGGGGCTACCGATCGATACAGAGGCGGCTTTCCAGGTCACGGTGGCCGATGGTAGCAAATGGAGGTGCGAAGGGGTGATGAAGGGTGCGGAAATCCGGATGCAGAGCTATGTGTGCAACACGGACCTGTATTTACTTCCGATTAGGGGTTCGGACATGGTGCTGGGGGTTCAGTGGCTGTTTCAGCTACAACGGGTCACCACGGATTGGGTTCATCTTACTATGGAATTCTCCCAGTTGGGGAAGGATTACTGCCTTCGGGGAATCCGTTCTTCCCCCCTGAAGGAAATATCTCTGCGGAGCCTGCAGCGGTTGGAGGTCGAGGGCTTCCCTATGGCTATGGTGGTGGGAGTAGCGACGTCAGATGCAGACCCTCCGTCCATTCCGATGGAGATTCAGGCACTTCTGTCCCAGTTTGAGGATGTGTTTCAGGAACCTAGGGGTCTTCCCCCGCCCAGATTCAGAGATCATGCCATACAGTTGAAAGAGGGGGCTGCACCCCCAAACGTCAGGCCCTATCGCTACACGTACATCCAGAAGGCCGAGATCGAGAGGAGCGTGAAGGAGATGTTGGCGACCGGTATCATACGACCGAGCACCAGTGCCTTCTCTTCCCCTATCATCTTGGTGAAGAAGAAGGACGGGTCGTGGCGTTTCTGCGTGGATTACCGCAACTTGAACGATTCTACAATCAAGGACAAGTTTCCGATTCCTATGATCGAGGAGCTACTGGACGAGCTGCACGGGGCGAGCTTATTTACCAAGTTGGACCTTCGGTCCGGCTACCACCAGATACGGATGAAGACTGATGACATCCACAAGACCGCGTTTCGCACGCATGATGGGCATTACGAGTTCTTGGTGATGCCCTTTGGGCTATCCAACGCCTCATCTACCTTCCAGGCGGTGATGAATGAGACCTTTCGGCATCTCCTACGGCGATCGGTACTCATTTTCTTCGACGATATTCTGATATACAGTCGGAGTTGGGAGGAGCATATCGAGCACGTGGCACAGGTCTTTACCATCCTGCGGCAGCATCAGTTCTACGCCAAGCTGTCGAAGTGCTCGTTTGGACAACCAGAGGTGGAGTACTTGGGCCATCTGGTGTCGGCTTAGGGGGTCAGGGCGAACCCAAAGAAGATAGAGAGCATGGTGTCGTGGCCGCGACCGACTACAGTGCGGGCACTACGAGGCTTCCTGGGCCTTACGGGATACTATCGGAGATTTGTAAAGGACTATGGTAAGCTGGCTCGTTCTCTTACCCAGCTCCTCCACAAGGAGTCATTTACATGGCATGATGAAGCAGAGCAGGCCTTCTCCGCTCTCAAGGAGGCTATGACGACCACGCCGGTGCTCGCCTTACCGGATTTCAACAAAGAGTTCGTGTTGGAGACTGATGCCTCGGGAGTTGGCATTGGGGCGGTTTTGATGCAGGAGGGCCGGCCCTTGGCTTACTTCAGCAAGGCCTTGGCTCCTCGGACGTTGGGCCTCTCCACGTACGAGAAGGAGATGCTGGCGATCTTACATGCCGTGACTCTTTGGCGGTCGTACCTGCTGGGACGCCATTTTAAAGTTCGCACCGATCACCAGAGCCTAAAGCATTTTCTGGATCAACGGCTGGCATCCCCTCTCCAGCAGAAGTGGCTGACCAAGCTGCTAGGATATGATTATGAGATCGTGTACAAGCAGGGTAAGGAAAATTTGGTGGCCGATGCCTTGTCCCGCCTACCGGAGAGCACCATCTTCCACCTTTCGGGACCATTGATCGAGTCACTGGATGACATTCAGAGGGAGATCGCCGCGGATCAGGAGCTCCAGCCAATTGTGGAGGCCCTGTTACAGGGCCAACCTACTCTTCCGGGTTACCAACTGATTGACATCTGTACTACCGGGGGAGGGTGGTCATTCCCGCCTCTTCCACCTGGAAGGAGGTCATGTTACAGGAGTTCCACTCGTCGCCGACCGGAGGCCATGCCGGAGTGCTTCGTACGCTACAGCGACTTCGGGCCAACGTCTTTTGGAAGGGGTTACGCAGGGACGCGCAGCGTTTTGTGCAGCAGTGTGACGTGTGCCAGCGTTAGAAGTATGAGACGACCTCACCAGCAGGGCTGCTCACGCCCTTGGAGATTCCTCAGCAGGTGTGGGAGACGGTCTCGATGGATTTCATTGATGGCTTGCCCCGGTCGCAGGGTAGGTCAGGTGATCTTGGTCATAGTGGACAAGCTGTCCAAGTATGGCCACTTTCTAGCTCTCAGCCATTCGTACTCCGCGGAGACAGTGACCGATCTTTTTGCCCGAGAGGTGGTTCGCCTACATGGTCTCCCTAGTTCGATCATCTCTGATCGCGATCCAGTCTTCATCAGCAACTTTTGGCAGGAGCTTTTCCGACTACAGGGCACGAGGTTACGCATGAGCACTGTGAATCATCCGCAGACCAATGGCCAAACAGAAGTCCTCAATCGGGGGGTTGAGACATACCTCTGTTGCTTCGTCATGGATGAACCCCGCTCGTGGACGCGATGGTTACATTGGGCGGAGTATTGCTATAATACTTCGTATCACACGGCCAGCAGGATCACACCGTTTGAAGTCGTCTACGGGCGGCCGCCACCTTCTCTACGTTCCTACGAGCCGGGTAGCACAGCCCTCCTGCCGTGGATAGGGCTTTACGGGACTGGGATCAGACCTTGGTCCTCCTGCGGGACAATCTCCGTTCCGCCCAAGATCGGATGAAATTACAAGCTGACAAACATCGGACAGAGCGGACTTTTCAGGTAGGGGACGAGGTCTTTCTCCGTCTCCAACCTTACAGGCAGCTTTCAGTCGCTCGCCGGGCCAATCAGAAGTTAGCCCCCCGGTACTATGGTCCCTTTCGCATCACTCTGAGGGTGGGACCGGTCGCCTATACTCTTGATCTTCCTGAGGGGTCCCGCATCCACCCCACTTTTCATGTCTCGTTGCTGAAGAAGTTGGGGGAGGCAGTCACAGTGACTCCCTTTCTTCCCGCGGCGACTACGATCGGGGAACTACGCCCCAGTCCCGAGGATATCCTGCTGTCCAGATGGAAAAAACGTGGCACGGAATACCGTTCGGAGGTGCTGGTCAAGTGGAAGGATCAGTCAGAGGCTCACAACACCTGGGTGGATTTACTGGAGTTCCGGGAACTCTTCCCCGACTTTCAGCTTGAGGACAAGCTGCCTCTTGATGGGGAGGGGAATGTTATGCCCCCGGGCGATCTACGGTTCCGAGGGTTCAAATACGCCAGAAGACTAAAAGAAGCGCCGGGAAAAGACCGGGCTGAACCATCCGGTTCAGCCCGCAACTAATAAACAAGAGGAGGGGGGCTGAACCACACGGGTTCAGCCCCAATGGGGGCCGGCCGGCCCTAGGGGGGTTGGGTTTAATATAAATACCCAAACCCCCCTCTTTTGGTGGCATGCAATATTATCTTCAGGTATTTTTCTTTCTAGCAAACCCTAGCCGTCTTCTTCCTCACTAGTACCCCTTTTTCTCTAGTTTTCCCTAGTAGATTCGTATCATAATATTGCATTACTGTCTAAAATATAATGTCATTTCGGCATACCTCATAATATCATTTCATATTATCCATATAGCATAGTAGTTGCATCCCTATTTCATTTTCATATCTTTCATGGCTAACTCAGGAAACCAACGGCAAAATACAACCCATACCATGGAAGAAAGGTTTGTTCGCCAATAAAAATTGCTAGAAAGGCAGCAAACCACCTTAGACGGCCTAGGCAACAATTGAAGATCCTCACTACGACACTCACCGCGAGAAACATTCTCTGACCTATCATTAATATGCCGAGACAATATAGAGCACATGTAGACAGAAATTTTCCCGAGAAGGCGGGATTGCGGGAACCCAAATCGAGAGAAACAATAGAGTTGAGCGCGATGATCGGAGTTAGGAACAAGTGATTCGAGTTGATCTTAATGAGTTTGGAGACAAATTGAATCCTGACGAATTTTGGAATGGGTAGATAAAATTGAGCACTTTTTTGAAGGGAAGGAGATACCTGATGATAGGAAAGTCAAATTTATAAGTTTGGAACTTATTGGGCATGCCCTTACTCAATGGAAAATCTTACAAATGATAGGGTAGGACATTGGAAAGAGAAGATTGTAGAATGAGACAGATGAAAAGCAAACTATCCGGTAAAAAAATTTCACACTTATTATACTCGTACATTATTTCACGAATTTAAGAATTTGAGGCAAGGGTACGATCTACTGATGAGTATATTGGAGAGTTTTATACCCTGCAAGCTAGGAATGGGTTGGAGTCCAAAGAGAAAATTGTAGATCAGTACTTCTATGAATTAAAGTGGTCTATCCATGACCAAATTGCCCTACAAAGTGTTGGGAAGATTGATAACGAGTAGAAATACAATTACAACGATTTGCCAATCAAATATCTGTGGTAGTTAGGTTTGGTATGAGTACGGTAGGACGAACCTAGACTCCTAAAGGGACACCTAATAATGCACTTAAAAATAATGTAGTCGCCCTGGCAACACTTTTAGGCCTACTAATCAGGCTAGTAATCGTCCTCCCATCCAAGGGGTGAACCGAAATGATAAAGGTAAAGGTGTAATTGGAGCAAGACCAATTGATTCTTGCTACAAATGTGGTCAATATGGACACCTTTCTGACGCTTGTAGAAGGAAACTCACCTAGAGCGAATCTGATAGAACATGAAGGAGATGTAGAGAATTTAGAAGAAGTTGAGGAAGAGCTTCAAGAAGAGTTAACAAAAGAGGAGGATAACAGAGTCTCTCTTGAGGGAGAAGACACAAATGGTAACTCCTTAGTTATCAATTGTGTCTTAGCCACACCTAAGATAGACACTGGAGATAGGTGGCTAAGACTTAACATTTTTCGCACCGCGTGCACATCTGACGGGAAGTTATGCACCCTCATAATCTATAGTAGTAGTACTTTGTTATGCCCCCGCTCGCGCGACGGTTCGCGGGGCACAAATACTCTCGACGTCCAAAGGAGGCACCCTCATGAATCATTGAAACGAGCCGAGAGGGGCTGAACCACCCGATTCAGCCCCTATTGGGGGGGGGGGGGGGGGGGGGGGGGGGGGCAGCCCCCTCTTGGCCCTGGGTATTTATAAGCCCGGGTCCTCCTTGGAAGGATTATGAAATATATCTCTCAGGTATTTATCCCTCTTTCTCTTAACCCTAATCCTAGTTCCCTCTTCTCTAGATCTCTCCTTCCTCCTTCCGAACATTTGGTATCAGAGCAATCATCCTGCGACCATGGTGACCACTCGCACGCAAGAAGACGCCGCAAGACTAGCAACCCTAGAAGAGGGTTACACCGGATTGATGGATACGGTGGCGGCGATCGAGGAAAACATGAAGACATCCACGAAGCTGTTGGAAGAAAGGCTCGACGCCTGCATGGAGGAGATCAAAACCATCCTAACACAGAGTTTGAAGGGGAAGTTCACAACGAACGACGAACCCGACGGGAACACCGGACGGGCCTCTCTGCACAGCGCATCAGTTGATCCACGTGCAGCAGCGGCGGGAACACGATCGCCGCAGTGGGGGCTTCCGAATGGCGCGTCCGAATCGGGAGGGGTGTCAACTGTACAACCCCTATTATCCGAGGGTAGGACCCGATTCAAGCCACGTAGGCAAAAGGTCAAAGTCAAAGGTCAACACAAAGGACAGGAGTCAAATACTGAAGGCAGCCCAGCAAGCAGAGACAGCTGAAGGCTTGTGCGAGTATAGACGAGCATGTGCGAGCAAGCCCCTTATACTCGCCAAGATGGGCGACCATAGGAGATGCTCGCCGAAGCCAGGCGAGATTCTCCTCAATATCGCGTAGTCGCCGGACTGGGTTGGGCTATAAATAGCCCCCCCCCCCGCACACACACACACTTGGTTTTCCTATAAATAGGACCCCAGGGGTACTTGGATGGGCACCTTTGCTGAGCTTTCGGAACCCCTTTTTAGAAGACTTGTCCCCCTGAGTTCTTGATCGTCACCCTCGACCGTCATCCTAGATACTCGCCAAGTTGGTGCCTTCCTCGTACCCTGTTCGGCCATCTTTGATTGTGGAGGAGAAGTCTCTTCTAAGCTTCTGGGTACGTGGTGGGACCTCTCTGCCGCAGCACTTAGGGTCCTGTTGTTGCTCTTCTAAGCCCTTTCGTCGTCGCCGGTCAAGCCGTCTAGTCGAACCGCTGGGCGAGTAGCCTCCGGTTGCATTGATCCGAATTTTGGAGCCTAAGATTTTCTTGGCTTCAACACTTTGGTGTGGTGAGCGTGGATCGTAGTCAGAGGGAGAAAGTCTGGTGAAAATGCGAGATGGTCGAAGCTGGCGACCATGGAGGAGCTGCTGGTTGCTCGGCAGGTGGAGGCGAGTTCGTGACGCGAGCTGATTTCGAAGTGTTCGCGCGACGTTTGGAGGAGACCATGCGAGTAGCGCTTCTTCTTCAGGGGGAGGGCACGGCGACTTCGCCTCATCACGTGGCTCCGTCCGAGGATGGTGGCCCTCCTCGGTAAGCATGGAAGGACCCAGTGGAAGAGGAGTCGGAGCGACCAAGGAGGTCGCAGTGCTATCAGCAAAACTCGCAGGGGCTTCGATTCCGTGAGGTGGATGACCAAGCGAGATCCCGGGATACTCGCCCCTACGGCGAGTATGGAGGAGCTACTCGCCAGGCCAAGGATCGTCGCCTGTCAGGTGGGAGGAGCCCATTCTGTGAGGAGATTCTTGCTGCTCCCGTGTCGGAGGGATTCAGAGAGCCGGTGATGAGTTACTACTCTGGGAGGGATGATCCCGTCGGACACCTCCAGTGGTTCGAGGATGTTGTCTCCATCCGAACCATGTCGGACTCCTTCAAGTGTAGGCTTTTTGTCATCACTTTCCGAGGAAAGGTCAGGGACTGGTTCCACCAGTTGGCAGCAAGTTCGATCTACTACTTTGAAGACCTTCGCCGAGGAGTGACGATGTGATTCGCCACGGCGAAGAAGAGTAAGAAGGAGGCCACGACCCTCTTCTATCTGGTGCAAGGAGCGCGAGAGACGTTAGGCAACTACATCGACCGCTTCCAGGAAGAAGTGTTGGACATCCAGGATTCCAGGAGGTGGATGGCTTCACCCTGCAGCTTGCCCTAACGTTCGGCCTGAGGGAATGCCTCTTCAAGCTAGAGATCAGTCGGGATCCTCCCATGTCCTATGAAGAGCTTATTGAAAGGGTCAATAAGTTCGTTCAGGGGGAGGCTTCGAATCGCGACTTCCTGGCCAAGCTCACCAAGCTGACCAGGGAGGAGGAAGAAGAGGAGAAGGTCCCCGTACCCAGGAAAAAGGAGGAGCCCAGAAGGCAGCAGAGGAAGAGGCCGGAAGAGAGGAGGAGAGAAGATGCCAGGAGGGAGGAGCCAAGGAGGCGGGAAGAGAGGAGGCCTGTAGTGGCTCTGGAGCGTCGGGAGGAGGAGAGGCATTATCAGGTCCCCGTTAATAGGCCGCCGTGGAGGCCAGCGGGTCGGCCCCAGCGTCAAGGTCTGGGAAGAAGAGTCTCCCCGGAGAGGAGGAACTTCAACCAGCAGGAGAGGAGTCAGGAGAGAGGACGCGAGGAAGCGATGGTTGTCGCCCGGCAGGGTATCAGGCCACCCCGAAGGAACCAGCGGAGAAGGCCACAGGCAGAGGAGGTACCCCTCTATTGTGAGCTCTATCAAGTAGAGGGACACGGGACGATAGCCTGCCCAGATTTTTGGGAGGCAAGGAGGAGGCTAGCCGTTGGAGAAGGGGGAGCATAGCCTAGGAGGCTGAAAGCCCCTGTCGAGTCGCAGGCAATGCAAGTTGTTGCTCGAAGGAGGAATGAAGACCGAATCGACCAGGGAGGTCGAGCAGAAGTCATCTAGAGAGCAGGAGGCGGAGTAGGAGGAGCCGCAGTGAGAGTGATTCACGGGGTAGCAGGGCTCGGAGCCTCCCGCAAGGGAAGCCTTCATCAGATCTATCGTCGGAGTGTCGCCTCGACCTCGCATGCACCGCCCCTGTTGGAGGAGATCACTTTTTCAGAGGACGACATGTTAGGGAATGAGAATCCCTTCCATGATGCCCTCGTGATCCAAGCGGTCGTGGAGGACTTCATCGTCGATCGGATCTCAGTAGATAACAGAAGCTCTGTGAACGTTATCTTCAAAAAGACGTTCGATGGGTTAGGAGTCGAGCCAGGAAGGGTCACGGCTTCAGATGGTCCCCTTTTTGGCTTCTCAGGAGAGAGAAGAGGTGGAGGGAGGAGTGGATCTGCTAGTAACACTCGGCGGCACCCCCATCAAGTGTCGATTCGTCATCGTAGACGCCCCGAGCTGCTATAAGACGATCTTTGGGAGGCCGCTCATCAATTTCTTCAAGGTCGTCCCGTCCTCCTACCATCAGTGCTTGAAGTACTGCCAAGGAGAGGTTCAGGTGAGGATCAGGAGCGATCCAAGAGCCACTCGTGAGTGCTACCTCAGCGCAGTCAACACCATCAGCTGGATGGCGGACGCCGAGGAGATGGAGAAGGTGTTGGAAGGGATGGCTAGGCTGGATGTCGCAGAGGAGGTAAAGGAGATCGAGGTACTCTCCGAGGCGGGAGTACCTGGGTTGCTGAAGATAGGAGGGTCTCTGAAGACCGAAGAGAAGATCGAGATGGTGGCATGTCTGCAAGAGAATGTTGACATATTCGCCTGGAGCGCCGCCGAAATGCTCGGGATTGACGCAGAGGTTGCTTGTCATCGCCTCAATCTGGACCCCGCGGTCAAGCCCTTTCGGTAGAAGAAGAGGTCAAGTGTCGTCTTGCTGGTCGGACCTATCAGGGAGGAAGTGGGAAAGCTGCTTGAGGCAGGCTTTGTGTCAGAGATCCAGTATCCAGGCTGGGTCTCCAATGTTGTAATGGTAAAGAAGGGTGGGGGTAAATGACGCATGTGTATCGACTTTTCCCTTCTAAATAAAGCTTGCCCGAAGGATTGTTATCTCTTGCCTCGAATCGACGCGCTGGTTGATTCAGCCGTCGGTTTTTCTGTGATGAGCTTTCTTGATGCGTTTTCAGGATACCACCAGATCCGGATGCATTCCCCCGATTGCCGCGATGTTTCCTTCATCACTGGTGATGGTTGCTACAGCTACAAGATGATGCCCTTCGGGTTAAAAAACGCAGGGTCTACCTATCAGCGGATGATGGATCATATTTTTAGATAGCAAAAAGGGAGGAATCTGGAAGTGTATGTGGACGACCTCTTGATCAAAAGCAAGAGCGTTCAGGAGCATGTTGCCGACCTGGTGGAGACCTTTGCGACGCTAAATACCCATCAAGATGTTCCTTTTAGTCCTGCCCTATTGCTATGGCAGAAGTGAATATAAGCCAGCATGTGATTCCCACTGACACTAAATACCCATCAAGATATTCCTTTTAATCCTGCCCTATTGCTATGGCAGAAGTGAACTGTTTCTTCAGTTGTTTTTTGGCTGATAGTTTTTCTTATGTTCAATAAAGTCAATATCAGTATGTTAAGATGTTCCTTTTAATCCTGCCCTATTGCTATGGCAGAAGTGAACTGTTTCTTCAGTTGTTTTTTGGCTGATAGTTTTTCTTATGTTCAATAAAGTCAATATCAGTATGTTAAGATGCCTTTTAATACATATTATATATATATGAATAGTTATAAAAGATTACCTTGCGACTTTGTATAATTACAAGGACCTCCCTCTAACTTCTAAAATTACCAAAACATCCCCTTCAAGTTTATATAGTTAACATATCTGTCCAGGGAAAAAAATTTCTGTGCATGTTTAATTCAGCGTATGTTTTGTATAATCCCTTTAAATTTGCTTTAGTTGCTGCTATTTGTTTTTTAGGACATTCTTTAAAGATTGATTTTCCAGAGTATATATATACTATTATCTATTTCTTTATTTACATTTATTGCAGGTGATACTATTTCTTTTATTCCTTCGTAAATTTAGAGAGAGCTTTTGTAATTTAAAAGTTAGATGAGAGGTCCCTGTGACTCTGTGAGTGCACAAAATTGGAGTGGAAGTCTCATATATGATATATATATATACACACACGAATACGAATAATTACCAAAACTTCCCCTGGAAGTTAGCATAATTACAGATTGCACCCCTCTTATTATTGAAATTACAAAAACCTCCCCTGAATGTTACAAAACATAACATTTACCTCCCCTGAAGTTCACATTTCATAACATCCATGCACAAAATACCCCACCTGAAAATGTACTCTGAGGGGTGTATTTCTGTGCATGGATGTTATGAAATGTGAACTTTAAGGGAGATAAATGTTATGTTTTGTAACATTCATGGGAAGTTTTTGTAATTTCAATAATAAGAGGGGTGCAATCTGTGTATTTTCAAACTTAGAGGGGAGGGGAGGTCCCGGTAAATGCATTATATTATATATATATATATATAGAGAGAGAGAGAGAGAGAGAGAGTGATCTCCATTTTTCTGTTGTAAGAAGCAAAGGAAAATCTTCAATCTGTAGCTTTGGCGAAACCGATGTACTTGTGTATTCCCTGAACTTTTTTGTGCTTTTGCTGACTAATTTCACCTTCATATCTACAGAAAATTCGTTTCACAAGAAAACATCGTGTTTGTCTTGTTTGAGTATCTCGTCAGTGTCTCTGCTGCATAGCTGATAGCCTCTTCGTCCATGCTGCAGGGATGTTCATCAGAAATGGATCGACGGCGGGCACTACGAGCTATGCATCGAGGATGTAAGAGACGAAATATGGGACATGGTCAAGCCGGCGGATCCCCTTAGGATTACGCTCGCCGATCTCCTTTCCTGCAAGCAGGGCGGCACCGTCGCAAGCATGCTCGTCGACATCCGCGGATTCTGGGCCCACGATAATCGAGAGAATCTCCTGCAGGAGGAGGAGGAGCCCGAGGAGTAGCGCTTTAGGCGCCCGCATTTCGGCGAAATTTGTTGGAAACCATGTTGTTCTGATTTGCTAGTTTAGGGAGCTGAATCAATAGCTGAACTATTTAACTTCCTCCTGTTCTAGTTTTCCACATTTAAGAAATACTTCAGATCACATATTGCTGATGAGAACTTTGTTATGTGTGGCTTAGGCTCAAGTGTTGTAATTTATGCTCTACCTAACTACATCATTTCTAGTGTGCATAATGGTTCATGCATTATATGTTTACATCATTTTTTGTTTTACCTTCTCTCTCTCTCTCTCTCTCTCTCTCTCTCTCTCTCTCTCTCTCTCTCTCTCTCTCTCTCTCTCTCTATATATATATATATATATATATATGTGTGTGTGTGTGTGTGTTTACTTTCCCTGAAGTTTGCATACAGCACCCCTCTTTTGAAATTACAAAAATCTCCCTTGAAGTATACATTTCATAAGATCCATGCACAAAATCCCCCCCCCCCCCCCCCCCCCTAAAATTGTACTCATAGGGGGGGTATTTCTGTGCATTAATATTATGAAATGTAAGCTTCAAGAGGGTTTTTTGTAATTTCAAAAGAGTGTGACCTGTAATTTAGCAAACATAGAGGGGAGGTCCCGGTAAATGACCGTATATTTATATTTGCATATCTTGAAATCAAATAGTGCATATGGAGAAAGTTAGCGGTTAGATATTTTCGGGGCTTACGGATTAGAAAGGTTGGACTTCAAAATGTGTTTGTCATTGGTCTTTTTTTTTCTTCTAAATAGAAGATCCACTTCATTCTCACTTTCGATGGAAATAGTTGAAACAATTGATTTGGGTGATGAAAAACAAATTACGAGGGATCGTGTATATTGTTTGAAATCTACGAATGGAAAATGCGTGAGATTTAGGCAACCGCTTGACCGGTGAAAATAAGTCCCCCCAAACGAAGTCTTAGTCGTGAAAAATTGAATTTTTGCTGAATGGTTAGGATGAATGTTTAGTCAAAATGTAGTAAATCAACTTTATTTTGGTGTGGAGCTCTATTTTATAGTGTTGGTGCAATGCAATAATCAAGGTGGGTGGTCCAAGTTCTTATTATTCATCTTGTCAAAATATGCATCATTAGTGGAGACTTTTCTTTGCAAATTTTCTTAAATCTCCATGTTTAAAAATCAGACTTACGAACATAACAAGTGGCAAATATGCAGCCTAAGCTTGTGATCTGATCTTCCTGCTCTTTTGTAAAGTATTGTGAGTTTTTTGTGGAAGACTTGATCATCAAATTATAAGTTTGTTTGAGTCTGGATTGTGTCGGAATAGTGTTGTGTACATTCATATTTCGTTATGCTTTTGACTTTATTTTTATTTTCGTCGTACATTCACTGTTTTTTTACATATAGTTTGATACTTTGATGGTATCTCCGGAATAACTCCAATCGAAAAAATTTGATGTTTGACTTGGGTCAGAGATCGATAGAAATACTCATCTCTAGATTGTGCGAAGCATTCAAGATGTGCATGCATTATGAAAAAAAATTCCTCCATTGTACTTTGAAGCACTTTGTTTGGTAATTTTAGCACCGAAAAAAAATTTGTTATGAGAGTAAATCTACTTTATAGCTAAAAGATATACATTATGTATAAGTTTGTTGTGAAGAATTATGTCACTCATCCGTGTTTGTGTGACCTCCCTACTGAGAGCACGATGGTGTCGTGCGGTCACACATCCCGGTGTCCGCGCAGCCTCCCTTTTGAGGGCCCGAGTGGGTCGCACAGCGGCCTCCCTTCTGAAGGCCCGAGAGGGTCGCGCGATCACTCAAACGGTGTCAGCGCTGCCTCCCTTCCAAGGGCCCGAGAGGGTCGCGCAGTCACTCATCCGATACCTGCGCGACCTCCCTTCTGAGGGCCCAAGGGTGACGCGATCACTCATCCGGTGTCCGCGCAACCTCCCTTACGGGCAGGCCGACTTTCCTAAGCATGCCCATCCGGGCAGCCCCCGATTCCTATAAATAGAGCCCAGACCCTGACCAGGAGGAGGGATCAGTAGGCACGAAGAGTCGGCGGGCTCAATACAGACTGGGCAAACTCCACACATAGCTTGGGCGAACTCCACACCTAGCCTGGGAGAACTCCCCCTCTGAGTTCGCGGGAGCAGGTGGTGCGAACATGATCTTGAATAAAAGGGAATAGAGCAAATGTTTGTGATTAAGCAATAATTAGAAGAGAGAATTGTTGGCAAGAAGATGAGAATTAAGTTGAGAGCCTTGATTAAAGAACTTAAGAGAGGGACAAAAAGGACAACATAGGAGAGGCATCATTCCAATTGCTCCTTCAATTACAACCTCACAACTCTATATTTTTAGCCTTTAAAATGCTAATTACAAAGGCTATTCACTATGAAAACAGATTTTAGCAAAGCCAAAATGCCTATAAACGGCTAACAGGAGCAAAACCATTACCAATTATCTAGATGTGCGCCCGCGGTTTTTCCGTGGGACGTTGGACAAAAACGCCACTGTCATCGAATTCATATTTGGCATGACAACAGTGATTCACCGCCACCGAGATAAGAAAACTAGTTTTGAACATAAAAAATGGATGAAGTTTCTTAAGTGAGGTCGGGCGTTTAAGAACAACGGTTCAAAACCGCCGCCTTAAATGGACGGGATGGACTGAAGAAGATGGTGATTACATGTACTAAAGAAAACATAATTTGCAGCAATATAGTTTACTGATTATTGAGATTACTCGGACTATATAAAACATTGAAGACCCACGTTCGTCACAATAACAGGGAAATTTGCAGCAACTGTCGCCCAACTCTCAGAAGCACAGATTCAGCCGGATTCAGCCGCTGATCTATGGATTAGCACCTTGATTGCTGATGGGATCCAGTGTGGGAGCATGCACGCCGGCGGTGGAGCGGGCGTTGCCGGAAACAGTGGGTGCGTCGGTTCCTCCGCCGTGGTTGGGCCGATCGATTGGGGTCTGGTGACCCTGCGTGCCGTAGCCGGCCATCTTATAATCCTCAAGACTCTCAGGCCTCACATATGGGCTGCTCTTCAGCGGCAGCTCCGTCTCTTCTTGCTTTTTGTTCTCCTGGCTCGCCTCCATTCTCAATTGCTCCAAACCCTATCTTCTCCAGTATTTATTACAGACGCTGCTTGCTGCGTTGCCATATTTCTGGAATCTTCCAGCGTTTCCAACCGCACTCCACGTTGCGGCTGCACCTCCACGCGGCGTTTGCAGCCATACATTCGTGACAGCTTCATATGAAACAAACAGAAACCGTAACTATTATAAGCAAAAAATCAATTTCGAAAGAGTGACTATTAACTATTAAGTACTGTGGCAAAATTATCAAATCAGTCCTCAAATTTTATCCAGTTTAATTTGAAATCTGGACTTTCAAAACTCTGTTTGGCATAACTTTTTAAAGCTCAGGCGTGTTTTGGTAAAAACACGTTCATCATAAAAATGGATGAAGTTCCTTAGGGGGATCGAACATTCACAAACGACGGTTTATAACCACCACTTTCACGGCCGCCACCGCCATGCCAAACAGAGACTTAGGCTCTGTTAGGCATGGCGGTGGAGGTCGTGGACGTAGTGATTACAAACCGTCGTCGTTTGGCGTGGTCTTTTTGCTCCTGCGAGTTTGAACAAAAACATTACTGTAACGAAATGTATCTGACATGGCAACATTATGACCGTCATCAAGAAAAAAAAACTAATTTTGAACATAAAAATAGATGAAGTTCCTTAGTTGAGGTCGGACATTCACGAACAACTGTTCGTAGCCACTGCATTTAGGATTGTAAAGGTTCGGATTGGTTTGGTTTTTAAGTAAAATCATAAACCGAAGCACCCCTATGTGATTCCAAAATCTGGCTCCAAACAAAACTGTTCAAATCATTGAAACTGAACCGAATAATTTGGTTCGGTTTTGGTGGTTTGAAAAGAATATGAATACATAATTCTAGAGAATTTTTTTAAAAAAATAGTTGCATACTTGCATACACGATGTTTATAATTCTAAATATTTATGTAGTACAAATTTCAACAACATTTCATGATTTTCTTCTTTGAACAAGAAGAATTAACTCTAAAACAAGTTAAATGGTATGCAAACCTTCCTCTAATCAGAAAAGTGACTATTTTTTGGGGTTTCGCTGGATAATTTTCTTCTTTTTTGAAAAAAGTGAATCTAAGAGGGGGAAAGACGATGCGGCCGATAGAACTACGGCTAGGATTTAGACAATTTTTGGGGTGCGAATAGCTAGAATTGGACTGCTAATATCAACTCTCTGTAACAATTAATTCTTATTTTTATAAAATATATTCAAAACTCAGATTAAAACCAGCACACACCTTTATTTCAGCCATACACAGCCACAAAGAGAAGACATTTACTATATTCAGGAAAAATAGAAAACTAAAGACAGACGCGGAGGCGCGCCGGCCATCAGCCAGCTGCAGCTACGAAACCACAGTACTTCCGGCAAAGACCGGCGGTCTTTATTCACTAACTCCTCGCTCGCTCTCCGGCCATCCGCCGGCATCAGGGGGTCATAACCAAGGTTTCGGTGGCCGTCTTGGAGGCCGGGCGGGAGTAGACGGCGTCCCACCATGCCTTGACGTGAGGGCGGGAGTCGATCAGGGAGGCGTGCGGGGTCCTGGTGACGAGGTAGTGGCCATAGGGCACGTGATGGACGTCGGCGAGGCTGTAGAAATCTCCGGCGAGAAACTCTGTCTTCGAAAGCCTGGCCTCGTAGACATCGAGCACCTTCTCCAGCTTCTCCACCTCCTCCGCCACCACGTTCTCTTCGGCGGGTTTTCCTTCGAAGTGCGGACGGAAGAGGTGCTCGTAGACGAGGGTGGCGACCGGTTTGTTGAAGTGCTGTGTCTCCACCTCCAACCACTGATCCACCGCCGCCGCGTCCCTCGGGTTATCTTCATTCAGGAGCCCGCTTTCCTTGCCATATTTTCGCACCAAATACCGCGTTATCACCCGAGATTCTGCCCACAACCACATAAACCATTCATAAGCATATCTGACATTATCAATTTAAGCCGGCCGGCGGCGACATCAAAAAATCAAAACTTTTTAGAAAGCAGAGCAGAGCAGAGAAGAATCTCTGTATATCCCTCACCGAAGAGAACAAACTCGCCGTCCTCCAGCACAGGGACTTGACCGAAGGGCTGCAAATAATCATGACAGATCAGAAGTAATTATTAATCAATAGAGGAGAAAATGTGTAAAAGTATACATTTTTTTCGACATGGGAGTCGTGCTTGTGATGGCCGGAGTACAAGTCCACGGGGACGAGCTCCACCTCCAAGCCGATCTCCCTGATGACAGCCAGCACGCGAGACGTGCTGGTTGAGAACGGTGATCCGTACAGCTTAATCGACATTTCTACTCTCCTGCTTCGTCTTCTTCCTCTTCGCTCTTCCACTTGCGAGTATGGCTCTGCTCTTCAATCTTCATGTCAATAAATACCAGTTTTTTTTTTCTTCTGTGTGGATCCCACCACAGTGATAACCAATTATTAAAAATATTAAAAAAAGACCGGCTGGCGTTTGACTGACTCGCAGTCCACTCTCTGGCCCACCTCTTTACCACTCTTAAAAAAAGACCGGCGTTTTTCTCCTACTCGCCCCTTTCTCATTGGAACAAAAATTCTGAACGATGTTTGTATACGGGGCATTCTACGGGAAAATATTTATATGATATATTTTTTATGTTTTTGCACAAAAATGTACAGAATATTGATTAATGTATTTTTACGTATAGTCATTTTTGAGAGGGTTGCTCGAAGCATCCGGAGGTCCATCAAAGTGGAATGAACTTCTCGTTGCCCCTAGCGGGGTATATATAGGCAAAACCTAGGAGTGTCTACGGGTATCGGGTATCCGTGTACTCAATCGACCCGTTTAGCCTCCGAACAGTGTTATTTATCCAAATATACATTAACAATCTCATCTTATATTTGTGACAAATAACATGTACGTTTCGAAGTGCAGAAAGTAGTAAATAGCATAAATGAGTTTTCGACTTAACATAATAACAAAAGAGTTAGCACAATAAGTAACAGCAAGATTTTATACAAAAATATAAATCATCAAGAATAAAAGTGCTACTCAGTAATAAAAGTCTGAAAACATAATGACAAGGATAAAACATATGACAATTCTACTCGTCTAGTAGATCATCATCATTTATGTCAAATACTACTTTCTCTCATCCATCTCCACCAAAGTCTGCAAGGAATTTCATGAGTTAGACTCTATGAATTCATGAACATATGCAGTAACGTAGAAAGTGAACTAGCTCTGACATAAATGAGCTTAGAACCTGTAGCATTGGTGAAGTAACACTGTCAGCATCTCTATCTGGTTTAGCAGGAACCAGTCTAGTGTTGATTTTGTAAATCAACTGTTATCTTATCCATTAGTGATCATTATGTACCTCATCACCAAATATGGAATGATTTGGCATAACAGCGTTTGCAACATTATTAGGTGTGGAATAATGTGTTATGATCATCAATGTTAGATAACCGACTACAACGACTTTCTATTCTCAGTTGAATAATTTTTGAATTAACTTACAATGAGAAAGATGCTTAGTTATCAAATATGGAATAACAGACATCTAATCATCTTGGGTTTTCATCAAGAAATTATTTGGGGTTTTCAGTCTGTTATTAGATGCTTAAATGCTGCGACTATATAGGTTCTTACTATTAAAACATAAATAACGGAGGACAGTTTCATACATCTATGAACTTTAGTCTCATCTCACTAAATCAAATACTGGGTTGGACTGTTCTTTCCGAGCGGAGGAGCCGCTCGCAAAGAGCGGGGATTGTGTACAACCCGTATTCGCCGAGTGGGTCCCTCAAGACCACCGGCGAGATCCAGGTCAGTCAGACCATTCGCCCAGACTGAGACAGGTGGTAAGACCCCCGGGCCAATAGGGGCGAACCGTGGGCTGGAAGTAGAAATCAGCGAGTGGCACCCTTACGAACCACTCGCCCGAGTGTGGGCATTCGCCCAGTCCCTTCGCCCAGTCAAGCGAGAGTTCGGCGAGTGGTCCCCTCACGGACCACTCGCCCCCAAGGGCTTTAGGAGGAAATGACCGTGATGCCCCTTATGGGCTGCAAATAGCCCTTCAGAACAGCGGAGTTAGGCTATTAGCAGCCCAATTTGGGGTGCGGTTAGTAAAATTAAAAGGCGGATTCATGTTATTTGCAGACCAGCCTAGAAAAATCTATAAATAGACCTTTAAGGGCACCTTGGAGGAGAGACAGATTTTTTGAGAGTCCTCTCCTCTAGGCTAGTCTTGGTTGGCTGCTAGTGTCCTCCAAGGTGCCCGACTGAGCTTTGGTTTGGGAGGGGAAGCTCTCTAAGATCTTCCGGGTGTGTGGCGGGACCTCCTCGCTGCAGCCTTGGGTCTGTTCCATTTTTCTCATCCACCAGTCAGATAGTTTAGTGAGGGAGAAGTAAGCGTCGGCTACAACCCCCAGTGGGTCCTATCTCAGGAGACCGGTTGCCGGTTTCAACATTTTTGGTGCGGTGAGCGTGGACCGTAGCCAGTGAAGGAAAATCTCAAGCTAGGTTGGATGACAGGAGATGGGGGAAATGGTTCTGACTCGGGCCACTCGCAGTCACCAGCGACAGGGGAGTGGTTGGAGATGTTCGAGAAGTTCAAGCGAGAAGTCCTGCAGACGGTTCTCGCAGGAAGAGGCGAGTGCGAGACGCCGACAGTTCCCGTGGTTCCGCCCCAGCAGATCGGCGAGAATGGTCCGGGGCAGCGACCTGGGAAGGAAGTGCCAGCGGAAGGAAGCGCGCGAGATCTCCCCGGGCGGCAGCTATTCAGCAGCCCGGCGAGTGCTGATGTCTGCGAGCTGGTTCCGGCGAGAGGACCACTCGCCGAGCAGGGGAAGGAAGCCCTTTTTGCGAGATGATCCTCTCGGCCCCAGTGCCAGAGGGGTTCCGGGGGCCGAAGATGTCCTATTATACTAGCAAGGATGACCCAGTCGTGCACCTGCAATGGTTTGAGGACATGGTTTCAATTCTGCCCATGACGGATGCCTTTCAGTGCCGACTCTTCGCGACCACTTTGAAGGAGAAAGCTAGGGACAGGTTCCACCAGCTCCCCGTAGGTTCCATCTACGCGTTCGACGATCTGCGCCGGAGCTTCCGGCTGCGCTTCTCGACGTCGAAGAAGAGAAAGAAGGATGCGGAGGCTCTCTTCAAGATCAGGCAAAGGGAGGGGGAATCACTGACACACTATGTGGACAGATTTCAAGAGGAGATACACCTCGTGCAGGAGGTGCCAGGGTTCGCCCTCAAGATGGCATTCATCGTGGGGTTGCGAGATGGGTTCTTCAAGATGGACCTGAAGAGAAGGGCTCCTCTCTCCTTTGAGGAGTTGATGGAGCGGGCAGCGGAGGAGATAGAAGGGGAGGCGGCCAACCCAGAATTCTACAATAGGTTGGCAAAGATGAGCGAGCCTGAGGTGAGGCAGCAAGAAGGAAGAAGACGAGAAGAACCCAGGGGTCAGGGGCTCGAAAGAGCGCCTCGGAATTGGAGGTATCAAGAGCCCAACAACAGGTTGGGCTGGAGGCACCAGGAAGGACCAGCGAGAGGTCAGGAAGGGGGGTACCAAGGAAGAGAGGCGGGGGGATAAATACGGGGTGGAGGCAAGGCCCCAGACCCCCTCACCCCCCAAGGGAGCAAGCTATGGCAGTAGGCCGAGGAAGAGGAGGTAGAGGAGCCAGAGGAGGGAGAGGAAGAGAAGGAAGAGGGGACAGGGTGGCGTTGCCCTATTGTGACTTTCACCAGGAAGAAGGTCACGCGACCGCCACCTGCCCAGAATTCTTGGAGATGAGAGGGAGAGGTCAGCCACGGCGACAGCAGGCCAGGATCGAGGAAGTGCTCCCAGAGGCGGAAGAGGACCGATGCGAGGACAGGGCGGATACAGGAGCCAGGGGGAATTATGGTGATTCATGGTGGGGTTGGGATAGAGGCCTCTCGCAAAAGGAGCTTCCAGGCGATGTTCCGGAGAGACGTCGCATCAACTTCCCAGACCCCACCCCCCACATAGAAGCTCACCTTCTCCTCGGAAGATATGCCCGATTATGAGGACCCGTTCTGCGACGCCCTGGTGATCCAGACGGCGATAGAAAACTTCAAGAAGGCTTTCGATGCGATGGAGGTGGAGAAGAAGAGGGTGCAGGCCTCTGATGGGCCGCTGTTTGGTTTCTCAGGAGAAAGGAAGGAGGTTGAGGGAGGTGTCGGCCTCCAGGTGACGTTAGGAGGGGTCCCAAGGAACTGCCGGTTCGTCATCGTTGACGCTCGAGCAGCTACAATGCCATATTTGGGCGCCCCCTCATCAGTGCCTTCTGATGTGTGCCCTCATCATACCACCAGTGCTTGAAGTTCCATAGTGGAGGAGTCCAGATCCGAATCCGGGGAGATGCAAAGGTGGCCAGACAGTGCTATGTGACTGCCGTCAACACCATCTCTTGGATGGCGGAGGCTGAGAAGATGGATGAAGAGATGAGGAGGCCGGAGGGGCCAGGAGAAGGAGTGGAGAAGAGGGGAGAAGGGGAAGAGGGCAGTGCCCGAGGAAAGGAGATGGAGGTAGCTCAGGAGGAGCAGGTCGAACCAATGGAGGAGGAAGGTGCGACAGAGGAGAAGGCCAGGGTAGAGGGGCGAGAAGCGAGGGGCAGATGGGAAGAGCCGGCTCGGCTTGAGGCGGCAGAGGAAGTAGTGGAGATGGAGGTTATCACCCAGGGAGGAAGGGTGGAGAAGATGCGTGTCAGCGAGGGCCTCAGCCCGGAGGACAGGGTAAGGATGCTGGAGTGCATCCAGAAGAACGTGGACATCTTCGCATGGAGCGCGGCAGACATGCCAGGCATCGAGGCGGACGTGGCTTGCCATCGTCTCAACCTTGAGCCAGGAGCCCGCCCCATCCGACAGAAAAGGAGGGCCTTCGCCGACAAGCTCGAAGAACCGATCTGCGAGGAGGTGGCCAAGCTCCTTGAAGCAGGTTTTGTATCGGAGATCCAGTATCCAGGCTGGGTCTCCAATGTCGTCATGGTAAAAAAGGGCGATGGTCGCTGACGTATGTGTATTGACTTTTCTTTATTAAACAAAGCCTGCCCTAAGGATTGTTATCCCCTGCCTCGGATCGACGCGCTGGTTGACTCAGCCGTCGGTTTTTCTGTGATGAGTTTTTTGGATGCTTTTTCAGGTTATCACCAGATCAGGATGCACCCCCCGGATATCAAAGATGTCTCTTTCATCACCCGGGAGGGGTGCTACTGCTATAAGATGATGCCCTTTGGGCTGAAAAATGCAGGAGCAACCTACCAGAAAATGATGGACCGGGTTTTTAAGGATCAAGGAGGAAGGAACTTGGAGGTTTACGTAGATGACCTCATGGTGAAGAGCAAGAGCGTGAGCATTCATCTCCGAGACCTCGAGGAAACCTTCGCCACCCTACGCAAGTACAAGATGCGCCTGAACCCCCTGAAGTGTGTGTTCGGGGCCAGCAAGGGGAAGTTCCTGGGACACCTTCTCACCCCCTTCGGGGGTAGAACCTAACCCGGACAAAGTCAAAGCCATCATGGAGTTGGGATCGCCTCGGAATGCCAAGGAGGTCCAGCGCTTGACGGGAAAGCTCGCGGGGTTGAGCAGGTTTCTCTCCCGAGCCGGGGAGAAATGCTCCCCCTTCTTCAAAACGTTACGAGGGAACCAGAAATTCGAGTGGACAAAGGAATGCGAGGAGGCCTTCCAGGCCTTGAGAGGCAGCTCACCCAGGCTCCGCTGCTCCAGGGCCCCAAGGAGGGGGAGGACCTAGCCTTGTACCTCGGAGTCAGGACTGTGGCTGTAAGCTCCGTCCTGGTCCGGGAAGAAGGCAAGAAGCAGCTGCCCATCTACTATGTAAGTAGGGTCTTGAGGGAGGCGGAACTCAGGTACCCAATTTTAGAGAAGCTGGCCTTCGCTCTGGTCGTCGCGGCAAGAAAGCTCAGGCCATACTTCCAGGCCCATTCAATCCAAGTGGTGACTGATCACCCCCTTCGCCAGATCTTCGAAGGAGTAGAGCACTCGGGGAGGCTCGCGAAGTGGTCAATAGAGTTAAGTGAGTTCAATATCACCTTCGTCCCTCGACTATCCATGAAGACACAGGTAGTGGCAGATATCATGGCAGATTATGTGGCCGAGATGGAGGAGGATCAAGCCCCTCGTCATGTTCCGTGGAAGCTGCTGGTTGACGGGGCCTCGGGCAAAAATTTTCTCGGAGGAGGGGTGGTGTTGGAGAGCCCCCACGGGATGAAGATCGAACAGACGCTCGTAATACATTTCCCAATCACCAACAACCAGGCGGAGTATGAGGCGGTGATCGCCGGCCTGCGTCTGGCTCAGGAACTGGGAGTCCATGACGTGGAGGTCCTCACCGACTCGATGGTAATAGCCTCTCAGATCAAGGGAGAGTTCGAGGCAAGGGAACCTACACTCATAAGATACTTAGCCAAAGTGAGAAGCCTCATTGGAGCGTTCAAGACTTTCTCCATCAGGCACATCCCTCGAGAGGAGAGCACCCCAGCGGATCGCTTGGCCAAGGCCGGTCCCCGAGCTGGAGGAACCCTGACAGATCTGTTCCGTCCTTCGATCGAGGAAGGGGAACTCATGGAAATAGAGGAGCGGCCCTCTTGGAAGGATCCCTTCGTTACCTTCCTTGCAACAGGGAAATTCCCGGAGGAGGTTCCGGACCAAAGGCGCTTCCGGTACAAGTCCGCCTACTACGTGCTCCATGAGGGGGATTTGTATTGGAAGACTCTCTCGGGTCTCCTGGCCCGATGCATCTCAGAAGATGAAGTCCCGAGGATCTTGGAAGAAGTTCACTCCGGCGAGTGTGGCAGCCACTCGGGGAGCAGGATGTTGGAGGCAAGGATAATGAGGCATGGGTACTTTTGGCCGACCTTGAGTAGAGATGCGGCAGCCTTCGCTAAGAAATGCCAGAAGTGCCAGATGTTCGCCCCGCTTCAGCTCTTGCCTGCTCAGAGGCTAAGGAGTATCACGGCGCCCTGGCCATTCGCCATATGGGGGATGGATCTGGTAGGACCCTTCCCCCAGGCCAGTGGGCAGAGGAGATTCCTCTTGGTCATGATCGACTACTTCTCGAAGTGGTTGGAAGTCAAGGCGCTGGCCAAGGTCACCTCCCAGGTGGTCCGCAACTTCATATGGGGGGAGATCATCTGTCGACATGGGCTTCCGCAGGCCATCGTCACAGATAATGGCCCGCAATTTGCCAGCGAGGAGTTCATCAGTTTCTGTGACCAGTTAGGGATAGACCTCAGGTTTGCATCCGTCCACCATCCTAGGAGCAACGGGCAGGTGGAGGCGGCAAACAAGATTATCGTGAACTTGCTCAAGAAGAAGGTGGAAAATCTTAGGGGCAATTGGGTGGAGCAGCTCCCCTCGGTCCTGTGGGCTTTAAGGACTACCCCCAACACCGCAACGGGAGAGACCCCTTTCAAGCTCTCTCACGGCTGCGAGGCCGTCATCCCCATAGAGTTCGAAGTCATGACGCCACGGGTAAAGGCCGCCACGAATGGAGAGGAAGATTGGAGAGCGGGGAACGAAGAGGAGTTGCGGCTCTCCCTCGACCTCATCGAAGAAGCCCGGGATCTGGCAGCCATTCGCCAAGAAGAGGTCAAGCGGCGGATGGCCAAGTACTTCGACAAGCACATCAGGGTCAAGCAATTCGAAAAGGGAGACCTAGTACTCAAAAAGGTCGACGCGGCTGGAAGGTCTGCCGCAGTGGGAAAGCTTAATCCCAACTGGGAAGGTCCCTATGTCGTGGAAGAGGCGCTAAAGTCTGGGGGATACCGCCTTCAGAATGTGGAGGGCCAACCCCTCAGTCACACATGGAGTGGTGACGATCTCAAACGCTTCTATCCCTAAAAACTATGTAATGCTAATGTTTTTGAAATGAGAATATTCTGTTTAACCTGTATGTGTGAAAATGATGCTACAGCTTGTGGGGAAACCTCGAAGGTTCCAGAAGATGGCCCCGAGCAGACCCGCTGTCCAGGCTTTCATCTAGCTGGCAGGTCTGAAGGCTCACTCGGTGGCAGGTTCTAAGTTTGTGGGAAAATGGCCCCGAGCAGACCCACTGTCCAGGCTTTCATCTAGCTGGCAGGTCTGAAGGCTCACTCGGTGGCAGGTTCTAAGTTTGTGGGAAGATGGCCCTGAGCAGACCCGCTGTCTAGGCTTTCATCTAGCTGGCAGGTCCGAAGGCTCACTCGGTGGCAGGTTCTAAGTTTGTGGGAAGATGGCCCCGAGCAGACCCGCTGTCCAGGCTTTCATCTAGCTGGCAGGTCCGAAGGCTCACTCGGTGGCAGGTTCTAAGTTTGTGGGAAGATGGCCACGAGCAGACACGCTGACCAGGCTCTCACCTAGCTGGCAGGGCCGAAGGCTCACTCGATGGCAGGTTTCATGCTTCAAAGGTTGGCCCCGAGCAGACCCGCTGTCCAGACTTTCATCTAGCTGGCAGGTCCGAAGGCTCACTCGGTGGCCGTTCTAAGTTTGTGGGAAGATGGCCCCGAGCAGACCCGCTGACCAGGCTCTCACCTAGCTAGCAGGGCCGAAGGCTCACTCGGTGGCAGGTTCCATGCTTCAAAGGTTAGCCCCGAGCAGACCCGCTGACCAGGCTCTCACCTAGCTGGCAGGGCCGAAGGCTCACTCGGTGGCAGGTTCCATGCTTCAAGGTTGGCCCCGAGCAGACCCGCTGACCAGGCTCTCACCTAGCTGACAGGGTCGAAGGCTCACTCGGTGGCAGGTTCCATGCTTCAAAGGTTGGCCCCGAGCAGGCCCGCTGACCAGGCTCTCACCTAGCTGGCAGGGCCGAAGGCTCACTCGGTGGCAGGTTCCATGCTTCAAAGGTTGGCCCCGAGCAGACCCGCTGACCAGGCTCTCACCTAGCTGGCAGGGCCGAAGGCTCACTCGGTGGCAGGTTCCATGCTTCAAAGGTTGGCCCCGAGCAGACCCGCTGACCAGACTCTCACCTAGCTGGCAGGGCCGAAGGCTCACTCGGTGGCGGGTTCTATGTTTCAGAGATCAGCCCCGAGCGAAACCACAAACCAGGCTCACACCTAGCTGGTGAGGTAGGAAGGGAAAGGCTTAAAATTAAAAATGAGAAATTGAAGTAAGGCAAAGTCAAACCCCGGGAGGGCGAATGATACAAACCAAGGACAGCATTCGGCCGGCGGTTGCGCAGCGAACACGCTTCCGTTCGAGGGGTCGCGGGAGGCACCTAAGCCTCTTAACGAGAGCGCGAAAAGTCTCTTAGCGAGAGCGCCAAGGCCGGAATCGCGAAACGCAAAAAGTAACACACGAAGCGAGAAGTCCAGTCTCCTCACCTAGTGCTGATTCATACGAAAAACCCCCCGATCTAAGCGAATAGATGGCAGGGGCAAGATAGTCTATGCTTCCTTCGGTACTCGGCGAGTGCCCGACGCGACTACGCAACGTTATGCCGTCCTAGTGAGCCTAGCGAGAAACAGAAGCAAAACAATTGTACAATGATCAATAAAAACTATCACATAGACAAAATGGGGAAAAAAAGGCCCCCAATATATCCACCGGGCGAGCCAACAAGAGCGCTGGCAAAAAATTATCACAAGAATAATTGTTCATCAAAAAGTTTAGCAAGCTCTCGCCCTCATTTGCGAGAAGGGCTGCCGCTCTCATCCTAGCCCAGGGAGATGACTTCATCATTCGGGGGAAAGTCCTCGCCGTCCGGGAAAGGTACTGGGAGGAAAATGTCTGGCACGACCTAGTGCGCCAACAGCGTCTCGGCCCCCTCCTTCAGGTACCCGCCGTCGAGGAGGGCCTGCAGCGTATGCTCCGCATCTGCCTGGTCACTCTCCTGCATCAGCTCCTCGAACTCGAAATTCGAGTAGGAGTGCCTTTTGCTTCCTTCGCCAAGGGCCTGAGCGGAATCCGCCTGCAGGCGCCGGATTTCCTCCTTCAGCCCCCGATTCTCCTCGTCCAAACCCGCCACTCGAACGCGCAACATCTCAGCACCGGTGGTGTCCTGCGGAGAGAAGAATAGTCAGAAAGGTGGGAGAGTGCAGTGGTTAGCAAGTCCAAGGGAGAGATCATACCTCCCGGATGGGGCGACTAGCGAGTAGGGCCTCGGCGGCATCCAGCTTCTCTCTCAATGCTCGGGCCTCCGCTGAGGCACTCGCCCGATTCGCGTCCACCTCGCTGAGGCTTCGCGCGAGGTTGATGCTCCGACGAGAGGACATGTGTGCGAGTTCAAGCGCTCGAAGGAGAGCCCGCGCTGTCTCGTGGGCTAGCACCTGGGTGTTCTCGGCGTCGAACACCTCGGCGTCGTCACGGCCGTATAGCGCGTATGCTAAAGCGAAGGCCTCGCCGCTGGCGACATCGGTCTCGATCCACGATGGATGAAGGGTCGAGAGGGATACCCGGTTGTTGTTCCGGTCCCACTTAACAAGGGGAGCTCCCAATGGATCCACGAGTTTTTCACCGTTGGAAAAATTACGGTGATCTCTCGGCAGGGGCCCTGAAGAAGTTCCCGCGGGAGGAACAGAGGTCCTCGTCGGAACGTTCGTCCCCGGAATCTCGCCCGGGGCTTCCTTCCCTTTTGAGGCCGGGGTGGCCTTGTCCTTCGACGATGGGGGGACCTTCCCCTTCTTCGAGGAGGAGGGGAGCGCGGCCGAGTCCGACTTTCGCTTATGGCCACTGGTCTTGGAAGGAGCCAAGTCCTCTCGACAGGCGTCGGCGGCAGCACGCGCGGAGGACAGCGAGTGCCCCAGAGCCGCTCCGGCAGGGCGCGGAGGGTTCAGCGGGAAGTCACGAACACCTGTAATCAGAGAAGAGCGCTCGGTAATTAAGGTGAGAAGGAGGGAGAGTAAAGTCGTGCGAAGACTGCCCCAGCCTACCTTCGCCCGGCGGAATGGGAGGGAGCGAATCCACATTCCTCCGGAGGTGGATGACGTCCATGCCCTGCTCTAAGATATACTGGTGGAGCTTAGACTCATGACCGCCCAGTGATGGGGGCCGAAAGGTCGACTCCTCCTCCTGCACCGGCGCGTAGAGAACATTCCCAAAGTTCCCGCTAACGAACACGAACCGGCGAAGCCAGTCATGGTTCTTGTTGGCGAGACCGGCCACCTTCAGAGGATTTTGGCCCGAGAAGAAGGAGGTTCCGTGCTTCGCGCGGAAGGTGAAGAGTTTGCGGAAGACGGGGAGGTTGAACTCGATCCCTTCTTCCCGGAGATAGCAAGCGAACCCCACCAGCATAGCGATGGAGTTCGGGTTGAGCTGGGTGGGAACAACTCCGAAGTACCGAAGCGTCTGGCGGACTTCCGGCCAAATAGGGAGGCGGAACCCCACCTCGAAGTGCTCTAGCGGGATGGCGAGGGTCCCGGGAGAGAAGGAATTGATGCGATCACCGGGTTCCGGACGGGTCGCAGTGAATTCCCCCGGGATGTAGTTCGCGATGGTGGTCAAGAGAGCCTCCTCGGTGAGGTCGCAGGAGTCGAAATCGTGGTCTGCGAAAGCACTGGCGCATTTGCCCCTTCCATCTGGTTCACCGCCCATTTCACAAAGGTTGAGTGGAGGAGCTCGCGCAAAGGTAAAAGGTGCGAAAGCAGTCGGCAGATGAGGAAGATGGAGGCGGGATAAGGCGTAATAAATAAAGTTGGTGAGAGTCTATTTATAGAAAAGCATGAAAAAGTAATCATTTCCTCGGGCGGCGGGTGAGGCGATGGTGACGGCACTACCCCGACGCCTCGGAATCCGAGCCGGCCTGTTTTCGCCCAAGCATTTTCAAGGATTCGGCGGATGATCTTTCCTCAGAATACTGCATGGTTGGAAGTTAGCTTAGTTAGGCGGAAAGCAAGGCAAGGCGTTAACCCACAGCGGAAACGAAAGAAATATAAGAAAATAAAAGACGAGATCAAGAGTAAAGCCATCATCCGCAGAAATCAGAAAATTATTACAGAACCAAAGTCTTGCAGAGTTTCCCGAAGGAGTTGAGAGGAAAAGCAGGAAGGGGAGGGGGTCGGCGGGCTAATGCTCCAGCCAATGCCACCGACCCCGACCTCGAGTATCAACGACCTGAGGCACCCTCGGGTTGTAGTACGCGGTCATCGCGGTAATCTCCTGGTTGGCTAAGTGCAGCTGGTCCCTCGCCCGCGCAGCATGCCTCCCGGGAGAAAACTCCCCACCCTCAGCACCCAGGCGTTCCACCTCAGCGGGAAGGCGAGCGTAATCCCGTCGGAGGGCTTTGAGCTCGCGAACGGTCTCCATCCGCTGACCGTCCAGCTGACCAGCGAATTCCCGCTGCATGAAGATGAGCTTCCCCAGCACTTCCTTCATTCGCTCCTTCATGGTATGAACATCGGTGGGGTCGCCCAGAAAATCCTCAAGCTCTCCGGGTGAAGGGGGTGGCGAGACCATCCCTTCCCGCCGCGTATAACCCCATGGGGGAGGCCTTCCGGTGACCTGCGAGAATGAAGGCCTTTCGCTTCAAAAATAGGGGATAAAATCAGGGCAAGTCCAAGAAGGCTACCTACCTGGTATGGGCTCGTGTTGCCTAGGGGGCGGGACGTCGAGGGATTCACCTCAAAGATGCTGGCCGTGGGATGAAGATACTTACCTTTCCCTGGTCGGAGGGGTTCCAGATTAATGGCGGGAATGGCATCCCGATTAGGGGCCGGAGGGGCGCAACCATGGTCCATCTCCGGTGAGCCCCCGCGCCCGTTCGCAGATGTAGGGGTTCCCGGGCGAAAGGGAGAGCGGAGAGGAGTAAGGGTCAATCCCGCGGTGTCCGAGACGAGAGCTGCGGAAAGCAGCAATTAGAATCAAGGAACAGCAAGAGCGTTCACAGTACGCGAGACGCTACCTGTTTGAGGTCGGGTCCCCCTAGGAAGGATGGAAGAAGAGAGATTGAGGGCCGACGAGGTTCTCATATCGACGGGCGGAGGAGGCGCGGTTTTCAGCAGGGCGGCACCACGGCTCTCCTCGATATCCAGCGCCTCCTGCGAATGGTCCCACGCCATCGGGAAATGTTATCTCGAGGAATAGCGAAGAGGTAAGGTGAAATGAAAGTACCTGCATTCGGAGGTCGGGGGAAGAGGGGACGGCCGAATGGGGAGACTTCGAGGTGGAACCTCCCTCCTCCCGACCCCGACGGACGGCCAGGGCACTCCTGGAGCAAAAAGGAGCGCTGGGATCCCTTCTCGAGGTGAGCCAGGGAGCGAACCGGGCAGCCTTGGGGGGATCCTTTCCCGGGGTCGTCGCAAGCAAGTCTACCTTCGACGGCGAGACCGGTTTAGATGATGGATCCATGGGAACCCTTCGAAATAGCAAAAAGTTGGAGCGCGGGAGGAAATACTGCAGCAGGAAAGAAGGCTTTTGGAGGAATGACTCGGTCCCGAGATATATATATAAGGTAGAAGTGTGACCCACAGGAAGATTCTGTCCAGGTCAGCAGACACTCATCGAATACTGGGTTGGACTGTTCTTTCCGAGCGGAGGAGCCGCTCGCAAAGAGCGGGGATTGTGTACAACCCGTATTCGCCGAGTGGGTCCCTCAAGACTACCAGCGAGATCCAGGTCAGTCAGACCATTCGCCCAGACTGAGACAGGTGGTAAGACCCCGGGCCAATAGGGGGCGAACCGTGGGCTGGAAGTAGAAATCAGCGAGTGGCACCCTTACGGACCACTCGCCCGAGTGTGGGCATTCGCCCAGTCCATTCGCCCAGTCAAGCGAGAGTTCGGCGAGTGGTCCCCTCACGGACCACTCGCCCCCAAGGGCTTTAGGAGGAAATGACCGTGATGCCCCTTATGGGCTGCAAATAGCCCTTCAGAACAGCGGAGTTAGGCTATTAGCAGGCCAATTTGGGGTGCGGTTAGTAAAATTAAAAGGCGGATTCATGTTATTTGCAGATCAGCCTAGAAAAATCTATAAATAGACCCTTAAGGGCACCTTGGAGGAGAGACATATTTTTTGAGAGTCCTCTCCTCTAGGCTAGTCTTGGTTGACTGCTAGTGCCCTCCAAGGTGCCCGACTGAGCTTTGGTTTGGGAGGGGAAGCTCTCTAAGATCTTCCAGGTGTGTGGCGGGACCTCCTCGCTGCAGCCTTGGGTCTGTTCCATTTTTCTCATCCACCAGTCAGATAGTTTAGGGAGGGAGAAGTAAGCGTCGGCTACAACCCCCAGTGGGTCCTATCTCAGGAGACCGGTTGTCGGTTTCAACAGTAAAGGCTGTCGGACAAGGCACTAAGAATGCGGTTGCGACAATGATATTCAATATCCACCGGATCTCTATATGGGACACGTCTAACATAGGTTCTAGTGGTGTTTGCAGTTGAGGATGAGGACGATGGTAGAGTTGAAGCAACTGCATTTGCAGCGCTAGGGATTTTAGTTTCTACAGCGGGGGCATCGAAGATGGCAGATAAAAGGCCTAACGTATTAAGCCAATATTCTATCTGAGCTTGCCAACGACGAAAACCATTTCCATTGAATTTCTCGGGTTTGATCCCGGCAGAATCATCAGATCTAGAAGTCATTGCATATTTCTGGAATTTAAAATATAAATAATAAATTGCTGTACATATGAAAATGAAAGCAGACAAAGACATTTTAACTATTTGATTTTATTTATTCTGTTTATGCGGAATTACATCTTCTTTAGATTGTTGGAATATTTTCTTTTATATTCCTATATTAATATACAATATGATATATTTTCGTTTTTTAAAACGTTTACAGAAACAGCAGATATATAAAAATATATATATATAAAACAGCAATATCAATAATTTTGCATGAAGGAGGTGAGAAATAAAATAGAGTAATTTATAGTTCAGAATCGAGTCTGGGTAAGGCGTGTGGTCACTGCCCTAAAGAAGTTGCACCACCCTCCGGCAGAGCTTTCAACCGATGCTCACTCCTCCAAGGTATAACACCCGGCTAGATCCCGATACTCCGATGTGCGCGGACACCGAAGAAGCACAGAGCACCCGAGCAACCACTTGATGAAGCAAATGTGAAGAAAAGGAATCACGTAGAAGATCGTCAAAACAGAGAGAGCAGAAGAGCATATGAGAGCGATAACAGCGTGTAATCTTTCTGAGAAGAACGTCAATATATAAAGACAGTAAATCGCCGGAAATGGTATCTTGAAAAATGGCAATATTAAAAACCGTAATGAATATTGACGGCTATAGTTGGAAGGATCATAATCGGGAAGATAAACGTTGAATATTTCCAACGTAAATAATGGCGTAAAACACGCGTAAAAGGAGCGGTTAAGAAAACGCGTAAAACGGCGGAACGCGTGAAAGTAAATCGACGTTGCATCGACATCATATCGACGCTACGTCGAGTTCCCCAAATCCCAAATCCCAAATCCGGATCCGGTCCGGTGCGGTGCGTGCGCGCGCGCGCGCGCGTGTGGTTCATAGTTTCTCCTTATGTTCTTTTGAACAAATAAGAAGGTGTGAAAACATATATAAACTCTTTGGCTAGAGAGTTAATAAGCAAGGTGGGACTAAAGGTTCACCCTTTCATCATGAAAGGCTTCCCTCCAAATAATTTGGATTCCCTCCAATTTAGTTTGGAGCTTTTCATCTATAATGAGGAGCCAAACACCAAACACCATAGAAGGCTCCAACAAACATTTATGAAATGAATGTTTATAAATAAAATTTCTAACATACCTCGCGAGTATGGGCGAGTAGCCCTTGTAACTCGCGAGCAGAGGCGAGCTTGTGCGAGTACCTCGCGAGTATGGGCGAGTAGCCCTTGTAACTCGCGAGCAGAGGCAGTATACTCGCCTAGATCCCCCCCAGGATTTCTCTATAAATAGACCCTCGGGGTACTAGAAATGACACCTTTTGGAAGTGGTCGAGGTCCCCCCGAGCTGGATACTCGCCAAGTCCATGCCCGTCTAGTACCTCGCCCAGCTTTTGGTTGCAGAGGGGAAGTTTCTCCTAAACTTTCGGGTATGTGGTGGGACCTGCCTACTGGAGCACTTGAGGTGTGCTTATAGTTATTTTCTCTCTTCTGTTTTAGTTATCCGAGTCGTGGAGTTTGATCGCAGGATCAGTAACCTCCGGATGCATTGATCCGAATTTTGGAGCCGGGATTTTCCTTGTACAACCTCGTATTCGTCGAGTGGGTCCCCAGGTTCAAAGGGGGTCAAGAGGCTAGATCTGTGTCAGGCAGAGCACTCGCCCAGGGCAGAAGAGGCAGAAGAGCCTTCGGGCGAGTGCGAGTCCAATTCGCAAGGCACTCGCCCGTTCAGAGGAGTGAGTGTGCAGAGGACCAGGCGAGTTGGGGCGGAATCCCACTTGCCGAGCAGGCCAGGCGATTAGGCGAGTGGTGCCTACATGGACCACTCGCTCGGCAGAGTCGAGTATGCGAGAAGCCTGGCGAATGGTGCCTTCACGGACCACTCGCCCAGAAGGCTTTAGGGGAAAATTACCAAGATACCATTTGTGGGTTGTCAATAGCCCTTCAGAATAACGGAGTTAGGTTGTTAGCAGACCAATTTGGGGTGCGATTAGTAAAACCAAAATGCGGATTCATGTTATTTGCAGTCCAGACTAGAGAATCTATAAATAGACCCTTAAGGGTATTTTGGAGGAGATCAGATTTTTTTGAGCTCTCTCCTCCAGACTAGTTTTGGAGTTGGCTGCTAGTGCCCTCCAAGGTGCCCGACTGAGCATTGGTTTGGGAAGGGAAGCTCTCTAAGACCTTCCGGGTGTGTGGCGGGACCTCCTCGCTACAGCCTTGGGTCTGTTCCCGATTTTCCATCCATAGTCAAGAGAGTTTAGTGAGGGAGAAATAGGCACAGGCTACACCCACCTGTGGGTCCGAACTCAGAGACCGGTTGACAGTTTCAACATTCCTGACTTCAACAGTTGCATTTTTGTCTAGACCAAAAATGTCATGCTAAACGGACGACGGTTCATAACCATCATGATCACGATCGCCACATCCGTGCCAAACAGAGCTTTAATTTAACTTTTAAAACTGAGTTATCTGAGTAAATCTAACACCCAGAAAATATTGTCATATGTGTGATTTTTATTCATCATTTATTGATATACTTTAAGCTTATTACAGTGTGTTTGCACTAAGGCGTGCAGAAAAGGCATGGGATTTTTTGCTGTCGGGCCTAAGTCGGGCCCTACTCAATTAGGACTCAGGCCGGGCCTGGGCCCCTGCAATCTAAGGGGACCTGCTGAGCCCACAAAACCGGGCTCAGGCAGGCCCCAAAGATCATGTCTAGCTGCCATTTGGCAGCTAACTAGCTGCTGTCAAACGGCTGCCATTTGGCAGCATATGTGTTGGGCGCCAGCCCAACATTTAATGTCGGGCTGGTTGCCCAACAATTTAATGTCCAACAAAATTGTTGGGCCCAACATTCTGGGTTGTTCATCCAACATTTAAGCGGGCTTCCAAGCGAGCCCGGGTCGGGCACCAGGCCAGACTCTAGCAAAATAAGGGAATCTGGTGAGTCCCTTAGGCCCGGCCCGGGCCTAGCCAGACCCGGGCCTAATTGGGCCGAGCATACCCGGACCGGGCAACCGGGCCAGTTTGCATCTGTAGTTTGCACATCAATATAAATTTATTTAATGAAATTCATTGAGAATTTAGATTATCTTTAGAATAACTTCTTCCTTTTAAGTTTAATGTGTTCAAGGTTTATTTGTAGTTCTTATCAAGGATAATTTAGTGCATATATACACCCGTAATATTTTTCGTCTTTTTTTATTACACTATACTCTTGATCAAATATGCTACCCTTAGGTTGACCAAGCTGGCCTAGATCTAAGGTAGTCTGTTTGTCATGGCGGTTATAGTCGTGAATGCGTTGATTATAACCGTCGTTCGTGAACACTTGACCTCACATTATGATCAAAATTAGTTTTTCTTTCTTGGTGTCGGTCATAATCATAGTCATGCTAAACACATATTTTATGACGGTGATGTTTTTGTCAAAACTCATTGTAACAAAAAACGCCGCGTCTAACGGACCCCTAATCCCTTGCTATGATGTTTATGATGATGATGACGATGAATTACAATTCCGATAGCTAGATTTGTGAGAATAATTATAAAATTTGACACACTCTGAATGAACACATTAAGAACGACTGATAATCCTCGTACAACTTTTGCATAAATAAATTTCTCCCTTAGAGAGGATTGTGGAGAGATTATTAGGACCGGGCTCCGTTCAGAGATCTAGAATTAGGTGAAAGGATGTTTTGCCATATGGAGGAATCAACGGGAGCGATCAAAATGGAGGAAAAACTAAAAATCTAACGGGCATGAGAAACCCGTTTGGTGATCGCGCACGATTGTTTTTGGTCGCCCGTTACCCGGACCTAATAACTTCACCTTAGAGAGATGCATATGAGATAAACAACTTCTAAAATGGAAGATGATAAGAGAAATGATCAAAGAAGCACAAATTTTAGGAATTAATAACATATCAATGGATGAAAATAGTTATGGTTTGATGGACGCTTGTATTGAGACAAATCTAGGGAATAATATTGAAGGAATAACATGACACATATGGTAGGATTTTAAGGGGAAAATGGTAAAATTGCCAATTTTTTTGAAAAAATAATTGTTGTTAGAGTTTACATTTGATACAATCACATAATTTAAAATTTTAGGTAAGCAAAAATAAATTTTCTCTAACGTGTAGCAATCATGTTAAGTATTACGGAAAAAGTAAATATATTTGCTTTAATTTTAGAAAAATATTCGTGATTTTGAAAAATCGTGGCAAGGACGTGTGTTTGTAATGAAGTCTTAGTTTGATTTATAGAAAAATATTCTTTTTTAAAAATAAAGGGTTTTGTTAGGCAAATATTATGTGCAAACCTATTATGGCTATGTGAGGATTAATTTTGCATGCAACAAAAAAAATTATAAGTGCAGACCAAATTATTACGTGCAAACCAAAATAAATTTATTCAAAATCCTAGCACTCTTGAGCTATTACATGGTTTATCAACTTCCCCTCTCCTCCTACATCACTTTCTTGAGAGTTATCTTGTACTAGTATGTTGACAACATATACACTTAAAGATGCTACACATTTCATCAATTCAAAAAAAAAGTGACTATGAATAAAGCAAAAGATCATTGTCTGTTTGCCAAGCTTTCACAAAGCAACAGAATTAAAATCACAAAAATAATATATTATGAATCATCTGATTTAGACCAAGCACAACTCAAATCTTCATGATCAACTCCAAAATTTCATAAATTACCTCAACTATGGATCGCTCATAATCAAATAAAAGTACCAATAGCATTAGATACAGATTAAGATTAAAAGGAGAGTCATCTGCCCAATGACATACTTCAGAAGACAAACTGGTGTTGTTCAACAAGCCAGGGGCATCACTGCGTTAAACATTTTTTGCTAACTCATACATTTTTTTGCCAATCTTGCATTCCACGTAGTCTTTTAGCAACAAATGTGAGGTAAGATTTACTTCCAATAAATTTTTTTCATCCAGTCTTCAATAAAAAAAGGTTGGTTGATAACATTTTCAGGAATATAACAAATATGATTATAGAAGGATTTTAGCTCTTACATGTCATATGAGTTTACAAAGTTGTTCCATTCATTGAATCACAAAACTGAAGCACAAAGTTGTTCCAAGTTGGCAATTGAATGTCCATTACATGAATAATGGATACCTACTTTTCTTCTAATTGCACATTTATTGATCACACATGAACAACAGCATTGGATCAAATTCCCTGAATGAATAGAGCAGTATTCATTAGCATAAGATTAGTAAATGTGAATCATATCATATTTTGTGTAGTGGTAACCTACAGAACATAGCAGTATTCATTAACACAAAACTCTGAATATCCAGGTCTCGATTAAGAGATAATCCAACAACATCCAATATCTGAGACCAAAATCAAAGACCAAATATGGGACCAAAACCTGAACATCCAGATCTCCATTAAGAGATTACCCTACTAATTATTTTGGGACCTGCAAAACTATTATTCATTAGCAAAATTAACATAATATATAGATTAATGAAAAATACAAATTAACAAATTGAGACAAATTCTGGATTGTCACAACAAATCCCTTCACAAGTTTTGAGCCCAAGACACTAACTCTTTTTTAGATTCAAAACATAGCGACGTGACAAAATGAGTTCCAATATCAATTTCTACTGGTCCAGACGATTCTCCACATGTCAATAATTTCATATTTTCCAAACTCATTTAATCTGCACAAAAGTATAATAACTAACTTAGACTTCATTTGGGAGAGCGGCTGCGGTTGTAAAAGGAGTTGTTGTAAATGCAGGTTTGTAAATGAAGCTGTTGGAAACTGGTTGCTGAAAATGGAGTTCTGTTTGGATAGTTAGTGTTTGCAGAGTTGTTCAGAAGAGAGAACCGTTTGGCAAAACAGCGGTGACATTTTATAAATAAATTTTATTATAAAATAAATTTTATTATATAATTTTTTTTAATTACTTTATGCATATGTATATATACATATATATATATATACATAACTATATATATTGTTATATATATTGTAAAAATAATAATATTTATATTGTATATAAACAGTAAAATTTATTTTTTTTCCTCCGCCACCACCGTGCCTCCGCCCTGCCTCCGTCATACTGCCAACGTCATATGTTTTTTTAATTACTCGAGGGCGGCGGCAACCGCAGCACCTGCAAGGATAGACGCATCGACGCGGAACAGCCAGACGGAGACCTGCACGGCGAGATTTCTCTTTCCTCCTCCTTACACGATGCAAACCGGAGGCGCGGGCAGGGGTTCGGGACGCGGAACAATTACACATGGGCTAAACGCCGGCGGTTCGAAAAATTGGCGGAAAAACAAACGAGAAAAGCTCGCGTCGTCACGTTTGGGGAAAACGAACCAGACGAAAACGCCGCGCCAAATATAGCCTTAATTCCAACACATTTAATCCAACGTCATTATGAAATAATAAGAAGTACTTGTATTTTTACCTGCACGATTTCTACCGAAACTGTAGAAAACTAATCAATTATGTGTCCAAAATTCTTATCTGCTTTGAGGAAACTAGTATCTAATATACACAACAAAATCACATAAAAACAAATAAAAACACTACATAATGACTGAAAAATCATAGAAAAAACACAGAAAACCCCATAAAAACATCTATTTTTTGAGACTGATCAATTACCATCAAGTCGGCCGAAAATTCCAGCTTTTATGGTGAGGAAGACCATATGCTAAGATGATCTTTGCTGGAGAAAACGAAATGGGATCACTTGTTAATGTAGGATTCAGAAAATGAAATGTTATTTGGTTTAAAAAAAAATGAAATTAATGAATTGAATGCCTTTAGCTCTTACTGGAGTCTATCAAAATGGGATCATAAAACATTTACTGATTCACAGACATCACACATTCAATCTTCTAATCTTAAGTTTACTCCATAAGATATTCAATCTTCTAATCTTAAGTTTACTTCATAAGATATTCAATCTTCTTGTTGGTGTGTATTTAGTAATTATGTGTATTGGTGTGTAGATAGTAAAATAGGAGTGGTGTTGTAAAGAGAGAGTATAAATAGATGTATTGAGGTATTGAAAGGTTATAAGAGAAAAACCCTACTTTCGCAACTTGGTATCAAAGCGAGGGGGCGGCGCACGTCGCGCGCGCCATTTCTGCGGAGGAAGCTGTGTCGATCGGAGGAGAGGAAGTGTTGACGTCGTCGATCGAGAGGGCGCAGCTGGAGAGGAAGATCGATCGGAGAAGAGGACGCCGACCGAAGTGTTGTCGTCGTCGATCGAGAGGGCGTGGCTGGAGCGGAAGATTGATCGGAGAAGAGGACACCGACCGTTGTCGTCATCGTAGATCGAGAGGGCGCAGCTGTTGGAGAAGAGGAAGCCGACCGCTGTCCGACCGTTGTCCGACCGTTGTCGTTGTCGTAGTCATCGTCGTCGAGAGGGCGCAGCTGTTGGAGAAGAAGAAGCCGACTTCGACTATTGCCTATCGCCGACTTCGACTGTTGCCTATCGCCGACTTCGACTATTGCCTATCGCCGACTTCGACTGTTGCATATCGCCGAATTCGATTCGAGTTGAGTTCTTCCCTGCTATCGCCGAATTCGACTATTTGCTATCGCCGACTTCGACTATTGCATTTCGCCGAATTCGATTCGGGTTCTTCCGTTGCGTTCAGCCGACATCGGGTGGTGTGGACTTTCGTTGGAGCTGTTGGGTCGACGACGAACGGATGGAGGCCATCTTCGAGAAGCTGGACCCGGCAGAGGTGGTTACTTTGTTGAAGTTGTTGAGTTCATCACCCCGACCAGTGAAATTGGACCTTCCTCCTGTTGACCTGAAACTTGATGGACCGACCACCTATCTAGGTTGGTCGCGCCGCGTGAGGAAGACACTTACAGCGCGGAAGATTGAAGGTTTCTTAACAGGGGAGTTGAAGAAGCCTGAGAACCCAACTGTTGGAGATGAGTGGGAATCAACCCACATGACGGTGTTCATGTGGCTTCTCAGCTCGGTTGTCCCCTCGATCGCTGCCACGGTTGATGGCCTGGAGACAGTCGCTGAGGTGTGGGACCGATTGCGATGCACCTATGATGGGGTGGGGAATGCTCTCCGAGTCTTCCTTGTGAAGGGAGAAGTAGACGATACAGTCCAAGGCGAGAAGACCGTGCAGCAGTACGCCTCTGAGTTAGAACGACTGTGGGTGGACTATGACCACGTGTCTGCCGGGATAAGTTGCAAGGACCCTGAATGCAAGGCCTCCAAACTGATTGTAGAAGAAAGGACTATGGGATTCCTTAAAGGGCTACACGAACGGTTTGACCAGAGGAGGGCATTACTTCTGTCAAGCACGAAGATTCCCACCTTGTCAGAGGCCATCTCGGCCATGATTCAGGAAGAGACTCGATTCAAACTCCAGGCGGGACCAGGGGAATCTGCTGTGGCAAAGTCGGCATTGGCGGCCACTGGCTTGTCATTCCACAGAACTCAAGAAGACACTCGCCAGTGCTACAACTGCGGGGAAATTGGACATATAGCGGCTGTGTGTTCTAGGACACCCAAGGAGAGGGGTTCCCGCGGTCGTGGACGTGGTCGTGGGCGTGGCCAGGGTCGCAGTGGTAGAAGCAGTCATCGGGCCAATCTGGGCATTGGTGAAGGTGATGACAATCGTAGCGGTATCTACACTGAGGAGGAGCAGACTCTACTCAGTATGATGAGTATGATGGAGGGTCTCAAGGGAAGACAGACTGGAGAGGGAAGCAAGAGTGGAACAGGAGGAGCATCAGCCTTGGCTTCATATGCTCACCCTCCCAAGACGTCGGATTGGATTGCTGACTCGGGCGCCTCTCAGCATGTGACAGGAGATGCTGGTGAGTTCTCTTCCTACACTCGCCTAGCTAAGACTGATAGCATACAGACAGCAGATGGGACGTTCCAATCCGTGATCGGTAAGGGCACTGTCGATTGCACAGGTTTGGTAAAACTCTCTAACGTCTTGCATGCTCCATCTTTTCCAGTTAGCCTTCTCTCTATAAGTTCCATAATTCTTCAACTCAAATGTATTGTTTGTTTTGACATTCCCAAGGTGACCTTCCGGGAGAAAGAGACGGGCCGTATACTTGGGACTGGGACCTGGCATGATGGGCTATGGTACTTGGACCGAGGGAAACTCGATGTAGCTCTCACCTCCAAGTCAAGGGAGTCAGAAGAAGGAGGAGCGAAGATGAGTGCAGAGGACATTCTTCTCCTACATCACCAGCAGCTGGGACACTTATCTTTTGATACTCTAGCTAGAGTCTATCCTGCGTTGTATAAACATTCGAATCGAAGTAAACTTATTTGTGATGCATGTGATTTGGGAAAACTCACTAGGAGTTCTTATGTTAGTACTGGACACCTAAGCTCTGCTAATTTTGATATAGTGCACTCTGATGTGTGGGGACCATGTGCGGTGAATTTTCTGAATGGCTATAAATACTTTGTAACGTTTATTGATTGTGCATCGCACGTTACCTGGCTATATTTAATGAGGAATAAGAGTGAAGTCTTCACTTGCTTTCGAGACTTCCACAAATATGTTCAAACGCAGTACGACAAGATGATAAAAGTGTTAAGGTCGGAGAATGGAACGGAATACACTAACCGAGCGCTGGGAGAATACCTATCTGCCCATGGGATCCAGCATCAGACAACGTGTCCGTACACCCCTGCTCAGAATGGCGTTGCGGAAAGAAAAAACAAACATCTAATGGAGGTGGCTAGGAGCATGATGCTGCACATGAACGTCCCACAAAGTCTGTGGGGATACACCGTACTAACCGCAACCCAACTGATAAACAGAATGCCATCACGTATTCTCGGATGGAAATCTCCATGTCAGAAGCTGCAAGGGAATAATGGCGGGATGCTTCCGTTAAAGGTTTTTGGTTGTGCGTGCTATGTAAAGGACAACAGACCGGGGGTTGGAAAACTCGATGCAAGGGCACTTAGGTGTATCTTCGTAGGCTACTCTGGGACCCAGAAAGGGTACGTATGCTGGAGTCCAGTCGAAAAGAAAAGTTTTGTGAGCATGGATGTCCACTTTTGAGAATTGGAACAATACTACCGTCATGAAGAAACGTCACGCACACCAGAACCGACGAACTCCGAATGGTTTAGGAGAGAGAGAGAAAGCCTGGTGACCGAACTAGAGATATGTGACGAGGAATCGGCGGAGGAGTCTGGGAGCGATGAGGTGCAGGAGGAGGAGATGAGAAACGTGCGTCCGACGGCTCAAGGGGAACTGCTTACCTACCATAGGAGGGAGAAACAAACTACTGAACCAGTACCGGTGCCCAGGATACCAGTGCCCAATCCCGTGCATACGCCCGTCTCTCATTCTGGAGCACCTCCAGACCCACAGCCTTGTTCCGGTGAGATCGTTTCCCTACACCCTCTTCCCCCACCGTCACTGTTCGGCGGAGTATGCGCAGTAATGCGGGCAATCCTCCGGACAGATACGGCTGGGACCTTGCGTCATTTGTCTCTTATAATAATATTTCCCCTTCTCATGGAGCATTCATAGCCTCGTTAGATAGTGTTACTATACCTAACAATTGGCAGGTTGCCAAGAATGATCCGAAATGGAAAGCAACGATGAAGGAGGAGATGAGAGCCCTTGAGAAGAACAAAACCTGGGAGCTGGCGTATCTACCTGACAACAAGAGGGCCGTCGGATGCCGGTGGGTCTTCTCCTTGAAACAGAACCCAGATGGACTTATCGAGCGCTACAAGGCTCGACTAGTTGCGAAGGGATACTGGCAGACCTATGGCATAAATTACGACGAGACATTCGCACCCGTGGCCAAGATGAGCACGGTCAGAACCTTGATAAGCTTGGCAGCAAATGGTGGATGGAGAATGCATCAACTGGATGTGAAAAATGCCTTCCTTCATGGAGAGCTAACCGAGGAAGTGTACATGGAAATACCACCGGGGTTCGAGACCGCTGAGACCAATGGTAAAGTATGTAGACTGAAGAAGTCACTATATGGGTTGAAGCAGTCACCCCGCTCGTGGTTTGATCGATTCAGGAAGACCATGATTGGGATGGGATACCGGCAGACCAACGCTGATCACACATTGTTCTTCAAGGAAAGTGAAGGTCATCACATTACTATCCTTGCTGTGTATGTGGATGACATGATCATCACAGGGGATGATGAACAGGAAACAGTCGGTCTCAAGACAGCGTTGGGCAAGGAGTTCGAAGTAAAAGATTTGGGGATGTTACGGTACTTCCTTGGAATTGAGATCGCCTACGGAAGAAGGGGTATTGTCCTATCACAGAGGAGATATGCCTTGGATATCCTTACAGAGACAAGAATGTTGGGTTGTAGACAGGCCGCAACACCGATTGATCAGAAGTGTAAGCTGGGGGCTGAGGCAGGTGACATAGTTGATCGAGAGAGGTACCAGAAATTGGTTGGGAAGTTGATTTACCTGAGTCACACACGCCCAGACATCTCTTATGCGGTTAGTGTAGTGAGTCGTTATATGCATGATCCTAGGAAGGGGCATATGGATACTGTGTACCGGATACTACGGTATTTGAAGGCTTCCCCGGGGAAGGGATTTCTCTTCCGAAGAAACGGGCATATGAAGATCGAAGGCTACTGTGATTCTGATTGGGCAAGCTGCACAGATGACATGAGATCCACGTCAGGCTATTGCATATTTGTAGGAGGAAACCTGGTTTCCTGGAGGAGTAAAAAGCAATCAGTGGTGGCGCGATCAACTGCTGAGGCAGAGTACAGAGCGATGGCATCGGGAGTAGCTGAACTTTTGTGGCTGAAGAGGATGCTGACGGAGCTGAGTCTAGATCAAGGGGACAAGATGAAGCTGTTGTGTGACAGCCAGACAGCAATCAGTATTGCAAATAATCCAGTTCAACATGAGAGAACTAAGCACATTGAAATTGACAAGTTCTTCATAAAAGAGAAATTGGACAGTGGACTACTGGAGCTTAGTTACGTTGCAAGCAAGGATCAGGCTGCGGATTGTCTGACAAAGGGGCTGAGCTCAACAGACATGAGCAGGAACTTGGACAAGCTGGGTTTGATAGATATATTCCACCCACCTTGAGGAGGAGTGTTGGTGTGTATTTAGTAATTATGTGTATTGGTGTGTAGATAGTAAAATAGGAGTGGTGTTGTAAAGAGAGGGTATAAATAGATGTATTGAGGTATTGAAAGGTTATAAGAGAAAAACCCTACTTTCGCAACTCTTCTAATAATAAAACATTCACTACTTTGGAAATCAATTAATCAAACGCCGGACATTGTAAGTAGAATCCAACTCTATTGGAAAAATTAGATGCAGGACTGCTGGAGGAATCGGGAATCAGGAGGGAGAAGCCAGCAGGAAACTGAAGCAATCGGGAATGGGTTAGGACACGAATAGCAGTGCTCGTCGCCGACGTTCTCTCCTGCAAAGAAATCGCCGAATCAGGAAAGGGTTAGGGCACGAATTGGAGTGGGAACCAACGACGAGAAAGAACCAACGACGAGAAGGGAGCTGGATGGGAACCTGTATCTCAGACGAGATCGAGCGACACGAGCGGAAGATTGAACGGGACTAGGATTCTCCTTTCGGCTGCTTAACCAGAGTAAGGCCGGCTGATGGGGTTCCCCTAAAATAACCCAAGTAAGGCCGACTGAGATCTTAATCGTAACATTGAAAAAGTATGAGGCGGACGAGCGAAAATACATCCGAGCAAAAAAACCAAAAGCAAGCGCTACTGGAGGTCACACGCGCGCGCGACGGGCACACACGCATGCCTCGCGCGTAGCCACTGTTCGCCGCCGCCGATCGCCCCCACCGTCGGACGTCATCGTCGCCGGCGAATCTTCCCGGGCTGCCCCGAGGGGAATGCATGTTATTTTTCGGAAATTGATGATCCAGGTGACCAGTATCGTGCAACTTCATTCGCCAGTTCAAATTTCAAGACGACGCAATTACCAACGCGTCTCTCAAAAAAGCTATAAAAAAGCTCCCGGGTCTTCATTTGAAGAAAAACAATCAAGAGGCAAAGAGAGAGCTTTGAAGTTTTCCGGCAAGAAACCTCACAGAGATCTCCTTTGAAGTTTAAAGACCTCCTTCAGCTCTAAAGTCCTCCTTCAAGAGCGACTTAGAGATCTCCTTCGGAGCGCGTGCCTTCTCAAGTGCCTTCTTAAGTGCGTCCTCAAGTGCCTGCTCCAAAGCCTGCTCTCGAAGCTGCTCCTGCGAGCGCCAAGGAAGACTGTTTATCTTTTTACTTTCAAGTACTTGTAATCAAAGCGGTGACCTGTCACGCTCTCGAATATTCAAACACTTGTAATATCAAGTAAACTAGTGAATTGGTCGGCACAGAATCGACCCTGTATTTTTTTCGGGTTTTTCCACATAAAAAAGTCTTGCCGTCTCCGCTGTTGGTTCTCTTTTAACCGGTTGCATGCTTAGCTCACTCTCGAGCTAAGATGATTCGATTCTCCAGACCGAGAGAGCGCTAAGCTACCCGCAATAGTTATAATGTTTAAAGAGATTTTATTGCTTAAATAGTCACCAATATTAATATTTAAGGAAGATTTTGTTAAATAAGTCATTGTTATTAATATTAAATTCCTTTTAAAATTGCAATAATACATAATTGTGATTGTGAACTTGTGAAGAGCCAGCCGGTAAAACTGAGTTAGAACTTAAGATGGGCTCCTCTTCCGCTTCCTCCCTCCCAGCTTTCTCCACCCTATCGTTCTCGAGATGATTCCATGGCGATTTCCTCCTTCCGCCTTTCTTCTCTATCACTTCACCCACATTCCTCTCTTCTCCCAAGACTTCTCCAATTCAGAGCCCAACTCTCCCTCTCTATCTCTTCTTCTGTGTCCCCTCGTCGTCACCGATCTCGCCGCAAGAATCATCTACGCCCTAAAATCCCCAACTCCCCACTTCCTCCCAGCCTATCTCCTCCTCCTCAACCTCTTGAGCACTTCGACTCCTCCTACGCCGATGGAAGTGCCCTTCTGATTCTCGAGGAGGCGGAAGAAACCAAGGAAACTTTTGCTTCTTTCGAGGTCTCCGATGTTTTCACGCCAGGCGCTGGGTACAGGTGGTTTCCCTGGTCGGTGCTCGACCTAGCCGCCCGTTTTGCGGTCCTTCTCGCAGTACAGACTGCTGTGGCAGTCTGGTTCCTCGCTAGGGAAGATGGCAAGGAAGGTGGAGGACGGAGTAATGAGGATGGTCTCAAGGAAAATAAGAAGGTGGTTAAGGCTGAGAAAGGGATGGTGGCGGAGGATTTTGAGAAGATGGTAGCGGAGATTAGGGAGATGGCGAGTGAGGCAAGGGAGAGGGAGGCTGAAGGGAGTGTAAATGGCGGTGGGGTTGAGGATGATGAGGGGGGTCGCAAAGGAGTGGAGAGGATGAAAAAGAGTATTGCCAGGATTTTCATAGACGGGCAAGAGGATGCATTGGTTCAGAAGGAAAAACCAAGAAAACCGAGATTGAGGAACGGGGGAGTTGGATATTTCCCAAAGGTTAATGGATTTGGTGGATCAAAGCCAGTTCGAAGTGGAAGTGGCCTACGCAAAGGTATTAATTGTATCTTCTCCATTTTCCATATATATATATATATTTGTTGGATTGGTTGCATGATTAAACTTGTTTGCGGCTTGGAACCATGTTTTTGTTGTCTCCGTGTGTTGTGTGTTTGGGGAAGTAGTCCTTTGGGAGTGTTGATAATAGAGATCAATTGGGCTTGGGGCACTAGTAGTCAAAGTCATTTTGAGCCCAAAAGCTTAAGTTTTTGAGAGGGAGGGTCAAACTCTTGTTATTCTACACTACATATTTTACTTGTTATATGCGGGACTAAAGCTAGGGCTCTCAAATGCCTTAATAGGAGGGTGATGATGGGTGTGGTTTTGGAAGAATCATACTTTTCTTTACGAATGGACAACCCAGTGGAGAAAATAGGCAAAATTTGTTACTTAGATTCAAATGATATTGATAGTGTGTAATATTTGGGTCTTGAGAGGTGCAAGAAGAGTATAGAGGATAATCCTTTTGGGAGAGTATCTTTCTTCCTGAAGTCGCCTTGGGAAGATGTTAGCAGTCAGAAGAATCACTAGTGTTATAAGGAAATCCATCATACGTCGCTAACTCGCTACCACCATTGTAGTCAGTTGGGTGGTCATGTGCACTTTATATGCATGTCGGGTGGAATTAGCTGCAGTTGGTAACCAGGTGGTGCGAAGCGACTATGCTCCCCCTAGGTTTAAAATGCTCAAAGCCTAGCTCGGTCGGTGGTAGCAGCCTAAGCGACTCAGCAAGTCATATCGTTCGGAGACCCCACCGAGCCTTCAATTTGCGGCTGACCGCTTCGCGGATTGGCGCATCCACATGACCAGATTGATTGATGTTCCTACTGTGCTAGCCAAGCAAGCAACTGTAGGTATAACATGCTTGGAGATTGCATTAACTCTTGATTATGGGTGCTACAGCTGTATCTAACCCCAGTAATAGTAATAAAATGTAGTAGCTTATGTGCATGCACTACCTATTTTTTTCTGCCATAATTACAATAAGCTTAGACATGTAGTTCATATTTCTCTTATTAAGAAATTCATGAACATATCATATCTAGCAACTTATATGTTGATTCCTGTAGAAAGAGTGAAACGGAAATAGAAGGTGTAAGTTTATTCATCCTCAAAGGGGAACTATATAGGGTTACAACAAGACACCACACACCGATAAGCGATGTGGGACTAAACACAAATACTAAAATATAAATACTTCAACACTCCCCCTCAAGCTGAAGGGGAACCCTTCAGCTTGAACACAACATAAAAGAAAAGGTAAATGATGGTTGGCAATGTGGGACAAAACAACAGCCACCGAGGCCCAGCCGTGTGTCACCGGGGATACTTCAACCGGGCAAAGGCCACACGACGTTGATCCACAAACCGACCATGAGCACACTGGATGCTCCCGGTGCTGGAGCCAGGTCAACCAACAAACGCCAAACCACACCTACCTAACATAGAAGAAAAAGATGGGGAGACACACAAACAACATACGAAATCAACCTGGGGGCCATGTGTGACTAAGGCAGGAGTCGAGAAAAGAGGCATCCGAGTCGCCGTTATCACAAACACTCCCCCTCACGTGGAATACGTGCATAAAGGCATAGACTATGCCTGGAGGCTGTGACGTACACTCCCCCTCACGTAGACCACGTGCACGTGTGGGACCCTCGTCGGGTACATGAACCCAGATCACGTGGAAGGGGGCCGAAATCGCAATGAGACGCTAAAAAAAACAGCAACTAAAAAAAGGAATAACTTAAACATAGCAGCGGCAGGACAGCAGGGAGGAGAAGCTCCAGCGGCAGATCTGGAAGAGGCGAAGCAGCAACAACATCGACGGCAGACAGCGGCGGGATCGTCGATCTAGAGCAGGACTTCGACGGAAGAAGCAGTCGTCGTCGATCGGCAGAGGAGAACGACGGGATCGTGTCGTCGATGGAAGAGGGCAGCAGCGGTCGATGAAGATGGAAGCAGCGGTCTTAGGTCGATGAAGATGGCTCGACGGGAGATCTGGAGTAGCGTCGACGGGAGAAGAGGAAGGCCCGCAACAGTCGTCGATGGCGGAAGCGTCGTCGACATCAACGGGAGAAGCCAGCAGCGACGTCGACAAGAGATGGCCCCGCTCCCGTCTTTGGAATCAAGATACGATCCCATCGACGGGAGCGAGAGGGAGCCGCCGAAGCCCAATCAGCCGAGCCGGAAGCGGAAGACGAACGGGTCGGGGGGGGGGGCAAGGTCGCGGGATGAGCGAAAAACAAATTTATTTTAGGCTTTCAGATCGAAATGCTCTGATACCATAACCCACAGGTCCTAGGATCGGAACCTAGCTCTGATACCATGTAGAAAGAGTGAAACAGAAATAGAAGGTGCAAGTTTATTCATCCTCAAAGGGGAACTATATAGGGTTACAACAAGACACCACACACCGATAAGCGATGTGGGACTAAACACAAATACTAAAATATAAATACTTCAACAATTCCTAAAAGCACCATTATGCCATGCACTTTACTGCACTAATATGGGGTAAAAAATTATGCTCTGTTTGGTACTCCATTTTTCTTCTTGTGGTGTTTAGCTAACCTCCATTTTGGAGCTCTGGGGCGGTGGGAAAGAACCAAAACTCCATTTTGAGCTTCATTTCCAACCCTAGAGGTTAGTCCTCTCCCCAGCTAACTAGTTATAACCTTGTACTCAAACCAACACTAGGACTAAAATGTTCCTTAAACACTATTAATAATTGTAAAATCAGAGGAAAAAAGATCCAGAACATATTATTGTGATTATTCTCTCCTTGAACCCAATTTGTATTCTTTACACGAAGTGGGAGTTTTATTAGGTCGTTCGACTACTATTAGAACTTCTTTATATATATTCTCATTCATTATTTCTTTGTCTGGCTCGAACTATTGTGGATGTCAAATAATATCTTGTTAGCATTCTACAGACAAATCAGGATCCAACATGATACATTTTGACCAAACTATTTTGCACTAAAATGGCCGACCAACTCGACTTTAGGGTCCAGAGACATTATGAGGGGTTGAGTGTTTGGTTATTAAAATGATCAGACACTAAAGATCAATTTAATGGCGGCGCACTCAAATATGAGGATTCTCTTAATATGTAGTATAGATAGAAGCTAAAGGTAAAAAATAGATTGTTACGCCCCCGAACATGACACGGTTCTTTGGGCATACCTACGCCCGACGGCGCAAGGCGAAGACAGGCGACAATGGGGCTGAACCATCCGTTTCAGCCCCCACTCTCTAATCCGGGCGGACTGGGGCTGAACCACACCGGTTCAGCCCCATGGGAGGGGCTGGCCGGCCCCTCTTGGGCCCGGGTATATTTATACCCGGGGCTCTCCCTCTTGGAGGCATCTATGAACACTCAAGGTATTTCTTCTCCTCCTTCTTCCTAACCCTAATCTCTCTTAGTTTTCCCCTAGCCCTCTTCTCTCTAGCTTTATCCGAATATTTGGTATCAGAGCATTCGTCTTACGGCCATGGTGAATACCCCGCTCGCAAGAAGAGGTCAACCGATTGGAAACCCTAGAGGAAAATTACGTCGGTTTGACGGATTCGGTTGCCGTCATCGAGGAAGAGATGAGGGCATCCATGCAACGATTGGAAGAACGGATCGACGCCCGCATGGAAGAACTCAAAGCCTTGTTATCGCAAAGTCTAAGAGGGAAGGCGACCACACATGAGGAAGCCGGCGGTGCGCAAAACCAGGTTGCCGAGACCTACGAGTCGCAACATCTCGCACCGCAAGCGAGAGAGACGGTCGATCCAGCGCGCGTGGGGGCGGGTTCCAACGGATCGGAGGGCAGCGCAACAGCTGGCTGGGGAGTCCGCGGGACATCGCCTGGAAAGGGATCCGCACAGATCGGCGCGACGCGAGTTGGCGGCGAGCAGGGTGGAGCCGGACGGGTTCCAGGCGCGCCGGCAGGAGGTACGGGGGGTCTTCTACCCCAGCCGCGTGACGTTGGTCCTCCAGGGGGCTACGGAGCTGGCGCTCCTTGGGGCGGCCAGCCATATCAAGGCTATTCGGGCGCAAACATTGACCCTATGAAACCAAGGCAACCGACATGGAATGGTCAAGTCCCGGGCCGACAAGGGCAAGCAGCTCCACGAGCATACATGCCTCCGAAGTTGACGCGCATGAATTTCCAAGGTTCCACGGAGGGGATGTTCTGGAATGGGTGCAGAAGGCCGAGCTTTTCTTCAGTTATCAAGAGGTTCCGGAGGGCCAATGGGTGCAGCTAGCATCTTTCCACTTGGAGGATGACACTTTTCAATGGACGCAGTGGTTTCTGAGGGGCAAGGACTATGTGCCTTGGGCTGATTTTGTGGAAGACTTCACCGCCATATTTGGGCCCTTGGAGTACGAGGATGTTGAGGCCCTCCTGCAGAAGTTGCGTCAGAAAGGAACAATGATGGAGTATCGGACAGAGTTCGAAAAATTGGCGAACTGGGTACACTGAGAGGAGAAGATGCTGCTCAGTTGCTTTGTATCGGGACTGAAGGACCACTTACGTGATGAGGTCCACGCTTATATGCCCCGCAGTCTGAACCATGCCATTAGCTTGGCCCGCATTCAAGAGGAGCGCTTCAACAGGCAACGAAGCCGCACCATGGTGAGACCCACGATTACCCCGATGACCGTCAGAAGGGAGCAGCCGGCGGTCGGCAAATTGAAGCTGACACGATTATCATGGGTCGAGCTGCAGGCATGGAAGGAGAAAGGACTATGCTTCAACTGCGACGACAAGTTTACGCCCGGGCACACCTGCCAGAAGATACAGGTTTATATGCTACATGAGGATGTGGATGACGAGCTTTCCCACGAGTCAGAGTTGGAGGAGGACTTGGATCTTACCGAGTTTGGTGTATCCCTACAAGCGATGGAAGGATGCAGCGTCCCCCTCACCATGCGGATTGCGGGAAAGATCATGCAGGAGAAAGTAACGATTTTGGTAGACAGTGGGAGCACCCACAACTTTATCCACCTCGAGGTGGCACATCGGGTGGGACATGTGATTGATAAGGGGTCCGCCTTTCATGTTATGGTGGCAGGTGGGAGCAAACTTCAATGCGAAGGAGTTATGAAGGGGGTGGAGCTACGGATACAGGGGTACTCAGGGAGCACAAACGTCTATCTTCTACCTATCCGAGGCTCCGACATGGTGCTCGGGGTCCAGTGGTTGCAGCAACTGCGAAGGGTTACCTTTGACTGGGACCAGATGACAATGGAATTCCTACAACACGGAAAGCGGTACTGTCTGGGGGGGCGTAAAATCCGCCCCGATGAAGGAAACTTTCCTTCGGAGTTTGGAACGACTAGAGAGTCAGGGCAGCGCGATGTCAATGATTACGAAGGTTACACAGACCCCTATCGCTCCTCCAGTTGTTCCAGTTCAGATGCACGCGCTTCTGGCCCAGTATGTCGATATTTTTCACGCACCCCACGCATTTCCACCACCGCGGTTCAGAGATCATCAGATCTAGCTCAAGACGGGCGCGGAACCCACTAACATCCGATCGTACCGCTACCCGTACATCCAGAATGCCGAGATAGAGCGCAGTGTCAGGGAAATGCTTACCGCCGGGATCATCCGTCCCAGTACTAGTTCCTTTTCATCCCCCATCATTCTGGTCAAAAAGGACGGGACGTGGCGATTTTGTGTGGATTACTGCGGTCTGAACAGTTCAACTATTAAGGATAAGTTCCCTATCCCCTTGACAGAAGAACTGTTAGACGAACTGCACGGTGCTCGCCTCTTTACCAAGCTAGACCTACGGTCAGGCTACCATCAGATTCAGATGCGCGAGGAGGACATATACAAGACAACTTTCCGTACACATGATGACCGCTATGAGTTCTTGGTGATGTCATTCAGACTCACCAACGCCCCGTCCACGTTCCAAGCCATAATGAACGAGATCTTTCGCCCTCTGCTCCGCTGATCAGTGCTGATTTTTTTTGATGATATCCTCATCTATAGTACCAATTGGGAGGACCATTTGGCCCATTTCGAGCATGTTTTCACCATCCTCCGCCAACATCAACTTTATGCCAAACAGTCCAAGTGTTCGTTCGGGCAAGAGGAAGTGGAGTACCTGGGACATTTGCTCTCTGCTAGCGGAGTCAAATACGATCCCAAAAAGATCGAGAGCATGATATCATGGCCTCACCCTCTCACGGTCCGAGCACTACGCGGCTTCCTGGGACTTACCGGATATTACCGGCGATTTGTCAAGGATTATGGCAAGATCCCCTGCCCGCTGATTCAATTATTACAGAAGAACGCCTTCCAGTGGCCGGATGAGGCGGAAGTGGCATTCCAGACCCTTAAGAAGGCCATGACGACCACTCCGGTTCTCGCGCTCCCGAATTTCAACAAGGAGTTTGTGCTGGAACCGACGCCTCCGGTGTGGGCATCGGCACAGTATTGATGCAAGAGGACAGGCCACTGGCCTTTTACAGTAAGGCCTTTTACAGTAAAGCGAGAAGGAGATGCTGGCAATCATTCATGCGGTGGCTATGTGGCGGCCTTACTTGTTGGGGCGACATTTCAAAATTCGTACGGACCATCAAAGCCCCAAGCACTTCTTGAAGCAACGGGTCTCCTCCCCGCTTCACCAGAAATGAGTGACTAAACTGTTGGGATATGATTATGAGATTCTTTACAGGCAGGGCAGAGAGAACGTGGTTGCTGACGCCTTATCCCGCTTACCGGCGAGCTCCTTCGCCCAACTTTCGGGTCCCCTGCTCGACTTGTTGGCTGATATTCAGGAGGAGATCATGCGGGACCCCGCACTGCGGGCATTTGTGGAGGTTCTTCGACGGGGGGAGACCACTACCTCGGGCTACCAGCTGCTGAATGACAAACTTTATTATCAGCACCGAGTGGTCGTTCCACCAAATTCTTCCTGGAAGGCAGTGATGCTGCACGAGTTCCACTCATCCCCGACCAGCAGTCACGCGGGCATTCTCCGGACTCTTCAACGGGCCCGGGCGAACGTGTTTTGGACAGGATTACGACGCGACGTCCAACAGCTTGTGCAGCGGTGTGAGACATGCCAGCGTCAGAAGTACGAGACGACATCTCCAGCCGGCCTACTTACACCTCTCAAGATTCTCCACCACATTTGGGAGACAATATCCATGGATTTCATCGACGGGTTGCCCAAGTCCCAGGGCAAGACAGTTATATTGGTCGTGGTCGACAAGCTATCCAAATATGGACATTTCTTGGCTTTGAGCCACTAGTACACCGGCGAGTCCGTCGCCGATCTCTTTGTTTGAGAAGTTGTCCGACTCCAGGACATGCCGCGCGCCATCATCTCCGATCGGGATCCAACATTTGTGGGCAAATTCTGGCGGGAACTGTTTCAATTACAAGGGACTTGCCTGCGCTTCAGCACAACGAATCACCCCCAGACGGATGGGCAGACAGAGGTTCTCAATCGAGGGGTGGAAACATATCTTCGCTGCTTCGTGATGGACGAGCCGCGGACATGGACCAGTTGGCTACAATGAGCTGAATATTGCTACAACACATCCTACCATTTCGCCATCAAACTGACCCTGTTTGAGATCGTTTATGGCCGTCCTCCTCCCTCACTGAGCAATTATGAATCGGGCAGCACATCATTACCGGCCGTGGACCGGGCACTCCAGGACCGGGACCGAACTATCGCCACGTTGCATGAGAATCTCCGCACCGCACAAGATCGCATGAAGACCCAAGCAGACAAACATCGCAAGGAATGAGAGTTCGCAGTCGGCGATGAGGTCTTCCTCAAACTCCGACCATACCGGCAAGTATTTGTGGGCCGCAGGACGAACCAGAAATTGGCGCCTCGCTACTATGGACCCTTTCGTATTGTCCTCCGTGTGGGTCCTGTCGCATACACGCTAACTCTTCCTGAAGGGTCGCGTATTCATCTGACATTCCATGGGTCCTTACTTAACCAAAGATAGGCGACACAATTCAGGCCAGCCCTTTCCTTCCCGAAGTCACGGTATCGGGCGAGCTGCGATCGATACCCGAAGAGATCCTGATGCTCAAGTGGAAAAAACGGGGTACCGAGTACTTATCGGAGCTCATGGTCAAGTGGAAACACATGTCAGAAGCACACAATACTTGGGTCGATCTGTTGGAATTCAGGGAACTCTACCCGGACTACCACCTTGAGGACAAGCTAATTCTTGATGGGGAGGAGAATGTTACGCCCCCGAACATGACACACTTCTTTGGGCGTACCTACACCCGACGGCGCAAGGTGAAGACAGGCGGCAGTGGGGCTGAACCATCCGGTTCAGCCTCCACTCTCTAATTCGGGCGGACTGGGGCTGAACCGCACTGGTTCAGCCCCATGGGAGTGGCTGGCCGGCCCCTCTTGGGCCCGAGTATATTATACCCAGGGCTCTCCCTCTTGGAGGCATCTATGAACACTCAAGGTATTTCTTCTCCTCCTTCTTCCTAACCCTAATCTCTCTTAGTTCTCCCCTAGCCTTCTTCTCTCTAGCTTTCTCTTAACATAGACATTATCTTCTATTATGGGTCAAGGACACCTAAGACAATTTAAAGTCAAAGACATATATTATACATCATAACCTTACACATTGTATGGTGTTCTCCATAGTAAAATTTTGACAATGCTTATCTAACTGATTTGTGTTGTAAATGTTGGGTTTTCTTCTTCATTCAAAATGAATAGCATATCAAATATGCGCAGCGGAAATAATAAACAAGAACAACTCAAAAAAGAGTTTCGGACCTTGCGATTTCATGAATCAAGAAATAAAGAAAGCAACACATTGCAATATACCTGAGAGGGATTGAGATAATACTCAATCAAGGTGCTCCAAAACTGATCCAGAAACTGGCGGTTGAGTTCCTAGCATAGAAAGTGTATCCGCGCCTCTATAGCGATCCACACGAGCGAATGAGAACCCCAAACTTCTTGTCCAACAAGGTCTGGGTCGGAGAAGGAGTGCCCTCAACGTCTCCCACAGATTGCTAGATCCTAGCAAGGGAGAGGCGGCGACGGTGGACTAAATCTTGCGGAAAACCTAGCGGAACAGTTCCGCCTCTATCTCAAAAGAAAAGATCGATGAGGAAAACCTAATCGCTGCCCTATTTATACCCAGGGCATAAAATTAGATATCCGCAGACCTAGTCATTAATAGGAGTATTCAGTTAACATCGTTGTGATCACTAAATATCGTCGAGATGATCTTGACGACATCGTCGTGATAACATATATCGTCGAGACGATCTCGACGATATCGTCTTGATGACATACAGTGCCTTGAAGACTTATATCGTCGAGACAATCTCGACGATATCGTCTTGAAGACCTATATCGTCATGAAGACATACTGTGTTGAAGACATATACATCGTCGAGACGATCTCGACGATATTGTCTTGAGGACCTATATCGTCGAGACAATCTCGACGATATCATCTTGAGGACATATATCGTCGAGACAATTTCGACGATATCGTCTTGAAGACCAAAATATCGTCTTGACAATCAAGACGATATTATGCAACACTTAACCAATTTTATCTAACTCCAGTGAGTCATAGGATTGGTCCTTCACTCATATCCAATATGATTAAGACCAACACAATCCTTTCTCCAACTTCTCCAAACACTCTTATGTGCGACCATATAGACTCATATTGCATTGACAATAAGACTAATTGGTTGATTGCTTTGGGATCACTTTGAAAATACCAACAATCTCCCACTTGATCACAAAGTATCAACAAAAGTCTCACAAACAATGAGCGGCATCTAGCAATACATCATTGCTACCCAAGCAATAAGAGTTCATAACTCAATAAGCCTGCCTTGACCAAAATTTAGTGTTGTCGTGTCCATTTGTCCTTTACATCCGGATAGAACTAGAGGCATGGACCGTGTCACCCTCATAATTATTCAATCATAGTTTCCTGATCTAGAATAGACTTTCTGAAATTGATGAGCTCAATATCCCATATTGACTCAACCAAGTATGACCATGCAAATTTTCAGTCTCATTCCATCAAGGGGCCCTTGGATGTAACTCCTGTCATATAGGAAGACAAATCTCATATCTGTGCACACCCAAACACCCAAATGAATCGTAACATACCCAATAACCACCGTTATCATCAACCTCTTCAAGGAAGACTTTTGATGGCATCAAAGTACACTCTTCCTCACTTGATGAATGCTGTGACTTCAGGTCAAAGAACCACAAACACCATTGCCATATGAGACCTACTTGTAACACATTCATATAACAATCCACAAATTAGTCTCAAGGTGGGTCTGTCCAATACAACTTGTTCACTAACAAGTACAATGTGATGACTTGATATCACAATATCATGACCTGTGAGAACCGGTCCTCAGTCAACGCACATGCTAGTCTTAATATACCTTCATTGCCCTTAGCTTCTAAGACGATACATCGACCAGGGACTATTTAAGAATGAAGCTTCTTATAAGCATATGCCCCTACATTCAAGTCACACACTTGAATTCCTATAGAAGCGAACATTCTAAGGGCATTTATTATGCTAATTATTCTATTATATAGAGACAATTGACATAATAAAAGAACTTGTCATAAATGTAAAAAGAAATATGAAATACTATATTCATCATATGAATAATAATCGACAAAAACAATTCACAAGACTCCCATTAGAGACGATCATTCAGATATCTAATACCCATTGATCTAGTATGACCATCATGCTTTCTCTGTGCAAGAGGCTTCGTCAGTGGATCCGCAACATTCTCTTCAGTCGGTACTTTGCATATGCTCACATCTCCTCGATCGACAATCTCTCAAATAAGATGGAACCGCCGAAGTATGTGCTTGGAGTGCTGATGAGATCTAGGTTCCTTAGCTTGGGCAATTGCACCGTTGTTGTCACAGTAGAGAACTACGAGATCAACAATGCTAGGAACTACATCTAGCTCGTCGATGAATTTCCTAATCCACACAGTCTCCTTTGTCGTATTCGCTGCAGCGATATACTCAGCTTCTGTCGTAGAATCGGCAACTGTTTCTTGCTTGGAACTCTTCCAGCTTACAACTCCTCCATCCAAGCAAAATACAAAATCTGACTGGGACTTTGAATCGTCCCTATCAGTTTGGAAGCTAGCATCTGTGTAACCTTTTACAACGAGCTCGTCCTCTCCACCAAACACCAAGAACATATCCTTAGTCCTTCTCAAGTACTTTAAGATATTCTTGACTGCAATCCAGTGACAATCACCGGGATCAGACTGATACCTGCTTGTCATGCTCAAAGCATAAGAGACATCGGGTCGTGTATATAACATTGTATACATGATTGATCCAATTGCCGAAGCATATGAAATCAACTTCATGCGGTCCTTATCTTCTAAAGATTTAAGACACTGGTCCTTAGAGAGCCTCACACCATGAGACATGGGTAAGAATCTCTTCTTGGACTCAAGCATGCTGAACCGTTTCAGCACCTTCTCAATGTATGTGCTTTGGGTCAAACCCAGCAACTTCTTCGATCTATCTCCATAGATTTTAATACAAAGTATATAAGTTGCTTCGCCCAAGTCTTTCATAAAAAAGTTGTTCCCTAGGTTGTTCTTAACAACTTGCAGGGTCAGAATGTCATTCCCGATCAACAGTATGTCAGCTACATACAGTATCAGAAAGATAACTATGCTCTCACTAATTCTCTTGTAAACACAAGACTCATCTTCGTTCTTGATGAAACCAAACTCCTTGATTTTCTCATCAAAACGAAGATTCCAACTTCGAGAAGCTTGTTTCAATCCATAAATGGATCTATTCAACTTGCATATTTTAGTGGCTTCATTTGGAGATTCAAAACTCTCGGGTTATGTCATATGCACTTCCTCAAGGAGGTTTTCGTTTAGGAAAGCCGTTTTGATATCCATTTGCCAGACCTCGTAGTCGTAATACGCAACAATATCAAGCAGAATTATGATGGACTTAACCATAACGACAGGGGAAAAGGTCTCATCATAGTCAACACCATGAATTTGCTTGAAACCTTTAGCCATTAATCGCCCTTTGAATGTCTGTACATTCACATCCATGTCGGTCTTCTTCTTGAAGACCCACTTGCACCATATGGGTCATAGCTCTTCAGGTAGTTCTACCGAAGTCCAAACTTGGTTTGCATACATGGAGTCCATTTCAGATTTCATGGCTTCAAGCCACTTCTCGGAGTCTAGTCCATTCATAGCCTCTTGGTAGGTTGCAGGCTCATCATCATGATCCATTAGCAATACATTACCTATTTGAGATATGAGAAATCCATATCTCTCAGACTCAAATCTTGGTCTACCAGATCTACGTAGGACTTGTGTTTCTTGAGTAGGCTCTCTAGCTACAACTTCTTGTAGTCCTTGCTCATGTTCCAATTCAGGTTCGTTTTTAATTTGTGGTTCTTGAACTTTTTCAAGTTCTACCTTTGCAGTCTTTTTGGATAAGAACTCTTTCTCCAAAAAGACGTCAGTCCTTGCAACAAACACTTTGCCCTCCGACGATAGGTAGAAGTAGTATCCTTTGGTCTCCCTAGGATACCCCACTAGATAACACTTATCCGATTTGGGTTCCAGCTTGTCAGACATTTGACGTCGTACGTATGTCTCACATCCCCAAATTTTAATGAAAGACATACTGGGACACTTCCCAGTCCATATCTCATATGGTGCCTTTAGAACCGTTTTAGTTGGAGCACGATTTAAAGTGAAAGCAACAGTCTCTAGAGCAAATCTCCAAAAGAAAACAGACAGATCTGCATGACTCATCATCGATCGCACCATATCTAACATGGTACGATTCCTCCTCTCAGAAACACCATTATGCTGCGGTGTTCTAGGTGGAGTGAGTTGCGATACAATACCACACTCTCTCAGATGATCACGAAACTCATGACTCAGGTATTCGCCACCTCGATCAGATCGGAGTGCTTTAATCCTTTTTCCCATTTGATTTTCTGCTTCATTCTTAAACTCTTTGAACTTTTCAAAGGTTTCGGATTTACACTTCATAAGATATATATATCCGTATCTACTGAAATCATCAGTAAATTTAACGAAGTAGTAGTACCCACCTCTAGCCATGGAACTCATGGGTCTGCACACATCACTATGTATGATACCCAAAAGATCATCAACCCTCTCACTACAACTAGTGAAAGGGGCTTTCGTCATCTTGTCTAATAAACATGACTCGCATCTCTCAAATGATTCATAATCAAATGAGTCCAATAGTCCATCTTTATGGAGCTTGAATATGCGTTTCTCATTTATATGACCCAAACGACAATGCCAGAGATATGTAGGGTTGAAGTCATTAGTTTTTAGTCGTTTGGTATTTTCTATGTTATAGATTGGATGATTTATGTTCAAAACATATAAGCCATTAAACATCTGAGCAACGCCATAACAAACATCTGAGCAACGTCATAACGAACATCATTTTTATAAATAGAACAACAATTGTTCCTTATAATAAAACTTATAAAAGAAAAATCAATCATGTCCAAACATGAAATTGAAATGATGTTTCTAGTTATAACATGAACAAAATAACAATTATCAAGTTCTATAATAAGCCCAGTGGGCAAGGAAAGATGGTACAATCCTACGACAACGACAACAACTCTTGCTCTATTTCCAACGCGCAGGTTCACCTCTCATTTACCCAACAGTCTTCTCCTTGTCAGTTCCTGCACATTTGTACAAATGTGAGAACCACATCCGGTATTCAATACCCAAGATGAAGGAGCAGACATGTTAATTTCTATAACAAAAATACCTGAAGTGGAAGTCATATTTCCCTTCTTCTTCAGATCCTCGATGTAAAGGGGACAATTCCTCCTCCAATCCCCCGCCTTACCGCAGTGGTGACAATTCCCTTCTTTAGGTAATCCCTTCTTTTTCAGTGTAGAAGATTTGAGATTACGGCAAGACTTAGGTCCCACCTTAGTCTTCCTGAATCCCTTGTCCTTGCCCTTGCCTTTATGCACCATCATTATGGGTCTAGCAGGCTTGGTCTTCTTCATATTGTTCTCGGCAGTTCTTAACATGCCTAGGAGCTCGGGCAGTGTCTTATCTATCTCATTCATGTTGTAGTTCAAGACGAACTGCTCGTAACTGTCCGACAACAATTGCAGGATCAGATCTGTAGCCAACTCTTGGCTTAAAAGAAACCCCAGTCTCTGAAAGTTCTCAATGTACCCAATCATCTTGAGTACATGAGTTCCCACTGGGTCTCTAGCTCCCATTTTACACTGAAATAAAGCCTTAGTGATGTCGAACCTTGTTACGCCCCCGGACGAGGCCCGTCTATTTGGGCGTCAGTACAAGCGGAGGCAAAGGCACGGCGAAGGCGACAACGGGGCTGAACCAAGCGGTTCAGCCCCCTCTTGCTGAAATCGGCCAAAGGGGGCTGAACCGATTTCGGTTCAGCCCCATTGGGCCGGCCGGCCCCTTGCTGGCCGGTCCGGGGTCCGGTATTAATATACCCGGACCCCCTCTTTTGGTTCTTATGTTATTGACTATCAAGGTATTCCTCTTCTTCCTCCTCCTAACCCTAATTTCCTCTAGCCGTCTTTAGCTTTTCTCGCTCTTTTCCTCTTTTAGAACTTCGTTCATAACATTTGGTATCAGAGGATCTCCTCCGCCATGGTTACCACTCGCACGCAAGAGGAAATCTCGCGGTTGGAAACCCTAGAGAAAAATTTTGCGGGGTTGTCCGATTCGATGGAACGCATGAAGACATCAATGGAAGAACGCATGGACGCTCGCATGGATGAAATCGAAGCACTCTTGGTGCAAAATTTGAGAGGAAAAGGGCCGGCGGCCGATGAGAACGGCGGATCGGTGCATCCGGGGTCCGATAACTCGGGATCTCACCCGGAAATTCCGCCGGGCCTCCAAGGAGGAGCGGGACGGGGGCGTAGTCCCTGGATCGGGCCGGTACAGCAGCCAGGAGGCTCGGGCGAGGCCGGCGGAAGCCGCGCGGGCGGGATCGGGGCTGCAACAGGCGGCGGCGGCGTCGGAGCAGCGCGCGACTCGGGCGGGGGTTTCTGCGGCCCGGGCGATCTCGGGTGGGGCCGATCCGGCTATGGCGGGGTCGGACAGGGACGAATCGGCCACGGCGACTTCGGTGGGCCACCTGGAGGGTTCGGCGAGGTTGGCGGCGGCAACATGGCCGCTTTTGGTCGGGCGGCGGCGACGGGGTTTCCTCCGGGAGGTGCGGGGGGACTCCTACCGAACCCTAGGCCGGGTGGATACGGCGGCGGCCATATGGGACCGGGAGCACCGTGGATCGGACAACATCAAGTCCACCCGGGTGCGGGTTATGATCAAGGATGGCGGGGACAAGGCGCACCAAGGGCGTATCTCCCTCCGAAATTAACGCGTATGAATTTTCCAACTTTTCACGGAGGGGACGCGTTGGAATGGATTCACAAGGCCGAATTATTCTTTAATTATCAGGATGTTCCGGCAGCGCAGTGGGTACAATTGGCGTCCTTCCATCTGGAGGGTGACGCATTCCAGTGGACTCAGTGGTTCCTCCGAGACAGAGACTTTGTGCCATGGACGGATTTTGTGAAGGGGTTTACGGCTCGGTTCGGGCCTTTGGAGTACGAGAATGTAGAGGCCACTCTGCAGAAGCTGCAACAGAAGGGGACGGTAACAGAATACCGAACTGAGTTTGAGAAACTGGTAAACCAAGTACACTGGGAGGAGAAGACACTTCAGAGCTGTTTTGTGTCGGGCTTGAAGGAACATTTGCGGGATGAGATTCATGCTTACATGCCACGAAGTCTGAACCACGCCATTAGTTTGGCCCGCATCCACGAGGAGCGGTTCAACAGGCAACGGACCCGCAACTCAGGAAGGACTGCTGCCACGCCGGCACCAGCCCGGAGAGAGCCGGCGGGAGCCGGGAAACCGACGGTGACACGACTTTCGTGGGGCGAGTTACAGGCACGGAAGGAGAAGAGACTTTGTTTCAACTGCGATGAGAAATTCACGCCGGGTCACAAATGTAAGAAGGTCCAGGTGTTTATGCTACACCAGGAGGAGGAGGGCGAGTTGAGTTCGGAGGAGCACCCGGATTTGGAAGGGGACTTGGACCTGACGGAGCTTGGTGTTTCGGTGCATGCCATGGAGGGGTGTAGCCCCCCACCGCTCACTATGCGGCTCGGGGGAAGGGTCCGACGGGAGCGGGTGACCATCCTGGTGGACAGCGGGAGCACTCACAATTTCATTCATCCGGAGGTCGCTCAGCGGGTGGGGCACGTAGTGGATACTGGGGCTGCCTTCCAGGTCATGGTAGCAGATGGCAGTAAGTTACAGTGCCAGGGTGTTCTGCGGGGAGTGGAGTTGCGGATGCAGGGCTACGTGGGCCGCACAGATATCTACCTCTTACCCATTCGGGGGTCAGACATGGTTCTGGGGGTCCTGTGGCTACGACAATTACGGAGGGTTACTTTTGATTGGGATCAGATGACGATGGAGTTCCTGCAAGGTGGGCACCAGTTTTGCTTGAAGGGTATCACATCAGCGCCCGTGAAGGAAATTGGTCTTCGCAGCCTACAACAGCTTGGAGAGACAGGAAGTCTAATGGCCGTTCTTCTTGGGGTGCGGTCAGACGAGCACGGGCAAGGGGAGGTACCTCTCCAGTTGCAGCCGTTGGTTGAAGAATATGCCGACATCTTCCAGGAGCCGCATACACTTCCGCCATCACGATTCCGCGATCATCAGATTGTGCTCAAGACTGGAGCAGAGCCGACAAATGTACGACCTTACAGATATCCACATATGCAGAAGGCAGAGATCGAGCGCAGTGTTCGGGAGATGCTCGACGCTGGCATCATCCGACCCAGCACGAGTTCCTTTTCGGCACCTATTATCCTAGTCAAGAAGAAGGATGGATCATGGAGGTTTTGTGTTGACTACCGGGCCCTCAACAGTATTACGCTGAAGGATAAGTTTCCGATCCCACTGATAGAGGAGCTGTTGGATGAGTTACTGGGTGCGACCCGGTATACTAAATTGGACCTGCGGTCGGGATACTACCAGATTCTGATGAAGGAGGACGACGTCCACAAGACGGCTTTCAGGACCCACGATGGTCACTATGAGTTCCTAGTGATGGCCAACGGATTGACCGGTGGTCCATCCACCTTTCAGGCCAATATGAATGAAATCTTCCGGGCGCTTCTTCGTCGCTTCGTGTTAATTTTCTTCGATGACATTTTGATTTACAGTCGGACATGGGAGGAGCACGTGGACCATGTTGCCCAGGTATTCTCCATCCTACCTAAACACCGGTTATTTGCTAAACGGTCGAAGTGCTCTTTTGGACAGGAAGAGGTTGAATATTTAGGCCATCTGGTCTCCGCGGAAGGGGTTAAGGCAGACCCGAAGAAGATTGCTAGTATGGTCTCGTGGCCGCAGCCCCAGACCATTCGGGCCTTACGGGGCTTCTTGGGCCTCACAGGCTACTACAGGCGCTTCGTGCGTGACTATGGGAAGCTCGCACGTCCACTGACACAGCTCTTACAAAAGGATGCCTTTTCTTGGCACGATGAGACAGAGGCGGCTTTTCAGGCACTCAAGCTGGCGATGACGACTACCCCGGTCCTTGCACTTCCGGATTTCACCAAGGAGTTCGTCGTGGAAACGGACGCCTCCGGAGTTGGGCTGGGAGCCGTCTTGATGCAGGAGGGGCGGCCGATTGCTTTCTACAGCAAAGTCTTGGCTCCCAGGACATTGGACCTCTCGGCGTATGAGAAGGAGATGCTGGCCATTATTCATGCGGTGACACTCTGGAGGCCATACCTGCTGGACCGCCATTTTAAAATCAAGACAGACCATCAGAGCTTGAAGCATTTCTTGGATCAGCGGGTCTCTTCCCCTCTTCAACAGAAGTGGGTTACCAAACTCTTGGGGTACGACTACGAGATTGTCTATCGGCAAAGGAAAGACAATCTGGTTGCGGATGCTCTTTCCAGGTTGCCTGAGGGAGCGTTGGCCAGCATATCAGTACCGCGGCTCGAGTCTTTGGATGAGATTCAAGAGGAAGTGCTGCGGGATCCTGAGTTACGCGTTATTCTGGAGGACTTGCGGTCTGACCGGGCGACCACCCCCGGCTATCATTTGCAGCAGGATCGTCTCTACTACCACGGTCGGGTGGTCATACCTTCTCAGTCCACATGGCGTACGGTAATGATGCACGAGTTCCATTCTACACCGACGGGAGGCCACGCTGGGGTTCTCCGCACTTTACAGCGGGCCAGGGCTAATGTGTTTTGGAAGGGCATGCAGAAGGATATACAGGCGTTTGTTCGCCAATGTGATGTTTGTCAGCGGCAGAAGTATGAGACCACTTCTCCTGCCGGGCTTCTTACTCCCCTAGAAATTCCACACCAGGTCTGGGATACGGTCTCCATGGATTTTATTGACGGGCTACCGCGTTCGAAGGGTAAGTCGGTTATTTTGGTGGTTGTGGACAAGTTGTCCAAGTACTGTCACTTCCTCGCCCTAAGCCACCCGTACACTGGGGAGTCCGTGGCTACTTTGTTTGTTCGGGAGATTGTACGTTTACATGGCGTCCCTCGGGCGATTATTTCGGATCGGGATCCTACTTTTGTTGGCAATTTCTGGCGGGAGCTTTTTCGCTTACAGGGGACTTCTTTGCGCTTCAGCACAGCGCACCACCCACAGACGGACGGCCAGACGGAGGTCGTGAATCGGAGCGTGGAGACATATCTCCGCTGCTTCGTTATGGAGGAGCTCCGTACCTGGACGAGTTGGCTACATTGGGCTGAGTACTGCTTCAACACGTCCTATCACTCGGCGAGCAAGTTAACCCCATTTGAGGTGGTGTACGGTCGACCGCCACCATCTCTGAGCAGTTACGAGCCGGGTAGCACCGCGGTGGCCGCTGTTGACCGCGCCCTCCGCGATCGCGACCGCACGCTAGCCACCTTGCGGGAGAATCTACGGGCAGCTCAGGATCGGATGAAGGCTCAGGCGGATAGACATCGGACGGAGCGAGAGTTTCAGGTGGGGGATGAGGTTTTTCTCAAACTTCGTCCCTATCGACAACTGTCCGTCGCCCAGCGGACAAATCAGAAGTTGGCACCCCGTTACTATGGTCCCTTCCAGATCACTCGGCGGGTCGGACCCGCCGCTTACACTTTATCTTTACCAGAGGGGTCGAGGATTCACCCCACCTTTCATGTCTCCTTGCTGAAACGGAAGATTGGCGATGCTGTTCAGGCAAGTTCGGTGTTGCCTGAAGTTGCTACTGGGGGCGAGCTGCGCCCAATTCCTGAGGATGTTTTGGTGGTCAAGTGGAAGCGCCGTGGCACGGCGTACTGTCCAGAGCTGTTGGTCAAGTGGAAAGATCTTTCTTCCAAGCATAATACTTGGGTCGACCTGCTGGAGTTTCGAGAGCTCTACCCCGACTACCAGCTTGGGGACAAGCTGGTTCTTGATGGGGAGGGGAATGTTACGCCCCCGGACGAGGCCCGTCTATTTGGGCGTCAGTGCAAGCGGAGGCAAAGGCACGGCGAAGGCGACAACGGGGCTGAACCAAGCGGTTCGGCCCCCTCTTGCTGAAATCGGCCAAAGGGGGCTGAACCGATTTCGGTTCAGCCCCATTGGGCCGGCCGGCCCCTTGCTGGCCGGTCCGGGGTCCGGTATTAATATACCCGGACCCCCTCTTTTGGTTCTTATGTTATTGACTATCAAGGTATTCCTCTTCTTCCTCTTCCTAACCCTAATTTCCTCTAGCCGTCTTTAGCTTTTCTCGCTCTTTTCCCCCTCTTTTAGAACTTCGTTCATAACAAACCTCTCTTGCCGAGCTTGCCCTTGGAACATTTTCTTCAGGTGTTCGATAATTTCAAAACCACACATGGTCTCATGTTGCTTCTGAAGCTCAAAGTTCATGGTAGCGAGCATGAGACATTCGACATCCAGGGATTCATCTTGATACTTCTTATAAGCATCTTTGTCGGCACGGGACGTATTCCCGGCCGGCACTGGGGGGGGGGGGGATCCTCTTCCAAGATATAGAGCTTACGCTCTTGCCTGAGAACAATTCTCAGGTTTCTATACCAGTCAAGGAAGTTAGTCTCATTGAGCTTGTCATTCTCAAGGATAGCTCTCAGGGACAGTGGAGTGAGATCCACTTGCCATGGAAGTTCTATAAAATTATGCAAAATTAATTTTAGTATTATATTTCAAAATACATTTTATTTAATAAGAACATTTATTAAATACTCCCACTATTTTATTCAAATTGATAACCCTTAATATCAATTCGGAGAGGTTAAGCGAGCTACTCTCCTAGTGGACAAGATCCGTATTTCACCAACACAATGAGTCCGCTTTGGCGTTCCTCTCATAATGCGGTTATTTAGGTAGACAACACTTACCAATTACATCATTATGCAATTCTTGTATGGTTGGTGAATAACTTTTTATTCGCATCCATCATATGGTGCATGCCAACCCTATGCCTCTAGACACTCAACCTTTGAGGTCACCTAGTTAAGTTGGACCCGATGTCGACAGTGGGATATCAAAATTATCTGCTCGCACCCTTACCAAGATAGATTGATGCACCTTGTTTTGGCAAGCCCACACTTCATCGATCGAGGCAGGAAGAATGTCATTCATCGGAAGACATCCGTATACTTAATATTTAATAAGGTATTTTATTAAACGATTAACAATTAATCAATGTGCACAATCATAGAATTACAACATTCACAAACCAAATACATCCCAAAGGTGCACAAAATAAAACTATCAACACTTGATAAAAAGGTTAAATCTGATCATTTAGAACACTTCTAAACCTCCAGATTTATATGCATTGGACACATGCAAAACAACTTCACTTATGCAGTAGACAAGCTCGTCTCTCAATGTCAGATTAAAATATAAGACATTTGGTTTCACAAACCAAACCGAGGGACGGTTACTGCAATGGAGAAACGATTTCTGAAACATGAAAATCGCAACGCAATCACATGCGTTTTAAATCTAAGACATTTAGAACATTTCTAAATTTCTGATTTACACGCAATGTATCGCCAACCTAGCTCTGATATCACTGTTGAGTTTTCTTCTTCATTCAAAATGAATAGCATATCAAATATGCGCAGCGGAAATAATAAACAAGAACAACCCAAAAGAGTTTCGGACCTTGCGATTTCATGAATCAACAAATAAAGAAAGCAACACATTGCAATATACCTGAGAGAGATTGAGATAATACTCAATCAAGGTGCTCCAAAACTGATCCAGAAACTGGCGGTTGAGTTCCTAGCACAGAAAGTGTATCCGCGCCTCTATAGCGGTCCACACGAGCGAAGGAGAACCCCAAACTTCTTGTCCAACAAGTTCTGGGTCGGAGAAGGAGTGCCCTCAACGTCTTCCACAGATTGCTAGATCCTAGCAAGGGAGATGCGGCGACGACGGACTGGATCTTGCGGAAAACCTAGCGGAACAGTTCCGCCTCTATCTCAAAAGAAAAGATCGATGAGGAAAACCTAATCGCTGCCCTATTTATACTCAGGGCATAAAATTAGATATCCGCAGACCCAGTCATTAATAGGAGTATTCAGTTAACATCGATGTGATCACTAAATATCGTCGTGATAACATATATCGTCGAGACGATCTCGACGATATCGTCTTGATGACATACAACGTCTTGAAGACCTATATCGTCGAGACAATCTCGACGATATCGTCTTGAAGACCTATATCGTCATGAAAACATCTACCGTGTTGAAGACATATACATCGTCGAGACTATCTCGACGATATCGTCTTGAGGACCTATATCGTTGAGACAATCTCGACGATATCGTCTTGAAGACCAAAACATCGTCTTGACAATCAAGACGATATTATGCAACACTTAGCCAATTTTATCTAACTGCAGTGAGTCATAGGATTGGTCCTTCACTCATATCCAATATGATTAAGGCCAACACAATCCTTTCTCCAACTTCTCCAAACACTCTTATGTGCGACCCTATAGACTCATATTGCATTGACAATAAGACTAACTAGTTGATTGCTTTGAGATCACTTTGGAAATACCAACAGTAAAGTTGGAGCAGTAACTCCTCATCTGAAATCTAGGTGAAAAGCTTATACTCACAATCATTTAAAGCAAACACTCAACGAGTCAACGGTTATCCGCTTACTTGTGAAGATCGCCAAAATTTAAGAGCAATAGGAGAAGGAATCAAGGATACAAAGGTAAAGAAAAAGTTAAGAAAGACAAAAAATCTTACAGGAAGTTACTTTCATAGAGTAACAATTGGAAATCGGAAATAGACTCCTTAGTTTCGGCATCAACCAATGTTTTAAATGTTCTGCACACGTCTAACATGTTTTTTAGGGCAAAACAGTTTTTTTCCATTAAAAATGGATTGTCATTCAAATATAGTCCGATATATCTGATTTTTCTGATATATCGGTTAACACGAGTTTTGAACATATCATCCGCTATTTTATTTTATGTTATGTTAACACAGTCGTTTATGGAGGATTTTGGTATGAAGAAAGAAATAAAGAAGGAAGAATAATTTTAGACTGTCATATCACATGAGCTAATTGTGACAAATACGTTTTTCATGAAAAGGGAAGAGCATTTAATTACGTTTAAAAGCGAACCAAATAAGTCACAAATTGATTATTTTATAACTCGCAAAATGAATAAAATGATTTGTAAGGATTCCAAAGTTATATCAGGAGAAAGTTTAACAACACAACATAAGTTAGTGGTGTTGGATGTGCAAATTAAATATAATAAATTTAAGACAGACAAAAGTGTTGTTAAAAATTCAGTGGTGGAACTTGATGATAAAAAAACAGGTTGCTTTCAAGACAACAGTTATGGAATAACTAGTTGATGCCTTTATGTTGATCCTAGTGTCTCATGAGAAGTTATGTCTTCACATTTAAGGATAAGTGAAAAAAACGTACTTGGAGAATCAAAAGGTCGCGCGCCCCAAATAAAGAATTTTGGTTGTGTAAAAAGGAAGTGCAAGACAAAATGAGGGCAAAGAGAGTCAGCTATAAAACTCTCTATGCTTGTAGGAATGATGAAAACTTGGCAAGGTATAAAGTCGTCAATAAAAAAGCTAAACATGCAGTAAGTAAAACAAGAAGTCAAGCTTATGAAGAATTTTATAAGCGACTAGATATCAAATATGGAGAGCGTGACATATATAAAATTACTCGAGCTAGAGTGAGGAAGACAAGAGATTTAAGTTAAGTTAAATGCATAAACGATGAAACAAATATAGTTTTGACGGATGATGAGACTATTAAAAAGCGATAAAAAAGATACTTTTACCAACTCTATAATGAAACAAAAGACAATCAACTGAACTTGAAAGAGTTAAGTAAATCGGAGGAGTATAAAAACATAACGTTTTATCGTAAAATTCAAGTATCAGAGGTAAATGATGCTCTAAAGAAGATGAAAAATGAAAAAACAGTTGAGTCAGACGATATACTCATCGAAGTATATAAATGTCTTTGGAAAGAAAGAATTTTGTGGCTTACATGTTTCTTCAATAAGATACTGAAGTCAAAGAGAATGTCGGACCAATGGAGAAAGTATCTTGATACCTTTGTATAAGAACAAATGAGATATATAAAATTGTATTAATTATAGATGAATTAAATTAATGAGTCATACCATGAAACTATGAGAACGAGTAATATAAAGAAGAGTAAGACCGGAGACTAGCATCTCGGGGAATCAATTTGGATTCATGTCAGGGCAGTCGACCATGGAAGCTATACATCTTTTGAGGAGACTCATTGACAACTATCGAGAAAGAAAAGATTTGCATATACTGTTTATCGATCTTGAGAAGTCTTATGATAGGGTTCAAGAGAGATCTTATGGAGAGTCTTAGAAAAGAAAGGTGTAAATGTATCATACATTGACATAATCAAAGATATGTATACAAATTCAGCGATGAGGGTGAGGACGTCTGGAGGATTAACACAAGAATTCCCTATTAACACAAGAATTCCCTATCACTGTTGACTTACATCAAGGTTCAACTTTAAGCCCTTATCTCTTTACCCTCATCTTAGATGAGCTCACTGGACATATCCAACAAACAATACCTTGGTGTTTATTGTTTGCGAATGATATCGTTTTGGTCAATGAGATGCACGAGGGTGTAAACGCGAAACTTGAATCTTGGCGAGACATTTTAGAAAAGAAGGGTTTTAGGTTGAGCAGAGCAAAAACGAAGTATATGGAGCTTAAATTTAGCAGTGCAAGAATGACGGATGACTTCGTTATTAAGATGAGTGATCAAGATATTTCCCACAATGAGTGCTTTAAATATCTTGGATTGATAGTTCAAAAAGATGGAGGTGTTGATAAAGATGTGATACATAGAATCCAAGCAGGTTGGTTGAAGGGGAGAGGCGCGTCAGGGATCTTATGTAATCATAAAGTACCATTAAAACTTAAAGGCAAGTTTTACCGTACTGTAATTAGACCAACGATGCTCTATGATTATAAGTGTTGGGCAGTGAATTGTGTACTTGAGCAAAAAATGGGAGTTGTGGAGATGAGAATGCTTAGGTTGATGCGTGGACACACGAGACTGGATAAAATTCGGAATGCATGTATCAGGGATAAGAAAGGAGCGACACCAATTGCAGAGAAGATGCGAGAAGCTCGACTAAGATGGTTTGGACGCATTCAAAGGAGACCATTAGAGGCACCTGTTAGGCGTTGTGAGAGTTTAGTCACTAGGCATGTAAACGAGGGAAGGGTAGAACAATAAAGACTTGGAATGAGGCTATATAAGGAAAGACATGATGTACTTTAGGCATTAGTGAGATTATGACTACAGATAGAGCACAATGGCGACAAAGGATCCATATAGCCGACCCCACTATAGTGGGATAAAAGCTTGAGTGTTGTTGTTGTATGTTAGCATATATATGTTTAAATCATCTCTATGTATTGTATTGTATTATATATGTTTAAATCGATCAGATTTATTGTTTCGTTCTCTTTAATATATGTTATTCTTGCAATCAATTTTGTATAATCATTTCATACTTTATCTTTTTTATTTCAAATTAAAAAAAATGTTAAAATTTTCAAGACATTTATTAGCGGGTAATTTTTTCTTTTAACTTAAATCTATTAAGCTTGAAAATACTTATATAATAAATTAAATGATAGGGAGCTACCAGAGGGAGGGAGAAAACCAGAGAAGAAGGAAGCTAGGGTTTAGAAGAGGAGAAGATTACCTTAGGATTAATTGCTTAGCTCCAAATGACAACATCCCCGGGTATAAATACCCGGGCCAAGGAGGGAGCCGGTCGGCCCCTTCAAATAGGGCTGAACCAGTTGGTTCGGCCCTTGGCCGGCCGGTTTTACTGAGTGGGGGCTGAACTGGTTGGTTCAGCCCCTTCATTGCTTGACTTCTCCTTGCGCCTGCGAGCATAATAACGCCCCGAGAAGCGGGGTGCGATCGAGGGCGTAACATTCCCCTCCCCATCAAGCCCCAGCTTGTCCCCAAGATGGAAATCTGGGTACAGCTCCTTGAAGTCCAACAGATCAACCCATGAGTTATGTGCTTCCGACAAGTGCTTCCACTGGACCAAGAGTTCGGCCCGAAATTCTGTGCCCCGTTGCTTCCACCTGAGTAACAGAACATTCTCCGTCATCGACCGAAGTTCACCCGTAACGATAGCTTCCGGCAAGAAAGGGCTCGGTTGGGCACTGTCACCCATCTTCTTCTTAAGCAAAGAGACATGAAATGTCGGATGGATGTGGGAGCCCGCGGGAAGCGCCAATGTGTAAGCGACCGGCCCCACCCTTTTGAGAACACGGAAGGGGCCATAATAGCGAGGGGCCAACTTCTGATTTGCACGGTGAGCCACTGATAGCTGTCGGTAGGGTTGAAGCTTAAGGAAAACTTCATCGCCCACTGCAAACTCCCTCCGGGACCTCCTGGTAGCTGAAGAATAGCTCCACCTTCTGAACCCATTCCAGTGCATCCCCCCCCTTTGAACCTGGGGAAGTTCATACGTGTCAACTTCGGTGGCATGCAGGCTCGGGGTCCCGCCTGCCCTTGCCAGCCCTGTCCATTCCTATTCTGTCCCTGCCCGTTCCACGCCTGACGTCCCGGGCCCATATGACCGTCGTGTGCCCCCGGGTAGCCTTGAGGTGGCTGACCAAACTGATGAGGAACGTGCTGCCCGGCCCATGGAACATGGCCTCCATACCCGCCAGGAGGAATGCCGCCTCGCGGGTGAGGAAGAAGGCCCGCTGCACCTCCTGGAGCCCGCACAGCAGCCCCTTGCCCTCCATCGGCATGTAGCCACGGCTGCCGCCCGCCATCCGCTGTCCCAGCAAAGCCGGGAAGGCCGCCTGCGGATCTGGCCGGCCCGCACTCAGTCGGCCCAGAACTGGGGCCGACAGCTCCCACTGCAGCCGCCGACCACGTCGCCGCTCCCAGCCCTTCGCCGGTGGTCCCCCAAGGTTGGGAGAAGCCAACGCCTCCATGTCCGCCCACTCCCGAAGCTCCCGCAGCCAAACTCCCCGGATCGGGCGTTTCGGAACCCTCGGCGGACCGATCGGGTCTTCCGCCGATCGGTTCGTCGTCGCTCGTGGCCTTCCCTTTCAATAGGGCCTTGAGCTCCTCCATACGCACATCTATACGCTCCTCCAGCCGCTGCGTAGATGTGCGCATCTCTTGCTCGATTGCGGCCACCGAATCCACCAATCCACCGTAGTTCTCCTCCAAGGTTTTCAAACGGGAGATCTCCTCTTGCGTGCGAGTGATGACCATCGACGGAGAATGACGCCTCTGATACCAAATGATAGGAAGCTACTAGGGGGGGGGGGGGAGAAAACTAAAGAAGAAGGAAGCTAAGGTTTAGAAGAGGAGAAGATTACCTTAGGATTAATTGCTTAGCTCCAAATGACAACATCCCCGGGTATAAATACCCGGGCCAAGGAGGGAGCCGGACGGCCCCTCCAAATAGGGCTGAACCAGTTGGTTCAGCCCTTGGCCGGCCGGTTTTACTGAGTGGGGGCTGAACCGGTTGATTCAGCCCCTTCGTTGCTTGGCTTCTCCTTGCGCCTGCGAGCATAATAACGCCTCGAGAAGCAGGGTGCGATCGAGGGCGTAACATTAAACCTCATTCGTTTGGACATAATTGGCCATTTGGAATTGGAATTGAATGGTCAATTTTAATTCCGTTGTTCGATTGACCACTTGAAGGGTAGAATTGGAATTTAAACTGAATTCCATGGAATTCATTTTGATCTAAACAAAATTCTTTCCAATCTATATAAGAATTAAAAATTTACATCTCGTCATTTCGTATAAAAAATGAAAGTCATTGGACCACGCTTAATGTTTTAGAGAAGCTTCTTATTGTCTACCAAAAGCTATTGGTCTAGCATTTTGTTAATCTAATCATTGGATCTACGACATTTTTTGTCATACCGCTATCATAAAAAAAGGAAAGTCATTTGATCGTCCTTAAATTTTCGGAGAAGTTTATTCTTGTCATCTCAAAATTATTAGTGGTAACATTCTGTTGATCTGGTTGATTGGATCTCTAGCAATTGCCACCAGATAACTACAACAACAACAACAACAACAAAACCCATATAGTCCCCAATCATTGGGGGTATGGGCGGGGAAAGATTGGAAACATACCTAACCTTTGGCACTATGCACAAAGTGGCTTCTCTCAGAGGAGAAAGACCTAACCTTTGACAATAAATACACAAAGTGGCTGCTCACAGAGTACCACTGAAATAGTGGCCCCCTATACCGTCGCGTTTGTTGTGGAATCATGCCCTCAAATCAAAGCCAAAGACATCAGAGAGGGCAGACCCAAGAATCCATTTTGATTTATGTGCACATAACCATGCTTCCTTCATTCAGCATCCAGAGCATTGGTGAAGCACATATGCCAATGCAGATAACTATAATCAAATTGACCGAATTGCCACCAGATAACTATACCTAAAAAAATGAAAGTCGGCGGATCGATCTCAAAATTCCTCGTAAGCTTCTTTTCATCATTCCAAGATTGATGGTAGCAACAGTTCGGCGAATTCGCCGATTGGATCTTCGAATCTCTGGAAATCGCCACTGAATCATCGTCTCTGGAAAATCTGAAAGTTGTCGGATCATCTTTAAAATATCAGGAAAGTTTCTTTTCATCATTCTAAGGCTTTTGTGGTGACGATTTTTCGATCTGATTGTCAGATCTCTTGTCATTTTCGCTGGACCGTTGTTGCGAAAAATGAAATTGACCGAATTGTCCTAATTTTTTTGGGAATGTCTCTATTTATCACCCTTACACTGCTCGTGGTGACGATTCATCGATTTGATCTTCAGATATTTATCTATTAATGTCAGAACGGTCGAATTGACCAATTCCAATTCTGCATGTTCAACTTCATTGTTAGGCTGAACAACAATTTGGACTTCCAACCAATTCTAATTCATGCGCTAAGATATGAGAATCATATATTTTAAAGTAACCTTGAGATGTCTCTGACATATGATATTTACAACTTTCATGGCAATGCTAGCAAATGCCTGTCGAAAAATCATGAGTGCAGGTAGGAAGAAGTTGGCGGTCATACTTGAGCGTGAGTCAATTAATTGGTGGCGAGTTTTAGAAGCGAGCTATTTTGTGGTGCGATGGTGAGTTAATGACGTGAAGATGGATGACGGTTTTGAGCAGCGTTTTTTAGAAATGTGGATTTGGGGTTGACTGGGATCATGGTTTTGGAGATGAAATTAATTGGGTTGTACGAAGATGCTAGATGGAAAGCACAGCACTTCTCCATCTGATTCCATGCTGGTTCCTATGTATTGCTAGTGGACTACATTACCCTTGTATCTAATGTCCAAATAACCAAAAGCCTTCTCACGCCTGTCATAAGTTCCCATTAATATGAATCTCTATTTCTAATACCAGATCGTCTACATATTACTATTCAATTATAATTTACATCGCACATATTTTATGTATGATGCATTTGAAAGTCTTATTTTTGTAATGATTTTGAATGCTGAAATCATGAGAACATTGTTGTCCATGCTCAAGTATTATATTTATATTATTTATTCATACATTTTAGGTGGTACTCAGCAGATCACTTATTCGAATCCTGCAAAGGAATCAAGGAAGCTTCCTGTGCCCACAAAATCAAACGCCCAAACCTCTAACATGAAGCTGAAATCTTTCGAAAATGAGAACATCAAAAGAGTACCTAAGAAATTGTCTTGTGTTAATAACGGGCGCATTTCTCCCAAAATAAAGATTGAGGAATCCAAATATGCTTTTGAAAGCAATGAATCGAGCCCTATCGAGGATTCTCAAAAGAACCAGAACTCTTCAATGGTGTTAACGAGTAGTGACAGAGATAGAGAGATCATTTCTGGTTCTCATGAAAGTCAATGGTGGCTAAAGCTTCAGTATGTCTTTGTAAGTTTCTTATGTTACAGTCAGTAGCATGAATAGGACTTACAGAAATGTTATATTTGTACATGCTTTTGAGATTTATTGTTGATGATGAATTTCAGGGAATTCTTTTGCACAGAGGTTCTGAAAATAAAGATAGAGGACTCTACTCTCTGCCAATAGCACACGACGGAAAGAAACATTCATATACTATTACCTTTCAAGATCGCGGTGATGCTACGAACTTTAGCTTTCTCCTTGAATCCTTTTTCGAAGATTTGGGCAACGTCAGCGCTGATATTGTTCCTCTAACAATTCATGTAAGTTATATATGACATTGTTTATAACATTAGTTAGGCTCCGTTGGCACGGTGGTGATGGTCGTGAACACGGTGGTTATGAACCATCGTTCGTGACCGCCCGACCTCACCTAAGGAACTTCGTCCACTTTTATGTTCAAAATAGTCCTTTTTCTTGGTGGCGGTCATAACCATTGTCATGCCAAACTTACATTCTATAATGGCGGCATTTTTGTCTAAACTCACCGGAGCAAAAACGCTGCTCTAAACGGAGCCTTAATGTTTATATTATTATGAGCAGTAGTGCATGGTGTCCCTGTGCAGCCATAACAGTACTCGAGCAACGGCGGATACTGTTGTGGCTGACCTGTGCTTGACTACTTATTTACATAAAGACAAATTAAAAAATTTCACCTTGACAATGGAGGCCTGAAGATGCTTAAAGAATCATAGTACACATCAATTCTTGTCTAGATTTGTTTGTTTTTGTTGAAATAGCCCATGTATTTGACCCATTTGGTGGCCCATGTACTCCTCCTCTTCTTCTCTTTAGTCCCACATTGTGTATAGGTTTTCTCTCTCTCTTCTCTCTCCTATATATATGTATTCTCCTTTGTATACAAGAAAATATGAAATAGAATATACGCTTTTGCGTTTCTCTACATGGTATCAGAGCAAAGGAAATTTTTTTTAGCCAAACCAATTCTCCCGTGGATTGCAGCTCGCCGAATTGAGCGGTCTCCTATTTTCTGACCGCGCGAACTCCTCTCTCTCTCGCTCCGCTGCTCTCGCTGCTACGCTGCTTCCCCGCGCCCCCCTTTTATAACATTTCCCGTGGGCCCCTCCTACTCGCGAGACCTGCCGCCGGATGATTGATCGCCCTCTCCTTGCGATCTCTCCCTTTTTGCGGGCTCTTCTCCCGGTCTCCAAATCGCTGCGAGCTCCTCTAGCAGTCTCGTGCGGCCTGACTCCCGATCACGGCGTTCTGCACCCGCCTCCCGCAACCTGCTTCTAGCGGTCAGCTTCTGCCGATCTCCTCCGCTAGCCGCAACCCTCCAGCGGTCTGCCTCAAGTCACTGTTCGTGCGGCCTCTTTGTTTGCAAGCATCCGTCTCCAGATCAGCTCTCGCGATCTCCTCTTCGGCAGCCCGTTAGCTCCAGCTCCAGCTCGCGCGATCTCCTCACGCGATCTCCTCGTTACTTGCGGTCTGCTTCCAGCTCGCACGATCTCCTCTTCTGCGAGCTCTTCTCCCGCGGTCTCCTCTTCGCGAGTTCTCCTGTGAGCTCATCTCGCTAGCACCAAGCCGCCGCGGTCTCAGTAAACCCTTCTCGCAGATCGCCAGTGCCCGCGCTCCTGCGAGCTCATCTCGCCAGCACCAATCCGCCGCAGACTCAGCTTCCGTGCGGCCTGCTCCTCTGACCGCCAGCGCCAGTACTTCTTCAGCGAGCTCTTCTCAAGCCGCCACGGTCTCGGCAAACCGTGCGACCTGCTCTCCTCAGACCGCCCGCCAGGGTCTGGTTCTCGCACGACCTGCTCCTCTGTCCGCCAGTCCGCTGCCTCTGCGCTAATGGGCTCGTCTGAGAACTCCTCGACTGTGCCTACTGAGACCGCCCGTCCGAGTGAGCTCCGTGATGAGCTGCGGATTACTACCATCTCCCTCTCTGGGAAGAAAAACTTCATGCCCTGGATGCACTCTGTCCGCCGCGTCCTTCAAGCCAAGGGCCTTGCCTCTCATCTAACCCAAGATCCCCCAACTCCAGTCACAGAGGAATGGCTGAGGGACGATGGCCGCGTACAGACATGGATCCTGAACTCGTTGGATGGAGAACCTTATGAAATGGCCATGTACCTTGAGACGGCCAAAGCCATGTGGAACGAGCTCCAGTCCCTGTATTCCGAAAAAGATAGCCTCCAACGTCTGTTCGATATCATCACTGACCTACAGGCTCTGGACACCTCCGGGTCTAACATGACATCTGTTGTTGCCCGGGTCAAATCTCTGGCTGAAGCATGGATTCAACATCAGCCACCAACAACTGATTCTGCAATTCAGCGGGCTCAGAAGGAGGCAGTCTGCATTGCTATGCTCATGGCCCGGGTCCCACCTCATCTCCTGGGCCTTCGGGCTCAGATCTTGGCATCCGCTACCACTCCATCTCTATCAAGTGTATGCTCCATGCTCCTCCGAGTCACACCTCCTCTTGATATCACGGCACCTACCTCACCGGCCCTTCTCCAGCATGCTCCTGTTTCTCCTTCTCCTCCACCTACCCGGGGAGGCCGGTCTGGTGCTCGGGGCAGAGGTCGGGGGGGCCGGGGGAGACCAAAATGCTCGTTCTGCGGCCGTGATGGTCATTATGAAGCGACATGCTTTCGTAAAAACGGACATCCTCCTCGACCTACAGCAACTCTTGCCTCGGAGGGTCCATCCACCTCCAGCAATCCGGTGGACCTTGAGGCAGTCCGCCTCCAACTTCAGCAACTCCATGGCCTTCTCAGCCCTACTTCTGCATCTGTCGCCTCCGTCTCCAATGAAGGTATGGCCTGTCTCTCCACTAGTCCAGGTTGGATAATGGACTCCGGTGCGACTCATCATATTACCTCGCGAAAACCAACTCGATATTTGGAAACTCCTCATCCAAAGTGCATCACTGTGGCCAATGGGGATACTGTTCCCGTCTCCGGTTCTGCTGACATCTCGCTCACCTCCTCTCTTTCTCTTCGCTCGGTTCTTCATGTTCCGGGCTCCTCCTTCGATTTACTTTCTATTGGTCGTCTTACTAATGACTTGGATTGTTCTGTCACATTTAACCCCTCGTCCTTTTTGATACAGGATCGACAGACACGGACTACCATTGGTAAAGGACGATTGCGGAACGGACTCTACCTCCTGGACAACTATCCCACCATCCTCTCATCTGTCTCCTCCATGGACTGGCACCGACGCCTCGGGCATCCTCCTCTACCCGTCCTCCAGAAGGCTCTCCCTGATGTACCTCTTTCCCCGTTTAAATGTGAAACTTGTATTTTCGGCAAACAGCCGCGTTCTTCTTTTCCCGCACATTGTACTCGGAGCTCGGCTCCTTTTGATTTAGTGCACTCCGATATTTGGGGGCCATATAAAACTACTAGTATTTCTGGATATCGGTACTTTCTCACTTTTGTGGATGATTATTCTCGGTTAACGTGGTTATACCTGCTTCATGATCGCTCTGAGCTCCCTCGTGTCTTTAGAGCGTTTGTCCTCGAGACCCGTACACAATTTTCCACTACCATCAAAACCTTACGCTCCGACAATGCTCGCGAATACACAGGCCACGATATCGCCACTCTATGCTCAGACTTCGGAATCATCCATCAAACATCCTGCGCCTACACCCCTCAACAAAACGGTGTGGCCGAGCGCAAGAACCGTCACCTTCTCGAGGTTGCCCGCTCACTTATGCTTCACATGAACGTTCCCAACACATATTGGAACTTCGCGGTCTCCACTGCATGCTTCCTGATCAACCGTCTCCCTTCTTCCGTTCTCCAAAATAAAACTCCATTCAGCCTTCTTTTCCCTTCTACTAAAGCCTTCTCTCTCACACCTCGCACCTTTGGGTGCACCTGCTATGTCCACATCTTAGGACCCTCTCAGGATAAGCTGGCTCCTCGTGCTACCAAGTCCATCTTCGTCGGCTACTCTCGCACTCAGAAAGGTTACGTCTGCTACGTCCCTACCACCCATTAAATAACTATATCTGCCGATGTTACCTTTTGGGAGGATCAACCGTTCTTTTCTGCTCCTAGCTCCTCCCCTACACTACCACCCGCTCCGCGACCGGTCATCCCAGTCAACGACACTTCTGTCTCCGCTCCTCCATCTCCGGCTCCTGATCTTGCTACCACTCCGACCTCCATTATCTCTAAACCACCAATTATCCGAGTCTACACTCGTCAACATCCTCGTTCCGATCCGACTCCGCTGTCCGACTCGACCTCCGGTGCCCCGTGCTCTGTTGATCAGGTAACAAACTCGACTGCCCATCCTCTGGCAAATTATATGTCCTTCCATCGCCTCTCACCCCATCTTCATACTCTGGCCACTTCTTTATCCTCGGTTGCAGTTCCTAACTCTGTGCAGGAAGCTCTTCAACATCCTGGCTGGCGTGCCGCCATGGAAGAAGAAATGGCCGCGTTATGGGCAAATCAGACCTGGCAACTGGTGGATCTTCCCCCTGGCCAGAAAACTGTTGGTTGCAAATGGGTCTTTGTCATCAAGCATGCTGCGGATGGGACAATTGACCGCTTAAAAGCTCGCCTGGTGGTTCGCGGCTACACCCAGCAACAAGGTTTGGACTACGACGAAACCTTCTCTCCCGTCGCCAAACTGAACACAGTTCGGGTTCTTCTATCCGTTGCTGTACACCGCCAATGGACATTACATCAACTGGACATTAAGAACGCCTTCCTCAACGGTGATCTCACTGAAACAGTGTACATGCAGCAGCCGCCCGGGTTTGAGACCACGGGGGAGTCTAGAACCCCGAAAGTCTGTCACCTTTTGCGGTCTCTCTATGGTCTCAAACAGTCTCCTCGAGCATGGTTCGACAAGCTCAGCAAGGTCCTTCGTGAAGCAGGATTTACTCGAAGCTCGGCGGACTTCTCCCTGTTTACTCGCCACCAGGCAACAGGCACTGTTCTCCTTCTAGTCTATGTTGATGATATCATTATCACAGGCAACGACTCAAAAGGAATTCAGGCGATCAAGCAACAACTCAGCTCCGTGTTCCAAACAAAAGATCTGGGGAATCTTCATTACTTCCTGGGCCTGGAGGTAGCCAGACGACCAGATGGCCTTGTTCTGTCTCAGAGAAAGTATTGCCTCGATCTTCTTCATAATGCAGGCTACTCCGGCTGCAAACCCATCAACACTCCAATGGACGCAAATCACAAGATTTGTGCTCAGTCCTCTGACTCTGATCTATTGCTCCAGAACCCGGAGTACTATCGCCGTCTGGTAGGGAAATTGATCTATCTGACTGTTACAAGACCAGATATCTCCTTTGCTGTCGGTATTGTCAGCCGTTACATGCACGCCCCTCGTTCCTCTCATCTTCAGGCTGTGGAACGGATTCTCCGATATCTAAAAGCTGCTCCTGGTCAAGGCTTAGTATACAAGACCTCATCCTCAACTCCAACACTGGTGGCATACTCTGATGCTGACTATGCCGGCTCTCTGGATGATCGTCGGTCAACCAGTGGCTTCTGTACGTACTTTGGAGGACATTTGATTACCTGGCGCAGCAAGAAACAAGCAGTGGTTGCGCGCTCCTCAGCTGAAGCAGAATATAGGGCAATGGCATCTGTGGTCTCTGAACTTACATGGCTTGAAAGTCTTCTCACAGATCTTGGGGTAAAACTTCCTGCTCCTGCTCTTCTTCTTTGCGACAGTCAGGCTGCTATACATATTGCCAAGAACCCAGTCTTCCACGAAAGAACCAAGCATATCGAGGTCGACTGCCACTTTGTCCGGGAGAAAGTACAAATGAAGAAAATCGAGCTAAAGCATGTTCCTGGTACTGAACAAGTTGCGGATGTCCTCACAAAGGCACTGTCCAGTACCCTCTTCTATCAATGCTTATCCAAGCTTGGCGCATACGATTTGTACGCTCCAGCTTGCGGGGGAGTGTTGAAATAGCCCATGTATTTGGCCCATTTGGTGGCCCATGTACTCCTCCTCTTCTTCTCTTTAGTCCCACATTGTGTATAGGTTTTCTCTCTCTCTTCTCTCTCCTATATATATGTATTCTCCTTTGTATACAAGAAAATATGAAATAGAATATACGCTTTTGCGTTTCTCTACAGTTTTCTTGTAGTCTTATTGTCGCCAACCAATATCATCCTTTAACAGAATGCTTTTCTAGTGGAAGAAAACAGAAAATGTTGGAGAGTTTTTTTTGTTAAGCCCTTTTATATCTTTTCCCTCATCAGTAGCATCGCATATGATTAAGGTCCAAACGGTAGCTAATGGATTTGATTAATTAGTCAAAACTCCTAAAACTATATGCAAGTTAAACTGTTCTCAGATACATGGATGGGAATTCTATTTGCCTGATGAAAACTGTATTCTCTAGGAGCACGAGCACAAAATTTCGCTCAAAAAAAGTCGTGCTTTTTATGATCGAATGGGGAATGCAGGAACTTGGCGATGCAATCAGCGCCGGAGAGCTGAAGTTAATTGTTGTGAGGAAGGGTCAGCTTCGTCTTTATGCTGGTCAGCCGCTGGTTGAAGTGGAGAATACTCTAAGGTCTGTACTGGAGTAGGAGCTGGTCATGAAGAGAACTAACTGTTCTTTTCTTATGAGGTATATCACAGCATAGCTATTCTAGCTTTTATTTTATTTACTTCCTCTCATTTATCAATTTGTGAAGGGTGGTTATGCCCAATAGTAGTATGGAGTTAGTTTATTAGGCAAAACATTTTTTTTATAAATTAAGAGTGACAGGGCCCCCTTGCGACCGCGATAGCTAGAAATATCTAAAGCATACAACGAAAACAAAAGGCTGAAGTTAGGTTGAAGAAATACCTCAAAAACAAAAACTGATTCACAGAGTCAACTATAAATATAAAAAAAAAACAAATTTGAATACTGGAATATAAATAATGTATAATATAATTAAGTCCATAAAAAGAGATACATCACTCTAAAAGAAAAGACAAACTAAAAATTGCAGAAACTCTTGGAAGCTCATTCTAAGCGAATCTTCTGACCTAATTCTCCTGTAAAGAAAAATTCGAAAACGGATCAGCACTTAGGTGAGTAAGAAAGACTCTTCTCATCAATGACACTAAAGCATAAACTTTTAAAATATGCATGAATACTTAAAAATATAATATGTGATGCTAAGAAAAATATTGCTAACTAGGGTACTATACATATGTTATGGGCAACGTGCCCCACCTTAGTATTTTAATATATCTTGAATATTTTTTTAATGGGTTGATGTAATCATATTGTATTGAGTCAAGTCAGGTCTAGTCGCGTTGTAGGTTTTTCTTTAATATTTTAATGTTTGTTGTAATTATGGGTTTGCCACCCGGGGGTCCTATAAATAGACCCTTAAGAGTCTTGTATCAGCATGAATGAAAAAGTTCTAGTTCTTTATCCCCCTTGTGAGATAAGTGATAGCTCTCTCCTCTAGCGAGCAAGTCCCGCTTAGGCATCTGCGGTTAAGGCTCCATTGTATCCTCTGCTATCACCATCTCTGCCTCCGATCACTACTCTGACCACCGCTCCGAGTAGGAACGTAACAACTTGGTATCAAAGCTTGCGGTCTTCTTCCACAGGTCATCGCTCGGTTCTCTTCGTTCTCGCAACCCCGAGCCTTCTTTTCCATCCACGACATCCTGCCCCGTAGCCAGCTGCCACTGCGTCTTCACCCTAAGCTGACCCTGCTCTGCTCCATCGTGTTCAGCAACAGAGCTTGCTTCATCGAGCCGAAGACACCGTACCATCTTCTGCACCAGCGCCGGTCAGCTCCTCAATCCCTATCGTCGACGCCCTCGCTCAACTCCAGCATCGTCGACGCCCTTGCTCAACTTAAGCATCGTCGACGCCCTCGCTCAATTTCAGCATCCTCGAGTCGTTGCCCACATCTACCATACGTCGACACATCTGCAACCAGAGCCTATCCCGCCGCGTCTCTCTGCATTCTCGCTAGCACACGCCTTCAGTGTCGTCGAGCCCCACACCCCGACACGCGCGTTCTACGGTTTCGAGCCCTGCGCCCTCAATCCCGTGCTTTTGTCTCGCTCGCGTGAGAGGGAACCGGTTTCGACCGGCCTTGATTTCGACGCATGTTTCGTAAAGCCGCAACTTCTTATTACTTCCTCGAGCCCACCCTGCCCTATCCAGAGTAGCAAACATCGACTTTAGTGTGGTCAAATACATGGAATTAATTTATTCCTCTTCTGGCCTCCCACGCCGTCAAATTGGAGTTTTTGTTTATGCCACCATTGGGAGACGACGCGGCTCTCGCGGCAACTCCCAACCGGACACCTCTGAGCAATCTAGTCGTTTCGTCACCCACTCTGTATCTCGTGCTACCTCCATCCACAATATGGGAGACTCACCCAATCTCTTGGACTCCGTGAACTGACTCCACTCAGTTATATCCGTCATGTATGCGCACCTTCAAGAAGTAGAAGCACGCTTTCGGGATGCCAACGCACGACATCAGGATGACATGACAACCCTCACCACCAAGCTTAATGAACTAACAACTGCATCACCTGTTGTTACCACTCCACCCACAGATCACGCCAGCAGCAATCAAGTTCCGCTTCTGCCGCTCATCCTCCATGAGCCACCTCCACCGACCTTTTTACGCCCTGAAACTGCTATTCTGTCGCACTATACCCGATTGGATTTCCCCACCTACAATGGAAAAATTGATCCATTGGGCTGGCTCACCAGGTGCGAGCAATTCCTTGGCCATCAACAAACTGCGGCAACTGAATGACTTCCTCTAGCCTCCTTCCATCTTCTCGACTCAGCTTTGTTATGAGCTTCTCGTCTCCTCACCGATCAGCTGAATCTGATGTGGGAAGACTTCAAGAGGTTCTGCAACTTACGTTTCGGTCCTCCTATTCGCAGCAACCCCCTCAGCGAACTCACGTATTTACGACAAACGGGGTCCGTGGACGAGTACCTGTAACAATTTCAGCTTCTTTTGGCGCATGCCACTCTAGCCTCAGAAATGTAAGTTGTCATTTTCACCGCCGGACTTCGCGACCGCTTCCGACTGGATGTCGAATTTGAGGCCCCTCCAGACTTAGTGACTACTATGAGTCTGGCCAGGCTCTGCGACCGTCGCCTTCAGCTGGCACAGGAGTCCTACCCGCTCACCAACAACGACATTCAACAGGGCCGTATCGAGGGTATCCAGCTCCGCCGATCTGCCGATTATCTCGGGCTGATATTTTGCAACGACGCGCCCAAGGATTGTGTTTTAACTGCGATGAGCGGTACACTCGCGGCCACAGGTGCAACAAGCTTTTCTACCTGCACGTCGAGGATTCTGACGACGAGGGCGTCAGATGAAGTTGCACCACCGTTGACCTCTCTTGAGCTTGAGGTCAAACTCATTTTGGACGGCGAGAGTGATGTTATGGGCAACGTGCCCCGCCTTAGTATTTTAATATATCTTGAATATTTTAATGGGTTGATGTAATCATATTGTATCGAGTCAAGTCAGGTCTAGTCACGTCGTAGGTTTATCTTTAATATTTTAATGTTTGATGTAATTACGGGTTTGCCACCCGGAGGCCCTATAAATAGATCCTTAAGAGTCTTGTATCAACATGAATGAACATGTTCTAGTTCTTTGTCCCCCTTGTTAGATAAGTGATAGGTCTCTCCTCTAACGAGCAAGTCCCGCTTAGGCAGCCGCGGTTAAGGCTCCCATTGTATCATTTGCCGTCACCATCTCCGCCTCCGATCACTACTCCGGCCACTGCTCTGAGTAGGCACGTGATAACATACTTTTCTATACAAGTAATTTTATGAACATAAATCATATATTTTTTTTATCGTATTCAAGAATTTTCTCAAAACTCTAAATCATTAAGACTTAGAGATTTCTAGGTTTTGAATTCTTAGCTAAAGTTGAGATGACTCGTATTCGCTTTTTATTTATTCTTGGTTTCAAGAATTACTAGGCACAATCTAGATATTTGAGTATAACGGAAAACACAAGTGCTATGATTTATCATTCACGGAACACGAAATCACATATAATAATTTTCCATGGGATGCCGACCATCATTTGAGACTCATACGATCCACTACACCCTATGAGTATGATGGCGTGTCCATCAATCACGAGAAAAAATTACTCAACCTGTCTCCTAATAATTTTTGCAATAGTGATCAACATGATTAACTTAAAGGAACGTTAACATAAAGCCACTAACCTTGGAGTAGATATTCAAATATCTTTGAGTTCTATGTCTTATTAAGATGATTCTACACTCAAACATACATCGTTTTTGTTACAAGGACAAAACAATTAAATATGATTTTCTCACTTTCATCTATTCAAAAAATGCCATATAAATAAATTTATGTACTCCTAAATTTTATCATACATACAAGTAATGCATAAAAGGAACGCCGCCGCTAACAAATTTGTTTGCTAATAACATTTTCAAAATCTTTAATAAATGGTTGCAGACTTTAAAATAACTAGTACATGTAAACTCACATTTGCGCTTGTATTTGCTCGATCCTTTTGGAATTACGATGAGGTGGACGAAATTGAGCATCCCTCTCAATTCCTCGAAATCACCCCCTTCGAAGGTGTTCCCTCTTAATAAAAACAATGCATTTGTCATTTAAACCTGAAAGTCTTATATGTGTATATTTTGGGAGTTCAAACAAGTTATTGTCTTGTTTTGGTGTTTGTTGTAGGAGAAGATGAGAAGAGAGGGGATTTGCTTATCACAATATGGGAGTATTTTGTGGCTGAGATTTTTATTTCGTTTATTTGTATGATATTTTCAAATTTTTGATGAGGTTTATGTTGCGGTTCATAAAGTTGGGTTATTGCTAACTTTAATAATGTTATTTTGTATGATTCCATTAGTTTGCTGGTTAGATATTCCACTATTATGTCAAGTATTTTATTTAGTTTGTGGTTAACATAAGTGATTTGTGGTTAACAAATTTCAAAAATTTATGAGTTAGCTTAAAAATTATAAGGATAGCTGCAAGTGCGGTGCGGCCAAGACTCCTGGAAATAGCTGACATGATGAAGCACAAACTTGAAGTGAAAAAGGGTATACCTTAAGCTCTGCATTTAAGTAGAATCACCTTTCATTCAAGTTTCAATTATTGCATGTTCTTTATTCATGTGATTGATCAAGAAAATTAATTTTGCATGTTACTCCAAAAGTGATTCATAGATGTTGAGATATAAGACTATCTTGAGGCTCAATATCGTCATTACATTCATTGATTAAATTTTTTATAATACAATTTGGCATAGTGACACTAAAAATTTTATAACATAGATGTGAAGCGACTTTGTTCTTGTAGTGCTCAATCATTTGATTTGGCTCATTTCTGTTTCCTTCATTTGGCTCCTTCACTCCAACCCATTATATAGCTTCATCAATATTTTCATCAAATTGCAGATCATCAGTCATAATCACAATCTTCAAAGTTATCAGTGAAATTGAAATTGGTTCCATCTGTGTCCTCTTCGTTGCTCCTTGAGTCGCTGTCATTTTCAAGTTGAATTATTGGTATAGTATTGGTGCGGTAGATATCATCATTTTTTGCATACATATCTTGGTCCACTTGAGCTTCCATCGTGTCGACATAAATGTCAACTTTTCTTTCGGCATTGATACATTGTATCAAACTTTTAGCATCCTCATCATTAACTGTCAATATCAAATTACTGCAATCATTATGCCCGGATAAACAACAAAAAATCTCACCCATCCTTGTGACCAACTTGTATTGACATATCGTGCAAATCCTTCAACAATATCTCATGGCACTCACAATAGTCAGTGGTTGATTTCGTTAGGGACATAAAACATTTTTGTAGAACTAACAGATGATCCCGAATTGTGCATTCTATAGTGAATAAGGAAGCTCCAAATGGCATGTAGAATGTGCATTCTCATTCTCTTGCATCATTAGCTCTAATAATTCACACCATTCTTTACCATGGAAAAAAATAAATGATATGTTTATTGTTAAAATATTAAAATCCAATCATTGCCATGCCTAACAATGAAGTAATGTGCAACAACTAAATGCAAAAATGGGTAAAGATGTTCAAAATCACTTACTTTGACATTAGAGCAACAACTAAATCAATAATTTAATGTTACATTAACACTTCGAGCCCTTCCAATAAAACCTAAGACAATAAATCATGCAAATAGAAGTTAACACTAGAACCTGGAGAGTTATACCTGAGAATTCCCGTCAAAGCAGCCCTTCTCCTTCCAATAAACCCCTGAGAACGTCAAATAGAAGTTACAAAAAATTCTAATTCAACAAAGAAATCCTTCTAAAGTAGCAAAAAAGTCCACACCTAGATATGACCGATTATTGATACGGTCCACTCCGGACATACGGCCTGCTCACACCCGGGACATATGGGCCAATCACATATGATCCATGCCCACCCCCGAGAGGATCCGTAGTCCGCCCCAGAGGGACTGTACCAGGGGCGCGACCAGTACACCCCAACCTATCTCCACGTGGCACTCCAGCTGCTCGGCGCACTGATCCATAGCTGACCCCACATGGCGGGATGTTGAGGCCGGGGCTCGATCCCCGGTCTCCTAGATAAGAGGCGTTGGCAGACACTCTTATCACCAACTGAGCTGCACTTTTATGATACGGTCCACTCCGGACATACGACCTGCTCACACTCGGGACATATGGGCCGATCACATATATGATCCAAACCCACCCCGAGAGGATCCATAGTCCGCCCCAGAGGGACCGTACCAGGGCTGCGACCCGTACACCTCAACCCATCTCCACGTGGCACTCCAGCTGCTCGGCGCACCGATCCATAGCTGGCCCCACATGGCGGGATGTTGGGGTCGGGGCTCGATCCCCGGTCTCCTAGATAAGAGGCGTTGGCAGACACTCTTATCACCAACTAAACCGCGTCGTATCAATTATACCCTAGAGCTTGAAAATATCATCAAGAATGGAAATGGCCTACTTCTAAAACAACAACAAAACTGCTTAAGCTTGACGACTAGTACCTGAAAACGACTACCTATGGCGGAGAGGAGCTTGGTGGCCTGAAAACTGGAGAGCTCGTCGGAAAGAGTGTGCGAGGAGGGAAAAATCGGCGGCCTGAAGATGGAGCGATCGTCGGCCTAGAGTGAAGTTCATGTGCAACAACCACGGTAATTTCTTTAGCACGGGGAGAACACTGGAGCTCGGTAGAAAATTTAGGTCATTTTGTTATGAATATTCATGAATACCAAAAATACCATCACATATTGCTAAATTAATTTATTTTATCTGAAAATAAGCTAATAAATGAGAGGATGCAACATGCTCTAATAATAAAGGTTGCTAAGTGCCAAAATTTAAAATTTGAGATGCAACGTGTCAAAGTATATATAATTCAAAGTGTCAAAAATCTAGATATTTATATTTATACGAGTGAGAAACACGGGGCTCCGCCCCTATGACCAACCGCGACAGTACATCGGGCATGACGTTGTCCGATGCTCTCGGGCTGGCTGCGCCCGCATCTATTTATATTTTTATTTAAGGCCTCTCTCCTTCTCTTGAGAAAATGTTGTGTACGTATAACGTACCACTTAATGGTCCTTAAATAAATAGCGTGGGGCCCGCTAATTTTACAAACCCTGGCGTGACCCGCTTATTATTTTCCAAACCGCGGCCTTTCGCTCCTCCAACGACCTTGGCGTTTCGCTTCTCTACCGACCTTGGCGTTTCGCTTCTCGACCGTAAACCTAGCCTGGCGCTGGAGTAGATTCATCGCCGGAAATCGAACCGACGGGTGTCCGGTAGCTTATTTATTGTCTAATGGCTGTACGCTCCCACCTTTTCCGGTGACATTAATCATCACCTACATTATCTCCTATTACAGCTCCAACTCCGTGCGGAACTCAAGCTTGTTTCTCCGCCAGGCCTAATCACCTCTTCCGGCTGATCGAACCTCCTATGTAAATATTTCTTACACTTACCTAGACTCTGAAGCATTCATCTACAATTTATTTTCATGATTGCAGTTCCAAGATGTCCAGCCGTCAATTGTAAGTTCTCTCCTCCAGTCAATGCTCCAGTTGTAAGTTCACCTTCCAGCTGCAATAAATGTTTTTTAAAGCTCCTTTTTGTACCATATTTGAAGTTCTATCTAGGTTAGTGTGAAACAAAATTTTAGATAGTTTTTTTTATAGCAACTCAATTAAACGTTCCAATTGTAACTTATCTGTTTCTTATGGTTCATTTTCAAATAATGTTATTACTTGTAATTCATTGAATGTAAATGTTTGTGTTTGGTCATTTATATATGCTTACATTTAGAATTACAGTTGGATTAGTTTAGAATTACAATTGTAAATGTTTGAGTTTGGGCTTATATTTAGAAATGCAGTTGGATTACATTTAGAATTACAGTTGTAAATATTTGTGTTTGGGCTTACATTTAGAATAATAGTTGGAATGTAATTTGTTGAGAAATTAACTGATCAACTTAAGTGATGAACTTAACAGTTGGAATGTATAAAGTTAAGTTCATCAGTTCATTAGTTCATCAGTAAACAAATTACAGTTGGATTAAAATGCCCTTAACAAAATTACAGTTCATAACACCCTTATAATTACAGTTGTACTTACAGTTGGACTGTAATTTCTTACTTTGTTAAATGATGAACTGTACTGATGAATTACAGTTGGATTCAGATGCCCTAATTACAGTACAAAATACACTTATAATTACTGTTGGACTTGCAGTTCAACACTTATAAATGTTTATGTTTGGTCATTTATATATGCTTACATTTACAATTACAGTTGGACTTACAGTTGAACACTTATAATTACAGTTTGACTTACAGTTCTACTTACAGTTGGACTATAATTGCTTAATTTGTTAAATGATGAACTATACTGATGAATTACAGTTGATTGTTTATCCTTTGTTATCATTTGTAAGTCATTTAATGTACATCTTTTTGTTTGCTTTTTTGTATATGCTGACTGTTGTGTATTTAGGTATAATTTCAGTTGTATTTAAATTAGTTACTACTAGTGAAAATATGTTTTTAATTACAAACAGAATTTTAGGTTTAATTACAGTTGTAATTACAAATATGTGTAATTACAGTTGTAATTACATTTTTGTTTGCAGTTGTAATTACAACTTATCTTTTTTAACTTTTATGTTTTGTGGTTCATTGTTTGGTAATGTTATCATTTGTTTCTTATGGTTATCTGTTTCTTAGGGTTGTATTTAGGTAAAACATTTTGCCAATAGGTGACATCACAGCTAAGGTTATAAATATTTCACGTTGTTCTTTGCTCTAAGGACTAAAAGTAAGTTTAATTACACATTGTATGTGGTTTTATTTGAATTTATATATGCTAATTCTTAAATTTTGTTGTAGTGCCTGGGAGCAACTATTTAAACTCTAGATGTGCAGTTTACACTTTCAAAATTAATGCCCGTCAATTGTTGGATGTTTTGGAGGAGGAATCTAAGAAAATTTTGAGGGAAGTAGGTGTTCTCCCAATATTTGAAATCCCTAGTTTGCCTCAAAATATTCCCTTGCTTTATGTTCTAGTATAGACTTTCAATAGGGACAAACAATCCTTTACGATAGGAAATTACTCTTTGAACTTCACAGTCAACGAGGTGGCCTTGATTTTGGGTCTACCAAATCGTGGAGTAGACATTACTTTTTATAGACTACCCTACACAGATTTAACACATAAAGATTTGATCGAGGAGATGAATAATCTCGCAATTGATGATTGGTCTCCGACGTTGGAGAGTAGGAGAGTGGATGCTTTGATAAGATATCTGGTGAATGTTTTCTTTTTTCCGCTGAAAGGGATGAAGATCCCAGCATCATTGTACAAAATACATGGTTTATCGGACTTCCAAAAGTACAACTGGCCGAAGACAATACACAGCTTTTTACTATCACAGGTTGATTCTTTAAATCAAGCTAGTGTAGTCAAAAAGGTTGGTGTAAATCTGGGATACTTAGAGGGTTGTGCAACTGTCTTATTGGTAAGAAAGATGAAATTAAATGCATTTTTCTTTATATTTATGATTTTGTATTAATGCCTTTTTTGGTTGTAGGTGTGGCTATATGAGCACACTAACGTTCAGATAGTTGTGAATGATTTGGCGAGACCTAGGATATGTAGGTGGTCAGATAAAAAAAGTTACAGAGCGGAATTTTGTTTCAATCTACTTAGTCAACTACAGAAAACAAATGAGGTTATTACAAATGTAAATCCTTTGTAATAGTAATATCATTTGTTATTTTGTATTGTAAACATATGTTGTTGTTGTGCTGTAGGTTAAACAAAAATTTGAGAAGATTATGAAAAATGAAGGATGTTTACTTGCGGAATCAGAGGACGATTCTGATTTCGAAACAGTGAAGAAGAAGAAGGGTGCGGTAGACAATGGTAAAGATAATTTGGAGTTAAAAGCGGAGATGGAAGATTATATTTTTACTACTGAAGAACAAAGACTTACCGCGAAAACACAAAACCAAATGTTGAGGAAAGCTAGCAGAGAATTGACCAAGAGGAAGGTCAAGAAGGAAGAGATGAGGAAAGCTGAAAACTCATTATTTGAGCATGGTTGGGGGGACTAGAGGTCCGTCTCCAATCATTTATTAAAGCGGAAGTACAGAGGGGTGTAGATTCAATAAAAGATTATTGTGAATCATGGTTTAAAAGGTTGGAAGCAAATTCCTATGGTGGACCACAACCACAACAAGAAACACACCCTCCAACACCCATTTCTTCTCCAAAACCAGTTAGATCTATAGTCAAAATAGAATCTGAGAATGATAAGGATAATTTTCTATTTAGTAGTTGGTAAGAAATGTAAAGACCAGAGTTTCTAGAAAGAAAAAACTATCCAATAGCCCTATGAAAGGGAAAGTTAAGGTTAAAGATGAGGTAATAGAGGAGGACAGTTACCCGGGAAAAGCATATATATCGGCTTCGTCGCGTGGCGTTATAGATCTTATGATGAAAACATTCCCAGAAAGGTAATTTCGCTCTTATTTGGTACGCGTAACGTTTTTATAGGATGGTGCACGGATTGTATTTGTAGGGCAAAATACATTGCTTTTTAAATTATAAATTACAGAATAATTTCTTTCTTTAACTTTTATGATCATTTTAAGATCTCATATGTATATGTTACAATATGAAAATGAACTTGTTGAGAAGTGATTTTTTTAATACACTTACAGTTGTAAAGTACATATGTTTTTACGACTGTTACACATTCACAAAATTCTCTAAAAATGCCATTTTGCATACTAATGTTTTTTGTTTGCTATTTTCAGTAGCGACACTGTGTTGAAGATTGGAAATATCTTGATAACTCGAGGAGCGATGGATGACCTACTGAAAGGTCGGTGGCTACACAACACACATTTGAATGCGTATGCATTACAGCTCAAATCCAGAATCAAACTGTCAAAGGGGAATGTAAAAAAATTTCTTTATGTATCGTCTGACTACGCTGTAAGTCAACCATTTAACAATTAGAACTTTTATTACAATTTGCATTTTAGTTTTCTAACCTTGAAATACAGTATTATAGGAGAATCAATACGCAAAACACTAAGTGCCTAGTCAACCATTTAACAACAACCAGTGTCAGAAACCATGAACTCATTATCATGCCATGCCACCTAACCAATCATTGGGCTTTGCTGGTGTGTCGCTTAAAGGAATGTAAATGGGAGTTTTATGACTCCATGAAAAGTAAGCGTCACCTAACAGGCCTATCAGCATTGGTAAGCTTTTTACAATTTAACATTGAATAGATTTTAATATTAGTAGTTTTTTTATTTATATTATGAGTTATGTTGCAGGTAAAATTACTCCATGATGAGGCAAATACAGCACTCCCAGCCGACATTATAAATTAGCCAATTGTAGAAGTTCCTGGCTTGCCTCAACAGGCAAATGGTGATGACTGCGGAGTATTTGTTGTGAAATTTATGGAGGCAGTTGTATCAACACAAGAAACGTCATGGGAGGAATGCAAGGATTGGCCAGCTGAGACCTCAAAATTTCGTGCAGAAATTGCTGTTGATTTAATTAAAACATTTGATTAAATTTCTTGACGTGTAAAAGTATTTGAACATGGTGCATGCTCTTATCTTGAGGAAACAATTTTTGCTACAATTATTTACTGTTTAACTAAAATATTTGTGTGTACTACATACCATGTGGTATTATTTGTCACTTTGCTAAGTCTTACACAATTATTTCTGAACTTCTTTTCTTCCTAACTTCATTTGCTAAATTATTGTACAAAATACTTTTAAAGTCCAACATACAGGTAAAAAATAACAGTTTATAATTTCAGTTGTAAATACCTTTTCAATTACAGTTATAACTTACAGTCTAGAATTACAAGTAAATTACAGTTCAAAAATTAACATGTTTCTCTTCATCTCTTGCTATTTATTTAATGTGTATCCGTAACTCCCTTAGTACATTGCAGTTTATTTGATTGCAAGAATTGCTAAAGTTAGTTGAGTAGTAAAAGTATATTGCAGTACGAACGCGGGCCGGCGTTCGACGAACGCGGGCTGCCGGCTTGGCAAACTGTAAAGAGCAAATAACTTTATATTTATAGTATCATTTACAGTTGTAATTAAACATGTAATGTAGAGGGGTAACTGTAATCAACAAACCTTCATGTCACTTCTTTTCTTCCTACCTTTATTTGCTTAATTATTGTACAAAATACTTTTAAAGTCCAACATACAGGTAAAAAATAACAGTTTATAATTTCAGTTGTAAATACCTTTTCAATTACAGTTATAACTTACAGGCTAGCATTACAAGTAAATTACAGTTCAAAAATTAACATGTTTCTCTTCAAAAATCAACAGGTTAAAGTATTTGAAATTGATGCACTCCCGCGTTCGACGAACGCGGGCCGGCGTTCGACGAACCCGGGCCACCGGTTTGGCAAACTGTAATGAACAAATAACTTTATATTTATAGTATCATTTACAGTTGTAATTAAACATGTAATGTAGAACTGTAACTGTAATCAGCAAACCTTCATGTCACTTTTTTAGTTTTTTTGGTATGATATCATGGTATGTTTTAGGATGAGAGACACCACAAATCCACAATGCTGATTTAAGAGAGATAGTAACATAAAGACATTGTTTTTTCAGAATGTGAAGTTCGGCCAGAAATCCATTGCAAAAATCCTTGCTCCTGCAGATTTCAACTAAAAAAAGAAGCTAATATAGTAGGATTGGTGAGGTAGGCATCCTGTATTTGCAAATAATTGGACCCTCCAGGTGGCGTTGAATGTCTGTTGTAACTGCATTCTCCCATAAAGTTCAACTCGGCCCTCGTCCCAGGCTCTTCATCAACAATGATATCCCTTTTTCGCCCAGAAGTTTTTTTTCCCTGCAACATGTCGAAAATCATTTAGATAAATGAAACTTATAAATCATCTTGTAAAAATGATTTATAATAATAAATGTTTTTATCTTTAGAATGAAACTTATAAATATTACGTGTACTACTCTTTGTCCGTTGTTCCCAATGGTCTTTATGACGTGCATTGCTTGCACCTTTTCGCCTCTTGGTTGGTGGATCTCGAAGAGTTGGTGTCTTATTAGAATTTTGCTCTTCTACAAGTCCTTTCTTTTGCCTTTCATCTTTATCTACCATCTCATCAGTGTACTTAAACAACTCATTCATAACATTCATAACATGAATTTTGGCAGCTTTGCAGTTCTCAATGCGAGTTGCTAAATTGTAACTAGAACGCCTAAGGTGGTTCCTGAATATATGGTTCGAATCATGCTCTGCAATAGATGATATATTCGGAAGGTACATGCTTTTTTTGCATCAACCGTGAATCGTTTTAGCACATATTTCATTGGAATTTGTTTTACATTCCTTAAATTGAATACTCTTAAAATATGTTGACATAGGAGACCTCTTGTTTCAAATCCTCGACACGAACAGTCTGAATCAAATGTTATTGAGTTGAAATTTACAAACCATCTTTTGTCATCCGACGAATCACCATGGCCTTTTGTTACAAACACTGTATGCTCATCATCATATCGTGTTTCACCTACTATGCATAATCCAAGGGCCCCATCCGTGTATGCTTTCTCGAATATTCCGTACATTTTTCTAGTGTATATTTTTGAAGCGTGCTTTAGTAAGACACATGTGTTGTGCTTCAAGGTAACCGCACCATGGTTGCTTTTGAAATCCTCCTCATACTCCCCCCGGCGCCATGATGCAACAAGCATATCTAAACCAACAAAACACTCAACTAAAGAGCTAGTACCCTTTGAACAACCATGCAAGGAATTATTAGCTGATTCACTCCTTTGGGTAGATAAAATTCCAAGGTCCAACAAATCCTTGTTAAAAGCAGTCGACCATTTCCTCTTAGCAATGTGCAAATCCTTCAACCATCGATTTTCTTGTAAATTGCCTCCAGTAATCATCTCATACCAATTTCTGTCAAACTCAATTTCCCCATCGCACTTTGACATACATTGATAAAAAAATGCACGAATAGTACTGTCATTGTTAAAGCTAGGAACTTTAGAAGGCACATTTTTGGAGATGTGTCATTGACACAATCGATGTCTGGTCTTAGTGAACACTCGATCAATTGCAGCGGCCATAGCTTGATCCTGATCAGTAAATATTGATATTGGTTCCTTTTTATCAACGCACTTCAATAATGACTCAAAAACCCAAATAAATGACTCAGTTGTTTCTTCAGCAATGAAAGCTCCGCCTACGAATATATTCTGCCAATGATGATTCACGGCAATGAAAGGCGCACATGCAAGATTGTACTTATTCAATCGATATGTTGTATCGAAAATCAAAACATCACCAAAACAGTCGTAATCCAGTTTGCTGTTGCCATCCATCCAGAAGAATCCCGTTAACCTGTTCAGCTCATCTGTTCGGACATGATATGAAAACATGTTATCCTTTGATTGCTTATCCTGCAATATCTCTAGCAAGGCAGTAGCGTCACCGCTTTCAATTAATGTTGCTCTTTCACGCTGAATGTAATTAAAAGCATCTGTCTTTGTAAAACCAATATTTTCTTGACCTCCAGCTTCGTCTAACATAAAGTTGTATGCCGCAACAGGTTTAATACCTGCGCCCGTCATGTTTTTCAGTAGATTACCCTGCATTTCAGATATCGAACGACTAGATCTCAATAAATGTCTCTCTTTCTCTGTTGCGAGAGGGTGATTGTGTTCCTCAATAAACTTTGTTACTGTCCAATTTCTGCCATCTGCATCTGCATGGAAGTGAATACAAGCAAGACAACCCGTGCGTGTATCTAATTTGCGGAACTTCTTCGGAGAAGGATTTATTCGCTTATTTCCGGCATTTGAACAACTATACTCTCTAGTTTTGATTATTCTCGTATGCGTCCAATACATAATGTGTTGTTTGCGCACACTAAAACCAATTCGGTGTGCATAATCACAATACATTTTATAAGCTTCATCCTCCGAATGCACGACAGGGAACACAACGGGATCCTTTTAAAGAAATATAGCAAATTAAAAAAAGTACAATTAAATTTACAGGTACAACAATAATTAAGTTAAAGTTAAAATATGCATTATAGTTACACCAATTAGAGTGTTATAGTTAAAATATGAATTATAGTTACAGTTGAACTTATAGGTAAATTACGAAATATAGTTAAAGTTACAGTTGGACTTACAGTTGTATTTACATTTGTACTTAGACTTATAATTACAGTTGTGCTTACATTTGGATATTGCAGTTGAAATTTGGTAATTTGTTAACTGATCAACTTAACTGAACTTAACAGTTGCAATGTACGAAGATAATTTCATCAGTTCATCAGTAAACAAATTACAGTTGCCTTAAAATGCCCTTAACAAAATTACAGTTCAAAACACAGTTATAATTACAGTTGGACTTACAGTTGAACACTTATAATTACAATTTGACTTACAGTTCTAAACATAATCACAATTACACTTGGACTTACAGTTGTACTTACAGTTGTACTGTAATTTCTTACTTTGTTAAACGATGAACTGTACTGTTGAATTCCAGTTGGTTTCACATGCCCTAATTACAGTGCAAAAGACACTTATAATTACAGTTGGACTTGCAGTTCAATACTTATAATTACAGTTGGTCTTACTGTTGGGCTCACATTTGAGGACTTACAGTTTCAGAATATTTGCTAATTTGTTAACTAATGAACTTAACTGATGAACTAATGAGTTAAATAATGAATTACAGTTCAAAAATACTTACAGTTCTTTCTGAATCCATGAGGAATAGAAGATGTAAAGTGCAAAAGGACGGACACGGCAGGAACCTTCGCCTGCGTTAGAACGACGGCGACTCTCCCTATACCCAAAGAATGCTGCACAATAAGGTGTAGAGTGCAAAAGGACGGACACGACAGAAACCTTCGCCTGCGTTAGAACGACGGCGACTCTCCCTATACCCAAAGAATGCTGCACAATTGTAGGAGATAATTATTGAGACCGGAATCGGCAAGAAGCGACCGCCATTAGACAATAAGAAAGCTTCCCGTCGACCGATGAAGGGGAGGCCGGATAGGTTTTTCGGTGGAGCGAAATGCCGGCGAAAGATCGACTCCAGCTGTCGCGGGTAGCGAAACGCCGAAGTAAGCAACTAAGCGGGAAAGGGAGACAAAAATAAAGCGGGCCCCACACTATTTATTTAAGGACCATTAAGTGGTACGCTATACGTACACAACATTTTTACCCTTCTCTTTTTCTCTCTCGATGATGCGGGTCCTACACTTTTGTATTTATATTTTTATTTAATGTCTCTCTTCCCCTCTTTTTCTCTCTTCTTTAATCATAAGTAGATGTGGCCCCCTCCACTCTCTCTCTCTATTTTTTTTAAATTGAAAGATAAAAAAGAAAAATTGAAATGTTTAACAAGAACGTTTTTCTCTTTTAACACAGTATTGAAGTATAGATACTGGGGGGGAAAATTTTTTGGTAGCCACAGTGTATGGTTCTCCCGTGCCCAAATAAATAGGTTTTAACAACTGGGCCCCACATCCTATTTCCCCCCAAAATTCAACTTTTCCCTCTTCCTTCTCAACTGAAGCTTTTCTCTAGGGTTTCAGCACGACGCCGGCAACTGGAGCTTTTCTCATCTCGCGTTTCAGCACGCCACCGACTCCACGCCCTAACTGCTCGTCAAGCCTCTCAGAGATTTCCTGATTTTCAGCCCCCTCCACTACTCCAGGTTGCCATTTCTTGGTTCGAGCGACTGTGGCTTGTCTAATATAAAACTTCGAGGGTTTCAGCTCCACCATTGTCCTCCTGTCTTTAACTCCCGAAATACTCTGCAGGTGTTTGCCCCAGTTGTGAGAAGATCTGAACATAATGCAGCAAGCATATGAGAAACAAGTTGTAGATAATTTTGGCAACGTGAGTCCTAAATCTTTCTCATCTTTTGAGTTTTACTGTCATTTTAGAACTGGAATTGTTTATTTTACAACTGGAATTGTTCAATTTACAACTGAAATTTTACAACTGGCATTGTTAATTTACAACTGGAATTTTTTCTAATGACAGAAAGGAACAATGGCATTCCCGATTGTTCAGAGTGAGGAGGAAGCATATGTTATGTACTGCGACTATGCTCATAAAACTGGATTTAGTGTGCGGAAGCGAAATGCTGTTTATTGGACACACAAGACTATTATTAAGGGCCGAGGGTTTTGTTGCGCCAAAGCTGGTGTAAAGCGTTCAAAACCGGAGCTTGACGAACATAAAAAATACCGTAAATTGGATACTCGCACAAATTGTTTGGCCTGCATATACTTTAATGTCGACATAGAAGGAAAGAATTGGGAGGTTACAAAGTTCGTCGAGGAACATAATCACCCACTCGCGTCAGAAAATGACAAACATCTTTTGAGGTCTCATCGTAGTATATCGAATGTGCAAGCTAGCCTTCTAAAAAATATGACAGGTGTGGGTATAAGAACAACCGATGCATACAATTTCCTTGCAGATGAGGTGGGCGGTGTTGAAAATGTGGGGTTTTGTAAGAGTGATGCTTATAATTTTGTCCAACGCGAAAGAAGAGCGCTAATAGACAGTGGGGATGCCATCAGCTTGTCCAAAATATTGCAGGAACGTCAATCTGAAGACAATATGTTCTCTTTTGATATCCAAACTGATGAGATGAATAGATTGATTAGTTTTTTTTGGATTGACGGGCAAAGCAAAATTGATTATGATTGTTTCGGCGATGTTATCGTGTTCGATACAACATATCGATTAAACAAATACAATTTGGCATGTGCATCCTTTATTGCTGTTAACCATCATTTGCAGAATATTTTTGTAGGCGGAGCTTTCATAGCAACAGAGACCATTGAATCTTTCTGCTGGGTGTTCGAGACCTTTTTGAGGTTTGTTGGTGGAAAACAACCCACCACCATATTTACAGATCAAGACCAAGCAATGGCCGTTGCCATTGAGAGAACTTTTCCCGATAGTCGGCATCGATTGTGTCAATGGCACATCTCAAAGAAAGCCCCGTCAAAGGTACCTACTTTCAATAATGATAAAGGTATTCAATCTCTTTTCTACTATTGCATGAGTAAATGTGATTCTGAGATTGAATTTGAGAGGTGTTGGAGTGATATGATAATAAGAGGAAATTTGGACGATAATAGATGGTTGCGAGACTTATATAAGGTTAGAATGAAGTGGTCGACCGCTTTCAATAAAGCAAGTTTAGATCTTGACATTCTATCCACGCAAAGAAGTGAATCGGCTAATAATGTTTTGCATGGTTGTTCTAAAGCAACAAGTTCACTTGTTGAATATTTTCTTGGGTTGGATAAGTTGACGTCGACTTGGCGTCGATCCGAACATGATGAAGATTTTCGGTGTAAACATGGTAGCATAACTCTAAAATTTCATACTTGCCCACTACTCAAACAAATTTCAAAAATCTACACTCGAAAGAGTTTTTCAAAATTTGAGCAAGCATATTCAGAAGGTGCTATTGGTATATGTATTGTAGAGGAATCAAGAGTAAGTGATAATCATATTTTGTATGCTACCCAACATTCCGACGGATCCGAGGGTGCTAAATAATGGTTCGTAACAGTTGATTCGACCAACTACGATGCTGATTGTTCGTGCAGAGGTTTTCAAACTAAGGGAATACTATGCAAACACATATTAAGGGTGTATAATCATTAAAATGTTAGGCAAATTCCTGCTAAATACATACTGAGTAGATTCACTCTAAAGGCCAAGAAGGGTATGTATCTTTTAAAAAAAGCAAGTTTGAATGACTTTGATTCCAATGTAGTCTTTAGAAATCATATGATGCGTCTTACCTATGACCTCACCCGCCGAGTAGAAGATTGCAATATTGCCAAAGAGTATGTACTAAGTGCCATGAATGAAATTGCTAAGAAGTCAGATGACATGGTAGATGAAGATGAGAAGATGAAAAAAGGTATAATTGATGAAACTAACAAGGGTGTGGTTCGGGATCCACCGACAATGCGACGTAAGGGACTATCGAACAACCGGCCTAAGAGTCATTGAGAGAAACCAATGAGGAGGAAAGGTAAAATTATTATGATTTTCTTTGAATTATATGATTTGTTTGTCTTATTATATATTAATTCTCTTTTTATTTTTTCAGATGGCAGAGGCAATTCAAAGGGAAAAGCTACTTTCGTGGAAAACGTCAAGACAGAATCCAAAGAGTACAACTTCGTAGACAATATATCATTTGGGTGTTTCGCGGCTCCTGTTGAAGCGACTCCATCATGCCCAGTTTTTACAAAACAGCCAAACCATGTTCTTTAAGCAGAGAGTTATGGAAGGTTTGGAATAATTCAACTACTATTTCAGCCCTGAACCGGTGCATGTATTTTGGCCAACTCTTGTTACTCTCCCAATCAACCTGCTCCTTCACCAAGCTTGCCTGCATGAACTTCATAACAAAAATTCCACAATCATTTTCATTATCCTGAGCCGGGATGCCTTCAACAATGTGTATTGGCCAGTACGAGATATCTCCGGGAAGTACCTTGGGTCTATCCTCATGAAGAAATTTAATCTGCATATAATTACAGAAGTGAGTTAATATAAGTAAATATAATCAAGAACATAATTATAGAGTAACATACATGCTCCTGAATACAAGATCTGTGCATGGCACTTGGCAATGAGTCATAGAAATCCCATCGTCGCTCTTTCAAATTGCCTAACAACAATACCCAATGACTACCAACATGGCAAGGCATCAGGATAACATCGGCGACGAAAATTGATTGAGGAGTTATGTGTTCAACAAGTCGTAGACTTGTCTTACCACATCTTTTATAGTACCGCATGTTAAACATCAATTAGAATAGATGATCAATACATTTGAAGCATCTATGTATTTTACAAAAAGAATTTTCATTACCGCGTGGTTAGAAGATACAAACAAAAAATTAATCATTTCTTTTACACCGGCGGCTTTGTGGTTGTTGAGAACATATGCATATGCATCTAAATGTGCATCGCACACCCACCCGTCCCCTAAGATATCATTAATACTCGATCGAGGAATATAAATATTTCCACTTTCGATAACAATAGAGTCGCTGCAAAAAAAATACAAGTTGTAAATATTAACAATACATAAAGTATATTAAACATAACAAAATAACATACCCATCGGGGTATCGGGCCAAGACGAAATCAATCATGCATCTGTCTATGGGAGCAAGATCATCCCTCCCGGGGTACTGATATTGGTCAACCCTTTGGGCATCTGTCTTCTCCCTCTTCGCCTTTATTGCCTTAACGGGGGTGAATTGTTTGGTTTTCTTCGGAGAAGTAAAAGGAATTATTGCTATCGATGTTGGTGGCGAAGGTGGCGGCGACGTTTTCACATGATGAGAATGACTGGCACATGCTCTACTTTCCCCAATCAGAGCTGCCAAAGCGTCAAACTTTTCTTGAATAAAATTTTTGAGCTGCCCGACCACTTCGTCTACATAACCTCTGAACCTCTCCTCCCTCTTGTTCTCCTTCCTCTCCCTCTCCTCCCTCTCCTCCCTCTTCTTCTCCTTCCTTACCTCCTTCTCCTTCCCATCCTTCTCCCTCTTCTCCTCCCCTTTCTCCTCCTTCTCCCTCTTCGCCTCCCTCACCCTCTTCTTAGCCTCCTTCTCCCTCCTCTCCTCCCTCACCCTCTTCTTTTCCTCCTTCTCCCTCTTCTCCTACCTCACCCTCTTCTTTTCCTCCTCCTCCCTCTTCTCCTCCCTCTTCTCCTCCCTCACCTTCCTCTTCTCCTCCCCACTTCTACTATCATCCTCAAAATCTGAGGACTTCTCCCCATCTTCTTCCCCTAGTAAGTCCTGCTCCTCAACTGATATATATACAAAAGCCCTCCTAACCTGCATACCAAAAAACACCTCATGTAACGCGTTTATGGATCTATTAGTACAATAAATAATAAAGTAATACTTACGACGTCAGACTTCGACAACTTAGCACGTAGTTTTGAGCATTGACTAGCACTAACAGTGAGCTTCAGGGACCAACGATGCAAGCGGGGTCTTGCTAACTCAGACGTTGCCGCTGCTATAGAGGTGTGCTCAAAAAACCATGTCTACAACAAGAGTTATACAAGATTATACAAGAGCAATTAAAATAACATTTTATTTTACAAAGTAAAATAGTAGGTGTTTATTTCTTACCACTAATACAACAGAACATCCCTCAAGGTAACCCAAATTCGTCACTCCATCACTAGTAGCATCCAGCTCATATGATCAAAATGAGAATGGAGGAAATTATGTATGGCCTTCGGCCAATTGAACTTTGGAAAAACATCAAGCCCTTCAAAATCCATAATACACGTAGGTACTTTCAGTCCTTTTAGAGGGAAGAAAAAAACCGCCAAGACATACTTAATCAAGGCATTCACTCTCCTAAGCTCTAAGGTTGGTGAGTTCTCCTCAACTGTGAGGTCAGCTAACTCCTGCACCAAGTCCTTATGCATGCAGCTTGCAAGCGGAGTTCTCTCAAAATGAAATTCCCTTCCACGGTTTGGAAGGCCCAGAATAAGTGCAACATGATTAATAGTAAGTTTAACATAAAATATACCTAATAAAAAGGCATTTCTTTTCGTAGAATATGATCTCAAAATATAATATAGCAGAGGAATATTCTGTTGAATATCAGGCATATTCAACAAATGTAAAACACCTATACTATGTAAAGCTTCTTTCGAGTCCTCGGATAAAACATCCAACAAAGGTGTTGCATGTTTTTTGAAGGTTTTGATAGCACATCGGCTATAGAGATATCTCGATTCAGGCATATCTGCAAACAAGAAACTGTAATAAATCAAATTAGTATGGTTTACAACTCTAATTACCTAAAACTGTAAGATAAAATGTTATTGGAATCCAGTCTGTTACAACTGGAATTCACATTACTACAACTGGAAAAAACCTTATTACGACTGTAAATCAGCCTGTTACAACTGGAATTCACATTACTACAACTGGAATGAGCCTTATTAGGACTGGAAACAGGAAATAATAACTGGCATTTACATTTCTGGGTCTGGAAACATGAAATTATAACTGGAATTCACATTTCTAGGACTGGAAACATGAAATTATAATTGGAATTCAAATTTCTAGGACTGGAAACAGGAATCTATAACTGGAATACACATTTCTAGGACTGGAAAAGGGGATTTACGACTGGAATACTAGATTAATAACTAGATAATACATTTTTACGACTGGAAGTACCTTGATGCAGCCGGATTGGTGATAAGAGAACCCTAGTTACTTCCGATAATGGCCACTTCCTGTGCGACCGAAAATCTGGAGCTCAATCACTAAAATCGCCGTCGTAGATCTGGCGGGATGAGTGGAATGGGCGGAAGTGAAGCAAGGATTTCAAGCCCTAGTAATGGTGCACCGGACGCTTCCCTTCTGCGAGAGGAAGTTTTCGAATTTGTTCAGTAGAATGGTACATTACGCGCAATGCCGGAAATGTAAGGTTGAGCGTGGAGTCAGTGGCGTGCTGAAATGCGAGATGAGAAAAGCTCCAGTTGCCGGCGTCGTGCTGAAACCCTAGAGGAAAACTGCGGTGTTGAGTTCGTTTTGAGCGACGGGGAGGAGAAGAGGGAAAAGTTGAATTTGGATGTGGGGCCCAGCTGTTAAAACCTATTTATTTGAGCACGGGAGAACGATACACTGTGTGTACAAAAAAATTTCTCTACGGGGGACGCTTGATTGCCAAACATGATTTTATTGCAATGCCTTTTTCAAAGAATTATTTTAGTACAACTTGGGGGACGCTTGATTGCCCGTCGAATACCCGCAGTAAACCCATTGGGCGATCGAGCGATCCCAGTGAAGCAGGAAATCGCTATTTCGCATTAGTCTCTCTTTCTCATCTTCCCCACGATTCACGAACCTCTGCCCTACCGCGCGACCAACTCCCACCGTGCACGAATGCTTGCCGCGGGCTCCCCGCCGACCTCCTCTTTCGTGATCAGTGTTGAACGACGCATTCTCCGGCTGGGCGGGATGTCCTGCTTGGGGCTGCCCCCTCGCGCGCGATCGGTGAGCCGGATGCACTGCTTTCGGACTTCGATGATGAAGTCGGGGAAGGAAGTGGAGGTGGAGACCATAAGGGACGGAGAGGACATCTGGGCCTTAAATACCGGAGGCTTGTCGGCCAAGAAAGGGTTCCCGGAGCATCTTGTCATCATGGTTAATGGCCTAGTTGGGAGGTAGTTTTGGTTCAGCAGGGCTTTTCTGAAATTGCTTGTTCATTTCTGTCGTTTCATGTACCTAAAGTATTCTCATTTCTCATATGTTTAAGATAAGTTAGATTGTGAGACCCTTTTATTTCTTGGAGAGGGAGACTGTTGATGATCTCGTTCCTAAGTAGGAATGACTGAGACAAAGGAGGCCTCCATAATGCATGCTGTCCCAAAAGGAAAAGGTTCCAGGTTGATGCCCATACGAGTGTAAACAATCAGGAAAGTGGAGGTGGCCATATGTTTTTTTTTTCTGCAGGAGATGTTAAAGGCTTTGGTGATCAGTGCAACTCATGGGCGAGTAAGAAGTGGAGTCATTTTTGGGCAGCTGCAGTAATGGTGTACAATGTACATTTCGAGGGTGTAGGCGGGGGCTGTCTGCACGAGGATGGGTTATGATGGAACTGTTGCCAATGCTTGAAGCATCAATGTCGTGGGTGAAGGGAGAATTGAAGTCTGGGAGGTGGAAGATCAAAATATTGGTAACTATTGGAGATGGGGGGTATTTGAGCGGCGTGGTGACAGTTTCTAGTGGAAGGACTCTTTGCAAAGGAGGTATTTGAGCGGCGTGGTGACGGTGGCATAGTGTTGGATTAAACATTGGTAGTAGCTAACTACGTCAAGAAAAACTACATTGTGTGTAGGTTTGTGAGTTTATGCTAGTTAGTTATGGCGACCAATTACGAAGGGTCGACTTGTACTTGAGGTGTATTGTGAATAAGCATTTGGAGGCTTTGGAGTAGAAGTGTTTTCCAGGAGGATGCACAGGACCTAGAAAAAGGTGTTCCATATAGGTGGACAAAGAATTGTGTACGACGATGTTATTGAAGAAGGCTAAGGTAAAGTGATAGAAAATTAGGCGCAACGTGTTATTTACCATGGATTAAAGGTGGATGTGTGTTAATTAGGCCAAAATGCATGATTAAAATTTTGTGGCTAAGATGGGTGAGAAAGACACTTTTGGGGACGTGGTCCTAGTGAATGTTGATTTGGTGGAAGCTCGAGCAAAGGTCAAATTTGGAGAAGTAGGTGGTGCCACGAAGTTCATCTAATAACCCGTTGGCGATGGGTATCAGGAAGCTGTCATATGGTGATGGAATTCAAGGTGCAGTTGCGTTAATGCATAAGCGTAAAGAGCCATCCTTTTGCGGATGAGGATGTAAGGTGAGGAGAAAGGGTTGATGTTTACCTTCATGTTTCCGTCGGCGAACATGGAGATGGATTGTTTTTCAAGCTCCTTTTTATGGAAGTGGGGTAGCAATATTAGCGAGTATTAATACGGTTGGAGTTTGTTTGTATGTGAATGTGGTCTTCGAAAAGAGAGGAGTGCCAGGTCATGTGGTGCATTGAAAAGTGGATTAAGTTCTGAGAGGAGGCCGGTAACTATGGGGTGGAGTGGTTGAGGTTCAATGGGTAATGTTTTGTGGTATTATCAACAAGTAATAAGAGGGAAGCAACTAAGGAATTAATTGGTCAAGTTGTGGGCCAGTTATATCATGTGGAACTAGAAAAAGGCGGAGCATTCGAGGGTACTGGGAAAGACTTGGTGGGAGAAGTTGGCGTGCTGCGAGCAGTCAAAGGGGACAATGCCCAATAGTTGAAGCCACTAAACGCTAAGGACTAAGTCGAGACCATGGAGGGGAAATATATTGAAGTTTTAAATGAAGGTGTGACCTAAGATGATGAGATAGACATGAGTGTAGATTCTGATTCATGTAATTTAAACGCCGCTTTCTCCCATGATGGACATTGAATTGGAGGGTTCAATTAGGAGTTTGAGTTTTTTTATTTAACACCAATGAATTTATGATAATTATCCATAGTAATTTAAATAATAAATAATTTTAATTGAGTGATGAACATAAAGTGGAATGATTATGATAATATATAAAAAATTTATAAAATAATAATTACACTGATATAAGAAAATTGCAAAAGAGATATCGATCATAGATATTTCATTCAATGTGGTGCCCGCTTGTAGCCGTATACATGCATTTACATTTTTATATTGCAACATTCTCATGTAATAGAGAAGTGTTATGCAGGTTTAATTTGAATTTTTTATCTTGCTCCATCATTAATCGAATTGGTTGGCAAGGTTTTTAAGTGGAAGAGTTATGAAAAGTAATTGAGCCTCGCCTAGAGAGCTATGCAGGTTTAATTTAATTTTTTTACCTTCCTCCATCATTAATCTAATCAGTTGGCAAGCTGTTTAAGTGAAAGAGTTATTCAAAGTTGTTGATCCTCACCTAGAGAGAAATCACTGTTTAATGAGTGGTATGAGGAGTTGCACATTTTCATTCAATCCAATACATTGAACTTTCCGAGCCAACTTAATGGAATTAGGAGTTAAAAGTTTGGCTTTCATATTTCCTTTGCTAAGGATGGTCAAATTCATTACATTGCTTTTCTTCCCCCAATTAGCCGAAAACTTTGAGCTTCATTCTTGAAGCCGGCGATCACTGGAGAAGAGGTGCGTTGATCTAGCTTCAAGCATTGAAGGACATTTGAATTCAAGGGAGAATTGTGATGTACAAATATCTGTATCTATAGTTACCCATGTTATATATATTTTTTGGGTAGAAATTATCCTTGATAAAATAGTGAATTAAGTTTTGGTGATGATATCCTGAATATGAACATATAATATTCTATATTTTAATGGAGATTAAAATCCATGGCAAGTATTTTCAGTTGTCGGTCTCGGTTATTATGATGCTCGACTCATAAGTTAGTAGAGATATAGTGGTGATTATATACTTGTTAATCCTTATTATAGATCAAGGGGCAATTGTATTGATGCATTATAGGAGATGAAGCAAAACCGTAATAGAAGAAAAGGAGAGGGTAAGACAATATCCGAAATTTCTATCTAGCTGGGTTCAATCGAAATTTGCTAGCCATGGTATGAGCTAAGTAATTTTTAATACTAGTGATTAGACAATTTAGGGATGAACTCCGGCAGGATTATTTAAACTCAAAACCTTGGTATGGTTGGTTCTATCTACATAAGCCTAAGAGTTAAACCAATTCATAATTAATAATTAATTGAAACATCAAGATTTTCATTCGAGTTAAGGTTCAACCGTATGAGTTAACAAAGTTTTGGGGTGGATTCAACATAGACTCGTGTTGGGTTATTTGTACTCAAACTGAGAGAGGTAATGTGGTGCAGGTTCAAATTAGGTATAAGTAAAATAGCTCAAGTTTAGTCCTAAATGACTAAACTAATGGATGAGTTGTGGTTAACATCAAGTGTGGTTAGGTTGGACAAGCCTTGGTCAAACCACCCATGGCATGTCTTTTTGAAACCTCAAAGTTTTATAGTGATGAAGGGAGTTAGATTTCTAATTCTCTCTCTCTCTATATATATTTAGATATATAGATACTTACCTACATACATATATATAGATACATACGCACATAACATAAAGATATATACAATTTTAGGAAAAGTGTCCAACACGAAAGTTGTAGATCTCGACGATATCTACAACTTTCATGTTGAATACTTTTCCTAAAAATGCACCGTTTAGGCGTATTTTCAATTCGCGCGGAGCTGGGCGTAACTATTGCGAATTCGCAATAGTTACGCCCAGCTCCGCGCGAATTGAAAATACGCCTAAACGGTGCATTTTTAGGAAAAGTGTTCAACATGAAAGTTGTAGATATCGTCGAGATCTACAACTTTCGTGTTGAACACTTTTCCTAAAAATGCACCGTTTAGGGGTATTTTCAAAATGCGCGTATATATGTTATATACACACTGCGTGTATATTCAGCAACCCCTATATATATATGTACATTTATTCACGGGGAACCTGTGCGGGATGGTGACATTGGTCGGGGAGGCGACATTGGTTGGGGACGGCGACATTGGTCATGGGTGGCGACATTCGGCGGGGCGGCGACATTGGTCGTGGGCGGCGATATTCGGCGGGGCGGTGACATTGTCGTGGGCGGCGACATTGGTCGTGGGGGGCTACATTGGTCGTGGGCGGCGACATTGGTCTTGGGCGGCGACATTTGTCGGGGGAGACGACATTGGTCGGGGGCGGCGACATTGGTCGGGGGCGGCGAAATATGCTTAAACCTAGCATATTTTTCATGACAATTTCAAAAGAATAACATTCCTGGAATTGTGCTTCAGCTCAATATGCAACCAAAATTTTTATTATATGTATTGATCTTCCTATTAATCCATCAATCAACATTAAGCTGAAACAATGCAGATCATTTTATTTGTACTTAACATAGTATCAGGCTTCAGTATTTATGTGTACAAATTTTGAATTGAAAATGAGAATAATAAACTTATCCTTGAACCTCAAATTTGTATATAACATTGAAATTAGTAGTAAACAGGGCAAATGAGTTCGTGTGAGTTAGCTGAAAATGAAGAAACGATTTGAAAATCACAACTGGATGAGCTGTTAAACATTCAGTTAACCGGAAAATCACAATAGGGAACATTTGAAAATCACAACTGGAAAATCACTATAGGAATGGATAATCAATAACCAATCACAGTCGACAAAAAATATCCGCACTAATGACTTGTGAAAATATAGGGAGAAGTAAAAAAAAAATCTTGATTAATAAAACTTTATTAAAAAAATACAAAAAAAATTCTTAGGGGAAGCAGAAAGAGAACTCCATTCCTAAAATGGGGAGCAATTTTATTTACAGAGTAAAACATGAACCAAACTATCCACCGTAAAATCTCTCCTCTTCAAAACTCCTCTTCAAATTCACCTTATTGAGGAGCCTCGACAATGACTGAACGGAATTCATCCCACCATGGAAGGATACTTCCGAGAAGCCCAAGTTATTGTGGTTGAAGAAAGGCAAAGCAAGCAATCTTGCCGTGTTGACACCTCTTGCTCAAGCAGTCAAAGCCACGTCCACCTTCCTGTGCAAAGCAAATCTCTCCACCAGAAAATATCTCTCATTAAACTCATTAAACAATTATGAAAATAAAACCAGATCAATACGCAATAATTTCTAAACTATAATGTTCAGATCAATACACTAAAATCAGAGCTATAGATTATGAACTATAGTTTATAGAGTTATAGATTTCTAAACTATAATGTTCAGATGAATTACTGGAGGCCGAAGAAAACAAAAAAAACATAGAAATCAATCTATAGAGTTGAAATTAATCTGTAGAGAGACTGAAATCTATAGACATGAAATATATAGAGTTGAAATCAATGAAGACTGAAATCACAACTCGCAAAAAAACTAATAAACATATATTTGCAAATATTATTCCTGAATTTTTTTCGGATCGAGTTACTGACATTATAGACTAACATGTAATCCAAAAAAAATTTATGATTGAGCACGACCAAATATTTTTAGACTAAAGCAGTGCATAAAACTGAGATTTCATATCTGAGTTTATTAACTATGAATCTGATTTCATATCTTAAGCAGTGCAGAAAATTGTAAGGTATTCTTGCCAAGTTTTTATGTTTTTAGAAAAGATTTTAGAGAAGTTTTTGGAAGCCATAGTCGAGGCCAAGCTCAAAAGGGTCGATTTTTGTTTGGGAAGCCATACTTTGAAGCATATTCATGGCAACCAAAGATGATGGCTTTGCAAAGGCGACTTTGTTCTTTTTCTTACTCTTAGGATGACTATTAACCTTATTTGTAACTATGTGAAATCTCAGATAGCATAGATCTGCTTTAGAATCTGCGTGTATTTATAACCTGATTAGAAATCTGATAATAGTATAAATCTGTGTATTTATAAACTATGTGAAATGTCAGTTATGAAATCTCAGATATGAAATCTCAGTTTATAAAATCAAACCAAAGTGGAATCAGATTTGAGCCATTCACATAGGAATACTACAAGGTATGAAATCAAGTAGTTTTAGAAATCCCGGTCAGACCTAACAGTGAAATCCCAAGCAATGAAATCTAAGTTTTTAGACTCAAGAAGTGAAATCAGATTTAAGACTCACATAGAAAACTATGTGAAATCAGATTCAAGAGTTTATAAAAAGTTTTTAGACTTCAGCAGTGCAGAAAACTGAGATGTCATATTTGACATTTCATATATGAGTTTATAAACTTTGAATCTGATTCAAGCAATGGGTTGATGGAAAACCTAAAACAATTGTGTTGGGGGAAGAAAATGGGCGAAGAGGGAAAACCTAAATGCTAAGTGGAGAGGCAAAACATGCAAGAAGATCAAAACATGCAACAATGATGGTAACCGCAAGGGCAAATGAGTTCTGGAGGAGACGCAACCCAAGTTCTGGAGGAGCCGAAATCCTGCTTTGAAAAATTCTGCTGCATTTAAAAAAAAGCATTTTAGTGTTGACCAACTCATAACCTCTCTGATAGCAGACTTTCGGGAGACAGAGAGAGCAAAAGAGAGAGATAGAGGTAGATGGAGTAATCAGGTAAAAGCAGGTAGAAATCAGAGGCACACCTTCAATGCAACAAAAGCTGGAATCGCTGCAGAAGATGGAAATCAGAGGCACAACTTCTTCGACCTCCTAAGAAGAAATTAAAGGCCGAAATCCTGCTTTTTCCGAGCAGAATTTGAGGGAGGCAGTTGCGATGTTGTAGCCGTCGAGGAGGATGTGCGTAGGATGAGCTGCCAAGGAGGAGCTCCTGCGTAGGGTTTTTGTCGAGGTGGAGGCTCTGTCGAGCAAGCTTCAAGACGAGGGAGATGACTTGTCGAGGGAGACAGAAATGATGGAGTAGCTGTCGAGGAGGAAGCTGTGTCGAGGAGCTGGACGAGGGAGATAGAAGGAGGATCTGCCGAGGGAGATGTATAAGCGCAGTTAGAAGGAGGCTCTGCCGAGGGAGACGACCTGTCGAGGGAGATGACCGAGATGTAGCTGGCGGTTTCCTTGATGATGGCATTTTTTGGGAGACGGGAAAGTTACGTTTGGAGGGAAAGGCTGGTGGGAATACCAAATTACCTTAAAACTAGTTTTTTTTGAAATAAAGAGAGGATATGAGGGGGTATTTTGGGGCGGTGAATGCTACACCATCCTTGATTTCGGGTTCTCTTATATAATATATATATATATTTACACATTTATTTACACACACACACACACATATATATATACGTACATTTAGTTACATATATATATATACACACACACGCACGCGCACCCTTACCCCCACACCCATTTAAAATGAATAGTTTCGTGTTCTGTTTTTCTGTTATTCCGGATTTGCCATTCATTTCATCAAGTATTTCAATAGGAATACTATGACACTAGAGCCGGAGAAGATGAGGGAGGTGGTGCAAGCAAAATAAGGTGGATGAGGTGAAGTACAATAAATATACTTAATAACACAAACTACAAGAGGGGGGTGAATTGGGGTTTAAAATTTTTCTTAATAAAAACTATGTTTTGTGATAATATGCAAATATTAAAGTAACGAGAGAATATGCAAATATTAAAGTAACGAGAGAATATGCAAATATTAAAGTAACGAGAGAATATGCACACCGCAATCACAAGAGATAAAGAAATAATACGACACCAGATATAAAGTGTTCGACACCCAATTGGGTCCTACTCACTTGCTAAGTGACCTCCAAATCACTTAGCCACACAGCTAAAAGTCTACTATAATCCACTGATTACAAATCTTATTCCAAGTTACGAGCAACCTTCACAAATCTTATTCACGGGTCAAGAGCAACCTTCACAAATCTTATTCACGGGTCAAGAGCAACCCAAAGTAATTAGGTTCTTTCGAATGAAAGTAAGGGAGGTGATTTAATACAAAGAATTATCCTCACAATGAAAAACTATTTCACTTAAATGATAAACAAGGTAAAACCAAAATAATTTTGTTCAAATCTAAATGATATAATGAAGATAATAAGTGTAAAAGATTGTGATACTGATTATGATAGTAATTAATGATGGTAATAGTAATAAAATAATAATATAAGTTTAAAACATTTTTCTTTAAAAGATAACTTAATATTTTGATAAACTATATATATATATTAATGATAATGATTAAAAAAGTTTTCTCTTTAATTAATATCTTCAATATTTAAAAACAATTCTTGCGATGATAAAATTCATGAGAATTTTTAACATATGAATATTATGATGATAATGTAATTAAGATAATAATAATTAAATGCCGGTAATAATTAAAATATGACAATCAAAATAATTATTATTAAAGAGTCTAAAAGAAGAATAAATGAAAAACAAATTCTAATTAATTTCAAATAACACAAGTACAAAATAAGAAATTTAGAAATTAAGCAATATGAGAAATATGCATCTACAAATAAAACTAGATTTTGCAATTGCAAGCTTAGGACCAAAACTTGAAGAACATTTAGAAGCATTGCAAGAGAGAGTGACTTTTTGTGTGTTGTAAAGAGGAGAGTGATATGGTATTTATAGAGTGGGGAGAAGGAAAAAGAATGCAACTCAAATGAGGTTTGAGGTGTGAATGTGGCTATTAAGTCAAAAAATGGAGGCATTAATGGTCAATAATGGTGGATTTAGATAGAAGATTTTTCAGACCAAATTAAATGTCTAGATTGATTCTCTGAAGATCAAGAATGGTAGATTTGTCTTTATATTATAAATGAGAGCTAAATAGATCACATGACAAAATAATAAAAATTTCAGATAGATGGAGAAGTCCATTTCAGAGGCTCCAAAAAGTTTCTGTGATATGATGGATAGATAGACAATGAAAATTTAAATAAAATAGACTTTTGAATGAAGAGGTTTGATAGAGAATTAGTCCAATACGGCGACTTAGAAGTTAGGCAGCGGTTGGATGCAGAACTGTAATGTTGGGAGTCGAGATAATGCAAAATGGATGGTGGATTTGGATTCTTCTCGTCGAGACAGTTAATTTTGACTATTTATACGTCAAAAACGGTAGCCGGACGGAGGAGATACAGCTCCAGCATGTTTGATGGTTTTCTGATTTAACCTAGGCTAGAGGAAGAAGATGAAGTAACGTGGCGCTGACTGGTTTAAGTGATTGTTTCGGTGATGGCAAATGACATGCTGCTGAGGTGGCGACTGAGTTAAAAACTGGGTTAATAACCTAATTGAATAAAATCAAAGGCTACGATTGAAAGAGCTTGATGGAGGGTCAAATGAGCTAGAGATATTCCGAAAAAATATAGAAAAATCAAATATTTTTATATAACTTTCTATTAAATTTTCAAAATATTTTTATTTAAAAAATAGTATTTATTAATTTACTAAACTTAAATACATTATAAATTCTTGATGGAATATCAAATCATGTCAAATAAATTAAGATTAATATATAAATTTTTTGAATTAAATCTAAAATAATATATTAAAGTTTCAAGATGTTTGAAAATTTAAATATTTTATTTAACATAAGTTAATCATTAAATCAAGATTAGGGCTTAATAAAATTATAAAAAATAAATTTTAGGCTTTAAACAAAAACTAGAAATATATATTAAAATTTAAAAGAATTTAATGAATTTTTATATTTTATCTAATATTATGATTTTGTCAAATGTATAGATATAAAATAATCACAATAAATTAGTGCAATATAATAAATATGATCCTATGAGCAAATTTGATATGCTTCTTTAAAATTTAAATGAACTAGCTCTCTTACATATGGAGTTCTCAACATATTCTTAGCATAAGTCTTCAATTTCAGATTAACCAGCTTGAATTACTCAATACGAATATAACCTGCATATTACTTAAACTTGAATTAACAACTTAATCAATAGTTTGTTAGCATCAAAATAAGCATTAATGCTCATGGGGCCAACATGAGGGAGCTGCTAGAGACGAGAGAGGTGGTGCAAGTGAAGCATGGGGAGAGACGAGCGATTGTGCCGGCATAAACGAAGGGTTTTGATTCTTTTTATTCTTCTGCATTTATTTCTTCATTGCCATGTTTTCTGTTTTTTTTCTTCACTAACATGTTAAGTGGAGGGGAAGAGAGAGAAAAAGAGGGGAATAGTGAGATGTGAAAGAAAAAAGTTGACAACCGAGACTGTGATATCAAGCTCCGTTGTTGTGATAATGACGACAGGAGCAAATGAGTTGTGATGCAGGGAGGCGGAGGGATAAAGAGGGCGAGAGTGAAGATTTTGTAGCACTTTCCAGCAAAAATGAATAGAGGGAGGAGCGAGAGAATCAGATTAGTGTTGCTAAGCAGCTAGTGGCCAATGCCGAATGGGGATGAGGTTAGGGTTGGGAATTGGATGGTGGGTGGGCAGATTTACAGGTAGATTGGGCGAGTTATGTTGGGTGGTGTTGTTGGCAGCAAAGTATTATGCGAGATTGTGTGCGAGTTGTTGGTAGCTGTAGAGATTAGGCATCAAAGATTATCAAATTTATCTTTCTGTAGCTTTTCTAGGGCAACAATATGTAATATAGAAGTAGATTGAAAGCCCTCATCTTCTTAGATGAAACGACCTAGCTTGAAGTTGTCAACGAGATCGATGGTTGATGAGTAGATTTCATATAGTGTTTTAGGAACCACTCTAACTCATATTCTCATTCATTTCGCTCCTAATTTATGGAATTTCCATTCATATCTTCATAAATTGCTAAAGAGATACAAGAGCAAGTGTAGAGCTGGTTTGGATTGAATTTCATGGAATTGGGGTGGATGAGGTCTTCTCTCTATCCCATCCTCTTAATTATGCCTTTTTATCTCTTTGAAGTCTTTATTATGATAATTTTCACTTGTATGTGTAGCCGGTGGTCGACTCGAGGTGTTGGGGAGGGGGGGGGGGCATATTTTACATTTTTATGTGAAACACGCGACCGTGCGAGCTCTTTGCCGCACGATCGTGCGGATTTACGACTTTCAATTCTGAAAACTCAAAATCTGAAAACGCTCGTGTTTTGTTCTCGCACGACTGTACAAGTTCAATTCACACGAGTGATGTGCACATACAGGTTTCACACAATCGTGCGTTTTTACATGCACATGACCGTGCCCGTTATTTCGGCTGCCAACTCTCCAGGAAATCAAAATTTGAAAACGCCCGCGCGGTTTGGTCACGCACGACCAAACACGACCAAAACACACGATCATATTACAGTTGCCTATCATTTTGTTTTCACGCCCATTTTTTTAGTTCTTCGCGCACGATCGAACGCCTGATCGTGCGCCCAATCATGCACATCCATTTTTCTGCAGGTTATAAATACGCTGATTGACTGGATACTCTAGGACCTTCGGGTTTTAGCTCTCGTTTTCGTTCTATTTCCGCCTCTCCAAGGCAAGGGTGATCCCCTAAACCTCTTCATCATCCCAGAGCTTAAGAGGAGTTTTCTTCATCATTCTAAGGTTACAAAGCTAGAGGAGATAAGGATCGAGACGTGGACTTCGCGGACCATCGATAAGATGGGTAAAGACTTTTGACGAGGTGACAACTCCCTTACAACCCTGGACGCAAACAAAGATCACAGCGGATCAAAGCTACCTGCACATGAGCTCCGTCGACCTTCGGTACCTGAGGCACAATCTCGAGCGCCGTTTGTATCTCTTTCCCATCTCCTTATCATTTTAGGCTTTGTTTGTTGAGTTTTCTCTTATTATTTGGATGATGGATCGTTAATCGTTGTCATGAACACTTGTTTGTAATCATGTCTTGTGTTGATGTTATATTACAATGCATTTCATGATGCTTTTTTGTTCGATGTGTGATGCTTGACTTTGATGCTGCGATTGACGATGAATGTGATGTGATTTGTTCTTGTGATGATGAGGATTTGCTCCTCCAAGCACTCTTAGTTTAGGATTTTCATTTCTCGCACGTAGTATAGCAAACCAACTCAAATCAACGATCCGCATCCACCCTAATAGCTTAATATTCGATTCGATTAGTCCACACCTGTGTTCCTCGAGAGATTCGATACTCGGTGATTCCCTCATCATTTTATATTACTTTGACCGGTACACTGCTGACACCGTCTCCTTCACGGGAGTGGTGGTCATAGAAACGGTCAAGTTTTTGACGTTTTTGCTAGGGAACATGTCACACGTGTGATTATTTGATTCTTTGATTTGGATATTAGAGTTTTATTTCTTTTATTTACATTGCACTTGTAGATTCTATCTTTAATTTATCAAAGTATTTTCTAATACAGGTTTTCACCGATTTTAATTCTATAATCGTGTGTAATGAGTCTTTATTCTACTTTAATTATTTTGAATCCATCTCCACACCAATATGTATGTCTATCAACAATGTAAATGGTGTGGAGCCTATAATCACGCCAGTGACGATTGCTATTTGGGAAGTTGTAATTATAATTCTTATGATTCATCGTATGGAGAATCCACATCATATGGGTCTTCATACAATGAACATACTTATTATAATTATGCATCTCCAATGCGAGCATCGCCTTCACCGGTTGGTTTTGTTTCTTTGAGGCCGAAGCTTACCGGGAAGCGATGCTTGTATTGCCAAAGCACGAATCATGCATTGAAGGAATGTGAAAAATGGAGACGGCAGTTAGAGGAGGATGATAAGCCGGGAATCACCGTCTTGCCACCCGCCACACCATTCACTGCTTCTGCTTTTGCTGATGAGATGTATGCAGTGCCCCCATGTCTCATTGGGAGCATTGCGGACATTTCTTTCCGCATTGCCATTGCCCCTTCTTTTTCCAATGAGATATATGCGGTGCCCCCATTCTTCCTGGGAGCACTGCAGATATGTCCATCAGCAGTGCAGTTGATCCGAACGATGACGTGGAGACGACACCTTCCCTCATAGCGTCCTCACTTTCTTTGGATTCAAATTCGGAGGAAGATTCTAGTTTATTTGATTCTATTTCTAGTATTCTTGAGCCTCCAATTTTTCCTGACTCTACTACACATGTATTTCTTGATCATGTCGATCATTTAGTTTTGCAGGACGAGCCCAAGTAGCCTGAAGCTAAGCCTAACGGTTCATTGAGTCCCGAGTCTTTTAGTTATTGGATCGTGAACATGGAATATTACCTCGATCATTTTGAGTTGTTCAGCGAGCGACATATTAAATTTAGACTTCTAGATCAGGCAAGAGCATATTGGTTTAGCATTGAGAGGACCCGTGAGCAAGATCGTCTTCACGACATCACTAGTTGGCTGAAGATGAAGTGTAGGTTGTTTCAAAGGTATAACCAACATCACATCAGAGTCACCTGCTCCAACAATTATTTTTCGTTCAACAAGAATCTATGTCTGTCGCTGGGCATATGGATCGTTTTGACGAGTTAGTGGTGAGGAGCGACATCCGAGAGGAGCCATCTATGACCACTTCTCGATTTCGGTCTGGACTTCGATCTGAAATACATACTGAGTTGGCTTATCACCATTCGGAGTCCCTTGTGCAGACATATCAATTTGCCCTTCATCATGAGCAGTCCTTGAGATCCGCTAGAGTTTGTCGAGTAGATTCACACCTTGATCGCCCGAGTATAAGTCGCTCCCATTTTGAGGCCACCACTTTGCCGACCCTTGTCCTGTCGAACATGATAGAATCATAGAAGTGATACCAAATACGGATTTCTCTCACCCCATTGAGGTACTTAGCCAGATGAGTGGTCCGTCACTTGATTCCGACTCATTTCTTGTGACCCCGACTAAGTGAGTTCGAGCGACCAAGTGATTCTATTGTAATGTGCTCTTTCCCGACCCACTGCGTTGAATTCGTTATTGCTCCGATTATAGACTCACCATTGCGTGCATGTTCATCTGAGCTTCCCCTTATTGTCGTGGCAAGTCATGTCTCGAGTGAGGGTTGAGAGCATAACATTGACTTTGTTGTGGGTGTCTCACTTATTTCCATGGACACTATCGTTATTCGTTAGTGATGGTTTTCTTTGGGAAGATCATCCCGTCATTATTGACCCCCTTGGGAAATCCGTCGTTGAGTCTCCGAGAGACCCATTTGACGAGCCTCCCTTCCCAGAGAGCACTCAACTTAGTATGGATGGCTTGTGCCTTCGCACAAGTGAGCTTCACATTCGCGATGAATTTTCTTATATACCTCTTGGAGAGCCGCCTGACGGACCTTACCATTTGAGAGGTAACCGACACACCCATGTGTTGCATTTTTTGTCACCATTTATGACATTACTTTGGGTGATGACATTATTCACGAAGAATTTTTTTATCTATCACTGGGTAAGCCTCCCGATGGTTCACAACCCTTGGGAGGTATTTGACATCCCATAGTTTTGCAGCTCATTATCGATGTCCCATGCAGTCCTTTTGATACTCGTCGCACACTTGATGAGTTTTTCTACACTCCACCTAAAGAGCCTCCTGATAGGGCACCCCGTTTTAGAGATAGTTGGTTGTCGTTGAATTTTCCCTAGAGCGCGTGTCGTGTTTCTTGCGCTTCATTTACATTACTTGTGTGAGTCTGTTAATTCGCTTGTTTGTCATTTGCGTGAGTCACATGAGTCGGTCCGACGGAGGATCAATATTGGTAATGAATCTTATAAATCTCATACAGATAACCACATGCGGGAGTAAGTATTTCATGAAGACGAGCATGTGGTGGTGAGAATCTGTGCTGAGAGGCTCCCTCGAGTGGGCTGCTAAAAATTTGAGCGTCGGGCGAATGAGTCCCTACATAATCATGAGAAGGGTTGGAGGCAAATGCCTATGAGCTTGATATCCATAAGAGTATGAGTGTTCATCCCGTATTTATTATTGAGGACTTGACGCCATGCTACGAACCTCACAAGTATGTGGACACGTATTGTGGAGGCCTCTTGGAGCCTAGACCACCACATCCCCATCCCCACACCCAGTCCACTCCTGAGCCCCACCTCCTTTGGGTTAATTGTCTATGACTTCACCGTCTGCACCATCGATCGCACTGAGACTACCAACACACTATGTGACTTTTGAGATTGGAACCCTAAACCCTAAATGACCTTTGATGGACCACATCGATTCTTACATGACATACATCTATAGGATTCCAATCTCTATTCATCAGGAGATGAATTCTTTCAAGTCAGGGAGAATGATGAGGAGCGTCGACGCCATAGCCATTGCTGAATTTTGGAGAGTTCCTCTTCCCGGATTCTGGCGATCCACTCGCTGTGAGGACTCTGTGAGGCCATAGATGACGACTCCTAAGTAACCCCTTGTATCCTTTATTTTCTACCCTCCACCACTACCCAATCCCCTCCCCAAAACCTCCACCGACAGCCACACCCAGCCCTTTGAAGCTCTCATTTTTCTTGCAGGAAATCTACATCAAGCTTCCACCGAGCCCACCTCTCTCTCCCAGGAGACTCACGCCACCTTTACTGAAGCCGGCTCTGCTGCTCGTCAGGAACCCACGCTCCATCCCTTTTCTCCTAAGAAAAGCCCAGGAGAAAAAAAGCCATGCCAATGCCTTTCTCTCAGGAAAGGCCCCAAACTCTCGCCTCCCTCCAACAACTCCACGCCCCTTCAACCTTCGCAAATCAGCCCATCCCACTACCGAACCTCTCCATATCCCAGAACCTGACATCCCTGCATCCATCCAAAGCCCATATTCCCTGAAGTCTTTCAGGATTCCTACATCAGGAATCCAACATCCGATTACTTCTCCGCCCAACCTCAAAATTGCCAGATCCCCTCTAGACAAATCCCATCCTGTAGCCTTATTTCCCCCCTACTGGAGCCTCCTCGTCATCCCTTAATAAGTCCCATCCGGGCCCTCGACTTCCCATGTGGCCATGTCCAGGCCCCACCCAACTACCCCCTTTCCCTCTGCAATACCCATTCTTATCATGGCGTCGCCTAGGCGTCCGGTCAACCGATTGAAAACAAGTCGAAAGCCGCCTTATTTTTAAAAAAAAATTAGGGGTATAGACAACGGTTTATTTATAAACCGCTGTCTATTCTCTAATAGCGGTTTATATATAAACCACTGTCTATTGTAACATTCAGTGTACAATAGATATCGGTTTATATATAAACCGCTGTCTTATGCAACATTCCGTGTATAATAGATAGCGGTTTATATATAAACCACTGTCTATTGTAACATTCCATGTATAATAGACAACGGTTTATATATAAACCGCTGTCTAATAGGGATATAAACAATAGAATTTACCTCGACATTTTACTTTTTACCGTGTCTGGATCGTTGCTGCTCTATGCGAAAACCCTAAAGGCGATTTCTCCTCGACAAGTCGACATTTTCCTCTGGTTCGTTTTTACGTTTTTTTGCTCATATAATTTTTAAGTTGAATGGTATAATTTCTAAGTTGAATGGTATAATTTCTAAGTTGAATGGTATAATTTCTAAGTTGAATGGTATAATTTCTAAGTTGAATGATCATTTCATATTTTCCTACTTCCTAGTTCCTACTGCTTCTATAGTTATTTATTTATATGTGTGATTGACTTAATGTGTGGTAGACTGGTAGTACCTCAATATCATTGCGGTTTTGTATGAATTTTGTTTAGGTTTTTTGGATGGTTTAGTTTTTTTTAGGGTTTTCTTATTACAGGAAAATGACTGATAAATGATCCTCATCAAAGTCAACAAGAGGCTTCACTAAAATGATGAGATTGAATAAGTTTAGAGCAGAGGGGAAGAAGCTTTTTATTTCTGTTAATGATGATGACCACATTATTCCCGGGCCTGAGTAATAAATTGATGAGTTTAATTGGTTCTCTTGTGAGGATTTATGTTCCAATTACATGTGCTAGATGGAAGGAAGTTGATAAAGAAATTAAAGATCGAATATGAGAAGTAAATGTACTTAATTTTGTTATTAGTGATTAGATATGTGTGTTTTTTTAGTTATTTATTAATAATATTGTCTATTATTTTGATATTTTCAGAATTATTTTAATAATGTTAATGGTGTTCGTCATGAATTAATGAAAATCATGTGTGAAAGTTGGAGGTCGTGGAAATCCAAACTTTATGTCACTTACGTAAAAGATGTTGATTTGGAGCATCGTTACAATGTTCCTGTCAAGTATAATTTTATAGCTCATGAAGATTGGAAAGTTTTTGTCGACAATCGAACCGCTCCGGAATCTATGATTATGTGTTCTTAATAAACTCAATGTTTTATAACATCTACTAACTTTGTAAGCATTCTACTCTAAGTATTAACAAATATTTATTTGTGTAGGAGAAAAGTAAAGTTAATACAGAGAGAGCAAAAACACAGAAGTCGTTTCATACTACTTCCAGATTGGGTTATTCTGGATTACAAAAAATGATGGTATTAGTATTTAGTTCTCTACTTCTCTCTCATATATTTTGTTTTAAAAATTGGTTTTCTCAATAATTTAAATGATAATTTATTTGCATTTTATTGTCAAGATTGAACAAGGTGCAAATGCACCAATTTCACGTGCGGAGCTATGAAAAGCCGGTTACAAAAGAAAGACTGGTGAATACATTAGTCAAGATGCAGCTGATTTGACAGCTAAAATTATATGTTTAAATTATCATTTCATCATTTGCATTAATATTTATTGATTTCACTTAGGATGAGGTCTCGAGCCAAGAGTCCCAGACTGCTGCAACAGTGTCACAGGGAAGAGATGACATCCTTGCATTTGTTTTAGGCAAGGAACATCCGGGCAGAGTATGAACTGGTGGCAAGTTTTCCACTATTACAAGTTTTTTCAATAATGATAAGCGGAAGGAGAGAACAATAGCTCGTATTGAAGATGTGGAATCTATTGTTCAAGAAAGATTGAGCCAGCAACAAGAGTTGTGGAGGTAAGAACAACAACAAGAGCATCAAGCCTATGCGAGCCAACTCTACTTACAACAACAACATGAGCAGGCATTTCAAAGCCAACTCTACCAATAACAACAACACGAGCATGCCTTTCAAAGCCAACTCAACCAACAACAACAAGCGCATCAAACAGAGATGACTAGCATGAAAAATCAAATTGATGAACTTATGCACATGTTTGGTGCTAGAACTGAAACATCTCAAAACATGTCTCAGGTATTATTATGTATTTATGTTTAATTATTTATACTTTTATGAAATATCATGCTATCTTTGTACTTTTATTTATGGTTAACTTATTATTTTTGGTTTGTCAGCAGACACTTTTATTAGCCTCACATAGGCCTAAAACATGACATCAGCCTGAAACATCACATGGGTGTTTACCATCTTCGGTATTATAAATTTATAATTATTATTTTTGATTTTTATGTAATTAATATTTGTGCCCGAAATACTATTATTTTTAATTTCACAGAATGCAAATGATGTCATTGTCATGTTACCCGATTTCATTACTACGATGGAGAGACAGGAAAAAATAATAACTCTGGTATTACATCCAAATGTATTTGGAACTGAAGACTCAACATGTACATACTTTGAAGTTTCAGAGTTGTTTGATTTTCTTAATATGGAAAAAATTGTAGTTAACATCATATTATCATGTATTTGGTGAGTAATGATTATCAAATATTACAAACTTAAGATTTTTAGTTAATATATATATTGATTATGAATTTACATATTTTTTTACAGGTACATAGATTCACAACTAAAAAAGTTTAGATACACAAGAAATGTATCTTTTCATAATCCGACATCTATTTTTGCTTTTAATGATAAGTTTGCTAATGAGCGTATTAAATCACAAGTACAAGATCTAAAAAATGGGCTTACTCAACTTCAACCAGATTCTTTATTATTTTTGCCATATCATAGAGAGTATCAATAATTATTGCTATTTTTTATTCGAATTAAGTTATTACTTATGAATAATTTTATTTGTTACACAGAGTACATTGGATGTTGACGATTATTGAATACAGTAAAAATACAATTTATTGGCTTGATTATTTAAATAATGACATTCGTGACGATCTTAAAAATGTCATTACACTGTAAGTTTATTAATTAATTTTTTCCCTATTTGAAATTTAGATTAGGTTGTAAACTAATTTTTTTTTAATATTTTATGAAGTGCATTGAAGTATTTGACACAACAACAACAACAACAACAACAGAACCCATATAGTCCCCAATCATTGGGGATATGGGCGGGGGAAGATTGGAAACAGACCTAACCTTTGGCCCTATGCCCAAAGTGGCTTCTCTCAGAGGAGAAAGACCGAACCTTTGACAATAGATGCACAAAGTGGCTGCTCACAGATTACCACTGAAATCCAATTGAAGTATTTGACAAAGGATCGGAAATCCAATTTTCAAAAACCAAAGGTTTTACGGTGGAAGCCGGTAAGCTATAACCTATATGAGTATATGTTATATAATTTTTTTCATATTTACAATTCTAAATTCTAATGTTTACTATTTGTTTATTTATTTAGTGCCCTAAACAACCATATAGTATTCTATGTGAGTATTATATCATGTGCTACATGATTGACATAGTTGATGCTCTTAGTAGTACAACAATGCCATCAAGGGTAAGTTAACTGCATATAGTTTCATACATTATAATAATTATGTTGAATTTATTTTAACAAATATTTTTGTTTTTATTGCAGATCTTATGATGAAGTGAATGAATTTTCGCATGAGAAAATTGATAATATGCGAAATAAGATTTGTGATTATATAATCAATTATTGTGCGACATGAAACATGATTGAATGTTAGAAACATATTTTGTTTTATTGCTAATCAAATGTAATTGTGTAATTGTCTTATGTAGAAAACTAGAAATATAACTATATGAAAATTGAAGTATGAACTATTTGTGTAACTGTGTGTAAATTGTAATTGTTTATGGACATTGACCCTACCTAACTCTGAATTCTATAGGTCTTGTTTAGTTGTTTGTGAAAGATGGAAAACCAAAACATCAACAGTTTTGCTCTATCCGTTGATAGCAATGAGCTTGATCCAAAAACTGATCCTAAAAGAAAAACAAATTCAAAGGATCATGGATGGAAGTATGGACATTGGCCTGATATAAAAGATAAAAATACCGTTAAATGTAATTTGTGTGATAAAGTATATAAAGGTGGAATCAAAAGATTGAAACAACACTTATGTGGCGGATATGGAGATGTGACAAAGTGTTTTAGACTACTTCAGAAATAACAACTGAGATGTATGCAACTTTAAATGATAAAAAAAAGGACAAGGTGAATTTGACAGTTGATGATGATAATGCGAGTGAACAAGAAATAGAGCGAACAAGTTCACAGAATGTATCTTTGGCATTATCTACAGCTAAAAGTTCATTTGTCCCAAATTCTAGGACAAGTGCCAAAAAGAGAAAAGTACTCCACCTTCCACAAAAACGGGGCCCTATGGATGCTCATGTAAGTCGTGCTCCCGAAAATGTAGTTGATGAAAGACGTGCTAAAGGTCCTGCACAAACTACTATTGAGAGATGTTTTAGATCTCCTGAAGAGAAAAAGAGAGTTGATGACTATGTTGCAGATTGGTTCTATGAATGTGGAATTCCTTTCAATGCTGCAAAGACACGAAGTTTTGAAGTAATGTTTGAAGCAGTTGGACAGTATGTGCCTGGTTATAAAGGCCCTAGTTATCATGATTTACGAGTCCCTTTGTTACTAAATACAAAATAGAAAGTTAAGGAGATGAAAACAAAGTATCAAGCGCATTGGAGATATGGTTGCACTCTTATGTCAGATGGTTGGACGGACAGGAGAGAGAGATATTTGATCAATTTCCTAGTAAACTGTCCAGAAGGAACTTATTTTATGGGTTCCGTAGATGCATCCGGTCATATTCAAGATGCTACAATGCTTTCAGAGTTGCTTGATAGTAAAATAACAGGGATAGAAACAGATTGCGTTGTTTAGGTAACTTCTTTTTGGTTATTTTAATTTTCATAATTCATGTTTAATAGTCTACAACTATAGACTATAGAAGTATAGAACTTTAGATATATAAAAAGTTATGTTGTATGCAGGTAGTGACTAGCAATGCCTCCAATTATAAGGTAGCTGGTAAAATTTTAATGGAGAGAAGACCCACATTATTCTGGACTCCTTGTGCAGCTCATTGCATTGATCTCATGCTAGAAGATATAGGCAAACTACAACAAAACAAAATGGTGATAAAAAAGGCAATGATGATTACAAATTTCATCTACAGGCACACTCGTTTACTTGATGCAGTAAAGATTACTATTTGTGGTGATCTAGTCCGACATTCAGTGACTAGATTTGCAACATCATTCCTTACTCTACAAAGTGTGCTTAAGCATGATGAGAAGTTGAAATTATTCTTTGTGTCGCCTTCATGGAATGCTGTTAATCTGACAAAAACCGAAGCCGGAAAACAAGTTGTTGAAGCAATACTTTTAACTGTTTTTTGGAATGGAGTAAGAGATTGCCTAAAATGAGGAAAGTCATTAATAGCCGTGTTGCGATTAGTAGATGGAGATGAATGACCAGCTATGCCTGAAGTATATGTGGCAATGAAAGAAGCCAAACAAAAGATCAAAGATCATTTTGATAATAAAGAAAGATTATATAAATTTTTTTTGACATTGTTCAAAATAGGTGGACAAATCAAATGGAGCAACAGTTGTATATGGCGGCTTTGTTTCTAAATCCAAACAAATATTTTGAATATGAGGAAAAATATCTTGATGATACTTGGAAATTTCAAGATGCTTTTAATGATGTTATTGCAAGACTAGTGCCCGATCAACAATTGCAAGACAAAATTGCAGAGCAAGACATTAACTATAAAGCATCTCGAAATAGTTTTGGAAAGCCTATGACTATTAGGCAACGAACCACCTTAAATCCAAGTAAGTATTGATTACGTTTTTATTTTTTCTTAAACTATTTATATGTTATACTAATTTATTTTTGTCTTAACTCTTAAATAAATAGTGGATTTGTGGGGTGCACGTGGATGACCGAATGTTGACCTTACAAAGGTAGCATTGCGCATACTTGGCTTATGTTGTTCTTCTTATAGTTGTGAGCGCAACTGGAGTATTTTTGAGTTTGTAAGTATACAAATATTTAATTTAAAATTGAACTTGTTTTATCTACTAACAAATAACAAGTTTGCAACTATCTTGATTCAGATTCACACAAAGAAAAGAAATAGATTGAAGCATCAAAGACTTAATGATCTTAAATACATCCAATACAATCGTCGTCTACAAGCACGATTCCAAGAAAGACGTGAAAAAGGAAGAAATTACAACCCTTTAGTGCTTGATGAGCTAGATTGGAGTAGTGAGTGGATGATGAACCAACCGGAGGAAGCTTTAGTTTATAATGATGATGATCTCACATGGGAAGCTGTAGAGAGAGCTATTGGGACTGTGGCTCGAAATTTACGAAGTGGAGCTCCAGCAAACTTGAACTAGTAGCTGAAGGGGATGAAAATCTAGATCATTTTAGCGTTGCAAATGATGATGAAGATCTTGTTGATAATTATGGGCAAATGACGAGTACCTCAAACCAACTAAGCTCATGCAATGCCAACGACGATTTACTAGATGACGATTCTATTTGATTTAAAAACATTATTAATGCTAGTGTGTATCAGTGTATGATGATAACATTTTGGTATTGAGTGAAATTGTTGTGATTGTCATTATATATATTGATTCTGAAATCTGAATATATTGATTCTGAATTTACATATTTTACTAATTGATATTCCTCAATGTGTGATTGTTCATGTCACTATTCCTCAATGTGAGGGTGTGTCATGATTAATGCTGGTTGTGTTATTCATTTTGGATGTATTAATGAAAAAACCTGTGTATCTTAATGCTGAATGACTTCTGACAGTGTTGGTAAATTCTCTTACTGACTTGTAAAAAAAAACTGGGACTATAGACATTGTTCATTATAATAACCGCTGTCTATAGTGACTGCCAGGGGACTATAGACAGCGGTTATTATAATAACCGCTGTCTATAGTCCCCTGACGGTCACTATAGACAACAATTATATAATAATTGTTGTCTATAGTGACCGTCAGGGGACTATAGACAGCGGTTATTATAATAACCGTTGTCTATAGTCTTCATATGTTTTTTTAAAAAAAATTAACGTTCGTCTTGCATTTGCTCGCCTTGTTGTCGTCTAGGCGTCCGCCTTGTCGCCTAAGCGTCAAGGCGCCCGGGGCTCGCCTTGGTACGCCTTGACGCCATGAAAAGAATGGCAATACCCCTCCCCAACAGCCACCAGCGGCCTCAAATCCACCGCCATTGCCACCTCAGGACAACAACTCTACCCTTCCTTCCGCCGGACTACGGTTACCCCCTTACGTAGTGTGTATTTTATTGTTGTATGGACCTTTGTTTTCATTTTAAAATATGATGATGTGATTTCATATTTGTTTGGATCTATAGTATCATGGTTGTTTGTTCTAGATTATTTTGTGATTTGCAGGTCCAATACGCCGCACACTCTTGCTTTGACCCTCCACGCGGAGGAAGCCAAAGTCTATTTGTTAGCGAAATAATTTTGCTTTGCTTAAACTATCTAAGTGTGGTTTAATTATTTATTGCTTGACTTGATTCCTCCGTCAGGTTTTGCATGTGTTCATATAATGTTCTAGGGTAATAACATCATCTTCCCCGCACTATACCTAGGGTTGCATAATAGTCGCACACTCATGTAGCCTACTCTACACTAGTCGGTATTTTAGTCATTGGATTGCGCGTTTGCTTTCACGTCCTTCTAGGATTGGTATATATGTTCATTACATTTGTGGCATGATTGTTTGCATGCTTGTATGGTTAGGGTATCAATCGTCCACCATCTATACGGCCTGCGTCACTATCATTCTACAAATTACCAACTTGTACCTAAAATTTGCTATTGTGATGAAATGGAAGTTAACAAAGATATTCCAATGGCTCAAACACCGAGTAGATTCACCTCAGTGGAATCAGCTCCAAGCCTATGTACCAGTAAGGAGTTGATTGGTTGGTTAGCTAGAACGTGGCACCATTAAATTATGGTTATGGGTCAAAGCCTGAACGTTCAATTTGTCCTCCCTAACCAACCAGACCTTCAAGCCTTGATTTGCTCAATGTAGCCAATAAGGCTTTATGCTCTCTACATGTCAATACCTTTACCAAATCAGCCCCCTTTGTTGTTATTGTCCTCGGTGCCAGGTTGTAGACGTCGGATATCGGGGACACGTCGGTTTAGGTTTTTCATGTCGGTTTTAATATGTCGGGGGATATATCGGGGATATTTCATATATCGGTTTTTAATATTTAATTATTTATATGTGTAATTATATATAAATTTAATCATTTTTTAATTTATATATGTATTAATATAATAATAATTGATATTTATTGAACTCCTAAATTTATCAAACTAATATAAACATTTTGTGCTATATAAGTAATAACGGTATAACGCGTGAAATAAAGTAAGAGGAAGCAGAAAGTCAGGAAGTTGTCAATGACAATGAAAGATAAGGAACCTTTAGTCCATAATTTAAAGACCATGCATAATTGAAATCGATGACGAACTTGAGTAAGGAAGAAAGTCAGAGGAAGAAAAAAACAACCTAAGCAATGAAACAATTTCGGTTTATTATCTATTAGACCATAAACAATAATTAAAATAAATTGAAAAAATCCGGTCGATAAAATGTCGGGATATATCGGCCGATATATCGTCGAATATATCGGTCAATAACACATATATCGGCGGATATGTTACAAAAGGATATTTTGCAAAAAATATCGGAAACATGTCGTTCTGTCCATGAAACCTTTATGTCGGCCGACATGTCGGTCATGTCGGAGGATATCCACAACACTGCCTCGGTGGTAGTTGTGTTGTTAACCCAATTTGGAGGTGATCCCAAATTATAATATGATGTCAGCCCCACAAATCAATGCCATCCAATGCCTTCATACCAAAATTAAAATTTTGAATCGAGGAAGTTCCCACTCCTCTAAGATTATATTACTTATGCCTTAATACCAAATAGGTTTGAATCGTCCAAGTTGGGGTTGCCTTATATGTCAACTGCCCATTTCTCAGTTATGACTTACCAAGTAAATACCAACTTAGAGGGATCTATCACACTCAATACCAATCCTCCATTAATCTCAATCCTCAAAATATACAAAAATAAAATAAAAGCAAAATGTGAGAAAAAAGAAACCTTAAAAATGCATGTAGTATATAATACTTGGAATTATGCACCATTTGCAGGGTTATTCCATCCTTGGAGTAGCTTACCCCTTTTCCTCCACCTTTAATATGTTAAAGACGAGAATCCTAGCTTGAACATGCTAAAAAAGAATCAATGATATATTGAATGCCATAAGGAAACTCCTCTCATAATTCCTCTGTCAGGAAGCTGCAACTGTCTGACTGGGTGAATAAGATCTGGATGGATGGCACTGATAAAGTACAGTCATGGTAAAAGTCAGTATGCAATCTAAGCAAAACACCATTTGTAGTCGAGGTTGCTCAGAGATTAGCTCTTTGGGAAAATTTCCACCCCACTCTATGAGGTATTATATGACTAGCAAACCATAGCTATTGCCGAAGATCCTTCAATCAAATTGCGTTGACTGCTTCCATTGACTAAACAGACGGCGGTCCATGTTAACCTGCACCTACAGAACCATGAAATATTGATCGGGCTTGTGATTATTTGTTACAGAAAGGGCCGTGGGCGAGACCACGTCATGCGAGTGGCACATTTACACTCACCGTGACCGCTCGAATCTGCATTATGGTTTGAAACGTTACCATTGTTTGTTGTGGACAAACAATTTTCTTCCCTAGTTTTTATATTTTGAGCATGTATCTTTAATTTTATCATGTAACTTTTATTTCCATATTTACGGTTATGACATGGGGTCCAAATATATAAGGACTTGACTTTGTGCGAGGGAATATCTTTTGCAGTTATAAAATAGCCAGGGCCAGCTTCCAAGGGCTGAACCCTTCCTCCTTCCCTTTTTATCCCCCCCCCCCCCCCCCCCCCCCCCCCCCCCCCCCGTCTTCTCCACCACCGTGCGGTGTACCGGTGAGGGCTCACTATTCTTAGTGGGTATCATTATGCCACCGTAAATCTTGTTGATTCATAGAAGCAACAACCTTGATAAAAAGACTTTGCAAGGGCCTGAGAAACTATCTCATGCACATAGTTTCCCCCAACTGTGGGTGATAACTAATCATGGAAAAAAACTAGCCTCCATAGTTTCCTCTACATCTACATAAACTTTGGCTACTGCCAACTGGTCATGAAAAATTTCTAGTTAGGTTAACTTATATGCCTCCTAAATGTGTAAATCTTTCTCCAAGAAACATAATTTACTCTCTTTCAAAGCCCGCAACTGCTGATATCTTCAGTTTAGAAGGAAATAGTTCTGATATTGTCGTGCCTTTGCTTTGTTGAGCTTGTTGTTGCGTAAGCTTGCAATCACACATTATATTATAAAAACTGAACCTTTCCGAAAATGGGAAGAGAACCAAGCTACTTAGTAATCCTCTCTCTTTCTTCTCCTCTGTTTGTTGCAGTGCAGAGGATTGGAGGTTTGCTGCGGCACAGTTCGTCAGGAAGCAGCATGACAAAGTTATTGTCCACCGTGAGTTTTTTCTCAATGCGCTGCTCTTAACTATGTATTGCTTTGTTAACAATTTAAATTTTATTTCTAAAACTTTCATCTAAAAAATAGATGGCACATAGATATCTTTTTGGCATTTGATTGAGTTTACATACTTCATACTATTGGCTCAGCTATTACAGTAGAGTTTTTGGATTATAATTTCTAATCAAATGAGAAGAGTAGATCAAATTCATAAGGAAATTATGATGTGGATATGGTTTTTTATGCCATGAAACTCTATGAATGGTGAAGCACTGAGAAGTTTTATTGTGTTTTATCCATGGAGTACTTAAGCAATGAGCCTACTGATGATCTGTTAAATTTACTATCGTCTAAGCCATGTAGTGTTGACCTTGCCATATGTTACCATCTTGGATATGCACATAGTTTGACGCACTAATAGTTATTACCGTACATTTTGTTATTGAAGGTGAAGATGCTCAGTCTTAATTTGAAACAACTTGCCCCGTATTAATTTGCAGTGCCCCCTAGCCACTGATCCATGATCAGATGAACTCTGTGCTTTATGCTCACTGAATGCGAATGTGATGTATATTCAAATCCTGAAATTGATTTTAAATAATAAATCTTGAGATCAATTTAAATTAAGCGGCGCTTTAAAAACTTTCATGAGCAATTTCAATCGATAACCGACCTAGCATTCGCAAACGCGCATAAATGTCTAACGTTTGTTCGCATTCAACCATACGTTTAATTTTTCCACGGGCGTTTCAGTGAAAGGACAACAATAAAGAGGAACAAACGCCAAACATGAATAATGCTAATTTAGGCAAGTAAGCTCTGATTTTTTAAAATCACATAAATTAAGCATAAAATTATACGAATAATAATCGAGACATGAGATGAGGTGAGAGTTATACTAAGAGAATATGCTCAAAACGGTGAAGCCCAAACCAGGTCGAAGAGGAACTTTGGCGGTTCTTGGAATATCCAGAGTCGTGGATCTGACGGCTCGGAGGGAGTTGCATGTTCACGTCCAATGTTCGACGGTAACTAGGAATGGTGAAAGAAAGGTCGGAAGTGGAAGAGAAGGTGGTCTGAAATGTATAACTGTTATATTATATATTCTATTTATATAATTTATAACTGTTATATTATATATCCTATATAGTATATAACTATTATATATATATATTATATTTGTGAGGCCCTATTCAGACCCCACATAACATCTGTATCAAAACATATGTTCATATCATTCATGCCAGGATGTTCTAGAAGTAAGTATAGTGAATACAGAATAAAACACATAATAAAAACTTTTCTTAACATTTTACTCATACCTTAGATTGATCTTTATTTTTCTTCTCTGAACCACTTTGATTTCTTAAGGGTCTTCAGGAAACGCGCATCTTCCTAAAAAAATGAAGTCAACGGGCTTAGTCATAACGAATATGACTAAGTGAATAATATACTTCTTTAACTGCGGTACATGCAATCAAGAAACATCAGTATCAATATGCATAAATTTTACATTACAGTATCGAAAGAAACATCAGCATTAATATGTATTTATTCGTACATATTAAGTTCCCTGTTAGTATTCTTTGCAACAACTTATTCATCAAGTTCTTTGCAACAACTTATTCATCAAGTTCTTTGCAACAACTTATCTATTCTTATGTTCTTTCGCGTTCGTTTCATCGACTATTTTCTTCTTACTCATTTCAGTTCATATTCTTTCATTCTTCATTCATATTCAAGTGCATATTCATTCTTCGTTCATGTTTAAATTCATATATCTTCGTTCGTTCGTCTTCGTTTCATTTCTTTTATCGTCGAATTTAGATTCTTTCAACTGTAATTCATTCAATTCATTTTTCATCATCAATCATCAGATTTCTCATAATCAATTGCTAAATTAGATTTCTCGTTTATCTTTAATTTTATAAATTCAGAAATCATAAGGGTTGCTGTCGATTATCCCTTCTTGGTCTTCAACGACCTCTTGGCCTTCAACGGCCTCTGTCTGGCCTTCAACAGCCTCTGGCCTTTAACGATCTCTTCCATAGGGTATTCACCCCCCCCTACAGACTGGGTTAACCCTTATCATTTCCGATGCATCGATGCATATTATCTTTTATTCAACTTTTATCTTTTCTTGTTGTTCTTATTCACGTACATACTGTCAATATTCGTATTCAATCTTTGTATATTCAAACATTCTTTCAGAATTTACTTCGTCGCTTATTTCTGATTCAACATCTTCTATAAATTCCCATATTAATCCGTGATTCATAAATGTGAGCGATTTCAATTTCATGTTCATGCACAATCACTAAAATGCTTTCAGTATAATAATTTAATCATGTGTATATTCAAAATAATTCAAAGCTATGCATAATGAAAGAAATAAGTACTCACCATGTTTCCTTTGTCTTTAATCGTACCAGGATTTTCATCGGGTCTAGATCTCCGGACGTCATCCTCTGCAGTATCAGTGAAATCATTTACTTTAGGGTTGCGTCACGAAATAGTACGATCTACTCCTATTACGATTACAACTACGACTCGATAGGAGTTGTCTAGGGAAAGATAAACTTGGGTGACTTGAAAAGAAAGCGTCAAAAGTCGAATCTACGCGCCACGAAAATTCAGAAATTAGCTGCTATAAACTTCTGAAATTAGCCACTTTTGTGGCCAATACACACCAAAGAAGACAACCCACATTAACTACAAAGGCAGCCCAAAGAGGAAACACATATGGGCTGTTAACAACAATCCATTTCTAAGGCAACAAAAAGGTAGCCAATAACCCAAGGAAACAATGCATCAAGTGAAACAGCCGGTCCACAAGCAATAATCCCATCACGAATTAGATCCCATCAGCATATAGTATAGTACAATATGCAAAACCAGCCCACAACACGCATCAACAGCAACCCATAAATTCAAGGCAGAATTATCAATTTCCCCCATCTAAACATCACAACTAGGAACTCAAACAACACCAAACAGGAACTCCAAACAGCAACCTACAACAAAAGCAACAGCCCAAAAGAAATAGCATATTTTAGAGCCATTTAAGAGCCACATAATTAACACGACAGGCCAACACAGGCAGCAGTAAAAAACCAGTGACCAAAACAAGGAAATCAGCAAAGTTCCCCTATTAGAAACCCTAACCGGCCAACCTTGAAAGCAATCCAAAACCCTAACTTTTATCTTTTCTAATTTCAGCAGTTAGTAAGAACAAGACAAACATCTGGTAATAAGGAGAAGAGGAGGAAAGAAGGAGAGCTCACATAGAAGAAGTTCAGCCCCCAACTGCCGGCCAAACTAAAGCAGTTAACGAACGAGTTCCAAAGGCCCTGAAGGTAGCAGCAACAGAAGGAACAACACGTTCCCAAGCTCCCTCAGCACAGGAGGAAGAAATCAAAGGAGTCGAGAGGTAGGAGAGGAGAATCGCAGGAGAAGCCAAGCCCGACGCTGTCGAGGTTTTCCAGGAGACGGAAGAGGGAAAAGAACCATATAACAATGTAATCCACCGCCTCAATGAACATAAAGAATCCACCGCTTAATATTTCCTCTCTATTATATCTTATATTATTATACTATATAATAACCAGCCCAACAAATTTAGCAGCAGTCATATAAAGATCAACATTAAGAAGGCTATCAACAACCCAAGTAATAAACCAACTAGCCCAAAACAGCAGGAGGACCCAAATGAACCCCAAAGCCAACAGTCCAAAATCAAGTAAGCCAACTTCACCTCTACCATAATACCAATATATATATGTGAGGTGCCAATTGTGAGGCCCCTATTTAGACCCCACATACATTTGTATCTAAGCTATTGTTTACAATATGATTCCCAGGTTGAAGTGCGGCTAGTAAATACAGAATAAAAACACATAATAAAATATTTAATTTCGTACCTTGAAATTACGCTGAATCTTTTCTGTTCTATCTTAATCAGTTCTTTTGGTTTTGCGTATCCCAAGTCACGTCCGTTACCTACAAAATTTGACGACGGGCTTAGTCATAAAAATATGACTAAGTGAGGATATACCTCTTTCATTGCTGTAAATATTTAAAGTAAAACTTACGCATTTAAAATATGTTTTTCATACTAACCATTTATCTGTCTCAGTAGTGAACTTATGAAGCATATAACTACATGAACATGTTAGTATCACTAAAACATTATGGGCAATATAAGATCATAATCATATCCTGTACTATGTAACTTTAAAGCAATGTGTCTGTGTATCAGTATCTATGAGAGAACATAATGTCTGGGGAAACATATCAGTATTCATAAACAGTATAAGGAACTATAACATTCATATGAACTATGGAACACGTAAACAATGCAAGTATCATAACTGTTTCTATATCATGGAAGCAGTGCAAATACATAACTATATATCAGTTTTCATGTCTATAAACATTTATCCATGTATCTTCATAACTTTATATCAGTATTTCCATGACTATTTCTTTTCTTAGGATATATTAGGGGCGATTGAATTGACATTCAACTTCATTTTCATTTTCTATGGGCCCGACCCCTCTGGGTCATCTATCCGAATTAGAACGTGCCTTGCGTTTCCGCCTACGGCCGACTGACTCGGTAAACTGGCCCGACCCCTCTGGATCCTGTATCCAAATCAGTACGTGCACACGCGTTTCCGCCTACGGCCGACTGACTTGGCAATTCATCATATTCATTTCATTCATATGCATGCACTTCAATTTGCCCGTAACATAACCTCGTGTCGACACGCTTACATAAAGTGAGTTATTCATTTTTATAATCCCCTCAGAAATATCATTCGTCTGTTTGCCTTTTTCAAGGCCATACAATATAGCGACATTTAGTATCAGTGATAGCAACTATGCATTTAACATTCAGTATAATAAGTGTGCAATGTAAAAAGAACATAAAGCAATAAAGCTTAAATGAAACAGGTAGCCCTCACCATCAGTATCAGTGTTCATAGCATTGTCATGTCTATTTTGAGGTGCCATCCTCCGTGGTATCTGTATATGCATCATATCATTTAGGGTCGTTTATATCGGGGTTGCACCTCGACATAGTTACATTATTGACTTCGATGATAACATCATTTGGAAGCTACTCCACTAGCCTTATTTTGCATAATCTTAAAAATATAAGCCCAAAACAATTACAAAAATTCAACCTTTACCATTCTAATGTTTGTCCCAATTGCATAAAAATAGCCGGCCACCCCACATCAAATCATATGACTTTTCTAATTTATAATTTATAACAACAGCTATTAGAAGGAGGTAGCTAACTGAAATCCCCCCATATTTACACTAAATATCTATCATAAAAGCCGGCCAGAATTCATAGCAAAGCCCAAAAGCATATCAGCCTACCTTAATAACATTAGCTTCTATTAGACATCATCCGGCCAATAATAATCCACCACAATTCTTATATATAACAGAACTATAAGGATTGAAAATAATAACAGCCACATAGGAACCTCCTAAGAATCGGAATTTCCCTCTTACATCATTAGCAATTAACATCTTCCCCCAAAATCAGAAAACTATATGAAGAAGGAACAAGAGTAGCAGCTGGCCTATATGTGTAATACCAAGAATAGAAAAGCTATGGATATTCAAATGCCCCTACCAAAACCCTAGCCGGCCAAAGCCAAGGTAAGAAGGCATCATAGCATACAATATCCCCCAACTCATGAATCAATAAAGCCATAACCAGCAACTGGAAACCAGGAATTAAATATAAGAAGAGTAAAAGAGGGAGGAGGAGCTCACAGTGAAACAATTTCAGCCCCAACACTTCCGGCCAAAGTCCCAACAGGAACTTCAAACGGCCAAATTAAAGCCAACAGAGAGTAAGAGGGTAAGAGGAAGCAACTCACAATGAGTACTGGGAGGAAGAAAGACGTCGATCGAAGGCCTCAACTCCTACTAACCCCGCATCAGAAGCAACAAGCCATCCACTAGCCCTTGCCAAGCTTTTCCAGCCCAGACGACGAGAGGAGGAGAGGCGATCGAGCATCAAAGGAAGGAATCGGGCAAGCCCTAGGCGAGATCGGCAAGAACTGGAGGAAAGCCAAGCGGCGAATGCCGATCTAAAGAAGAAATAAAGCCCTTTTTCGTTACTTATCCAATCCCCACCGCCAACACCACCGTATAATTGCATTGGGCTAAATGCCTATTAGCACCCCAACTTTATTAATTTCCTCTATCAGCACACCCATCAACAAAGCTACCAATTTACTGTATTGGCACACCCATTTCAGCGATTAACAACAGATTTTAACGCCGCCAAAACACTATTGGCACACCAAAGTATAATGACATATGCAGTAATCATTTGCCATATATATCTAAATTGCCAACAGATAATTTGCCAATATAGGAAAACTCATATTCCGTTAAAAAAAATCTCAAATGCTGCAAAGCATCAATAAAATTCATACTCAACTTTCAAAGCTATGCCGAGTTAACACTGATTTATATTTTTCATCATAGGGGACGAACTTTTATTACCATTTATGATTCATTTAATTATAAATTTGGGTCTTTCACGTTTTGGGCCGTTACAAAACTCTTCCCCTCTTATAGGACTTTTCGTCCTCGAAAATAGGACATAATAACAATTCCCAAATTTATATTCCTTACTTTTCCATTGAATCACATATTTACTCGCTTTCTCTGATTTCGGATTCTTCAATTATAACGATCTACAAACCGCCACACTCAATACTACAAGAGAACGTAGTGTGATAACACACTTTCGTAAAATATTTACATTTTCCCTTCTTCATTTACTGTTTGGAGATTTATCTTTAAACGTATATCATATGTACATTGCAATTTCTTACGGTACCATTTTACCAACACCCATATCATCAGTCTTTATTATTCTCGTTCATTGCAAATTTTTTTTTTTTTTTTGAATTGTAAAATCTAAATAAGACCTATTGTATGTCTACGTACTCAACTTAACGTTTATTTCACCTTCTTTACATACCTTGTTTATCATATTTTCATTGTCTGGTAGCAATTTCATTTACTTTTCATGTCCTATTACTCGACACCCGAAGCACAATTATGACTTTATTATTTCCACGACTTCTCTATTCTATCCTCATTTCTCACTTTACAGTACATTGCTCAGTAAAACATCGTCGTACAACACTTTCTTATTGCATTCACATTAACGGAACATTGATGGTGTACCTTATGATTTATTACCACAAGTAAACTATATTATACTAACAACATGACATGCACATTGTGGTCAAATTGGCTTTTATCTCATCTTCTTCACATACTTAATTATCATATTTTCATTTTCATTTAGCAATTTCCTGCACTTCCTCTATTCTTTACTAGTCACTCGCTCACCATGAAAAATAGACTTATCATGTCTATTCGTTTCATTTACCATTACTTCCTCTCGCTATTGTACAACGTTTCAAAGCTTTCACAGTGAATATCATTATAAAACTTCCCTACATATGTTTAACAATATCTTCATGGACCTAAGTAACCATTTGTTTCTTTATAGAAACTTAAAAGTCCGTTATTTGTACGTTCTTCATTCTCGAGTTAACCAGATTGTATACCTTCATTCTCGTATATATAACAAAAATACAACTATGTACATTCAATCTTTCTTCCATTTCTGTATATATCATGTGCATTTATCTAATGGTAGAAACATTTAATTTTACTCGTGCAATAGGAACGATCTTAAGATCTACTTGATTTCATTTCACTTTAGGGTCATGTAAAATTCAGTTCATTTCTATCCTTTCATGACTTCTTCCAAAACCTTTCGACGTGATTCGATACCATATTCCGTTTCATGTTTACATAGTTGTGTATCACGTGATCTCAAAACGCACATATGAATGCTATATAAGGTAAAAGTACACTTATCATATATCTACTTTCATCTCATTCATTATTGCTTCTCTTCTCCGCTTTTATTTATCTTTTCTATTTAGTAAGGTCTTCATGGAAAAATAAATATTTGATCCTTGTAGAAGACGTATTCAACCGTTTTACATACCTCCGTCTTCGCATTATAAAAGGATACCATGCGATACAAGTTTGTCTAGCATAACTAATACTTTCTATTTGAATTGGTTTGTGCAATAGGGACAAGCTAGTCCCATCACTTCATGATTTCTTTCAAAACGCTTAGACGTACTTCGATTTAACAACAATTTCTCATTTACGAGATTTCTATGAACGGCCTTCTCACCTACATATCATGTGTTCTTATTCAGTACTCACTACTACCGAACTTCTTGGCAACCTGGCTCTGATACCAAATTGTGAGACCCTATTTAGACCCCACATACATTTGTATCTAAGCTATTGTTTACAATATGATTCCCAGGTTGAAGTGCGGCTAGTAAATACAGAATAAAAACACATAATAAAATATTTAATTTCGTACCTTGAAATTACGCTGAATCTTTTCTGTTCTATCTTAATCAGTTCTTTTGGTTTTGCGTATCCCAAGTCACGTCCGTTACCTACAAAATTTGACGACGGGCTTAGTCATAAAAATATGACTAAGTGAGGATATACCTCTTTCATTGTTGTAAATATTTAAAGTAAAACTTACGCATTTAAAATATGTTTTTCATACTAACCATTTATCTGTCTCAGTAGTGAACTTATGAAGCATATAACTACATGAACATGTTAGTATCACTAAAACATTATGGGCAATATAAGGTCATAATCATATCCTGTACTATGTAACTTTAAAGCAATGTGTCTGTGTATCAGTATCTATGAGAGAACATAATGTCTGGGGAAACATATCAGTATTCATAAACAGTATAAGGAGCTATAGCATTCATATGAACTATGGAACACGTAAACAATGCAAGTATCATAACTGTTTCTATATCATGGAAGCAGTGCAAATACATAACTATATATCAGTTTTCATGTCTATAAACATTTATCCATGTATCTTCATAACTTTATATCAGTATTTCCATGACTATTTCTTTTCTTAGGATATATTAGGGGCGATTGAATTGACATTCAACTTTATTTTCATTTTCTATGGGCCCGACCCCTCTGGGTCATCTATCCGAATCAGAACGTGCCTCGCGTTTCCGCCTACGGCCGACTGACTCGGTAAACTGGCCCGACCCCTCTGGGTCCTGTATCCAAATCAGTACGTGCACACGCGTTTCCGCCTACGGCCGACTGACTTGGCAATTCATCATATTCATTTCATTCATATGCATGCACTTCAATTTGCCTGTAACATAACCTCGTGTCGACACGCTTACATAAAGTGAGTTATTCATTTTTATAATCCCCTCAGAAATATCATTCGCCTGTTTGCCTTTTTCAAGGCCATACAATATAGCGACATTTAGTATCAGTGATAGCAACTATGCATTTAACATTCAGTATAATAAGTGTGCAATGTAAAAAGAACATAAAGCAATAAAGCTTAAATGAAACAGGTAGCTCTCACCATCAGTATCAGTGTTCATAGCATTGTCATGTCTATTTTGAGGTGTCATCCTCCGTGGTATCTGTATATGCATCATATCATTTAGGGTCGTTTATATCGGGGTTGCACCTCGACATAGTTACATTATTGACTTCGATGATAACATCATTTGGAAGCTACTCCACTAGCCTTATTTTGCATAATCTTAAAAATACAAGCCCAAAACAATTACAAAAATTCAACCTTTACCATTCTAATGTTTGTCCCAATTGCATAAAAATAGCCGGCCACCCCACATCAAATCATATGACTTTTCTAATTTATAATTTATAACAACAGCTATTAGAAGGAGGTAGCTAACTGAAATCCCCCCATATTTACACTAAATATCTATCATAAAAGCCGTCCAGAATTCATAGCAAAGCCCAAAAGCATATCAGCCTACCTTAATAACATTAGCTTCTATTAGACATCATCCGGCCAATAATAATCCACCACAATTCTTATATATAACAGAACTATAAGGATCGAAAATAATAACAGCCACATAGGAACCTCCTAAGAATCGGAATTTCCCTCTTACATCATTAGCAATTAACATCTTCCCCCAAAATCAGAAAACTATATGAAGAAGGAACAAGAGTAGCAGCTGGCCTATATGTGTAATACCAAGAATAGAAAAGCTATGGATATTCAAATGCCCCTACCAAAACCCTAGCCGGCCAAAGCCAAGGTAAGAAGGCATCATAGCATACAATATCCCCCAACTCATGAATCAATAAAGCCATAACCAGCAACTGGAAACCAGGAATTAAATATAAGAAGAGTAAAAGAGGGAGGAGGAGCTCACAGTGAAACAATTTCAGCCCCAACACTTCCGGCCAAAGTCCCAACAGGAACTTCAAACGGCCAAATTAAAGCCAACAGAGAGTAAGAGGGTAAGAGGAAGCAGCTCACAATGAGTACTGGGAGGAAGAAAGACGTCGATCGAAGGCCTCAACTCTTACTAACCCCGCATCAGAAGCAACAAGCCATCCACTAGCCCTTGCCAAGCTTTTCCAGCCCAGACGACGAGAGGAGGAGAGGCGATCGAGCATCAAAGGAAGGAATCGGGCAAGCCCTAGGCGAGATCGGCAAGAACTGGAGGAAAGCCAAGCGGCGAATGCCGATCTAAAGAAGAAATAAAGCCCTTTTTCGTTACTTATCCAATCCCCACCGCCAACACCACCGTATAATTGCATTGGGCTAAATGCCTATTAGCACCCCAACTTTATTAATTTCCTCTATCAGCACACCCATCAGCAAAGCTACCAATTTACTCTATTGGCACACCCATTTCAGCGATTAACAACAGATTTTAACGCCGCCAAAACACTATTGGCACACCAAAGTATAATGACATATGCAGTAATCATTTGCCATATATATCTAAATTGCCAACAGATAATTTGCCAATATAGGAAAACTCATATTCCGCTAAAAAAAATCTCAAATGCCGCAAAGCATCAATAAAATTCATACTCAACTTTCAAAGCTATGCCGAGTTAACACTGATTTATATTTTTCATCATAGGGGACGAACTTTTATTACCATTTATGATTCATTTAATTATAAATTTGGGTCTTTCACGTTTTGGGCCGTTACACCAATAGCATAAAAAAAACATAAATCAAATTAACAAATTCAAATTAAAACGAAACTAGCGTCGCAAAATCATTGAAAAATCCAAAATTTCAAACTTAAAGTGCGACGTCGTCTCAACACTGATTTTTATATTATTTCATCATCGGAAATTTTATTCATTTATGTCTCTTTCAATTTCGCTTAAACGTTTAGGCCGTTACAAACTCTTCCCTTCTAAAAGAAATTTTCGTCCTCGAAAATATAGTTCGATATTAGCTCTCATATTCCTTCTCAGCTCTATTAACTTACATCTTTTGCCCTCTACATGATATTCAATTTAATCGTGACTCATTATTTTCTTTGTTTCATAAGTTCAAAATTCTTAAGTCATTAATTCAAATTTGTAGTTATCACTTAGATCAGATCACACTTCACATCATCTTAGATTTCATAGCTCATACATATTAACCAATGATTGCCTTAATCTTTTCTAATATTTATTCTTGCTTCCTTTATCTTTTGTAACATCTCCTTCAACACTACATATTGTATAAAGGATCTGGCCAGAATCCCAGATACATTATATAGAGCGAAGGTGGAATTACAATTCCGCATACATAATCGTTTCAATTTCTAATCGCATTCAATTATTATTTTCATTATTCAAATTCAATTTCCATCCCGAGGTAATTCTAGCTTTATCCTTTAACTTTCATATATGATATCTACATGTATCTATCTAATTCACTTCACTCTTTTTCTTTCATTTCTAAACACACGCAATCAATAACTAAACACTTCGACATGCCTCAGTTCTGCCTAATTTACATTCATCAATCGTTAATCCATTCTAATATTATTTCTTTCTTCATTCGATGTTTATCTTTTATCTGCATTCGTTATTTCTAATCTATTTCGAATTCACTCAATCAATAATCTCAGTTTTCATATTATGTTGCAATAAAAAAAAACTTCATGACTTAACATTCGCATCAATTTATCATTTCGCACACGATTTCACTTCTTACTTTCCTTGACTTCTCAAGCCCGATTCCCGCAAGTTCATATCATGTGTACTTATTATGTACTCACTGCAACAAACTTCTTGCAAACCTGGCTCTGATACCACTTTGTGAGGCCCCTATTCAAACCCCACATGACATCTGTATCAAAACATATGTTCATATCATTCATGCCAGGATGTTCTAGAAGTAAGTATAGTGAATAAAGAATAAAACACATAATAAAAACTTTTGTTAACATTTTACTCATACCTTAGATTGATCTTTATTTTTCTTCTCTGAACCACCTTGATTTCTTAAGGGTCTTCAGGAAACGCGCATCTTCCTAAAAAAATGAAGTCAACGGGCTTAGTAATAACGAATATGACTAAGTGAATAACATACTTCTTTAACTGCGGTACATGCAATCAAGAAACATCAGTATCAATATGCATAAATTTTACATTACAGTATCGAAAGAAACATCATCATTAATATGTATTTATTCGTACATATTAAGTTCCCTGCTAGTATTCTTTGCAACAACTTATTCATCAAGTCCTTTGCAACAACTTATCTATTCTTATGTTCTTCCGCGTTCGTTTCATCGACTATTTTCTTCTTACTCATTTCAGTTCATATTCTTTCATTCTTCATTCATATTCAAGTGCATATTCATTCTTCGTTCATGTTTAAATTCATATATCTTCGTTCGTTCGTCTTCGTTTAGTTTCTTTTATCGTCGAATTTAAATTCTTTCAACTGTAATTCATTCAATTCATTTTTCATCATCAATCATCAGATTTCTCATAATCAATTGCTAAATTAGATTTCTCGTTTATCTTTAATTTTATAAATTCAGAAATCATAAGGGTTGCTGTCGATTATCCCTTCTTGGTCTTCAACGACCTCTTGGCCTTCAACGGCCTCTGTCTGGCCTTCAACAGCCTCTGGCCTTCAACGACCTCTTCCATAGGGTATTCACCCCCCCTACAGACTGGGTTAACCCTTATCATTTCTGATGCATCGATGCATATTATCTTTTATTCAACTTTTATCTTTTCTTGTTGTTCTTATTCACGTACATACTGTCAATATTCGTATTCAATCTTCGTATATTCAAACATTCTTTCAGAATTTACTTCGTCGCTTATTTCTGATTCAACATCTTCTATAAATTCCCATATTAATCCGTGATTCATAAATGTGAGCGATTTCAATTTCATGTTCATGCACAATCACTAAAATGCTTTCAGTATAATAATCTAATCATGTGTATATTCAAAATAATTCAAAGCTATGCATAATGAAAGAAATAAGTACTCACCATGTTTCCTTTGCCTTTAATCGTACCAGGATTTTCATCGGGTCTAGATCTCCGGACGCCATCCTCTGCAGTATCAGTGAAATCATTTACTGTAGGGTTGCGTCGCGAAATAGTTACGATCTACTCCTATTACGATTACAACTGCGACTCGATAGGAGTTGTCTAGGGAAAGATAAACTTGGGTGACTTGAAAAGAAAACGTCAAAAGTCGAATCTACGCGCCACGGAAATTCAGAAATCAGCTGCTATAAACTTCTGAAATTAGCCACTTTTGTGGCCAATATACACCAAAGAAGACAGCCCACATTAACTACAAAGGCAGCCCAAAGAGGAAACACATATGGGCTGTTAACAGCAATCCATTTCTAAGGCAACAAAAAGGTAGCCAATAACCCAAGGAAACAATGCATCAAGTGAAACAGCCAGTCCACAAGCAATAATCCCATCACGAATTAGATCCCATCAGCATATAATATAGTACAATATGCAAAACCAACCCACAACACGCATCAACAGCAGCCCATAAATTCAAGGCAGAATTATCAATTTCCCCCATCTAAACATCACAACTAGGAACTCAAACAACACCAAACAGGAACTCCAAACAGCAACCTACAACAAAAGCAACAGCCCAAAAGAAATAGCATATTTTATAGCCACTTAAGAGCCACATAATTAACACGACAGGCCAACACAGGCAGCAGTCCAAAACCAGTGACCAAAACAAGGAAATCAGCAAAGTTCCCCTATTAGAAACCCTAACCTGCCAACCTTGAAAGCAAATCCAAAACCCTAACTTTTATCTTTTCTAATTTCAGCAGTTAGTAAGAACAAGACAAACATCTGGTAATAAGGAGAAGAGGAGGAAAGAAGAAGGAGAGCTCACATAGAAGAAGTTCAGCCCCCAATTGCCGGCCAAACTAAAGCAGTTAACCAACGAGTTCCAAAGGCCCTGAAGGTAGCAGCAACAGAAGGAACAACACGTTCCCAAGCTCCCTCAGCACAGGAGGAAGAAATCAAAGGAGTCGAGAGGTAGGAGAGGAGAATCGCAGGAGAAGCCAAGCCCGGCGCTGTCGAGGTTTTCCAGGAGACGAAAGAGGGAAAAGAACCATATAACAATGTAATCCACCGCCTCAATGAACATAAAGAATCCACCGCTTAATATCTCCTCTCTATTATATCTTATATTATTATACTGTATAATAACCAGTCCAACAAATTTAGCAGCAGCCATATAAAGATCAACATTAAGAAGGCTATCAGCAGCCCAAGTAATAAACCAACTAGCCCAAAACAGCAGAACCTAAATGAACCCCAAAGCCAACAGTCCAAAATCAAGTCAGCCAACTTCACCTCTACCATAATACCAATATATATATGCGAGGTGCCAATAGCATAAAAAAAACATAAATCAAATTAACAAATTCAAATTAAAACGAAACGAGCGTCGCAAAATCATCGAAAAATCCAAAATTTCAAACTTAAAGTGTGACGTCGTCTCAACACTGATTTTTCTATTATTTCATCATCGGGAATTTTATTCATTTATGTCTCTTTCAATTTCGCTTAAACGTTTAGGCCGTATGTTACCTTCTAGGGAGATGAGAAGGGGAAGGGGAGAGATAGAGAGAGAGAGAAAGAGAGACTAGGGTTAGAGGAAACAAGAGGGAGCAGCCCTCTCCTTGATTCAATTGATCCAAAGATGCAGAAAACATAAAAGGTGATCCCCCTATATAGGGAGGGATCCACCACACACAAGGAAGGATACAATATTCCAAAATAAACCACATTCCAAAATCAAACAACATTCTAAAATAAGATAGATAATGCCGCCGGTATCGCCCGCATGATTCCGCAGATACCGCCGCCCGAAATCCCCCTGCTACCGCCGCCTGCTGTCGCCTGGCGATAGCGCCGTCCGGTACCGCTACTCTATAGTATCGGAGCAGCCTGGTTCGGTCTGCCCCGTGACCTGTTGCCCGGATTGCTGTCCCGCGTTACGCGTCCACCTGGAGTACACTTGCCATGGTGGGTCTTCCGCGTGCATGTCGGTAACACCGTTACAATATATCTATTAAGCGGCGGATGAACAGTGGATAACTGTTCAGCCGCCGTCTATCTTAAGCTGGGGCGATTCTATCGTCTGGAAGGTGGTTCCTGAGCGCTGGAACCGTTGGACCTGGGGTTGGATAGGGAAGGAGGATTCGCCGGTGACTGAATCGCCGAAGATGGCGTCGATGGAGACCGGGAGAGGCGTGGAAGGCAATGGAGAGGCTCGGCGGTTGCAACAGGTAGGAAGGACCGGCTGGATGGCTCGAAACAAAGAGATTTTTTCTGTTTTGACTTTTCTACCAACTATCGTGAACAGAAGTGGTCCGGTTCTGATATAATGCAAGCATTTTTTAATGTTTTAATGAGGGGGTTAATGGTGGGAGGGGTCGATTCCCATAAAATAAGGGTTTTTTGTGTTATTTTTGTTTTAATGAGGGGATTTTAAGAAGAATAAATATGAGGAGGCTTGATAAAAATAAAGAAATATAAATGTGGCCTTTAGGTTTCAACAAATTGATTGCGGCTTTAATAAAATGGCTTTAGGTATTCTCTCACCAATATAAATATGAAAACAAATTTTAATTTCAGATTTATTAGTTTTAAAAGCATAAATACTTAATTTTAAATTACCTGCTTGCATTGACTAGCACGAGTCCTAATTTGTCGGACCTTTTTATTCATGGTCTCATTGGCCGGTCACACCAATAAACTGTAAAATCATGCGCGAGTAACATGCGTGATACAACACTCATAGAAGAACAATAAGTATGAAAATAAAAATGCGTGAAAACGTGCGCTACACAAATAAAAATACTGCGAATAAAAATAAAATAAAGATGCAATCTCGGGTTGCATCATAATGTTATGCTCACACATTCGCCCAAGCGGACCCCCTCGTCGGTACCACCAGAGCACGCATATGGAAGTCGTCATGATACATTTACGGTGGAATAAATATTATTAATCGATTAGTATTAATTAACTAGTTAATATTAATTAATGAGTATTAATTAATATTAATTTGGTTAGTTATATTAATTAAAAGTATTTTGTATGTGTTTAATATGCCCTCCCTAATCTGTATGAAGAGAAGCATACGTGTTTAGGCATCCTGAAGGATCATTATTGTATGCGGCTCCCCCCCTCCTCCTCTCTATATCTCTCATGCATGTATCCTTATTATAAATGTAATGCAACGTTCTTCGCTTTGAGTTCGCTCATTCTCTCTCCCGCGCGCATCGCATTGAGTTGGTCACTCTGATAGTCTATGTGATAGTCTAATCTTCACCTAGGTGGGGTGAATAGGTGATGTGGTCTTTTTGTAAACTTATAATGTGGAATAATGAAAGTAAAAAGACACACAATCACAGAAAAGTTCTCAGCATAACACATAAAGCTATAGTGGCTCCCCAATTCGGGTAGTCCACTTTCCCCATTCGCCTATCTGGCAGTGTGCTAGCCTCGGTTACTTCCTCCAAAACTCAAATCCGCAGATCCTACAACTCAGAGACAACGTCTCCTACCTCAGAGGCACTGCCTGACCTCCTACCTCAGATCCCAAGGATCCTACAACTCAGAAACACTGGCTGGCTTCCTACCTCAGGTCTCACATTACCCTACAACTCAGAAGCTATGGATAGCCTCCTACTTTAGGTCACGCGGGACCCTACAACTCAGATTCAACAAGTTGAGTCCTACGGTTCAACTCTCTGAGAGATCCTACAGTTAAATAAGATTTGAGATACAAAATCTTTCGATAGACTCAGAATAATAGTACTTAGCAAATCTGAAGTCATCTTTAAGCTTGTTGTAGATTGACTTCAACCTTGATCTTCTTGCAGAGGACTTGAAAGAATCTGCTTCGTTAAAGAATAGTTCCTCTCCGCTTTCGAAGATCCTTCTTCCTCTTCTTACTTATAAGTGATTTAACTTTTTGGTAAATCAGCAAGATGAGTCGAACTCTTACTTCTGGAGAAGAAAAGATTTACTTCAAAGAATGTCTTCTCCGTTCTTTTGCTTCCCGATGAGAGCACCTCTTCTTGAAGATGGCGGCGGGGAGCTCTACCTTTGATATTATGATTGAAGTAATTATTGTGAATCTCAAGATTAGGGTTTGCTGAAATCCGTCTCTTCCTTTTTTAAGGACATTTGATAACGACCACTTCCTCGGACAACCTTTATGTCAGAAATCTGCTTTCCATAAAGCTCAGCTTTGATTGACCCAATCTGCGGTGACAATAAATGATGCGACGCCAAAATCACGCTTTAATTTGAATTCTGGCATTTCCGCAATTCGGCTAGATGTCTAGTCGAATGCAATTCTTCTGGTCGAATTTGACTCTGTATAACTAGTTCAATCTTCTGCACGAATCGTCTTGGTGACTTTGGTGGTCTACAAAACGATATTTCACTGCTTCAATCTTCTAGTCGAATCGTTTATACGAATTGTCTTGATGACCCTTTGTGGTTCACAAGACGATATTTCATTGCTGTGCTCTTATTGTCGAATCTTCTACACAAATCATCTTGCTTTGTGGTTCACAAGACGATATTTTACTGCTTAGCTCTTCTAGTCGAATCTTCTGCACGAATCGTCTTGATGTCCTTTTGTGGTTCACAAGACGATAATTCACTGCTTTGCTTATTCTAGTCGAATTTTCTGCACGAATCGACTTGATGTTTTTTTATAGTCTTCAAGACGATAATTGATTCCTTCTAGCCAAGTGATAAGCTTATCTGGTCGAATCTGCCTTGTATACTTATGAAATGTCGTGTTGGTTCCTCGACGACATTTCACGTGACCTTGACGATAAATACCTTATGCAAATTCTTCCTTTATTCAAGTGCTTTCAGATATCTATTGTATACCTCCAAAATGATATGAGAGCAAATGAGCCTTGTCAAAACGATATCTTACTGCTTTGCTTCTTCTAGTCTAGACGATATGTGAGTAGTTGAGTGTTTACAAGATGATATCGTCTTGGAGCTTAAGGTCTTCAAGACGATATCGAGACCTTTACTCGACGACATTTAGACTCTCCAAGACGATATTTCACTTAGTTAATTTCTGATCTTCTCACTTAAAATCCTTTGTTTTAGCCCACTTGTTAGTCCTTTATCCCTGATGATGATAAGATAGTGACAAGTCTAATATAGTCTAGATCATAAGTCGACATGGTGTTTTCCACAATGAGAGATTACATTGACAAAACTATGTCTGATGACACCAAGTTTAGCCCTATGTCAGGCTTGCACTATCTAGTACCTGAAAGCAATATTCTAAAACAAATGCATCAAATACAAAGTGTGTTTATCCTTGAGTTGAGGACTTTTTCAAAGCAGGAACATTGGGGGCAAAGTTCCCAACACACTCATCGAACGTTCTTATTTGTAGCAATTGGTCCGACCTGCGGTTTCCCGACAACGGTTTCTGTCGCCGGATTTCCACCAACAATTCCTTAACACGCTGATAGGAAACCATTCATTATCTCCTCCTCCACTGCCATATTGGTTTATGAGAGCCTCGATCAATCGCACAATGCTATGCTCGCACACATACTCGCCATTGCACATTATCTCGAGGCCAAACTCGATCGACTCGATGAGCTCGAACGAATCGCTGCAGAGGTACCTCCTCTTAGTTTGTTGCCCTCACTGTCACTGACAACCATCGCCTCTGTCATCGCCCATCACACCAAGGATCATTATGACAAAATCATGATGCAAAAGAAATGGGGTTTCTGGGGCACACTCACGGAGAGCCATGATCAACTCTCTTTTTGCAATCACGACCTTTCCCACGCAAGTTCCGATAGCCGACATGTTTCGATGAACACCTGCGCAAAACCGATGGCCCATTCCCATAGGTGAGGGTGCATCAACCACGGATTTCCAAACCACGATCACCTTACCGCTCACTGAGGGACTTGGCTCGCCGAGGGCCTTTGGACGGAACCTGCCGTCCTTGCGATACTTCATGGGCCTGCCCAGCTCCGTGTGCGACATGCCCTGATCCGACCTCACCCTCCTGTTCCGCCACTAGGAAACGCTCAACCAACAAGGATCGACCACTCATATGGCGACACCGCATGGCCTCGCCAGTGCTACGCTTCTCCGCCTCCTCAACCCTCGACATGCTCGTGCGCATCTCCGCCTCACGCCTGCTACCGTTCCTGGCATCGAGTCCCACGCTTCGTCTTTCCATTCCACCTTTGTCACATTCCAAAAAGCTAAAACTCTAGGCTTGGGGCACCTCTTCTGTCCAAGCTCCTTCCAGGCTTGGAGCACCTCTTCTGTCCAAGCCAGAGAAAACCTAACCCGTCTCCTTGCAGGCTTGGAGCACCTCTTCTATCCAAGCTCCTTCCCCTTTCTCTGTCGTGGAGTCATCGTCTAAGTCGACAACAACCCTGCATCCCCTCCACCCACAGTCCACCAACATTCCGTCGTTGCTGCACCCCGCCGCCGTCGCGGCCGAACCCCGGTGTTTGTAAGTGCTTTTATTTTTCTATGTTAAATATTGGATGACATTTCATATTTGTTAGTGAAAATCAGGTCTTGTATGTGTTTTGTTTCATTTTTGTAATCTATACTATATTAAAAGGGAAAATAGGCCTTTGGTTAAACATTAAATATTCCTTTTTTACCCTTCAGTTTTAAAAAAAAATTAGGAAAAGAGAGAGAGTGGAGGGGCCCGTATCTATTTAAGGTTAAAGAAATAGAGAGAGAATGTCGCGAGTGAGAGGAAACTAAAGGAGAGAGAATGTCGCGAGTGAGAGGAAAATAAAGGAGAGAGAAAGAGAGGGGGAGAGAGACATTAAATAAAAATATAAATACAAAAGTGGAGGGACCCGCATCGAGAGAGAAAGAGAGGGGGAGAGAGGCATTAAATAAAAATATAAATACTAAACAAGACATTAAATAAAAATATAAATAGATGCAGGCACAACCCGCTTGGATGCGGGTGCAGCCCGCCCGAGAGTATCGAGAAATGTTGTGCCCAGAGTACTGTCGCGGTTCCGTGTCTGTCACTCGTATTCTATAAAATTTATTTGCAAATTTGTAGTTAAAAGCATCACTTGTGAAACGAACGTGATATCTTGCTTATACACGCGAAAATTATTGTGCACACTGTGTTGATTTGCCAGCCGCTTATAAACTTGTTGCTAACGTTTAATTCCGGATAAATTGAAAACATGCACGCATCATTTAGATTGGGCTTGATCGCATTCATTCTGCACATTCACGTAGAGTTGCATTAGCGTGTCGACACCGCCCTTTTCACATAGGACCGTCCTGCGTTAGTTGGTATCAGACCCCAGGTTATGGCTTACTTTAAAATACGCGGGATTACATGTTATGCAACCCAATGCTTATAATAGTGGTCGTCACTACACTTATCCTCTATTTGAGGAACGACCATCCGTCTACACTCGATGCCATAGAGTGTCATCAGAGAGGTCTTCACATTACCATGACGATTATCATCGTCCTTATTCCCGCACTCGAATGGATCCTGTTGATCCTTCGATACGACCTTATGATGATAGAGTTGGGTATCGTTTTGGTCATCGTCGCTACATATCTCCTCTATTTGAGGAACCTGAGTCTGTATACACACGACCACCACCACACATTCGTAGGACTCACGTCCATCCACGAGCACGGCCTGATTACCCTCAAGAATCATATAGAGGTCACCTTCAGCGAGACAACATCACACGTAGTGGTCTTCCTAGTGTTCCGAAAACATACATGATGGAAGTCGAATTTCTGCAATTGGCTCTTAAGAAGTTTGATCAATTGGATGCACAATATGATGATCTTCGCACCCGTATCGCCACCATTGAGGGTCGGCGAGAGCACTCCACTTCCCAAATCAGGGAAACCTCACCCACTCCACCTGATATTCTCTTTGTGGAAGAACGAGCTGCCCTCCCACCACAGGATGTTCGTGCTAGGAATCAACCACCACAAGAGGCCGCTCCACTTAGAGAGTCCACCCTCGACACTATACCTATTAGTTCACTATTGAGTATAGACTTTTCTCACACTTCATCCGATGACACATCAAGCCACATCACGATCGGGAGCCGAGAGCCTAGTAGTGATCTCGTGGTAGTCACCTCACCCCTTTTGGGGAACACGACCACTTATGATGGTTTGCTTCTGGAAGACCATCCCCCTGTTGACGGGTTCTTTGACAACCCCCCTGTTAAACCTCCAGTTGAGTCACCTCGTCCTTGTGAGGATGAGATTCAAGTGAGTGATACACTTATGAGTATTGAGACGTTGACATCTCTCTCATTATCACCCCTGGTATCGATAATGCTCCAAAGAGAGGATCTTGAGTGTAGCATCCAGTATGCAGGGTTCTCCCTAAGAACACTTAGGTATAATTCAGATGTTTTGAGAGTTTGTCATCTGGTCACTTGCACTCGTGATGAGTTTTGGGTTGTACCACCTGGTGACCCTCCAGATGAGTTATTTTTTGTGAGGGACACTCACCACACACTAGAGTCGCATCATATTGTCGATGCCTACAATGTTCACTTAGGTGATTGTCGCATTCACGATGATTTTTCATACGTCCCTCTTGGTGAGCCCCCCTGCTGCGTCACATTCCCTTAGCAAACATGTAACGTTTACTACGCTTCACCAGCATCATCATTTATATGAGGACACTACAAATAATTTTAGGACTTACGTTGGTACTCGTCGCATTTGTGACAAATTTTATTATACCCCTCCCGAAGAACCCTCAGATGAGTCACATGTCGATGCACGCCTTATTTGAGATATATCCATCTTTAATAGAACACTCGAGTTTGAGGGTGCAATCACTGATCCGCTGATCATATGTCTTACTACCCGCACTTGTAGAGACAGTTCACACACTACATTGACACATCTTATTACTGATGTCTCTGATGTTCACTGGAGTGTTCGTTGCGCCCGCGTCGAATTCTTCTATGTCCCACCTTCTGAGACTCATGGTCATGTACCCCTTTTAGGAGTTTCTTATAGTACCCAAAGCCCCCAGTTTACGGAGTTGGTCATGTTAGTAGTTCATATTTTACATTGGTTGTTTATTCATTTACATTTAGTGCGAAGAAAGCTATTAGCAATATTGAATTATATAGACATCACAGACGCGAGCAGTATTTTCGGGTGTGCGAGCATATCATGAAGAAAATTGGGACAAATGCCTATGAGATCGATTTCCCTGCAGATATTAGTATTCATCACGTATATAATATGGAAGATTTGACAAGTTACTCTGAGCCTCTCGAGCATATAGACCCATACCTTGAGCCTCTTCTGCCACCCTCCCAGTTACAGATTGCCACTTCCCATGTTCACCTTGAACGAGAACCTGCAGACTTGCCTGCATCACCCATGATTCCACCGGTTTTTCTGGATCCATCAGCACGAGAGGTGAGAGTTGAGAGCATTATTGATATCATGGCGCACGAGTACATCACCACTACAGTCGGTTGGTCTTGTCGTTTCTTGGTGCACTGGAGTGGAAGCCTCACCTTTGATGATACTTGGATACCGGCAACGGAGCTTGATAGACTTACCCCCGATCTTCGACTGCAACTCAGTCATTTTCATTCCTCGGAGATGAATGTTTTTCAATCAGGTGGAATTGATGGGGGATCGGCCGCATGTTCGTGATTGGAGGAGATCGGGCCACCACTCGGCGGGACCCGTTTTTGCATATTTGCCGAAGATGCTTTGATCGGATCGGCGATCCGAGAACGCGAGCGCGTCCGGGGCGTCGTTTTACATTTTATATATATTTTATTTTATTTTTTTGGGCTTGTATTTAGTGTTTTAGGATACCGGGCGTAACAGACGATCATAGCCGTTCACGCCGGGTGCCCTATCACCCCTCTCATTATAAATAAGAGCGGAGGTTCTCATTTTTGAGTATTGTTGACATTTGTGAGAGAATCCAAAAATCGACAATCATTCGTGGTGCGACACCACGAGCCCCGTGGTGCGACACCGTGAGCCCCGTGGTGCGAAGCCTCAGTTATTTTCAGTTATTCTTTTCTTTTCCTGTTTATTTTTCTTGTTCCCGTAATGTTCCCGTGAAGTTATCCACAATTATCTTCATCCACGAGAAAGAAAACACACACATTACTGTTCATATCCTTCGTGTACCTATGTAACCGCAAACCATCCCACATTCTCCTGCAGAATCGCCCCTCCGTTCATCGTCCTTCTCGTGAAACCCTCACGGCTCCATCTCGCTTACCCCCTCCCATCGCAAGTCTCGTCTTCCTTTCTCTCGTTCCTGATCGACGAGCCTTCCTCGACAGTTTCTGCACACCCTCAGCCAACCCGCACACTATTCATCATCCTTCTCGCGTTTCTCCTGCCCCGTCTACTTCCAAGAACGGAAGCTCCCTCTCGACAGTTGTTTCCCTCGCCAACTGCCCGACGCCTCAAGCAATTACCCCTCCTGTTCACCTCGTCTTTCCTCCCGATGGGAAGATCGAACCCCTGCTCACTCATTTCAGTCGGGAAGGATTTTTCCAAGGTCGACCCAACAAATATTGCTCTGTTCAGACTTCGCCCAGCCAGAGAAAGCCTAACCCGTCTCCTTCCAGGCTTGGAGCACCTCTTCTGTCCAAGCTCCTTCCCCTTTCTCTGTCGTGGAGCCACCGTCTAAGTCGACAACAGCCCTGCATCCCCTCCACCCACAGTCCACCAACAGTCTGTCGTTGCTGCACTCCGCCGCCGCCGAACCCCGATGTTCGTAAGTGCTTTTATTTTAGTGTGTTTATTTTTCTATGTTAAATTTTGGATGACATTTCATATTTGTTAGTGAAAAACAGGTCTTTTCTGTGCTTTGTTTCATTTTTGTAATATTCTATAAAATTTATTTGCAAATTTGTAGTTAAAAGCACAACTTGTGAAACGAACGTGATAACTTGCTTCGCGCACAAAAATTATTGTGAACACTGTGTTGATTTTTCAGCCGCTTATAAACTTGTTGCTAATGTTTAATTTCGGATAAATTGAAAACATGCACGTATCATTTAGATTGGGCTTGATCGCATTCATTCCGCACATTCACGTAGGGTTGAATTAGCGTGTCGGCACCTCCCTTTTCACATAGGACCGTCCTGCGTCACTTATGCTTTCTTCCCTGTAGTCTTTTCCAATGAATGCTTGTTAGGCCATTGCTCTTGGAGGGAGAAAGAGGTGAGCACACTAAGAACACAAAAATTTGAACTTAGAAGTCATGCTCTCGCCCATACAACTCAAGGGTTGGTTATCTCTCTCAGCACAAGGCTGGAAATCACACACAAGGCAGATGATCACTCCAATTAACACGTACGCCTCCTTAAACCAGCATAATTAATAAAGCAAATTAAAAGATAAACTAATTATTTAATATATGAAAGGAACCCATTTTGTATTGTGGTGGTCTGCACTGTGGCAAGGCAGCGGTTCTGGGTTCTCTTATAGTGGGTAGAATCCATCTAAAGTGTATACATAACAATATACCCCTTTTGAAACATTGCTGGCTGAACATATGTTGTAGGAGTCGGATCAATTGCAAATGTTGGCTGAACAAATATGTTTGAATATTTAATAATTTCTATGGCGCAGAGAATCAGTACAATGAGTAGTAGATGTGATTGAAGCAGAATGCTGCTGTTAGAAGTGGATTGAAGCTTCTATGGGGAAACATTGTTGTGGAGGATAGGTGGGCCTGATACATGCCAAAATGTTTGAGTGAATATTGTGATGTTGTAAAGGTGGTGGTAGGAACGAACACAACTAAATTTAAGTATGGATAAAACTAAGCTCATGAAGGAAATTGTTGCGGTCATGGTAGACCTATTGGCCGTAGTGGTTGTGGCAAGCATGAATGGTACCAGTGTCATGTGTGGCGTAGCGGTTATGAACGCAGTTAAGAAATTGAAGAGGCGCGGAACGGGTCACTGATGTGTAGCCCAAGGAAAAAGGGTTTCAAGTGTGGATAAACGGTCACCACTTCATTTACTACTATAATTTCAAACCGACATTGCTCAACTGCTTGATCCGCTCCAACAGAGCCCAAGGAAAAAGGGTTGGATTCATTTGGGCCAAGGTCGGTGGGTGAGAGTGCTTCATTTGGTAAACTTTAAGGTTAGGAAGATTGACATTTACGTACATGGGGGTTATCATAGGAGATGTCATGTGGGGCCCACTAAATAAGAACGTTAAGGGTTTAGTTTGTGAAAAGGAAAAAAACAGGGTTGTCGGTTAGTGTGGACAAGGATATTAGAAATTGTTTGAGATGAAGAGTTGGGGCTCGCTAGAAGTGGGATTTGGTTCTTGTATTGGAGATAATGCCACTGATTGATGGACTATAGGAATAACATAGCTGGTGAATGAGGTGATTGGTTGTGTTGTGGTGGTCAAAGGCAAGTGTGTTTGTGTTGCTGCTAGAGGTAACAAAACGAGCCTGAAAGAAATTTGTCTCACAGGACCCTGTGCGTGAGGAGTTCACAGATTGGCTAGGAGCTCAACTAGGACAAATTCGACATGGTCCATGCATGGGGACATCGAGCCCAATGTGGTGTTTAACACATCCAAGTGTGCGTTATCCATTCACTGGAGATTTGTAAGATGTCATTGGAAGCAGTGGTTTTGCGGAATGCACTAGGAAATTCCCCACAACCGACAAAGAGGGCAGACGGTAAGGGCAGGTCAGACCAATTATTAGATCACGAGATTTAGGGGAGGGAGAAAAAATATATGAACGCAATAAGAACTCAATAAATTACCAGTTACCAGCAAGGAAAATTACCTTGACTTGTTTTGAAGAAGAGGAGCTTGAACTTGCTACCTCATAAGCTTGAATTTTGCTACACCATAATATTGAACTTGCTACCCCATAAGATTGAACTTGCTACCCCCATAAGATTGAACTTGCTACGCTTTCTTTCATGGAGTCTCCTCCAATAATTGTTGTTCCCTGAACTAGTTCATGAGATTGTTGTTGCACCCAAACCATTACATATCTTGCTCCAAATAACAACAACAACACTCGAGTCTTTATCCCACTATAGTGGGGTCGGCTATATGGATCTTTTGTCACCATTGTGCCCTATCTTTAGTCATAATCGCATTAATGCCTAAGTTCACCATGTCTTTCCTTATAGTTTCATTCCAAATCTTTATTGATCCACCCCTCCCCTGTTTCACATGCCTAGTGACTAAACTCCACAATGCCTAACAGGTGTCTTTAATGGTCTCCTTTGTACGTGTCTAAACCATCTTAGTCGAGCTTCTCGCATCTTCTCTACAATTGGTGTCACTCCTATCTTATCCCTGATACATTCATTCCTAATTTTATCCAGTCTCATGTGTCCACACATCCACCTAAGCATTCTTATCTCTGCAACTCCCATTTTTTGCTCATGTACACAATTCACTGCCCAACACTCAGAACCGTAGAGCATCGCTGGTGTAATTGCAGTACGATAAAACTTGCCTTTAAGTTTTAATGATACTTTACGATCACATAAGATCCCTGACGCTCCTCTCCACTTCAACCAACCTACTTGGATTTTATGCATCACATCTTTATCTACACCTCCATCTTTTTGAACTATTGATCCCAGATATTTAAAGCACTCACTGCATGAAATATCTTGATCACCCAACTTAATAACGGAGTCATCCGTCCTTCTTGCACTATTAAATTTAAGCTCTATATACTCCGTCTTTGCCCTGCTCAACCTAAAACCCTTCTTTTCTAAAATGTCTCGCCAAGATTCAAGTTCCACGTTTACACACTCGCGCGTCTCATCGACCAAAATAATATCAACGGTAAACAATAAACACAAAGGTATTGCTTGTTGGATATGTCTAGTGAGCTCATCTAAGATAAGGGTAAAAAGATAGGGGATTAAAGCTGACCCTTGATGTAAGCCAACAGTTATAGGAAATTCCTGTGTTAATCCTCCAGATGTCCTCACCCTCGTCACTGAATTGGTATACATATCTTTGATTATGTCAATGTATGATACATTTACATCATTCTTTTCTAAGACTCTCCATAAGATCTCTCTTGGAACCCTATCATAAGCCTTCTCCAGATAATGCAAAAAAAATGTTTCTTCCCCCTCTTGAAAAGATGATTGACATAATGTTTGTGCTGCCTCTATGAACACAAGTGTTACATGGAGATCATGCCCCTTATTCATGCACACAGATATTCCTCATGCATGCATTCTGTGTGAGCTTATTCTCTCTGCTTTTGAAGCTGATATTATTGCCGTTCATGAGCTAATTCCACATCCACCTACGTGGCCCCTTAACTCTTCAAAAGATCTTTTTGGGTTGGGTGCATTAACGTAGAACATCAAGCAAATCTGCCTAGACCAACAATCAAGATAGGATTTATTTTGGTTGATTGTTATGCACGACATTATCTCTCTCGCTCAGGATAGCATTTACCCAAGGTGTCTTTTAAATAGAGGATACAAGGGCATAAATGTAATTAAACCCGCAACACTCTGACTACGACATAACGATAAATAAAAGATACATCATAATAAGAGATGACATAATACAACCCTAAGACGAACAACTTAATACTCGGGCACGAAGCCCATAACAACTCTCCCGCCGTTCAGAAAGTGCTTGTCCTCAAGCTCAAGGGAGATCAATGACAATGTTAATCGTCACATGATGACTTCCTCATCAGAGACTTCCACATGCTGATAAAAAAGTCTTTTGCATCGGTGTCTGCCAGTGTACCGCTCATCACAGTTATAACATAATCCTTTTGCGCGTCGATCAGACATTTCTGCACGAGAGAGTCGACTGATCAGTGGGAGTTGGGTGCCCTCGGCTCGTCCCTCTTGAGTCCCTGTGCCTGTGGTGAAGTTGGCTTCCTGAGCCTGTTAAGGTCGACGGGCGCACAATTTGGCTAAACCCATAGCAGTCACGAACTCCCTGGGAGCCTCGAATTCGACATCCAAGCGCAGTCGATCGTGAAGCCAGACTGTGAATGGTGATCTACATCTCAAGGGGTATCGTGCGTGGATCCAGTGAAGACAAGGGCAAACACACCTAATGAAATGTTATTCTTTAGTTTCATTTCACGGGTTGAACCAAAAACATTTGAGGATGCAAACCGTGATCCACAATGGATCATTGCTATGCAAGAAGAATTGAGTAATTTGAAAGACATCAGATGAGTGAGTCAGAAGAATCTGAAATTGTTCCAAATATCTATCAATCGACCCGATCTGATGTAAGGTCGTGAGGGCACCAAGCTATGTTATTAAAGGTGCAAGGCGCACCTAGGCGTGAAGGGGTCCTGGAGCTAGGTGCAAGACGCAGGCATGCACCTAAGGCACATGAGTCGCAAAAATGGAAAAAAAGATAAAATATAGTTAATTACATACAAAAAACACATAAAATACATTTACCACCATATCAGCACACTAAAATTAATGCATTTTGTATCACCTAATTTCTCTACTGTTGATTTTCAATGAACTGAGCGCAAACTGTATGATGTTAGAATCTCATATAACAGAAAGAGTAACTACTAGACTACTAGTCAAAGAAATTTATAACAATTCATAAGAGTCCTAAAATGTAGATCATATATTGCAAAGAGCAACTGAAAAAAAGGAAGTAAAATACCAACAACTGATAATGTAGCTGATCTCAAAATATGAAGAGAAACAATGTAAAGCACTAAAGCTGTCTGAACAAACTAATAAAAATGACACAACAAAGTAGCAAATGTTACCTGACATTCCAATCTGGCATTGAAGCAATCCCAACTTCAGTCCTACTATCGTCTCAAATGAAAAGCTTTGCTTTTCCATAAAATAAATTCGGAGTAGTAACAAATTACCGCACTAGAATAATTCAGAGTAGTAACAAGTAAACATGTCACTATGTAAGTAAAACAAAAAAATGGAAGTATGCCAAATGTTATCACGAATGTAATCTCAAACATCAAAAATAGGAAAGATGAAGGATCCATAAAATTTAATAACTAATAAATACATGTATCTGCATATATCGAGGAAACAAGAAGGATCCATAAAATCTCCATATGTATGATTTGCACAAAGGTAATCACAAAAAACACTTGTTAACCATGGTAATAATAGGTCTATTACTCACCAATCTTCTTCTTCTCGGATATCTTCATCGGTTTCTTCGTTGTCACTATAATCTTCTTCTTCTTCATTGTACTCATTAGCTTCCTCATCCTCATCCTCGACATCATCATCTCTAAGTACTACTGCAGTAGGAACCCTCGTCTTAGATGTGCTTCCCTTTTCAACTATCTTTGCACTTGTCTGAACCACATTCTTTCCTTTGGATAAGCCCGTCTGATAAATGTCCTCTTCAACTCAAGTTGCCCTAGAAACTGCACCCCAAGTCAAGTACTTGTCATTGAAAACAAATTCCTCATCCTGCTCAGCCTTATTATCTTCATCCATTCTACTCGTTAACTATTCGTTGCTATCATCAATATCTGTCAATGAAATCAGATATATTCGATCACGTGCATTATATCGACGTCACAACACTTGATTGTACTTGACAATTACTAAATAATTTAATCGTTGTTGAGTTGGTCTGTTTCTTTTTTTTTGCTATGGATTTGCAATATAACAAATTAACTTTATAAATTAATCAACAATTGAAATCCAACTTATTAATCTCCCAATTTTATTTTTAAATACTTACATGTTCAAAAAAACTCTAATTGCGCTCACACCCAGATGCACAACAGTTATGCAGCACCTTCAGAGTAAATATTCTTAGGTTAGGAGTTGAAGCATTATAAAATTGCCACCATTCAACTATCAAAGTAACAAGTACAAAATATTTAGAAATTGAATAATGCAGAATAAACTTGTTTGAATAATAACTAATTTACCTGGAGACTTTCTTTTTCGGTGTCGAATTGCAAATTTCATTCCGAATAACCCTTCAGCATTTCTATATAATGATAGATGGGCAATGACTTTATCTTGCTCGCCATGACTTGGAATCAGTCTTTGCATTGTCCTGTATAAACCCTCCATAACTTCTCCATCTACTGCAATAACGCGGTTTGAATAAAAGAATTATGGGTTTAAATAATGACCCGCAACATGCATAGGTTAATGAAGTTGGGTTTCCCATCTTCTATCAATAATTTCTAGGACATCCTTATATTGTTCCCCTTTCTCATTGAAAGACTTTATGATCACCTCTTTAGCTCTATCCATCGCTTCGTATATATAACCCATGGCTGGTCTTTTCTCTCCATCAACCAATCTCAACACACGTACCAAAGGTCCAAATATCTTTAAAATATACAATATACTTCTCCAAAAAGAGTCATTAATATAATGTTATTGATACCGCTTAGGGTATCGACGTCGAAGAGAGGGGCGGTAGCGGGGGCGATAGCATCCGCTATGGGTACCGCCGGGCGTTAGCGAGACCGAGCGAGAGAGAGAGAGAATGAGAAAGGTAGACGGGGAAGAGGGAGCTAGAGAGAGAGAGGGAGAGAAAAGGGGAGCAACCCCAACTTTCATAAGTGATCCAAAGATGGACAAAAACCCTAAGGTGATCCCTTATATAGAGGGGATCCACCACACATCAAGAGTCCACCATTAAAAGACAAAAACAATCATAATAAAATAAAACTGAAAGCCATAAGATAACTTGGGACCGGTCGGCCCCCTTAGACAGCATCCGCAGAATCGACCAGTTCGGTGCGGGGCTCGGTGCCGTCGCCCGCTCTCGCGCGCGTCCTTCTCGAGTACACCTGCCACTCCGGCTCGTCTGCCTGGATATCGGTAACAATACCTCCGTCTGGAAAATTGGTCTTGTCCTCAAGGCAGTAGTCGGGGAACTGTCGGCGAAAATCATCACGAAGGAGCCAAGGCGCGGCGGTAAGGGGACAGTTTCGCCAGGCCACTCGTATCTCCTCCGGTTGGGCCTCTCCGACCGTGTGGTGGCGCCGATCAACAATGGCCTCGGGATAGAGGGGGTCGAAATCGGAAGAGTCCAGGTCGGCCGGAATGTGGTCGGTGACGGGGTGATCGCCGATGACGCGCCGTAGTTGAGACACATGAAACACTAGGTGGATGCGAGAGGTATCCGGAAGGCGGAGGTGGTAAGCGACGGCTCCGATGCGGCTAATAATCTAGAACGATCCATAGAAGCGCGGGGCTAGCTTGGGGCAAGGGCGGCGGGCGACCGTAAGCTGTCGGTAGGGGTGGAGCTTGATGAACACCCGCTCCCCTACTTGAAATGTAAGGTCCCGACGTTTCCGATTGGCAAAGGAAACCATCTTGGCCTGTGCATGCCGAAGATGATGTTTCAAACTCTCCAAGATGACATTCCTATCATGTAGATGGTCCGCCAAGCTAGCCACGGGGCATTCCCCGGGCAGATGTCGGAGCACGGTCGGCGGAGGCCGGCCATAGACCGTCTCGAATGGGGAAGTATGTGCGGCGTGGTGGTATGCGGTGTTGTAGGAGTACTCTGCCCAGCATAACCATTTGGCCCACGAGCCGGGTCGCTCGCCGATAAAGCAGCGCAGATATGTCTCCAAGCACTGGTTGAGCACCTCGGACTGGCCGTCCGACTGGGGGTGGTATGCCGTGCTCATCCGGAGGTGGGTGCACTGAAGTCGGAACAAAGAAGTCCAGAAGCTACTGAGGAAGAGTGGGTCGCGATCGCTCACAATCGAGCGGGGAAAACCATGAAGACGTACGATCTCCGTAATAAAGCTGTCGGCCACGGACGCCGCGGTGTAGGGGTGGCGCAGAGGGATGAAGTGGGCGTACTTCATCAGGCGGTCCACGACCACCAATATGCAATCAAACCCATTGGAACGGGGTAGCCGGGTGATGAAGTCCATTGCGATGTCCTCCCAGACACGCTCAGGAATCGGTAGGGGCTGTAGGAGACCCCTGGGAAACATGGTCTCGTACTTGGCCTTCTGGCAGGGCAGACAGGCTGCCACATAGGCCTTCATCTGGCGAAGCATGTGAGGCCAATAGAGCGATGCGGCTAAACGTCGATATGTCTGAAAGGCTCCAGCGTGGCCGCCCGACGGCGTGGAGTGTAACTCAGCTAACAAACAAGGAATCCTCGAAGAATATGCTGAGAGAACGCATCGATCCCGGCGGAGGAGGCGGCCCCCAATAAGCGAAAATGGCGGTTGGGACGTGGGGTCGGTCAGCAGTGCCCGCCCGAATATCCTGTAGCTGAGGGTCCCGGTCTATGAAGCACCGATACTTCCTTGAGGGTCACGTACTCGTACCGGATATGTATCCGATACCGATACGTACCTGATACTCATAGATACACCTATTATTCTAGTCTGTAGATACACTTGGCCTTGGTAGATTGTTCTGCATATTGTAATAAGAGGATGTTTTTCTGAAGTAAACAAAAGACTTATGCGTGTCTTTTAGAAAAGAAAAATTACCCAGAAATGTAACTAGCGATGCATATTTATTATAGTAACAAAATGTACTTCAGATTTAAGTATCTTTTTACGTTTAAACTATAATGAATTTGATTTAAATTTTATCATTTTATTTTTTTACTATATATTTAAAGATTACATGTTTCAGATTGGTACTGTTTCTACTTGTTTAACATGAATTTTTCTATGTTTAATATTTTGTTAACTTGTCTCTAGACGAACCAGAAGTTAAAGATGCATTAATCTCTAATAATGGGGAAGAAGAGGAAGAAAATGACTGATAAATATCCTTAAATTTGAAATGATTATGAATATTTTTTGTTTGAGAATTTCATATTATATTGCATTAACTATGAATTTGTACTTCAATTGATGATTTATGCAATTGTGCTTAATTTTTTATTATTTTGAGGACTTTTAATTACATTTGTGAGATTATACATATAGATTTATTATATTTAATACAATGTATCCCGTCGCACCCGTATCCTTATTTTTTAAATTTTGGCGTACCGCCGTACCGGATACATATCGTACCCGTACCGATACTTCCTAGGTCCCGGTCCACTTCCTGTTGAATGGTCGCGACATCGTCCCACACCGGCCGGGAGATGGCGGTCAGCTCTGGGGCGTGCGGGTGCCGGGAGAGCGCATCGGCCGCCCGATTGGTCTTGCCTGGTCGAAACTCCACCGTGAAGTCATACCCGAGCAGCTTGGCCACCCAAACTTGTTGCGTCGGCGTGGCGATCTTTTGTTGGAGAAGGTATCGCAGGCTGTGGTGGTCGGTGCGGATCACGAAGGGCCGACCCAGCAGATACGACCGCCAATGTTGGACCGTCAATACCAGCGCCATGAGCTCGTTCTCATAGGCCGAGCGGCTGCGCACCGCTGTGGAGAACCCTCGGCTATAGTATGCGATTGGCCGGCCGACCTACATCAAAACGGCATCGACGCCTGTGCCGGAGGCGTCGCACTCCACGACGAACGGCTGGTGGAAATCCGACATGGCCAAAACCGGGCCGTGAACCAAGGCCGACTGTAACGCCGCGAAGGCCTCCATGGCCGCCGGAGGCCACGTGAACGGTCCCTCCTCCAAGGTCTTCAGCAACTGGGTGAGGGGGCGGGCCAACCCGCCGTAATCTTTGATGAAACGCCGGTAGTAACCGGTCAAGCCGAGGAACGCACGGACGTCACGCAGGGAGGTCGGAGTCGGCCATCGAAACACCGCCTGGATCTTATCCTCGTCCATGGACACGTCGTGGGTCGTGATGGTATGGCCCAGATAGCTGACCGTGGTTGTACCGAACATGCACTTCTTGCGATTAACCGTGAGGTGATGTCGGCGAAGAGTGGTGAAAGTCTCCCGGACATGACCGAGGTGATCCTGCCAAGTGTGATTGAAGACAAGGATGTCATCAAAAAAAACAAGGACATGCTTACGAAGAACTGGCCGGAAGATCTCGTTCATCGTGGCCTGAAATGTGGCGGGAGCGTTGGTGAGCCCAAACGGCATTACCAAAAACTCGAAATGCCCGTCGTGTGTCCTGAATGCTGTCTTCGGCACGTCTTCCGGCCGAACTCGAATCTGATTATAGCCGGCGCGGAGGTCCAGCTTGGTGAAGAAGGTCGCGCCATGCAACTCGTCCAGGAGCTCCTGGATCACCGGAATCGGGTACTTGTCCGGTACTGTGGCCTTGTTGAGCTCCCGATAGTCCACACAGAACCTCCAGCTGTCATCTTTCTTGTGGACTAGCAGCACCGGGATGGAGAAGGGGCTAGCACTGGGCCGGATGAGGCCTCCCAACAGCATCTCCCGAACGAGTCGCTCCATCTCGTCCTTTTAGGCGTGGCCGTAACGGTAGGGTCGCACTGACACCGCCGCCGACCCCGGATGGAGGACGATGGCGTGGTCGGTTGGCCGCGGAGGTGGAAGGTTTGTGGGGGCGGTGAAGGTATCCTCGAACTCCGCGAGCACGGTGCCCATGTCGGCGTCGATGGGTGTGGCCGGCGCCGGTGGATCCATCTGAAGGGGCCATAGCCAGACCGAGATGTCGATGTCGGTGACGCGAGTCATGGCCCGGTAAGAGAGCGGCGACCGAAGGAGGGTAGGGTCGCCCACCAAACGGCATGGCTGGCCCTGCTGCTGAAAAGCCATCGTCATAGAAGCCCAGTTTACCGGTACGTCTCCCAGGGTCTCGAGCCAGGCGACTCCCAGAATGGCGTTGAGGCCTCCTAACTCGAACATGTAAAAATCGGTCGTGACTCGGCACGGCCCAACCGACATGGTAACACTCCTGCATTGTCCCAAGGTCGGCCGACGGTGACCGTCGCCATGGCACACCGAAAAATCAGGTGACGGATCGACCGACAAGGCGAGCTCCCGGGCAAGTTGGACCGACATGAAGTTGTGGCTTGCCCCGCTATCAACCATCACAATAATGGGCCGGTTCTGGACCTCGACGACCAACTTCATGGTGCGCGGCCCGGTTAGTCCCCCCACGGGATAGAACGACAGCTCCAACACATTGAGGGGGATGTCCTCCAAAGCTGCCGCAGGTGGGTCGAGTGGTATCTCCAAAGGCGGCAACTCCTCGGCCACGGAGTACCTCTCGCCGTCGCTAAAGATGGCGTGGAATTCCTTAATGGGGCAAACATGCTGAGGTGAGTATGGTTGGCGGCATCGGAAACATAAACCTCAGCGGCGTAGGTCGTTGTAGTCGCCGTTGGAGACGCGGTGCGGTCCGTCCGTGCATGCCGGCCGAGCGTGTTGCAAGGTGGCCGGTCGAGGGCCGATGTCCCGCGGTGGATGGTGGCGGAATGGGGCGGAGCCGGCTTGCCTGGAGCCGATGTTCGCCTCAACCGCACGGGCGAGTTCAAGGGCTTTCGAGACTGTGCGAGGATGATGGGTTCGAATGCGGGAGCGGATATTGGGCAGGAGACCTTGCAGGAAGAAGCCCAAGTAATGGTCGGGCGGAAGTCCGGGGACTTGCGTGACGAGAGCCACAAACTCGTCGATATACGCGCCCACCGTTGTCGATTGGCGGGCTGAGCATAGCCGCTCAATAGCGGAGCCGGTGTAGCGGGAATCGTATCGACTAATCATCTCGTGCTTGAACTCGTGCTATGGGATGAGAGGTTGAATCTGGCGGAGCCATCGTGCCCAATGGAGGGCTGACCCGTCCAAGCCGACCATGGCGGTGCCGACGCGATCCACCGGAGGCGTACCATTGAGGTCGAAGTATTGCTCCGCACGGGCGATCCACCCCATGGGGTCCGTCCCGGAGAAGGGGGGAACGTCCAACGCGAGTGGAGGTCGAATGGATACGGGCGGCAGCATCGCGGCGGTCTGCTGAAATGGTGCCGACGCACGGAGGGCGGGTGCTAGCGGGGAGGGCGGCGTGCCGAGCACAGACGCGGTGTCGGCCGGGGCGGTCGCCGTTGGCGGGTGTGGCGGTGTGCTCGGCGATGGCTGGAAGGACTCGAGATGCGTGAGGATGGCGTTCTGGGTCGCAAGGACCGCCTCCATCGTTGATTGGAGACCGACGAGTTGAGTGTCGTGGAGTGCGATTTGGCTACCGTGGAGCGCGAGGCATTCGGCGACCGAGACGACGTCGTCGGCGGCGGAGGAGTCGGCGGGTGTTAGGGGCCATTAGGTTTTCCGGCGGCTTGGCGAAGGCGGGCGGAGCGGCAGGTCGGACCAATGATACCGCTTAGGGTATCGGCGTCGAAGAGAGGGGTGGTAGCGGGGGCGATAGCTTCCCCTATGGGTACCGCCGGGCGGTGGCATTAGAGAGAGAGAATGAGAAAGGTAGACGGGGAAGAGGGAGTTAGAGAGAGAGAGATAGGGAGAGAAAAGGGGAGCAACCCCAACTTTCATAAGTGATCCAAAGATGCACAAAAACCCTAAGGTGATCCCTTATATAGAGGGGATCCACCACACATCAAGAGTCCACCATTAAAAGACAAGCAATCATAATAAAATAAAATTGAAAGCCATAAGATAACTTGGGACCGGTCGGCCCCCTTAGACAGCATCCGCAGAAACGACCGGTTCGGTGCGGGGCTTGGTGTCGTCGCCCGCTCTCGCGCGCGTCCTTCTCGAGTACACCTGCCACTCCGGCTCGTCTGCCTGGATATCGGTAACAGTTATGCACTTGCTTACCACCACTTTCCTTTGCCCACTTGCTTGAAGACCAGTCAGGTGAAGTAAACATCTTTCTCAAATTGTTCCTCTGCTTGTGAATGCGCTGAAGTGTAAGGAAAGAAGTTGCAAATCTTGTCACAGATGGTCTAACAAGTTCCACTTGCCCTGTAAAGCTCCTCAACATATTGACAAGACCAAGTCGAACATAAATATAACCATTTATGGTCATCACCCTCTTTAATGTTCGACTAATGTTAGGCATCTTTCTAATATCCTCTAGCATTAAATCAATGCAATGAGCAACACATGACGTCCAATATAAATGAGGTCGTTTTGCTTCCAATAATTTACCTGTTAGGTATCATATAAACAAAGAAATATAAAAAAAATTCAACATATTTGATTAAGATGAAATGAATAATGAATAACTAATGATTTTTACCCTCTAGTGCGTTATTGCTGACACTATTAGTAGCAATCTAGATAACATTCGTCTCTCCAACTTGTTCCACCACCCTATCAAGCAACTCGAAATAGACCCACTACCTTCCATTATTAGGGGTTAATTGCCACACATACTTCCAACATATCTTTGTTTGATTGAGCAGTAGATGAACCGGACCCACTACCTTCTATTCCAGCCTATTAAACTATTTTTACAACATAAAGAATTAGATATAACTTGATATTCCTCAGGATGTTGCGAACTTGCAACAATCCTAGATAGAGCAATGCATTCATATACATAAATAATTGCATAACTGGCATTAAAAAGTAGATTTCATAATGTGTGCATAACTGTTTTTCAGTGAACTGGGCTGCCAGTTCACTGTTTTTCAGTGAACTGTGTGTGTGTGTGCATATATAATGTGCTGACTGATATACACATTGTGAGTTGTGTTTGAATGTGTCTGCATGCAACTTGATTTAAACACATGAACATTTCTTTATGATTTGTTCATCCTCTATTTTACGATTTTTTTCCTATTCAGAAAAAGTGCCTTGTTATTGAGTTAGAATATGTTTCAAGTATAATTCTGGATAGGGGCATGTTATTCATATACATCTGTCTGAGGATAAAACTTTTAAATATGATGCTTGCGGATGGCAGTTTGCTTATAATAATTCCCTGAATTGTTATGCCAAAGAGGAACTATTCAGATTAATATTTATCTTTCAAGCAACGTTAAGATCAGAACAATGTAAACTTTGAAATTTTCTAAAAGAAACCCTTCCAAAAGAAGTAAGCAGTAAGTGGTTAGCAGAAAGTACACATCTAAGATGATTTGAATTGGACATAATCAAGCATAACTATGAAGAACATTAACAGGGTCATGCTTTCGAAGCTACTGTTTTTATAGAAATAGAAAAAACCCAAAGGGCCTGAATACAACGAAACCAAAATTGGATACTTGATAGTTCTATCTTATTTTTAAAGGGTTAATTACATAGGCACCAAGGGGGCTGCTGCTAATCGGGGGGGGGGGGGGGGGGGGGGGGGGCAAAACTCAGTAGGCTCGCTTAAAATCGCGCCAGATCATCCCAGGATTGTCGGCTTGCAGGAGGCTGAATCATAGTTGAGAAATATCAAGCATGTGGAAGGTTGTCAGACTGATCCATTCTGTCACTGGTATCTGTTGATAGCGAAAAAATTATTCGCATCAGGTGAGCCACCATAAGGGATCGGCCTTTCCATCATAAGTTGGGAATGTCAACTTGGTGTAGCGAGGCACGAGGTTGATTTCAGGTGGTGTCACGGCTGGGGAATCTGGTCGAAGTAGCGACAGAGGCGCCTGGCTGCTGTAAGCTTGCTCATGTGTAGAAATTATGGAGGTTAACAGAGCGGCTGTGAGATAATCAAGGCGCTTGAAAAGGGCAATAATGATCTCTTGGTGATGTGCCTCAGCGGTAGTTTGATGTGCCATGAGAGCTTGCATCATGGTCAGAAACTAACTGAGTTGATCCAACGAGTCGCCTATGTTGCGTGGGAGTAAGAAATGGAGCGAGTTATGGGTCGACTGGATTTAGGCGGAGCAAGCGGAATGGACTCACTCAATCTGGATGTACCACGTGAACCGCGGTGCTTCCATGTATTGATCCCAAATAAGACCCCCAATAGTCTATGAAATTAATCAAATAGAGGAATTTTTAAGTGGAGCCCAATCAAAAATAAAATACGAGCAGACGGGTTGATGAGAACAGGCGCGCATGACTCGAGACAGCAGGCGGCGTGGAGGGCTCAGGGCTTGAAAAGGAGTAGGGCGTGCTGGCGGCTCGAGGAAGAAGAGAGCTACCAATAGCTCATACACAGACGAGAATTGAGAATAATTCTTCGATGCATTTACAAGCCTGCAACACTTGGACTACACGACATAACGATAAATAAAAGACACACCATAATAAGAGATAACATAATGCAACCCTAAGATGAACAACTTAATACCCGGGCACGAAACCCATAACAAAGATGAACTCCATTATCGGTGTTACCAGCTTTTGTCTCATTTGTAAAGCCCAGTGAGTGGGATTCAACTTCTACCAATGTTGAGAGATTCCAAAAAAAAAACTTACTGTGGAGATTAATTATGAGAACATTTAATGTTTTTCATCGTAGAGGTATACATGTTTTGTAAGGAACTACTGTTTTCTCTGCCAAATTAAACATGTTGGACCACATTTAATCATGTGTGTTCGAGAAGAAGAATGCTAGAAGAACAGTAATCAATCTCAAAGCACCATTGGGTTCCTTCTAGCGAGAATAAACTAGTGATTTCCTAATATGAGTGAGATATTGGGCAGATAAAGGTAAAAAAAACTGTCAACTATAAGCTTATATTATTATTATAGCAATTATATATGTACTTGTGTCTATATTGTATAGGGTTATTTAGTCCCACATTACCTAGGGATCTCTCCTCCACTATAGATAAGTGTACATTTACTCCTTGTATTTTTAGATGAAGAAATACAAATTTTGTTCTTCCCTCACAATTATTATTATTTTACAGTAGCTATGAGATAAACCATCAGCCTTAAAATTTAATGATAAGCTAACCATCCATCTACTGCTGCATGGGCAGTAAAAATAGTGGGTCCAATTGTGTGCTTATATTTTTATTTTATTTGGCACATTTTATTTTTAACTTTTAATTCTTTACTAGCAGGCAGTGAGTGCAATTCATCAAGATTGACATTTGATGGTGTTGATTTGATGGGTGAGAGGTTAGCTGACGAGGTAAATATTAGTTGTGATACCCATCCTACCCTATTGAGCAAAATCGTCTATGAATGACTACTGCTTTCTTTTTCATAGTTTAAGTTTGTTTTTTCTGCACATACCTCAGAATTTGTAGTTTGTTAATAAATTGATCTTTAATGTTCATTCTACGCTTTTATTTAATGTTTAGTTTTAGCCTTAGTTATTAAAGGCGCAAAGGGGTCTTGGAGCCTAGGAGCAAGGCTTAAGGCGCAGGCGCACGCCTGACGAATGCAAGACGCAACCACATTCATTTTAAATAATCAGCATCAAACATCATTTCAGCTTCTCGATCAAATTCTTCATCTAGTCTACTAATTAATCATTCATTACTATCGTTTATATCTCTTAAAAATAGAATCAATGTGGTCACTTGCGTTATATTTAAGTCTCAACGCACAATTATCTTTCACAAACACTAAATCAATAAAAAATTATTGAGTTCTTACATTATTTTTTCTTTATTTTTGAAAAAAAATTTACAACAAAAATCTCACTCAGGCGCGTCTTTTATGTTCCAAAGGCGCATGAAGGCGCAAACCACTGAGCTTGGTGAGCCTTGAGCCTTAGGCGCGGCTTTAACAACATAGTTTTTAGCTCAGATCTCATGCCCCCAGGAAGTAGTGTTTTTGGTCACTTGCATATTATTTGAGTTAGAGTAACTAAATCCTGTAATAAAATATGTAAGATGGAGTATTTTCAAAAGGAGAGTAAGGGAATATTTGTGAACCCATATTTACCATGGGAGATTCTTTAAAACACAGATGATTTTGGTGTTGTACACCCATTACTTCTCATATGCTATTTAACCATATGTATGACTTCTGATGTGAACTTAGTAATCTTTGTTTTGAGAAAAGTCGGAATATTTCTACTGGTGCAGGTACTTTCAGTTGTGAACAAGAGAGGAGGTTTACACAAGATATCCTTCGTAGCTCATTCATTGGGAGGTTTAATTGCAAGATATGCTATAGGTAGGCTTTATGATCTTACTAATAGGTTCTCTCCTGCGACTGAGATCCACCTAAAGGAAGATGGAAATTTGCAAGGCAGAATAGCTGGTTTAGAAGCTATGAATTTTATAACATTTGCCTCGCCCCACCTTGGTTCGAGAGGTCATAAGCAGGTAGCATCAATAATACTTTATCTTATACTTGCAGATCGCTATATGCTAAGAATGTTTTATACTAGATTGGTCTTTTTGATGATTTTTACTAAGTTGAAGCTGACTGCATTTGTGAAATCCCCAAAAAAAATTTAGGAAAGCAATCTCTTCGCTATCATCTCATAAGGTCACTATTCATTTATGTAGGCTTATATATATAGTGTATATTTGTATATAGGTGTTTAGTGCCACTTCTCCAAAGACTCAAATTGATAGATTACTCAATTTTATCACCAAAATTATTGTAGGACATAAGAAACCAAGAACTAGCTGACATGTGATTTATGAGATAGTGTTGGCGAAAGTAAAATCGTATATTCATCAATAAACCCCCTCCAACATATATAGGAGGGTAAGACCGGGGTTACAACAGTAATTAAGGAAACAATGAAAAATATATATGGAATATGCACATATTTCCAACACTCCCCCTCAAGTTGGGCATGTAATATCTGTCATGCCTAACTTGCCCAATTTTTTGTCAAAGGAACACCGACTTAATCCCTTTCTGAGAACGTCTGCCAGCTGCTGGTTGGAAGGGACGAAAGGAGTACTCACAATCCCCCTTACAATGTTTTCCTTGATAAAGTTTATGTCCACTTCTACATGCTTTGTACGGTCATGTTGGACCGGGTTGTGGGCAATGCTGATAGCAGCTTTGTTATCACAATAAATCCTGATTGATCCCCTGCACACGATACCAAGATCCCGCATTATTGCCTGGATCCATAATCCTTCACATATCTCATGTGTCAATACCGCACGTTCTGCACTGGATCTGACCACCACACGTTGCTTCTTACTCCTCCAGGTCACCAGATTGCCCCCAACTAGGGAACAATATCCCGATGTAGATCTCCGGTCATCAATAGAATCAGCCCAGTCCGCATCCGTGTAGATTTCTATGGTTAATTCTTTGTTGGGAGAGAACAGAACACTTGTCAGGGGTGGACTTGAGGTATCGCAAGACCCTGTGGGCAGCGTCAAGATGATGCGATCTCGGTGAGTGCATGTATTGGATAAGAACCCCCACAACGTATGAGATATCCGGACGGGTATGAGAGATAAATAAGCTTTCTCACCAGACGTTGGAAACCTGGTATGTCATCAACCACCTCTCCACCATCTCTCCCAAGCTTATGATTGACCTCAATAGGGGTGTCAGCAGGTCTACACCCAATCATTCCATATGTTTCTAATTAGTCTAGGATATACCTCCGTTGAGATATAAAGATGCCATGCCGAGATCTGGCCACTTCAATGCCAAGAAAGTACTTGAGGGATCTAAGGTCCTTCACTTCAAACTCCCTTGCCAATCGACATTTCAGATGGTTAATCTCCTCTGTCATCACCAGTTATAACTATATCATCCACGTAGACGATAAGGGCAGTCAACCTGCCTTGTCGATGCTTTACAAACTGGGTATGGTCACCGTTACTCTGTTTGTATCCAAAGGTCATCATTTCCCGGTGAAACCTTCCAAACCAGGCACGCGGGGATTGTATTAGCCCGTACAGAGCTTTCTTCAACCTGCAAGACTTTCTTGCGGAGTCTCTGGGAAGAAAACCAGGTGGCAGTGACTTGTAGACTTCCTCCTCTAAGTCCCATGAAGAAAGACATTCTTCACGTCCAACTGACTGAGATTTCACCCTTTACATACCGCACATGGGAGCAATATCCTGATTGAGCTCATTTTTGCAACAAGAGCAAAAGTCTTCTGATAGTCAATACCTGCGGTCTGAGTATATCCTCTAGCAACCAATCAAACTTGTGTCGTTCAACGAGGCATTGAGGGTTTTGCTTCACAGAGAAGACCCACTTACATCCCACAACGTTTTTCCCTTGACCCAGGTGCACAAGATCCCACGTATGATTTTTACATGGTCCGTCATTTCCTCCAACATGGCAGCCTTCCACTCATTGCGCTCAAGAGCTTTTTGCCAAGAGCGAGGAATATGGATGGAAGACAAGAAGGTGACAAATGCTCTATGTGCAGGAGACAGAGTCATAGGTCACAAAGTGAGAAAAAGGATGTTGGGTGGATGAAACGTTACCTCTGTCAGTATCGGAAGACGGATCAGGTGTTGACCCAGGTAATGTGGGCAAGGCCTGTGTATTCGCACCCCTCTTTCTCCGAGTGTAAACCTGCAATGGAGGATGTGGTGGAACAACTGGATCTCCAGGGATAATAGGATGTGGTGGAACTACTGGATCATAATGCAACGAAGTGGAAGAAGGAAAGGAAGGGACAATAGGCAAAGGGAGAGAAGGGAGATTCACTTCACTAGTAATCGACTCCCCGTGAAGTGAGGTCCCATAATAATCTTCAGATTCCCAGAAGGTGACATCCATAGTAACGAACGTCCGTTTAGTAACAAGATGGAAACACTTGTAGTCTTTTTGCGTTGGAGAATAACCAATGAAGACACATCGCAGGGCTCAAGGTTCAAGTTTGGATTTAGGGCATATATGGATAGAACACACACACCCAAAGATACGAGGTAAGAGGTGAGTAGGACGGACACTTAGAGTGGACAGAGGGGTTTGATAACCAAGAACCCAGGTATGGAGGCGATTGATGAGGTAGGCAGCAGTCAAAACTGCATCACCCTGATAATATTTAGGTAGGTTCATGCGAAGAAGAAGGCACCGAGCCACCTCAAGGAGATTACAATTCTTGCGCTCGACACAGGAGGTTTGATGGATAATACCAAGGTCACTCAGGTACCTCTAAAAGCGGGAGTCAATATACTCCCGGCCATTGTCACTGCGCAAAATTTTAATTGTAGCACTAAATTGAGTAGCAATCATGTTATGGAAACGCTGAAAGAGAGGAAACACTTTGTTTTTCCTCTTCATCAGATACACTCAAGTACAACAAGAATAACAGTCAATAAAGGAAACAAACCACACGCAACCAGATATAGAGGCAGTAGGACAAGGTCCCCAAACATCAGTATGAATAAGAGCAAACGGAACAGAGTTCCGAGGAGACATTAAAGCAAGAGAAGTACAGTGATATTTACTAAGTTCACATACATCACAATTAAAGTCATTAAACAAATTACTAGAAATAGTAGGAAGCAAAAGTTTCATAGTAGAGATAGGAGGATGTCCAAGGTGACAGTGCCAGGAATCTAGATCGGAGGGCGAATTTGCACGGAATGCCTGCGGAGACGAGTGGAACTTTGGGATGTGGAGTTGGAAGGGTCGAACACATGGAACCCATTGCACAGTCTACCAGAGCCAATCACCGTCCCCGTCTTCTGGTCCTGAAAAATACAAGAGGTGGGAAAGAAAGTTACTGAACAATTCATAGAGTTAGTCAAGTGACTAATATAAAGAAGGTTTCGAGTGAAAGTAGGAACGTGGAGGACAGAAGAGAGAGTAAGGGAAGAACATGGGATAGATCCTTTCCCCACAATAGGAGAGAGCGACCCATCAACGATGCTCACTTTGTCCCGACCAGACAAGGGAGTGTAGGATACGAAACCTGAAGCAGACCCTGTCATGTGATCGGTGGCACCCGAGTCGATGATCCACTGAGAGGAAAGGTGGGTGGAGGCAGAATGAGCACATGGTTGTCCCTGGTGGGCATAAGAGGAGGACGACGACCCGAGCTGATCGGCAGGACAACCTTGCATTAATCGGCAAAATGCCTGAATTTCTTCAGCAGATAGAGCAGGAGGGGAACAAGAGGAGTTTGGAGGGAGGTGGGCTGGGAGGTCCTCAAAGGCATCAGAAATATGTGCAGACCTGGAGAGTGAAGGTCGACTCTGGGGACGTCCAGATCAGTGCCCCTCACGAGGAGACGGTCCTCCTCTGGGAGGAGGGAAGCCATGGAGTTTGAAGCACGTGTCCCTGGTGTGACGAGACTTGCCACAATAATCACAAACGAGATGATCTTTCTCCGTAGGCCTGGGACGACTGTCACGAGCAGAGCGAACCCCGGGGTGAAACTGGGAAGCAAGGGCTGAACCCTCTGTGGTAGAATCAGGGAGCAACGACTGTCGACGATCAAATTCATGCTGCACCAGACTGTAAACCTCTGATTAGGAAGGAAGAGGAGAGCGTTCAAGAATCTGAATACTAATCAGATCAAAGTCACGATGCAACCCATGCATGAATTCAAAGATGCGGTTGCGTTCTTCTCTCGCTCGCACCAACACTTCATCTTCATGGGAAACCAGGGTCAGAGAATTAAAGTGATCATACTCCTGATAGAATTGAGTGAACTCCCAATAGTAGGCAGAAGGAGGACGATCTCCCTGACGCAGAAGGAATATCGTACGCCGTAGATGGTAAATTTGAGCAGCATTTCCACGGCAGGAATAAGTAGTCTCTGCACGCTTCCAAATATCAGCAGCAGAATCCAAGAACAGATAGTTCCGTGCAATGGGTTCCAGCATGGAGTTAAGAAGCCAGGACATCACCAACGAGTTCTCTGACTCCCACTGAGGCCACTCAGGAGAAGTAGGCAGACGTTCCTTCATCGTGCCACTGACGTATCCAAACAACCGACGACTTTTGAGGGCAAGGAGAATAGATCGAGCCCACGGAAGATAGTTAGAGTCGTCTAATTTCATAGTAGTTGTTGGAATTATGTTTTATTTTAGTGCTTTATTATTTAGCCTTGTATCTCTCTCCTTTATATAGGAGAGAGCCTCTTTACTCTAATTAATCAACATTTGCTTCTCTCCAACATGGTATCAGAGCAGGGCGTGACCTAAACTCCCGTCTACGTTCTTCCGTCAGCGTCGGCGTGCGTCGGCTTCTCCAGCGAGCTCTCCGCTTCTCCCGGCAACAGATCGAGCTTCTCCCGTAGTCGTTTTTCAGATCCGCACCTCCCGTTGTCGTTCTCTAGCGTCGTCATCTTCCGGATCCGCTCCCGTCGACTCCCGCCTTTCTCCCGTCGCTTCTCCAGTAGGCCAGAACTACTCTGCCAACTTCAGCTCCATTCTCCAGCGTCTTCCTCCAGTCGGCCAGACCTAGTCGGCCGGCTCCGGTCTTCGCTCCCGTCGCCTTCCTCCGGCGCCAGTCGGCGTAGTCCTCTTCGCATGGCTGTTTGAGCCTTCTCGACGCCGGATCTACGCAGGCTTGAGTCCTTGATTGCTCTTCCGGCGCCCGTTCTCCCTTCTTGTGGGAAAGTATCTTCCTCTTATTGCGTATTGTGTCCACCCGCCGCATCTCCTCTTTCTATGAGTGAGATTCCTCATCTCTAAGCCCCGGATTTGTCTTTTCCCTCGCTTGCTATGTCAGGAAGTGGTGAGACTCCGAATGTCTCCTCCGGTGGGAGTGCCCCTCATGATTCTCTGTCATCTACTGGATCTCTTTGTGCCAACCATGATCACGGGACTCCTCAGATTACTACTATTAAGTTGGATGACGCTAATTATCTTCCCTGGGCTCGCTCCGTTACTCTGGCTCTCAAGAGTCGTCGTTTATTTGGCTACATTAACGACACTACTAGGACTCCCACTGCTACCTCTCCGGATTGGCCCCAATGGGAATCCGAGAACTCCTTGGTGATGTCTTGGCTGACCAACTCTATGCAGGAGTCTATTGCCCGCAATTATCTATTTCTGGATACGATGTCCGATATTTGGAAACGGGCCGAGATACCTACTCCTGTCGTGGGAATGCTGCTCAGATCTTCCAATTGCGGCGACGGATCTTCCTCTTGCTCCAAGGGGATCGACCTCCCGCTTCTTATTACCTGGAGTTTACCCAGCTTTACCAGGAGTATGACCACTTCGACGCACTTACTCTTGTCTCCCCTGAGGATGACGTGTTGGTTCGTGCCCGGGAGGAACGCAATCGGATCTTCGAGTTTCTTCATGGTCTCCACCGTGACCTCGATCCCATCAGTATTCAGATTCTTGGTCGTTCTCCTCTGCGTTCCTTACCTGAGGTATACAGTTTGGTTCAAAAAGAATATGATCGCCGGCATATTCGTTTACTAGATACTGTTGCTGAGGGATCTGCTCTTGCTGCTCGGTTAAATCCCGGTGGTCACTCTATCCGGGACACAAGGTCTAATCCTATGGACAAGGATCATTTGACGTGCGATTATTGCGGGAAAGCACGTCATACTCGGGACGCTTGCTTCAAGCTTCATGGCTTTCCTCCTCCTCGCGGTGGATCAACCCCTCGTGGTGGCTGTGGATTTGGTCGCACTCTGGGTCGGTCTACTCCGTCTCGCTCGGCTCATCTCTCCGATGTTATTGATGATCCTGCTTCTTATGAAGGATCTGATGCCCCTGCAGTTCCTTCTGCCCTTTCTGCTGAGGAGATTCATGTCTTCCGTCACTTCATGCTTGGCCACTCATCTGAGTCTGCTAGCTCTTCATATGCCCACCAGGGGACTCCAGGTGCTCACTCTGCCTCCGCTTGCTCTCCCACCCAGTGGATCAATGATTCTGGTGCCACAGACCATATGACTGGCTCTGCTACAAGTTTTGTATCTTATATCCCTTTGCTGATGGTTCCTTGTCTCCCATTGCCGGGAAAGGGTCCATTCCTTGCTCCTCCCTCACCCTCTCTTCAGTGTTGCATGTTCCTAAGTTTACCCGCAACCTACTTTCTATTACTCACCTTACTAATTCCATGAATTGCTCTGTAACATTTTTCCCTCCTCTTGTGTTTTTCAGGATCTGAAGACGGGGACGGTGATTGGCTCTGGTAGACTGCGGGATGGCCTCTACCTGTTCGACCCCTCCAGCTCTGCTTCACATCCGAAGGCTCTTTCTGCTGCTCAGATCTCTGTGGACTCCTGGCACTGCCGCCTGGGCCATCCTTCTCTATCTATTATTCATCTTTTATTTCCTAATATGTCAACTGTATCTTTGAATACTTTTAAATGTGATGTGTGTGCTCTTGGTAAACATCATTGTGCTCTTAATCATGTGTCCACTCTTAGTTCTTCTTCTTTTGTTGTGGTTCATACTGATGTTTGGGGTACTTGCTCTGTTGCCTCTATTTCGGGTTTTCACTGGTTTGTTACGTTTATCGATTGTTTTTCTCGTTATGCGTGGGTCTACTTAATGAAAAACAAGAATGATGTCTTTCCCTTATTTCAACGTTTTCATAAGATGGTGGCCACTCAATTTAATGTTGCCATTAGAGTTTTGCGCAGTGATAATAGTCGTGAGTATGCTGACTCCTCCTTTGAGCGTTATCTTAGTGATCAGGGCATTATACATCAGACATCTTGTGTCTACACCCCGGCTCAGAATGGGGTCGCCGAGCGTAAGAATCGCCATCTTCTGGACGTTGCTCGATACCTCCTCCTGAAGATGCACCTCCTGAAGCATTTTTTTTTTTTTGGGGGGGGGGGGGGGGGGGGGGGGGTATGATGTTCTTACTGCGGCGTATGTTATTAATCGTTTGCCGACTCGTGTCCTTGGTTACAAATCCCCTCTTGCGGCTCTTTCTGTCACTCCCACACATCTCCTTCCTCGTATTTTTGGGTGTGTGTTTTGTCCATGTTCACCCCACGTCCAAACTTGAGCCTCGTGCCCTCAAGTGTATCTTTATTGGGTATTCGCCTTCCCGGAAAGGATATAAATGCTTCCATCCAGCTTTCCGAAAGATATTCGTTACTATGGACGTCACGTTTCGGGAGACTGAGTCCTTCTAAGAGCCCTCACTTCAGGGGAGACTTACCCAAAGGAAGTGAGCTCTCTTCCCTTACCTATTCCTCCTTCATACCTTCCTCCCTTACCTATGTCTGCTATGTCTACATCCTTACATACTCCTGTGACCGCTCCTCCTTTGCAGGTGTATACTCGGCGAAAAAGGGGTCAAGTTACATCGGCATCTCTCAGGCTACTCGCTCCAACATCTGATCATTCTTTGGGGACTCAAGGTAACTGTATCTCTACCCAACATCCGATGTCCCACTTTGTGTCCTATAACTCATTATCCCCTTCACATAAACTCTTTATTGCCTCTCTCTTCTCTATTTCTATTCCCTCAACTTGACAGGATGTTATCGCTCATCGAAAGTGGCAAGATGCTATGCTTGAGGAGATGTTGGCACATGGGACTTGGTCTCGTTGCCACCTGGCAAGACTGTGGTAGGGTGTAAGTGGGTGTTCTCCATCAAACAGAACTCTCAAGGTGTTGTTGAGCGATACAAGGCTCGCCTGGTGGCTAGGGGCTATACTCAGACCATGGGGATTGACTATCAAGAGACCTTTGCCTCTGTGGAGAAGATGAATTCTATACGAGTTCTGCTCTCGTGTGTTGCCTGCAAAGGGTGGACTTTGATCCAGTTAGATGTGAAAAATGCCTTTCTTCATGGGGACTTGGAAGAAGAGGTCTACATGTCATTACCGCCTGGTCTTACCTTAGTCGGATCTGGGGGAAAGGTATGCAGGTTGAAGAAAGCCTTATATGACTTAAAACAGCCTCATCGGGCCTGGTTTGGGAGATTCCATAGAGCTATGGTCGCTTTTGGATACTCCCAGAGCAATGCCGATCATACTTTATGTGTAAGACACAAGCATGGGAGACTCACCGCTCTTATTGTTTATGTGGACGATATCATTATCACGGGCGATGATACTGAAGAAATTCAAACTCTGAAACTGAGACTGGCAAAGGAGTTTGAAGTAAAAGACTTGGGAAACCTCAGATACTTTCTGGGAATAGAGGTCGCTCGATCAAATCATGGCCATTCTTATCATGGCGTCAAGGCGTACCAAGGCGAGCCCCGACCGCCTTGACGCTTAGGCGACAAGGCGGACGCCTAGGCGACAACAAGGCGAGCAAATGCAAGGCGACAATATTTTTTTTTTTTTAAAACAAATGAAGATATAGACCGCGGTTATTATAATAACCGCTGTCTATAGTGTCTGTCAAGTGACTATAGACATCGGTTATTATAATAACCGCTGTCTATAGTGACTATAGACAGCGATTATTATAATAACCGTTGTCTATAGTGGCTGCCATGTGACTATAGACAGCGGTTATTATAATAACTGCTGTCTATAATCCCAATTTTTTTTAGGCAAAAGAGAACCATCATTCAGCATTAACTACACAGATTTTATTCAGCATTCACTACACAGATTTTATTCATTAATACATCCAAAATGAACAAGGCAACCTGCAACCAGCATGAAGAATGGTTTAAATCATTTCTATAATCTGTGACATCAAGCAAACTCAGAAGCCACCAAATGATTAGGGCTCTAAAGATAGTTCTCACAGTTTAAAAAAGGGCACAAACTCAATAATATTTCACTAGATAAAAATAGAACTTAAAAAACTGCAGCTTACAAGATCAACCTACAAGTGATTTGGAACTCTGTAAGTTACAGTTGCACAAAATCAGAAGAAACAGAAGTCCAAACCCAACATATCAAGCTTTTACCCTTAATGCAGATGGCATCAAGCCTTCTCAATTGAGATAATTGCTCACCCTGATTCTCCCAGCAGCTCAGCACACAGGAAATTTAAATAAAAATTTTACAGGATACTGTGTGCATGGTGCATGCAAGTTTCTTGACAATCAATATATATTACAAGTTTACAACAATCACAAGTATGACAAGTTGACAATCAATATATAATGACAAATTGGCAATCACAAATTCACAACAATTTCACTCAATACCAAAATGTTATCAGATAGAATCATCATCTAGTAAATCGTCATTGACATTGCATGAGCTTAGTTGGTTTGAGGTACTCGTCATTTGCCCATAATTATCAACAATATCTTCATCATCATTTGCAAAGCTAATATGATCTAGATCTTCATCCCCTTCAGCTATTAGTTCATGATTAGCTGGAGCTCCACTTCTTAAATTTCTAGCCCCAGTCCCAATAGCTCTCTCTACAGCTTCCCATGTGAGATCATCATCATCATAAACTAAAGCCTCCTCCGGTTGGTTCATCATCCACTCACTACTCCAATCTAGCTCATCAAGCACTAAAGGGTTGTAATTTATTCCATTTTCACGTCTTTCTTGGAATCGAGCTTGTAGACGACGATTGTATTGGATGTATACAAGATCATTAAGCTTTTGATGCTCCAATCTATTTCTTTTCTTTGTGTGAATCTGAATCAAGATATTTGCAATTTGCAAACTTGTTATTTGTTAGTAGATAAAACAAGTTTAATTTTAAATTAAAAATTTGTATACTTAATTACTTACAAACTCAAAAGTACTCCAGTTGCGCTCACAACTAGATGAAGAACAGCATAAGCCAAGTATGCGCAATGCTACGTTTGTAAGGTCAACATTAGGTCTTCCATGTGCACCCCACCAATCCACTATTTATTTAAGACAAATATAAATTAGTATAAGTGTATAACATTTAAATATTTAAGAATAAATAAAATAGTAATCAATACTTACTTGGATTTAAGGTGGTTCGTTGCCTAATAGTCATAGGCTTTCCAAAACTATTTCGAGATGCTTTATAGTTAGTGCCTTGCTCTGCAATCTTGTCTTGCAATTGTTGATCGGGCACTAGTCTTGCAATAACATCATTGAAAGCATCTTGAAATTTCCAAGCATCATCAGCATATTTTTCCCCATATTCAAAATATTTGTTTGGATTAAGAAACAAAGCCGCCCTATACAACTTTTGCTCCATTTGCTTTGTCTACCTATTTTGAACAATGTCAATAATCTTTTTATATAATCTTTCTTTATTATCAAAATGATCTTTGATCTTTTGTTTGGCTTCTTCCATTGCCACATACACTTCAGGCATAGCTGACCTTTCATCTTCATCTACTAATCGCAAAACGGCTATAAGTGGCTTTCCGCCTTTTAGACAATCTCTTACTCCATTCCAAAAAACAGTTGAAAGTATTGCTTCAACAACTTGTTTTCCGGCTTCGGTTTTTGCTAGATTAGCAGCATTCCATGAAGACGACACAAAGAATAATTTCAACTTCTCCTCATGCTTAAGCACACTTTGTAGAGTAAGGAATGATGTTGCAAACCTAGTCACTGAATGCCGGACTAGATCACCACCTATAGTAGTCCTTACTGCATCAAGTAAACGAGTGTGCCTGTAGATGAAATTTGTAATCATCCTTGCCTTTTTTATCACTATTTTGTTTTGTTGTAGCTTGCCTATATCTTCTAGCATGAGATCAATGCAATGAGCTGCACAAGGAGTCCAGAATAATGTGGGTCTTCTCTCCATTAAAATTTTACCAACTGCCTTATAATTGGAGGCATTGTCAGTCACTACCTGCAAGCATACAACAAAATTTTATATATATCAAAAAGGTAACCTGAACAACGCAAAAGATAACCTGAAAAATGAAAATTAGTATAACCAAAAAGGTAACCTGAACAACGCAATCAGCTCCTATCTCTGTAATTTTACTATCAAGCAAATCTGATAGCATTGTAGCATCTTGAATGTGACTGGATGCATCTACGGAACCCATAAAATAAGTTCCTTCTGGACAGTTTACTAGGAAATTGATCAAATGTCTCCCTCTCCTGTCTGTCCAACCATCTGACATAAGAGTGCAACCATATCTCCTCCAATACGCTTCATACTTTGTTTTCATCTCCTTAACTTTCTCTTTTGTATTTAGTAACAGAGGGACTCGTAAATCATGATAACTAGGGCCTTTATAACCAGGTCCATACTGTCCAACTGCTTCAAGCATTACTTCAAAACTCCGTGCATTTGCAGCATTGAATGGAATTCCACATTCATAGAACCAATCAGCAACATAGCCATCAACTCTCTTTTTCTCTTCAGGAGATCTAAAACATCTTTCAATAATAGTTTGTGCAGGACCTTTCGCACGTCTTTCATCAACTACATCTTCGGGAGCACGTCTCACATGAGCATCCATAGGGCCCCGTTTTTGTGGAAGGTGGAGAACTTTTCTCTTTTTGGCACTTGTCCCAGAACTTGGGACAAATGAACTTTTAGCTGTAGATACATTCTGTGAACTTGTTCGCTCTATTTCTTGTTCACGCGCATTATCATCATCAGCAGTCAAATCCACCTTGTCCTTTTTTACCATTTAAAGCCGCATACATTTCAGTTGCTATTTCCGAAGTAGTCTTAAAACACTTTGCTACATCTCCATATCCGCCACATAAGTGTTGTTTCAATCTTTTGATTCCACCTTTATATACTTTATCACACAAATTACATTTAACTGTATTTTTATCCTTGATGTCAGGCCAATGTCCATACTTTCATCCAGGATCCTTTGAATTTGCTTTTCTTTTAGGATCAGTTTTTGGGTCTAGCTCATTGCTATCAACGGATGGAGCAAGATTGTTGATGTTTTGGTCTTCCATCTTTCACAAACAACTGAAGCAAGAGCTATAAAATTCAATTACACAATTAATTATGAAGCAACACACTAACACATAAAGTTAAGTAATAACTAATAAGTAGGGTCAATGTCCATAAACAATTACACAAATAGTTCATACATCATAGATTAGCAATAAGACAAAATATGTTTCTACTTTCTACTTTGTTTCTACTATGTTTCTACACAATTACATTTGATTAGCAATAAGACAAAATATGTTTCTACTTTCTAACTTTCAATCGTTTTTCATGTCGCACATGTATTGATTTTATAATCACAAATCTTATTTCGCATATTATCTATTTTCTCAGGCGAAAATTCATTCACTCCATCATAGATCTGCAATAAAAACAAGCAACTCTGAAGCTTCAGAGTATGTACATGTTGATGCTGTAGTTCCAAATACATTTGGATGTAATACCAGAGTTATTATTTTGTCCTGTGTCTCCACCATCTTAATGAAATTGGGTAACATGACAATGACATCATTGACATTCTGTGGAATTAAAAATAATTAGTATTTAGTATTTCGGGCAAAAAATTTAATTACATAAAGATCAAAAATAATAATTATAAATTTATAATACCGAAGACGGTAAACACTCATGTGATGTTTCAAGCTGATGTGACGTTTCGGGTTGATGTGATGTTTCAGGCCCTTGTGAGGCTAATACAAGTGTCTGCTGACAAACCAAAAATAACAAGTTAACTATAAATAAAAGTATAAAGATAACATGATATTTCATAAAAGTATAAATAATTAAACATAAATACATAATAATACCTGAGAAGTTTCAGTTCTAGCACTAAATATGCGCATAAGATCATCTATTTTCATTTTCATACTAGCCATCTCTGTTTGATACGCTTGTTGTTGTTGGTTGAGTTGGCTCTGAAAGGCCTGCTCATGTTGTTGTTGTTGTTCGTTGAGTTGTCTTATTTGGCTCGCATAGGCCTGATGCTCTTGTTGTTGTTCTTGCCTCCACAACTCTTGTTGCTTGCTCAATCTTTCTTGAACAATAGACTCCACATCATCAATACGAGTTATTGTACTTCTCTCCTTCCGCTTATCATTCTTGAAAAAATTTGTAATGGTGGAAAACTTGCCACCAGCTCTTACTCTGCCCGGATGTTCCTTGCCTAAAACAGATGCAAGGATGTCATCCCTTCCCTGTGACACTAATGCAGCAGACTGAGACTCTTGGCTCGAGACCTCATCCTAAGTGAAATCAAGAAATATTAATGCAAATGATGTAATGAAAATTTACAAATGATGAAATGATAATTTAAACATACAATTCTAGCTGCCAAATCAGCTGCATCTTGACTAATGTATTCACCAGTCTTTCTTTTGTGACCGGCTTTCCATAGCTCCGCACGTGAAAGTGGTGCATTTGCACCTTGTTCAATCTTGACAATAAAATGCAAATAAATTATCATTTAAATTATTGAGAAAACCAAGTTTTAAAACAAAATATATAAGAGAGAAGTAGAGAACTAAATAGTAAATACTAATACCATCCTTTTTTCTAATCCAGAATAACCCATTCTGGAAGTAGTATGAAACGACTTTTGTGCTTTTGCTCTCTCTGAATTAGCTTTACTTTTCTCCTACACAAATAAATATTTGTTAATACTTAATACGTAGAGTAGAATGCTATAAAACATTGAGTTTATTAAGAAAACATAACCATAGATTCCGTAGTGGTGCGACTGTCGACAAAAACTTTCCAATCGTAGGGAGTTATGAAATTATACTTGACAGGAACATTGTAACGATGCTCCAAATCAACATCTTTTACATAAGTGACATACAGTTTGGATTTCCAAGACCTCCAACTTTCACCCATGCTTTTCATTAAATGATGGCGAACACCATCAACATTATCAAAATAATTCTGAAAATAATAGACAATATTAATTAATAATTAACTAAAAAATCACAATTATGTAATCACTAAAAACGAAATTACGTACATTTACTTCTTGTCACATTCGATCTTTAATTTGTTTATCAACTTCCTTCCATCTAGCAAATGTAACTGGCACATGCATCCTCACAAGAGAACCAATTAAACTCATCAATTTATTATACTCAGGCCCGGGAATAATGTGGCCATCATCACTAACAGAAATATAAAGCTTCTTCCCCTCTACTATAAGCTTATTCAATCCGTACATCTTAGTGTAGCCTCTGGTTGACTTTGATGAAGATCCTTTATCAGTCATTTTCCTAGAATAAGAAAACCCTACAAAAACCCTAAACCATCCAAAACACCTAAACAAAATACTTAAAAAACCGCAATAATATTGAGGTAAAAAAAGAACAGTAAAACACATATAACTGTCATAGAGAGACAGAGAGTATGCTTGGCAATCACACATATAAATAAAGCAAAAAACCTAAACCACAAACAGTGAATCGTAAGAAGAAAAAAACCCTAAACCACAAACAGGAACTTGGAAATTATATGAGCAAGTAAAAAATCGTAAGAAGGAATTAACGAACCAAAGGAGATGAGAATCTTTGAAAAAATCGCCGTTAGGGTTTTCGCACAGTCGAAACAGAGCAGCAGCGAGTAAAAGGTAAAATGTCGAGGTAAAAATGATAATTATATGTATATTGGACAGCGGTTTTTATATAAACCGCTATCTATTGTATCAGGAATGATACAATAGACAGCGGTTTATATATAAACCGCTGTCTATTGTACCAGGAATGATACAATAGACAGCGGTTTATATATAAACCGCTGTCTATTGTATATTGATACAATAGACAGCGGTTTATATATAAACCGCTGTCTATTGTATATTGATACAATAGACAGCGGTTTATATATAAACCGCTGTCTATTGTATCATTCCTGGTACAATAGACAGGGGGTTATATATAAACCGCTGTCTATTCTCCTATTATTCGAAAAAAATAAAGCGGTCGTCGCCATGTTTCCAATCGGCCGACTGGACGCCTAGGCGACTCCATGATAAGAATGATCATGGCATATTTATATCTCAGAGAAAGTACATTCTGGACTTGCTCCAATCATGTGGGATGAGTGGGTGTAGACCTGCTGACACCCCAATTGAAGTTAACCACTGATTGGGTAGAGATGATGGGGAAGTGGTAGGTGATATCATTGGTTTTCAACGATTGGCAGGCCGTCTTATCTATCTATCTCATACTCGTCCGGATATTTCATATGTCATTGGTGTTATTAGTCAGTTCATGCACTCACCACGAACCCGTCACTTAGAAGCTGCTCATCGAATCCTTCAGTATCTCAAGTCCTCTCCTGGAAAGGGTATCCTATTCTCCCCGGGCAAAGAGCTGACATTTGAAGTCTATACTGATGCTGACTGGGCCGGTTCGGTTGACAACATGAGGTCCACCTCTGGTTGTTCTTTAGTTGGTGGTAATTTGGTAACGTGGAGGAGTAAAAAACAACATGTGGTTGCCAGGTCGAGTGCTGAGGCAGAATTCAAAGCCATGGCTAATGGGATTTGCGAGGGACTGTGGATTAAATCTCTCCTGAAAGATCTTGGCATGGAAAACAAGGATCCCGTGAGACTTTACTGTGATAGCAAAGCCGCCATTAGCATTGCTCACAATCCTGTCCAACATGACCGCACAAAGCATGTGGAGGTTGATCGCGATTTCATCAAAGAGAATATAGAAAGAGGAACTGTGAGCACACCATTTGTTCCTTCAGATCAACAGTTAGCGGATGCTCTCACCAAGGGGTTGAGTCAGAACGTGTTTGGAAAAATTGTGTGCAAGTTGGGCATGCAAGGTATCACACGCCCAACTTTAGGGGGAGTGTTGGAATTATGCTTTATTTTAGTGTTTTATTATTTAGCCTTGTATCTCTCTCCTATATATAGGAGAGAGCCTCTTTACTCTAATTAATCAACATTTGCTTCTCTCCAACAGTAGTAATATGAGGTGTATCGTGATCAGGATTGACTCAGCCAGATCCACCAGAGATTGGTGGGATAGGAGGAGTAGGAGGGCCTCCTTCAACGGATGACATATTCGGAGAGTTGATCTCAGACATCGAAGGTCACGAATAGAAATCGATGGCACCGGAAGACAAATCGAACGACTTCCCTCATAGAAAGAGGTGAACTAAGTCCATGAAGGAGCACCCCCAAAAAGGAACCGACACAGGAAATGTCTTCAACCTAGATCAACATATCTGGTGCCAAGAGAGAACTGACCACAAAGCGGAGAGAAGCCTCCTCTGAGACGGAAGGAGGAAGACTCTGCTAGCTGGAGGAAGGACGCCTGACGCCTCTGCTGGGACCCGACGACGCCTCTGCTAGCTGGAGGGAGGACGCTTGACGCCTCTGCTGGGACCCGACGACGCCTCTGATGGGAAGAAGACGGAAGCCTCTAGCTAGATGGCGGAGGATGCGAGAGTGGAAGAGTAAACCGAGGAAGGAAACGCGCTGAAGGCGAGCTTGGAAGTGCGACGGCGAGAGCGGACCAAGCGGAGCGAGCCGAACGCAAGAACGCCCTAAGGTTGCTCTGATACCATGTTGGCGAAAGTAAAATCGTATATTCATCAATAAACCCCCTCCAAAATATATAGGAGGATAAGACCGGGGTTACAACAGTAATTAAGGCAACAATGAAAAATATATTTGGAATATACGCATGTTTCCAACAGATAGTTTGCAGTGCACACTGCCTCCTCCCAATTTTTGTCAACTGGGTTTATAGTGAACAAAAAGATACAACCTATCTTTAACATGTGTTAATTTTTTCTTTTGGCAAAATCATTCTTCATCAATCTCACAATTGGTTTTGTGGATGATGCCATGATTGGCAAGATGGGTATTGTAAAGAGTTATTACTCCCAAGGATTTCGATTTTTTGCATTGAACCGAGTAGTAATCATTTTGTGGAATTGTTGTAAACATGAGAAACATCAGTTTTATTATGAATATGATACACCATGGTAGTGTGCGAAAACAATCAATAAAAGTAGCAAACTATCAATGCCTATACAGTGAGGGTATTGGACATGGCTCTCAAATATTAGTGTAAATAAGAGCAAAAGAACAAAATATTGTAATGAATATGACTAAATGTGAAGTATTTTTGTTGTGAATATTCACATGCATCATAATCAATGTTTTTGAAACTAAAACAAGAATAAAATGCAGAAAACACTATACAAAGGTAACAAAGGGGTCCTTCGACTTTTTTGATGATAATCAATAGTTACTTTAGAGGTAGGTAATAAGGGTATAAGAGGTAGACTGATCTAAGAATATATAACGGATATGATTCATACTCAGATCATAATACACAACATGAATATGATAAAATATAGTAGTATACAGAGGATGAAGAGTAGGTCTGCATGAAATTTATCATTTCATAGAGTTAGTCATATGAGAGCTATCAATTGAGATTAATTTATTTCTCTACAACAGAATATAAGAAATGAATCATTTTGAAGAGCATATCATGTGGTAGTATGTACTATAATCTCTCACCCATTCTATGGGCATGGTGATAGCGGGTGACCTGGTGTGAGCAAATGATGTAGAAGTTGAAGTCAAACCAGTCACGATTGTCATCCTGTACGACCTGGCAAAATGCTACTAACTCCTTTGGATGATTACCTTTAGCTATCGATCGAGGAAGGAAGGAACGTAAGGAATAAAACTATTGGGGAATCACCATGGTATGCTCAGTCTTTTTATCGCGGCTTCGCCTTTTCATTCAAATCCAAACTAATGGATGCCCTAAAAGGACCACAATTCTCGTATTTATAAGAGAACATAAATTCATCAACAGACCACAAAAGGTAAGAATATGACCGTACAAATAACTTAGATAAAATCAATTCGTTGCCAAAGGGCCTGCCCGTGATCTATGTGAGTAGACTCGCATAGGATGTTCCTCCTCTTCGGAGTACTCATTCGTATCAATTGACCATTGAGGTATGAATTAATTATATGACACTCATATGATGCCTCACTCCTATGAGCAGTATGAGGGGGATTGGGACTCTAATGGTATCCCTGGATGAACCTCACAATCTTTAGTAACACCTCCCTTCCTCACATGAGGATTACCATATAATCTATAACAAGTGTCTCTCATATGCGAGGCTTGCGGCAATAATCACACACCAAGGCTCAATAGGAACTGGTCAAAGCCTAGGATCATGATGTTACACACACGCCCGAGGGGACCCCTCACATAATGTTACGGAACCACCAGATCAGATCACGTTCTCCCCATCGAAGACACGCAATGCACCATGCCTGCGCTCAACGACACCCCCGGAAAGATGTGGTAGCAGTTTTGGGAACCACATAAATGTTAATTAATTATTATGAATTAATTAGTTGATAATAATTAATTACCATTAATTATTTTAGTTAAAATACTATTGTTCTCTTATTAGGTATGCATTCCCTCATCTATATAAGTAGGATGGGGAGGAATGTTTTGAGGATCTTTGAATCATTTGGCATTTTGGCTCACATTTGTGAGAGTGATTCTTTGGACGACCAAGCCTCCTAGAGTGGGCCGGAGCTTGTCTCCAGATTGTATATTGTTTGTCTGTTTCATTTTAATGTCAGTTCATTTCCTTTTGAGTGTTCACTCTCTTGCATCACTTTGAGTTTTCTTTGCTCCACACTTGCAAAAAAAATTTATTCGTAACGAATGACCATGAGGTTAGGCAGTAGAGTTATGAGAGTTGATTGTCAGTGTTAATCGATCATAGAGAGCTGTCTGGATATGAGATATGAGAGATGTGATGATCACATTCTTGTTGAACAATATCATATGCCTTGATCAGTGATGGTGTAGGGTGTTGTCTAGTGATCTGAACAACAATCAGGTCGAACTCTCTTTAAGGCCTTGTAAAAAATTGAAGGCTCTCGATCCTTCCTTTTGTGCATATACGTTATATCACCAATGCACTTAAGAACAATGAGATAAATAAAAATTCATACTCATGACAAAAGTGAGTATACTCAAAATAATATTGTGAAACAATCTTCTCCCTTAGAACAATCAAGATATTTGGATTACAAGTTGGTATACTTGAGGAAAGCACCCCTAACAAAAATATGTGGAATTAGACCGAGTCCAAACCTTGGTTGTAGAATCTAAGAGAACATAACTTGCATAAATCATCTTGTTTACTCAGTTCAGATGCCAACCTATCATTGTAGACTCAAGTCCCATTTCCCCCAACATGGATTTGTTTGGGGTGGTTATTTAGTAGTCCGATCTATAATTTGAAGTAATATTCAGCTTCTTAAATCCAAAGGAATAGATCGGGGTCATGATAGGTAGTTAATCTCATCTGCATCATAGTGGTAATCTTAATCAGGTTATGGATATACTCAATCCAGGAGGAACCTCCAACTGTAGAAGAAATATTGAGTTTTCCAACATATTATAAATAAGCAAACACGTGATGAGGCATCCAATGGAGAGCTCCAGGGAAGAAGCATCATCGAAATATCAACAGGTCGACGTGGAAGGAAGCAAGAGAAGCTTTGCAGTGGAGTGCAATTACTAGAGAAGAATTTGATAAATGAGAACAAAAAATGTAGATTTTTCGCTCGGGCACAAATAATTTGTTGACGAATTGTGAAGTTGAAGGAGGTATACTGGTACACAGGTATGCTAGCGCCACGCTCTTGAGGTGAGCACAACACTTTCGTAACTGAGTTTTAAATTCTACCCAAGTGGTTATAGGAGCTAGGCCTAAGGTGAAACGTGTGCGCTTTAATTGAACCCACCGGACTAGTACTTGTCCTTTTAGCCTAAGGGTGACATATTCTACTTGTCTTTTCATAGGCATTTGTTTCCATGCCATGAATCTCTCCATACGCTCACACCAATTCAAACATCTCTCGAGTTCTATGTGACCCTCAAAATCACCTACATCTAATTTAACTTCATCATCCCAACGGGGTTGGTGGCGGAGTCTAAGTTTAGGATGTGCAGGCTTTGCAGATTTAGGGATGTGATCCTCGTGTCTAGGGATATGGTGAGGTGTTCCTCCTAAGTGTATGGTGGCCTCTATGTTGTTAATAGATGTGTGTAGCCCGTTCATTACGTGTCCCATGTCTCCCATACTAGTGGTGAGGGTCACGACTGCTTTCATCAAATCACTTAAATGTTGGGTTAACTCACCGACGCTAATCTCTAATTGGTCTACTCGATTTTTCGTTTTTTTTAATTAGAAAATTTTGTTTTAAAATACTTAATTTTTTTTAAATTGAAGAAAGCTTCTGAAAAGAAAAAATTTTACTCGTGTAAAATTCTCAGGATAAATTTGTTTATGAGAGAAATATATTATTTATTAAAATACTTGAAACTTTTTTTCTTTTATAAAAAAAAGTCCAACCTTAATATATTGAATGAAAAAATCATTTTTTTTATATTTTTTAAGGATCTTCTTTCATAAGTTTTTTTGTTATTTTTAGAAAAAAAAATTAAATGACAGCAGGGCAAGCTCTGAATTTTAGAAGATCATATAGTACTAAGCATAAAATAAAACTAACATGTTAGAGCAAGTTGAGAGAAAAGGGTATACCATAAGTGCAACAATGAAATAGATGGGTCCACTGGATTTTGTGTGTTGCTGAGAGTTGAGAGAGAGGTGTCGTTGGATCTGTTTAAAGAGGTAACAGGGCACGGAACAAAGGCTTGGGACTAGAGGAAAGGTCCTCTAGAGGTAGGTCGTAGGTGGACGAAACGATGCCCGACAAAAAGAGAACAACAATGGATCATCAGGGCCGACGACAGGTGCGCCAATTTTGTCGGAAGGAAGCAAATGAGGGGTCTCCGGTCCTCGAGTTGGACGCTGGAAGCGGCGTCTAGCGGAGGAAGGTCGTTTCCAGCGGCTGCGAAGGGAAATCGTGTTGGTAGAAACAGTGAGGCTTTGCTGGATATTACCGAGCAGAGATGGAGTCCCTGCCCGATTTCTATTCCAGCCTGCTGTTTCAATGCATGTCGTTTGTTTATAAAGAGGAATGGGGGGTTTTGTTTTAATAAAGGGATATAATAAGGGGGTTTTCAAAGGTTTTGCTTAATAGAGGAATATTAAATGGGGGGGGGGGGGGGGGGGGGGGGGGGTCAAAGGTTTTAATACCTGGTATTGAATGTAAATAAAGAAGACTTGATTCAAGAGCTCCTTTCATTTGGTATCCTGTTTTAATTTTATTTTTAAAATTTTAATTTATGAAATTAAAATATTTAATGACTATTCCAGAAATTAAAATTAAAATACTTAATTAAATTTATCTTTTCAAAGCTTGTCCTAATTACTACTTTACCTAATTTGGCGGACCATTCCATTCAGGGTTTTATTGGTCGGTCACGCCAATAAGCCGTATGTACGGGCGCGAGTGATATGCGCGAAATAAAACACACTTGAACTAAAAACATGCGCGAAGAATAAAACACAAACACGCATGGAGACATGCTCGACACAAATAAAAATGCGGTAAATGAGAATAAAATAATGATGCAACTGAGGTTGCATTAGTACTCAAGTTATATTTATGTTGTAACAAAGTTCATCATGCTACCATAGATGTTGATACTTCGCCGGCAATGCAAAAAATTTCTGACCGTCATGTATGTGAAATTATAAAGAGTTGCAACACTTTAACTTCATTTGCTAATGGTAATCTACTATGAGACCGAAATAAAATTGACTTAGCGATGAAATGGAAAGAATTGACTTGGCTATCATCTATGGCTCGAAGTGACTGATGAATGACCCGACATTGTAACCACTACGAGGCGAACGGGAAGATACAAACCGCCGTAAGGAAGTGTTAGGTTATCGGTTGTTGAGCCTCCAACCGCATGGAGGTGTTAAGGGGAAGAAAGTGCGTGATTCACAAATATTGGCGAGATTCCAACAAATAGCGAAACTCTCTGATCTTGAGTTCTACACCCTAATAGACATAAGTGCGAGGGAGAGATCGAGAATCCCACCTGAGGTTTCAGGTATTACTACTTCCCGGGTTTTCCATTAATCGAGGGTAAGGAGAAGAGGTCGGTATTATGAGCTTGCTCAACTTCCTCTGCGCTCATCGACCTCTCACGTTCAAGAGAGGGAGATCCCTCTCTTCCTCTCCATGCTCTCTATGTTCAATTTCCAACTTCTCTTCTTCCCCCATTGGCATTACCGTCATAGGTTCATGAGGATCGAAGAAGGGGACTCCAACCTCTTCCACGACTTCACCCTCACGAGGCCGTATACGAAACCCAATTGGGAGCTCGTAACAACTTGGTATCAAAGTATAACACCCCCACCGAGGCCCCACAGTTGTCGCCCAACCCCTGAGAACTTCCTTCTCAATTAACAAGAAATACCTTACGGAATTTCTCTCTCAAGCAGTATATTGTGGTTCATCTATATGGTTTTTCTGTCCTACTTAAATTTAAAGAATGAAATACACATGGAATGGGTATAATTCAAGAGAAGGGAGAATGTCAAGCAAGGACAAATTGACATCAAAGGCATACTTATTACACCATAAAGCAATATGTTGTTTCATTAATATTTCATCCTGACTATGAGTTAATGTACTTCACAGCATTTTTTCCTCCGTTACATACTTCTCCATTCTACAATTTCATTTTGTTCATAAAAAATTATTTGATAGTTCTGTCATTTGTATTGGTATGTTCTAACATTTGTGGGTCTTTACCATCAGCTTCCTTTCCTATGTGGTCTCCCTTTTTTAGAGCAAAGAGCATCTGAAGCTGCACATTTGATTGTTGGAAGAACTGGAAAGCACCTTTTTCTTACTGATAATGATGATGGAAGGCCTCCTCTCTTACTGCGCATGGTTCATGATTGTGATGATATAAAGTTTATGTAATTCAAAACCTTAAAGTACTTTTCTTTTCCTTATTAGAAGTTAAAATTTGTAACTTACATTTTTATCTAATGCCTAATGCAGGTCAGCATTACGCTCTTTCAAGCGCCGGGTTACCTATGCTAATGCAAATTATGATCGTATCCTTTCTTTTCCATATTTTTCTTCCACCTTTATTATTGAGAAAACAGCTCGCAAAGTGGAGACTCTTTGGTGGGAAATTCTAACCGTTTTTATTACAATTTACTATTAATTGCCCAAACTTTACCTGGGAGTTCGAATAATTACATGTTGCACTTCTCTACCTTTTAAAATTATAAAAACCTCCTTGTAAGATTACATCTCATAGCATGCATGCACAAAAATATCCCCCTGGAGGGGGAGCTCCAGGAGGGTGTGTATTTTTGTGCATGCATGTTATGAAATATAAACTCATAGGGAAGGTTTATGTAATTTCAAAAGATAGAAGGATGCAGCCTGTAATTTTGCAAACTTATAAGGGAAGTCCCGATAAATGGCCCCTACAATTTACGTCCAAAAAGCTTCTTTCTTCAAAGTAGATTAGACGTCATTTCTAATTTTAACAGTAAAAGAAGAAACGCATAACTAAAGCCTGAGAGTGTAATGGGCCTTTTAATCTTTGATCATTAGTTTATTTCTTCTGTTGCATTAATAGATAAATAAGATATGGTAGGATGGAGAACATCTTCTATTAGGCGTCAACAGGATCTACCCAAAGTAGGTATCGTTTAAAGCCTTCTGATTTATCTGAGTATGCTTGGGTAGTTGGGTTTGCCTTTCTGTTAATTAATTATTCGTCTTCCTTGCTGGTTCGTCAGTACCATCTTGTAGAAGACGAGAACTATCAACATATTGTCCATGTTGACAAGGGAGACAACAAGAATGCTATGGTAGAAATGTTATCTGATTCTGTGGTTCAGAACTATGATTTGGAAGGTAATTCATATCGTTATTTTCTTTTAGAAAATGAAATCATTGCAGTCAGGCTATCTTTATGCGAAGGGTAGTAGGTAGAGAAATTAACCAAAATGACCCCTTGACTATTTAGGAAGTATTGAGTTTAAAAGTAGACTTTTTCCCCTTTGAATATTGTCCATAGACTTATCCAAACATAGTTATTTTGGCCCTTAAGCTAGTCTAATCATCAAAAACCAATACAAAATACTCATTTTGGCTCATGCCAAGGGCAAAGGTAACATTGCATGACCGCGATAATGCATGCTTTCTCCTCAATCCATTAATCTTTAGCTTGATTTTTAACTAAAGAATCATAATGGTCATATTTTGACGAGTCTAAGGACCATATGGGAGAAAAAAACAGGTTTACATATCTTTATTATATAAGCAAACCCAAAAGCTGGCATGGTGTAACTTTTTCTTACCCAAATTGCCCTTCAAAAAAACCTCTCAATTATCCTCGAAACTTTTTGGTAATTTCATTACTATCATCCAATATGTGTACATCCTGAAAACCTTTTAAAATAACAATCCTCACAAGCTTTTAAAATACCAATCCTGACAAGCTTTTAAAATACCAATCCTGAAAGGACTTTCGGCACCTGCAATCTAATCCCCATCGCGCGCCTGCAATCCCTTGTCCCGCCCAGCACTTCCTCGACTGCCACGCACGCCGAAAGCAGCATCGAACTCCCGTCGACAGTGCCCCCGCCAAAACCAGCGCTTATACCTCCTCGATAGACCCTTCCGCGAGTCTCCTCCACAGAGCCGGTATCACGCCTCGACGGCTGCCCGTCGAAAATCGGGGCTTCCTCCTCTTCGTAGATCAAACCTCAAGCGGGGGTCCTCTACAAAGCTCCTTCCTCCTCGACATCTTCCACCTCGGCGGCTCCTTCCTCCTCGACGCTAAGGTATCGATTCAGCGCAACTCCTCATTCTTCCTCATCGACGCAAGTCATCTTCCGCAAGTCATCTTGAAGCAAGTCATTGATATATATATATGTATGTATATATATATGTATATATATATGTATGTATATATATATATGTATATCTATATGTATATATATGTATGTATATATATATATGTATATACATATATTAATACGAACAAGAAGAAGATTGTTTGGGTTAATGAAACAACGGATACAATCCGGAGCAAGCTCCGGCCAACTCTCGGAGGCTGGTTACTCCAAAGAGTTTCTCTCTAATGAGAGCCCAAAAGATAATGGATCCAAAGATATCCTAACTCCCCAAAACCACCTCCTTATATAGGGAGGGGGGCTCACATCAACCCTAATAACATTTAAATAATAATAATAATGATACGACGCCGCGTGCGCGTAACAATACGCCCCGTCAGAAAAACGACCTTGACCCCAAGGTCGGCACGCCGCCCGCCGATCAGTAATGATATGCACGCGGTTGGGATGTCGTCGATGTGCCTGGGGGGTCTCCTGGTAGTCCGTCTGAGAGCAGCAGGGCGTCAAAGTCGGCGGAGGTGAGCACGGCCACGTCGTCGCCGATGAGGACCCGACACTCCTTCACCGAGCACGCATGACCAGGAGAGTAGGGGTGCTTGCAGCGGAAGCACAGGCCCTTGCTCCGTAAGTCGTTGTACTCCTGATTGGTCAGGCGGTGTGTAGGGAGATGTCGAGTGTTGGTTGGACCCATAATTGGTGGTCGGGGTGGGGAGGTGGCAGAGACGGGAGCGGAAGTGGGGTTGCAAGCCATTCATGAAGAACCCTAAGTAATGGTCTGGGGGGAGTCCGGGAACATGAGTGATCAATTCCACGAAGGCAACAATGTACGAGTCAATGGAACCGGTGTGACGGACCCCGCAAAGTCGCTCGATCATTGGGCCGGAGTTGCGGTCGTCATACCGCTGAATCAGGGCCTCGGTGAGATCTGTCCAGGTGAGGGCGGGAGAGGTCTGGCGGAGCCAACAAACCCAATGGAGGGTAGACCCTTCCATGCCGATAAGTGCGGTGGAGACCCGTTGCGTCGGAGGGGTCTGGTGGATGTCGAAGAACTGTTCGGCGCGGGCAATCCACCCAAGGGGGTCAGTCCCGTTGAATGTGGGGATGACAGGTCCACGGTACGGTGGAGTAGGTAATTCCACCACTGCGGGTGTATGGGGGATCCCACAGCAGAGGCGGCTGGAGGCCCGGAGTGCTGGCTGGGCTGTAAGTTTTGGAGCATGGTCATAATCGAGGCGAAATGCTCGGTCTGTGCCTCGAGACGGGTGTTGATGGTGGTGAGGGAGTGTTCGAGGGCTTCCACGTGAGATTCCATCCGGCTCTTTGGCATATGAGGACGACTGCGCCGAGCTGGAGGTTGGCAGGAGAGTGTCGGAGCCTGGGAAGGGGCGCTAGCAGCGGACGATTGAGGTTAGCAGATGGGGTGCGGCGAATCGACCTTGGAGGTTAGTAGATGCGGCTGACCTTGGAGGATCGACCTTGGGGTGCAGCGGACGACCTTGGAGGTTAGCGGATGCGGCGGATCGACGGGGTGCGGCTGATCGCTGGGGTGCGGCGGATCGATGGGGTGCGGATGCGGCGGATCGATCGGTGCAGATGCGGCAGATTAATCGGTGCGGATGACGGGGTTCACGCGAGCCTGGACGACGGGGGATGAAGCACCAGCGGCAAGTGCAGCGGGCGGTGAGGCAGGTCGGACCAAATAATACGAACAAGAAGAAGATTGCTTTGATTAATGAAACAACAGATATAATCTGGAGCAAGCTCCGGCCAACTCGGAGGCTGGTTCCTCCAAAGAGTTTCTCTCTAATGAGAGTCAATAGACAATGGATCCAATGATATCCTAACTCTCCAAAACCACCTCCTTATATAAGGAGGGGGGCTCACATCAACCTTAATAACATTTAAAAGAAAATAATAATAATAATAATAATGATACGACGCCGCGTGCGCGTAATATATATCTACATAGATATATGTATGTATGTACAAATATATATGTATATACATACAAGTGACGGTGCATAGGGGGCCCCGTGCGGCCAACAACAGTATCCGGCTGCGACAGTGCCCGGCGCGACGATACTCCCACCACTCACAGCCCCTTAAGCGCACGATTGCAGTCCCCCGATACGACTGCCCTGGGGGGGGGCATCGAGCGGTGGGAGTGTCGTCGCGCAGGTGCATTGTCATGTCGGGGTACTGTTGTTGGCCGCACGGGGGCCCTCATGCATTATCACTCGTCGGATTGAACAGCAACTTTCGTGTGAGAATACGGGGTCTAGGAGCGCATGGGCATCGTGAGGGAAGAATTTTTATTTCTTTAGTTCAATAAAAATAAAGAGAGGGTAAGATGATTGAATGAAGGGCTAGGATTGCTTTGATGGTCCACACCATTACACCATAAGGGGGATATCTTTATATTTTTTTGTGTGTGTATATATATATATATTTGTGTGTGTGTGTAGGGGCATTTACGGGGACATTTCATAACATTCAGGGGGGTATTTTGTTCACATTTCATAACATTCATGAACAAAAATACCCCCGTTGGAGTACATTTTCAGGGGGTGGGGGTATTTTGTCATGGATGTTATGAATTATGAACTTCAGGTGAGGTAAATGTTATGTTTTATAACATTCAGGGGAGGTTTTTGTAATTTCAATAATAAGAGGGGTGCAATCTGTAAGTTTTGGTAATTATTCGTGTGTGTCTTCCAAGGGAAGTTTTGGTAATTATTCGTGTGTGTGTGTGTGTCTTCCAAGGGAAGTTTTGGTAATTATTCGTGTGTGTGCCAAGGGAAGTTTTGGTAATTATTCGCTCGCGCGCGTGTGTGTGATGAATACACATATGAATACATATGTATATATGCACATATACATATGTGTATACATATATCTATATATATGTATATACATATATATACACATGTACGTATATAAATATGTACATATGTACGTGTGTGTGTGTGTGTGTGTGTGTGTATATATATATACCTATGTATGCATGCACACACACACACACACACACATATATATATTATATGTACATATGTATGCATGCACAGATATATATAGATATATATGTGAGGCCCTTTCTGTCCCCACAATTAATTCTGTATCTAAGCTCATTTTCAATTCGTTCGATTCAACACATCGCAGAAGTATGCATAGTGAGTACAAAATAGAACGCATAAAAGAACTTTTATTACATTAAAAGCTTTTGATTACAAACCTCCAAAGAGTACAACATCTAAACACAACACAACTACTACAGACTACGACATACTACAATACACTACATCAACATCTAGACATAACCACTGCGACATACTACAATACACTACATCAACATCTAGACAACCACTACGACATACTACAATACACTACATCAACATACTACTGCATCATAGTGACCCATAACTACTCAACCTAACTGATTCGGTACGGGGCACTGCCAATTCATATACTTCTCCTTATGCCTCTCTACCGCTTCCTCTAGTCCATATATTTTCTAATGCATACCTTGGCTCTTTCCTCTGCCCACTTTCGCTTTTCTTCCTCGGTCAGCTCTGCTTTTTTAGGTGCTCTTGGGGTAGCTTCTGTTTCCTAAAAAAATTAGACAACTACTAGGTTAGTCATAAAAAATATGACTAAGTGAGTACTTTACTTTTTTAACTGTTGTACAAGTAAACAAGAAAAATGAGAAAAACATATGCATAAGTATTTTTAAAATTGTGATAAAAGAAAAGGAATTTTAATACTATATTAGTAAAGAAGATTCTAAATCTTTATATTTTCTATTATTTTGTTTTTAGGGTTCTCAAGTTCTTTCTTTTGAGTCTTTAGTTTTACGTTCATTCTATTCGTTCTATTGCTCGTCTTATCCAGTTTTATTCATTCTGATTTTCTTATCTCACTCATTCTGATTTTCTTTTTAAATTTCAATCTTTGAAGTCTGTGTATCGTATATATCATTTTCATCTTTCTTTAATTTCATTTCATCCGGAATTGTTAAGGGTATCTATCGATTCATCTTATTCTTGGGCCCACCCCTTTTGGGGTTATCTCCAATTTCTATGTCTACCCAGGACGGTCTTCACACACAATAGGCCTTCTGGCCCCATGGTTAGAACATAGACTTCCACTTTAGGACGATCTTCACACGCAATAGGTCTTCTGGCCCCCGTAGACTGGAAGATTCTTCTTTCATAGGCAATTTACATCCCCCTACGTGGGTTGACCCTTAACATTTCATATGCATAAGAAAGTTCGAGCCTGTTTCAATCACGGTCATTGATAGCCCGTACGACGATCCAAAAATTCTTGACCCGATAACTCCTCAAATGGTGCGCGATCGATCTCCGTCAAGAAGAAAAAGAAAGGACACTAAATGGGCACATATGTTTTCCGCCAAAATGGGAAACAGTGAAAGGACTTATCGTCAGCCACCACACGATGGGGGCTAATTACTATCTGTCATCTCCTTCCAGAGAAGGACAGCGAGAATGCCAGCAACAAGCATTGTGCGAGAAAAAATGGTTATCGTATTTGGGAGGGTCTACGAGACTGACTATTAAAAGTAGGTATTTAGGAGGATAGGGAATTTTGAGTTTATTTATGGTCTTTGAATAGTGTAATGGGGTGTGCTAATATTAACATGCAATATTATATATATATATATAGAGAGAGAGAGAGAGAGAGACATATATGGAGAGATACACACACACATACATAGACACACATATATACAAGAACACTTGTGCATGACATCCTCCGTGCACAGCGTGCGCAGTGCCAGTAACTTCGGCTGCATTCAATAAATACCAAATGATAGTTTGGGTACTATCGATGACACATGGTACTCAAAGAGAGACACCATGCACCATTATTAATATTCACTAATGTAGTTTAATGATTCATTAATTTAATAATATGTTAACTAATATAACATTGAGAATGTACCTAATATTAAATTCTTACGATTCTCTTAAAAATATGAAAATTACTTAGTTATTTGTTAATTTTTGACTCGTTAAATCAAAATTAATTCGAAACCATCAAAATAAAAAAAAAATGTTAAATGTATGATTACTTTAACTTTAAGGCATTTTATCACTCTTTTTGTACTGGTATTAAAAATATATATTAAATATGAAAACATTAGGGGTAAACTGAGAAATCCTATTGTTTTGCATCTGAGTGTAACCCCTCTTCCGAAAATTATTTATTCTATTCCAGAGGCAATGATTCAAGGTCTTACACAAGTACCTTGGGAACGTGTGGATGTTAGCTTTCAGAAGAGCGGGCAAAGATACATTGCACATAATACCATACAGGTATGAATTCGTTTTAGATATTTTAGGTTAACTGCTTATCCTGTTTCTTTCAAATTGCATACAGAACTATTCTTTCGTACTTCTGTAAAGTCTACTTTTTTGGGGTTTTTTTTTTAATTTTAGCTTAAGAAGCTATGTTAACTGCTCATATCTTGTTTTTTGTGAGGTTGGTATTTCATATAATTTATTACACTGAATCGTAGCAGGAAAACAATGTTGGTATTTCATATAATTTACTAATGTGCCTTGTGCACTCAATATAGATCCCCAGCCCCTTTATCTACAATCAATTGATTTTAGGTTGTATGTTTAGGTTCTAACATAGTATTAAAGCAGGTTAGGCCTAAAGGCCAGCCTTATGCTACGCAATTAAAGAAAATGTCCATGTGTTAGAGGTCAAGGCCCTGCATGTTAGAGGATGTGTTGAAAATAGTCTCACATTGGGAATCTAATGTATTCTTGTGCACTTAATATAGTTTTTGAACCCTTCCATCTGCAATGTTAAGGGGGCACCGGTCCGGACCCCTTGCATCCTATGACCCAATGCTAGGTCTTGTACGATGGTATGCAAGACACTAGGCCCACACTTGGAGGTGCATGCTTTATCATGAGTCATTGAGTTATTTATGTAATTGATGAATTAGTAAAATATTATTATAATATTTTTAGGTGTCCTTTAAACATATAATTAATTAATGATATAAGGAGTCGTGTATGAGTTAGTATTTATGGATCCAGTCTTCTTAGTTTCTCCTCTTGGAGAGAAAATCGGTCAAGGCTTAGCCGGAGTTCGCTCCCATTTGTATTTTGTTTCTAATTATTAACAATATTTGAGTACATCATTTTCTTCCTTCCTCTCCTCAAAGTTTTACCTTCAAAACATTCAGCCCATTGATTTTCGGTTGAGTTCTTAGGTTTTAATTGTTGAGAGCGAGAGAGTAAGACCTTAGGGTTTTTTCGTTACTCGATTTCTTCAATACCCGAACCATTTAAGCAATTAGTCACCTCCTTGGATACACTCACCACCCGGTGAGAGAGTATTAGTTTGCATTTTAACAGCCCCCCCCCCCCCCCCCCCCCCCCCCCCCCCTCAAGCTAATACCATAAGCATCCAACATCCCAAGCCCGAGGGAGTATAAATGACCGGATTGTTGGCAATATGAAGAACAACTTGAATTGCACAAACACCATCATAATAGACTGATCCTGGATTTTGTCCCGCACAAAGTGACAATCAATCTCAATGTGTTTTGTCCTCTCATGGAAGACCGGATTGTTGGCAATATGAATCGCAGCTTGATTATCACAGTGAAGATGCATGGATTCAAGAACAGGGAAGCCCATTTCTCCCAAGATAGATTTAACCTAGATGAGTTCACAGGTAGTGACATCAATGACACGATACTCTGCTTCAGTGGAGAAACGAGCAACGGCATTTTGTTTTTTACTTCTCCAGGAGATGAGGTTGCCACCAACAAAGATAGAGTAACCACTCGTAGATCTTCTGTTCAGTGAAGAACCTGCCCAATCGGCATCGCAGTATCCATGGACCTTAAGGTGGCCATGGTCATGAAATAGAATACCTTTGTCGGGTTCCTTTTTTATGTATTTGAGGATTCGAAGAACAACTTGATGATGATGAACTTTAGGGCTGTGCATGAATTGACTGACCAGGCTAACGGCAAAGGAGATATCAGGTCGGGTGATTGTTAGATAAATCAATTTTCCCACAATACGTTGAAATTCTAACTTCCTCTCAAGATCTGGAGAAGTCTCCTTGTGAATGTCGTAATTAGGATCCCCTGGACTATCCACAGGTTTGACTCTCAAATATCCAACTTCACTGAGAAGGTCTAAGACATATTTGCGCTGAGAGATCATAATTTTCCCGGCGGTTCGAGCAATCTCAATTCCGAGAAAGTATCGAAGGAGGCCCAAATCCTTGATTTCAAAGGCAGACACTAATTTCCTTTTCACTTGAGTAATGTGGCAATCATCATTTCCAGTGATTATGATATCATCCACAAAAACTATGAGAATAGTGATACATTCCCCTTTTCTGCAGATAAAGACTGAATGGTCAGAGATACAACAAGTGAAGTTTAACTCCAAAAGTTTGTTACTTAGCTTGGCAAACTAGGCACGAGGTGACTGTTTGAGACCATACAAGGCTTTCTTGAGGTGACACCCATAGCCTTTAGGAGGCGTCATATAAATTTCTTCCTCCAATTTACCGTGGAGGAAGACATTTTTTACATCGAGTTGGTGCAGAGTCCAGGACTTATGAGTTGCAATTGACAAGAAGATTCTAACAGAGTTCAGTTTAGCAACAGGAGCAAATGTCTCTTGAAAATCAACTCCCTCAATTTGAGTAAAGCCTTTCGCCACCAGTCTCGCTTTATATCTATCAAGAGTTCCATCTTATAGAAATTTAGTTGTATATATCCATTTGCACCCAACGGGGTGACGCCCGTGAGAGGGATAGGAACAATTTCCCAAGTCTTTTGACGTTGGAGGGCATCCATCTCCTCCTCCATAGCTTTCAGACAATGAGGGGTCAAGCTAGCTTCTAAAAAACTGTTAGGAATAGAAATAGAGGAAACAGAAGCAAGATAAGTTTTCAAGGAGTGAGAGATAGAGTGATGCTCAACATACTTATCAATAGGGTATCTGGTATGACCATTATGAATTTGAAAAGCTGGAGTGGTCTCCTGAGTGGTGTTGGTTCTTGGATCTGGCGGAGTGGTAGTGGGTAGTGAAGCATGAGTGACATTTTTGCCCAATATTTTTGTTTAGTCTTCTTTTGTAGACTTGAAGATCCTTCCTCCTTCTGTACACCCGAAGGTCATTGGTGGGTCCTTCCTTCCTAACCGGAATATCCATACGGCCAGGAGCAATCACATCAACAAGCACAAGTAAGGGAGGGATCGAATCACTCTCCTCTTTACTCTTTTCTTGAATAGTAACAGTTTTGCCCTCATCGGAGTAATAAGGAGTGTTTTCGAAAAAGGTGATATCTTTTGATATAAACTTTCTTCAGAGAGTAGGAGAATAACACTTATACCCCTTTTGATTTGCAGCATATCCCACAAAGATACATTTTGTCGCTTGAGGGCCGTTTATCTCTATGAGGACCCACAAAGTGGACAAAGGCAACACATCCTAATATTTTAGGAGGAAGATTGAATAGAGGCATATCTGGGCAAAGAAGCTGTAGAGGATACTTTCCCTCCAAAGTGTCAGTGGTCATCCGATTAATTAGATAAACAGATGTGAGAACACCTTCATCCCATAGCTCCTTAGGGACGTGCATCTCTTGCAATAGGCAACAAGTAGTCTCCATGATATGCCGATTTTTCCTCTTGGCAATCCCATTCTGTTGAGGGGTCCCCGGACAGGAAGATTGGAAAGTAATGTCATGGTCTCCCAAGAATCTCTGAAGATCACTACTTGTATATTCACCTCCATTGTCACTTCTAAGGATTTTAATTTTAGTTTCAAACTGGGTCAGCACATGATAAAATAACTGAAAAATTTCTGAAACCTCATTTTTCCTTTTCATAAGATACATCCAAGTAAAGCGAGAATAATCATCAATAAAAGAGACAAAATATTGTAATACATTCACAGAGCAAACAGGAGATGTCCAGACATCAGAATGTATCAAATCAAAATTTTATACTTCGACTCCGGCTAGGAGCATAGATTGTTCTACAGTGCTTAGCCACAAGACTGACAATTAAGAGTAGTTTTTTTAACATCAACAAAATGCGGAAAGATAGCCTTTAGAGTCTTCAAACTAGCATGCCCAAATCTCTTGTGCCACAACATCAAGTGATCATGATTGGTTGGCGACTGTGCACCAAAAGCTTGGCGGTTGTCCCTGACATACACACCACCTGACTCATGTCCATCACCAATCGTCTTCCCACTCGCCAGATCTTGAAAAACACAATGAGAAGAGAAAAAATGTAATAAAGCAGTTGAGTTGTTTGGTTAAACTACTCACGGATAACAGATTTGTAGGAAATGAGGGAACAATAACCACAGATTTGAGAGAAACAGAGGGGGAGAGATGAATAACCCCTTTACCAGTCACAGAAGTCGAGGATCCGTCAGCGAGTTTCACACTGCCAGATGCAGGAGAAATAGAAGAAACCCCCAGAGAAGATCCATTCATATGGTCGGAGGCCCCCGAGTCAATGATCCAAGGAGTATAGGGTCCTTTTGAGGACACAAAACTAGTGTGAACATGGGCAGCAGTGTCCGGTAAATCACTAGAAAAAAGTCTTCCAGAAACAGTTCTTCCAGCAGTATTGGCCTTCAGAGCCTTGAGTTCCCTCGTCAAATTCTCATTTTTTATCAGGAGATATCATGTATTCTCCAAGTTGTACATAGTTGTTTGAGGTCTCACATATTTCTCATCAGAACCACGGGTCCACCCTGAAGGAACCAAGTGAGGATGAAGATCCCAGCATTTCTCTTTCCCATGTCCTTTCTATCCACAGTGATGACACTTCATTCGACTCTTATCATCTTGTCTCATATTTCTTGACTGCCACCTCTTCTGCTCAGCGACGAGGGCAGATTTCTCATGGCCAATATGAACATCTGAACGAGTGGAGTTAATGCAGATTGTCTCCCCTCGAATACAGTGAGCCACTGTTTCCAGATCAGGCACAGAATCTCTTCCCAACATCTGAACTCTCTGAAATTCGAGTTTAGGAGGAAGACCAGAAAGCATTTCAAACACCCTCCGTTGCATAAGTTCCATCTTGTAATCTTCTAAAGTCTGGATAGCAGAATATTGATCAAGTTCTGCCGACTTATGGGTCAGTTTGCTATAACATTCCTCAAAGTCACACATCCCTGCCATGTGAATCTGCTCAGTCTGGAGTTGATATACTCTAGCCAAGTCCTTTTTGAGTAATTTCGCTCGATTAACTCCCACATTTCTTTTGCCGTTCGACAGAACAGGAAGTGACTTGCAATCTTGGGTTTCATAGAATTGACAAGCCAATTTATCACAGTAAGATTCTCACCTTCCCATTCCTCATATAGAGGATCAGTCTTGCTTGGGGCCGGCTTGGGGCCGGTGATAAACCCAAGTCTTCGACGACTCCCAATGAATATCCGCATAGATTGAGCCAATAGGAGGTAGTTTCTCCCATTGAGCTTGATGTGAGTGAACCCTTGATTGAAGTCCATGTTAGAGCTCCCTCCACTGTAGTGTTTGGGTTGGTTAACGGCCCCTTCAGAAACACTTGCACTTTTCAAGTTTTCCTTCATACGGGCACACAAGCCGGCTGGACCTTTGGGAACCCACTAGATCCAACGGCAAAAGGGAAGCAAACAGAAACCAACAACAGCAGTTGGAAGCAGCGGCAGATACAGAGACGGCCACGACAGCGGCTGAGACGGACCTTCAGGTCTGGATTGACGTCCACTTCTGATGGAGACGGCAGAAGGAACGCAAACAGGGACCACGACAGCAGCTGGAAGACGATCAATCCAGGCGGGAAGATGCACGACTCGCAGATCACGGAGAAGGAGACGACAGAGCACGACAGATGGTGGAGCACGACGGCAGAGCACGGCAGATGGCAGAGCACGACGACAGAGCACGGCAACATGAGGCTCGACTCACAGATCTGCTGGAGAAGGAGATGGCAGAGCACGGAAGGCAGCAGGGCACGAGCACGGCAGGGCTCGACTCGACGAGAATGCACGCCGGTGGAGAAGACAGGAGGAACGCACGTCGAGCCTTCAGGTCGACGGGAAGACGCTTCTCTCTGATACGATGTTGAGAGCGAGAGAGAGCAAAACCTTAGGGTTTTTTCGTTACTCGATTTCTTCAGGACCCGAACCATTTAAGCAATTAGTCACCTCCTTGGATACACTCACAACCCGGTGAGAGAGTATTAGTTTGCATTTTAACACTAATAGGGGGGAACCTGACGCACAAAGCATCCCTGCGTAGCGAAGGTCGGGGAAGGGTCCCACCACAAGGGTGAAATGTAAGCAAACCTTACCCTACATTTTTGCAAGAGGCTGATTCCAGGCAGTGGCAGATCCTGGATTTTCATCCGACCCGAGCACCAAGTAAAAGATTTAGATTTTTGATAGTTTTTTTTAATTCAAAAATAAAAAATATATTATTGTCAGTGACAAAAAATGAAAGGAAATAACAAAAAATTAAATACATGCTGATCAAGAAACTATTTTTCATTAAAAATGGTTTTATTGGCATCACTTTCAATATAGGTGATTAACAAAAATGATATTAGTTACGAAAAGTATAGAAAAGTATTAATAATGAAAGTACATGTCATTACTTATACAAAGAAGCAGCTTAGTGTTTACTTCGTTAAAACGATCATTCAACTCACTTTATATCCAATCTATTACTTCCTGCTTGAATGTACTTGCTATTCATATTGGGAACTTCAATAACATGTCTACCACAAAAAGAATTTACTTCATGTAAAAATGAGTTTCATTCATGTTCAATATTTCTCCAAATGAATAACAATTATTTTGACAATTGCACAAAATTCCCTGCATTAATAATATTTTGATCTTTTTCTGTAATGCTTGTGACAACTCATGTTTCTTTGTCAAAATACTTTCATTAGATGCAAAATAAATACGAAATCAAAAGTCAATATACTTTTGATAATATTGGTAGTTGCTCCTCTTTGATTTCCATCCACTCCATCAACTATAATAATTTCAAGATCCTTCACAATAAATGAGAACATTCGAATAAAATTCAATACTGTATCATAATGAGAACTCCATCGCGTGTCTCCGTTTTAATCTCTAATGGTTGATTTATATCCTGACTTGTTTCTAGCTCTCCACAATCAATTTCCCAAGCAACTTTATCAATTTTTGCTACTCTGAGATTGTCGCGACGTTTATAAGAGCCTCCCACAATATTCAATGCATTGTTAATCCAGAAAAACATCTTTGTTACTTGAGAATGACTCTCTGCCGTAGCTATTAATATTAACTATAACTGATGAGCAAAACAATGAATATAAAATTCAGACGCATTTTCCTGCATAATTAATGTCTTAAGACCTCTAACGTCTCCATTCATGTTGCTTACCCATCATAACATTGATCACACAATTTTGAGAAACTAAGTCTGTGCTTCATAAAAAACTGATCAATAGCTCATTTAAGTGAAAAAGCAGTAGTATCTAGTACATGAACAAAACCAAGAAGTCATTCGACCCATTTGTCTCAATATACCGTAAAACAATTGTCATTTGCTCTTTGTATCAATATGTCGTGCTTTAAGAAACATGGTTTTCCTCTGTCGCGCGCTTCCCCTACTATTGATGGCTCTTCCACTTCCCGCTCCGACATTGACACTTTATGAGAGGAACTCCAGCTTCTTTGCGGGCTGATCTCCCTCCCTTCTAGCTTTGTTACTTCCGTCTCCAATGAAGGTATCTTCTGCCTCTCCTATAGTCCATCTTGGATTATGGATTCCGGTGCCACCGACCACATCTTGGACTCTCTGTGTCCGAAGTTCATTACGGTGGCTAATGACGACACTACTCCTGTTGCCGGCTCTTGTGATGTTGTTTTAACCCCCTCTTTATCGCTTTGTTCTGTTCTTCTTATTCCTGACTCGCACTTCAATCTACTTTCTGTTCGCCATCTCACACATGATCATGACTACTTAATCACTTTCTCCTCCTCTTCCTTTGTTGTGCAGGATCGACAGACGCGGAATATCACAGGTAACTGGCGGATATCAAATGGACTCTACATCTTGGATCTCCCCGCCTCCGCCCTCTCCTCTGTCAGCTCTATTGATTGGCACTGATGCCTTGGTCATGCTCCTCTCCCGATCCTCCGGAAGTCCCTTCCCGATTCTCCAGAAGGCCCTTCCCGAATCCCGTATCTATGGAAACAACATCGATCTATTTTTCCTCATTGTACTCAGAGCACTGCTCCTTTTGATTTAGTGCATTCTGATATTTGGAGACCCTACAAAACAGCTAGTATCTCTGGTTATCACTATTTTCTCACATTCATTGATGACTTTTCACACGCGACTTGGTTATATATGTTGCACGATCACTCTGAGCTACTATCCTCTTTTCGCTCCTTGTCGAAACTCAAATGCAATTTTTCCGCTCTATCAAAATCCTTCGCACTGATGATGCACGCAAATACATCGGGCATGCATTCCAGGAAACCTACACCTTGTAGGGCATCATCCACCAAACCTCTTGTGCATATATGCCGCAACAGAATGATGTTGCTGAGCGGAAGAACCTACATCTTCTCGAAGTGGATCGGTCTATTCTCTTCCAGATGTAGGTCCTCACTACCCATTGGAATTTTGCTGTCTCTACTGTTTGTTATCTCATCAACTGCATGCCCTCGTTCGTTCTCCACTTTGCGACGCCCTTCTCTCTCTTATTTCCTGACCGACCTCCCTTCCCTCTGACCCTACGGATCTTCAGATGCGTTTTCTTCGTCCATCACCTGAGTCCTCCTGTTGACAAGTTGGCACCTCGTGCCACTCACTGCATGTTTGTTGGGTATTCATGCACCCAGAAGGGGTATGTCTGTTACTCTCCCGCCACTCGGAAGTTGATCATGTCTGCTGATGTGACTTTTCTGGAACACCAGTTTTCCCATCCCTCCTTCCCCACGTGTATGTCTCTTCATGATATCCCACGTCCTCTTGTTCCTACCAACTCTCCTCTACCACCTCTTCTACCGACTCCACCGCCTGCCTCGGCTCCTCTTCGTGTCTACTCTCGCCACTCCTCAATTCGGTGCCCTGCGACAGCCCCCATATACTACTGATGCTCTGCGAAATCCTGATTCGATCACACCCTCCACCGCGCATCCTCTCTCGACTTATGTTTCCTTGCACCATATCTCCTCCGATGTGCGCAGGTTTGGAACCTCCTTGTCCTTTATTTCCCCTCCCTCCTCTATGCAAGAAGCCCTTCAACATCCGGCGTGGCAGGCGGCAATGGATGGGAAAATGGCCGCGCTTTGGGCCAACCACACTTGGGACCTCCCCCCCCCCCCCCCCCCCCCCCCCCCCCCCCCCCCCCCCCCCCCCCCCTCTTAACCATTCACCTATTAGTTGTAAGTGAGTCTTCACCGTGAAGCATCATCCTGATGGAACGATTGATCGCCTTAAAGCCCGCCTTGTTACCCGCGGCTTTACTCAATAATATGGCCTTGATTATGAGGAGACTTTTTCTCCTGTTGCAAAGCTCAATATTGTTCGTGCCATAATCTCTCCTGATATCCATCGTCAGTATCCGCTGCATCAGCTCGACATCAAAAATTCTTTCTTAACGGCGATTTTGTGGGGACTGTGTATATACAACAACCTCTTGGTTATACAACCACGGGGGAGCCCCTAGTCTGTCATTTGAAGAAATCATTATATGGCCTCAAGCAGTCTCCATGGGCATGGTTTGATAAGTTTAGTCGGGTGGTTCGTAATTTTGGCTTCACCCGCAGTTCGGCAAACTTCTCCTTGTTTATTCGCTAACGACCAACAGGCACTGTGATTCTTCTGGATTTTATGTTGATAATATCCTTGTCACGGGTGATGATCTTCTCGGCATTACTCAAATCAAGAAACATCTATCATCTCATTTTTAGACTAAAGACTTGGGCTTGCTCCGCTACTTGGGGATTGAGGTACAACCTGATGGTCTTATTCTGTCTCAGCGGAGCCGGAAATATTGTCTCGATCTACTTCACGATGCATGCTACTTTGGGTGTAAGCATGGGAATACACCGATGGATGGAAATCATCAGCTCTCTGCTCATGGCTTGGACGTTGATCGACTACTTTCTAATCCGGAGTATTATCGACGCCTCGTTGGCAAACTCATCTATCTTACCGTCACACGACTTGACATATCCTTTGCGGTTGGTATGGTCAGTCGCTTCATGCATGCTCCCCGAATCTCTCACCTTTAGGCGGTTGAGCGTATTCTTAGATATTTGAAGAATGCTCTGGGACAAGGATTGGTTTACAAGCCCTCTACTTCGCTATCTCTCATTGCATACGGAGATGTTGATTATGTTGGGTCACTCTATGATCGTCGATCCACTAATGGTTAGTGCACATTTTGATGGAAACTGTTACCTGGTGAAGTAAGAAGTAGATTGTGGTTGCTCGCTCCTCAGCAAAAGCAGAGTATCGTTCTATGGCTGATGTCATTTTAGAACTCACATAGCTAGAGAGTCTTCTAAGTGACTTGGGCGTTAAACTTCCATCACCAGTTGTTCTTCTTTGTGACAGCTAAGTTGTTATCCACATCGCCGAGAATCTTGTGAACATTGAAGTTGATTGTCACTTCGTCCGAGAAAAAGTTCAACTTCGAATATTGATTCTGCGACATGTGTTGGCGGCCGATCAAGTTTCTGATATACTCACCAATGTCTTGCCTCACTCACTACATCAGCAGTTTCTCTCCAAGCGTGGTGCCTACGACTTGTATGTTGTATTGCAAGGGAGTGTTGAAGAATCCTTAAGATGCTCTCTTATTTTTATTGTATTTTGCCCATGTATGTATTATGGCCCATTGGGCCCATTCATCTCATAGAATCCTTTAGTCTCACATCTTGTATTCTCCCTCAACTCCTCTTTTCCTATATATAAGGAGTATATTGTACATGTTTTTGATAAGAATGAGAAGAACAATTCATTTGTGACAGTATCTATCAGAGAACTGTCACAACATATGGGTTAATGAGAAGGTTTATCAAAAGCCCTTTTAAGCCCATTTAATCAAGTGGATTAGCCTAGATTTATTATGTATTTTTATGGACTAGTCATTAAATCGGTTTAAGTTTACTTGTTTATACTATATTTAAAAGGGAAGGTCCTATTTTGTTGTGATGCTTTGGGGATTTTCATTTTATACTCTTTTTTTATACTCCATTTGCCTTCACAAGACAGAGGGAGCAGGGCATGTGAGAATCACCTGCATGTGTGCTAGTAATAATGTAATCTAATATAATTTACTAATATAACTTTGGAACTACTTTCGTATAGAATCATGCTATTAGGTGTGTATTAATATGAGTATAGTAATATTTTAAAGTAAGCCAGTAATAATAAAATATTAAAATTGCAAAGTAAGAAAACAAGTTGCAAATTTTTTATAACATAGATATAAAATTACAAAAAATAAAAAAAAAATTAGTAAAATCTAAATGAGAAGAGAAAAATATTAAAAGTTGTTTAATAATAAGTTTGAAAAATAAAAAATAAAAACTTTTTTTGTTTAGTAAAAAAGTTTATTCTAATTACTTAATAATGTTATTAAAGCCAAAAATCTTATCACACTTCAGTTGGTGAAGACCTTGATCGACCCAGAGATTACTCGACCATAAATCGAGATAAGGAAGCATAAAAAGAGGGGAAAATGAGTTTTATTTGGAATTTTCTCTACTTACCAGGAGTTTAAGTTACTCTCTCTCCTAAAATTAATGCTAGTTTCACTAGAGGAAAGGGGGGCCTAGAGGGAACTCCTTATAGGATCCCTTTCCTCTGAACTAAAGATTGTGACTCCCCCAGCTCACCCTTGTGAAAAGGTGATGCTAAATCTTGAGTATTACACCCAGTTTTTTCTGTAGGTCTCATCCTCACCCAGTTCTGACTAGGGTCCCGAGAAACAGATGAAGACATTCTTCGGGGGGGATTTTTGCGGTTTCCTCCCTGGGGAAGGAGGCGGCTCACTCTATCTGGACTTTCGACCTCTAGATATTCGTAGACCCCACAAACCCCTTGTGAGGATTCCCTCCAGGCTATCGACATCCTACCTTCTCTTGTGGATGGCATGAGGATATGAAACCTTTGTTCGCCGTCTCTCCCTCGACATACTGATTTGCTATACGAACGAGCTCATTGTATGAGCTCGGGATGTTTTTGCTTGTATCGAACTTGAATAGCCCTTATTTGAGGCTGTAGTTTAGCGCCACCGAATACATGGTGGAGTCGATGTAGTGGATCTCCAGTATCTACTCTTGGAAGCAATCCACGAATTCACTTAGGGCTCATCTGCTCCCTACCTTATGTTGAAGAGGGCTTCATGACTACTTTTCCATTTTTTCGACCTCACGATCCTTTATAGCAGCTTGCGGTGAAAATTGTAAAGTTGGTAGTTTAACCAGTCTTTTGTCTTCCGCGGAAGAGTCATTGAGAATAACCTGCATCTCAATGCTTTTTAATTAAATTATCGAGGGGGCGAGATTTATACTAGTGAACGTGGTGGATGGGATCGCCCCTACGCGAGAAGCGAGAGAGATGAGTCTCCATGTATATGTTGATGTCGGACTTTGCCCTGATATCATCGTTGAACTAGGTCATCTCGCCCTTCTGGCAGTATGGTCGGCTTGATCGTCGTAAACAAAGGTCGACTGGTGTGCATACACACTTAGGTTGCCATGTGGACTCGCTTATGATTCTAAGGTGGGGAAAGGATTATCGCAGGTATAGCCCTAGTTGGGGTGCTGGTAGAGTCCCAACTCACCGCGACCACTTTTTGTGCCATGTTGTCCATGGCTACTTTAGCAACAACTGACAAGTTTTCTTGAGTTGCAAATTCTGGAAACTCTTAAGCATCTGCATAATAGCGTGTGCCGTCGAGTTTTTGCTTGTCTTGTTCGTCCATTGTCAAGATTTTAAGGTCGCATATATTCATTCTGCTGGAGCCAAAATTCTTATCCCACTTCTGACACTGAAGGCCCTCCATCAACCCAGATTTAGAGATTTCTTACCAAAAATTGAGATCCTCCATTAACCCAGATTTGACCACAAATCAAGGCAATGAAGCAAAATAAAAAAAAAATTAAAAAAATTAGAATTTATTAAGAGGTTACTCTGAAAACCATTGTTAATTCCACGAGAGAAATAATAAGTTTGGAGGGAGGGGGCTTGAGAGAACTCATCAAAGGATCCCTTTACCCTGAACCGACCGTTGTATTTATAAGCCCGAGCAGCATGCACAACTACCCAAGACCCTAAAAAAGGCGCAATGAGAACTACTCGAGATTGAGGCTTTTCTGTTCTTACGTCTCTGCTGGGCCCAGATTTGTATGTGGCTCGATAAGACCCTACTTCCGATGAGAATGCCAACGGCGGGGATCGCTGGAGGACCCACCGAGCACCCAAGTGTTCGGTTGAGAGCTCCATCTTCCTGGAATTACGCAGCCCGTGGAGCCGCCCGTTCTCTATCAAAGCGGGAGACATTTATAGGGGAAAAGATATCTTAGGGGAAAAGATATCTTAACGGTTGACGGCAGTTAATGTCAAATCGTGGGCCATCATGGGGTGTTGTATCAATAAGGCATGGTGTATCCGTGGTATGTGGGCCGTGCGAGCAGGTCATGTGTGGTTATTCAGTAGGGGCCCTAAAAAGGGTAAGAGCTCGACTAAAGAAAGTGGGCCCTTGTGAGGGGGGCACGTGAGAACACACGCCGAGGGGGTTGTCGCCAAGCAGACAGATGAGGGAGCCAACGCCAGGCGGGCCCGTGCGGGAATCCTCGCTCGGTAGTCGGTGGGGCCCATGAGGGAGTCGCTGGGCAGGGGCTGCTTTAGGTGTGCACCGACTAGCTAGCGGTGATAATTAACAAATTTGCATGAGGCTGACAGTGTCTCTATAAACAAGTCTCTCAATTTAATTTTCTTGCCAATTCTAGTTATTCATATTTTCTTGTTGCATTATGCAAATCTGGATCCCAAAAAATGCTGATTTTTTTCCCGTCGTCCGCCGCTTTTCCAGGTGAAGAGCTACTGGCTGAATTCAGATGGGGCTGACGTGGTCTCGCATATGATCGATAATTTCCTCATCTAGTTTTCCATTCATTTTTTAATTATCATAGCAATTGTATATATATATATATATATATATATGGTTACCTTTATTATTGTAGATATTCTTTGTAAAAGTAAATTTAAGTATCTTTAATGTAGGGCCTCGTTTGGCGGCACAGATTTCCCGCGAGATCATGGTGGCCGCCACGTGGAGGAAATCCGTGGATTTCTGAAGGCGGGGGTGGATCCGCCGAGCGGACGTGGCCCCGTCAAAGCGAGGCCTGGGTTTTGCTTCCCAACATATTTCAATTCATTTTATATTTGCAGAAATTAGGTTATTATTCTATGCAATGATATAACAAATTTATGGGAGTTTTACCTATTGGGTAAAGTTGCATCTAGTATATATTTTAGATGAATCGATGTTGGTGCATCATGGTCTTTTTTTATGCCTACAAGACAATGAGCTTCACAGAGATACGAATCAAAGCGGCTTCTCTTTGGATGATTCAAGTCTTTCCTTGTTGTTGTTGTCGTTCATGACAATTATTATACCTTTATTTAATGATGTGATCAAGGGTTCGTTTGGCTCAGCTTATTTGCTCCGGTGAGTTTGGATAAAATCGTCATTGTCATAGAATGTATATTTGGTATGACAAATGTTACTATCATTACCAAGAAAAGACACTAGTTATAAGCATAAAATGTTTGGTATATATGACAATGACGTTTTTGTCCAACCTCACCGGAGCAAATAAGCCGAACCAAACGAAGTACAAGTCATTTGAATGCCATGGAATATGTTTTGCGTGATTGGTCATGCTGCAATAGTCCTTTTATTTGAACCAAGGCGCTAATAGGTTTTGCGTGCGAGATTCTGGTTTCATTTTAGCAAGCACAATTTCACTGCCCTAATAGATTCCGAACATCAACCATTCTCTCAACCATGAGAATCGCCAGCAGTCGCCTTATCAAAATGTTGATATAAAAATTGGTGGGATCGTTAAACAGCATTTGAAATGATCCCCTCTTCTTAGAGATGACAATTGAATTCACCCAATTCATGATCTCTGCACATCAGACCCGAACAAAGCTTACAACTTCAGCGTATTGTGCTTTCCAAAGAGCAACTCTTCTCAAAAAAATCAAAAGGGTGCGGCGTTGAAAGGGATGTCATTTTATGAATTCTTCTAGTTCCAAAGAATCTAGGAGAACCAGAAATAAATTGCTCTACCATGTTTCCGCGAGACTCTTTGATCTTCAAAATGATGAGTTTTCATCGTGATCTTAAAGCGAAATCTCATGAAGAAGCCCAAAGTCATTTTTAGGGAGTCTTTATAGCTTGAAGAGAGATGAATGTCAATACAAAGCTTAAGATGGAAGATTTGGGCTTTATTTTTCTCCTGTGTTTTGTGAACTTTGCAGCAGAATTTGTTCATGTTGATGGAAGTGTGTTTTTTTTTTTGGGCGAAATGTGTTCAGGTTCCGAGCTTTGTTTTTTTGGTCCAGGTGATCGCACACAATCATAGAATCTGAATTGATCGTGTTGTACCAAAAAATGGTGTGCGAATCTCACGGGATCTTTTTTGATCGCTAACAATCCTTTTTGACTGAACGCGGTCCTTTTTCATTACACGGTCTTTTTTGGAAGAAAAAAAAGTAGGGTGTTTTTTCAAAAATGATCGTATGAACGATCTCTGATCATGCGCAATTAAAAAATTATCACCTGAACATAAATATTGAAATCCTGAACGCAAGAATTCCACCTTTAGGAGTGACAAGTTGATTAATGTTGTGGCCCCTTTCTTGGTAGAGAAATTTTAGGTGCCCTCGCTCGACAGAGATCTCTCCCCACCAATATATGCTCGACAGAGATCTCTTCGCTGCAATATATGCTCTACAGAGATCTCTTCGCTGCAATATATGCTCTACAGAGATCTCTCTCCTGCATTATATTCATAATGACGCAGAAGAAACACAAGGTAGAAGGCTTAATCTTAACAAAAAAACTGCTCATCTTAGCAAAACCCTCGCATCGTGTTATGTTAACAAAAAACTGCTCAGCTTAGCAAAACCCTCACACATCGTGCTGGGGTTGGGAATACAATAAAACCTTAAACCCAAAAATACTCACAAAAATATGCGCAATAAATTTCCGGAGCCCATAACTCCTAGACGGCGAAGATTTGTGGTCTTCAAATACGAGCCAATGGAAAATATGGCCGCCGAGACAGCCCTACAACTCCAATGTTTATGGCTTAACTGATTAGGCTCCAATCAGTCAATGTATTCAGTTGATGAATGCTATTGTTTCTTAATTTTTTTCCTTGCGGAGGAGTGAATCATGGGCTATCCTAAACCCTAAAAAACATAATGAAGGTCTATGATCAATGAGCTCATCACGACAATACTCATCCCTACAAACACTAGTGAGACATAGTAACCGATATTGTGATCTCAAAGATGCCCACTCATTTGTTTGTTTTAGAAAGATTTCACTGACGCCCTCGCTGCGAACTGTCGCAACTCTGCCGACCACCACCAACCTCGCCGACCCTTGCTCGATGCCTGCCATTCGGGTCACAGATCTATGGCATTCCCGAGGCTATCCGACTGATTCTCAGTGAAGTCTACCTAGGGGGCATCTCCTTCTGTTGGGTAAAATCTTTCTTGCTCTTTCCTTGGATGCAAAAATGATGGTTATGCTTCTCTATGATCTAGCTTTGCATTTTATGAAAATAAATTCCTCTGTATACAAGATTTTTTGTGCATGAATGTTGAGAAATTTGACTTTTTTTTCATTTTATGATCCAAGTTTTGATTGAAATTGGATTTTGCAATCTTTGCAAGTGTTTATTGTGTATGAATTTTATGGTAGGATTGAAATGAGGAGTGTTTTGTTTGCAAGCTTTTAGGGTTTAAGGATTGAAATTGTGGCTATGCTATTAATGAGATCCTTAATTGCAATCTGCTTGTTTGTGTATGAAATTGTTCCTTTATGGAATTGTTGGAAGGGTTGTCATTCCTTGATTCAATTCTTGGCGTGGAATTCCTCCAACGTTGGTTTTAGTATTGTTCATGTTTTTTTGCAATACAATTACCATTACCTTTAACAAATGGGTAATCAGAAAGAGAGGAGTATCAGCCTCATGGGAATCCAACGATGTCATGATATTCTGTGATATTTGTGTCAAAGAAATTCAACTAGGCGACAAGCCCACCACCCACTTCAATAAAGATGGTTGGAGGATTTTGATAGCCAATTTCAAAGCACGTTCAGGGAAAATTTGTCTCTTAGGTAACCAGTGCTCCTAGCTTATAAGAATTTCTCGAGATCACTCAAAAAATAATCCATCGATTTCAATAGATATCGTATTTATCTTTGTAGAGAACACAACTCTTAATTTTTCTCTCATGGAGTTGTCTACTAATATTCTTACATATTTTGATTTCGCAATTGGCCTGAATCACATTTGATGCTTACACGGGACAAAATTAGTGGGACACGTGTTATGGGTCCCAACTAACCGGCATATATTTCATTTATGTGTCTTCATGTATGTTATTTTAAGTGTTCAAGTTGAGTCGTAGTTACGACTAATTAGACTCGTCTTGTTTTTAGAATTTCACGCATTTATTTTTATGTTGGGGTTATTTACACTCATGTCATCTTGTTAGGTTATAAATAGACCCCTCGAGTCATTACATGAGTTATGAATGAAATTAACCAAGTTTCATTCCTCTCTTGAGTTCTTTTTTTCTCCTCAAATTTTTAGGGTTAGGGTTGAGCGTGGTTCTCCTTCCTCTCCCCTCACATTCTCCGCGGGTTGAGCTCGGCTCCCCTTATATCTCCGCCTCCACCACCACCTCCGACAACATTACATACTAGGCTCGTAGCATCTTGATATCAGAGCTTTCCTTCCTCCGACACCACATTTCCCCTCCACATTCCGCTGCCACCAAAAGGATCTTCCCCATTTTCCCCACTGCAATTTCCTATGGTTCCACAACAACACCGCACCATCCTTCCTCCATTCAATTTCCATTCAAAAATCGGCAGCATCGTAGACCTTGTGCCCCGTCTCAACCTCGAAGGTCACGAGGAAGAGCCGACCCATCATCAACCTCCCGTTATCGCTCCATCATCGATCTCCTAAGCGACAATCAAGACCGCTTGCGGTTTTTGAAGTTGTCTTGGCAGCGCCAGAGGGGGGCCCGTTGTTATCTATTCTCCCAAGCATCTTCTCTCGAGCGGATGTTTCATCGCAGCAGCCCTTCGACCAGAAAAATCCGCGTCGTCATCTCTCCCAGACGAGAAAAAGCCCGTGTTTTCCCCAGTAACGCAAAAATGGCACCCTTCTTCTTCGAGACCAGCACCTCCTGCCACGCGTACATCCCCTTTTCTCGTTTCAAGGCTTCGAGCCCTGCGCCCGCCTTCTCATTTCAAACCACACCACCTGTTGTGGAACCATTACCGCCACACACTGAGCATATATTAATTATCGGGCATTAATTGATGAAGCCCACGTCTGATTCATGAAATCTTAGTTAATTGATTAATTACCTACTTAGATTCATTGATCAAGTAATTACTGCTACTTAATGATGAGCCCCGAAGAGCCACTCACCGTCCGTTCGATGCTATAGCAGTTCATAGAGATGTCGATGTCAAATGACACCACACTTGCGCGACTCACCTTCAGCATTGACTGCCGCTTCAGGGGTCCAATTCCACTGGAGCCGCCACTAATCCCACCACAGTCTTCCTCGATGCCACCTGCACTCGAAGAAGCTCTACCGCTCTTCGCAGTTATTGTCACTCCACCATCGCTTTCGGTTGTTTCCGCGCAAATCACACAACCGGCATTGTCACCTCCCAGCACTGGTACTGCCACAATTTGTGTAGCCACGCCCGTCCCCGCGGTTTCCATTCCGCAGCCTCCGCTCCAGCCACCTTCTACGTCGGCCCTCTGAAGATCTTCCTTCTGACCCCGACCCCCCCCCCCCCCCCCCCCGTGAGCCGACACCGCTGCTACTGATTGCCTCTTCTCACGTTCAGCACGATCCTTCGTCTCCCTCGACCGACCGCATTCACTGGGCACACTCGCCTAGACTCCAGAGCTTTGTCCAACGATCTTCCTTCCTCCAGCGCCTCAGCCACGCCAGATCCTTGTCATCTCTCGTGCCTCATGTGAGCACGCTAACGGGCCCGCCACTCGTTTCCGCCGCTGCCACAGAAATCCGCTATCGGGAGCTATTCTGGTGAGAAATCAAGGAGCCCGATGATCCCCTCATCCGAGCCTCGTTCGAGACTGAGGACAAGCACGCTTTGAAAGGCGGGTGTGAAGAAATGGGTCCCCACCAATCGTCACCGGTTGCGCATATTTCATTTGCATGTCTTTATGTATGTTTTTGGAGTGTTCGAGTCGAGTCGCAGTTACGACTAAGGGTGTTCACGAACCAAATCGAATGGAATAACACCAATCGAATCCAAAATTGGGATAGAATGCAGAGATTCAGATTCGTTCGAATATTTGAATTCGGATTTATCCCGAAATCTTGGATTCGAATTCGGATTCGGGCATGGAGAAGTTTAATTTGTATATAAAACTTATATTATGACTTATGTGAAGTTTAATTTGTTATATAAAATTTATTAAATTATATTTTTCTACTAGTGGGATAAAGGCTTGAGTGTTGTTGTTGTATATTTTTCTGCTATTCGTGAACTATTCACGAATCCTTTTAACATATAGATAAAACTATTCGGATTCGGATACCACTCGAATCCGAATTTGGATTCGAAATCGAAAAATATAAATTTTAATCGAATCTTCACGAATCGATTCCTGAATTGTTCACGAACTATTTGGTTTGTGAGCATCCCTAGATAAGACTAATTAGAATCGTCATATTTTTAGTCGTTAGGGTTGAGCACGGCTCCCTTTCTTCCTCTCACCTCGCATTCTCTACGGGTTGAGCTTTGCTCCCCTTGTATCTCCGTCTCCACCGCCTCCACCGCCATCTCCCACGACATTACGGGCTAAGACACATGTCCTTCGAACCACAAGAAGTACACAACATTTCGAACAAGATCCTCACAATCCTATTTCATCATCAATCTTGCTCAACCTCAAAAGAGAATCACAGTGAAATAAGCGGCAAGGTAGATCAAGTTGGGCACTCATAGGCGAGTGGATTGATGGAATGACGGATTCACACGAATGATTCTATGCAATGCCTAGTTTTTTAAAAGATTGTTCGAATGAACGGTATTGGCATTCTGGAATAGACTTTGTGAGTTAGTAAATCAATTACGCTATTCGATTGGAAGGTTTTTTAGTTGGAATTGGTTTTGAGCGGTATTGGTATTTTGGAATATGCTTTGGGTCCAATACCATTTGAATTCAAAAATACCTCATATCCTGGATATTATGCATTGGTTTTGCAGCAGTTCCACGACACGTCCCCGCAAGCTTCTTCCGCAATTCCTCGGCGAGCCTCTTCCACGACTCCTCCCCGAGCACAGGTAACCTCGCCGTCGCCGCCTCCTCTTTGACATTTTCAATCATGTCGTCCAAACTGCAAATTTGGCTAATTCCAATTCTTGATACAGAAAATCATCTTGCGGTCAAACAGCAAAATTAAAATTCAGGCCAATATTAATTCCTGCATATATTGGTATTAGATTGAAAGTCAATTCTGGAAAGCCAATTCTGAAAAAACAATTTCATGCATTCGATCATAAAGGCCCGTTCAGCAGCCTGGAATTGAAATTGAGGAATTGGAATTCAACGAATTTCAAAACCAACAGAATTGGAATTCAAATTCCAATTATGTTGTTCGAATGATGTGCAGAATTAGGCATTAGGAATTGGAATTAGGCAAAAATAGGAGGGGACGATCATGCAGCAGTTGAAGCACGAGAACAAAAATGAGAACTCAAAATCGATCATGCAGCAAAAAAACTCAAATGAGAATTCGAAATCATACCTTAGCAAAACATGCTTGGGATTCTGGAGAAGGAGATCAAATGAGAGCTCGATCGTGGCAGTCGAAACACGAGAACAACAAAACCTTAAAAAAATCAAAGGTGGCAGTTGAAGCACATGAGGGGGAGGATGAAGAAGAAGAATGGACGGATCTACTAAAGTAGGGGACGAATCAGTCGAAGCACAAGAACATAAGCCGAGGAAGAAGACGAAGAAATAGGAAGGGGGAGAGGCGGTGGTTACCGTCGGCGGCGGATCGACGAACGAGGGGGGGATCGACGAACGCGATAGGGCTTCTTGTTCTGTTCGCGAGAGGCGCCAGGGTCGTTCAAGCTCCAAAAACCAGCAATATCCCGTGTGAACCCAAAGAATTGGGGATATGCTTAATTTAAAACCTTTCTAATTGAAGGAATTCCAATTCCGAGTCAATTTCAAGGTGCAGAACAGCCAAATTGAATTCAGATCCTCCAATTCCAATTTTGGAATACCAAATCCAGGGTGCCGAACGGGCCCTAAGAGAACTCTAGGTGAACGAGACGCAAAATGACGGAAATATCAAGGTCGGGTCAAGAATCTTTGTGACACATGGCAGAGAAGGTCCTCGCCCAGTTCATATTGGTTCGATGAAACCAAACTGGCTGGCAAATTTGACAAAGGCTTTTCTAGGAGGAGCTTCTGGGGAAGACACAATTTCGTCCTAACGCCGATAGCGACCACGAGTGGTCTAAATGGGCTGAAAACAGCGTTCGGAGAACTCCACAATGCTAGCGGAACGAGGTCCTTGCGAACGCCGTTCAACAGAAGGACGGACGCGTTCAAAGGAAACTATGTCGCACTCGGAAAGTGATGCCAAACAGAACCTAGGGGGGCAACAGAACCCAGGGGGGCAATATTTATAAATGTGTGCATCGTATAGAGATGCAGTAAACTGCACATAAGGTACTCATCAAAGCTATCATAAACTATACTGAGTGTTCTGAGAACTCCAGGGATTACATTTTTTATTTTACTCAAGGAATATTTCTAACCAGATGAAATTTCAGCTATTTTTCATCGTCTTCTTCTCCATCAGATTTGAATCCTGCAATTGCCAAATTTGATGAATTCAATCTCAATTCTCAACCATCGATACTGGAATACAGGATGGCAGTGTGATTGCACAGGATTTGAATCCTTCTTCCATATGTAGCATCAATCGAGCATAACCCATGCTGGATTTCTCCTCTTGCATTAGGTAGACCGTAGACACAATATAAGCCAACTAATCAGTCAAATTGTTTCTTTAGATCTTCTAAAAAGATCTTCAACTTTTAAAGAAACTGTCCTTCGCTTGGCCTTGCAATATTAGAAAATTACTTTTAAGATACCATAATACGCATTTTACATGTAAACAAGTGTACAAATAAATTGACGAACCAAGCATACCACACTATTTCAAGTGTCATATGAGACAGAAGGATTTTCTTCTAGCCCCTGTCTTCACAATTCCATGAGCTTGTGTCTTTCCCAAATATAAACTCTATTGGATTGGTTCTGTGCAATCTCCCCAAATCTATAGCCCACAATTTTGCGTGATCGTAGCATCTTCCTGGAGCAGCCCACGTTGCTGCTTTGTCTCTTTGCACAATTTCTTTCTGAAGTAGCTTCTTCAGCGCTACCTCTAATATGTTATTCCTCAGCGCTACCTCTAATTTCTTTCTGAAGTAGCTTCTTCAGTGCTACCTCAAATATTATTCCTGCCATAGTTTCTGTCGTAGTCTCTTATAGCTTTTCGAGGCAATTTTCTGCCATAGACGTCGTCGTCCCATTGAAATGGCGGGAGGGATTTTGCCAATCGGGTGGGGATGGGGTAGGATGGAGAGGAAAATAGGTATATTTTAAGTCCATTTAAGATTGGCCCTTCCCAATCCTTTTTTCTCCTGCAAAATTCCTCCGACGTTCCTTCCCAGCACATTCTCGCCGCCTGTCGCCCATCACAGGCATTCTCATCGCCCTTCTCTGGCCAACTGGTTTTAACCAGAAACTTGCTGAAAATATTTTGGGTTTTCGTTCATGTTTCATTTCTTTTAATAGGGTTTTCCTTCAAGGGTCTACAATGGTTCCACAACTTGATTTTCAGTTCTTTGTTCTTTTTTTTTGTTAAAGGTGTTAGTTAAATTTTCAGGTCATTCGGCTCTTATGCGGTGTATCTTTTTTAATAGAGTTTTTTTCTGGTTCTTACGAGCTTTTGACTGATTTTAATGGGTTTTATTAGAGTGATGTTATAAGCAGTCTGAATATGACTATTCGCACCCCAAAAAAACCTGAAATCTCTAAATATAATTGTAGTCCTAATATGGCTATTAGAGTGATGTTATAAGCAGACTTAATATGGTTATTATTCGTCTCCGTTATTCTCGTTCGCTACGACGCTACGACACTCCATCACTGAGGCCTCACAGAGTCATAGGGTTGGAGGTAGTATTTCGCCTTGCTCGGTTTCTTCAATGGAATGATGAATCAGGAAATGCATCATTTCAAATTGGATATTTATTTGCTTTTTAAATGATCTGCAAGTCTAGTCCATAAATAGATGTTTATTGGATTAAGAAATTGGATGAATAATTTTTTGGACAGCAAATATGAATGGACTGTGAATAATGCAATTCCGACTGTTTATAACATTGTTCCTCTTTTATTACGTTTGTTTTGTTGAATTCATGAATGGAGACAATCATTTAGTTCTAATTTTTTAGATTATTTTTTCATCATGAACCGTGAATATTTAATTTGATCTAAAAACAGCATTTCTATATCAAGGGCTGTGAGAAAAATATCGTGAAAGACAGAAAATAATGCGTTTCGAATCGCCAGCGTTTCCGTTACATTACCCTAAAACCAGTGACAAGATGAAAAAGTAAAAGCGAGTAGAGGCAAAATTCACTATTCTGATAGGAAGACAGTGGTAAAAAAGCCACATATTCTGATAAAAAGCGGTAAAATAGAACTAGGGCTAGTTCAACACACCTCTTCGACGCTGAATCATCACTCCCCATTTCGCAACCACAAGGATTTCAGTCAGAGGAGAAGATCGAGATCAAGGATGAGGGATTACGGCGGAGGAGGAGGAGGAAGATTGCTGGGTGATGAAGGGATGCTGTAGGAGCTGGACGGCAGTGAGGCGTCGAGCGGGATCTTTTTGGAGGCAGCAAGCGATGAAGCTCCGGAACTCCGATGATGCAGTTTGAGGCGCCTCCGGGGGATTGGAGTAGCAGATCGCGCACATGAGGCTGGCCCAATCCCCTTGCCGCCCCAAGTTATCTCCGAAAGCAAATCTTCCCAAGTAAAACTCCAAGATGCTGAGACCGAAGCTCCAGATGTCGCCGGCGTAGCCGTCATAGATGCCGTGATTCAGATCGGTATTTATCCTCTCCGGACTCATGTAGGCGATGGTGCCCACGGAGGAGTTGCAGGGATCCATGGTTTGGGCGAGGATTCGGCCGACCCCGAAGTCGGCGATCTTGACCTGGCGCGCGCCGTTGATTAAGAGATTCGAGGGCTTGATGTCGCGGTGGACGATCTTTTGTCGGTGAAGGTAGACAAGGCCGGAAAGGACCTGGCGGGCAACGTCGGCAAGAAAGCGCTCCGACGTGATCCGGTGGCCGTCGAGTGAGCCGCCGTCCATGTATTCGAGGAGGATCTGGATCTCGCCGGCCTGGTCGTACATGCCGTGGCATCGAACGACGAAGGGGTTGTCGGCGGTGCGGAGGATCTCGATTTCTCGGCAGATCTGACGGCGGACGGCCTCCTCGTGGTTGCCGTAGATAACCTTCATAGCGTAGATCCGTCCTGTGGTACGTTGACGGACCATCCATACGGTTCCTCCGCTTCCGCTCCCGATGCGGCGGACGCGCTCGAGATCGGAGAGGATCGGTGTAGGGAGGGGTTGGCCGGAGGCGATTGGCGGAGTCCCCATCGCGGTCGATGAGGGGGGTGGAAGGGGGAGCGGAACAGCAAGAGCCGGATCTCGCTGGGGAAGTGGGAGGGTCAGATCCGGCCGCCGCCGAGGGCGAATAGCCGGTGCCGGCGTCGGCGCTCCCACCGGCCTCATAGCGAATGATAGAGTATCGCAGCAAGAATCATCTAGAGAGCAGCCGTGCGAGATTTTTACAAGACTGAGAGAAGCCAAGTCCTCGTCGTCTTGATGACTCCCAGCAGTGCGGAGAAACGGAGGGTGAGAGAAAAATAGAGAGCGAGGCGCAGTAATATAAAAATAATAATATATTAATAATATAATAAGGGTGCGTAACCTAAATTTTTTTGGGCGCTGCTATTAGCACTGCAGTTTTGACTATTAGCACTCAAATTCTTTAAGTTTTTAGGGTTTTTTTTTATTATCCGCAAGCAAGCCAAACCCCCTACGCACGCAGCCGCCCTCTCTTTCTCGCGAAACTCCCCTCGACCAACGGCAACTCCCTCCAATCGGTCTCCCTCACGCCGGCGATCTGCTCCAACTCCGGCGAAACCCCCTCCATTTCCGTGGTCGCCGGCCGCCCTACTCCTCCTCTCGGTGGTCCCGTGAAGCATCCCGCCCGGGAGGTGATTTTCTGCCCTAATTTGGGAGTTTTCTTCTTTTCAATTTCTGGTTTATATTTCCTTTGAAATTTTTGGAGTGTTTATAGATCTTGTTTATGCAATGCTAGAGCTAGGGTTTATATTTCCTTTGAAATTTTTGGAGTGTTTTTTTTTATTTTTGAGAAAAACCTTTCTTCCTCTTCTTTTAAAAAAATTTTAGGAGGATATATAGGGTGATTTTGTGGATTCAATGCAGTGTTTAGAGTATGTTAGTACTTCTTAAATTGTTCATGAAGTATGTTGGTATTTCTAGGTTTCTGTTTTGTTGATTTTGAGAATGACACCTGAAGATGAAGACACCTCATTTCTTCCTCTAATTGGTATGTGCTTTATTTAGTATTTTGTCAAAATAATTTTTGAGACATTTGCTCTTCTTGAAATTTTTTTTTATTACATGAAGATCCAAATGTTCCCTATGTTGAAGAGGTTCCCAAATTTGAAGTTGATTTAAGCATGCATTTTAATGCCGACAAAGCATTTGGTTCGAAGGAAGAGTTGATAGAGTGGGCTAGAAGTGTTAGCAAAAGTCTAGGCTATGTCCTTACCATCAAAACATCTGACCAAATTGTTGGTCGACTAGCACCTCGTGTAATCCTTGCTTGTGATAGAGGTGGGCACTACAGGGAGAATCAATGTAAAAAAGGTTGGGTGAAGAAGGGGGTGCGTAAAACCACCTCCAAGCGATGTGGTTGCATGTTTTCACTAAAAGGAATGAAGGTGGTAAATGTAGAGGAGTGGAGAGTTGAGGTTCTTTGTGGTGTGCACAATCACGAGAAAGTTCACTTAGAAGCGCATGCTTATGCCGCACGGTTAAATGTTGAGGAGGAAAGACTAGTCAGCCAAATGTATAATGTCGGTGTCAAACCACGGAAAATTCTGTCAGCTGTGAAAGTTTTATGATTCAAATGAACACCAAAAGAAAGAAATAAAACAAAAATTGAGAGAGATTGTTCATCCAACTACTACTCGTGCAAATGAACCATCCATTCCATTGAAGTTAAAGGGGAGGCCTAAGGGAAGCTATAAAAACTTTAAAGAGGAGGTTTTGTCAACAAAGAGGTTACCTTCACATTTTGAGTACGCATTGATGGAGACAAAAATATTGAAAAAAACGACCAAAGTATTAAGAAAAAAATTGGTAATTCGAAGGAATACAAAATTTGTGGAACGAGTACGGAACAAATTTTCCCCATTTTGGTCGGCGCACATTATCGATGCATTTGATGTGTTGGGAGACGGACATTGCGGGTATCGTGTTATTAGTCAAGCCTTGAACATCCCCGGTGATTGGCAACAAGTTAGAAATGATCTACAGTGGGAACTCCAAAATCATGAGTCTTTATATAGTAAGATATTCGGCATAGAGAGGTATGAAGAACTATTGGAGAAAGTTAAGTGCATTGAAACACCGGCACCATATGATAAATGGATGACAATGCACGATATGGGCCTTGTAATTACTTCACGCTACAACATTGGTCTAGTTCAACTATCCAAAGTGCAAAATTTGACATTCTTCCCTCTACATTCCGCCATGCCGGAGGTACCACAAACGGTCTGCATTGGATTTTTGAATGAAAGTCACTTCATTCAAGTGACATTAAATGAGTGCTCGCCAATACCGCACATTGTTCCAACTTGGATGAGGTTTCATGAAGCACTAGCCAAAGGTTGGGAGACAAATTACAAATCGAAGATTGCAACTTCTCAACCAAATACGGGATGCACTTTGCTAGTGGAGTTGGACGACATTGCATGAGGACGGTATGTGTTCTTACACTTTGTTTATATAATGGTACAATTTTAGGTACACTTGTTTAACATATTTTTTACACTTAATCTCTTTTGGGTAGATGATGCGATTACATGAACTCTATGGCGGAGAGTGCAACATGCTTGACCACATACATATTTAAACATCTTGTACGTATTGTAAAATTTTTGGGTATGCAACAATATTTAAATGGGCTATAATAATATTTTTGTTTTTTCTTTATAGGTGATCCAAGGAAAGCGGAGCCAAGAATTGACAATCTACTTTTGCATGCATTTACTTTTAAAATTTTGTAATCTTGTAAGTGCTCTTTTAAGTGTTCTTTTTGGAGATGTTTTTGGAGATGTATAACTCTCATTTAAGTGCTACTACGCTTATTTTGTTCAGTTTTTAAGATATACATGCATTACTAATGAACATTTTCTTTATAGTGTTCTTTTTGGAGATGTTTTTATTAAATTTAAAAAAATAGACAAAAAAGTGCTAATAGCAATACTGCATTGCTAATAGACAGGTTGAGTGCGAATAGACAATCACTTAAAACAGTGCTTGCTAATAGCGGCGAGAGCAAATAGACAAAACTGCAGTGCTAATAGCAGCGCCTATTTTTTTCTTTTTAAATACCCTGGCTTGAGAAAAAAATCTTCGCGCGTTACCGTAAATTCAATGGACGCAGCCAATAAAAAAAATTAATATATGAAATTAAAAATCTGAAATTAGAATTTGTCAATTTGAGACAATTTCAGTTGAATTTAACCTTCAATTCTAATTTCGAAAACACAATTTCACCCGTAGCTTTATAGATTCGACTTAATATTTAGGATAATTGAAGCTTTAGAATTGAAATTGAATGTCAAATTCAATTAAAAATGTCTTTCAATTTTAATTCCAAGTCCTCAATTTCTTCCAAAATGAACAGACCCTGAGAATTAGAACAAAGGATACATTTTCGTTTTTTAATTTTAATTCTAGGTTCTCAATTTCAGTAGAATTTGTTTAGGAATGGTTTGAAAATGTTGTGATTTTCTACATAAGTTATCATTTGAATAATACAATTTAGCATACGCTCCTTTCATTTTTAAGAAGGTTTTAGCTATTTAAAATATTCTTTAAAATAGTTAACCGAAACAACTGTAAACGTAAAATGGTTTACTACAAAACATAGTATAATTACAACATCAAAACTTAGTATAATTAAAAATACTAATAATTACATGTTGCAAGAACATCCTCCATAAGTTTACTTCAAAACATCTTTGAGTTGGGCAACGATCAATTCAATTAAGCGGGTTCTTTTCCGCCCATTCTTTCTTCGCAACTCAGATTGGTGGACTCTTCGCCCCTCTTTGATCGACTCCAAACGTGTAATTCAATAGAGTTGTGGGCCATTCTAGGCCAGTGTTTTGCTAAGACTAGTCCGCCCCGGCAAACATGGCCTAGGTGGTCAACGTTTTGCTAAGATCTCGTCTCTCTTTATTCCCACCTGCAAATCGTCTAAGGAATGTCAATAACTGCTAAATGTAATATCAATTAGGCTCCGTTCGTTTGGACGGAATTGGGCGGATGGAATTGGAATTGAGCTCCCAATTCCAATTCCGCTGTTCGGATGGCCTAATAATTAATGGGAATTGGAATTCGCTTCAATTCTTTTAAGAATCGAGAATAGGTTAAACCCTCCCCCTCTCATTTCCGACCTCGCGTGCTCGGACTTGACGATTCCGCGAGCCACCCGACATCGCCTCTTCTTCTCCGGCGTCGTTGCCGCTCCGTTCGCCGGCGAATCGACTCCTTCTCCGGCATCGTTGCCGCTCCGTTTGCCGCTCCGTTCTCCGGCGACGACAACGCCTCGTCTTCTCCGCAGCATCAGCGCTCAGGTGTGATTTTTCTACTTGCTTCTCCGATGATAACATTCTTCCCGTTTAAGGATGATGCGTTTTCCTCCTGCATTCCTGTAGTTTTTTAGGAAGCAATGATGTAGGCTTGTGAATCAGGTGTCTGATTTTGAGATTTTGCTCCTGCTTTCCTGCATTTTCCTCCTGCATTCCTGGGATTTTGCTCCCGCTTTCCTGCGTCTATTTAACTGGAGGGAGATTTTTTTAAAATACAAACTATAGATTATTTAATGCCCCTTTCAATTCATCTTCTTGTTATTTATTATTCATGGATCATCGTGTGTTGGTGATCATACTTTAACTTGTGCCTATGTAGAAATTCTACCAAATCCCAAGAGATTAATCTTAGTATTGCACTAAGAGTCTATGATTAGTTAAGACATACTTAAATTAGTTTTCCCTTTTATACAATGTAAGACACTTTTTCACAATTAGATTAACCATTTGGTGAGTTACTCCAGTTTCAGAACTGACTGCATGTGTACGACTATAAATGTAGCTTTTGTCGGCCTTGGATTTTACATATTGGTAATTTCAAATATTTATTGTCCCGGCGTGGTTGGTATCGCTAGATGATCTTTGTCATACTAATCTTGTGTCTGCTGTTGATTGATAATATTCAAAAGTACTAGTCATGTATTGCCATCACATATATTTACTTCTAGTATCGATAGATGATCTTTGTGAACTGACTGTATGTTGTTTTTCATTTAAAAAAGATGAAAAAAATCAACCTCCAATTAAGAGCATCACATCATTATTTTTTGAAGTCTCTTATGTGTTGCGCTGTGGATGAGATCAACATAGAAGAATCCGCAGATGAACATATTGCAACTGATATTGCTGAGGAGGTAGAGCCACGGCCGAAGAAGAAGAAGCGTGCTACTGCAGCTGATATTATTCCAGATGTTGTTACTTCAATTGCAAGGAACTTGGAAAAGGAGAGCAGTGTGCCTGCTCAGCCGCCGCCACAGCTTTTGAGAGCCGATAGGATATATGCAGCAATTGCAGTTATTCCAGATCTGACTGAGAATGAGATCATCAAATCCATCAATATCTTGAACGTTGACGAAGCAAAGAGCGACGTGTTCATGGCTCTACCGATGCCGATCAGGAGGACATGACTTCGATTGCATCTTGAAGATTGATAACATTACCTAGCAACGTTATTAGTTTTTTGTTTTAATACATATATCTGGACTTTATATGTGATATTTTTGTGTCTGGGCTTTATTATGTGTGGAACCTTTTTATATTCTATATTTATGTATCTAGACTTTATTATGTGTGGATCATCTAATATCGAATGCATAATTTTGCTGATTACTTATTTTAATTTTAAATTTTAATTCCTGCCTCTTAATTTTTATATGCAGCCGAACAGCAGAATTGTGCCTCCGCAGCAGACCGAAGAGGATCGCTGCGCCGCGCTGCATCCACGAACGAAGGAATATCTAATTTCTTTCCTTTGAGTTAGGCATATTATAAATTGCATGATTTTATTCATAATAGATTATATGATATCATGTGTTGGCAATGGGATCATGTATGGTGTATGTATATAATAGTGTAATGTTTCTCAAAACTATAAGCAAGAACGAGACACTAAGGCTCTGTTTGGCGGGGCAGTGGCGGTCGTGAACGCGGTGGTTATGAATCATTGTTCGTGAACATCCAACCTCACCTAAGGAACTTCATCCACTTTTATGTTTAAAATTAATTTTTTTTTTTTGGCGACGATCATAACCACTGTCATGTCAAACATACATTTTATGATGGTGACATTTTTGTCCAAACTCACCGGAACAAATAAGTCGTGTCAAACGGAGCCTACTGCTCTATTTAGCTCAACTGAACTGGAGAAGCGGTGGTGAAAGAATCAATTGTTTTGCAGTGGTGAAAGAATTAGTTAAACTGTTTGGAAGAATAACGTTTGCACTGCTGTGAAGTTGTTTGGCAAAATATTGCATAGACATAATAATATATTTTTAATTAGAAATAATATACATAAAAATGATACATAGATTTTTAATTAGAAAAAATTAATACATATATATAATAGAAATAACAATATTAATAGAAATAATAATAGATGGAATTTTAATTAGAAAAAATTAATACAGCGATGGAATCAATAGATTTTTAATTAGAAAAAATTAATACATAGGTATAATAGAAATAACAATATATTCCATTTTTCAAAGAACTATCCCCCCCCCCATAAATGGCAACCATCACCACCTGAACGCGATCGTCCCCCTCCACCGCCTTCAAGCACGGCGGTGCTTCCTCACCCCGCTCCTTTACTGCCTGGTGCTCCCTCATATCTCCCACCTGAGTACTTCCCGAGCCACATTTCTGACTCTGGCATGTTCGCATCTTCGACGCAAAGTTGCGGGAAGGAGAGCAGGAGGCGCTATTTCCGCGAACGCAGCCCACAGCGATTCGGAGTGGTAAAATATTTCACGACTCTGAATCGCCCTGTTTCCGCGATTAGGAAGCGGTGGCGGTTGGTGCTGGAAGTGGCCGAAGAACCGGCCGAAGAACTGCTTGGCAGGGCAGTGCGAAAAAGAGCAGCATGCAGCTCCCAAATCGCTCGGCCAACCAGAGCCTAAATAAGTTTTTTTTCATATATGTAAGTAAAATGCATGTATGTAAGTAGCACAGGAGTAATAAGTCTTAACACTTAGGCTAATAAGAAAAGAAGATAGGCCATAACACTTGGACTAGTAAGTACAAGTCACCGGAGCAAAAAAGCGCCAAAAGGAGCCGTAAGATAGACCATAACTCATCAACGATAACTAATTGATTTTCGATTGGATACATAAACTCTACCATACTATCAAAGCATGTTACTATCATGCCATCAAATTATTACAAAAAAAACGCATGTTAGAAGTCAAATAATCTACATGCGAGGAGATGTGTTTGTAGCATAATCTCACATCGAAAAACTCGTGCAGTAAATATTAATGCAACGAAGGATATAAACAAGAAATGTTAGATTCATAATATCCCCTCTAATCTAGTTAACTCAACTAGATGAAGATGTTACGAGCTTTTACGACACCGTTATTTTATATTTATTTGTCTTTATTTTGTGTCTTTATGTCGCGTTCCTATTTTGTTCGTTCTCTTTATTTGAGTCCATGTATGTCGCTTATTTCCAATTAGGCATGTGTCCAAGTGTGTCGCGTATTTGCAACTATCTTCGTTGTACGCCTATTTAAAGACACTCTTGGGTCTTATAATGTATTCAAAAATCAATCTGTTTTCCTTCTCTTGTTTGTGAGATATTGATAGCTCTCTCTCTAACGAGCAGCCCCACTTAGGCACCCGTGGTTCCAGCTCCAGGGTACCCGCCTTCGTCGTCGTCATCTCCGCCTCCGGCCTTCCTCCGACTAGGCCCATAACAGAAATAATATCTTGTTTGTTCATGCATCATTTGAAGATGCAATCATAGCATTTTCACCATCAATGATTAACTTCCTTTTAAATTAGGGTCGTTTACCTGGACCTCCCTAATAATTTGCAAAAAAATTGCAAAATTACATGTTGCACCCCTCTATCTTTTGAAATTACAAAAACCTCTCATCTAAGTTTACATTTTATAACACGGGGTTGTAATTTCAAAAGATAGAGGGGTGTAAGTGTTAGAATATTGAAGTGAGCTAGCGCAGGCGCTCTGGTGGCGCCTCCCGAATCTATAAATAGGGGGTTATTCCCCCTGCAGAGATCATCAGAGGGAAATAGAGGCTGGAGCGGTCTCAATTTGGCGGTCTCAATTAGAGCAAACTTGGAGTGAGTTCGGCAAGCGACCTAGAGCAGGTTTCTTGAGTGTGGGAGACCGCGAGCTAGCGCGGGCGCTAGGAGGTAGCGCAGGCAGTAGTGGAGAAGCGGTCTGGCGGTCTGCAACTGACGGTCTCGTCAGTGGAGTGTGCGAGCAGCGAGCTCGTGAGACCGCGAGCTAGCGCGGGCGCTAGCGATACCTCCGACGCTACTGAGAAGAGGAGAAGCGGACTTGTTCGTGACCAGTTGTGTTTCTTTGTATTCAGTTGTTGTAAACCAAGTTGTGTGCAACTTGTATTCAGTCTTCACTCTTGTAATTGATGTAACTATTTGCCAAGTAATAAAGAGATGGTTTTTTGTTCATTCTTGGTGTGCTTGTCTTGGTGTTCCATCGATCTCGAAAATTTCACAGTAACCTGTAATTATGCTAACTCCCAGGGGAGGTTTGGGTAATTCGTAGTCATTTTTGTAAGAAGCATAAGTAGTACAAAAACTGAACTATATTCCAAGTTTCCAACTTTATCAAAGCTGGCAATCATGCAGAGTCATATATGAACTAAATGCTTCCCCTGGCTTACTATTTGATCAAGCTTGAAGGTTTGACAGTTTGCATAAACAACAAATGGAAAACAGTTTAAATTTCGCTCTAATAACATGCATCATCAAAAACAACATCCCCTTCATGTATGAAGAGACAACATCCCCTTCATGTATTGTTTTCTGGTTTTCCTGTATTTCTCAAGCAGCACCATGAATTCATCGCACGCATCTTCGAAAACAACAAATTCACAGAATTCAGACTTAACCTGAGAAAACTCGAGCGACAATTCCTCGATGCCTATCCTATTCGTTCGCACAAAGTCCTTAAACAACACCAATGGGTCATCATAGTCTATTTTCCAGTCTTCTTCCTGAGGAAGATGTCGAAGCCATCTCATCCACAGCAAATAATCTTCATTATTTTCAAGCACAGTTGTTACTATCCTAGCGAACGTCTCGGAAAACTGGGAGAAACCGTTAATGGTGTTGATTATGTAATCAAAACTGCTTCTTAAGTTTAGGGCGAGGGAGTGCGCATTATGGTTTAATTTGATGTTGGATGAGTGAGGAAGAGCGGCGACCAAACAAGCCCTTTTGAATACACAATGTTTATCAGCAATCGACCTGACTGCAACATGTAACATGTTTACAAGCACATACCTTAGCTTGACCGCTTCACCATCAATGGGATAAGCAGAACCTGGTTTCTTCTTTTGGTTCCAACAATGAAGAGCAATATGAGTAAAACCTTCCCACCTGAAAAATAGTCCACCTATTAGAGCATTCATCAACTGGAATAAATAAATAAAAACAAATGAACTTTGAGAACTTTTGAAGAAAAAAAAAATTATAAGAAAGTATTTACAAGCATGAGGGACTTTCAGGTTGAGGAACCCAATTTGCAACCACACATCTATTACTACTATACGAAAAAGAAGTCATTTCTTTAATGTAAACTCTCATTGTTTATCTTTTTTACACCATTTAGTGAGGGAGAGAGAGGGAGAGGGAGAGGGAAAGAGGAGAGGGGAAGAGAGAGAGCAGGTGAGAACTACATGCATGTGTACTAGTTTAATCAAATGCTCATGTCACAAGAAGGCATAGAGAACATCTTGGAAACATTGAATGTACTAATTTATGTTAGGGTTGCTCGAAACATCCGGAGAAAAGTCTAAGTGGAACTTATCTCTCCGTTGCCTCCAGCTAGGTATATATAGCAGAATACCTAGGGTTTCCACACGCAAAGCCCCCGAGCCCGTTATTCGTCCGAATATACCTTTACAATCTCCTCCTATATTCGTGATAAATAACGGTAACGTTTCAGGGTGCTGGAGAGTAGACAAAATAATAATTCAAACTAAACAAAGCATTCAGAACAGATCATACTAATTAACACATAAAAAAGTTTTTGCCTAAACGGCAAACCATAAAACACAGATTCTATCCCAAAAACATAGTCTGAATAATTATTACAGCATAACATGAATTAAAGTGTTTGATGGTTCTACTCGTCTAGTAGATCATCGTCATCCATGTCCAAGTCTACTGCTCCTCCATAATCTCCATTGTAGCCTGCAAGGAATTTCATGAGTCAGACTCTATGAATTCATAAACATATGCAGTGACGTTTAAAGTAAACTAGCACTTACTAAATGAGCTTAGCACTTCTAGCAACGGTGAAGTAACTCTGTCAGCATCTCATCCAGTCTAACTAGGACTAGTCACGTTATCTTACTCATTACTGATCACTATGTGCCTCACCAACACATGTGGGCACACATCACGTGCAACATTATCAAATGTGGAATAATGTGCTGTGACCAATAATGTTTAGATTAACATTTACAACGACTTTCAATTTCCAGTTGAATAACTCTTAAATCAACTTACAATGAGAGAGGTGTTTGGTTATCAAATGTGGAATAACCGGCATCAAACCATCTTGGGTTTTCATCAAGAAATTATTTGGGTTTTCAGTCTGTTATTAGATGCTTGAATGTTGCGACTATAGGTTCTCACTGTCAAAACATAAAACTGCGGAGGAAAGTTTCATACATCTATGAACTTTAGTCTCGTTTCCCCCGATGTTTTTATTGTGAGAGCTCTATTCAATCCTTTGGTCAAGGGGTCTGCAACATTGTCTTTCGATCTCACATCAATTAGGGTCATAATCCCTTGACTTGTGAGAGAGGTCAACCAGAATTGTTTCAGCCTAAGATGCCTTCTTTTGCCATTGAACAAAGAGTTCGTAGCAATCGTTTTAGTAGCCTGATTGTCGCAGTAAACTGCAACAGAACTCATTTCCAGGCTCGACAAAAGAATGTCCATCACCAAATCTCTCAGCCATTCGGCTTCTTCTCCTGCTGACGCAAGAACGTAGAGTTCGGATTCCATAGAAGAGAGTGCAATACAAGATTGCCTCTTGGACTTCCAGGTTACAGCTGCTCCTCCTAGTGTGAACACAAAACCACTAGTGGACTTGCTGTCGTTTAATTCTGAGCATCATGATGCATCAGAATAACCTTCAACAACTGAAGGATGACCAGTGTAAACTAAAGCATATTGTTAGGTGTGCTTTAAGTATCTCATTAGCCTGTCTAAGGCGTTCCAGTGGTCATTACCAGGATTACTAGTGAATCTGCACAACATGCCGACCGTAAAGGCTATGTCAGGTCTAGTGCAGACCATGGCATACATGAGGCTACCAAGCAGTTTAGAATAATCTAACTGTCTAACCATAGCTCCTTCATTGGGCTTTAGGCGGTTAGTGTAGTCGTATGGTGTCTCAGATGATCTACTGGCACTGTATCCCCACGTGTCCAACATGGACTTTATGTAATGGCTTTGACTTAGGGAGATACCATTCTTCCCAAAGCTCACTTGCATGCCTAGTATAGTGTTAGCTACACATAGGTCTTTTATGCTAAATTCTTTTATTAGATCTGACTTAACGTCATCCACTTCGGATTGATCAGACCCTAGAATGAGCATATCATCTACGTACAAGCATATTATGGCGACTTTATCTGATCTATTACGTATGTAAAGACATTTATCCGAGAGACTCGACATGAATCTCATGTTCTTTACACTATAGTCGAACTTCTCATGCCATAATTTCGGTGCTTGCTTTAGTCCGTATAAAGGCTTAAGTAATTTACAGACTTTCGTTTCGTGACCGTCTACAATGAAACCTTCAGGTTGACTCATGTAGATCTCTTCAGTCAGATCTCCGTTCAAGAACGCAGTCTTAACGTCTAATTGATGAACAATAAAGTTCTCAATAGATGCAATAGCAAGGAGAACACGAATGGTTGCCAAGTGACACACGGGTGAGTAGACATCAAAGTAGTCTACTCCGCTGACTTGTGTGAAACCTTTAGCCACCAGGCGTGCTTTATACTTAGCTACGCTACCATCAGGATTCAATTTCTTTTTCAGAACCCACTTACACCCTACGGTTTTAGCCCTTTTTGGCTTATCAACCAACGTCCAGGTGTTATTCTGAAGAAGAGAATTCATCTCTTCATCTATAGCTTCTTTCCAGAGTAGTGAATCCCTGGATCTCATCGCTTCCTTATAGGTGGGTGGATCGGCCTCAACGTGGTAAGTCACAAAGTCACTACCGAAGGTTCTGGGAATTCGCTCTCTTAGAGAAGTCCTTCTAGACTCTAGGCCAGAGTTATCTACCAGAACGGAATAGGAGGTGCTCGGTACTGATTCAGGATCTTCCTCAGTAATAGTTGTTTGCATACCTGGGATTGTTAAGTTCTTATCTTTGAGGAATTTATCCTCGAAGAACACCGCATCCCTAGATTCTATTATGATATTATTAGAAATATCAAGGAACCTATCTGCAGCACTATCCTCAGCACAACCTAGGTAGACACAAGTACTGGTCCTAGGTCCAACTTTAGGCCTTCTAGGGTCAGGAACCCTGACATAGGCTATACAACCCCAAGTCTTAAGTCGAGTAAACGACGGGGGTCTCTTAAACCAAAGCTCGTAGGGAGTAACCTCTAACTTAGCATGAGGAACTTTATTCAGAATGTGATTCGCAGTCAAGACTGCTTCGCCCCAATAAGCGGAAGGCATGCCTGCAGTGAGCAGCATAAAGTTCAACATCTCTGTTAACGTTCTATTCTTGCGCTCGGCTATGTCGTTAGATTGGGGAGTAAGGAGCAGTGGTTTCTGCTATGATGCCCTGTGAAGCAAGGAAGCATCTGAACTCACTGGACATATATTCTCCTCCTCTATCACTCCTAAAACGTTTTATTTTCATGCTTAGTTGGTTTTCTACCCTGGTTTTGAAAAGACAAAACTTTTCAAACGCTTCATCTTTAGTTTTAAGCAACGAGATATGACAAAATCTCGTGCAGTCATCTATAAACGTGATCATATACTTCCTCCCACCTCTAGTGACAAAACTCTTAAAGTCACAAATATCGGAATGTATAAGCTCAAGACGTGTTGTGCTCCTAGTAACCGTCCCAAAAGGTTTTCTAGTGATCTTAGTCTGAGCGCACACTTCGCATTTTTCAAGTGGAGACTTAGTGTCTAATGTGATCTTGTGAGTTCTAGCTGCTTGGAATATTTTCCTGTAGTTTACGTGTCCTAGTCTCTCGTGTAGAGTCCTAGGGCTAACTAAGTTCAATTGAACTTGTTGGACTACCTCACTTGCTAGACTCAGACGGTACATTCTATTTTGGACATAAGCACATCCAAAATAGTGCGAGTTAACTGACAAAGTTACCCTGCCGCTACAGAAACTAAGCGACATACCCGCATCACATAATAGACTGATAGACACTAAATTAGCAACTATTGAAGGAATAAATTTAACATTCTTTAAAATTAAAGACTTACCTGAGGAGAGCAGCAGAGTTGCGTTCCCCACCTTCATCACGTCAGCTGTGTCTCCATTTGCCACAGTTACTGATTCCTTTGCATCCTTCAGCTCTGTCAGAAGATTAGCGTTGTTGCAAACGTGGCACGTTGCCTCAGAATCCAGGTACCACTCAGTGTTGGCTGGCGCGGGTCCGACCATGACAACAAAGTCAGATGGCTCAGCTTGGCTAACCAGATGGGCTTGGTTGCCTTCTTGTGGTTCCCGGGTTCTTTCTTTCCTCGGTAGCTTGCAGTCAGATGCGCAGTGTCCCCACTTATTGCAGTTATAACATTTACCCTTAAATTTCTTAGAGGGTTTACTCGGGCCTGCAACCTGGGGGCTACTACGAGCCGTTTTGGTCCTATGAGGGGAAGGAGGCCGCTTGGAGCTTGAAATCATGTTGGCAGCAGTCTTCTGCTTGCCAACAGCTTCCAAAGCGTGCTTCGTCCTGTTCTCGTCCTCAATGCGTATGAAACGCTTGAGGTCGTTCAGACCAACCTGCATCTTTTTGCGGTACATTTCTGTTTTGAAATTGTACCACGAGGAGGGCAACTTATACACAATCGTGCCCGCAACAAAACTATCGGGCAGACTATTAGACTCACTATGCAAGGAATCAATTAAATATTCAAATTCGGATACCTGAGGGAGAATGGCTTTCTCCTCGTCGAAGCTGAAAGAGTGGAACTTGTCCACTAGGTGCGTCTTGGACAGGTCCTCCTCCTGCCTGAAGTGCTCCTGCAGTGCATCCCAGATCTCCTTTGCAGTGCTCATCTTCATGTAGGTCTGGGCCAGGCTGGAAGACAAATAGTTGAGCAGGTAGACCCTGCAGAAGTCTTCATCTGAAAACCACTGTGCCTCATCAGCAGTCCCAACGACCTCAGCACCATCAGACTGAACTGTGTAGAACACGTTCAGAAACTTAACCCAAACTGAGTGTTCAACTTCCAGGCGTTGAACTTAGTCGCCGTGAACTTCTCCAGCTTTATCATCAGAATGGGGGACGCCATGGAGTTCCCCTTCATCATTGTGCTTGGAGACGGCGGCGGCGGGAAGAGGCGGAAGACGGCTGAGGGGGATCTGGAGGCACGGAAGAACAGTGGCGCACGGGCACTGTTGCTGAAGAGCGCACGAGCAGTGATCGTGCGTGAACTGCTGAGCACACGATCAGTGGTCGTGCGGGAACTGGCTGCTGAAGAGCGCACGATCAGTGGTCGTGCGCGAGGGGTCGAGCGCACGATCAGCGGTCGTGCGCGAACACCTTTTCTGAGAGCAGCGGCTTCGTCTTCTTCGCACGAGCGGCGGTCCTAGGGCACGGCTTCGACTCCAACAGCGGCAGATCTGGACAACGGAGGCGACGCAGCAGCAGCCCTGGATCTGCGGGCTAGGGCGACGGCGGCAGCAGACCAAGACCAGCAGCGGCAAGGGACGGGGAAGACTAGCAGATCCGCGACCTCTAGATCTTGCTCACGGCGACGGCTCTGCGGCAAGGGGCAGCGAACGGCTTGCGGACGGCTATCTCGTCTTCTTCGCAAGAACGGCAGCAGCGACGGGAGGCGCGATTCCTTCGCGTGAACAGCGACGGCGCTGCGGAAGAGCGCGATCGAGAGCTTCTCCTTCGGACGGGAGCGAGCGAACCTTAGGGCTGTTTCGAGATTGTTAGGGTTGCTCGAAACATCCGGAGGAAAGTCTAAGTGGAACTTATCTCTCCGTTGCCTCCAGCTAGGTATATATAGCAGAATACCTAGGGTTTCCACACGCAAAGCCCCCGAGCCCGTTATTCGTCCGAATATACCTTTACAATTTAGACAATGTTCATGTCACCGGACAGCATATAAAACATCTTGGAAACATTAACTCTTAGAGAAATATACAAGCATGCACCAAGAAAAAATAAAGGGCAGCCCGGTGCACAAAGCATCCCGAGCAGCGAGGGTCCGGGGAAGGGTTCCACCACAAGGGTGAAATGTAGGCAAACCAGAATTCGAACCCGTGACCTCAAGGTTGCTTCCAGGGAAGGGTTACCCTGCATTTTTGCAAGAGGTTGCTTCCAGGATTCGAACCCGTGACCTCAACATCATACGGAAACACCTCAACCTGCTAAGGCTCCCCTTCTTGCACCAAGAAAAAATACCAATAAAAAATAGGGGAGATGGATCATTCACATGTAATTAGCATTCAATAATGTTGGAGAAGGGTGAAAAATTCCAAATGTACGAATAATGGGGTAAGAATAAAAGAAAAACTTGCACAAAATGAAATGAGGATTTGACTCATCATAGTTAGCCATAACCCTTGTATTAAATCTTAAGGATTTGAAAATTTAAGTCATAAAACATGTGAGAAAATAGACATAAGAGCATTTTCGACGATGTAGAAAACCAGTAGGCAAGCACAATTTACTCACTCAAATGGAGGCTCAACTTCAATTCCAAGTGTCAAGTGCATGGAAAATCTACTAGGTGAGTCATCACAAGACTCATCCATGTTAAAAATTGTATGAGCCTCATGAGGATAGCCTCTTGGGATATACAAAATATCCCCTTCCCTAATCAGAACCTCCATGCATCCAGCTTCGTCTTGCCTCAAACTTTTCACTGCACGAAGAGGATCATAAAGCCTCGGAAGAAAGGCCTCGGCGCGAGGAAAAATTCTCCATTGTTTTGGCCCAAATATTTGCCAAACAAACACGCAGTGATCGTCATAATGCTTGGTCAAACCTTGAGATCTAGGCGGTGTGAGATATATGTTGGCCCCAGCTGATGGTTGACCAAATAAATTTGACATCCCTTCAGAAATTGCAGCAATCACATTATTTCTAAACTCCATCCCGCGCAAAGCAATGGTATAACCATCTCGCAATGCTTCTTCAAGTTTCCGAACGCTTAACTCAGAGCCCATGGTATGATCGAAAAAATGAACCTCCTCGCCAACAATTTCCTGCGTGGATTCTGAAGCAATCCTCGATGTTTTTAAAACGCGAATATCTTGTCCATAACAAATTTGAGAACCTAACAAATGATTCGCTTCCTTTATGAAAGCGAAAATGTCCAACTCATCTGAAGTAATAGGTGGACAGGAAACTAACTTTCCTACTAATGATGAAAGAACATTTGCATCTGTCATGTTACCAAAACAATCACTCAAGGAGTTAAAGATCGAATTTTTACCCCCCAACTTGCTCCATGTTCCCTTCGTAAGAAGTGGAGAGACCTCCCAGTAGTTGGCCATAAAATTTTGGAAAGAAGATTTTTCGTCCCCAAAAATAACCGCGCTAAGTTCATCAGCTTCCCAAGCTACATCGAGAACATGATCCATAGAAAGCCTAAACACCGCAGCAGCAAGATCAAACCTTCTTCTGAGTTCCAAATTGGATGAATTTTTCCACAAATTTTTCAGCAAAGGCAAAACCTTCTTACTCAGTTCATCGGGCATTCTTCGGAAACAACCCTCATCAGATGTATTGATCAAAATTAATGCTGCATCAAGCACCAATTCTACAGTTTTTTCTCTTTGTATAAGGGAAGGATAACCGATTGGAGATTCATTGACCTGGCACAACAAAGATCTACAAGAAATCAAAATTCACATGAACAAATTGAATTCGATTAACAAACTGTTTAAACTAGCTAACAAGAATCTAGATGTATGATCCTAATGAAGCGCAATGTTAACATAACTAGAGTAACAGCGTGAATACTTACAAAAGTTTTTCAATTACAGAGAATTCTCTAAGTTTCTCCCTCCCGATTGACGATACTGAAAGATCCAACAGAGTGTTGCATGCTGCTACTGCAACTCTCCGGATTCTGCTCACCAATGCGGTTATCAATCCATTAACAATGGCTTTATCTGAAACTATTGTTAAGTTTGCATCAAGAGAGTAGAGTGAAGCTGCGCCGATAAGCTCGGCACTTAGAGCGGCTAAACCTGAGCAGCTGAAGAACGCAGCCTAAAGCATCACAATATGTCACATGAATTACCAAGTTTATGCACTACAACGGGGAGAGAAGGATTACCTGGAGGTGAGGAAGAGGGGAAGGAGAGAGAGGAGGCTGCAAGGGAGTAGAACAGTGTGGGAAAGTGGGGAGCGAGTAGGATCAGTGAGGAGGGCGAGATGATCGCGAAGGAAGGATTTGAGGAGGGAATACGAGCTAGGGTTTTTGGCTTCGGCTGAAGAAGCGGCGGCGAGCATCAACGGGAACGCCCTCTTGTCAAACGAAGCGAGATCGAAACAAAAGAGAGGAGGAGGAAACCCTAGTTTCGTCTTCTTCCTCCGTCTACTTTCCGCCATTGCTCCTCTGAAAATCGTCGCCAATGTGATGGACGAGGGGCCGCTTCGCTGCCCGTCCCGAAATCACAGTCCAGGAGATCTCAGGAACCGTCAGATTAGGGGAAAAGTAGGGAAAAGGTGAAATACATTTTTGCGCGTGGGCTCGGGCAGAAATTTTTCAGTCCGCGTATCGGACCGTAAAAACGGTCCGAATATAAATACCTTTTTTTTTACAGCTGGGCCCCATTCCCTCCCTTTTCTAAAAATAGTGATTTTTTCATCCATCTTCATTTTTCCTCTGGTTTTCCCTCCACTCTCCCCTTCCGGCGAACAGCTTTTCCCCCCACTCTTTCGGCGACCGAGCAACTGTCCTCCATTATTATGGCGAGCAGCTGTCCTCCATTATTCCGGCGAGCTGCTGTCTTTTCCCTCCAATATTCCGGCGAGCAGCTGGCTTACTCCTTTATTCCTCTCTACCGCTGAGATGCACAGTGCACCGTCGAACGTCCTCACCACCTTCCTCGAAACGACCTCTACCAGATCACCACCGGCCATCGTCCCCTTTCTTGATAAACGTTGCACTGCAACTGCCACCATGGAGAAATCTGGAGCATCCATAGATAACATTCCCGCAGTTAAGGTAACCGACGTGCACACTGAATCCAATATTCATGCACTCCAATTTTTTTGGTTTGAATTATATCCGGCCGGAATAGATTTACTTGTAGGCTAACTGGGTTTTTCTCCGGTCGGAAATATTTTGAACCGAGTTTTTAATCATGGTCTTTTTCCTGGTTGAGTGGAACTTCTAGTATTTTCTACAACAAATTTTTTACCATGTTTTCCTGGCAACAAATCTCTCTTGATGCAAGCTTCAAAAAACAACAGCTGTTACATGCTTTGTCTTTTAATAAACGGCCAAGGAGATCATTTTTGTGTGCTACAGTTAGCTTTGTCCATTTGATTTTCAAGCATTTCAAGTTTGAACTAATGCATCCATTTTGTTTTCTTAGAAAGCCTTGTTCTTAATCCACAATTTACGGAGAATTTCTGACATCTGGTGAATTGAGTGCAGGATCAAAATTTCTTCATTTCTGTTTCTGTATGGTTTAAAGTTCCTTGTTTAAACAAACAAGGACTTACATTATCAAGAAGAAGAAGAATACATGACTTACATAAACAACGACTATACACTATTCACATTGTAAACTTATGTTAAGCCCTGCTCCCAAGATTAATAGCAGGAAAATATTTTGTAGCAGATAAAATAAAATAAAAAAAAGGAAAAAGAAAATTGAACCATTTCTGGATACATGAAATTCAAACAATTTCGTGCTTAGATGATAGAATAAGCTTCCAAGTGGAGCCTGTCCCGTCGAATGAATCATCCGCATTAAGAACTGCATTAGTTGAAAGTCCAATTGAAGCAAGCTTGTTTATATACTAATTAAAATTGCAGTGAGTAGGTCGGGTAGGGTGAAGAAAATGCATCTATTGTTCAGGTATGCACCCTCCGAAAAGACTTCCATCTGCATATACAAATAGATAAACCAATGTTGTGATCTTAGGCAAAAACATTGTAATATTGTGATGTAATACGGGATAGATCCGACCGGATATGCAAAAATTTAGGCAAAAAAAAATACACACAAACCAAAAAATAAGCTGCAAAAAAAAATCATGGCAGATTTTACAACAAACCCCTAAAATCTCAAATTCAGAATCTACAATCAGTACACAATCGGTTCTAAAAATAAGGCCAGAACTTCTAACCTAAGTTCATGTTAGATCAAAACCTATTTTGCAAGAATATTTAAAAACAAACGTTAAACTGAAAGAAAAACTTGCAAAATTTAAAACTAAAACATTGTTCTAGCAATGAATAAATATTGAAATTAGTACTTGACATTCGATCTACACTATAGAGAACTAAGTCTATATAAATCTCAGTCATTAAGAAAAAGTGAGAAAAATTATGCACATTCAGTTGTTCTCCAAACGTGTTATTAGATTATCCCTTCATTAAGTATTCCCAGATTCCTATTTTTGTAACTATTTTGTTTGAATGTAGGTTGTAGAGTGAAGAAATGATCTCAAAACTACAACAGTTGAGTTGTCAAACCTGAAACTACTCTAATTTTGCCTTCCAGGTCTAGGCATTTCAGAATTCACGCCCCATCTCATCCTTTCAGAAATCCACGCCCTATCTCATCCCAGAAAATTTCCATTTTAATTTCTCCTTTCAAAAATCCACACCCCATCTCGCCCCAGAAATTTTCCACGCCCATCTAATTGAATCGGAAGAAAAAATACAAGGGGGAAGAACTGTTGAAATCAAATACCATTAAAAAAGCTTGCGGACTGCTAGACAGATGCGAAGCGGCTAGAAGCCGGTTGGGGAGATGTCGAGACAGCAAGTTCTTCCACCACCAAATCGGCCAGTCGGTGAGCGTCATCGTCAACGGCGTCACCATCAGTTCGCCGGCGGACAGCACCAACACCGACGGCATCCACGTCGCCGACTCCACCGACGTCAACATCAGCAACTCCACCATCGGAAGCCCTGGTGTGCCGCCATGTGGATCCGGCCCTGTCTCCGGCGAGGGTTTGAGCGGAGCAGTTTGGAATTTCAAAAGGGGTTCGGGGAAGCAAATGAGAGTGGGGCCCAGCTGTAAGAAAAAGGTATTTATATTCGGACCGTTTTTACGATCCGATACGCGGACTGAAAAATTTCTCCTGATTTAGGCGGCGGAACCTTACTGGCCTCGGACGGTCCGAGCATCGGAGCCAAAAAAATCGCTTGTTTGGGACAGCTCCAGTTTTCCAACCGCTAGAGCTATTTTGTAACCGTTTGGGTGCATCAAATTCTGAAAAGCGGGAATCGTAAACAGTGTTTTTCGGCTGCTCCAGGGAAGCTGATATGCCGCCGCGTCCAGCGCCCTAAGAATCGCGTATTCTTTTTTCTCATTCCCGATCAGCGCGAGCCCGAGCCCCTTCCCTGCGAGCACTCCTCTTCCCCTTCTCCGACGACTGGATCGACGGCCTTCTCCACTTCTCCGGCGATAGCAACGGTCTCTCCAGACTCCGGCGACATCTACGATCTCCTCCCGATCTCTGGCGAGCAGATCTTCTTCCCCTTCTGGCGCAGATCTCCCGTCTTGGAGACAGATCTTCTTCCCCTTCTGGCGCAGATCTCCCGTCTTGGAGACAGATCTTCTTCCCCTTCCGGCGCAGATTTCCTTCCCCTTCCGGGGACAGCGGCGACCTCCAGTCTTGGCGACAGCGGCCACCTCACTTCTCCAATTTCTGCATTTTTTTCTATCCGATTTCTGCTATTATTTTTTTGTTTTGGATTTCTGCTATTATATGTGTTTTGGATTTGTGGATTTCTGCTATTGATTTGTGGATGTGTGTGTGGGGGGAGATGTGTGTGTGGATGTGTGATGTGTGTGTGGATGTGTGTGTGAATGTGTATGTTTATGTTGTGTTGTATGATTATGTGATTTATGTTATTGTTGTGATGTATGGTTATGTGATTTGTGTGTGTGTATGTGTGTGTGTGTGTGTTTTGTGTGATTTGTGTTTGTGTGTATGGGTATGTGTTTTGTGTGTTTGTTTTTTGTGTGTTTGTATGTAATTTGTGTATGTGTTGTATGTTTATGTGTGTGTTGTATTGGTATGTGCTTTGTGTGTGTGTGTGTGGGGGGGGGGGGGGGGGGGGGGGGGGGGGGGGGGGGGGGGTTGTGTTTTGTTTGTATGCATTTTAACAAGGCGCATTCATCTCTTCAAAGTGTGATTGAGAGGACGTTTGGGGTTTGGAAGAAAAAGTGGCACATTCCTAAAAAAATGTCTCAGTACAAATTCAAGAAACAATGTTCGATTGTGTTTGCGACCATGGCATTGCATAACTTCATTTGTAGACATTCATCTCGATGGGACCCGAAATTTAATGCATGTGATGCTGATGACTCATTCATACACCCAGAAGGTGTTGACGCAGAAGTTGAGGGTAAAATTGAGACATATATGTTTGATGTTGAGACTGCAGATCAAATGTTTGCAGTGCGAGATAATATTGCCGAAGAAGTGTATAATGCTCGCAGATATTAATTTGTTAATATCACATTTTAAATTTGAAAAAAAATGTAATTCTTATTAATATCAAATGTATTTCTTACGTAGGTGAAGAAAGGTTGAAGAAAATGAAGATGACGAGGAAGCATATTTTTGTTTATTGGGCAATGATCGTGTACTTTTTTTAATGAACATTTTAAAAACTTGTACTATTTTGGTTAAAACGTTAGAGAACAATTTGTATTTGTTGTGTTATGTTTACATATTTAAGTATTTTTATTTTTTATTTTTTATTTTTGAAAGTTAAAAAAACAGCTCTCAACAGCTGTTTTTTCAAACAGCTCAATTGAAACAGCTCTGTTCAATCAGCAGTTAATCCCATACACCACAAACAGTCTGCAGCTTTTCAAAACAGCTCTTCAAAGAGGCCTAAAGAGTTCTGTTCAATCAGCAACTTTTCAATCCGCAGCAGCTCTCCCAAACAAACCCAGGGACAAACTGCTTTGGCTGATAATAGACATTTAGCATGATTATCACGAAATTAATTGTGCATATAATTATGCTCTCTAGATCACAAATCAATAGCTAGGTCTTTATGGGGGCTCATATCCACCGTCAGATCAACTCTAATTAAGCTGAGTTTGGTTTAATGAAATAATAAGGCGATTATTATTCGCAAACCATGTTTATCTATTCGCAAATTTTGTCTATTCGCAGCTCTAAAGAAAGCCAAACTTATTATTCGCAAATATTGTTGTTATCCACAGATTAATAAAAAATAATAATAATAAATTTTGGTCATCCTCTTTGTGTCCCTCGTCACATGAAGAGAGTAAATCTAGCTATTTAAATCTTCCCAAACAAACCCTAGCTGTCTAAATCTTCCTAATCAAACTGAAATTGCATGAACTGCAAAGAAAACGTCTTTCTTCCTCAACTTGGTCTCTATGTGCGCATTCATTTTATGAATCGCGGTCATTGCATACACTGAAGTGTTCAGAAGATCGTCGAAAATGTTCCTTCGTTGTCGGGCCCTGCTCAAGAGAAAGAAAAACATCGATTGCTCATGTTTAAAATTGATTTGTGGATAATAATTTCTAAACTCAAATAAAATGCAAATTTTGATTTATGGATAGCATTTACGGATAGAAATTTATGATCTGCGAATAACAATTGTCATAAATAACGATGAACTTTATCTTATGAATCGGTTAAAATTCTATACATTGATTTATAATGTGACCGTAGTCTTGGAAGAGTTATTTGCATCACGAGTTATATATATATGTGTCTTATTTGGCCGTACTAATTAAATTTATTCATATCAACGCTTAATTTATAAGGTTAGTTTATAATAAATAAAGGCAATTGTTAACCGCACCCCACTTTTGGCTATCCGCAACCCATTTTTATGAAGTATTACGCATGTTTTTTGGAAATACGCCTTGTACAAGCATTTTTAGGAAAGGTGTTCAACACGAAAGTTGTAGATATCGTCAATATCTACAACTTTCGTGTTAAACACTTTTGCTAAAAATGCACGCACAAAACCTATTGCCGCTCGAATTGAAACATGGGCGTAACTATAACGAATTTTGGAAATAAGCATTGTGCATGCATTTTTAGGAAAAATGTTCAACACGAAAGTTGTAGATCTCGACGATATCTACAACTTTCGTGTTGAACACTTTTCCTAAAAATGCTTGTACAAGGAGTATTTCCAAAAAAATGCTTGTACAAGGCGTATTTCCAAAAAAATGCATAATACTTCATAAAAATTGGTTGCGGATAGCCAAAACTGGGGTGCGGTTAACAATTGCCTAAATAAATATGAAGTCAAATGTTTCGGAGGTTGATATAATGATAGAGTATTTATATTGGCAGCTCATGAATGGATATTGACAGCCCGATAAATATTGGCAGCGCAAAATGAAATAAAATTTAAGTCAAATAAATCATATTTAGTGAAAAAAATCAATCTATTTTCTCATTAAATGATAAAGCAAATGAAAAATATTATTTAGAAGATACAAAAAAAATCAAAAGTAGGAGAAAATATACGAGATTTTTGAAGGGTTCGTCGGTGTCGCCAAAAAATATCCAGAGGAGTTCGACCGTATCTAAGGGTTTTTTCTCCGACGGTTGTGGGAGACCGGCGGCGAGAAATCAAAAGTTTTCGGGGGATTTCGACGAGAACGGGAAAAAATGAGGGAAAATGAAGAGTCTTTAAGTGAGGCTGCTATTAGAGAAAAATCAAATTAAATTTTATGTGTTTTTTTAGTTTATTGGGGCTGCCAATAGCCATTTGCGGGCTGTCAATATAAATACCCTAATGATATTGTGTAAATATTTATGTGCACTATTAAATAAGTGAGTTGTTGGTATACTTTTCATGGGATCGGTATCTTTTTCATTTGGGATCCCAAATGTATGATCATTTTATGGCGAGGATTGATTCTCATTTTATTTAAAGTTGTGTAATTTTTTGATTGAAGAAAAAATATGGAATGATTGGATCAGTGAACACATCAGATCAATCACGAATTAATCTGGACAATGAAATGGATACCATCAATTGGGACTAAAATGGAGATGATTCGGGTACCTCTTCATGCGTGTCCGAGCAATCTACAATTATTTTCTGGCCATTCAGTTGCGTAAACGGTTTAGATGTGCTCTTCTTTAGGGTCAGCAATCGGCGATCGCTTCTCTCGGTAGGCGACTGGTATTAAACCATTTAGGATACTATGTGGTCAAAAGTTTTTTTTACAACTTAAATTTGTACACGAAACATGTATAACTAGACAAGCAGCCTGAAATTGGGAAATTCATGTCACCCGTCTTCTCAGCGACGGTGACAATGATATTTGGTGAGGTTTGGGTCCGGTCAATAACGTATGATGGGCATTGTAGAAGGCGAGCAGCGTGAATACTATCGTGCAGGGCGCGAGGGTATCCCACCACGACAGTTCCCCAACCACAACTGGCACGGGGCTCTGCTCTTATCAATTAACTAATGCAGCTTAAAATAAACACACTATCAATTAAATAATGGGAAAATAGTAATACAACATTTTTTTTATTTTTGTTAAAAAAATCATTAGCCTGATGCATGTACCATCGTGTGTGACAAATCAATTTTAATATAGTTGATGAGTTTATTGGTAGCTCCTCGAAAAAACTGCTGACATGAATTATAGACAAGTTATTTGGTTCGTATGAATTATAAAAATTTAAAAGTTGATTTCTCTTCAACCGCTCAACAAAAATCCAATCTGAAAGTTGCATTGGACTTATCTCAGGAAAACACAGAAATAGAATTCTTAATCTAAGATTTTCATACAATTTTGATGGTGCTTCATGGTGGTAAGAATTATTAATCTAAAATTTGACCATTGGACTTACAGAGACTATTTAAAGAATTCCTTAAAAAATGAGTTGATCAAAAATATTTTATTTTTCTGCTCGACGGTCACTAATATCGCATTCTCATGTCAGTCTCTGATTAGGGGAAATTGTTTTGAATCATAATGTTGATCATCTATGTAATAAAATTTAAATAATTGTATTGATCATCATCATTATCAATAATTATACAATATTTTTATATTGTCTCTCACTTGCATTCAAGTACCTCGTCAAGTTCTCGCATATAAAACTCGAGATTCTATAACATTTATAAAGCAACCTTACACTTGATAAAAACTTTCAACTGACGAAGTCTATCGCTCGACCTAATTAGACTTGACACAGTTTCTATTCCCACGAAGCCTATAATATGTCATAGATTTGACCCAAAAATTCAACAGAACAAAGTTTATTGTTCAACCCCTAATTTGGTGTAATTTTTCGGCGCGAAGAAGCCCATTACATGGTCATTTTGTTCATTGCACTGACTCATGAGAACGTTACTCATAATGCATCATTTTAAGTTTAAGTTTGTGTCCAGGCCGAGTTAAAATCCTAGTACCGCCACTGGTGACAGGAGATCAATGTCTTTCATTGTTATTCCCTCAGAACCCACCATGCCAAGAAGATTTCATGATCGAGCCCGGAAAGATACTCTGTGATATATTTGGAGGATCAAATGCCACTTTTCCATCAAGAGGGACCTTCTAATAGTTTCATGATTTCCACCATACTTGAAGATTGTGGCGATTTAATCTTTAAATGTGCAAGCCACGTCCAAGAATTCGATCGAGTCGAGCTGCTTATCTCGAATGATGACATAGTTCGAATGGAAACAACAACATCGAATCATTGCAAGTGTTGGATGAGGTCATCTTTCCCCATATAATAACTCGGAGTGGGTTCCCTAAATCTTTCAGGGACTGGGGCAGACAAGATTTGGTCACAAAATGGGCTCGTCCTCCCAAATCGGCCAGTCGGCAGGCGGTGAGCTTGCTCCAACTCGCGGAAGCGAGCTCCTTGCGAGCTCTTCGGAGGCTCTACCTCGCGAAAGTGAATTTTGTGTGGGCTCGGTGAGGGAACTCGCGACTGCTGAAGTCGCTCGAGCTCTTCTTTGGCGACCACATTGTCAGGTCACCGAGACAGCTCGCTTTCCTATGAGAAAGCGACATTTCATGGAGAGGTCATCGTGACCTCAGCACGAGGTGCGAGCAGAGCTCACACAGTATATATCCTACATTATCTTGTTGAATTATGAGAAGTCGGCTCGTGTGATGAACTAGCTGTCTGCTCACGAGTTGTTGGTGTCAGTCTTCGGCCGCCATCGTGATCTTTGACATTGTTCTCGCAAGAATTGTTTCACGTTCTACGCTCACCGCACCAAAACAGTTTTAACCGAGAAATCGGTTCACAAAAGTTCAAACCTAAAGGGTAACCTGAGGTTATTGGCATTGCGCTTTAACTCCACGGATCTGATGGCAAGAATAAGATGATCACGAGGATTAAGAGTTGATTTACCTATAAAAAATATTCACAAGCTGCAGCGAGGAGGACCCTCCACACACCCAAAAATTTATTGGAATTTTCCCTCTTAAACTCATAATTAAATTCTGTCAGCCGCATTAGACTCATATGATTCATACGAGTGCAACGGATTTCGTTTTGTTCAAATCGAGCGTTGTTTAGTCAAGTTGATAAAAATAGATCTCATAAACTATACGGCGTCTCGAAAAATGTGAATACTTGAATTCAACCCTATCACATCAACATTTGCTCGTCATTCGACGACTAGGACCCACATAGATCTTGACCCACATGGGGACCCACCTTAGGGTTGACTTTGGTCAAAACCTCTTAAAAGTGAAATTTATAGTTTAAATTAAATCATCCACTTAAGCTCCACTCAATTCCACCCAACCCCAAGCTCCACCTCCCAAACTCATCCCAATTTCAGATGAGCTCTGAACCCTAGGCAGAAATGGGTTGGATCCAAGGTTAACCAAAGGGATATTCTCTTTTTTTTTTCTTTCCACTTAACACAAACCTTTACCTAAAGCTAATCTCACTTAAGCTCCACCCATGACCAATCCTAAAACACCACTTAAGTATTCTGAATAGGGTGCTGACTCCCAGAAAGCTGGATGAGTGGATCCAATGCTTAAACTTAAGCCAATCTCTCCCTCCATTTAAAATAACTCTAACCCAAACCCATGTAATCCACTCTAACTTAACCCTTATTAGCAAGTACAACTCTTCAATGAGACAGCTGCCTCTCCACCTGACCTAAGTTGCCAGAAAAAATAACATCAGTTCATCTCTTAACCGAGAAGGAAGAGGGAGTGGGAGTCCATTGCCTCCTCTATTTAAGGCCTCCCCCAGGCTTCAGTCAAAGCTCAAACCATTGCCCTAGCCCAAACAACCCCCCCCCCCCCCTCTGCCTGAGCCTTCACCGGCGTCGGAGAAGAGAGACAGAGAGATCTGTCACCCTCATCTCACCACTATGCATCGCTGACCCGAAGCTTCCAGGAGACAACTGTCACAACTCGTATTTTCTCCGTATTAAATACTACGTCGGAGTAAGAGAAAATATGTTCCGTGATGCCACGCCGTGCAGGGGACAACTGCAGGCGCTCAGTCAAATCCTACTCCCATTATTTATCATGAAAAAATCCATGATTTAAACTAAATTTATTATATGTGTCACTCGGTTTAGTGGATTGACTAGTCCACGAGTACCGGTGTAAGTAAAAAAAAATATGCAACGAAAAACACTAGGTTTTATTCATTTAGTACCCTATATGAGCATGATAATCCCATAATAATACATGATATGCAGACCTCTAGGTTTAGTATAGGTATGAAAAGAGCTTTTTATAACTTTTAAAATAAAGTGATATTCGCTTTAAAAGAGACTATGAAATAGTAGTGTAAGTTCTTTTATACTTCAAAATATCTAACATGCAATACTAACGCAAAACTTCCTAGAGAGCAAGTAAACTACTCTGAAAACAGCAAGAAAATAACTAGCAGCTAGCAAGGTGTCTAATAACAATAAACATTGTGGGTGTCAACAGCCTGACACAAACCCATAGGTCACAATAGTATGTCTGAGCTAAGCAAAACAAAACAACAACAACAACTACTACCTCTCGAAGCGAGGAGAAAAGGTCACAACAGCAACTGCAACGCCGAAACACCAGCTCTAGCTCCACGACCCACTACTACTCTGAGCCCGAGGCATTCAAAAGAAAGAACGCCTTAGCAACAAGGTGCAAGGGGCAACAAGAAACAAAACAAAGTAAACCACGGTCAACATGGGTACCAATCCAAGACCGGTTATACAGAAGAAAAAGTACAGTAAGTAAACTAAGTAAGCAACAGAAAACACTTATGTGCATAATCACATATACCTGACTACACCAAGCGCGGTGGAGAAAGCAAGGGCTAAAATACCCGGCTATAATATGAGCATAAACAACATTATAACAATTCTAGAAATAAAATATTTAGCAAACAACATAGGTAAGTATCCGATGACTGTGAGGGGAATACCTCCGTGAGCACACCCACAGAACAAACTCCACAGGGGCCCAAGGGTAAGGTGGTCTCATAGCCCGACACACCCGTACTGAAAAATATCCAGCAACTGCGGTGGGAGATACCTCCGCCAACACACCAGCAGTAAAACAAACAAACCAACTCGGGTAAACTCCCGTAAAATATCAAATTTAAGTGCAAGGCACTGTGGCGGTGGTTTCAATCCACCAACACCAACAACCCCAAATCGACTACCTATAACTCGAGAATGACACAACTAAACTAGACTAGTTACCACTAGACTTAATGCACGGAAATCACCAAGGCAGACATATCCTGTTACATCATCAACTAGACTCGTTGTAACACCCTGCCAGTACGAAAAGTATAACAGCGGGTCCGGCCGGGACCCCACGCCATACAAACCACACTAGCTAGGAGTTAAAAGGTGATAAACAGAAAAGAATACAACTACACGAGAGTACAAAACGTAAGCGGAAGCATTTGATTAAAAACATTACATTTAGAACTGTCCACTATCATAGGAATGAAACCATAAAGTAGAGCTACGGCCTTAAGGCCTTACATTTAACCAAATGTAATAAAACTCCTTAAACATACATCGGCACGCAGGCCGGCAATACATGGAAAACAGAAAAGAGGCTGGCCTTCGAGGGCCAACACAGCAAAAGGGGCACCGCCCGCTATTTTCCGCTAGGCTCACATGCACCTGCATAAGAACATTCCACCAAGCGGTGGCAAACAAGGTAACGGTCAGCAAAGCTGACCAAATTATAACGACCACACCCCTTTCCCGGGATGGCGGAGCTTCTACCCTGCAAGCAAGCCAAACTAGCAACAAGTACTAATAAAAAGAAAGTGCAAACTACACAAGGTGAGGTTTCAAGCACAATCAATCTTCTAGGTTGAGCATCAAAAGAGAGGGGAACCTAGGTATGCACATGATGTTGGTTGGGTTCACCCGAAGGTTCCCCACAACCGCCTAAGCAATCGCATGAGGCTAATCATAACATCAATTCCACAACACTCCACCCTAAGGGTCACAGCCTTAGGTGGGAACAAGAGCTTTTGGTCGGTTTAGGTATGACACCTTCCACGACCTCTCCCATGATCACACGGCTTTTATGAGGAAGGGACCTCGTACCGATCTGCATGGAAACGGGTTCGGTTTAGCTTTGCCCGTGCTCTAACCGTCGCGATCTATCGCACGACGCGGGTACGGCTTCACCTCGGCCCGTAAGGGTTTAGCACTTTCAAGTGCTACACTAATTATACGCTACGCACCTAACCCCTTCACAAGGATCTAGGCTTCGCGAATACTCAACAAGGGAGGTGCAATACGCTCCGCATCAATTTCGTGGTGAAGGTTTGCCTTCAACCAAACTCAAAGCATGGGGCTTTCGTTAGCATCTTCACAAGACGCCTATACTTATTTCCCGCACTACTATAGATGATTTCACGGAGTCATTCTCCGGCACGCATTCTAGGCCTAACCTAAATGCAACGTCGCAAATCAAGCATCACCGATTCGGGCTCACGGCCACGAATAGGCTTCACACAAAATGCCTAAATCCGCAAGACTACCGGATTTTCTACATGCAATAATGCCGGGGACGAACACAATCTACCCGGAGTTCCGAAGAACTTGAGGAAATCCTACACTTCACCCATTTGGTGAAAGGGATTCCTCTTGCAAGCATAGAAAGAGGAAAGAAAGGACAAATACAAGTCCAAAGTTCGGGAGGAAGAATCGTTACCCTAGAAGCGTTCTTCTTAGCCATGGATCCAAGATTTCACACGGAGGGAAAGGACCGCACCGGGCTGCACTCTCCAAATCTGGAAACGGCTCGCGAAACGGAGCTCCGGAGCTCCGTCAATGGCGGGATCTCTCCTTCTTCTTCCTTGCCTCCTTCTTCTTTCTCTAGGTTTGGAGAGAGAAAGGCTTAGAGATTATGAGGATTCAACTCCTCTCATCAGCCCTAAAGACCTCCAGCATCTAATCCTAGCCATTGGATCGGATTCCAAAGGATTTGGACGGACCGATCTTCTTCTCCGCTCAAAATCGCGGAGCAGAATAAACAGGGCGCACGATCACAGGCGCACGGTCAGTGGTCGTGCGCGAAGAGGGAAATGGTCGTGCGCACTGTCCGGGACAGAACTCGATTCTCTTCTGAATTAACGCACGATCGCTGGCGCACGATCACCGGTCGTGCGCGATGAGACCACTGGTCGTGCGCTAAGAGCAGAAAGGGAAAATTTAGCCTGCTTCAGTGCAGCACTACCACTCCGCCTACTTCGCTGAACTACGATTTTTTGGGTGTTACAACTCCACCCCCCTTAAAAGAATTTCGTCCCGAAATTTATAAAACAGAAATAGCAAGAATTACAGTTATATTTTACCTGAGAGAAATAACTCGGGGTACTCCGCAAGCATCATTTGCTCTCTCTCCCAAGAGAGCTCCTCTCGGCCGCAATTATCCCACCGGACTTTTACCATCCGAATGGACTTGTTCCGCAGCTGCTTTACTTCGGTATCTTCGATGCGTAAGGGCTTGACTTTCGTCAACAACCCACTATCAACCGGAACTTTGCCGACCGCAACGATATGAGTAGGCTCTTGCACTGCCTTCCTCAACACTGAAATGCGAAACACGTCGTGCAGACCGCTCAGCTCTGCAGATAGTGCAAGCCGATAAGCCGCATCACCAACACGCTCCACGATCTCAAACGGTCCTAAGTACCTTGGACTGAGCTTTTTCAAGCGTCGGATCCTTGATACCCCTTTGAACGGTTTGATCTTCAAGTAAACCCGGTCACCGACTGCAAACTCTAGGTTCCTATGCTTGGCGTTGAAATATTTTGCTTGCCTATCCTGGGCAACCAATAGCCTTTCACGTATAGTCCGGATCGTCGAAGTTGCTTCCTCAACATCCTTTCGCTTTAATAGCTTAGTATCGCCCGTTTCCGCCCAAGACAACGGCGTACGACACTTCTTACCATAGAGGGCTTCGAAGGGAGCAATCTTTATACTGGCTTGGTAGCTATTATTGTAGGCGAACTCGATCATATAGAGATGATCTTCCCACCTCTTTCCAAAATCTAGAGCGCACATTCGGAGCATATCTTCCATAGTCCTGTTGGTTCTCTCGGTCTGTCCATCCGTTTGTGGGTGGAAGGTCGTGCTGAACTTCAATTTCGTGTCCAACAGTTCATGGATAAGCCTCCAATCTTTCGATGTGAAACGCCCGTCACGATCGCTGACGATGCTACGAGGGACACCGTGCAGTCTCACAATACTATCAACATAGAGCTTTGCTAGCTTCTCTACAGAATCATCCTTCCGGTTCGGAATGAAGTGTGATACCTTTGTCAAACGGTCCACGATCACCCAGACGGCATCGTTTCCATGTTGCGATCTCGGCAATCCGTGCACGAAATCCATCGAAATATCATCAAACTTCCATTCCGGAATCGGCAAGGACTTCAGAAACCCACCGGGACGTTGACATTCCGCTTTCACCAACGCGCAAGTATGACACTTGGCCACGTAAAGGGCAATGTCTTTCTTCATACCCGGCCACCAGAAAAGCTTCTTCATATCCATAAACATTTTAGTGCTCCCCGGGTGGATTGAGTACTTGGTATGATGAGCCTCGTACATCAACTCCGCCCGTAGAGTGCCAACGTTTGGGATGCACAACCTTTCCTGTTTCCACATAAGGTCGTCTTCGAAGGAGAAATCAACGTTTAACCCCTCAACGGTTTCCGCCTTATAGCGTTTCATGCTCTCGTCCAGCTCCAATGCTTGTCGAACTCGGTCGGCAAGGTCGTATTGAACCTCCGTCCAGTTCAAGCATGCTGAAGTAGACGTTCTCCTATCAATGCAAATGATCTCCATTTCTTCCAGCTCGCGGATTAGACGCTCATCGTGCATCAAAATCCAATTTGCTTGAGCGGGAGCCCGACGACTCAGCGCGTCCGCTACTACATTTCCCTTACCGGGAGTATATTTGATGTCAAAGGTGTAGTCCCCAAGGAACTCCATCCACCTCCTTTGACGCATATTCAACTCCCTTTGATCCAGCAAGTACTTGAGGCTCTTGTGGTCGGTAAAGATATCGATCTTCACGCCATATAAATAATGCCTCCAAAGTTTGAGGGCGAAAACCACGGCCGCTAGCTCCAAATCATGGACCAGGTAATTCCTCTCATGAACCTTCAGTTGCCGGGAGCCGTAGGCAATTACCTTCCTGAACTGCACTAGGACACAACCCAAACCACTTCCTGAGGCGTCGCTATAAATTTCGTAGCCTTCCGAACCTTGTGGCGAGCATAGAATGGGCGCCGTGGTCAGACGGCTCTTCAGCTCTTCAAAAGCTCGTGCGCACTCGGGCGACCAAACGAACTTATGATCCTTCCTAGTCAGTTTTGTGAGAGGAAGGGCGATCCTCGAGAAGTTTTCCACAAAGCGCCTATAATAGCCGGCAAGTCCTAAGAAACTTCGGACTTCCGCTACGTTTTTCAACAAAGGCCACGCTCAGACCGCTTCTATCTTCGACGGATCAACTGCAATTCCTTCTCCACTAATGACATGACCCAGGAATGCTACTGACGGTAGCCAAAACTCGCACTTGGAGAATTTGGCATATAGCTGACTCCTCCTCAAGATGCTCAGAACTGCGTGCAGATGCCCTACATGCTCCTCTTCCGACTGAGAGTATACCAAAATGTCGTCGATGAAGACGATCACAAATTGATCCAAATACTCTCGGAACGTCCTGTTCATTAAGTCCATGAATACCGACGGTGCATTGGACAGACCGAACGGCATCACCGTGAACTCATAGTGCCCAAAGCGGGTACTGAACGCTGTTTTTGGAATGTCACATTCCCTTATCCGCAGTTGGTAATAGCCGGACCTTAGGTCCATCTTGGAGTAAACCGTCGACCCCACCAGTTGGTCGAATAGATCATCGATTCTTGGAATCGGATATCGGTTCTTCTCGGTCAACTTGTTTAGCTCTCGATAATCAATACATAGACGCAAGCTCACGTCCTTCTTTTTCACAAAGAGGACCGGTGCACTCCAAGGCGATGAACTTGGACGTACGTAGCCTTGCTCTAGCAGCTCTTGCAATTGAACCTTCAGCTCTGCCAATTCCTTTGGTGCTATCCGGTACGGTGAGCGGGCCACAGGTTTGGCACCTGGCACCAACTCGATACAGAAATCGATCTCTCGCTGAGGCGGAGCCCCAGGGAGTTCGTTAGGAAACACGTCGGCGTACTCCGCTACAACTGGGACATCACATAACCTGGGCATTGGCTCTGAAGCCTCCAACAAGGTGAAGAACAACTCGGCGCCTTTTCTCACCGCCTTAACCACCTGGAGAGCAGACATCAGCGTCTTGCTCGCTCCTCGCATACCGGCGAACATGGTTTCTCCTTCGGTGTTCCTTCCCAGAGTGATCTCCTTTGTATTGCAATCTATGCATGCCCGCTGCTCCGAGAGCCAGTCCATGCCGAAGATCACATCAAATTCAGCTAACGGTAATAACGACGCTTCTAAGTCGAAATCCTGACTTCCGATCCGCACCTTCACACGGCTCTTCCTATCCGACCTCATTCGAGATCCATTGGGTAGCACTACTTCCAATCTATCCTCTACGAAGGTAGACGGCACTCCGATTCACACAACGAAGTCCTCGGACAGAAAAGAGTGCGATGCACCCGTATCAAATAGAGCTCTCGCCGGATAGTTGAAAATTAGGACGAAACCTAATTGCACACAAATAAAGCATAAAGTCGTACAACAGTATGAATTATATATATAGCTGTAAAAGCTAACTTCTAATTCGTACCTGTGACGACATCAGTTTGTCGTATAGCTTCTTGTTGGCCAAGCGAATAGACTCTCGGCTGAGTCGGAATGTGCTGGGAAGCCGAAGACTCCGCAGCTTTACCCTTTTCCGCAGCACGAGCATAATCCACCGCTCGAATACCAGCCTTCGGGGGACCACTTCGACACACCGCAGCTTTGTGTCCCACCTTCCCGCAGGTGAAACACATAATAGGAGTCCGCGCGGTCGTGGCTCCCGAAACATTTGAAGGAGCTGGTTCCGCCTGTTTGAACTTCCTTTTGTTCCTTCTGAAATCCGACTTGGACTGAGAGGCCGGCGCATGAAACTCAGGTTTCTTTACAACACCCCTTGCTTGTACCCTCTTCATGTCCAACTCCAAAGATCTGGCAGTTTGCACCATCACTTGGAAGCCAAACGTCATAGGGCCTGCAAGGAGCAACCTCAACTCGTCCCGAAGCCCTTCATAGAACTTATTTGTCTTTGTCTCCTCATCCTCCACCAAGGACCCCGCATAGCGACTCAGTCTGGTAAACTCATGCAAGTAATCGTCAACGGAGCGATCACCTTGTGTCAACCTCAAGAACTGGTTTTGTAACGCAATGCGCTGGGCAGAGGGGATAAACCTTTGGAGGAACGACTTTGAAAACTCAGCCATTGTGATTTCAGTAATATCTCTACCGCAGAACTTATGCAGCTCCTGCTCTTCCCACCACAGCACAGCCTCTCCATCAAGAAGGAAAGTGGTTAAGGTGACCATCATGGCTTCGTCCGTCGCTGTCGCCCTCAGAGTTCTTCTAACTCTTGACAACCAGTCTTCTGCCTCCGTTGGGGACTCAAATCCCGAGAAGGTAGGAGGATTAAAGCTCAGGAAATGCTTTAATTGTTGGTCACGCGCTCGCCCCGCAACTACTTGCGCAACTTGGCGTTCCACCCTCGGCGCTACCGCAGGTTCTACTGCAGCTAAAGGCACAGGGGCCTCCACCCTTGGTTCCGCGGCAGGTTCCACTGCAGCAACAACCTCAGGGGCCACATCCGGAGTAGGAGTAGCAGGCTGGACCAGCCTTTGGGGTTGAGCGTTGATCATCGCGAAGACAGCCTCCGCGACTAATTTGATCATTTCAGCAGAAGGAGTGGTCGCTGGCACTTCAGCCGACCCACTACTTTCAGCGGTGTTACGGGGTCGAGACTGCCCCGCAGCACTTCTAGTCACCTATAATCATGCAAAGCACAATTTAGTGACCCAAAACATATCAAACATCAATCATGGAACGCTCAGGTTCCGCAAACAAGTATGTTTTTTTTCATTCCTAAGTGGACATTCTTATTAGTTTTTGTCGTTTTAGGTGAATGCACAACCCGTGCGCACCACCCCTTAAAAGGAATTCGTCCCGAATTCGCTAAACTACGGATCGACGCCTTAACCTCGCTCTGATACCAAATTGTAACACCCTGCCAGTACGAAAAGTATAACAGCGGGTCCGGCCGGGACCCCACGCCATACAAACCACACTAACTAGGAGTTAAAAGGTGATAAACAGAAAAGAATACAACTACACGAGAGTACAAAACGTAAGCGGAAGCATTTGATTAAAAACATTACATTTAGAACTGTCCACTATCATAGGAATGAAACCATAAAGTAGAGTTACGGCCTTAAGGCCTTACATTTAACCAAATGTAATAAAACTCCTTAAACATACATCGGCACGCAGGCCGGCAATACATGGAAAACAGAAAAGAGGCTGGCCTTCGAGGGCCAACACAGCAAAAGGGGCACCGCCCGCTATTTTCCGCTAGCTCACCTGCACCTGCATAAGAACATTCCACCAAGCGGTGGCAAACAAGGTAACGGTCAGCAAAGCTGACCAAATTATAACGACCCCACCCCTTTCCCGGGGTGGCGGAGCTTCTACCCTGCAAGCAAGCCAAACTAGCAACAAGTACTAATAAAAAGAAAGTGCAAACTACACAATGTGAGGTTTCAAGCACAATCAATCTTTTAGGTTGAGCATCAAAAGAGAGGGGAACCTAGGTATGCACGTGATGTTGGTTGGGTTCACCCGAAGGTTCCCCACAACCGCCTAAGCAATCGCATGAGGCTAATCATAACATCAATTCCACAACACTCCACCCTAAGGGTCACAGCCTTAGGTGGGAACAAGAGCTTTTGGTCGGTTTAGGTAGGCTACCTTCCACGACCTCTCCCATGATCACACGGCTTTCATGAGGAAGGGACCTCGTACCGATCTGCATGGAAACGAGTTCGGTTTAGCTTTGCCCGTGCTCTAACCGTCGCGATCTATCGCACGACGCGGGTACGGCTTCACCTCGGCCCGTAAGGGTTTAGCACTTTCAAGTGCTACACTAATTATACGCTACGCACCTAACCCCTTCACAAGGATCTAGGCTTCGCGAATACTCAACAAGGGAGGTGCAATACGCTCCGCATTAATTTCGTGGTGAAGGTTTGCCTTCAACCAAACTCAAAGCATGGGGCTTTCGTTAGCATCTTCACAAGACGCCTATACTTATTTCCCGCACTACTATAGATGATTTCACGGAGTCATTCTCCGGCACGCATTCTAGGCCTAACCTAAATGCAACGTCGCATATCAAGCATCACCGATTCGGGCTCACGACCACGAATAGGCTTCACATAAAATGCCTAAATCCGCACGACTACCGGATTTTCTACATGCAATAATGCCGGGGACGGACACAATCTACCCGGAGTTCCGAAGAACTTGAGGAAATCCTACACTTCACCCATTTGGTGAAAGGGATTCCTCTTGCAAGCATAGAAAGAGGAAAGAAAGGACAAATACAAGTCCAAAGTTCGGGAGGAAGAATCGTTACCCTAGAAGCGTTCTTCTTAGCCATGGATCCAAGATTTCACACGGAGGGAAAGGACCGCACCGGGCTGCACTCTCCAAATCTGGAAACGGCTCGCGAAACGGAGCTCCGGAGCTCCGTCAATGGCGGGATCTCTCCTTCTTCTTCCTTGCCTCCTTCTTCTTTCTCTAGGTTTGGAGAGAGAAAGGCTTAGAGATTATGAGGATTCAACTCCTCTCATCAGCCCTAAAGACCTCCAGCATCTAATCCTAGCCATTGGATCGGATTCCAAAGGATTTGGACGGACCGATCTTCTTCTCCGCTCAAAATCGCGGAGCAGAATAAACAGGGCGCACGATCACAGGCGCACGGTCAGTGGTCGTGCGCGAAGAGGGAAATGGTCGTGCGCACTGTCCGGGACAGAACTCGATTCTCTTCTGAATTAACGCACGGTCGCTGGCGCACGATCACCGGTCGTGCGCGATGAGACCACTGGTCGTGCGCTAAGAGCAGAAAGGGAAAATTTAGCCTGCTTCAGTGCAGCACTACCACTCCGCCTACTTCGTTGAACTACGATTTTTGGGGTGTTACACTCGTCGAACAACCTTGACGCACAAGCTTGACTAAAGTGAGGCTCACTCGTTGAGTGATCGATCTTAAGACGGATTCAAAGACTCAATCAAAGGACTTATGCAACGGGCACGAAGGACTAAGTCGACGAACAAAACTCATTTGACGGACGAATCACGAATTTTGGCGAAATTACAAAGTCTCTTTAGCTAGTCAAAATCTCAATTCAACTGGTAGGAGAACAAGTGGAGATCACACACGTACTATACGTAAATCATCAAAACGAAGCGGCCAAAAAGGTATTTTCCATGACAACAAGCGTTCAGGAACGCGATTCAAGTGCGGTACACACAATATTAGTGAATAAAAATGGAGTAAAAGACCATACCACGATCAAAATGAGAGGGAAGAGGGGGTAAACCATCACTTGCATAGTTTTCATCGGAAACGTCCTCCGAACAACTCTTCATCGTAGATCGGTCCAAAAGAAGGCACGATGAGGAATAATCTATAGAAAATAGTCAAACATGAGGTTAGGACCGAAAACCCTAGCGCGAGAAAGTCCAAGAACGAGAAATACATATCACGCACGCGAAGCTCTCGTCGAGAGCTTTCCGAATCTATGCTCGGCGAAAATTTTGTGTACTGAAGCTCAGGTGGCGACGATCGAAAGCTTCACGGAAGGACGCGCTCCTCTCTGGTTCGCAACAAGTCGGGGAAAGAAAGATTTCAGTCTCACGGATGAGGAAGAAGGGATATATATACAAATAATAATAAAAATAATAATAAAAATAATAATAATAATAATAATAATAATAATAATAATAATAATAACAATAAGAATAGTAAACAAGAGGGGGAAAATCGGTTCGTCAGTGCTAAGGGGTTGTCAACTAATGGCTTTCAACGAATGGGTTTCAAAGAATTGGTTTTTTTTTTATATACAGCTCAAATAATAAAATATAGTCAATTCCTCGAGAGCTCTCAGAAGCTCTCGCATAATTCCAACGAAAAATATAGTCATCATAGGTTTTAATAGTAATAATAATAATAATAGCAAATATAATAATATTATATTATTATCAAAAATTAAACGAACGTCGAAACTGACGAAAATCGCACCAAAGGCGAATGCCGGTTCTACGAATCCAACGATGAAGTCAAAATCAAAATCCGATGTGTCATTCTCGAGATATAAATTTCCAAAGTTTACGGCGAGCGACAAATTCTACAAAACTTCGAAAATGCGCAGAGGCTCCAAAATGGCTTGGATCTCAACGAAACTTGACGAGCAACTCTAAAATTACACAACTTAATTTTCCAACGTAAATTTTTCACTTTCGATACAAATCCCAAAATCTGGTTTGTTAGACCTAACGGACGCGAAAACGCACTAACAGCGACGCGTCGTCAACTTGACGTTAAAAGTAACGCCTTGAAGTCAAAAACACGCCATCGCTGAATTAAATAATTATCGAAAAATCAGGGGCGTTACAACCACCACCAGAGGTGATTTCCTCCCTCCTTCCCTCTCACCTAGCTTGCCCAACGTCATGCATTGGTGCTCTGTCCACCGGAGCACCACTGCCACCCGAGCTATATTTTGAGCTCAGGTGGAGGCCTCGCAAGGAGGATCCCCAGAGCCCTCTTGGCTCTCTAGGGAAAAACACCTCGCAGGAGAGGGCTCGGCGACCCTCTCTAGGGGAGTTTCAGGCGGTGGCGCCGCTGGGAAAAATTTTTAGGTACAAGTAGCGTGCACAGAGCTGTGCACGCTATGTAACAGTTACAGCCGTAATTTATAAGTAAAATGTAAATTACGGCTGTAACCTGCAATTATGCTGTAACAGTAATGTAAATTACGGCTGTAACTGTTACATACTGCAGAACATACATTACTGCTACAGCATAATTTCAGGTTACAGCCGTAATTTACAATTTTATTTGTAAATTACGGCTGTAACTGTTACATAGCGTGCACAGCTCTGTGCACGCTACTTGTACCTAAAAATTACTCCGCCGCTGGAGGGGCAGAGCTCCAGCGGTGTCTGCTTAGTAGTTCTTTGTAAATGCCCCTCCCGGAGGCCGCCGGCGGTGCCAGGCCTCCAGACCACCGCCGAAAGGAGCGTCTGCCTCCACCGAGCCGGTCGGAGGCTTTCACACGGTTGTCCAACGGCTGACCTGCGGTGGAGGGAGCCCGATAGCTCTCGGCCACCGTCGTGACACATGAGTCGTTGGATCTCCTCCCTGAGATCCAACGGCTCATGCTTTAATAAAAGAATCAACTAATGATTAGACTCCACATCGGATTAGCGCCAGATCGGTTGTGGAGCCACTGTTCCTTTCTCGTATGGCTCAATCTCAGTCATTAATCAATTTCATGATTTATGCATAGGTCTTTTAAAAACAAAAACTTTGGCTAATTTTTAAGGGGTCTTAATGACCTCAAAATAAGTTGATCCAATAATGAATTTTGTGTAAATTTTATATGGAACTCAGAAAATAAAGTTATATAAATTTTTATAAAAAAATTTGCTATTTATTTTTAGCAAAACAATGATTTATAGGTCAAAATAAATAGGGAATCTGATTCAAATAAATTTAGAAATTTATTGGTCCATTTTTAGCCTTGACTCCCCAAAGAAAAAATTGTTCATAATTTCATAACGGGCTTATACCAACTTTTTCTAGTTTACAAATTGTTATACGCAGACCAATTTATACTTGAGCATTCAATATCCTTGTTCTCCTGTGCAGGGACCGACAACGAAGGAATATCTCTGACGACCTTCTGAGCATTTCATTGTGTGTACGGATCGTGATTCGTAGAAAAAAATGCACGGATAGAGACCGAGTTGAGGAAGAAACACGATTTCTTCACCGTTTATGCGATTTCGATTTGTTTGGGAAGATTTAGATAGCTAGGGTTTGTTTGGGAAGATTTATATAGCTAGGGTTATTCTCTCCCAAACAAACTGAAATCGTATGAACGGTGAAGAAATTGTCTTTCTTCCTCAACTCAATCTCTATCCGCGCATTTATTTTACGAATCACGATCCGTGCACACATTGAAGTGCTCAGAAGGTTGTCAGAGATGTTCCTTTGTTGTCAGAGCCTGCTCAGAAGAACTAAAATATCGAATGCTCAAGTATAAAATTGGTCTGCGGATAACAATTTGTAAACTAGAAAAAGTTGGTCTGCGGATAGCCATTCATGGTCTGCGGATAACAATTGTCTATGTAAATTATTAGAAAAATATCATGCTCTATTTGCAAAACTTAAAACTAATCGCGACGTCAAAAACTCTTCGTTTTCTCCCAAATTAACTTGTGTTGCCTCTTTCTTTTAGTCTCATAAATATAATGTAATGCAATTTAAGAGAAGGTAACTTAAACAATTATTGGGTCCGAGCGACGTGAAACCCGACAGACCCCAAAATTCAAAATAATGATAAATCAACCACGATGAATATAAAATACCTCCTAAGAATGGAGATGTGAACCAATTATGTCTTCTAAGAACAGAGATGAGAACTGATAATGTATCTTAAGAATGGAGTTGCCTCCTAAAAATGGAGATGGAACCGTGAATACATGATACTTCTAATTATACAGAATTGTTTCTTATTTCTGTTATTTATTACCTTATTTACTGCTCCTTATTTACAACTGTATTTTATTTACCGCGCATTCATTTACTGTATGTTTAGCTTTAATGTGCATTCTAGCTTATTTATAAGCCCTATTTAGAGTTAGCTTGGAGATGAGGCATTCCTCCAAGAATAATCATAAATATTTTTTTTTATTTACTTATGCATTTTATTTACCGCACCTTAATTTATTGTTGGTTTAGTTTTAATTTATTGTGCATTCTAGCTTATTTATAAGCCTTATTTAGAGTTAGCTTAGAGACAGGACATTTCTCTAAGGATAATCCTAAATAATATTCACTTTTGATCGCCAAGCCTTATCTATTATGTTAAGAGCCTAAGCGGTGCGATCAAGCATTATTAGATAATCGTTTGCCCGAATTATTTATATGTTTAGTAGGGCATGCGACTGCTAGACCAAAAGGTGCATGACTCTTTTTTTTAATGCTTATAAATTGGAATGTGTTTGTTGTGTCGGGTCGGTCATGTCCATGAGCCGTTCGTACTGGCATGGAATGGTTGACAACTCTCGCACTATGGAGTGTATGAACCCCGAGAGGTTATCTTATATTATATTTCATCGATAGGTCCCTCCACTAGTTAGCAGGATATTATTATCATCAAATGTCACTCACATCTCAGAGTACACCGTGTTGTACACAATGCCCTGAGTAGCAAAGTGCGAGCATACCCACAAGTGGAGAGACTGGCCACTGTCACTATTTTGTCGCGACTGTGAGGCTCGCAAGGTTAGCTACCCCTATCCCGCTGGAAGCGAAGATCAAACTACATATGGAGTTGTACGGGTTGTGTACACTTGTTTTGGTTGTGTGCAAGCCATATATGTAATAATAGTTTAATTGTTTGGATTACCTTCATTTTTAGTTATATAGATTGCTTAACACTACTGCATGTAGTTTCTGTATTTAATTCTTGTACTTATTTCCAGCGCTTCATATTTGGAATAGCTGTTTTTACTATTTAGCTTTGTTGCTTCAGTTATTATATATTCTCTAGAGGCTCGCTCTCATCCCCAATCCTTATGGATCTTAGGGTATGGGTGAGAATTCACTAGTCTTTTGACCACTGTGTCGTTGTACATCATTTTTAGGAGGTGACCCAGCCCAAGGCCCTGCTAGAGCCTGCATGCAATCCAATGATAGAGCCATCTTCTGCTACCGTAGATACGACCGTGTCGCCACCAACATTTAGAGATGTGAGATACTAGATCATAGTGGCAATGAGTTTTGTACATCATTGTTGGGTATATTGCCCTCAATATTACCTTGATTTGAAGAGGCATCACTCTCAATGCTAAGGACATATTGTATTTAACAAAGCTATACGTGTGTAGGATATACAGGCACAGGTAACTCAAAAGGAAGGGCCAAACATGGCCTTAGATGAGAAGAAACCATCCACAAGGAGATGAAGATCTGTCTCAGCAGATCCGCTGAGACGAAGGGTCATAACCGCTGAGACAAGGAGCCATCTCAGCGGATCCACTGAGAAGGAGACTGGAGCAACCGTTGAGAAGGGGACTGGAGCTGCCGCTGAGACTGGAAGCTGTCTCAGCCCAACCGCTGAGACTGGATGCTGTCTCAGCCCAACCGCTGAGACAGATCCAAATGTGCTGACGGGATCTGCTTTTGGCGCAAACGACAATTGAGAGGGAAAAGCAACTCCAATCTGACCCATACTGTGTCAGGAGGATCGATATAGCCGTTGAAGCCTGCTGGAGGTATAAAAGAAGAAGCTAAGGCACAACAACAAGTACTGTTCGATTGAAAAAGCCTTTGCTGTACGCCGCAATCGAGCATTCACGTTTCAGCCAGTTGAAGTTGTTCTCTGCAGCTGAAATTAATCTTCTAAGGTAGATTAGTTAGATCTTCCTGTACAAACTCAAGAAGGGCAAGTTGATCTTCTGCTTTGCTGAAGGAGAAGATCAAGGTGATACAAATCTGAAGCTGTTGTTTTCAGATCTGAAGAAAGGATTCAGAAGACCTAAGAGTAAACCTTTTGTCTTTTGTATCTAGCTCAAACTCTATTATATCTTTGTAAGGCATTGTTGCCTGAGTGAAAGGCTGTTGAGCCTGTGTGTAAAGCTGTGTTGACAGCTTGAGTGGTAGGACTTCTTGATAGGTCTGAGGTAGGAAATCTGTGGGATTTCTGAGTGGTAGGAGTTATATAAGTCTGAGCTGTAGGGCTGCTGTGCCTGAGGTGTAGGGCTGTTGAGCCTGAGGGGTAGGGCTGTTGAGCCTGAGTGTAGGGCTGTTGAGCTTGAGTGTAGGGTTGTTGTGCCTGAGGTAGGATCACGTACTATTGATCTGAGAAGTTCTGAGGAACTTGTGGTGTAAGCTCAAGGAGCCGAGATTGAAGTTTGTGGCCTTGTCTAACTCACTGTTAGAAAGGTGAAGGGGGAAAGAGGACTACTCAAGACACCCGGTCTTGAGGAACCTCTATACATCCTTGTGTGCTTTCTGTGATTGTTTTTCTGCAGCTAGAAATATTAGGTTTAAACAAAGAAAATAAGTAAAACCTATTCACCCCTAGGTATTATTGACTACACCTATATAAATTATCAAGTGGTATCAAAGCGAGGTTGATCAAAAGGACTTAACAGTCTGATCAGATCCTATACAGGAGTAGTCAAATCTGAAATCAAATGGCCAACATTGGAATGAAGAAGGAGTTGGGCTCAATGAAGTTGCCTATATGCTCCAAAGAAAACTTTGGCATATGGAAGCAAAGGGTAAGGCTATTCATGGAAGCATCATACCCAAGGATCTTTTTGACTGTCAAAAATGGTCCTTATACCTTTGAGAAAGTCTCCACTATTGACCCAACTAGAAAAGTACTTAAGGTATTTTCTGAACTGACCAATGATGAGATAGCACTGTACACTCTGGACAAGAGAGCCCAAAACATAATAGTAAATGCCATTGATGACACTACATTTCAGAACTTGGTACACTGCCAAACTGCCAAGGAAATGTGGGACACATTGGTTGTCTATATGGAGGGAACAGCTGAAGTAAGGGATGATAGAAAGTCACTCCTCAATCAGGAGTATGAAGCCTTCAGACAGCTGAGCCAGGAGAATATCTCCATGTGCTATGAAAGGTTCTTTAGGATTGTAAATGAATTAAGAACCTATGGAAGGGTGTTCACAGATTATGAACTTAATGACAAGTTCCTTATATCTCTAACTAGAGAATGTGACACTAAAATCTGTGCAATCAGGGAAGGGCAAGACTTGGAGAAACCCCCACCCATACACTGTTTGGGAAACTGCTCTCATATGAGATGCAGCTTTCTGCAAGAAAGGAGGAGGACTCTTCCTCCAGGGCTCACACAAGGGAGAGATCTATTGCTCTCAAAGCTGAAAGCTCTAAGAGGAACAAGGTTAGAGTGCAGTCACCTCCAAGAAAGGCTGCTGAATCTGAGAAATCTGAGAGCAGCAAATCAGACAGCTCCTCTTCTGATGAGGAGTTTGCTGCCTTCACAAGGCAGTTCAAGAAGATGATCAAGAGGAAATAATGGAAGAACAAACCTTCCTCCTCTTCTCATCCCAAGAAGGATCATTACAGATCTGAGAGGCAACATCCCAAAGGGGACAAGTATGACTCTAAAACTAGTAAACATGTTTCAACTAACATAATTTGCTATTATTGTAATAAGCCTGGACATGTCATTGCTGACTGCCCAGTCAAGAGAAAGGAAAGAGGTGACAAGAAGCCTCATCACCAGAAGGAGAGGAAGGGAGAAAAATCCTTCCTAGCTAAGAAAGGCAAGAGCTTGAGTGAATCTGAATCTTCATCTTCAGATTCAGATGGTGAGGAGGAAGCCTACTTGGGGCTGTTTGCTGATCAGGAAGAAGAAGACTATCCTGCTACCAGGATAAGAATAAGGGCCCCTCTATCACATTCAGATAGTGATGAAGAGGAGGATGAGGTCACTCTTGATGACCATGGGCTGATGGCTATAACTGAAGATGAGGACAGGCACAGCAATTCAGTACATGAGCAGGTATTGATACACTGCATTTCTTCTTCCTCTGATTATGAAACAGGTCCAGAATCTGAATCTCCTCCATCTAAAGTTGGCAGTGAATCAGATTCTGAGGAGGATGTCAATCAATTGAATGATAAGTATGGTGCACTCCTGGAAACTCTAAAAAAGAGCAAAATGTTAGCCAAGAGGCAAGCTCAAGAAATTGCTTCCCTAAAGCAATCAAAATCTGAGTGCATTGAGCATGCTACCCAACTAGCTCTAATGAGCAAGGAGATTGGCAAGCTAAGGGGAATGTCAATCATCCATGTGGGCACCATAAGCCACAAGAACAAGATCATTAAGGATCTTGAAGAAAAGCTCCTCAATGAGAGGATGCTAGTGGCTAAGTTCTCCAAGCCCAAGACAGTGCTGCTTATTATTGACACCTTCAACTCCCATGACATGAGAGGTGTTGGTTTCAACAAGGAGGCAGATACTAGCAACACTAAGGGAAAGGTTAAGGACTCAAAAGAATCTAAGATCTCCTTTGTGAAAGTCTTGATGCCCTCAAACAAGTATGACCAAGAAAGTGTTCATGGTCACTTATTAAATGGAAGATCCAATAACTTGAGCAAGAATGCTCACAGCTATGGATATAGAAAGGAGTTAGGCTTGAGTGCCTTCAAGGCTCTGCATGAGGAAATTCAAATGGCCCATCATGGACCTTTTGTTTTTGGAACCTCAGCCCCTTCACTCAAGATAACCAATGCTGTCAACTCTAAACATTGTTCAGCAAAGTCCATGGTTTTTGTCTGTCCTGTAACTAAGCCAAAAAGCCCAGTTTCTGGTGCCATCCACACATGTTTAGCTGCCAAGCTAGAGGGTGTTGATGTCAAACAAAAACTGGCTGTCTTGACTGATTATAGGAAGGTAAAAAGGCAGGTCTTTACTGATAAAACAAAGAAAACAGCAGCTGTGTTCTCTACTGAACAGAAATAGGAAGCTTCATCTTCTAGGACTGTTCAGAAGAGGAGATATAATATATATGAGTGTTGGTGCTGTGGCAAAGTGGGACACTTTGCAATTGATTGTTGGCACAACCCCAATGTGCCAAAGGCAAGGATTGAACCTCAAGCCAAACCAACCCTTTCTAGGAATATCCCCTATGGTGTTAACATGAACCTAGGACCCAAAGTCAGTTGGGATCCTAAGGTACATTAAATTTTGTGTTGTAGGTTAGTTCAAGTACCAGTCTCAACCAAATATGGTACTTGGACAGTGGGTGCTCAAGGCACATGACAGGAACTAAGGATCTTCTAAAGGATTACCATCCAGTGAAGAATGGACCCAAAGTTATCTTTGGTTGATCTGAAATGGGAGTCACCAAAGGATATGGTATGATTTCAAATGGCATAGTCTCAATCACAAGGGTAGCTTATGTTGAAGGGTTGCAACACAACCTTGTAAGCATAAGCCAACTATGTGACTTAGGCTATGTCATTGAATTCCACAATGACAAGTGCTTGATCAAAAAGTCTAATGACTTGGAGACCATTCTCTCAGGCACTAGGAGTGGAAATGTTTATTGCTTAGACTTCATTTGCAATTATTCTATCTCTTCTGTGTGTCTTGTAGCTAATGAAAGTGAGTCACTTTGTGTCCAATGGCACAAGAGACTTGCCCACATTAACTATAAGACAATGTATAGATTATTTTCTAAAGACCTTGTTAGAAATAGTCCTAAACTAAAATGTGTTAAAAGTGGTCCCTGTCATGCTTGCCAAATAGGTAACCAAACTAGGGCCACCTTTAAAAGTATTGGCTCCAAGGATACTGAAAGGTGTTTATACCTATTGCACATGGACTTGTTTGGTCCTTTGCCAATTCAGAGCCGATGTGGGAAGTTGTATACCTTGGTAATTATAGATGATCATTCAAAGTATACATGGGTATTCTTCCTTAAGAAGAAGTCAGATACCTTACATGTCATAATAAATTATGTCAAGGCTATTCAGAATGATCTACTATGTACTGTGGTCAGGACAAGAACTGACCATGGCACAGAATTTCAATCTGAAGCCATGACAAAATTTTGTCAAGAATTTGGTATCACCCAAGAGTTCTCCTCCCCAAGGACTCCACAGCAAAATGGTGTGGCTAAGAGGAGGAATAGGACCTTGATAGAAGCTGGGAGAACATTGCTTAGTGACTCCTCACTCCCAGAATACTTCTGGGTTGAGGCAGTCAATACAGCCTGTTATGTTCTCAATAGAGCCTCCATCAATGAGGTCCTTGGGAAAACTCCTTATGAGATTCTGAAAGGCAAACAACCTACAATTTCCTACTTTAGAATCTTTGGTTGCAAATGCTACATTCTAAATAATGGAAAATCTCAACTAACAAAGTTTGCAGAAAAATGCAATGTGGGGGTTCTTGTTGGGTATAGATCGCATAGTAGAGCTTATAGAGTTTATAACAAGAATTCCCATGTTGTAGAAGAATCTATGCATGTTGTATTTGATGAGACCAGTCTTCTCTACAAAGAATGGTCTAGTTCTTCTATTGTGACAGGAAATGAAGAAGGGATGCATGAGCTGACTGTCCAAGACAAGCCCAGCAGCAATAACACACAGACAACTGCTGCAATTCCTGAAGAAGAAGAGATACAAGATGAAGTCATAGCTGAACCAGTGGAACAAACACAGCCACCAGAGGACCCTCTTCCTGCTGCTGCAAGGCACCTGAGAGATCATCCAAGAGATCTAATAATTGGGTATCATACCCAAGGCATATTGACAAGAAGCAGAGCTCATAATGAAGCACCATTCTTGAGCTTCCTTTCTCAAATGGAGCCCAAGAAGTTTGAAGAGGCCAATCAAGACACCTTCTGGATTGAAGCAATGCAAGAAGAGCTCCTACAATTCAAGAGATGCAAAGTATGGAAGCTGGTGCCAAGACCTCAGGGACACAATGTGATTGGCACTAAATGGGTATACAAGAACAAGCTTGATGAGAATGGTACAATCATCAAGAACAATGCCAGATTAGTAGCCAAAGGATACAGGCAAGAGGAAGGTATAGACTTTGATCAATCCTTTGCACCAGTTGCAAGGTTGGAAGCAATTAGGCTATTCCTTGCCTATGCTGCCCACAAGGGGTTCAAAGTCTACCAGATGGATGTCAAATCAGCCTTTCTCAATGGAGACTTGAAGGAAGAGGTATATGTTGAACAACCTTCAGGTTTTGTGCATCCAACCCTAACTTCTCATGTTTATCTTCTTAGGAAAGCACTATATGGTCTCAAGCAAGCTCCAAGAGCTTGGTATGAGACTTTGTCCAACTTTCTCCTCAAGAACAAGTTCATGAGGGGAAAGATTGATAGCACATTGTTTCTTAGGGAAACAAGAGGCAAGTGTCTCTTAGTCCAAATCTATGTTGATGACATAATTTTTGGGTCTACTGATGACAACCTCTGTAAGAGATTTGCCAATCTAATGCAGGGGAGTTTGAAATGAGCAGTAAATATGGGTGAGCTCAAATATTTCCTTGGGCTCCAAGTGAAACAGTCTGATGATGGAATTTTCATCTCCCAGACCAAGTACATTAAGGAGCTCATCAAGAAATTTGAGATGGAATCAGCCTCCACCATGAGAACACCCATGGGGTCCAATGTATCATTAGACAAGGATGAAAAGGGGAAGGCCTTTGATGAGTCCATGTACAGATGCATCATTGGATCCTTATTATTGACTGCTAGTAGGCTAGACATTATGTATTCTACATGTGTTTGTGCTAGGTATCAAGCGTGTCCTAAGGAATCTCACTACACCTCTGTGAAGAGGATTCTGAGATACCTTAAGGGCAGCTTGCATCTTGACCTTTGGTACCCTAAGAACAATGACTTTGAACTAACAGGCTTTTCAGATGCAGATTTTGCAGGTTGCAAAGAAGACAGGAAGAGTACAAGTGGTACTTGTCAGTTCCTAGGGAGAAGATTGATATCTTGGAGCAGCAAGAAACAAACTGATAACTTCTAAAAAGAAGTTATCTAGGCCATTAGTTCTGACGAAATACTCGGTTAATTTGGCTTGAATACGCATAAATATGATAAAAATGTAAGTAAATGTTTTGTTATTAAATTCAAGGCTAAGTTGGTCTTTTTCTATTGTTTTCTTGACAGGTGTGCCAAAGAAATCGGATTGGAAAAAGAAAACAACCAAAATTCACATATCCTGGAAAAAGGTTGCAACGCACGGAAAATAAATAGTTGCAACGTTCAATTTGCAGTTTGGTAATGCAGGCACAGCGCGAGTGTTGCAACACCCAGAAATGAAGGTTGCAACCTTTTTTGGCGAATTCAAAATTCCGAAATTTTAAAACAACCGCCATTCACAAAATTGGAAGGTGGCGTCCCTTGGGAAACGCGTGGGACTTATTTAGCAGTATTTGGAGGGAGTAAAGGGGATCTGGAGAAATATTGAGGAGTTTTGAAGGAGAGAAAGGGAGGAACTCGAAAAAGAGGAGGAAGAAGGCTAGGGCTGGCCGAATCTTGAAGAAGGAGCGGTTCGGCACTCTTCGGTGACTGAATTCCTACGCTATTTCATTTTTTCTACACCATGCGCTGTAAGATCTTTCTTATTTTGTGGTGTTCTTCCCCCATCGTGATGAACTAATTTGTTTTAATCTTGTATTGTGTGAGTACTTTGTCAAGTGTGATGACAACTTCTTAAATTTCTGGATTTGTGATTGATTGGTGAATGTTTGTGCTTAATTCATGATCTTTATTTTGAAATCTTTGGCCAAGATTTTATCTTTTTACTGCGCTTCATAAATCGAGAGAGGAGTCGCGTAAGTTTATCGTGGATTCGGTATAGTATTTGAAGGGAGAAAGAGATTTCCTCTTGATACTAGCAACTTTGGTTTTCATCCTTTATGCTGTTCTTATTTCATCTCCGGAGTAATAGAGAACTATGGACTTCCGATATCGAGAGGTACATATTTCTATTCTAAAATCGTTGCAAGACGTGTTACCACTCATCATCGCAAAACTATCTTCAAAGGCTTGTCACACTAGACTTAGGAAATCACGATACAAGATTATCTTTGATCACTGATAACAAAATATTTTCCTTCCATTTCTCTAGTTTAAATCCCGTAATTAGAAGTTTTATTTCAAGATTTTTGTTACTTTGAACCATCATATTATTCCGCTTGAATTTAAAGAAAAGGCAGCACTAGTAATTGCAAGCACTGAATCACCCACCTCTCCGTGGAAACGATCTCGATTCTCACTTTATTACTTGACACGGCACGTGCTCTTGCGTTTTAAATACACACCGGTTTCGGGCGTATCAAGTTTTTGGCGCCGTTGCCGGGGAGGTGCAAATAATTTAGTGTCCTTTCTTGCAATATTAGTAAATCCGGAGTATTTAGAGCTCAAGTTTTTATTTCTGTTCTGTTTTCTTCTGCTTTAATTTGTTTATCTTTATTAAACAAATTAAAGCAGAACTATCTAGAGATTGCCTTTAAATCTAGAGATTGAGCGGACGTGTAGACAAAATCGGAAAGCAACTCGAGTAGAACAATTAAACTCCTCAACCATGAATCTTAATCAGCAAAATGTTAACAATGAAAATCATCAGGATGATGTAGGACAAGAAGGTCAGGTAGATCAGAATGGTCAACCCGCTGAAATTAGGAGAACATGTCGTGACTATAATATGCCCTTAAGGGGAGGATTGCAGTTTAGTATAACTAGGCCGGCAATTGAAGCGAATAACTTTAAAATAGACTCTACGACAATGCAACTCATTCAACATAATAAGTTTGGAGGCCTTAATCATGAAGACCCTAACTCCCATTTGAGAACTTTCATCGAAATATGCGACACATTTAAAATCAATGGCGCATCGGAGGAAGCTATAAAACTTAGGTTATTCCCATTCTCTTTGGAGGGAAAAGCAAAGGATTGGTTGAATTCTCTACCCAATGGGTCCATTACTACTTGGGCAGCTTTGATAGAGAAATTCTTAGCTAAATACTTTCCTCCATCGAAAACTGCTAAGCTTATGCGCGACATATCTACTTTTATGCAAGGGAACGGGGAGACACTTTACGATGCATGGGAAAGGTTTAAGGAATTGTTGCGGAAGTGTCCTCACCATGGCTTGGCCATTCACCAGCAGGTGTGGACCTTCTACAATGGCCTCCAGACATCTACTATGATTCAAGTGGATGGAGCTGCGGGAGGATCTTTAATGAATAAATATCCTGAGGATGCTTATGCGATCTTAGACGACTTATCGTCTAATAATTATCATTCATCTGAGCGACAAGGTTCATCCTTTACACCAGGTCTTCACCAAGTTGATCAACTCACTTCTTTCGCCACACAAATCACTGCACAGTTCAACTCTATGAATAAGCGGTTAGATGCTTTGACTTTGAATCAAGCCCAACCACACTCACATGTCAATAGCATTGTTACCCCTTCAACGCCCATGAACCAATCACTCACGGTTGAACAACTTATTGGTCATAATGAGGAAATTAATTATATAGGTGGACAACCGAGACATAACAATGCGGTCCCAAACTATTATAACCCGGAATTGCGTAATCATCCAAATTTCTCATGGAAGAATAATTCCGGAGTGACATATCCACCCGGTTTTAACTCAAACCCTCATCCACCCCAAAACAATAATTATAATCCACAAGGGTCATATAGGAAATTATCGGATGAGGTACTTATAGAATCCATGCAGAAGAGGGATGCGCGCATTTCTAGTTTAGAGGGGTCATTGCGTGTCATTGAATCACAGTTAGGTCAAATTGCTAATGCTTTGAGTCTTAGACCCCAAGGGTCACTTCCCACGGATACGACCCCGAATCCGAAGGGAGATAATCCTCAATGCAAAGCTGTCACTTTACGGAGTGGTAAAGAATTAGTGGGTAGGTCTAAGAATGAAGAAGAGGAACAGGATGGCGAAGAGAAGAAGTTGGAGATCGTTAGTCCTAGTGTTCATAATGATAAGTTAGAAGAGAATGAGAATGAAAAGGAAGGAGCAGTGGAAGTATTAGGAGAGACCGAGAGAAAATCAATCAATGAAGATAAAAAGAGAAATGATAACATAAAGGTCTATCCACCACCACCATTCCCTCAACGGTTAAAGAAGAGCAAGCTTGATCAACAGTTCCAAAAATTTATAGAAATATTTAAAAAACTGCAAATTAATATTCCTTTCGCGGAAGCTTTGGAGCAAATGCCAAGCTACGTAAAGTTCATGAAAGACATTTTATCAAAGAAGAGGAAATTAGGAGCAAATGAGATGGTATCACTCACACAGGAGTGTAGTGCTATTCTTCAAAAGAAACTCCCGCCTAAATTGAAAGATCCGGGGAGTTTTACCATACCGTGCTCCATAGGGTACCAATTCGAGGGAAAGGCATTATGTGATCTTAGTGCGAGCATCAATTTGATGCCGTTCTCGATCTATAGGAAGCTTGGTTTAGGAGAAATCGCTAAGACTTCCATCACCTTGCAATTGGCTGATAGAACCCTTGCTTTCCCAAAAGGAATAGTGGAAGATGTCTTAGTAAAAGTGGACAAGTTTATTTTCCCTGCGGATTTCGTTGTCTTAGATATGGAGGAAGATAAGGAGGTTCCCATCATCATAGGGAGACCTTTCTTAGCCACGGGAAGGACATTGATAGACGTGCAGAAGGGGGAGTTGACCATGAGAGTTAATGACGAACAAGTAACCTTTAATGTACTTAAAGCTATGAAATTCCCCCAGAATCAAGAAGATAATATGGAATCGGTGAACCAAATTTCAATTCATGAATACAATTTGAATATTAAATCCGCAAAGCAAGATGATTTGTTAACTCGATTTTTGATGCATGAGGAGATTTCGGATGATGAAGAGTAAATTCGAGATTGTCTCGAAGTATTTGAGAAACAACCCAATTTTTATAGAAAACCGGAACCCTTTGAGATGCCAAACAAGTCATTGGCGGACAAGCCCTCTATTATTAGTCCGCCGATTCTTGAGTTGAAGCCTCTCCCCGATCATCTTATGTATGCATATTTAGGAGAAAATAACACATTGTCGGTTATTGTCAATTCTAAATTACCACATGATCAACATCAAAAGCTTTTAGAATTGCTAACTCAATTTAAGACGGCCATAGGGTGGACCATAGCTGATATCCGAGGGATTAGCCCATCACTATGTATGCACAAGATTCTTTTGGAAGAATCTTTTACGGGATCTATTGAACCCCAACGTCGTCTTAGTCCACCTATGAAAGAGGTGGTAAAGAAGGAAATTATTAAATGGCTAGACGCAGGGATTATTTACCCTATCTCGGATAGCTCATGGGTGTCACCGGTGCAATGTGTACCGAAAAAAGGAGGTATGACGGTCGTACGAAATGAGAAAGATGAATTAGTATCTACGAGAACGATTACCAGTTGGCGTATCTGTATGGATTACAGAAAGCTGAATAAAGCCACACGAAAAGATCATTTTCCGTTGCCTTTTATCGATCAAGTCCTAGATAAGTTAGCAGGAAACGATTTCTTCTGTTTTCTTGATGGCTATTCAGGATATAAACAGATTACGATAGCCCCAGAGGATCAGGAGAAGACCACGTTCACATGTCCCTATGGGACATTCGCTTTTAGAAGGATGCCATTTGGTCTATGTAATGCACCCGCTACTTTTCAGCGATGCATGATTGCTATTTTCTTTGATATTATGGACGATGGTATTGAAATTTTTATGGATGACTTTTCTATTTTCGGTAATTCGTTCGATGCATGTTTAGCTTGTTTGAAGAAAGTGCTAGCGCGGTGTGTTGAGACTAATCTCGTATTGAATTGGGAGAAATGTCACTTCATGGTGCGAGAGGGGATTATGCTCGGTCATCATGTTTCAAGGGATGGTTTAGGAGTAGATAAAGCAAAGTTAGATGTGATTGAAAGACTGCCACCACCCAAGAATGTAAAATTGCTGCGTAATTTTTTAGGACATGCGGGCTTCTATCGAAGATTCATTAAAGACTTTGCGAAAATTGCAAAACCATTGAGTGGACTACTAGAGAAAGATGTTAAATTTCAGTTTACTGACGATTGTTTACATGCATTTGACACCTTACAAAATCGTCTGACCACGGCCCCTATCGTTATCACTCCCGATTGGGAGGAACCGTTTGTCCTTATGTGTGACGCGAGTGATTACGCAGTAGGAGTTGTCTTGGGACAGGTACGTGAGAAAGTTTTTCACACGATAGCCTACGCTAGTAAGACCCTAATTGATGCACAAATTAATTACACAACCACAGAAAATGAATTACTAGCAGTAGTGTTTGCCTTTGAAAAATTTAGATCGTTTCTGTTATGCACCAAGAGTACGGTTTTTACGGACCACGCTGCGATCCGTTACCTCATGGAGAAAAAGGACGCTAAGCCTAGATTAATTAGATGGGTGCTTCTGTTGCAAGAATTCGACGTAGAGATCAAAGATAGGAAAGGTATGGATAATCCGATTGCGGATCACCTCTCCAGAATTGAGTCTACACAACCTTCATATAATCCTGAAATCGACGAGAGATTTCCGGATGAAAGAGTGTTAGCCATTCATGAGAGCACCACACCTTGGTACGCTGATTATGTGAATTATCTAGTAAGTAATATTTTGCCTCCTGACCTTTCCTATCAACAAAGAAAGAGGTTTGTACATGAGGCTCACTCCTATCTTTGGGACGAGACTTATTTATTCAAGATCGGAGCTGATGGAGTTGTGAGGAGATGTGTACCGGAGAGCGAAATGAGATCAATTTTAGAGAAGTGTCATAACTCTCCGTACGGAGGTCATTTCATGGGCACAAGGACGGCAATGAAGGTGTTAGAGGCCGGATTCTTCTGGCCTAGTTTATTTAAGGATGTTAACATGTTTGTTAAACAATGTGATAGATGTCAAAGAAGTGAGAATATAAGAAAGAATGATGGAATGCCCATGAACATAATGCTAGAAATTGAATTATTTGATGTATGGGGGATGGATTTTATGGGGCCGTTCGTGAACTCGAATGGTAATTTATATATATTATTGGCAGTAGACTATGTGTCTAAATGGGTGGAGGCGATAGCGACCCCTAAGAACGACGGCAAAGTGGTACTGAATTTTATAAAAAATCATATATTCAATCGATTCGGGGTTCCTAGAGCAATCATTAGCGACGGGGGAAGTCATTTCTGTAATAGTCAATTCAAGTCATTATTAAATAAATACGGAGTAACCCATAAAGTTGCACTTGCTTATCATCCCCAGACAAACGGTTTGGCGGAGGTATCAAATAGGGAGATTAAAAAGATTTTAGAAAAAACAGTGAGTATCAATCGTAGAGACTGGTCACAGAAACTCACGGATGCATTATGGGCATACCGCACTGCTTTTAAAACTCCCATTGGGCTGACCCCGTATAGGATGGTCTACGGGAAGTCTTGTCATCTTCCTCTAGAGTTAGAACACCGGGCGTTTTGGGTGATTAAGAAAATAAATTATGATTTTCGGGACGCCGGTAAGAAGAGATTATTGCAATTGAATGAACTAGAGGAAATTCGGATGCAAGCGTATGAGAACTCACGAATCTATAAGGAGCGTACGAAGAAGTGGCACGATCGACGCATGAAGGAAAAACATTTTGAGCCGGGACAACTTGTCCTCTTATTCAATTCCCGCTTAAAATTGTTTCCAGGAAAACCAAAGTCTCGTTGGTCGGGCCCGTTTAAGGTTAAAATCGTGCATCCTTATGGCGCGGTAACCATCATTAATGAAACTGACGGGACTGAGTTCAAGGTTAACGGAGAAAGACTGAAACCATACCTGACAGACGATTATGACAGGGAAGTGTCGAGTATAATGCTTCTCTAGTTTCGTACCGTCCTGCCAGGACGGTAAATTAGGCGCTAGGTGGGAGGCAACCCATCATTTATATTTAGTTCTCGTTTTTGTGAAGTAAGATAGTTGGATTTTCGGTTAGTTGTCAGTTTGACGAATTACGATGGATGGGGAACATGATGATTGAGATCTGCTGATGATCTTATGCATTTCAAGTTTATTTTTAAGACAATCTTTTGCGTTTTGAGTATGCATTTTACGTTTAAGACAATATAGTCTGTCAGTTTTTGCTTGCTTACCTATATCTGTGAATGCTTTAGGCTGAAGTGGAAAATATATAAGTGTCTATTATAAGACCTCTATGGTTATTATATGCTTGAGTTGGAGGTGTTACCAGTAGGGGTGTAAACGAGTCGAGCTCGAGTCGAGCTTGGCAAAAATCCCAAACTCGAGCTCGAGCTCGAGCTAAATATTTCGAGCTCGAGCTCGAGCTCGTCGAGCTCACCCTGCTTGGCTCGAGCTCGAGCTCGAGACCAGTATATTGAGCTCGAGCTCGAGCTTTCGAGCTCGCGAGCTCGAGTCGAGCTCGAGCTGCTCGCGAGCTTTTTGCTCATGAACCCATTTTTATTTTTATTTATTTATGTTTTAAAAAAAAATACCCAAAAAAAAAAGCTCGCGAGCCGGCTCGCGAGCTCAAGAACAAGAGTAATCGAGCTCGAGCTCGGCTCGAAATCGAGCTCGAGCTCGTCGAGCTCGAGCTCGAGCTCAACTGGTTCGAGCTCGAGTCGAGCTTTTTTCGAGCCGGCTCATCGAGCTCACGAGCCGGCTCGACTCAACTTGCAGGGCTAGTTACCAGTTTTTAATGTTCTACATTTTAACATATGCCACTTTCACCCTTTTTCTATATATACATGCTTGCAAGTGACAGGTTGTTGTCTTGAAATCGGGATTCGCTAGAGATGCTCTCCAAGCAAAGGATTGGACGGAGTAAGGACAACCACTGCTACAGACGGTCTACTTCAGAAATTTTAGGGGAGTACTTCCGTTTCAATTTTATTTACCGCAATTCTTTTATATGCTGGCACCGTTTCAATTTATTGAGAAGGAATTTTATTTAGTAACACAGCAACCTTGCTAGGGTCCAGCAAGACTTTAAGTGTGGGGGTGATGGCTAGAATCGCCCCTAAAATTGTCGTGTTAGGTAATTTGATCACTCATGATTTTAATAATCCGTATGATGACCGTACTTAGTCGATAGGCTATTCTTGATGTTCAATGATAATTAACTGGCATGGCTAGGAAATCCTAAGAGTTCATATTTTGAATTTGAAATTAGCAAGATTTTTTTGGGTAAAACACTCTTAAGCGTTTGATCCATGCACAACCTTCTTCAACTTTAGTTTACTTCTTCGAAATCTTTTGATGTGGAATTCTAAAAATAAGAAGGGGAGGTGAGTAAGAACTAAGTTAATGTGGTGAGCAAAAATAATATTTTAGTAGCTAAACCAATTTGATCTTTCATGAGATTCTTTGACTGGTTCTGTATCATTTTGCTATCCACTACTGAATGACCAAATTCCCTATATGCTCACTAGTTGTATCATAATAAGTTAGCCTATTATGAGTGGTTTATTCTTAATATATAAGTCATAGTGATATGCGGCCTGGGTATATGTATACATACTTGGAATGATCCCGACTATGATGGAATTAAAAAAAAAGAGTGGTTAAAAGTCATAGTGATATGCGGCCTAAGCATGCGATGTGTATGTTTGGAATGATCCCAACTATGATTTAATAAAAAAAAAGAGCATCATAGTGATACGTGGCCTAGGTATGTACACTTATACCCGGAATGATCCCAACTGTGGTTATTTAAAAAAAATGTGTGTTGATCAACCCTCATAATATGGTGAATTATTATGATTACTAACTAGGGAATTACCATGTCACTACTATCAAAGACTGTTTAAGAATTGCCAACCAAGCCAAAGCTAAACCTACATTCACGTAAGCTGCTAATTTGTATCGACGCTAGCACAAAGACTTAGCTTATTCTTACCCTTCCAGATTATTGCGGAGGTTCAATGAAAAAGTGCGGGGGAGTAAATAATTTTGAAGAAGACACACACACAACACTAAAATTCTTAATGGTGCTTTATCTTTTATCAAGCTAATGGATTTGTGATGTTTGAACTCTTAATGATTTGCAAGCTTATCGGTTGAGTAAAGCGAACTTCTTGAGTATCTTTGATTAATTCTGGTTAAGTAATGGAGCATTTTAATTTTTGGTGTGATAATTATCGGACACCTAATTATTGAGATGTTATTTCTCTTTGCTCGGGCCTAGCAAAGGTTCAAGTGTGGGGGTGTGATAACTTCTGAAAAGAAGTTATCTAGGCCATTAGTTCTGACGAAATACTCGGTTAATCTGGCTTGAATACGCATAAATATGATAAAAATGTAAGTAAATGTTTTGTCATTAAATTCAAGGCTAAGTTGGTCTTTTTCCATTGTTTTCTTGACAGGTGTGCCAAAGGAATCGGATTGGAAAAAGAAAACAGCCAAAATTCACATATCCTGGAAAAAGGTTGCAACGCACGGAAAATAAATAGTTGCAACGTTCAATTTGCAGTTTGGTAATGCAGGCACAGCGCGAGTGTTGCAACACCCAGAAATGAAGGTTGCAACCTTTTTTGGCGAATTCAAAATTCCGAAATTTTAAAACAACCGCCATTCATAAAATTGGAAGGTGGCGTCCATTGGGAAACGCGTGGGACTTATTTAGCAGTATTTGGAGGGAGTAAAGGGGATCTGGAGAAATATTGAGGAGTTTTGAAGGAGAGAAAGGGAGGAACTCGAAAAAGAGGAGGAAGAAGGCTAGGGCTGGCCGAATCTTGAAGAAGGAGCGGTTCGACACTCTTCGGTGACTGAATTCCTACGCTATTTCATTTTTTCTACACCATGCGCTGTAAGATCTTTTTTATTTTGTGGTGTTCTTCCCCCATCGTGATGAACTAATTTGTTTTAATCTTGTATTGTGTGAGTACTTTGTCAAGTGTGATGACAACTTCTTAAATTTCTGGATTTGTGATTGATTGGTGAATGTTTGTGCTTAATTCATGATCTTTATTTTGAAATCTTTGGCCAAGATTTTATCTTTTTACTGCGCTTCATAAATCGAGAGAGGAGTCGCGTAAGTTTATCGTGGATTCGGTATAGTATTTGAAGGGAGAAAGAGATTTCCTCTTGATACTAGCAACTTTGGTTTTCATCCTTTATGCGGTTCTTATTTCATCTCCGGAGTAATAGAGAACTATGGACTTCCGATATCGAGAGGTACGGATTTCTATTCTAAAATCGTTGCAAGACGTGTTACCACTCATCATCGCAAAACTATCTTCAAAGGCTTGTCACACTAGACTTAGGAAATCACGATACAAGATTATCTTTGATCACTGATAACAAAATATTTTCCTTCCATTTCTCTAGTTTAAATCCCGTAATTAGAAGTTTTATTTCAAGATTTTTGTTACTTTGAACCATCATATTATTCCGCTTGAATTTAAAGAAAAGGCAGCACTAGTAATTGCAAGCACTGAATCACCCACCTCTCCGTGGAAACGATCTCGATTCTCACTTTATTACTTGACACGGCACGTGCTCTTGCGTTTTAAATACACACCGGTTTCGGGCGTATCACAAACCAGTGTGGCAATATCCACAGTTGAGTCTGAATACATTGCTGCAGGTAGCTGTTGTGCACAACTCCTTTGGACACAACATCAATTGGAGGATTACAACCTCAAGGTAAGGGAATCTCCTTTATATTGTGATTCATCCAGTGCAATATCTATTGCTAAAAATCCTGTCTCTCATAGCAGGACTAAGCACATAGAGATTAGATATCATTTTATTAGGGAACATGTAGAGTGTAAAGACATCTCTCTTGAATTTGTCCCAACTGACAAACAAGTAGCTGATATCTTTACAAAGTCACTAGATGAATCTAAATTCAATGCTTTCAAAATTGATCTTGGCATGCTTAGTATAGAATAGTTCTAAATGTATGAGTAATAGTTGTCACTGTTGATGATTATACATGGTGAATTATCAAACTTTACATTATTGCACACTAAAACTTAGTGACATGACTAGGACACATCTTCAGCCAAATTATCTACAATAGGTCTAAACTCTATGATCAGCTAAACTGCAGGAGTATATTCAGCTGAATCAGCTGAGAAAAATCTCAGCTGAACCGCTGAGACGAGCAAACTGTCCCAGCGGTTGACAGTTCACTGTCCCAGCGGCCTAGGTCTCCGTCTCAGCTGAACCGCTGAGACGGGGTATGTTCAATATGAAATTTGATAATTAACCCAAAACTTCTTAACACAATAAGGTAATTAAGTATAAAAGCCTAGGGTTAATAAAAACGAAACTAAAATTCTATAAATAGATACACTGTAACCTAAAACACACCACAAAGCCAAACCCTTTGCCGTCGAGACGATTCATCTTCTCTCCCGTCTCAGCGCCTCGATTTTCTGATTCCATGGCGCCAAAAAGCTCAAAAGATCTCTTGGAGGGCTATGAAATAGTAAGAGATGGATTATCTCATGCCTCAGAAGAAATAAGACACGTGATTCATCTAATGGAAGCTCAAGGTCTGGAGCACATGATGTCTGAACCGTGCTGCATTCTCAGAACTGAAGTTCTGAAATGGTTCAACAATGTCAAATTATCTCTTTCCAAAACCATCCTGAAGTCCAAGATAGGAAGTGAAAAGATAAAGATTACAGCTAAAAGGTTGGAGAAGGGGCTGAAATTAACTCCCTGCAGTAAAATTGAAGAGGAGGAAATATCTGAAAAGGATAAGAGGACTGCCCTAAAGTGGACAGGATACAGTTACTAAAATCAGTTGTCTAAGGAGGAAGTTCTTCAATCAACAGGGGAAGCTGTTGTCTGATATAGTGGGCAAAGCTATCATATGCAAGCCTGGTTCATATGACACTGTCTCACAGTTCATGTTTGAATTAATGACTAGGATAATTCTGTCCAAGAGAACCTCATGGGGAGAAGTTATCTTTCAAAGGATAAATGAATCTCTACAAGCCCCCAATATGAGAAGAATACTATCTCTGTACCTACAGAATAGTCATTCAGAGACCTTTACAAACTCAAAGGGGTCAAATCTCCATTATCTCAAAAGAATGGACATTAAGACTCTGGATAGATTCTCCAGAGTGCTCCCTATGAGCCAGCCATCTGTGGCAAAGGAAAAGAAGAAAGATTCATCTCAGCACAAATCAAACTCATCCTCAAAGTCAAATGGGTCTGAAAATGAAGATATTCATGGGTCTGATCGTAGATCTGGCAGCAACCCAATGAACATTGATAATGAAGAGGTCCCCAGGACAAATGAGGAGCCCCAAGGAAGAGTTGTGCCCAATCCTGAGCTAACCCAGATGAATGCTGATCCAGCTGTTCATTAAGCTGAAGATGAATTTCCCAACTCACCTATACATGGTAACTTAGGACTTCAGTTAGGCCTCTCTTCTCTATCAATAGTATAGTCTAGGTGTCTAACTCATCAATCATTTTTCAGGTGACCTTAGACAAAATTCTCCTCCTATGGATGCCCCAAGTGAGGGGGAGCATAGCCCTGCCTATGAAGAAGGAGGTGGGTATGCTAGTGAGGGAGAACATCAACAGGAATTGGTATCACCTAATGCCCCATCTGAGGGGGAGCAGATCCCTGATAATGAGAGGGCTAATGCTCAAAGTGGAGCTGAAATGATGGTTGAAAAGGAATTAGCCCAGGAAAGGCCAGTTGCAGCTCTGGACATCTGATCTGTTAAACTCAATACAAATAATGATTGAGGGTCAGATGTTGTCTATGAAAGAGATTGTTGCTGAAAAGGTTCATGATGTCTCTGCCCAGATATGGAATGAATTGTATACAACAAGAGCTGCATTGACTCAGGAGATCCAGGCCAGTGAGCAAAGAATGGAGTCAAGAGTGGCTGAAGTGAGAACTGAACTGAATGCCCAAGTTAATGATGTCAAAACTGCATCAGATCATATCCTTCTGCAGATGACAAGATGGTTTGAAATGGCCAAAAATACTGTTGCTGCCCAGCACACAGTTCTGAAGGATATTGCAGACCATCAAGGGGATTCCACAAAGGACATCACATATGTAAAGAATCAGCTCTACAAAAATGAGAATGTCTGGGAAAAAGTTGTTGCCAGAATGGCACAAGTGGTCAACACATCAAGCAGCCAAGTCAAGTCCCACATTGACAAGGCAAAGGAATGCATTTTGGATGATGTGGACAGCACCTTTCAGACTCTCTCTCAATCCATATTGGATCAACACTCTGAAATTGAGAAGAAGATAGTGAAACATAGCAAAGAAGGGGAGGAGAAGATACTCAATCTACATGCTAAGCTGAAAGGAGCTCACATACAGCTGTATAACAATATGGAATCCTCCTACAAACTGATACTCTCCAATCAAGAAGAAGCCAGCAAGCAAATGGTGGAAATGATCAACAATGCCTCCAGTGTTATTCAAGAAAATATCCTTACCATGGTCAGAAAGGTCACTGATAATCAATGGGACTCAAGCTTAAAAGTGCTGCAAGGAACAAGAATTGCTTTGAATCTGCCAATCTTGAACCCTAGCAGAGATGAAGACTTTGACTTCCAAAGTCAATCAAATCTGATTGCTGATGAGAGAGCAGCAAAGAGGAGAAGGGTAGAGGGTATTCAAACTGCTGAAGAATACATGGCACAGAAAAGAATGGAAAGATTAGAGGATCCACTCCATAAAGATGACAATCTGGAGTTGGACACAATTGTTGTCAATACCTGGGTGAGCCATGAAAATCCAATGAAGGACATTGACCATGTCTATTCAGCTGCTGAGTGGATCAAACACCTTGAAAGAGAATCTTTAAGGGAAAGGATTCTCAAAGAAAACATGGTAAGAAGGGAAACTCCTTTAAGAATTCCCTCCAGATATCTTCCCAAGCCACTTCTGTACTTCAAAGTAAAGGAGAAGATCAAGGTTGCTGCTGAAACTAGGAAAAGAAAATCTACAGATGGAGAAAGCTCTTCCAAGGGTCAATCTTAGAAAAACCAGCCTTGACATTTTTTTTTTTGGATTGAATGTACAACTATAAGTTGAATTTTCTTTTATATATCTGTACTGAACATTTAAAGTGAAATGATATTTCATATTCTGATCATAATATTGTGTTTGTTACTATTGATATATGTACTCTGTATTTATTCTTTTTGGAATTCACTATCTTAAATGGGATGTTCAAATTGAAATAGATCAGCTATTACAGAAAATAGCTCTCTAATTGAGTGGGAGTAAATTCCCTACTCAGGTTTAGGGGAAGTTGGCAAATGCTAAGAGTGTACAGGTTAGCCTATAGATTGATCCAAAGGGATCTACAGCAATTGTCCCTCTATCCATAGCAAGTTAAGGTTGAAAAAGCCAGAAAGGGGGAGATAGGGCCAGTACCAATGCTGGAGAAAGGGGAGAAAGGGCCAGTGCAAATGCTTATGCTTAGGGTGTTAGGTCCTATGCTTCACAGATCATTTTTTTCTGTGATAAGATTTTTATTGTTAATGCACCTTAGCATTGGGGATATTCTGCCTTCTTCAAATAGGGGGAGATTGTTGGGTATATTGCCCTCAATATTACCTTGATTTGAAGAGGCATCACTCTCAATGCTAAGGACATATTGTATTTAATAAAGTTATACTTGTGTAGGATATACAGGCACGGGTAACTCAAAAGGAAGGGCCAAACATGGCCTTAGATGAGAAGAAACCATCCACAAGGAGATGAAGATCTGTCTCAGCAGATCCGCTGAGCGAAGGGTCATAACCGCTGAGATAAGGAGCCATCTCAGCGGATGCACTGAGAAGGAGACTGGAGCAACCGCTGAGAAGGGGACTGGAGCTGCCGCTGAGACTGGAAGCTGTCTCAGCCCAACCGCTGAGACTGGATGCTGTCTCAGCCCAACCGCTGAGACAGATCCAAATGTGCTGACGGGATCTGCTTTTGGCGCAAACGACAATTGAGAGGGAAAAGCAACTCCAATCTGACCCATACTGTGTCAGGAGGATCGATATAGCCGTTGAAGCCTTCTGGAGGTATAAAAGAAGAAGCTAGAGCACAACAACAAGTACTGTTCGATTGAAAAAGCCTTTGTTGTATGCCGCAATCGAGCATTCACGTTTCAGCCAGTTGAAGTTGTTCTCTGCAGCTGAAATTAATCTTCTAAGGGAGATTAGTTAGCTCTTCCTGTACAAACTCAAGAAGGGCAAGTTGATTTTCTGCTTTGCTGAAGGAGAAGATCAAGGTGATACAAATCTGAAGCTGTTGTTTTCAGATCTGAAGAAAGGATTCAGAAGACCTAAGAGTAAACCTTTTGTCTTTTGTATCCAGCTCAAACTCTATTATATCTTTGTAAGGCATTGTTGCCTGAGTGAAAGGCTGTTGAGCCTGTGTGTAAAGCTGTGTTGACAGCTTGAGTGGTAGGACTTCTTGAAAGGTCCGAGGTAGGAAATCTGTAGGATTTCTGAGTGGTAGGAGTTACATAACTCTGAGCTGTAGGGCTGTTGTGCCTGAGGTGTAGGGCTGTTGAGCCTGAGGGGTAGGGCTGTTGAGCCTAAGTGTAGGGATGTTGAGCTTGAGTGTAGGATTGTTGTGCCTGAGGTAGGATCACTATTGATCTGAGAAGTTCTGAGGAACTTGTGGTGTAAGCTCAAGGAGCCGAGATTGGAGTTTGTGGCCTTGTCTAACTCACTGTTAGAAAGGTGAAGGGGGAAAGAGGACTACTCAAGACACCCGGTCTTGAGGAACCTCTATACATCCTTGTGTGCTTTCTGTGATTGTGTTTTCTACAGCTAGAAACATTAGGTTTAAACAAAGAAAATAAGTAAAACCTATTCACCCCCCCCCCCCCTCTAGGTATTATTGACTACACCTATATAAACTATCACCAATCCTTATGGATCTTAGGGTGTGGGTGAGAATTCACTAGTCTTTTGACCACTGTGCCGTTGTACATCATTTTTAGGAGGTGACCCAGCCCAAGGCCCTGCTAGAGCCTGCAGGCAATCCAATGATAGAGCCATCTTTTGCTACCGTAGATACGACCGTGTCGCCACCAGCATTTAGAGATGTGAGATACTAGATCATAGTGGCAATGAGTTTTGTACTTTTGTCCTCACCCGAATACGAGTTGATATTTGTTTGTTTGCAGGTAGATCTAATGGGTATAAATCATTACAATGCAGATTGTTGAATTCATCTCACATTTCATCCGACATTTGTTTGTTTGAATTCGGATTGTGAAATCCATTTTTTGCGATAAGGGAAAAAGGAGACAGACTTCTAGTTTATGTGACTCTTCTCTGGCTACAGATCGTGACCTATGTTTTGTTCTCCTCTTCTTTATCTCCTTTAATATTCATGTATTCTATGTGTGCTTTAAAGTATTAGTCAATTTTAGTGGCTAAATAAAACACAGTACTATCCGATGAATCTTTGTAGGAATGCTTCGTAGTATTAGGCGGTAGAGAGACAAGTGGAGTAGATAGATGTGCATTATTATAATATTGTGTGAATTTTTTTATTTATCTTGAGCGCTTATGATTCATTTAGCAAATTAGAAATGTTATTACTTAAATTGATCTAGAATTGAAGAAAAAATTGAAAATGAAGGGTCAAAAGATGAAATCTATTATCGTTGTGTACAACCTTCATATTTGTTGAGCGAGCCTATCTTGATGCGATAATTTAATATTTTCGAGCGTGAGCCATAAAAAAGGAGGGGGGAGTGAACCAATTAGTCCACTCACCCGTCCCTCGAAGTAAGAGTGGCGAGTGGACCAACCGATCCACTCGCCTGCCCCTCAATGTAGAAGGGGCGAGTGGACCTCGGTCCACTCGCCAGGCGCCAGGGGGCGAGTGGACCTCGGTTCACTTGCCCGGTGCAAGGGGGACGAATGACCTCGGTCCACTCGCCCGGTGCAAGGGCCAACTCAACTTTGGTTTGGGAGGGGAAGATCTTTTAGATCTTTCGGGTTAGTGGCGGGACCTCCTCACTACAGCTCGTGGGGTCTATTTTGGCAAAGTCCACAACAGTGAGAGAGTTTCTTTGACTCTAAGTGTCCGGTCTTGCGCTCTCACTCAAGAGAAATAAAGGCAAGCTACATACTCGTTTCGAACTATTGTTTGATCCCGATTTTCGGGTTTTCAACACGTTGTCTCCATGTTTTAGAAGAATTTAAAATTTCAGGAGTTTTCTTCAACATGTAAACATTATCTAAGAATCTTACTAACTTCATCGCATGTATTGCTTTAATTCCATTAATTATATTGTAATTTCTTTCGTATCTTTTGTATTTTACAAAAAAAATTGAGTAATAAATGTACAAGCATCATTACACTGGAAATATTAAAAATCAATGACTACATTATTAAACAACCGATCAATCAAACAATAAACTACTAAATAATTAGACAGCTCACACACTGTGAGAATCGAACACATGACCTCCCTGTCATGGGCCCTCAGCTTACCCAATTGAGCTAAGCATCATTGTCGTATTTTCCAATTTTGTTAATTGAATGAAATTTTGCACGACTTTATGACATGCTGTAACATTTTATGTACTATTATATTTAGAGAAAAAAATAATGCGCCCCATTTATAAAATTTTGGATCCGCTGCTGACCTCGCTCAATCTCCGCTCACTCATCCATGCCTTTTTTGGGGTTCCGGGGAGAGTTGCTGCACTTTACGGTGCAGTGTGGCATCCAACGGATGCGAGATCATCTCAGCCCGCGCGCACACATCTCAAAGCGAGGCATGATGTGCACGCATCTCCGCGCGAGCTGAGATGATCTCGCATCTGTTGGATGCCGCACTGCACCGTAAAGTACAGCAAGTGCACTTTACTCTCCCGAGGACCCCTTTTTTGGAGCCACAATTAACAAGTGACAATTAGCGAGTAACAATTACATCTCTCAACAATAGCACGTGCTTAATGTTTACCCAACAGCAGAGATCGTGGTGGATCCAAGCAAAGCGAAACATTTGTTTGTTTTGGGGGTTAATTCACCCACGCAGAAAACGTGGAAAGCGCGTGCGGATGGAGAACCTCTCTGGCACTCAACACGTGCGGTTTGGTCTTACGCAGTAGACCGGCTCGAATCCACGTAGGATAGCCCCGCGTTCCCTCTCTTTCTCTCTCTATAAAATCGGCAACGAGGATTCGACCGGCTTAGATATCCCCAGCCTTCCTTAGATCCCCGGACACGTCAGCAGCTACGATGAATGACATGGTTGCTGAGTACGATAATTACTGGGATACCAAGCTGTTCTTGGACGGAGAAGAGCTCCATAGGTTGCCTTTCTCTCTCTAGATCTCCGTCGAACTCACTCTCTCTTTCCCCCAGTATTCTCTCTTTCTCTCTCTAAACCTGAGAATTGAAGGAATACCAAACAGATTTTTTTTTAAGGTTGACGTTTTGCCCCAATAAAGATGAAGCCAAAACGCCCAAACAAACAAAGTCCGTAAACCACCATTTTGACTATAGATTATGCTTCAGGGACTTCTCACTCTCTCTCTCTCTCCTTCTTTATTGTTCCTCCGGTGTCCGAGAATCTCTTCTCTGCTCCGTTTCTAATTAATCATGGCAAATAATATGCTGACCAATATAACGAAAGGACGATTTTACCCCCTGCGTCATTACATGATTTAGGCCAAATTGAATGCTAAAAACGTCTTTCGCGGCATGCCTTCCGAACTCTGTTTGCCCCAATTTGCAGAGTAGCTAGTGGGAGATGGTGCGTTTTTCTCTCTGAGCCCTGTTCAGGTCTTGGAATTATTTGGACCGTTCATCCGATCAGCGAATCAATCATAGACGCACAAATCCCACACAATTTTGCACGCGCGACTAGGGCTGTTTTCGTTTAGGCGTTTTTGCTTCATCTTCGTTGCGGGAAAATGTCAGCGCTAAACAAATCTGTTTGGTAACCTTCCAATTCTGACCGTCACATCCCCAAAACTCCACTTTCTGCCTCTTTTTAGCTTCATTTGATTCGGCAGCGGCGGGAGCAAGCGGCAGGTGGAGACGCCGGGTTGGGACCGGAGGGGAGGAGGTGGGGCTCAAAATGGAGCGTTTTGCTCATTTCACAGGGAGCGGCGGGAGGAGACGCGGCAAACGCCACCGCCGAGCGTTTGGTTATCCGTCTTACGGCGGCGTTTGGTTACCTGCCTTATGGCGGTGTTTGCCGCAAACGCCGCGCCAAATGAAGCCTTTGCCTCTTTTTGAAGCCGCAGCCACCCCTCTTCATTTCTCACCGCTCTATTGCCGACCGCCGAACTTTGCCCCGGTGATAGGGCAGATCTTCTCTGCTGCAGTGCTACTTATAAAATGCCATAATTTTTTTAAATTATCCATAAAAATACTCTGTTTTTTCTTCTAAAACAGACTCTTCGTATCCATAAAAATACTCTGTTTTAATCACTCCATTAATGCTCATATATTTTCTTAACAATTAATGTATCTGTTGAAATATTAATGATGCAGCTGGGGACTGGACGAACAATTCTCATCCTACGACTCGAGCTCCCCGGAGGGCCCCGCCTCCTCCTCCCCCGTCGCCGCGAAGAACATTGTCATGGAGAGGAATCGCCGGAAGATGCTCAACGAGAAACTCTACACCCTTCGCAGCGTCGTTCCAAACATCACCAAGGTGTTCCTTAAATTTATATATCTCTGTTTTAAATAAGGCTGATATCGAGTCGAGGCTTGAAATCGAAATTTTGGAGTCGAATTCCGCTCGAAATCGATTTTGAGTCGAGCCGGCTTGACTCGAAAGGGCTCGAAATGTGATTCGAGCCAAATTGAATGGAATTAATTGTAATCGATTCCGATTCGGCTCAATATCCAAGCGAGTTTCGAATAATATGATCAGCCCTAGTTTTAAATCATCTTCATTCATTCCAGTAATTTTTTTTACATAAAATATTAATTATCTCCAAGTTTTTTCTATACTGACGAAGTCAATTCTCTTCTCGGATTGTGTATGAAGATGGATAAGGCGTCTATCATTAAAGACTCGATCGAATACATTCAGCAGCTCCAGCGAGAGGAGAAGAGATTACTTGCAGAGGTTGGAGAGGTTGCCGCAGGGAGGAAGAGGAGGGCGCCGGCAAGCTCTCGCGGCGGGCAATCAATTGAAATATTGGAGGTGATAGTTAATTATATTTAGATCATAATTCTTGTAAACAATTCTATATAATGATGATGATGAGCAGCTAAGCGTGTGCGATGTCGGAGAAAGAACTTGGGCTATAAGCCTCGGGTGTAGGAAGAAGAGAGAGATTATGATGAAAGTATGCGAGCTCTTTGAGTCACTTGTTTGCGTCAAGATCATAACCGCTAGTTTCACATCCGTCTCCGATTGTCTTCTACATACTCTCTTTGTTGAGGTAATTTTTCTCATTCTTTAATTTATTTATATTTGATTTTAGAAATTATATTTTTGTATAACTAAATGATAAACCTCGCATTATCACTTTAGCAGTTTTGTTTTTATTTTTCGCAAAATTAATAATAAATTAGTTGGCAAATTAAGTATGATTTGATTGGTTGCCTAATCATCCAGCAACTCTCGAACTAATTTTGCTTAAAATATAGAGTCTAGTGCAAATTTATTATATTGAATTTCAATTTTTGCTAATATTTCACCTATTCACTATGTTTATTTATTGTATAATACAATTATTTGAATATTCAAATAGGTCACCGACAAGGCGACAAGTGGCAACTAATGTAAATTTATGATGGAGATATAGAGAGAGATATTTACGCACACATTAGAGTATATAATAAAAAATATATTTGAATTTGGTGCGGCCGTGGTCGTGAACATGATAGTTATGAACTGTCGTTCGTGAGCACCCGTTCTCTCCTACGAAACTCAATTCATCAATTTTTATGTTCAAACCTAGTATTTTGTGTACTAATGGTAACCCTTGTGATGCCAAACATATATCCCGAGCGTAAATTTCGCGGAAAGCATATTAGGTACAGTAGCGGGGAGCGGGGCGATTTCGCGAACTCTGCTCGATTCCGCGATTTGGCGTCGGCACCTAGGGCAAAGAGGCAGTCCGCAACCTGGTACTTCCACCGTTCCCGACCTGGCACTTCCGCCGTTCCGCGACCTGGCATTTCTGCCGTTCCGCGACCTGGTTGTCCGCCGTTCTGCGACCTGGTTCGTCCGCTGCCGTTCCGCGTTCCGCGACCTGGTTCGTCTTCTTCTTCTAATAAAATCTGATTTCTGAAATTCCTTGAAAATTCTGATTTCTAAATCTGATCTCCGAAATTCCTTGAAGCGCAGATTTCAGATTTCTGAAATTCCTTGAAAAATCTGATTCGTAAATCTGATTTCTTCTTAAATCTGATTTCTTCTTCTTCCTCTTCTTCTTCTTCTTCCTAAAACTTCTTCTTCTTCTTCTTCCTAAAACTTCTTCTTCTTCTTCTTCTTCTTCCTAAAACTTCTTCTTCTTCTTCTTCTTCCTAAAACTTCTTCTTCTTCTTCTTCTTCTTCTTCCTAAAACTTCTTCTTCTTCTTCTTCTTCCTAAAACCCCCCTGTTCTGCAGCAGCTCCTAAAACTTCTTCTTCTTCCTAAAACTTCTTCTTCTTCTTCTTCTTCTTCTTCCTCTTCTTCTTCTTCTTCTTCGTCCTAAAACTTCTTCTTCCTAAAAGCCCCCTGTTCTGCAGCAGCTAGGAAAACCCCCATGTTTTCCTCCTCCTCCTCCTCCTCCTCCTCCTCCTCCTTCTGCTATGCTTTCAAGTTTCAACTGATTTAGTTTTTGGGTATTTCATTTAGATTTCAGTATTATGTTCACCATTTGAATCAATTCTTCCAGGTGATATTAGGTGGAATTGTCATATTTGTCCAATTATTAGGTCCTGCACTTTTGTAACTTGGAAATTTAAAAGTTAGCTAGCTTTTCTTAAGATATGAAACCCACCCCTTTGTCTCGAAAATGAAATGGACGTGGCTTTAACTATGATTTATGGCCCTTTGAATTCTGAACTAGCTGTCTACAATTGATATTTTGTAGTATAATTTTATTGTCATCGAATATCCCTGCAAAAAAAAAAATCGGGGCCGCTACCCCCGAGCCCTCGCTGAGGGGGCCCTGCCCCCCGAACCCCCCCATCGACAATACTTACATTGTGCCCGTGCTACTTCAAAATCCTAGTTCCGCCACTGGTTGGGGGGATTTATTTTCACCGGTCAAGCGGTTACGACCGCATAAACATACTAGGAATGAAAGTACAACTCCAGTTATTTACTTGTAATGTTTATATCAACATGTGGTTTACTAACATCGACATGCAGACTGGCCACACATGAAAGACTAGTAAACACAACATTTGAGACTTCGAGGGTCAGCACAGTACATCAATTGATCCATGTATTTTTACATAAAAAGTGAAAATTTTGAACTAAATTATAACTGTATTTTAAACTATAAATACAGAACATTTACAACTGTAATTTAACAAGAAAAAAAGTCTCCTACAATCCTCCTTGTACCCACGCACCTAAAAATGACTCCATTTATATCACGTGAGTTATAAAATTTAAAAAACTGTTGATCAATTTATCATATATTTAAATATTCGTTAAATATCTATGTTATATACAGAGAAAATATTTTTTTTGAAATATCACTACTTTATTAATGCTTCGTTTGGTTGGGCGTTTCACCTCTTCCGTTTGGAGCAAACGTTGCCGGACGACGGGTAAACAAATGGGCGCCGGCGATATTTGCTCCGTTTGCACCCGCCGGACAGAGGAAAAGACGCCTAAATGGAGCGTTTCCTGCCCCGCCTCCCCCATCTGATTCCAATGCTCAGTTTGAATCAGCCGACTGCATCCGCCACAGCCGAACCATAAGTTCATGGTGACCTGTTATCCCCAAAAAATTCACGTTAACGAACAACGGGTGCAGTGTTATTATTTGTTATTATTACTTACATAAATAAATATATTACTTGTTTTTGTTTGTTATTATTACACATATATATTACTTGTTTTTTTTTTGTAAATTAATAGTAAATAAAAATTGTAAATTATGCAGTGCGATGAGGTGATGAAAGCGGAAACCTTAAAGAAAAAGATAGAGATCGCTGTTGCAGAGATTAACATTGGATAAAGTACAAAGAGTTGAGTCAGCTTCTGAAGAATACTGCTGCTAAATTCAGGCTTTGTTTGGCAGCGGCGGCGGTCATGAGCGTAGTGGTTATGAACTATCGTTCATGAACGTCCGACCTCACCTAAGGAACTTCATCAACTTTTATGTTCGGAACTAGTTTTACATTTTTTGTGGTGGTCGTAACCGTTGTCATGTCAAACATACATTCTATGAGGTGGCATTTTTGTCCAAACTCAAGGGAGCAAAAATGTCGCGCCAAACAGAGCCTTAATATAAAATGTAATTAAAAGTCCGTTTTTTCTACGTCCTATTTTTAGGAGGGGGATTATTATAAATGTAGATCGTAAATTTATATTCTTGCATGTATGGGCTTCAATTTATGCAAAAGATTGATGTAAATTTATACTACTTTGGCTATGTTTGGCGAGAAATTTTTACGTATGGGACCCGTAAATGAGAACTGTGCAGATGAAATCATATTCATCCTATCTGCTATCGGATCGTCCAGAAAATGCGATGTCCAGTCGGATTTCCGGTTGGATTTTAAGAAAACCCAATGTCCGGCTAGATATTATTTTTAAAATATTTTTCATGCATAATTAGGATCTTAAAATGTTTGTAAAAAAATTATAATTAATATTTTATTAAAAAAATTATTAAAAAATAATTATCTTTAATAAAAAACAAATTTTTCATAGGCCACCCTTACCATTCTCTTGGTAGGTGTTCCCTACTTAAAAAAAATCATCTCGTCTAAGAAACTTCATCTTCTTTTATTTTCAAAACTAACATTTTTTTTCTTGATGAAGGTAAAAATCAATGTCTTGCGGAACATGCATTATATATAAAGGTGTCGTTACCGTGAATTTATATTATCAAAAAAATTCTACTGAATGCAGCGACTAATGTAGCTCCTAGGATTGTCTTAACCAAACGCTATCGATCTCTATTTGAAGTTTATGCAGATAATTATTTTTTCCTAATTAAACAATTAATCAAAATAAAGAACACGCAATGAAACTTGAATCAATGGAATACGACTGTATTGCGGAAACAAGAGATAATTAGAGTGATGTATGTATACACACGACTCAACCATCCAATCTGAGGACTAATGGATCTTGAACACACAAGCAGATCTATGTATAAAATATACTAATTCTGAAATAATAGCTATCAGGTGAGAATTTATGCAATAAGAATTTGGCAACTCACAGATCACGGTTTAAGGCTTTATTTGGCGCCGCGGTGGCGTTTCTCTCGGCGGGTGTAAACGGAGCTTTCGAACCGGAGGGTGGAGGCGGGTGATCTAAACAGGGCTTTTTGCTCCGTTTCTCATGGCGCGGCGGGTGCAAACGCGGCAATCGCCGCCGCCCGCCATTTGGTTACGCGCCTTACGGCGGCGTTTGCCGCATACGCCGCCCGCCACCGCCGCGCCAAATGAAGCCTAAATCAGTAATGGTGCTCTGTAAAACATGCATTTAATACCTGCGATTAGATGAGTTGTTCACAATGATGGTGCTCTGTAATTTCTCTACGGTCCTTTTACCGATGTGAGAATCCCAAGCGTGAACTGTAAATTTCTTCCAAGATCTTAATCAGAAGAGATCAAAAATAGGTGATTGCTATCCGCACTACAGTTTTGGCTATCCACACCTTTTTTGTATGAGTTATTACGCGCATTTTGTAAATACGTCTTGTACATGCATTTTTAGGAAAATTGATCAACACGAAAGTTGTATATCCTATCGAGATCTACAACTTTCGTGTTGAACACTTTTTCTAAAAATGCACGCACAAGACGTATTACCGCTCTGATTGAAATGTGCGTAACTATAACGATTTTTTGGAAATACGCCATGTACATGCATTTTTAGGAAAAGTGCTCAACGCGAAAATTGTAGATCTTAACGATATCTACAACTTTCGTGTTGAACATTTTTTTCTTAAAATGCATGTACAAAACATATTTCCAAAAGGTGCATAATAACTCATTCAAAAAAGGCAAGTGTGGATAGTCAAAACTGTAGTGCGGATAACAATCACCCAAAAATATTGAGATTTTTGTCCGGTTGTGAGCCGATCCACTGCCTAAATTCTGAATAGTGGAAATGACCACGGTAACTCTATTGGCGAAGAAGAATAAAGATGAGATTTTTATCTCCGACGATCAAATCTAGAAACAGATCATTGGATCATTGGATTACTCCAAAAGGACGTGAATGGTTAGTCGCCTATCGGACCGAAAACCAGGAGAAATATTTAGGTCCGCCTATCGTATCTAGATGAAGGTCCGAATGAAATCGGACCGTCCTATCACACATCAGACCGCCGGCAAAATTCATGATTTAAAAGAATTTAAAAAATCATATCCGGTCGGATTTAAGAAAACGCAATATCCGACCGATTTTTTTTAAAAATCAGATCTTATTTGCCTATAAAAAATGTGTTTTTTTAAAACCGGTCGGATATTGCGTTTTCTAAAATCCGACCGGATATGATTTTTTGAATTTTTTTAAATCATGAATTTTGCTGGCGGTCTGATGTGTGATAGGACAATCTGATTTCAATCGGACCTTCCTCCAGGTCCGATAGGCGGACCTAAATATTTCTCATGAAGAGAGATCGGTCAGGCAGAGCCGGCGGATTCACCACTGGGGAAGATAAATGCTCTTTTGGCAGTTACCCAAAAGGGATGAGAGAGAAAGAAACCCGGGATTTCACCCTTGTTCATGCCGAATGAATTAGAATTAAATCATGAATCTTAATCTTGGGTATTAATAGGAGAAACCCTAAAATAGGAGTTACAAAATTTCAATGGATGAAATAAATTCCATTTAAAACCCAAATAAAAACTCCATAAAATTATATTCTTGACCATGCCGAAATTGTGCCAAGAGCGAGACCGAACTCGCGTGCTGAATTTACGAGACAATCTGGCCCACCTATCACAGACTTCGATCGTTCGCGCGACTGAACTAACGCGCGCTCGTAGGAATCCGAATAAACTCAAAAATTGTGTACGACTTTAACGGGTCGTCTCGATAGAATATGTCCACCGAATGGAAAAATTTCCAACACTTTGTAAATTAGATATGAGAGGTCAGCACTTCGTATCCTGCACAACCCATCATCATTTTTTATTTAAATTTTTTTATATATGCAAACTTTTCTTTATTTAACATAATTGTTAAATAAAGTATTAAAAATTAGCCACAAAACAAATACCTTGCTAAAAAAGCCTTGCAAATTAGAAACGAAAATTTTTCTTCCTAAAATTAGCTATGCCCATATTAGGCAGAAAAAAAATTGTTGCTAAATTCGTTGGTAATTAAAATTAGCAAGAATTTTATTGAATTAGCAAGGAATTTACCTCCTTGTTAATTTAAGTTTTTCTTGTAGTGTTTATTTATTTACGCCATGCATGCAGCTTTCATTTTTTATGGGTATACAAAGCGTGCTTCTCATCCTTGTTATTAGGGGTATAATTTGGATCAATTCCGTTCCACCCAAAACTAAGAATCAATCCATATAAGTCCGGTTTCACTTAAAACCAAAAACCGACCTATATATGTTCGGTTTCAAAAATTTGGAACTGAAACGACCCACGGTCCTAAACCATAGAACCGGATCCGAACTGTTCACTTCGGTTCAGTTCTGATTCGGTTCTCGGTTTTACCCATATCTCAAAATAATAATTAAAAAATAACACTTTCACCTCATAATTTTGGCATACAACTATTGAGTCTCAAAATAATCGAATTATAACTCTCTATAACATTGAAGCCATACGACTTCACAAGTTCAAATTTTATTTTTTTAGCTATCTGACTGTTGTGGGAACGATGCGAAAATCAAAATCACACAACAATCAAACAATAAACATGGTGCGATATACGTAGTTCGGCGAGTAGCGTCTGCGTCCACGGGGATGGACTATTCGTTATCAATGCTGGGGGAGAAAAAGAAGAGGTCAACATAAATTACAACTTCACACATAATATATATAGCTATAACACATCTGTGAATATTAAGGCTCACCACTAAGGACCAAAATGCCCCTTAATACAATAAAGCCTCAAAACAACAATCTTCACCTCATATCTTATTTGAAACAAAATATGATATGACAAAATGAGCTCCAACACCAAATTGACTGCACCATGGTGGCTACCTGCCCCCCCCCCCCCCCCCCCCCCCCCCCCCCCCCCCCCATGGGATAAGGCCAAGCGCAGTTCTTCGAAAGAACTCCTCAAGGCACTCACCTCTGAGCTCGAACGTTAACCAAACCTTTGAAATATGTGAACTCCTAGACTAGAAGTACCTTCGTAAGCATGTCTGCAGGATTCTCCTTGAAGTGACAAGGGACTTCAGCATCATATGTTGAAAGTGCAAGTGTAATGTGGTCCCTCGTCCGAGCTGGCTTCGGGACATTCTGCCTCCTGGTCTGGCTCCTGGCAATAGAATCCCAAACATATCTCTTTGCCTCAACTTCCTCCACCTCCTGATTATCAGCATTTGATACTTCTTCAGCAATCTCATCATATACCCCATCAGGAATGCAGAGAACTGGTGGAACTAATGGAGTCACATCAAACTCTTTCTGAATAGTAGTTGTGATCGGCTTGGAACTCTCCACCTGCTCAGAGTCTCGAGGCTTCAGCAAACTCGCCTCATCAAAAGTAACATTCATATTAATGACAATCTTCTTCTCTGCCTGATTATACAATTTGTAAGCCTTGACTCCACGCCTGAAGCCAATGAAGATCGTCATTTTTGCTCGTGGTTCCAGTTTATCATTCTTCACGTGATAATAAGTTGGACACTCAAACACTTTCATATGCACATAATCTCTACTTCTCTAGCGATTCCCCGATCACATCTCATTTGATGTCTTCTTTCTAGTTAACAGCTGCCGATGGCAGACGGTTCACCGAATGCCATAAGCCAAAAAATCATGTCTAACTCAGTATTAAACAACATACATCAAACCTTCTCTACTAAAGTTTGGTTCATGCGCTTTGCCATTCTGTTTCGATGCGGTGTCTCCCAGACAATGAAATGATGCTCTATACCTGATCTCTGACACTCTTGCAAGAATGCATTTGATGTGTATTCGCATTCATTGTCTGATCTAATACATAAGATCTTTTTGTCAGTTTAAGGGTTCATTTGACGCGGCGTTTTGGCCGCACCTTTGGCGCAAACGCCGCCGGACGGCGGGTAAACAAACGCCCTCCGGCGGCGTTTGCTCCGGTTGGACCCGCCGCGCCATGGAAAACGGGGCAAAACGCCTCGTTTCCATCCCCGCCTCCTCCCCTCTGTTCCCAACTCCGCGGCTCCACCCGCCCCTTCCGCCCGCCACCGTCGCGCCAAATAAAGCCTAAGTCTCAAACAAATTCTTCCAAGCCACAAATATCTCCAAAACTTCACTATTATGCTTTCTGGTGTACACCCAAACATATTTTGGACGACAGTCCCAAAATATACTCGTATTTTCTTGTCAAACACGCAATACTCACAGAAATCCAATTTGCAACTTCTTGTTCCTTTAATCAATCATTGTCTTGATAAAGCCTAGAGGAAAGCCTCTCAAGCATGAGCCGATCTCATTTGCCACAAGGTAGTGGCGTCCATAGAATCATCATCAACGATCACAGTCTCTATAACCGTACTCACCTTGACATAATTAAGATTGTGGTGTTGAACTCCTCTCATAAAAATCAAAGCTCCGCGACCGATCTTCAGAACTCCTGCCTCGATCACTATCTTGTAGTCCTTGGCTTCAACAACCCCAACATAGAACAAATTTTTCCAGATATCTGGAACATGTTTGACCTCGGTCAACTCTCTCACTGCACCGTCATGCATCCGAACCAGAATATTGCCCACACAAATAGTACGATAAGTCTGATCATTGACATAATAACAACACTAGTATCCAGAGACTTGTAAGTACAGAACCACTCGCGATTGAGACAAATGCAATAGGTCGCGCCCCGTGTCCAAACTCCAACATAAATCATCAGTAAATAAACAATTAGTGATAGAGAGAGAAACATCAAACTCACCACCACCAGCAATCTCCTGGGTAATATGAGCATTCACCTCTGAAGAACATCCCTTTGCTTTCTCTTTTAACTCAGGGCAATCCTCCCTCCAGTGATGTATCTGCAAACAGAATGCACAGTGATTGCGCCCAAAACTGCATGTTCGGGGCGGCCAATCTCTGGTGGCGCAGCCTCATCTTCGTCTGTAACCGAACCGTCCATTCGGAAACCTTTTTCATTCTGCGGCGAAAACAAAGGAGGAAGAGCGGCTAAGGTAGTTGCGAGATCTACAGAATCTGGGCCTTCACGGCCTTCCTCCGACAGGACCCTAAAAACGGGCGGCCGGAGAGGCACTCGCGGTGGAGTTCGCCAGCAAGGTCGGCGTTTTCTTGAGAAGATGGGGGAATTTGGTTTGCCCCTATCAAAATTTGGCATTTTAATATTTAATTCTATAATATTTTTTTATTATTAAAACAATTTACATATAGTCATAATAGGTTTGACATTCTTTTTTAATTGCTGCCTTTGTCTTGTGAAGTAAAAGACCAAAAAATCCTCCCAAAAAAATTTCAAAATTTTGGAAAGTTGCAGTCTTTCCCCCAAAAGAAAAGGCGATTGTTATCCGCACTACAGTTTTGGCTATCCGCATTTTTTTTGTATGACTTATTACGTGCCTTTTAGAAATATGTCTTGTATATACATTTTTACGAAAAATGAGCGATTTTCCCAAAAATGCACGCATAAGATGTATTGCCGTCCTGACTGAAACATGAGTGTAACTATAGAGAATTTTTGGAAATACGTCTTGCACATGCATTTTTAGAAAAAATGTGAACACTTTTCCTAAAAATGCACGTGCAAGACATAATTCCAAAATGTGCATAATAAGTCATTTAAAAAGAGTGCGGATAACAAAAACTATAGTGCAGATAACAATCGCCAAAGAAAAGGGAATAAATATCTTTTTTCAGTCTGCCTTGCGGAAAAACGAAAAAACCTTGCTTTTTTAATCAAATTTTTCTGTGCCTCTTCCGTGCCAAGCATAGAAAACGAAAAAAATCTTCAACAAAGGTGAAATTTTTTGGTTGCGCAGTCTAAGATTTTTCTTGTGTGTGAGAAAATTTGATCTTAAAAATTGGAAAACTAATGGTTGAAATCCATCTGGAAAATCGAGGGACTTGATTGTAGCCTCCTGGGAGGCAGAGGACCCTCCTCCGAGCGCCGCCCCCTTGCAAGCAGAAGAGCTCTCGTCCAACAGGAGATCTAACGCCGCCACTATTTATTTTCACAGTCTGAGCCGCGCGGGAAAAAAACAAAAACACTTACAATTTGCACCACCCGCGCAGAGTTTAGGAGGAACGAGAAAGCTCTCCCTTTTCGATTGGATCGACGCCGCCTGTGCCGGCAAAAATCAAACGAAAATCTGAATTTATTTCTCCGTTCGTTTCTACTTCCTTTCACATACAACCGCCTCTTCAAAATCGCACCGCACTTTTTATTGTAACGTCTCAAGGCCCTGGATTTACCATCGGGACAACGTCCACCGAAATCCTCGCCTGACGACCATTACCGGGTTGCAGCCCAACCACCTCAACCCCTCTCCAGCCCACAGACGGGTTGTTGGTGGCCACAGCCTCCCTTGGATGAGGTAAACTCGATAGTCAAGAATGCACCACGGGGACTTCCCAGGAGGTCACTCATCCCAGAATTGCTCCAGCCCAAGCACGCTTAACTATGTACGAGCGTTGTGGAAAAAATCAAAATCACACAACAATCAAACAATAAACATGATGCGATGTACATGGTTCGGCGAGGAGCGCCTACGTCCACAGGGAGTAACTATTCACTATCAACGGCGAGGGAGAAAAAGGAGAGGTCAATACAAATTACAATTCCACAAACACAATAGCTCTAACACCTCTTATTTTTATATGTGAAAATTAGGGCGCACCTCCAAGGACCATGATGCCCCTTAATATGATAAAGCCCCATAACAACGACTATATATCTCAAATATTTTCACGTATTAAATCACACGACTATAATCATTGTCTCAAAATTTATTTCCTTAGCATTGATTTTCGGTTCTCGGGTCGGTTCTAGGTACCCAACCTGTGGAATCGGAAACCGAACAGAATTGTCGATTTTGGTATTATGAGAATCAAATCTGAACCAAACCTATTTGGAACCGACCCAGTCCAATTCTCGGTTCTTTGATTATTTTTGCACATCCCTACTTATTATGTTGAAAGAACTATGAGTAAAAAAATATGAACCACACATGGGCACTCGCTCTCCACTGGATTGGACCGAATTGGACCTGGCTGGATCAGGATCCGGATCCGGCTAGATTTGGATTTGAAAAATAATTGGATTGCTAGTTTTTTAAGAAATAGTTTTATCTTGATATACCGGGCGCCAACCACATTCATTTGGACCGTTGACAGCCACGCCTTCAATCCATCGGTACCCTACGATCGTCGAAATCTTCGTTTTGCGCTCTTCATTCGACAATCTTCATGCACCCATCTTTGATCATCCGGGCGCTTATAGACGATTGTTGGCTGTCAATTCTATTTTGTTTTGTGTTGTTTTTTTCACTGCTCAACTTTATTTTTGGTGATTGTTATCCACACTACAGTTTTGGCTATCCGCACTCTTTTTGTATGAGTTATTATGCGCCATTTGGAAATATGTATTGTACATGTATTTTTAGGAAAAGTGATCAACACGAAAGTTATAGATCTCGTCGAGATCTACAACTTTCGTGTTGACCACTTTTCCTAAAAATGCACGCACAAGGCGTATTGCCGCCCTGATTGAAACATGCGCGTAAATATAGCGATTATTTGAAAATACGCCTTGTACATGCATTTTTAGGAAAAGTGTTCAACACGAAAGTTGTAGATCTCGACGAGATCTACAACATTCGTGTTGAACACTTTTCCTAAAAATGCATGTACAGAGCATATTTCCAAAAGGCGCGTAATAATTCATACAAAAAAGTGCGGATAGCCAAAACTGTAGTGCCGATAACAATCGCCTTATTTTTATATATATTTGTTGTGGTTTATTATTATAGTCATTGTCAATTTGTCATCAATCTTATTACGTACGTTGGAATTATTACTTCATCGTTGTGATTTTCCAAAGCGTACGTATATGTTGTAAGAAGACAAATTAGTGTCACATCAGCCCAGTGGATTTAATGCTCCAACACTTACCTGTTACCTGTAATCTTTATTATGTTTCCAGAAGACTCTATAACCTGTATTTATACGGGTATTTTCATCAATGAAAGGCAATGCATCAATTCTGTTTTCTCCCTTTTGTTTCATCTTAAAACCAGAAACACTTAACAGTTAACACCTAAAGGTTTTTACTCTAACAGTGGTATCAGAGCGAGTTAGAGGACCTCATTTTTCTTATCCCCCATGGCCTCAGCCTCATCATCTACCTCCGGCTTCACCCATACCTTCATCCTTGTCCTTACGGGAGAACTCTACGAGCAATGGAGTGACAAGATGATCACTCTTCTCCGTTCTCAAGATCTATGGGGCATCGTCAAGACGGGACCACAAATAAAAGAGAAGGCGGCTGCCGATACAACTGCAAAACCATAAAAAGAGGAGATGATGCGTGATGCTCGTGCCCTGCATCTCATACAACAGGGAGTTGCTCCAAACCTCTACCCACGCATCATGGGATCCCAAACTGCTCAGGAGGCATGTGATAGATTGAAAAACGAATACAAAGGCTCCAAAAAGGTAATTAAGATCAAACTTCATTCCCTACGGCCAATTTGATGCAATACAAATTAAAGATGGAGAAAAATCCCAAGAATTCTTTGCTAAAATTTTTGGGCTGGTCAATCAAATCAGGACTCTTGGAGGAATCTTGAAAGATCAACAAGTTGTTGATAAGCTTCTTTGATCCCTCGCAAGGTCCTACAAACATATTGTTTCCTCCATTCTGGAAGTACACGACATAGACACCCTGTCTGTGACCGAGCTAATGGGCTCCTTACAATCCCATGAAGATCTCCTTGCTCAGGATGAAGCACCTTTGGATAAAGTATTCCACACCAAGATGAACTTTAAAAATGGAGAAAAGAAAATGCAGAAAAACTGGAAGCATACCCCAAACAGAAACAAACAAGTGAAGGAAGAAAAACCCAAGACAAAGAATAAGAATGCTGAATCTTCACCTTCCTACTCCTGCACTATATGTAAAAAACAAAACCATGAGAATAATTAGGACTGTTTTTTCAGATGCAAAAGATGCAAAACCCCAAGCCATTCTGAACAAAGGTGCTGGTTTAAAAATAAAGAAGAGGCTAAAGTTTCATAAACAGAAGGAGACAACTATCTGTACACTTGCTGTGCTAGTGTTATGAACACCTCCTCACTCTGGTTCATCGACGGTGGCTGCTCTAGCCACATGGTGAACGACCAAGCTTATTTCATCAACCTTGATGAAACCTTTAAGTCTGAAGTAATCTTAGGCGTCGAGAAGAAGAAAAGAATTGAAGGAAGGGGGACAATCTCTGTCGAAATAGAAGGAGAGCACAAGTTAATTTCAAATGTACAATTTGTACCAACTCTTACCCAAAATCTTCTAAGTGTTGGACAACTGCTTAGAAGAGGATATAAGGTCATATTCAATCAACACAACTGCTAGATTTTGAAGACAAGCACGCACCAAGTTGTTACCTCGGCAGAACTAAACAACAACAACATATTTACCTTAAGAATGAAACCTGCAAGACAGAATGCCCTCTCCTGCTCACAGGGTTGCACTCTGTCCCCGGCCGAGCTCTGGCATCATAGGCTTGGTCACGTGAATTACCCCTCACTATCCCTGCTGCAAGGAATGGTAAAGAGAGTACCTAAAACCAAATTTTCCTCTCAGGTATGTGATACTTGTTCCATGGGAAAATCCCACCGTCTCCCCTTCCCTCAGTCGGCGTCCCGTAGAGCCCTGCATCCTCTCGACATTCTGCACATTAACACTTGGGCCCCTGCTAGTGTTACCACATTGGGAGGAAAGCGCTACTACCTTCTAATCGTGGATGACTACAGCCGTTTCATGTGGCTATATCTCCTGGAGCACAAATCTGACGTGCTTCAAAACTTTCAAAAATTCAAAAACATTGTAGAAAAACAGTTAGAGAGATGTATTAAAACTCTAAGGAGTGATAGGGGAGGAGAGTTCTTATCTACTCATTTTATTACTTTTTGTAATACAACGGGAATTCGCCGGGAGCTCACAACTCCAGGTTCTCCCAAGCAAAATGGAGTCGTGGAGCGCCGCAATCGAACGGTGGTGGAGATGGCCAGGGCTATGTTGCTACATAAAGCCTGCCCAAAGGAACTATGGGGAGAAGCAGTTACCACTGATGTTTACATATTAAATAGATGCCCAACAAAATCTCTGCCAGGCTGCACCCCTTATGAAGCCCTGATGAAGGACAAGCCAGATCTATCTCGTCTAAAATTTTTTGGCTCTATTGCCTACGTCCACAAAACCAGAGAAAGGGCAGACAGACTTACAGAAACAAGCATCAAGTGTATCTTAATTGGCTACAATAATGAAAGCAAGGGGTACAGGTTGCTGGAACCTCTCACCAATAAACTCTACATTTCAAGGGATGTCACCTTTGATGAAGGCAGTATATGGAATTGGGGCTCAGATCCTATCTCGGCACATCCGTTGGAACTGCTGGTTGAGCTGGAATTACCTACCAGCTCCCTCCTAGCAGACCCCATTCCTCCTCAGCAAAATAATATTGTGCCCGATCTAGATTCCTCACCGCCCCAGAAAACAAAAACATTGGAAGAAATATATAGAACAACAGAACATGTTCTATTCTCCTCTACTCCAACCACATACGATGAAGCTGTAAAAATAAAAGATTGGAGGGATGCAATGAGAGAAGAGATCGAAGCAATCGAAGCCAATAAGTCAAGGACCCTGGTCTCCAGGCCAACTGACAAAACCATCATTGGACTAAAATGGGTCTACAAATTGAAGCAAAATGAAGATGGTTCCATTCTCAAGCACAAGGCTCATTTGGTTGCAAAGGGGTACACCTAGGTACCTGGAGAAGACTATGGAGAAACATTTGCCCATGTGGCAAGGATGACCACCGTTCGCCTAATACTTGCGCTTGCGGCCCAATTCAACTACCCCCTACATCAACTAGATGTAAAATCAGCGTTTCTTAATGACAAACTATCTGAAGAAGTATACGTAAGACAACCAGAAGGATTCAAGAGAAGAGGAGAAGAAGACAAAGTGTATAAACTCTATAAGGCGCTCTATGGGCTTAAACAAGCCTCTCGTGCCTGGCACGAGAACATTACCACATTTTTCATGAATGAAGGCTTCTTCAGGAGTCCCAATGAACCTACTTTGTTCATAAAACAAGAAAGGGATGCAAAAATAGTGGCATGCCTGTATGTGGACGATCTCATTTTCACCGGAAACAATCAATCTGGGATTCAAGAATTCAAAAGGAAAATGAATCTGCAATATCAGATGACCAATTTGGGTCCTCAAAATTTTTTCCTTGGACTCCAAATCAAACACCTTACGGGCGGCATTTTCATCACTCAAGAACTGTATCTCTCCAACCTTCTGAAAAAACACAGAATGGAAAACAGCAACCCAGCAGTCACTCCAATGGCCACCAAAAAAAAATTAACACCAAAATAGGAGGAAGAAGGGGCAGATGAAGAAGAATATCGGAGCATTGTAGGTTCATTGATCTATCTCACACATACCCGACCTGATATTGAGAATTCCGTCAATATCATCGCGCGGTTTGTAAGCAAATCAGGAAAAACTCATCAAGCTGCCACCAAACGCATCCTCCGCTATCTACAGGGAACAAAGCACTTTGGCTTGTTCTATCAAAGAGATAAAAGTGCAGGTCTAATAGGATTTGCTGACTCTCACTGTGTCGGAGACATCAACGACAGGAAAAGCACCGTCGGCTACCTCTTTCTTCTGGGATCAAAACCTATATCATGGAGCTCAAGGAAGCAACATTCAATGGCCCTCTCAACCACGGAGGCGGAGTACATGACACTCAACGTTGCTGCCTGTGAGGCCATGTGGCTAAAACGAGTCTTATATGAAATTTGCGAAACTGAAGAAGAAGAAGAAGAAGAAGAAGAAGAAGAAGAAGAATAAGAAGAAGGAGAAGAAGAGATCACTCTTCATTGTGATAACATGTCAGCCATCGCTTTACCCAAGAACCCGGTGTATCATAGCCGGAGCAAGCATATTGAAATACGCTTCCATTTCATCCGTGAATTGATCGAAGAAAAGAAGCTACATCTCAAATTCTGCCCTAGCGAGGAACAACTCGCCGACATCCTCACAAAACCTCTGCCAAGGGAGAGGTTCATCGAATTAAGGAAAAAGATTAGGGTGATCGACGACACAAATTTAGAGGGGATGTAAGAAGACAAATTAGTGCCACATCAGCTCAGTGCATTTAATGCTCCAACACTTACCTGTAATCTTTATTATGTTTCCAAAAGACTCTATAACCTGTATTTATACAGGTATTTTCATCAATGAATGGCAATACATCAATTCTGTTTTCTCCCTTTTGTTTCATCTTAAAACCAGAAACACTTAACACCTAAAGGTTTTTACTCTTAACATATGTGATATTTCATGGATTTTCATTATTTTATTAGAGACGGATATTTCTCTTCTCCCATTGACTTGGGGTATTGCTTTTCCTCATTTTTGTTCTAGTATTATGTTATGTTTCGAGTGGGCTTTATCCATTAGAAGCTCGAGTGTTATGTGCTTCTACAGTGTCCGCACATCGGATTTTCAAGAACTATCCATGTGCTGCTGTACAAATCGTGTTTGGCGAGAATAGTACTTTGATTAAGGTGGTTGTATGTGAAAGGACTATTCGTCGGTCACTTGGGTCTGGGAATAGTATTTTGATTAAGGCGAAGGAAGTTATACACATACCAATATGACCAATATACCCCTCCCCCCCCCCCCCCCCCCCCAAAGACGGTTTGCCTAGGCTGTAACATCCCCCAGACAGCTAGACCCCCCAGGTGACTCTGTTTTGCCAAAGTCATGACAAGGCCTTGGTAGTGTAGAAATCCCTTTAACTTAGGCAAAGTTAGGGTTGAAAGTGCCTTGGACTGCAAATAGCAATTTCCAGTGACCAAGTTTAGGGTTGGACTTTAGGGCCTCAACTTGACCATTTGACCCCACCATAGTATCCCTAACCCATTAGGGGTCCCCTTAGGGCACCAGGGGCCCATTGGAGTCAACCAAAGAGGCCAAATTGACCAAAGTCAACCCTAACCCTAAATTGGTCAAAGTAGCCTAATTAGGGTCAATTAACCTCCACCCTGCCAAATTGACCACTCATCTAGGTCTAAAATATCATAAGAGACCTAGTAGACCTAAAAGCCCCATCATGGGACCCCCAGTGGTGCAAATTGACCAAAATGCCCTTTTTAGGTCAAAATGGCAATTCTTCACTAAGTGCCCTAATTGACCATCACCATATTAAATTGACCTTACCCATAGTGTTATCATATCATAGGGGACCCAGTGGACCAAAAAGCCCCATCCTAGGGTCACCCAATTGGTCAATTTGACCAAAAGTCAAATTTGCCGAAATTAGGTTAAATCTCTTGAATCTAGCCCAATCCCTTTGGGCTAAGCCCAAATTGACCACTTGATCAGCCTAGTGGTGATTGTAAGTGGCTGACTTGGCCATTCAATTTGAATGAATTCGGCCAGGAGAGAGAAAGCCCCAAATTGGAGAGAGAGAGAAGGGGCATTCATGGAGATTGAATGCTTTGACCCCTCAATCCTCCCCCAATTGATGATCATTCATCTCCCCTGTCAGTTACAAGTGAATCCATGGGTTTTCCAGGGCTGAGGGGGGGCTGAATCAAAGGGGAATTAGAGGTGGCCGAAATCACCATTAATGGTGATAATGACAATTCCTGCCATGACTCTTCCCCTCCCCCAATTAACCTCATAAACACCTTCAGAGGTCGGAGAGGAGTGAAACCCCCAAGCCCCCAGAGAAAATCGGGCAGAGGAAGGCTAGATCGGCATGACACCAAAAGCTCCACCACCGGCCATGGGCAACCGCCGGAGCACGCGCCACCAGGCCCCCACACAGGTCTGGTTCTCTGCTCCTCCCTCAGTGGTGTAGATCTAACTCATCGGCGGCTCGAATCGTGGCCAATAGGCCGTGGATCGAGCCAGCCAAGCCACCCGTAGATCGGGTTTGGGCTTCCACCCAGAATCCACCATTCCAGCCACCTCCGGCCAATCAAGCACCGCTCATCGTCGGCCACCACCGCAACGGAGGTGGTGGTGGCGTTGATTGGCCGGGGCGGCGCTCAGGTGGCCGGGGAAATCGAAGATCAGATTAGCTCAGGCGCGGCAAATCCTGACCGTTGGCTCATCGGGGACGATGACCACGGGCCGCCCGATCCGCGCCAAGATTCGCGCTGGCCGGTTATTTTAAGGATTTAGTTGTTATTATTAATCAGTTTAATTGTTTTATTATAACTGCTGTAGTATTTTAATTATTAAAAATACTAGATGCCCTCTATAGAAAAAATGACCAACATGAAAGTTGTAGGCCTTGACCCCTAGGATTATACAAAATTGAGTTCACACCATTTAGAGCCCTAGTTTGACCTCAGCACCCATTCTAGTGCAAAGTTTGACTGAACTTTGAATGGGTGCCCACACCAAACCACTAGTCCAAATGACTTGAAATTTGGACTAGGAGTGAGTCATGCCTAGGGCTATAGCATATCCAAAAATGAGAATTTTTGGAGAACTTTTTCCTAAAGTTTTTGTAGAAATTTAATAATCCTTACATAAATTATTTGGAGGGTCAAATGACCTCCAATCACCACCAAATTTTGGTGGGGTATTATTAGGGTCATGATAAACCCCTGGTTAAAATCTCAACTCATTCGAAGTTCATTTGGTTAGGTAATCATTAGGCCAAAGATTTGTCCATTAAGGGGAAATTTGTGAATAAGGGCTATTTGGGACCTTTCATGGTCAAACCACCTCCAATTGGAGTGGGACTGTGGCCACTGCCCTAATATCACCCAAATCACCTCCAAGAGAGTTATGGGACCACGGGGAGTTGGATTGCCCTAGGTCATGGGTTTGGAGCACCTTGGGGTGCATTTAGCCAAGTAGAGAACCAATGGTCAAATAGGTCCATAGAGACTTGAGTCTTCTTGGAAAGGTCAATGGGATCAATTTGAGACCCCATGAGGAAGATTGGTGAGCATTGGACTTGATTTGCTCAAGGCTATAGGGTTGATCCCTATGGAGTGGAATTTGGGGTTGTGAAGGACTTGGGAGTGTTTGTCCTTGGAGAGGTGTGTAATGGACCCCTCTAGACTCTATGAGTCCTATAATACCCTCACAAGAAGTTTGGGTGGATTTGGAGAAGTTTTGACCCTTACCCTAGGTTAAACCCTAAAGGGGTGCAATTAGAGGCTAATGAAGGAAGAGGGGTCAAACCTTAATGGTTTGACTTGAAATTTTGGGGGGATGGTCATGTTGACCAGAGAATGCTATTGTGAGAAATTGGAGGGGTTTGGAGTTGCCAAACCTAGGTAATAAATCCTTAGGTAGATTTGTAAATATTTAGGGTTTTGGGATTTAGGAAGAAATAATACTTAGTGATTAACCATCTTCTGTCACCAACTTAGTTTTGATGTTATTAATCCCTGGAGATTTTGTTAGAGCCATTGGAAGACTTTTGGAGGTCCAAATTGTAATTATTCTTATTGTTGACAATTTTTGGGATGAACAATTTTAGGGTGTTAGTTTTCTGTAATTGCATGAAACCTTGCTGGATGACCTTTCATACCATTATAAACCCACAGTATTTTTCTCATAATTTATAGATTAATATGTTTGGTACCTCTAGTTCAATTTGGAATTAATTGCAAATATATCCTTTGTGGAAATAACAAATGTATCCTCTGTGGATCATGGTCAAACTTTGTAGGACTGAATATTTTAGTATGAATCACCTCTTTATTAAATTTCATAAGGTTTGGAGATCATATGAGGGTACCTCCTTTGGAATTTATTGGTAATAAATGAGTTTTAGAATTTTTAAAAATAGTAAATCTTGCTGGTTTTTCCTAAGAATTCATATCCACTGATTAATAGGTACCCTTGATTTATGTAAAAATTGAGGCAGGCATTGGAAGTCAGGAAAGTATACTTGTAGTTCAAGCCCTAGGAAATTGTGTTTTGGAAAAATGTCTTAAATATTATTAATAATGGGAAAATTATGAAACTCTGGGTTTGATCTTAAACAGGTAGCATGGACCCCTAGTAAAATTGTTGGGTCATGGAGTTGACTAATTAGTGTACCTCCCTTTATGAGAATCAAAACGTTAAGGGTGGTCTGCGTTTAGCAATTTAGCAACTTTGGGGTACATTGATTGGAGAGGTGAGAAGTCTAATGGTGATCACTTGGATATGAGAGGACCCCTGGAGATAATTAGGGTTGATGAGTTCTGGGGTGGTGGGGTGCCACCCTTGGGGTAGGTCATCTTGGGATTGACGAAAGATCGTCCCTTCCCTTTAGTGTCTTAAAGCACTTAGGTTTAAATCAGGTGAAAAGTATTAAGAGGGTTTTCTTATGGGTAGATACCAATAATGCTAAGTGTCTTGGGAAAGGGAACTTTGGGGTGTCATCCCATTGTAGTTCATAGTACCGTAGCGAGCCCCTTACAGGGTAACCCTCGGGAAGTCCAAGACAAGCCCTAAATTATAGGAGTAAGACAGTGTACAAGAATAATTCATCTCACACTCACCCCGTGGTTTCGGGAGTTTAGTTGGTTTGGTGCTGCGAGCGGTAGGCTCGGTGGTGGTGATAGCGGATTGCCAAGACCGGTGAGCTTGTGACTCAGTGGTGTCTGATGGCGGGCAGGTTAGCCCGGGGAGCTTATGGCTCGGAAGGTTATTGATGGCGGGCCGGTTAGCTCGGGGAGCTTATGGCTCAGAGATAGGAAGTAGAACATGTTGCTTGTGCATTGAAGGTGGTGGGTCTTCGGTATTGGACGGTCGTTCACACCGACGTCAATACGTTGACTCGGTGAGTGTGGTATTTACACTTAGCCTTGAAAGTCTGGCGGTCCAGTCAGCAAGAGTACGCAGACGCTCCGCGGGTTTCGTGGAGGCGTACAATAGGTCTAGGTTAGGTAGTGTGAATACCAACCTAGAGGTGGGCGAGGCCCAACCCACCGCTTCCGTTTGCCACTACGGGAGTATCCTGGGAGTCTAGCTCGCTCCAAAAAGGGGGATCTAAAGGTCTATGCGCATAGAGTCGTAGTGGGTGAGTTGCACTTGTATGAACATAGCATAAAAGCATATTTTGCATGACATAGCATAACCATTGCATTCAACCTACCCCTAACGCATAAGTCGGTTATGGGACTTCTTATACGGTAGGCCCTGCTAAACGACCCCTTGGTCTATAGGTTTGTATGGGCATTCCTATAAATCAATGGTTACTTTTTGCTACTACACTTACTGCTTACTGCTCTTTATATACTTTTTACCATGCTCTTAATTACTGTTTCAATTATATAAATACACATGTGTAGTGTAGAAACATTCCATGTACCATCGTCACCTGCTCTTTGTTATACCCCTTGCTGTCCTCCGCTTCATCCTCCCGCACGGTGCCTAGGAGCCATTGGGGGTGGGGTGGGGAACATAAGGCTTAGTCTTTTTGACTAACGGTCGGTGGACCATATCATTTTAGGGGTTCGAGGAGACGCAGCAACACCAGAGGCCGGAGCAGACGGAGGCGGGCCAGTCTAGTACAGGAGCACAGGTTTCAGGATCTGTGAGTGATTAGTAGTTAGCTTCCGCGAGTGATCTTGTAGTGAGGTTATGATGTACAGGGCATGAGCCCTCTTTATTATTGTAACCCTTATTATCTTTTATTCAGTTAGTAGCTGTGGACATTTTCCTTTATGGTTTATAATTCATGTGATTCTGTGGACTTGTCTTCTCTTTAATGTACTTTTCTTCGTGATCGATTTGGCCGGCAGGATCGGCATTTTGTAGTGGCGACCTTCCCGAGTGAAGGTGTCACCGCAAAGCGGCGGTTCTGGGCCTAAGACCCGGTAGTTTTTGCAAAAAAAAATGGGGTCTTACAAGTGGTATCAGAGGCAAACCTAGATCCGAAGAAAAGAAGTCCACCAACCCTGGGCCACCCCGCGCGAGTTTAGTTTGAGGACAAACTAAGCAGCGGAAGCAGTGGTGTTCCCATATGGGGAAATCACATGAAAAAGTCCACTTTTAACTGAATCTTCTTAGTTATTTTCCCTACGAGCGTCAAGTTTTCTTTTGTAGCCTACGGCGAACCCTGCCCCCAGCAGGGAATACCTCCGGCTACAAAGATCTCTTTAGATAGTCTTTTAGTCAATGAGTTAGACTCAACCCCACTAGGACACGTGACCTACTTTGACAATTTATGTCATGACCTAGTCTGAAATAGACCGTAAGTATAACTTTTGGTGAAGGTACGAGGATACCCAAAAGAGGCTAGAGAAAGAGAGATTGACACCTAAGTAGAATGGTATGAGACTCATAGACTCAATCCTCGTATATGTGTCATGATTACATTAAGGCAACCACCGTGGCAAACACCAAGGGTCGGATAAGAATTGAAGTTCAAAAGAGGCCCGTTCGGGATTGGGTGGCACTTGACCCTGATAAGGTTGTAGTAGAGGATGCCTAGAAGAGTCTAAGGTGTGGAGTATACCAAGGAGCCTCAAGGTAGAACCCCAAGTTTAAGGATTTGTGCCCTAAGAATTGTTTGCATACTTGGGACGAATGTAACTTGGTGATATTGAAGATACTCAGCCCAAAATAGATAGTGGCTTATCTTTTGTTTATTGGGGGCTTGTCTTTCGTTTATTGGGGGCTTGTCCTTTGTTTATTGGGGCGTACCTTTTGTTCCCTGGGCAAATTAATGACAGACTTGGATTTCCCTTAAACTTAAGTTAGAAATTTTGTGTCGTGAACACTATGATTTTGAAGTCGATCTTACTCAATGTTACTTAAAAGAAGATGAGACGGTGTAACAGTATGTTTGGAATGATGACCGGTAGAAGTACCAGGGCAATGGATAGACATCATTTGGGTCGGACAACAACTTGCCCTTAGTTGAGTCTTGGGAAATGTAAAGTCGCTAGGATTAATCATTTAAGGATGTGGATGTCCTAGTATAGAAGTTAAGGGCGGAAATTAGATCTTACAAGTTGTAGTTAAATTTGAAAACTCTTGTGGTTGGGGGAAATTCGGAAGTGATCAACTTATGATTTGTTAAAATCACACTCTGTCATGGTTGAAATTTTTTCTACAATAATAGCTTTTTACCTTGTGAACTTTGATGATAAATAACCAGAGATCTTAGACGATGACTCTTGGATTTAGAATCTAGTGCTTGAGTTACTATGATAATAACGATCTAAGTTTATCGTGCTATGGACCATTTGATAGTAATCGAGACTAGCATAAGTGGAAGTGACAGGATTTTGGAGAAATAAACGTGATGATATTTCCTTGATGAAATTGAATTGTGAAAAACCCCAAGGTATCAAAATTTTGTAGTTATGAATAGAATTTCATGTAGAAAGTGATTGAGAGTCATCTTATCATTATGAGTGGTTAGTATATACTCATGAGGGCCCACAAGTGCACCCCCAGTAATATTTAAGGATGATTGGGACGCTAGCCGATTTGATTAGTTCCATCAATAGTAAGAACTAGAAAAGTTGTAGATTGGAGACGATTGATTACTCGGACGTACCTGAAAGAGTAAGAATTTGAATGTGAGAAGAAAAATTTAGAGGCATAAGAGTCTGCCCAGGTTAGAGTGGAAGTTCGAGGATAGATTGACCAAGGTAGCTAGGTCACCCCGGTCAGGATAGATGATACGACGGTGCGAGTCTTGCGGCGCAAGAAGATTCCAGAAGTTAAGACATGTGGTAAAATTAGGGTCAGGAGGAGCACAACTCGGAGCCACTAGAGCTGGTGTGGCATAGATAGTCGGTGCTCTTCGAGCCAGGAATAACTTTGATTCTTAGGGGGGATGTTACGTTCAGTCACTCGCGGTGAAAACCCCGTAAGCCTAGCCTGAATTTCGAGGACGAAATTTTTTTTTTGTTTATTGGGATTTGTAACATCCCCCAGACAGCTAGACCCCCCAGGTGACTCTGTTTTGCCAAAGTCATGACAAGGCCTTGGTAGTGTAGAAATCCCTTTAACTTAGGCAAGGTTAGGGTTGAAAGTGCCTTGAACTGCAAATAGCAATTTCCAGTGACCAAGTTTAGGGTTGGACTTTAGGGCCTCAACTTGACCATTTGACCCCACCATAGTATCCCTAACCCATTAGGGGTCCCCTTAGGGCACCAGGGGCCCATTGGAGTCAACCAAAGAGGCCAAATTGACCAAAGTCAACCCTAACCCTAAATTGGTCAAAGTAACCTAATTAGGGTCAATTAACCTCCACCCTGCCAAATTGACCACTCATCTAGGTCTAAAATATCATAAGAGACCTAGTAGACCTAAAAGCCCCATCATGGGACCCCCAGTGGTGCAAATTGACCAAAATGCCCTTTTTAGGTCAAAATGGCAATTCTTCACTAAGTGCCCTAATTGACCATCACCATATTAAATTGACCTTACCCATAGTGTTATCATATCATAGGGGACCCAGTGGACTAAAAAGCCCCATCCTAGGGTCACCCAATTGGTCAATTTGACCAAAAGTCAAATTTGCCGAAATTAGGTTAAATCTCTTGAATCTAGCCCAATCCCTTTGGGCTAAGCCCAAATTGACCACTTGACCAGCCTAGTGGTGATTGTAAGTGGCTGACTTGGCCATTCAATTTGAATGAATTCGGCCAGGAGAGAGAAAGCCCCAAATTGGAGAGAGAGAGAAGGGGCATTCATGGAGATTGAATGCTTTGACCCCTCAATCCTCCCCCAATTGATGATCATTCATCTCCCCTGTCAGTTACAAGTGAATCCATGGGTTTTCCAGGGCTGAGGGGGGGCTGAATCAAAGGGGAATTAGAGGTGGCCGAAATCACAATTAATGGTGATAATGGCAATACCTGCCATGGCTCTTCCCCTCCCCCAATTAACCTCATAAACACCTTCAGAGGTCGGAGAGGAGTGAAACCCCCAAGCCCCCAGAGAAAATCGGGCAGAGGAAGGCTAGATCGGCATGACATCAAAAGCTCCACCACCGGCCATGGGCAACCGCCGGAGCACGCGCCACCAGGCCCCCACACAGGTCTGGTTCTCTGCTCCTCCCTCAGTGGTGTAGATCCAACTCATCGGCGGCTCGAATCGTGGCCAATAGGCCGTGGATCGAGCCAGCCAAGCCACCCGTAGATCGGGTTTGGGCTTCCACCCAGAATCCACCATTCCGGCCACCTCCGGCCAATCAAGCACCGCTCGTCGCCGGCCACCACCGCAACGGAGGTGGTGGTGGCGTTGATTGGCCGGGGCGGCGCTCAGGTGGCCGGGGAAATCGAAGATCAGATTAGCTCAGGCGCGACAAATCCTGACCGTGGGCTCATCGGGGACGATGACCACGGGCCGCCCGATCCACGCCAAGATTCGCGCTGGCCGGTTATTTTAAGGATTTAGTTGTTATTATTAATTGGTTTAATTGTTTTATTATAACTGCTGTAGTATTTTAATTATTAAAAATACTAGATGCCCTCTATAGAAAAAATTCCCAACATGAAAGTTGTAGGCCTTGACCCCTAGGATCATACAAAATTGAGTTCACATCATTTGGAGCCCTGGTTTGACCTCAGCACCCATTCTAGTGCAAAGTTTGACTGAACTTTGAATGGGTGCCCACACCAAACCACTAGTCCAAATGACTTGAAATTTGGACTAGGAGTGAGTCATGCCTAGGGCTATAGCATATCCAAAAATGAGAATTTTTGGAGAACTTTTTCCTAAAGTTTTTGTAGAAATTTAATAATCCTTACATAAATTATTTGGAATGTCAAATGACCTCCAATCACCACCAAATTTTGGTGGGGTATTATTAGGGTCATGATAAACCCCTGGTTAAAATCTCAACTCATTCGAAGTTCATTTGGTTAGGTAATCATTAGGCCAAAGATTTGTCCATTAAGGGGAAATTTGTGAATAAGGGCTATTTGGGACCTTTCATGGTCAAACCACCTCCAATTGGAGTGGGACTGTGGCCACTGCCCTAATATCACCCAAATCACCTCCAAGAGAGTTATGGGACCATGGGGAGTTGGATTGCCCTAGGTCATGGGTTTGGAGCACCTTGGGGTGCAATTAGCCAAGTAGAGAACCAATGGCCAAATAGGTCCATAGAGACTTGAGTCTTCTTGGAAAGGTCAGTGGGATCAATTTGAGACCCCATGAGGAAGATTGGTGAGCATTGGACTTGATTTGCTCAAGGCTATAGGGTTGATCCCTATGGAGTGGAATTTGGGGTTGTGAAGGACTTGGGAGTGTTTGTCCTTGGAGAGGTGTGTAATGGACCCCTCTGGACTCTATGAGTCCTATAATACCATCACAAGAAGTTTGAGTGGATTTGGAGAAGTTTTGACCCTAACCCTAGGTTAAACCCTAAAGGGGTGCAATTAGAGGCTAATGAAGGAAGAGGGATCAAACCTTAATGGTTTGACTTGAAATTTTGGGGGGATGGTCATGTTGACCAGAGAATGCTATTGTGAGAAATTGAAGGGGTTTGGAGTTGCCAAACCTAGGTAATAAATCCTTGGGTAGATTTGTAAATATTTAGGGTTTTGGGATTTAGGAAGAAATAATACTTAGTGATTAACCATCTTCTGTCACCAACTTTGTTTTGATGTTATTAATCCCTGGAGATTTTGTTAGAGCCATTGGAAGACTTTTGGAGGTCCAAATTATAATTATTCATATTGTTGACAATTTTTGGGATGAACAATTTTAGGGTGTTAGTTTTCTTTAATTGCATGAAACCTTGCTGGATGACCTTTCATACCATTATAAGCCCACAGTATGTTTCTAATAATTTATAGATTAATATTTTTGGTACCTCTAGTTCAATTTGGAATTAATTGCAAATATATCCTTTGTGGAAATTACAAATGTATCCTCTGTGGATCATGGTCAAACTTTGTAGGACTGAATATTTTAGTACGAGTCACCTCTGTATTAAATTGCATAAGGTTTGGAGATAATATGAGGGTACCTCCTTTGGAATTTATTGGTAATAAATAAGTTTTGGAATTTTTAAAAATAGTAAATCTTGCTGTTTTTTCCTAAGAATTCATATACACTGATTATTAGGTACCCTTGATTTATGTAAAAATTGAGGCAGGCATTGGAAGTCAGGAAAGTATACTTGTAGTTCAAACCCTAGGAAATTGTGTTTTGGAAAAATGTCTTAAATATTATTAATAATGGGAAAATTATGAAACTCTGGGTTTGATCTTAAACATGTAGCATGAACCCCCAGTAAAATTGTTGGGTCATGGAGTTGACTAATTAGTGTACCTCCCTTCATGAGCATCAAAACGTTAAGGGTGGTCTGCGTTTAGCAATTTAGCAACCTTGGGGTACATTGATTGGAGAGGTGAGAAGTTTAATGGTGATCACTTGGATATGAGAGGACCCCTGGAGATAATTAGGGTTGATGAGTTCTGGGGTGGTGGGGTGCCACCCTTGGGGTAGGTCATCTTGGGATTGACGAAAGATCGTCCCTTCCCTTTAGTGTCTTAAAGCACTTAGGTTTAAATCAGGTGAAAAGTATTAAGAGGGTTTTCTTATGGGTAGATACCAATAATGCTAAGTGTCTTGGGAAAGGGAACTTTGGGGTGTCATCCCATTGTAGTTCATAGTACCGTAGCGAGCCCCTTACAGGGTAACCCTCGGGAAGTCCAAGACAAGCCCTAAATTATAGGAGTAAGACAGTGTACAAGAATAATTCATCTCACACTCACCCCGTGGTTTCGGGAGTTTAGTTGGTTTGGTGCTGCGAGCGGTAGGCTCGGTGGTGGTGATAGCGGATTGCCAAGACCGGTGAGCTTGTGACTCAGTGGTGTCTGATGGCGGGCAGGTTAGCCCCGGGAGCTTATGGCTCGGAAGGTTATTGATGGCGGGCCGGTTAGCTCGGGGAGCTTATGGCTCAGAGATAGGAAGTAGAACATGTTGCTTGTGCATTGAAGGTGGTGGGTCTTCAGTATTGGACGGTCGTTCACACCGACGTCAATACGTTGACTCGGCGAGTGTGGTATTTACACTTAGCCTTGAAAGTCTGGCGGTCCAGTCAGCAAGAGTACGCAGACGCTCCGCGGGTTTAGTGGAGGCGTACAATAGGTCTAGGTTAGGTAGTGTGAATACCAACCTAGAGATGGGCGAGGCCCAACCCACCGCTTCCGTTTGCCACTACGGGAGTATCCTGGGAGTCTAGCTCGCTCCAAAAAGGGGGATCTAAAGGTCTATGCGCATAGAGTCGTAGTGGGTGAGTTGCACTTGTATGAACATAGCATAAAAGCATACTTTGCATGACATAGCATAAACATTGCATTCAACCTACCCCTAACGTATAAGTCGGTTATGGGACTTCTTATACGGTAGGCCCTGCTAAACGACCCCTTGGTCTATAGGTTTGTATGGGCATTCCTATAAATCAATGGTTACTTTTTGCTACTACACTTACTGCTTACTGCTCTTTATATACTTTTTACCATGCTCTTAATTACTGTTTCAATTATATAAATACACATGTGTAGTGTAGAAACATTCCATGTACCATCGTCACCTGCTCTTTGTTATACCCCTTGCTGTCCTCCGCTTCATCCTCCCGCACGGTGCCTAGGAGCCATTGGGGGTGGGGTGGGGAACATAAGACTTAGTCTTTTTGACTAACGGTCGGTGGACCATATCATTTTAGGGGTTCGAGGAGACGCAGCAACACCAGAGGCCGGAGCAGACGGAGGCGGGCCAGTCTAGTACAGGAGCACAGGTTTCAGGATCTGTGAGTGATTAGTAGTTAGCTTCCGCGAGTGATCTTGTAGTGAGGTTATGATGTACAGGGCATGAGCCCTCTTTATTATTGTAACCCTTATTATCTTTTATTCAGTTAGTAGCTGTGGACATTTTCCTTTATGGTTTATAATTCATGTGATTCTGTGGACTTGTCTTCTCTTTAATGTACTTTTCTTCGTGATCGATTTGGCCGGCAGGATCGGCGTTTTGTAGTGGCGACCTTCCCGAGTGAAGGTGTCACCGCAAAGCGGCGGTTCTGGGCCTAAGACCCGGTGGTTTTTGCAAAAAAAAAAGGGGTCTTACATAGGCAGAGATCCACCCCCCAGAGCTCGCGCTCTCAAGACTTTCTTCTTTGTGTTGTCCGAGATGCTAGCTCAACATTTGGCTTTGGGAGGGGAAGTTCTCCAGAACTTTTGGGTGTGTGGCGGGATCTCCTCGCTGCAGTTTGTGGGTCTTTGAGTAGGAACTTAGATTCTTGTCGATGAGGGTTAGTCCTAGGCTCAAAATACTTAGCTCTTGAAGTCCGACTGCGGGATAAGTAACTTATGCTACACCCTCTTTGTTCGAACTCCGTTGAACCAATATCCGAATTTCAACAGTTATACTATTAGTAACGAGCATCAGTTAAAAGCACTGCTGGAAAGTTGTGCAACCTTTTTATGACAATGATCGTATGTTTTACCAAAACTCAATTTCTTACTAAATGTTATTACAATATTTAATTTTATTCCACTATTATACTTATTTTCTATTTTCAGCAAAAAAAACATTGTTATTATTTTAAATTAAAAAAATCACCATTTTGTGATAATATATAAAATATTTTAACATTATGTGCATACACATAACTTATACATAAAACTAGCTTAATTACAACCACAAACCACAATATACACAATCACAAACCACTTATATATATAGTCACATACCACAAAACACACACAATATTGAACACACATAGAACACACACACACACACACACAAGCACATACCTTCCAAGATTATAAGAAACCAGCCTATGCACATCTATGGGCTTTTGGTTCCCTACTTGTGCTCATAATAATAGTAAAATAAGAGACAAGTCCAATGAAAGGGGATCTAGAGAGCTCACATATTTGTGAGATATCCTAATGCACAGAAAGTTTATTGCGTGTGACATTGGTTATAAGAAGATTTATATGTCTATGACCATGATATTCAAAGAAAGTGTATCTCCTTTTAAATAGAAGGATGGTAAAATGGCAAGCCAAGGGACGTTAAAGTGAAGAAAAGAAGCTAATGAACTGCAAGAAATATGAGAGTTTCTAGATTGAGAGAAGAATGCAGGAATGATGGTTAAAGAAGGTGAATATCATTGTGAAATGAGTTCACAAATTATTAACAACGGATAGAGAGAGTTTAGAAGAGGGATAAGCACAAAGAAGCAAGTAAGAAATAGTGATCAAGCCATCGAGAGGAGAGATCACCCTCACATTGTCATACAATATCTCACATAATCGGACTTAACGTAGCGAATTCATTAGGAAACCATGAAGCATTTGGATCCTTTTGAGATTGACTTGCTACTCTTTGCCATGCCATCATAAGATATTCCTCTTTCAGCGAGCTTGTTGTTATATCATTTATCATGCAATATATCTTATAAAAGTTTTTCACACCCACATGCAAATTTTTTAGCATCCCTCACCTCTCATGATGAGCCTAAGACATTCTTGCAAGCGATTGAACGCCAACATTGACATGAGACAATGAATAAACAAATACGAGCTTTGGCAGAAAATGAGACTGAATCTGCCTTCGGGAGAGTAGGCGATATACTCAAAATGGGTCTACAAGATCAATTTCAAATTGAATGGGGAAGTAGTAAGGTACAAGAGTTTCCTAGTAGCAAGAGGATTTACACAGGTGGAAGGGTTAACTTCCATGAAACTTTTACGTCATTTGTCAAAGACTCAAAGTCGTCACAATTAAGTTCTTTTTTTTATCATGGTCGTTAAAAATGGTGCATGATCAATTGGACGTTAGTAAAACTTTTCTTAAAGCATATATGTGAATACCACAAGGAATCACACAAAAGGAAGACACAATAGTGTGCAAGTTAAACAAGTCGTTGTAATAACTACAACAAGCCTCTAAATTGGTATGGCAAATTCACAAATGATCATTGGAGGTTGATCTCAAATAAACAAGAAAAGATCACTCTTTATTCATTAATTAAAGAGAAAAGGTAGATATTGACACATTGATATACATCAATGATGTCATTCTCGTGTGAAACGAGGTTGAGAAGATGTAACAAACAAAAGTTCAACTATTTGTATCAAGGATAGAGGTATCAAAATCATCATATTGCATATTGTCTAGTCACTGCAATTACACACTATACATTTTGGAGGAAAGTGGGATGTAAGGGTGTTGTTCCAACACATTTTCAATGGAGTATAATCACATAAAATGAGTGACAATGAATATCACGGAGTGGATGCTTGATAATATAGATGTCTTACAGTGCTTCTACTGTATATGGTGGTTACAAGATCAGACATCACATATGCGGTTTGGATATTTATTTGTTTGTGGGCTCGCCGCAATGGAAGTATATGGAGTCTGCATAAATAGTTATGCAATATCTGAAATCAGTTGCAGTTCAAGGGATCGTGTTGTCAATTGTCAGCTAGGGGAGATTAAGTACTTATACTTACTGTGATGCGGATTGAGGAGGTGTGTCATGCCAAGGAAATCTCATACATATTACTTCATCATGCTAGGGGGTCCCCTGGAAAACCAATAAACCAGTTGTGATAGTATGATCTTCGGTAGGACCGAGAGCATAGACATATCTGCAACAATAAGTGAGTTCTTGTGGTTGCAATGACTACTAAAGGCTTTTCAAGCACCTCAATCATAACCCGTGGTAATGATGCTTGTATAACCCGTAATTCGTTAAGATCAGAAATGTCTGAGGATAGCACAGAAGACCTCACCCACCTGGGGAGAGTATAGAAGACTTCACCCACCTGGGGAGAGTACAAAGACCTCGCCCACCTGGGGCGAGTACAAAAAACCTTGCTCACCTGGGGAGAGTACAAAAGACCTCGCCCACCTGGGGAGAGAACATGAGACATAGCCCACCTGGGGAGACCTCGCCCACCTGGGGCGAGTACAGGAGTCCTCGCCCACCTGGGGCGAGTACACGAGACCTCACTCACCTGGGGCGAGTACAAGAGACCTCGCCCACCTAGGGCGAGCACAAATTTTCACCTCGCCTGAGGGAAGCTGTTTGAAGACCACCCCGTCAAACGGCGGGAGCGGTTATCTACAACCCATTTCTAAAGGCGGGAGCAACTATCTGCAGTCCATTTCAGAAGGCAGAAGTAACTATTCGCAGACCATTCCCCCTTTTAGATTTGCCTATAAATAAGATCCCAAGGCACAAGTAGAATGCACATTCCCTCCCCCCCCCCCCCCCTTATGGTGGGCGAGTTCAGTGTCTGCCTCGCTTGTGCCGAGCTCAGCAATGGCTTTAGAAGAGAAAGTTTCTGTAGACTTTTGGGTGTGTGGCGGGACCTCTTTGCTGCAGCACGCGAGTCTTATTTGTAGGCAGTCCGGAGCAGTTCTTTGTGCTTGCTAGCTTCTTCTCCTCGAGTTTCACGTGGGTCAACTACTAAACAAGTAACATTGGGTCACCCCTTTTGTCCGAATGCAGTTGAACAGGTTTCCGGATTTCAGCAGTGCTATTCTATGCATGTTAAGTTACCCTCCATATAACCTCGAATCGTGTATTTCATGAAAGAACAAAACTTATAGAAATAAACTTCTACTTTGTAAGAAAGGGTTCAATCAAATGGTAATGCTCCATCAAAATTTGGACAGGATGTCTTCACCGAGGTATTTGAAAGAGAAATGTTTGACTTTAGTGGCTAAGGTTTGAGAATCATGCATCAATTAGTGGCTAAGGTTAGTGCAACTTTGCACTTTACTGTAAAGTGCAAAGCACAGATCTTGTCACCTGGAGCCTTTAAATCCAATGGCCAGGAAATCTTCTTCCTAAGCAAACTAGAACAAAAGGGTGGTAGACTTCCCGCCCTACAGTCCACACTTGCTTGCCTACAGTCTTACTTCGCTCTGCTCTTTTCCTCCTCCTCTCCCCTTCTCCTGATCAATCGTCCATGGCGGCGCCAACAAGGTTGTCGGAATACCAGTTCGAATGAGCCCCATCACCCGCCGCCTCCGAAACCTTCCTCCTTCGTTCTCCCAATCAGCCTACATGACGGAGCCGGTAATGTTGCCGGAATACCAGTTCGATCGTGACCCATCATCCGCCGCTCCGAAACCTTCCTCTTCCGTTCTCCCGATCAGCCCTCCATGGCGGCGCCGACAATGTCGTCGGAATATCAGTACGAATGGTCCCCATCACCATCCGCCTCTAAAACCTTCCTCCTCCGTCTCCCAATCAGTCGTCCATGGCGGCGCCAACAATGTTGCTGGAATACCAATTAGAATTACCCCATCACCCGCTCTTCTAAAACCTTCCTCCTCCCCCCTCCAACAAAGATATTGTTTTTTTAGCGAGAAGCGTAGAACTCTGAGTGAGTTTGACGAGTGACCTAGAGAAGGTCCCTTGAGTGAGAGTAATCGCGAGTTAACGTGAAACATTAAGTAGTTAACGTAAGACGTTAGTGTACGCGAGTGCGGCTTGTTGGGAATATTGCCCTCAATGTTTCTTTGATTTGAAGAGGCATCACTCACAATACTAAGTACATATTGTATTTGATACAATCTATTTTGTCTCAAGTATTGTACAGGGAGATGATATTCCATACAATGGAATAGATTCAAAGGTGTGCTGTTTAATCAGCTGAGAAGGTCTCACTGTCTCAGCTGAACCGCTGAGACAAGACCAGGAGCCGCTGAGAAGGCATCTAGGCAAGCTGAGCTACAGATAGAAGAAACCGCTGAGATGACTGTCTATCTCAGCGGATCCGCTGAGACGGGAAAGAAGCAACAAATATACGATGAGACTTGGCGAGTTCGTCGAACAAAGAATGAAGTTCGTCGAACGCAAAGACGGGACAAAAGCAAAACGTTGAGACTTGGCGAGTTCGTCGAACGAAGAATGAAGTTCATCAAACGCAGAGACGGGACAAAAGTAAACGCTGAGACTTGGCAAGTTCGTCGAACGAAGAATGAAGTTCGTCGAACGCAGAATGCAGTTCGTCGAACGCAGAAACTTCTCTGCAGATCGACAGAATCCGCTGAGAAGAGGAAGCCATCTCAGCCCAACCGCTGAGACAGTTCAAACGTGACATGGCGGGTTCTGCTTTTGGCGCTAGCTGCAGAAAAGTATTGTGGGGTCCACCAATCACTCCCATATCTGTCAGAAGGACGGCTGAGAGCCGTTGAAGATCAAGGGTGTATAAAAGAAAGAGTTAGGGCACTTTTGAGAAGAGCTGGTCGAGTGTTAAAACATATTCACTATTCCATTGTCGGCCCCCGTTCTCCTCATTCTCCTCCCGCTCACTGAACAAGCAAGAAGAATCCGAGAGATAAAGATAGCTCCTCTACAAGAAGGAGCAATGTGATCTTCCATCCTTCAACTGAAGAGGAAGATCAGTTTGTAGCTGCCATCATCATCTCCAGCTACAAGAAAGCACAAGTTGTGCAGGAACTACAGGAGACTTCTTCTCACTACTGTTTGCTGTAGTAAGCTTTAAAAAATCTTTTACTGTAGGGCTATTTGCCTGAGTTTGTAAGGATATTTGCCTGAGTTTGTAGGGTTGTTTAGCCTGAGTTGTGGGGTTGTTTAGCCTGAGTTGTAGGGCTGTTGGCCTGAGTTTGTAGGGCAGTTAGGCCTGAGGTTGTAGGGATGTTGAGCCTGAGTTGTAAGGCTGACTGGCCTGAGGTAGGGCTTGGAGCAAGCCTGAGAGATTTTGATGGATCTAAACTGTAAGTTATTATAGCTGAGATTGGAGGAGTTGGCCCTGTCTAACACACTGTTAGAAGGGTGAAGGGGGAAAGTGGACTACCCATAGACACACTGTCTTGGGGAACCACTATAAACACTTGTGTGTTTTATGGGTTTGCTTGATTACTTGCTTAGAATAATTTTAACTATTTATATCATCTAAGTAGAAATTAAAAGACCTATCCCCCCTCCCCCCTCTAGGTGAATTAGATCACATACCTATAATCTATCACGGCTAGTGAGCTGCGAGTGCGAGTGTGGCTAGTGAGCTGTGAGCAGAGAGCTAGCGAGAGAGCTAACACGGGGCGTTAGGATTTAACGTCTGGCGTTACCGAGCAGCGAGTGACACTTGTGTGGTGTGCTGTGGAGGAGAAGCAGCCACCGTCCACGACCAGTTTCTTTACTTCTGCTTGGATGTCGTAAATCAAGTTGCATGTAACTTGTTTTCATTCTTGTTCATTTGTAACTTGTAACCTTCATTTGGAATAGAAGAAAATTATTTTATTTTCATCCTTGGTGTTCTTGTCTCGGTGTTCCATTGGTCCCGAATACTTCACATGGTATCAGAGCAAGGTTGGAACAAGCACTGAGTAACCAAGATGGATGGTGGAGGAGGTTATGTGAGAGGACTTGACATTGAGTTGCTTACTCAGACCAACTATAAGAAATGGAAGTCATGTATGGAGAGCTGCCTTCTTGGAGAGGACCTTTGGGAAGTTGTTGGTGGAGGTGAACAAGAGGAAGTTCAAGCAACCGAAGATAATGCTCAAGCAGTGAGGGCTTGGAGGAAGACCAACGCCAAAGCGGAGATTACTCTGAAGAGAGATATTGCACCTGACTTGTTCGACCACGTCATGGGTTGCAAGTCAGCGTCTGAGATCGGGAAGGCTCTTGATGAGCTATTCAACAAGAAGAATGTAGCGCGACTATAATTTTTGGAGAATGAGTTGGCGCGGTCCACTCAAGAGGGGATGTCAATATCCACCTTCTTCCTGAAGGTGAAGAACCTATGTGCTGAGATCTCAGCTTTGGATCCCAATGAGCCGATCTCTGAGGTGAAGTTGAAGAGTCATATACTTCGAGGCCTGCGGAAGGAGTGTGTTCTGTTTGTTACCTCGGTGCAAGGATGAGCTACTCAGCCCTCCTTACTGGAGCTAGAGAACATGTTATCGTCACAGGAGAGCTTGACGAAGCAGATGGCTGGAGTATCTATCTCAGGGGGAGATAGCAAGGTGTTATTCTCAGGAAAGAGGAAGTCCTAGGACAAGAGGAAGAAGAACTCCAGAGATGGACCGTCGACATCCTCTCAAGGAGATAAAGGGAAGTTCCTCCTTGCTTACGACGAGAAGGGGATAACTCTTTGTTTTGCCTGTAAGAAGTACGAGCATATGGCAAAGGACTGCCAGACCAATCTGAAGGCCGGTCATATTGTTGAGAAGGAAGGAGGCCACCATAGAGGTGTGGCGAGAGGTACGGTGGAGGTCACCAGGGTGGTGAGGGCGGAGATAACTGCTTCCTAGCTGAAATGACGGCAACATCAGTCGAGGTCTTAGCCTCCATAAACTTCGAATGGATTGTGGATTCCGGGTGCGGGAACCATCTCACTGGAGATGTGTCTAAATTTGCTTCTCTGAAGGCATATGAAGGGTCGGATGCTATCATCACTGCGGATGATACGGTGCATCCAGTTGAGAAAGGAGGGATGATATCCCTTGGGAGTGAAGAGAAGCCCGTGATGTTGAAGAGTGTGCATCATGTGCCGAGCATGAAGAAGCACCTCTTCTCGGTTGCAAACGCAATGAATGTTGGATACCACATGCTGTTTGGACTAAGGGAGGGGAAGTTCCTAAAGAACCTGTCATCTGTTGATGCTGACATTATGCTCACCGGGAGAAGGGTGAAGGATTTGTATGTTTTGTCTGCAAATGCCTATGTGGACAAGCTGAAGATAAAGACAGCGTTGCGATCTAGCATGAGAGGCTAGGTCATGTGGGGATGGACAAGTTGAAGATGATGGCTGTGAAGGGCCTAGTGTCTGGCCTGCCTAATCTCTCTTCCTACAACGACGACCATGTGTGTGAGGACTGTCAATATGGAAAGTCACATCGACTTCCATTTGACAAGTCGGAGACCAGGTGTAAGGCACCTCTTGAGTGCGTACATGTTGATGTGATGGAGTCATGCGCCACCCTTACTTATGGAGGAAATAAGAATGTGATGGTTCTGGTGGATGACTACACCCGCTATACGTGGGTATACTTTCTGAGGGAGAAGTCAGAAGTATTCTTGAAGTTCCAGAAGTGGAAAGAACTTGTGGAGGGGAGGCTGAACCTGAGGGTGAAGAAGCTGAGAAGTGACAATGAGGGGGAGTTTACCTCTAATGAGTTTGCTTCTTTCTGCAGGAAGTTCGACATTCAGCATGAGGTATCTTGCGCCCACACCACTCAGCAAAATGGGGTCACAGAGAGTAAGATCCTCCATCTGGTGGAGACAACCAGGAGTTGGCTACATGCCAAGGGCATTCCCAAGGCCTTATGTGCGGAGGGAATGGCTTGTGCTACCCACGTGATCAACATGCTACCACTGAGTCCCAACAGGATGGTGTCTCCACACCAGCTTATGTTTGGGGAGAAGCCAAATGTGACTCACATGAGAGTATTTTGTTCAACGTACTTCGTGCACGTCCCAGATGCTCAGAGAACCAAGTTGAAGCCGAAAGCACGACAATGTGTCTTCATCGGCTACGATGAGCGGAAGAAGGGGTGGAAGCGCATGGATTCGTAGACCCGCAAGTTCGTCATCTCGCGCGACGTGGTGTTTGACAAACTGATCTCATATCAGGGAGTCTCTTCTGTGGTGCTGCCGGAGAGTGGAGATTCAAGCAGGAGAGAAGAGAGAATCACTGAGGACTCTACTATGGAGTTGGAACTATCTCCAATGCCCCATCGCCATCTGACCCAGGGGGCTTCGTGCTCTAGAAGAAGGGGAGCGGTGCTTCAAGAGATATTGGGAGAAGAGCTGAAGAAGAGGAGTCTACCGGGGTGGTAGAAAGTGGCCAAGCTTTGAGGAGGTCGAAGCGGACCATCGTCCCGCCTGCTCGCTATAAGGAGGAGAACTTCGTGAGTTTGGTCTCTTACTTCTTTGCAGGACCGCTCAACGAGAGGGAACCTGCCCGCTTTGAAGATGATGTTGGCACTGAGGTGTGGGATGTGTCTATGGATGAAGAGATGGAGGCCTTGAAGAAAAATGAGACCTGGGACCTTGTTACCATGGTTTAAAGCATTAAACATGTCATCTGCAAGTGAGTGTACAAGGTAAAGAAAAGAGTTGATGGAGAAGTAGAGCGGTACATTGCGAGACTTATCGCTTTGGGTTTCTGGCAAACCTATAGAGAGGACTACGAGGAGACGTTTAGTCATGTGACGAAGATGACGTCGGTGAGGATGGTAATTGCTCTGTCAGCATGCCGAGGTTGGAAACTGTGACAGCTTGATGTGAAGAATGTGTTCCTATATGGTGAGATTGATAAAGACATATTCATGGTGCAACCACCTGAATACATGTCTAAGTCACTTCCACATCATGTGTGCAAGCTGAAGAAGGCCCTCTACGGGTTGAAACGGGCACCGAGAGCCTGGTTTGAGAAGATTGCGGAGTACCTGCAGTTTTGTGGTTATGGTGCCTCAGACTCAGACTCTAGCATGTTTGTGAAGAAGAGTGGAGATCTTCATGTGTTGGTGCTGCTGTACGTCGACGACATGATCGTGACAGAGAACAACAGTGAGGAGATCGCGACGCTGAGACAACAATTATCCATCCAATTTGAGATGAAGGATCTTGGTGAACTGCACCATTTCCATGACTTTCAAGTTGAGAAAAGAAGAGGCGGGCTGCTCGTTTCCCAGAAAGCTTATGTTGAGAAGATCGTCGAGAGATTCAGGATGAAGGAAGGGAAGAGCAGTTATGTTCCACTGGAGGCTGGGCTGAAGCTTCTGAAGGAAGAAAAGGGAGGATTCTTCCTGATCCGAAGATCTTCCGGGCACTAATGGGGAGAGACTTATTTACCTGACTATCACGAGACCATACATAGCTTTTGTTATCGGCCGAGTTAGTCAATACATGCAGGAGCCGCGGAAGCCTCATCTGGAGGCAGCAAAAGGGATACTGAAGTATGTGAAGGGAATCCTTGAGATGGGGTTATTTTATGGAGAGAAGTCTGACTTAAAGCTGCATTGGTACACAGATGCAGACTATGCAGGTGATGCTGATGATCGCAAGTCGACATCATGCTATGTGTTTTTATGTGAAACTGTTGCCATCTCGTTGTGTAGCAAGAAGTATGATTCTATTTCCCTTTCCACCAATGAGGCTGAGTACAAGACATCGCCCCTAGTAGCACAGAAGTGTGTTTGGCTGAGGAGGCTGGTGGAAGATGTGGACGAGAAGGTCAGCGATCCTACAATGTTTCATGGGGACAATGAGAGTGCTTTGAAACTGGTAACCAACCCAGTGTGTCATGCAAGGACAAAGCACATAGAGATTGAGCATCACTTCATCAGAGAGAAGATGTTGGGTGGCTTGATTGCAGTGGAGCATGTGCGGAGCGAAGACAACCTTGCAGATATATTCATGAAGCCCCTTTTCTGCAGGGCTGTTCAGGAGGCCTCGCTCGCTACTTGGAATTGTTCCCGGAGCTCACTTTAAGGGGGAGTGTTAGATTTTGAAGTGAGCTAACGCCCAACATTAGAGCTAACACGGGCGTTAGCTCGGCTTCTAGAAGATCTCTCCTTTCCTATAAATAGGAGGACAGACACCCCCTCCAACAGAGATATGGTTTTTTTGAGCGAGTAGCAGAAAACTCGAAGTGAGTTTGGGGAGTGACCTAGAGAAGGCCCCTTGAGTGAGAGTAATTGCGAGTTAATGCGGAGCGTTAAGTAGTTAACGACATGTGTTAGTGTACGCGAGTGCAACTAGTAAGTTGCGAGTGCGAGTGTGGCTAGTGAGTTGCGAGTGCGAGCAGAGAGCTAACGCAGGGTGTTAGGAGTTAACGTCGGGCGTTAGCGAGCAACGAGTGACACTTGTGTGGTGTTCTGTGGAGGAGAAGCGGACACCGTCCGCCACCAGTTTCTTTACTTCTGTTTGACTATTGTAAATCAAGTTGTATGTAACTTGTTTTCAGTATTGTTCATTTGTGACTTGTAACCTTCATTTTGAATAGAAGAAAATTGTTTTGTGTTCATCCTCGGTGTTCTCGTCGCGGTGCTCCATTGGTCCGAATACTTCACACTATGTTCTCCCGATCAGCCCATCATGGCGGTGTTAGAACATAATCCAACCTGCCAGATTAGTAAAAGCCACATAAAGCATATAAAAGATCAAAGAATGTATCTGAAGAAGGAAGGAGAAGATGTGCAGGAAGATGACCACAGAAAGCTCCCTGCATAAAAAACATAAGTCAGAAGTTTTTTTATTCAAGTTATCATGTGCCCTCTTCCCTATGCTGGTTGTTTCCCATTTTGTGTTATTTTATTGTTTTTTGGGTTGAGTGTTGTAGTAGGCTGATTATATAAAGCCTGGTGTGCTGTGTAGAAGAATGAAGTGTGTGTTTGTTCCTAACCTGAATAGTGTCAGGTGTCTATGTGAGTTTTCTTCTAATGCAAGAGTGGTAGTGTCGGCTACCTTCCCCCAAATTCCCTTCTTCAATCCTCTTTTTCTCCCAATTTAATCTCTCATTTCTCAATAGGCGGCACCGACAATGTCGCTGAAATACCAGTTCGAACGGCCTCATTACCCATCGTCTTCGAAACCTTCCTCCTCCGTTCTCCAGATCAACCCTCCATGGCGGCACCGACAATGTCGCCGGAATACTAGTTCGAATGGGCCCCATCACCCGCCGCCTCTGAAACCTTCCTCCTCTGTTCTCCCAATCAGTCCTCCATGGCGGCGCCGACAATGTCGCTGGAATACCAGTTCGAACGGTCCCCATCAACTATCATCTCCTAAACCATCTCGGCAGGCCAACGACGGCAAACGACTAACTCGCATTTGTGCCTACTACGTCGAGAAGAAGGTAACTTTATCATAATGGATCCATTCTGAAACAAATTTGTGTGTGCGGGGATCAATGCCACTTTGCCTTAACTTCTTCTTGCTGCAGGATTTCCATAAATTTTTGATTAGGTGGAATCTAAATGGCAAGCACAAGCAATGTCATCGATGACAGAGAAGAGAATGAGTTAAATTATAATCCGGATGTCGACCAACAAATTACTCCTTGACTCGGAATGGAGTTTGATTCCTATGAACTGCCATATCAGTTCTACAATGAGTACGGGAGACATGCACATTTTAGTATCAGGAAACATTATCTAACTAAAAGCAGACAGATGTCATCATGAACAACCAGAGATTCGTTTGTTCAAAAGAGGGAGAAAGGGCAAAGTTAAGAAATGGGCAAGCAGTGAGTAATAGAGTAAAACTCACAAGAACTGAATGTAGAGCATGCCTGGGTGTCCGCTTGAGTCGAGAAACAAATAAATGGTTTGTGACGACATTTTCTGAAGTCCATAACCACGAATTACACATACCATAAGTGACTCACATGATGTTATCATAACGACGATTAACTCCAGTACAAAAGGCAATGCTTCTATTGTTGCAGATTTAGGTTTATCTATGAAAGCATCTTTGGACCTAATGAGCGCTCAAGTTGGAGGTAAAGAGAACTTGGGCATCACAAATGAAGATTTAAAATGGTTCTTACGTGCTAGAAGGGAAATGGACATGAAGTACGTGGGTTTAGGCGGATTGATGAAATATCTGCAAGATAAGATGGGAGAAGACCCATCTTTTTACTATGCAATCCAAATGGATTGTACCGAGTACATCACAAATATATTTTGGGCCGATGGTAGAATGATTAGCGATTATGCAGACTTTGGTGATGTTGTGTCTTTTGATACTACCTTTCAGACAAATAGGGAATCAAGACCGTTTGATTGCTTTGTGAGATTCAACCATTTGAAACAAACGGTTGTTTTTGGAGCCGCACTTATGTACGATGAAACCATTTCGTCATTTGAGTGGGTATTTCAGACTTTGGTACATGCAATGTTAGAGAAGAAACCTTTGATGATTTTCACAGATCAAGAACAAACAATGACAAACTCTTTTATAAATATCATGTCAGACGCATTCCACGGCCTTTGAACTTGGCACCTTTCTCAAAACGCCCTAAACCATTTATGATATTTGTGCAAGAAGGGATCACCGTTCTTCCGTGATTTAGGTGCTTATTTTATTCATATGAGACCGAGGATGTACTGAATGAAGCATGCTGTAAAATACTTATTTAATACAAGTTGCAAGATAATGCATGAAAGCAAAAAACATGGAACTTACGAGAAAAGTGGGCACATCTATATATGAAATAACATTTCTCGGGAGGAATGCGAAACACCCAGTTAAGTGAAAGTTTTAATGCGATGATACGACGATATCTCAATAAGGATCATAACTTGTCAGAATTTTTCACTCACTTTGATCGAGTTCTGGAGGATGTAAGGTACATTGAATTGAAGTCATTCATTATCTTAAGTGATAAAATCCCGGCTATAATGATTCACGGTTGTGACATGTTGTTGACGGCTTCGAGGTATTACATTTATTCAGTATTTGAAATATTTCAAAAAGAATTACTATTATCAATTTCTTAAAAAGTTAAACAGTGCAAAAAGGTTGATGATGGAGTTAGGTATGAGGTGACTGAGATGCCAAAAACATATCATGTTATTGGTAATCGAGAAGCTCAAACTATATATTGCAATTGCAAAAAAATTGAAAGTTTCGAGATTGTATGTATGCATGTCGTTAAGGTCCTCGATAGAATGGACATAACAGATCTACCTTCTAAATATATTTTGCGACGGTGGAGCAAGAATGCAAATGCATGTTCATCGTATTCTATTAACACTAACACATATGAGGAGGATCCAAAGTTGTTGTTGCCAACTAGATATAAGGCATGGAGTCATGTAACAGTAAAAATAGTGGCTTTGGTAGTTGAGCATGAAAATGCGTTTAAACATCTATCTCTTTGTTTACCACAATTGTGTCATGAAATTAAAAAAAATGTATCATCGAATGGTTCCGATGATGATGGTGTAAGAGAAAAAGTCGTGAAATTTGGAGGTGGATGTGATGAGTTTGATTCAAAATTTGCTTGTGTCAAGGGTTTCAAGAAAAGGTAAGAGATATATATTGACAAAAGAAGTTGACCTACAAAAAACAAAAGACTACCTTATAAGGGAGACATGATGGTGATGTTATGTTTCATTTTTTTTGATATACAGTTATATAATTTCCCTTGCATGATTGAAGCCACGATTGTTCCATTCTAGTGACGATTTTGGGCATGATATGCAGTGTAACGAATGTCGGTTGTTCCATTTCTTGTGGCAAGCTCGCATCTGGGTTACGGTTTTGGGTTGTTCCAAGCACTGCATATTTTGGGTTTTCCCTTGCATATTTTCGATATACAATTGCATACTTCTTCGTATATATTTTTTTTGAGACATGATGAATATTTTGAGTTGTTCCATTCTAGTTGTATATACATTGAAGATACATTGAAGCCACATTTTTTTTCGAAATTCCTATGACTTTCTTTTCCCGATAAGTCGTCCATGGCGGCGCCGACAATGTCGCTGGAATACGAGTTCGAACGGGCCCCACCAGCTGCCTTCTTCGAAACCATGGACGATTGATCGGGAGAACGGAGGAGGAAGGTTTCAGAGGCGGCGGGTGATGAGGCCGTTCGAACTGGTATTCCGGCGACATTGTCGTCGCCTCCATGGAGGACTGATCGGGAGAATGGAGGAGCAAGGTTTCAGAGGTGGCGGGTGATGGGGCTGTTCGAACTAGTATTCCAGTGCCCGCCATGGACTATTGATCGGGAGAAGGAAGGAGGAGGAGAGGAGTGGAGCGAAACAGGACTATAGGCGGGAAGTCCACCGCCTTTTTTTCCAATTTGCTTAGGAAGAAGATTTCCTGGCCATTGGATTCAAAGGCTCGAGGTATTCAAAGGCTCGAGGTGTCAAGATCTGTGCTTTGCACTTTACGGTAAAGAAGCTGCACTTTAGGCTCTGCTTAGCATAATGATGGCGGGTGTGAACGCGATGATTATGAACCGTTATTTGTGATTGCCCGACCTCACATAAGAAACTGCATCCACTATTATGTTCAAAATTAAAACTTGGGCACTGATATTAGCAACGCAGTTCTGGCTATCCGCACTTTTGGTTAACCACAAGCAGTGTTTTTAGAAGTCGGCTATCCGCAAGCGGTCTGATATTAGCAAGCATTCTTTTAGTGATACGACTATCCGCAAGCAATATACTATTTGCACACAATATTTTTAAAAGAAAAAAATAAACATAAAAGCCTCACTGCAACTTCTCTTTTCGCCGGGAAGGCGAAAGAAGTGGCCGTTCAAGACATTCAGATCGGAGAGGGAGAAGTCGGGAAGGAGAGGAAGGGATGGTCTGTAAGAGTATATTCGGACGAATAACGAGCTCGGGGGCTATGTGTGTGGAAACCCTAGGTATTCTGCTATATATACCTAGCTGGAGGCAACGGAGAGTTAGTTCCACCTTGACTTTCCTCCGGATGTTTCGAGCTCCCTCTACATTCTCGAAACAGCCCTAAGGGGCGCTCGTTCCCGTCCGAAGGTGATCTCCCTCCAATCGCGCCCTCGCTGCAGCTGCTCGATCGCGCCATTGCTGCTAGCCATCGTCGTTCGCGAAGGAAGGAAGGAGATCGACGAAGAAGGAAGGTCGTTGCTGCTAGCCGTCGTCGATCGCGCTTCCCGTCGCGTTCCCCGTCGCGGATCGTTCTCCCGCCGCTGTTGCTACCGTTCGCGTGCGCCGCTGCTGCTGTCGTTCGCGAAGTAGATCGAAGCCGCTGCTTGTCGTCGCTGCCTTTTCTCCCCAACGCCGTGCGTGAAGAAGGAGGTCGCCGCCTCCAACGCCGTCGTTCGCCGAGGAAGAAGCTCCAGATCCGCTACCGCCGTCGCCCTAGCCCGAAGATCGAGGGCTGCTGCTGCGTTGTCCAGATCTGCCGCTGTTGGAGTCGAAGCCGTGCCCTAGGACCGTCGCTCGTGCGAAGAAGACGAAGCCGCTGCTAGCAAAAGAGGAGTTCGCGCACGACCGATGATCGTGCGCTCGACCCCTCGCGCACGACCGCTGCTCGTGCGTTCTTCAGCAGCCAGCCAGTACCTTCGCGCACGACCGCTGATCGTGCGCTCGACCCCTCGCGCACGACCGCTGATCGTGCGCTCGTCTGCCAGCATCCCGCACGACCGCTGCCCGTGCGCTCTTCAGCAACAGTGCCCGTGCGCCACTATTCTCCCGTGCCTCCAGATCCCCCTCATCCGTCTTCCGCCTCTTCCCGCCGCCGCCGTCTCCAAGCACAATGATGAAGGGGAACTCCATGGCGTCCCCCATTCCGATGATAAAGCTGGAGAAGTTCACGACGACTGAGTTCAACGCCTGGAAGTTGGACACTCAGTTCGGGATGAAGTTTCTGAACGTGTTCTACACAGTTCAGTCTGATGGTGCTGAGGTCGTTGGGACTGCTGATGAGGCACAATGGTTTTCAGATGAAGACTTCTGCAGGGACTACCTGTTGAACTGTCTGTCATCCAGCTTGGCCCAGACCTACATGAAGATGAGCACCGCAAAGGAGATCTGGGATGCGCTGCAGGAGCACTTCAGGCAGGAGGAGGACATGTCCAAGACGCACCTAGTGGACAAGTTCCACTCTTTCAGCTTCGACTAGGAGAAAGCCATTCTCCCTCAGGTATCAGAGTTTGAAATTTTAATTGATTCTTTGCATAGTGAGTCCATCAGTCTGCCCGAAAGTTTTGTTGCGGGCACGATTGTGTATAAATTGCCCTCCTCGTGGTACAATTTCAAAACGGAAATGTATCGCAAGAAGATGCAGGTTGGTCTGAACGACCTCAAGCGTTTCATACGCATTGAGGATGAGAACAGGACGAAGAACGCTTTGGAAGCTGTTGGCAAGCAGAAGGCTGCTGCCAACATGATTTCAAGCTCCAAGCGGCCTCCGCCCCGTCCCAAGACCAAAACGTCTCGTAGTAGCCCCCAGGTTGCAGGCCCAAGTAAACCCTCTAAGAAATTTAAGTGTAAATGTTATGACTGCAATAAGTGGGGACACTGTGCATCTGACTGCAAGCAACCGAGGAAAGAGAGAACCCGGGCACCACAAGAAGGCAACCAAGCCCATTTGGTCCGCCAAGCTGAGCCATCCGACTTTGTTGCCATGGTCGGACACGCGCAGGCCAGCACGGAGTGGTACCTGGATTCGGGGGCAACGTGCTACGTTTGCAACAATGCTAATCTTCTGACAGAGCTAAAGGATGCAAATGAATCAGTTATTATGGCAAATGGAGACACAGCTGACGTGTTGAAGGTGGGGAATGCAACTCTGCTGCTCTCCTCAGGTAAGTCTTTATTTTTAAAGAATGTTAAATTTATTCCTTCTCTAACTGCTAACTTAGTGTCTATTAGTTTGTTATATGATGCGGGTATGTCGCTTAGCTTCTGTAGCGGCAGAGTGACTTTGTCAGTTAACTCGCACTATTTTGGATGTGCTTATGTCCAAAATAGGATGTACCGTCTGAGTCTAGCAAGCGAGGTAGTCCAATAAGTTCAATTGAACTTAGTTAGCCCTAGGACTCTACACGAGAGACTAGGACACGTCAACTACAGGAAAATGTTCCAAGTAGCTAGAACTCACAAGATCACATTAGACACTAAGTCTCCACTTAAAAAATGCGAAGTGCGCGCTCAGACTAAGATCACTAGGAAACCTTTTGGGACGGTTACTAGGAGCACAACACCTCTTGAGCTTATACATTCCGATATTTGTGACTTTAAAAGTTTTGTCACCAGAGGTGGAAGGAAGTATATGATCACGTTCATAGATGACTGCACGAGATTCTGTCATATCTCGTTGCTTAAAACTAAAGATGAAGCTTTTGAAAAGTTTTGTCTTTTCAAAACCAGGGTAGAAAACCAACTAAGCATGAAAATAAAACGTTTTAGGAGTGATAGAGGAGGAGAATATATGTCCAGTGAGTGCAGATGCTTCCTTGCTTCACAGGGCATCATAACAGAAACCACTGCTCCTTACTCCCCCAATCTAACGGCATAGTCGAGCTCAAGAATAGAACGTTAACAGAGATGTTGAACTCTATGCTGCTCACTGCAGGCATGCCTTCCGCCTATTGGGGTGAAGCAGTCTTGACCGCGAATCACATTCTGAATAAAGTCCCTCATGCTAAGTTAAAGGTTACTCCCTACGAGCTTTATTTTAAGAGACCCATGTCATTTACTCGACTTAAGACTTTGGGTTGTATAGCCTATGTCAGGGTTCCTGACCCTAGAAGGCCTAAAGTTGGACCTAGGACCAATACTTGTGTCTACTTAGGTTGTGCTGAGGATAGTGCTGTAGATAGGTTTCTTGATATTTCCAATAATATCATAATAGAATCTAGGGAAGCGGTATTCTTCGAGGATAAGTTCTTCAAAGATAAGAACTTAACAATCCCAGGTATGCAAGTAACTATTACTGAAGAAGATCCTACTTCAGTACCGAGCACCTCCTATTCCGTTCCGGTAGATAACTCTGACCTAGAGTCTAGGAGAACTTCTGTGAGAGAGCGAATTACACGAACCTTCGGTAGTGACTTTGTGACTTACCACGTTGAGGGCAATCCATCCACCTATAAGGAAGCGATGAGATCCAAGGATTCACTACTCTGGAAAGAAGCTATAGATGAAGAGATGAGTTCTCTTCTTCAGAATAACACCTGGACGTTGGTTGATAAGCCAATATGGGCTAAAACCGTAGGGTGTAAGTGGGTCCCGAAAAAGAAGTTGCATCCCGATGGTAGCGTAGCTAAGTATAAAGCACGCCTGGTGGCTACAGGTTTCACACAAGTAAGCGGAGTAGATTACTTTGATGTCTACTCACCCGTGTGTCACTTGGCAACCATTCGGGTTCTCCTTACTATTGCATCTATTGAGCACTTTGTTGTTCATTAGTTGGATGTTAAGACTGCGTTCTTGAACGGAGATCTGACCGAAGAGATCTACATGAGTCAACCTGAAGGTTTCATTGTAGACGGTCACGAAACGAAAGTCTGTAAACTTCTTAAGTCTTTATACGGACTAAAGCAAGCACCGAAATTATGACATGAGATGTTCGACTATAGTGTAAAGAACATGAGATTCATGTCGAGTCTTTCGGATAAATGTCTTTACATACATAATAGATCGGATAAAGTCGCCATAATATGCTTGTACGTGGATGATATGCTTATTCTGGGGTCTGATCAATCCGAAGTGGATGACGTTAAGTCAGATCTCATAAAAGAATTTAGCATTAAAGACCTAGGTGTAGCTAACACTATGCTAGGCATGCAAGTGAGCTTTGGGAAAAATGGTATTTCCCTAAGTCAAAGCCACTACATAAAGTCCTTGTTGGACACGTGGGGATACAGTGCCAGTAGCGCATCTGAGACATCATACGACTACACTAACCGCCTAAAGCCCAATGAAGGAGTTATGGTTAGACAGTTAGATTATTCTAAACTGCTTGGTAGCCTCATGTATGTCATGGTCTGCACTAGACCTGACATAGCCTTTACGGTCGGCATGTTGTGCAGATTCACTAGTAATCCGGGTAAAGACCATTGGAACGCCTTGGGTAGGCTCATGCGATACTTAAAGTAAACTCAAAAGTATGCTTTAGTTTACACTGATCAGCCTTCAGTTCTTGAAGGTTATTCTGATGCATCATGGTGCTCAGAATTAAACGACAGCAAGTCCACTAGTGCTTTTGTGTTTACACTAGGAGGAGCAGCTGTAGCCTGGAAGTCTAAGAGACAATCATGTATTGCTCTCTCTTCTATGGAATCCGAACTCTACGCTCTTGCGTCAGCAGGAGAAGAAGTCGAATGGCTGAGAGATTTGGTGATGGACATTCCTTTGTCGAGCCTGAAAATGAGTTCTGTTGCAGTTTACTGCGACAATCAGGCAACTAAAATGATTGCTACGAACTCTTTGTTCAATGGCAAAAGAAGGCATCTCAGGCTAAAACAATCCTGGTTGACCTCTCTCACAAGTCAAGGGATTATGACCCTTATTGATGTGAGATCGAAAGATAATGTTGCAGACCCTTTGACCAAAGGATTGAATAGAGCTCTCACAATCAAAACATCGGGGGAAATGAGATTAAAGTTCATAGAACTATGAAACTTTCCTCCGCAGTTTATGTTTTAACAGTGAGAACCTATAGTCGCAACATTCAAGCATCTAAAAACAGACTGAAAACCCAAATAACTTCTTGATGAAAACCCAAGATGGTCTAGTGCCGGTTATTCCACATTTGATAACCAAGCAACTTTCTCATTGTAAGTTGATTCAAGAGTTATTCAACTGGAAATTGAAAGTCGTTGTAAATGTTAATCTAAACATTATTGGTCACAGCACATTATTTCACATTTGATAATGTTGCACGTGATGTGTGCCCACATGTGTTGGTGAGACACATAGTGATCAGTAATGAGTAAGATAACGGGTCTAGTCCTAGTTAGACTGGATGAGATGCTGACAGAGTTACTTCACCGTTGCTAGAAGTGCTAAGCTCATTTAGTAAGAGCTAGTTTACTTTAAACGTTACTGCATACGATTATGAATTCATAGAGTCTGACTCGTGAAATTCCTTGCAGGCTATAGTGAAGATTGTGGAGGAGATGTAGACCTGGACATGGATGACGATGATCTACTAGACGAGTAGAATCATCAAACGTTTAATTTCATGTTATGTTTTGTAGTAATTATTCAGACTATTTTTTGGGATATAATCTGTGGTTTTCTGACTTGCCGTTTAGACAAAAACCTTTTCATATGTTGATTAGTATGATCTATCCTAAATGCTTTGTTTAGTTTGTTTATTATTTTGTCTACTCTCCAGCACCCTGAAACGTTATGTTATTTGTCACGAATATAGGAGGAGATTGTAAGAGTATATTCGGACGAATAACGAGCTCGGGGGCTATGCGTGTGGAAACCCTAGGTATTCTGCTATATATACCTAGCTGGATGCAACAGAGAGTTAGTTCCACCTTGACTTTCCTCCGAATGTTTCGAGCTCCCTCTACATGGTCAAGGGATGGTCAGTGACAGTCGATGACCTGTCCTGGTCTCCTGTGACAATGACATTAATGGTGACCCCATTTGTGGCCTCGCCGGGAACGGATCGTGTCAGCCGGAGCAACCCCGAGATGTGGCTTGTCCTCCGCCCGGGGGATGGAACCTGAAAACCTTGGGGCCGTCTTGAGACCTGGCGCGAGCGCGTAAACGACGCCCTCGGCTACCGCTTCGAGTTTCTCCCGGACATGAGGAGCATGTCTTCATCTTCTTCTTTTGCAGAGGAGGACGACGCGGAAGAGTCGCGGGCGGCTTGCGATCGGGAAGAGGAAGTGTGAATGGGGGGGGGGGGGGGGTTGCTTGCTAATAGGAGAACCGTCCAAGACTATTTTTGAGTGCGAATAGCCAATATAACGGTACGAATATCACTGCATAATCGCTGTCATAATCATTGTCATACTAAACATGCATTCTATGATAACAATGGTGATAAAAAACGCCGCCCCGAAGTTAGAACTCGAACGAGATGAGGGTTTTATAGTCTTCAACGTCGAACTGAGAGATCTAGGGAGGGGGGAGGTGCCATGGAAGGCTCCTCCACCACCGGCAAGCGCCACGAACGTTCATCACCTTCCTCCGGCGGCCCGGACCCTAACGATCTCTTCCACTACTCTTCCGTTGCACTTGCACCCGCCTCCAGTCGACGCCAGGCGCCTTCTGGCCCGCTTTCGAAGCCCGCTGCCGCCATGGAGACCGTCTTCCGCCTCCTATGCCCCTCGGACAAAATCGGAAGCGTTATAGGCAAGGGCGGTGCTGTTATCCGGCAGATTCGCGAGGAGACCGGCGCCAGAGTCCGGATCGAGGAGCCCGTTCCTGGCTGCTATGACCGCATCGTCCTCATTATGGCGGACGCGGGTCCGCGCCGGAGGTGGGAAGGAGTCGTAGATAGTGAGGAGGAGCCCTTTCCAGCCCAGCGGGCACTGGTTAGGGTTTTTGAACGGATGGCGAGGGGGGAGGAAGGGGAAGGTGGGGACCAGAGGGATGTTCAAGGGACGGAAGCTTGTAGGCTGCTTGCTCCAATCGGTCACGTGGGGTCTGTGCTTGGTAAAGGCGGGAAGATGGTGGAGAAAATCCGTCTTGAGAGCGGTGCTCAGGTTAGGGTTTTACCTAAGGAACAAGTGCCGCACTGTGCTGTTCCTGGAGATGAGCTGATTCAGGTAGATCATCAATCTAAATTATTTTAACAAAGATTGATCTGCAAAACTGGTTTGAAAATTAGTCAGTATACTAATGCCACGAATTGGTGAGAAACTTGGAGTGAATTGAATCTCCTGATAAAACAGGAAGTTGTTTGCTAGATTGAGCTGGTGTTCATGTGCCATTTATTTTTATTGAAGTTATTTGCACAGCCAATTCAGTTTCGCAGGTAGGCATTGCTGGTCTCGTTCTCCCCTTTATGAGAACAGCCAATTCAATGTTCTCTAGCTAGGGTTCTAAATCATTTTTGTTAGGTTTTGTCGTTTTTGACAACCATGGAAGCTCAAATTTTGTAGTTCCTATAGTTTTGATAAATTATTGAGTTAACATCCTATGATAAATTATCAAGTGCATTTTTTTTATTTATGAATAGAAGGGATGATCATATCTTGTATGTTGAAAATGAAAAGTGAAAACCATAGGATATAAGTAAAATATTGGAATTATTGGTTAATGGATGTATACATATGCTAATCATGTAGTTTACATAATTAATTATGATATCATGTCACTGATGACAATGTCTATCCGACATTATGTTAAAATTGATTGGTGCGCTTTTTTTGAACTCTCCTCTTCTCTCCTTTTAAGTTTTATATCCTTCAAGATCAACTTAATGATTTCGAGAATATGTTGATGAAGGCTCATTGCCTCAATATATGACAATTTATCTTGGTACTTCTTTATCACGGTAAAATAATTTGCATGTTATACAATGTTCAAAGTGCGCCATGGTAGAGTTTGGAATCCTGCACGAAAGCTTTTTAAGAGCCTTATAGATAGATTGTGTTGGTTCATCACCTCCCTTTGATTCGAGTGAGACGAACCACCCATCCCACGACGCTTATGATGCAACACCTCATATCCATCCGACGCTTGGTACAAGAATTTGCGCTGTCAGTTGTTAAGGAGAAATAGTTGCACTCTTTCTATAAGTTCGAGCTTATGGACTAGTTAGTTAAGTGTTTGATCCCTCAATACCGCGTGTGTGTGTTTGTGTGTGTGTGTGGGGGGGGGGGGGGGGGTATGACACTTGTAAATTGATCTTACTCTGTGTGATTTCCCTTAGCATGTGTGGGTTTTAGAGGGCCCTGTGAGGCGCTTGGTGTGGGGGGGGGGGGGGGGGGGGGGGATCCATTGTCTCCTTTTGACTCAAATGCATCTAATTGCCCAACCCACAACGCTTAAGACGCAATACCACATTTTCACCTGACACTTAGTACGAGACTTTGCACCGTAATTATTTTAGAGGTAATAGTTGCACCCTTTCCATAAATTCGAGTTTATTGACTAGTTGGGTAAATGATTGATCCTTTGGATTCTTTATACATATTATATATGGGTACTTGAATTTTTTTGAGATTCTTAACTGAAACTTCATTAAAAATATTCAATTTTAGTTGAAACCTTGAAATAGTGGCAGAACTAGGATTGAAGTGATAGTGAGGTGGGATAGGGTGGGGGAGCTTAGCATAAAAGTAGGGTAGTGTCGAAGCTTCATCGATTCTCATAGTTATAGGATGGATTATGGGTAAAGCTTTTTATATTATACACTGTAAAGGGCCTTAATCCTTGAATCTTGATAGTGACTATCCGTTCCATCCCTTTATTTCCACCATTTTCAATGAAACTAGAAAAAACTGGACACATGTCTTATTTTAAAAAGGACAACGTGAAAACTAAATTCAAATATCTAAATTGCCTCCCCGGAGGAAGACAATTTTTTGTTTCATTTTAACGCAACCACAATAACTAATTCCGATTTTGTTACTTGATAATAAACAAAGGAGCTTATCTTAATATTCGTATGGTCCGAGGCTTCAATGATTCATAGTTCTATGCAAGATTCTGGGTAAAGATATTGTATTGTACAGCGTACACTAATAGGTTATACCTTGAATCTAGGGAGTGAACGTCATTTCCACTTTTTGAATGAAATTAGGCAAATAAGAAACATGTCTTGTTGTAAGAAGGACAAAGTCAAAATTAAATTCAAATGTCTAAGTTGCCTCCCCGCTGGAAGATAATGTTGTTTTCTTTTCAACAATCATGATAACTAACTTTTATATTGTTAATTTTTACACCTCAATCATATGCATTTGTGTAGACCTCCCTTTTAAATAATTCTTTTAAATAATACTGTTAGCATTAAATGAAATACGTTCAAGAGATGAGGGATGATGATGGTCAAATAGGTGGCGTAACATATAGATAATCTCCAAAGGAGATATATCAAGGGAGCGATGTTTAGAATTATTAAATATGAATTTTGCTCGTGGAGGTACAAGATCTCGATGCATCGGATTCTCCTCAATTAAATGCATAAGAAAGTTCCCCAAACTCCTATAAACGAACTCGTTCCGTCCATCGGTCAGAGAGTGAATAACGCTACTAAACTCGAGTTTGGTTCCCTTTCGTCCCCATAATACGTTCAAAAACGTGACATAAAATAGTTAGTATATTGTTGTAACCCCTCAAATTCTTTTATGCCCAAATGATAGTGCGATGAAATAAATGTGTGATCTTTAAATATGAAATCGATAGAGTTAGGTGTGCGGAGTGAGTGGTCTTCTGATATAATATCAAAAGACTGAGAAATATCAGGTGGTACGATGAGAATTGATAAATGTGGGGTGAGTAGTAATGTGGTGGACGCTACGGGAGGTGAACTCGATGATGGAGAGGTCCTCAGAATAAGGTAGTTCTTCTGGGGAAGAAGAACAACCATGTGCCCATTATACTCAAAGGAGTGAGAGTTCCTCGTGCCATCGTGCATGACATGCCGGTCGTATTGCCAAGCTCGCCCTAATAGGATGTGACAGACATCCATGACAGCAACATGACATAAAACTCTATCTGAATACGTGCTCCCTATAGAAAACTCTACAAGACAATAATGAGTGACGGGCATAGTCAAATGACTATTGACTCCAGATAAGCTGTAGGTTTGTTCTAACGGGTGCGTCTCCAGACCCAATGTGTCGACCATGTGTTGAGACACAAAATTTTCCATGCTGCCACTGTCGATAATAATGGAACAAAACTGTCCCTGAATGCGTGCAGTAGTGCGGAAAATGTCGTGCCTTCTACGGTCATCCTCCACAGGCTCACTAGGGGTGATCAAACTATAACGTAAGACGCAGACTAAGTGTTCGGCGTGTTCGCCTTCCACTTCTACGACATCCTCTGACTCGTGCTCATGCTCAGGCTCAGGGTGAGACTCATTTACGTAAACTCCATACTCTGGTTCACGACCATCCGTGGAATCAATAATAGCGACAAAGTGACGTCGCGGGCACTCAGATGATTTGTGTCCCGGCTCCATGCACTTGAAGCATCGGAATACTCCAGTGTTGGGCTTAGTCCCAATAATCTCTTTACCCCTGGAGGGATTAGTGGGTGGAGTGGGGGCCCCAGTAGTGATGGGAGGGTGATGGGAATCCAAGGCCCTAGTAGTGGGTGCAGTGGTGACGCTCGACGTGGGTCTATCAGTAGACCTAAGTCCGGAGGTACGTTTCTGTGAGGATTCTACTCGACGGGCGCGACTCGAGATCTCTCCTAAGTCCTTATAGTCAAAAAGTTCTAGTTGGTCTCTAATGGAGTAGCGTAACCCGTTTAGATAACGAGAGACAACCATGTCATCGTCCTCTCGGAGATTGAGGCGAGACTGGAGTACTAGGAACTCGTTCGTATACTCGTCTACCGTTGACTTATCTTGCCTTAGGTTGTGGAACCTACGATATAGGGTTTGCATGTAATCAGGAGGCACATACCGTTTTCGAATTTGTTCTTTAAATCCCGCCCATGTGGTGATGGGTGGCAATCCTAAATTAAACTTAGTTCGCTCTATTTGTTCCCACCAAACTAACGCCGGACCTTTAAGTCTCATAGTGGCGTACTCAACCTGCCTAGCTCGGGGCATTTGCTTCCAAGATAAGTAGCGGTCCATCCTGGCACACCAATCTAAGCAACGTTCGGGTTCTAAGTACCCTTCAAAGTCACCCACGTCTAATTTGACTCCCATATCCCAACGAGGATGGTCATGGGGTTCGTCAAGTGGCTCGGGTTCGGGTTCGGGCTCAGGTTGTGCAAGCTCTAGCGGGCTAGGGTTCGGGTTTACTTCGTTCACGGGTGCACGGTTTATGTGTATGGTGGCTTCGATATTATTAACCGAAGTACGCAACTCATTCATAACGTGTGTGACACTACCCATACCCGTGGTGATAATCTCTACCGCTTTCATTAGTTCATTCATTCGTTGGGCTAAGTCCCCAACACTAGTTTCTAAATGATCGACACGCTTATCCATTTTTTTTAAAGTGATTTTAATTTCTAAAAAAAATAATTTTAATTTTCAAACTAAGAAACGAAATATTAGAAAGTTATTTTATAATTTTTTTTTATTTTTAAATGAGATTTTACCCGAGCGGACAGAAAACAAATTTTTTTTTTAAAAGAAAGCAAAAATTTATGAAAAGAAAAGGAAAATAAATTTTCTTAAAAAAATTATATTAAATATAATTATTTTTATTTTTTTGAAAAAAATGGATCGCTTGATTCGCGATAGAAGCGAATCAAATTAGCTCTGATACCAAACTGATGTATCAGAGATTCGCGAGAGTGAATAACGCTACTAAACTCGAGTTTGGTTCCCTTTCGTCCCCATAATACGTTCAAAAACGTGACATAAAATAGTTAGTATATTGTTGTAACCCCTCAAATTCTTTTATGCCCAAATGATAGTGCGATGAAATAAATGTGTGATCTTTAAATATGAAATCGATAGAGTTAGGTGTGCGGAGTGAGTGGTCTTCTGATATAATATCAAAAGACTGAGAAATATCAGGTGGTACGATGAGAATTGATAAATGTGGGGTGAGTAGTAATGTGGTGGACGCTACGGGAGGTGAACTCGATGATGGAGAGGTCCTCAGAATAAGGTAGTTCTTCTGGGGAAGAAGAACAACCATGTGCCCATTATACTCAAAGGAGTGAGAGTTCCTCGTGCCATCGTGCATGACATGCCGGTCGTATTGCCAAGCTCGCCCTAATAGGATGTGACAGACATCCATGACAGCAACATGACATAAAACTCTATCTGAATACGTGCTCCCTATAGAAAACTCTACAAGACAATAATGAGTGACGGGCATAGTCAAATGACTATTGACTCCAGATAAGCTGTAGGTTTGTTCTAACGGGTGCGTCTCCAGACCCAATGTGTCGACCATGTGTTGAGACACAAAATTTTCCATGCTGCCACTGTCGATAATAATGGAACAAAACTGTCCCTGAATGCGTGCAGTAGTGCGGAAAATGTCGTGCCTTCTACGGTCATCCTCCACAGGCTCACTAGGGGTGATCAAACTATAACGTAAGACGCAGACTAAGTGTTCGGCGTGTTCGCCTTCCACTTCTACGACATCCTCTGACTCGTGCTCATGCTCAGGCTCAGGGTGAGACTCATTTACGTAAACTCCATACTCTGGTTCACGACCATCCGTGGAATCAATAATAGCGACAAAGTGACGTCGCGGGCACTCAGATGATTTGTGTCCCGGCTCCATGCACTTGAAGCATCGGAATACTCCAGTGTTGGGCTTAGTCCCAATAATCTCTTTACCCCTGGAGGGATTAGTGGGTGGAGTGGGGGCCCCAGTAGTGATGGGAGGGTGATGGGAATCCAAGGCCCTAGTAGTGGGTGCAGTGGTGACGCTCGACGTGGGTCTATCAGTAGACCTAAGTCCGGAGGTACGTTTCTGTGAGGATTCTACTCGACGGGCGCGACTCGAGATCTCTCCTAAGTCCTTATAGTCAAAAAGTTCTAGTTGGTCTCTAATGGAGTAGCGTAACCCGTTTAGATAACGAGAGACAACCATGTCATCGTCCTCTCGGAGATTGAGGCGAGACTGGAGTACTAGGAACTCGTTCGTATACTCGTCTACCGTTGACTTATCTTGCCTTAGGTTGTGGAACCTACGATATAGGGTTTGCATGTAATCAGGAGGCACATACCGTTTTCGAATTTGTTCTTTAAATCCCGCCCATGTGGTGATGGGTGGCAATCCTAAATTAAACTTAGTTCGCTCTATTTGTTCTCACCAAACTAACGCCGGACCTTTAAGTCTCATAGTGGCGTACTCAACCTGCCTAGCTCGGGGCATTTGCTTCCAAGATAAGTAGCGGTCCATCCTGGCACACCAATCTAAGCAACGTTCGGGTTCTAAGTACCCTTCAAAGTCACCCACGTCTAATTTGACTCCCATATCCCAACGAGGACGGTCATGGGGTTCGTCAAGTGGCTCGGGTTCGGGTTCGGGCTCAGGTTGTGCAAGCTCTAGCGGGCTAGGGTTCGGGTTTACTTCGTTCACGGGTGCACGGTTTATGTGTATGGTGGCTTCGATATTATTAACCGAAGTACGCAACTCATTCATAATGTGTGTGACACTACCCATACCCGTGGTGATAGTCTCTACCGCTTTCATTAGTTCATTCATTCGTTGGGCTAAGTCCCCAACACTAGTTTCTAAATGATCGACACGCTTATCCATTTTTTTTAAAGTGATTTTAATTTCTAAAAAAAATAATTTTAATTTTCAAACTAAGAAACGAAATATTAGAAAGTTATTTTATAATTTTTTTTTATTTTTAAATGAGATTTTACCCGAGCGGACAGAAAACAAATTTTTTTTTTAAAAGAAAGCAAAAATTTATGAAAAGAAAAGGAAAATAAATTTTCTTAAAAAAATTATATTAAATATAATTATTTTTATTTTTTTGAAAAAAATGGATCGCTTGATTCGCGATAGAAGCGAATCAAATTAGCTCTGATACCAAACTGATGTAAACTAGAATTAGGGTTTCGAGATAAAATAAATCATTAAGCAAAATATGTTACTTGTAAAATAAAAATAGGATTTTGAAAATAAGAGTTTTATTATTATTATTTTTAAAAAGGAGTCGAGCGACCGAATCGGGTTTTGCGCGCGAAAATCCTACTCGTCACTTTGAATTTTAAGAGATTCGTTAAATTCGTCTGGATCGAGCTCTTAGGTATTCGTATGATTCGACTCTTCCACACAAAGATAAATACCACCACAAGCAATCCACAATAATAACTTATGAAATAATATAACAGTAATTAGGTAGTGTGTTAAGAGCGAACTAAGAGCAAGAAGAAATCTAGGAGAAGAAGGAAGAAGACGGCTAGGGTTGGAAGAAGAGGAAGAAGGAAATACCTTGGAATAATCTTTCATAACCCCAAATAGAGAGGGGTCCGGGTTATATATAACCCCGGACCCAAGGCCGGCCAACCAAGGGGGCCGACCGGCCCCTATGGGACTGAACCAAGTGTGGTTCAGCCCCCTTGGGCCGATCTTTTAAGAAGAGGCTCAGCCCCGTTGTCGCCTTTAATACGCCTTGGCCGCCGCTTGTAATGTTGCCCAAATAGCCTCGCCTCGTCCGGGGGCGTAACATTCCCTTCCCCATCAAAAGCCAGCTTGTCCTCAAGGTGGTAATCGGGGTAAAGCTCCCGAAACCCCAGCAAATCCACCCATGTATTGTGCTCCGCGGAGAGATCTTTCCATTTGACCAACAGCTCTGGACAGTACGCCGTGCCACGACGTTTCCACTTGATCAACATTATATCTTCCGGAATAGGGCGCAGTTCTCCCCCACGAGTAGCCTCGGGCAGAACCGGAAATACTTGAACAGCATCACCAAGCTTCCGCTTTAACAAGGAGACATGAAAGGTAGGATGAATCCTTGAACCCTCGGGTAACGCCAAAGTATAAGCAACTGGCCCGACCCGCCGCGTGATCCGAAATGGCCCATAGTAGTGGGGAGCCAGCTTCTGATTGGTCTTCTGTGCCACAGACAATTGCCGATAAGGGCGAAGTTTGAGGAAAACCTCCTCGCCCACCTGAAACTCTCTCTCAGTGCGATGCCGATCTGTCTGTGCCTTCATACGATCCTGTGTCGCGCGAAGATTCTCGCGCAAGGCGGCGAGGGTCCGGTCACGATCACGGAGTGCTCTATCCACGGCTGCCACGGCGGTGCTGCCCGGTTCATAACTGCTCAATGAAGGAGGTGGCCGACCATACACGACCTCAAAAGGAGTAAGCTTGCTAGCTGAGTGATACGAAGTGTTGAAGCAGCACTCCGCCCAATGTAGCCAGCTGGTCCACGTCCTCGGCTCATCCATGACAAAGCAACGCAGGTAGGTTTCCACGCCGCGATTTAAGACCTCCGTCTGTCCATCTGTCTGAGGATGGTGAGCCGTGCTGAAACGTAAGGAAGTCCCTTGCAATCGGAAGAGTTCCTTCCAAAATCTTCCAACAAATGTAGGGTCCCGATCGGAAATGATCGCCCGGGGAATCCCGTGTAGTCGAACAATCTCTTGAACAAACAAGGCCGCCACAGACTCGCCGGTGTAAGGGTGGCTCAGAGCAAGGAAGTGCCCATACTTGGACAACTTGTCCACCACTACCATGATAACTGATTTACCCTTCGACTTTGGCAACCCATCGATGAAGTCCATAGAAACCGTATCCCAGATCTGATGCGGAATCTCCAAGGGAGTGAGGAGCCCGACTGGGGAAGTAGTCTCATATTTCTGCCTCTGGCACACATCACATTTCTGCACAAAGTCCTGAATGTCGCGGCGCATCCCCTTCCAAAAAACATTTGCCCGGGCCCGCTGGAGAGTGCGAAGAATGCCGGTGTGACCTCCCGTCGGCGACGAATGGAACTCATGCATCATCACTGTCCTCCAAGCTGACTGAGCAGGAATGACCACGCGTCCTTGATAATATAGCCGGTCATTTTGTAAGTGATAACCTGGGGCCGCCTCCCGAGCTTGCCGCAGGGCCTCCACGATAGCCTGTAACTCGGGATCTCGCTGCACCTCGTCCTGAATCTCATCCAATGACTCCAACTGTGGCATAGAAATATGCGCCAAGGCACCTTCAGGTAAGCGGGAGAGGGCGTCGGCCACCCGATTGTCCTTCCCAGGACGATACACAATCTCATAATCATATCCCAACAACTTTGTGACCCACTTCTGTTGAAGGGGAGAAGAGATCCGCTGCTCCAAAAAATGTTTCAAGCTCTGATGATCTGTCCGAATTTTAAAATGACGTCCCAGCAGGTATGGGCGCCATAAAGCCACCGCATGAACAACGGCCAGGATTTCCTTTTCATACACCGAAAGCCCTAGCGTCCGTGGGGCCAAAGCCTTACTGTAGAAGGCGATCGGACGACCGTCCTGCATCAAGACCGCACCCAATCCCACTCCGGAGGCATCCATCTCCACCACAAACTCCTTAGAGAAATCCGGAAGTGCCAGCACTGGAGTCGTCGTCATCGCCCGCTTCAACGCCTGAAAAGCGGTCTCTGCCTCATCCTGCCACGAGAAGGCATCCTTCTGTAGCAGCTGTGTAAGTGGCCTAGCGATCTTCCCATAGTCCCGTACAAAGCGCCGGTAATAACCAGTGAGGCCCAAGAACCCCCGTAGCGCCCGAATGGTCTGAGGCCGTGGCCAAGAAGTCATGCTCTCGATCTTCCGTGGGTCGGCCTTCACCCCCTCAGCTGAAACCAGATGGCCCAAGTACTCCACTTCCTGTTGTCCAAATGAACACTTGGACCTCTTAGCATATAACTTGTGGTGTCGAAGAATAGAAAAGACCTGAGCCACATGACGTAAATGATCCTCCCACGTGGCGCTGTAGATCAGAATGTCATCGAAGAAGATCAAGACAAAGTGCCGCAGAAGTGGGCGAAAGATCTCGTTCATGTTGGCCTGGAAAGTAGATGGTCCACCCGTCAACCCATTTGCCATCACTAAGAACTCATAGTGGCCGTCATGAGTCCTGAAAGCTGTCTTATGAATGTCCTCCCCCTGCATAAGAATCTGATAATAGCCAGATCGCAAATCCAGCTTCGTGAACCGAGTCGCCCCATTCAACTCGTCCAACAGCTCCTCAATCACGGGAATCGGAAACTTGTCCTTCACGGTAACGCTGTTCAAGGCACGGTAATCCATGCAAAATCGCCAGGATCCGTCCTTCTTTTTAACCAGAATAATCGGTGCCGAGAAGGAACTGGTACTAGGGCGTATGATACCCGCATCAAGCATCTCCTTCGCACTGCGCTCGATCTCTGCCTTCTGCATGTGAGGATATCTGTAGGGACGAATATTGGGCGGTTCCGCCCCGGTCTTCAGCACAATCTGATGATCACGGAATCGTGATGGTGGAAGTGTACTCGGCTCCTGAAAGATGTCATCGTACTCCTCGACCAACGCACGCATCTGGACAGGGACCTCAGTCGGTCCTTCCTCATCAGACCTTACTCCCAATAGGACTGCCATCAGACTACTGGACTCCTCAAGCTGCTGTAAGCTGCGAACGGAAATCTCTTTGACCGGAGAAGAGCGGAGCCCTTTCAAACAGAACTGTCGCTCCCCTTGCAAGAACTCCATCGTCATCTGGTCCCAATCAAAAGTAACCCTCCTCAACTGCTGCAACCACTGCACTCCCAACACCATATCTGAGCCCCGGATCGGTAAGAGATAGATATCCGTGCACCCCACATATCCTTGCATCTGAAGCTCCACCGCCTTCAGCACGCCCTGGCACTGTATTTTGCTGCCGTCCGCGACCATAACCGGGAACGCAGCTCCTGTATCATTCACGTGCCCCACCTTCTGTGCGACATCTGGATGAATAAAATTGTGAGTACTTCCGCTGTCGACCAGAATAGTCACCCTCTCCTGCCGAATCCGTCCCGCCAGCCGCATAGTGAGCGGAGGGGGATTGCACCCTTCCATGGCATGTACGGATACACCCAACTCCGTCAAGTCCAAGCCCTCCTCAGACTCCAATTCCTCCTCCAGACACACGTCCCCCTCAAGCTGATCCTCCTGGTGCAACATAAAGACTTGAACCTTTTGGCACTTGTGACCTGGCGTGAATTTCTCATCACAATTAAAACAAATGCCTTTCTCTTTTCGTGCTTGTAACTCATTCCACGACAATTGTGTCACCGTCAGTCGCCCGGCCACTGGAGGGTCCCTCCTGGGAGCGACCGGTGTCGTACTATGCTTTGTTGTAATACGGGCTCGCTGCCTGTTAAACCGTTCTTCTTGGATCCGCGCCAAACTGATCGCGTGGTTCAGACTACGGGGCATGTAGACATGAACCTCATCGCGTAAGTGTTCCTTCAGTCCCGATACAAAACAGCTGAGGAGTGTCTTCTCTTCCCACTGTACCCGGTTGGCCAACTTCTCAAATTTCGTGCGGTACTCCATCACCGTACCTTTTTGACGTAACTTCTGCAGAAGAGCCTCAAAGTCCTCAAATTCCAGAGGCCCGAACCGGGCCGTGAACCCTTCAACAAACTCCTCCCACGGCACATAATCCCGTCCCCGCAAAAACCACTGGGTCCACTGAAAAGCGTCATCCTCCAGATGGAAGGATGCGAGCTGCACCCACTGAGCTTCCGGCACCTCCTGATAACTGAAAAACAACTCAGCTTTTTGTACCCACTCCAAGGCGTCGCCACCATTGTACCGAGGGAAGTTCATCTGAGTCAACTTTGGAGGCATGTACGGCCTATAGCCGGCCTGTCCACGCCACCCGGCCTCTTGTCTTCGTGGATCAGCGCGTTCCCCCGCCATGCCTGGGAACTGTTGGAACTGTCCCGCCATCGGAGCCCCCTGGTGGAGGGGTACCCCTTCTCCCCACTGCACCCCTCTTCCAAAGCCCGGTGGCTGCCCACGTCCTATCGGTGGAGGCAACAGCCCATTCCGATCTTGCCTCCAAGGAACGTGCTCGGTGAAAGCCCCACCCCTTCCATCAACACCATTTCCGGCCATCCCCATACTTGCCGGCACAAATCCAGCCCTCACCACGCTTGCCGGAAGAGGTTCCGCCCTTCCGACGCCGCCCCCGACCATGCCGAAGCCGCCGGTGCTGTATCCGGCCCCCCCATGGCTCGCCGCTCCAGATCCGAGCCCCATGGGAGCCGCTGCGCCAGATCCGACCCCGCCATAGCCCCCTGCGAAGGGCCCGCTGTTTTCGTAGCCTGCCATGCCCGATCCGGCCCAGCCGTGGCTCGCCGCCCCCGATCCGACCAAGCCGCCCCCACCCGAGGTCGATCCGACCCTCATGGGGTTCGCCGCACCCGATCCCGCCAAGCCGCAGCCTTCCGCACCCGATCCCGCGCTACCCGCACCGGATCCGCCGTTTCCGGGTAGTTCCGACCTTACTCCTGCAGATCCGCCCGGATCGTCCTCCACTGCCGCCTTCCCTTTCAAATTCTGCGCCAATAGGGTCATGATATCGTTCAAGCGGCCATCGATTCGCTCTTCCAACCGTTGAGCGGAAGTTTTGACATTTTCTTCGATGGCGGCCACCGAATCGGTAAGCCCCGCCAAATTCTCCTCTAGGGTTTCCAAACGGTCATTCTCATCTTGCAAGCGTGTAGTCACCATGATGGAGGAAGGAATCCTCTGATACCAAATGTTAAGAGCGAACTAAGAGCAAGAAGAAATCTAGGAGAAGAAGGAAGAAGACGGCTAGGGTTGGAAGAAGAGGAAGAAGGAAATACCTTGGAATAATCTTTCATAACCCCAAATAGAGAGGGGTCCGGGTTATATATAACCCCGGACCCAAGGCCGGCCAACCAAGGGGGCCGGCCGGCCCCTATGGGACTGAACCAAGTGTGGTTCAGCCCCCTTGGGCCGATCTTTTAAGAAGAGGGGGCTGAACCAATTGGTTCAGCCCCGTTGTCGCCTTTAATACGCCTTGGCCGCCGCTTGTAATGTTGCCCAAATAGCCTCGCCTCGTCCGGGGGCGTAACATAGTGAGAACGCAAGCAAGCTCAAAGTATATTTAGGTGAACGCATAAATTTAGGCTAACTCAAACGAGCGAGGTGCAGGAAAGTTACCGAAGGAAAAGGGGGGAAAAACCGTCCCAAATCCGTGGACACAAAGGAGTTTTGCACACGATCGACGGTGGGGTTGCTGATGACGACGTCGATCGCAAAAGTTGCGCCGGAAACAGGGCTCGAGGTCGACGGCGTAACCTAGGCGGAGTGGCGATCGCCCGGCGGAGGAAGAGGATGGTCATCGACGCCTCGGACGGGAACACAGGGCAGCTGCGCGTCTGGAGACAGGAGTGCGGCGTACGGGAATGGTGAAGTTGTGCGGCGACAGTGCCTGGAGCAGGACGTCGGGGCTGAAAGGAGATACAGGGGTGCGACCAGAACTGTAGGAGAACGAAATATTATGTTCTCCACAATTCCGATCTACCTTTTTTTTCTTTCTAGACAGCAGTTTTTAATAAGGATGGGAGGGAGGATTTCCAAACGAGGACATTCTAAATGAGAACAATCTTTTAATGGAATTTTCAAATCAATTTCTAGGTGGGTTTCTAAATGTGGGCACACCTTATTGGAATTTCTTCATGGATGATTTTATTTTATATTGGAAAGAGAAAACAAAGGAATTACGAATTAATTTATGTGTCTTCTGCATATTTTGAGTTTGCCATAAACGTCCTAACTCCTAAAATTACTGGACCATTTATTTAGGGTCTCATCGGGTGGTCAAACCGATGAGCCGAACACTCTTTAAAAAAAAGCAGGTGCGCGAAAAGAAATACATGATAATAAATAAAAGCCGAGAAATAAAATGTGTGACTTAGAATGCGACGAAGGATGCATCAGGTGCTATAAGTTTGGTGTTGGTCCAAGAGGACGGAAAGAGATTCGCATGTGTATTATGTGATAAAAATACTTATTACGTGTTGAGTCAACCATAATGTTGAAGCTGTATTTTGCACTTGTCGTCATTTCTTAGTGGTTGTACTAGTATTCTAAAGCCCATTAGTTTTATGGTAATCCCTTGAAGGCTATCCTAGCAATGCCTGAACATTTAGGCGGCTCTTAAAGTGGGTCTCAATGAGTTCAACTGTTCATGTGCTGAGGACTGCGGTCAAAGTTCAAGATTTCGCCAACTTCATTATAGAATTCATGGTCAAACTAGATATTTCGGAAGTTCAAGCGGATTGCTGGGTCATACCCGCAGATCAAGAATCAGTGAGCTAGGGAGTCTACATAGTGGTGATATATAGGAGTCTCATAGGATTGTGCTTGAATGTACCATCAAAATCAACATTCCAAGACAAACGACTTGGCTGAGTTTAGGCGTTGTTCATTAGGTTGAGGTTCACCCAAGGAATTGGATTCAGGAGTTCCGTTGTGTTCTCTTATTCACAATTAGTTATGCCGCGTCAAATCATGAGAGTCAAATCATGAGAGTATACGAGAAGACCTTGTGCTTATTAAAAATTTTGAAGGTGAGAATTATTTGATGACTTCCTATAAAATTTGGAGTCCAGTCAGGACGAGACTTGCCATATCAAGTTCCCCAAGTATCATAGCATTAAAGATGATGAATGTAGAAATAAAGGAGAGTCGGGTGGAGGCCTATGAATATGGGGTATTTCACCACCAAAAATCAAGTAGTCCGCCAAATATGTGAAGCAATTCGGATAAAAATCTCATGTACATTACACCCTTATCGATGATGGTATTTTTAGGATGTTGGTTAGTGTTCCTTGCATAACTTTCGGTAGAAAAAAAGATACCAAAATCGAGTACAGTTAGGGTAGTGTTGTAGTCACTCCGCATGACAGAGTATTGACTCGGCCCAACAAATACTCTGCCTTGGGTATTTTTTTTTGGTAGATAGTAAGAAAAATGCAAAATCTACTATGAGATGTTGGCAATTCTAGAAATTCACTCTACTACAACTAGTTTTTTTTTAAGTTAAAATTGATCTCAACCTATAATATTTCATGATTTGGGGTATGGATCTATAAGACCCTGCCCTATTGGCCAGTGGACAAAGCAAATTCTTGATTGATAGATGACTACTTCACGAAGGGCTTATAAGCCGAAGCACTTGCCTAGGTCACCATACAAATCATAACTTTTTTGTGTTGGCCGAGGCCATTTGTTAGCATAATTACCCTCCTATCATCACCGACAACAAACCACAATTCGTCGACAAAGGTCGGGGAGCAACGACCTAGTTGGTCTAATTAACAAACTGGTTTTGAAACTCTTTAAGAGAAGATTGAAGGGGCCAAGCAAGTTGGATCGAGAAGCAATCTTATGTCTTTTGAGCGTAGGACAACAACTTCAACTACTACCGGTGTGACCTGCTTTCAGATTATCCAATCGGTCAAAAGCATTATTGTTAGCCGAGCACAAATTCATTAACCAGTGACTTCGTGAGTAGCCTTCGCCTCTTAATACTAGGAAGCCAAACTTGTTGGATAGCAAAGTGAAACATCAAACAACAAATCACTAAATTGGACTTGTTTGAAGGGTTGCGATAATAGTCATCGTTGAGGTATGAAGAAGTCAATGGAAATGGTGATGTATTATGATAAGACCATAGCAAATACTTCTTCGTCCAAGACCTCATCCCGAAGATGGTTGATCCCTAAGCTATTAGCTAGGTAATTTGTAGTTGGCAAGTTGGGTCCTATTGGAATGTACCCTATGTTACTAGAGAACAATTTTGAAATAGCACCTACCGTGCATCTACGAAAAAAGGGGAAGAAGTCCCCAAGACTTGGACTATGGATACCTTAAAGAAATTAGTTTTGTAATAAATGGTTGTCTTTCTTTTTTATATGTCCGGATCTTTGGTCGATAAAAAATAGCTAGTTTTTTCTTAGTCCACGGAGTGTACCTTTTATTAGGAAATATTCATGGTAAAAAATCATCTTTGGTTACAAGTAACAAAGAAGAAAATTCAAACACCCAAAGAATTCAATGATTATGTGACCACTTTAGAAAAGCATAGAACCTTCCCGGAATATCCCTCGATCACATACCAGTGGAAAAACCCAGCATGAAGCAAATCAACACTCCTTTATGACTGATAGATCTTTCAAACCATATGTTGAGGATAAATTAAGCTCCATTTCAACCGATTTTCATTATGGGCGAAGATTCACAGTAATCCGAGAGATCACCCATTAGAGAAATTCCCGGTGATGATGATGGGCCCTTACGTAGTGAAGACAATTGCCGATACATTGAAGAAGTATGCATTGTGAAAGGGAACTCATTAAAAAATGCTAACCTCAATCTGAGAAAGGGAACTCAGTAAAAAATGCTAACGCCTTTTTTAAGTCGAGAGGATTTACACACATGAGGTGGAGAGCAAGTTAAACAGTAGTCAATTGATTCTCGCTTGCGACAAAGTTCCACAATAACCCAAGATATATAATTAGAGCTTAAAGGGTCTCACGTAGCAAAGAAAAGTTCCCAAACTCTTAAACGTTAACTATCAAGGGCGACAAAACTCATCTTTGGCGTCAAATAAATCCCAAGGCAAAAGAAACATGCCAACATCATTCTTTATTTTGCTTTTAAAATGCATTTTTCTTAACCAATATGCTTCTGAAATAAATCCTTTGTAACTCAATTGATCTGGCAGATACTTATCTAAGACCATCTTTATGATTAGATCTCTTGCTTTTGGCAAAACGAATTGCTTACCACTAATCTAAGATACACTGATTTTGAAATGATGATAGCTTCTCATTTCATTTAAAAAATGGATTTTTTGTTTTAAAAATGCACCTTTCTTTACTTCTATGCTTCTGAAATAAATCCTTATTGTCACTCATTTGACCTGTGGCAGATATCTGGGAGTTTCTCTGCTGTGAAGAAAGCACTTATATCTGTTGCAAGCCGTCTTCAGGATAATATCAGGGCAGATCCACCCACATTTTCTACTATCAAACCATATTTGGGGAGCCTGCCAGCACCTTATCCACCAGTAGATGCGTATCCTCAAAGAGGTTACTTGCCAAGTCCCCATGGCCCTGATTATCATCACAGGGCATATTTGTCCAACTCACCCTTGGATAATATTATATCTCCTCACTGGAAGCTTCCTGAAGAAGAGGTTGCATTTAGAATGTTGTGTTCTAATGACAAAGTTGGTAGCATAATTGGAAAATCCGGTGTTATTATACGATCTCTACAGAGTGAAACTGGAGCCGCAATTAAGATCATTGATGCAACTAGTGATTTTGATGATAGAATCATTCTGATCACTGCACTTGAGGTGATGATAATGACATTTTTTGTTGAACTCTCCTCCGTAATAAATCTGATATACAAATATCTTTTAATTTTGATTCTTGATTCCTTGAAAAGTTTGTTATCATAGCTCATTTTTGTTTCGTTCAGAGCTATGAGATGAAGCACTCTCCTGCTCAAGATGCTGTGTTGTGTGTTCATTCCAGGCTTACAGAGGCAAGCATAGATAAGGGATTAGTTTCTGCCAGTCTGCTTGTGCCTGCACAGCAGATTGGCTGCTTGCTTGGTAAAGGAGGATCAATTATTACTGAAATGAGACGAATAACTGGAGCCAACATTAAAATTTTTGTGAGCGAGCAACTCCCAAAGTGTGCTCAGCCAAATGATGAGCTTGTTCAAGTATGTATTGTTATTTTACAGCATTAATACTTGTTTATTGATGGCCTGTCTTTTAAGTAGTTTGATGTTTTGTACTTTTCAATGTTTTTTGCATGAACATTCCTTTAATTGTCCAATATCTTTGTTAAACACTTCCACAATCTATCAACAATCTTGTGGATTGGCTATAAAATGACTAGTTGTGGATCCATTTAGTAAGAATTTCTTTTATATTACTTCACAGAAACCTCCTTTCTTAGTTTATTTGTGTAGGAAATGAATAAAAAAAACTTAGCCAACATGTGCTCTCTCTCTCTATGGCATCACTGTCATGAGAATTCACATGTGGCGCAGTCTTCTATCTCTATGACGATGAGTGGAAGCTATTGCATGGTGCTTCCTTTACAGATTACATATAATTTTGATGATACACAAAGAGGAGTATTTTAGGAATTTATATTGTTCTAACTAATGTTAAAGAACCAGAGAATCTATGTAAATGCAATAACTTGTTAGTCATATTAGGACCCGCTTGGGAGAGCGGTGTCGATGGCTCCGGTGGAAATTGAGCTCTCACCATTTGGTGGGAAATGAAACTCAAAATGGATATTTTGGCATTTTACATCACATTGGAGCTCAATAATGAAAGTTACCCAATTACTTTTGTTTCTCCAATGAGATGAATCAAAAATATAACTGAACAAAAATGTTGTGCCAAGCAAAGCCTTAATGCAGCTTTCTTTGAAAGGAAGTAATTGGATATGTGAAGTATTGCTAATTGACACGTGTTATTCATTTACTCATTTATTAATATTATTAAAGGAGACCCCTACTACAAAATCACAGTAGTTAGAACCGCTCAATTAATTAAATCCTAAAGTAATATAAAAAAGTTTAGCCCGGTGCACCAAGCATCCCCGCACAGCGAGGGTCCGGGCAAGGGTCCCACCACAAGGGTGAAATGTAGGCAATCCTTACCCTTCATTTTTGCAAGAGGCTGCTTTCAGGACTCGAACCTGTGACCTCAAACTGCTGAATATAAACATTTATATAATGGAGGAGAAAAAATAAGTAAAAAATTATACTAAAAAAATCACACTAATGGAACTGTTCTAGGTACTCTATCCGACAGTAGACGCATTGAACACGTGTGACAACTGAAGAATTATCGTCGCCAGCCGGATACTATACACGAGAACCCATGCCCATTCTGCTAGTGCACTTATAAGGGCACATCGAAGATCACTCCATTTCGGATTTTGTAAAAGGAAAAAAGGTTTCTTGTATTCCACTATGCAGACATTTGAGCAATGTTTTTGATCATATGACTGTCTGAAGTTAGAAATGTCCTGAAGATGGTAGATTTGCTGCATTCTGTAATTTGTTGTGTGGTTAGAAGTCAAAATGGATTCCAAAAATTTATGAACCTTGTAATGAGAGCTTAATTGTCTAATGCCTTTTTTCAGGCGAGTGGCAGTTCTCAGTCTGTTAGAGAGGCATTGCTTCACATCACGAACAGAATTCGGGAGACATTTTTTCCGCAGAAGCATTATCCAAATATCGGCGTGTCTCATTACCCGCGTATCATTCCAGACACGCCGCCTCCCTTTAGACCAAAAAAAGACGCACCTCCTCCAGCTCGATATCCTTCTGGTGGCTTTTCTCATGTTCCGGATCCTTCTTTAGAGTCCCCCAGGAACCCTTCTGCCTCTTCGCAGGCTTTGCAGGTATCTTTGTGCTCGAAGCTTTAATCATGACACAATTTGTAATTCTTTTGAAGCCTCTCACTATATTATTGTGTGTTGTATGGCAGAATGGAAACCCAATCACTGCTGTGGGAAGGTTTGCTTTGTTTATTTTCTTGCAAACTTAGTATTAGATTTAATATCTTATGCTGCTGGCATGTTCTTCAGTGCAACTCAAGCAGGCACGGCATCAAGCAAAACCGCGAGTGTTGCTGTTCCTCAGCACTATATGGAATTTGTACATGGGAAGAGTGAAGACAACATAGCTCTCATTAAAGAGGTATTGTATCAGCGCATTACCCGATTGGATTTATTTCTATTTTAATATTTATTTCAGTATTTTCTCTTTTTTATTTATTAATTGTTGTGTTTTCTCTTTGAAATATCTGTATTCCTTTTGTTTGAAATGATTTATCAGTCCTTGTGTTCTATAAAATGAGAGTGTATGGCTTAGGTAATGTGTAGCCTTATTTGATTAGCTTGAAATTATCACCCCCCCCCCCCCCCCCCCCCCCCCCCCCCCCCCCCCCCCCCCCCCCCCCCCCCAAATTCCTCTCTATCCTCTCTCTCTCACGTGTTATTTCGAGGTATGCCTTACGCGGCTTAATGTCACACGCGTCCTCACTCTCGCGCGCGCGCCATTTCGAAGACATTTATTTCAGATAGATACAAAATCCTGGAGTCATTTTTAAAGAATGTTATGGATGAAATTTGAAACTACGCTTCAGACTTCAGTTTAATAGCGCGCATCGTCCGCAAACTGAGGTAGTAAGCATGAGCCCGAGTAATCTATGACTATGAAAGGAAATCTCAGAGAAGCTTCGTATTATCAAATTATGACATAAATTTAATATTGTAGAGCACATGAAAATGTCATTTTTATGCTGACGGGGATTATTTATTTCTTTAATCAGATATCGGGCGCGGATGTCACAATCTATGATCCAAAACTGGGAGCATGCGAAGGAACCATCGTTATATCGGGATCTCAACAACAGATCAGCACTGCCAAAGGCCTTGTTCATGCCTTCATCCTTAATGGATTATGATGATAAGTTTCTAACTCATTTATATTCTCGACAGCTTCATAATGTTGTAGCGCGGTTATTTTTGAATCTGCGCCTTCTCTAAATTATGAAATTCTTATTATTTGCTGATGCTCCATTGTTTCAAGAAGACCAAAACAACTCCCCCATCTACCAATAGGGCCCGACTTCTCTAGAGGGGTGTCTGTCTTTGTCTTTATAGAGCTCCGGATGGAGTGATGTCGGAATGCGGATAAAGTCCGATGATCTTAAGGGCTGTGACTCTTGTCTCTTTCAGGCTCCGATATCTAATTTCGAATATCCACCAAACTTCTCTTTCACTATCCCGACGCACCTCTCCGACGACGTGAAACTAGGCTTTGAAACTGTCTCTATCAAGCTCCAATATCTGATTCCGATAGGTGTCTTTGCAATATCCGCCAAAATTTTCCCCCACACTCTCCCGACGTACCTCTCCGATGACATGAAACTAGGGTTCGAAACTGTCTTCGTCTCTATCAAGCTCCGATATCTAATTCTGTTGGGTCTTTTAATGCATTACCACCAAAATTCTCTCATTCTCCGGACGCACCTCTCCGACCACGCGAAGCTAGGGTTTGAAACTCACCATTTCCGGTGGCTATATCTTTGGCTCCATTGAGCTGCCTCTTGAGAACTTGTTGCTTGAGAAAATGAAGAGCCCATGGGGATGGAAGGAGAAACCTTAAGCAGTTTTAGCTGTGGGACAACATGACAAATTAATTCCATGATTAGAATTGAAAGTCGAAATTCAATAAAAAAACAACCACCAGTTCTTATTCTACCGTGCTAATTTGTCCAAATGAACTGACCTTAAAAAATCTAACACAATTCTTACAAATTTTCTACAACATTAATCGAGTGAACCTCAAAACCCCGGACAAAACTTTAAATTATCCGCACATTTCAATTGGGAATATTCCCGTTCTGGATAAATAATTGAATCATTGTTTTTTCCCTTTGAAGATGTTTGGGTCGAGGATTAATCACGGTTAATAGTTTGTGAGCCTGCAATGATTTAGGGTCTGTTTGGCGCTGCGGTGGTGATGATGAACATGGTGCTCATGAACAACGCCAGACCTAATCCAAGGAACTTCGCATCCACTTTTATGTTAAAAATAAATTTTCTTTTCGCGGGGCGGTCATAGACAAACATACTTTCTACGACAATGACATATTTGTCCAAACACATTTGCCTTAATGCCGGCCGAATTATTAGTGGGTTGAGTGAGTCGACGAAGAAATAGAAAGGAGTTGCTTGTGGGTCATTGATTGATGATAGTCAAGAATGATGAACTCTCAAATAGCATAGTATCCGCCGTCTCATAGCAATTTCTAGGTACGAGCATCAGATGCAGGCGAATGTCTGAAGCTTGTGTTTAGGTGTCCAAAATGGATAAATTATCTCAAAAATATGATTGATTTTTGGAATGCTAGCAGGGAAATGTTGCCTTTGGTAAATCATTCAAAATTTTCAAATATAGTATTATTATTTTTATCCAATGACTTAATATATATTGTAATTTATTTATTAAAAAAAATATTGTTCAAGTAATAACAATGTATTCTCAAATTAAAAATAACTATGAAAATTCATACAATCGAAAAAAAATTTAGTAGAGCTTCTATATTTATTATGATAGGCTATTGTCAGGCATGTTAACTTTAATATAACTTTTATTTGAAAAGTAATTCATAGAAATTAATCAATTTAATTTAAAAATTTAACAAAATTAATGATGAAAAATTAATAATATATCTTTTAAAAAAATTGATATATAATTATTTTTCACATTAATTAATTAATAATATTTATTTTAAATTATATTAATTAATTAATATGAGTGGAACCCATGGCTGTTGTGGTTGAGATACTATCATTCAAAATTAATGGTTTCCAAACTTTTTTCCTTCACATAGTAGGGAAAACTTAACGGGATTCTGAACATTAAAATTTTGACATCTAGGGCTTCGTTTGGCGTGGCGGTTGTGAACGCGGTGGTCATGAACCATCGTTCTTGAACGCCCGACCACATCTAAAAAAATTCATGCATTTTATGCTCAAAACTAATTTATTTTCTCGGTAGCAGTCATAACCTTTGTCTTGCCAAACATACATTCTATGATAATAACATTTTTGACCAAATTCACCGGAGTAAATAAGCCGCCCCAAACGAAGCCCTAATTTGTCCATTTTGGGCACCTACATGAGCTTTTGATGCTGGTGCCTACTAATTTTTTTATCACTTCTATGCTATCAAATATAGAGCTCTGAAGGCAACGACCGATGAAAGCTTTATACTGTGTATTTTTTCACAACAATTATCTTCACTTGTGCACAAGCATATACTAAAGTAAAATTTTACATGAAAAATCTAGCAACTGAATTCTAGGCGCCAAACGCGGTGGCATCTGTGAATGCGGTGGTTATGAACCATCGTTCGTGAACGCCCGACCTCATCTAAGAAACTTCATCCACTTGTATGCTCAAAACTAGTTTTTTTTCTTGGCGGCGGTCATAACCATTGTCATATCAAACATACATTCTATGGTGGTTGCGTTTTTTGTTCAAACTCACTTTGAGAAAATAAGCTGTGCCAAACGGAGCCCTAATCTCCTTGAAGATAAAGTGTAAAGAGCACTTGTGATAGCATGATGCTCCTTAAAGATCAGTACAAAGAGCATTTGTGAAAGTATGATGCCTAATGTGAAGTTGTTTTCTAATAGCAAATAATAATAAAAAAATCTAATTTATAAATTTTATGAGAGATTACTTTTGACAAGTTATTCATATGAAAGGGATAGTTGAGAGCACACTTTATATGATAATATATATATATATATATATATATATATATATCAGGAATGCAATATTAGGGACAAAAATTATGGGAATCATGGAAGCATATAAAAAAGCATAAGATTAGTAATTATTTCATGAGTTGCATTTTCTGTTTGATTATTTTCTGAAGAGCTTTTTTGGCCTCTTCCAGAGTATCCACTCCCTTCACCACTTCAAATGGTAGCCTCTGAATGTTAAACTGCATTGATAACCCTTGATTAAAAAACATATATATATAAATCCACTAGGAACATCTTATTTTCTATAAAATGTTGGAATAATTACGAAAAACTCCCATGCTTAATTACATGGACCTCCCCTCTATCTTTCAAAATTACCAAAGCCGTCCCCTCTAGTCTAAATTCACATCATTGGATTCATAATGCGTGTTACATTCAATGTACTTGTTACATTCATAAGACATTCACAAAAAGTAATTATATTAATTTAGGGTGCTGTTATAAGCAAACTCTTTTTGGTTGCTAGCAAACCAATTTCTATGAGTTATTACGCACCTTTTGAAAATATGTTTTGTACATGCATTTTTAGGAAAAGTGTTCAACACGAAAATGGTAGATCTCATCGAGATCTATAACTTTCGTGTTGAACAATTTTCCTAAAAATGCATGCACAAGGCGTATTTTCTTGTTATTTTCAAACATTCACTATAGTTACGATCAGGGCGATTTTAAGACCTTGTGCGTGCATTTTTAGGAAAAGTGTTCAACACGAAAGTTGTAGATCTTGACGAGATCTACAATTTTCGTGTTGATCACTTTTCCTAAAAATGCATATACAAAACGTATTTTCAAAAGGCGCGTAATAACTCATAGAAATTGGTTTGCTAGCAACCAAAAAGGGTTTGCTTATAACAGCACCCTTAATTTAATGTACTTGAATAAATTATGTTGTAGCCATTATTAATATTTATTATATTATACTAAACAAGACCCAACACTTTTTACAAATATATTTTAAGAGGAGTTATCAAGAGTAATACCAATTATATTAAATGTGCAGCACAAAATACTCTAATTTCAATGAAAATGGATATCTAATTCTAATTTCAGGACCTCAATTCCATATAAATGAATGAACACTAAAGTTACATTCCTTTAGATAGAATTGGGGAAAGGGGGTCCATTTTCATTATAATTGGACCTCCAATTTCTAATCCACAACCTCAATTCTGTCCAAACAAACATACCCTAATAATTCAATAGGGCCATTTACCGGGACCTCCCCTCTAAGTTTCGAAAATTACAAATTGCACCCCTCTTATTATTGAAATTACAAAAACATCCCCTCAATGTTACAAAACATAACATTTACCTCCCCTGAAGTTCACATTTCATAACATCCATGCACAAAATACCCCCCCTGAAAATGTATTCCGAGGAGGGTATTTTTGTGCATGGTTGTTATGAAATGTGAACCTCAGGGGAGGTAAATGTTATGTTTTGTAACATTGAGGGGAGGTTTTTGTAATTTCAATAATAAGAGGGGTGCAATCTGTAATTATGCCATCTTTCAGAGGAGGTTTTGGTAATTATTCGTAATTCAATATAAGGGTATGTAAATGTGGAAATGATTCAATTTTCATATAAAATATGACATTTAATGACAACCAAAAATGACTTTGGGGCATAAGAGCCTAAGTAAATGACAGAATGGACCCCCTCTTCCTACTTGCATAAGCTCTAACTTACTCTTTGTATGCAAGAGCTGGATAACAACTCAAGAATTCAACCAGCCACCTGAATGAGCAATGTGCACATAGAGTTGGATAAATTGTGAAATGATGTGGGGTGTATCCTCTAGCCTTTTTTCTATGGCTGAATTTTCCCTGCGTTGATCGCAGGAAGCAAGCCTGCGGGACAGTATTTCTAGTTTTATATACAGTTGTATCATATACCAACTGTATATAGACTGTATTTTTAGTTGTAAATACAGTTGTACAATAGTTCAAGAAATACATTTTTTTACAAGTGTATTTTCACCTCAAAATATATACATATGAGTACTTAAATTGATCATAAAAATACAAAGATTAATATTCAGTTAATTATTTTGTGAAAAAATAAAAAATGTAATAGATAAATGCATTTTCCCCACCATCCTTTGTACAACTGTATTTACAACTAAAAATACAATCTATATACAGTTGGTATATGACGCTACAACTGTATATAAAACTAGAAATACTGTCCCGCAGGCTTGCTTCCTGCGCTCAACGCAGAGAAAATTCACCCTTTTTCTATAAGCAATTGGAACATCCAAAATATTACAGGAAATGCTTCATGATCTCCCCATTTTTCTAAATAATTTTCATTCCAATGAAATATTTTTATCCGACCAAGATCTTTAGGGTCAAATTCTTTCGGTTAAAATTCGTTTAGTTGTTTAATGTCCCCCAAAGTATCACACATATCATCCATACAGACAACTAGAATCAATTCCTTTCATTCTTTTCTATTCTTGAAAAAACAGAGCGCTTCCTTCATCTCTGAAGATATCCATAGCTTTTTCGTACTTACTTTTGTATGTCATTTGTTTAAATTATCTAACAACTTAGTTTTTGAGCTTGGTAAGTAGAGATGCAACATAACTCCCATTTGAAGAGGAGCCTTGGCGCACCGTTTAAGGTGTTACCGTGTGACCTTGAGGTCACGGGTTCGAGTCCTGGAAGCAGCCTCTTGTAAAAATGCAGGGTAAGATTTGTCTACATTTCACCCTTGTGGTTGGACCCTTCCCCGGACCCTCGCTGTGTGGGGATGTTGTGTGCAACGGGCTACCCTTTTATACCTCCTGCTAGAAATGTTTTTGTATTTTGTAAAACTTTTCGTGATATTGACGGTTGGTTCCTAAGCCGGTGCGAATAAAAAAGGATCACGAGTGTCTTTTTCACCTTTTACCCTTCTAAAATTCTCATTTAAAAAAGAGGCGGAGAACACCATGACAAACAGGGAAAAGAAATACCAAATCACGGTGAGAGCATGTCCATGTTATGAGTTTACCTGAGCACCCTGTCGAACCCGAATATCTGTGCCCCTGCTGTCTATTGATATAAGTGCTGCATCATCTATCTCTCCTTCTGCAGATAGAATTTCTCTAAGAGGCTTGGAGAAGATTGCATTAAGTTCCTATCAAATCAGCAGAAATGTAAATATATATTAGAAAAATTTATATCTGAGAGCCCTTGGAAATGGTATTAGCCAACATAATTTCTCAAACATCACTAGAATGGAAACAAGATAGAAAAACTAGAATTCAAAGCACAAACTTTAAGGCTTTGTTCACCGCCATCAGCAGCAATCTTGTCAGGTCGAAGGTCTTCATACTCCCCGACATCGATCCATTGGACAGTGCCAAATCCTCCAATAAAATATACATCGCTGATGAAATTATCGGATAATGGTTAGAAGTGACTCAGTTCAAAACCACTGAACTCCATATAATAACTCAAACGCCCGAGATGAGACATAAGAAGACATTGAAATACGATGCCACTAAGCTCTCCTGTAAAACATTAGTCTCAACAATCACTGACCGCGAGATATAATGAAGGTCAAGCATACATCACATTATACTTATGGTTGCATGAGTAGTAAATAAATGAAATCCATGACAATGAATTCTGATGTACCATGGCAAACTGGAAAAACTTCATCTTTTTTTAACTCCTTATAGGACGAGTTTTTCGCTCCGGAAAGGAATATTTTGTCATGAACATGTCGTCCAAGCCAAATATATTTTAATGCTATGGTCTTGGCACCCCGTGCAGCGAGTGGCGCGAGCATCAAAGAACTTTGTACAAAGAAAATGGTTGGTTGCGCAACTCCTGTTGAGAGTTCCTCAAGGAAAATTCCTCTTATGGTTTGTCTTCTCCAAGTATAGTGAGTTGATCCTTATCCAGAGCAATGGAGGCCACTGCTTTGTCTTCACCGATAATGAATCGTGTAACGGTTCCAAATTAATTGTGACAGGTTAGTGTTAAGAGATTTGTTGATCAATCTGCTCCACTCTCCAAGTCGTGAACCCCAGATAGGCTCTGAAGGTTCACGCAGTTCTAATGAAGAGAGAGAGAGAGAGGGTTACTATGAGGAAAGAGGATGGACTAGAACAGTGAATTTCAATTTGGGAGAGTGAGATGTCATCTATTAAGAGAGATGAGAGTATCAAGAACAAGTGGATTGTTCTTATTTTTTATTAGTTCATCAACCAATATATATCCTAACTCCAGTTACAGAAACTGGGTTAACAAATTAAAATTTAAACTTAAATCAAGATGAGCCTAAAATTCTATCATCTAACTGGAATTCAAGAAAAAAGAATATTTAACCAAAAAAGGATTAATTCCAATCTAATTCAATAAGCCCTATCATGGGATATTGAGTTTGGTCCATGTACCACAACAGATCCCACCAAAACAAATATTTACTCATTCATTTAGGCTCCATTTGGCACGGTGTTTTTGCTCCGGTGAGTTTGGACAAACGCCATCGTCATAGAATACATGTTTGGCATGATAACGGTATGACCGCCATTAAGAAAAGAAAACTAGTTTTGAACATAAAAGTGAATGAAGTTCCTTAGGTGAGATCGGGCGTTCACGAACGAAGGTTCATAACCGCCACGTTCACGACCTCTACCGCCGTGCCAAACGGAGCCTTAATCATCAGTTACCCTATTCCAACTATCCGAGGTTGTTTTACGAATCATCATTCTCCATTTGTTCACAAGGAATGTGGCAGCATTAATTCATCTGTTGCCTTATAACTTTAAGAATTTATCAGAAAAAGATATAGGTTGAAACTTTAATTCATCTTGTCTAAGCACAATCAAAATATAATATGTACTTCTCTCACTATTTAAAGTGCCATTTCGGTCAATAATTGTACATATGGAGCCAACTGGAGATAATCATAACCATCTACAGTTTGCACTCATACGGACCGTGTTGCCCAACATACCATATATGACAATTGCAAGTGATGCAGAAGCCAATTTTGAAGCAAGCATTTGTGCTCACTTTTTAGCTTTGATTCATCTCACTGCAATAATTGATATGTGTAGGAAAAGCTGTAGCTTGTATGTATTACTTGTGTTATGAAATACAAGGAGAGAATACATATTTATAGGAGAGAAGAGAGGAGAGAAAAACCTATACACAATGTGGGACTAAAGGTGAGAGAGAGAAATAAATACACTAATAAATACAATAATGGGCCTAACTATGGGCCTTCGATATGGGCTTTTCTAACACTCCCCCGCAAGTTGGAGCGTACAAATCGAAGGCGCCAAGCTTGGATAAGCACTGATGATAGAGAGTACTGGACAGTGCCTTTGTGAGGACATCCGCAACCTGTTCAGTACCCGGAACATGCTTCAATTCAATCTTCTTCATCTGGACTTTCTCTCGAATGAAGTGGCAGTCTACCTCAATATGTTTTGTTCTCTCGTGAAAGACGGGATTCTTGGCTATGTGTATTGCAGCTTGGCTGTCACAGAGAAGGAGAGCAGGTGAGGGAAGCTTCATACCAAGATTCGTGAGAAGGCTTTCAAGCCACGTTAGTTCTGATACTACTGATGCCATTGCCCGATATTCTGCTTCAGCTGAAGATCGTGCAACCACTGCTTGTTTCTTGCTCCGCCAGGTGATTAAGTGTCCTCCAAAGTAAGTGCAAAAACCACTTGTACACAAGGCCTTGACCATAGATGATCGTCGATCATCTATGGACCCAGCATAGTCAGCATCTGAATATGCGACTAGATTTGGAGTTGAAGATGAGGTTTTGTACACAAGGCCTTGACCAGGAGCTGTCTTAAGATATCGGAGGATTCGTTCAACAGCATGCAAGTGAGAACTCCGAGGGGCATGCATGTATCGGCTGACAATACCTACAACAAATGATATATCTGGTCTTGTCACTGTGAGGTAGATCAATTTTCCGACCAGACGACGATAATACTCCGGATTTTGCAGCAGAAGATCAGTGTCAGATGCCTGAGCAGAAATCCTGTGATTTACATCCATTGGAGTGTTGACTGGCTTGCATCCAGAGTAACCTGCATCGTGGAGAAGGTCGAGGCAGTATTTCCGCTGAGAGAGGACGAGACCATCAGATCGTCTGGCGACTTCTAACCCCAGGAAGTAGTTGAGATTTCCTAGATCTTTTGTCTGAAAGGCAGTGCTGAGATGTTGTTTGACCTTCTGTATCCCTTTGACGTCATCTCCAGAAATGACAATGTCATCCACATAAACTAGCAGAATGACTGTTCCAGTTGGCTGATGGCGAATGAACAGAGAGGAATCTGTCGAGCTCTGTTTGAAACCAAGTACCCGAAGTTCCTTACTGAACTTGTTGAACCAGTTCCGCGGGGATTGTTTGAGACCATACAGAGATTGCAACAGTAGGCAGACCAGTGACTCCTCCGTGGTCTCAAACCCGGGAGGTTGTTCCATGTACACTGTCTCCTGTAGATCGCCATTGAGGAACGCGTTTTTGATGTCCAATTGATAGAGGGGCCACCGTCGATGTACAGCAACAGAGAGGAGCACACGAACGGTATTCAGTTTCGCCACTGGAGAAAAGGTTTCCTCATAGTCAATGCCATGTTGTTGAGTATATCCACGAGCGACCAAGCGAGCTTTCAGCCGATCAATAGTGCCATTGGGAGCATGTTTGATAACGAAGACCCATTTATAGCCAACTGTTTTCTGACCCGGAGGGCGGGGTACCAGAGTCCAGGTTTTGTTTGCCCAGAGAGCTGTCATTTCCTCTTCCATGGCAGCGCGCCAGCCAGGGTGTTGGAGAGCCTCCTGCACTGAGTGAGGAATAGCCACAGTAGACAAAGAAGTAGCAAGAGTTTTAAGGGGAGGGGAGAGACGATGCAGGGATACGTAGCTCGCCATTGGATGAGCGGTGGACTTTGTTACCGGATCAGCAAGACTTGGAGCACCAGAGGACGAGGACGACTGCGCAGGGGCAACGGGGCGGGAAGTGCGTCGGGAATAGACCTGGATAAGAGGTGGCCGGTAGGGAGGCGGAGTAGGGAGTGGTTGTGGCAGAGGTGGTGGAGGAGGTGTGTTAACCGGGACGATGGGTCGCATGACGGGTTGTGGGAGAGAAGGTGATGGAGAAGGTGTTGCTGGAGCTGGAAAGAATGGCAGGTCTTCTCGGAAGGTTACGTCAGCGGACACCGAAATTTTACGGGTGAGAGGAGAATAACAGACGTAGCCTTTCTGTGTATGGGAGTAGCCAACAAACATTTGCTTAGTCGCTCTGGGATCTAGCTTGTCCGTAGATGGTCCCATGGAGTGGACGTAACACGTACAACCGAAAATTCGAGGTGTGAGAGGGAAGGCCGGAGTAGAGGGAAAGAGTAGACTGAACGGACTGGCATTGTTGAGTACGGAGGAGGGAAGGCAGTTTATAATGAAGCATGCGGTAGATATCGCAAAGTTCCAATAGACCTTAGGAACGTTCATGTGAATCATGATCGAGCGGGCCATATCAAGGAGATGTCGGTTCTTCCGTTCGGCCACACCGTTTTGTTGAGGGGTGTAAGCACATGAGGTTTGATGAATAATCCCGAATTCAGAGCATAAGCTCGCAAACTCATTGCCAGTGTATTCGCGAGCATTATCGGTGCGCAGCGTTTTGACGGTGGTGGAGAAGTGAGTGGGTTTCAAGGATAAACGCCTTAAACACACGAGGTAACTCAGAGCGTTCGCGAAGTAAGTATAGCCATGTTGTGCGGGAGTAATCATCAATAAAATTAATAAAGTAACGGAATCCAGAGACACTACAAATTTTATAGGGACCCCAGATATCGGAATGAATAAGATCAAAAGGAGCGGAGCTCCGAGTACAAGTTGCCGGAAAGGATGAACGCGGCTGTTTGCCGAAAATACATGATTCACATTGAAATGCAGGAAAAGATACATCGGGAAATGCCTTCTTGAGGATAGGGAGGGGAGCATGGCCAAGACGCTGATGCCAGTCAGCAGAAGAGACAGAGGCGAGGATGGTGGGAGAGTCGTCGAGAAGGTAGAGCCCGTTGCGCAGCTGCCCTTTACCAATGGTAGTCCTCGTCCGTCGATCCTGTATCAGAAAAGAAGAACGTGAAAAGGTAACTGAGCAATCCAAATCAGTAGTGAGACGGCTAACGGAGAGTAAGTTAAACGGGGAGCCCGGAACATGGAGTGTCGAGCGGGGAGAAATGGATGGGCTGAGAGATAGGTCAGCTGAGCCGGACACAGAGACAGTCGCTCCATTGGCTACAGTGATACACTTCGGATGAGGAGCACCCGAATACGTTGGCGGCTGAAGAGAGGTGATATGATGAGTGGCACCCGAATCCACTATCCAGCGAGGACTAGTGGAGAGACAAACGATACCTGGGCTGGAGACGGAAGCGACCGAGGCAGGTGGAGTCATCATCCCTTGGAATTGCTGGAACTGTAGGCGGAGAGCCTCAAGATCGGCACGAGAGGCCGAGGAGCTATCGTCAACGACTGCAGCAGACGGTCGTGGAGGAGGAGGAGGGTTGCCAGTCTTCCGAAAGCAGGTGGACTCATAATGACCATCACGACCACAGAACGAGCACTTGGGCCGTCCTCGTCCACCACGGCCCCTTCCACGGTAGGCCGACCGACCTCCTCGGCTAGAAGGAGGAGGAAATGAAGGAGCAGGGACATTTTGGAGAAGAGCCGGTGAGGGAGGAGCAAGAGCCTCCGGAGGTTGTGATACTTTGAGTAGCATGGAGCAGACAGCCGATAAGGAGGGAGTGGGAGTCGAGGCCAAGACTTGTGCCCGAATACTCAGAAGATGTGGAGGAACACGGGCCATTAGCAGAGCAATGCAGACGGCCTCCCTTTGCGCGCGCTGAGTGGCAAGATCAGAGGTGGGCGGCTGGTGTTGAAGCCATGCTTCGGAGAGTGACTTGACCCGAGCGACAACAGAGGTAATGTTTGGTTCACTGGTGTCCAGAGCCTGAAGGTCAGAGATAATGTCGAAGAGACTTTGAAGGCTGTCCTTGCCGGAGTATAAGGAGTGGAGCTCGTCCCACATCCCTTTGGTTGTGGGCAGGTACATGACCATTCCATATGGTTCGCCCTCCAAAGAGTTTCGGATCCAGGTCTGGACCCGACCATCATTCTTGAGCCACTCAGGAGGAGTAGGAGCCGGGGGATCATCGGTAAGATGAGGCAGAAGACCCTTGGCCTGGAGGACCCGGCGGATTGAGTGACCCCAAGGAATAAAGTTTTTCTTCCCGGAGAGGGAGAGAGTAGTAATTCTCAGCTCATCACGGAGCTCACTAGGAGGGTGTTGTTGGACGGTCTCAGTGACTTGACCATGGTGTTGGATGGTCTCAGTAGGCAAAGGCGAGGAGTTCGCAGATGAGCCCATTATATCAGAGAGAGCGGCGGACTGAAGAGAAGCAAAGGGCGGACTGCAGGGAAGAGAGCCAGCCGGCTGAAAGGAGAGCTAGCTGCTGGAGATCGCTTAAGGGAGATTGCTGCTAGAGGCGGCGGCAAGGAGGAGGCCGCTGTTGAGAGAGATCGCTTGCAGAGAGCAGGCCGCAGGAGGGAGATCGCTGCAGAGATCGCTGCTGAGGGGATTGGCTGCAGGAGGTCACTGGAGAGCAGGCCGTAGGGGGGAGCTCGCTGCTGGAGACCGCTTGAGTAGATCGCGGGAGAGACCGCTGGAGAGCTCGCCCGATACCGCTGGAGATCGCTGTTGGAGACCGCTGGAGAGCGAGCAGAGGGCGCTGGAAATCGTTGCTGGAGACCGCTGGTGAGAGCGCTGGAGAGCGAGCAGAGGGCGCTGGAGATCGCTGCGAGCAGAAGATTCTAGGAGGTCGCGTGCTATGAGATCGGCAGCGACAAAGGCAGAGGAGATCGCAGCGACAAAGGCAGGGAAGAAGGGGCCCACAGACAGCGGGAAACCTATAAGAGGGCCCTGAGGAGGAGGCTGGACGGGAAGTTCTCACGGGAAGAGCTGGCAGAGGAGCGTGGTCAGAAATGAGGGGAGCGGTCAGGAAAAAAGGTGATCGCACAGAGGGGGCCGCACACAGATTGGCGGTCAGAGAGGATGGGGTGCGGTCAGAATTTTGGTGACCGGAAAAAAATTGGAACCTCGCTCTGATACCATGTAGGAAAAGCTGTAGCTTGTATGTATTACTTGTGTTATGAAATACAAGGAGAGAATACATATTTATAGGAGAGAAGAGAGGAGAGAAAAACCTATACACAATGTGGGACTAAAGGTGAGAGAGGGAAATAAATACACTAATAAATACAATAATGGGCCTAACTATGGGCCTTCGATATGGGCTTTTCTAACAATATGGATGACAATTCTTTTGCACAGCTGCAAGTGCTGTATTTTCTGGTTTCTTTGTATAAAACAAAGTTTTGTTTAGGGTTTTTTGCAAACCAAATAGTTTGTGAATAATTCGGGAATCGATTCATGAAGATTCGATCAAGATTCGTTTTTTTCGAATTTGAATCCAAATTCAAATCAAAATTTGGATGGATTCGGATTCAAGTGGTATTCGAATCTGAATCCGAATAATAGTATCTCTATTGACAAGATTCGCAAATAGTTCACGAATGATAACAATATATATTTAAATGAGCTTTATATATTAAATAAAATTGATATAATTATAAACTTTAATACTTTTATATTAAATAATGTCATTCGGGACGAATCTGAATCCAAATTCAAATCCAGGATTTCGGGATGAATCCGAATCCGAATTCAAATATTTGAACGAAGTCGAATCCGAATCTCACATTCTATGCTAAATTTGGATTCGATTGAAAGTTATTCTACTCGACTCGGTTCGTGAACAACCCTAGTGTTGTTCTTTAAAAAAATTGATGAAGCAACGCATACTTTATAAAGGAGCATGCACCAAAGCAAAAGATGCTTTGTTTCCTTAGCAGTTATTTGCGTTATGTTTTATTGGGAAAAAAATGTGAAACATTCTAAATGAGCTGCAAAGGTGAAAAACCTTATGATCTCCATTCTGTAATAGTAGAAGTTTCCCCATTGTTGGGATGCCCATTGATGGTGTTTTGGGATGAACAGTTGACGAGCCCATTCCTGAAGTGATAAGGTTGGTTCATATATATTAATGCAGAATCTACCATGGAACATCATGACAATGAACTGGTAAAGTACTCAAATGCAATTCACACAAGGAACATGCTATTTCAACTAAATCAAATATTTAAGAATCAAATCGCAATGTATCACGATGAAGTTTTACTGCACAGACGATGAAGCTGAGAAAAAATGTCGATGCAAGCATGGAATTTCATGGAAAAATACTGAGAGTAAGGAGAAGATGCACAGCTTTATTAAACTTGACAAAACATAATGAGTTTACAAAAATAGAAATGGTTTTAAAAGAGAAAATATGTGCCAATGGTAAATTGAAGTTACAACAGAAATGTATGATCAAGAAGCAAGTGGACATTGAAACATTAGTGGAGTCATCAAGAATTTCAAATCCAAGTAAAATTACATCAAAGATTTCCATAAAGTCCATAGCATTTGAGAAAGGTTGCAATGATAGCTTCCGTCTTACTTAGATTTCATACGAAATCATAAGTGTGTGTCTATCTCTCCGTGTGTATATACAGTTGAATAATAATAATAATAATTAATAATATTGTAATACTCTACCTCAAGTTGGAGCCAAGAGGTTCAGAGTGCCATATTATCTTGAATGTACATGATGAGACAATCCGTCAAGGCTTTTGTGAAAATATCTGATGTTGGGTCAGATTTACAAAAAGATTTTCGAAACCAAGGACTCAGTGTATTAAAACTGTAGCAGTACAGCTTGGATATACGAGATCTCTTCTACAGTAGGTCGTAATTTTGAACAATGGAAGTATTACGGAGCGAGAAGAAGGCCGGCAAGGGGAAGGGCCGGCGGCGAAGGTTTGGGAGAAAAGAGGAGAATAGAGAAGAGCAAAAGATTGGGAGCAACCCTGATTTTCTGATTAATCTAAGCATGTCAAAATACAATACCACACCCCCTTTTATAACTGTAAGAGGGGTGTAAAATAGGAAACAATTAAAATAGTAAACTATTAAAATAGGAAATGTTTAAAATATGGAATAATTAAAATAGGAAATGTTTAAAATATGGAATAATTAAAATAGGAAATAATTAAGGGGCTTCCGCCATGTCATCAATCCGTGGGGTAGTGGGTGATTCGGCCGTCGATTTTCTGCGTGTGTAGACGTGCCACGCGGGCTCCTCCGCGCGTATGTCCGTAACAATACCGCCATCTGGGAAATTTGCCTTGTCCTCAAGGCAGTAATCTGCGAACTTACAGCGGAAATCCTCTCGAGGGAGCCAGGTAGCATCGGAGTCCGATCGATTTGCCCATGCAACTAGAACCTCATCGGATGACGGGTCGCCCGGCAGAGGGCAGCGGCGGTCAAGTATCTTGGTCGGGTAGCATGGGGCTTCGCCCGCAAGATTGATGTCGGCAGGAATATGTGCTGACGCTGGAAGACCGGATGTATGCGACTTTGATCCGGTAGGCGTAGGCGGTAGGCAACCGCCCCAATGCGAGCAAGGATCTCAAACGGGTCAAAAAAACGGGGGGCTAACTTCGGATACGGCATGCGGGCGACGGACAGCTGTCGGTACGGGTGTAGTTAGACGAACACTTTGTCCCCCACCTGGAAGGACAAGTCGCGCCGCTTCTTGTTCGCGAAGGAGGTCATCTTCTGTTGGGCCCGACGAAGATGATGCTTCAGATGATCCATGATGGTGTCGTGGTCCTGAAGGGCGGCGGCTAGGCTCCCGACTTAGCATTCCCCTGGTAAATGTCGTAGGATGGAGGGAGGTGGTCGACCGTAGACAACCTCGAAGGGTGTAGTGTCGGCCGCCAGATGGTAGGCGGTGTTGTACAAGTACTCCACCCAACACAGCCACTTGGCCCAACTACGAGGTTGTTCCCCCACGAAGCAACGGAGGTAGGTCTCTAAGCAGCGGTTGAGGACCTCTGACTGGCCGTCTGTCTGCGGGTGGTACGCGGTACTCATACGAAAGCGAGTACCCTGGAGTCGGAATAGAGTAGTCCAAAAAGTGCTTAAGAAGAGGGGGTCCCGGTCGCTCACAATCAATCGGGGAAATCCATGGAGGCACACCACGCCGCTGATGAAGCTGCCAGCAACAGAAGCGGCTGTGTAGGGGTGATAGAGGGGAATGAAGTGGTTGTACTTCGACAGTCGGTCCACGACAACTAAGATGCAGTCGAAACCCTGGGAGCGCGGCAGTCGGGTAATAAAGTTCATAGCTATGTCCTCCCACACTCGGTCCACAATGGGCCGAGGTTGAAGGAGGCCAGCTGGAAAGGTGACCTTATACTTTGCCTTTAGACAAGGCAGGCAGGCGGCCACGAACGCCTGAACCTGTCGGAACATGTGGGGCCAGTAGAGTGAGGCCACCAGCCGGCGGTAGGTGCGCAACGCTCCCTCATGTCCGTCAGAGGGCGAGGCGTGAAACTCGGCCAGTAAGTGAGGAATGCTCGGAGAAGTGGGCGCGAGTACCAAGCGGCCCTTGAAGAACAATCGGCCCCCGACGAGCGAATAAGGGGGGTGGGCGTTGACGTCGGCGAGGAGCGTCGTCCGGATACCTGCCAAAACCAGATCGGCCTCCACCTCGTGTTGTACGACCGCCGCATCCTCCCACACAGGCCGGGAGATAGTTGTGAGTTCTGCGGTGTGATCCTGTCGAGAGAGGGCATCTGCAGCCCAGTTGTCCCTTCCTGGACGAAACTCGATGGTGAAGTCGTAGCCGAGGAGCTTGGCCACCCATACTTGTTGAGTTGGTGTGGCGATCTTCTGCTGAAGTAGGTAGCGCGGGCTATGGTGATCGGTGCAGACCACGAAGGGACAGTCTAGTAAATACGGCGGCCAATGCTGCACCGCGAGGAGGAGGCCCATGTGCTCGTTCTCGTATGCGGAGCGACTGCGAATCGTGCTGGAAAATGCGCAACTGAAGTAGGCAATCGACCTACCACCTTGCATGAGAACGACCCCTACCCCGGTGCCGGAGGCGGAGGCCCATGAGCTCGTTCTCATACGCGGAGCGACTGCGAATCGTGCTGGAAAATGCGCGACTGAAGTAGGCAATCGGTCGACCACCTTGCATGAGAACGGCCCCTACCCCGGTGCCGGAGGCGTCACACTCTACGAGAAACGAAAGGGAGAAATCAGGCATAGCCAACACCGGCCCCTGTACCAAAGCCTGCTGGAGAGCGGAGAAGGCGACAGCTGCCTCTGCCGACCACTGGAACTGCCCATACTCGGATTTCTTCAGAAGCTGTGTGAGCGGCCGGGCCAACGCCCCGTAACCCTGGATGAAGCGTCGGTAATAGCCTGTCAGGCCGAGGAAGCCTCAGACGTCGCGTAAGGAAGAAGGCGTCAGCCAGCGAAGAACTGCTGAAATCTTGTCTTCGTCCATGGCGACCCCCGAGCTGAGATGGTGTGTCCGAGGTAGCTTACTTCGGTCACCCCGAAGGAGCACTTCTTTGAGTGAAGCTTGAGGCGGTGATGTTGGATGGTGGTCAGCGTGAGGCGGACGTGCTGAAGATGATCCTGCCACGAAGAACTGTGCACCAAAATATCATCAAAGAAAACAAGAATGTGGCGGCGAAGTACCGCTCGAAAGATATCGTTCATCGTGGCTTGGAAGGTAGTTGGCGCGTTGGTCAGGCCGAATGGCATGACCAGGAACTCGTAGTGCCCATCATGTGTCCGGAAGACAGTCTTGGCAATGTCCTCTGGACGCACCCGGATCTGGTGGTACCCTGCCCGAAGGTCCAGCTTGGTGAAGAAGGTGGCGCCATGCGGTTCATCCAAAAGCTCATGTATCACGAGAATCAGATACTTGTCGGGGATTGTGGCCTTGTTGAGCTCGCGATAGTCGACGCAGAACCGCCAGCTGTCGTCCTTCTTCCGCACCAGGAGGATCGGGCTAGAGAAGGGGCTCACACTGGGCCGGATGAGGCCCCCTAGCAGCATCTCCTGAACAAGGCGCTCAATCTCGTCCTTCTGAGTGTGGCCGTAGCGATAAGGGCGGACCGAGACTGTCGCGGTCCCTGGCTGGAGTGGAATGGCGTGGTCGGTCGGCCGAATCAGTAGAAGGCCGGTCAGGGCCTCGAAGACATCGTCAAACTCAGCGAGGAGCGTCTGGAGGTTCGCAGGGATGGGAGGGGGTGTCGGCGCCGTAGCGGACATCGGCCAGAGCCACGCAGAGAAGTCGACGTCGGTGGTCTGTTGAATGGCACGGAAGGAGACCGGGGAACGGAGGAGGGCAGAGTCATCCACCAGACGGCACACCCGGCCTTGGTGGTGGAACTGCATCGTCATGCTCGCCCAGTTAACGCGCACATCGCCGAGCGTGCGGAGCCAGGCCACCCCGAGGATCACGTCAATACCACCCATGCAGAAGGCGTAGAAGTCGGCAGTCACGGGGCAGGACCCCACCGATAAGGAGAGAGCGGCGCAACACCCCTGAGTTGGTTGGCGACGCCCATCGCCGAGGCAGGCGGAAAAATCTGGAGAAGGAATCAGGGACAGGTGGAGCTGGTGTGCCAACTGGGACGAGAGGAAGTTGTGGCTAGCGCCACTGTCGATCATGATTACAATGGGATGGTCACACAGTATGCCCATCAACTTCATGGTCTGGGGGCCCGATATCCCCCCCACGGAAAAACATGGTAACTCCAAGCGGTGGAGGGCTGCCGCCACGGCGTCTGGTGCCCCTTCGCTCTCCGAGACCTCCAGAGCCTCGAAATCCTCCAATGTGACCTCGTGGTCGAAATCGCCGACAATGGCGTGGAACTCCTTGACAGGGCATACATGCCCTGGAGCATATGACTGGCGACAGCGGAAACAGAGGCCCTTGCTGCGAAGGTCGTTGTAGTCGGAGTTGGAGGCGGTCGGCCGGGCCGCAGTCCCCCGGGAGGTAGCCGCGGAGGAGCCGGGTCGGGGGGCGGTCGCCAGGGCAGCCGAGACTGCCGGTAGGGATCCGGGGGCCGATATCCGCCTCCACCAAGCGGGCCATGTCAACCGCGTCGTTGACGGTGCGCGGATGATGCGTGCGAAGACACGAGCGGATGTGGGGCAGAAGCCCCTGCATGAAAAAGCCCAAGTAGTGGTCGGGTGGCAAACCGGGCACGTGAATCACCCGAGCGACGAACTCGTCGATGTACTCGTCAAGGCTGGCAGTCTGACGAACGCCACAAAGACGCTCAATGGAGGAGCCCGAATAGCGCGTGTTGTAGCGGCGAATCATCTCCTGTTTGAGGTCGGACCAGGAGATGTGAGGGTTGGTTTGGCGGAGCCACCGGACCCAGTAGAGGGCCGAGCCATCAAGGCCCACTACGACTGTGGACACCTTGTCCAATTCCGGCGTGTGGTTGAGGTCGAAGTACTGTTCGGCCTTGGCGATCCACCCCATGGGGTCGAGTCCGGAGAAAGTGGGAAGGTCCAGCGAGAGAGCGGGACGGGATGGTGCGGTCGGGGCTGTGATACCGGCGGCCGCTATGGTCGGTCCGGCGCCGAGGAGGGATCCATCGTTGGCTGGGGAAACCGATCCCGATCCGGTGGACGTGGGGGCAGCGGACGCTTGGAAGGCATCGAGTTTGGAGTGCAGAGCGAGGATAGCGGCGTGCATGGAGGCGATAAGTTGTTCCTGAGTCTGCAAACGGCAAGTGAGGGCGTCTGTAGTATCCTCCGGAGGAGTCTCGGCGGCGGAACGCAGGGTCGGAGCCATGAGAGCGGCCGAATGCGTGGACGAAAACGTCGGGCGGTAGATCCGACGGAAGCGTCTGGCGGTAAGGAGGCTACAACGGTGCTCGAGCGAGGGAGATGGATTCGCAAAATCGCACGGAAGGGGAGCACCGGCGGCGAGCAGCGGGCGGTGAGGCAGGTCGGACCAAATATTACAGAGCGAGAAGAAAGCCGGCAAGCGGAAGGGCCGGCAGCTAAGGTTTGGGAGAGAAGAGGAGAATAGAGAAGAGAGGAAGATAGGGAGACCCCCTGATTTTCTGATTAATCCAAACATGCCAAAATACAATACCACACCCCCTTTTATAACTGTAAGAGGGGTGTAAAATAGGAAATAATTAAAATAAGAAACTATTAAAATAAGAAATATTTAAAATAGGAAATAATTAAGGAACCTCCGCCATGTCATCGATCCATGGGGTAGTGGGTGATTCGGCCGTCGATTTCCTGCGTGTGTAGACGTGCCACGCGGGCTCCTTCGCGCATATATCCGTAACATGAAGTAATTAAATGACAAGTTATTAGTTGAAGTAAGATAGAGTATACAAAAAGTATATATATATATAACTATATTTCACCTTTGATAGGTTTTAGTACCTTGGTGGATTATATTGGAGTGGAGTACGACTAGTGGTCAAAATGGAAAAATGCCTTAAAAATTTATGTGAGAAGATGATATAAAAAGATATAAAGGTAAATATTATTATTATAATTGCAAATAAATTATCATATGTAAATGAGTGCTCGACAATGAACCAAGTTGAGTATTTGGCAATAAAGTTTTTAAGATGGGCGTATGAAACAAAGGTGAATATATGGTTACTGTAGAAAATATGAAATGCTTGCTTCTCATTAAACATAAGAGGAATGTATATACACTTACATTGGGGAGGAGAGGCATAAAGACGAGAAAGCCCCATTATAACGAAGGGAAAATCAAACTATATAAACTAATGTAAAGAACCTTAAATCCTTAAGTTGGGAAGTGTATATCCATCGTTCCCAGAGCAAGCGAGATTAAGAAATCTCTTAGCGGGTGACCCTTTTTGTCAAGACATCAACAAGCTGTAATTCAGAGGGAATATCAGAAGTAATGATCAACCCATTGTCAAGTTTCTCTTTGTTAGTGACGATCGATTTCGATGTGCTTTGTCCTATCGCGTTGAACATGATTATTAGCAATGTTAATAGCCAACTTATTATCACAAAGCAAGTTCATTGGGGGCATCGTACTTGATTTTCAAGCCGTCCAATAGAATCTTCATCCATAAAAGTTCATATATGCCTTGAGCCATCGCCCTGAATTCAGCCTCAACATTAGATCTCGCCACTGTGAAATATTTTGAAATCGGAAGAACACGTCAACCAACAGGAGAATAAGGACACCAATAGATGAACATAAACTATCACAATTTAATAACTCTGGCAGCTAGTTACAAACAAACATGGTTGAATACAAGTTGCATCCAACTTGATTCACAACAGCCAATGAAGTAGAAGAACTTGGTCACGGACGATGTCCGCTACTCCTCTGGAGCACACCGCGCAGGTGATACTCGCTCCTCGCTAGCGCCGGCGTTGACTCTAATGCCCAGTGTTAGCTCTGCTAACTCGCAAGCTCGTTGTTCGCACTCCTCAGCTCCCTAGTCGCCACTAGACGAAGCTCGCTACTCGTCACACTCAACGCCCCGCGTTAGCTCCTAACGCCCCGCGTTAACTCGCGAGTAGGTAACTCTCTTGCCGAACTTACTCCAAGTTCGATGCTCGTCTGGAAGCACTCTGGTATCTCTAACTCGCTCAAAGTAGAGGATACTCGCCACTTTCAGAATCGATGCTCTTTAGAGGGGGGTACCCCTCTATTTATAGGCAAAAACAGGGGGGAGGTGCGAGAAAGAGCCAACGCGGGCGTTAGCTTAGCGAGAAAGAGCTAACGTCGGCGTTAGCTCTAACGTCGGACGTTAGCTCACTTCAAAATATCAACACTCCCCCTTGAAGTGAGCTCCGGGAACAACACCAAGCAACGAGCGAAGCCTCCGGAATGGCCCAGCAGATAGGGGCTTCGTGAATATATCTGCAAGGTTGTCTTCACTCCGCACATGCTCCACAGCGATCAAGTCACCCAGCACCTTCTCTCTGATGAAGTGATGCACGATCTCAATGTGCTTGGTCCTTGCATGACACACTGGATTGGTTACCAATTTCAATGCACTCTCATTGTCCCCGCGAAGCACAGTAGGTCCGCTGACCTCCTCGTCCACATCCTCCACTAGTCTCCTCAGCCAGACACACTCCTGAGTTGCTAAGGACGACGCCTTGTACTCGGCCTCCGTGGTAGAAAGGGAAATAGAGTCCTGCTTCTTGCTACACCACGAGATAGCAGCTGCTCCACACAAGAACACGTAACCTGATGTCGACTTGCGATCATCAGCGTCACCTCCGTAGTCTGCATCCGCGTACCCATGCAGCTTGAAGTCAGACTTCTCTCCATAAGACAACCCCATCTCAAGGGTTCCCTTCACATACTTCAGTATCCCCTTGGCTGCCTCCAGATGAGGCTTCCGCGGCTCCTGCATAAACCGACTAACTCGGCCGACAGCAAAGGCGATGTACGGCCTCGTGATAGTCAAGTAGATAAGACTCCCCATCAGTGCCCGAAAGATCTTCGGATCAGGAAGAATCCTCCCTTCTTCCTTCCGAAGCTTCAGCCCAGCCTCCAGAGGAACGGAACTGCTATTCCCCTCCTTCATGTCGAATCTTTCGACGATCCTCTCGGCATACGCCCTCTGGGAAACATACAGCCCGCCTCTTCTCTTCTCAACTTGGAGGCCAAGGAAATGGTGCAGCTCACCAAGATCCTTCATCTCGAATCGTATGGAAAGCTGCTGTCTCAGCGTCGTGACCTCCTCAGGGTTGTTCCCTGTCACGATCATGTCGTCGACGTACAGCAGCACCAGCACGTGAAGACCTCCACTCTTCTTCACGAACATGCTGGAGTCTGAGTCTGAGGCATCGTAGCCGCAGAACTGCAAGTACTCAGCAATCTTCCCATACCAGGCTCTCGGCGCCTGTTTCAACCCGTAGAGGACTTCTTCAGCTTGCAGACGTGATGTGAAAGTGACTTGGACACGTATCCAGGTGGTTGCACCATGAATATGTCTTTGTCAATCTCTCCATACAGGAACGTGTTCTTCACATCAAGCTGCCACAGCTTCCAACCTCGGCACGCCGCCAGAGCGATGATCGTCCTCACCGACGTCATCTTCGCGACAGGACTAAATGTCTCCTCATAGTCCTCTCCGTAGGTTTGTGAGAAGCCCCGAGCGACAAGCCTCGCTTTGTACCGCTCCACTTCTCCATCCGCTCTCTTCTTAACCTTGTACACCCATTTGCAGGTGACAGGTTTGATGCCCTCCACCATGGGAACCGGGTCCTATGTCTCATTCTTCTCTAGGGCCTCCATCTCCTCGATCATGGTCGCGTCCCACTCCTTGATGCCAGCTGCATCATCAAAGCAGGCAGGTTCCCCTCCTTATAGAGAGCAGGCGGGACGATCGTCCTCTTCGACCTCCTCAAGGCTTGGTCACTATCTACCACTCCGGTAGACTCCTCTGCTTGAGCTCCTCTCTGAACTCCTCTCTGAACTCCTCCTGAAGCGGTGCTCTCCCTGTTTCTTGAGTTCGTAGCTCCCCCTGAGCCAGAAGCTCCTCCCGAGCCAGATGCTCCTCCTGAGCCAGATGCTCCTCCCGAGCCAGATGGCGATGGAGCACTGGGAGATAACTCCAACTCCACAGTAGGGTCCTCAGTGACACTCTCTTCCCTGCTCGATTCTCCACTCTCCGGCAGCACCACAGAAGAGACTCCCTGGTAGGAGACCAGTTCGTCAAACACTACGTCGCGTGAGACGACGAACTTCTGGGTATGCGGAGCCATGCACTTCCACCCCTTCTTCCGCTCATCGTAGCCGATGAAGATACACTTCCTCGCTTTCGGCTCCAACTTGGTTCTCTGAGCGTCCGGGACGTGTACGAAGCAGGTAGAACCAAACACCTTCATGTGACCCACATTTGGCTTTTCCCCGAACATGAGCTGGTGTGGAGACACCATCCTGTTAGGACTCAGAGGTAGCCGGTTGATCACATGAGTAACACACGCCATTCCCTCCGCCCATAAGGCCTTGGGAATGCTCTTGGCATGTAGCCAACTCCTGGTAGTCTCCACCAGATGGCGGATCTTCCTCTCTGCCACCCCATTCTGCTGAGGGGTGTGAGCGCAGGAGAGCTCCCGCCGAATGCCGAACCTCCTGCAGAAAGAAGCAAACTCATTGGAGGTAAACTCCCCTCCATTGTCGCTTCTCAGCTTCTTCACTCTGCGGTTCAGCCTCCCCTCCACAAGCTCCTTCCACTCTAGGAACTTGTTGAATACTTCTGACTTCTCTCTCAGAAAGTATACCGACGTATAGCGGGTGTAATCATCCACCAGAACCAGCACATACTTATTGCCTTCATAAGTAAGGGTGGCGCACGGCCCCATAACATCAGCATGTACGCAGTCCAGAGGTGCCTTACACCTGGTCTCCGACTTGCCAAATGGAAGTCGATGTGACTTTCCATATTGGCATCCGTCGCACACATGGCCGTCGTCGTAGGAAGAGAGATGAGGCAAGCCACTCACTAGGCCCTTTGTCGTCATCATCTTCAGCTTGTCCATCCCCACATGACCCAGCCTCTCATGCCAGATCACAGCGTTGTCGTTTGTCTTCAGCTTGTCCACGTAGGCATTTGCAGACAGAACATACAAATCCTTCACCCTTCTCCCGGTGAGCGTGACGTCAGCATCGACAGACGATAGGTTCTTCAGGAACTTCACCTCCTTTGGTCCAAACAGCACGTGGTATCCTACATCCACTGCGTTAGCAACCAAGAAGAGGTTCTTCTTCATGTCAGGCACGTGATACACACTCTTCAGTGTCACTGGCTTCTCTATACTCCCAAGGGACACCTTCCCTTCTCGCTCCACGGGATGTACCGTATCATCCGCAGTGATGATATCATCCGTTCCTTCATATGCTTCCAAGGAGTCAAACTTGGACATATCTCCTGTGAGATGATGCCCGCAACCGGAATCCACTATCCAGTCGTTCTCGAAGTTGATGGAGGCTAAGACATCGACTGACGTTGCCGTCATCTCTGCCAGGAAATAACTGTCCCCCCTCTCACCGCCCTGGTGACCTCCACCTCTTCCTCCACCTCTCTGGTGATCTCCCTCCTTGTTAGCAACATGACCGGCCTTCAGATTGGACCGGCAGTCCTTTGTCATATGCTCGTACTTCCTACGGGCAAAGCAAAGGGATCTCCCCATCTCATCGCGCGCAGGAAGGAACTTTCTCCCATCTCCCTGAGATGACGTTGAAGGTCCATCTCCGGAGTTCTTCTTTTTCTTGTCCCAGGATCTCCTCTTTCCTGAGAACAAAGCCTCTCCATCTCCTTCTGAGATGGATACTCCCGCCATCTGCTTCGCCAAGCTCTCATATGACGACAGCAGGTTCTCTAGCTCCAATAAGGAGGGCTGAGTAGCCCACCCTTGCACGGAAGTAACGAAGGGGACATACTCCTTCCTCAAGCCTCGGAGTATGTGCCGCTTCAACTTCGCCTCTGAGATTGGCTCTTCAGGTTCCAAGGCCGAGATCTCCCCACACAGGTTCTTCACCTTCAGGAAGAAGGTGGATATCGCCATCTCGCCTTGAGTCGACCTTGCCAACTCATTCTCCAGGAATTGTAGCCGCGCTACATTCCTAGTGATGCCGAAATAGAAGGCTTGCCGACAACGAGAACAAAGGCCGGCGAGATCAGGAATCGACTGTGAAGGGGGCGAGGAGGACGAGCGCAATGGACGGGCGCAGAAGACCGATCAAGATTCAATCGTGAAGGGGGCTGTCTAGGGAGAATGCCGGATCCTGCTGCTTTTTTTTTTCATGGCAGGTTCGGGCTGGTGTGACATTATAGGCGCTTAAGAATTGGGTTTTGGTGTTTATTTAGTTATTTTTGTGTGTGCACATATCCATTATTGGTGTGCCTATAACACCACTCCTAAAAAAAGGGTGCTACTACTTCTAAAATCACTCGCAACCTCCTCATTTCCCGTTATTCATTAATCCCTCCCTTCCTCTGCCTACAACCCCCACTACCCTCTTAACCCCCTTTCCCCCACTCACGTATTACTCCCAAACAGCCCCCATCTAGCAACGTCTCGACAGCCAGCCAACATTAACCCCACTCCCATACTTCCAGGAATTAACCCTACTACACTCCTTCAATTTCAGAAACCCCAAACAGCAGCCTTCCTCTCCGTTCTACCTCCAATTTCAACCTACAGTCCTTGGACAGAAGTTCCAGCTGCTGGAAAATTCATTCCAGGTGCTGGAATTCCTCTATTCCAGCACCATTCACCAGGGATCCTCCCGTCCTGCCCCTGGAATCAACTGCAGTAGCAGAGGTTTCAATTCATCAGCTCCCTGTTGTCCAGAAATTCTCCCAACCGCAGACCCCTGTTGCTGAAACTCAATTCCAGTAACCCTGAATTCTCTACTCCACACTCCCAACCATCCAGAAACTCTCCCAACTCTAAAAACCAGCCTCTGAAATTAAATAAACACCCATTTTTATTGTTTTACAGCCATCCAGCCCCTCAAAACAACTCCCTTCAACCCAACCAGTCATTGTCCTCAGTCGTCCAGCCGCTTGAAGTTGCCGGAGATCCGCCAAGCCTTCTATTTCCTAGTTGTGTAAGTTTCTAGATTGTGGTCATTTATTTTATGTTGAATTAGTGTCCTTTCACTACTCGAGTTATACTTGTTTGGAGCAATTGTCTCCAAACTTTTGTGGCTTTGTATGTCCATATTCAATTGTGCAAGTTAATTATGTGTCCTCGCGTAATTATACAATCTCACTTGTTTCCTTGCTTGTAAGCTTTAATTATTGTGTTCTATCTTAAATTTTGATTTATAACAAAAATTATTATTGCAAGTTCTGAATTCGTCGGGCGTGTGTTTGCATTTAGTAATCATCTATTATCCCCATCATAAGACTGTCCTGCGTCAGAATGGATGAAGGTGTTCTATTGATTAAGTGACAGGTTATAAGAATAGCATCAGTCCAATAAATTTTAGGAACACTCATTTGGACATCATAGAACGAGTAACTTCAACGAGATGGAGATTCTTCCTTTCAGAGACATCATACTGAGCATGAGTGTGAGGACAAGAAATTCCAAGAAGAAAACTTTTCGTCAAAAGATAATCACGAGATAGTTTGAATTGTTTATATTATGGAGCATTATCAATTTATCACTCCTAAGAGTTTTAATGGTGGCATTAAATTTCTTTTGAATCTCAGTATATAATTTGGTGTAAGCTTTGTATAAATTTGAGCGGCTATTCAAGAGACCCAGGTAACACAAGAAAAATCATAAATAAAAATAACAAAATATCTAAAATCTTTTAAAGAAGTAGTATGGCATGGACCCTATATATCACTATGCATGAGATCACAAGGACCAGTCATTCTTGGAGTAATCTAAGGAGAATATTATACACATCAATGCTTCTCATGCTCACATGACTCACATTCTAATCTAGACACAAAAAAATTTGATAAAGCATCAGTTTATTCTAGAAAGAGAAGGATGTCAAGCTGGTAATGAAGTTGCAAAAGAGATGTAGATGCATGACAGATAGTAGAAGAAGCCATGTTTAAGACTTTAAATAGTGCAACCCCCAGATTCGTCCTTCTCGGTTGCAGGTCCCATATGACACAAGAATTGGGAATAAAAGTTAGAGAGCAATTCAAAATTTTCATAAAGTTGTTAACAGGCAAGACTAAGAGGAAATTGAGGTATATAAGGAGTAGAGAAATGATCTATGCCAGAATATGGCGAGACAGCCCCGATACGTTGGCATAAGTGGTAGAACCGACAACAAGACGACGGGAAAAGATGTATCATTGTCATTAAACATTTGAGAGAATATTTGTATTATCTGTCATATACTCAGAGACACCAGAATCGATGATTCAGGTATGCAAGGTAAAAGAAACACAAGTGATGGGGTTAATTGAGTGAACATATGTAGCAACTTGGTCAATCAACCGAGTCTGACATTGCATGAGTCTAGTATAATCTTTTGTGCTGATGGATAATGTGTCAGACTTTGGAGGCTCAGAACTTGCAGGAATAGTATAAAAAATAGCCGAATTTGCTTCTCGGATAAGTGGTCTAACATGAAGCTTCCAACACTTGGATATGGCATGGCCTTTTCCACAATGACAGCATTTTGGTCTCTCCCTTCTCCTGTTCCATGTTTGTGGCAAGTCATAGATTCTACTCAAGTTACTGTTTCCTGAGTATAATAATATCAAATGGTCTCATACAGCCTTGGTTGTCATATAATGGGTGACAAAATCAAATACTGAAGTTTCCAAACAATCCCTCATCAGGCTCACAATTTGAGCATCCTCTTGCAACCACATAGCAAAACTGACAGTTCCACTTGTAGGAGAGACTTCAGTTAAATGAGCCCTGGAGTATAATACTGGCAAATGGTCTCATAGAGACTTGACCGTCATACAATGAGTGAATAAATGAAAGACTGAAATATCCATACAACCCCTCATCATACTCATAATTTGAGCATCATCTTGCAACCACATAGTAAAACCACCAGTTCCAGTGTAGGAGGACTTCAGTCAGATGAACTCTTACAGCTTTCAGTTAAGTACATGAGAGCATGACTCTTCCATTGCATAGAGTTTTCAATATATCTCAATTTCATTGAGGTGATATGACTTAAAGGTTCCACTCGTTACTAGAGATCCATCCCTTAAAATAATTTCACCATCATCAGTCTTATTAAATATCTCAATCTTGATAAGGTAAGGAGAAAAATCTCTAGAAGGAATAGAATCGCTGGAAACAGAGTGGAGACTCCAATCCAAATCTAATACTTTAAAATTGATATGGGATCACTGGACCAAGAACTATTCAAACAAGGAGAATCACTGGAGGGGCTTGTGCCAGCGTTGGAAGACAGGAAGATCACCGTAGTTGTGATGAGGAAAGGTCACTGGAAGACAGAAAGAGAAAAACGATCCCACAATTGATCAGGAACAAGGCAGAGTCGCAGACAAATGCAGAAAGCAGTCGTCGATCAGGATAGAACGAGCGCAGTGCTAGGCATTGGCGTTAACGTCAGCCAAAAAGTCGATCAACCTCCAACGTCGACACGGGCGCTATCAGCAGCCAAAGAAGACCGCACGGGAGCTAACAATAGACAAGGAAGAAGCAGTGATGCCCTACAAGCAAAGGCACTCTGATACCATGTTTGAAGAACAATGATACCCTTGATGAACGCTACAGTGAGCCCCTTCGAGCTCTCTCATGCTCGAGGACAACTCTTCATTTTTATCGACTACCCTTAATTAGGTCATCTTTGGAAACCAAGCATATATATTTATATCCTCAATAAATGCAATTCATGAATGAGCCAAGCTTTATACAAATTTCCTACTGAAAATAAAACAAATGATGGACAAATAAATAGCATGGTGTTTTAACCAATCTATCATTTGAAGCATTTGCAGAGAGTTGGATTACATATCACAAATAGTTTAAGTATAATGTTTTAAAACTAGCTTAAAAAAGATGTTCTAAAAGAAATTATTAAAAGATCTAAAAATATAAGTATCAAATGAAATATTTCAGAACCACCATATATTATGATGTATATTTTTCCAAAAAAACAAAGGCAGCAGAAATCCATGTAACATGATGATAACCTGTTTGTCAACAGGCACTGGGAAAACATCACCAAATATTGTCACACGAGCATTTGATAATCCACTCCATCCGGGAATCTACATTATAAAACATGCCATCGAGTCTTGAAGACTATAATATGATATGAAATATAAAAGAAGCTTATTTTGGAGAAATACTTGTACAACAAGAGTGCATCTTGAATCCTCCAATAAGTTCCTTGTGTGGATGGCCAAGGGTGAAAGTGAAAATATAGGATCTGCATAAGTTGGTAACAAGCATTGTAAATCAAGTAAGACAAAGCTTACACAAAGAAAACATAGAAAACTTACGGCCAAGTGTATCAGCTGCAAAATCAACTAAAGAACCAAATGGATACCCTGCACGACGATGATTTTTCCGGGACATCACAGTGCATAGATGAGCAAACCTAGCCTATTTATATATTATGCAAGTTAAGAAGAAACTCCAAGAAAAGAAGAAAACATAAGCTAGAATAAGAACAAATGATGGTATATAAATAGACATACAACTGATAATGTTAGCATCCATATATATTAAAATTGACAATGTATCTTACCTGCTCCATCAGGTTACGAACAGCTAAGGCTGGTGGAGGTAAGTCATGAGCAGATGTTGCACTATGCACACCACCTGAAAGCGGCGTCCTAAACAACCCAGCTCTACATCCAGATCCAGTTGGGCTATTTGAACCCGTAGAAGATGGCATCATCTCTTCATTTCCAGCTGTAGCCATATTGTCACTGCCAACCTCACAAAAATTACACTTCAACAGTTTAGTAGAAGCGAGCAGGATGATTTCCTAGCAGTTGGTTGTATTAAATCAAGCAGCGCGGAGCTAATTAAGGCGGTCAACCTGCAATACTAAGTCTAAATGCAACCTGAATATTATTTAAAATATAATTAAGTGCAAGATAATTCTCTTTTCAGCTTTGCTAGTACAGAAAGCACTCCAGTATGCAGAAGTTCAACAGAATATGCATCTCTTTGTAAGTTCATATGCATAATTTCTAGTGAAAAAAGAAATCAATAAATAAAATGGAAAAAAGAAAATATACACTTCAAAAGCAGAGGTCAAGGGGAGATAAAAAAACTCCATAAAGACAGCCGTACTCATATGCTTATATAGCGTGAAACTCGGGTAATAAGAAACAAGAATTTATGAAAGCACCTGCTAGTATGAATTAAATTTGTGTTATGTAATAGCATATTATGTGATAGGAGTATGAACGACACCCCTACCGGATGACAATACGTGTGAGTCTATTCACGTCGACCATGAGCCCTACCCGAGGTGCAAAGATGAAGAGCGACGTTGTACCTTAAATTCATATTGCATTATATTTCATGCATGTGAATTAGGTAGTAGGCCCTCCATGTATATAAAGGAAGGGCCAAGTTTTGTATTGGCACTTTTTACTTTTATACAATTAATGAGAAAAGAAGAAGTGGGTGAATCAGCAGTCCTTCAGTTACCCTAGTTATGAGCACCCCAAGCAGGAATGTCCGTGGAAACCGATAGTTGTTTATCAACTGGCATGACTGCCTTCTCCCCAGCGCCCTATGATTAGGCTCTCGTGCATTTTTCCGCGATCCACTGATCCGACCTCGGCGTCTCGAAGTCGTGCCTTCCCTCCAACATCAAATCCTTGCATCTCACACCGTTATGTCTGACTGCGATCACCGTGTCACCTTGCCATGTGCGTGCGTCAACCTCCTACATCGACTTTGCAGCTTGACAATGACTTCTGCAACAAACGAACTTTCTCCCAATCGACCCTAGCAGTTTCTCTCCGTGCATGATAATGATCAGCAGTATGGCCCGTGATAAGGAAGTGCCTCCCTTAGTCGAAGCCCTCTCGAATCGTATGGATCGCATCGACATCACACTCTTCGACCTCCAAGACACCATCCGCGACATCCATTCGCTCCTCTCCACTCGGCAAGCTATGTCGCTGCCTACTCCACCGACTTCTTCCACACCTTCCACCAGCAGTTCGGGCGACCCTTTCGGTTTGCTTCAGTCGTCATGCATGATTCAATCGACTCACATAAGTCGCCTCGACATCCCAATGTCCGATGGGACCTATTTCATGGGGTGAATAGCCCGCGCCGAACAGTATTTCGAACCACAGAAAACCCTGGAGTTTCGGAAGGTCTCGTTGGCTATTATTTACAATTCTACATGGAGGGTTCAACGTTCATTGGATCAGCTGTATACGTCAATCAAACTCCACCCTCTCATGGATATCCCTTAAGGATCAACTGATTCATTTCTATGACACGCGACACGCTGACAACCCATTCAAATCCTAAGCATGGTTAGATAATCGTAATTGGTTAACTCCTATATTGGCAATTTCATCAAAATCTCCACTCATGTGCCCAATTTGGCGGCGGAGAACTAGTTGGGGTATTTTTTGGTCAGTCTACAACGATATATACAGGAATGCCTACATAATGTACAACCTGACAACTCTCACCCACATTATAGAGTAAGCGTGGTATGTCGAGGAGTTTGCTAATCTATCTTCCAACATACTACCGCGGACAGACATGCCCTCTTCTAGCCACTGCGACACCATTATTCTCCCAAATCCCCCATCTCCACCAGACGCCCAACCACCGAGCCACCTTCTACACCATCCCACCATGAAACTCGTCATCGCCGCATAAAGCTAAAGCCCCACCTCACCGCCTATCCCATCAGAACTACCTTGAGCTCCACAACAAGGGTCTATGCTTCTGTTGCAGGCAACCATACTCCCCAACACAAGACTGCCCAAATGCTCTTGGACAGAGAGGATGATGTTATATGCCTGGCAGATTTCGAGGCATTGCAGTTGGACGATGACAAACCCCTTCCAAAGAGCTAGCACAACTCAATTGCCTCGAGCTACCACTTTACTCAGTGAGTGGCATGACTGGAACTTGCACGATGAAGATTTAGACTACATGCGGGGGTCGTAAAGTGGAGGTCTTGATTGACAGTGGCTACGACTTGTCTTCTTGAGTAGAGCGGTTGACTCACCTTCAGGAGTTAACAAAGGTCATCGACCAAGGTACGTTTCATCTCCTTTACGATATCTCACACATTTTCTATTCCGACATCACGAGACGTCTTCCTCCATGATGCTACCCCGAAGGCCAAGATCTTATGATGTCTTGCTCTACAATGTGACTATATTACTCTACAATGTGATTGTCTTCCTCTGAAATTTTCCTTAGCGACAACTTCCTCCATAATGCTCGTCGTTATTTCTTCTCATGTAGTTTAAGGACAAGACATTCTTTGTTGTCAATTAATGATTTGTTGCAGAGAAGAATTTTTTACTATTTCTTAGTTATTACAATGACTATTTTTAGTATTAAGCAAAATATTCTCCTTTGTCGATTAATCAAAGCTCCCACATAGAACTATAAGTTGTGTGTTTTGCAACACAATTTATGAGATCTCTTTTTTTCTCTAATGTTTTATTTTCGAGGATGTTACTTATTTTTGAGCTCTTGAACTAAAATTATTGGTTTCATTAGCCCAAATAAAATTAAACGAAACTAATTATCTATATTGGTCTGACACTGCTAAGGGTGATATAAGTGGGTGCGGACTTGACAAGTATCTTAACCTTGGATGGGACATGTGCGGTGATTATGTGCTTGAATCACACAAGGACTCTGTCCACTATCGAAAAAGGGAGAATCTGAGCATACCAATTCTTTGTTTGTTTGAATTATAAATTTAAATTGATTCTTGTTCCAATTTTGGGTGATCTCATTACGAAAAAAAAAAAACAAACACAAATATAATATTTATGTTATTCACCCCAAGATGGGCTACGTCCATGGATAGCAGTAGATTGATACACTAGATGAAAAAAAGACGGTTATAAGAAGAGTCATCGTTCAATCTTTCACGATATGCTCAAATCCTAGAATAAGAGGAGTGATGTAAATAACTTTGTACATATCAATATTCCAAAATACCCTCCTGAATAAATTCGAATACAAAATCTTGTACTTAAAAGACAAAAAGTTCAGGTCGAACAACTCTGCGAAGTGGCTTCAAATGCGAGGGCACTAACAACTGAAATGCTCGATGTCGAACTTTGGGAATCACTGTAAGGATTTGCAAGACATATAACTAACAAATCTACCCTCTCATCTCTTGTTGAGGCGTATGCCTCATTCGAAAGGAGTTAGTAAGGATTCATGTTATTATGATGGAGACAAAAGATTTGGAGTGTTCTGTCCTTGTTTCTTCCACTCTTGTTGCATACACATCACAAGGAGTTAAACCTCCTAGGCTTAGATCAATGTGCCCATCACGCCAAACCTGAACATACTAAAGATAAGTAGTACCACCTAACTGGTAGTGGGAAGAAAATAAGGAAGCATATTGTTAAAGAGAGTGTTAATCTCCCAAGTATTTCAGAGTAATAACTCAAAACGCACTTCAGGGGATACTTCTAAAGACGGTTTATCTTCCCAAGTTCCTTGTGCTTCAATCCTTATCTCAGAGGTTGTTCCTTCTAAAATATCAAGTATGCATTATAAATTTGCATCTCTTCAAACCACTTGGCTTATTGATTATAGTGTCACTCATCATACGTCCATTATGAATAATGCTTTTACATCATACTCGAAATCAGTTGGTCAAGGATAAGTTATAATTATTGATGGCCCTTTTTCTCCTATCATTGATTCTGGAATAAGCCACGCGTGCTATTTTCATCTTAAAAATGTGATGCATGTCACTTCGTTTTCATGTAATTCACTATCTATAAGTTAAATCACAAAATCGTTGAATTTTTCAATAACTTTTCCCCCTCATATTGTATTTTTCGGTATCTAAAAACAAAGTAGGAGATTGATTCCGGAAGATGAATAATAGTATAACGGTAAGATGATTAATGGGTCTTTGTTTTCATTAATTGTTTGAATAATGTAGTAGAGAGGTCAATCATTTTATGAATCATGTGAGCTCTTAAAATATTCTACGAAAGCATATCATTAATCAACTTACCATTGTTTTGCATTATATACAATAGATATTATTGTACTACTTAGGTACATCTTATGAAAATCGAACATAACACGTGATAGTGCTTCTAATCCTTTTATAACAGGGTAAAAACTCGGTATGATACTTGGATCAAGAAACTGTGAAGTGATGATGGGATGGAGTACTTGGATAGATGCTTCAAAAAAATTGGCAAAAGGAATCTTAAATCAAATTTCATGTGTTTCCACACCACAACATAATGAGACAGTTGAAGGTAAACGCTTTTAGGAGGATGCCTCTTAACTACTGCTACATTTCTCATCAACGAACTTCCTTAACGAGTTCTAAAACACAAATCACCCATCTCTATTCACAATGGATCAACGAAGCATCATATTCCACCCAAAATCTTTTGATGCACCGTTTACACCCAAATTCATTTACACAATAATAGTAGAATGTATGTTAATTAGATACTCTCCGATCAAAAGGGGCATGGTTGTTACGAACCAATCTCTCATCGTGTCTTCTATCAATTGATGTCACTTCTCAATAAGTCAACCCATTTTATATTTCTTCATGTCGTCGGGGAAAACTAATGAGATTTATGAGACTAACCCAACAATCTTACAAGACGCGATAACCTTTGAAACCCCGTAGAAAAGCCAATCACTTTTAAAGAATCGTCATCTGTCAATACTCCGTAAACAAACTCAAATCTTATCACTCAGAAGGAGCAAATAATTAATTCATTTCCATATGCAATACTCATCCCAATAAAGTCGTCTTCTTAAATCGGTCCAATCACTAAAGAAACAATGTGATAGACATGAAGAAAATGGTGCTCATTCTGAATTGGATCCAAATGTTGCAACTCTTCTAATTATCTCCCTATTGCTTTCAGAAAAAGGTACCAGAACATCCACTCAACATTCCAATATCCAATGATATAGCATATGCCTCCTTATACCCATTTGTCCATGCTTTTGTTTCAGTCTTTTCATCCCAAAAAAGGTAGGATGAACTTACTGTATTGAAATGTAAAAGAGCTATGATTGAGAAGATGAAGGCTCTGAAAAGAAAAAACAATGGGGTGTGGATGAATTTTATCAATCATAATGGAAATTATAAGGCAGTGTCGAAAGATACAAAGCATGTCTCACATATATCAATCAAGCAAGGCGACAAGTATCACATGCATTCAAGCTAAAGCATAAACATCTATGCAATTGGTTGTATCACCATCTATATCTATATTGGTGCTTTTATGCTTTAGTTCCTATACGAAAATTAATAAGAGTGCACCTACATGTTTCATCGAACTTCAATTAAATCATTTCAATCTCCTCTCTTGTATGTGTAGTTGCATTCAAATTACATGACCATTGTATTCTTTGAACTTGATCCGCGAACTAACTTTATTCATTCAATGTGTCTGATTGTAGTGGCACTTCCCAGACTACAAGCCCTTTGTCATAACAATATTAATAGTAAAATCTGACTCTGATCGCAGGGTGGGCATATCATGCATGCTAAAGTCCAAATTCTACCTAGCCTTATAATAAATTCCAGGCCGTTTAGTTCGATAGATGGGAATCTGACACATAGTCCATTTCAACCTAAATTGCTTTACAGCATCCTCGCAATGGGCTTGCAGAAAAACCTGTAATCCGACAACTTACCAATGTTTCGAGATTAATCTTTATAATGCACACCAACTATTGTTTCCGATCCTAAATAGAATCACAGAAGCTCAAATAAATTGTAAAAATAGAGAAAACACGTAAGCTAATGAGCACCTCGAGCTCAGGTAAAACAGACTCATCCCGCCGCAAGGCTTTTTCGCCCTCTCCGCCGCCGGAGACCTCATGGATAAGCGCCCGGCAGACAAGACGGCGACAAGAGAGCCTCGGAACAGCAGTCGGGTGGTTTTTCGAGAATCCCGATCGGGTCGAAGGGAGTTTGAGGAGAGATAAAAAATGGGTCCGGTGCGATGGGTATGGCTCTGCAAGCTTCGTAGCAAAAGTTGTGCCCATGGCTTCCATTAGGGTGTGAATGAAGAATGAAGAACGAAGAACAAACTATGGAGTCTGGAAAGCTGCGAGATCAAATATGAGAACCTTTGCGGAAGTGCAGAGAGAGAGAGAGGAGAGAGAGAGAGAGAGATTGGAATATTGATGAACACTGCATTTGGGTCTATGACTCATGTGTGTTATATTGCGGTAATAATCATCGTCGATATTTTAGGGTAAAGTATTGGCGTGCAAATTGCCAAATAATGCCCGCCGGGCCCAACTCAAACCCCGGGCCCAGGTCAAGCCCAGGCCCTTACAAAATCAGCGTTCTGCTGAGCCCACAAAATCAAGCTCAAGCAGCCCCCAATTGTAATAACTAGCTACCATTTGGCAGCTAACTAATGGCAGCTAGCTGCCGTTTTAAATGGCAGCAGCTAGCTGCCGTTTTAAATGCCCCAATAGGTATGACCCCAGCAAATTAAAAATGGGTCTTGGGCATGGCAGGGTCTAGGACTGGCCTGGGCTCTGCCCAAATAAGGGGGCCTGGTGAGACCCCTTAGGCCTGGTCTGGCACGAGCCTAATCGGGCTCATAATCGGGCAGACCCAGGCCCGGGCTAAATTTGACATATAAGTTTTAAAAGGACTATTGTAATCTCTAATTCTTCATAACCGAGATAATTGATCATATGTCGAGAGAAATTATAGGGAGTCAAATATCTTGATTATGAAAAATTAGTGATTACAACAATCCTTTTGAAACTTATATGAGATCAAATGTATTTTCTTTATAATATAAGAATGTCATGTATTTTACCCTTTATTAAAAATATCTAGGACCGCTATATAAATTCTCATTTCCCATAGTTCAAAATTTCATATCTGGTACTATAGGTATTAAATATTGATAGGATTCCCCTAAAAGGGTTTGGGTTGAGTCGGATCAAGTTTCTCATCACAGCCTCGCCAGGTCCTGCAGGGCGGCTCCAACATTTATGTCTATCTTAATCCCGCAGCTAAGCAACTTCGCGCTACCGCTCCCGCAAGTTCCTCAGGAATAGCTCCCGCTCGATCCTGCTCCGCGGAAAGCCCACCCACTCGCCCTTGCTCCATGGGAGGCGCTCCCGCTCGATCCGGTTCCGCAGGTAATGCTCTTGCGCTCCCGCTCGCTCCTGCTCCACAAAAAGCACTTCCGTTCGCTCCTGCTCCGCAGAGAGCGCTTCCACTCACGCCTGCTCCATAAGAACGCTTCCACACGCTCCTGCTCCGCGGGAACCGCTATCAGGCTCCCTCTCGCTCCTGCTCCGCGGAAAGCGCTCTCGGGCTCCCGCTCGCTCTTGCTCTGCGGGAAGCGCTCTCGCTCGCTCCAGCTCCGCGGAAAGCGCTCTCGCTCGCTCCAGCTCCGCGGGAAGTGCTTTTGCGCTCCTGCTCCGCCGGAAGCGCTCTCGCTCGCTCATGCTCCGCAGAGAGCGTTTCCGCTCTCACTTGCTCCATAAGAGCGCTTCCGCTCGCTCCAGCTCCGCGGGTAGCACTCTCGTGCTACCGCTCGCTCTTGCTCTGCGGGAGCACTCCTGAAAGTCCATTAGCTTCTCTTTAGGCTAACATCTCAAAATTTTAAATTAGTTTCTCATCTTTACCTATTTACACACCTTCAAAAGACGAATAAAAATATAATCAGTTTTTCTCTCTATCATTCTAACATATCTCTACCCATTTAGCATTCTCGTAATCATCTTCTATGTTCTATTAAATAGAGAACACGATTAATCGCACACACGAGTATACTTTGGTAAAATAACAATATGTTCGTATAATTATTTACTTGATATTAATAATATTGATACAATTTCCATTTTGGCTTCTAAATCGTCACTTTAATATTTAAGTCATATACTTAAGTGCCACTTGTGTTTCATTATTAATCGTAATGAAAAATGTCTGCAAGATATTTTGATATTATATACATTTTATTTACAAAGTAGATGATCAAAGTCAATGTTTAGTTTTCTTTGACCACTTCTGACAAGTCTTTGTTGTCTAAGGCTCCGTTTGAGGGGACTTATTTTCACCAGTCAAGCGATTAAGTTTCTCTGCACTGGATTAGTGCCTCAAAAATTTACATGAAAGGCGCGGGTTCATTATTAATCGTAATTTTCTTTGGCGACTTAGTGATCAGGACATCCTTCCTACGACTTCTACCATTCGTCGGCGGTGCTGCTTGGACGTGTTTGATTGTCCTCTCTGCGGTTGCCTTGATGAGGATTTTAGGCACGCTCTTAATCTTTGCACACTGGTTGCTCCAATTTGGACTTCATTGGTGCTCCCGAATTTTGCTTTAGTTGGGGTAGTTATGTGATCGAGGTTGTTGGATTGGCTGGGTGATTCATGGTTCATTGTTATCGAAAGTGTTCACTCTCTTTGCGTCAGCTTGATGAGCTCTTTGGTGGCATTGCAATCATATGTTATGGAAGGGTATTCTTCAACCTCTGGAGGATGCTGTGTTTGAGGTGTGGAGTCTATTCGTATTGTTAATTAATCCACTGTTTTCCGCGCATCCGAAGCATTTTTTAGGCATGGTTAATTATGTATTTTTACCATTTGGGTAGCCTAGGCTTCGAGTTTAAAAGAGCTTCCTTGCATCTCGCTTTGTAACTGAAAAGGAAAATATTGTGAAACCCTAGTGCAACCATAGACGTAGGCAGATTGCCGAACCACATAAAAATCTCTATTTTATGTTTTGTTTTCTTGGCGTTTTTTCTTCGTTGCTTTCAATCTTCGATCCTAGGAGACCTTTATCTTTATTCACTCTGTAGCATACAATTGCTCATCAGGAATTAGAGTCACGTGACTTCTCCTGCGGTGGCTGAGGCACTTGCGGCCCATTTGGCGGTTGAGATGGCGGTGGAGTTTGGTTGGAATTTTGTGTTGGTGGAGTGAGACTGCGCTACATTGGTTAAACATTTGGCCATGGGGGTTGTGTCATTCTCTCAATCTGTGTCCACATATTGGATTTGGTTAGGATGGTAACACTACTTGATTTTGTCTTTGCCTCGACGTTCGTCTAATCAGGTTGCACATGAGATTGCGTATGCTTACTTCTACATGCCCACTTCTCTACCATTACTTGTATTGAATTTAATCTTTTTGGACTATGTTGATGAATTATTATATGTGATGCCTTTCTAGAAAAAACCACACCTAATGACTCTCTTTTAATAGTGAGTGGTGTTATAGGCATGTTAATAATGGTTATGTGCACATCATTAAACAACCTAAAAAAATTTAAAATCTCCTCATTCGAATGCCCTCTTTCTTTACCCCGCACACGACCCGATTGAAAGGATTTTGGTCACATGTTCGATCGTGCCTAGGGCATTCTCGCCGGTCTCTTGTTCGCCAGACGGAAACAAAAAGAGAAACCAGTTCTCCGGCGACAATATATATCAAGATGATGATCATTCTGAATCTGGCAGCCACCATGGGAGAAGGAGCTTTGGTGGCTGGGAGGATTCTGTCTCGTTTGTTGTCGTGATTCCAAGACTCATTCCGAGCAGAACACTGCGAGGAGAACTGTGATGTTGTCTTCCGAATCAGGATTCCCTTTCTATGAATTTTTGTAAGAAATCAAAGAGCGGTGGCAAACTTTCTATGAATTTTTGTAAGAAATCAAAGAGCGGTGTCGTTTGCCAGTAGCATGCTATCCATAAAACATTGAAAAACTACTGCTATCCATAAAAGCAGTGAAAAACTAAAAACAAAGCTGCGACTATAAATCAGACATCGATCATACATAAAACGGGCAAAGTTTTAATTACTTGTGCAAGTTTTTCCCCTTTCCTTCTTAGAGCATCTCCAATGGGGATCTCTATATTTAGAGATCCACATTGTACCATGTTCTCCAAATATGAAGAACATGGTAAGAGCAACTCCAATCATGTTCTCCATATTTTGAGAACATGGTATTTTTTAATGTATATAGGTTTATTATTTATATGTAAATAATATTTATATAATTATATGTATACATGAATATATATAATAATAATTATAATGATAAATAGTTTAGCCAGAAATTATATCCTCGCCGTTGTCATCCTCGCCTCCGGCGTGAGTCTTTGATTATTTTTTGTATTATATTATTTTATTATATTCTTTTAATTTTTCTATTTTTTTTATTTTAGTATTAGTCTCGTTTTGTAGGTCTCAAAAAGACGATTTTATTAATATATTATATGTCGCATTTGGAAAATTATATTAGCGGTTACTAAGATTATAGTTTTATATGTAAATTTTATAAATAAATCAATTAAAGATTGTTTTTTTTAAATACACATAAAATAAGCATTTTATAAATATGAATACATGTATATGTATATATAAATATATGGATATGTATATATAAACATATATGCATATGTATGCATGTACATGTATATATATAAATATATATATATATAATAATTATAGAATTATTTTTGTATTATTTTATTTTATTATATTCTTTTAATTTTTTAAGTTTTTTTTATTTTAAATTTGATTACATAACTAGAATAAATAAGTATTGCATAATTCAAAATCAAAATATTACATTTAAAATTAAAACTAAAATTCTGGTAGGTCATCACTTGGTTCGCTACGACTTCCGCGCGCACTTTCACCATGTTGTTCTCCTCCATACCCTGGTATGTCATAGTCGCTTCCTCCATACTGGCTTCCTTCGTGCTGGTCTCCTCCGAACTGAGGTCCTCCAAATTGGATTCTGTCGTACTGGCTTTCTCGGTACCGACTTCCTCCAAATTGAGGACATTTAAAGGTAACACTAGACTTTGGAATGATTACTTCTCTGAGCATCTCACTTATGGGGAAACATTTTTTCGAAAAAGATTTTGCATGCGAAAAAATCTATTCCTTCGCATTGTCGCTGTGTAGTGCATGACAATTGTACAACCCCGTATTCGCCGAGTGGGTCCCAGGGGCCCCAGGGGCCAGGTGGCAAGACATTAGCCCAAGAATTCTCGGGCAAGTGAGGCCCCATTCGCGGGGCACTCGCATGGTAACAAAGTGTGAATCACTCGCCCGGTCGAATACAGCGAGAAAGGAGCCTGGCGAGTGGTGCCTTCACGGACCACTCGCCCAGAAGGCTTAGGGGTAAATGACCTAGATACCCTTTATGGGATGTCAATAGCCCTTCAAAACAACGGAGTTAGGTTGTTAGCAGATCATTTTGGAGTGCGATTAGTAAAACAAGAAGGCGGATTCATGTTATTTGCAGACCATCCTATGAGAATCTATAAATAGAACCTTAAGGGTACCTTGGGGGAGATTAGATCTTTGTGAGCTCTCTCCTCCAGGCTAGTTTCGGAGTTGGCTGCTAGGTCCCTCCAAGGTGCCCGACTGAGCTTTGGTTTGAGAGGGGAAGCTCTCTAAGATCTTCTGGGTGTGTGGCAGGACCTCCTCGCTACAGCCTTGGGTCAATTCTAGATTTTCCATTCTTAGTCAGAAGAGTTTAGTGAGGGAGAAGTAAGTACAGGCTACACCCCCTAGTGTGTCCGAACTCAAGAGACCGGTTGACGGTTTCAACAACAATTTCTTCATTCAAAAGAAGGATGTTCTTGGTAAGCTTGGATTATCAATTTTACAAAAAATTACAGCAGCATTTCGTATGTTGGCATATGGAGCATCAAGTGATAATTGTGATGAGTATATTCGAATTGGTGAGTCAACCGTGATTCAATACATGAAGAGATTTTGCAGGACGATTGTACAAGTGTACAAAGATGAATATTTGCGATATTCTAATGTGAATGATGTAACAAAATTATTACAGAAAGGTGAAGAACGAGGGTTTCCAAGGATGCTGAGAAGTTTAGATTATATGCATTGGCAATGGAAGAACTGCCCAACAGCATGAGCAGACCAATATTCTGGACGTCATGGTGGGCCAACAATCATTATCGAGGCAGTAGCATCGTATGACTTGTGGATATGACATGCGTATTTTGGTTTATCATGCTCTAACAATGATATTAATGTCCTGCATTCGTCTCATTTATTTGTCACCTTAGCACAAGGTATTACACTTCTACTCATTATACAATCTTGGGAAAAAATTATGATGTTGGTTATTACTTAGCTGACGGAATATATCTGAAATGGTCAACACTACTTCAAACTATTTCTCAGTCACACGATAAAAAACAACAACACTTTGCATTGATGCAAGAAGCGTGCCGAAAAGATGTAGAGTGAGCATTTGGAGTTCTTCAATCATGGTTTGTAATTATTAATGAATCATGTCATTTTGGGGATAAACATGTGTTACGCGATATCATGATAGCTTGCATTATAATGCACAATATGATTGTCGAACACGAACGAGATGAAAATGAAGATATCGATATTTCTACGTCACCACCGACTCAGAATGTTGAAGAGATGGACACAGGTGAAGTCGGAAGATTTCGTCAATTCCTAAACCGACATAAAAAGATTAGAGACAACGATGCACATTTCGCACTTCGAGATGCACTGATTGAACATTTGTGGGCACGACATGGTAATGAAGTAATGTAATTTTGAAAATTATATGCATATTAATTTGAATGTATTTTTATTTATGTGCAAGTTTATTCAGTAAAACCGAACGTCTTCTCTTCCTATTTATATGATCAATAATAATTAAAAAATATTCAATATTAGTCTCGTTTTGTAGGTTTCGAAAAAAATGAATTTATTGATATATTATATGTCATATTTGAAAAAATATATTGACGATTACGAGGAATATATTGAAACCGACGGATTCTATAAATAACTCATTTAAAAAATTAAAAAAATAAATAAAAATATATTAAAAATAAAATGCTGCCCCCTCTATTTTCTCTCCCCCGCCTCTAAATTTAGAGGGGGAGAGAGAAGATCTCTATTTTTATAGTTTAAAATGGCGACCGATTGGAGGAAAATGGGGCGGCAATTTTAGAGAATAGCGTTGTTGTACAACCCCGATATTCGACAGGTAAGGAAATCGAGCGAGACGGGAGTGGCGAGATCCAGACCTCGCCGAGATCGGCCCCCAGCCGATGAGACCTCGGCAGACCACCAAAATGGGCCAGCGAGGTCCTCGCGAGGCGACCCTCTAAAAGAGACGCTGCGGGCAGTATTCGCGAGAGGACCCGCGAGAACTCCTTCAGCAGGGTTCTCGCAAGGCGATCCCCCGGAAGAGATGTCGCGGACAGGACCCGCGAGAAGGCCTGCGAGAGCTCCGACAGTAAGGTTCTCGCAATCCCTTATCCATAAATCATTAGGGTCAACTTACCCTTTTACCCTTGGTGGTCTGCCCTTAGCCTCTCCAAACAGCGGAGCTTGGCTGTTAGCACACCCATTTGGGGTGCGAATAGTAAAATCAAAAGGCGGAATCTCGTTATTTGCAGACCAGATCAGAAAATCTATAAATATGACCTTAAGGGCACCTTTGGAGAGGATCTCATTTTCAGCTTCCCTCTCCTCAGGCTTTCTTTGGATAGCGTTTCCGGAGCTCTCCAAGGTGCCCGAGTCTCAGCTTTGGCTTGGGAGGGGAAGCGCTCAACGATCTTCCGGGTTAGTGGAGGGACCTCCTCGCTGTGACTAAGGTCTTAGTCAATTTCTTAATCTTCCGTCTACCCTCCTCGAGGGATCAGTAAGGGCTAGCCGCCCCTCATCTCGGTGAGGGCCCCGAGCTCTACGAGAGACCGAGAAATCGGTTTCAACATTTTGGTGCGGTGAGCGTGGAGCGTGGCTGGTTCAAGAAAGTTCCAGAGAAGGGTTATGGCGGGAGATGAGGAGCAGGGCGAGGAGTTCGGCGAGACTCCTCAGGAGGCGATGGCCAGGATGCTCGCGGATTTCAGAAAGGAGGTGCTCGACACCTTGGGGTTCATGGTCACAGCTCTGCGAAGTGAGTTTGCGACCCCTCCCCCAACAACGTTTGGCGAGAATGCCCCGGGGGGAAGGGCTGGAAAGGAAGTTGTCGTTGGATCAGGACAGGACAGGGAAGGGCGAGTGTTGTTCGCCAGTCCGGCGAGCCCGAGGCCGGCGAGCTCAGTGCCGGCGAGCTTTGTCCCAGCGAGTGCGGTGCAGGCGAGCGCCGCTCTCGCGAGTGCAGTCCCGGCGAGCTCAAGTCTAGCGAGAGAGCTGGGGGGGCGAGTGGAGCCAGAAAAGGTGACAGGAGGGGGAAGCCCCTTTTGCGAGCTGGTGCTTTCCGCACCCGTCCCAGGGGGGTTCGGAGAGTGGGACCGGGTGTACTATAACGGTAGGGATGACCTCGTCCAGCACCTGCAGAGCTTCGAAGACTCGGTCTCCATCAGGCCGATGTCGGATGCCTTCAAGTGTCGGCTCTTTGCCGTCACCCTCAAGGAGAAGGCCAGGGACTGGTTCCATCAACTCCCCGCAGGATCGATCTACGCGTTCGAGGACTTGCGCCGAAGTTTTTTGCTGAGGTTCTCGACCTCAAAAAAGAGGAAGAAGGACGCCGACTCCCTCTTCGCAGTAAAGCAGGAGCCCAGGGAGTCACTGGCTCAATATGCCGACAGGTTTCAGGAGGAAGTACAGCTCACTCAGGAGATGCCTGGGTTTGCACTCCAGCTCGCCTTCACGGTTGGATTAAAAGAAAGTTTCTTCAAGATGGCGCTGAATAGGAAAGCCCCCGTCTTCTATGAAGAACTGATGGAGAGGGTGTCGGAGGAAGTCGCGAGTGAAGAAGCCAACCCGGAGCTCACCAAGAGGCTAGCAAAGCTCAGTGAGCCGGAGGTGAGATAGCAGGAGGTCAGGAGAAGAGAAGAGCCCCGGGCCCCGGAGGGGGGATGGAGGCCGCAAGGTGGAGGAATGCAAGGGCAGGGAAGGGGTTACGGCCTAGGAAGGGGTAACCGTTTCGAAGGTCAATGGAGACCCCCCCAGTTGGGGTGGAGGCAGGGTCCGATGCAGATACCTCCCCCACCTCAACAGGCCATGGCAATTGGCCGGGGAAGAGGAAGAGGAAGGAGAGGAGAGGTGGAGGCGGCAGCCGCTAGGAGGAGAAGGAATAGGGTGGCGGAGGCCGATGCAGGGGAGGTGACGTTGCCGTATTGTATCTTCCATGATGAGGAAGGTCACACGACGGACACCTGCCCGGAGTTCCTGGAAGTGAAGAGGGGCAGAGCGCCCGCGCCACAGCAGCTACAGCCAGTGAGGATTGTGGAGGTCGAACCTCGAGAGGAGAACGAGGAAAGGTGTGAGGATAGGAACGATGTGGGAAATAGGGGAGGGATCAGGGTGATCCATGGGAGGGTAGGGGTGGAGGCGACCCGCAAGGCTAGCCTCCATACCATCTACCGCCGGAGCGTAGCTTCAACATCCACCGCTCCACCCCCGGCCGAAAAAATCATTTTCACCCAGAAGGACATGCCGGGCTACGAGGACCCGTTCTGCGACGCGCTGATCATCCAGACGACGATCGAGAACTTCACCGTCTCCCGGATCCTAGTGGACAACGGAAGTTCGGTCAACGTCATCTTCAAGAAGGCGTTTGACAAGATGGAGGTGGAGCCCAGAAGGGTGTTGGCCTCAGATGGCCCTCTGTTCGGATTCTCAGGGGAGAGGAAGGAAGTAGAAGGGGGAGTAGGGCTTCATGTGACCCTGGGTGGGCAGTCCCGGAACTGTCGTTTTGTCATAGTGGACGCCCCAAGCAGTTACAGGGCCATCTTCGGACGGCCACTCATCAGCGCGTTCCGCTGTGTCCCTTCCACCTTTCATCAATACCTTAAGTTCAACGACGGAGGGGTTCAGGTGCGGATCAGGGGGGGTCCCAAGGTGGCAAGACAGTGCTACGTAACGGCTGTCAACACCATCTCCTGGATGGGAGAAGCTGAGGAGTGGGATAGGATGATGGAGGAGGCGGCCGAAGTCGGAGGTATGGAGGTAGCCGAGGAGAAGATGGAGGTAGCCAAGGAGAAGATGGAGGGAGATGAAGTCCATGCCCAGGAAGGGGTAGCTGAGGGACCCCGGGCGGAAGGAGAGGAAGAAGAAGAGAAGGCCCAGGAGGGAAGGGCGGAAGAGCTGATGGTGGTAGAGAAGGAAGTCGAGGAGGGAACCCAGGCTCCCACTTATGCCGAAGAGGAGAGGGCTTGGGGAGAGCAGTCCCGGTTGGAGGCTGTGGACGAGGTCGTAGAGCTCGAGGTCACCACCCGGCTGGGGGTGGTGGAAAAATTCCGGGTCAGCGGAGTACTCAACCCGGAAGATCAAGCGGAGATTCTGGCTTGCGTACAGAAGAACGTAGACGTCTTCGCTTGGAGCGTCGCGGAAATGCCCAGGATCGACGCGGATGTGGCTTGCCATCGCCTCAACCTCGACCCCGGCGCCCGCCCCATCCGCCAGAAGAGGAGGGCCGTCGCAGAAAAGCTGGAAGGGCCCATCCGCGAGGAGGTGGGCAAGCTCCTGCAGGCAGGCTTTGTATCGGAGATCCAGTATCCAGGCTGGGTCTCCAACGTCGTTATGGTGAAAAAAGGGGGAGGTAAGTGGAGGATGTGTATCGACTTTTCTTTGCTTAATAAATCATGCCCTAAGGATTGTTACCCCCTGCCTAGAATCGACGCGCTGGTTGACTCAGCCGTCAGTTTTCCTATAATGTCTTTCTTAGATGCTTTTTCAGGTTACCATCAAATCCGCATGCATCCCCCAGACATCAAAGATGTCTCCTTCATCACGGAGGATGGATGCTACTGTTATAAAATGATGTCGTTCGGGCTCAAGAATGCAGGTGCCACATAACAAAGGATGATGGACAGAGTCTTCCGCGAGCAGAAGGGAAGAAACTTAGAGGTTTATGTAGATGACCTCATGGTAAAGAGCCGGGACCTCGGGTTTCACCTCCGAGACCTTAAAGAGACGTTCGGGACCCTGCGACGGTACAAGATGAAACTCAATCCCTTGAAGTGTGTCTTCGGGGCGAGCCGAGGAAAGTTCCTGGGCCACCTGCTCACCCCCGCGGGAGTGGAACCTAACCCGGACAAAGTTAAAGCGGTGATGGAGTTGGGGTCGCCGAGAAATCCGAAGGAGGTTCAGAGCCTTACAGGGAAGTTGGCTGGGCTCAGCAGGTTCCTCTCCAAGGCGGGAGAAAAGTGTGCGCCTTTCTTCAAGGTGCTGCGGGGCAACAAGAAGTTTGAATGGACCCCAGAGTGCGAGAAAGCCTTCCAGGCTCTGAAGGAACAACTCACCCAGACCCCTCTGCTCTAGGGGCCGAGGCCAGGGGAAGACCTATCCCTGTACCTAGGGGTAGGATCCGAAGCAGTAAGTTCCGTGCTGATCCGGGAGGAGGGAAAAAACAGTTCCCTATCTACTACGTCAGCCGAGTGCTGAAGAAGGCAGAGCTCCGGTACCCGATCCTAGAAAAGTTAGCCTTCGCATTGGTGGTGTCGGCCCGGAGGCTCCGACCTTACTTTCAAGCCCATTCAATCAAGGTAGTGACGGACCACCCGCTCCGTAAAATCATGGAAGGGGTGGAGCACTCGGGAAGGTTAGCAAAGTGGTCCGTGGAGTTAAGTGAATTCAATATCACGTTCGTGCCCAGGACGTCCATCAGAGCTCAGGCGGTGGAAGACTTCATGGCCGACTATGCGGCCGAAGTGGGGGAGCACGAGCCACCTCCCCCAGAGGCATGGAAGATGTTGGTGGATGGAGCGTCGGGAAAATACTCCTATGGAGGGGGAATAGTCCTGGTGAGTCCTCAGGGGACTCGGATTGAGCAAGCCTTAAACATCCATTTCCCAATTACCAACAACCAGGCTGAGTACGAGGCAGTGATAGCGGGCCTTCGGCTGGCCCAGGAACTAGGAGTGCAGGACGTGGAGGTCTCCACGGACTCCATGGTGGTAGCATGCCAAATCAAGGGAGAGTTTGAAGCAAAGGACCCGACCCTCCTGCTATACCTGGAGAAGGTTAAGGGGGGTCATCGGGCAGTTCCGCACCTTCTCCATCAAGCACGTGCCGAGGGAGGAGAGCACGCAGGCGGACCTCTTAGCCAAGTTCGGTCCCCGAGCGGGAGGGATGACTTCAGAGCTCTTCCGGCCCTCCATCGAGGAAGGAGAATTGATGGAGGTTGATCAACAAGCCTCATGGATGGACCCGTTCATCACCTTCCTCTCCTCCGGGCAGTTCCCTGGAGAGGATATGGACAAGAGGCGCTTCAGGTATAAGTCAGCTTATTACTCCTTGCATGCAGGAGGGCTCTATAGGAAAACTCTCTCGGGACTCCTGGCCCGTTGTGTCTCCGAAGAGGAGGTTCCGAGAGTCTTGGAAGAAATCCACTCTGGGGAGTGCGGTAGTCACTCCGGGAGTCGGACCCTGGAGGGAAGAGTATTGAGGCAAGGCTACTTCTGGCCCACTCTCAGCAAAGACGCGGCAGAGTTCGCAAGGAAGTGTCCAAAGTGCCAGCTCTATGCTCCGCTCCAGCTCCTCCCAGCTCAAAGACTCCGGACCATCACGGCTCCCTGTCCCTTCGTCATATGGGGGCTAGACCTGGTCGGTCCCTTCCCCCAAGCCAGCGGCCAGAGGAAGTTCCTGCTGGTCATGATCGACTACTTCTCCAAGTGGGTAGAGGTGAAAGCACTTGCTAAGGTAACCTCTCAGGTTGTAAGGAATTTTGTGTGGGGGGAGATAATTTGCAGGCATGGACTCCCTCTAGCTATAGTGACGGACAATGGGCCGCAGTTTGCTAGTGAAGAGTTTGTTGGCTTCTGCACTCAGCTCGGCGTTGACCTCAGGTTCGCATCGGTCCACCACCCGAGGAGCAATGGACAGGTGGAGGCGGCGAACAAGATAATCGTTAACCTACTAAAAAAGAAAGTGGAGAACCTTCGAGGAAACTGGGTGGAACAGCTACCCTCCGTCCTCTGGGCCATGAGGACTACTCCGAATACCGCCACCGGGGAGACCCCATTCAAGCTCTCTCACGGGTCCGAGGCCGTTCTCCCCATTGAGTTTGAGGTAAAGACCCCCCGGGTGATCGCTGCAAGCGAGGGGGATGAAGAGTGGCTGGAAGGTAACAATGCAGAGCAGAGGTTGTCTTTGGACCTGGTGGAAGAACTCCGGGACTTGGCCACCATCAGACAGGAAGAGGTCAAGCGGCGGATGGCTCGATATTTTGACAAACATATCCGGATAAAACACTTTCAGAAAGGAGACCTGGTCCTGAAGAAGGTCGATGCGACCGGCAGAGGGGCCACAGTGGGTAAGCTTAACCCCAACTGGGAGGGTCCATATATTGTAAGCGAGGCGCTCAAGTCGGGGGGATATCACCTCCAGGATGTGGAAGGGGTACCCCTCGACCGAGCCCGGAGTGGGGATGACTTGAAACGGTTTTACCCTTAAAAGACTTTATTATGTTGTTTAATGAATGTCTTGCTTTCTTTTGTGATGCTTTTAACTGCTGCCGTGCCAAGGTAACAAGTGTTGGTGCTGGAGTGCCCCAGATCGATTCCGCTCTCGGGCTCTCACTAGACGGGGGGTTCAGGTTGATCTCTGGAGAGGCTGTCAAGGTAACAAGTGTTGGTGCTGGAATGCCCCAGATCGATTCCGCTCCCGGGCTCTCACTAGACGGGGGGTTCAGGTTGATCTCTGGAGAGGCTGGCAAGGTAACAAGTGTTGGTGCTGGAATGCCCCAGATCGATTTCGCTCTCGGGCTCTCACTAGACGAGGGGTTCAGGTTGATCTCTGGAAAGGCTGGCAAGGTAACAAGTGTTGGTGCTGGAATGCCCCAGATCGATTCCGCTCCCGGGCTCTCACTAGACGGGGGGTTCAGGCTGATCTCTGGAGAGGCTGGCAAGGTAACAAGTGTTGGTGCTGGAGTGCCCCAGATCGATTCCGCTCCCGGGCTCTCACTAGACGGGGGGTTCAGGTTGATCTCTGGAGAGGCTGGCAAGGTAACAAGTGTTGGTGCTGGAGTGCCCCAGATCGATTCCGCTCCCGGGCTCTCACTAGACGGGGGGTTCAGGTTGATCTCTGGAGAGGCTGGCAAGGTAACAAGTGTTGGTGCTGGAGTGCCCCAGATCGATTCCGCTCCCGGTCTCTCACTAGACGGGGGGTTCAGGTTGATCTCTGGAGAGGCTGGCAAGGTAACAAGTATTGGCGCTGGAGTGCCCCAGATCGATTCCGCTCCCGGGCTCTCACTAGATGGGGGGTTCAGGTTGATCTCTGGAGAGGCTGGCAAGGTAACAAGTGTTGGTGTTGGAATGCCCCAGATCGATTCCGCTCCCGGGCTCTCACTCGACGGGGGGTTCAGGTTGATCTCTGGAGAGGCTGGCAAGGATGAGGTCTTTATGCTGGAATACTCCGTCTCGCTCGGCGGACATGTCCGTTCGGCAAAGAGAAATTTTGCACGACATCATGCGAGTGGCGAGAATCAATCTTATACGATCCCGGACAACTGGTCCTCGGCAGAAAGGTTGCCGACACCGGGTAAGAGGCGAGCCCTCGCCAAGAAGAAAAACGCCTTGCGAAACCTAGGGAGAAATACGCATAACCAGAAGGGTAGTAATCCTAATAAACGACGAAAGGGCCGAGCAACCAAAGTATCCTATACCTATCTATTCAACAACGCATGACGCGAGAACAACCAATGCGAGAATAGCCTCCGCAAAGGCGGATATCGAGATAAGCGAGAGCGAGACATTCAACGCGTAAAAATAACAAGACAGGAAAGAGAAGACACAATGAGCAAAGCAAAATTTGCATTCCACAGTTCATAGTTCGGTTACAATCTTCGGCGATCTCGCCGATCATAATTACAGCTCAAAAGAAAAGAATAGCGGCGAGCTTCAGCAACCACCCGCAGATCCTTCTTCGTCATCACTATCCTTCACGGGCGGAAGAGGGAGGAAGAGCTCCGGGACGATGTCTTCCAGAGTCATGTCGGCCGCATTATCAGCCAAGAGGCCGATCGCCTTCGCCATCGAAAAAATGTAGCGAGCTGACTCTATAGATCCCACGCGGATTTCTTCATCTCGCGCTCGCCGATCTTCTTTTAAACGGCGAGGCGAGGGGGGAACAACGGCGCGAGTGAGGTCGCAGTTTAGGGCCTTCAGCCCGGCCACCTCGCCCTCCAAATTCTCGATGCGAGCGTTGGCTCTCCCGGCAGCCTCGACATCCTGCAAATAAGTCCAGTTAGAGAGGTGAAATGTCCAGGGGAAAGGAGGATGAGGGAGGTCTAGATGACTCACCACACTGCCCTCCGCGGCGAGCAGCTTCTTCTTCAGCTGCGTGTTCTCGGCAAGAACCCCCTGGTAGGCCCTCGCAAGCTCCACATTCTGAAGCTCCAGCTGTAAGCAACGCCTCCCCGTCATGTGAGCGAGCTCGGCAGAGCGCAGCTGGGACCTCGCACTCTCGTAAGCAAGGGTCCTCACGGTCTCATCCTTATAAGACCCCGCATCCTCGCGACCATAAAGGGCGAACGCGAGGTCAAAGGCATGACCACTGACGGTCTCCTTCTCCACCCAGGAGGGGAGGATAGAAGAAATGTCCACCTTGTTGGTCTCCGGCTTCCAGGTGACGAGGGGCTCACCAGTCTCGTCCCGATGCCTCTGGCCGAGCCCGAAGTTGTAGTGGTTCACCAGGATGGGGAGGGCGGAGGCCCTGACCGCCTCCTGGCAGGGCTCTTCGTCCTCGCCCCCCGAGAGGCCGGTGAGGTCAAACTCGTCGAAGGCGGCCTCGCGAGGTTCCTTACCTTTCGACGGAGCGAGCGAGGCTGCGCTCTTCTTGCTCTTCTTCTTGGGCGGAGATTTCGAAGGGGCAGCATGACTATCAGAAGCCCCCGATCTCTTGCGAGAAGAGGGCTCGGCCGGAGTGACGACGCCTCGGCAAGCTTCCGCCCCCATGGTAGCGAGAGCCATGGTAGCGTCGGTTTTCCGGTTGCTCGCGTAGGGGGGATGAAGGGGATGATCTCGCTCGCCTAAAAACAAACAGTAATATGGATAAGTATAATATGCTAGCGAATTGAGACAAAGATATTAGGCGAGATCTTTACCTTCTCCGGCGAGAACCGGAGGCAGCGAGTCTAGGTTGCGGCGGAGGTAGACGACTTCGAATTTCTTCTTGCAGAAGAACTGATGGAGGAGGGCGTCATGGCCGCCGAGGGCGGTGGGCCGGTAGGTGGTCTCGCTATGTTGAACCGGCGAGAGGGGAATGTTACCGAAGTTCCCCTTGACGACGACAAACTTTTGGGCCCAGAAGTGGGCCTTGTTGACAGTCTCAACCACCTTCGGACCCGTGCCCACGAAGTAGGTTGTCCCATCTTTGTAGGCGCGGAATGAGAACAGCTTCCGGAAGATCGGGAGGCTGAACTCGATTCGCTCCTCGCGGAGGTAGCAGGCGAAGGCGGTGACCACCGCCATGGCATTATGTGTGAGCTGGCCGGGAACCACGCCATAATGCTTGAGCACCTAACAGGCAACGAGAACAGGGTTAATCCGCGTGGCGAGCGAGACTCGAGTGGCAAAAAAAAGAGGAAGTAAACGAGAGCGATTGTTACCTGGCGAACTTCTGGCCACAAAGGAAGGCGCAAACCGACCGCGAAGTGGGCGGTAGGAATGGCCAACTCGTCGACCAACGGGTCGTTGATCACGTCGTCCTCGCTAGGGCGGCGTGCCTCGAACGGGGGAAGAACGTAGTCGGCGATCGCGCTGAAGTACTCTTCGTCGGTCAGATTACACGTGAAGAAGCTATGCTCGGCGAAGGCCTTCGCGACCCTCCGCCGACCCTCCGACTCCGCGTCGCCGCCCATCTTGAAAACCTGCGAGAAAGGAAGGAACGCGAGAACGAGAAAGAGCGAGAGCTCTGCAGCAGAGGAAGAAGAAAATCGAGAATAAATGCGGTGGTTGGCTCAGTCAAGACCGCCTATTTATAGCCAAAGCAAAAGGGCGGGAGGAAGTCCAAGCGTCGGCGAGCATGAGTATCAATAAAAACATCACATCACGCATGCGGGCGAGCGAGACCCGCGGGGTTAGCGCAAACGACATCCCTGCAGAATATGTTTAGGAAGGACAGAGGGTCCTCGCGAGCACGATGTAACAAGAAATAAATTCATTGATAGCGAGCGAGAAACCATAAAAGGTAATGATACTTATTGTCGAGAGAAATAGAAGCCAACAGGAGTGGCGAGTATGCGAGTCGCAAAACGTGGCGAGACCGTTCAAAGACGACGACGATTATTACAATGTCACAATATAACAGCTAGCGAGAATCGTGGGGGAGCCATTTCCACCGACCGCCACCCCGCGACCCTGACCTCGGCGGTACCCTAGAATTATAATAGTCCTCTGCCAAACGACCCTCCCGGTCCATGAGGTAAGCGTAGTCTCTCATCCTCGCTATGTGCACCTCCGGCGTCGTGGCGTTCTCGTCCTGATCGCGCTGTCTCGCTTGCCAGAGCCTCGCGCATTCCTCCATCAGGACCGCGTGCCTATCCTCCGCGGCTTCCCTATCCCGTCTCGCCTGCATGTTGAGATCCATCAGCATTCGCCCATGCTTCCTCAAGAGCTCCGCGGCTCGCTGCTTCATCGTCTCCGGATCTCGCGGATCCCCTAAGAATTCCTCCACCTGGTCAGGAAGGGGAGACATCTCGTCATCGCCCAGTTCGAAATCGGTATGCGGATTTTCGGCATTGTCTGCAAGATTTTACAAGGTTAGATGACGAGCGCAAGATCACGCAGGGTTTCGGCGAGGCCATAACGCTTACCGAGAGGGGGGCGAGAAGCCGAAGGACAGCCCCAGAACACATTGCCATAGTGGGGGTAGAGAGATTTGCCCAGGCCGGCGGGATAAGCTGTGCTGTTGGTCGGGGGAATCTTTGGCGGTGCGGAGCCACCGGTCTCCTCGCTCGTCAGGAGTTGGAACCAGGGCTTATCTATGATTTTACCGGGAGGAGGCGGAGACGGCGGCCGCGACGACGGGCGGGCCGGGGACTTCAGGGGCGAGACTGTAAGAAAAGAGTAACGGAGGTCACATACGGTTGAAAGAAGTATTACGATATGCGAGATTAAGATCATACCGGTGACATCTTTCCCAGCAAGGTTCAGATCCGCCTGTGGACTCTTGCGAGACCTCTCAGCGGGTTCTCCAATGTTCTCGCTCGGCAAAGCATCCTGCGAGTAGAAATTAATGAGGAGCGATTTATTAACGTGAATTTGAGTAGCTCATACCTCCTCGGGGCGCCGATCATCCGGGGAGGAGTCCAGCATCACAGAGTCGTCGCCGGAGCGACGAGCCGCCTTCGCCTTCTTGACTTTCGGCGATTGAACGGGGGGCGGCCGGTTCATCCAGGCGGGGACCTTGGTCGTGGAAGGTAGCCCGCCAGCTCTCATCGCCCTCAGGCGAGCCTCTGCTTCTTCGGAGATCGGCATCTCCAGGCAGCTAAAATAAGAAAGGGAAGAAAAGAAACGGTGCGCGCCAATAGGGATTCGAGACGATATTTATAGCCTACAGGGTGGGTCCCACCAAAGATTCCTGACAGGTCATCCGGGAGCGGTCGAATATCAGGGGTTGGACGATTCTTCGCGAGGACATTAGTCCTCGCGAAGAGCGGGGATTGTGTACAACCCCGATATTCGCCAGGTAAGGAAATCGAGCGAGACGGGAGTGGCGAGATCCAGACCTCGCCGAGATCGGCCCCCAGCCGATGAGACCTCGGCAGACCACCAAAATGGGCCAGCGAGGTCCTCGCGAGGCGACCCTCTAAAAGAGACGCCGCGGGCAGTATTCGCGAGTGGACCCGCGAGAACTCCTTCAGCAGGGTTCTCGCAAGGCGATCCCCCGGAAGAGATGTCACGGACAGGACCCGCGAGAAGGCCTGCGAGAGCTCCGACAGTAAGGTTCTCGCAATCCCTTATCCATAAATCATTAGGGTCAACTTACCCTTTTACCCTTGGTGGTCTGCCCTTAGCCTCTCCAAACAGCGGAGCTTGGCTGTTAGCAGACCCATTTGGGGTGCGAATAGTAAAATCAAAAGGCGGAATCTCGTTATTTGCAGACCAGATCAGAAAATCTATAAATAGGACCTTAAGGGCACCTTTGGAGAGGATCTCATTTTCAGCTTCCCTCTCCTCAGGCTTTCTTTGGATAGCGTTTCCGGAGCTCTCCAAGGTGCCCGAGTCTCAGCTTTGGCTTGGGAGGGGAAGCGCTCAACGATCTTCCGGGTTAGTGGAGGGACCTCCTCGCTGTGACTAAGGTCTTAGTCAATTTCTTAATCTTCCGTCTACCCTCCTCGAGGGATCAGTAAGGGCTAGCCGCCCCTCATCTCGGTGAGGGCCCCGAGCTCTACGAGAGACCGAGAAATCGGTTTCAACAGTTGTGTTGGAGAAGCACTTACAAAGGAGCTCAAAAATAAAGAGTGGAGCTTGAAAATGGAGAGAATTAAAAAGAAATTACTTCAAATACTACTCTTGATTAACAAACTTATAAATTTTACATTTTTTTTTTGAATTTTTGGCACTTAACATCCTTGAATTATACACCTTTGGCATATTGCATCCCAGGATTTGAACTTTGGCACTTTGCGACGTTATAAAAAATTAGAGCAATGTTATAGACACACCTTAAATGGTTATGGACAGCCAACGGCTATGTACAACTCAATATCGTTATGTACAACCGATTCTCACTATGTACACATCAATTGTTAATTTCTAACTAACTCTTCAAAAAGAAGCTATTTCAACAGCCAATTAATTTTAAAAAAATATTAGTTCTAAAAATTAACATATGAAGTCCGTTACAATAACTATTTCAGTCCAAAAATGACATGAAAATTGTCACAAAAAATATTTGAGTCCAAATAAAACATATGAAGTCAAAATTCTTCTCGTAATCAAAAATAATTATTTCTTAAGTAAATTCTCCAGCATCCTCCATCCTGCATAAAAAAAATTATGTAAATATTATATTATATACAGTATGAGTAAAAGAAGTAGAAATATAAGTTTTTACCTATATGTAGTGAAGTCATGTTATATAGTTTATCGTCAAAAAAATTTAGGGTTCAATAATCTGCACAAGATACATTAGAAAAAAATTAGTGATCACGTTATTCGCGGGTATTGCTTATGTCTAATAATTAAAAAACAAGTATACCTCATTTTCAAGAATCTGTCAAATTAATTATTTTTTCACTTTTGTCATAGCGTCATCTTCTCTAATTCTTGAAATGTATGTCAAGTCTGTTGTATTTTGGTTCGGATCAATGAAGTGGGCCACCCCCAGATTATTTAACTGTCATGCATGGTAATGGCAATAATGGCGCCAGCTATTTTATTTGGAAAAATTGCCCGGAATTAATGTTGCATGCGTTTCACATGGAGGAGGAAAACTGTCATTTGAAGACCTGTGGGGACCACTCTCCCCACTCTCCCTCTTCCTTGAAGGTGAAACCGTTGGGAGGTTTTGAGAAACTGCCTATTTGTTTCTATAAATAAGTGCCTCATGTTCACGGTCTTTGGGTGAACTGCCTATTATCAATGGATGAGAACCGCCAGGAGAAGGACCACCTTGTAGTCAACCGCCTGGGTTAAAGAGAGGAGCAGCCCGCCAGCCTTGGTAAAGGCAGTTACCGCCTTGGATTTCCAGCCACCTCTTTCTCTCTCCCGTTTCTCTCTCTCTCTCTTTCTCTCTCTCTCTCTCTCTCTCTTGTGAGACGGGGAGGCCGCCGCCGGCCTTGGTGTTTCGCTGTTGGAAGAGAGAGTGGTGTTGCCGGTCTTGGAGGTGAGCCGTCGGCGTTGGAGAGGGAGTCGTCGTCGGGCTTGGTGGAGATCGCCGTTGACGTTGAAGGCTTGCGGTGTGTGCAGTTGGCCTTGACGGCGTTTGATCTTCGGTGGCGGCGTTGGTCTCTGGTGGCGGCGTTAGTCTCCGGTGGTGGTTGCGGTTGGACGTCGACGTCGAAGGTTCCGACGAACCTTGTGCGTCCGCTGTGCGAGCGGATTGCAGTCCAGATCTTCTAACTTTCCTGTGGATCGTGCGCGTCCGGCGCATCCGTGGCGTTTTGTATCGGATGTTCTTTGTATTCTTGATATTCTCGTTATTTAATTATTGTCGCTAATTATTTGTCCTTGCATTAGTTTTTGTCTGGCGAACATTTCCCAACAAGTGGTATCTGAGCCAGGTTCGGGTAGACGACCGTGATTGGACGTTCTAGGAAGGGTTTGACTGTGGTGGTGAACGACTAGGTCCTCTTCCCACTCTTTCAGATCCGACCTTTGAACTAATCAGGTCTTTTAGTTTGTCGGGGACAGTCATGGCAGGAAAGAGCGTAATTTTGGAGAAATATTCAGTGGAGAAGTTCGATGGCAGTGGGAATTTCAGCCTATGGCAGATTCGAGTTAAGGATATGCTGGTTCAGCAAGGCTTGATTCGAGTCCTGCGGGGGCGCGACAAATTAACCACGGAGGTCAAAGATGAGGAATGGAAGGATCTTGATGAAAAAGCCACGAGCACAATCCGGATGTGTGTTGCTGACCAGGTGCTCTTCAACATCGGGGATGAAGAGACGGCAGTCGGGCTTTGGGAGAAGCTGGAGCGACTGTACTTTGCGAAATCCGTGACAACAAGATTGTTGCTGAAGCAGCGCCTCTACGCGCTAAAGATGCAGGAAGGTGGCAACTTGCATGAACACTTTAATGTGTTCAACGGTCTTCTAAGCCAATTGCATGTGGTTGGCTCGAAGGTGGAGGAAGAAGACAATGCCCTCTTGCTTCTTACCTCGCTCCCGACGTCGTACAAGCACATGGTGACTACGCTCCTATATGGGAAAGATACAGTGGGGCTAGAAGAAGTCACGTCGGCGCTGTTATCCAGTCAGATGTTCAAGGACCCCACTTCTAGGGGTGACCAGATCTTGGTAGCGCATGGACGAGGGAGGAATTTTGATAGAGGATCGAGTAGTGCACGAGCTCGGTCGGAATCGAAGAAGGCAGTAACGTGTTATCACTGCAGACAGGTTGGTCACATTAGGAGAAATTGTCCGCAGCGTGCATGAAGCTCTGGAACTTCGAAGGATGTCCAAGATGCGGGCTTGGTGACATCGAACCTGGAAGGAGATGACGGATTTTACTGAGTCGACTGGAGCAAGTCGGCTGACGCCTTAGTTTTTGGGGTGGTGCTTCGCGCAGTGTTGCTTCGCGCAGTCAGTGCTTTGTGCAGTGTTGCCTTGTGCAGTAAGTGTGCTTCGTGCAGGAAGTGCTTCATGCAGGTGGTGGCTTCGGATCCCGAACCAAGGTGGTGAATAGTTGTTTTTTGGTTCGGATCAATGCAGTGGGCCACCCCCAGATTATTTAACTGTCATGCATGGTAATGGCAATAATGGCGCCAGCTATTTTATTTGGAAAAATTGCCCTGAATTAATGTTGCATGCGTTTCACGTGGAGGAGGAAAACTGCCATTTGAAGACCTGTGGGGACCACTCTCCCCACTCTCCCTCTTCCTTGAAGGTGAAACCGCTGGGAGGTTTTGAGAAACTGCCTATTTGTTTCTATAAATAAGTGCCTCATGTTCACGGTCTTTGGGTGAACTGTCTGTTATCATTGGATGAGAACCACCAGGAGAAGGACCACCTTGTAGTCAACCGCCTGGGTTAAAGAGAGGAGCAGCCCGCCAGCCTTGGTAAAGGCAGTTACCGCCTTGGATTTCCAGCCACCTCTATCTCTCTTCCGTTTCTCTCTCTCTCTCTCTCTCTTGTGAGACGGGGAGGCCGCCGCCGGCCTTGGTGTTTCGCTGTTGGAAGAGAGGGTGGTGTTGTCGGTCTTGGAGGTGAGCCGCCGGCGTTGGAGAGGGAGTCGTCATCGGGCTTGGTGGAGATCGCCGTTGACATTGAAGGCTTGCGGTGTGTGCAGTTGGCCTTGACGGCGTTTGATCTCCGGTGGCGGCGTTGGTCTCCGGTGGCGGCGTTCGTCTCCGGTGGTGGTTGCGGTTGGACGTCGGACGTCGACGTCGAAGGTTCCGACGAACCTTCTGCGTCCGCTGTGCTAGCGGATTGCAGTTCAGATCTTCTAACTTTCCTGCGGATTGTGCGCGTCCGGCGCATCCGTGACGTTTTGTATCGGATGTTCTTTGTATTCTTGATATTCTCGTTATTTAATTATTGTCGCTAATTATTTTTCCTTGCATTAGTTTTTGTCTAGCGAACATTTCCCAACAAAGCCCCACTCTTCCGCAATGATAGCATGATACAGAGTCCACGTAGTGATTATTGGACGTAGGGGACAATCCTCCCGCATTAACAATTGAATGAAGTGGTTGCCGTTCACAAATCCAATAAATATAATTTTTCTGCTCGGCGGAGGGGACGAGTGCAAAGGTAAAAATGTGAACGATTGAATCTTCGAGTAATGAACAACTGCCACATTATAACAAGAATCAATCATTAATCTCATGTCCGTCATTGTCATCCACTTGTCTAGCGGAGCCGTTTCAGCAGTGCAATCCAAAGATGATAGTAATTCTGCTTGTCTCACAGTACTAAATAAGATGTTGTACAAAAATTCAAAACATCTCATTTCATTTGCAAGATCTCTACTGATTTAGAGCCAATTTTCACCTATTTCAAGTGATTTACTTACCACTCAAAACCCACAATGCCCATCACCGATCACATTTATGACATCAACAATATAATTAGATAGTAATGATGACATCTCCTTCCGAATGCACTCAACAAATTTGTCGGTCCCCACTTTTCTTCTTGAAAGGAGCTTCTTAGCTTTAGGTTGCCGATGTTGTTCGGCTAACAAAACATGCTCAAAATATGAAAGCTCTCGTTTAGTTGATTTGTAATCATCTTTCAATTTCTTGTAACTTCCACGTGATCTTTCTTTCAATTTCTTGCAACTCGGTATATAATGATCATCTATACTCGTTGTTGACTTGTATTGAACTTTGCCCAAAAGAATGCTTAATTTCGATATATTGCAAATTAAGCATTTGATCAAAAGTTTTCCATATTGATGTCAAGTTACACACAGATACCTCCAAAAATCTTTTAAGATGACTGTGTTCACTCTCCACTCGATTAGTGGTGGTATTCCCAAAATGCATCAACTTATCAATCCAGACTATAATAAAATACTCCTTATATGGCTCGAACCAAGTATCTACAACATAATGCAAAACATCATAATATTTTTCAGTATACTTGGTTAACAAGATAGGAGTGGCGCCAATTGTAGAGAAGATGCGAGAAGCTCGTTTAAGATGGTTCGGACATGTACATAGGAGACCATTAGAGGCACCTGTTAGGCGTTGTGAGAGTTTAGTCACTAGACATGTTAAACGGGGGAGGGGTAGACCAAAAAAGACTTGGAATGAAACTATAAAGAAAGACATGATGTACTTAGGCATTAATGAGACTATGCTTAAAGATAGGGCGCAATGGCGACAGAGGATCCATATAGCCGACCCCACTATGGTGGGATAAAGGCTTGAGTGTTGTTGTTGTTGTTGTACTTGGTTAACAAGAAATTGAAACACAAAATGTACTCATGAATTGTATGAGAGTTGACCAAACTTTGCCATTCTGACAAAAAGAGCTCGTATTCTTTTCCGTTTTTAAAAAAAACTCTTGCAATGTGCTAATATATTCCGGCTGATATGTACTTGACACAATATAATTCGAGCCTGAGGGAACACAACTTGTATGACATTCACCAACGCGATCTCCCTGTCAACTATCAATACACTGGGCAAAGCAGTCAGATCTAATGCACTTTTGAAACATTCAAATGCCCACTTGTAGCTACTTTCAGTTTCATTGGACATGAATGAGAATGCAGAGAAAAAAGTCAAATTTGTAGACGTAAGTCCAAATTTGTAGACGTAAGTCCAAATTTGTAGACGTAAGTCCAACATGGTTATGCATTCCGCATTTAACTTCTAATTTCCATTCATTAACGGTTGCATCTTTTTGACCTAATAAAGAGAAAGAATATCCGCAACGTTTAGAATTACTTTTCCTTAAATTCTGCTTCACTCTTTTTATATGGACACGAGGGGAACCTGATCTATCACAACCTAGAAAAACTCTAGGCTTAGGCCTTCCAAAAACCTGTAGTTGTAACAAATGGGACCATAGTGAAATTCCGTGTGTTCATATTTTATAAAAGAGAGAAGATTGAAGATTATGTCGCTTTTTGGTGTAAGAAATCTACCTTTTCAAAAGCCTACGAGCATATGCCGAATCATATAAAAGGACAAAAGGAATGACTTGAATCTGACTTAAATCTATTGGTACCATGGAATATAAAACCATACAAACCTAGAAGGCCATTTTTGCATGCTATAATAAAGGAACAAGACGAGTTAGATAACAAAAAATATGATTTAAAAAGGCATGACACAAAATATGCATGCTCCAACTGCAGTGTAACGAGGCATAATACAAAAAATTGTGGTTAGTCAAGCAAGAATACCGAACAACTATTGCCAACAACATCAAATTCCACCGGTCAGTAATCTATTATTAGCTTTAATTTCAATCATTGCTGATTGACTAATATATCATAGTTTCCTATTCTACTATAGATAAAGAAGAATGTTGCATATTCACAAGAAGTATATATTGAACCAACAAATTCATCATTTCCAACATTTGTTGCATGTGAGAATGAGATGTTAAATTCCTATATTGTTGCGGTTTTTTTTTTAAATGACTTCCATAATAATTTTATGTGTTCTTTACAGGTTTTGAAGACATGAACTGATAAATTGGATTGCTATAGAAGATGATGATGATGATGATGGTGATGTTATTGCAGAAGATCATGTTATTTGCTACAAAAGATGATTGAATTGTATATTCACAATTTAGTGTGCTTTTGAAAGGAATGTAGAACTTAGCATTGAAAACATTATTATTGTGCAAGTAAAAATTCGGCTAGACAAAATTTATCAAAGTCGCCCGATGTTGGTTCACGAAAAATCTAGTGCACCATTTAAACATGGTCAGCCCCTATGTTCGCATATTCTCATCGTGTGCATCAAAATAATCCTTCAAACTAGCTAATCATATCGTGCAAATCTGATTAAAGATGCTTCAAATGTTGGTGCTCAACGGTAATATGATTTTGATATGGTGCAAATAATTCCGCTTAAACTACTTTTAAGGGTAAAATTGAAGATATCTTCAGAGAGTTTAAAATAATTATTTTTATCTGCCTCCAACGAAAGGATGGATATATTTAAACTCTTTTATTTTTTTTTTTATATTTTAATAAAAGCAAACAAACATAAATATTTATGTTGGATAATCTATTTGCCGGTCTAGGAGCACATCATTTTGGATTGAGAAAAGAACTGATCCTGGAAATTATGATCATTTCTTCTTCTTTTTTTGTAAAGGACCAAAATACCCCTCCCTAAATTTAATGATTTAATAGTTCAGTAAAAAAGGATGAAATTAGATGAGAGTGCAAAATGCTCTATTAAAAGATTTGAAGGGTGTAAAGTGCCAAAGTTCAAATCTTGCGGTACAATGTGCCAAAGGGGTATAATTCAACGATGTTAAGTGCTAAAAATTTATTTTTCTTATAGGGATAGGAGAAGCAGAAAGAGAACTCCGCTCATAAAACATTGAGTAACTTTATCAACAGATTAAAGCTCCGTTTGGCACGGTGGTGGCGGTCATGAACGCGGTGGTAAAACCGTCATTCGTGAAGGGGGCACCTAAGGAACTTCATTCACTTTTTATGTTCATGTGGATGAAGTTCCTTAGGCGGGCATTCATGAATGACGATTTTACCACCACGTTCATGACCGCCACCATTGTACCAAACGGAGCCTAAAGCTGGAAATGACATTAAATATGCTCTAATACTACATTAGCATAGAATTGCTGGATTTGAAGGAAGGAAGAAGAAGAAAAAGAAGAGGAGCTGGGAATTAAATTGCGAGGGTTATGCGATTGAAGCTGGCCATGTGGCTCCAGGCATTTGAGGGAAAAGAAGACGGTCGGATGATGGCGTTGTGGAGCTGCTGAAGTTTGGCGACGAGGTGGACAAGGCGTCGACATGGTGCGATGAAGAAGGAGAAGGTCTGGGAGGATTCTGTTGGGTTTGAGAGCACGCAAACCTGACCCGAGCACCTGCAAATTAATTCGGTGAGAGCACCTGCGCGAGCGTTTTAGCGGATATGCAAACACAAGAAAGCAAAAATAAAAATAGTGCACGAGTGTTGAAACCAGAGAACTGGTCTCGACGTTCGCAAGGGGGATGCAACTAACCCTTACTTGACCTGAGCGAAACCCTTGACCAGTTACTGAGAGCTGAAGAACCCTACCCTTGAAGAACACCTAAGTTCACGAACGGACCCCTTAAGCTGCAGCGCGGAGGTCCCACCACATACCTGGAAGTTCAACGAGAGCTTCCCCTCCCAAGCCAATGCTGAGCCTGGACACCTTGGAGGGCACTAAGGATCACCTCACCGTCCACCTTCGATGACAAGGGGAGGGGAGGGGTAGTGCTTGCTCACACACGAGGGAGGGGGGGTAGTAACATCCCTTCCCAAGGTGCCCATGGGGGTCTATTTATAGACTTCCCAAAAATTGGGTTGCGGATAGCCAAAATTCTGCTATCCGCAGCCCAATTACGAACCCGAACGACTGAACCGAGAAGGGGGGGGGGGGGGGGGGGGGCGAGTGGAGGATGAGACGTCCACCCCCCCCCCCCCCCCCACCCTTTGCCGGGGGTCGGGTGGATGGACCAAGGTCCACCCCCCGAGCTGGGCGAGCGAACCTTACGGTCCACTCATCCTTCCGGGCGAGTGGACCATGGGTGCACTCGCCCAGCCACCAGGGCGGGTGGACACAAGGTCCCCCCGCCCCCGGGCGAGTGGGCCAGTGGTCCACTCGCCCGCAGGCTTGGGGCGAGTGGACCCTGGGTCCACTCGCCCCCCACACTGGGCGAGTGGACCCAAAGGTCCACTCGCCCCCCCACTCGGGCGAGTGGACCAGCGGTCCACTCGCCCGGGTCCTTGGGCTAGTGGACCAAGGGTCCACTCGCCCGGGGGCCTTGGGCGAGTGGACCCAAGGTCCACTCGTCCAAGGAGGTTTGCCCCCCCCGGCATTCTCTTTTCGATGCTCACGACCTCTGACGGGTCGTTCCACTGAGCCCCCTCACTTGCGTCGGGTCACACCGACTCGAAAAATATCAGGGTTGTACACAATCCCCGCTCTTTTCGAGCTTGCTTTAAGCTCGGAAAGAAAGTCCAACCCACCTATTTGACGAGGAGGTGGGACCTTAGGGGAATCCACGAAGGACTCTGCCAACGGGATACTCCTACCGAGTTTTTCAACTGAACCTAACTCGAGGCGGAAGGCGGACCTTTCCCCACTTAACATCCCTCCTATGAGCCGAGCTCAGCTGGAGGTGGAGAAAGTTCAACACCTTAGGTCGAATTGAACTTGACCTGAGGTGGAAGAAAAACTCAACACCCTTAGTCGAGCCGAGCTCGACCTGAGGTGGAAGGCAAACATTTCTCCACTTAACATCCCTCCTATGAGACGAGCTCAGCTGGAGGTGGAGAAAGTTCAACACCTTAGGTCGAATTGAACTGGACCTGAGGTGGAAGAAAAACTCAACACCCTTAGTCGAGCCGAGCTCGACCTGAGGTGGAAGGCAAACCTTTCTCCACTTAACATCCCTCCTATGAGACGAGCTCAGCTGGAGGTGGAGAAAGTTCAACACCTTAGGTCGAATTGAACTGGACCTGAGGTGGAAGAAAAACTCAACACCCTTAGTCGAACCGAGCTCGACCTGAGGTGGAAGGCAAACCTTTCTCCACTTAACATCCCTCCTATGAGCCGAGCTCAGCTGGAGGTGGAGAAAGTTCAACACCTTAGGTCGAACTGAACTTGACCTGAGGTGGAAGAAAAACTCAACACCCTTAGTCGAGCCGAGCTCGACCTGAGGTGGAAGGCAAACCTTTCTCCACTTAACATACCTCCTATGAGCCGAGCTCAGCTGGAGGTGGAGAAAGTTCAACACCTTAGGTCGAATTGAACTTGACCTGAGGTGGAAGAAAAACTCAACACCCTTAGTCGAGCCGAGCTCGACCTGAGGTGGAAGGCAAACCTTTCTCCACTTAACATCCCTCATATGAGCCGAGCTCAGCTGGAGGTGGAGAAAGTTCAACACCATAGGTCGAATTGAACTTGACCTGAGGTGGAAGAAAAACTCAACACCCTTAGTCGAGCCGAGCTCGACCTGAGGTGGAAGGCAAACCTTTCTCCACTTAACATCCCTCCTATGAGCCGAGCTCAGCTGGAGGTGGAGAAAGTTCAACACCTTAGGTCGAATTGAACTTGACCTGAGGTGGAAGAAAAACTCAACACCCTTTGTCGAGCCGAGCTCGACCTGAGGTGGAAGGCAAACCTTTCTCCACTTAACATACCTCCTATGAGCCGAGCTCAGCTGGAGGTGGAGAAAGTTCAACACCTTAGGTCGAATTGAACTTGACCTGAGGTGGAAGAAAAACTCAACACCCTTAGTCGAGCCGAGCTCGACCTGAGGTGGAAGGCAAACCTTTCTCCACTTAACATCCCTCCTATGATCCGAGCTCAGCTGGAGGTGGAGAAAGTTCAACAGCTTAGGTCGAATTGAACTTGACCTGAGGTGGAAGAAAAACTCAACACCCTTAGTCGAGTCGAGCTCGACCTGAGGTGGAAGGCAAACCTTTCTCCACTTAACATCCCTCCTATGAGCCGAGCTCAGCTGGAGGTGGAGAAAGTTCAACACCTTAGGTCGAATTGAACTTGACCTGAGGTGGAAGAAAAACTCAACACCCTTAGTCGAGCCGAGCTCGACCTGAGGTGGAAGGCAAACCTTTCTCCACTTAACATACCTCCTATGAGCCGAGCTCAGCTGGAGGTGGAGAAAGTTCAACACCTTAGGTCGAATTGAACTTGACCTGAGGTGGAAGAAAAACTCAACACCCTTAGTCGAGCGGAGCTCGACCTGAGGTGGAAGGCAAACCTTTCTCCACTTAACATCCCTCCTATGAGCCGAGCTCAGTTGGAGGTGGAGAAAGTTCAACACCTTAGGTCGAATTGAACTTGACCTGAGGTGGAAGGCGGGAACTCCTCACCTATCAGGGAGCTGATCTCACCTGGATGGGGAGGGGATCAACCATCTTATCAAAGCAACTGAGGCAGAGATCCAATCCACGCCTTAGGTGCTTACCTTCACCTAGGGGCAGAGGAACTCCACCATCTCATGCCAACTGACGGTGGAACACTCATCCACGTCCTAGGGGCCTAGCTTACCTAGGAGCAGATGAATTCAACACCCTTCCCAACCACTTGGGGTGGAGTACCCGTCCATGCCCTAGGAGTCTAGCTTGCCTGGAGGCGGAGGAACCCCATACCTTCCCAATCCAGTTGGGGGCGGAGTACCCGTCCACGTCCTAGGGGCCTAGCTTACCTGCGGGCGGAGGAACTCATCACTCTTTCAAACCACTGGGGGGTGGGAGGTCCATCCACGTCCTAGGGGCCTTGCTTACCCAGAGCTGGAGGTGCTCATCATCTCTCCAAGTCACTTACTCAAGCAGCGAGTCGACCCGATGAGTCTCCCATCTGCCGGCATGACCGAGCCCGGAGAATGGTCTCTACTCGGGGAATTTATCTACCAGTCGACCCGATGAGCCTCCCATCTGCCGGCATAACTGAGCTCGGAGAATGGTCTCTACTCGGGGAATTTATCAACCAGTCGACCCGATGAGTCTCCCATCTGCCGGCATAACTGAGCCTGGAGAATGGTCTCTACTCGGGGAATTTATCAACCAGTCGACCCGATGAGTCTCCCATCTGCCGGCATAACTGAGCCCGGAGAATGGTCTCTACTCGGGGAATTTATCAACCAGTCGACCCGATGAGTCTCCCATCTGCCGGCATAACTGAGCCCGGAGAATGGTCTCTACTCGGGGAATTTATCAACCAGTCGACCCGATGAGTCTCCCATTTGCCGGCATAACTGAGCCCGGAGAATGGTCTCTACTCGGGGAATTTATCAACCAGTCGACCCGATGAGTCTCCCATCTGCCGGCATAACTGAGCCCGGAGAATGGTCTCTACTCGGGGAATTTATCAACCAGTCGACCCGATGAGTCTCCCATCTGCCGGCATAACTGAGCCCGGAGAATGGTCTCTACTCGGGGAATTTATCAACCAGTCGACCCGAGGAGTCTCCCATCTGCCGGCATAACTGAGCCCGGAGAATGGTCTCTACTCGGGAAATTTATCAACCAGTCGACCCGACGAGTCTCCCATCTGCCGGCATAACTGAGCCCGGAGAATGGTCTCTACTCAGGGAATTTATCAACCAGTCGACCCGACGAGTCTCCCATCTGTCGGCATAACTGAGCCCGGAGAATGGTCTCTACTCGGGGAACTTATCAACCAGGGGGGCGGAGTACCCATCCACATCCTAGGTGCTTACCTTCACCTGGAGGCAGAGGAATCCAACACCCTCCCAGAGGCTTTACCTAAGGTTCTATCTCTACCTACTTTTTATCCAACATGGGGAGGTTACATATCTATTACAACGCGCCTCCTTGCGCCTACTCGGCCACATGCATCTCGGCCATCTCTTTTATCACCTCCTCCCCTTTCTCTGCCTTCTCATTCCTTTCCTTTCTCCTGGTCCTTCCTGCTTCCCTAGTCAACCTGGAGGTGGGAGACTTGCCTCTGGAACCGATCAGCGTAGCTTCCTTGCGTCCCCCCGTGCTTTTGTTGAATCAGGCACAGGGACTTCGCCTCCTTCCTGGTGAGACGGAGGCATCCTCCCTACCCCCTCACTCGGGGCAGCTAGCCCCAGGGAGTTGTTGAAGAGCGCTTGCGCTTGGAGGTTTGGGCCTTCCTCCGAGGCTGGCCCCTTCCCTTGCCGACCTGCTTGCTCTATCCCCATCAAAGATGGCGAGGCGAGCACAGGTGTTGGCGATGCCGAGCACTCGCCCCGAGGGGGAGTGCAAACCGCAAGACCTTCTGGATTGACTTCCTGAACTCCTCGCAGTCACCTTCCTTCACGCACTCGCTGGCAGGGGTGAGTCCCCCAGCTCATCGCTTCCAGCCATGAGACTTGCCCAGAGCTTTCCGAACTAGCTGTTTCTGATACGGTGAAAATGAGTGTTACGCAAGTGCACGTGCCGATTCAAGTAATAAAGTGTAAGTAAGATCGTCTCCACAGGGAAGTGTTAATTTAACGCTCACAAGTACTAATATTATCCTTTTCTTTGAATCCAAGTAAATAATTCAAAAGTTGGTTGCGTGAAGAAAAATTAAAATATGAAAATAACTTTAATTAATTAATTCAATGAGTTTTTATTTTTATTTTTGAGAAATACCAATTTTTAGAGAAAGCTTTGCATGTGGATTTTCTAAGTCTATGTGATATGAAATTTCAAAAGATTTAGTTAAATATTTGTAAAATTATTCTCCTGACGCAAATTAAATGTAGGACTCATTACCTCTCGGTCTCCGAAATCCGTACACAGCGACTAATCATGAAGAAAGTGAAATCTCTTTCTACTTCCAATGATTAAATTAAAATATGCGAATTACTTTCGTCACTCCTCTCTCGAATTTCGCGACGAGGTATTTGGATGAAGAATTTTTGGTTAAAGATTTATGTGGTTCCTCTCTCGATTTATTCCACATAAGAAAATGGTTTGTATAACCTTGCGTGCAACTCCTCTCTCGATTTATGAATACACTCCAAAGAGATATACAAAGCTTGACACAAAATCTTCAAAATGTAATCGCACACTTAAAACAGACAAAGAATTGAAGCAAATAATTTAACAGAATTGTGTTCTAATACATATCACAAAAGACAAAGTACTTTTCCACACACAAAGCTACAGATTTTAGTTCACGCTAATTGGAATAAAATAACAAATAAGAACATCCTTACAAGACATGCTCAAAGACATGGTTGAAGAAGGTAAGTTTTTCATTCCAAAGTTGCAATATCTCTCTCCCGGATTGGAATGGTTCGGCTCTCCAAGTAGGAAGAATTCTCCTTACCGAAAATATCTTCTCCTTTCTCCTCAATTTCGTCGTTCTCCCCCCCCAATTTCCTTCTTTTTTCTTGCTCTCCTTTCCCTCTATTTTATAATTCAAATTAAGTAACTTCCCAATTTCAATTCTTGTAACCGCCATCTTCTATATTTAATTCTCCTCATTAGAATCACATAATAAGCCTTCTAATTCCGTCTCCAGCCAGCTGTCCGCCTGTGCATAACTGCTGCCACCTCATCATATGGTTTTAAATAATCGCGCCATTTATGCCATGTTTTCAGCGCCCGCTTGTTGTAACCTTATTGTAACCCTGTTGCGACAAATCCGCCTGCATTAATTATTCCTCCATTTCTTTTCTTTCCATTCGAAACACTCATTTAATTCCTGCATATTAAACTCGAATTTAAGCAGAATCACCATGAAATAATTACTTTGTAATTTATAATTAATTAAGTTTATTATATCAAAGTTTCATATTAATATTCATCATTTCATAGTGCAAAATGTGTTATTCATAGACCAAATAACTTATATTTTAGGAAGTTATCACACCCCCACACTTAGCTTTTTGCTAGCCCCTAGCAAAACTACATACAAATTTTTTGATTCATATGAGCTTGCATGCTCAAGATTTATAATATAAGGAGGCTAAGCAAGCAACAACATTGTATAATTTGCCAAATAAATATATTTGAGTAAGTTAGGGAAATAGTGGGAATAATATTCAAATGAGACTTCACATAGTGTGTGTGTGTGTGTGTGCGATTCTCTTTTAAATCAATCGTTCCAATCCAAATTAATACATTTAAACATCTATAAAAAAAATAATTCTGAGTAGAACAATGCTAATAACCATGATTAGTCCATTACAACAATAATTTAGTAAAAACAAGGAATGGAAAGGATTCTCAACAATATGGTCTTTTATAACAAATGAGAAAGGATTTTCAAAAAGCAACAATCCCCTAGTGCTTAGGTCATGAAGACACACATTTATTACTTTTTATGTACTCATGATAGGGATCTTTCCAAATATTTGAATGCTTACTTAGGCCACGTATCACTATGGTACTAAATATATTTTTTTTTCTTCTTATAAATATATCATCATAATAGGGATCATTCCAAACATATGCATGTTTAGGCCACATATCATTATGAGACGTTCTCCTTTTTTTTAACATATACTCACATAGCAGGGATCATTCCAAGTAAGCAAGCAAATATCCAGGCCACATATCACCATAAGCAATTTCTCTCTTTTTACTTTTGATTTTTTTTTTTCATGATTTAACACACTAGCATGGATGTCACTTGAGAAAATCCACAAGATTAATATACAAGAATGAAGTTGATTTTCCAAGATGATAGCAAGTGATGGTTCGATAAATGATATTTACTAGTTCATTATTGCTTTTGACTAAACAATGGTTATTTTGCTCTTGACTACTTTTGAATTTAATTTTTATAGAAATTTAAAATATATACAACTTGTTTTAGAGCTCATGAAATAAAGAGAAGTAGTGTTCAACAAATTTTTCAAAAGAATACTCTCATTATTCCCTAACTTTGGAATATAAATATACATTCATTTGGCAAAATAATTATCCTTGCTACTTATGAAAATAACGGGGTGGTAAAATTTTATAGTGACAAAGGTTATCAAATATAACCAACCCACCCCCACACTTTAGAATTTAACTTGCCCTCAAGTTAAAACAGATGTATTCATATAACGATATAAATTGAACAAAATACTCCCCTTCCAAACATAGGAGTATGTTGGATCCATTCAACTAGCTCCAAGCTCCATGTAGTAGATGACCTTGGGCTCGGCATGTCACATTTTCCTGCAACATAAACTCACCAAAAACAATACATGCATAGCAATATCCCAACAAAATATAATATTCAGCAGCATAATGATCAACCACAAGTAGTCACATGTGGGTCCTAGCTTCCACAACAATATTCGTTCAGAAAAACATAACCAACCCAGCAGAATAGTGTAGAAAGTAACAATCAAAACACATCTATGGTTCAAGCAAAAATCAGTAATTATGCAAAGAAATTATATTAAAAATTAAAAATAGCTTCCTATTCTACATTTTATTGGGTTGCCTCCCATCCAGCGCCTAATTTAAAGTCCCGGCAGGACCTAATGATAGTGTTTATGCTAATATGGTTACCACCGCCTCACATTGCTCATTTTGTTGGAAATATATCTTAAGGCGTTGTCCGTTGACTTTAAATTCAGATTTGTCTTTCTCATTTTGTATGGTCACAACCCCATATGGGTGTACCTTTGTTACACGAAATGGTCCCGACCACCTAGATTTTAGTTTACCTGGGAATAATCTCAACCTTGAATTATATAATAATACTAATCGTCCTTCCCGGAATTCCTTAGGTGAAATCCTAGCGTCGTGCCATTTCTTCGTCCTTTCTTTATAGAGCTTATGATTCTCATATGCATGAAATCGTATTTCATCGAGTTCGTTTATTTGGGCTAAACGATTTTTATCTGCATTATTAAAATCAAAATTCAATTTCTTAATTGCCCAAAAAGCTCTATGCTCTAGCTCAACCGGTAAGTGGCATGTCTTACCAAATATCATCTGATATGGAGTCAACCCTATAGGTGTTTTGAATGCAGTCCTATAAGCCCAAAGTGAATCATTCAACTTGTGTGACCAATCCTTACGAGTTGTACTCACTGTCTTTTCTAAGATTGATTTAATTTCTCTATTTGAAACTTCGGCCAAACCATTGGTTTGTGGGTGGTAAGATAAGGCAACTTTATGTGTTATCCCATATTTATTCAACAAGGATTTAAAATGATAATTGCAAAAGTGTGCCCCCCCATCACTAATGATAGCCCTTGGTGTGCCAAACCTACTAAAAATATGTGACTTTAGAAATTTTAGTACGGATTTTGCATCACACTTTTGAGTTGGAATTGCCTCCACCCATTTGCTAACATAATCAACCGCTAGTAGAATGTAAAAATGTCCATTTGAATTCACAAATGGACCCATAAAATCTATCCCCCAAACATCAAATATCTCAACTTCTATGATGTTATTAAGGGACATACTCGCTCCTCTATTCATATTACCGGTGCGCTGGCACCTATCACATTGTTTTATAAATTCATGGGAGTCCCTAAATAAATTTGGCCAATAGAATCCAGCTTCTAAGACCTTCATAGCCGTCCTAAGTTCTTGAAAATGTCCTCCATAAGGAGATGCATGATATTTGTGAAGGATACTTGGGACTTCTATTTCGGGGACACATCTACGAATCATTTGATCGACACAAATTTTAAATAAATGTGGTGCATCCCATAAATAAAATTTCACTAAATGAAGGAATCTCTTCTTTTGTTGAAAACTTAAATCCGGTGTTAAAATATTACTAACAATATAATTTACAAAATCAGCATACCATGGAGTATTATCACTAGTAATTGCAAGAATATACTCATCCAGAAAGTTTTCCTTAATCTCTACTTGGCTATTCCTTTCACATTCTTGTTCTAGCCTTGATAGGTGGTCGGCCACTTGATTTTCAGCCCCCTTACGGTCCTTAATTTCTATATCAAACTCTTGTAATAGTAACACCCACCTAATAAGACGGGGTTTAGCATCTTTTTTCTCTACCAAGTATTTGATAGTCGAATGGTCCGTATAAACTATCACTTTAGAATTTATTAAATAAGAACGGAACTTATCAAATGCAAACATTACGGCTAAGAGTTCCTTCTCGGTTGTAGTGTAGTTTATTTGTGCATCATTAAGTGTTTTGCTAGCATAATATATAGTATGAAAAATTCTATCCCGGATTTGTCCTAAAACAACTCCTACGGCATAATCACTAGCATCACACATAAGAACAAAAGGTGACGACCAATACGGTGTTGTGACAATAGGTGAAGAAACTAGCTTGTGTTTTAATGTGTCAAAAGCGTGCAAACAGTGGTCATCAAATATAAAGGGAGTGTCTTTTTCTAACAAGTTACATAAAGGTTTTGATACTTTAGAGAAATCTTTAATAAACCTCTTATAGAACCCCGCATGACCTAAAAAGCTACGAATGCCCTTGACATTCTTAGGAGGAGGAAGCTTTGCAATAACTTCTATTTTAGCCCGATCTACCTCCAAACCCTTGCTTGATACTTTATGGCCTAAGACAATTCCCTCTCTCACCATGAAATGACACTTCTCTCAATTTAGCACTAAATTTGTCTCAACACATCTTGTTAACACCTTCCTAAGAACTTCCAAACAACAATCAAATGACTTCCCAAACATAGAAAAATCATCCATAAACACCTCTATTCCTTCATCCATTAAATCAGTAAAAATAGATATCATGCACCTTTGAAAAGTGGCGGGTGCATTACATAATCCAAATGGCATTTTGCGAAATGCAAACGTACCATAAGGACATGTAAATGTGGTCTTTTCTTGATCTTCCGGAGCAACCAGAATCTGATTATAACCGGAATATCCGTCCAAGAAACAAAAATAATCATTACCCGCCAACTTGTCAAGTACCTGATCAATAAAAGGTAGTGGAAAATGATCCTTCCGAGTTGATTTATTTAGTTTTCTATAATCCATACATATTCTCCAACCGGTAACCGTCCTAGTTGGTATCAACTCGTTGTTATCATTTTTCACCACCGTAATTCCTCCCTTCTTCGGTACACATTGTACCGGACTCACCCACTTGCTATCCGAAATAGGGTAAATAATTCCTGCATCTAACCATTTTATTATCTCATTCATAACTACTTCTTTCATGGGTGGACTAAGCCTACGTTGATGTTCAATTGACCCTTTAGCCTCATCTTCTAATATTATTTTATGCATACAAATCGAGGGGCTAATGCCACTAATGTCTGCTATAGTCCATCCCATGACCTTCTTAAATTCTTTCAAAACAAGAAGTAGTTTTTCTTCATCTTCAAATTTTAATGATGCATCAATTATTACCGGAAGAGTATTTTCTTCTCCAAGAAAAGCATATTTAAGATGTTCCGGAAGAGGTTTCAAATCTAAAGTTGGAGGTTCAATAATTGAGGGTTTCATAATTTTTGGTTCGCTTGACCTAGTTATAGATTCAAAACTCCTAAAGATAGACAATTTATAATGGGATTCTAAGACCTTCACACATTCATCCAATTCTAAATCATCATCCCACTGTTCATTTGTCAAAATTGTGAGAAGTCTTTGTTCTAGATCATCTTCATTACCCTTAATTAATTGATTTTTAAACTCCACTTCTTCAATAGAGTAACAATCTTCTTTTTCATTTGGAAATTTCATAGCTTTTAGGATATTGAATGTTACTTCCTCTTCATTAACTCTCATTGTTAACTCCCCTTTTTGTACGTCAATTAAAGTTCTTCCGGTTGCTAAAAATGGCCTCCCTAAGATTATGGGCACATCCTTATCCTCTTCCATGTCCAACACTACAAAATCGGCCGGAAAAATAAACTTCTCCACCTTAACCAATACATCCTCAACTATTCCCTTAGGGAATGCTAAAGTCCTATCGGCTAATTGGAGAGTAAGAGTTGTTGGAGCTATCTCTCCTAGACCTAACTTTGTATAAATAGATAAGGGCATTAAATTGATGTTTGCACCTAAATCACATAATGCTCTCCCGACAAATTTCACTCCTATGGAACAAGGTATGGTAAAACTACTGGGGTCCTTAAGTTTTTGAGGCAATTTCTTTTGTAAAATTGCACTACACTCTTCCGTTAATGCAACTATTTCTCTATCTAGAAATTTTCTTTTCTTAGATAAAATATCTTTCATAAACTTGACATAAATAGACATTTGCTCTAATGCCTCGGCAAATGGAATATTAATTGTAAGCTTCTTAAAAATTTCCATAAATTTTTGAAATTGTTTGTCAAGTTTTGTTTTATTTAATCTAGATGGAAAAGGTGGAGGAGGGTAAATAATTTCTTTCTTTTTATTATTATGTGGATCTACTTCCACTTCCTCCGGCTCCTTAACTTCTATAGACTCTTTTCTCCTAATCGTATTTTCTCTTGCCTCTTCCTCCCTTAACTTCTCTAGCAATCCATCCCCACTTGAGATCTCTACCCCACTCCTTAATGCAATAGTTTTACAATGATTATTTGGCTCTTCTCTTGTTGGATTAAGTGTGGTGTCAGATGGTAGCGATCCTATTGTTCTTTGATTTAAAGCATTGGCCAATAGGCCAATTGTGGATTCTAAAGATCGGAGTGAAGACTCAATACCACCCATCCTAGATTCATTCTTTTGAAACAAACCTACAATATACTCATCAGTCAATTTCCTATTATTGGTTTGTTGATTATGCATATGGGTTGGTATAGAATTAATGTTTTGATTGAAACCTGGTGGTTGAATTGCATTTTGTGAATTTTTCCAAGAAAGATTGGGATGATTTCGCCATTCTGGATTATAATGATTTTCGAAATTTGAAGGTCCTTGCCTTTGTTGGCCTCCAAGATAATGTACTTCTTCAGTTACTTGGTTTAATTGTTCCACTGTCATTGGCACACTTGTTGAAGGGGTAGATAAAGAATCTAACCTCTTATTTATTAAATTAAATTGAGTGGCCATTTGAGCTGCTAACGAAGTGATTTGATCTACTTGATGAATATCGGCTGGATGGTTATTACCTTGCCTTTCGAATTCTTGGTAATTGTTAGAAGTAAGATCTTCTAATATTTCAAAAGCATCTTCTGGATATTTCTTTAATAAAGACCCTCTCGCAGCTCCGTCAACTAGGATCATCGTAGTGGTTTGTAACCCGTTATAAAAAATTGTGACTTGTTGGTGTTGGGCCATCCCGTGATGTGGACACTTCCTAAGCATTTCTTTAAACCTTTCCCATGCTTCATAAAGTGTTTCGCCATGATTTTGGACAAAAGTGGTGATGTCTCTAACCAACTTAGCTGTTTTAGAAGGTGGAAAATATTTATTCAGAAATTTCTCTTCCAATTGATCCCACGTAGTGATGGAACCAGGAGGTAGAGAGTTAAGCCAATCTTTAGCCCGACCCTCCAAAGAAAATGGAAATAACCTCAATTGAATAGCTTCATCCGAAGCCCCATTTACCTTGTACATATCACATATTTCTAAGAATGTTCTTAAATGAGCGTTTGCATTTTCATGATTAAGACCCCCAAACTTGTTATGTTGTACTAGTTGCATTGTGGTAGTGTCTATTTTAAAATTATTAGCGGCGATTGTGGGTCGCGCTATACTAAATTGCAAACCTCCTCTTAACGGTGCGTTATAGCCTCGACAAGTCATTCGCGGTGCAACGTTTTGAACATTATCACCATTGTGTTCGACTTGACCATTAGGGTCCACCTGACCCCCATGATCATGACCATCATGACCATTCCCATTCCCGTTATTTAAACCGTTTGGGTTCATAGTAGGATGACTAGAATGCTCTAAGCGAAAAGCTCTTCTATTTTGCCTACACTCACGCTCAATTTCTAAATTTAGCGGGAATAATTCAATAGGCCGAAATCTGGACATAAACTAAAGTAATGCAATTAAAATAAGTAAAACAAACAAACAATGAAATAAAATAAAAACAGTACTTGAGCTCCAATTACTAAGGATTTACTAATATTGCAAGAAAACGCTAAATTAGTACATCTCCCCGGCAACGGCGCCAAAAACTTGATACGGTGAAAATGAGTGTTACTCAAGTGCACATGCCGATTCAAGTAATAAAGTGTAAGTAAGATCGTCTCCACAGGGAAATGTTAATTTAACGCTCACAAGTACTAATATTATCCTTTTCTTTGAATCCAAGTAAATAATTCAAAAGTTGGTTGCGTGAAGAAAAATTAAAATAGGAAAATAACTTTAATTAATTAATTCAATGAGTTTTTATTTTTATTTTTGAGAAATACCAATTTTTAGAGAAAGCTTTGCATGTGGATTTCCTAAGTCTATGTGATATGAAATTTCAAAAGATTTAGTTAAACATTTGTAAAATTATTCTCCTGACGCAAATTAAATGTAGGATCATTACCTCTCGGTCTCCGAAATCCGTACACAGCGACTAATCATGAAGAAAGTGAAATCTCTTTCTAACTCCAATGATTAAATTAAAATATGCGAATTACTTTCGTCACTCCTCTCTCGAATTTCGCGACGCAGTATTTGGATGAAGAATTTTTGGTTAAAGATTTATGTGGTTCCTCTCTCGATTTATTCCACATAAGAAAATGGTTTGTATAACCTTGCGTGCAACTCCTCTCTCGATTTATGAATACACTCCAAAGAGATATACAAAGCTTGACACAAAATCTTCAAAATGTAATCGCACACTTAAAACGGACAAAGAATTGAAGCAAATAATTTAACAGAATTGTGTTCTAATACATATCACAAAAGACAAAGTCCTTTTCCACACACAAAGCTACAGATTTTAGTTCATGCTAATTGGAATAAAATAACAAATAAGAACATCCTTACAAGACATGCTCAAAGACATGGTTGAAGAAGGTAAGTTTTTCATTCCAAAGTTGCAATATCTCTCTCCCGGATTGGAATGGTTCGGCTCTCCAAGTAGGAAGAATTCTCCTTGCCGAAAATATCTTCTCCTTTCTCCTCAATTTCGTCGTTCTCCCCCCAATTTCCTTCTTTTTTCTTGCTCTCCTTTCCCTCTATTTTATAATTCAAATTAAGTAACTTCCCAATTTCAATTCTTGTAACCGCCATCTTCTATATTTAATTCTCCTCATTAGAATCACATAATAAGCCTTCTAATTCCGTCTCCAGCCAGCTGTCCGCCGGTGAAAACTGCTGCCACCTCATCATATGGTTTTAAATAATCGCGCCATTTATGCCATGTTTTCAGCGCCCGCTTGTTGTAACCTTGTTGTAACCCTGTTGCGACAAATCCGCCTGCATTAATTATTCCTCCATTTCTTTTCTTTCCATTCTAAACACTCATTTAATTCCTGCATATTAAACTCGAATTTAAGCAGAATCACCATGAAATAATTACTTTGTAATTTATAATTAATTAAGTTTATTATATCAAAGTTTCATATTAATATTCATCATTTCATAGTGCAAAATGTGTTATTCATAGACCAAATAACTCCTATTTTAGGAAGTTATCAGTTTCCACGCTCACCGCACCATAATGTTGAAACCAGAGAACTGGTCTCGACGTTCGCAAGGGGGATGCAGCTAACCCTTACTTGACCTGAGCGAGACCCTTGACCAGTTACTGAGAGCTAAAGAACCCTACCCTTGAAGAACACCTAAGTTCACGAACGGACCCCTTAAGCTGCAGCGCGGAGGTCCCACCACATACCCGGAAGTTCAACGAGAGCTTCCCCTCCCAAGCCAATGCTGAGCCTGGACACCTTGGAGGGCACTAAGGATCACCTCACCGTCCACCTTCGATGACAAGGGGAGGGGAGGGGTAGTGCTTGCTCACACACGAGGGAGGGGGGTAGTAACATCCCTTCCCAAGGTGCCCATGGGGGTCTATTTATAGACTTCCCAAAAATTGGGTTGCGGATAGCCAAAATTCTGCTATCCGCAGCCCAATTACGAACCCGAACGACTGAACCGAGAAGGGGGGGGGGGGGGGGGGGGGCGAGTGGAGGATCAGACGTCCACTCCCCCCCCTTTGCCGGGGGTCGGGTGGATGGACCAAGGTCCACCCCCCGAGCTGGGCGAGCGGACCTTACGGTCCACTCATCCTTCCGGGCGAGTGGACCATGGGTCTACTCGCCCAGCCACCCGGGCGGGTGGACACAAGGTTCCCCCGCCCCCGGGCGAGTGGACCAGTGGTCCACTCGCCCGCAGGCTTGGGGCGAGTGGACCCTGGGTCCACTCGCCCCCCACACTGGGCGAGTGGACCCAAAGGTCCACTCGCCCCCCCCCCCCCCCCCCCCCCCACTCGAGCGAGTGGACCAGTGGTCCACTCGCCCGGGTCCTTGGGCGAGTGGACCAAGGGTCCACTCGCCCGGGGGCCTTGGGCGAGTGGACCCAAGGTCCACTCGTCCAAGGAGGTTTGCCCCCCCCCCCGGGCCTTCTCTTTTCGATGCTCACGACCTCTGACGGGTCGTTCCACTGAGCCCCCTCACTTGCGTCGGGTCACACCGACTCGAAAAATATCAGGGTTATACAACGAGAAATTTTTAACGTGGAAATCCGAATGGGTGAAAACCACGGGACGGTCGGAGTCCAACCCGGAAAGCCTCCACTAAAACGTGTATAAAATACACGCAAAAAATTTACAGACTTTCCCTCCTTGATCCACCGCGGATCACTTCCACTTCGCTACACAAATAAATAAATACAAGTTACCACAGTAATTTATCGAGACAGATCAAAATCCTCTCCGATGTAGTTTGCACGTAACTTGCGTGTTTTCAAAATGAATCTGCAGCGAAGCTGCCCTTTGACCCGAACAAAGTCGGTCACGATCCTCCTTCTTGCGGCCGACAACGGCCGTCAACACCAACTTTAGCGCCGACGGCACTTCTCCACGGATGTCGCAAGCTTAACGCTCCTCCTTCGTACGCCGCAACTTCGGCGGACGCGAGATCTTCCGAGCTCTTTTACGTAGCTCTGCTTGCGGCTTTCAAGGCTTCAATTTTTTTCGTTGTCCTGTTTTTTTTTTGCTGAGAGGGAATGACTTTATTTTATAGTCGAAGCTTGCTTGTCGATCTCTCATTCTCCTGCCGTAATTTTCTTCTTTTTTTCTTCACGTGGGAGAGAAGAAAACAGATACTTCTCTCTCTCTCTTCCCTCTCTTTCTCTCTCTCCCTTTCTCTCTCTTTTTTTCTTTCTTTCTGACATTAGATAAAACACATTTGTCAAAAGGCTATGAATAGCCTTTTGACTTATGTGATATATATAATTTTATTTTTCTTCGTGTCAGAGGCGGAGGAGAATGCGCATCCGGCGAAATTGACTTGCGACTATTCACGTGAGTCACGAGGAGAGGAAAAAATAGTTACAGCACGCGCCACGATCTTGTCACGCACGAGCCCGGTGGTTTTCTCCGCATCGGATGGGAACCACACCCCAATAATTCTCCCCCTTCACATCGATGAGGAGGAAAACGCCATCCCGGCGATCCTCAAGCAGTGTTCGAATTTCCCCCTTTGCACTGACTTCGTGAGCATATCTGCTCCGTTGTCATCAGTGTGCACTTTCTGCAAGTCCAGCTCCTTCTGCTCCAGGATGTCGCATATCCAATGATACCGCGTATCAATGTGCTTGGGCCTCAAGTGAAAGGTGGGGTTCTTCCCCAAATAAATTGCACTCTAACTGTCATATAGGAGTGTGTAACGCTCCTGAGTGAAACCCAGCTCCTTGATGAAACGCTTCATCCAAAGAAGCTATTTTCCTGCCTCAATGACTGTAATAAATTTGGCTTCCGTAGTTGACAGTGCAACACACTTTTGCAATCGAGACTGCCACGATACAGCTCCCCCTGCAAATAGAATCAGGTACCCAGACGTCGATCGTCTGAAGTCCAGATCTCCAGCCATATCAGCATCATTGTAGCCCAGCAACTCTGGCTCACTGTCTCCAAATCTCAACGTCAAATCCGACATCCCTTGTAAGTACTTTAAAATCCATTTCACCGCGCTCCAATGTTCTCTCCTGGGGTCGGAGAGAAATCTGCTAACAACACCAACAGCGTGTGCTATATCAGGGCGTGTGCATACCATAACGTACATTAGGCTGCCAACTGCAGAAGCATAAGGGACCTTCTGCATCTCCTCTTTCTCCTCAGGTGTGCTCGAGCACTGATCCACTATAAGTCTGAAGTGAGCCGCAAGAGACTTGCTCACCTTCTTCGCTTGATCCATGATGAATCTCTGTAGCACCTTCCTGATATATTTCTCCTGAGATAGCCAGAGTAACCTGGAGCTTCTGTCTCTTCGAATATGCATCCCTATGATGGCCTTTGCTGCTCCCAAGTCCTTCATCGCAAATTTGGAGCTTAACTGCCGCTTCAGCTCAGCAATGCGCGATGTGCTCCTCCCGACTATCAGCATATCGTCAACATAAAGGAGTAAAATAATGAAATCATCTAGAGCGTGCTGCTTCACAAACACGTAGTGATCAAGGGTGGTCCTCCTGAAGTCGATCTCCCCCATAAAAGCATCGAACTTCTTGTACCACTATCGCGGGGCCTGCTTCAGGACATATAAGCTCTTCTTCAAGCGACAAACTAGGCTCTCCTTCCCTTTGACCATGAATCCTTCAGGTTGCTCCTTGTAAAGCTCCTCCTCAAGATCGTCATGCAGAAAGGCGATCTTGACATCCATCTGCTCAATCTCCAGTTCTAGCCTCGCAGCAAGGCCAAGAACAACCCGGATAGATGACATCTTCACAACAGGAGAGAAGATCTCATCGAAATCAACTTCCTATTTTTGACTGAAACCCTTCACCACTAATCTAGCCTTGTATCTGAGCGGTGTCGAGGGGTCTCCTTGCTTTACTCTGAAAATCCACCGATTCTTCAGAGCCTTCTTGTCCTTAGGCAATCTCACCAAATCATAAGTATGGTTTTCCCGCAGAGACTGCATCTACTACTGCATGGAAACCATCCATTCTTTCTTCTCCGAGCTCTGCACTGCCTCATCAAAGTACTCAGGCTCCCCCACATCAGTCAACAAAATATACTCGGTAGTAGAGTATCTCAAAGATGGGTGTCTGACTCTATCAGACCTCCGTGGAGCGAGCTCAGTTGCTGGTGTAAGCACATCATCAGTGATGTCCTCTGCAGGCTCGCCATCAGTAACGCCCTCATGATCTGGAAGTGGCTCAGTGCCCTGCTCCAGATCAGGCTCTACGGTCTCTTCAATGTCATCACCTCTAATCATAGGAGACTCTGCATTAGTGCGAGAGTCAATCTTTTCAGTCTTCTCAGGATCAACTGCAATTTGATCCTCACAAAATATGGCGTCGCGACTGCGTACAAGTTTCTTCTCAACTGGATCAAAGAACCTGTAACCAAACTCGCCGCTTCGCCCATATCCCAAAAATATGCATTGTCGGGTCTTTGAATCCAACTTCGATCTTTCGTCCCGAGGGACGTGCACAAATGCTCTACAACAGAAGATCCTCAAGTGACTGTATGAAGGGTTCTTCCCGTACCAGACCCTGTCGGGAACATCTTCCTGTAATGCAGAACTGGGAGATATATTGATGACGTGTACAACTGTGTATAAATCCTCACTCCAAAACATGCCAGGTAGCTTTGACTCAGATAGCATGCACATCACTCTCTCCATTAGCGTCCTGTTCATTCTTTCTGCTACGCCATTCAGCTGCGGTGTCTTGGGCGGAGTCTTTTCATATCTTATCCCATGCTCTCTACAATACTTATCAAAGGGACCAATATATTCTCCCCCATTATCGGACCTGATGCACTTTAGCTTCCTCCCAGTCTGTCTTTCCACCTCAGCGTGGAATCTCCGAAAAGTGTCGAGGACCTCAGCTTTGGTCTTAATAGCATAGACCCAGAGCTTCCTCGAAAAATCATCAATGAACGTCACAAAGTAAGACGCTCCTCCTCTCATTTGGACCTTTAGTGGCCGGCAAACATCAGTATGTACGAGCTCTAGTGGCTCGGATCTCCTGGTGGAACCCTGACTCTGGAATGAGACTCGATTCTGCTTCCCAGCCATACAGTGATCGCATCGCTCCAACTGATCCTCAGATAGATCAGTAATCATCTTCTTCTTGGAGAGACATCCAAGTCCCATTTGGCTGATGTGACACAATCTCCTGTGCCATAAGGAAATGGATGCTCCATCCCTGATAGTGTTGGCCTGAGCAGCTTCAGGCCTTCCCTCCATATAGTATAAGCCAGTATCTCTCCAACCTCTAGCTACTACAAACGATCCTCTAATCAATTTCCAAGAATATCCACCAAAGACACTGTAGTGTCCCTCATCACCTAGTTTTCCAACCGAAACCAGGTTGAAGCGGATATGTGACGCACATCCCTAAGAATCAATAATCCTCCCGTACTCATTTTTTGGTGCATGTCTCCCCTCCCGACGACTTTTGACGTGTCTCCGTTGCCCATCCTAAGTACTCCACAATCATGAGTGGTATAAGTGGCAAACAAATCCTTATTGTGGGAGACATGTGCAGAAGCACCTGAATCCATAATCCAGCTCTTCTCATCGCATGAGAGTGCCGCAGTGACGTCGTCACCAATAATGATGACATCATCATCCTCTGTAGAAGCGGTGGCTGCCGTGTGAGTCTCCGTCTTCTCATTTGAGGACTCTCCCTTCTTCTTCTGGTCATTCTTTAGAGTGTAGCAAAACTTATGAATATGACATTTCTTGTGGCAGTAGTGACACTCCACATTCTGGTAGCGGGATCTCGACTTCCCCCTACTTTGGCTTCTCTCGCTCTTCCTTCCTCTACTCTTGCTCCTTCCTCTTCCCCTGGGCTCAGTGTAGACTGTAGAGGACATCAGCTCGTGAAGAAGAGCATGATATTCCTTGCAATTTTCTTCGCACCTCCTCGTTTAAGATGCCACTTTTTGCGATCTCCATAGTGATGATGTCACCAGGAGAAGAGTTGATCAAAGAAACTCTGACCATCTCCCAAGAGTCTGGAAGAGACTTCAACAACCACAATGCATTGACCTCATCCTCGAAGGTCACCTTTATAGCAGTGAGACGGTCAATAATACCCTGGAACTCGTTCACATGATCCAAGATGGGGGGATCCCTCTCTGTATCTAAACTCCCCCAGCTTCTTTAGTAGATATAATTTATTGATGCCAGTACTCTTAGCATACAACGTCTCCAACGTCTTCCAGAGAATTTTTGCGTCAATGATGCTCGCGACGTGGTTGTAGACGTTCGGCTTCACGAACCGTCTAATAAATCTGCATAGTTTTCGATGCTCCACCTTCCATTTATCGGGATACATTTCTTTAGGCATCTCCTCAAAGATGGGAGCATGCCAACCTTTTACATATATAAGATCCTCCATCAATAAATGCCACTGGTGGTAGTTCGCGCCGTTTAGTTTCACCATTTGCTCGGAGCCCGAACCTGATGTAGACTCCATCATGCTCCGTCACTGATCGGATTGACCTCAGTTCTTTGAGTCGACTATTTCCAAGAAAGGAATCAAAGAGGATAGGGAGCGGACCAATGGTCGTCATCTACCGCACCAGATCACTAACCCGAAATATCCGATTGGCTTGTCTCGAATCGCAAATAGGTCAGCCCGATAACTGCTCTGACAATGAACCTACCTCTGATACCACTTGTTGGGTTTGAGAGCACGCAAACCCGACCCGAGCACCTGCAAATTAATTCGGCGAGAGCACCTGCCCGAGCATTTTAGCGGATATGCAAACACAAGAAAGCAAAAATAAAAATAGTGCACGAGAATTTTTTAACGTGGAAACCCGAATGGGTGAAAATCACGGAACGGTCGGAGTCCAACCCGGAAAGTCTCTACTAAAATGTGTATAAAATACACGCAAAAAATTTACAGACTTTCCCTCCTCGATCCACAAAGGATCACCTTCACTTTGCTACACAAATAAATAAATAAATACAAATTACCACAATAATTTATCGAGACAGATCAAAATCCTCTCCGATGTAGTTTGCACGTAATTTGCGTGTTTTCAAAATGAGTCTGTAGCGAAGCTGCCCTTTGACCCGAACAGAGTCGGCCACGGTCCTCCTTCTCGCGGTCGACAACGGCCGTCAGCACCAACTTTAGCGTTGACGACACTTCTCCACGGATGCCGCAAGCTCGACGCTCCTCCTTCGTACGCCGCAACTTCGGCGGACGCGAGATCTTCCGAGCTCTTGTACGTAGCTCTGCCTGCTGTTTTCAAGACTTCTATTTTTTTCGTTGTTCTGTTTTTTTTTTGCTGAGAGGAAATGACTTTATTTTATAGTCGAAGCTTGCTTGCCGACCTCTCCTTCTCCTGCCGTAATTTTCTCCTTTTTTTTTTCTTCACGTGGGAGAGAAGAAAACAGATACTTCTCTCTCTCTCTTCCCTCTCTCTTTCTCTCTCTCCCTTTCTCTCTCTTTCTTCCTTTCTTTCTTTCTGACATTAGATAAAACACATTTGTCAAAAGGCGGCTATGAATAGCTTTTTGACTTATGTGATATATATAATTATATATATATATAATTTTATTTTTCTTCGTGTCAGAGGCGGAGGAGAATGCGCATCCGGCGAAATTGACTCGCGACTATTCGCGGGAGTCACGAGGAGAGGAAAAAATAGTTACAACACGCGTCACGATCTCGTCACGCACGAGCCCGGTGGTTTTCTCCACATCGGATGGGAACCACGCCCCAACAGATTCCGTCGTGTCTTTTACCGTGATTCCTAGAATCATTCTGAGCAGAACATTGTGTCGGGGATAGCGCCGAATCCATCCCCCAGACACAACCAAATCAATGCAGGGTGACACAAGAAATACACTCAAATTCTGAACCACGCACTGCATATATAAAATATATAACTGCAAAAAATCATATACGAAGAAGTATACCGACGTTCGTTACTGGAACGCCGCGGAGATGCCGGACTCGCTCGATCCGCGGGAGAGAGAACAATCTTGACTGCAATCCGCTAGTACAGCGGACGCACAAGGTTCGTGACAGAACGAACTTTCGTCGTCGTTAGATGACCCACCACCACCGGAGAAGCACCCCACCGAGACTTGGCCTTGCTGGTTTATGCATCCGCCACCGTCTCTCTGACACCATCAACTCGTCGCACCAATTGTAGCCCGCAGCAGCCTTGTCGCACTTGTTGCAGCCTGCCACGTCCTTGCCGCACTTATTGCCGCCGTCTTCCCTCAAATGTTGTAGCCCGCCGCCACCTTGCCGCACTTGCAACCGCCGGCATATTCCTGCCGACGTGCTCCGGCGTTCTCCTGACGCCCTCCGGAATTGGCCACGGCCCTCATCCATCCTTGGCCTCGTGATCAAGAGGAGATGGAGTGCTCTGCTTCACACGTTCTTCTCAAATTGCATCTGCTCCTTATAATAAATCCAAAGTATGATAAATAATCACGTGGGCTGCCACTTATCTATCAGCTAAGTCAAAGTTTTCCTTTTTCCCAAAATTATTACGGGAAATTTTTTTTATAAGGGTACCGTGTCCTCTTCTAGCTACGCGAATAAATACTAGTAAATTAGACCGGACCCACCTCTTTTCTTCCCCCTTCCCGACAATTTCATTACGCTATCCTTCCGCTTGACTGCTCTTCCCGAACGGCATCTCGGGCGAAACTACGGGAGGAACCTAGCCGCAGACCGCCGGGAAGCTATCGATCAGAGTTATCGAAGGGGGGATCTCTTACTCAGTGCACATCGGTAAGTACATTCGCTTAGGGTTTCTAACTTGTTCTGTGTTCATGGTTTGATCGCAACTCCCATTCTTTGCTTTGGGTTTAGAGTTTTGTTCGTTATTCTTTATCTAGGCTGAGCGGCTCCTAAACTCTCTGCCCACCGAATCTTCCTAGGCTGATTTACGAGATGTCATTGTTGGATTAGCAACAATTGATGCACACTTACAACTCAGATAATTGCTCCCCTGACATCTGAGAAAGCAACAACAAACAAGAAAATTAAATGAATCCATTAATATAGTAATTAACAACAATTGATGCAAATTTATAAACAACATGATACAGTTGTGCATTGGTCAGAAAAAATAACTGCAAATAGACATCTAACAAGATATAAAAGTACAAACCCTAAACACACTTAAACACATAACAAAACTACAAATCATAATTATCTCCTAATAGTATTAGGGCAAATTTTTCAGCCAAAATTAATTCTATAGTTTAACACAATCGTATCTTTCATTTAACTGTATTTTCAGAGTTAATCACAACTGTATCTGTCATTCAACTGTATTTGTAGAGTTAACCATAACTGTATCTGCCATTCAACTGTATTTCTAGAGTTAACCACAACTGTATCTGCCATTCAACAGTATTTCTAGAGTTAACCATAACTGTATTTTTCATTTAACTGTGTTTCTAGAGTTAATCACAACTGTATCTTCCATTGAACTGTATTTCTTGTTAAATAGAACAGTATATTAATGAAAAACTTAAGAGCAAAGAATGAAGTTGCGATCAAACCCTAAACACAGAACAAAATCCAACAATGACATCTCGTAAACCAGCCTAGGAAGATCCGATGGACAGAGAGTTTAGAAGGAGCCACTCAGCCTAGATAAAGAATAACGAACAAAACCCTAAACCCAAAGCAAAGAATGAGAGCTGCGATCAAACCATGAACACAGAACAAGATACAAATCCTAAGCGAATGTACTTACCGCTGTGCACTGAGTAAGAGATCCCCCTTCGATAACTCTGATCGATAGCTTCCCGGCGGTCCTGCGGCTAGGTTCCTCCCGTAGTTTCGCCTGAGATGCCGTTCGGGAAGAGCAGTCGAGAGGATGGATAGCGGAACGAAATCGTCGGGAGGGGGGGGGGGGGGGGGGGGGGGGGGTGGGGGGAGAAAAGAGGTGGGCCCGATCTAATTTGCGAGTATTTATTCGCGTAGGACACCATACCCGTATAAAAAAACAAATGTCATGTGCAAACCTATTATGACTATGTGCAAACCTATTATGACTATGTGCAAACCAATTTTCACTGCAGACCAAAAAATTGTTACAAGTGAAATTAGGTGTGCAAAATAGCCTGATCTGATTTGCACATTGAAGATAAGACGCAGTTCTTTCCGCCGGCGGCGAATCCCGGATCTCGTCTCCTTTCACCATCTCTTCTCCGACGGCAAGGTGCTCCTCCAAGATGCATGCACGTATTTTTTGTGTCCAGCCGCCGAGGACCCCCCGGCGACGCTGAAGACAAGGCGGTAGTTTACAGTGCGGCATGCGAACCTCGCCTCTCTTGTTCTCATCTCTACATGCGAACCTCGCCTCGATTTACTTGTCTCCAGTAAGATATTCTCTACGTAATCTCTTTGAAGTTTTTCTTCCTTTTTCCTCTTCTGGTAAGAATCTAAGAGTAAAAATGGATGTCGAATGTCGAGTTCTCCGGGTGATTTAGTTTCAGTGTTTTTTTTTTTCAATCTCGCATTCCTATGTACTTCTGGCCAGTGGTGACCGGAGGATTTTGATACGAGATAACTTCCCTTCTCACTTGCACAGCACAAAGAAACTGCCAGAAATTCACCAACAGGAATTCCACGTTTCCACAAAACACCAAAAGAGAGGTACAACCAAAGTTAACAGTAAAATAACACAAGATCTGCCCAAGGAGACACACCTCCTGAACGGCAATCAGCTAGGGGAGAGGGGAACCGATCTCCACACAGCAGCAAGCACAAGTTAAAAAGCCACAAGTTCATCGACGGAAGAAAATAACCCTAATACAAAAGCTATTTTATACCAAGCACACCCCCAGCCGCAATTACCCAAAATACCCTTCAGACCGGTCGGACCGAACCCAAACAGGATCGCATCAAATGCCTCCCCCACGAGACGTTCCTTGTCCTCAAGGAACAAAGTCAGGGAAGCGTTGCCGGAGTGACCAAAGATCTTCCCAGGTAGCGTCGTCCCGCGAACCGGCAACCCATTGTATCAGAAATTGAGTAACTGCCCGACCGTCGCGTTGGATGATACGATGAGCCAGACTCCGCACCGGATCTGCCAGAATGTTGCCCTCGGATGTGACTGTGGTTGGCAGTTGGCCGGCCTGGGTTGGAGGCGCGCCGATGTGTTCTTTCAGCTGCGAGATGTGGAATGTGGGATGAATTTTGGCTTCGGCGGGTAACTCTAGGCGGTATGCCACCTTTCCCACACGGTTCAACACTCGGAAGGGGCCGAAAAATTTGGGTGACAATTTTTGACAATCGTGGGGGCGTAGAATGGTTTGTCGATAGGGTTGGAGACAGATGTAAACCCAAGAACCCACCTCCAATTCGCGTTCCCGCCTCCTTTTGTCCGGCAAAACTTTCATTCGATTTTGGGCTTGAGCTAAATTTTGCTTCAGGATGGATAACGTTCTTTCCCGAGCCACAAGAGTGCGGTCCACGACTTGCACTTGTGAGGAGCCTTCCATGTAGGGTGCTGGTAGTTGGGGTTCTTGCCCATACACGACCTCGTACGGGGTCATGCAAATTGCGCTTTGAAATGTGGAGTTGTACCACCATTCGGCCAGGGGTAGCCATTCCGCCCAGCTTCGGGGTCTATCATGGCACATACAACGCAAATAGACTTCAACACATCGGTTGACCACTTCGGATTGCCCATCGCTTTGCGGGTGATATGCTGTGGAGTGGTGGAGCTGAACCTGCAAAATGCGAAAAATTTCCATCCAAAAATCACTAAGGAAAACCGCATCTCTGTCACTCACAATGGTTGAGGGCATGCCATGTAACCGGAAGATCGAATTGAGGAAAACACGGGCCACCTCCTCTGCGGTGTATGGGTGTGCCAAAGCCATAAAGTGAGCTTGTTTGCTTAGCCGGTCCACGACTACCAACACCACCGACTTCCCTTGACTCCGTGGGAGCCCTTTGATGAAATCCAGCGAAATTTCTTGCCAAATGCGTACGGGGATCGGAAGGGGCTGCAACGTACCCAACGGTAGTTGGTTGGTTGGTTTGCACGTTTGACACACGGAGCACCGTTGGATATAGTTGTGGACATCCGATTTCATGCGTTTCCAATAAAAAACCTTTTTTAAACGGTGGTATGTTGCGGTGACGCCGGAGTGCCCCCCCACGGTGCTGTCATGATAAAGTTGGAGAAGTCACTGTTTAACCTCCTCATCTTGCCCCACCACGAGCCGACCATGGCATTGAAGCACCCCTCTACGCCACTGATATTTCGGGTGGCTGGATTCATTGTCCTCCTTGGCCTTTATGATCGCTTGTATGTGTGTATCCTTCGCCCAAGAGCGGCGGACAACATTTAATATCTCGCAGTGGACCGTTACCATGGCCTGGAGTTCCCCCTCCCCGTGTTCATATTTCCTGGATAGCGCGTCAGCACATTTGTTGTCCGCGCCCCTCTTGTATTGCAGTTGGAAATCGTAGCCCATTAATTTCGTAATATACCGTTGTTGGGCGGGCGTTGCAATTCGTTGCTCCAGAAGAAATTTTAAATTCTGGTGGTCCGTCTTGATAATGAAAGAAGCATGAGCGAGAAAGTGCCTCCACTGTTGGACGGCCATGACCACTGCCAACAATTCTTTTTCGTAGGTCGAGAGGCAGGCATTTTTGGGCCTAAGTGCTTTGCTAAAGAAGGCCACCGGCTGCCCTTCCTGCAATAAAACCGCTCCCACCCCGGAGTCCGCGACATCCGTTTCCACCACGAATTCCTTACGAAAATCCGGTAGCTGCAAGACCGGAGGATGTGTGACCGCCTGCTTCAGTCCCTGAAACGCCGCCTCCGCTTCGCTGTCCCAATGGAGGTGCCGCTGCTGGAGTAAGGCCGTGAGGGGTTTGGCTAACAACCCATAACCCTTGATGAAACGCCGGTAGTATCCAGTCTGCCCCAAAAAACCCCGTAGTTTCTTGAGCGTCGTTGGCACGGGCCAATCGAGCATTGTTAGAATTTTTCCCGGATCCGTCGCCACCCCTTGGCTCGATATGATATGTCCCAAATAATGTATTTGCCGCATTCCAAAATGACACTTGCTTTGCTTTAAGAACAATTGATGTTGTTGGATAATTTTAAGAGTAACGGTGAGGTGGTCCAAATGATCGCTCCAAGATTGGCTGAAGACCAAAATGTCATCGAAGAGGACCAATATAAACTGGCGGAGCTGTGCACGAAAAATCGAATTCATTAAGCTCTGGAAGGTGGATGGAGCATTGGACAATCCGAACGGCATTACGAGGAATTCGTAATGACCACGGTGAGTGCGGAATGCAGTTTTGAGAATGTCCGCCGTTGCCATGCGGACTTGGTGGTACCCGGCCCGGAGATCCAACTTAGAGAAGAAAATCGCGCCATGCAACTCCTCGAGCAATTCTTCGATCACCGGAATCAGAAATTTGTCTTTGATTGTATGTTTGTTGAGTTGACGATAGTCGACACATAACCGCCATGTGCCGTCGCTTTTCTTCACCACCGGGGATGCGAAAGGACTGTTACTGTGTTGAATCATGCCCATTTCGAGCAACTCATCCACCATCTTCTCAATTATTTCTTTTTGAAGCGGGGGGGGGGGGGGGGGGGGGGGGGGGGGTAGCGGTAAGGGCGGAGGTTAACCGGTGTTGTGCCTTCCACGAGCGGGATCCGATGCTCGTTCTGTCGGTTCGGGGGCAGCCCTTTGGGTTCAGCAAAAATCTCTGAAAATTGCTGGAGGACGTGCTGAAGTTGGTGCTGCTTGGATGTGTCCAGAGCCAGATTAGAGCCCCCCGGCTGAATGCTAGCATGCATTTGGTAATCTCCCCGTGCCAGGGATGTGTCCTCCACCTCCGAAAACTGGTGTTGTTTTGCCCTCGCGAAGGTTGGACAGTTGGCAAAGAGCTAACATGTTGAGTTCTCCCTCACGGCTTAGCAACTTATGGGACCGTCTCGATTGCATCCACGTGTTCACCGAATGTTGGGAGCCTCGCAAGGAGATTTTGCGGCCATGGATTTTGAACTCCATCTTCAGATTTTGGAAATCCCATTGGACAGCGCCAAGGGTGATCAACCATTGCACCCCCAACACCATCTCACAACCCCCAATGGTAATATTAGCATATCAGAGGTGAACGTGACGCCCTGCATTTTCCATTGGAAGCTCAATACTTTATGGGTGCTTGCGATCGTCTTCCCATTCGCCACGGCAACGTCAAAACTTGGGATAGAAGTTAACGTGCACTGTAACCTCACCGCCGTATCCATGTCCAAAAAATTATGTGTGCTACCGGAGTCGATCAAGATGTGAATGGGTTGGCCCTGATAGGATGCGGTGACACGCATGGTTTGGAAGTGTTTGGTTCCATCTAGAGCATGGACTGAGACTTGTGGTGGAATGTCGTCCTCGTGTCTATCTGTGAGAGTGATGTCCGCCAAAGGGGCAGTAACTTCCTCCTCCGCCTCCTCGCTGTCCGAGATGAGTTCCAAGGCATACAATTGGCGTCGTTCTAAACAATGATGGCCCGGGGTGTATTTGTTGTCGCACCAAAAACAGAGTCCTTTACTTCGGCGTTCATCCATGTCCGTCGATGAGAGTTTCCGTCCACTTGGACCGGATTGGGGCAGAGCAGTTGAGTGTGCAGGAGTTGGTCCCGCTGGTGGACCCATGGAAGTGCTGCTCCTTCGGGTATCCTTGTGGAACCGATCAACATAGCTTGATGAGACCCGCCTGTTGCTTAAGAGCAATTGCTGTTCTTGTAGCCGTGCGAGAGAGAAAACATCTTGTAGAGATTTTGGTTGTAACATACGAATATCGTATTCAATCTCCCCTTTCAAGCCCGCCAAACAAAAGCTGATGGCATGGTCTTCCGGAATGGCCACGCGATGTGATAAGAGATCGAATTCATCCAAGTAAGGTTGCACCGCCCCCTTTTGGCGTAGATTCTTCAACTCACTAAGGGGATCATCGAACAGTAGGGAACAAAAATGGCCGTTGAGTGCTTTACAATATTCCTCCCACGAGGGCCATTGTCGGGTGATGCGGTTCTGCATGAAGCCTTGATGCCAATAAGGCTTTGTCCTCCATGTGTACTGAGGCGATGCGCACTTTCATGTCATCCGGTGTTGCATCTATGTCAAAGAACTGCTCACATTTGTAGAGATCCAATCGAGGACCCCATCGCCAAAAAATCGCGGAAAGTCAAGTCGAGAGAAACGGGTCTGCACCGGAGGATGACCGTGAGTCGTAGTTTGTCGCTCCGGCGGGGAGAACGACCCCGCCACGCCGCTGGACTTGTTCGCCTTCAGCACCTCCAAGATTTCCCTCACCTCTTCCGACGCGCGGCTTTGCTAATCCGTGAGACTCTGCATCGACCGAGTGAGGGCCTCCTGGTGTTGACGCAAGCCGTCGAGCTCGTTGTTCATATCCTGCGACCTGGTGGCGTCAGAAACCGGCGTCTGGCTGCTGGAACGTGCTAGCTTTGATACCTTGATACGAGATAACTTCCCTTCTCACTTGCACAACACAAAGAAACTGCCAGAAATTCACCAACAGGAATTCCACGTTTCCACAAAACACCAAAAGAGAGATACAACCAAAGTTAACAGTAAAATAACACAAGATCTGCCCAAGGAGACACACCTCCTGAACGGCGATCAGCTAGGAGAAAATAACCCTAATACAAAAGCTATTTTATACCAAGCACACCCCAGCCACAATTACCCAAAATACCCTTCAGACCGGTCGGACCGAACCCAAGCAGGATCACATTAGATTTCTAGATAGATGTCGATTTTGCTCTATTCCATGCATGCCTCCCTACATTGGTAGGTCGACGATTAAGATGAATGACAACGTTGACATTTTACTGCCTGGACGCATGGTTCTTCTTAATCATTCAGCTAAGGCATTTGATATCATAGACCTGATTTAGTTGTAAAGAGTAATAAGAAGAGAAGTGAAAGAGATGATGATTTCATTAGAGGAGCTCTCTGTTTATAGAGGGAAAAATAATTCATAATTATAGAACATAGGGGAAATAATTAATCTCGGAGTATATGCTAAATTTTTTGAAATAGTCTCTTAGAACTAAAATCACTATTATACATTAGATAATTTTAGAATTTATTCATTCCAACGCCGCCATTACAACTGTACCATATTGAGTCTGAACCCTTTGTGGAAATCCTTAAAGCATGCAAACACATCACTTTTATTTTTCATCAAGTAAAACCAGGTCACACGAGAGAAGCAATCAATGAAAGACACAAAATAACGAAACCCATTCACAGTAGTTGTGGGACAAGGTCCCCAAACATCAGAATGTATTAAATCAAAATGAGCAACACTTTTATTATCCGAATTGGAATAAGAGTTTCTAGTGTGTTTCCCAAACTCGCATGCGTCACAGACAAGTTTATTACGATTATCTTTCTCAAATAAAGTGGAATACAATTGACTTAAAGCATGAAAAGAGGGATGTCCCAAACGCCGATGATAAAGAAGAAGCAATTCTTCTATGCTCCTTCCGACTCCTGCAGCATCTTCTACCAATGTTGAAAGAGCTGAGTCCATACTTTCCTTATCGAGGTACCACAAGCCACTATGCCATGTGCCAGTCCCAAGTCTTCTGCCGGTCTCCTTCTCTTGGAAGATCACCTTCGGAATATTAAACAAAACAACACATTTTAGTTGAGATATGATGACACTAATGGATAGGAGATTCACAGGAAAAGATGGAGCATGCAAAACATTGGACAGAGTCAAAGTATTGGTACATCGCACGGTACCCTTACCAACCACTGGTTGAGCTGTGCCATCGACAGTCTGGATGCTCTCTGGTACTAGGGGAGTATACGAAAGGAATTCCCTATCATCCCCAGTGACATGTCGAGAAGCACCTGAATCGACTATCCAATCTGGTGATCTAGTATTGGATATAGCTGCGAGGGCAAGAGTTTCATCTGTACCTGAGGTTGAATGAGCGAACGAGGCAATGTTACCCCTTGATGAAACTGGAGTGAGTGCGTTATCCAAGACAAAAATCACGGAGCACGCATTTGAGAGAGGGAATAATGGGAGACGTTAAGATGTTTGCACGAACATTGTGTAAATGAGGTGGTAGCCATGCCATCATCAACGCTATTCTGATAGCCTTCTTCTGAGCTCGTTGTGTAGCAAGATCCATTGTTGGAGGTTGGTGTTGAATCTAAGCCTCGACGAGAGTTTTGTACTGGGCCGCAAAGGATGTCACGTCGCCAACTTTACCAGATTCGACGGCCTACCGATCTCTAAATAGATCGAACAGATGTTGAAGGCTGCCCTTCTCGGAGTATAGGTACTTCGGTTCATCCCACATAGCCTTCGGGGTCTCGTGGTGCATAACTATGCGGTACTACTCACTTTCTATGAAATTCAAGATTCAGGACTGGACTCGCTCATCATCCCGGAGCCATTGCTCGGTAGACTCAACAAGTGGATCACGAGTCAGATGGTGAAGAAGACCCTTGGTCTGTATGACTGTATCACTCCTACCTAGTTTAACAATAATCAAAAGCCCGACCAGTACTCATGTTAAAAGGAAAATTAGGCAATGATAATAAAACTGGTACATAACAAACATAATTGAAAGTAATAACTGAAAACTTACATCGGAAGTAGAGTAAGAAGCTAGGAGTAAAATGGTACCCCAATTTCTGATTCACAGAGCCGACTAGAAATGAAAAAAGCGGCATTAGCCTGAAATACTGAAATCTTACACATTGTCAGATACATTGAAAACTGTAGATAAATCTAATATATTTAGTTCATAAATAATTAGTACATCGACTGAAACGAAAAACAACTGAAAGGAAAGACAAACAATATAGATGACCGCAAATGCTTATCTTAAGAGCAACTCCCCACCGGTGACCCCTGAAAAGAAATGTTCGAAGACAGGTCAGCCCAACTGGTGATTAAGAAAGACTACTCATCCCAGAAACACTAAAAATACATAATTTAGCTTGTATATAAAAATATGAACTTTTCAATTATTAATGTATGTTTTTGAATAAACTGTCTATAGTTCCTTAAATTTATTTTCTTTATTGTTGTATTTTGATTCTTGTCTTATTATCTGAAGTTCTCATGTACTGATTTTAGTGTCCTGGATTCTTTCTAAAAATGTGGTAATTAAATTTTATGTTCTCACTTATTAACTTCACGTCGTATGATTTACTGAACTTAATCTGATTATGGAGCCCAAATGGTGCCCCGAACTCCTGAGTGGAACACGGACTCGCATCTGATTATTCCAAGTCTGGAAATGTGGGTTGTCGACCCCATATCCGAGGCTCATATGGATTGTTGTACATATGAGATATTTATTACATAATTAAAGCTTTTCCTCTTCGCCTAATTATATCTACATTCTTGATCGTGTCTGTTCTTGTTGTGGAATGTTGGTATCGTGTTTCATTCGGTATGTTGTATCATACTGAATTACTTGACTTTATTATATATAACTAAGTTATGTGTCATTTGCTTTCTACGTAATCTGAAGTAATTTAATTAACTTGATAACTGACAGCTGGAAGTTGAATAATTAAATTACGTGAGCATTCTTAAGTAACTTATGTAATACAATTATATAAGGTGATATATCTAGCCAAGAGGAGTCGAATTTCTTACATCGGGGTTGTGATGCTCGTACACACGGTGTGGCGACATGTTTTCCTCTAAGTAAGGTCTATTATGAACTCCTGGTAGGGTTCTCACTCCGATCGATACCTGTGATCAATTTTAAAATCCGAAATTAGTATAGACATTAAGCAAATGAATTTCATCATTCTAGGGTTTCACCGGAAGGTACTCCAACAACCGAAGCTTGACAACGAAACAAAGGAAAGAAAATGAAAGGAGGCAGAAAGGTTTTTTACCTCTTCCCAATTATCGGAGAACTATAAAAGATCGACAATTTCTGAAAGGTGAAGGGTCGATCTCTCTGATTCCTGCGATTGAAGATGAAAGTGACTAAAAAACCAAACTTAATGGGAACACCATTTTTAGGGAATGAGGCATTGACTTAAATACTCGAGCGAACAGAATACTTTCACCAGGACAAAACCGACATGATTAGGGCGTGAAGGATCGATCCTCTGCTGAAAAGGGTCGGCTGTTGGGGAAGGAAATAGTCGATTCTTGACTGGAAAGGTCAGATGCCTGAAGGACTCCACTGATTATAGTCGTTGAGGGCTGCTAAAATTTATGTAGGAGGAAAAACCGAAATCCTAAATGTCTGAACTTGATCAAGAGAAGAAGGAGAAGTCATAGAACTAAGGAATAATCACTGGATTGAAGAGGTGGGGATTATTTGGCCAACCGACGACTGGGGAGGTCTGTACGTGAGCCGGAAAACTATAGGAGGAGTCGTCGGGGTTTGAAGATTGCAGAGGGGGCGTCGACTTGCCACCGTCGAAAAGGGCGACAACTATCTCTGAGGCAGAGATCGACGACTCCAGGAATCGTCGCTCTCTGCTTAGGCTAGGTCTGGAGAGGAGAAGGTTTACGGTGGTTTCGATTTGCATTCGTCTGGGAGCGGGAGCGAGAGAAGGGTTTGTCGTGAGGGAAGAAATAACTCGTGCGTAACTGATATGTGCGTGGGTTAGAGGGGAAAATCGTGGCTTGGTTTTAATTGATGGGAAATTATTTCCTCCCTCCTAAATTACTAAATTTGCTACCGTAAATTAAAACCTTCTAAATTAATATGTTATTCCCTTTCGAATTTCGAATTGAGCCGAAAATATGATACGCATTATTTTTCTTATTTTATGCGGAGAAAATGTAACATTAAATTAATTACCTTGATCAGACGACAACGCTCAAGGTATTTTACTCGTTCTTGGATCCTGAAATGAAGATCATTTTTGTATTTGAATTATGGATGTTACATGGTCTGGAGTACTCGACGCCCAGAGTGGGCCCACTCAACAAAATTTTCTTCCCAGTGAGGAAGATAGTGGTGATTCGGAGTTCGTCACAGACGTCAGAGATGGGGGTCGGGACAAGGGAGACCGAAATGGTGGACGATGCGGTGGCAAGAGATCAACGAGTTTGGGCCAAGAGTGCAGTGAGCTCGTAAAAAAAGTGGGGGTGAGCTCTGTTATGGGCTTTGTTCAACAATCCTGTGGACACAGTAGGCGCGGGGCTAGGTTGGATCGCAAGTCCGAGTATGAGAAGGTAGCTAATGCACCAAGGGTGTGCGACTTCGGTCAACAATCCGATACGCCAATCCCGCGTCAGAAGAAGTGACGAGTCCTTCGCGTGCGAGAGCAGCTGTAAGGAGCTAGCGAGCGTTGGATCGGGACCTGGCGAGCGCGTTCTACGGTTGCTTATGTTGGAACATGCATTTCACATCTCCTTGGTTTGAGAATAAGAAATCATATCATGTATTTGATTAAGTTTGTTTTGTGTTTATATTGTGCAGGAATTAATCGGTATGACAAACTGAAGCGGACCGACGAATTGGACCAATACTCTAACCTTTGGGTCCTACTGCGGCGCGGTAACACCTACCGCTAGCAGCAACGTTCAATTCAGGGACGAGAGCCAAAATGCATTCAAATGAAAATACAGGCGGGAGCAAAGGAGCAACTATAGAAAGAAGCTAGCACGACCCGGTACCTTAGTGTGGCGTGGTAGGTGTTGCCTAAAATAAAGAAAATCATCTAACCATGTCTGCTCTGATACCACTTGTTGGATCTATAGGCGCCCTTAGAGGAGGGGGGGGGGGTGAATAAGAGATTTTAAAAACCTTTTAAAATAAATATATTTTTATAAAAATATTCTTTCAAATCAAATTTATTTCAGAAATAAATTATTTCATAAAGAGAAAACAATAAGATATGATTTATGGATCCAAGAGAAGAAATCAATGAAGACTCATGCTTGGAGGATGACATCTCAAAGAAAGAGGAATGCAACTTTTCAATGTCATGCGTGAATGACGACACGATAAGCACATCAAACAAAGAAGAAGATGATAAAGGAACTTATTGTTCAAATCAAAATTCTGAGCTAGATATATAGTACTGTAAGCAAAACTAATTCCCTTCTTGTTACAAATTCACTTTCTACATTTCGTGTGCTTGAATTGACTAAACGTAAAATTAAAAGAGCTCTTCTACTTTTCTTCTAGAAAGTGAAAAGTTCCCGTATAACTATCACGATCGATGGATAAAGAATCGATGAAGTTGAAAAATATTAATTCTAGATTACGTTTATAACATAAAACCTTAAAAGCAAAGCGTGATCTGAAATCTAATATTGATGTACCTAGTGTTGAATCTCCCTCATACTCTACATTTGAAACTAGTATGTCTTGTATTAATTGCAATGAACTTAAAGAAAAATTCAAGGTATTTGAAAAAGAGTTTCTCATTGCTAAAGAGCATAGTGAAAAATTGATAAATGAAAATAATGCTCTAACAAATAAACTGGCTTCACTAAAATTATGTCCAAAACATTTCAAGCAATAAAGAATCTCTTATTTCTAGTTTATCTAAAAATTTGTGTAATGTCTCAACTAGTGTCACAAAATTTGTAAAACAACATACAACTTGTTGAATATTTAATCATGAAAGCACTCCTTACATCAAGTGCACCATATGTTCCAAATTTGGACATATATCATCTTGTTGTAAGAATAAATTTAAACCTTGCACATTTCACCAAATTTTGGTTCTCAAAATCTCATTATCCAAAATATTTGGATCTATATGGGTTCCCAAATCATGTCTTCGTGTACCATGAGATTATTGATTGTCTAGGGAGATGTTTATCATGCTATGATTTGATTGCATCAAAATGATAACAGTTTTATCAAAACTATTTTTGCTCCCTAGTCAATTATATAAAAATGAAAATGAAAACTTCTTTTTATTTTATGCAATTTTGTTTGCTTTTGTCTTTCTTTTTATTGAGCCAACATGTTTTATGTTCACATTTGAGATATGTAGTATTATGAGACATTCATCTTGCAAGCTTACAATATAATAAATCAAATAAGAAAAATATGATTAACCATACATTTAAATCACATATATCATTATGGGTTATCAATCACATGTTATGAATATTTGATATCTTAGGATTGCAATATTTGATATCTTAGGATTGCACGTCTCTCGTCATAATTATAGAATTATTATAAATCTAGTATAATAATCTAAAAAACTACCCATGTCAATCTCTTCAAAATTCATGAAAATCATATTCAAAACATGAAATATCTAACTCTTTGTAATATCTTGTTTTTGAAACTAATTTTGATAAAAAATATCCCATCATTATGTTTGACATATTGAATTATAGCTCTAAGCACTACCATGTATTATCTATGCATGCATTGCCTATACTAATTTCCATTCATAATATCATGCTATGTCATATTTTGATCTTGAACATACCTATATTATATCTATTGCATGCACTCTTTTTGATTATACATCTCATACATATTGATTTGTTGGAACATGCCTCATGAGTATTATTCTAAATCTCTTATCTTGATTTGCACTGATTCAAAAGTATGAGCATTCATGATTATGGAGAACATATGAAATTAAAAAATTACCTTTTACTAAACTCCTTAAGCCAAAATCTAAAATCCGCAACTTATTATTTTTCAAAACTCCTTGCTGTAGTTGGTGCCTCTTACAATGAAAAACCATAATCAAGAGAATCGGAATCGAAAAATGTCGGAAAACATGATCTAAAGCGAAAAATCACATCTCTGTCTGCTAGCGCCGAGCAGTAGGATCTAACGCTGGAGGTAACTCTGAAATTCTACTTTGCTTTATTGTTTTTGCTCTTTTTTATTTTTCCTGGCATAGAAGAATATTTTACTGATGTGCTCATACAAGACTTCTATGTTTTCAGGAATTTTTTGTATTTTTGCTTACGTCTTTATTTTTTTGAAAATATTAAAAACCAAGGAGAAAATTACAAAACCCAACAAAATTACAAAAATATGTTTTCTCTGATTTGTTTTATTTCGTTATGCATATTTCTTTCTAAAAAACAAAACAAAATCATAAAAATAATGTAAAATGCCAAGAATGAATAAATATATCACTTAAGGATCATTTATAATGTATGATTTTATATTCACACCTCTTAAATATTGTGTTGTTTATTCATGACTTGTATACTATCTTAATATGTACAGTGAAAATGCATGTAAGAAATTTGTTAAAAATGCAAAGTACGCATCTAAGTATTAATGATGCTTTTTGTTAAACAATGTTTTTATTATACTCACTTTTTGATTCCTATATTTGCAAATAATCTTGTATATGCATGTATGCATAGTGTAATAATGTAACTAATTGATATGCATGGATAAATTAACTACATATTATTATCATCATGCACCTATTTTAGAGAAGTGTGGTAGAAAAATCTATTACATGTTGCTAAACAAGTGAATTCGGAGACCTTTGTCACAAAATAAATCTCAAATAAATAATGATAATGATAACTCCATCAATCTCTACTTTTCCTCCTGATAAGTCTTCATAAGCATTGTGAGCTTGAGCACCTTAAAAAGAAAGAATTGTAAAATGTCTTGTGCAAACAACTTAAAAACACCACTTCATTATACTTCTCTTTAGTACACCGACTCAATAAAATAAAATTAATATAAAGCTATGTGATTCACCAAGCACTACTTCGCGCCCTAATAAGTCTTAATGAGCATTGTTTGTGCGAAATACCTTGGTAGCTGCACTACTTTACTTGTGCATTGACATATGTTGAAGTAATTTTACTCTGCATATTTGATGATATTATCATTATTTCATTACATTTTACATGTGACTCGATTATTCCTCATGTATACTAAATCAAAATCACAAATATGTACACATTATTATCTTTCGTAAATCTCCCACTCATGAGAATTGGACACTAAATGCAAAATTTCATATCTTTCTACAAACATAAGTAAATGTACTAGATAACAAGTATGATCACTACAATGTTTGTTTGAGTTTGAATTGCAAATCACTTAGCATTATAGTTTGAAATCTTTTCTTGATATTTTGTTCTTGCTTGACTACTTGTACTTTCAAAAAAAAAAAATTCAATAAATATTATCTTTAACTTGTGTAATGGAAAGACATCTCGCGGTTTAACTTGTGTAATGGAAAGACATCTCGCGGTTTCAAATGCCAATCCCTTATAATCTATATATTCTGTGCATTTAAGTCTATCACGCTACATACCTATGTTTCATCCTTACTCTTTAGACCTTTCATGCTTATCGTTTTCTCTATGATATCCAATGATATGTTTGATTTTCATGCCTATCTTTTCTTATGTTGCGCTCCAATATTTTCATGATCATTCATATATGCTCCCTCTCTTTGTACGCACTGTCTTTACATTCATGAATCACATTTTTCATTATCATTCATGCTTAGTTCTATGTTTTAACATGAATATTTTTTTAAAGGGGGAGATTAAATTGTGATGATGATTTCATGCTTATATTCTGCATGTGCATTTCCCTAATTTTGCATTATCGTCATGATTATTTTCCGCTGCATACACTTTTTTGCTTAATCATGACTATCTTTAAAACAAGTGGTCTTTTATTTCTTACGGAGTAAAATTATAAAACCACTTTGTGAAGGGGGAAAGCACATACCTAGGGGGCGCATACACTTGGGTGTGAACATAATCATTCTACAAACACGTCTTCATGAATGCTACAATGTTTATCTAAACGTTTGATTTGCAAATCCTTTTACATCTTGTGGAATATAACTATCCTGCTTAATTTAATGAAATAAATCTCACTTCTTGGCTAAAAGCTCAAAATTAAATCGATTATTTTTTAATAAGAGTGTATCATTTCATTACACCCCTTGGTTTTTGTGTTTCTACTATGCTATCCCCACATCATGTATGTTTCAATCATTATTTTCCCGACATATGTCCGCTGACTTATACTCTGATGCTCGATCATGATTACAACAACAACAACACTCAAGCCTTTATCCCACCATAGTGGGGTCCGCTATATGGATCCTTTGTCGCCATTGCGCCCTATCTGTAATCATAGTCTCACTAATGCCTAAGTACATCATGTCTTTTCTTATAGTTTTATTCCAAGTCTTTTTTGGTCTACCCCTCCCCCGTTTAACATGCCTAGTGACTAAACTCTCACAACGCCTAACATGTGCGTCTAACGGTCTCCTATGTACATGTCCGAACCATCTTAAACGAGCTTCTCCCATCTTCTCTGCAATTGGCGCCACTCCTGTCTTATCCCTGATACATTCATTTTTAATTTTATCCAGTCTCGTGTGACCACACATCCACCTAAGCATTCTCATCTCCGTAACTCCCATTTTTTGCTCATGCACACCATTCACTGCCCAACACTCAGAACCGTAGAGCATTGCTAGCCTAATTGTAGTACGGTAAAACTTGCCTTTAAGTTTTAATGGTACTTTACGATCACATAAGATCCCAAACGCGCCTCTCCACTTCAACCAACCTGCTTGGATTCTATGTATACATCTTTATCTACACCTCCATCTTTTTGAATTATCGATCCCAGATATTTAAAGCAGTCACTGCGGGAAATATCTTGGTCACCCAATTTAATGACGGAGTCATCCGACCTTCTTGCACTATTAAATTTAAGCTCTATATACTCCGTCATTGTTCTGCTTAACCTAAACCCCTTCTTTTCTAAAGTTTCTCTCAAAGATTCAAGTTTCGCGTTTACACCCTCGTGCGTCTCATTGACCAAAACAATATCATCTGCAAATAATAAACACCAAGGTATTGCTTGTTGGATATGTCCGGTGAGCTCATCTAAGATAAAGGCTTAAAGGTGACCATTGATGTAAGCCAACAGCTATAGGGAATTCTTATGTTAATCCTCAAGATGTCCTTACCCTGGTCACTGAATTTGTATACATATCTTTGATTACGTTAATGTATGATACATTTACACATTTGTTTTCTAAGACTCTCCACAAGACCTCTCTTGGAACCCTATCACAAGCCTTCTCCAGATCGATAAACTGCATATGTAAATCTTTTTGTCTTTCCCGATAGTTGTCAATGAGTCTCCTTAAGAAATATATAGCTTCCATGGTTGACCTCTCTGACATGAATCCAAAATGATTCTCTGAGATGCTAGTCTCCCGTCTTACTCTTCTTCCTATTACTCGTTCCCATAGTTTCATAGTATGACTCATTAATTTAATTCCCCTGTAATTGACACAATTTTGTATATCTCCTTTGTTCTTATACAAAGGTACCAAAATACTTTTTCTCCGTTAGTCTTGCATCCTCTTTGTCTTTAGTATCTTATTGAAGAAACTTGTAAGCCATAAAATTCCTTACCTCTCTAAGCATTTCCATACTTCAATGGGTATATTGTCTGTCCAACCACCTTTTCATTTTTCATCTTCTTCAGAGCGTCATTTATCTCTGATGTTTGAATTTTACGATAAAAAGTTATGTTTCTATACTCATCCAATTTACTTAACTCTTCCAAGTTCAGTTCATTGTCTTTTCCTTCATTGTATAATTGATAAAAGTATCTTTTCCATCGCTCCTTAATAACCACATCATCCGTCAAAACCGTATCTGTTTCATCTTTTATGCATTTAACTTGACTTAAATTTCTTGTCTTCCTCTCTCTTGCTCGAGCAATTTTATATATATCACACTCTCCATCTTTGATATCTATTCATTTGTAAAATTCTTCATAAGCTTGACTTCTTGCGTTACTTTACTGCATTTTAGCTTATTTATTGACGACTTTATACTTTGTTAAGTTTTCATCATTCCTATAAGCATATAATGTTTTGTAGTTAACCCTTTTTGCTCGATCATGATTATTATAGAAAAATCTAAATCTCTAATAAAGGGGGAGAACAAACGGGGTGAACAACGTTGAAAGCTATACTCCACCCTCTTTTGATAAACCAAAAGGGGGAGAATAAATTGAGAAATCTAAATATCACTGGGTTTAAATTGAGAAATTTAGAAATCTAGGGGGAGATAAATAAATAAGAACATCTATATAGGGTGAGCACCTAGGAAGCACCGGTACGGGTACGGGTACCGGGTACGATACGTATCCGGTACGGCGGTACGGCAAATTTTAAAAAACAAGGATACGGGTACGGCGGGATACGTTGTATTAAATATAATAAATAAATACATATATATATCACAAATACAATTATAAATTCTCAAAACAATAAAACAAGAAGCATAAATAGTCAATTGAAATACAAGATCATAATTAATACATAAAATGAAGTTCTTAGACATAAATTATAAATGTTCATAATCATAGAATGAAGTACGGCCTATCCATCACTCATTCTCTTCATCATCCTCAGTATTGTTGGAGATCAATGCATATTCAATTTCTGGCTCATCTAAAGACAAGTTGGCAATTGCAAGCATGCCAACTCCATCAAAAGAATTTGCCCAAACATCTCCTCCTATATCCCACATTTGACTTCTCCCTTTACCGTAGATTTCATTTCTTCTCGAGAGTAGGCGTAGATTACTATGCACATACACCAAATCATCAGCTCGTTGTGGTAGTATTTTATTTCTTCTTAATGAGTGAATGAATGAGTATGTGCTCCAATTTCTTTCACAACAGGAAGATGAAGAAGGTTGACCTAGAAGCTTCAAAGCAATCTTTTGCAATTTTGGTGCTGAAGTTCCATAGTAACCCCACCAATCTTTGGGCAATAATGAAGCTCTACTCTCCAAACTATCTGGATCACTAAAAGCTTGACCAAGCCCCGTGAACCTAGAGAATTCGTTGATGACTATATTCCTCTCCAACACATCAGGAAAATATCTTCTCAAACATTTATTCCTCTCCAAGGAAATCTCCTCATCCGTATTCGGAGCAACCCTATTTGGCCCTCCTTCAAGCCATTCCCGACTATAATACCTACAAATAAAAACACAAAGTAAATAAATAAATCATAATAAATGTTAAGACTGAAATATGCAAAAAAAAATTACCTTGGGTTAAGAGAATGAGCCATGCAATGTAGTGGTGTGCAACTCTTGGTCCAGCGATCAACGAGGACATCATAAATTGCCTCATAAAGAGGGCAATGATCTTCCAAGTCCGTTAACTTTTCATGTCTATATACTTCAATCTTCACATTCTCGATCATTGAATCCCACATATCATATACCAAATGAAGGTTAGGTTTGTCTGTATCACAAACCCTAAGCATATCATATATGGGTCTTGTTATATCAAGAATTTTCTCAACATCATCCCACCATTTGTCATTATATATGATATTTTTAACTTCCAAGGCTTTCTCAACATCATGAGCTCTATATGTAGTCCATTCGGGACATCCAACCATATTAAGCAAACCCATCTTCACAAGTTTAAACCTCTTCAACATCACTATAGTTGAAGCAAATCGGGTTTCCGCAACTGCAAGTAACTTGAGTGAGACAAACGAGTTATACATGTTCAACCTGTATTGATGATTCATTATGAAAGTTCTGATTGATTGAGCTTCATTGGCCACTTGAGTTATCCATCCGCATTGTTCTCTAACCGTTGCACAACGATCTGTATTATTAGCGGCACAAATATTTTTTAATGCTAGATTTAGGGTATGCACCACACAAGGTGTCCAAAAAATATGTAGGAATCGTGCCTCCACAATTGCTCCTGCTGCCTTACACACCGGCGCATTATCAGTGATAACCTGAATAACATTTTTGGCACCAACTTCATTAATGACTTCAATCATCAATTTTGCCATATAATGACGATCCTTGTACTCTCCGGATGCATCAACTGCCTTTAAAAAAATAGGACCATCCTCGGAGGCCGCCATAAAATTAATCAAGGGTCTTCTTTGAGCATCTGTTCAACCATCACTAACTAAGCTGATTCCCTTTTGTGGCCAAGTATCTTTAATTGGCTGAAGCATTCTAGTGATAATTGATTTCTCCTTTTGCAAGAGTGTAGTTCTTAGAGCATTGTATCCAGGAGGAACAAATCCATCAAGATTATGGTTTGCATCAAATTTTTAGGAACTAACATAATATAGATTTCTAGCTAGGTGAAATGGCAAACCACCAGAATAAAACATTCTAGCTATGTGACTCCTTAACTCATCTCTAGCTTTATTTTGGAAAGCCATATCAATAGGTCCACCTCTTCTTTTTTTGGTTTCCTCAACTAATTGAGAAGCTTGACTTGCATTACGAAACGACAATACCTTGAGAGCTGGTTTGCATTTTTCTTCTGATATAGAAACCACTTTTTGAAGCTCCTTCAAATACTCTTGGGTTACCTTTGGGCATACCCTAATACCATTCCCCGGTATTTTAAGCAAGTGACTTTTTACTCTAGAATACGAGCCGCTGAATTCTATCTCACAAAAGTTGCATTTCCATTTTCTGTTTCCGCCACCAACTTCTCTACTATGGATAAGAGATACATAATCCCAAAGTGGCGCACTAACATCTTTGTTTGCGTCATCAGAAATAAATCTACTTGTTGCTGAGGTAGAAGTTGAACCAGTGACACTAATCGGAGATTGTGATTGAGACATAATTTCTGTAACAAGAACAAGACGAAAAAAACAATAATACATAATTCACTACTTCTCCACAGAATTTATTAATGTTAGTATAAGAATTTTTAAAACAGAACAAGAACACAAGAAATTTGCTATAAAGAAATTTGCTGTAAAGAAATTGCTATAAAGAAATTTGCCGTAAAGAATTGCAGACTGAAATTGATGTGCTGTGCAGAATGCTGTGCAGAAATTGCTGCGAAGAAGAAGTGCTGTGGAGAAATTGCTGCTGTGATCAGAATGCTGTGCAGAAATTGAAATCGAAGAAGAATGCTGTGAAGAAATTGAAATTGCTGTGCTGTGCAGACTGTAAAAAGCTGCTGTGCTGTGCAAAATTGATGTGAATAAAAAACTGCTGTGCTGTGCAAAATAAAAAACTGCTGTGCTGAAATAAGAAGAAGAAGAAGAAGAGCGGCGGCGGCAGCGTGAACGGCAACAGGAGCGGCGTGAACAACGACAGCAGCGTGAACCGGAGAGGGAGCGCCGGGAGAGGGAGCGCAGCAGCGAGCGGGAGCGGAAGAAATGAACCGAGAAAAACCTAGAATCGCGATAAAATGCGTATTGGAGCGTACCATACGCACGCGTACCCGTACCGAAAACGTACTCGGTACGGGTACGCGCCTATTTTCCTCGTATCCGTGCTTCGTAGGTGAGCACTCATATAGGGGGAGTACACAATATAAGAACGACAATTGTTATATATTTGTCTATTTTGTAAAACCTGTTTTCACGATTATCATTGCCGCATTATGTATTTTCTATAAACACAACCTTAATCTAAAATGACTGATTTCTCATTGGAGGATTTGTTATTATCAAAAAGGGAAGTTTGTTGGAACATGCATTCCACATCTCCTTGGTTTGAGAATAACAAATCCCATCATGTATTTGATCAAGTTTGTTTTGTGTTTATAGTGTGCATGAATTGGCAGGTATGACAAACTGAAGCGACGAATTGAACGGACTGACGAATTGGACCAATACTCTAACCTTTGGGTCCTACCACGGTGCGGTAACACCTACCACTGACGGTAACTTTCAATTCAGGGATGAGAGCCAAAATGCAAATGAAAATACAGGCGGGAGCAAAGGAGCAACTATGGAAAGAAGCTAGCTCGGCGCGGTACCTTAGCGCGACACGGTAGGTGTTGCCTAAAATGAAGAAAATTGCCTACCATGTCTGCCCGATCCGGCGCGTTAAAATGTTTCCTAAAACGCTACCGCGGGGCGGTAGGTCTTACCGCAGGCGCCAACTCTCACTGCTATAAATAGGATCGGTTCGCTCATTTTTTCACATCGATTATTGAGAGGCGAATATTGGACCACCACTCTGAATTTCCAGAGCCTCGTCTCAGATCTCCGTAGTAACTACCTTGGGCAAATTCGAAGATCAAAAGGAGAACTTGAAGGGGAAGCGCATCAACGACGATTCCACTAGAAGGCCGCACATCAACAACGACGATTCCACTCTTGCCTTCGTCTTCACCTTCAGAAGTTCTTCATAGAGAGTTCTACATCATATTTTATATTCATCATCTCTTTTGTAATTGTTTTTTCTTTTGGTTACTTTTGTTGTAACGTTAGAGGAATTCGCTCGTGTTGGCGATTAGGCCCGGGTGTGACTTAGGGCAGAAATTCGCCTCGTTTGTGCTGCGACTAGATCTAGGGAGTAGGTCTAGGGGCGACCCGAGGTCTATCAGAGGAGATAGACTACGATCAACTGGTCCTTAGGGAGAATGGTCGGTATAAAAAACAACAAGAGCAAACATCGTCGCCACGATTTCTAGCGTCATAGAAATCACAATTTTGTATTCATGTTTAAATTAATATAAATCATGTCTTGTTGTTTTCTCTTTGTGAAATGATTTATTTCTGAAATAAATTTGATTTGAAAGAATATTTTTATAAAGATATATTTATTTAAAAATCCCTTATTCACCCCCTCTAAGGGAGCCTATAAATCCAACATCTTAAGCCAACAAGGAAGAGTCCATACAGAAGGAAACGATGATTCCGTACGAGAACGACAACAACAAAGCTAGCGAGCTCTAGATCGGGGTGTGGTGCGTCCCAAAGCAGAGGGAGGCATCGAGACAAGAGCGTGTGAGTGCATCAGATGTTTACGCAAGCGACAACGAGTTCTCGTCGAGGGGACCATCAGACTGGAGATTATAAAAGGGCGGGTAAAGGGGTGTTCAGGAGTGACGAGGCGGAGAGCAGAACTGGGCGAGCTCCAGAAGCGATGCTGCGAGTACCTTTGAAAAAACACCCAGGCGAAGAAAGATCTCAGTCGCTTAGAGTGGGAGCTCAATCGTCGAGAGATCAATGCTAGAGATCGAGTCGCTCTGATACCATGTAGAATAAGAGGAAACAATGCTTAAAGAATTTTATTACTCCACATTAAATTTTAATACAAGGCTATGTACACATATTTATAGGATGGAGGAGTGGAATTTCAATTCCAAACCAAGATGTGAGACTAATCTACAAAAGAGACAAATCATCTACAATTCTTCTACAATTACCGTAATATTTGGGCACATTGATCTACATGCAATTATGGTACATAATAATTTTGGGGGCATATATTTTACAGAGACCTCTATGTAGTTCAAGGCTCATATTATTTAAGTTGGCTAGTGCTTTTGGAGGTGCTTGAGCATGCTGAACATGTTTTTAGTTTGAGGTAGGGCTTATTAGTATGTAATGTGTTGGCTTTAAAACTGTTATTGACAAAACAATCCAAATGGAGCATACGCAGCCAAAAAGTGTCTAGAAATATTCTCTTGTATGCTAAATGCCAAAGAAGCTCATCAGTCTTTTCCTTAGAACAAGTGTCTGACTTGAAGATTATTTTTCACAAATCCTAAGTAAAATGATGTTTGCTGTTCTGAAGGTTTAAAATTGCAAGTACTGATGTGTAGGCCTTTGCACCATTTCAACTTATTGAAACCTCCTAAACTAGTCAAAATCAGACTTTAGGTTGATAAAATGCTTGGGATGGTCTAGGTTATTTGTTATATCAGCTGAAATATACTAATTTCCTGCGGTTTTTAGCCTAATCAATAATGATTTTTCCAGCATTTTGACTGCATAGGCATGCCCTATTGTCATAGGTTACTTTTTTTAATTAAGGGTTCATTTAGCGCGGCGTTTTGGCCGCGCGTTTGGGGCAAACGCCGCCGGACGGCGGGTAAACAAATGCCCTCCGGCGGCGTTTGCTCCGGCTGGACCCGCCGCGCCTTGAAAAACGGGGCAAAACGCCCCGTTTCGATCCCCACCTCCTCCCCTCCGTTGCCAACCCCCGTCTCCACCCGCAGGTGCCGCCCGCCACCGCCGCGCCAAATAATGCCTAAATCTAAGAAAACTTCAAAATAGGCTTTTCCTGGAGTAAAGTTCACATGCCATGCATCATCTGGTTCTAATCCTGTATCTTTTACTTTCTTGTTCCTTGGAAGTATAATTTTGTATTATTGTGTTTTCCCTGCTACAGGTTAAATGCTGCTATATCAAGATTTTGTGTATCCAAGTTGATTAAAGTTTTGTTATGCTAACTTTGGAGGAAGTTGGCATGGAAGAAAGGAATTCAGTTTTTCTCCATGGGAAGTATTTACCTCTTCACAATGAAGTATTTCTTTTTAGAGGAGTGCGAGCTTTTTTATACTTTTTTGCACTAGGTTATTGCTTCATTGGGTTGTCCGTTATAACCGCACGCTTCTTTCGATCGATGGAGAAAATTGTGAAACAAACACGTGAAATCACCAAGATAGATCCTTACACAAATACAAAAGTGATCAAACATGAAAGGGTTTGGAACTACGCCATAGCAGACATTTCACTGTTAGCATTTGGAACAAGCTTTCCACAGATCTCATTAGCTACAATTGATGCCATCAGAAACATTGGTCAGCTTAATGCTGGAGGTATAAAGTTATATAGCTTCTTCAAGTACTTCAAAATAATTTAAATACTGTCATATATATCTTATCTTTATCTACAACTTAACCATCTGGAATTATTTAGTAAAAAAAAACTATTTGGAATTAGTCAACTCAAACAAAAATCATGAGCTTTAATGTATGTGATATTTTTTATCATATCTCTCTGATCAGTATATTTTAGTTGGTTTTGAAAATCATGCATTTACTGATCCTGGAATTTATTAACTAAATACCATGTTCATCTGGTTGTGATATATTACTGAAGGGTGCTATGAGACACTCGAAAATTTGTATTTATGCTTATGGTTTTGGCAGTGTGCCATAGTAATATGTTTCAACTGAAAATATATGTTAATGGTTGTAGAAAAACATAAAAAGAAAGAGAGAGAATATAATTGTATTAATTTCTCAATTGTTGTTTACACCAACATGTATTTGTACATTTATAGGAAGGGAGAGAAGAGAAGAAATCCCAATCTAAGATGCTAGACTAAACACTAAAGAGGAAGATGGCCTAAGATGGGCCTTGCATTGGGCCTTTACATATCTCCTTCTAACACTCACCCGCAAGCTGGAGCATACAAATCATAAGCACCAAACTTGGACAAGAACTGATAATATAATGAGCGTGGTGAGGCCTTGGTGAGAATATCAACAACTTGTTCAGCAGCAGTAACATGCTTTAATTCCAACTTCTTCAATTGAACTTTCGCTCAAATGAAATGACAGTCGACTTCAATGTATTTGGTCCGTTCATGGAATACATGATTCTTTGCAATGTGTATAGCCGTTTGACTGTCGCAAAGTAAAGTGTCTGGTGAGGAAAGTTTGACTCCCAAATCATCTAGGAGACTTTCTAGCCATGTAAACTCAGACACAACAACTGCCATTGAACGATACTTAGCTTCAGCAGAGGAGCGAGCAACCACAGATTGTTTCTTGTTGCGCCAGGTAATCAGGTGTCCTCCAAAGTACAGAATCCACTTGTGGAACGTCGATCATCCAGGAAACCAACATAATCAACATCAGAATAGACAATCAAAGATAGAGGAGAAGAAGAAGAGGATTTGTATGCAAGCCCTTGTCCAGGAGCAGTTTTCAAATATCTGAGGATGTTAGAAGTTGGTTTATTATTTTGGGTTATATTTAGGTCAAGTTGTATTTTGCCCTCTCCTATATATAAAGGAGAGGCCCCATATTCTAAGTATGAATCATTTTATTTCCCTTCCAACATGGTATCAGCGTCCGGCTTCCTCGTCGTTCTTCCACAGCAACAGCAGCGTCCTCGTCGTTCTTCCACAGCAACAGCAGCGGCTTCTTCGGCAGCGGCTTCTTCGGCAGCGTCCAGCGACTTCTTCGGCAGCTTCGTTCCTCTTCAACATCAGCGGCCAACCGAGTTTCCAGCGGCCTATCTAGCAGCGTTTCCAGCGGCAGCCTCGGGCTGTTTTTCTCGTCCGTGACCTGGACGTCGGCTGTATGTCCCGGTGAGCTTGTTTCTGGTGTCCAGCCCCTCTTCTGATGATTTTCTTGGCTCGGCGCTTCGTCGGGCTGGCGCGTCCTTGTCTCTTTCTATGAGCGGGGCTAGACGATTCTCTTTGTGAGGTGTTGTTTCTTCCTCCCGTGGTTTCTATCCTCGGGTTCTAATGCCGGGAAGTGTTGACTCCACCCCGCTATCCTCGGGTTCCTCTCCTGCTCCTAATATGGGCTCCAACCGCCCTGTTCATGATCATGAGACTCCTCAGATCACGACCATGAAACTTGACGGCCTCAATTACTTGCCGTGGGCTCGTTCCATCACTCTTGCCCTCAACAGTCGGCGTATGCATGGCTATGTCACCGGGACTACTGTTGCTCCAGCGTCAACCGCTCCCGAGTGGCCTCAGTGGGAATCTGAAAACTCTCTCGTGATGTCATGGATGCTCAACTCCATGCAGGAGTCCATTGCCCGAAACTATCTCTTCCTTGACACTGCCGCCGACATCTGGAAACGTGCTGCTGCCACCTATTCCACCTGTAACAATGCTGCCCAGATCTTTCAGCCTCGTCGTAGGATCTTTATGCTGCGCCAAGGCGATCGCTCCCCTTCCTCCTATTATTTGGAGTTCACCCAGTTATATCAAGAATATGATCACTTCGATGCGATTACCTTTGTCTCGCCTGAAGATGCTGCTCAGGTTCGGGCTCGTGACGATCGCAATCGGATCTTTGAGTTTCTCCATGGGTTGCATCGTGACTTTGACCAGATCAGTGTCCAAATTCTTGGGAGATCACCTCTCCCGTCCTTGCCAGAGGTTTATAGTCTTGTCCAACACGAATTTGATCGTCGTCAGACTCTTCATCCTGAGCCTTCTTCCGATGGCTCCGCTCTTGCTGCTCACTTTCGTCCCAGTGGGCGACCCCCTCGGGACTACCCGCCTAAGTCTGGTGACAAGGATCATCTGATTTGTGACTATTGCGGAAAGGCTCGCCACACCAAGGACACTTGCTTCAAGCTTCACGGTTTCCCTCCACCTAGGGGTGGACCAGCTACCCGTGGTGGTCGCGGCCATGGCCGTTCTCAGGGGTGTGCTTCTCATGGACCTTCAGCCCATCTCTCTGATGCTACTGATGATCAATCCTCTCTTGCAGCCCCTACGGCTCTCTCCTCCGATGAGATTCTTGCGTTTCGTCGTCTGATGCATGGACAGTCTTCAGAAGTGCCTATTTCCTCCTCATATGCCCATCAGGGGCCTCCAGGAGCTCACTTAGCTACCAGTCATTCCTCCACCCAGTGGATCATCGACAGCGGCGCCACCGATCATATGACCGACACTGCTTCAGGTTTTGTGCCCTACTCCCCTCTGTCTGGACGTGACAAGGTGAGTATTGCTGATGGTTCTTTTTCCTCCATTGCTGGCAAAGGAACCATACCCTGCTCGTCTCTCACGCTCTCCTCCGTCTTTCATGTTCCTAAATTTACTCGAAACCTGCTTTCTATTAGTCAATTGACTAACTCCATGCATTGCTCCGTGACTTTCTTCCCTTCTTCTTGTGTTTTTCAGGATCTGACGACGGGGAAGGTGATTGGAGCTGGTAGATTGCGTGATGGCTTGTACCTATTTGACCCCTCCAGTTCGGCATCTCCTCCACCGCGTGCTCTTCATGTCGCTTCTCTGTCCACCCTGGATTCCTGGCACTGTCGGCTTGGACATCCCTCTATCCCTGTTATAAAATTATTGTTACCTACTATGTCTATTTCTACTCTTAAAACTTTTACCTGTGATGTATGTGAACTGGGTAAACACAAACAAGCTTCTCTTCCTCAAATGTCCCCCTTGTGTGCTACTCCTTTTGAGATTATTCACTCTGATGTTTGGGGCCCTAGCCCTATTGCTTCTATTTCTGGGTTCAAATGGCTCGTTACTTTCATAGATTGTTCTTCTCGCTGTACCTGGGTCTACCTTATGAAGAGTAAATCTGAGGTTTTTCCTCTATTTCAGCGTTTTCATAAAATGATTACCACTCAATTCAACGCTACTGTAAAAATTTTGCGAAGTGACAATGGTCGGGAGTACGTTGACTCTCAATTTCAACGGTACCTGTGTGACTTGGGTATCCTCCACCAAACTTCCTGTGCTTACACCCCTGCCCAAAATGGGGTTGCTGAGCGGAAAAATCGACACCTCCTTGAGGTTGCTCGTTGCCTGTTACTTAAAATGCATCTTCCCAAATACTATTGGGGTGAGGCTGTACTCACAGCTACGTATCTTATTAACCATCTCCCCACTCGTATCCTTCACCATAAAACCCCGCTTGCAGCTCTCAGTATTACTCCTACTGAACTTCCTCCTCGTATCTTTGGTTGTGTGTGCTTTGTCCATGTGCACCACACATCCAAACTTGATCCCCGTGCGCTTCGGTGTGTCTTTATTGGCTACTCCAGCACTCAAAAAGGGTATAAGTGTTTTCATCCGCAGACTCGCAAGACCTTCATCTCCATGGATGTTACCTTCCATGAGTTCGAACCCTATTACGGGAGCCCTCTTCAGGGGGAGAATGCAACCGTGGAAGAGGGCTTCCCTGCTACCCCGTTACCAATCTCTCCTCCTTATCAGCCATCCACTCCTTATCAGCCATCCATCCCTGTTGTTCCGCCGTCTATTACTCCTCCCTTACAGGTATATACTCGTCGTCGACGAGGGGGCACAAATGGTCAGCTTCTGCACAATATACCAGAATCCACGCCTGACCCGTTAACTGGTCCTCAAGGTAACCGTGCTTCTACTCACCACCCCTTATCTCTGTACGTGACTTATGACTCCTTGTCTTCTCGACATAGAGCCTTTGTCACCTCTCTGTCTTCCATTTCCATCCCTTCCTCGTGGCAGGAAGCTCTGAGGCATCAGGAGTGGAGAACGGCTATGGTGGAAGAGATGGGTGCCCTTGAGAAGAATTGCACCTGGGACCTTGTCTCCCTTCATCAAGGCAAGACAGTGGTTGAATGCAAGTGGATCTTTTCTGTTAAACAAAACTCCCAAGGGTTGGTGGACCGCTACAAGGCCAGACTGGTGGTAAGAGGATACACCCAAACAGCAGGGATTGATTATCAGGAGACCTTTGCTCCTGTTGCAAAGATGAATTCTATTCGTATTCTGCTCTCGTGTGCCGCCTGTAAAATTGGACTCTGAGTCAGCTTGATGTGAAAAATGCCTTCCTCCATGGAGACCTGGAAGAGGAAGTATACATGTCTTGTCCCCCTGGCCTTACAGTTGAGGGATCTGAAGGGAAAGTCTGCAGGCTGAAGAAGGCCCTATATGGCCTGAAGCAATCCCCGAGGGCTTGGTTTGGAAGATTTCAACGGGCAATGGTGACCTTTGGATTCAAACAGAGTAATGCGGATCATACTCTATTTGTAAAGCACATGCATGGAAAAGTGACGGCGTTGATTGTGTATGTGGATGATATTGTAATAACCAGTGATGACATTGAGGAAATAAAACACTTAAAGGTTAGACTGGCTAGTGAATTTGAGGTTAAGGATCTGGGGAACCTCAAGTACTTCCTTGGCATTGAAGTTGCCAGATCCAGGCATGGTATCTTCATCTCCCAGAGAAAGTACATTCTTGACCAGCTGGAAAATACGGGGATGAGTGGGTGTCGCCCTGCTGACACACCCATAGAAACAAACCAGAGATTGGGAAGAGACGAAGGAGAACCGGTGGCTGATATCAATGCCTTTCAGCGGCTAGTGGGGAGACTTATATACCTATCTCATACTCGCCCAGATATCTCGTACGCTGTCGGGGTCATTAGCCAGTTCATGCACTCTCCTAAAACTCATCACTTGGATGCTGCCAATCGGGTTCTCAGATATCTCAAGACCTCCCCTGGACGTGGAATCCTATTCTCTCCAAACAAAGATCTAACCATTGAAGTCTTCACAGATGCAGATTGGGCGGGATCTGTCGATGACCGAAGATCCACTTCTGGGTATTGCACTTTAGTTGGAGGCAATCTAGTAACGTGGAGAAGCAAAAAACAACATGTCGTGGCTAGATCCAGTACCGAAGCGGAGTTTAGGGCCATGGCCCAAGGTATATGTGAAGGAATGTGGATCCGATCCCTTCTACTTGAACTTGGGATTCACGGCAAAAGACCCATCCGCCTATACTGTGATAACAAGGCGGCCATTAGCATCGCGCACAATCCCTCCAGCATGATCGCACTAAACATGTTGAAGTCGACAGACATTTCATCAAGGAAAACATTGTAAGGGGAGTTGTTAGCACCCCTTTTGTTCCCTCCGATCAACAACTGGCAGATGTGCTGACAAAGGCTTTGTCTCATAGGGTGTTTTGGAACATTATGTCCAAGTTGGGCTTGACAGATATCACAAGCACAACTTGAGGGGGAGTGTTAGAAGTTGGTTTATTATTTTGGGTTATATTTAGGTCAAGTTGTATTTTGCCCTCTCCTATATATAAAGGAGAGGCCCCATATTCTAAGTATGAATCATTTTATTTCCCTTCCAACAGAGGATGTGCTCGACGGCCTGGAGGTGAGACATCCGTGGAGAATGCATGAATCGGCTGACAACTCCAACATCAAATGAGATATCCGGTCTTGTGACTGTAAGATAAATCAATTTTCCTACAAGACGATGATAATACTTTGGGTTTGGAAGAAGTAGATCAAAGTCGGAGGCATGAGTATAGAGCTGGTGGTTGACATCCATAGGAGTATCAACAGACTTTCATCCAGAATAGCCCGCATCATGAAGAAGGTTCAGACAGCACTCGTTGAGATAGGACCAGGCCATCAGGACGTCTCGCAACCTCAAGGCCAAGGAAGTACCGAAGATTTCCCAGATCTTTAGTTTGAAAGACTGAATTCAAATGCTGCTTGATCATTTGTATTCCTTTGGGATTATCTCCTGAAATTAGAATATCATCGACTTAAACTGAGAGAATCACTGTGCCTGTCGAGTGATGACGAGTAAAAAGAGAGAAGTCCGACGAGCTCCGAGTGAATCCAACATCACGGACAACCTTACTGAACTTGTCAAACCACGCGTGAGGAGACTGTTTAAGACCATAAATAGATTTCTTGAGGTGACAAACAAGTGACTCCCCTGTGGTCTCAAACATGGGAGGCTGGTGCATGTAAACAGTTTCTTGAAGGTCGCCATTGAGAAATGCATTCTTGACATCCAATTGATGTAAGGGCCACTGACGATGAACAACCAAGGATATTAAGACACAAACAATGTTCAACTTGGCGACATGAGAGAAGGTCTCATTATAATCGAGACCTTGTTGCTGAGTAAACCCGCGAGCCACAAGGCGAGCCTTTAGGCGTTCAATTGTCCCGTCTGGAGCATGTTTTATCGCAAAAACCCATTTACATCCGACACAGATCTGTCTTGGAGGAAGGGAGACAAGATCCCAAGTCTGATTAGCCCAGAGGGCAGTCATTTTCTCATCCATGGCCGCACACCACCCCGGATGTTGGAGAGCCTCCTGCAAAGAGTTAGGTATAGAAATGGAGGATAAAGAAGTTGCAAATTTGAAAAGAGCCCGGGAGAGGCGATGCAAGGGTACATAATTTGCCAGGGGATGAGCTGTGGATACAGAAGCCAGATCTTCAGGCCGCGAGGTACCACTTGTAGAGGGCGACTGTTGTGGGGCGTCAGAGCGAGGAGTACGACAAGTGTATATACGAAGAAGAGGTGGTTTGGATGGTACGTCAACCGAGGATGGAAGGAGTGGGGGAAGAGGCGATGTAACAAGGACGGCAGGACGTGGTAATAACGGAGGTGCAAGAGGAGCTGGAGGAAGAGAGTAAAAATATTGATCTTCTATGAAAGTGACATCGACAGACACGACAACCTTGCGATCAGTGGGAGAGTAACACACATACCCTTTTTGAGTACGAGAATAACCAACGAACAAATATTTTGTAGCTCGAGGAGCAAGCTTGTCAGTGGAAGGACCAAGATTATGGACATAATAGGTACAACCAAAGACCCGAGGAGTGATGGAAAAGGGCAGCGTGGAGGGAAAGAGAAGACTAAACGGAGTGACATAGTTGAGAATGGAGGAGGGCAGACGATTGATGAGATAGCATGCCGTAGATACTGCAAAATGCCAATAAAACTTGGGAACTTGCATTTGAAACTTAAGCGAGCGAGCAACATCAAGAAGATGACGATTCTTACGCTCAGCCACACCATTCTGTTGGGGGGTATAAGCACAAGAAGTATGATGGATGATCCCAAACTCAGTACAAAGATCGTCAAACGCATGACTGGTATATTCACGAGCATTGTCTGTACGAATAGTTTTAATTGTTCGTGAAAATTGAGTACGAGTCTCATTAATCACGTCATGCGAGAATAAACATCAATAAAAGTAATGAAGTAACGATAACCAGAAGTACTAGTAATTTTATATGGTCCTCAAATATCAGAATGTACTAGATCAAAAGGAGCATCGCTCCGAGTAAAATGAGGAGGAAAAGAAGAACGATATTGTTTGCCAAAGATACATGACTCGCAGGTAAAGTTAGGAAGATGTAGAGCAGGAAGAGCCTTCTTGCGAATTGGAAGAGGAGCATGCCCAAGACGTCGATGCCAATCCACAGAGGTGATGGATGAGAGAATGGCGAGAGAAACGTCCAGAAGATAGAGCCCGTTGCACAGTCGTCCTTTACCAATGATATTCTGCGTTCGTCGATCCTGCAAAACAAAAAAAGAAGTTGTGAAGGTCACAGAGTAGTCAATGGCGACAAAGGATCCATATAGCCGACCCCACTATAGTGGGATAAAGGCTTGAGTGTTGTTGTTCGATTCATGAAAAGAAGGATTCTCAGTAATTTGGATCAAAACTTGATTATCACAAATGAGTACCACAAGTAAATGGAGAGAGACGCAAAAATCAACCAAGAGACTTTCGAGAGAAGTGAGCTCGGAAGCACAAGATCCATTGAGCGATATTCAGTTTCAACCATAAAGCAAGATACAAAGTTACTTCTTACTTTTCCATGTGGTGAGATTTTCTCCAAATAAGGTACATAATCTATTTGTTTATAGTCAGTTGTCAACATACTCGACATAATCATCATTCGAGTATGGCATAAGAGACAAAATTGATGATGACCGATAAATATGTCCTCGATCTGGAGAGCTCTTCAGGTACCTCAATATGCATTCAATTACATGTAGGCTGTGAAACCCACATAGTATGCATGAATTGACTCATCACACTCACAACAAATGAGATGTGGAACGAGTGAGTTAAATAGATCAACTTCTGCATTGACTCATCGCACTCACAACATATGAGATGTCAGAACGAATGAGGTAAATAGATCAACTTCTCAACCAATAATATATGATGCCAAAGCAACAAAAGAGAACTTTAAGTTGGCCTCCATGTGCGTATCAGTGGGTCTATAACTTGGGTCTATAACTCAAGTAACCCGTATTCCAAAGAGGGCCAATGCAATAATTTATTTAAGAGGCTGGGAGAATCACCAGGAGAAGTCACTTTAATTTCTAAAATAAGCAAAGATGGCCAATTTTTTTTGATCTAAAACTGTTTAAATTTTGACCATGAAGAACCCCACTACATTGTAACTTGTGATAATAATGTTATTGTAGAGAAAAACAAACTTGAAGAAAAAATTTATTCTCATAAATATATATTACATCAAGACAACTATAATTACATGTATAAATAGATGAGATGAGTGGAGACAAAATTGTAATTCAATATGTGGGACTAATAGCTAGGTAGTAATGAGCTCAGTCATGGGCCTTTGTATGAGCCTTTTGTATTGATTGCTTTAACACTCCCCCGCATGCTGGAGGGTACAAATCATATGAACCAAGCTTGGATAAGAACTAGTTATAAAGTGGGCATGGTAAGGCTTTGGTAAGAATATCAACAATCTGTTCGGCCGTAGGGACATGTCTTAAGTCTAGTTTCTTCATCTGCACTTTCTCCCGGATAAAATGACAGTCGACCTCAATGTGCTTGGTGCGTTTGTGAAACACAAGATTATTTGCAATGTGAATAGCTGCTTGACTATCACAAAAGAGAGTGGCTGGAGAGGAGAGTTTCACACCCAAATCGCTACTTTCCAACCACGTAAGACCGAGGCCATTGAGCGTGCAACTAGAATTTGCTTCTTGCTTCTCCAGGTGACAAGGTATCCACCAAAATAAGTGCAATAACCACTGGTAGATCGACGGTCGTCCAGAGAGCCAACATAGTCAGCGTCCGAGTAGGCAATGAGAGATAAGGACGAAGAGGGCTTATACACACGCTCTTGACCCGGAGCACTCTTCAGATACCGGAGGATATGCTCAACTGCCTGTAGATGTGAAGTCTGTGGAGCATGCATGAAATGAATGACAACCCCAACAACAAAAGATATATCAGGTTGTGTAACTGTGAGATAAATTAGCTTGCCCACAAGACGACGATAATATTCTGGATTCGGAAGTAGTAGGTCAGAGTTGGAGCTGTGCGCACAGAGCTTCTGGTTGGTATCCATAGGTGTTTTTGCGGGCTTACATCCAGAGTAACCAACATCATGAAGAAGATCAAGACAATACTTCTGTTGGGATAGAACAAGACCATCATGGCGACGAGCTATCTTGATACCGATAAAATATCTGAGATTGCCCAAATCTTTGGTCTGAAATACAGATGTCAAGTGTTTCTTGATCATTTGTATGCCATTGAGATCTTTGTCCGTGATCAGAATATCATCAACATACACCAAAGGTATCGCTGTGCATGCCGTGCAGTGACGAGTAAAAAGAGAGTTGTCGGCCGAGCTTCGAGTAAATCCAATATCACGAACAACATGACTGAGTTTGTCAAACCACGCTCGAGGAGATTGTTTGAGACCATAGAGAGACTTCTTGTGGTGACAGACAAGATTCTCCCCCGTGGTCTCAAACCTGGGAGGCTGCTTCATGTAAACAATGTCAATAAGGTCCCCATTCAAGAACATTTTTTATGTCCAACTGATGCAAGGGCCAATGACGATGACAACCAGAGAAATTAAAACACGGAAAGTATTCAGGTTCGCAATGGGCGAGAATGTCTCCTCATAGTTGAGGTCGTGTTGCTGTGTGAAACCACGAGCTACAAGACGAGCTTTCAGTCGTTCCACAGCCCCATCCGGTCCATGTTTGACGGTGAAGACCCACCTACAACCCACACAAGTTTGACCAGGTGGTAGTGGGACAAGGTCCCATGTTTGATTAGCCCAGAAAGCTGTTATTTCGTCATCGATAGCAGCCCGCCACCCGGGATGTTGAAGAGCTTCTTGCGAAGAAGTAGGGGTGGAAATAGTCGACAAAGATGTCGCAAATTTGTGAAGCGCAGTAGACAAACAATGTAATGAGACATAATTAGATAGAAGCTGAGCAGTAGAGGCTGGTACCGGATCAACAGGCCGCAAAGCATCATTTGTAGGGGTAACTGTTGTTGGGTATCCGAACGAAGGGAACGTCATTTGTACACATGAATACTAGTCGGGTTTGGAGAGATTTAGTAGGTGTAGGTAGAAGGGGAGGTGAGATAGAATGGATAAGAACGACAAGGCGTGGTAGTGTAGAAGTTGCTGGAGGTACCGTAGGTGGAGTGAAACTGGTCTTCGAGGAATGTTACATCTGCAGATGTAACAATCTTGCGATCATCGGGAGAATAACGTACATAACTCTTCTGAGTGCGGGAATATCCGACTAACATATATTTGGTAGCTCGGGGAGCAAACTTGTCTGTAGGAGGACCAAGACAGTAAACATAGCAGACAACCAAACACGCGAGGAGTCAAGGGAAAGAGAGGTGTGGAAGGGAATAAAAGGCTGAAGGGCATCATAAAGTTGAGAATGGAGGAACGCATGCGATTGATGAGATATCACGCCATAGAGACTGTGAAATACCAGTATACCGTTGGCACCATCATCTGAAATATAAGAGAGCGTGCGACCTCAAAGAGGTGACAGTTCTTTCGCTCGACAACCCTATTTTGTTGGGGTGTGTAGGCACAAGAAGTTTGGTGGAGAATATCGTGCTCAACACAAATATTTTGAAACACATGACTAGTATACTCGCGCGCATTATCGGTTCGAAGAATTTTGATAGAGGTAGAAAACTAAGTACGCGTCTCGACGATGAAGGCGCAAAATACACCAACTAGTTCAGGATGATCATGAAGTAAATACAACCAGGTCATGCACGAATAATCATCAATAAATATGAAAAAATAACGATAACCAGAAACACTAGTTGTTTTATATGGTCCCCAAATATCAGAGTGCACTAAATTAAAAGGAGCAGAGCTCCGAGTACATTGAGATGTAAAACTAGAACAATGTTGTTTGCCATAGATTCAAGACTCGCAGGTGAAGTCGGGGAGGGAAAGATCGGGAAGAGATTTTCGGAGAATCGGGAGAGGCGCATGCCTAAGGCGCCGATGCCAATCAACATAGGTCACAAAGGTTAAAGCAGTGGTGGGAACATCCAGAGTGTAGAGCCCATTTGACAGTCGTCCTCTACCAATGATATTTTGGATCTGTCGATCCTGCACAATAAAGAAAGAAGATGAAAATGTTATAGAGTAGTCAAGATTTTGTGTCAGACGACTAACAGAGAGAAGATTAAAATGAGAGCCTGGAACATGAAGAACCGAGCGCAGAGAGAGAGAGAGAGAGAGAGAGAGAGAGAGAGAGAGAGAGAGAGAGAGATGAAGTGAGGAGAACGTCCCTAGAACCACAAACAGGGGTGGTCTCCCCATTAGCCACCGTGATGAACTTAGGGTATGCAGAGTTCAAATATTGAGGTGGCTTTTGTGGAGTGATATGATTCGTGACACCAGAGTCCACTATCCAAGCCGGACTATTGGAAAAACAAGAGATACCTTCATTTGAAATAGATGCCACAGAGCCAGGAGAGCGACCGATTAACCTTTGAAGATGCTGAAGTTGGGTGCGCAAGCTGTCAATGTCAACATGGGCAATGGAGACAACATTTGTTGCAATGGAGGCATGCTGCTGCGGAGGCTGCGGAGGTACACAATGTTACGAAAGCAAGTAGACTCCAAATGACCACCCTGACTACAATAGGTACGCACACGAGTGTCGATACCATTGGAGCGATTCCAACCTCCGCGCCCCCATCTAATAGAGCCGGTGCGACCCCCACGAGTCGGCGACAGAGTGGGACGGTGTTCAGAAGAGTGTCGGAGAAGGGTCAGAGAGACAGGCCCTGGAGCATTAGGGGGTGGTGTCACCTTTAACATCATGGAGCACACATCGGAGAGGGAAGGAACCGTGGAGGACGAGAGAATGGTAGCACAAACACTTTGAAGATATGGGGGTACGCGGGCCATCATAATGGCAATGCCGACTGCTTCCTTCTGAGCACGTTGAGCGGAGAGATCCGACGTTGGAGATTGATGTTGATTCCAGGCCTCGATGAGTGTTTTGGATTTCACAACAAAGGAGGTTAAGTCTCCGTCGGCTCCCAGAGTAAGAGATTGAAGCTCCGTGAAAATTTCAAATCGGCGTTGGAGACTGTCCTTGCCAGAATACAAGGAGTAAAGTTCATCCCACATTTCCTTTGTCGTCTCCTGTTAGATTGCCATACGATATGGCTTAGCGTCCATCGAATTCAAAATCCAGGTCTGAATGCGGCCATCATCACGGAGCCATTGCTCGTTTGGCTCAGCAGGCGGTGCCTTGGAGAGATGTGAAGCAACCTCTTTATTTGTAGAACTTTGCGCACCGAGTGCACCCACTCGACAAAATTTTTCTTACCACTGAGAGAGATAGTAGTGATCCGCAATCATCCTGTACATCAGGAACAGGTGTCGAAGCAAGAGCCGGAAGAGAGGAAGAGGAAGAGGTATTCATTGTTGGAGATATCACAAAAGTGCCGACACAAAAGATAAGGGAGTAATTGCATGGCCGCACAAAAGATAAGGGTTCGACACGAGTGGTGGTGTGGCTGTTTGCAGCGGCGCAGATGCGGCAATCGGCGGGGAGAAGTGTGCTGCAAGGGAGAATGAGAGAAGGGTGCTGCAAGGGAGAAGGTGCTGCAAGGGAGAAGGGTGCTGCAAGGGAGAAGGGTGCTGTAAGGGAGAAGGGTGCGTCAATCAGCAGGTGCAGCAGGGAGGCGGCCGCTACAGGCGCGCGGGAGAGGCACGACGTAGGTGCGGAACTCGACAATCAGCATGCGCGATGTCGTAGGGTTTGGTGCGGTGTGCGACAACAACAAGCGTGGTTGCGACAAGATGCGGCAGTGAGTATATCAGTATACGCGCAGGATGCAGCAACAATGCATGATTAATTCTATAGGCGCGACATGGGATTAATTGCGGGACGCAGCAAGAGGGCGCGACAAGGGATTAATTGCGGGACACAGCAAGAGGGCGCGATAAGGGATTAATTGCGGGACGCAGCAAGACGGTGCGACAGGGGGGGGGGACAAACTTGTGGTAATTTGCGAGCGATTTACGTAGGCGAACTTAAAAAGGAAATAAATGGAGAGCGGGGCGCAATCGAAAATAAAAAATATCGGTCCGTAGGATCGGTAGTTCTGATATCATGTAGAGAAAGACAAACTTGGAGAAAAATTTTATTCTCATGAATATATATTACTTCAAGGAAACTATAATTACATGTATAAATAAATGAGATGAGTGGAGAAAAAATTGTCATCAAAGATGTGAGACTAATGCCTACGTAGTAATGGGCTCAGTCGTGGGCCTTTGTATGGGCCTTTTGTATAGATTGTATTACCGATACGAGGAAATTACTTGCATTAAATCGAAAGATTAGAGATACAATCACGAGGTATGCTCGTGCCAACTTCAGGAGGCTGGTTCCTCCTAGAAGCTCTTCTCCAAAATGAGAGATCTCAAACTAGATGATCCAAAAAAAAACCAACCTAACTCCCAAGCCACCTCCTTATATAGGGAGGGGGCTCACATCATTTACCTAAAGATTGAAATAAGAAGTACAATAATAATAATGATAATACGCGTGTGCGTAACAATACATCCCGTCAGAAAATCGACCTTGACCCCAAGGTTGGAGTGCCGCCCGTCTGCTAGTAGTGATATGCCCGCGGATTGGCTGCGACAGATGTGCCCGGAGCTTCGTCCGGCAGTACGTCCGGGATCAGAAGGGCGTCAAAGTCGGCTGCGCTGATCGCGGCCATGTCATCTCCGATGAGGACCCGAAACTCCTTCACTGGACACTCATGACCAGGAGAGTAGGGTTTCTTACAACGGAAGCACATGCCCATGCTCCGTAAGTCATTATTCTCCTCTTTGGTAAGGCGGCGAGTAGGGACATGCCGGTTGTTGCGTGGGCCCATAATGGGTGGGCGAGGTAGAGGAGGTGGCGGAGGTGGATGTTTAGACGGGGTAGGGAAATATGGTTGGTAGGGAGGCCTGGAGGAGGCGATGGGGAAGGAATGTCGCCGGACGTCGCTAGGAATTCAACCTCCACTAGTGGGGAGAGGGATATGGCTTGGTGGACCGTTACTGGTTGGAGGGTGCAGAGGCGGGCTCGGAAATGGGGTTGTAAGCCTTGCATGAAGTACCTGGGACATGGGTGACCAATTCGATGAAGGCATCAACGTACGAGTCAATGGAGCCAGTTTGACGGACCCCGCAAAGGCGCTCATTCATGGGGCAAGAGTAGCGGTCATCATACCGCTGAATGAGGGTCTCGGCGAGAGCTGTCCAGGTGAGTCCGAGGGAGGATTGGCGGAGCCAGTGGACCCAATGGAGGGCGGACCCTTCCATTCCGATAATCGCTGTGGAGACCCGGTGCGTCTGAGGAGTCTGGTGAATGTCAAAAAACTATTCGGCGCGGGCAATCCACCCGAGGGGGTCAGTCCCGTTGAATGTGGGGATGTCGAGACGGGGAAGTGGTGGAGTAGGTAATCCTACCAATGCGGGTTCGTCGGGGACCACAGTGCTGGGGGATCCCAAGACAGAGGCGGTAGTAGGCCCGAAGTTTTGGCTGGGTTGCAAGTTATGGAGCATGGTCATAATCGATGCGAGCTGCTCGGCTTGTGCCTCGAGATGAGAGTTGATGGTGGTGAGGGCGTGTTCGAGGGCCTCCACACGGGATTCCATCGATTGACGGCCCTTTGGCATAGGAAGAAGAGGGCACGAGAGCTGGGGGGAAAGAGAGTGCAGGGCTGGCCAGATCTGGCGCCGAGGAGAGCCAGACAGAAGAAGGCTAGCGATGCGGGTGTTGGCGAGGCTGGATCTGGCACAGAAGCTGTCTGGATCCGACAGAAACGAACTGGGATCGATCTGGACGACATAATCGACTGATTGCTGTGGCCGACGGAGCGGAAGCGAGCGGCGTGGTCGTGGGGCCGAAACTGGTGGCGCGGACAGGCCGCTATTGACGCGAGGAGAACGACGCTGTGATCGACCTCTGTGGTCGGCGACGGAAGCTGGCTGACGCGGAAGGATCGCTGTTGACGCGAGTGGAACGTCGCGGAGAGGGACCAGGCTGCACGCTTAGCGCAGGCGGGGAGGCTGGTCGGACCAACTATTACCGATACGAGGAAATTACTTGCATTAAATCGAAAGATCAGAGATACAATCACGAGGTATGCTCGTGCCAACTTCAGGAGGCTGGTTCCTCCTAGAAGCTCCTCTCCAAAATGAGAGATCTCAAACTAGATGATCCAAAAAATAAACAACCTAACTCCCAAGCCACCTCTTTATATAGGGAGGGGGGGGGGGGGGGGGGGGGCTCACATCATTTACCTAAAGCTTGAAATAAGAAATACAATAATAATAATAATTATAATACGTGTAACATATTGCTTTAACAATTATCAACATAAACTAAAAGAATCACAATATCTTATGGAAACACTGTGTAGCAAGAGAGAAAGCAGAAGAGTTACACTTTAATTGCCTGAACCACATGACTAAGCTTCTCAAGTAGGCACGGAGAGGCTATTTGAGGCCATATAATGATTTTTCGCAGATGACAAACAAGAGGCTTTCCTGTAGCCAGACAACTAATGCATATTGAATGTCTCAAATAGTTGTCGTTGAGAAATACATTCATGTTATCAATTTGATTCAATTTCCAACAATGGTGAATGACAAGAGATGCCAAGAGACGAATGATGTTCAACTTTACATCTAGAAAAAATGTCGTCATAATCGATACCATCATACTGAGTAAATCCGTGGACCAGAAAGCATGCCTTGAGGCTCTCAACAGAACTATCCTACTTGTGCTTATCCGAGAACACTCAACTACAACCACCACAAGGTTGGTCAGAAGGCAATTGCATAAGATCTCATGTATGATTTGACCAAAGAGCTAACATTTCTTCATTCATGACATTCAGACCACCTCAGGCGATGTAGCGTCTCATGAATAGAAGAGTGATTGGTGATTGTGGAGAGAGAATATTATATAAGGATGAAAATGATTAAGAACAAGATCATCAACAAGAGCAATCATCACCTTTATATCGTAATGATCATATTCTATAAATTTAGTATCAGAAGAATCATATAACTTGAGTATCTCTCCTAGAATTACAAATTGAAATAGATTGAGTAGGGGAAACTTAGAATGAAGAAAAATGTGAATGTGTGGGGAACGACCAAAGAAGAAAGAGAGCATATTTGATCTCACACCAATTTATTATAGTGTAACCTTCAAGGTTCTACGACCCATAGGAGGTGAAATGAAAAATTATTTACGGTGTAAAACTGTTGAACTCGAAGTGGCTTACAAAAAGCAAACTGCTATGCAATACTTTAGCCAATGAAAATAGACATAATAATTTCATTTCTTATATAAATAACTCAATTGCTGTGTAATTTTTGTTCACAAATCTAAATAAAATTCTTAGAATACTTGTATTTCCAATCTGATAATGCCATAAATTAGTGTTTGTTACTTTGTGAATAAACTTCAAATTCTCGCTTAATGTTATTTATATGTTGGGCTAGCGATGGTAGTACTTTTCAGTTAACAATGAGCTGAAATGCAAACCTTCCTTATTTGCTGTTCTTGGGCTGGTTACATATGTTACAGAATTTGTTGTTTTAAAGGTTTCAAATGTAGATGTTGGCTTATTCATTCCTTTCCACTTATTGCATTATAAGCATTATTATTCCTTTGTAAGAAGTGCCCTGTTATTTTAACATTTTGAAGGATCGTATCTGCCACAGTTTTTATACAGTATCTGAACCTAAAAATCAAGGTTCTTTGCTAAGCCTCCCCCGTTCTTTCTAATATTCCTGATTTTCTCTTATTGTTTTTCGATGCTGCTCTATCTATTCCGTATATATGTGCTCTAGAGCACCATAAAAAATTGGTCAGTACTAATTCCCTATGACATCAGAGTGGCATTTGTCAGCTCACAACCAAGTAAAACTATACAGATTTTATACAGCATATGAAGCTAAAATAAAATCTTTCTGATATTTTTTTTCTTCCCTTAGTATTTAGTGACACAACTCTAATTGCTCATTTCTGGACTGTATTGAGCAACATTACAAATCCATCCATGCTTATCTCCCTTAACACTACAGAGACACCTATGAGCTCACAATCATACCGCACTGTACATAAAATGCATATGCATACATTAAATGTTTTATATACATGTACATGTCATGGAAAATGGATCCTAAGTCCTAACTCTTTATTAAGGAGAAACCAACAAAATGTGCAGTATCTTGAGTATTGTTTACTGTGAGAGCAGTTAATTTATTCTCCAAAGTAAACATATAATGTGATCATGAACATTTTATATATCTGTTTGTAGGTTTGGGGCCAAGTACATTGGTGGGTTCTGCTGCCTTCGATTTGTTTCCAATCCATGCAGTATGTGTAATTGCACCAAAAATGGGGGAATTGAAGAAGATATCAGATATAGGAGTCTGGTTAGTAGAGTTGTTCTGGTCATTTTGGGCTTACATTTGGCTATACATAATCTTAGAGGTTATTCCTCTCTTTCATCCTGTTTAAATCTTACTGGTTAATTTAAATGGGTTTACAGTTCTTAAAATTCTACACTTTAACCATGACGCAGAGATGGTATATGCACTATTTGTTGAAAAGTTTGGAAATTACTGATCAATTACAGGAGGCCACACACCTATATATAGGAGTGGAGAGAATTACATGAAAACAAAAAAATACAAGAAATAATTAGTAAATGCTAACCCCCCTCTCAAGTTAGGCGTGCAATGTTGAACATGCCCAACTTGGTAAATATACTTCCCAATACACTCACACTCAATCCTTTAGTGAGGATGTCTACCAGTTGTTCCGAATGGATGATCGGAGAACATACAATTCCTCTTACTATGTTTTTTTTAACGAAGCGTCTGTCGACTTCAATATGTTTGGTGCGATCGTGTTGAACAGGTTTATGAGCAAATGCTAATGACTGCCTTGTTATCACAATATAGTTTGATTGACTCCTTTATCTCAAGGCCAAAGCCTCTCATAATAGTCTGAACCCACAGTCCTTCACAGATTGTCATGTCTTTGAACTCAACTTTAACACTAGATCTGTGGTGTAGACTAAAATCTCGATAATGAACTCAAATAATAAGAGTTGAGAATGATTTAAAATATACGGCGCTAGTAGAACTTTTAATAATTTTTTTTTAATTTAAATAATAGATTTTGAGATTGTTTTAAATTAAGCTGCACTATCAAAATTGTCACGAGCATTATCAATCGATAACCGACCTAGGGTTCGTAAATCGCGCATAAGTGGATTACCAGTTGTATGTTCACAACTTTTAGATTAATTCACGACACTAGGGATATTAAAATTAACGACAAACAAGAATTAGGTTAACTTGGGCAGACAAGCTATGGATTTTTTTAAACGATCACACACATCTATGAAAATTGACTAATGGTAGTTGAGACACGAGATGGGGCGAAAATCATACCAACATCATGTGCGAAACGACGAAATGATTAGGTTAACTTGTGTAGTAGAGGAGAATAGGGGCAGTGACCACTTGACCTGGATCTGGAACAGAGGAGAAAGGCTCGGTGGATAGTCTCGACCACGAGAAGACACATCCGTGGGCAGGGGTCAACGGAGAACTGGATGCCGATGGCCAAAGGTTGTTCTGTGGTCGAAAATCAGATGGAGAGGGCTTTGATGGCGGTTGCAGGGAAGGTCAAGAGCTCCCTGCAGCTGTAGGCGACGGAACTGAGAAAGGAACGATCTTGATCTCGGTGATAGTCCAGCGGCAGGCAGAGGTGGGGGTCTTCGGGGCTAGAGAAGACCATTGGCGGCGTCGACGGGAAGAGGAGGGAGGTCGTCAGGTGTCAGGAGGCGGTTTTGGTGTGGGCGTCGCGGGTATTACCAAGCAGAGGAGAAGAAGCCTCTGCTCGATTCTAACCCGCCTGCCTATTTCCTTGGACCGACGACTCTTTAAAGAAATTAGTGAGGGTTTTTAAGGCATTAAATGAAAGGGGGTTTCAGAAAAAGCCACATTAAAATAAAACCAAGGGGGTTTTGAAATAAGGACCGACTATTTGGCTTTTTAGATGGTTTTAAGAGGCTTAAAGGTATTAAATGAGAATAAGGGATGGATTCAAAGAAATTTTTGATATTCCCCAATAAATATTAATTTTGAAATTACAGTACTGATTAAAATTATTAATTTCAGAATTAATAATATTTAATAATTTTATTTTCTTGCTTGCCCAAAGTAACACTAGTCTTAATTTGACGAACTTTTTTATTCATTATCTTATTGATCGGTCACATCAATAAGCTATACGATCGTTGCGAATGTGCGATACAAAACACACATATGCTAATAACATGCACGGAAAATCAAAGATAAACTTGCGCGAAGACATGCGATACAAAATATTAATAAAAATGCAGTAAATAAAATAACGATGCAATTCAGGTTGCATCAATTCTCCCGGGGTTGAAGGAACTCGACCTCGTCGAGACTGTGATGGAAACGGCCACTGAAATACCCAAATGTCGATATGAGAAATGCATTGCCTTCGCCCAGCTGTGGTAGATAGTCAAACAAAGGACTCGCCGCTGCATCACATGATATGTAGGCGAATTCTCTTTCTTGAAAGGTACACAAAACTCATCTCTATTGGAAAATTATAACTCCTGGTGATAAAATCAACCGAGGAATTATAGTTTTCCAAAGACCCTCACAAACTGTTAGCCAAACTTTCATGCATGATACGTAATTGTTCAATAAAAATTAGAGTGGATGCGAGTACCACAAAGTGGTGAAGAGATTGGGTGAAAAAAGCAAAGTAAGAGGCAAGGCCGAAAGTAAGCAAGAACAACTTGTGCAATCATTAAATCATATTGCATCTTACGCACACTCGCTAGACACATACAAACGCTTACTAAACCAAGATCAAGTATCGTCATGACATCACCCACTGAAGTCTAACTAGTGTTACACAATTTTAAATAAATCTCAAATCTATCATTTAAAATTTTCCATAAAAATCAATTAAAACGCGTGTCCCTATTATGAGTAAAAATTATAGGGATCGTCTCAATTTTCCTAATACAACTAAGTCTAAAAAGATCGAAAATCAGACGAAGAGGCTCATTGTACTCTCCTACAATCATAAAATAGTGAGGCGAACTAAAATTATGATTGCTAAATATAAAATATATGGTTGTACTTCATAACATATACGATGATTGACTCATCAGAATCAAGTGCTTCTTTCTGGAGCGAGGGTCTAGTCAGAAGTGTGGCACTGAATAAAAATGGCATAATGGAATTTGAGGGAGGTGAGGCAGATGATGGAGAGGTCCTTCCAGGTGCCTTAGGAATAAGACCATCCTTCTGGGAAAGAAGAACAATCTTGTGCCCATGGTGAACGAAGGAATTTGAGTTCCTTGCACCATCATGCATGACATGCCAGTCGTACTGCCATGACCGTCCTAATAGGATGCTACAGACATCGATGAGGGCAACATCACATAAAACAGAATCCTAATATATGTTCCCTATAGAGAACTTTATAAGACAACAATGAGTAACATGCATAGTCAAGTGACTACTAACCCCAAATAAGTTGTATGGCTGCTCTAAGGGATGAGCCTAGAGTCCTAGCGTGTCTACCATATGATGAGAAATGAAGTTCTCTATACTACCGCTATCAATGATGATTGAGCAAAACTGTCCCTGAATGCGCTCAGTAGTGCAAAAAATATCATTTCTCTGAAAATCAATCTCAGTGGTTTCGCTAGGGGAAAGCAAACTATAGCGAATGACACAAACTAAATGATCAACTTGTTCTCCTTCAACCTTGATCACGCTCCCAGACTCAGGTCCAGGTTCAGGCTTGGAGTCATTAAGAAGAACTCCATATTCAGGCTCATGCCAATCTATGGAATCAGTAATGGAGACAAAGTGGCGTCGCGGGCACTCAGAGGATTTGTGCCCAGGCTCCACACACTTGAAGCATCAGAATACTCCAGTGTTGGGCATGGACCCAAAGGGCTCCTTTCCCCGGGAGGGGTCAATGGGAAGAGTCGGGTCCCGGTGACATGAGGACGAGGGGGATCTAAGACCCTAGACGTGGGTGCAGTGGTGGCGGTACTCGGAGTAGGTCTATCAGTAGACCTAGGCCAAGATGTTCTCTTCAGTAGTGAGGACTCTACTCTACGGGCTCTACTAGACACTTCACCCAAATCTCTAAAGTCGTGCAACTCAAGCTAATCTTTAATAGGATAATAGAGCCCGTTCAGATAGCGGGACACTGTCATATCTTCTTCCTCACGAATATCTAACCTAGAATGCAACACTAAGAACTCGTGGGTGTACTCGTCTACGGAAAGCCTATCCTTGCGAAGGTTGTGGAACCTTTGATATAAATTTTGCAGATAGTCCGGGGGACATAACACTTAAGTAACTGAGTTTTAAAGTCTACCCAAGTGGTAATAAGATGTAGGCTTAAGGTGAAACGTGTGCGCTCTAATTGTACCCACCATACTGGTGCCGGTCCCTTTAGCCTAAGGGTGACATACTCTGCCTGACGGTTCATAGGCATTTGTGAGATCGTTTTAGGTTTCGCGACGTAAACCAAAACTTTTAATAAGATTTTTTTTTTAATTTGAATAATAATTTTTGAGATCGATTTAGATTTAGCGGCACTTCCAGAACTTTCTTGAGCGATATCATGTGATAATCGATCTAGAGTTCGCAAACTCGCCTAAAGAGCCAATAATTGCACATAAATTAAATATCATTTAACATCCACATGCAAACAATTAAAGAAATGAAAATGTGAGAATAAGCAAGATTTCAAATTATCGATAAATTAGGCTATGATACCAAACTGATGTTGACTGCAATCTCAATAATGATTTCAAATAATAAGAGTTGAGACCGATTTAAAATATGTGGCGCTAGTGGAACTTTAACAATGTTTTTTTAAATTTAAATAATAGATTTTGAGATTGTTTTTAATTAAGCAGCGCTATCAAAATTGTCACTAGCATTATCAATCGTAACCAACCTAGGGTTCGTAAATCACGCATGAGTGGACTACCAGTTGTACGCAATAAACTTTTAGATTAATTCATCCGCAAGCGTCTTAAAGAGAGGAAAGCGACATTAGAGATTAAAATTAACAACAAACAAGAATTATGTTAACTTTGGGCAGACAAGCTCTGAATTTTTTAAACGATCACACTCATCTATGAAAATTGACTAATAGTAATTGAGACACGAGATGGGGTTAGAATCATACCAACATTGTGTGCGAAACGACGAAATCCAGCTATGTAGTAGAGGAGAATAGGGGCAACGACCACTTGACCTAAATATGAAACAGAGGAGGAAGGCTCAAGGGAAAGTCTCAGCCATGAGAAGACACAGCCATGGGAAGGGGTCGGCGGAGAATTGGATGTCGACGGTCAGAGGTTGTTCCGTGGTCAAAAATCATATGGAGGGCTTTGGCGGCGGTTGCAAGACAGGTCATGAACTCTAAACGATTGTAGGAGACAGAACTGAGAAAGGAACTATCTTGACCTCAACGTTAGTTCGGCGGTAGGCGGAGGTGGGGTCGTCAGGGCCGGAGAAGACCACTGACGGCGTCGACAGGAAGAGCAGGGCGGTCGTCAGATATCGGGAGGCGGTTTCACTCAACAACAACAAGGCTTGGACTACGATGAAACCTTTATAAATATTGTACGCGGTTTCACTCAACAACAAGGCTTGGACATGAGTGGACTACGATGGAACGCCCGTCTCGTCGCACGCGGTTTCACTCAACAACAAGGCTTGGACTACGATGAAACCTTCTCCCCTGTCGCCAAGTTAAACACTGTTCGTGTGGTGATTTCCGTCGCTGTCCACCGTCGTTGGCCTCTTCTTCAGTTAGATATCAAGAACGCCTTCTTGAATGGTGATCTACAGGAGCATGTATATATGTACCAACCTCCCGGGTTTGAGACCACGGGGGAGTCTCGTGCCGCCTATGTTTGTCGCCTTCTTAAAGCTCTCTATGGCCTCAAACAATCTCCGAGAGCTTGGTTTGATAAATTCTGCAAAGTCCTACTGGCACTTGGTTTTCGACGAAGCTCCGCTGATTTCTCACTATTCATCAAAGAAGGACCCACGGGAACTGTGATCCTCCTTGTGTATGTTGATGATATCCTGATCACTGGGGACGACATCTCTGGGATACAACAACTCAAGGAGCATCTGAACTCGGCGTTTCAAACGAAGGATCTTGGCAATCTTAGATACTTCCTCGGAATTGAAGTCGCTCGTCGATCCGATGGGTTAGTCCTGTCCCAACGGAAATACTGCATTGACTTACTTCAAGAGGCAGGTTTCTCTGGCTGCAAACCTGCAGATACCCCTATGGATTCAAACCAAAAGTTATGTGCAGCTGGTTCTGAGACTGATCAACTCCTTGAGAATCCAGAGTACTACCGTCGTTTGGTTGGGAAGCTGATTTATCTTACAGTTACTCGACCAGATATTTCGTTTGCCGTCAGCGTTGTAAGTCGCTTCATGCACACTCCGAGGACTTCTCATCTCCAAGCTGTTGAGCGTATTCTCCGATACTTGAAAACTGCTCCTGGACAAGGCCTTGTCTACAAACCATCCACCTCGCCATCTCTTCTTGCTTACTCAGATGCTGACTATGCTGGCTCTCCAGATGACAGGCGTTCCACGACTGGTTTTTGTACGTACTTTGGTGGACATCTTATAACATGGCGTAGCAAGAAACAGGTTGTGGTTGCTCGCTCCTCGGCTGAGGCTGAATATAGAGCTATGGCCGCTGTCACATCTGAATTAACCTGGCTTGAAGGATTTTTGGGAGATTTAGGTGTCAAACTCTCCTCTCCGGCAACTCTTCTTTGTGACAGTCAGACTGCTATTCATATTGCCAAGAATCCTGTGTTTCATGAGCGGACAAAGCATATTGAAGTTGATTGTCATTTCATCCGGGAAAATGTTCAGTCAAAGAAGATAGAATTGGAACATGTCCCAGCTGCAAAACAAGTTGCTGACATCATGACTAAAGCTCTTCCTCGGCCATTATACCACCAGTTCTTATCCAAGCTGGGTGCCTACGACTTGTACTCTCCAGCTTGCGGGGGAGTGTTAGAGAATATAGGAAAACCCATGTAAAGGCCCATATATTAGGCCCATTTATCTTTCTCTCTTTTAGTCCCACATCTCCTGTATAGGATTTCTTCCTCCTCTCTCTTCCTATATATTTGTACTCATACTTGTATTTATCTCTCAAGTGAATATACTACAAGGTTTACACCATTTCTCTACAGAAACCACTGAAATAATATGCATTTTACTAGGGTTGCGTCTCATTTTAATCGTAGCAGAATGCGTAGAGGATTTATAGAAATGTTTGCGCCAAAAAAATTGAAAAGTGGAAAACGGTAAATCGAAAAGCCCAAAAGAAACCAAAAGACAAAAGACGACCAAAAACAGCGCTTACCGCAGCTGGACAGCCATTTAGAGTGCCTCAAAATGGATATACCAACCCTTGAAATGGTTTATTCAATCCCCAACATTTACTGTCCAGCTTTAGTAACGAAAAAAAAGTTTGCTGAACAACCCATTCACATAGCTCAAAACAGTGAGCAAAACATTCACAAGAAGCCACCAACAGTCCATCAATTTTCCTTTAAATCAGTGAGAAAAACAGTCCCAAAAAGTATGCTGAAAATCACCTAAAACAGCCCATAACCAGCTCAAGGAGACAACCAGCTATCAGAGCATCATCAACTAACAGAGGGAGCTAATAGTACCAGCAACGTCTGGCAGCTAACAACTAACAGAAAACAGTTCATAGAAATAGCTAGAGGAAGAAGAAGAAGCTGACCAGCAGGGAAGAAAGAAGCAACAACAGAGGAGCAGCAACAGAGGAAGAAACACAGCAGCTCTAAATAGAGGAACGGTAGAAAAGCTCCTAGTGGCCATCGGTGGCAAGTCCAAGTGCACGACAAGGAGTCGACGACACAGACAGCAGCAGCCTCACAGAGCAAGATCAACACAGAGAAGGGAGAAGGAGAGAAAGAGGAGTAGCAGAAGTGGTAATAGTGACCAGCAAAAGAAAAGGAACTCAAGTATTTAAAGAGAAAAGAAGCGGTGAAGAGGCAGGAAGAAGCCAAATCCCAACAACTCATCCACCCATGTGTCATCAAAGAAACTCCAAGACTCATTCCCACCAACTCTGGCATGGCCAAGTGTTAACACAAGCCAAGTACTCACCAACTTAAATTTGCCATTACAATAACACAGCTATCAATATAGTCTTCTACTAATACCACCATCAGGCAACATGTAACGAAACCAAGTGTCACCAAGTATTTCCTTAACAACAACAATTTACCAACACACATAGCCAGCCTGAAATTGATATCAACAGCCCAAAAGAAATGAATTTGGCTATTGGCACACTATGTAACACAAAATGAAACAAAATGACTATCAACAACTCCCATAATATGTGAAAGGAAAACGCGAGAAAAACAAAACAAAAATATACGTAAAAAGTCGTACTGCCTTATTGTTCGTCATAGGGGATTTATTTAAACCAAAAATCTTGTTTATGAAAATTTAGGTCGTCACAACTCTTCCCTCCTTAAAGGAGTTTTCGTCCTCGAAAACTTGTAGATGAGAAAAGTATAACTTGAAATAAGAAAAGAAAATGTTTATTTATATATACAAAGTTTATGGATAATATATACAAAGGTGTCTCATTATCACTTAATTACGACGATAGGGTTCTAAATTGAATGCTCGAGGTTGGATAATTCGTTCTTCGGGAACTTCCGGAGGAGGAACTGGAGCAAGGATAGGGGCAACTGGAGCAGGAGCAGGTGCTGAAGCTAGGGATTCAGCTTGCATCTGATATAAGTGTTGCTGCGGAGGAGGTGGTCCGCGAGAGTTACTTTCTTTATTGCGAAGCTTTGGACACTCATTCTTCATGTGCCCTGGTTGACGACAATAGTAACAAAGCCCAAGCAGACATTCACCTCGATGAAATCTTCCGCACTTTGCACATTTGGTTGCGGGCATTTGAGATGTATGACTAATAGATGGGTCGGTTTGAAATGATTTAGTTTCTTTCCCTTGCACTTCAGGCTGACTTGGAGTTTCTGTTACTTTTCGTTTTCCCATATCCCTCCGCCGCTGAGATTTCTCTTGATCAATTTCTACTAGTCGAGCTCGCTCCACCAGTTTACCATACTCTAAGATATCTAATGGAACCAAGAGATTACGGATCTCGTCGTGCAGTCCTTGTTGGAACTGACGACAACGATCCTCTTCTGTAGCAACAAGGGAGTCGGCATAATACGCTAATTTGGAAAACTCCGTTTCATATTGCATAACCGTCTTCGTTCCTTGGACGAGGCGAAGGAATTGATCGTGCAATACTCGCTTTTCCTATCTCGGAACAAACCAGTTGGTAAACTCTTGTAAGAAATTTTCCCAGGTAACAATTCCACGCCCGACATATTTCTTGGCGACTATATTATTCCACCAATGTTTTGCTGCTCCTTCTAACAAGAAAGCAGCTAATCCCACCTTCCGGTCTTCTGGACATTGCATAACTTGGAAAATTGTTTCAATTCGTAGAATCCAATCTTCGGTTGCTAAGGGAGACAAGCCTCCTTGAAAAGTTGGCGGTTTTAATTCTAGGAATTGTCTTAAATCAATATTCAATTGGCGATGGTGGGGTAAAGGTGCTACGACTACAGGGGGAACTTCACGAGGTGGATGCATTGGGTTTGGAATAGGATTATGATCTACTTGTGGATTGATGATCCTAAAACGGCTAATGTCGGGAATACCATCTTCAGGGCTTCGACTATAGCAAAGACCAAATTGGATGGACGATGCTGATGTCCATTGTCGCTTTCCACAGACACTGTATCTTGCTGTCTTTCGGGATCTTCACGTGACTCTCTTAAGCGTCTACTGGAATATACGTGATACGGTTCCTAAAAAATTTTTAATTAGCTATACTAATACTATATGACTTTGATTATTTGTTTGTTCGTACTCACTACGACCGAATATCTTGAAACCCGCTCCCTCTGATACCAAATTGTGAGGACCGTTCTTATGGTTTCAATTTATTCGTCGCAGTTAATGGAGTAAACGCACAAATGAGTACAAACCAACATTAATTTATTTATTTACAAAATTATTACAGGAATGTTGAGTACTCAACCGTACTCGTTACAAAATTTACAATCATAATCTGTACAGGAGGCTATATGCCTTTCTTGACAATCTTCAATCCCTATGAAGATCTTGAGCCATACCTTCGCTAATTCTTCAGGAGGAATCCTTCGAGGAACACTTGGAGTTGCTTCATTTGCCTAAAAATTTCGAGTCAACATGGATTAGTCATAAAAATATGACTATGTGAGACAGATATTTCGTGAAACAGTGTATACATGCAAACAACGGGATTTTACCAATATGCATACATTACAGAAAAATCGAAAGTTCTATAATACTTCATTTTAGTTTTTTCCTTTTTTGAATTTACCCCCTTTTTATTACATATGACATGAATGCAATCTTGAATTGGATCCCACCCCCGAAGGGCGTAATTGTAGGTTCACCCCTACTGGTGAATCCCTCTGTAGATGCCTCTACTTCATCGGATTCGAAATGTGATGCACTATTTTACCCTTTGACTTTTATCTGTTCGAAATTTTCATATACATAATTGTTTTAAATAAAAGTTCCCCTCAGATTTTTTATCGCTTGAACTTCCCTTACCCACATTTTTGGTATAACGATAAATCATTTTAATTCATGTGCACAGGCAGTGCCCTTTTCAAGTACAAAATAATAAATTAAGAAAATTACTTGAATAACCATAATTTCAAGAAATAAAATACTCACCACTGCTTTCCTTTTATCCTTTTCTGCATTATTGCCACGATTCTCTTGGGACGCTATCCTCAAGATCTTCCAATTGGGTCTGGGTTGTGGAAACCACTGAAATAATATGCATTTTACTCGGGTTGCGTCTCATTTTAATCGTAGCAGAATGCGTAGAGGATTTATAGAAATGTTTGCGCCAAAAAAATTGAAAAGTGGAAAACGGTAAACCGGAAAACCCAAAAGAAACCAAAAGACAAAAGACGACCAAAAACAGCGCTTACCGCAGCTGGACAGCCATTTAGAGTGCCTCAAAATGGACATACCAACCCCTGAAATGGTTTATTCAATCCCCAACATTTACTGTCCAGCTTTAGTAACGAAAAAAAGTATGCTGAACAACCCATTCACATAGCTCAAAACAGTGAGCAAAACATTCACAAGAAGCCACCAACAGTCCAGCAATTTTCCTCTAAATCAGTGAGAAAAACAGTCCCAAAAAGTATGCTGAAAATCACGTAAAACAGCCCATAACCAGCTTAAGGAGACAGTCAGCTATCAGAGCATCATCAACTAACAGAGGGAGCTAATAGTACCAGCAACGTCTGGCAGCTAACAACTAACAGAAAACAGTTCATAGAAATAGCTAGAGGAAGAAGAAGTTGACCAGCAGGGAAGAAAGAAGCAACAACAGAGGAGCAGCAGCAGAGGAAGAAACACATCAACTCTAAATAGAGGAACGGTAGCAGTAGCTCCTAGTGGCAAGCGGTGGCAAGTCCAAGTGCACGACAAGGAGTCGACGACACAGACAGCAGCAGCCTCACAGAGCAAGATCAACACAGAGAAGGGAGAAGGAGAGAAAGAGGAGTAGCAGAAGTGGTAATAGTGACCAACAAAAGAAAAGGAACTCAAGTATTTAAAGAGAAAAGAAGCGGTGAAGAGGCAGGAAGAAGCCAAATCCCAACAACTCATCCACCCATGTGTCATCAAAGAAACTCCAAGACTCATTCCCACCAACTCTAGCTTGGCCAAGTGTTAACACAAGCCAAGTACTCACCAACTTAAATTTGCCATTACAATAACACAGCCGACAATATAGTCTTCTACTAATACCACCATCAGGCAACATGTAACGAAACCAAGTGTCACCAAGTATTTCCTTAACAACAACAATTTACCAACACACATAGCCAGCCTGAAATTGATATCAACAGCCCAAAAGAAATGAATTTGGCTATTGGCACACTATGTAACACAAAATGAAACAAAATGACTATCAACAACTCCCATAATATGTGAAAGGAAAACGCGAGAAAAACAAAACAAAAATATACGTAAAAAGTCATACTGCCTTATTGTTCGTCATAGGGGATTTATTTAAACCAAAAATATTGTTTATGAAAATTTAGGTCGTCACAAGAGATGTGTTGTTGTAGACTGTTGGGATCTGGGGGATGAAGGATCAGAGAGAGGGTGTTGTGGTCTGTCAGGATCAGAAGGGGGGATGATGGATCAAGTGGATCGGGTGGGGAAGAAGGTAGGCCCAGGAGTCGTCAACTAAGGGGTAAACAGAGTCGACACTGTGAGGAGGACCGACGACTCTAGAAAATATGAACCAAAGCGTCAGACGCCATTACCTCAAACGTACATGCAAATAAATAGAGAATGAGGACTAGTGAAACAAATATGGACGAATCATATGCATGTTCATATTATTATGATCAACACTAAGTAAAACACGAAATAAATCAACAGATACATATTATGGAACTAATCTTAGTTTTATGTTATTCTTGCAAATATGTCTGGAGCCAACGATGCTAGCACTTCAGCCGCGCCTGACCTGATGCCATTCTCCCTGTCACTTCAGTCCATCTCTAGGCCCCGGACCCCGACGTCACCTTCATTAATGAGATTACCCCACTTCTCACCAATGTCGGTGTTCTTGCAGGATCCTTGATTTGCAGACCATGTTGCATAGTGGTGTGCAAAAATAACCGAAGAACCGAGAGCCAGACAGAAACCGAACCGAACGGGTTCGTGTCGGTTCCAAATAAGCTCGGTTCGGGTCTGAATCCTATAATACAAGAATTGACAATTCAGTTCGGTTCCTGGTACCGCAAGTCGGGTACCCAGAACCGACAATCAATGCTTATTACATACCTAGTATGTATAAATTTATTTAATCAATGTCTATATAGTTTAAATATCAATTGTTATTACGGTATTACGTGCAAATCTTACCAACCCGAGAATCGAGAAAGAAAGAACGGTGAAGAGAATCAGTTATATAAATTATAATAATTATTATCTATGACTTTATAATATATTAAGTTTATAAATTTATTATTTTATCTTACCTTTAACTTCATTTGTAACATTGTAGTTGTATGTCCTCAATGTTATAGAGAGAGTTATGATTCAATTATTTTGAGACATTGATAGTTACATGACCATTGAATGGTTGTAACTCCGGGGCTCAAATGCGTCTGGAGTCGCCATGTGAGACATTCGGTTCACGAACCGGAAATATTCATGAGTTGAAAAAAAATCATTTTTTCAATTATTTTAAGACATGAGTAGAACCGAGAAGCGAACATGAACCAAACCGAAGTGAACGGTTCAGATCCGATTCTATACTTTAAGATCGTCGGTGGCTTCTGATTCCAAAAATTTAGACCCTAATTTATATGAGTTTTAGTTATTAGTTTTTGGTAACTGAATTGAACCGATCGAGTTACACCGCTAACCCTAATGCTGCAGTAGGGATACACACCACCCCTTTTCGTTCCCGAATTGCGGGGATTCCAGTAATATTGAGGCGGTTTTACGCATCAGCACTGAACTTCGTTATTTCAGCACCTTTAGAGGCACTACCCCACCCAGTTCAACAATGGCTAAGCGCGAGCGTCTTTCCAAGCGTGCTGAACAGATTAGTGTTACACAGCTTTTCGACGCATTGCGTGCCGAAATATCTCTACGTAAGTCCGATGTCACGCACGACTACGAGGCGCGTATTGTCGACTTGCGCCGCCAGCTTGAAGAGAATGCCGCTAATCTGACGGCCGACCTAAATCAGTTGGATGCTGAATTCTTCCCAGCAAGTCGTTATGAAGGCTTGCCAGTTTATGAGCTCAAGAACCGCTGCTGGGCTAAGTATATCAATGAATGTGCCCTGCGTAATGCATTACCTGAGCCTTTAACGGCTGAATCTTCCCGCCTCGCAACACACATCTTCCAAGATGAGGTCAGACAGGCCCACATGATTGACTTCCTTTCTCAACCTGGTAACACGGAGGCACTCACTGAATGGGCTGTTCGCTCTATTGGTGAATACGAAAGGGCGCATGAGCGTAAAAAAGCGCGTAAATTTCGTTTCTTGTTGGAGACCATGGGCATTAACCCGCCTGCTTAAGCACCCGCTGCAGTACCGGTTGATGCTGTGCAACAAGATAATGATGGGTATAGTGTTTAGGGGCATGACTCTTGCCGTGTTGCTCACTTTAATTCTGATGCTACCTTGGCTCTCTTTTCTTTCTTTCCGTATTCGCCGCAAGGTCGGCTGGACAATATGCTCATGAATTTTATGTGGAATGTGTATGATAACTATGCTTATGGTGGTATTTAGCGATTATTTTTTACCTTATTTTGCGGGCCGTATAGGATTTCGTAGTAAGTTACTAACACTGATGCTTTTAAGAAAATTTTGGAGGGCAAGTCTCTTGGTTGGTGCATTGTAATGATGGATGCACTGGAGCAGTTTGTGTGTGCTCCATTATATAATTTTTGTCCAAGATAGTTTCCTTGCAGGTTGGTTGGGACACCTATTTTCGAAACACAGTTGTACGTGCATCTACCGACTGGCCACGTCTCTTTGATCAAATAAAGGACGCAGCTGTGCTGGTCGAGCTTGATTGGTCTAAATTTGATCGGGACCGCTCTACCGAGGTCTTTAATTCGTGATTGAAGTTATTGTCTCCTGTTTTGAAGCAAAGAGTGAACGCGAGGAGTCGCTATTGTATGTGTATGTGAGGAGTGGCTATTGTATGTGTATGCAACGTGCATGAAACATGCACTAATCGAGAGGACATTTATCTACGATGACGGGTGCTGCTTTGAGCTTGATGGGATGGTACCGAGCGAATCTTTGTGGACCGGCTTCCTCGATACTTCCCTTAATATATTGTATATTAAGGTTGCACTTTCTAAAACCGGGTTTGTTGGGGATGCAATCATACATAAGTGTTGTGGTGATGACAATATAACAACTTTCTTCTGGGATCCTGGTGATCATATGTTGAAGTGATTGCAGAGGTGCCTTTTCAGAGCAATTTGTGGAGTTGTGTTGGAAACATCAAGGTTAGGCGTGCTCTGGTGGGAATAGTCATGAGATGGGTGACCTTCTGGGAAGTGCTCGTAGGCCACTTGTGGAAAAGGGCAAACCGTGCGGTTCAACTTAGTATGGGCTGAGATGAACCAATGCGAACAATATTTTTGATATCGCGAGGGTTGGGTCGTTACAAATGGTATCAGAGCCAGACCTCCTACAGTACGATGTGTGGTTCGGGGACAAACCATGCAGAAGCTGGTAGGTCTATAACATTCTGAATCCAATGAGGGCGGTCTGATGAGGGTGGAGAGTGTTTTGGGGGCAGTGAAGCCTACGAAAGTAGCTTATCACATGCTTCTAGGATGATAGGTTTCTAGGTGAAAAGAAGTGCAAGAATGAACCTGGCCTCACATTGGAATTGAAGGGAAACTTGTTTGGATTAAGTAATAATTCGTATCCTCAATTATCAAAGGCTCCTTTTCGGAGTAACTGGTGGAGTTGTGTTGGAAACTCTAAGGTTAAGCGTGCTCCGGTGAGAGTTGTCCTGGGATGGGTGTCCTCCTGGGAAGTTCTCGTAGGCCACCTGTGGCAAAAAAAGCAAAATCGTCTGGTTCAGCTCAGTATGGTCTGGGATGAACCAAAATGGACAATACTTCTGATATTGTAAGGATTAGACGACCATCTGAACACATCTGTAGGGGTACTACTCGAATCAGTTTCACTCAAAACCAAGAACCGATACGTATAGGCTCGGTTCCAACTTCTTGGAACCAAAATTGACCAATGTACCCAAGGTATGATATCGGATTTGAATCGAAAAGCTCGGTTAGGTCCGGTTCAATTCTCGATTCTACACGTATTGTTAAAATTTTGAAAATTCTTAACCCTAAAATTAATCATAAGAAATGAGAAAAACTAAAAAAGAGAAATATTCAAAATTTCAAACCCTAAACTTAATCATGAGAAATGAGAGGATCACAAAGAAACTATCAATTCTTCAAGGATACAAAAACATGTGCTAGAAAATAAGTTAAGGTAGATCACCATCTGATGGCAGTGATAGGTGCAAACAAAGTCAGTGGTGATTGATTCCAGCCTTCTCATCGTTCTCAACCTAATTTTTGCAAAAATCGCGAGGAAGAGTGAGGAGCCGACAAGTAAGAGTGTTGCAGAAATCCTCTCATTCACGACCTTAATCGGCATCGGCGAGGAAGAGAAAGGACCGAAAGAGCGAGAAGACGAGGAAGGTTTCAGTTCTCGCCTTCTCGTAGATGGAAGGAGTGTGGGAGACTATTAGGCTAGGGCTGTGAGCATAATAATTTATAAGAAATAAGAATATTAAAATATAATATAATAAATTTAAGACAGACAAAAATGTTGCCAAAAATTTGGTGGTGGAACTTTGAAGATGGAAAAACAGGTTGCTTTCAAGACAACAGTTATGGAACAACTAGTTGATGACCCTTATGTTGATACTATTGTCTCATGGGAAGTTATGACTTCACATTTAAGGATAAGTGGAAAGAACATACTTGGAGAATCAAAAGATCGTGCGCCCCCAAATAAAAAATCTTAGTGGTGGAAAGAGGAAGTGCAAAACAAAGTGAGGGTAAAGAGAGTCAACTATAAAACACCATACGCTTGTAGGAATGATGAAAACTTGGCTAGATATAAAGTCGTCAAGAAAGAAACTAAATATGTAGTAAGTAAAACAAATAGTCAAGCTTATGAAGAATTTTATAAGCGACTAGATACCAAAGATGAAGATCGTGACATATATAAAATTGCTCGAGTTAGAGCGAGCAAGACAAGAGATTTAAGCCAAGTTAAATGCATATAAGATAATGAAGTCAAAGAGGCTGCCAGGCCAATGAAGATAAAGTATCTTGGTACCTTTTAATAAGAACAAAGGAGACATACAAAATTGTGTTAATTACAGAGGAATTAAATTAATGAGTCATACCATAAAATTATGGGAACGAGTAATAGAAAGAAGAGTAAGACGGGAGACTAGCATTTCAGAGAATCAATTTGGATTCATGCCAGGACGGTCGACCATGAAAGCTATACATCTCTTGAGGAGACTCATTGACAACTATCGAGAAAGAAAATAAGATTTGCATATGCTGTTTATCGATCTTAAGAAGGCTTATGATAGGGTTCCAAGAGAGATCTTATGGAGAGTCTTAGAAAAGAAAGGTATAAATGTATCATACATTGACATAATCAAAGATATGTATACAAATTCAGTGACGAGGGTGAGGACATCTGGAGGATTAACACAGGAATTCCTTATCACTGTTGGCTTATATCAAGGTTCAACTTTAAGCCCTTATCTCTTTACCCTTATCTTAGATGAACTCACCGGACATATCCAACAAGCAATACCTTGGTGTTTATTCTTTGCGGATGATATCGTTTTGGTCGATGAGACGCGCGAGGGTGTAAACGCGAAACTTGAATCTTGGCGAGACACTTTAGAAAAAAAAGGTTGTTAGGTTGAGCAGGGCAAAGACGGAGTATATGCTATATGGAGCTTAAATTTAGCAGTGCAAGAAGGATGGATGATTTCGTTATTAATTGGGTGACCAAGATATTTCCCGCAGTGAGTGCTTTAAATATCTGGGATCGATAATTCAAAAAGATGGAGGTGTAGATAAAGATGTGATACATAAAATCCAAGCAGGTTGGTTGAAGTGGAGAGGCGCGTCTGGAATCTTATGTGATCGTAAAGTACCATTAAAACTTAAAGGCAAGTTTTACCGTACTGCAATTAGGCCAACAATGCTCTACGGTTCTGAATGTTGGGCAGTGAATTGTGTACATGAATGGGAGTTGCAGAGATGAGAATGCTTTGGTGGATGTGTGGACAGACGAGACTGGATAAAATTAGGAATGAATGTATCAGGGATAAGACAAGAGTGACACCAATTGCAGAGAAAATGCGAGAAACTCGACTAAGATGGTTTGGACACGTACAAAGGAGACTATTAGAGGCACATGTTAGGCATGATGAGAGTTTAGTCACTAGGCATGTTAAACGGGGGATGGGTAGACCAATAAAGACTTGGAATGAGACTATAAGGAAAGACATGATGTACTTAGGCATTAGTGGGATTATGACTAAAGATAGGGCACAATGGCGACAACGGATCCATATAGCCGACCCCAGTATAGTGGGATAAAGGCTTGAGTGTTGTTGTAAGAATGTTAATTATATTACAATTTACAAAGCATAGGGACCACCGAACCGAGAAGCCTAATAAGTATTATTATTGTAATAAGCCTAATATTGAACTTTAATTATTTGGTTCGGGTCAGTTCTCAGGTACCCGACTATATGAATCGAGAACTTAACCAAACCTGCGATTCTATTATTTATGGATTCAAACCCAAACCAAACCACATGGAACCGACCCAGACCGCCTGGTTTGGTTTGGTTTTAGTCTGATTCTCGGTTCTTCAGTTACTTTTGCACACCCCAAATTTGATGAGGACTAAATCAAAGCCTCATGCGGGCTTACACATGAGTGGGTCACCGAGATCGTCGATCTCCATGATTCCATCACTTAGGATCACTGTTGTGAATGCCCTTCGACAAATCTGACATGTCTGCTCACATGTCGTTTTTTAGGGCAAAATGACATTTTTTTTCTAAAACAATTTGATAGCATTCTTTTGTAAAATATTGACATATATATTCGTTTTTTTTCTAATATATCACCTACATAACTTTTGAACATATCATTCGCTATTTTATTTTATACTATGTTAGTAATATATGTTTAAATCACCAATAATCATTATATTATATGCTTAAATCGATTGAGTTTATTGTTTCGTTTTCTTTAACGTGTGTTATTCTTATAATTTTTTTCCTTACTATGTCTTTCTTATTTCGTATTACAAAAAAATATTAAAACTCTCAACACATTTATTAGTAGATTATTTATATATTTCTGACATAAATTTTTAAACATGAATAAACATAATCAATCAAAAATATTTATCTTTTAAATATTTTTAATTTACTATAAAACTCAGTGCTGTATAAATAAATTATTGAATAATATTATATCTATTTTATATTGCTATCTAAATAAACTATTTATACTTGTTAATAATAGTCATAGTGTGTTACTATTAATTTACTTTGGATACTCTTTGAATTTATTTTGGGATATACATTACTTAATGTTTGTTAATTTGTTACACTAATTTTTAATTTTAGAATATATAATTTTACTATGTAAAAAATTATTTTTTTATTTAGAATATATGAAAATCCGATATTTTAAAACATCTCCGATTTTCGATTTCTAACATTTAAAAACTCAATCCAACATGTTGTCGACATATAATATTTACAATCATGCTTAGGATGATGCGTGCATACAATTAGTTGTCCGACAATAAATTGCAAACAATATTTTAAGATAAAAGTTCACGCAGTTAACGTAATGTAAAGTAAAATAAATCGGAAGAGTAATTAGGTTTGGCTTTTCTCCTCTCGGAGGGCTGTTAATTAAATGCAAAGTAGCAAATGAGTCCATTAAGAGTGATCAATCACAAGATACATATATTAACAATGCGAAACGCCCAAAACATATATATGTCCAAATCCATACAACAATAGAGAAAATAATGACACCGAACAATAAAACTCACAACTAAGTTGTTGTAGGTGATGACATGGAATCCGGTGGTGGTGAAACGTTGGCGGAGATCTGGAAAGGAGAGGGGTGCTGTAAGGTGTCTGTTTAGGGGATGAAATAGGCTGTTGTGGACAATTTTGGGCGGGGGATGGGATGTGGGTCTCGACAATGGGAAAGGAAGGGCTGGAGTGGTCGGTGAGACTTGTGGAAGGCTGGAGGATGTTGTACGGTGCAGTAGAGGGTAGTTGTAGGGTGGATGCTGATTTGCTGGGTGTGGAGAGGGAAAAGGAAGATCATCGACAGCTGTAGGACCACTGATTGGGTGCATGGAGGGGTATTAGGGATGTCAATATCTATTTGTAAGGGGACATGATGCGTCTGAGTCCTAGTTGTTAAAGGCGCGCCTAAGGCTCAAGGCTCACCAGGCTCAGAGGTTTGCGCCTTTTTGCACCTTTTTTGCGCCTTTGGAGCATAAAAGGCACGTCTAGGTGCAATTTCTATTGTAATTTTTTTTTCAAAATAAATTAAGAAATAATGTAAGAAATAAATATGTTTTTGCATGATTAAGTGTTTGTGAAACATAATCGAGCGTTGAGACTTAGATATGAGGCAAATGATCACATTGGTTCTATTTTTTAAGAGATATAAATGATAGTGATGAATTATTAATTAGTAGAATAGATGAAAAATTCGATTAAGAAGATGAAGTGATGTTTGATGCAGATTCTTTAAACCGAATATAGTTGCGCCTTGCCTTCGTCAGGCGCACGCCTGCGCCTTCTGCCTTGCGCCTAGGCTCCAAGACCCCTTTGCGCCTCGGCGCGCCTTGCGCCTTTAATAACTAAGGGCTGAGTGCAAGCAACAAAACTGTTGTTTGGGCGACGTATAGGAGGGCAGTTAGCATTTTAGAGGGGGAGATGAGGTGTGGCTGGCCTTGGGGAGGAGGATGAAGGAAGGGCAAGGCTTGGATATAGGGGGGGGGGCAAGTGATGCAGACAGGCGTTCGTAACGCCAAAGTTTACTTTATGTAGTTATTTCATTTTTTTAATCCTGTCGAACATTTTTCTTTTATGTCGCACACTTGTTTCGCGCTTTTATTTTCCTATACTTTTTTTATGTATTGAAGAGGTTGTAGTGGTGTATTTCCTATGACGTAATTAACTAAGTCGTATATTTAGTTGCTCTAAATTAGTCGGAGGCATAACCTTTTGATATGGTAAGGTCAAGTTTTTTTTCCTCTCCCACTTTCATGTTGAGGTTTACTCCAAATTTTGACCATATCTTTGTGTTATCCTCGTTAGTAGTCTTGCATGTTCAAAGGAAGTTTAAAAAAAAGTAAGTGCCGTGAGACCTCTCTCCACTTTTAACAGTGAGCCTCTCTTCCGCTTTTTTTTCTCCTTCCATTTCTTCCGTGTGATTTCTTCCTCCATCTCTCCACAGATTTCGACGCCATCTTACTTCTTGTACCCCGCCACCGCTCCGACCTCCTTGCAAGACGCCGCTGCTTTTACTCCGTTTGCGTGAGGAGTCTTTCGTCTTCCACCGACCACCACCTTCGTACCTCTTCACTCCCGGTGAGATCTATCCTAATCTTTGGTTCTCCTCTGCCTAGTTTATAGTAATTGAATTTATATGTCTTTTTTCCTTATTTCCCCTTTCCTCTAAATTGTCTTTTCCCTCTTAGTTAGTTTTTTTTCTCGAAGAGTATTTGTTACTTTGGTTTTATTGATTACTCAAGGATTGCCGGTCATCGGATGTTTCGCGCCGCCAGATAAATTAAATTGCTAATTTTGTGCAGGTTGCGCTCCAAATTGCTTGTTAATCCTGTATCACTTTCTTATTTTAAAATTGCATAAATAATTTTTTTGCGCATTGCATTCATCCCATCGGGTGCAACTACGAGTGCATCAAATGATATCAGAGCTAGGTTGTCTTCGAGGTCTTGGTTAGTATCATCTTGGGGTTTTCTTTGAGTAAAACAAAGCACACAAAAAAACTATTTATTTTTTTAAAGCTTCCACAATATTATATTGCTGTCCCAAAATTTTTATTTGCCATTTCAGCATACCTTATAATATCATTTCATATTAGAGCGTATAATAAGATACATATAGCATAGTAATTGCATCCATATTTCATTTTCACATCTTTCATTGGTAACTCTGGAAACCAATGACAAAATTTTAACCCCACAATAGAAGAAAAATGATAATCATTATTTAATAGGAAACAAGAACCCTTCGAGAGGCAATAAATCACATTAGATGGTATCAGACATCAAAAAGAGTTACTCACTACTACATGCACTATAAGAAACATAATTAAATAATAATCAATGTACGAAGAGGGAGAGTAAAGAACTTATTGGGACTATCATGATAGACATACAAATAAAAAGATTAATAGTGATGATCGAGACCTTGCAAATTAGCCTTTAGTTTGTCAACAAATTCATTTATTACACACTTATGAAAAATTGATTTGTTCAACTTTCCTGAAGAAGAGTCTGATCTAGTTTTAAAAGATAATTTATAAGATGATTATGAAGCTTTAGGTGATATTGTTAGTGGTTTTGATGTAGATTCTAATGATCATGTGATTGAAGAAAATTTAGAAGAAAATTATATTTTAAAAGATGATATTGAGAATGAATGTGGACTCGGGGTTGAGCTTAACATAACAACAACACTCAAGTCTTTATCCCACCATAGTGGGGTCGGCTATATGGATCCTTTGTCGCCATTGCGCCCTATCTTTAATCATAGTCTCACTAATGCCTAAGTACATCATATCTTTTCTTATAGTTTCATTCCAAGTCTCTTTTGGTCTACCCCTCCCCCGTTTAACATGTCTAGTGACTAAACTCTCACAACGCCTAACAGGTGCCTCCAATGGTCTCCTATGTACATGTCCGAACCAACTTAAACGAGCTTCTCGCATCTTCTCTACAATTGGCGCCACTCCTGTCTTATCCCTGATACATTCATTCCTAATTTTATCCAGTCTCGTGTGACCACACATCCACCTAAGCATTCTCATCTCAACAACTCCCATTTTTTGCTCATGTACACCATTCACTGCCCAACACTCAGAACCGTAGAGCATTGTTAACCTAATTGCAGTCCGGTAAAACTTGCCTTTAAGTTTTAATGGTATTTTACGATCACATAAGATCCCAGACGCGCCTTTCCACTTCAACCAACCTGCTTGGATTCTATGTATTACATCTTTTTCTACACCTCCATGTTTTTTAATTATCGATCTCAGATATTTAAAGCACTCACTGCGGGAAATATATCTTGGTCACCTAATTTAATGACGGAGTCATCCGACCTTCTTGTACTACTAAATTTAAGCTCTACATACTCTGTCTTTGTCCTGCTCAACCTAAAACCCTTATTTTCTAATGTGTCTCGCCAAGATTCAAGTTTCGCGTTTACACCCTCGCGCGTCTCATCGACCAAAACAATATCATCTGCAAATAATAAACACCAAGATATTGCTTGTTGGATATGTCCGGTGAGCTCATCTAAGATAAGGGTAAAGAGATAAGGACTTAAAATTGACCCTTGATGTAAGCCAACAGCGATATGGAATTCCTGTGTTAATCCTCCAGATGTCCTCACCCTGGTCAGTGAATTTGTATACATATCTTTGATTACGTCAATGTATGATACATTTACACCTTTCTTTTCTAAGACTCTCCACAAGACCTCTCTTGGAACTCTATCATACCTTCTCTAGATCGATAAACAACACATGCAAATCTTTTTGTCTTTCCCGATAGTTGTCAATGAGTCTCCTCAAGAGATGTATAACTTCCATGGTTGACCTACCTGACATGAATCCAAATTGATTCTCTGAGATACTAGTCTCTCGTCTAACTCTTCTCTCTATTACTCGTTCTCATAGTTTCATAGTTTGACTCATTAATTTAATTCCCCTGTAATTGACACAATTTTGTATATCTCCTTTGTTCTTATACAAAGGTACCGAAATATTTTCTCTTCATTGGTCTGTCATCCTTTTTGTCTTCAGTATCTTATTGAAGAAACTTGTAAGCCATAAAATTCCTTCCCTCCCTAAGCATTTCCATACTTCAATGAGTATATCGTCTGGCCCAATCGCCTTTCCATTATTCATCTTCTTCAGAGCGTCATGTATCTCTGATGCTTGAATTTTACGATAAAAAGTTATGTTTCGATACTCCTTCGATTTACTTAACTCTTCCAAGTTCAGTTCATTGTCTTTTTCTTCATTGTATAGTTAATAAAAGTATCTTTTCCATCGCTCCTTAATAGCTACATCATCCGTCAAAACCGTATCTAATTCATCTTTTATGCATTTAGTTTGGATTAAATCTCTTGTCTTCCTCTCTCTAGCTCAAGCAATTTTATATATATCGCGCTCTCCATCTTTGGTATCTAGTCGTTTGTAAAAGAATTCATAAGCTTGACTTCTTGCTTGACTTACTGCTATTTTAATTTTTTTTTACGACTTTATACTTTGTCAAGTTATCTTTTAACTCTTCAAGTACGTTCTTTCCAGTTATCCTTAAATGAGAAGACATAACTTCCATGTGACACTAGGATCAACATAAGGATCATCAACTAGTTGGTCTAAAACTGTTGCCTTGAAAGCAACCTGTTTTTCTTCTTCAAGTTTCACTACCGAATTTTTGGCAACACTTTTGTCTTTCTCTTAAAGTTATTATATTTAATTTGCACATCCAACACCACTAGCCTATGCTGCATTGTCAAACTTTCTCCTGGTATGACTTTGCAATCCTTACAAATCTTTTTATCTATTTTGCGAGTAACAAAATAATCAATTTGTGACTTATTTTGTCTGCTCTTGAACGTAATTACGTGTTCTTCCCTCTTCATGTAGAACGTATTTGTCACAATTAGCTCATGTGCTATGACAGTCTAGAATTGTTCTTCATTTTTCATTTCTTTCTCCATACCCAAATCCTTCATGAACATATGTATAATTTCATGAAATCCCACAATGTCTCGCCAAGATTATACATATGTTCATGAAATCCTTCATGAAATCCTTACAATAATTTAAGGTCTTCCCAAAATTATACATATATAATTTTCTCACGAAATCCCACAATATCTCCTTCAATGATAATTTTCTCACTTTGTGGGATTTCTCTTACCAAATCATTTAAGTCTTCCCAAAATTGTACTTTAATAGCTTCACTTAATCCTACTTGTGATGCATAAACACTAATTACATTAATAGTTTTTTTTCCTACGATTAATTTAAGAGCTAATATTCTCTTACCTTTTCTGCTTACCCTAACAACTTCATCCCTCCAAGTAGTATCTACAATAATACCTACTCCATTGCTTGTTTTATTTTTTCCTGTGTACCATAATTTAAAACCTGAATTATCTTGAAATTAGCTTTCTCACCCACCCATTTAGTCTCTTGCAGACATAAAATATTTATCCTTCTTCTAATCATGTTATCCACTACTTCCATCAATTTTTCCGTTAGCGGGACCTATATTTCAACTTCCAAACCTAAGTTGATCACAAATCCTACGATATACTTTTCTAGGACGCCTAATATGTGGATGCATAATATGTGAATGCTTTTGCATATTTAACACTACACCCAAGTCCTCTTGGAGGTGCAGCGGTCTTTGCCAAGATGTCGCATTCAGACCATACTGCGTGGACTCTTGCCTATTTAACACTACACCAAAGTCCTGGAGATGTAGCGGTCCTTGCCAAGACGCCGCATTCGGACCATACGACGCGTTCCTTATGGGAACAACCTAGCTTTAACACAATTTCTCAAAAGATCCATATTCATTAGGGTGACTAAATTTTAAGCTGGTCGTCTACCTAACACAACCCTCACCATTTTTCATCCGGGCTTGGGACCGGCATCGGCTGGTTTGGGGTTGAGCTTAACATAAATTATGAAATTGATTATGCACTTACACTATATTTGAGTTCATACATAAGTATCAATTTGAACCTAACGGAATATCTGGTCTTCAGCTAGAATTTTTAAAAGATATTATTTTAGATTCTCTTGGACCCTCACATCCGATCGATAACAATAAATTGCGTATTAATGAACAAATTGATTTTGTGTTCGGATCAGGAATGTCAGACAGGTTAGATAATAAGAAAAGTTTGCCGAGAAATTTTGTTTCAATGTGGCATATCTATGACCCCGACATCAAACATGCACTTAAAATAATACGACGCATTTATGTGCCCAATATTAAATATCCTTTTTGAGATCTTGGATTTAACACTGTTTGAGGATGAAATTTTAATACTAAAAGTTGGGAGATTTCATCAATTATCCACTTTGGATTATTATACTTCAAGGAAATTTTTTGCTTGCACGAGAACGATTAGAATGAAAAATAATTAAAAAAAGAGTTAGTTTTTTAATCTTTATTTTGTTTCATTACTTTAAATTTTTAGGTTTTACCTATGTTCTCCATCATCCTACTTGTCTACATCTTGTTTCTATATAAAGTATCATCTGCATGATATCCGCATGAAATTTACTTTTGATCGCGACACTTGGTTCCTAAGTCATTTTTGGAGAACATTATGGGCAAAATTAGGAATCGAACTTTAGTTTAGCACTACATATCACACCCAAATCGATGGACAAACTGAATTGTCAATAGGAGCCTATGAAACTTACTTAGATGTCTTGCGGGAGAAAAACCAACTTAGTGAGATTTGATACTTCGACAAGCTGAATTTGCTTACAATAACTCTGTGAATCGTTCCACTGACATAACCTCTTTTGGGATCCTTTATGGCCAGCCTATTCCCCACCTACTAGATATGACTCACTTTACCTTTTCATGGTAGGGTTAGTGCAGAGACTAGTGAGCTTAGAGACCAGATTCTAAAGGTCCAGAGAGAAGTACTTGAGAGACTCCGTATCTCAAACACACAGTATAAGACAGTTGCCGATGAGCATAAAAGTGAGCAACATTTTCACGAGAGAGGTATGTTGATGGCATACTTACGACGACAGAGATTCCCAGTTGGTGCTTACACCAAATTGAGCAGGAGGAAGTTTGACCCATTTTGTATACTTTGTAGATTGGGGATTAACACTTGTTAGCAACGTTTTGAAAACCGGACCGGACATCGAATTGGTGGAGGGAAAGGTTCAAGGTTGAACCAGTCCAATCGGTTTAACTAGGGTCAAACCGTTATATATATACAATAATATTATAAAATTAAAATAATTAATATTATATCAAATATTTGCATATATATTCAAGGTTTTGAAAACCGTACCGGACCGGCCGGTTCAACCGGTCGAACTGCCGACCGGGAACCCAGGCGGTCCGGTCCAGCTCAAAGAACCGCTCCCGCCACGGACCGGATAACAACCGGCGATCCGGGCTGGCGGGCCGTAGAACCGGGGACCGGTTCCGGTTTCAATGAACCACTCAGGCTTGAGTGTTGTTGTTGTTGTTGTAATGTCAACAGGGAGATTCACACCCGTAACCTTCTTTATAAATTTTAAGGAGTCAACCACCTAAGGCGCCAACCGTTGTTGAACTATCCAAACTTATATTATATAAATATAAATATCATATTACTAATTTAAGAGATAATTACATATACAATACATATGTATAATTTACATTTTAAAGTTGTAGATTTTATGAGGTAGTCTACTCGAAATAAAAATATTAGATTTAAGATTTAAAAATATTATAACATGTATTCTTATGTTATATTTATATATTTAATATTTATTCATTTATAAATTTGAGCCAACTTAAAAATGTTGTTTTAGAAATTGTGAATATTTTATAATGTTGTAATCGATGTCTAATTTCAATATTTAGGTAAATTTGAATATGAAGACATTTTGTATATTACAATTGAATGTGTTTATTTTATATGTGTGATGATAAAAATTATAATAATACTAAAATATGTTTTATAATATTTTATCGACAAGCTGTATTTGCTTACAATAACTCTGTGAATCGTTCCACTGACATAACCTCTTTTGGGATCCTTTATGGTCAGCCTATTCCCCACCTACTAGATATGACTCCTTTACCTTTTCATGGTAGGATTAGTGCAGAGACTAGTGAGCTTAGAGACCAGATCCTAAAGGTTCAGAGAGAAGTACTTGAGAGACTCCGTATCTCAAACACACAGTATAAGACAGTTGCCGATGAGCATAAGAGAGAGCAGCATTTTCACGAGAGAGGTATGTTGATGGCATACTTACGACGACAGAGATTCCCAGTTGGTGCTTACAACAAATTGAGCAGGAGGAAGTTTGACCCATTTTGTATACTTTGTAGATTGGGGATTAACGCTTACTTGTTAGCAGCATTTTGAAAACCGGACCGGACATCGAATTGGTGGAGGGAAAGGTTCAAGGTTGAACCAGTCCAATCGGTTTAACTAGGGTCAAACCGTTATATATATACAACAACATTATAAAATTAAAATAATTAATATTATATCAAATATTTGCATATATATTCAAGGTTTTGAAAACCGTACCGGACCGGCCGGTTCAACCGGTCGAACCGCCGACCGGGAACCCAGGCGGTCCGGTCCAGCCCAAAGAATCTCTCCCGCCACGGACCGGATAACAACCGACGATCCGGGCTGGCGGGCCGTAGAACCGGGGACCGGTTCCGGTTTCAATGAACCACTCAGGCTTGAGTGTTGTTGTTGTAATGTCAACAGGGAGATTCACACCCGTAACCTTCTTTATAAATTTTAAGGAGTCAACCACCTAAGGCGCCAACCGTTGTTGAACTATCCGAACTTATATTATATAAATATAAATATCATATTACTAATTTAAGAAATAATTACATATACAATTCATAAGTATATTTTACATTTTAAAGTTGTAGATTTTCTGAGGTAGTCTACTCGAAATAAAAATATTAGATTTAAGATTTAAAAATATTATAACATGTATTCTTATGTTATATTTATATATTTAATATTTATTCATTTATACATTTGAGCCAACTTAAAAATATTTTTTTAGAAATTGTGAATATTTTATAATGTTTTAATCGATGTCTAATTTCAATATTTAGGTAAATTTGAATACGAAGACATTTTGTATATTACAATTGAATGTGTGATGATAAAAAATATAATAATACTAAAATATGTTTTATAATATTAGGTTATTACAGTTCAACCCTGGTCGGACCGGTTCGACCTTGAACCTCTCCATTATATATATATATATATATATATATTATAACTACACGCATATATTTTCAAATATATTTGAAGGTTATATATATATTTCTTTTTTCAAAAGGCATAACCCTTTGATTTGGTAAGGTCAAACTTTGTTTCCTCTCCCACTTTCATGTTGAGCCTTACTCCAAATGTTGACCATATCTTTATGTTATCCTCATTAGGAGTCTTGCATGTTCAAAGGAAGTTTAAAAAAAAGTAAGTGTCGTGAGATCTCTCTCCACTTTCAACAGTGAGCCTCTCTCCCGCTTTCTTTTCTCCTTCCATTTCTTCTACGTGATTTCTTCCTCCATCTCTCCACGGATTTCGAGGCCACCATACTTTTTCTACCCTGCCACCAATCCATCCTCCATGCAATCTGTCGCCGCCGCCTTTACACAGTTTGCGTGAGATCGCTCGTCTTCCACCAGACCTTCCAACAACCACCACCACCATACCTCTTCACTCCCGGTGAGATCTATCATAATCTTTGGTTCGTCTCTGTCTAGTTTATAGTAATTAACCTAGTTTCTGAGGGAAGTTTTTTTTTTAGTTTTAATTTGTCTTTTTTCCTTATTTCCTCCTTTCCTCTAAATTGTCTTTTTCCCCGTAAGTTAGTTTTTTTTCGTGATGAGTATTTGTTACTTTTGGTTTTATTGATTACTCCATGATTGCTAGTCATCAGATGTTTTGTATCGCTAGTTAAATTAAATTACTAATTTTGTCAGGTTGCTCTCCAAATTGCTTGTTAATCCTATTGTCGCTTTCTTATTTTAAAATTGCATAAAAAATTTATTTTCGCATTGCATTCTTCCCATCGGGTGCAACTACGAGTGCATCAACAAGACTTGGATATAAGGGGAAACAAGGATAACTTACCAAGGAGTCGGTACCTTGGGGTTTCATGGAGTCGGTACCACAAAATATTACCTGATTATAGGAAGAAAAACCTCCAAAATTTGCAATGTAAGCTGAAACCAACCCCCAAACCTATTATTTATACTAATGATACTTATGACACCCATCGTGGACAACTATGATTGTTTATACACGATAGGTGTCCGATTTCCTCAAATTAAATACAAAATCATTAAAGAATACACATAGTAAATGTCCAAATGGCACTTCGGATGTGCACATTATTAATTTAACTACTAATGTTTCTAATTCTAAAATCAATAAATTTATGACTAATATATAAAATTAAAATTTAATTTGGCTAATAATCTCACTAAGAGATTATCCAAAGGTCTATTCGGATGCAAGAAATTGACTTTCTGAAATTGGCTTTCCGTCAAATACCAACATACGCCGGAATTTGAATTTGTCTAAATTCCAATTTTGTTGTTAGACATGATGAAATCCAGTCAGCAGAATTGGAATTAATCAAAAATATTGTTCGGTTGCAAGATGGAATTCAATCACATGAATTGAAGTTTTGTAATAATAAAAAATGTTGTTCGGCCCAATAATCCACTTCCTATCACAATGAAAACATTTTGTTGGAAGAATCAAATTCAGACCCAGTTCTTAGAAGCAAAAAAACAAGGAATTGCTCCTCTTTTAAACAGTTTGAGTTGCTCGTCTTCTAAACGGAAGGCCTAGCTCATCCACCTTGCTGCAGCGGCTAGCTGGCTGCCTCAAAACAAATGGAGGAAGAAGAAGAAGAATAGGAAGAAGAAGAAAGGCTGCGCTGTGGGGAAGCAGATAAAACGATGCCTTGGGTCTGGCTTACTTATGATGGAGGAAGAAGAAGAAACATAAGAAGAAAAGGAGGAAGGAAGAAGAGGAGGAGGAAAAAGAAGGTGATTGGCAAAGCAAGCTCGCATCGCATTCCATGAGGGTACATCCATCCAATTGTAGCTAGTACTCTTATCCGTGGAAGTGGCTGCATCCCCTTGAGTTTCCTCTCAGATTTTTAGTGTGCTGTCATGAAGTTTTTGGATGCAGTTTTTTTGGTGAACATTTCATGTTTGTGATGACTAATCAAATCCCTTTGGACTTGTGATGAAGGTTTATGGTTTTGGGTTGATCTGATTACTTGCTTGGAGACTGCCTTTTTACTGTTCTCAAAACAAAATTCTACTGCACTGAAATCATATTACTGTTCTTGGAGGATTTGTGTGTTGGTTTGGTGTATTGACTGCAGTTCTTGAAAGTGAACTGGCTGTCTAGAATTTTCTGTTTGCTTCTTAGAGCAGGTTCTAAGCAGATTTGAGGTTTTAGATAAGCTTTCATCACTCATTGGTGACCCATTTAGCAATATTGACCTTGTATTGATGTTTTAGTGATTATATTACTTGTTTGGGACTATTTTAATGCATCAATTGTGCCTCAAGGTTGCTGAATTTTCAGGAAATCAGTGGTGAAGTTCGCCTACAAATTCATATTCTCTTAACTGAACCGTGACCATCACCAATCTCCAGTTACTTAACGAAGGAGCCACATTTAACATCTAACTGTGAATCATAAACTGCCGTCTTTCCACAGCTTCTACAACTAGGAGCATGGTGACTTATTTGGTCAAATATTCCATACTTGCTTAAGGAATGCTTGTTTAAAGCTGTATTAGTTTTTATGGATGAGCAAGCCTACCATGCAATTTCTAATGACATGCTTGCCAAAGTTGGTATGATAAAAGTTGCATCATTACAGGTGTGGTCGCCGAAGGTGATCACAATTTGGGAGGCTTCATTGACAGTTGTACAGTTTTTTTTGCTTCTTCTGCATGCTTATGCTCAAGACAAGCGTTGGCTATATCTCTCCATTCCAATGTAAAATTTGTGCTTTGATTTTTCCCCCTTAAATTCCTACATTATTGCTTTTATTTGTTTTTTAAATTCAGCAAAAAGAATCCCTGGCTTCAATGAAGATCAGAGTGAATTTAATACTGTACTGTTTTTTAATTGTTCTCATTAAAACAGCGATAGTGGAGAGAGGCCTGAAGAGTGGGTCCCCAGAGAAGATACTTCATGTAAGCCCAATGGAAGGGAGTATGAAGAAGTTTCCACATCTCAGGAGAGTAAAGATTTTAATGATATTGTTGATATATTTTCCATCCATTCTGACAATCGTAAAGGTATGTAGTATTCCTGTTCCAGGCTTAATTAGATTATGGATCTTCATATTTGTCCAAAATCAGCCCAAATAGTATTGATAAGGTCATCTCATTTTGCACTAGTTTATTTATCCATGTTTTATAGACGCATGAAGTTATAATGCTAACTTAAGACTATATTTAGCTAGCTTCTACGCAGTTGAAGTAAGAATTGAGCTTCTTTGTTAAATGCAAATCATGCATTATAGAAAATCTCAGAAGTTTAGATACATAATGTTATTCATATCATTGTAACTTAGCAGCTTTTCTAGGAATTTATATTTTGCCAATTGAACACTGCAAATATTATGCATGCGTAATACTAAAGGGTTAAAATGAACCTCTGTAAATGAGTACAAAAATAGTAGAATAAAATGAAAATGATCAAAAGAATGTGATCAAGTGATCTCTCCTTCATTGATCAATCATGATTCATTGTCCTAATCCATTTTTATTAACGCTGTAGTGGATTATTACAGTTTCGTAGATGTATGCATTGCCTTGGCACTTGGTGGCATGATAGTGATTGTTCTGTGTTGGGAATTAATTTCCTCAACTATTAGGGAAGAGACTGTACTATTGGTGCCATATTGTTGGAGATTAATTTGCTACCCAGAAATTTTCAGTTGCTGTTTGGTCAGTTTTCTGTTGTGTTTTGACACCTACGATCTAGTTTTATCGCTAGTATAAAGTTGATATTCATTTGAATATCAACTTTATACTAAAGTCATAGCTGTTATATTACTCGTTATGAGTCTGGTTTCCTCATTATTAGTTCAAGGGCGGATTTGTGAAAATATTATCTCTCTTAACCAACGCTGAATACATCTCATGGTATCAAAGATAGGTTTGGAAGCATGTTGGGTTGGTTCAAGTTAAGAGAGCATTGTAGGTCAGATGACAATCAATTCAAATGAAACTTTGGAACATGCTCAGATCTGAATCCTCCAACAGGGACTTATTGCTATGTGCGAACAAAGGCGGGTATTAATGTGTGAATAAGTGTATGGTATTAATGTGCTGATACGAAGACGGCCTCTTGGACATACGTCCTCCTCTGCATATGTAGACTAAGGACATTATCGTAATTTGTACGTTCCACTCCCTTATGTAAGGGAGTGGTAGTGAGTCTTATTTCGTTATCTTCGATCATTTGTTTAGTCTTGGGCTCTCCTTGGAGAGAATAATCTTAGAGGGAACCAACCCTCAAAATTTTGGGTCGAGCTTGTCTCGATATTTTGTATCTTCTTTCCTTCTGAATGCCATATCGTAAGTTCGTGTTCAGGATTTCTTGATATGGCGCAACTACTTTGTATCAACTTGTCCGACCTGCCCCTCATCTAGGGTTTCCATCGGAACCCTATGGCGATCTCATCTATTCCCGCCAACACCCGATCGCTCCCCCCTTATCCATCCGTGTCCAACCCGAGCTCCAGCGTGCGTCGGCTGCCCACCTTGCTTTCGCTGTCCATTCGCATATAACTCGCGATTCAACGTGTCAGACGTCTCCCTCGTTCTCTCCGGTATGCCAGCCGATCCAGAGCGACGCCGATTGCGAAAGTCTCCCATCGATACCATCACTTGCAACGATCCAGTGTTTGTCTCGTTGTCCCACTCTCGTTCACGGTCCCTATCTAGTCATCGTTTGGTCGATCACGTCCCTTCAGTAGCACTGGCAGGCACGAGAATTCGACCCAGTATGATCAGTCTCGCCCTCCTCCTTCCAGGCATGTCCTCCTTCCAGCCATGTTCCTCCTCCTTCTAGCCGCTCTCCTTACCTCGACTTGGTATCCAACAACTCCTCCAATCCCTTATACGGCCATCGACGCCCTTGCCGCTCTCCACTTTATCAAACAGTCGACGCGCACCCTATGCCACCTTCCTCAGCGTCGTCCCGCGCCTCAGGCATCTTCCTCGCCCTACCGCCACTCAGACGGCCGACGCCCTTCACCTCCGACTTTTTTGTTGCTCCATTCTCTTCTCTTGTTCCTCTGTTGCATTCCCCGGACCTGCTCCATGGCCCTCTGTGCCGACGAGGATACCTCTGCCTCTACCTCTGCTGATTCCACTCGCTTCGATCGGTTCAAAGCTCGGCTTGAAGATCTCACTCTTCTCATTCATGACCTCGCGACCACGGTGGTCCACTTCCCATTGGCTCCTCTGGCACCACCGTCGCACCCCTCTCGCCTTGCCACGAACTACATTAGGTTTCTCCACCCTATTGTGGACATCGACTCAGCTCATCTCTGCCGGGTTGAGACTTCTTTGTTCGACGACACTGATCCTCTTGGTTGGATCGCCCATGCCGAACAGTTCTTCGATCTCTAGTCAACCCTTGCCGACCAGATCTCCCTACAACTATCTATATGGAGGGCTAGATGCTCTATTGGTTGCGTTGGACGCGTCAGCAGATCCCTGAACTCTCGCGGCCAACACTGAAGAAGGAGCTCCTCTGCCACTATGACACCCGCCAGGCATGTAGTGCCTACGAGCGCCTCAACTTCGTTCGCCAGTCTGCCACCGTGTCCACCAACATCGCTGATTTCATCGAGGTAGCTACGCCCGACCCCGAGCTATCCCAGACTGTTACCCGAGTGCTTTCTTGGGGGTTTACAACCCCACCTATGGGCGCTCGTTCGGGCCCACAATCTGACTACTCTCTCCCGCGCCATGGAGCAAGCTCGTTGCCTCAACAAGGAGCTCTACACAACCCAGTTGTCCTCGCCTCAACCATCCCACTAGCAGCTGCCACCTTTGATATCTCTGTCCTCTCCCTCGCTTGGATCACCTGACTCTACCTGGGTCGTCGTTGCTCGGTCCTCCACCGCCAGTTTCGTCTCTACCGACACCCGGTCACCCCAACGCTTATCTCACGAGTAGGACCTCGAGCTTCGCCACACGCATGAGCTCTCCTTGGAGAGAAGGCTCTTAGAGAAAATCAGCTCTCAAGAGTTTGGGCCGAGCTTGTCTCAATATTTTCTATCTTCTTTCCTTCTTAGGCTTCATTTGGTTTAGCGGTTGCGGTTGTAAAGGGAGCTGTTGCAATGAGAGGTTTGTAAATGGAGCTGCTGGAAACTGAGAGATGAAAACGGAGTTCTGTTTGGGTATTCTGTGTTTGCAGAGTTGTTCAGAACTGAGAACCGTTTGACCAAACAACGGTGACGTTTTATAAATATTTTTTATTATATTTTATTTTTTATATTAATATACCAAATACGGAATTTTTTAGATGCGGGTGTACGGATGGTTTCAAATCGAAAAGTGATCAACATGAAAGATGTAGATCTCGTTGAGACGAACAACTTTCATGTTGATCACATTTTTATTTGGAGCTTTTTTGACCCCTCAAATCAGATCCCGAAAAAATATTCATATATAAATATATAAAATTATATATAAATATATAATTTCTTTATAAATTCTGTTATATATATTATAATATTAAAAAAAAATGTTTTTGTAATTTAAATGACTGTTTAAACCATATAAAAGGATATTTTTGTAAAAACAGGCTGCTCCGCCTCCCTCCGCCTCCCTCCTCCCTCCGCCAGCAGATGTTATGGGTTTCCGCCGGCGGTGGAGCCGCCGTCGGCCTGCCCGGAGCCCACCGGCGGGGTCGCCGGTCTCCGGCGAACCCGCCGGGTGTAGTCCGGCGGGGCTCCGGCTGGGCCACCGCCGGCGGTGGCCCAGCCGTTGCCCCGCCGGACTACACCCGGCGGGTTCGCCGGAGACCGGCGACCCCGCCGGTGGGCTCCGGGCAGGCCGACGGCGGCTCCACCGCCGGCGGAAACCCATAACATCTGCTGGCGGAGGGAGGAGGGAGATCTGGGGCTCACGGTCAGGGCCACCGCCGGCGGTGGCCCAGCCGGAGCCCCGCCGGACTACACCCGGCGGGTTCGCCGGAGACCGGCGACCCCGCCGGTGGGCTCCGGGCAGGCCGACGGCGGCTCCACCGCCGACGGCAAACCAAGAGAAGTGCCTGGAGCTCGCGGTACGGGAGGCGGCGCAGCAGTTTTTTTCTTTCCTCCAAAACGCAGCTAACTGGAGGCTCCCAGCTCGGTTTCCTTCCGCCGTGTTTTTGCCCGTGGAGTGAAACGCGGCGATTCCAAACTGTTGCGGGTAACCAAATGGAAAAAAGGTAAGGCGTTTGCGTTTTCATCAAACGTGCTGAAGGAAAAGCTGCGCCAAATGAAGCCTAAATGTCATATTGCAAGTTTGTGTTCGATATTTCTTGATACGGAGCAACTACTTCGTATCATGTGCTTTGTGAACAATGATTAAAAGTGTCGCTAGAGGGAGAATTCTCAGAGAAGGTTGGCTCCCCCTTTTTGATTCTAGAGGACTATGGTGAAGAGCAAAGGGAAAAAGCCTCACCGGAGGAAAGGATGCATCGTGGAATTGCCTGTCGGGCGGGGTGGGGTGAGGTTGAAGTGGGGTGGGGTGGGTGGAAGGTTTCTCATCGTGGAGCCAAGCTCGAACCAGTTGTCGTGCCCTAGTTGGACGACATGATAGAGAGTGATTGAGAGAGAGAGGAAGAGGAAATTAATTCTTGCCTGCCACATTACCCTTCTTCCCTGGCATAATTATGGTAGGAAATAAATGTTTTGAAATAACGAAAACGCCTCTAACCAAGGCTTAAACAGCATATGAATCAAATTGCGAGTGATTCAAATAAATGAAGTCCGATGCAAAAATATAAGAATGACATTTTCAATCTCCTCGCGGATTAGGGCATGCAAAGATAACCGAAGAACCAAGAACCAGACCTTAACCGAACTAAACGGTTTTAGTCGGTTTCAACAAGTCTTGGTTCGGATCCAGATCTTAAATAACCAAGAACCTACCTCTTGGTTCGATTCTCCGTTCTGCAGGTCAGGTACCCGGGACCCGACCCGAGAATCGGTTAAAGGCATAAATAACTAAGTACTATATATGCATTTAGAACTACAACTTAATAAAGACATAAAGCTTAATCGAGAGCAAGACCTAAACCCGCGCCTCAACTCGTGACTCCTAGTCCTCACAGTCTCGCCTAGATTTCTCTACTTCCGTTCTTCTGTCTTCCTACTCAACGCCGAGCAGAGAGCGACAATGCACATCTTTAACACCGAGCGGAGAGCGACAGTGCACCTCCTCAACGCCGAGCGGAGAGCGGCAGTGCACCTCCTCCACACCGCCGCCGATATTGTACCACTGAATATGCGAGACTGTTCCTTCACTTATTGCTCCATTGGATATACCAGAGACAATGACCTTGAATGAGTCTCACATTGACAGAGATGTCCCCGCCTTGCCAAAGACAGATCTACTGATTACAGTCCGCAAAGGTCACGTGCCTGCAGAGATACACCTCTTTATGTTACTTCATATCTCAGCGTATTCGCTTCTATGAATGCTTTGACAGATACATTGTACACTCATTTTATTCTCCGCTTAGTTGATGAGTCAAAAGCCAACTCGGGTTGAGCTGCAATTATGCAGGCTGAGCTAGACGCGTTGGAACTTAATCAGACATGAGAATTGATATCTCGTCCCGTGGATAAACACCTTATTGGTAGCAAGTGGATACACACTGTCAAGGTTAATTTTGATGTCTCTCTTGATCGACTTAAAGCGCGTCTGGTGGCATAGAGATATGCTCGGAGCATATGATATTGATTATGATGAAACTTTTGCCTCTGTGGATAAAATGACTTCAGTCTTAATGTTTTTTATCTCTTGCATCTACTCACTAATGGCAGATCTATTAGCTAGACATTATGAATGCTTTTCTTCATGGTTTCTGATACGAGTGCGAAAGACCCCATCATCGGCAAGCGATATGCACGTGTGTACACGAGACGCGCATGGGATCCGGGCGCGGCTTGAGGATGGGATAGACGACCCCTTATGAATTTATTATTTCCGTTATTTCGTATTATGCGCATTTTCCTTTTGGGGGCTGTTTTCTCCCTATGTATTGGACCCTCCTATATATATAGGGGGCGTCATATCCTTGGACTTATCCTTGTATTATCTTTGAGTTAATGAAATTGAAAGGGAATACGACTCAGCATATCCCTCTTTCTTTAATGGTCCACATGTAACAATTTGGTCTGCCTGCCGCTCACGTGTCGCGGCCTCTTCCTCGTCACTCGTCCACGCACACCCTTTCTTCCGCCCGCTCGTCGCCTTAGCGATCCCGCGTCGTCGCTGCTTCCGCGCGTCCGTCCGCATCTCCAATCACGTCACCATCACTCCTCATTGCGGCCGTTCTCCTCGTTGATTGCTCTGCGTTCCTCCATCAGTGTTCGCGTATACCTGTGACGCGCCACATAGCTGGTGACAAAGACGCTCCTCCCTCGGTCGAAGGCCTTTCCGATCACACTGATCAAGTATACACGACTCTCTCGACCTCCAAATCTCCATCCGGGAGATCCACTCGCTACTGTCCAGTCAACCAGCTACTCCACTTCTGCCACCGGCCCATTCGGTCCCGTCTACCGCCTCCACCAGCAGCGCCATTGGCCCGATGAGGTTTTCTACGAATCCAGGTGAGCCGTCAACGACCCATCTCCGCCGACTCGACATTCTCGTGTTCGATGGAACCGATTCCATGGGCTGGTTGGCTCGCACGGAGCAATACTTTGAACTCCAGGGGACCCCCGAGATCCAAAAGGTGTCTTTCGCGACCATCTACATGGAGGGCTCAACCCTCCACTGGTTTCGTTGGTTGCACCGATCCACTCCTACTTTATTATGGGAGGCCCTCAAAGACGAGCTACTTCGTCATTACGGCACACGCCATTCTGGAAACCCGTTCGATCGTTTGACCAACGTTCGTCAGACGGACTCAGTTGATTCCTACTTTGATGATTTCATCGAAGTGTCCACACATGTCCCGGGTTTGTCGGCTGACCACTACTTGGGCACTTTCCTTATCGGCCTACGACTGCATATCGGGTACGTATACGGTTGCATGACCCGATTACGTTAACTCGAGCCATGGAGTAAGCTCGTTACAGCGAAGAGGATTTTGCAACCTTCCCCTCTAGTTCGGCCCATCTATCTGCCAACACCTTGTCCGCCCTTCGTCTGGGCTCTTTCAAGCCTTTGGAAGTTCCGCTTCGTCTTCCAGCCAAACCCTCCACTACCCCGGACCGGCCTCCGCCGCGGGCTCCTTCCGCACCTCCCTGAACCAAGATTTTGTGCACAAGATCTCATATCAGGAATATTTGGACTTCCACAACAAGGGTCTTTGTTTTCACTACAAAGGATCTTACTCCCTTACTCACGACTGTCCGAACAAAGATTTCATCAGCGTGGACGACTTTGAGGCCTTGGAGTTAGACGAGGACGACTTCTATGCTACCCCACCAGCTCTTCTCCACCACCTGGAGGTCTCATGCTACTCTGTGCGGGGCATGGCTGGGCCCTGTACCATGAAGCTGGCGGCTTCCCTCTGCGACCGCTCTGTGGCCCTGATGATCGACAATGGGGCGAGCCACAACTTCATCTCCCAAGCCCTCATGACGTAGCTACAGCTTCCGGTGACGCCAGCCCCGTGCTTTCACATGTTCCTCGACGTCGGCCCCCTCGCTCAAACAGCGGACAACTGCATGGGGCTGCCCCTCACGATCGGTTCTTACTCCGGGACGACGAATTTCTACATCTTCGGACTTGGGGGCGTTAGGTGACATCCAACACAACTGAGATCGCCTCACCATGTTCTTTGAGAAATTTGGCGCCACCCACCGGTTGCAAGGGGACCCCTACATGGCCCGCTCTCCCGCGGACTTGTGCTCCATTCTGCGGACTGCCGACCCAAACTTACGCATCCTCCTGTGGAACATGGCAGCGGAGGTCCCTCTGGCGCCGTCCGTTGCGCACATAGACATCCAACGGCTCTTGGACAGACATGGGCCCCTTTTTTCCACACCACACGGGCTTCCCCCGAACCGGACCTCGGATCACTCCATTGTTCTAAAGACAGAGGTATACACGGTCTCCATCTGCCCATATCGTTATGGTCATGATTAGAAGACCTCTATGGATGCCATTGTTGTCGAGATGCTTACGGAGGGCATCATCCAGCCGATCACGAGCCCTTCTCCAGACTGCTCCTGGTACGAAAGAAGGATGGCAGCTGGAGATTCTGTGTGGACTATCGGGAGTTGAACAAGCTCACGATTCCCATCAAGTACCTGATCCCCCTTATACAAGAGTTCTATGAATTACAAGGCGCGGCTTACTTCTCCAAGCTGGATCTACGCTCGGGCTACCATCAGATCCAGGTATGGGCCGAGGACGTGCCCAAGATAGTGTTTCGCACCCACGATGGCCACTACGAGTTCCTCGTCATGCCTTTTTGCCTAACTAATGCCAGCCACGTTCCAGTCCACTATGAGTGATGTCTTCCGGGCGTACCTACGTAAGTTCATTTTTATGATATATTGGTCTACAACACTTCTTGGTAATTCCACTTGGACCTTCTGGCCACCGTTCTTCAACTGCTCGCGGATCACCAGTTCGTGGCCCACCACAAGCGGTTCTTATTCGGTCAGACACGGATCAAATATTTGGGACTCATCATCTCTGTCGTGGGGCTGGCCATGGACCCCGCCAAGGTTGATGTTGTCCTACAGTGGGCGACTCTGAAGAGCATCAAAGTAGTGCACGGATTCTGGGTCTCACAGGATACTACCGTCGTTTCATCCACAATGATGGGGCACTGGAGCGCCCGTTGACTGACCTCCTCAAGAAGGGGGCACCCTTTCCTTGAAGCCCGACGACCTTCCACGGTTTACAACGCGCTCTCGTCTCTGCCCCGATCCTTGGAATGCCGGATTTCTCCGAGCCATTCGTCGTTAAGTGTGATGCCTCCAAGAAGGGTGTCGACACGGTCCTTATACAGTGGGGACGCCCCATCACTTATTTCAGTAAGGCCTTCGCCGACCAGCGAGAGGCGGCATCCGCATATGGCAACGAGCTCCGTGCACCTGTTCTCTCCATTCAGCATTGACGGCCCTATCTTTTGGCCGACCCTTCATGGTGCGCACAGATCATCGCTGCCTGCGCCATTTGTGGAGTCAGAAGGTCACGACCCCGCACAACAACTCTGGATTGTCAAACTCCTTGGATACCAGTTCTTCATCGAGTACAAGACGGGGAGCATGAACATCACATCAAATGCCTTGTCCTGTAGGGAGCACGTCGGGACCTTGGCGGGGTCTCACATGCCCGCTGGAGGGATGCGGGTGCCCCCCAAACAGATGTACGGGGGGACCGCCACTATTCCGCTATGATAAGGGATTTGCGGGGAGATCCGGGATTAAACCCCCCTTTCCGCCTGGTTGGAGATCAGCTTTACTACCGTGATTGTCTTATGGTCGCAGAGTCGTCATCTTGGATCACCTTCCTGCTCCACGAGTTTCTTGCTACATCGACGGCGGGCCATTCCAGCGCCTATCCTACGTACCGACGACTTGCTGCCACCTTGTACTGGCGCGACATGATGTGGACCGTGCATCAGTTTGTCGTCAATTGCCTGACATGCCAGAAGGCCAAGTATCAGACTCCCGCACCGACCGGTCTGCTCCAGCCCCTACCTGTGCCAGATCTTGTCTGGAAAGATATTGAAATGGACTTTATCAGCCGCCTGCCCCGTTCTCAGGGCTATGATTGCCTTCTCGTCGTGGTGGACCGCCTTCACGGTTTTCCCCGCTCCATCATTAGGGACCGCGATCCAGTATTCATGAGCTCCTTTTGGTAGGAGCTGTTCCGTCTACAGGGCACCAAGTTGCGGTTGAGCACTGCGTACCACCCGCAAATAGACAGGCAGACGGAAGCCCTCAACCGTTGCGTGGGCACGTATTTGCGATGTTTTGCGACTGAGTAACCCCGACAGTAGACTCGGGGAATCGCATGGGCCGAACTATGGTACAACATGTCCTATTAGTCTTCCACGGGAGTCACCCCTTTCCAGGCGGTCTACGGGCGACCACCACTGATATAGTGCGACATACCTGAAGATTGCCAAGTACAAGCCCTGGTCGCCCACCTCCAGGTCTGGGACGAGGGCCTCCGCCAACTGAAGCATCATCTTGCATGTGCCCAGTAACGCATGATCCAGCATGCCAATCGTCACCGCCGCGAGCTGATCCTCTCACCGGGAGAGACAGTGTTCGTCAAATTGCGACCACATAGACAGAGATCCTTGGTCGGCCGTCTACAACCCAAGCTCTCGGTTCGATATTTTGGTCCCTTCCTGATCTTAGAAAAAATTGGGACGTGGCCTATCGCTTGCAACTACCCGCCGACAGTCGTGTTCACCCTGTTTTCTACGTCTCCCAGCTGAAGAAGGCATTGGGGATCATCCCCTCCACGCAACATTACTCGATGAATTATCGGTTGATTAGATCCCTCAGTATGAGCCGTCTGCGATTTTGAGGTCACGGATCGAAGACATTCAAGGGCGTCCAGTGTGACAGGTTCTCATCTAGTGGAAGGACCAATCAGCCGAAAAGGCCACGTGGAACCTGGTGGAGGAGATCAAGTCCCAGTTTCCGGATTTCGACCTTGAGGACTAGGTCGCTGTGGAACCCCGGGGGTGTTGATATAAGTGCGGAAAATCCCATCATCGACAAGCGCTATTCACGAGTGCACACGAGTCGCTCACAGTGTTCGGGCACAGCTTGAGGACGGGATGGACGACCCCTTATATTTATTATTTCCGTTATTTCGTATTATGCGGATTTTCCTTTTGGGGGGCTTTTTTTGCCCTATGCATTGGACGCTCCTATATATATTGGGAGGTGTCATATCATTGGACTTATGCTTGTATTATCTTTGAGTTAATGAAATTTGAGGGGAATACGACCCTGCGTATCCCTCTTGCCCTAATCGTCCGCAGGTAATCGTTTCCCTTAGAATGAGATCTATATGAAGCAACCCCCTGAGTTTGTTACGGGGGGGGGGGGGATATAAGGTGTGTTAACTCCAAAAGTATTTTTATGGATTGAAATATTCTCCACATGCATGATTGGGTCGCTTATGTGTTGTGACAAAAGGGCTAAAAAAATTCTTCTGACTTCTTTCACCACTCCTTGACAGGTAGTATCGTACTAGTTGTCTATGTGAACGATATTATCATTACAGATAGTGATTCCGGTGGGATTAGTCGCCTTAAATCCTTCCTACATCATAATTTTCAAACAAAAGATCTTGGCCAATTGAGATATTTTCTTGGTATTAAAATTGTAGAATACAAGAAAAACATCTTTTTATGTAAGTGGAAATATGTTTTAGATCTTTTCTAGGACGTGATAATGGATCAGTGTGAGACAATACTCCTCTTGAACCAAATGAGAAGAATCTCCATGCAGAAAGCCCATTATTTTGTTGTCCTGAGAGGTGCCGCAGATTGTTTGGTAAACCACTAAACTAAACTATTAATTATGACTCATCTTGACATTGCATGTGCAATTACTAAGATTAGTCCGTCTATGATGGTGCCAATCATTGCCGAGTGGGTGGTTGTTCTATGTATTGTTTGGTACGTCAAGAAAAAATCTGACCTTGGTTTGATTTTCAGTAATCATGGTCATACTAATATTGAAGCCTTCTGCGATTCTGATTAGGCAGGATACTTAGCTATATGAAAGTATATTACTAGGTTCACTGTTTTGTAGGGAAAATCCAATTTCTTGGCGTAGGAAGAAACATACTACTGTCGCTCTATGCATCAAGCTATTTCTCATACGACTGTGGAAATTATATGGGCTCATCGGATTCTACATGAGATAGGTTATGTTACGGTAGGGCTAGGAGTCGCCTTTGTGCGTTACCCAACCGGGAAGGCCTTAACCATCACGGGTCCCCTAACCGTAATAGGGTCCGCAACCCCTACACCCCAACCCCTCTCTGCACCCATTATTCATGCGGCGGGTTGTTGAGGTTGGGGGTCGAACCCCAGACCTCCTTGAGAAGCGGAGATTTCATCCATCCTCACCAACTGAGCCGCGACCTTTTCGTAACCAAATTACTATACGCAACCCCCAAAACTTCAGTTGCCGCCCACTTATTGCCACCTCCGAACCTCCCCAGTACCTCCACAAAATCCCCCTTCCTGCAGCAAACCAGCCGCCCAGCCCCTCCATTGAACCCGCCGCCTCCCTACAACGACACCACAACCCAACAACCTCCATACAACCAACAACAACCCTACAACCCACTTTTCCCTGTCCCACTCCTGCAGCCGACCCTTCCCTAGCCCCAACTACTATCAGATCCAATCCCCACCGTCCAGATCCAACCCCCTCCATTCAGATCCAGACCCCTTCTTCTAGATCCACCCCTCCACGCAGATCCAGCCCCCTCCCAGATCCAGCCCTATATCTTCAGATTTCAGCCGCAGCATCGTCGTACCTTGCTGGATCTCCTCCCCACCATCGGTAACCTCCATACTTTGTGAGTTGCTATTTGTTGTATGGATCTTTATTCTCAGCATTATTATATGATATTGACTTGTGCTTAATTGGATCTATAATTTTGTAATGTTTTGTTTTGGATTCACTTGTGATTGCAGGAAAGATTCATTCACCGCGCGCTCTTGTTTTGACCCTCCACGCGGAGGAAAGCCAAACTTTGCTTTGCTTAAAGAAATTATTTTGCTCTTTGTTAAAATTATAAGCGTGTAATTTAATCCTTATTTGTTATGTTTTGATTTCGCCGCCGGTTTTTGCAAGTGCGTTCATATAGAGTTCAGGTGTGTAATAAAACTATTTCTCGCACTTTACCTAGGGTTGCATGTTAGTCGTACACCCATGTAGTCTACCCTACATCAGTTGGTATCAGAGCTCAAGGTTTGGGCCACACTTATAAACGTAGTGGTAGGTCATAAAGAGTCTTGAGGTTCATCTATGACTACTTATCGCAGTCATTCCTCCTCTATTTGGAGATCCCGAGTCTACCTGTACCCGATCCCATATAGTCCCTTTAGAGAGATCCACATGTTATTACAATGATTATTATCGTTCGCCGCAGACCACTTCCAGAGATCGTGTCGATCCTTCGACGCGATTCCGCTATGCTAGAGATGATTATTATGATGACTATCGTCGTCCCCATTCCCATGCGCAAGCAGATTCTGTTGACCCTTCGACACGACTCGATTATTTTAGAGATGACTATTATGAGGATCATCAATATGAGAGAGATCTCGAGTGTATGTTTCGTGTTGTTGCCCCACCTTTTGACGGTTCATCGAGTCCCGAGTTTTTCAGTTATTGGCTCGTGGACATGGAATATTACCTCGATCATTTTAAGTTATTCGGTGAGCGGCACATTAAATTTGCAAAACTTAGACTTATAGTTCAGGCAAGGGCATATTGGTCTAGCATTGAGAGGACCCGTGAGCGGGATCGTCTTCATCGCATCACTAGTTGGGTGGAGATGAAGCGTAGGTTGTGTCAGAGGTATTTGTTTGCGTCATATCAGAGTTGATTGCTCGATCAATTATTTAACCTTCTTCAAGGATCCCTATCTGTCGCTGAGTACATGGATCGTTTTGATGAGTTAGTTGTCAGGAGTGACATCCGAGAGGAGCCAGCTATGACCACTTCCCAATTTCGGTATGAGCTTCAATCTGAAATAAGTACTGAGTTGGCTTATCATGGCTTGGAGTCCCTTGAGCATACATATCAGCTCGTCCTTCATCATGAACATTCCTTCAATATGAAATAAGTACTGTGTGGATTCACATCTTGACCACCCCAGTATGAGCCCCTCCCGTACTGAGGTTACCACTTTGCCTACTCTTGTCCTGTCGGACACGATGTAAGTGTTACCTGAGTCTGATTTCTCTTACCCCAGTGAGGTACGTAGTCCGACGAGTGGTCCATTATTTGATTCCGACTCATTTCCCGTGATCTCGAGTGAGAGTGAGTATGAGTGACCTAGCGATCCTATAGTGATGTGTTCTTACTCTACCTCACGCTTTGACTTCGTTAATGCTCCAACTATAGATTCGCCCTTGCGTGCATGTTCGCCAGAGCTTCCCTATATTTTCATGGCGAGTCATATCCCGAGTGAGGATCGAGTGTATAATATTGACTTTGTAATGATTGTCTTTCCTATTCTCGAGGTTACTACTCGTATCAATGACACTCATCTGAAGGATCATACTTTTGCGCTTGGATTCTTCTATGAGCCCCTGATGAACCTCCCGATGGGTTACCACCTCCTTGTGAGGATGAGATTTAGGTGAGCCACTCATTTATGAGTATCGAGTTATTGACGTCTCTTCCATTATCGCCCCTGATCTTGCTCCAGAGTGGATCTTGAGTGTAGCATCAAGTATGTATGGCTTTCCTTAAATACACATGAGCAGACTTCCTGATGTAAACCGAAATTATATTTGCTGAAATTAAAATTAAATTTGCAAACTAAATATCTTTATAATTTCAAAGCTTGCCCTAATCATTACCTAGCATAATTTGACGCACTTGTTCATTCATGATCTTATTGGGCGATCACTCCAATAAGTCATAAGATAGTGCGCGAGTAACATGCGCGATACAAACATGCGTGAAAACTAAAACATAAAATGCACGAAGACGTGCACTACACAAATAGAAATACTGTGAATAAAATAAAACAAAGATGCAAACTTGAGTTGCATCAATTCTCCCGGGGTTTAGAGAGCTCGACCCCGTCGGGAAAATGGTAAAACCCGCCACTGAAACATCCAAAAGTCGTTTCGAGAAATTGCTTGGCCGCTGCCCTGCTGTGGTAAAAAGTGGAACATGGGAAGGACTCGTCGTTGCTGCACATGCCCTGATGACACTCCTTTTTTGTTGAAGGAACCAGACAATCAATCTCCTTCGAAAAAATATGATCCCCGGTGAGAAAATCAACCAGGGATTATAGATTTCCAAAGATGCTTGTAAATTATTTGTCATAATTTTATACAAAATATTTAATTGACCAATAAAAATCATAGCATCAAATAAGAGAGAATCATAAAGTGGAAGAGACGGCAGATTGGAAAAACAAGTTAAAGAAGCAAGGCAGGGAGAAAGTAAGATCAACCTGTGGAATCAGTAAATCATATCACATCATACGCTCGTCCGCTAGACACTTATGAGCATCAACTAAACCAAGATTAACTCTTGAAACCCGGATACCGGTTCAACTATGTTCGAGACTTGGGGTGTAGCTTGAGTTACTTCTCTCTTCGTTCGGTCCCTAGGACTAAGTATTTTAAGCTGAGAACTTGCCCTCACTGTACGGTGGATAATTGCCTAAGAACAGACTCACTGGCTGCAGTGAGGAGGTCCCGCCACTAACCCGAAAATCTCACTTGACTTCCCCTCTGAAAACCAAAGACTGAGCCTGTGTCTCAGATAGCACGAAAGGAGGAAAGCTCAGGCTCTCTTGGGGGGTGAATCCGTGCTGATTTGAGAGATAATGAGTCCTATTTATAGACAAATTTTTCTAAGGGCAAAATAGTCATATCGGTCTGCGGATAGCTCCATCCGCCTTTACCAAATTACTATACGCAGACCTAAGTGTTCTGCGAACAGCTCCTCGCGCCTTTTCGTAAATACTAACTGCAACCCCCGTTGGTCTGCGGATAGTGAGGGAGGATTGATGAGTCGGGTTGATCCGATCTTGCCTCGCTCCCTCCTTGGGCGAGTGCGGCTGTGGCGATTAGGCTCATACCCTACACGCCGGGGGCGAGTTCCCCTGAGGCGAGTTCGCCTGAGGCCAGGTCAGACTCGCCTCGCCCTGGGCGAGGAGTTTTGTCGTCGGGACGGACTGTTCACATCGTCTAGACGAATCACACTCATATCGTCGAGAAGAAAAATCTTGTCGTAGAGACGAGATCATGTCGTCGGGAAGGGAAAGGGGGGCGTACTCGCCTCACCTTACCCTGGGCGAGTTATGTCGATACTGGGCCTACTCTCCGAATACGGGTTGTACACAATCCCCGCTCTTTGCAAGCTCGCCAGAGGTCGGAAAGAAGAGTCAACCCCTATTTGGCGAGATCAAGCGCTTGCTGGGTATTCCTCTATAAATAGAGTGGGGGTGATGTCTTCGATCCTTCATGCTAAGAGATGGCTTCTGGAGGACGCTCTTCCGTGGCCGCCAATCGGGCGCTTGCTGACGATGAGCCCGAGGTGGCCGTCGTTCTCAACCTCATTGGTGAGTTCTTGACCCCCTGCCTTCCTGGCTTCGCGAGGAAGAAGAAGCATAAGAGAAAGAGGATGATCGGTCCCGCCCCCCCGAGTTCACCGCGAGTTGCGGGCCTCCACCTAAGAGACTCGCCGCCTCGTCTATTAATGAAGAACCCAATGCTGACTTGCCTCTTCGACATGGTGAGGGCGAGATCGAGACCACGACCGGAGGGGTCGGGGATGGGGGACAGCCTCCTGATGACACGGGTGTTCCGCCACCCCCTCCTATTCGCCCCGCCGTTGTGCCAGGTAAGGGTACTACCTCTTCGCCTGCATATATTGGGCCAAACATAACTCCTTGCTTTCTGCAGTGCCCTCTAGCCGTCCGCTGAGCCTTAACAACTTGTCGAGGCGTCGTTGAGGGGCCTAGCCACGACGTCGTCCTCAGTCCCAGGGCGAGTAGGTGCGACTCTGGACCCCTCTCTCAGACGTCTCAGCATCTGTCCGGGGTTGGTCAGCCTATTGGCCCCACTTCTGTTGGAAATTCTTTGGTGATGGGTCTCATGCCTGGGGGGACGGGCGTGGTCCTTCGCCTACCCACCTCCACCAAAGGACTTCGGGTGGATCCTCATCGACTTCAGGATGAAGGTCTCGCTCCTGCAGGTACTTGTCCCTCTTATCTCATTAACCCTCTTTATTTCTATCATTTTTCCTCACGGTTGGACTTCTCTCTTCCAGATAGCCATACATCAACCTCCTCCGGTCTCTCGCCATCTACGGACTCGCTCCTGGGATCGCCGCTGCCTGCTGTGTCCACGCCCTTGAGGGAGCTCCTCGCGAATCCGCCTGGCTTTAACGAGGGGTCGTGGGCTTGCCTCATCGCTGTCCTCCAAGCCCACGACTTCTTGATGGCCATGCCGCCCGTCGAGGTGAATCATCGGTTGGTTGATCTCGGAGATCGCCTCGCAGAAGCGGAGGAATTTCAACAACAACACCAGGGCGAGGAAGGCATGTACGCTCGGGTAGCCGATCTAGAGACGAAGTTATACGAAATGGTGACTCGCCAACAAGCCACCGAGGATGATCTCCACAGGTTCGCGCAAGTGGCGGGCACCGTGGGCGAGGCCTCCCTGTTAGAAGAGCACATCAGGCGAGGCGAGGACCACATAAGACAGAGCTGGGAGATCCTGGAGAGGGCTCGCTAAGACCTGCGAGTGGCTCGCGACATTACTTGGAGGCCTCACCATCCTCACCGCACGCGTGACGCGTCGCCTAGGTCGCGGTCCGGTGCGCCGCGGCTGAGTTCCCCAGGTAGTTCTCGCCTTTTGATTTTTTGACGCCTGATGTATTGTTATACTCGCGACCTTTCGGGTCTCTGTAATGTGAAGGCGGCACCCTTATACTTGCTTCTTTTGTACTCGCGCTATGCTCTTATGGAAATTTGATTTTTCAGTGCCCTTCTTTCTTTTCGTTGATCGTTCTTGTCTTTTAATTATCTCTGGTCTTTTATTCTCATTCGCGCGTTGTCCAGATGGTTACTAGCTTTCATGTACTCGCGCCCCTGGCTGGTCTACTCTTGCGCGACAGGGTTCGGGGCCGAGGGCTATAAATAGAGGGCCTCCTGGGGTGGGAGGGTACGCTTTCCCTATCCTTCAACCACCTTCTCCCTCTCGAACCCTCCCCGCAGACCCCCCCCCCCCCCCACTCATCGCTAGTCATGATGAAAGAGCCTTCCGAGGACGGGCGCGCTTTCTGCGTCCGCAATTTCAAAGTGCATAATTTCCCATATATCAGACCCTGGGCGAGGAGCTGAGTGACGTTGAAAACCGTTACCTGCCACCCGGCTATACGGTGAGGCAGACAGCCCCCGTCGAGTTTCTCAACACGCTTTACAGCGGAGAACTAGCCTTCCCCCTGGCTCACTTACAGGTGGGGCTGAGATTGCCCCTGTGGCCTGAGGTCCGTCAGGTCCTCCGCTACTTCGGGATGATCTCCGCGCAGATCAACCCCAATGCGATCAGCATCTTGGTCGCTTACGCCTGCTACCTGCGCGAAGAGAAGATCGAATTTAACCTCCCCGCCCTCCGCAAAGTCCTGACCATGAAGTCGACCAACGACGGTACCCTGTTCTTCACCAGCGTGTACGTCAAAGTGCGAGGCGATTTCGGAAACATTCCCTTCGCTTCACTCCAGAAGACAGAAGCAGAGTACAGGCCGCCTCGCCTGAAGGGGGGTGCGCCGGAGCTCTACCTTTTCCTGAAGGATAAGGTTATGGACGTCGTCTACCTGCGGAGAGGTGTGGATCAACTCGCCTTCGTGGATCCGGGAGCGGGTAAGTCCCGGGTTGTACTCGCCCAAAAGCGTCTCGCCCTTCTACTTTTGCAGGGAATGGACTTACGTGAACTGTCCTTATTTCTTTTTTTGTAGGTGAGCGCACCGTCCCCACTCGCCCCCATTGTGCCGCCTCGCGACAACGATCAGGCGAGCTCCCCCCCCCCCCCCCCCCCCCCCCCCCCCAAGGATGCGTTCGCCGGGACTGTGATCCTAGTAGACAGCGAAACGCCTCCGGTCATCGAGATGGGCAACGGTCAAATCGACCCCGAAGCCGCCTCGACAAGCGAGCCGAGGCAGAAAAAGCAAAAGACGGGGAGTTCCCTCCCTCATCTTCCGGCGAGCCCGTCTCCAGAGCCCTCGACCTATGCGAACTTCGGGTTGGGGATGAGGAGTGATGACTCCAAAGGGAACCCCTTGATGATATGGGACCCGACGGCGAAAAGGGTCTCCGTGAGCTCGCTCCTCCCCTCTTGGGAAGATTTCGAGAAAACCAACGACCGCGCGTACAACCTCCTCTTCGGGTTGTATGGCCGCGAGGACGCTGAGGTCCTCGCGGAGGCTCCTATCCGCGAGCTGACCAATCTCAGCAGCCGCTCCGCCCTTCGCACTGCAGAGCTACGCGCGGCGGAAGCTTCAATCGAATAGGCGACTCCGCGACCTGAGTCTGGCCTACGAGGAGCAGGGGGGAGGTTGGCTCAAGTGGAAGAGGAGCTGGCTGCGCTCAAGGATAAGGATGTTTCTCCTCCTGAGATATGAACTCTTACTCGCCCTCATCCTGCTCGCTTGCTAACTTTGCCGGCTAACTCTTCTTTTTCAGGAAACCACGGTCACGCTAGTGACGCGAGTGGCCGCATTAGAGGAGTAGCTGGCCGCGGCGCAATGCGAAGTCAGTTATCTAGGGACTCGCCTTGTAACGCCCCGAATCTATTCTTTTCGATTTCGGTGTGCGTTTAGAGGGTTTGGTGTGCGTTTAGCGGAGTCGTCTGCGGATAGTGATTTTGGCTAGGTTTTAAATAAAACCTAAATCCTACCCCCCCTTAACCCTAAGCAGCCGACCCCCCCTCCCGATATCTCCCTCTCGCTCTCATTTCGCGTGGAGCAGCCGCACCCCCTCCCGATCTCCTTCTCCCCCGTCGCCCCTCTCTCTCCTTCCCTCCCAATCGCTCCTCCCTCACTCGCCGTCGGCCTGGAGCAAGGGCAAAGGCCCCCTCCTCTCCCTCTTTCCCGTCGGCAAGAAGGAGCCCCCCCTCCTCTTCCTCTTTCCCGTTGGCAAGAAGGAGCCGCCCCGATCTTCTCCCTCTCTCTCTCTCGTCGACCGGAAGGAGAACCCGAGCCCTACCTCCCTCTCCTCTCTTCCCCGTCGACCAAGAGCAAGGGTAGAAATCTTTGCGGGCTTTTGTGGTGGTTTAGGGTTCCAAATCTTCGATTGGAGGCTGGATCCGTGTAGGAGCAGCCGCTACGGTTGTGCTCCGTCAAGTTCGTGCGTGGACAGCCGTTAAGTTCGTTAGCCGTCAAATCCGGGCTCGTCCCCATGGTTCAGAAGCGCACTTTAAGGGTAACGATCTCTTTTACCCTCATTTGGACGTGTCCTAGTCCATTTTCGAGCATCGTTGAGGCCCCTACCCAAAAGGGTGAGGTCGTGGCCTCCGACGGGTCGATTCGTGTTATCCCCGTCAAATCTTGCATACATGTAGAGTCCATGCGTAAAATGGGCGTATGCGCGCTGTGTGAAGCCCATCCGAGACGGTTCGTCCGGATTGGCGATGCTTTTGATATTGTGCGTGCCGGGGGAAAACTCCGTGTTGTTATACTGCCTCGTAGGACTTGAGGGTGCTACTGCATGCGCAGCAACGCCCGGGGGTGTGCCCCGGGGAGCACCCGAAGTTAGAAGCAGAAGTGGAGTTCTGTTCACTATCGCTGGCGATATTGAATATCGCCAGGCGATAGCTCCCAAACTTGGTTCTGGTGATTTTGTGCGTTCTGAGGCAGTGAGAGTGCTACTGCATGTGCAGCAATGCCTGGGGGTGTGCCCCGGGAAGCACCCACACCTAGAAGCCAAAATGGGGTTTCTGTGCGCTATCGCCAGACGTTAGCGTTAACGCCGGCGACAGCTCCCAGACTGAGTTCTGGTGATGTTGTTGTGCCCACCTGTTGAGAGGACCTGAGGCCTGTGTGCCCGACCTGTGAGGGTGTCCTGGTGGATGACTTAGCGGCCCGTAGAGCCGGCTAATTGAGAATACCTGGGCTGAGGGGACGCCATACCCGCTTTTCGTGTTGTACAACGAGAGCTGTGAACAACGGGCATTTGGCGAACCTGAAACCGCACCATTGCAGCACCTGATTAGTGAGTCTCGTACAACATGTCGAGAAGCAATGAGAAAGAGTCTTCGGACTACGGGATGTTCACAATTAAAGTACGGGAGAGCCCTGGTATTCGGGCCACCGACTTTAGCCTCGTAGGGCAAAGCCATCGAGAATGGATGGTGGTGGAAGGCGGAGTACACCAAAGAGTGCCTGAGAGCACGAGACGTGGAGGCCATTCCCACGTTTGTGATTGTTGCATATGTATGAACTGTTGTGGGCTTTGCTAGTCGCACTCTTATATATATATGATGCTGAGGTTGTTTTGCAGGGATGGTTAGAACTGTCACCCCCTCGAAGGGGTGGGGTCGTTATAATTTGGTCAGCTTTAGCTGACCGTTGCCCTGTTTTGCCACCGTTTTTGGTGGGCTTGTTGTACAGGTGCTGGACCGAGCGGGAACATAGCGGGCTCATAGCGGGCTGAAGCCCTTGTGCTGTTGCGGCCCTTGAAGGCCTTTTGATGTTCTTTTGCTTTTCATGTATGGCCGGTCTGCGCGCCGATGTTGGTAAATTGTAAGGCCGTCGTGCCTAAATTTTGTTGTATAAAACATTTCATTCCAAGTAATAGAAGTGGACATACCCGGGTTCGGGTTTTGTGGTTTATATTTCTTGTCTCTCTCTTTTGCTTCCGCATAGAATGCTCTGAGTTAGGCTTCGTTGTATAGCGTCGTTCGATATTTCAATTAAGTGTCGTTCCCGTTTGTTTTGTGGTATATGGCGTGGGGCCCCGGTCGGATCCTCTGTTATATGCTCCCGAACGGACGAGGGTGTTACAAATTGGTATCAGCTTCTAGGGTTCCGTGTCCTTCTAAGGAATTCGTGGACGAATTCTCTTAAGGGGTGGTGAGCACGTGTGTGCGCTACCGTCGAGACGTAAAATAAACCCAAAAATGTCCACTTAGGAATAAAATGTAACAACAAACCAACAATTATTGCATGATTTTGGAACCTGAGTGTTCCTTTTGTTGTTAGTTGCGACTGTGTTGTCGCCTACCTGTGTGTTGCACTCGTGTAGGGCACTCAAAGTGCAGCGGGACCGTCGCGTCCCCGTGACGTGGTTGAGAGTAGCGGGTCTGCTGAGTCTCCTACACCTCCGTCTGCTGAGATGGTTCAGCTAGTTACAGAAGCCGTTCTAGCTGCGTTGAATGGCCAGCCTGGAAGGCAAGGTCAACCGCCGGTGCAGGAAGTGGTCCCAGAGCCACTAAGAGTGGAGCAGATCCCCGTGAGGCGTGCTGCTGAGCAACAACTGAAGCACTTCCTGGGATTTCGACCTCCTCCGTTTACCGGGGTTGAATCCCCAGCTGAGGCCGAGGACTGGCTGTCGCATATGGAGCGAATTCTGACAGCGACACAGTCGGATGAAGCGCAGAAAGTGACCTTCGCTACTTTCTTGTTGGAAAAGGAAGCCAGGCGGTGGTGGGATGAGGTAGAGAGGCGCCAGTTTGCGGGAAGGCGACTGGTTGATGTGCCGATGGAAGAGTTCTCGAGAATCTTCCTGGCAAGGTATGTGCCTCCGTCGCAGCAGATCGCGATGGAGAACCAGTTTCTGGCTCTGACGCAGGGTGATAGACTGGTTGATGACTACCTGTACGAGTTCACCCGCCTCGGGCGTTACGCTGGAACTTCTTTCGATGACGAGGGGAGAAGGGTGAACAGGTTCTACGGAGGCTTGCGTAGTGAGTTGCGGTACCTTCTGACAGGGCCGTTGACGCAGGGTTTCACGACCCTCGTTAGTTCAGCCCGAGCGCTTGAGCAGGACATGCTCAGGGAGAAGGGCAAGGTGGTTGTGGTCGAGGCAGTGCCGGAGGGCAAGGCGCCGAGTGCGGCGAAGTTGCGGAGGTTGAATCGCTGGAAGAAGGCTCGAATATCTGGGCCAGCTCCCTCTGCTTCGGGCGCGTCGTCTAGACGTGGCCCTCTTATTTGTTTTACTTGTGGCAAGCCTGGCCATTTCTCTCGGGATTGCCGCAGTGGGCTTCCAAGGTCAGAGAAGAAGACTGAGCCATCTTATTCTGAGAAGGGGAAGGCGGCTGAGTCCACTGCCTCCCGTATGGCTCCCCCGCAGCCCAGAGTCTTCAGTCTTGGTCAGCAGGAGGCTATCAAAGCCAAGGACGTCGTGACATGTATAATTTAAGATACAGTCCTTACTGTTTTATATACCTATTTTAGTGTTCATGCTAACCTTGTTTGGCGGCGTAGGCTTTGTAAATATTTTAGGCGTTCCTGCAAGAGCGCTTTTCGATATTGGAGCTTCGCACTCCTTCTTATCGTCGGACTTCGTCCAACGTATTGGTGCGTCGTCGATTGCTTCTGCAGATGGACTGGAGGTCCTACTGCCGAATGGATATTCGATGCATGTGGAGAGGAGTTACTGCGTGAAGGTTCTAGTTGGAAGCCAGGAGTATGACCTGAAAACATCGTTACTCCCCCTGGTTGAGTTCGATGTAATCTTCGGCATGGACTGGCTGTCGGAACAGCGTGCGTGCATCGATTGCACCACCAAGGAGGTGAGGTTTGGGCAGTGTGCCGATCGTGAGACGGTCTTTGCGGGCATGCGTGGATCGAGCAAGATGCTGATGTCTGCTCTCCAGGTGTCCAAGGCAGTGCGACAGGGAGCAGAGTTATTCTTTGCCTTAGTGGAGGCTTCAACGCCGAGGCCCAGCCTAGTGGATGTTCGGGTAGTTTCAGAGTTCCCCGATGTGTTCTCGAGCGAGCTCCCCGGTGCTCCACCGCAGCGGGAGATAGATTTCACGATTGAGTTGGTGCCAAGTGCTAAGCCTGTGGCCCGCTCGCCGTATCGTATGGCTCCGAAGGAGTTGGCGGAGTTGAAGCTGCAGTTGCAGGAGCTGCTTGAGCAGGGCTACGTGCGTCCGAGTTCCTCACCTTGGAGTGCACCGGTCCTCTTTGTCAAAAAGAAGGACGGTAGCCTGCGGCTTTGCATCGATTATCGGGAGCTGAACAAGCTGACCGAGAAGAACAAGTATCCTCTTCCGAGGATAGACGACTTGTTCGACCAGCTCGTTGGTTCGACAGTATACTCGAAGCTGGACTTGAAGTCCGGCTATTATCAGGTGCGGATCAGGGAGTGCGACATCCCGAAGACTGCCTTCAGTACAAGGTACGGGCAGTATGAGTTCACCGTGATGCCGTTTGGGCTGTCTAATGCGCCTTCGGTGTTTATGGACTTGATGCACCGGACTTTCCGAGAGTACCTCGACCGGTTTGTGGTCGTCTTCCTTGACGACATACTGGTCTACTCTCAGTCCGAGGAGGAGCACGGTGATCACCTGCGAGTAGTCTTGGAGGTTCTAAGGAGGAACCAGCTGTATGCCAAGTTCTCGAAGTGCGAGTTCTGGCTACCTTCCGTGGCGTTCTTAGGCCATGTGGTTAGTGGAGCGGGTGTGGCGGTAGATCCGGTGAAGGTTGCGGCCATCAGGGAGTGGCCTGTCCTTTCTTCTGTAGCGGAGGTCCGTAGCTTTCTCGTGCTGGCCGGCTATTACAGGCGCTTCGTGGAGAACTTCTCACGGATCGCGCTGCCTCTTACGACGCTGACACGGAAGATGCAGGAGTTTATTTGGACGCCCGCGTGTGCGCAGGCTTTCGAGGAGTTGAAGCGGCGGCTTACCACGACTCCGATCTTATGTTTGCCTTGCGGCACGGAAGGCTACGAGATCTACACCGACGCTTCTGGGAGCGGCCTTGGCTGTGTTCTGCAGCAGCATGGCAAGGTAATAGCGTACGACTCTCGCCAGCTGAAGGTGCACGAGCGGAACTATCCGGTCCACGACTTGGAGTTGGCGGCCGTGATATTTGCCCTGAAGCTTTGGCGGCATTATGTGTATGGCTTGAAGATCGACATCTTCACGGACCATAAGAGCCTGAAGTACCTTCTGACGCAGAAGGGGCTGAATATGCGGCAGCAGAGGTGGATGGAGTTCCTTGGGGACTACACCTTCGAGATCCACTACACTCCCGGGAAGGGGAATGTTGTCGCAGATGCACTCAGTCGCAGGGCTCCAGCGCAGGCCAACTGGATTCAGATGCATGATGAGCACCTGATACGTGACCTGGAGGCCTTGGGTATTTCTTGCGTGGAGAAGCGGAGCAGTGCCGGTGCCTGTTTGAGTTGGACTGAGGTGCAGTACGACCTCGCAGATAGAGTACGCCAGGCTTTGGAACTCGATCCGAGTTTAAAGCGCTACGCTGAGGAGGCTGGTGGTGGGCCAGATGCCCAGTTTCAGGTGCGTGACGGGTTGCTGTGGAGAGGCGACCGGTTGTACGTCCCCAAGGTGGGTGAGCTGCGCGATGAGTTGATGTACGAGGCGCATCGTACCAGGTATTCAGTTCATCCGGGGAGCACGAAGATGTACAAGGACATGAAGGTCCTTTTCTGGTGGCCGGGTATGAAGAGGGACATCACTCACTACGTGGCCAAGTGCCACACTTGTGCGCTAGTGAAGGCAGAATGTCAGAAGCCCGGTGGCTTTTTGAAGTCATTACCGGTTCCAGAGTGGAAACTCGATGACGTTTCCATGGATTTCGTGCATGGGCTGCCGAGATCGCAGCGCGGGAACGATGCCATCTGGGTAGTCGTAGACCGGCTGACGAAGGTGGCGCACTTTATCCCCAACCGGAGGGATGACTCGGTGGAGAAGTTGGCGAAGCTGTATGTTGATACAATAGTACGATTGCACGGTGTGCCCCGTAGCATCGTCAGTGATCGAGATGGACGCTTTACTTCGAGCGACTGGAGGCTAGTCAACCGTCTATTGGGTACGAAGCTGCAGTTTAGCACGACATTTCATCCTCAGACGGATGGCCAAACTGAGCGTACCAATAGGACGATGGAGGACATGCTCCGGATGTGCGTCCTGGATTTCGGCAAGGGGTGGGAAGATCACCTCTTTCTTGTTGAGTTCGCGTACAACAACAGCTACCAGGCGAGTATTCAGATGGCGCCTTTCGTGGCCCTCTATGGCAGGAAGTGCCGCACTCCCTTAGCTTGGGCGGAAACGGGCTAGACGAAGCTCTTCAAGAGGAAAGACGTCGAAGAGGCGACTTCGACGGTGCGTATGATCCGGGAGAGGCTTTTGGTTGCGCAGGATAGGCAGGCGAAGTACTATAATGCGAAGCACCGCGACGTCCAGTTCGCCGTTGGCGATTGGGTATACTTGAAGATAAAACCTTTCAAAGGAGTGTCGAGGATCCGACGCTTGAAGAAGCTGAGTCCGAGATATGTAGGGCCATTCGAGATCACCGAGCGCATCGGCCAAGCAGCTTACCGACTTGCTTTGTCGACGGAGCTGAGTGGGCTGCATGATGTCTTCCATATCTCTGTGTTGAGGAAGGCGGTGCGAGAGCCCGAATCTGTGTTGGAGGCCGTTAGTGTGCCCGTGGAGAGTAGCCTAACTACCAAGGTGACTCCGGTTTGCATTATTGATGCTGATTTTCGGCAGTTGCGGAGAAAGGCCATCAAAATGGTGAGAGTCCGTTGGGACAACAGTGGCCGTGAGGAGCTCTCTTGGGAGCCAGAAGAGATCATGCGCGAGGAGTACCCTGATTTGTTTACTCAGGTATGACGAATTTCATTTCGTTGTTTGTGCTTTAAATTTCGGGACGAAATTTCTTTAAGGGGGAGAGATTTGTAACGCCCCGAATCTATTCTTTTCGATTTCGGTGTGCGTTTAGAGGGTTTGGTGTGCGTTTAGCGGAGTGGTCTGCGGATAGTGATTTTGGCTAGGTTTTAAATAAAACCTAAATCCTACCCCCCCTTAACCCTAAGCAGCCGACCCCCCCCCCCCCCCCCCCCCCCCGATATCTCCCTCTCGCTCTCATTTCGCGTGGAGCAGCCGCACCCCCTCCCGATCTCCTTCTCCCCCGTCGCCCCTCTCTCTCCTTCCCTCCCGATCGCTCCTCCTCCCTCACTCGCCGTCGGCCTGGAGCAAGGGCAAAGGCCCCCCTCCTCTCCCTCTTTCACGTCGGCAAGAAGGAGCCCCCCCTCCTCTTCCTCTTTCCCGTTGGCAAGAAGGAGCCGCCCCGATCTTCTCCCTCTCTCTCTCTCTCGTCGACCTGAAGGAGAACCCGAGCCCTACCTCCCTCTCCTCTCTTCCCCGTCGACCAAGAGCAAGGGTAGAAATCTTTGCGGGCTTTTGTGGTGGTTTAGGGTTCCAAATCTTCGATTGGAGGCTGGATCCGTGTAGGAGCAGCCGCTACGGTTGTGCTCCGTCAAGTTCGTGCGTGGACAGCCATTACGTTCGTTAGCCGTCAAATCCGGGCGCGTCCCCATGGTTCAGAAGCGCACTTTAAGGGTAACGATCTCTTCTACCCTCATTTGGACGTGTCCTAGTCCATTTTCGAGCATCGTTGAGGCCCCTACCCAAAAGGGTGAGGTCGTGGCCTCCGACGGGTCGATTCGTGTTATCCCCGTCAAATCTTGCATACATGTAGAGTCCATGCGTAAAATGGGCGTAGGCGCGCTGTGTGAAGCTCATCCGAGACGGTTCGTCCGGATTGGTGATGCTTTTGATATTGTGCATGCCGGGGGAAAACTCCGTGTTGTTATACTGCCTCGTAGGACTAGAGGGTGCTACTGCATGCGCAGCAACGCCCGGGGGTGTGCCCCGGGGAGCACCCGAAGTTAGAAGCAGAAGTGGAGTTTTGTTCACTATCGCTGGCGATATTGAATATCGCCAGGCGATAGCTCCCAGACATGGTTCTGGTGATTTTGTGCGTTCTGAGGCAGTGGGAGTGCTACTGCATGTGCAGCAATGTCTGGGGGTGTGCCCCGGGAAGCACCCACAGCTAGAAGCCAAAATGGGGTTTCTGTGCGCTATCGCCAGGCGTTAGCGTTAACGCCGACGACAGCTCCCAGACTGAGTTCTGGTGATGTTGTTGTGCCCACCTGTTGAGAGGACCTGAGGCCTGTGTGCCCGACCTGTGAGGGTGTCCTGGTGGATGACTTAGCGGCCCGTAGAGCCGGCTAATTGAGAATACCTGGGCTGAGGGGACGCCATACCCGCTTTTCGTGTTGTACAACGAGAGCTGTGAACAACGGGCATTTGACGAACCTGAAACCGCACCATTACAGCACCTGATTAGTGAGTCTCGTACAGCATGTCGGGAAGCAATGGGAAAGAGTCTTCGGACTACGGGATGTTCACAATTAAAGTACGGGAGAGCCCTGGTATTCGGGCCACCGACTTTAGCCTCGTAGGGCAAAGCCATCGAGAATGGATGGTGGTGGAAGGCGGAGTACACCAAAGAGTGCCTGAGAGCACGAGACGTGGAGGCCATTCCCACGTTTGTGATTGTTGCATATGTATGAACTGTTGTGGGCTTTGCTAGTCGCACTCTTATATATATATATATGCTGCTGAGGTTGTTTTGCAGGGATGGTTAGAACTGCCACCCCTCGAAGGGGTGGGGTCGTTATAATTTGGTAAGCTTTAGCTGACCGTTGCCCTGTTTTGCCACCGTTTTTGGTGGGCTTGTTGTACAGGTGCTGGACCGAGCGGGAACATAGCGGGCTCATAGCGGGCTGAAGCCCTTGTGCTGCTGCGGCCCTTGAAGGCCTTTTGTTGTTCTTTTGCTTTTCATGTATGGCCGGCCTGCGCGCCGATGTTGGTAAATTGTAAGGCCGTCGTGCCTAAATTTTGTTGTATAAAACATTTCATTCCAAGTAATAGAAGTGGACATACCCGGGTTCGGGTTTTGTGGTTTATATTTTTTGTCTCTCTTGTTTGCTTCCGCACAGAATGCTCTGAGTTAGGCTTCGTTGTATAGCGTCGTTCGATATTTCAATTAAGTGACGTTCCCGTTTGTTTTGTGGTATATGGCGTGGGGCCCCGGCCGGACCCTCTGTTATATGCTCCCGAACGGATGGGGGTGTTACACGCCTCGCTCAAGCATAGTCAGAGCTGGTGGAGGTCCGTCATCCAGCTAGGGGAGAGCTAAAAAGCGTCTCGCCCTTCTACTTTTGCAAGGAATGGACTTACGTAAACTGTCCTTCTTTCTTTTTTTGGAGGTGAGCGCACCATCCCCACTCGCTAGTGACGCGAGTGTCAAGCGAGGTCCCCCCCCCCCCCCCCCCCCCCCCCCACCCACAAGGATGCTTTCGCCGTGTCTGTGACCTAGTAGACAGCGAAACGCCTCCAGTCATCGAGATGGGCAAGAGTCAAATCGACCCCGAAGCCGCTTCAACAAGCGAGCCGAGGCGGAAAAAGCAAAAGACGGTGAGTTCCCTCCCTCATCTTCCGGCGAGCCCGCCTCCAGAGCCCTCGACCCATGCGAACTTTGGGTTGGGGATGAGGAGTGATGACTCCAAAGGGAACCCCTCGCTGATATGGCACCCGACGACGAACAGGGTCTCCGTGAGCTCGCTCCTCCCCTCTTGGGAAGATTTCGAGGAAACCAACGACCGCTCGTACAACTTCCTCTTCATGTTGTATGGCCGCGAGGATGCTGAGGTCCGCGCGGAGGCTCCTATCCGCGAGCTGGCCAATCTCAGCAGCCGCTCCGCCCTTCGCACTGCAGAGCTAGTTCACCAGACCGCGCGGCGGGGGCTTCAATCGAATAGGCGACTCCGCGACCTGGGTCTGGCCTACTAGGAGCAGGGGGGGTTGGCTCAAGTGGAAGAGGAGCTGGCTGCGCTCAAGGCCATGGATGTTTCTCCTCCTGAGATATGAACTCTTACTCGCCCTCATCCTGCTCGCTTGCCAACTTTGCCGGCTAACTCTTCTTTTTCAGGAAACCACGGTCGCGCTAGTGACGCGAGTGTCGGCATTAGAGGAGTAGATGGCCGCGGCGCAACGCGAAGTCAGTTATCTGGGGACTCGCCTCGCTCAAGCAGAGTCAGAGCTGGTGGAGGTCCGTCATCCAGCTGGGGGAGAGCCATCAACTGCCCCCCTGCTTCTTCAGTTCACTCCCGCCCAAGTGGCCGAGACGCGCAGGCAGCTAGCCATCGCGACAACGGTCTATACCCGAGAGCACCTTCGGCAGCGATTCCTTACCGTGGAGGGGGCCCATATTGACCTCGAGGTCCTTCTCCCGGAGTTGTATCGCGAGTCGGCGAGCCTTGCCCCGGCGGGAACCTCAAGTGGCGACTCTTCCGGTGAATCAGAAGAAGAGGATCAAAATGAATAGATTAATCGTCTTCTTTTTGCGAAGTGCTGTAATAATTTCTTTTCATTTATAAACATGCTCGGCGTACTCGCCATTTTCATTTTATTGGATAGGCGTTCTCGCCCTTGTTTTTTCTGTGACTTTGTGTTGTCTTTTGTACTGGTATGAGTTTTTCTTTCTTTCTGATGTGCTTGTTCATATGACGTACTCGCCCGTAGCTACGATTCGCATATGAGCGCTCTTCCTGTAGGTCTAGCGCCCGCACGTCCCCTTACTCGCTGAGAGTGCGAGTTTGTTAGAGGGGGCCTCACTGCGCTGGGTGATCGTGCACTCGCGTTAGGATTTTTCGCTAGGCGGCATGCAAGTGGTTTGATGGCCACAGGTCAGGGGGTTATCGAGAGTACCCCTCTTTACCATATCATGGAACTAGCATAGGGATAGCACATAGTAAGACTTGGAACTCACTCGAGGGGGAAATAGCCAGCCTGCAGGGGAGGAACCCAGTGCAACGGCCTGGTTTACGACAATACTCTGCTCGAGGACATAGAACTCACTCGAGGGGGCAAGTAGCCAGCCTGCAGTGGAGGAGCCCAATGCAACGGTCTGGTCTACGACAACACTCTGCTCGAGGACATATAACTCACTTGAGGGGATAAGTAGCCAGCCTGCAGGAGAGGAGCCCAATGCAACGGCCTGGTCTACGACGACACTCTGCTCGAGGACATAGAACTCATTTGAGGGGGTAAGTAGCGAGCCTGCAGGGGAGGAGCCCAGTGCAACGGCCTGGTCTACGACAACAGTCTGCTCGAGGACAAAGAACTCACTCGAGGGAGCAAGTAGCCAGCCTGCAGGGGAGGAGCCCAGTGCAACAGCCTGGTCTACGACAACACTCTGCTCGAGGACATAGAACTCACTCGAGGGGGCAAGTAGCCAGCCTGCTGGGAGGAGCCCAGTGCAACGGCCTGGTCTACGACAACACTCTGCTCGAGGACATTCATAGGTCTTGTCTCTTGATACCTGTCGTCTCGACATTTAAGCATTATACATTTGCAACAGAAGGTGTCATCACTTCATTTTAGCATGAAAATATGGAAAAGACATTACATTGCGACTAGGAGTAGAAACGTTTCAGGTCGTCTGCACTCCAAGTGTTTTCCAGGAGCTCTCCCTCGACATTTTGCAGGAGATACCTGCCCGTCTTTAATACGGAGACTATGAAAGGGCCTTCCCAATTGGGATGGAGCAGAGTGTCGCCGTAGACCAAGTCTCCCTTGTCGAATTGCTTGATTCGAATGTGCTTGTCAAAGTGTGTCGCCATTCTCCGCTTGATCTCCTCCTGGCGGACCGTGGCTTGATCATGGAGCCCTTCTACAAAGTCTAGTGACAGTCGTTGCGCTTCCTCGAGCCTCCATCCTTCGTCTCCATCTTCTGTTGTCACCACCCTATGACTTCTGACCTCAAACTCCACCAGAATGAGGGCCTCTGAGCCGTGAGATAGCTTGAAGGGCGTTTTGTCGGTTGTTGTGGTGGGGGTAGTTCTCAAAGCCCAAAGGACTGAGGGAAGCCGCTCCACCCAGTTTCCCTTCAGGTTCTCCACTTTTTTCTTTAGCAAGTTGACGATGACCTTGTTGGCCGCCTCGACCTGACCGTTGCTCCTTGGGTGGTGAACAGAGGCAAAGCGAAGGTCGATGCCGAGTTGGTTGCAGAAGTTTGCGAGTTCGAGGCTGGCGAACTGTGGACCCTTGTCGGTGACGATGGCGAGAGGTAGGCCGTGCCTACATATGATTTCTCCCCAAATGAAATTTTTTACTACCAGGGAGGTTGTCTTTGCTAGAGCTTTCACTTCCATCCACTTTGAGAAGTAATCGATCATTACTAGGAGGTACTTCCTTTGTCCACTTGCCTGGGGGAACGACCCTACCAGGTCCATTCCCCAAATAGCAAAGGGCCAGGGGGTGGTGATCGATCGGAGACACTGGGCTGGTTGCAGCTGGAGCGGAGCATAAAGTTGGCACTTCGAACACCTCCTTGCGAACTCGTCTGCGTCCTTTCTAATGGTGGGTCAGAAATATCCTGCTCTCAGCACCCTCTTCTCCAGGGTCCGGCTTCCCGAATGACTCCCGCACTCACCCGAGTGAATCTCTTCCAGGACCTGCAAGGCTTCTCCTTCGGACAGGCATCTCGCCAAAGGACCGGACAAGGTCTTCCTGTAAATTACCCCGTCACTCGGTAAATAATAAGCCGATTTGTACCTGAATCGCCTCTTATCCTGAACCTCCAAGGGCAACTCGCCCGTGGTTACGAAAGTAACCAGAGGATCCATCCATGAGGAGGGATGGTCGATATCCATCATCTCCCCTTCCTCGATAGAAGGTCGGAACACCCCTGTGACCGTACCTCCGACCACGGGGCCGTACTTGGCCAGTCGATCCGCTTGGGCGCTCTCCTCTCTCGGGACATGTTGTATGGAGAAAGACCGAAAAGTGCCAACCAAACCTTTGACCTTCATCAGGTAGCGTTGCAGTACTGGTTCTCTCGCCTTGAACTCCCCTTGAACCTGGGAGGCGAACACCATCGAGTCAAAGTAGACTCGGATGTCATGAATTCCCAATTCCCGGCCTAGATGGAGTCTGACGATCACGACCTCATATTCCGCCTGATTGTTGGTGACCGGGAAGTGAATATTAATGGTTTGCTCTATCCTGGTTCCTTGGGGGCTGATCAGGACAATGCCTCCCCCACAGGAGTTCCTCTCCGATGCTCCATCCACGAACATTTCCCAGGCCACTCGCTGGGGTGCTTCCTCTTCCTCTACTTCCACGGTGTAGTCGGCCAAGAAATCAGCCACAGCCTGGGCCTTCATGGCCAGTCGAGGAACGTAGGTAACGTCGAACTCGCGGAGCTCCACCGACCACTTGGCCAATCTTCCCAAGTGCTTTACTCCTTCCAAGATGTTGCGAAGAGGATGATATGTCACCGCTCTGATCGGGTGGGCCTGGAAATAGGGTTGGAGCCTTCGGGCTGATACGATCAAAGCAAAAACGCAACTTTTCTAAGATGCGGTATCGTAGCTCTGCCTTCCGCAGAACCCGACTTACGTAGTAAATAGGGAGTTGTCATTTTCCTTCCTCGCAGACCAATACCGAACTTACCACTTCGGCTCCTACCTCGACGTATAAGAAGAGGTCTTCCCCCTCCCTGGGTCGTTGCAACAAGGGTGCCCGCGCTAGCTGGAGCTTCAAGCTCTCGAAGGCTTCCTGACATTCCGCCGACCATTCAAATTTCTTGTTATCTCATAATGTTTTAAAGAACGGCGAACACTTTTCCCCAGCCCTGGAGAGGAACCTACTCACCCCTGCTAACCGATCTGTCAAGCGCTGAGCTTCCTTGACATTCCTAGGTGCTTCCATTTCCATAATCGCCTTGACCTTATCTGGATTCGGCTCCACTCCCGCCTGGGTCAAGAGGTGACCTATGAACTTCCCCTTCCCCGCTCCAAAAATGCACTTTGCTTGGTTCAACCTCATATTATATTTCCGAAGCGTGGTGAAAGTTTCTGCCAGGTCCCGAAGATGCTCTCCCACACTCCTGCTCTTCACCATGAGGTCGTCGACATACACCTTCAGGTTTCGCCCATTCTGCTCCTTGAACAGCCTATCCATCATCCGTTGATAGGTGGCTCTTGCGTTCTTGAGCCCGAAGGACATCATTTTATAGCAATAACATCCATCGCTGGTAATGAAAGATACGTTTTTTATATCGGGAGGGTGCATGCGAATTTGGTGATAACCAGAAAAAACATCTAAAAAACTCATGACAGAGAATCTGACGCCCGAATCTACTAGCTCGTCGATTCTAGGCAAGGGGTAGCAATCTTTGGGGCAAGATTTATTAAGAAGAGAAAAGTCGATACACATACGTCATTTTCCATCTCCTTTTTTTACCATTACAACATTGGAGACCCAGCCTGGATACTGGATCTCCGACACAAACCTCGCTTCCAGCAGCTTCCTGACCTCCTCTCTGATGGACTCAGCCAAGCAGTAGCCGTTTTCTTCTGCTGGATGAGATGGACTCCCTTGCCCAGGTTGAGGTAATGGCAGGCGACATCCGCATCAATGTCTGGCATATCCGCTGCGCTCCAAGCAAAGATGTATGCATTCTCCTGGATGCAGGACAAAATCTTCTCCTTTTCTTCCTCCTCTAGCTCCCCGCTGATCTTCACTTTCCCTGGCCTCCCGCCTTCAGATACAATCTCCTTCTCTTCCACTTCTTCGTCCGCCTCCAGCCTCTCCATCTCTTCCATCACCTGGTCCACCACCTCGGCTTCCTCCTTCCAGCTGATGGTATTGACGGCGTTAAGGTAACACTGTCTCGCCACCTTGGGATCACTTCGGATCCTGATCTGCAACCCTCCTTGGTTATACTTCAGACACTGGTGATAGGATGAGGGCACGCACTTGTCGGCACTGATGAGGGGCCTGCCGAAGATGGCGTTGTAGCTGCTGGGGGCGTCAACAATGACGAACCTGCAGCACTTGGTGGTTCCCCCCAGCGTCACGACCAGCTCCACTCCTCCTTACACATCCTTTCTTTCTCCGAAGAAACCGAAGAGCGGCCCCTCCGTCGCAGTGGCCCTCTTTTCCTCTACTTTCATCACGTCGAACGCCTTTTTGAACACCACATTGACGAAGCTCCCGTTGTCCACCAGGATGCGGGAGACCGTGTAGTCTTCTACCGTGGCCTTGATCACCATCGCGTCATGGAAGGGGTTCTCGTTGCCAACATATCCTCCTCCGAGAAGGTGATCTACCCTATCAGTGGCGGAATCTGAGTAGTCGAGGCCACGCTTCGACGGTACACGACGTGAAGACTCCCCTTCCGAGTCGCCTCCAACCCTGCTCCCCCGTGGATAACGCCTATCCCTCCATGAGCTCTGAGATCTCCTCGATCCTCACACCTCCTCGGGGCGGGGGCTCCTCCCCCCATTCCTCAACACTTCTCCTTCTCGCTCTTGTTGACCCTCCTGGGCCCCTCCTGCTCCTCTTCTCAACTCCAAGATCTCGGGGCACGTAGCATGACCCCCCACCTGATGGAAGTCACAATAAGGCATTCCCTGACGCTCCTCACCTCGAGGCTGCCGTGGTCTCGCTCCCCGCCACGCACTTGTCCTCGCCTGGTCACGTTTGCTTCCCTGGGCGGTGTTTAGTTCTGCCTCCACTGCCCTTGTCTCCGCTCGGGGGCATAACATCGGTCCTGATGCTCGGGGGAGAACCTTCTTCCCTGCCTCCCATGGTAGCCTCCACCTGCGGGTCTCCAAGCCGACCTGCTAGGCGGGGCCTGGAACCTCCTCTCCTGATCCCGTTGATCTCTATTCTCTTGGAACCCCCTCCCTTCTCGCCTCCTCGGCTCTTCCTTCTTCTTGACCTCCTGTCGGCTGTCGTCAGCTTCTTCCTTCTCACCTCCTCCCTCCAACCTAGCCAGCTTGGCCACAAACTCCAAGCTTGTCGCCTCACCCTCGATCTGCCTCGCGGCCCGATCGATCAGTTCCTCAAATGACAATGGAGGATTACGGGTGATTTCCATCTTAAAGAATCCTGGTTGCAGTCCAAGCTTGAACGCCAACATCAGAGTGTTCCCCGGGACCTCCTGAACTAGGAGAATCTCTTCGTAGAAGCGATCAACATGCGCCCCCAGCATCTCTTGCGGTCCTTGCTTAATAAGGAAAAGAGCTTCTGAACCCTTCTTCCTTTTCTTCGAAGTGGAGAAACGGAGCAGAAAACCTCTGCGCAGGTCCTCGAAGCATTAGATAGTGTCTGCTGGCATCTGGTGGAACCAGTCCCGAGCCTTTCCCTTGAATGTTATGGCAAACAATCGACACTTGAAGGAATCTGTCATTTGCCTAATGGAGACCATGTCCTCAAACCATTGCAGGTGCTGGACGGGGTCATCTTTTCCAGAATAGAAACTCATGGCAGGTTCTGTGAAACCCTCGGGAATGGGAGAGGTCAGGACCAACTCACAGAAGGGACTGAGCGGCGCGAGTTGGCGAGTCGGACGAATTCGGTCGTACTCACCCTCAGAGTGGTGAGTTTCGGTCGGACTCGCGCGCGGAGCGAATGCTCACCGTCTTCAGGGAACCCTTCCTTGCCGGGGCGTCGACTCGGTGCCGTCTCGGCGGGCGAGGCGCCCGCTACTGGGGAGGGATCTCCCGCCTCGGCGCGAACAGTCCCCGGATGGTGTCTTCCATCGACCTCCTAAACTCCGCAAAATCGCTCTTGGTTACGAACTCGCCCGTTGGCAGCGAGTTCCCCTGACCTGTCCCCTGCTCGCTATGTTCAGCCATGGTATCGTCGAATGAGATTTTCTTCTCAAGCTACAGTCCACGCTCACCGCACCAAAAATTGTGAAACCCGGATACCGGTTCAACTATGTTCGACACTTGGGGTGTAGCTTGAGTTACTTCTCTCTTCGTTCGGTCCCTAGGACTAAGTATTTTGAGCTGGGAACTGACCCTCACAGTACGGTGGATAATTGCCTAAGAACAGACCCATTGGCTGCATCGAGGAGGTCCCGCCACTAACCCGGAAATCTCACTTGACTTTCCCTCCGAAAACCAAAGACTGAGTCTGTGTCTCAGATAGCACGAACGTGAAAGGAGGAAAGCTCAGGCTCTCTTGGGGGGTGAATCCATGCTGATCTGAGAGATAATGAGTCCTATTTATAAGCAAATTCTTCTAAGGGCAAAATAGTCCTATCGGCCTGCGGATAACTCCCTCCGCCTTAACCAAATTACTATACGCAGACCTAAGTGGTCTGCGAACAGCTCCCCGTGCCTTTTCGTAAATGCTAACTTCAGCCCCCGTTGGTCTGCGGATAGTGAGGGAGGATTGATGAGTCGGGTTGATCCGACCTCGCCTCGCTCCCTCCTTGGGCGAGTGCGGCTGAGGCGACTAGGCTCATACCCTACTCGCCGGGGTTGAGTTCCCCTGAGGCGAGTTCGCTTGAGGCCAGGTCAGACTCGCCTCGCCCTGGGCGAGAAGGAGTTTTGTCGTCCGGATGGACTGTTCACATCGTCTAGACGAATCACACTCATATCGTCGAAAAGAGAAATCATGTCGTCGAGTTGAGATCATGTCGTCGGGACAAGACTATGCCGTCGAGAAGGGAAAGGGGGGCGTACTCGCCTCACCTTACCCTGGGCGAGTTAGGTCGATACTGGGCCTACTCGCCGAATACGGGTTGTGCATTAACTATCCCAAAATATTACCAGTTAGAGTTTGACTAGCGTTGCAAAATATTAATTGGATCCCAAATTTATTATTGAAAACTTTCCATAAAAATCCCTTAAAGTGCGTGTCCCTATGTGGCGTGAAAATTTAAGGAATCGTGACGATCCTCCTAACACGACTAGGCGTGAAACAGCTTATAAATTGAAACTTATCGCACTCTCTAACAATAGGGTAATGAAAATAACTAAAAGAGCGGTCACCGAAAACAAAGTCTATAAAGGGTGGTGACTAGAATGCCACTGGTCAGTGGATACCAAGCACAATGTCCGCGGCCTCAAGGGTGTTCGGCTGCAGTGGGCTAGGAAAGATGGGACTAACGAAGATCGAGTATATGCCCTCTAAGATGAGTTGCTCTTCACTAGCCAATTCCTTCTCCGGGAGAAGTGAGATCGAAATTGTGTCAATCAAGGAGAGTGGCACATCACTAGTGTGTTCTTCGTGGAGCGGGGCCTCAGGAATAACCTCAGTGGCTAGAGGTTGTGCTTCAGTGTGAGCAAATGGAAGCACCATTTCAGTCGGGATGAGGAAATGAGGAAGAAGTTCTTCTCGGAGCTGGGGCTCGGGAAGAACCTCCTCGATTGAAGGGAGTGCTTCAGTGGTGACAAGTGGCGCCAAAGTGCTCGTAGGGAAAACATCGAGCCTAGAAAGACGACTATTAAGATTTTGAAGCCCGGGTTCCACTAGTTGATATGTAGTTGGGAGGTAATTAGGAAGAACATATCGTTTGCACATTCTCATTTCGAGTTTGTGTACAACATCACACAACCCAATCAAACTCTGCGTGTAATCTGCAGCGACTGTGTCGACCGACTTCGTCAGATCACGCATTCGAATGGCTAAGTCGCCTAAGGTGGCTCCTATATGATCTAAGCGACTCTCCATATTTTTTTCTTTCTAAAAACAAAAATGAAAACTTTTTTGTAAGCAATTTAAAAAAAAACAATTTAACTAAATAACATAAAATCAGGATCGTCTGATTCACGATAGAAGTGAAACGAACCTTCTCTGATACCAAACTGATGTAAACCGAAATTCTCTAGTCGATTTTAAATAAAATAAATTTGATTTCTTTTTTAAATATGTAGCGCAAGCGTGATATTCTCGAACGAGCGGAACGCGACAATCAATCTCAGTTTTGCAAACACACATATGCGCCTATCAATGAAGCATAATTACCGACTATAAAATAATTCTTCCACAAGAGAAAATAAACAAACAAAGGAATTTCAAATTAACGACAAAGAGGTTTGATATTAATTAAGCCAAAGGACGCTCTAAATTTTAAAGATCAAAATAAATTATCAACATAAATTTTGACCAATCGGAGTTGGGCTTATAAAAAGAATGGAAATATACCTCATGCCACAAGCAGACAGACTCGGAACCTTTATGAAAAAGGCCACGGGAATGAGGATTTCAGAACAGGAGCTTCAACGGAGATGGGGGAAAAGTGACTTCAAATTTTCAGGAAGGAGTCGACCCCGTGTTGGAGTCGGGAGGACTTGGCCGTCGGATTTGTCACCGGAGGAGGGTCGGGAAATGCTTGTCGGAGTCGACCGGACCTCGAGTAGGGGTGGCGGGATCGAGCTATGCTTCGGCGGCAGAAGATCAGTCGTGGCTTTCGCGGGAATCGGGAGACAGTCGTGTAAGGAGGACGAGAGCAGAGGTTGGACGCCGGAACCCTAGGCGACGCAGCAGTCGTGCGAGAGAAAGAGGAGACGAGCGGCTGACTCTTCCGAAAAGGAACAGAGAAATCTGTTTCCTTTTCGATTTTGTCAACCTCTTTTTCGTGAATGATGGAGGTCTTTTTATAAAATGATTTTCCCTTTATAGGAATTTAAAGCAGAATTGGTAAAAAGGAGGGGCTAAATATTTAATGAAATATTCTTTATATATTTCTGGTATGGGACAGACATGGATGAATTTTGGGAAAAAGGCTTCGTTGTAAGACTTTCTCCTTTTTTTTAATCTTCTAAAATTATTCTAAAAATGGGCGGAGATTTAATATTTATTTAATCTCATTTTATATATTAATTAATATTAAATATCTATCTTATTTCGCTTATATTTTACGCATGCTTGCCTTAATTAACATTATGCCTAATTTGACGGATCATTTTATTTAGGGTCTTATTGAGCGATCACCCCAATAAGCCGTAACAAAGAGCGCGAATGATGCGCACAATACAAAATAAATGAGTACCTGCGTGATAAAAATAGACAATGTTAAAATAAAGATATGCGAGTAAAATAAAGATATACTCTGATGATGCGATGCAGGTTGCATCACTTCCGATGTTTCGAGAGCTTACCATCTGACCACTCGCTCTCTTGATGAGTTTTGAGACACACTGCCTACTGACCCGACCCACCAGATGGATTCTTTCTTTTTAGGGACACTTGCACACACTTGAGTCACATCCTATCGTCGGTGTCTCTAGTATCCACTCAGGTGACTGTCGTACTTGCGACGAATATTCATGCATACCTCCTGGTGAGCCCCCTGACGCATCACATTCCCCGAGAGACATTTGACATGTTATGAGCTTGTATTTTCGTGTTGATGTCCCTTGCTATCATTTTGGTATTCGTCACACACTCGACGAGTATTTCTACATTCCACCCAAAGAGCCACCTGATAGGCCATCCCATTTTCGAGATATTCAGTTCGTTATCGAACATCCCCTTAGAGAGTGTATCGAGTATGTCGTGTTTCATTTGCATAAGTCTGTTGAGTCGTTTGTTCATCATTTGCATGTATTACATGAGTCGGTCCGACGATGGATAAATACCGGTAATGAATCTTATAAATCGCATGCAGATGTTCACTGTCAAGAGTAGGTATTTCATGAAGGCAAGCAGGTGATGGTGAAAATCCTCGCTGTGAGGCTCCTTCGGGGGCCTACTAAAAGTTTGAGCGTTAGACGAATGTATCCCTACACAATCATGAGAAGGATCAGAGCAAATACCTATGATCTTGATATCCCTACGAGCATGAGTATTCATCCCGTATTTAATGTTGAGGACCCGACGCCATACTACAAGTTTCACGAGTATGTGGACCCGTTTCATTGAGATCCTCTTGAGCTTACACCTCCACATCATTTTGACATGCACCTCCACATCCTTGAGTCTGCATCTCCACATCCTTTTGAGTCTACACCTCCACATCCTCATTCCCGCAACCATTCCACTCCTGAGCCCCGCCTACCTTTGGGTCAGTCGTCTACGACTTCACCATCTGCATCTATGATCGCATCGGTACTACCAGCATACCATTTGACTTTTGAGAGCATTACTGATATCGTGGCCTATGAGTGTATAGTCACGCCTGACGGACAGACACATGAGTATCATTAGAGAGGATTCTTCGTCATCAGCGATACTTGGACGACCTCTGATGGACCCCATCAATTCTTACCTGGCATATATCGAGAGGATTCCGATCTCTATTCATCAGTAGATGAATTCTTTCAAGCCAGGGAGAATGATGGGGACTGGCGACGCGGACCCGCGGTGAAGCATGAGTTTTGGGCTTGTTCGGGGCCATTCGACTACTTGGCATATTTAGTATTTCCGGATCGACGATCCAACTTCGCTAATGCGTCTGGATTTTCGTTACTTACATTTCCATATATTATATTGTATTTTTCAGTCTTTATTTAGTGTAATCGGATCTGTTATATTAACAGCCAATCATAGTCATTGATGTAAGGGATGCCCTAATGTTGTTTTAATATAAATAGGAGTAAGGGGCTGCTTGGAGGCTATTGCAGATTTTAGAGAAAGTATTCGCAGAATCTGGCGATCCCCTCACGGTGACGACTCTGTGAGGCCCTAGGTGACGACTCCTAGGTGGTTTCCTGCATCCCTAAGGTATTCCCTATCCCTAACCTTCATTTCCCGTCTCCCAAATCCCTAGCTGCAACCGCCAAAGCCTCAGCCGCCGCCCGCTCACTACCACCTCCAAATCGCCCCAGCACCTCCACAAAATCTCCCCTTCCCTGCAGCAAACCAACCACCCAGCCCCTCCACAGAGCCCACCGCCTCCCAGCAGTGGCACCACCGCCTCCCAGCAACCTGTTGCGCCTCCCTGCAGCCAACAACAGCCCTACAACCCACTATTCCCTATCCTATTCTTACAATCGACCCTTCCCCAGCCCCCTCCTCTCAGATGCAGTTTCCACCGTCCAGATTCATCCCCCTCCACTCAGATCCAACCCTCTCCTTTCAGATCCATCCCCCTCCACTCAGATCCAGCCCCCTCCTTCCAGATCCAGCCCTATATCTTTATATTTTAACCGCCGCATCGTCGTACCTTGTCGGATCTCCCCACTCTCGACATCCTCCATACTTTGTGAGTTGTTATTTGTTGTATGGATCTTTGTTTCCAGCATCATTATATGGTATTGACTTGTGCTTAATTGGATCTATAGCTTTGCAGTGTCTTGCTCTGGATTCACTTGTGATTGCAGGAAAGATTCACGCTCTTGTTTTGACCCTCCACGCCGAGGAAAGACAAACTTTGCTTAAAGAAATTATTTTGCTCTTGTTAAAATTATATGTGTGCGATTTAATCATTTATTATTATGTTTTGATTTCGCTGCCGGTTCTTGCAAGTGCGTTCATATATAGTTCATGTGTGTAATAAAACTATTTCTCTCACTTCACCTAGGGTTGCAACTTGCATGCTAGTCATACACCCATGTAGCCTACCCTACATCAACTTGTCTCCTCATCGGCCATCCGGCTCTGTCATGGGACGACTTCAAGCAGTTCTACAACTCGCGTTTCGGTCCTCCCCCCGCAGCAACCCCCTCGGGGAGCTCACGACTTTACCTCAGACGGGATCCGTAAACGATTATCTGGAACAGTTTCAGCTTCTCCTGACACATGTCACGCTTCTCCCTGGGATGCAAGTCGCCATCTTCACCGCCGGACTTCGCGACCGCCTACGACTGGATGTTGAATTTGAAAATCCTCGAGTCTTAGTGACTGATATGAGCTTGGCTAGGATTTGCGACCGTCTCCTCCAGCTGGCACATGAGACTTACATTCCCGCTGACATAGGAGCTCCGTCGAGATGTACCGAGGGCCTTCCTGCCCCTCCGGTTCGTCGAATCTCTCGTGTCGATATGATGGAACGGCGAGCGCAAGGCTTATTTTATAACTTCGACGAGCAGTACACTTGCGTACAGAGGTGCAAGAATCTTTTCTATCTGCACATCGAGGACTGGCGATGAGGGCGTCGGATGAGGCTTCTACCGTCGTCGATTTTCCTTGAGCTTAAGGTCAAGCTCGTTTTGCAGGACGGGAGAAATGTTATGGGCATCGGGCCTAGTTATCTAGTTATTTTATTATATGTGTTATGTTCGAGTCTAGTTGGGGTTTAGGTTTGGTTTAGTCCTCTGTTCTGTTGTATTTACGCTTATGCCACGATTTCCTCTTATATAAGGAGATCATAGGGTCGTGTAAGGTTATCAAAGAAGTATTCTATTTTCCCTTATGTTGTTTTATGAGATTTTGGTAGCTCTCTCCACCCGAGCAAGCCCCGCTTAGACAACCGCGGTTCCGGCTCCGCATTACCTCCCCTGCCTTCGGCCTCCACTCCAGCAATCCCGTAACACTTGCCACCAACCAATCCTTCAAGTGGGCAAGAGAACCACTTGGATTTAGTTTGTCAACATGAATCCATTTGTAACCAATTTATTTCTTTCCATTAAGAAGTGGTATCACGTTTCATTTTGCTCTAGTGCAACATTTCATAATACATAAACCATCTCCAATCTCTATGTGACAGGGCTTCTGACAATTACTTAAGAATAGAATAAAAATCGATGGTAGAAATAAAGTGACACGGAGTAGGGTTGTGAAAATGCCCACTAACAATGCAAATCTTACGTGTAGTGTCGGAGAAATGAATCATATATAGCCCCTGATGATGCGTCCATGCATTTAGTTATCCGACAGTAAATTGCAAATAAGAATAAAGCATAAAATATTAGCATTTAACATGTGTTGAAAGGAAGAAAAGATAATAATTGGTGTGTTTTATTCTTCCACAATGGGGGCAATATATAGGAAATACAACTGACTCATAACACTGATAGGCGGTGTGGGACTAAACTCAAGACACAATACTAGAGGACTCTAAAGCATAGACCGAAATATAAAACTCTTAATGCGTAAACTCCAACACTCCCCCTCAAGATGAAGGGGGAACCTTCAGCTTGGACACCACAAATAACGGCAATGAAGGTAGATGATGCGGGACAAAACATCAGACGAGCCACTGAGGGAAATTCCAAACCGGGGAATCAAGTCCGGGACATAGCCACACACGACATTGACCCGCACACGACGCAGGACCCACACACGACACGGACTCACTGGAAACCGGTCAACCAACCTCACCTACACACACAACATGCGAAGAGAACCAAAGATGTGGAGCAAATCATCAAACGAGTGATCGGGGATAATCCATCGGGGATAATCTGACGGGGATAATCCGTAAGAAGGGCGGTCCCACACGACACAGTCCCACACGACACGGTCCCACACGACACAACCCGCTGAGATTATAACAACCAACACAATCGTGTCCCAACACACGACCAATTCGAAAGACAAATTGGGGAGACACAAACACACATACAACAAGCCTAGAGGCCGTGTGGAACGAAAGCGAAAAGTCGGGAAAGATCATCCGAGTCGCATTTGCACGTGGATAACACGTGTATATAGGCATACAAACAATTGGAAGCAAAAAACACTGACAAACAAATGACTAAAAAACACCACAACATCATCATCATCGGGATAAGCACGCAGCGGCAGCGAGATCCAAAATCTCCGGCGGGATCAGCAGTAGGATACCTCCAAAAAGTCAGTAGAAAGAGGCCCAAGCAGAGATTTGAAGCAGTTGGGGCCATCGGCATCACCAGAGGATGGAAACATCGACTGACAAAGCAGCAGAAAACGATTAGAGTTGCGCCAGATATCGAAGAAGCGATCGGCGAGATTGGGAGCAGAGGGAGGCAGTGGCAGCGACGAGAACAGCAGCCAGTCGACGGGATCGATGTACTAGAAGCATCGTCGACTGAGAACGAAGTCAGTAGCATCGTCAGAATGGATCGTGGACACCTGTAGGAGTGGTCGCTGAAGGGTTGGACGGTAGCACGACGAGATCGACGCAGTATCGTCGACTGGAGAGATTGACGACGGGAGAGAAAAAAAAACGGGAGAGGAGAAAGCCCGACAGCAGTCGTCGATGGCAGAAGCAGTCGTCGACGGCAGGGATCGAAGACGATAGATCTCTGTCGATGTTGTCGTCGCTGGCTGAGCAGAGGGGCTCGACGAGCTTCGATAAAGGCTACAGAGCCGCTCGCAGCCGACGAGAAAGAGGCCCGCTCCCGTCCTTGGAATCAAGGAACGATCCCATCGACGGGAGCGAGGGGGAGGAGGAGCCGCAGGAGGCCTAGGCAGCGGAAGCGGAAAGAAATGGTCGGGGGGGGGGGGGGGGGTAGGTCGCAGGATGAGCATGAGCGGAAAAAAAAAAATCTTTTAGGTTTTCAGATTGTCATGCTCTGATACCATGTTGAAAGGAAGAAAAGATAATAACTGGTGTGTTTTATTCTTCCACAATGGGGGCAATATATAGGAAATACAACTGAGTCATAACACCGATAGGCGGTGTGGGACTAAACTCAAGACACAATACTAGAGGACTCTAAAACATAGACCGAAATATAAAACTCTTAATGCGTAAACTCCAACAACATGCAAACAATTTTAGAAAGCAATCAAGTTAGGTTTTCCTTCGATTTGGAGGACAGTTAATTAAATGTAAGCACCAATAGATCTTACAAATCACGATGTGCCACAAACAAACACACTAACAAAGATCAATATCTATAAAAGTATAAGTACTTTGGTCCATACACGAATGCCGAAAACATTAAATCCAAACAATGACCTCACAAGGAGCCGTTGGTGAAGGAGCAGAGATCCGATGATCGTAGAGCGGTGGTGGGCCCGGTGGCTATTCGGAGAGGTGAAATTGTTGTATGGTGGTTGGTCAGAGGGGAATAAAGGCTGTTTATGGACTGAAAAATGCTGGAAGGGGTGGAGAAAGGGTTAGTGGTGGTCTACCATGCTTGGGGGTGGACTGGAAGCCTTCAACAGGGCTGAATGGAAGTTCTGGGAGGCGCAGGCAATGTGTATTTGGGTTGGTAGAAGTGGGCTGCTGCTTTTGGGAGGGTGAATGGAAGGTTCGGCTGGAGGTGGGCGTTGAATATGGTGCGGTTAGGGCAGGTGAATGCTAGGGGACGGCCGATTATTGAAGGGGAGGACTTTGGAGGGGGTGGCTGGATAGCATGAGGTAGGATCAGCTAATGGTGCTGCTGGAATTAGTTTCCGAGGGGGGAGGGGGTCTGTTTTATGGTTGGGAGAGGTGTAGAAAACAATGGAGAAAATAGGGATGAGGAAAATCGGGATGTGGATCAAGGAAGATGTCTCTAACATTTTCTATAGCCTCCAAAATTTGCCCCTCCTTATTTATAATAAAACAAACTTAAGGTAACCATCTTGTACGACTATGATCAACCGTTTACGATAGTTCTCTGATTTCATTAAATAAAGCTAAAAATAAAGAAAATGTGTAAGCAATATCGAAACATCACTTTGGATGCAGCTGCGAATCAATGTCCATCGGGCGGTGTCAAATACGTCAAGCGACAAAGCGGCCCCTAACGGGCCCAAAAATTCGTGCTTCAAACTTCTTTTTGGTCTGCATCAGCAGGAAGCAATTCGTAGTATCTATGTCAAATGCAAAGTTAAGCTATTGTTCTATGCACAAACTCATTTCGAGATGATTTAGATCAAACAAATTCTACGAGAATTTGGATATACGTATACTGGCCTTATGATTGGGAGAGGTGGAAACAATATAAAATAAAGGAGAAAATAAGGATGAGGATGATCTGCAGGAGTCGGCACTACAGATGACCGGTGGATCAAGGAAGATGTCTCTAAAATTTGCTAGAGCCTCCAAAATTTGCCCCTCGTTTATAATAAAACAAGCTTAGGGTAACCATCTTGTACGACTATGATCAACCGTTCACGGTAGTTCTCTGATTTCATTAAATAAAGCTAAAAAATAAAGAAAATACGTAAAAAATATCGAAACATCACTTCGGATGCAGCTGCGGACTCAGAATGTCCATCGGGCGGTGTCAAATATGTCAAGCGACAATGCGACTCCTAACGGGCCCAGAAACTCGTGCTTCAAACTTCTTGTTGGTCTGCATCAGCAGGAAGCAATTTGTAGTATCTATGTCAAATGCAAAGTTAGGCTATTGTTCAATGGCCAAACTCATTTTGAGATGATTTAGATCAAACAAATTTTAGGAGAATTTGGATATCCGTATAATGGTCTTATGGTTGGGAGTGGTGGAAACAATAGAAAAAAAGGGGGAAATAAGGATGAAGATAATATGTAGGAGTCGGCACTGCAGATGACCGGTGGATCAAGGAAGATGCCTCTAAAATTTGCTATAACCTCCTAAATCGGCCCCTCATTTATAATAAAACAAGCTTAGGGTAACCATCTTGTACGACTATGATCAACTGTTCATGATAGTTCTCTGATTTCATTAAATAAAGCTAAAAAATAAAGAAAATACCTAAACAATATCGAAGCATCACTTCAGATGCAGCTGCGGACTCAAAATGCCCATCGGGCGGTGCCAAATATGTGCGACAATGCGGCCCCTAACGGTCCCATAAACTTGTGCTTCAAACTTCTTGTTGTTCCGCATCAGCCGGAAGCAATTCGTAGTATCTATGTCAAATGCAAAGTTAGGCTTTTGTTCCATGGCCAAACTCATTTCGAGATGATTTAGATCAAATAATTTCTAGGAGAATTTGGATATCCGTATAATGGTCTTATGGGGGTGTGCTGTAATAATCACGAAACCATCTATCTCAGTTCCAATGCTATTTTTATGTGAGAACCAAGCATAAATTGGTTGTCATATGGTTTGACAAAATGTGGTTGACAAGTTAAACCTCTAGAGATTGAAACCATTCAAGTAAAAAACTGTTAATTAGTAGATTTAGTTACAAAGCCTATTGGGAATTATCAGTGCATTTAACTTGTCGCAGATTGACCATGCATTATGTCCATGCATATGGGAAGCTTAAGGCCTAATGGTTTTATTTAGCTTTTATGGGTTTAGGGTTTAGGGAATTATCAGTGCATTTAACTTGTCGCAGATTGACCATGCATTATGTCCATGCATATGGGAAGCTTAAGGCCTAATGGTTTTATTTAGCTTTTGTGGTACAATATAGAGGTTCTTACTACCCATGGAAATAACATTGCAACTTGCCATTTTCTACCAACTTGTTAGCAACAAGGCACAATGTAGGGTAAGGTACAATACAAATTGTTGTTATATCATAATTTTGTTAGAACCTATGAGTTGTTTCTCTCCGTTACGATTCAGGATTTGGTCTTGGGACAATGGTTGTGTTTCAATTATTTTGATTAGGAGATCATGGGTTTGAGTCAGAGAACAATCTTGTGGCATAAGCAGGAGTGCTGCAATCAACCTCCGAACCCCGCATTGGTGGTAGCTCCATGTATTGAGTGTGTCCTTTTCTAATTTGGATATCTTCATCTTCATTTTTTCTAGCAAAATGTAATTAATGTAAGATCAAAATGTTCGTTCACTTCACGAGCAAATGTTAACAGGCACATTTTATCATAATGTACCTGATAGAGACATGGAAGAATCATCCACTGCTGTATTTGGTGATGAGAACACTCCAAAAAACTCAAAATTTGTCTCCATTTGGAGCCAACAATTTGTTGAGGCTTTGAAGGTAATGCCTTCTAATTTCAATCAATTGCAGTGGATGTACTGTTTTACCAGTATTTTTTGTATGAACTTGTCAGTATGTGTAGATTTCACCTTTTCACCAAGAAGCATTACTAATTGGCATATATTGTAAAAGTTCTTTCATTGTATTTTAAGTAAACTAGATGCTCTTACATTGCCATTCTTTGACAATGTGTATCTACACTGCTCTACAAGTATAATAAATGTGTTTTGCTTTATGCTTTAAAACTTTCAATTATGCATGATAGGGAATGTGCAGTCACTTGCCATAATTGATTAATTTACTCAAACTACCAGTAAGACATCACAACTTACATCCTTATTCCATTTCAAAAGTTTTTTATCATTACTGATACTATTGAACAATTTATTACTTCGTAGTTTTCAAGTTGACCTTTAGAAGATGGGAAGGTATATGTTTTAGTACCACCTTTTTTATTTGGTTAGAAGGAGAAAAATGTGGCAAATGTATGTTGAAATTTAATAAAGCTATGAATTAGCTGTACTCATTTGTTATACATAATCGTCTTGGACTGTATAATATATATTATCGGCACTTTGTACAAGGCAGCTGAAGTAGGGGGCTGCAACTGGGCATTGGTTGTTTTGTCCTTGTTAAAATATTATATTAAATGCTATAAGAGGTGGCCCGTAGACCTATATAAGGAACTATATATGTAATGAACTTGAAATATATAGGAAGTAATGTGATATGCTCTGTTTTGCATCTTTTCTATCCTCAAAATAAAAACCTAACATTGGTATCAAAGCTTGGAGAATGGCCATTGGATTATTATAGAATTTGTTCTTTCAAGTATAGTATCTTCTTGAATAATCAATCTCACTTGCCTTGAATATTTATCTAATCATCATATGGCGTCCATCTCATCCTCTACCTCCTCCAATTTCTCATACTCTCAAGCTGGAGTACCAATATTTGATGTTGAAGGGTATGATCACTGGAAAGTTCAAATGAAAACCTTATTCCTATCTCAAGGCTTATGGAATTTGGTTAAAGAAGGCTTTCCTCAACTAACAGTAAAACACCCATTAAATACATGTGACACTGCAGCTGCAAAAGAGTACACAGAAAATTTTAAGAAGAATGCCAAAGCATTACTTCACATACATCAATGGGTAAGCAGGGCTATCTTCCCCTGAATAATAACCACAGAAACTTCCCAAGGTGCATGGGATATATTGCAAGTTGAGTTCAAACGAACAACAAAAAATATTACGATTAAGTTACAAACTTTGTGGAAAGAATGACACATTGCAAATGTCTGAAAGAGAGAATATATCGACATTTCTCTCAAGATCTGGTACCATCATAAACAATATAAGAAGCATAGGAGATGTAATTGAAGATCGTCGTATTGTACTCAAAATCTTATGTAGTTTACCGCCAAAAAACGATCAGTGTCGTTGATATTGAAGAAGCTAAAGATCTTAGTAATTTCTCACTTCTTGAACTCAGAGGATCCCTGCAGCCACATGAGAAAAGACTAAAGAGAGTAGAACATTTTGTTGGACATGCCTTACAGACAGTTAAAATTAAAGAAAGGAAACCCTGGGAAGAAAAATTCAGAAAATTCTCAATCAAATTTCAGAGGACTAAATAGAGGAAAAGGAGAAAGAAATAGATACCATAACACCAATCCAAATTAGTACTGTGTTATGCAGAAGAACCAATCATTATATGAAAAATTGCCACTTCTAATGTAAAACTTGCAAGAGAGCTAATCACCTTGATCTTGATTGTTGGTTTAAAAACAAAGAAGGACAACAATCAGAAGTAAATTTATAGAATCAGAACAATTAGATATGATATTCTACACTTGCTTTAAATCAGTAGAAATACAGAAGAGTGATACATGGGCTGTATAGACTGGTTGCTCTAACCATATGAGTAACAATCGGGATTTCTTCATTCAACTTAATCATGTCCCCCTCAAAAGTGATTTTAGGAGATGATAAAACATTGAAGATAGAAGGAAAAAGAGCAATTTCAATTTTCAGCAAACATAGGATTCCAAAACAAATTCATACTGTCTTATATGCTACAATTTTTTCTCAGAGTTTATTGAGTGTGGGCCAACAACTTGTCCAAAATGGATACAAAACAATATTTGATGCAAGCTAATGTCATATGATAGATAAGTCCTCAAAACAAATTATATCCTCTATTTCAATGACTCATAACAAAATCTTTCCTTTTGCAATGACACATAATACAACACTTGCACGCAGTTAGACTGATCTAACCAATTTATGGCATCAATGGTATGGCCATTTAAATTTTCAAAATCTGTATCAACTATAGTCACACTCAATGGTGAAGGGACTTCAATCTATAAGTAAAAGTTTTGAAATTTGTGAAGATTGCATTTTTGGCAAACAACAAAACAAAAAAATTTAAGCTTTGTTAAATTCAAAGCTCTTGTAGAAAACCAAATTGGATATTCTAGTAAAACCTTGAGAAGTGACAGAGGAGAATTTACAGGCAAACAATTTTCAGAGTGCGATAAAAAAGAAGACATAAAAGGACAACTCACAACCCATATGACACCTCAACAGAATGTTGTTGCAGAGAGGAAAAACAGAGCCATTGTTCAAATGGTAAGAATAATGCTTCAAATAAAGAAAATGTGCAAATCATTCTGCAGAGAAGCGGTTAACTTTTCAATGTACTTAACATGGCACCAACTAAAGCCCTGGATATTTCTACTCGTGAAAAATGATTTGGAAGAAAACCGATTGCTATGTTGCACCGACACCGACACGTGACACGCGACATGACACGACACGACACGCGACTCGTCAATTCTCAAAAAATACCATATTCCGATACGCTGGGACACGTATATTAAATATTTATTTTTTATAATTAAGGAGTACGTACTCTAATTCCTCTCGACACATGATGAAGAAGACGGTTGTGCAATAAGCTTTATGGCTAAACTTTGTAGCATAGGTGCACTTGCACCATGAATAACCCATCAAGCCTTAGGATCCATCGAAAATCGACTGTGAACTGAATCGAATTCTCTAAATTCTCCATTTATATAAACAAAATTTGCGTACTCTAAATTCACCTTGGTGCGATCCTCAATATTAGGAAAGTACTTCCTAAAGCATTTTTTGGTTTCTTGAATGATTTCACTATCCTTGTATGGAGAAATTCTAGAAGAATCTTCATTGAGTCATTGTTCACTATAGTACCTAAATTTTTAAAATAAAACATCATGCATAGTGGCCTTTATAGTGTTCTGAAGTGTCGGAGAGTGTCGGAGAGTCCGATGTGTGTCGGAGAGTCCGACACCGACACGCTGAGCATTTTGAAGTGTCGGTGCAACATAGACCGATTGTATTTCATTTAAAGACCTTTGGGTGCATAGCTTATTCATTCATTACTAGAGATCAGAGGGATAAGCTTGATAATAAAAGTGAAATGTGTGTCATGATTAGTTACAACTATGAATCTTAAAGCATATAAGCTGTATTAGCCCATTACCAAGAAGTTAATTATTTCAAGAGATGTTATGTTTAAGGAAAACAAAAGTTGGGATTAGCATCTCAATTTGGAATCACAAGAATAGAGTATTATCAGAGGTTGTAGAAGAAGAAAGCAGTCCATGAACTCTTGATTCCTCTCTACCTTCCAGAGTTCCAGTCCACAACAAATATTTTGTCCTCGCATAAGTTGAGACTCAGATGACTTATCACATCCAAGAGAATAGAAGACTTATATCAGATACAAATGTAGTATTGATTGGTTTAGAACCTGACAGTTTTGCTGAAGCTATAAAGAGCCCATATTGAATTAATGATATGAACCAAGAGATAACTATGGTTGAAAAAAATCATACCTAGGAACTAGTTGGCAACCCCTCCAATAAAGAAATTTTTGGTTTAAAATGGGTTAATAAAACTAAATTTAAAGAAGATGGAGAGATAAATTCAAAGCCCATTTAGTTGCAAAAGGCTATTCACAAATCCCAGACAGATTTTACTGAGACATATGACCCAATTGACATAATGGAAACTAATTTGCATAGTTGCACAACAAATTTTTGATTTTGTGTGTGTACCAACTAGATGTAGAATAAGCCATTCTTAATAGAATAATAGATGAAGAGGTTTATGTACAGTAACCTGAAGGTTATGTAGTAGAAGGAGAAGAAAGAAAAGTGTATAAGCTAAAGAAAGCACTGTGTGAATTGTGACAAGCACCCCGAGCTTCGAATGTCAATATAGATAAGTATTTGCATCAAGATGGCTTTCATAATTGACAGTTCAAATGGAGAGTTTATGATAATTGCTCTTTATGTAGATCTAATTTAGACAAGTACTAACAAACAATAATTGCAAGAATTTAACAAGAGACTGATGAAGATCTATGAAACAACAGATCTTGGTGTAATGCAATATTTTCTTGGACTTCAAGTTTCTCAACAATTAGGGCTTATTTTTTGAATCAAGAAAAATATATAAATGATCTATTACAAAAATTTAATATGGCTGAATCGTATCTTGTTAGAACACTAGTCAGACATGACAAAATGAAGAAAGATGGTGATACATCAAAAGCAAATGCTAAAGTTTAGCTCAGCTTGGTGGGTTCATTGATATATATCACCAGTACTAGACCCGACTTATAGAATGCAGTTAGCATTGTAACTAAATTCATGTGTAATCCAACTCATCTGCATTTAACCGCAGCTCTAAAAGAATCCTACGATATGTGAAAGAGGCAAATGAGTTTTGTATGATCTACAAGCATGAAGAAACAAAGAAATTAGAAGGCTACGATGACAATGATTGGGTGGATCTGCAGATGATCGCACCAGCGCTGATGGATATATATTCCTTTTGGGCACAAAACCTATTTCATGAGGATCAAAACGTCAAAGAACTGCCGCATTCTCTTCTACTAAAACAAAATATGTGAAACTGGGAAATGTCGCAATTTAAGCAATCTGGTTAAACAAATGCTTAAAGAAGTTAGAAAGAAAGAAGAAGAATTTGGACCCCTGATTATAAAATGCAACAGTCAATCGGCGATAACTATGACGAAAAATCATATTTTTCACAACATGTCCAATCGGCAAAATATGATTTACATATAGGAGTAATATCTATTCATAGCAAAATATGATTTACATATTTGATCCATTATATTACATCTATTAAAATACAAGAATGAGTTACGAGTCTGCACAAATCTTACATTAGCATGTACATTCCAAAGATGCTAAACATCCTACTTTCTTGATTTCCTCATTCCCTTCTAGATTCTCTTGTACCCTTCTTGGGTGCCATTGCTCTGGGAATGGCATTTGAGGAGGGGATTGGGACGTGAGGGCTTCAGGCAGTAACCGCCTAGGGTCGTGGGGTGAGGCTGAATTAATTCATAGCAGGGGACATTAGAGGTGAATTGGAATGAGTGAGGGGAGGGAACTCCAAATTTCGCGCTTGAATCTTCTACGTCTCTATATAGACTACGGAGGAGTCATGAACGGTCATGATTCTACGATCATGATAGTCTCCAAAACATATAAAATAAAAATAAGAAAAATACAAATAAAATACTGAACTTCCTTGACCGATGATCCGCTCGAAATGAACGGTCTCGATCGTCATTGTCGGTTTCTTGGTCGTCACGTGTACATGTCGCGTGACATAATCCCCATCACTTCTCGTTTGGACTTTCATCTTCATAACTATTATGGGAAGTTCCATTGCCAACAACTAGAGCTCTGGGTCTTCAGTTCCCCTCTTGCTCCACACATAGTTTATTGATTACTTCTTTCTTGTCTTCCCGAAATAATTTCTTACCAAAAATATACTACTCAAAATAAATTTTGGTCTCGATGCACCAACTGATACACCAACATGTCATTCATTTACTTTTAGAATTAAAAAAAAACACATTAATTTAAGAACACTCATCATAAATCTATTAATGATAAAGAAACTTACCTAGAAGATCAATATGAATTTCTTACTTTTCACTCTATATGATACAAAAGAGAATCAAGTAGATTATTTTAGAAGCTAAAAAATTTCATACAAAATTACCACAATTCATTATAAACAAGTCTCTTACTTTGAATTTCTTCTTAACTCCGTAGGTATTGCAAGTTCAATCACCACCACAAATAAATATTTGTACTGTTTCGCGAGCCAATGAAGCACGATACGTGTCAATTACACGACTTCCGACACTAAATGTAGCTTCAGAGAACACTGTGGTTATAGGAATTTTATAAAATATCTCTTGCCATCTTTGATAATATCCGATATTTCATGTTATTCATTCTCCACCATACCAAATCATCAAATGAACTTGATGAAGCTCTATCAAGCATTAAGCATCCTCCCTCAATATACAAGTCAAGCTCTGACTTGGGCGGTGAAACTGTTTCAATAGTTCTCAAATATTCACAGATTTCATGAAAGCCTAGTGTAGAGGAATTGAGAGATAAAGTAGGAATCTTAGAGGAGCTGGCACCTTCACTTGGAATGGTACTCAAATTAGCTTCATCAACAATTTCATTAGGCATGATTTTGTGTTCAACATAAATTTCTACCAAGATGCTCCATACCTTTATAAGAAAAATAAAAAAAATTAAAATTAAAAGTTTGAAACAACATTTACATCAACACAATTCATTGTATATTATGAACAACTCACGTACCTTAGCAATGTTCTGTGTAGCTTCAATAGATGTATAGATCTTAGGAAAACTGGATTCAATTACTCTCATTTTCCATCTTGGATCAAAAACAGATGCAATTGACATCACCATGTTACACTTTCCCCAATATTTATCAAATTTTAACTTCATCGTCAATATCATGTCTCGAACAAAAGCGCGATCACCACTAACTTGCTTATCCAATATAATTTAAATCCTATAAATCTTTGTTAGGAATAAATTTGCAGTTAGATAGTCGCTTCTTGAAATTATATTGGTGGTTCTATTAAAGACACCCAAACTTTCACGTACTAACTCAACCTTTTCCTATTCTTCTAAACCTGGGAAAGTATTAAAATGAGCATCCATGCCACTATACATCGAAAAGGCAGTCTTAAGTGTAGCTGTTGTAGCTAGCATTTGGTAGGTAAAATTTCATCTTGTCTTGCAATCAAGAATAAGTTTTCTTGTAGGTAAAGCTAACGTCTTCACAATCTTAGATAAGTCAATCAATCTTGCATCACTAGCATTGATATAAAGCAGGCTTCCTTATACATTTTGAACCACATCATGAATTTGTGCAAGCCCTAGAAAAATTACGTTTCAAATGATGTATAACTACATCATTTGCCGAAGCATTGTCCATTGAGACTGACATAATTTTGTGCTCTACACCCCATCCCATTAAGCAAGTATAGATTGCATTGCATATATCAATTCCATGTCTAGGAGGAGGTATGCGCACAAAACTTAACACCTGCTTTTGCAACTTCCAATTTGAATCAATGAATTGGACCGTTATGACCATGTATTCCATCTTTTGGTTCTTTGACTTCCATAAATCAGTTGTCAATCTCATCTTACTAGTTCTGTCTAGAAGCTTCTTAAGTTTACCTTTTTCAATATTATAAATGTTGGCTTAGGGCAACGTAACATAATACTTAGAATAATGAGGGGTCCCCTTTATATAAGAGGGGAGAGTACATGGGTAAAATAAGATAAAAGATAAAAAATAAAATCATAAACCTAACACTCCCCCTCAAGTTGGGCATGTAATATCTTTCATGCCTAACTTGCCACTGAGGGTTACAAACAGTCTTTCACACAGAGCTTTAGTAAGAACATCAGCAAGTTGTCCTTCTGAAGGAACAAAAGGGGTACAGACAATTCCCTTCATAATATTTTCTTTAATGAAATGTCGGTCAACTTCCACGTGCTTGGTGCGATCATGCTGAACCGGATTATGAGCTATGCTGATTGCAGCCTTGTTGTCACAATATAGGTTGAAAGGGCCAGATTCAAGTAAGCCCAGATCATTCATGAGTGTACGCAACCACATCCCCTCACATATACCATGAGCCATAGCTCTAAACTCAGCTTCAGCACTTGAGCGAGCTACCACATGTTGCTTTTTGCTTCTCCAAGTGACTAAGTTAGAGCCAACAAAGGAACAATAACCAGTGGTGGATCTCCTATCATCAACTGATCCAGCCCAATCCGCATCAGTATAGACTTCAATTTTTAAGTTATCACTGGGTGAGAATAAGATACCTCTACCAGGAGAGGTCTTCAAATACCTCAAAACACGGTGCGCAGCATTGAGATGTCGAATTCTGGGAGAGTGCATGTATTGGCTCAGCACTCCTACAACATAAGAGATGTCCGGACGAGTATGTGATAGATAAATCAGCTTCCCAACAAGCTTCTGGAAACTTGAAATATCTTCTACTAGCTCCCCATCATCTCGTCCAAGTTTGTGGTTCACTTCAATAGGAGTATCGGCGGGTTTGCACCCGCTCATTCCTGTCTGTTTTAATAAGTCAAGGACATACTTCCGTTGGGAGATATGAATCCCATGCTTTGACCTTGCTACTTCAATTCCTAGGAAATACCTCAATTTTCCTAGGTCTTTTACTTCGAACTCACTTGCCAGTCTTTGCTTTAGAGATTGAATCTCATCACTGTCATCACCTGTGACAACCATATCATCAACGTATACTATCAGAAGAGTCACCTTCATCTCTTTTCGTCTGACAAATAAAGTGTGATCGGCATGGCTTTGAGTATAGCCTAATGAGGTCATGACTTTGTGAAGTCTCCCAAACCAAGCTCTTGGAGATTGTTTTAACCCATAAAGGGCTTTCTTCAGTCTGCAGACCTTCCCTTCTGAGCCAATTGGGGCAAGTCCAGGGGGCATAGACATATATACTTCCTCTTCTAAGTCTCCATGTAGGAAGGCATTCTTCACATCCAGTTGTTGAAGATCCCATCCCTTGCATGCAGCACATGATAACAAAACACGGATAGTATTCATCTTTGCCACCGGAGCAAATGTCTCTTGGTAATCAATACCTTGAGTTTGAGTGTAGCCTCTTGCCACTAACCGAGCCTTGAACCTTTCAACAATACCATCGGAGTTTTGTTTCACGGTAAAGATCCATCGGCAACCGACGATCTTCTTTCCAGGAGGAAGATCCACAAGGTCCCACGTATGATTCTTCTCAAGGGCGTGCATTTCCTCCATCATTGCCTTTGCCCATTTTGGGTGTCCAACTGCCTCCTGCCACGTACCCGGAATCGACGCAGAGGATAGGGAAGTAACAAAAGCCTTATATGAAGAAGTTAAAGAGTCATATGAAACATAATTGGATAGAGGGTGTTTAGTGGATGAGCGAATACCTTTACGTAGAGCAATAGGTAACTCCAGGGACGCAGAGGACGAATCCGGCACTGGCTCTGATATTATGGAGAGAGGCTGAGTGTTTGGCCTTTTGTTTCTTCTAGTATATACTTGCAGCTCCTGCTCCTTCTCTTTTGGAATATCCACATTTGGCTCTTTGGGAATATGAGTAGGTGGTGAAGGAGGAACATTGTACGAAGGTGGAATAGGTAAAGGGAGGAGAGGAGTGCTCACTTCCAAGTGTGAGAGCTCCCCCTGAAGTGAGGACTCATAATATGAGGTGGTCTCATGAAAAGTGACATCCATAGAAACAATAACTTTCTTGCTAGGAGGATGATAACACTTATACCCTTTTTGTGTTGGAGAATAGCCAATGAATACGCAACGGAGAGCACGAGGATCAAGTTTTGTGCGAGCAATGTGATGAACGTGAACAAAGCATACGCAGCCAAACACACGTGGTAGAAGGGTAGTAGGAGGTATTCCCAGTTTGTGTAGAGGTGTACGATTGTCCAGGAGACGAGAAGGCATACGATTAATGAGATATGCAGCAGTGAGAAGAGCGTCCCCCCAATAGTATTTTGGAAGGGACATGGTAAATAACAAGCATCGTGTCACCTCGAGAAGATGACGATTCTTACGTTCAGCAACGCCATTTTGAGCAGGAGAATGGACGCAACTAGTTTGATGAATAATCCCGAGATCACTCAAATAACGTTCAAAATTGGAATCTATGTATTCACGACCATTATCACTGCGGAGAATTTTAATAGTGGCACCAAATTGAGTAGAGATCATTTTATGAAATTGTTGGAAAAGAGGAAACACTTCATTCTTATTCCGCATTAGATATACCCAAGTAGTGCGAGAGTAACAATCAATAAAAGTTACAAACCAAGAACAACCAGAGATAGAGGCTACTGGGCAAGGGCCCCATACACCACTATGAATAGTATGCAAAGGTACAGAGCAAGGCGTAGAGAGATGATTAAAAGAAACACGCTTATGTTTAGCAAGTTCACAAATATCACATGTAAATGTCTTAAACACTGAAGGAGAAAAAGCAGGAAATAAGGATTGCATAGTAGTAGTAGATGGGTGGCCTAAGCGACGATGTCAAGTAGACAGCAGCGGGAGCCGATGGGCATGAAGAGCCTGGTGAACAGCGGAGTCAAACACGTACAAACCATCTCGCATACTACCAGAGCCAATCACCGCCTTCGTCTTCAGGTCCTGAAAGACACAGGAAGAGGGAAAAAAAGTGACGGAACAATTCATAGAGTTGGTAATATGACTAACAGATAAAAGGTTACGAGTGAAAGAAGGAACGTGCAGAGCTGAAGTCAAGGTAAGGGCAGAGCAATGGATGGATCCCATTCCAGCAATTGGAGAGAGGGTCCCATCAGCAATGCTCACCTTGTCTCGGCCAGACAAAGGGGAATAGGAAACAAAACCTGACGAAGATCCGGTCATATGGTTAGTAGCACCAGAGTCAATGATCCAATGTGTGGCAGGCGGTACAGTGGCAGCGTGGGCACTTGGACTCCCTGAATGAGCAAAGGATGATGATGGAGTAGGATGAGGCTCAGTAGAAAGGCCCTGCATCATGCGGCGGAGAAGCACCATCTCATCTGTAGAAAAGGACCCGGGTAACGAAGTGATCTCAGAGCTGTGGACACCAGATGTACTGTCATCAAGAACCTCAGTCAGGTGTGCAGAGCGGGGGGAAATGAAGTTGGATCGGCCACGACCACGTCCGCCGCCACGGCCACCCCGAGGAGTAGGACCACCTCGTGATTGAGGAAACCCGTGCAATTTGAAGCAAGTGTCACGAGTATGTCGACTCCGACCACAGTAGTCACACATCAGATGGTCTTTGTCAGTGGGCTTTGGCTTAAAATCCCGAGAATTGGTGATGCCTGAATGAGAAGTGAGAAGGGCTGAACCACTGGAAATGACCTCTGAGCTCCAAGACTGACGACGATCATATTCCTGCTGAACAATGCTATAGGTCTCAGCCAATGACGGGACCGGGGAGCGGCCAAGGATCTGAACAATGATCTGATCAAACTCTCGGTGTAAACCATGGAGAAACTCGAACACCCGGTTCCGATCTTCATGAGCGCGCACAAGGAGGGCATCAGCAGAACAGACAAGTTCAAGGGACACAAAATGATCATACTCCTGATATAATTGGGTAAACTCCAAAAAATAGGCTGATGGAGGTCGATCACCCTGTCGAAGGAGAAAAATCTTCCGGCGAAGCTGAAATATCTGAGCTGTGTTCCCTTTCTGAGAATATGTGGATTCAGCCCGCTTCCAAATGTCAGCAGCAGAATCTAAAAAGAGATAATTCCGCGCAATAGACTCTTGCATGGAGTTGATCAACCATGACATAACCAAGGAATTTTCTGATTCCCATTTTGCCCAGGTGGAGTCAGACTCTTCTGGTGCCGTAATGTCCCCAGTGACATAGCCATACAACCGGCGACTCTTAAGAGCCAAGGCGATAGATCGAGACCATGGTAGATAATTGGTAGCATCAAGGCGGATAGAGGTAATTTGTGAGGTCAGATGATCATGACCAACCCGGGTAGATCCAGCAGGTTGCGAGCCATCACTAGAAGTTACCACCTCCGACATGTTAACAAAACTGAGAACTAGAATCAGATGCGAAAAATCTGACCAAAAAACTGCCACCGGAAAAAACGCCGGAAAGTCGCCGGAAGGGAAAAAAAATGGACACCACCAATAGGACGGCCAACTGCCCTAGAACAATAAAGTCTTCATGATGGAGGTCAGAAAATGCATAAAACCGGAGGAAGATGCATTTCCGGGAGAAGAACAAAAATGTAGGAGAAACACAAGATCCACGATCTAGGAAAAACTAGCAAAGGGATGAAGCGATCCTCATAGTAGTAGATAGAGGAGGAAAAAGCGAAACTTTATTGGAAGAAATTAGGCCGATCGAACGGTGAACGGAGCGGCGGCCATCCACCGAGCCCGATCGGCACGGACGGACCGATCGGCGGCTCTGCGTCAAATCGGCGGGAAGGAAAGGAGAGAGGAGGGAGAGAGAGAGAGAGAGAGAGAGAGAGAGAGAGAGAGAGAGAGAGAGAGAGAGAGAGAGAGAGAGAGAGAGTGAGAGAGAGAGAGGGCGGCCGGTGAAGGAGAACGGGGAAGACGCACGAAGGAGCGGCGGGACGAGGGTTTTTCTCACGCCTCTGATACCATGTTGGCTTAGGGCAACGTAACATAATACTTAGAATAATGAGGGGTCCCCTTTATATAAGAGGGGAGAGTACATGGGTAAAATAAGATAAAAGATAAAAAATAAAATCATAAACCTAACAATAAATAATAACAAAATCTTCTTCTTTTTACTTTGAAGCAACTTGTGCGCTCCCAAAGTGGTTGAGCACATCTCATCATACGATTGAAGCGTTCATCTTCCACCATGCTAAATGAAATCTCATGCATAAGACATTTGACCACAAGTAGGAACTTTATACCTGATCCATTTCTCTAAAAGCCCTTGAAACAAGGAACCCTAGATGTTGCCAGAGTTGGCTGGAGTTGGAAGGAGCGGCAGAAGTTGGAAGGAGATACTATCGGAGTTCATGGAAGTTGGCTAGAGTTGGAAGGAGATGTTGTCGGAGTTCTCAGGAAAACGCAGTAGAAGGCGGATTCGCGGTCGCGACTGGGAGCTGGAGCAGTCGCGCCTTCAGGAAATCAGGAGTAGGACTTCAAAGTTCAGGCCTTCAGGGTATGGGATGATCGAATGGCATTATTTAATACATAAGTATTAAAGTTTATAATTATATAAAGTTTATTGACATATATATTGATATTATTCGCGAATATTGCTATAATTTGCGAATATTGTTATTATTCGTGAATCTTGCCAATAGAGATAATATTATTTGAATTCAAATACCAACTCGACAAGACGAATCTTAATTGAATCTTCACGATCGATTCCCGAATTATTCATGAACTATTGGGTTTGTGAACAATTCTTCGTATTTATTTTGGGTCCCTGGATTGGTCCGAACATTGCATTACGTATTTCTTTGGATTTCATTATTTATATCTTGGTCGGCTTGTTTCCATGACATTGAAGAATTAATCTACTTAATTAGTTTTGTTTGAGGTTTAGGGCTTCCTCACCCACCGTCTTTCCTCTTCTTCCTCATATCGGTATTTCCTCATACGCAAGCAGGGAGAGCATCTGCTTGGTCTTCGCTCGGCGGTAGACGGAAGGAACATGTATTTCGACCTTTAGGTCAATATCATTTCAACCATTCCCAATGTGTCCAAGATGCAGTTGTTGCTGCCACCGTCGTGTATCAGCCATCGACATTCACTTAGGATACCGCTTCTTGGTTGCTACTCGGAACCACAGGCTGCAACCCTGCTACAGTGATAGTTGAGTGCTAGCGCGAGCAGGTAGCCGAAAGATGCAAGCCTACAACCACAACATTCGGTCATGCGACTCCATCACGCCTTCCTTGGCAACCACTCTCTCGTTTATCTTTGCATACTTCTTTGACGCCACAGTTTAGACAGCCACATAAAGGATATGTAGTGTCTCCAATGTCCTACTACATCTCCGGCCACCTCGGGGACGCTCACCTCTAAGGTTGAGATCTTCTGAATCCTTCGCATCCGCATCACGACCATGAATCCCAATGGGGTTTTGCAACATAGGCTTCAAATCACCTATGTCAATATAGATCGTTCACGAGGTTCAAAGGGGAAAACATCATCCACAATGATCCCCTCCTTCCTCCGCCGCTCGACTAACAACCCCTCCAATCCATTCTGACATCAATTACCACCGGTCCAGCCATTGTAAGTGCCATCCAACCCAGTAATAACCTGTCTAGCTGGCTGAATCTCCCTCCAAAGGTTCAAATTCAGTCTTCCTCTCCATCTCCGGTCATCGGCGACTCATCGGTCAATTACCAAGTCTTCTACTTCGAAACGTTTGTGAGTTTATTATTTGGTTGTATTCATTTTGTGTTGAATCTCATGTTAATTCACTGTTTTGGAGCAATACTAGTTGGTAAACATTGCCACCAAATATCATGTAATTTGTCGGGATTTATTCTCTTGTGTGTTTACTTTCTAGTTATCTTGCATGTGTACTATATTACTTGTTTCCTTACTAGAAATTTTACTTAATTGAGATTATCGTGTCATATCATTTATATTTTTCATTTGTTGCAAATTTAGTTACCGGTACGTGTCGTATTCATATAGTCGACATATAATTTGCTAGACCCATCCACATCAATTCCTCATGCAAGTGTTATCACACTTACAGAAATTAAATACATTTTCATCCATTTGATCATCAGTATTTAAAAGTTGCATGCATGCCTATTTAATAATGTTGGAAAAGCTGAAGCTCGTGTATATTTCATGTATAAAATACAAGGAGAGAATACATATTTATAGGAGAGAGAAGGAAGGGAGAAAACCTATGCACAATGTGGGACTAAAAGAGGAGGAAAACATAATTGGGCCACAATAAATGGGTCACTCATATGGGCCTTTCTAACACTCCCCCGCAAGCTGAAGCGAACAAATCGTAGGCGCCTAGCTTGGATAGGCACTGATGGAAGAGAGTACTGGACAGGGCTTTTGTGAGGACATCCGTAACTTGTTCAATACCAGGAACATGCTTTAGTTCGAGCTTCTTCATTTGAACTTTCTCCCTTATGAAATGACAATCTACCTCAATATGATTTGTTCTCTCGTGTAAGACCGGATTTTTGGCAATATGTATAGCAGCTTGACTATCACAGAGGAGGAGAGCAGGTGAGGAAAGCCTTATACCAAGATCCGTAAGGAGGCTTTCCAGCCATGTGAGTTCTGAGACCACAGATGCCATTGCCCGATATTCTGCTTCAGCTGAGGAGCGTGCAACTACCGCTTGTTTCTTGCTTCGCCAGGTGATCAAGTGTCCTCCGAAGTACGTGCAAAAACCACTGGTTGATCGACGATCATCTATGGACCCAGCATAATCAGCATCTGAGTATGTCACTAGTGTTGGAGTTGATGATGACGTTTTATAAACTAATCCTTGACCAGGGGCTGTTTTGAGGTATCGGAGGATTCGTTCAACAGCCTGAAGATGAGAGCTCCGAGGGGCATGCATATACTGACTGACAATCCCCACAGCAAAGGAGATGTCTGGTCTTGTTACCGTTAGGTAGATCAATTTTCCAACCAGGCGGCGAAAGTATTCCGGATTTTGTAACAAAAGATCGGAGTCAGAGGACTGAGCACATATTTTGTGATTTACATCCATTGGAGTGTTAATCGGTTTGCAACCGGAGTAGCCCGCATCCCGTAGAAGATCGAGGCAGTATTTGCACTGAGAAAGGACAAGACCATCCGGTCGTCTGGTGATCTCCAGACCTAGGAAGTAGTGAAAGGTGCCCCAGATCTTTTGTTTGAAATGCAGAGCCAAGATGTTGTTTGACCGCTTGGATTCCGTTTGAGTCATCTCCAGTGATTATGATGTTATCCACGTAGACTAACAGAAGAACAGTCCCCGTGGACCGGTGGCGAGTGAACATCGAGAAGTCTGCCGAGCTCCGAGTAAAGCCAATTTCGCGAAGAGCCTTGCTGAACTTGTCAAACCAGTTCCGAGGGGATTGTTTGAGACCATACAATGACTTTAAAAGATGACATACCATAGACTCCCCCGTGGTCTCAAACCCAGGAGGTTGCTCCATGAAAACAGTTTCGTGGAGGTCACCGTTCATAAAGGTGTTTTTCACATCCAGTTGAAGTAAGGGCCATTGACGATGTACAGCCACAGAGATAAGTACACGAACCGTGTTGATTTTGGCCACTGGAGAGAAGGTTTCTTCGTAGTCAATGCCTTGTTGTTGGGTGTAGCCACGAGCGACCAAGCGAGCTTTGAGCCTGTCAATTGTTCCATCGGGAGCATGTTTGATGACATAGACCCATTTGCACCCAACCGGTTTCTGACCCGGAGGGCGGGGTACTAGAGTCCATGTTTGGTTGGTCCAGAGAGCAGCCATTTCCTCCTCCATGGCGGCACGCCAGCCAGGATGTTGGAGAGCCTCCTGCACAGAGTTAGGAATAGAAACGGAGGATAATGAAGTAGCAAGAGTTTTAAGAGGAGGAGAGAGACGATGTAGGGAAACATGGTTCGCCATAGGATGAGCGGTGGAATCTGCTACCGGAGCAGCAGGGCGCGGAGTACCCGAGGTGGAGGCCGACTGCGTAGGAGCAACGGACGGAGGAGTGCGACGAGTGTAGACATGGATAAGTGGTGGCCTAGAGGGACCAGGAGGAGGATTTGGTGCGGGAAGAGCTGGTGGCGGAGGTATGTTAATAGGGACGATAGGTTTCATGATGGACTGTGGAAGAGGTGGAGGTACAGAGCTGGGTACCGGATCAGAGAAGAACGGCTGATTCTCCCGGAAGGTAACATCAGTTGAAACCGAGATTTTGCGAGTGGTAGGATTATAGCAGACGTAGCCTTTTTGAGTACGTGAATAGCCGACAAATATATGTTTGGCCGCCCTGGGATCCAGCTTATCCATGGACGGTCCCGTGATGTGGACATAGCATGTACATCCGAAGATGCGAGGTGTGAGAGAGAAAGCCGGAGTAGAGGGAAAGAGAAGACTGAACGGAGTGGCATGGTGGAGGACAGAGGAGAGAAGACTGAACGGAGTGGCTGTGGAGTGTAAGGACATGAAGTCTAGTGAACAATCCCGAATTCAGAGCACAAATTTGCAAAGTCATTGCTGGTGTATTCCCGAGCATTATCGGTGCGTAGAGTTTTTATGGTAGTGGAGAATTGTGTGCGGGTTTCAAGGATAAATGCCCTAAACACACGAGGAAGCTCGGAGCGATCGCGTAGTAAGTATAACCATGTTGTTCGAGCATAATCATCAATAAATGTAATAAAGTATCGATAACCAAAAATACTAATGACTTTATACGGACCCCAAACATCAGAATGCAGTAATTCAAAAGGAGCGGAGCTCCGAGTACAATGTGCTGAAAAAGAAGAACGCGGTTGTTTGCCAAAAATACATGAATCACACTGGAAAGCAGGAAGAGATACATCGGGAAGTGCCTTCTGGAGGACTGGAAGCGGGGCATGTCCAAGACGTCGATGCCAATCAACAGAGGAGACAGAGGAGAGGGCAGTGGGATAGTTGTCAAGAAGGTAGAGCCCGTTACGCAGTTGCCCTTTACCAATGGTAGTCCGCGTCCGCCGATCCTGTATCAGAAAATAAGAGGATGTAAATATGACAGAGCAATCGAGATCAGCAGTAAGACGGCTAACAGAAAGTAAGTTGAACGATGCGCCCGGGACATGAAGAGCCGAACGGAGAGAGATGGAGGAGTTAAGAGATAAGTCAGCCGAGCCGGAGACAGGAATAGTCGCTCCATTATCCACGGTGATACACTTAGGATGAGGAGTAGCCGAGTACTTGAGTGGGCGTATCGAGGTGATTTGATGAGTGGTACCAGAGTCCACTATCCAATGTGGACTGGTGGAGAGACAGGCGATACCTGTATTGGAGACGGAGGCGACGGGGGCAGAGGAGGACATCTGCTCTTGAACCTGCTGGAGCTGCAGACGGAGTGCCTCAAAATCAGTACGGGAGGCTGAAGAGCTGTCATTGGCAACAGTCGCAGTCGGACGAGGAGGATGACCGTTTTTCTGGTAGCAGGTCGCCTCAAAATGTCCGTCGCGCCCACAGAAGGTACATTTTGGTCGAGACCGACCGCCGCGCCCCCTTCCCCGAGAGCCCGAGCGTCCACCACGAGCAGATGGAGGTAGGGAAAGTAAGGGGGCACTTGTCCGCTGGAGAAGGGCTGGGGAGGGTGGTGGAGGAGCATCTGGAGGTGCGGAGACTCGGAGGAGCATGGAACACACATCTGAGAGAGAAGGGGTAGTCGCTGAGGCGAGAACGTGAGCCAGAATGCTTTGCGGGTGTGGTGGAACACGAGCCATGATCATGGCGATGCAGACTGCTTCCTTCTGAGCCCGTTGAGCAGCAGGATCAGTGGTAGAGGGCTGATGTTGGATCCATGCTTCAGCCAGAGTCTTGGCCCGAGCAACAATGGAGGTCATGTCGGCAGCCCCGGACGCGTCTAAAGCCTGGAGATCTGTAATGATGTCGTAGAGATGTTGGAGGCTATCCTTGCCTGAGTACAATGAATGGAGCTCATCCCATATAGCTTTAGCAGTCTCGTGATACATGGCCATTTGATATGGCTCACCATCCAGTGAGTTGAGAAGCCAAGTTTGAACGCGGTCGTCATTCCGGAGCCAATCCTCCGTAGGAGGTGATGGAGGTGCCTGAGTGAGATGTTGCAGAAGGCCCTTGGACTGAAGAACCCGTCGGACCGAGTGCACCCATTGAATGAAATTTTTCTTCCCGGAGAGGGAGATAGTGGTGATCCGCAGCTCGTCCCGTAGATCAGACGAGGAGTTCGGACGGGCTGCGGGAGAAGGGGCAGGCAGCTCAGTTGAGTCAACCGAGGAAGGCATCTGGCACGAACTGGAGGCCGCACGAACTGGAGACTGCTTGGCCGACTGAAGGAGGCCGCACCAACTGGAGGCCGCACGAACAGCGGCTGGAAGCAGATCGATGAAGGGGTGCGGCTAGCGGAGGAGGTCGACAGGGGCTGACCGCTGGAGGAGCAGACCGCTGGAAGCAGATCGCTGGAGGCAGAGGCCGAACTGGGCTGACCGCTGAGCAGACCGCACGAACTGGGCTGATCGCTGAGCAGACCGCAGGAGGCAGGAGTAGACCGCTGCGAGCAGGAGACAGACCGCAGGGAAGGCCGCAGGAGACAGGCCGCTGGCGGAGAGAGTTCGCACGGGCTGGAGCAGGCCGCCGCTGGGAGAGCTCTCTTGGCGGAGAGAGGTCGCACGGGCTGGAGCAGGCTCCTATACGATGGAAGTCGGAGGCCGCTCGCTAGCGGAAGGCGCATGAGGCAGAGGCCGCACGAACACTGGCGCAGAAGGCTTCGATACGATAGGGAGAAGGCTATAAAGAGCCGAGGGAGAGCGGAGAGGGAGATCTCGGCGAGAGAGAAAGAGAGCTGCGGTCTTAGAAAGAAAAGGTCGCAGGAGGGGTGCGCTTAGACGAAGTAGAGGCCGCAGCTTAGAGAAGAAAGGAGACCGCAGCTTAGAGACTTCAGACCGCTGTAGAGGTGCGGTTAGACGAAGTAGAGACCGCAGGTTCGCACCTGTAGCTCTGATACCATGTTGGAAAAGCTGAAGCTTGTGTATATTTCATGTATAAAATACAAGGAGAGAATACATATTTATAGGAGAGAGAAGGAAGGGAGAAAACCTATACACAATGTGGGACTAAAAGAGAAGAAGGAAAACATAATTGGGCCACAATAAATGGGCCACTCATATGGGCCTTTCTAACAAATAATATAAATATTTATTTATTATATTCAGGATATTTCGAAGATATTTCAGGATAAATAAATATTTGTTTTCTTAACAACACATATTAATGTCCACGAATACAAGTGATATCAATAATTAACATCTTATTATACATATGCAAGCAGTAGTGCATGGGTTTCTGCACTTGAATGGACAATAACATTCTGTTTTTTACTCCTCAAAGTTACAAGATTGCCACCAACAAAGGAGCAGTACCTGGTGGTAGATCTTCGGTCTAAGGTGGATCCTGCCCAATATATATCAGTGTAGACTTCCAAACTTAGCTTTGTGTGATCATTAGCCTCTTCAAGGAGAACATGGTTCCTTTCTCTTCTTAAGTTTTCAAATTTCTAAGAACCTTGTGAGCAACTTCTTCATGTTTGACTTTGGGTGCATCCAGGAACTGACCTAATCCCAACATAGGCAATGTTTGGTCTTGTGTGAGAGATAACTTAGCTTTCCCTGAAGGCATTGATAACTAGCAACTTCTTTGATAGACTCTTCATCTTCTCCATCATGACAATGATTAGTTTCAATAGATGGTTCATGTGCTTACATCCTAGCATCCCTGCTTCTTATGATAAATCTATGACATAAATTCTCTAGGATATGATTCTCTGATTCACCTTGACTACCTCGATGCCAAGAAAATACCTCAATGGGCCATGATCTTTCATCTCAAATTCATTTATTAAATAAGTCTTCAAATAACTTATCCTCCGCATCATTCCCTGTGATAACTATATCATCCACGAAGACAATGAAGACTGTCAACTTCCCCTCTCTATGTTTGATGAAAATTGTGTGATTAAGCTTACTTTGTATGTATCTTGCAGACTTCATTGCAACACTAAAGAGCGCAAACTAAGCTCTTGGTGACTGTTTTGACCCATATATGGACTCCTTCACCTTACGGGCTTTTATTATGAGTTTTTTTTGCAACAACTCCGGGTAGCGGATTTATTTAAAAATAAAATTTTCATGGAGGAAAGCATTTTTATGTCAAGTTAATTGAATCACACTCTATAACAACTGCACACGAAAGAAATACCCATTGTTCATCTTCCATAATTCGTGCAAAGATATCTCAGAAATCCACCCCTTCTGTCGAAGTATATTCTTTTTCCACCAGTCGAGGTTTGTATCGGTCAACTATCCCTTCAGAGTTTTTTAAAGTGTAAACACACATCTGCATCTAACTGCCTTGTTTTCCTGTAGGTAAAATAGTCATGTCCCAAGTATGATTTTTTCTCCGGATCATTAATTTATTCTACATAGCTTTTTTTTGTACTTAGGATTCCTTAAATCATCCTGCCAATGAGTTTAGGTATAGGGATGGAGGCAAGAGAAGCTATGAAGGTTTGGTGAGATGACGAGGGGAAAGTATAAGGTAAAGTGAGAAATAGAATATTGGGTGCAAGTGCGGGTACCTTTACAAAGGATAATTGGGCCATCATCCGGAACTGATTCTGAAGCAGGTGTCAGATAAAAGTCTGGTAAGACATGTCTTATGCTCGTGTTGCTAAGTGTAGGTCATTGGATTGGTAGGAGACAAAATACTAGTGATGGTTATAGGTCGCTCGTAGGTAACGTCTGAGTAGTAGGAATATGTCGAGATTGCTCATCACTGTTTTCCCCAGATGACTCTCTTCACTCACTCCCCCCCCCCCCCCTCCCCGAAGTAAGGCAGGGAAGTATGACCCGGATTCACAAAAAGTTGCATCCATAGACACATATGTCGTGCGAGTAGGAGGATAATGATGTTTGTACCCTTTTTGTGTGGGGTTATAACCAATGAAGACACGTAGCAATGCTCAAAGATCAATTTTCCCTTTATTAAATTTGTGAATATGGTCAAATGTGTTAGAGAATATAGGAAAACCCATGTAAAGGCCCATATTTTAGGCCCATTTATCTTTCTCTCTTTTAGTCCCACATCTCCTGTATAGGATTTCTTCCTCCTCTCTCTTCCTATATATTTGTACTCATACTTGTATTTATCTCTCAAGTGAATATACTACAAGGTTTACACCATTTCTCTACATGGTATCAGAGCACTCGGTCCAAAATCTGAGGTCTCCAATTTTCTGACCGCCCCCCCCCCCCCCCCCCCCCCCCCCCTCTGCTGAAATCTCGCGGTCTCCTTTTTTTTTTTAGACCGCTCCCTTGCTGCGTTGCTCCTCTGCGTCCAGCTTTGCCCCCCCCAGCTTCCGCTCCTCTCCTGGCTTTTATAGGCTGCATCCGTGGGACCCACCTCCTTCTCCTTCCCGCTTCTGCTCTGCAAAGGCTCGTAAGATCTCACGCTCTGCGGTCTTAAGTTGCGATCCCAGCCGCTTCTGCTCTGCGGTCTTCTTCCCGCACGCTCGCTGCGATCTGTCCGATCTCTGCTCGCCCGATCTTTGCTAACGATCTCCGCAATTCCGCCAGCGCGCATACTATCTGTGCTCGCTGCGATCTCTGTGGATCTCCACAGCGCCGGTCTCGTGCGTTCTCAGCGCCGGTCTCTGCCGATCTCTGCGAGCTCAGCGCCGGTCTCTGCAAGCTCTCCTGCTCGATCTCCTGCTCTCTGCGAGCTCTCCTGCGCCGGTCTCTGCCGATCTCCTGCTCGCCAGCTGAAGTCTACCAATCTCGTGCGATCTCTGCCGATCTCGTGCGATCTCTGCAAGCTCTCCTGTTCGTCAGCAGCGATCTGCCTCCAGCCTTTCCAGACCGCTGCTCCTTCTGGCCGGCTTCTCTTCCAATGGCGCTCGACGATTCTTCCTCCACTACCCTTCCGTCGCCTGCTCCGACTGCTGCTCCGATCAACGATGTTCGTGATGAACTTCGAATTACCACCATCTCACTTACCGGGAAGCGTAATTTTGTGGAATGGGTGCACTCGGTACGTCGAGTCTTACAGACCAAAGGGCTCCTTCCTCACTTAACCCAGGTTACTACTGAGCCTACTGCTGACTGGCTTAAGGATGATGGTCGTGTCCAAACGTGGCTTCTCAACTCCATGGACTCGGAACCGTATAGGATGGCTATGTATCATGACACCGCCAAAGCCATGTGGGATGAACTTCATGCCTTCTACTCTGGACAGAACAGTCTCCAACATCTGTATGACATCATATCTGATCTTCAGCACCTTCAGCCTGGTGCGCCTGATGACATGCTTTCTCATGTCGCCAAGGCGAAGACTCTTCATGAGGCTTGGCTTCAGCATCAGCCTCCCACTCCAGATCTCGCTATTCAGAGATCACAGAAAGAGGCAGTGACCATTGCTATGCTACTCTCGAGCATACCTCCTCATCTACATAGCGTTCGCGCTCAGATACTCTCCTCTACTACCACACCGTCTCTGTCTGCTGTCTGCTCCATGCTTATCAAGGTTACACCTCCATCTGAGGCCCCGCGCAGTTCTTCTCCGGCTCTTCTCCAACAGCCGCTCCTTCCAACACCTACCCTTGGTTCCTCTGCTCGAGGTGGTCGTCCCCCGTCTCGGGGACGAGGACGTGGTGGCCGACCTCCTTTAAAGTGTACTTACTGTGGCCGTGACGGTCATCGTGAAACAACCTGCTACCGAAAGCATGGTCTCCCTCCTCACCTTGCTGCTACTTCGGCACCTCCTGCTGCATCTTCACCAGCCGATCAGCTTGGTCCTACCCGACAGGAATATGATGACCTACGCTCTCAGTTCCAACAGCTTCAAGGCAGTCTTGGCCGTTCTCCTGGCTCCGTTGCTTCTTTCTCTACTGAAGGTATAACCTGCATATCTCACTGTTCTCATTGGATCGTAGATTCTGGAGCAACGCATCACATCACCTCCCAGAAACCACCTCAGTATATACAGACGTCTCACCCTCCGTCTATTGTTGTTGCAAATGGTGCTACTACTCCGGTTGCTGTTGCTGCTGATCTGCATCTCACTCCCACTATAAAGCTCTCCTTGATTCTTCATGTTCCGGGCTCTCCTTTCAACTTACTCTCTGTAAGTCGTTTGATACAGGATCTTGATTGCTGTGTAACCTTCTCTCCCTCTTCTTTTGTTTTTCAGGATCGCCGCACACGGAGTATCATTGGTAGCGGTCGGCTGATGAATGGGCTCTATCTCTTGGATCTCCCACCTACAACTCTCCTGACTGTCTCCACAGTTGACTGGCATCGCCGACTTGGGCATGCTCCTCTTCCAGTCCTCCGCAAAGCTCTCCCTGATGTACCTCTTCATGAGTTTACTTGCGAAGCTTGCATCTATGGCAAGCAACATCGCTCTTCTTTTTCCCCTTCATGTACCCGGAGCACGACTCCATTATCTTTAGTACATTCTGATGTATGGGGCCCTTATAAGGTCCCAAGTATTTATGACTATCGTTATTTTGTAACTTTTATTGATGATTATTCACGTGTTACCTAGTTATATTTACTTCATGATCGCTCTGAGTTACCATCTGTATTTCGTGCCTTTGTGACTGAATCACGGACACAATTCTCCACTACACTTAAAATAATTCGAACTGACAACGTTCGCGAGTACACTGGCCGCTCCTTGTCTACTATCTGCACCGAGTTTGGTATAATTCACCAAACGTCTTGTGCTTATACCCCCCAACAAAACGGCGTTGCCGAACGGAAAAATCATCACCTTCTGGATGTTGCTCGGACACTCATGGTTCAAATGCGGGTTCCTACGGAATACTGGAACTTTGCCGTCTCCACTGCTTGTCATCTCATTAACCGCATGCCTTCCTCTGTTCTTAACTTTGCCACTCCCATAAAACTCCTCTTCCCATCCACTACTCTCTTTCCTATTCCACCTCGCATTTTCGGTTGCGTCTGCTACGTCCACCTTCTCGGTCCGCCTATTGATAAACTTGCCCCACGAGCTGCCAAGTATATATTTGTCGGCTATTCTCGGACTCAAAAAGGCTACGTGTGCTACTCTCCAACCACCGGCAAAACCTGTCTCACCTGATGTTACTTTCTGTGAAGACCAATCATTCCACTCTCCCTCTGTTCCAAGCACATTACCTTCCACTATTGTTCGTCCTTTTGTACCGACGGACACTACTACCTCCCCATCTCCGCCCCCTACGGTACCTTCACTATCTCCATCTACTGAACAACCTCCTCCCATTATTCAAGTATACTCTCGTCGTAAATCTAAGGATGGTCCCCGTCAGATGCCCTCGGCTGCTCCCTCTGCGGTTGATCCGGCCTCCGCCTCTACAGCTCATCCGATGGCAAACCACGTATCTCTCCACCGGCTATCTCCACCTCTTCATCGGTTTGCTACCTCTCTTTCTTCCATTTCCCTCCCTAACTCTGTGCAGGAAGCGCTACAGCATCCGGGGTGGCGTGCTGCGATGGAAGAAGAGATGATCGCTCTCCGAGCCAATCACACATGGGAGCTGGTACCTCTTCCTCCTGGCCAACACTGCGTCAGCTGCAAATGGGTCTTCGCTGTCAAACAAAATGCTGATGGGATCCTTGACCGCTTAAAGGCCCGTCTCGTCGCACACGGTTTCACTCAACAACAAGGCTTGGACTACGATGAAACCTTCTCCCCTGTCGCCAAGTTAAACACTGTTCGTGTGGTGATTTCCGTCGCTGTCCACCGTCGTTGGCCTCTTCTTCAGTTAGATATCAAGAACGCCTTCTTGAATGGTGATCTACAGGAGCAGGTATATATGTACCAACCTCCCGGGTTTGAGACCACGGGGGAGTCTCGTGTCGCCTATGTTTGTCGCCTTCTTAAAGCTCTCTATGGCCTCAAACAATCTCCGAGAGCTTGGTTTGATAAATTCTGCAAAGTCCTACTGACACTTGGTTTTCGACGAAGCTCTGCTGATTTCTCACTATTCATCAAAGAAGGACCCACCGGAACTGTGATCCTCCTTGTGTATGTTGATGATATCCTGATCACTGGGGACGACATCTCTGGGATACAACAACTCAAGGAGCATCTGAACTCGGCGTTTCAAACGAAGGATCTTGGCAATCTTAGATACTTCCTCGGAATTGAAGTCGCTCGTCGATCCGATGGGTTAGTCCTGTCCCAACGGAAATACTGCATTGACTTACTTCAAGAGGCAGGTTTCTCTGGCTGCAAACCTGCAGATACCCCTATGGATTCAAACCAAAAGTTATGTGCAGCTGGTTCTGAGACTGATCAACTCCTTGAGAATCCAGAGTACTACCGTCGTTTGGTTGGGAAGCTGATTTATCTTACAGTTACTCGACCAGATATTTCGTTTGCCGTCAGCGTTGTAAGTCGCTTCATGCACACTCCGAGGACTTCTCATCTCCAAGCTGTTGAGCGCATTCTCCGATACTTGAAAACTTCTCCTGGACAAGGCCTTGTCTACAAACCATCCACCTCGCCATCTCTTCTTGCTTACTCAGATGCTGACTATGCTGGCTCTCCAGATGACAGGCGTTCCACGACTGGTTTTTGTACGTACTTTGGTGGACATCTTATAACATGGCGTAGTAAGAAACAGGTTGTGGTTGCTCGCTCCTCGGCTGAGGCTGAATATAGAGCTATGACTGCTGTCACATCTGAATTAACCTGGCTTGAAGGACTTTTGGGAGATTTAGGTGTCAAACTCTCCTCTCCGGCAACTCTTCTTTGTGACAGTCAGGCTGCTATTCATATTGCCAAGAATCCTGTGTTTCATGAGCGGACAAAGCATATTGAAGTTGATTGTCATTTCATTCGGGAAAAGGTTCAGTCAAAGAAGATAGAATTGGAACATGTCCCAGCTGCAAAACAAGTTGCTGACATCATGACTAAAGCTCTTCCTCGGCCATTATACCACCAGTTCTTTTATCCAAGCTGGGTGCCTACGACTTGTACTCTCCAGCTTGCGGGGGGAGTGTTAGAGAATATAGGAAAACACATGTAAAGGCCCATATATTAGGCCCATTTATCTTTCTCTCTTTTAGTCCCACATCTCCTGTATAGGATTTCTTCCTCCTCTCTCTTCCTATATATTTGTACTCATACTTGTATTTATCTCTCAAGTGAATATACTACAAGGTTTACACCATTTCTCTACAAAATGAAACACAATCAAACACAAGAGTGAAGATGAGGAGGGGAAACCCTAAGTGTAGAGGTAAGTTAAGTGAAATCAAGTATACTTGAGGGAAGATGAAAAATGAGATAAGTTGTAGTGAGGACAATTTCTTTCAAGTAAAAATTCGGGAGATGCCTGGTAAAAAAAAGAGACCACACAATCACAAGAAGATGTATATCTTCCGCTCAGCAACCCCATTTTGGGCAGGACTAATCGCACAAGTAGTTTGATGAACAACGTCATTATAAGTTAAATAAGAATTGAAAAAGCTCTCTGTATGCTCAGTACTGTTATCATCCCGTAAGATTTATCTTCAACATTGAACTGGGTAACAATCATAGCATGAAATAATTTGAAACAAGAAAACATTTTATTGTCAATACGCAAATAAACCCTACTGACTCCAGAGTGACAATTAATGAAAGTAACAAACCAATGATGATCGTATAAGGGTAGAGTGGGACAAGGCCTCTAAATATCAATATGAATCTAAGGTAAAAAGGTTCAACATGAAGCAAAGATACATGTTTAAATGAATAACACTTATGTTTAGCAATTTCACAAGCATCACAATGAAAGTCTTGAAACATCACAGAAGAAAGAGGGAAGAAGATGGCACATAGTCAATGGATGGATGCCCTAGCCGATGATGTCAACATATGAGATCCATAGTAATGGTGGAAGTAAGAGCACATGGGAGCACAGTCCTAAACATAAAGGTCATTTCACATCTTAGTAGAGTCGAGGGCCCACTTTGTATTCAGATCTTGAAAAAAAACATGAGATGGGTGAAAAATTGTAACATAATTCAAGCTATGAGTAATGTTGCTAAATGGAAGAAGGTTCCTGTGAAAGGTTGGAACATAAAGAACATACGATAAGATAAGAGTAGGGTTGCAAGTAATACTTTTCCTGAGAGCAAGACTTACTCTTTCCTAGAAAGAGAAATATGTGAGGTGAAGTTATGAGATGAACATGTCATGTGATCAGTGGATCTTGATCGATAATTCATTCAGTACGTGGTTGGTTGAAAATCTATGTGCTGAAGGAAGATAGGGTGGTATGGGCAGTGTACACAGTGTCATGTCCTCTAAGAGGCGAATATGTCTTTGTACTCATCCATTGTAAGAAGTAGTGCCACGAGGGCGATTGGTCACATGGAATCCCCGAGTATCACTTACTGATAGGGCGGAATGATCTTGCAGGATGTTCTGGGTAAAAGACTGTCGGTGATCAAATTTTTGTTGATCCAAGCTAGAAGGTTTTGGCAAGAAAAATAATAGGTTGTCATTCAGGGATCTAAACCTGAATTTGATCATAGTTATGATCCATTCCTTGGATCCAGGTAAATACACGGTTCCAATCATCCTTCTCACGAATCATGGTCATGTCATTTGTATCTTAGTTGAATGAGATCAAAATATTCAAGCTCCTTGTATAGCTTCTCAAAATCAGAATAATATTGTGTCACTGAGAGATCTTTCTTTGGAAGACCAGAAATCTAAGACTGTGCTTAGTAGACTTGTGCAAAGTTCCTTTGTTTAGAGTAGGTAGCTTGCGCTTGATTCCAAATAGCCGTTGCAGTATCCAAAAGAATGTAATTCTGATGGACAGACTTGTCCATTGAGTTGTGTATCAGGATATCACCATTGATTCATTCGTGTTCCATCGGCCCTATGTAGGATCATCTCGTGGAGGTACAACAATTGTCCCGTCAAGGTGCCCAAGTAAATGGCATTATTGAAGGGCAAGATGGATAGATTGGGACCAAGCCAAGGTAGTTTGTGTCGTTGAAAGACACGACAGTAATACTGGCGTGATTGTAGTGGTGTTCCAGACGAGTGATCCCCTCCAATTGCGATTCCCAAAGAGAAGCTTGGAAATCCAGACATCGGTTACTCAGTGGTAACGAATTTAACAAAAAGGGCGTTGAGAGATGCAAGAAGATCGACGTAGGAAGAGGCTATCCTGTCATGGAACTGATGTTTGGAGTGCATCATAGACTATCCTGTTGGAAGGTGCATCATAGTTGTCGATGGAATGGATCGATGCATTTGATGGATACAATTGAATGAAAGATCAAATACAGTTGCTCGCTGGGAATAAACACTAGATACACTTGCTCGTTGGAAACGTCAGATACAGTCGCTCTTTGGGAAGAAACGCTAGATGCAATCACTGAAAACATTGTTGGAACGGATCGACGCGGCGGAATGCAAACGACACATGATCCCATCGCTAGAAAACTGCAGTCGCTCGTTGGGCGCACGTCTAAGGCGTTGTTAGATGGATCGAAGCAGCGAAAGGTGTTGAACTCTCGATCTCGTCGCTGCAAGGCGCCATTCGATCAATGCAATAGGCCATCGAAATCGCAACTCAACGATTTTGGTTTTTATTTTAACCAAAGGCAAAGAGGGGTGACTCTTACACCAGATGAAAAAAATACCTAAACGATTTTGGTTTTTATTTTAACCAAAGGCAAAGAGGAGTGACTCTTACACGTGAAAAAATACCTAAGATGTTTACGCCCTTGACGTCGTTTGTGAAGGGTGTACCTCCTTAAATAGATTGTTAGATGTTGTATAAGAGTAATCTCACTCTGATGCAGAACCTTGAACGTAATGTAAACGGAACCTCAAACCAGTTTCATATACATATATACATTACGAGTGACAGGGCACGGGGCCCCCCGTGCGGGCGGCGACATTCGGCAGGGGCGGCGACATTCGGCGGGGGCGACATTCGGCAGGGGCGACGACATTCGGTGGGGGCAACATTCGGCAGGGGCGGCGACATTCGGCGGGGGCGACATTCAGCAGGGGTGGTGACTTTCGGCGGGGGCGATCTATATTTATAAACGTATATATAAAACTTAATTTAATTTTGTTCAACAAAAACCATATGGTGTGATGGTTGTCATCTTTGCTTGACATAGTGGAAACCTTGGTTCAAATCTCACCATTGACAATTTTTGTGAGATTAAAAAGCGGATCACATGACACCTTTTTCAATAAATTTAGGGGTAAAATCGTAATTTCATGTTGTAGAGTACTCTACACCTTCATAGTTTTAGGTCACCCCTAGTAGGTTTAGGAGACCTATGAAAAAGTGGAGAGAGAGGGAGCGGTTTGATCCGACGGTTGATGAAATATCATGCCAGAATCGACGGCCATAATCATTTCAACGGCTTTAAAATTCATTGGTTTTATACTTCTTTATATATATGGTAAAGATGTACATATATGTATATAAGGTCGTTTACCAGGACCTCGCCTCTAAGTTTGCAAAATTACAGATGTACCCCTCTCTCTTTTGAAATTACAAGAACTTTTCCTGCAAGTTTAATTTCATAACATGCATGCTCAAAAATGTCCCATCGGAGGAAAGCGCCAGGGGTGGATTTTGTGCACGCATGTTATCAAATGTAACTTATAGGGGAGGTTTTTGTAATTTCAAAAGATAGAGGGTTCAACTTGTAATTATGCCAAATCGTAGGGGGGTTTGGGTATATATATACTAGCATCTTCGAACGGGCTTCGCCCGTTCTCGATGCGTCGTTGCGGGCTTCGCCCGTAACCAAGCGGGATTCGCCTGCCATCGCCTGCTTGGCAATCAAACGGGCTTCCTGATGAGTCCCAATTATATAGGGTTTTTCATACTCATCTAGGCTTTTTTTCTCACTCGTGCACTACCCTTTCAGCGTTAAAACGCTCATATTTACTTTAGTTATCATTTTACACATAGTGCACTCTTTTTGCCTATCGGGGTGTGCAATTGCGCATTCTGTGCTGGGGGTATGCCTTTGGGGGCTCCTCATGCCTTTCTTGCTGTTATTATGGATGTTAGTCTTATTTTCTGTGTGATTGGAGCTTTGGTTTTGATTGTGTACAGGTGGATTGTGCCCTTGAGCTGAGCATTGCAGTCTGGGTAAATCGCACGCCCGTGCGATTATTGTTGACGCACGATCGAGGCGATCATGCGATTTACTCAGAGCTGCTTGTGATGATGTTCATCGTGCGTTTTTCTTGACGCACGATTGAATCCAATCGTGTGTGAAGGAAAACGCACGACCTACCTGGAAGCAGGAAAAATCTGCAGCCTGTCTTACCCCGTGCGTTTTTGGTCGCGCACGAGCATTCCGCACAGTCGTGCATTTTGATCGTGCGTTACTTAACATTAACGCCTCTATTTAAGCGCGCAGGATCGTTCGACCTAGGAGTTCTCTTTTTCGGCCTTTTCATTGACGAGCCGTCCGGAGGAGCGCGAGAGCTCCCTATTCGCCCTCAACTGAGCTCCACTTTGGGAGAGAAACTCCGACCACCATTTCTTTGTGGAACTCTCGCTAGAGCTTCGTCTCCGTCCACCGCCATTGTTGCCAGCTCTCAAGCTCCGTTTCCGGCCATTTCGTGCTGCATTTTGGGAAGTTTCCGGCAAGATTACTACCAGCAAACACCAGCGAAGAAGACGGGCTCAATAGAAGGAATTGACAACTCCTCTACGTACCCCGGACGTCAACCGTGGACCGAGCTCGTACAAGGACTGACAACCCTTGAGTCCGGCCGCGAATCCCGGCAAGCCTTCGTATGCTCGGTTGTATTTCTTCCCCCTTCTCTTTATTGTAGTATTGATAATGTGTTTTGAGATGTTGGCATGATGTGTAAAAACTTTAACTTTGCTCTAGATGATAATCATGTTTCTGTGATTGTTTTGGTGGTTTTTATATAAGTGGTGTGCCTTGTTCTTCAATCGTGTGTTGCAGCGTGTTGTGTTAGAGCCGTCCTAGCCATAGCTAGGAGCGTGCTTGGCGAAGAGGTGATTGCGATCCTCGTTTTATTTCTTGTTGTAACTTAAGAACCCAAATTAAAACCCCCGTTTGGTTCGAAATCACACTTACAGTTATTTTTCTGATTAGGAAATCCACACACCCGACTTGCACTCCTCGAGAGATCGATACTCGGAGACTTGCTCCCATTTTATTACTTGTGCGACCGGTGCACTTGCCGTCTGCGCATCAAGTTTTTGCCGTCGTTGCCGGGGAGTGCAATTGTTGTGTGTTTTCTCTACCAGGAGAATAGTTGTAAGCGTGCTGTTTTCTTTTGACTGTTTTGTGTCTTTTGTGTTATGGAAGGACAAAATCCAGATGAACTTCAAGATGCTAATCTTGAGACTGAACCGGCGAGGAGAGCTCGTTTATGTGAAGAGGCTGCAAGGGAAAGAGAAAGAATTGATGTTATGGGCCAAGTTGCTAATGGTCAAGGTGGTCGAATTCTTGATGAGCAGGAAGAGGTCCGTCCTCGTGTGCGGACGATGCGTGACTTCACTACTCCTACGGTGGAAAGTTTCTATCCAGGGTTTGGCCCGGCTATTGTTAACAACCACGAGATCAAGCCGGTTATCTTGAATATGATTCGAAATAACGCCCAGTTTTCAGGGCTGCAAGTGAAGACCCCCATTTACATCTTGCTGAGTTCTCAGAAATCTGCGGCACATTCCGCTATGCCGGGATCACCAATGATGTGGTTAAGCTCAGGCTGTTTTCGTTTTCTCTTCGGGATAAAGCCAAAGCATGGCTGCACACTATCCCTCCTGGGACCGCGGCTACATGAGATGCTCTTTCGTCAAAGTTCTTAGCAAAGTTCCACCCGGTGGATAAGATAGTGAATGTTAGGTGTGAGATAGCTACATTTAGACAACTTGATCAAGAATCCTTGTCCGAAGCATGGGAGAGATTTGCTGAGCTGCTGCGTAGATGTCCGCAACATGGTTGTGAGCACTTGAATGTAGTAGAAATTTTCTATTTTGTCGTGGAACCAAACTACAGGGCGATGATCGATGCTGCTGCGGGAGGAACAATAATGAATCTAACTCCTGACGAAGCTTTGAGGATTATCCGTGACACTGCTTCACATAGCACTTACTGGACTGCTGGAAGGAATGCACCAAGGGGTGCCAGGAATCTATTTGAGGTAAATGCAATCATGCCACCATGGGAAACTACACAGCAGGCCTCGGATAATGTGGTGATGCTATCAAGATCAACTCCCCCCCTGCTCAAGTTATGGAGATCACTTGTCAAGGTTGTGGAAACCCTGGGCATCATGCCTATGAGTGCCCCGCAGGTGAGCAATCTACTGACCTTTCTTATGATGAAAGTGTGAATTTTCTGAATAGTCAAAATCGGGCGATGCCATTTAATAATGCTTATAACCCTGGTGTGAGAAATCACCCGAACTTTTCGTGGAATCAAAACGCTCCTGGCCAACGATGGCAAGGGGGACAACATCAATATGATGCTCAAGCCTCCGGTAGCCAGCCGCGGCCACCACACCCGAGTTATACGCAACCTGCACCGCCCCAAAGGAAGGGTGCTTTGGAAGAAATGATGGAGAAGTTCGTTGATCTGGCCCAAACTAGTATGGCCAATCAAACTGCTTCCATGAGTAACTTGGAGACGCAGATAGGCCAATTGGCCCAAGTGATCTTCGAGCGCACCCAGGGCGCTCTCCCGAGTAACACTGAAAAAAATCCACGGGAGCATGGAAAAAGCGTCTCGGATGTGGATGGTAGCAATAAGGACACATGTGTAGTCGGCTGCAAAATTAATGATATTGAGATGTCCGCACTATGCGACTCAGGATCATCTCGAAACGTTCTTGCTCTGCAAGATGTGGAGAAATTGAACTTGAACATGAACAAAGACGAGCGAGCGTCGCTAGTGCTGGCGATTGGTGCTATAGTTGAAACCGAAGGTGAGGTAAAAAATGTGCACGTTAGTGTGGATGGGACGGATGTCATCACCGACTTCCAGGTCTTGGGACCCATGGAGAACGACTATATCCCTATCTTGGGTACTCCCTTTCTGAAAGAGAGTGGGGCAATTCTGCTTTCTCCGTGGGGCATACAGCCTTATCAACTAAGGTTGAATACCCTCTATCCCTTCCCATGCGCACTATGGCCAATGGTGAGCCTGATTTATTCCGTGATACATGTTTATTGAAATCTGATGATAGTTCGAGTATCATTGAGTACAGGGAAGAGTGTATCGAAAGGAGAAAAGACTTTAATGAAATCATGGAAGAAACTGAAGTAGACACTGTTGTGGAGAGATGCGAAAGTCCGCGGGAGTGGAAGAATGATATTGTTGTTGCTGCTACTGCCTGTATGACGAGTGATGAAATATTAGAAACCTCTTTAATTTTGAGCAATGACTGTAAAACTATAAAACAGGTGCGATGGGCCGATCTTTCATCCACAGGGGGTGAAGAAATGAAGCCCCAATTTGAGAACGATGGCACTGAAACTTTTTCTGAGCAAGCGGCTGCTACTCGTTGGCGATCGCCTTCTGTGGAGAAATTAAAGCTGGAAAGATTGGAGCACAGGGCTCGCAGGTTCTCCCTCCAGCGTGCTAAGGAAGAGGCGTGGGGCAGGAGAGACAACTTTCCCTTGGGCCCAAAATCTTTCACCTCTTCTCTTTCTCATGTAGCGGGGGAGGATCATCACAAATCAGCGTATAGCTGAGGTGTGGAGGACCCTTTGCCGCCCTTCTGTTTCTCTGCTGTTAGTTGTGTTGTTTTGTGCTGTCGGTTTGGTTTGTGTTGTTTCCTTTATGTTATATCTTGTTTTGGTTAAAAACACTTGCTACTACTGCTTAATACAGGTATTAAGTCCAGCTTAAGGACGGTAAAAAAAAGCGCTGCTGGGAGACAACCCAAATCTATTTGTTTTATTGTGCTTTTATGCTATTAGTTGAATTTTATATATGTTTTGCTTGGAGTCTCTCTTTCCTACAGGTGCGTGACAATTATCGTGTTTGGCGGATGCTGCGGCTTTATTTGGGTTTACACGTCAATCTTCTGGTATGCTCACTTCTGAGCATTGGGTAACTTCTCTTCCCCTAGCTGTTATTTTAGTCTTTATTATATATCCTGTATTGGAATGTTTAGATTAAGTCTGGGGGAAATCTGTTGTATTTGTCACCCACTGCACGCACTCAATGTCAATGCATGCTAGAAGTTTATTTAGTTCATTTATTTAGTATTGTTCATCTTCACCGCACACCACAACACCCACTTGAGCGCGCACTTAGCCGCAGGCGCGTTACGAGTTCAACTCGTTTCTTTTATGTGTTTGGAAAAATATCTGTGTTGGCTTAGGATTGTGAGTTGGAATAAAATGTCGACTCATGTAGTGCTCCTGGTCGAGTGCTCATGGTTTGCATAGAAATCCGTGTAGAGTAGATTTCTCTTTATACTTTTAGTTTATATTTTTCTACTAATGTAAATGTTGTTTACTTTACTCAAAATTGGTGAATCCGGTGTTAATCAAATAGTAGCATAGGGATGAGTGTCGACGATTGCTAGATTTGTATTGCTCGAGTCGGGCGGAAGGATTGCCTTTCTCGGTAGCTAAGAACTTGCCCCAAGCGACTCTTGAAGCATTGGCATAGGATGATTCTCATGCTCGAGCGTGATGTAGGTCATCATTTTGGCCCGGTTGAGCTTGTGTACCCTGCCGTTAATCCTATCCTCGCTAGCCCCTTTGTGCCTACCCCTTCCTATTGATTCAGCTCACCAAAGCCTAAAAGTCAATGCTAGTCGCACACCCAAATATGAGCTTTCGTCTTGTTTTATTTTCTTTATTGAGGTGTTGATATTGTGAATTTTATTTGTGGAAATTGTGGTTTTGTTTAGTGGAAATTTGCTGAAAAAGAAAAGAAAAGAAAAAAATAAAATAGAACGAAGAATGAAAAAGAAAGAAAAAGAAAATATTAGTACGAAAAAGTTAAATTGAAAAATTCTAAAAAATATTTGTGTTGGGAGTAGGCGGTGCATTCACCCGTGTTGCAAATTCCAAGTCTGGGGGTGTGATGCACTCGTATGTTTGTGGTGCGTGGGTAGCTTTAGTTGTGTGCTCATTTGGGTTGGTGCTAGCCTTCTCGTTTATCATTTTATACCATACTGTAGCCCAAGCCCCGTATCTTACCTAAAGTCCTACTGACTCGCGCAGTGAACCGATCTAGTGTCATGGAGAGAGTGCGAATGGGTGAGCTTATGGTCATCGACACTGATGGATTTTGGTGGAGGTTGTCCCGAACCCTGATCCTTGGCAATGCGCATCTTAGTAATCAGTCTATTTTCTTCTTATGCATGATCGAACGATTCACCGTGATTCACATTTTGAGTAGTAGTAATAGACATTTACTATAGTAGAAATTTATAAACTATCTTGTATAATTAGAAATCTATTCTACTGTATTTCTGTGCACATGAGCGTGCGACTTCGCATGGTATTCTGTGTCACAATTTCTGTACAAGCTAGTTGTTTTCCCCATCTGCATAGAATGGTTTGCTCGGGACGCGCAAACGGTTAAGTCTGGGGGTGTGATGAGTCCCAATTATATAGGGTTTTTCGAACTCATCTAGGCTTGTTTTCTCACTCGTGCACTACCCTTTCAGCGTTAAAACGCTCAAATTTACTTTAGTTATCATTTTACACATAGTGCACTTTTTCGCCTATCGGGGTGTGCAATTGCGCATTCTGTGCTGGGAGTATGCCTTTGGGGGCTCCCCATGCCTTTCTTGCTGTTATTATGGATGTTAGTCTTATTTTCTGTGTGGTTGGAGCTTTGGTTTTGATTGTGTACAGGTGGATTGTGCCCTTGAGCTGAGCATTGCAGTCTGGGTAAATCGCACCGTGCGATTATTGTTGACGCACGATCGAGGCGATCGTGCGATTTACTCAGAGCTACTTGTGATGATGTTCATCGTGCGTTTTCCTTGACGCACGATTGAATTCAATCGTGCCTGAAGGAAAACGCACTACCTACATGGAAGCAGGAAAAATTTGCAGCCTGTCTTACCCCGTGCGTTTTTGGTCGCGCACGAGCATTCCGCTCGTGCGTGAACAAAAACGCACGACCTTCATGTAGCTCCAGGCACTGTTTATCTCTGTAATTCGCACGGCCCAAAACGCACGGTCGTGCGTTTTGATCGTGCGTTACTTAAAATTAACGCCGCTATTTAAGCGCGCAGGATCGTTCGACCTAGGAGTTCTCTTTTTCGGCCTTTTCATTGACGAGCCGTCCGGAGGAGCGCGAGAGCTCCCTATTCGCCCTCAACTGAGCTCCACCTTGGGAGAGAAGCTCCGACCACCATTTCTTTGTGGAACTCTCGCTAGAGCTTCGTCTCCGGCCACCGCCATTGTTGCCAGCTCTCAAGCTCCGTTTCCGGCCATTTCGTGTTGCATTTTGGGAAGTTTCCGGCAAGATTACTACCAGCAAAGACCAGCGAAGAAGACGGGCTCAATAGAAGGAATTGACAACTCCTTTCCGTACCCCGTACGTCAACCGTGGACCGAGCTCGGACAAGGACTGACAACCCTTGAGTCTGGCCGCGAATCCCGGCTAGCCTTCGTATGCTCAGTTGTATTTCTTCCCCCTTCTCTTTATTGTAGTATTGATAATGTGTTTTGAGATGTTGGCATGATGTGTAAAAACTTTAACTTTGCTCTAGATGATAATCATGTTTCTGTGATTGTTTTGGTGGTTTTATATAAGTGGTGTGCCTTGTTCTTCAATCGTGTGTTGCTGCGTGCTGTGTTAGAGCCGTCCTAGCCATAGCTAGGAGCGTGCTTGGCGAAGAGGTGATTGCGACCCTCGTTTTATTTCTTGTTGATAACTTAGGAACCCAAATCAAAAACCCCGTTTGGTTCGAAATCACACTTGCAGTTATTTTTCTGATTAGGAAATCCACACACCCTACTTGCACTCCTCGAGAGATCGATACTCAAGGACTTGCTCCCATTTTATTACTTGTGCGACCGGTGCACTTGCCGTCTGCGCATCACTTCCCCCCTTCGCCCGTGCTCGATGCTCTCAGGCGGCCTTCGGCCGCATCCAGGCGCCCACCCCCTGCTGGCTTCGCCCGCCCCTCCGGCTGGCTTCGCCCGCCCCTCCGGCTGATATTTAAAATTTTAAAATTTAAAAGTATTCTAAAATTTAGTAAATTAAAGAAATATAATTAATTTAATTATAAAACAAATTTAATTAATTTAATAATTATAAGTATTAAAGAAATATAAGTTTTTTTTAGTAATTTTATTAATTATTTAAACAAATAAAATTAAAGAACAGAAAAAAAACGCAAGGGCGGCGCGGGTTCCCTCTGCCACCGCCGGCAGCCTGCCCGGCGCCCACCGGCAGGTTCGCCGTTCACCGGCGAACCCGCCGGGGGTTGTCCGGCGGCTCACGGGCACGGCCGCCACTGGCGGTGGCCCTGCCCGTGAGCCCTAAAACTGGAGCTTACGGGTAGGGCCTCCACCGGCGTTGGCCCTGCCCGTTCGCCGCCGGACAACCCCGGCGGGTTCGCCGGTGGACGGCGAAACCCCCGGTGGGTGCTGGGCAGGCCGCCGGCGGCGTGGTGGAGGCGTGAAGGCGCGGGTGGGGGGAAACTGTATCAGGATTTCTGGAATTCTGCATAACCTGATTTTGGAGGAATCGCTATTTGCAGTCCTCCCCTCTTGAATCGGACAGTCAATTTTTAAAGGTGCTTGATCGGACGGTCCAGATGAGATTCTTGATGTACTTCCAAATATGTATATTGGTTTATATTAAAGATATATATAAGCACTATCTGTTTTTAACATTACACAAATTACACTTAGATCCTGCTATTTTAAGGCTGAGTTGCAATACAAGGTTACATTTGATGTAAAAGAGCTGCTTAAAATGGACCTTCTGTATCGGAGAACTGCTTGAAATTGACTTTTTGATGTTTATGTGATCACCTTGCTAACAGCTGGAGAGCATTGAGAGCAATATCTATTTGAGAAGCGCAAATATTTTGTGGCATTTATTGCTTGTTCCCTGGAGATTGCTATTTGCTTTTGTGCCTCCTTGTGAAATAGCTCATGGGTGGATTGCTTTTATCTGCTCCCTCATTTTCATCAGCGGAATAGCATACGTTGTCACCATACTTACAGATCTAATAAGCTTCGTTACAGGTTTGCTCCATATGTTTTCTCGTGTGCTTCGCGCCAATTTTATCAGCAGAGATAAATAACGTTATTTTATATTTGCAGGGATTAATCCTTATGTTATAGCATTTACTGCCTTAGCTGCTGGAACTTCATGGCCCGATCTAGTTGCTAGCAAGATTGCTGCCGAACGACAAATTACTGCCGACTCCGCCATTGCCAACATCACTTGCAGGTTTTGTTCTCTACTTAACAGTGAATAATTCTTATCATGCATGAAACATTTTAGAAATTCGGCATATCGTTTGATACAAGGAAAAATGGAAGAGTATTATATCTAGGGAAATAATTTGTTGGCCTCACAGAAAAGGTAATTTAATTGATACGGAAAGTAGAAGGTCTTAGGCATGGGCAAGGACTGCAGTGCGTGGGAACTGTAGAGTTGAGGATAGCGGCTGATGCAATGTTGGCAGAAAGCTGGGTGCTGATGGTATGAAGGGAGGAAGGGGCTGCATGGTTCGGTTTTTGGTACTTGTATGGAGTTGGAAGGGAAAGCTTGGGAGCACGGGATGGGAAGCGGGTCCTTGTTTACATTTGGAGGCGGAGAGGCTAGGTGCAAGTGGGGGGAGGTAGGAGACTTGTTGCATCTGCCGTGGTGGCTAGATGCAGCGGAGTGAAGTTGCATTTCGAGGAGATGGGGAAGGTGCTGCAGCAGGCAGGGAGATCTGGGGTCGGCTGTCTGGGCTAAAGGAGGTGGTGAGGGCAGCGGCTTGGGCTGAGGAAAACGACGAGAAGTTGAGAGGGAGAATCTGGGCAGAATGTGGTGGGGAAGTCAATGGATTTGGGAGAACACAAAGGTGAATCTGACTCACAATTGTGAGTATGTTCGCGAGCGCCTCGTCCATGAACTCAAATCGCGTGTGCATTGATGACAGGGTGTGGACATGTTGAGCGAGGAAGGATGAGGCTTGATAACTAGTTTCTAGCAGTTGAAGGAACAACGAGCGAAGAGCGGTGGGTTGAACCAATTGATATGAAAAAAGAACAAAAGATTGCAGTATAATCTTTTAAAAGAGATATAAACTTGTGAGGCATGCTCACTTCACCGCTCTTGAGGGTTGCTTTCCTTATAATTTGAAATGCAACATTAATAAACAATAAGTTTTGAGAGATGACTCTGAATATTCTCTCTTCGTGAGAACGTTTGTTTGACAGCGTGTATGTGGTTTGCAACTTGAGAATTTGGTGTGCTCAGTATAGAGGTGATGTTATTGGTTAAACTAAGATACTAGAATGGCATTTAAGAGGATAGGCTGCCATATTAAATATTTAAATGGTAGGGGTTTGAAACCGGGATAGTTTTTGAATTGATGAGTACAGTGGTGAATGAAATACTGAACTCTTTTTCTTGTGAATTTGGATACTCCCTTGGTAAACCCTAATTAGGCTGCTTGAATTTGCAATTTCTCTCCAAGCTGGTTGAAAATCTTTTCATATGATATCCATAGATAGCCTGGACAACATGCCATTCCATTCTACCCATCCATGATGAAGTTTATGCAAATGGTTTTTCTTAAATTTGCGTCTTACTTATTAGCCACCTAATTGAGTTCTCAAAACCTTAACCTATGATGCAATAGAATTACATGTTTGAGCCATGAAATAGATGAAATGAGAACACATTTGGGTTGGAGTGAAATTTTGATCTGAATTACTCCATTGTTGTTTGAATTCGCAACAACTTCCTCTTTCTTCCTTTTGATAGTACCCGGTCTTTATTATTTAGGGACTCTGAGTGTCATTGAATATTCAAATGGTCAGAGCTATACTTTTGGTGTGTTGTCTAATTAGGGTTTACCTTCTTTTTCTTTGTATCCTCGGACAGAGAAAAATCGAGTCGTCCCCTTGTAACTTCGCAGAGAGTGAGAAAGTGGGAGAGAGGGGGGGCATCTTGGGAGAGCCAAAAAAATTGGTCAGCTTCTCTCAGACAAATAAATTCAATAACTCAGTTCTCGGGTCGGTTCTGGGTACCCGAGTGTAAGAACCGATAACCGAACCGAGTGGTCGGTTCTGAAATTTTTGAACCCAGAACCAAACCGAGACACATGAGAACCGACCCGAACCGCTCGGTTCGGTTCGGTTCCGGTCCGGTTCTCGGTTCTTCGGTTATTTTTGAACACCCCTAGAAATAATTATCAAAACTTCCCCTGGAAGTTCACATAATTACTTGCACCCCTCTTATTTTTGAAATTACAAAAAACTCCCCCCCCCCCCCACCCGAAAGTTAGCTATATGAATAATTACCAACACTCCCTTGGAAGCTAGCATAATTACAGTTTGCATCCCTCTTATTTTTGAAATTACAAAAACCTCCCAACCTCCTTGGAGTAAATCTTCAGGGGGGTTTTTTGGGCACGGATGTTCTGAAATGTAAATTTACAGGGGAGGTTTTTGTAAAAAGTAAGAGTGGTGCAACCTGTAATATAGTAAACTTTGAGGGGAGGTCCCCGTAAATGGCCCTATTTATATATATAGAGACTTGGATTATGTTCCTTAAAAAAAATGTAATCCTAATGTCTTGAAGTTAATGACCCTAGATGCTTGATAATTTCATCAAATGTACCAATTATGAAACCCTAATTGGCATGAGCTAAATGGGGTATGTGAGACAGATGCATATTAATTTCTGCTCTTATTGATGTTTGATTTTTGTTCTTATTGCAGCAACTCAGTGAATATATACATTGGCATTGGCATCCCTTGGTTGATTGATACATCATACAACTTTGCTGCATACAGACAGCCACTCTACATCCTGAATGCCGCCGGGCTCAGCTTCTCCCTCCTCGTATTCTTCGCCACTTCTGCGTGTTGCGTGGCCGTCCTAGTTCTCAGGCGCCTGGTTCTCGGCGCCGAGCTCGGCGGACCCAGGTTTTACGCGTGGATCACCGCCGCGTACTTTATTCTTCTCTGGCTTGTTTTTGTCATCCTTTCCTCCCTTAAAATCGCAGATTTTATCTGACTCTGCTTCCATTTAGCCAGAATCAAATTTCCTAAATCTCATATTATTTTATTTTGGTTTATTATCACTTCACAGACTATTATTGTTGTTGTGATGGTGTTGGGAATAAAGGGAGATTACATAATGTCTCTCCTTACTTACATGCATTTTGAGTTAATGATCCTACAGATTTTTTTCTATCGTTTTCGGATAATGTTAATTATTTTTATTTTCTAATATTGTTGTATATATAAGCAACGGTTCGACCCCGGTTAAATCGGTTGGATCGGTTCATGAACTTTGAATCTTTCTCTCCGACGGTTCGATCCCTATTCCGGTTTTTAAAATCTTGGTGGAGATCACGAGATCAAAACCTAGAAAATACAGTGGGACGAAAGGATTAGACCTCTACACGGAAAATATATAAGGGTAGGAGGGTACCTTTGGAAACCAGAAACATACATGAATGAAGTGCAACTATCGCTGAAGAGAAAATGTAAAAAAAAAAAATCAATTCCTCCCTAGGGCAATTCAATTCATTACTTATATACATTTAAAAAATAATCAATTTTTTAGTTGTAAGCATATTCTGAATTTATTCATATTTTGGATTCATATGCTACAATGAAATTTTGGGCAATTCTGTCCTGCAAGGTCTTTAATTTTTTTTTTGAAATCAGTCCACTTTTTTTTTAATCTTTTTTAATAGATTTTGCATTGTTGGTGTTGTCGAGATAACGGTGGTGTGGATATTAATTGTATTTATTATTATTAAAAATTATAAACTAAAAAAAAAAATCTTCTTTAATGCACATTATTTTTAAAAATTAAAAAAAGATAAGATAAGTTTATTTTTTTTAATATATATATATATATATATTAAAGAATAAATATTAAAAAAAGTCAAGTCATCTTTTTTTTAATATATAGCAAATAATAATTTAATTTGTTTTTTAATAATAAATCTAATGAATATCTATGTCATATCACATTGGTGTCTCGTCATTGCCAACAGTTCAAAATTCGTTAAAAGGATAACGAAAAGTTAAGTAAGATTGATTTAAAAAAAAAAATCAAAACCTTATGGATCTATTTCAAACAGATGGAACTTTAAGGACCTATTTTAAATCATTCCTAAACTTTAGTGACTCATTTAAGTATTTTGCCTATCTTTTATTTTAAAGAACAACGCTTAGGGGTTTGCGAACGGGGAGAGCACCGGGGCAATGTCGTGACTGGTACTGTCGCGCAGGGCTCGGGGGCCTTCATGTACTGTCACTCGTATGATTTTATATCTTTACCTTATATAAAGAAATATCAAACCCATGAATTTTAAAGTCGTTGAAATGATTACGGTCGTTGACTCTGGCATGATATTTCATCATCTGTCGGATCAAACCGTTCCCTCTCTCTCCACTTTTTCATAGGTCTCCTAAATCTATTAGGGGGTGACCTAAAACTATGAAGGTGTAGAGTACCATACAATATGAAATTACGATTTTACCCCTAAATTTATTGAAAAATGAGTGTCATATGACCCATTTTTTAATCTCATAAAATTTGTCAATGGTGAGAATTGAACCCTGGTCTCCACTATGTGGACGAAAGATGGCAACTATCACACCATATGGGTTTTGTTGAATAAAATTAAATTAAATTTTATATATACATATAAATATAAATCGCCCCAGCAGAAAGTCACCGCCCCTGCCGAATGTCGCCCCCGCCGAATGTCGCCGCCCCTGCCGAATGTCGCCGCCCGCATGGGGGGCCCCCGTGCCATGTCACTCGTGTGTATATATATATATATTTAAAGTAAAAAAATTATGTCTACGGTTAAAAATATATTAAAAGTATAAATATTTTCAAGAGTGGGGCTTCTGCTCAATATATTATAGCCCTCGTGCATTTACATGTGAAAGGGATTGGTAAAGTGCACTTTTGCACTTTATGATGCAGTGCACTGATCCGATGGCCTGCGTGGAGTAGTGCACTGCACTTTGAGATTTGTGCACTTTGAGATGTGTGCACTGATCCACGCGTACCATCGGATCAGTGAATTTCACCCTAAAGTGCACTTTATCACTCATTTCCTGTTTTACATTAAGAACACACTGAGACCGTCAAAGAGTCAAAAGTACAATCGTTGCAAGGTAAACTCAATGTCTGTTCCGCTAGTATAAAATAGAAGGGCAATGTTATAAGCACATCGTAAATTGCTAATAGCACACCAAAATTTGGGGCCGAACCCTATTATTCAAACACGCTTTCCTCGGTTAAGCGCACTACACGTTCCGCCTCCCCTTTCTCTATCGCCGATTCCACTGTGCATCTCGACGGAGCCCGACAAATCGCAAACGCCGCTCAACACCTCCATCTCGCCGGCGTACGAAGCCCTAGAAGCTCTTTTCGCCGGCATTTCTTCAGTCGGCCTCCAGTTCGCAGCTCGACGCCTCCTTTCGCCGGAGTACGAAGCCCTAGAGTTCTAGTTCGTCGGCATTTCTTGTGGCTGCCGCTGGTTTTCTGCACTTTTCTGCAAATTTCGGTCTTATCTTCACTCCATGGCTCCCATTCTGCGCCAATGGCCGCTGCAATCTCTCGCGGTATTTTTCCTGAAGCTCTTTTGTAGCGGTTTTCATTTGGCACGATTTGACTGTTTAGCTTTACTTCGCCAAATTCTATTAGCTTTCAGTTCCAGAGATTTAGGGTTTGGCAGTGATACATGTTTGAATATGAACCTACTAGTCATGTTAATTTAGTAGTGCTGGAACGATCTGCAGCAATTGAGTTAATTTAGTAGTGCTGGATGTATGTTTGGTATGACAAATGATACATGCTGGAACGATCTGCAGCAATTGAATCATGGCTGCAAAAAATTTCTCATATGCAGCTAATATGTATTACTGTGTAGGACAATCTTAATTTTTGATAAATCAATTCATTTTGGTGTGCTTAAATCAATATTTACAACTCCTACGAGTTACTCTGTTGTGCATAAGGCTTCGTTTGGTTCGTCTTATTTGCTCCGGTGAGTTTGGAAACGTCATTGTCATACCAAACATTCTATGCTTATAACTAGTTTCTTTTTTTGATAATAGTAGTAACATTTGCCATACCAAACATATATTCTATGACAATGACGATTTTGTCCAAACTCACCGGAGCAAATAAGCCGAGCCAAACGAATCCTAAATCAATTTTTAAGTTTGATCCGCGAAAATCAAAATTTTAAAATTGATGTCATTAACGAGTCGGTGTGAAAATAATCATTTTTAATGTGTTATTAAAATTTGGCGGTCAATAGCCATTTACGATGTACTTACTGCTTATAACATTGCCCAAAAAGAAGGTGGTGGGATTTTCTCATTTATACGCTATATCCCTATTGGGTGCTTGTTATTTGCTCCTTCATTGTTAATTAAAGTAGATTTGTATTAATTTATAAAAAAACTCGAGAGCCAACATTTTTGGATGGAATTTGATCCCTAGTATTAGAAATCGAGATCCAACTTCAATTGAATTATTGCCACTAGAAAACTTAAAAGTCGTCCGATCATCCTCAAACATTTTGTGGAAGCTTCTTCCCATCATTTCAAGACAAATGTTGTCGACGGTTCATCGATCCGATCGTCGGATCTCCGATTCTCTCCATCGATCCATCGTAATCAAGAACATGAAAGTGGTTGGTCGTTTCGAGATCGTGGGTGGTGGCCGTTCGTCAATTTGTTTGCTAGATCCTACGTGATCTCCGCTAGACAGTCGTTGCCGGGAAAAAAATGAAAGTTGTCGAATTATCTTCAAATTTCAGTAAAGCCTCTTCTCATCATCTGCTCGCGGTGACGATTCATCGATCCGATCATCAGATCCCTAGCACTTATCGCCACCATAGCGTAATCCACCAATTTTGTTTTTGCATGCTCGATTCCAATTCTTACCGGTATTGAAATCAAAATTCAATTCTTACCGTTCTTGAAATGCCACACAATTAAGAGCTTTTTTATTATTTATTTTTATTGTTTTTTTTTTTACAAATCAATCAGGATATTTTCTTACCTTCCCCAAATTCATACATTAATAAATATTCAGATCATCAGCCAAATTCGCTGAAATCAAATCGCCTCAATTAGCAGTCAAACACCGATGCCGGTGCTCCTGAGAACCACCTCCGGAGTCAGCAGGCCGGGAGCGTCCCGGTGTCGGAACAGCGGAACGCCTACCTTATACACGGTGTTGGTCGACCGTGCACTGATCGCCGGCGGCCCGCGGTAGACGACCTTCGCCGGGCGGACCGCGCGTTTGCGCGTCGCCGTAAATCGGCTGTGCATCGGCCACAGCTGTTGTTCCGTCGCCGCCGGATGGTTCGACCTCCGCACTTGTCGGTGGCTGTGAACGCCGGGAACAGCGTCGGCGGCAAGGGATTCGACAATGATGGTGGCAATCGAGAGGAGGACGAGAAGATAGGCGGCGCTCTTCATGGATCTTGACATTTTTTATTTCCGCCTCAACTTTCTCCGGTCTTCTTCGTGGAGGAGAAGCGGGGAGATGGGATGAAATGGCGCGAGTATTTGGTCCGCTTATAGACCGTCATTTCGCACAGATCTCAATGCATGATGGACGGATGAAGAAGAGGTTTAGATAGAAGTTGGTTTGTTCTGTTGTTCCTTGGCTAGGGCAGTTTGACTCGGTCAAATGCTTAAAATTAGAACAAATGTAAAATGTTTTTTTTATTATTTTTAAAGTCAATTGTTATTAGAGCATCAGTTTTGGCTATTTGCACACCAATTTTTATAAGTTATTATGCGCTTTGTTCATGCATTTTTAGGAAAAGTGTTCAACACGAAAATTGTAGATCTCGTCGATATCTACAACTTTCGTGTTGAATACTTTTCCTGAAAATACACACACAACGCGTATTGCCGCCCTGATCGTAACTATAACCAATTTTTGACGAATTTTTGAAAATACGCCTTGTACATGCATTTTTTGGAAAAGTGTTCAACACGAAAGTTGTAGATTTTCGTGTTGAACACTTTTCCTAAAAATGCATGTACGAGACGTATTTTTAAAAGACGCGTAATAACTCGTAGAAATTGGTGTGCGAATAGCCAAAACTAATGTGCTAATAACAATTGCCATTTTAAATTTAGGTCATCTTAGCTAATTAAACGAAATTATGAAAATGCACGTACAATAAAAAAAAACTAATATTTTTACATGAAAAACACTAAGGCTCCGTTCGTTTCAAGGGTTTTCAGGGAAAATTTTAGTTTTGAGTTTTGAATTCCAATTATTGTTGTTCGTTTAGCATTTATTTGGACGGAATTTGCTTTCCTCCAATTCCTATCGGGTTAGACCCATTAAGCGCCTAAGAGGAATGAAAACCCTTTGAATTTGGTCGGTTTTGTCTCTCCTTCCGCTCTCGATAACCCTTCTCCTGCGCATTTCACGACTCGCCCCCCTCCCTCGTTCTCCACCTCCCGCAAGCGCTCCGTCGGTTCTTCTCCTCCGGCGACGCAAGGGGCGATCGCCCCCTCCCTCGTTCTCCACCTCCCGCGTGCGCTCCGGCGACCTAGCACCTCCTTCTCTGGAGGCGACCGCAAGAGGGCTGCCTCTGCTCAGGCGGATCAGGCGGTGAAACTTCTTCTCTGGAGGCCGCAAGAGGGCTGCCTCTGCTCAGGCGACACATCTTCTCCGGCGACCTAGCACATCCTCTATTCTTCCTTCCGCTCAAGGAGAAGCTCCTCTCTTCACCTTCATATTGCATTAAAACCTTGGAATATGTACTCTTAAACCCTAAAAATATGAAATTTTTGGAGGTATTTTGTTAGGGCTTTCAATTTATGTTAGCTTATGTTAGCAATGTAGGTTGTACTCATGAATGTTTTTATGTGTTGAAATTGTCTACATATGTGTGTGTGTGTGTGTGTGTGTGTGTGTAATGTGTGCTTGTGTGTGTAATGTGTGTGTGCACATGTATGTGTGTGTGTAATCTGTGCTTGTGTGTGTGTAATCTGTGCTTGTGTGTGTGTACGTAATGTGTGCACATGTGTGTGTGTGTAATGTGTGCACATGTGTGTGTGCAAATATTGTTGTATATGTGTTTGTGTAAATGTGTGTTTGTGTGTGTGTGTACAAGTGTGTGTATGTGTTTTTTTGTAAATGTGTGTTTGTGTGTTGCATGATGTGTGTAAATATTGTTGTGTGTATGTGTGTACATTTTTGTGTATGTGTGTGACGCCGTCGCTGACAGGTATTATAATTATCTTATGTTATGTTATAAATGTGCGCATCGAAGTGACGGAAACAAAAACTAATACAAATAAAGACATAATAAGTATGCGACACGTAAAATGTGTATGTAATGCTAACAAGAAATAATGATTTTGAAATTAACTTAATAATGTTAAATAAGAGAAAGGATAAATAAAATGATGGGCTGCCAGTAATAGGACTGGACTGCAAGTAGCAAAGATGGCTTTCACCGGTTGAATTAGCCGTGACTCACGCAACATAGGCTTGTACATGTCAACAAAGGGGCAGCCGGGTCTCGATAAGGGAAGAAAACACAAGCCCGACTCCTCATTTCCCTCTCCCAGCTTCCGCGAGCCCGACGACAGGAGGACAGAGCCGATCGACGCCCTTGCCTCCTGAGAGTCCAAATCTCCTCCGATTTCTTCGATTTCTTCTATCAAGAGGTAATCCCCTCCTCTACACTCCTCTTTGGTTTTATACAAAGATTTGACATGTTTTGAGGAGAGCCGAAAACCTAGGGTTTTCTTTTCTTGAAGTTTGTAGTTCATTTTCACGTTAAAAGTTTCTGAAAGAGGTTCTTATGTATATCTTGACGTTAGTCCATGATTTTAAACATTTTAGCGAAACCCTAAGTGAGGTAATGTGGATTTCCGAAATTTATAGTGTTTCTAATGTTGGAAATCAACTCCTAGTGTGTTCTACCCTTCATTTGGGGCAAAACCCCTTCCAAAGAATTTAGGGCAGCAATTTGTAGTTGGGATTTGATGTCTTTTTCTCCATGTAAAGTACAATTAGGCCTGAGGGTGATGTTCCCTCACTAATTTGGTGGAAAACCCTTATGCAAAATTAGGGCAGACAATATATGCACCTCAATTGACCTAATTAGGTCACCTCGACTGTAAAATAATTTAGATGACTCTGATTATAGGTGATTGATAACTTCTAAAAAAGAAGTTATCTAAATCCATTATTTTAGCCATTTAGCTAAGTTATTTGATGAATATGGATAAAAAGTATATAAAAATGGATAAGTTATTATTTGGATTAAGTTCGATTATTATTGTTGTTTTTGTATGTTTTATCGCAGAAAATACAAAGATTCTGACTTAACATCAAAGATTGATCACATATTAAAGACAAGAAGATGTTGCAACAAGGTCACAACAAATGATCCGGTGCAGTTTTTATGAAGAAAATTCAGCATAAAATTTGTTGTAACAAATTTAATTTTGTTACAACAAATCCAGTTCCGAAAATTCCAGGCAAAACTGTGCAGAAAAATTTGTTGCAACAAATTTTTATTTGTTGCAACAAATCGGCGGAAATCTGAAATTTCAAACTCCAAAAATGTCTTAAATCCGGCAGTTTTATGGCGAAAAGTCACACCCATTCGGCCATGGGGTGTCTCCATAATTGGCGTATGACTACATAAGGGGAGGAGGAGAGAGAAACGGGGATTCCTTTCATCTTCTTCATTATTCAACTTCTCCATTTTCGAAAAGAAGAGAAAAACCAGGGAAGAAAGGAGAAAACTAAAATTCGGGCGCAATGTACTGTAAGATCTCTCTAGTTTTGCGACATTCTCTTTTAGATATGAACTAAACTCTTCAAGTCTTGTATGAAGAGAGTTTTGTGTGTGTTTTGATGGTATAAATTTCTCTTTTGTGGGTTGTTTCATGAATTATTTTTGGTGTAATTTATGAATTTGTTAATGAAACTTTTGACTTATGTTTTCTTCTTCTATTTCGCTACGAGATTCGAGAGATTAGTGCGTAATATTAGTTTGAAGGCTTTCTTATTGCACCGCGAGATTCGAGAGATGAGTGGTGTAAATTTTTAATCAAAAGCTTTTATCCTTACGGTGTGTTTCGAGATTCGAGAGAGGAGAAACGAATCGTTCATAAGTTTACCATAGTAAAGAAGAGAGGAAGAGATTCCCTCCTCTTGCTAACATATCCGGCTTCTATTCTATGCAATATTCGTTATTCGTCCTAGGTTAGAGATGACTAGGGGAATATAGAGTGTTAAGATCTCCGAGATTCGAGAGATGAGGAGTTCTTCCATATAAGTCGTTGCAGGATTATTTTGTCAAACATTCTCACTTAATATTATTTGCATGCATCATTTCAACATGCACAAGAAATCTGAAATACAAGACTGTTTCTTTTCCAACTGGTGAAAAATATTTTTAAATAATTTATTTAGTTTAAATCTTCTTTAGAGTTTTTATTACTTTTCAAAATCATTTCATTTAATCTACTTGGATTTAAAGAAAATGGTGTAACTAGTATTTGCAAGCATTAGATTAATCACTTCTCCGAGGGAACGATCTCACTCACACTTTATTACTTGATCCGACACGTATACTTGCGTTAATATATATACCATTTTGGGCGTATCAAGTTTTTGGCGTCGTTGCCGGGGAGGTGCGGCGAATCTAGTGTTTTTCTTGCAATATTAGTGAACCTGAATATTTAGAGCTCAAGTTTTTGTTTTTTCTATTCGATAAATTAATTGTGAAGTTGTCTTTTTTTTAATTCTCTTTTCATTGTTATTTAAAATTTTCTAAGCGGGCCTTCATAGTTATTTTGTATTTATACAGATAATTTATGCATCATTTCAATTTGTGAATCCACCCCTACAAATCATGTTTTCTTATTCTCAATGTCAATGGTGCGAGTCTTATAATCATAATAGTGATGAATGTTATATAGGAGACCGTAGTTATATTTCATATGGCTCGCCCTATGTGGCACCAATATCTTATGATACGTCATATATCGAGCCTAATTCTTATAATTATGCACATCCACAACAAGTATCGTTCCCTTATTTCAGTCTGACCCCTCAAAGGCCGAGAAGAAATGAGAAACAATGTTTGTTTTGTCATAGCACTAACCACGCATTAAAAGATTGCATTGTATTTCAACGTAAAAGGGAAGAGGAGGATGAGCCGGCTATTCAAATCGTCTCGTCCTCTTCTCATTCCGGCGTTTCTTCCACCTATGATGATATATATGCAGTATCACCTTGTCTACGAGGGAGTGTTGCGGATATTCCTATCATAATTTCCGATGATTGGTGCTATGACATAGTGGAATCTCCTCTCCCTATGCATTCATCATCTCTTTTGGATTCACCCCATGAGGAACCAATTCATATATTCTCTGATACTGTGTTTGACACAGTTCCTCCATTGCATAAACTTTCTGCACCCATTTCCTCTAATACTGTTGTAGCCATCCAGCAGGGCAAGGTTACAGAGATTATAGTCGAGTCGCAAAAGTTCGACGAGGACATCTCATCGGTTGAGGAAGTATCCACTTCCTCGCTCGTTGATGATGCCCATGTCGCTTGCGTGACTCCTATACTCTCTGACATCTCTTGCCCTGCCTTGGATGTCAACAACAATGTACGTGCTTTGGAGCCTGTTGAGAGTGAGACCGGGACCACTCCCCTGATTTTCAATTATTTAAGTCTTTCTTCTAATTTATTTCCTAAACCCCCTTTGCCATCTGAGTCTATGCAAGTTGATGAGTCGCATGTGCATCAGGAGGATAGGGAACGACAAGCTCAATTTGATGTGGTGAGCATCCTCTTTTGTGAGGAGGTTGATCCCTCCTTCATCGAGGCAGCTCTACTTGTTGCTTTCTCCCCATGTATTGTCCCTGAGGACGATGACACCTTGCTAGACAAGGATATATATTTTGATGAGATGAGTGAGGAGCAGACCTCCTCCTCCTCTTACTTTCTATTTCCCTTACCTGTGAAGTTCATGTATTATTATTCAGGAGAGGGAGTAACTGTGTTATCTTTGTATCGGTACCCGTTACCGCAATGGATATTAAGGCAGTTACCTGTTCACTTTATCTTTCATAGGCCAATAATCTAGAATATTTTTAAGGCCTGAATAAGTCAAGCTGGAAGACAATAAACCCAGTTGTTATCTTATTTTTCCTGTATTGTTATTTTTCCAATTTTAGTTCAATTAGTTTTTCTTATGTGTTTATTTTCCTTGTTTGTTGGAGCTCACCACTGCAGGTACACTTCATTTGGGCTTAACATCAAAATCTTTGATCTTATTTCGCTTCCCGAGCATGTAAAAAGAAGAGATGTGAAGAAGCTTCATATTGTTAATTTCAGGGGAGCATTTATATTCAGTTTTTATTTTAAATGATTAAATCTTTCTTATTGAAATATGATTTAGTGTACCAATTCTTCAAAAAAAAAACTTTGCTAGGGACTAGCAAAGAAATAAGTGTGGGGGGTGAGATAACCTCCACCGAATGAGTGAATCATAATCTATTGAATATTAATTTGAAGTGCTTTATTCTTGTTATCCTTCATAAGTATTCGTTATTCAAGTAACTCAAGTTGAATTGTTTGGTAGACTAGTCAATCCTAAGAGTTCAAATTATGATTTTGAAGTTAGTAAGATATGTTAGAGCTCTCTTAAGTATTTCTTTTATGCACTATATTCTTTACAAGAGTTTGCTTCCTACAAAATAAATTTATTAACCTTTTAACATAATGGTGGAAGGATGTGTACAACCCTGTATTCGCCGAGTAGGTACTCGAGCCAAGAGGCATTTCGGAACATCGTTCCTCAGAAGGATCCAGGGTAGGGAGAGAAGAGGGCGAGCGGTGGAGGTAGAGGCCTCCCGCTCCCCCACCCCCAGCAGGGGGGGCGAGCTCCACTCACCCCCCGTGCCCCCAGCAGCAGGGCGGCGAGACCCCAGGGGGGCGAGTCGCTAGCGCCGACGATAGCAATACCGTCGGGCGCTAGCCAATTCTCGCCCCGCCCCAAGGCAAGGGGGCGATCTCCTCTCGCCCCCCGGGGGGGAAGCTCCTCTCGCCCCCCACAGAAGGGCGAGACTAGCAGGGGGCCGCCCCTAGCTGGGTCTCGCCCAGCCCCAGCAGAGGGGCGAGACCAGCAGGGGGGCCGCCCCTAGCCAGGTTTCGCCCAGCCCCAGCAGAGGGGCGAGACCAGCAGGGGGGCCGCCCCTAGCTGGGTCTCGCCCAGCCCCAGCAGAGGGGCGAGACCAGCAGGGGGGCCGCCCCTAGCTGGGTCTCGCCCAACCCCAGCAGAGGGGCGAGACCAGCAGGGGGCCGACCCCCGGGTCTCGCCCCACCCGGTTAATAGGCTCGCCGAGCCCCGTGAGGTACCCCCTCTCGCCCAGTTCTGGGGGGAGGGGTTGGTCTGCGTTTAGCGCTCCAGAACAGCGGGATTTGGCTATCCGCAGGCCATTTCCGAGGGTATTTTGGTAATTTCTCGGACCAGTTAGTGGCTATTTGCAGCCCAAATCCTGAAATCCTATAAATAGGACCAAGGGGGCACCATTTGGAGGCAAGCTTATCCTAGGCTAGCTCTCTCTCCCTCTCCCTTCCCAGGTCTCTCACTAGTGGGGTGAGGAGAGCCTCCATAGGTGCCCAAGCCCGGCATTGGCTTGGGAGGGGAAGCGCTCTAAAGATCTTCCGGGTATGTGGTGGGACCTCCTTGCCGAGCCCTTGGTCCAGTTCATAGTGTCTCAACCTTCAACCTAGAGCTCTTCCTTGAGGGGAGTAAGTGTTGGTCGCCCCTCAGCTTGCTGAGGGCCCCGAACTCCACAGAGACCGAGGCTTGTTCACCAAGTTGTCGGTTTCAACATTTTGGTGCGGTGAGCGTGGAGAGTGACCAACTCAAGAAAGTCTCAAGCTGAGCTCCATGGCTGGAGGTGGAGGATCTGACCCAGACCACTCGCAGCCCCCGTTGGCTGGAGCGATGTTGGAGATGTTTGAAAATTTCAGACAGGAGGTCTTGCAGACCTTGCAACTAACCTTTGCTGAGATAGGCGAAGGTAGGAGAGGAAGTGGTCCAGAGGTTCCGTCTCAGCAGGTGGGCGAGAGCCCTCCATGCCAGCATCCCAGGAAGGAGGTGCCAGTGGGAGGGAGTGGGGAGGCGTTCGGCCCCCACTCACCCAGTCCCCTAGGAGGGGGCGAGTGGGGAGGTCCCAGACCCCCACTCGCCCAGCCCCAAGGTGGCGAGTGGGGAGGTCCCAGACCCCCACTCGCCCAGCCCCAAGGGGGCGAGTGGAGAGGTCCCAGACCCTCACTCGCCCAGCCCCAAGGGGGCGAGTGGGGAGGCAGCCAACACCCACTCGCCCAGCCCCAAAGGGGGGCGAGCGAGAGGAGTCCTTTGTGTGAGTTGATCCTCTCAGCCCCGGTTCCAGAGGGGTTCGGAGGGCCTGAGATGTCTTATTACTCCGGCAAGGATGATCCAGTCCTGCACCTGGAGTGGTTTGAGGACATGGTCTCCATCAGGCCCATGTCAGACGCTTTCAAGTGCAGACTCTTCACGACAACTTTGAAGGAGAAGGCAAGGGATTGGTTCCACCAGCTCCCTGCGGGATCTATCTATGCCTTCGAAGACTTGCGCCGAGGTTTCCTGCTGCGCTTCTCGACGTCAAGGAAGAGGAAGAAGGATGCTGAAGCACTCTTCAAGATCAGGCAAGAGCCAAGGGAGTCGCTGGCTCGTTATGTTGATAGGTTCCAGGAAGAGGTTTTACTTGTCCAAGAGGTTCCAGGGTTCACCCTCCAGCTCGCCTTCACAGTGGGGCTACGGGAGGGGTTCTTCAAGATGAGCTTGAAGCGAAAGTCCCCCCTATCTTTCGAAGAGTTGTTGGAAAGGGTGGAGGAAGAAATTGAGAGTGAGGAAGCCAACCCAGAGTTCGCAATAAGGTTGGCCAAGCTAAGTGAAACGGAGGCAAGGCAGCAGGGTGGGAGGGTAGAGGCTCCCAAGAGGAAGTTCGACCAAGAAGAGGGCAACTTCCAGGGAGAGAGGCCCGACCCCCCAGGGTGGAGGCAGGGACCGAAGGCACCCTCTCCACCACCTCAGCAAACCATGACGATCGGTTGGGGGAGAAGGAGGAGAGCCAGGAAAGCGGAAAGAAGAGGAAAAAGATGGGATAGGGTTTAGTTACCCTACTGTGACTTCCACGAGGAGGAAGGTCATGCGACGTCCGCCTGCCCCGAGTTCTTGGAAATGAGGGAGGCAAGGGGTCCTAGGCACCAACAACAACAACCTGAGGAGGTCGAGGAAGACCAAGCCTGGGAGTAGGAGGCCGAGTTTTGGTTTTCATACTTAGTTTTTCTTTAAATTCATGTAGTGTGTTGGTTCACTTCCAGACTTAGTTTTTATTTCATGTAAAATGATGATCAAAGTTATGAAAGTTTTCAAGCTGTCAGCCCCGATGCTGGCCCGCTGACCAGGCTCCCATCTAGCTGGCAGGGCCAGGAACCGCTCGGTGGCAGAAAGATCTCAAGGTACTTAGCCCCGATGCTAGCCCGCTGACTAGGCTCTCATCAAGCTGGCAGGGCCGGGAACCGCTCGGTGGCCGGATGTTTCAAAGGTACTTAGCCCCGATGCTGGCCCGCTGACCAGTCTCCCATCTAGCTGGCAGGGCCGGGAACCGCTCGGTGGCAGAAAGATCTCAAGGTACTTAGCCCCGATGCTGGCCCGCTGACCAGGCTCCCATCAAGCTGGCTTGGTCGGGAACCGCTCGGTGGCCGGATGTTTCAAAGGTACTTAGCCCCGATGCTGGCCCGCTGACCAGGCTCCCATCAAGCTGGCAGGGCCGGGAACCGCTCGGTGGCCGGATGTTTCAAAGGTATTTAGCCCTGATGCTGGCCCGCTGACCAGGCTCCCATCTAGCTGGCAGGGCCGGGAACCGCTCGGTGGCAGAAAGATCTCAAAGTACTCAGCCCCGATGCTGGCCCGCTGACCAGGCTCCCATCTAGCTGGCAGGGCCGGGAACCGCTCGGTGGCAGAAAGATCTCAAGGTACTTAGCCCCGATGCTGGCCCGCTGACCAGGCTCCCATCAAGCTGGCAGGGCCGGGAACCGTTCGGTGGCCGGATGTTTCAAAGGTACTTAGCCCCGATGCTGGACCGCTGACCAGGCTCCCACCAAGCTGCCAGGGCCGGGAACCGCTCGGTGGTCGGATGTTGCTCAAGGTACTTAGCCCCGAGACTGGCCCGCTGACCAGACTTCCACCTAACTGGCATGGTCGGGAACCGCTCGGTGGCCGGAGATTGCCAAAGTAAATTCTTCCCCCGAGGTGGCTCCGCTAGCCGGACTCTCGCTAGCCGACAGGGTGGAGGAACTCTCGGGGAGGCTTTTTGTTTTTTCCCAAAGTAACTTCGTTAGTCAGATTTCCAGCGACATTCTTCGAATATACAGGGTTGGACATTTCTTTCCGAGCGTGTACCTCGCTCGAAAAGAGCGGCGAGTCGCTAGCGCCGACGATAGCAATACCGCCGGGCGCTAGCCAATTCTCGCCCCGCCCCAAGGCAAGGGGGGCAAGCTCCTCTCGCCCCCGGGGGGAAGCTCCTCTCTCCCCCCGCAGAAGGGCGAGACCAGCAGGGGGGCCGCCCCATAGCTGGGTCTCGCCCAGCCCCAGCAGAGGGGCGAGACCAGCAGGGGGCGCCCCTAGCTGGGTCTCGCCCAGCCCCAGCAGAGGGGCGAGACCAGCAGGGGGGCCGCCCCTAGCTGGGTCTCGCCCAGCCCCAGCAGAGGGGCGAGACCAGCAGGGGGGCCGCCCCTAGCTGGGTCTCGCCCAGCCCCAGCAGAGGGGTGAGACCAGCAGGGGGCCGACCCCCGGGTCTCGCCCCACCTGGTTAATAGGCTCGCCGAGCCCCGTGAGGTACCCCCTCTCGCCCAGTTCCGGGGGGAGGGGTTGGTCTGCGTTTAACGCTCCAGAACAGCGGGATTTGGCTATCCGCAGGCCATTTCCGAGGGTATTTTGGTAATTTCGCGGACCAGTTATTGGCTATTTGCAACCCAAATCCTGAAATCCTATAAATAGGACCAAGGGGGCACCATTTGGAGGCAAGCTTATCCTAGGCTAGCTCTCTCTCCCTCTCCCTCCCCAGGTCTCTCTCTAGTGGGGTGAGGAGAGCCTCCAGTGGTGCCCAAGCACGGCATTGGCTTGGGAGGGGAAGCGCTCTAAAGATCTTCCGGGTATGTGGTGGGACCTCCTCGCTGAGCCCTTGGTCCAGTTCATAGTGTCTCAACCTTCAACCTAGAGCTCTCCCTTGAGGGGAGTAAGTGTTGGTCGCCCCTCAGCTTGCTGAGAGCCCCGAACTCCACAGAGACCGAGGCTTGTTCACCAAGTTGTCGGTTTCAACAGGATGAGCAAGAACTGAGTCAATGTTATAAGCTAAAACATGGAGTGTATGTAGTTAATTGATAATAATGATTAAGGCCGTCTTTGGATCAGTTCACACCATGCAGCCAACAATTGTTTAGATTATCCATAATCCTTTGAGCTTGAGCCTTGCCATTTTGATACCATTTGACCATGCATAATTTTTCCTAAAATTTTACTAGTTATTTCTTAGTTAACTTTCCAACTTTGGGTGTTTAATAAAAAAATGTATAATGACATAGTGATATATGGCCTAAGTGTGTGTACACATACTTGGAATGATCCCAACTATGATCATAAAGTAAAAAAAATTGCAAAAAAAAGAGAGAAAAATATATAATGACATAGTGATATGTAGCCTAAGTGTGTGTACACCTACTTGGAATGATCCCAACTATGGACTAAAAAAATGATAATTGAGAAATAAACCTCAAAGTATGGAAAGTTATTAAGAATATTAACTAGGAAAATTTTGCCCACTATCAAATTTTATCCTTAAGTTCCTTACCAAGCCAAAGTCATTTCTACCGCAAGCCCTTATAATTTCTTGTCAAATTGAACTACTAAACTCTTATGGAAGCTAAAGCAAAGACGCATCTTATTCTTATCCTTTCCAATTATGTGATATTTTAATGAGTTAAGTTGTCTGGGAGTGAATAATTTTATGGAATAACACACACAACACTAGGAAATCATAATTGAGCTTTAACTCTTATCAAACTAATGGATTTTTGCATATTTAAAGTTTTAACGATTGACATGTCCACCATTTGTTAATGTGAATTACTTGAGTAATCTCGACATTATATTCAAGGGTAAAGAGACTCGTACTTATATGTTGGTAGATATTCGCTCATTCAATAGCCTGCAATGATTTATCTTTGCTCGGGACTAGCAGAGAGCTAAGTATGGGGGTGTGATAACTTCTCAAAAAGAAGTTATCTAAATCCATTATTTTAGCCCTTTAGCTAAGTTATTTGATGAATATGGATAAAAAGTATGTAAAAATGGATAAGTTATTATTTGAATTAAGTTCGGTTATTATTGTTATTTTTGTATGTTTTATCGCAGAAAATACAAAAATTCCGACTTAACATCAAAGATTGATCACATATTAAAGATAAGAAGATGTTGCAACAAGGTCACAACAAATGATCCGGTGCAGTTTTTATGAAGAAAATCCAGCAGAAAATTTGTTGTAACAAATTTAATTTTGTTACAACAAATCCAGTTCCGAAAATTCCAGGCAAAACTGTGCAGAAAAATTTGTTGCAACAAATTTTTATTTGTTGCAACAAATCGGCGGAAATCTGAAATTTCAAACTCCGAAAATGTTTTAAATCCGGCAGTTTTATGGCAAAAAGTCACACCCATTCGGCCATGGGGTGTCTCCATAGTTGGCGTATGACTACATAAGGGGAGGAGGAGAGAGAAACAGGGATTCCTTTCATCTTCTTCATTATTCAACTTCTCCATTTTCGAAAAGAAGAGAAAAACCAGGGAAGAAAGGAGAAAACTAAAATTCGGGCGCAATGTACTGTAAGATCTCTCTAGTTTTGCGACATTCTCTTTTAGATATGAACTAAACTCTCAAGTCTTGTATGAAGAGAGTTTTGTGTGTGTTTTGATGATATAAATTTCTCTTTTGTGGGTTGTTTCATGAATTATTCTTGGTGTAATTTATGAATTTGTTAATGAAACTTTTGACTTATGTTTTTTCTTCTATTTCGCTACGAGATTCGAGAGATGAGTGTGTAATATTAGTTTGAAGGCTTTCTTATTGCACCGCGAGATTCGAGAGATGCGCGGTGTAAATTTTTAATCAAAAGCTTCTATCCTTACGGTGTGTTTCGAGATTCAAGATAGGAGAAACGGATCGTTCATAAGTTTATCATAGTAAAGAAGAGAGGAAGAGATTCTCTCCTCTTGCTAGCATATCCGACTTCTATTCTATGCAATATTCGTTATTCGTCCTAAGTTAGAGATGACTAGGGGAATATATAGTGTTAAGATCTCTGAGATTCGAGAGATGAGGAGTTCTTCCATATAAGTCGTTGCAGGATTATTTTGTCAAACATTCTCACTTAATATTATTTGCATGCATCATTTCAACATGCACAAGAAATCTGAAATACAAGACTGCTTCTTTTCCAACTGGTAAAAAATATTTTTAAATAGTTTATTTAGTTTAAATCTTCTTTAGAGTTTTTATTACTTTTCAAAATCATTTCATTTAATCTACTTGGATTTAAAGAAAATGGTGTAACTAGTATTTGCAAGCATTAGATTAATCACTTCTCCGAGGGAACGATCTCACTCACACTTTATTACTTGATCCGACATGTATACTTGCGTTAATATATATACCATTTTGGGCGTATCAGTGATGGCATCCCAAGGAGGCGGGAAACATAATGACGATGCTGGGAGGGATCCACGCAAAGGGAAAGTCACGGTGAGTTCTTACCTCCCTAATTTCAGTTGCTTAGTCATTATTATTATTAATCGACTACAATGATGCAACTTAGAAATGAATATGATTTAGAAGCAAGCAACACGAAAACTGAAATGTACAATATATCAATGCAAAGCAAACTATAATGAGCTATGTTAAGGATGTACCCAACGAGTGGAGGTGGGGTGAATGTCCTCCCAATATGAAATGAAATGAAAAATAAACGTGCGAATATGACAAGGCACGTAAATGATTTATATTTGTGCGAATATGAAAAGGCACACAGATAAATAAAGCGCGCTATATAAATACATGAAAGGAAGAACAATGTATTCTTAACAGTGCCCAATAAAGCAAACGAAATGTGATAATATATCCAACATATCAAAGGAATATGCAACGACATACGACATCAATTAAATCGTATGTAACTAGAAAAGAAAGATGAAAAGTAAAGTGAACGATCAATGATATGATAAAAAGTAAAGTGCACGATAAAGTGAAAAGTTAAGACGAAATAGAAATTAATGCTTGAAGATTTAACGCTGCACTATGAATTTATCATAAGAATAAAAATTAATAAAAAGAGGGGGACAATAAGAATTCGCTTAGTCATTTTGACTAATTAAATAATGTAACTAAACAGGTCAAGGAAGAAGCCACCCCAGCAACCAGTAATCTCCGTCCGCCATGTTCTCCTCGCCAACACAAGAAGTATTGTCTCTGGGTAGAAGTGTCTACCGCAGTCTTCGAGATCCTGGACGCTCATCGGGAGAGATGTAGAGACCCCGAGTGCCCTCATGAAGAATTCCAGTTTTACTTTATGTAGTTAGTAGTGTAGATATATATGTATATGGTAGTGATACTCTGAGGAGTTTTGGGGCTGAGTCAGCCTGTATATTATGCTACGCTTTTGTGATAAGCCCCTCTGTTGTATGTATATGTTGGGCTATCTTTGTACTTCATCAGTTTGTAATGAAATGAAATATTTTAATTATCCTGCATTTTCTTTTGGTACTCTAGCATGATATTTAATTCACTGAATGTTTCTACCTGGCGCCTCTGATGTTTAAATGTTAAAAGATAATGAATATGTAAATTGTAGCGGTAGACAAATAGTGGGGCCATTACAATTAAATGGTATCAGAGGGAGGTTTGAACTTTCGGTGTGATTTGAGTACTTAAGGAGAAATGTGAGGGTAAGTAGGACAACATTTTGACATTTGAAACATAATTGTCCAAATGCTAAGTTGAACCTTCCTGTCGCAGGAACCTATCCGAACTTATTTAAGTAGAAGACAAAGAGACGAATTGGAAGGGGAACAACATAGTATGGCAGATGAAAGACAAAGTCTGGAGAGGTCAAACCCTTCATTAACTGCAGTGATGCAAGCGTTAGCTGCAGCTATCCGAATGGGTAATAATGTGATCCCTCAACTAATGCCTACAGTTGATATGTACTTAAGACAGTTCTTAGATATGCGTCCGCCAATCTTTCGGGGTGGTTTAACACCAATGGAAACAGAAGGCTGGATAAAGCGCATCGAGTTAATTTTCAATGCGATGAAATGCCCAAATGATCGGAAGATCGATTTGGTGGTTTTTCTTCTAGAAGGAGAGGCAGACAAATGGTGGAACAGTTTGAGGCAAGGAAGATTTACTGGTCGTGCCAATGCTAGTATTCTCTGGGAGGAATTTTTAGACGAATTTCTTGAGTGGTTTGTTCCACCGTCAGAAAAGCAGATGCTCCAGGAGAAATTTCTTCGCTTGCTGCAAGGAAACCGTACAGTTCTACAATATGAAGCTGAGTTTGCACAGTTAGCCTATTATGCTGGGGATATGGTTGCGAAAGAGCGAGATCGTTGCTTTCGATTTCAATTAGGTTTACGGGAAGATGTACGTGTACATCTTATCTCTCAAAGGATTAAGAATTACAACGAACTGGTGGAAACCGCTAAATTAATTGAACTCGATGTAGAGAACTCGCAAAGAAGAATGGAGTTTCAGAAGAAGAGACTTCCTGAAGGGCAAAGTATAGACTTCTCCCGAAAGAGTGGAGGTCCGAGTTGGAAGAAAAAGAGAGGAGGTCCCCCAACTCAAAACCGATCAGAGAGTGGGGCCAGCAGTACTCCGAGTAAGCCCCAATGTCCAAAATGTGGGAAAAATCATTTTGGTGAATGCTTGAAGGGAACAAGAGTTTGTTTTAAATGTCAACGACCGGGGCATCGTAAGCAAGATTGTCCATTGTGGAAGATGGTATCTGAAAGGAATACCAGAGGTGGTCCTAGCCAAACACCAACATTGCATTATATGGACACTTACAATCTAGGTGAGGCAGGAAAAGGTATAGAATCGGTGGCATCTGGGTCAGGAGTAGAACCCAGGGAAGAAAGATTAGTGCAGCCTCGGGTCTTCAATTTAAATCAACAAGGAGCAAATGCTGATGACAATGTCATCACAGGTATGATCTATACTCAGAATCATCTTATGAAAGTATTATTCGATACGGGGGCTAGTCATTCCTTTATAGCAACAACAGCAATTAAACATCTAATGTTGGAACCGTACCAATCGTTTAATGAATTGAGGGTCAAAATGCCAAATAATAACGAAATGAATACACGACTTAGATGTACAGTGTGGTTAACAATGGATAACAAGCAAGTAGAGGCAGATGTCGCAGTCCTATCTTTATCGAAATTTGATATTATTTTGGGAATGAATTGGTTATCGCAATATGAAGCGGTTATCAATTGCAAAAAGAAAAAAATTACACTTAAATTATCAGATGAGACACCGTGTATATTTAAAGGCATGAGTGAAGTCTCAAAGATTATGATCTCGTCAATGAAGGCAATGAAGAAAATAAGGAAAGGTTGTGAAGCGATGTTAGTAATGATTAAAGGGAATAGTACAGTGACGTGTGAACCGAGTACAGTTCCTGTGGTGTGTGAATTTCTTGAAGTATTCCCGGAAGAATTACTAGGAATACCTCCTACAAGAGAAGTTGAGTTCACCATCAGTCTAGTGGAAGGAGCTGCACCGGTAGCAAAAGCACCATATCGAATGGCTCCTAAGGAATTGGTAGAGTTGAAAAGTCAATTACAAGAATTGTTGGATAAATTTTTTAAACGCCCAAGTACATCGCCATGGGGAGCCCCAGTGCTTTTTGTGAAAAAGAAAGATGGTTTATTGCGATTATGTGTCGATTATCGAGAATTGAATAAGCTGACAATCCGAAATCAGTATCCCCTACCTCGCATCGACGATTTATTCGATCAGTTGGTGAATGCAAAAGTATTCTCAAAAATTGACCTCCGATCAGGTTATCATCAAGTGAGAATCAAAGAAGAAGATATTTACAAAACCGCTTTTAGTACTAGATACAGACATTTTGAGTTCGTAGTCATGCCCTTTGGATTGACAAATGCACCAGCTGTTTTTATGGATTTAATGAATAGGGTATTCAAGGAATTTCTCGATAAGTTTGTTATAATATTTATTGATGATATTCTAATATATGCAAAGGATAAGGGTGAACATGCAGAACATTTAATAATTGTGTTGCAAACATTAAAACAGCACACCTCATATGCAAAGTTCTCCAAATGTGATTTTTGGTTGAATGAAGTCTCCTTTTTGGGCCATGTGGTGACGGAGCATGGATTATCTGTAGACCCAGCCAAGGTAGAAGCCATTTTGAATTGGCCAAGACCAACTACTGTTACAGGAATTCAGAGTTTTCTGGGATTGGCAGATTATTATCGAAAATTCGTAAAAGATTTCTCAAAAATTGCGCTACCACTGACTACCTTAACTCGAAAGAATGTTCCTTTTTGTTGGACTGATGAATGCCACAATGCATATAGTGAATTGAAAGAAAGATTGACGACAGCACCAGTGTTAGTCATGCCATGTGGAATTGACGATTTTCAAATTTATAGTGACGCATCTCTGAAGGGTCTGGGATGTGTATTAATGCAAAGGGGGAAAGTTATAGCATATGCTTCAAGACAGCTGAAGGAACCCGAACGAAATTACCCGACTCATGACTTGGAATTAGCAGCGGTCGTGTTTGCAATAAAAATCTGGCGACATTATTTATATGGTGCTCAGTGTGAGATTTTCACGGATCACAAAAGCCTCAAGTATATCTTCTCGCAGAAGGAAATAAATTTACGCCAGAGGCGATGGTTAGAATTAATTAAAGACTATGATGTGGACATTAAGTACCATCCAGGCAAAGCTAATGTCGTAGCCGATGCATTAAGCAGGAAAAGTTTGGCATCCATGATCGTACCGTTAACCGAGCAGAAGGAGTTACTGCGCGAACTGCAAAAACTAGAAGTGCTAACGTGTATAACTAGCTTCCAAACTCGAGGTCAACTCTATCAGTTGATGGCAGAGCATCCAATTAAAGAAAGGGTACGAAAAGCTATAAATCAAGACCCCATATTTGTGGAAATTCGGGAAAAAGTAAAAAGTGGCAAGTCAACGGCATTTGTGGAGGACAATGGGTTATTATTTATGAATGAGAGGTTGTGTGTTCCGAATGTTAATGCACTTCGAACAGAGATATTGTATGAAGCACACAACACGACTTACTCAATTCATCCTGGAAGAACAAAAATGTACCAAGACCTAAAACAAGAATTTTGGTGGCCAGGAATGAAAATGGATGTAATTAAATATATTGTCAAATGCCACACATGCCAAGTTGTGAAAGCAGAACATCAAAAGCCCAGTGGATACTTACAACCCTTATCCATTCCTGAGTGGAAGTGGGATGATATTGCCATGGACTTTGTTATGCGATTACCGAGGAGTAAACCGAGAAATAATGGCATCTGGGTGATTATTGATCGATTAACGAAAGTTGCACATTTTATTCCCATGAAGAAAGGCGGGCCAGTTCAAAGGTTAGTCGACCAGTATATCGATATTATTGTGAAATATCATGGAATTCCCCGATCTATCATCTCTGATAGAGATGGGCGTTTTACATCTGATACGTGGAAGTTAGTACAGAAAAAGTTGGGAACCAGATTATTATTTAGCACTGCTTTTCACCCTCAAACGGATGGCCAATCAGAGCGACTATTCAGATGTTAGAAGATCTCTTGAGAATGGTCGTACTTGATCTAAGAGGCTCATGGGAAAAATACCTATCCTTAATGAAATTCTCATATAATAACAGCTATCAATCAAGTATCCAGATGACACCATTTGAAGCTTTGTATTGGCGGAGGTGTCGAACTCCTCTAAGTTGGGCCGAAGATGGTGAGCAGAAGATATTTAAAAGGGAAAAAGTGGATAAAACATATGATAAAATTTCAATTGTTCGAAAACGGTTGAAAATAGCTCAAGACAGACAGCAAAAGTATTACAACGTCAGGCATCGAAGAGTAGAGTTTAATGTAGGTGACATGGTCTGTCTGAAGATAAAACCTTTCAAGGGAGTTTCGCGAATTCGTCGAATAGGAAAGCTTAGTCCAAGGTATGTGGGACCATTCCCAATCACTGAAAGAATTGGAGAGGTGGCCTATCGCTTGACATTATCTGGTAATCTTCAAAATCTGCATGACGTATTTCACGTATCTTCCTTGAGGAAATATATAGCGGATCCGAATACAATAATTCCTTCTGAGCACATCCAAATTGAAGTTGATCTATCAAGCCCAACTGAGCCATATAAGATTATCGATTGGCAAACTAAGCAACTTCGAAACCGAGAAGTTCGTTTCGTAAAAGTTTGGTGGAAAGGGCATACTGAGCATGAAGCAACTTGGGAAAAGGAAGAAATAATGAGAAATCTCTTCCCTCAACTATTTGATGTAGTTTCAGATTGAAGATTTCCGCAGACGAAAATCCAATAAGGAGGGGGAGAATTGTGACGCCGTCGCTGACAGGTATTATAATTATCTTATGTTATGTTATAAATGTACGCATTGAAGTGACGGAAACGAAAACTAATACAAATAAATACATAATAAGTATGTGACACGTAAAATGTGTATGTAATGCTAACAAGAAATAATGATTTCGAAATTAACTTAATAATGTTAAATAAGAGAAATGATAAATAAAATGATGGGCTGCCAGTAATAGGACTGGACTGCAAGTAGCAATGATGGCTTTCACCGGTTGAATTAGTTGTGACTCGCGCAACATAGGCTTGTACGTGTCAACAAAGGGGCAGCCGGGTCTCGATAAGGGAAGAAAACACAAGCCCGACTCCTCATTTCCCTCTCCCAGCTTGCACGAGCCCGACGACAGGAGGACAGAGCCGATCGACGCCCTTGCCTCCTGAGAGTCCAAATCTCCTCCGATTTCTTCGATTTCTCCTTCTATCAAGAGGTAATCCCCTCCTCTACACTCCTCTTTGGTCTTATACAAAGATTTGGCATGTTTTGAGGAGAGCCGAAAACCTAGGGTTTTCTTTTCTTGAAGTTTGTAGTTCCTTTTCACGTTAAAAGTTTCTGAAAGGGGTTCTTATGTATATCTTGACGTTAGTCCGTGATTTTAAACATTTTTAGCGAAACCCTAAGTGAGGTAATGTGGATTTCCGAAATTTATAGTGTTTCTAATGTTGGAAATCAACTCCTAGTGTGTTCTACCCCTCATTTGGGGCAAAACCCCTTCCAAAGTATTTAGGGCAGCAATTTGTAGTTGGGATTTGATGTCTTTTTCTCCATGTAAAGTACAATTAGTCCTGAGGGTGATGTTCCCTCACTAATTTGGTGGAAAACCCTTATGTAAAATTAGGGCAGACAATATATGCACCTCAATTGACCTAATTAGGTCACCTCGACTGTAAAATAATTTAGATGACTCTGATTATAGGTGATGGCATCCCAAGGAGGCGGGAAACATAATGACGATGCTGGGAGGGATCCACGCAAAGGGAAAGCCACGGTGAGTTCTTACCTCCCTAATTTTAGTTGCTTAGTCATTATTATTATTAATCGACTACAATGATGCAACTTAGAAATGAATATGATTTAGAAGCAAGCAACATGAAAACTGAAATGTACAATATATCAATGCAAAGCAAACTATAATGGGCTATGTTAAGGATGTACCCAACGAGTGGAGGTGGGGTGAATGTCCTCCCAATATGAAATGAAATGAAAAATAAACGTGTGAATATGACAAGACACGTAAATGATTTATATGTGTGCGAATATGAAAAGGCACACAGATAAATAAAGCGCGCTATATAAATACATGAAAGGAAGAACAATGTATTCTTAACAGTGCCCAATAAAGCAAACGAAATGTGATAACATATCCAACATGTCAAAGGAATATGCAACGACATACGACATCAATTAAATCGTATGTAACTAGAAAAGAAAGATGAAAATTAAAGTGAACGATCAATGATATGATAAAAAGTAAAGTGCACGATAAAGTGAAAAGTCAAGACGAAATAGAAATTAATGCTTGAAGATTTAACGCTGCACTATGAATTTATCATAAGAATAAAAATTAATAAAAAGGGGAGACAATAAGAATTCGCTTAGTCATTTTGACTAATTAAATAATGTAACTAAACAGGTCAAGGAAGAAGCCACCCCAGCAACCAGTAATCCCCGTCCGCCATGTTCTCCTCGCCAGCACAAGAAGTATTGTCTCTGGGTAGAAGTGTCTACCGCAGTCTTCGAGATCCTGGACGCTCAACGGGAGAGATGCAGAGACCCCGAGTGCCCTCATGAAGAATTCCAGATTTACTTTATGTAGTTAGTAGTGTAGATATATATGTATATGGTAGTGATACTCTGAGGAGTTTTTGAGCTGAGTCAGCCTGTATATTATGCTGCGCTTTTGTGATAAGCCCTTCTGTTGTATGTATTTGTTGGGCTATCTTTGTACTTCATCAGTTTGTAATGAAATGAAATGTTTTAATTATCCTGCATTTTCTTTTGGTACTCTAGCATGATATTTAATTCACTGAATGTTTCTACCTGGCGCCTCTGATGTTTAAATGTTAAAAGATAATGAATATGTAAATTGTAGCGGTAGCCAAATAGTGGGGCCGTTACAATGTGTGTGTTGTGTGTGTATGTGTGTGTGTGTTTGTGTAAATGTGTGTGTTTGTGTGTGTGTTTGTTTGTTTGTGTGTGTGTGTGTGTAAATGTGTGTGTTTGTGTGTGTGTGTGTGTGTGTACATGTGTGTATGTGTTTTTTGTAAATGTGTGTGTATGTGTGTGTGTGTTTGTGTGTTGCATGATGTGTGTGTTGTATATGTTGTGTGTAAATATTGTTGTGTGTATGTGTGCACATTGTTGTGTATGTGTGTTGTGTGTGTATGTGTGTGTGTTTGTGTAAATGTGTGTGTAAATGTGTGTGTGTGTGTGTGTGTGTGTGTGTAAATGTGTGTTTGTGTGTGTACATGTGTGTGTATGTGTTTTTTGTAAATGTGTGTGTATGTGTGTGTGTGTGTGTGTGTGTGTGTTTGTGTGTTGCATGATGTGTGTGTGTTGTATATGTTGTGTGTAAATATTGTTGTGTTTTTTATACATTGTTGTGTATGTGTGTTGTGTGTGTGTTTATGTAAATGTGTGTGTTTGTGTGTGTTTGTGTGTGTATATGTGTTGTGTGTGTGTGTACATGTGTGTGTATGTGTTTTTTTTGTAAATGTGTGTATGTGTGTGTGTGTTGCATGATGTGTGTGTTGTATATGTTGTGTGTAAATATTGTTGTGTGTATGTGTGTGTTGTGTGTGTATGTGTGTGTTTGTGTGTTGCATGATGTGTGTGTTGTATATATATATATATTGTGTGTGTGTGTAAATATTGTTGTGTAAATATTGGTGTATGATGTGTGTGTGTGTGTGTGTATTTGTGTGTTGCATGATGTGTGTGTGTGTGTGTAAATATTGTTGTATGTGTGTAAATATTGTTGTGCAAATATTGTTGTTTTGTATTTAATATGTTTATATGAATGTTCAAACAGTGTCGATAAGGGACAAACACAAAATCAAAGCTGCGAAAGAGAAGGAAAAAAAATATATTCATTGGACGTCTACAATGGAACATGTCCTTACAAAAACTCTTCTAGAACAACAAAATCTTGAAAACAAAGGTGCTAACGGATGGAAAGGTGTTGCATTTACTGCTGTGATCACTGCTATGTGGGAGGTGTGTCAGGTTCGGCTAAGCAAAGAGAAGATAATGGCAAGGCTAAAAACTTGGAATAAGTACTACCAGGAGGTATCGACAATGCAATTATGCCAGATACTTGGAGAAAACGAGGCTCGAAAGAATGTATGAGGCACTTGCAGTTATGCCAGATATTCCAAAGTATGATTTGATAAGGGCTATGGACATGCTTAGCACTGACGAGATAAAGTGCGAGCTCTTCTTGATTATGCCAGAGCTTTTGCGTAGGAGTTGGTTACGCGGCCAATTGGATCGTTAGGTGTATGTTTTGGCTGTTTATTTTGTGGATGCTGGGCATATGATATTGCCAATTTTGTTTGACAAAACGTTATCATTTTTTGTTATATGATGTATGTCTATTTTTGAAATTTTGTGAATTTTCTTTATTTACATATCAATTCCTGTGTTTGAATTCTATCATGTTACCGAACAGCGGAATTGACAGATTTAATTCCTGTCACTGAAAATCATCCTGCAAACGAACAGCAGAATTGAGTTTTGGACCAAAACTAAAACCTATGAGTTTTTGGTTTTAGACCAAAACCAAATCCTTCCAAACAAAATCTACCAATGCATGATGGACGTCATTTCGCACAGATCTCAGTGCATGATGGACGGATGAAGAAGAGGTTTAGACAGAAGTTGGTTTGTTCTATTGTTCCTTAGCTAGGGCAGTTTGACTCGGTCAAATGCTTAAAATTAGAACAAATGTAAAATGTTTTTTTATTTTAAAGTCAATTGTTATTAGCACACCAGTTTTGGCTATTTACACACCAATTTCTATGAGCTATTATGTGCCTTGTCCATGCATTTTTAGGAAAAGTGTTCAACAGGAAAATTGTAGATCTCGTCGATATCTACAACTTTTGTGTTGAACATTTTTCCTGAAAATGCACACACAGCGCGTATTGCCGCTCTGATCGTAACTATAGCCAATTTTTGACGAATTTTTGAAAATACGCCTTGTACATGCATTTATAGGAAAAGTGTTCAACACAAAAGTTGTAGATTTTCGTGTTGAACACTTTTCCTAAAAATGCATGTACAAGACATATTTTTAAAAGACGCGTAATAACTCGTAGAAATTGGTGTGCGAATAGCCAAAACTAATGTGCTAATAACAATTGCCATTTTAAATTTAGGTCATCTTAGCTAATTAAAAGAAATTATGAAAATGCACGCACAATAAAAAAAACTAGAATAATATTTTTACATGAAAAACACAAAGAGTCTGTTCGATTGAACGGAATTGGCTTTCTAGAATTTGTTTTTCGACGAAAATCAATGTCTACATGAATTGGCTTTGTACAGAATTCCAATTTTGTTGTTCGGCTGTAAGATTGAATTCAGTCAACAGAATTCGAATTGAGCCACAAAAGTTGTTCGGCTGAATGATGAAATTGGTATTGGAATTGACATTATACAATAATTTTATAAAACTCAAAATAGGCGTCTGTGTCGAACGCATTATATTGCATAATATGTTTAAGACGCGCGTTTTTCGCTCAAGCGTAATTTTTTCACCCAGGTGCGCATTTTTTGCCTGGACGCGCATTTTTCTCCAGGACGTGTATTTTTCGCGAAAGTGTGTTTTTTGGCCCATTACCCCATTTTTCGCTCGATCGCGAGTTCTTCGGTTGGGAGTGCATTTTTTTGGCATGGAAACACACTTTTGACTGGACGCAGGTGTGCGTTTTGCGGCCCAGGTGTGCATTTTTTTGCCCGAGCGGGTGTTTTTTGGCCCAGGTGTGCGTTTTGCGGCCCGGGCAAAAAATGCGTGGTTGGGAGAAAAATTTGCGCCCGAGAAAAAAATGAGCGTCGAGGCTGAAATAAACGCGGTTTGGCGAAAATGTGCGCCCGGGCAAAAAACAAGTTCCCGCTCCGAAAACGCGCTCCGACGAAAAACATGCGCCCGTGCGAAAATGCGCCCCCGTCGAAAAACACGCGCCCGAGCGAAAAATGCTCGCCCGGGCGAAAAACACGTGCCCGGGCGAAAAACATGCGCTCAGAGAAAAACGCGCGCCCGGGAGAAAAACGCGCTCCCGGTGAAAAACGCGCGCCCAGCCGAAAAACGCGCGTTCGGGCTAAAAACGCGCGCCCGTTCGAAAAACGTGCACCCGACCGAAAAACATTCACACTGGTCAAAAAACGTGTGCTCGAGTCAAAAAAGAGCGCGCTCGGCCGAAAAGCACGCTCTCGGGCGAAAAACGCGCACCCGGGCGAAAAAAGAGTTCCCGAGCGAAAAATGCCCGGCTGGCCGAAAAACACCCGGCCGGCCAAAAAAACGCCCTCCCGGGAGAAAAATACGCGGTCGGGTGAAAAACGCGCGCTCGAGCGATAAATCACGCTCCCTGATAAAAAACGTCCTCCTGGGCGAAAAATGAACGTCCGTTCGAAAAACACGCGCCCGACCGAAAAATGTGTGCCCGGCCGAAAAACACACACCCTGCAGGAAAATGCACGCCCAGGCGAAAAACGCGCGGGTATGCCGAAAAACTCTGACGAAAACACTCTATTATGCGGAAAAACTATTGTCGGAGGTAAGAATTGACGATTTGATTTTTTGGTTCAAAGTCAAAGCCATGAGTTTTCACATGAAAGCCAATATCCACATAAATTTCGTTGCGCCAAACATTAGAATTGAATTTCTAATCGCCAATATCAATTCCAAAAAGCCAATTTCATCCAAACGAACGGACCCTAAGAAGAATAAGTTAGTGGACTAGGCGGAGTTCTTAAATATCTACATTATTTTAGTGTAGTATGTCGGGATATGTTCATAAGCAATGAGGTCACAATTCAAGCCATGAATATAAACATGTAGAAATTGTATAGTTCTTGTACACATTGTAAATGTGTTGTCGTTGTTGGTGTGCAGGGTGCGAACTTCAGTGGCTCGCTAACAAATGTTAACAAGCGTTAACAAAAATAGAGTTTTGCGATAATCGGTTAATCATTTTGGTTCATTCAACCTCAAGTTAAAGGTGGGTGACGATCTTTGATATGCTCTCAATCTTTCCCGACTGTGGTACGTAAAAGATGCTGTAAGGTACGAGCAAGAGAAAGACATCAAAGAAATCCCATTTTATTTGTTAGTTGGTCAATGCCAAGTACAAGAAGTGTGATTTGGTTACAAAGCAAATTTAAAAAGTTCAAAGCGTCATCAATAGGTTGGGTTCGATCCTCAGTAATGAACTTCCATGTCACATTTCTCCATAGTTTCCTCTCGGACATTTGGGGACATGGTAGTGATTTTCTCGAGCAACTACACGAATGACTCCATGAATATGGCTAAAGTCAAGAAGAGAATTGATGTGAACATCAAATTCCTATAGGCTCTGTGAACATCAAATTCCTATAGGCTCTTACTAGTACACGATGATGCTGAAAATGCTTATATTTAAGGAGAAAAAATCATCATAAATGAACTATGTATAAAATCATTACTATATATATAATTATTGTGATAATGATCTAGCGAATTAATAAAGTGAATCATCGACAATGACTAAATGTCGTACCTATGGATCTCCGGCAATACTTCGAAGCAGACCCGCTGATACGCGAAAAGTGTATATATACGCAAGTGCCGTGTCGGTTCAAGTAATAAAGTGTGAATACAGTTCATTCCCTCGGAGACGTAATTAATCTAAACGCTTGCAAATACTAGCTTAATGAGTGATTAAGGTGATTTTTGTTGAAAACTAATAAAATTACAACAAAATATAACTAGGAATACTTACAAATAGTTTTAAACAATTTAGAAGAATAGTCTTGTATACTACTTTTCTTTGCTTTTTGTGATTTGTTCTTAAGGCGACTCTTTTGTGAATGATTAATCATCTATCTTGCAATGATTTGAAAATGGACTACGTTATCTCTCGATATCCGAAATTCGTTTATTTCATATTTTCCTAGTTATCTCTAACTTAGGTAAAAACAAAGAATACGCAATCAAATCAATGTTGCTACCGAGAAGATGAAATCTCTTTCTCCCTTCTACGGTATATTGAAATTATGATAAACTTACATTACTCCTCTCTCGAATCTCGCAACGTAATATAAAGATAAAAATTTTGGTGAAATACTTATGCAACTTCTCTCTCGAATCTCGCCGCGCAGAATAAAACATTCATCTAGCGTGAAAGATAACTCCCCCCTTTTCTCTCTCCTCTTGTCCCATAACTACCTTAAGTGTCCCCCCCCCCCCCCCCCCCCCACTTATAATTTGAAAATTCAACTGAAAAAGGCGCACCCTCTCCATGTTTGTAACCGCCGCAATCATAAAATGCGGAATTAAAATCAGTAATTTCGCAGACAGACTTGTTTCAACAACTGAAAAAATTGTTGCAACAACTTTACTTAGATAGAAAAACTGATTTTTTCTCCATTTCTTCGGGATGACTCTCCTTCAACAAGTTTCTTAGGAATGGCATCTCCATCATTTCTACAATAAAAACATAGCAAAATAATGAATATATTCATACTTAAATTAATAATGGAAATATCGAAATAGTAAGCTTTTAAAATACATGATGCATGAATAAATGTGTTATAAAATCATATTTAATAGTGAAAATAACTCTTTTCAAGAAGTTATCACCCGCAAGCTCATCAAGGGTTAGGCCCAATCCGAACGCATTGAATTATGTAAAAAAGCACCCCTTTAGAGTTTCAAATAACTTGTAATTAATCGATGAGTTGGCAGTAGAAATTGATGACATGATCCGAATTTAGAGCAGATCTAGAGAGCCCATGGAAGTTAAGAATTTAGAAGGATGAAAGGGATGTTGGTAGGGGTGTAAACGAGTCGAGCTTGACAAAAATCTCAAGCTCGAGCACGAGCTTAATATTTTGAGCTCGTCGAGCTCATCCTGGTTAGCTCGAGCTCGAGCTCGAGACCAGTATATTGAGCTCGAGCTCGAGCTGCTCGCGAGCTTTTTCCCCATGAGTGTTTATATTTAAATTTATATATTTTTTAAAAAATATACCCAAAAAAAGCTCGTTTGCTCATGAACAAAAGCTCGATCATGAACAAGAGCAGTCAAGCCGAGCTCGAGCTCAACTGTCTCGAGTTTAAGTCGAGCTTTTTTCGACTCAACTTGCACCCCTAGATGTTGGTGAATGGAGATAGGCTGAAGGCTCACGCCCCTAAAATGAGGGGTCCGAATTTGGTGCGTTGAACGCACCTAATATTAGGTGCGTTGAGCGGCTAAGATATTCAATATCTTTTAAAATGAAAATCAACGGCTATGATACGGTCGTATCATATGGTCGTGCATACAGTTGTGATACGGTCGTGCATACAGTTGTGATACGGTTGTATTTCCAAAGTTAATACGACCGTATCACAACCGTTGATCAAGGATGTTGAATATCTTGGGCGTTCAACGCAACAAAAAAAATTCTAAAATGAGAGGCCTCTGTTTCTGATTTGCCCCCTCTTCCCCTCCCACTCTCCTTGTGAAATATTAATAAACAGCTGAGTGAAGAAGACCCCATAAAACCTTATCCCCTATCTAGCTCCTCACAATTCCTCTCCCTCACACTCCTCTTCATCTGAACTTCTTCCTCCTCCTCTATCCCTTCACTTGCATTTAAGCACAGAACAAAGAAAAAAAAAACTGAGCAACTCCATTTTATTTCTTCCAGAGTGAGCGCCGGGAAAGGAAACAGAAGAAGAAAAAGATCAACTTTTTTTTCATGGCGCCCAAGGCCGGCAAGGCCAAGCCTCACAGGACTAAGGGGGAGAAGAAGAAGAAAGAAGAGAAGGGTTTCTCTCTCTCTCTCTCTCTCTCTCTCTCGCATCTTTTTTCCTCCTCTGCGTTTCCTCTTCTCTCACTGGTTTTGTTCCCCAATTCGCAGTGCTCCCCGCCGTCGTCGACATCGCCGTCGAGGCGCCCGACTTCTCCCACCTTACGCTGAAGGTATGTCGCTTCCGTTTCCGGTAAGGTGCTAAAGTTGGCCGGTATCTATCCGAAACCTGCAGCCGCTGCCACCCGAAAATCAGAAAAATTACCATTATACCCTAATTGATGCACCCGGCCAAATGGTATGATAGGTCACGACAGTTTGGTTACTAATGTGTTCGCTGTGAAAAATGTAGGGTATGTAGTATATATAAATTGGGGTTATTTACGTTTACCTCCTCTTGAACTTTGAGTAATTACAACTTGCACCTCATTATCTTTCATAATTATAATTACCTCCCTTAATGTTTATATTTTATAACATTCATGTACAAAAAGATCTCCCCGCCCGAATATTTACTCTAATGGGATACTTTTGTGCATGAATGTTGAGAAGGTTTTTGTAATTTTGAAAGTTAGAGGGATGCAAGCTGTAATTACACAAACTTCGAGAGAAGGTCCAGGTAAATAACCCTAATAAATTATGATAGCGAAGATGTCCATTTTATAATATAATATTTTGGGCCAAAATGTTGTAGCAAGTATAGCTCACTCTTTAGGTTTTATTCTCACGTTTTTTCTTCGTTGTGTTTTATTTAAAGTAAACACTAAGGTTAGTACATTATTTTGGCTTCGATTGGCATATCGTTTTTGCTCCGATGTGTTTGAACAAAAATGTAATCGTCATAAAATTTATGTTTGAAATGACAACCGTTACGACCACCACCAAGAAAAGAAAGCTAATTTTAAGCAGAAAAGGGACTGAAGTTCCTTAGGTGAGGTCAGGCGTTCACGAACGATGATTCATAATCACTGTGTTCACGACACTACCGCAGTGCTAAGCAGAGCTTTTATCTTCATTTTCAACCGCTCCATCCCAAACCGCCGCCACTCACTCAAACGGGCCCTTCGTGGGAATGACATCGGACTCTGTCACAGATGAGCTAAAATGCTGGCGCATTCTCCCGTATTATTTCATAACATAGTTTCATTCCACCACTTCTCACATGCTACTGCTCCTCCAAATGAGTAAAAATCATATGTGTCCCCGAGGTTTAAGCAAATGTTAAATTAGTCACTAAAATTTTAGTTGTCTCAAAATAGTTCTTGAACTTCTCATCTAAGGACCTTTTTGTCCTTGAATTGCACTAAAATGGGATCCGGATCCCGTGGAGTTCATGCGGGAACTCCAGGGTGGGAACTCCAGGGTGGAGTTCCCTATGCGGGAACTCCAATAGTCTAGGCGAGAGGGAGCCAAGAGAAATAAAGGGAGCAAGCAATTGTCCCTATACGAGAACTCCTCCATGCGAGAACTGTTCCCAGCCCTTGGATTTAATCTAAGGGCTATTAATGGGGGAACTCCACCCTGGAGTTCCCGCATGAACTCCAGGGGATCCGAATCCACTAAAATGAAGCCTGATGTTAGCCAAAAGAATAAAAATGACAACTTAAAAGTGTAGGGACCAAATTGACATTACCTTATAACCCCTCAGATATTAAAATGATTTTTGTCCTCCAAATATGTGATATTAAAATAATACATGTATATATATTTAATAAGGAATATAATATTATTTTATATACATGATTTGAGTGGGTTGTCAATATTTTGATCATCTTAGGTATCTGAGTGTACAATTTATTTATCTCTGATTTATAGTTGTAGAATTTATTTTATTTAATTTTAGTAAAAAGTAAAAAAATTACGAAAAAGTGATAATTTTAAATGTATGATATTGATTTTGCTTATTAATAAATACGTATTAAAGAAAGCTTTTTATGTGTAACAATAATATGATATTTTATGTTGATAAATGATCCATGGATTGGCTCCTCTGCTCGGTTGAAATTGGGTCAGTAATAGTGTGCCACATGTATAGTGTATTTTAGATGAACAAACTCGATTTATTATTCCCGGTTGATATGTATTATACAAATATCTTTTGTTTCTTATATTAATATAAATGTACCTTATTGTTACTGTGGATAATAATTTATTTATTTTATAAAAATAGATGGGTTATTATTATATATATCTAGAAAGTAATGTTTGTATGATTAGATTCTATTATCATACAAAATTATTACTTCGTAGTGTAACGAATTGGTTTGAAAACATAATTAAATTAAATAAATAAATAAGGACATTTTCCGAGATGTGGGAGGCGGCTGTTCCTTGATGGGCTCTTTTCTCTTGCAGGGGATTTCTACGGACAAGATTCTGGATGTGCGAAAGCTTCTGGCCGTACACGTGGAGACCTGTCATTTGACATGCTACTCCCTCTCTCATGAGGTAAGCACCGCTAAGTTACACACGAATCACGAGACTCGTTCCTGAACTCATGGCTACTGATTCTTCTCACACGTGTCATTGTGCTGACCTGAGGTGCTGTTAACCAGGTGCGGGGCCAGCGGCTCAAGGAAACAGTGGATGTAATCTCCCTCAAACCCTACCACGTCACCATTGTCCAAGGTATTTCAATTTGTAGTCTCTAATCCGGTTCATTATATATACACACACTAATCTTAGGCTTCATTTGGCGCTGCGGTGGCGGGCGGTGTTTGCAGCAAACGCCACCGCAAGGCGGGCAAACAAACGCACAGCGGCGACGTTTGCCGCATTTGCCCCGCCTCCTCCACTCCGTTCCCAACCCTCCCTCTCCACCCGCCGGTTCTGCCCGCCACCGCCGCGCCAAATAAAGCCTTAATATCCTCTTAATATATTTTGTGGTGTAATGATGTGCACCACCGCCTAAATTTAAGCCGTCTAATCTCGCTGAAATTAAATTTAAATGTCCAATTACCTACGTTGTGTAACGGTGAAGCCACATGTTAATTTTACTAGAGTTGATGTACCTACTGTGATATGGTGTCATATGCCGATATTTTTAGATCACGGCTGCCCTACAACATGAAATTACGATTTGTCCTTATCTACATTAAAATTTTAATATTATTTATAATAAAAACAATTGAGGTATGACGGTAAACACTTTAATGGTCATACACAAACCTTGTTTTTCATAGAAGTTATTAACTAATATCTTCAATCATATAGGTGATACCAAGAAAATTATTTCGTAACTAATATCTCACAAAGAAATATGCATTTAACAACCATTAAAAATAATGATTTCAGTCTATATGTTACGTAGAGCACTAATCATAAGAATGATGAGAATGTTTTTAATCTTTCAAATTTGTGCTCTTAACTACGCTACAACAATAGCTTTGTTTCTACTACATTGAATCAAATTCATAGAATCTTCAATCATATAAGTTGAGTACCACAATTAGTTGCAAATCATGTGGGCTTTAGCCGAATTTCTCTCTGTTGGAACCAAGAAAAATCTCGGTTAACAAATATTCAGACCGAAAGGATGGTCAGAAATTACTTGTTCCTGAATTAACCGATATAGGCACGAAGCGAATCATAGAGAGGTCGCGTGTTATTTACTACTAGACGAGATGGCCCTGTTACATGTCAAATACTTTCAAGTAAAAGGAAACTAAAATCTTCCCTTCAGAGTATACTTAATGGATTAATCATTTAGTTAATGATCTTGAAAACAATGATTATCTTAATTATGTTTTTTTTATCTATTAACAAATTATCTAATTTTTTATTTATTAATGGATTAATCATTTAGTTTTCCGGCTCGCGAGCTCTAGTAAAACTCGAGCTGCTGACTAGAGCTTTGCAACTTTTCACAAACTTTTCTGTACGTGTGCTTACACAGGCATCGTAGGGGTCTGTAATTTCTTTGCAAATTACAGTCGTATTTCCAGTTACAGTTGTAAATGGTCTGTATTTTCAGTATAAATTACAGCTATAATTTACACTAGAAAATTTTACTTTTTTATAAGTGTATATTATCTCAAAATATATGCATAACTTCTTAAAATGACCGTAAAAATACATGGATCAATATTTCATGACTTTTTTAAAATTAATAAAAAAATTTGTAGCTCACAAAATATTTTTCTGATCGAGCTGCTCGAGTCGACTAGACGTTTAAAATTATAAATCCCCTCGCTTCCATTCCAGAGAACTACACTGAGGAGCTCGCCGTCGCCCACATCCGCCGCCTCGTGGATATTGCGGCCTGCACTACCTCCTTCGGCCCTCCTCCGGCGAAGAATGCTGGAGGTTCCACATCCCCCGGCTCGAATTCGCCGACAGCCTCCGTACGCCCCGGCGGTGCTGTATCAAAAGAGGGCGACGCCGCCCTCCCCGCCGATACGCCAGACTCCATTGCCAAGGCCCAACAAGGAAGCGATAATCCCGGATCCCTCCCCGCCTCCGCGACCTCTCCCGGAGCGAATCAGAAGGAAGATGGCGCCATCTATCCTCCGCCGAAGCTCGGCCAGTTCTACGACTTCTTTTCATTTGCCCACCTCACGCCACCGATCCAATGTCAGTTTGCGGTATTTCTGTCTTACACTAGTTTCTCTTCTCCTATCATTTGGCGGACTGAGATAACAGAGGGATTCTGCAACTATGGCTTTCTAATTGGTTGCAGACATCAGGAGGTCGGCACGGCCATTTGTGGAGGACAAGAGAGTGGATGACTTCTTCCAGATCGATGTGGGTTTATACTGAGATGAATTTTTCGTAAATGATCATCGCTGGCCGTTGCTATAAAAATGATTTATTAATTTATTTACTAGGTGAGGGTTTGCAACGGGAAGCTGGTGACAATCGTAGCTTGTCTGAAGGGTTTCTACCCGGCAGGGAAAAGAACTCTAATCAGCCATTCTTTAGTTGGTTTGTTGCTGCAGATCAGCAGAGCCTTTGATGGAGTGCGCCTTTTTTCTAACTTCTCAATTTCAATTTAATCTCCTGTTCAAAATTTGGATTATGGGAAAATCATTTGCACCTGCAGGCTTACAGGTCTCTCATGAAAGCTTTCCTTGAGCGCAATAAGGTGACTTTCCGCTGCTTCATGTCATAAATGAGGTTTTGTTTTTCACGTTCGATTTCCTTATTTCTGTCAAGCACCTGCCCTCTCGATAATGTTGTATGCAGACTTAGCTCCTTTTTGCGCTGTTCGCAGTAGATAAGTCAGCCGCACAGTAAAACATCTTTGGTGAAGAAGAGAGGAAGAGAATACACAATCAAAAACATCCTCTTTTTTACAGAGCTCATTACTTACTATTCTAATATGTATCATGTTTCTCCTTATTCTAGTATACACACTTATCACTCATATTATTTTATTATGAATGCACATCACATGTATATTATTTTATTCTACATGCGTATCACACTCTTATTTTATTATGCACACATATCATGCTCATATTATGTTAATGTACATGTGTTTCATGCACCTCTAATAATTAATATGCATTACTCCCATTAATGTACAATTATGAGATAATGCATAGTATCATCTTGATCTGGCTGGATGCAATATACATGCACATCACATTGCGTTGGCTCATTGGTTGGTCGTGACATCTCTCTCTATCTGTCATATTTGTTTGTGATCCGGAGCCACACCTGCATGAAACAATGTTTGTTTGTAGCACTGTCTTCGCATAGCACCGCCAATTGCCAAAAGCATTGTCTGCATACATTAGCAATTGCACGTAGCACCGCCTAAAGATTGAGACTTTAGTCGACTTGCTGCAGGTCGACTTCATCCCTACTCGGGCTCACTCTAGGATGTCGATGCACCAAGATCGTAGAACCTAACTCGCGGTACGCGAGACCGAAGGATGTTCTGTGACACTATCTCGATCATTCGCCAAGTCACTAGTAAAAATCATGGGCGCATCACCTCGTATTGTGGTACCATCAAACGATATATACTACTACATTTTACAACTTGCATGAGCACGACACATCTGCATGTCACTGTTAAGGCTCCACCTCTCACCTCAAAGCTGCAACCTCCCGAGTCCATCCGAACCAATGATATCAAATTTCTGCGCAACTTGGGGACCAGATGTACCCGCTCAAGCCTACGCACTACTCAATCATGCGTATGAACCTCCACCGTCTCTGTCTCCGTGACCTCACATCCTGAGCGATCACCTAAGTAGACTGACACAGTTGCCACCTCCAATGAACTGAACACAACCGCATTTGACCAAATATGATATGAAGCATCAGAAACCAATGCTCAGCTGTCAGAATCACCACAAATCTTAGTGATGGTAAGAGCACCATTACTCTTGACTCATTGATCTAGCGACACTATACCCTCAGTCTAGGCTCTCCCGGAACTCTGTGCAGGATGCAGGCAATTTCTCCTGAATCCTTGATATGACAACTCTGTCTACAATGGTTCCCTTCATCACCGATCAAACACGTGCACTTCTTGTCCCGTTGTTGAACGCCCTCCCTTGTCCTCCGACCCCCAAAAGACGCTCACTCCCAAGAACTGGGTTCTGCAACATCTGACTGGACAGTAACGTCAATGTGACCTCGTCTACCCCCTTTTTATCTTTCTCATACAGGAGTAAGGCCACATGTTCTTGTAGGATGATGAGAGCAAGGTAAGTGCCCAGAGGACATTATCTTCTTCCTTCACCTTCACACCAACCACATGCAGTTGGTTTAGAAGGTTATTGAATACGTTGAAGTATTCATGCAAGTTACGACTCTCCTGCATCTTCAATCCATACAGTTGTTGCTTTAGCAACAACCTCGTGATCAACGATTTGGCCAGATAAGGTCTCTCAAGTTTCTCTCACAGCTTGATTGCAGACTCTTCGAGGCCAATGTTGAAGAATACCTTGTCGTTGGCACGCATCCTGATGACGTTGGTGACTCGCTCATCCAAGTAAATTCACTCAATGTCCTTCACTGCAGTGGGCAATTTATCCTATTCACGCAGCACTCTCCTCAACCCCTGCTCAACTAGCACGTCCTTGACTTGAATCTACCACATACTGCAATTCTTGTTGTCGTTAAATTTCTCGACTGAGTTTCTATCCAACACTACATTCTTCCGTCATAGATGTCATCAGCACCTCTAGGGGATTTGATTAATTTAAAGGTCTGATCTGAGAGAATGTGGAGTGGACCTTGTCGTCACCCAACGTACTCAAACCCTTCCCTGAACGTCTAATCATTCACCTACTAAACCTAGCACTCTGATACCACTTGTTAGGAAATTGGGCAGTTTCCACAGGCTCAACTAAAAAGCAGTGTATACAAGAAACACAGACAATTTATTATCATAATAAATTCATCCATGCAGCACAATATACTGGAGAAATAATGGATCTGAGAAAGAGCGTCACTGTTGGAATCAAACACCTCAAACTACTAAGGAATAAGAATACTTACAGCGATCCGTAGTATTACGGATGCACAAGATTCACACGAATCAAACCTTCATCAGCGTTGGAAAACCAACCACCGCCACCATCGGAGAGAAAATCCCAACGGATTTCGGTCTTGCCGTGGATATGCAACACACCCCAGATCCACAACCAATGAGCCCGGCCTACACACCCTTGCCCGAGCACCTCCATGGCACTGCACAATCCGATTTCGCACGCACGTACTGTGCACATACAGCTGCCGCCCACCCACACACGTAAGAGTGTGACATTCATTTGTCAGTCGTGATTTCCTTTGTGACCCATTCAGAAGTAGAAAGGGAGCAGCAAAATGTGTTTAAAAATGAAGCTTCATTCTGTTATTTTTCGTACTAGCACTAAATTGAGGTCCTACTTGTTGGAGTTGGGGAACACTTCTGGTCAGTGTTCGTCGAACGACGTTCGACGAACGGAGAAGAGTTCGTTGAACTCTGCCTGCGCTTGACGAACTGAAAAGGGTTCGTCGAACGACGTTCGACGAACGGAGAAGGGTTCGTCGAACTACGCCTGCGTTCGACGAACGGGTTCTTGATTACTCCTGTCTCAGCGGCTCGTCGAACGGGAGATGCCTGCGTTCGACGCTCAACGCCTACGCTCGACGCCTGCTTTCGACGCTCGACGCCTGCTTTCGACGCTCGACGCCTGGTGTTCATGCTGTCTCAGCAGGTTGTTATTGTTCTGTCTCAGCGGATGTTATTGTTCCGTCTCAGCGGATGTTATTGAACCGTCTCAGCGGATGTTTGGTCTGAGCCCGGTTTGGCGCCCTATTTAAAGGGTGCATAACCCTAGTTTAGGGTTAAAGTCATTAAGTCCAAGAGAGTGCAATAGAGTTTTTGCGCGGTGTTCCTTGGCGGCGGTTCCTCTGTTCTTGTCTGAAGAGGGTTAAGTGAGGTAGGATCGGATTTGATCCTTGTAACCTTGTAAGCTGTAATCCGTCTTGGTGAATAGAAAGAAGAGAAGAGGAAGGGGAGAGGGGACGTAGCCCGGATTGGGGTGAACCTTTGTACATCTGTGTGTCTTCTGTGATTTGCTGTGTTTTGTGTTTTGATTTCTTTCGAATTTCTCTTCTCGGCACACCCTGTTTTTCTTTACATTTGGTATCAGAGCTAGGTTCTTGATCCTGGAAATGGGTTCTGGCGGCGTGCGGATCGAGATCGAGAAGTTTGACGGAAGTCGATTCGATCTATGGAAGATGAAGATGGAAGATATGTTGATTGATCGAGATCTATGGTCTGCGATCGAAGATGATCCTCCCGTTCCTAAGGTTACAGAGAAGGATGCGGGCGCATCGAAGGGAAAATCTGCAGATGCGACTGCAGATGTTGCAGCGGAGGCTGCGGCCTGGACGAAAACCGATCGGAAGGCTAAGGGCCTGATCCGGTTATTCCTAGCAGATTCAATCTTGACTAACGTCATGGAGGAGACTTCAACACGAAGTCTGTGGCGTAAGTTGGAATCCCTCTACCAGAGCAAGTCCCTGGTAAACAAATTGCTATTAAGGAAGAAGTGGTATAAACTTCGGATGCATGAGGCAATTCGTTTTCAGAGCACTTGACTCAGTTCAATACCATTGTGAGTCAGTTAATCTCTATTGGTGAGAAGATCTCGGATGAGGATAGAGCCATCACCTTGTTGTGCTCGCTGCCAGATTCATGAGACAATCTGATTGTCGTGATTGGGGGAGTGGAGACAAGGAACTGTCATATGATACTGTATGTGCAGCTCTTTTATCTGAGGAGACCAGGAGAGGAGGTTTTGAGGCGACGAGCAAAGGTGTTTGAGTGTATCTAGATCTCGTCCTCAACGAAGGGAGAGCAAGCATGGTGGATATCGGGATAAGTCTCGAGGTAGATCCAAGAGCCAGGAGAGGGAGAAGAGTAAGAAGCCCGTTCGGTGCTGGAAGTGCAATGAGACTGGTCATGTGAAGTCTCAATGTCCGAATAAGGCCGTTCAGAACAAGGAGACACCGACAACTTCTGGTACGAAGAAGGAGGGCGACGACGGTGACATGTACATCGCTGCCGCGTGCGTTGCTCAGAGAGATTCTGATATGTGGTATGTAGACACAGGAGCATCATACCACATGACCCCTCATAGGCACTGGTTCTGTGAGTATGAGAGGTTTGATGGTGGAGATGTCATGCTGGGTGATGATTCTGTTGTGCAGATTATTGGGCGTGACAAGGTGATGTTGAAGTTGTCTAATGGGACCACAAGGTCTCTTCCAAATGTGATGCACATTCCTGGGATGAGCAGGAATTTAATCTCGGTGGGTTCCATGGCGGATGCAGGAGTGCACTTCAGCTGTGACAAGCAATCTTGCAAGATGTCAAGGGGGGCAATGGTGATTGCCAGTGGAGTGAGACATGGAACACTGTATACTCTGCTTGCTGATACAGTGGTTCCAAGTGGGGCTCTTATCTCTGAGAGCTAGGAGGTTGACCAGGAGGAGGTGTCCAGGCTGTGACATCATCGGCTTGGGCATATCAGTGAGAAGGGGATGTCGGCCATGACATCTGGTCAGATGGTGGAAGGGGTGCCGGAGTGCTCCACAAGCCTTGGGTTCTGTGAACATTGCCTGCTTGGCAAACAGACCAGAGTAAGCTTTCTTGGGACGGGCACGAGGGCAACTGAAGTGCTGGAGTTGATACACAGTGATGTGTTTGGGCCAACTCCAGCTCCATCTCTTGGCGGCGCAATGTACTATGTGTCCTTTACTGATGACCTCCCACGGTATTCCTGGATCTATTTTCTCAGGTCCAAGTCAGAGGTTCTGGACAGGTTTAAGGAATTTAAGAACCTGGTGAAGAACCAGTTGGAGAGAAAGGTGAAGGTCCTCCGTTCTGACAATGGAGGGGAGTACTGCTCTGATGCTTTTGAGAGGTATTGTACTGAGCAGGGGATTGTACGGCAGAAGACCACCCCGTATACTCCAGAGCAGAATGGAGTGTCGGAGAGGTTGAACAGGACCTTGATGGAGAAAGCTAGGTGCATGCTCAGTTGGGCAGGTTTAGGGAAGGAGTTTTGGGCTGAAGCAGTGACGACTGCAAACTACCTGAAGAACAGGTCCCCTACATCTGCTGTGGAGGGATGTACACCCTTTGAAGCCATCTTCAAGAGAAAGCCAAACTTGGCCTATGCTCGTGTGTTTGAGTGTGATGCATATGTTCACATTCCAAAGGAGAAGAGGGGGAAGCTTGATGTTAAATCTGAGAAGTGCATCTTTGTGGGGTACAAAGATGACATAAAATGGTACAAGCTTTGGAACCCTGTGACCAGGACTGTAAAATTCAGCAAGGATGTGGTGTTTCATGAAACCAGTCCACAAGCTGTCACACAAGCTGAGAAGGCCAAAGAAGCAGAGAAAGAGACAGTGGTGGTGGAAGGAAGCTTTGAGAAAGGAGCTACTACTGTTGGAGCTGTATCTAATTCTGAATCAGATGATTTGGAGGTGGTGAGAAGTGATGATGAGTCAGAAGATGAAGCTGAGGAAATTCCACTTCTGAGGAGATCGACAAGGGAAAGAAGGGCACCAGTGAGATATCCCCGATGTGCAGTGGCTGCACAATGTTGCCTGAGTATGCTTGGTGAAGATCCAATCTCTGCCAGAGATGCTAGATCAAGGGCTGACTCAAATCAGTGGGAGCTAGCCATGGTGGATGAAATGGAGTCTCTGAGGAAGAATCATACTTGGTGTCTGTGTAAGCTTCCAAAGGGGAGGAAGACCATTGGAAGCAAATGGGTCTTCAAGCAGAAGGTAAAGGGTGATGGCACTGTGGAGAAATACAAGGCAAGGTTGGTTGCAAAGGGATTCTCCCAGGTCGAAGGTGTTGATTATGATGAGATCTTCTCACCGGTAGCCAAGATGACGTCGATCAGACTGGTTCTCTCTATTGCGGCGCATGACTTAGAGATCGAGCAGATGGATGTGAAGACGGCGTTTCTTCACGGTGATCTGGAGGAGGAGATATACATGAAGCAGCCGGAAGGATTCGAAGCCAAGGGCAAGGAGGATCAGGTCAGCAGGCTGAAGAAGTCCTTGTATGGACTAAAACAATCTCCGAGGATGTGGTACCAGAAATTCGACACCTACATGCTGGAGTTAGGTTTTGAAAGATCGAATTCGGACCACTGTGTGTACATCCAGAGAAAGGGAGAGCAGTTCATCTTCCTGACACTCTATGTAGATGATATGCTACTGGTGGGCAATAGTGTCAGGATGATCCAACATGTGAAGAAGCTGCTCTCAGCCAAATTCGAGATGAAGGATTTGGGGCCAGCAAGTGTCATCTTGAGAATGCAGATTTCCAGGAATCGAAGCAAGAAGAAGCTTTGGTTGGGGCAGCAGAGGTACGTCGAGGAGATGTTGAAGAAGTTCAATATGACGGACTGCAAGCCAGTGGGAGCACCAATGCCAGTTGGGTGCAAGTTATCTGCAGAGTTGAGCCTGAAGACACAAGATGAGGTCGAGGACATGGCGAAGGTCCCTTATGCTAGTGATGTGGGAAGCTTGATGTACGCCATGGTCTGCACTCGCCCTGACATTGCTCAAGCAGTGGGAGTGTTGAGCCGGTATATGGCTACACCAGGAAAGGAACACTGGAACGCTGTGAAGCGTGTGTTCAGGTATCTCCGAGGCACTTCGAATTACTCCTTATGTTTTGAAGGAGCTGGTGAAGGAGGAGTCCTGGACGTGGTTGGACACGTGGACTCGGATTGGGGAGGTGATCTGGATAGCAGGAGATCCACCAGTGGGTACGTGTTCACACTGTTTGGAGGTGCTATCAGTTGGATGAGTCAGAGGCAATGCGTTGTGGCACTCTCGTCGACGGAGGCAAAGTACATGGCTCTTACTCATGCGAGCAAGGAGGCCATATGGCTGCGGAGGCTATGTTTGGAGCTCGGGTTTGAGCATGGGCTAGTGAAGCTGTGGTGTGACAGCCAAGGGGCTATTCAGCTAGCCAAGAATCCAGCTTTCCACGCACGAACCAAACACATTGACATCCAGTATCATTTCATCCGGGAGAGGGTGGAGAAGAAGGTAGTTCAACTGGAGAAAGTGGACACGATGGAGAACAGGTCTGATTTTCTTACCAAGGCGGTTCCTGTTGCCAAATTTCAGTGGTGTGCAACGGCCGTAGGGTTGAAGAGGAAGGTTGGAGGAGCAGCTCTCATCGGAGGAAGATGTTCACCAAGTGGGAGAATGTTGGAGTTGGGGAACACTTCTGGTCAGTGTTCGTCGAACGGCGTTCGACGAACGGAGAAGAGTTCGTCGAACTCCGCTTGCGCTTGACGAACGGAGAAGGGTTCGTCGAACGGCGTTCGACGAACGGAGAAGGGTTCGTCGAACTCCGCCTGCGTTCGACGAACGGGTTCTTGATTACTCCCGTCTCAGCGGCTCGTCGAACGGGAGATGTCTGCGTTCGACGCTCAACGCTACGCTCGACGCCTGCGTTCGACGCTCGACGCCTGGTGTTCATGCTGTCTCAGCAGGTTCCGTCTCAGCGGATGTTATTGTTCCGTCTCAGCGGATGTTATTGTTCCGTCTCAGCGGATGTTATTGTTCCGTCTCAGCGGATGTTATTGTTCCGTCTCAGCGGATGTTATTGAACCGTCTCAGCGGATGTTTGGTCTGAGCCCGGTTTGACGCCCTATTTAAAGGGTGCATAACCCTGGTTTAGGGTTAAGGTCATTAAGTCCAAGAGAGTGCAATAGAGTTTTTGTGCGGTGTTCCTTGGCGGCGGTTCCTCTGTTCTTGTCTGAAGAGGGTTAAGTGAGGTAGGATCGGATTTGATCCTTGTAACCTTGTAAGCTGTAATCCGTCTTGGTGAATAGAAAGAAGAGAAGAGGAAGGGGAGAGGGGACGTAGCCCGGATTGGGGTGAACCTCTGTACATCTGTGTGTCTTCTGTGATTTGTTGTGTTTTGTGTTTTGATTTCTTTCGAATTTCTCATCTCGGCACACCCTGTTTTTCTTTCGAATCCGTCTTGTTTTGATTTGCTGTGTTTTGTGTTTTGATTTCTTTCGAATTTCTCGTCTCGGCCACCATCGGAGAGAAAATCCCAACGGATTTCGGTCTTGCCGTGGATATGCAACACACCCCAGATCCACAACCAATGAGCCCGGCCTACACACCCTCGCCCTAGCACCTCCATGGCACTGCACAATCCGATTACGCACGCACCTACTGTGCACATACAGCTGCCGCCCACCTACACACGTAAGAGTGTGACATTCATTTGTCAGTCGTGATTTCCTTTGTGACCCATTCAGAAGTAGAAAGGGAGCAGCAAAATGTGTTTAAAAATGAAGCTTCATTCTGTTATTTTTCGTACTAGCACTAAATTGAGGTCCTACTCATATGCCTTCAAATCATAATAGTATCAATTTTCTGTAACAGAGTCGTGATTATATTACTATGGCTTGAATTTTTTTGGGTCAATTATTTGAATTGGTAAGCATTGTGGTATCTTTCAACCTGTTTCCTCAATGCAGTTTGGTAATCTTCCATATGCTTTCCGAGCAAACACATGGGTGGTCCCTCCCTTTGCAGCAGATTCTCCCGCCGTTTTCCCCATTCTTCCAACAGAGGATGAAACATGGGGTGGAAGTGGTGGTGGTCAAGGAAGAGAAGGGACACAAGTCCACAGGAAATGGTCGAGGGACTTTTTAATCCTTGCTTCCATGCCTTGTAAAACAGCTGAGGAGAGACAAATTCGAGATAGGAAGGCCTTTCTTCTGCACAACCTATTTGTTGACGTTGCAGTCCTCAGAGCCGTTGGAGCTATTCAAAATCTTATTTTCAACCATAAACACTCGAATGGAATGCCAAACAACCATGATGCAATTTTGCATGAGGAACAAGTTGGTGATTTGAGTATTACAGTTAGACAAGATGCAGCTGATGCCAGTGCTAAGTTAGCTGTAGAATATGATGGAAGTCACGTCCCTGGAGTGTCTTCAGAGGACATTGCCCAAAGGAACTTGCTGAAAGGGATTACAGCTGATGAAAGCGTGATAGTTCATGTAAGTAGCTTTATTACCCATTTTACTGATTTAAACCATGATTTGTGTTAGAATCCAAGCATGCAACCTAAAACCAATTGGTCCTGCTTGGCGGGCCGGCTGCTCTTCTCTGCGGTGTCCATGGAAGTGGGATGGTGGAGCACTCAAACAGCGGAAGGGAGGAATATTGTTGAGCGCAGAACACCAAAGGTCAATTTTTGGTGTTCTGTGCTCCATCTCTAACTGGATACTCTGGCTCTAGCGGGCATCCCCGTTCCACTGTTCCACCATCATGCGAGTCAGCCTGTCAAACAGGGACTAAATGCATAAGACTGTTTATTTTTTGGCATGGGAGTATTATCTAACAATTTGATTGGGCTTGGATGTTCTTCCTTCATAAGCCTTTTGCAGATCAACTGAATCATTATGTGTCTTGCAGGACACTGCTACTCTTGGTGTTGTCATTGCCAGACATTGTGGATATACTGCTACTGTCAAAGTTCCAGTTAAACCTGGTCCTATAACCCAACAGGATTTTGATATAGCCGACCAACCCGAGGGAGGAAGTAATGCTCTAAATGTTAATAGGTAGCTTTCTCTTAGAGAGAGCGTTTTAACAAATCTTTAAAGAGTTTAGAGGATGATTTGCTTCCTTTTATGCAGTTGTATTAAAAATAAGGTTGTCTTAAGCTGCCTGTTACTTAGTATTATATAACTATTTGGTGATGAAAATTTTCCTGGATTTTTCAGCTTGAGAGTGCTATTGCACAAGCCATCTGCTCAGGTTGGAACTTTACGCTCTCAGTTATTTGAAAACAGTAATACAACCCCTTCGAGATCTTTGGTACGCGAGTTATTAGCATTCAGTCTGGCGAAGTTAGAAGAACAAGAAGATCCAAACTTGCATAGAAAGTCAATTAGGTGGGAACTTGGTGCATGCTGGATGCAGCATTTGCAGCAAGATCCGGGGAAGAACCAGCCTAAAAAGGGCGAGGAAATCAAAATCAAGCCACCTGTGAAAGGACTTGGTAAACAGTTGAAAGAAATCAAGAAAAAATCAGATGCGAGGGATGAAAAAATGGATCCAGTCAAGGACAGCTCCACAGATTGTAGCAAGCATCAAATGCTGGAAGATTGTGGTCAGCAAGTGAAGGAGATGATGCTGATGAAATTGCTTCCAGAAGCAGCTTTTTTGCGGTTGAAAGAATTGGATACTGGCCTCCATGCTAAGGTTTCTATTCCTCTTCCTGTCATTTACTGTTCTTTAAGGGTCTCCCTGGTTCATCTTTCCAATATATTCCCCCTCAAACAGACAAAGAAATGAGAAATAGATCATTTTTTCTTCAATATTTGAACTTTTACCATCCAAATTTAACTTTCTCAGAGACTTCGACCGAGGTTTAGTGGGGCAAATTTCCTTTGTTTTGATTTAACTTGATCAACCACCTTTGAATTGATCGTTACTTGTGTAGGCTTAAGAATACAGTATTTATAATATATAAGAAAATGGTAACTTCTATGATTCTTTATATTTTATGTGCTATGATCCTGCAGCAATACATTATACAGTTCTTTTCCCCCTTTTTGATATCTGGCAGTCACCTGAAGCATTAGTTGAGATGGCACAGAAGTACTATGTAGATTCTGCCTTGCCAAAATTGGTAAACATGGATAGGCTATTTCACTTCCATTAGATTACAAAAGAGTTCCTACATTGTTAATATAATTATCCACTGTCCTTAGGTAGCAGATTTTGCATCACTTGAACTTTCGCCTGTTGATGGGAGGACTCTAACAGATTTCATGCATACAAGGGGCCTGCGGATGTGTTCACTGGGCCGTGTGGTATAGTTCAAATCTGTGTGTTATGATAAATTAACGATGATGGTGGTGAATAAATGCCCATTTTTGTTCTTGTTTTTTGTGAAATAACTACTGATATTGCGCTTCATTCTCGCCAGGTCGAGTTAGCTGACAAACTTCCTCATGTTCGATCTCTTTGCATACATGAGATGGTGGTTCGTGCATTCAAACATATACTGCAAGCAGTTGTTGCAGCTGTTAATGAATTTGATGATATGGCGGTTTCGATTGCATCGTGTTTGAATTTTTTATTGGGCTCCTTGCCTTCTGAGAATTTTGATCCAAATTTAGCTTCTGATGACCGTCTCAAGCAGAAGTGGCTAGAAATTTTCCTTTCCAAGAGATTTGGTTGGAGATGGAAGGAGGAAAGTTTCAAAGATTTGAGGAGGCTTGCCATCCTCCGTGGTCTTTGCCATAAGGTGATGATTGTTGCTTGAAATATGCAATTTAGATTTGGGGTTATTTACGAGGACCACCCCTCTAACTTTGCATAATTCCAAAAACAACTCTTCTATCTTTCAAAATTATCAAAATCTTCAAAGTTTACATTGTTAACATACATGATAAAAAAAAACCTTATGTTAACAATGTAAACTTATAAGGGAGGTTTTGTTAATTTTGGAAGATAGAGGGAAGGTCCATATAATTATGCAAAGTTAGAGGAGTGTTGTTTGTAATTATACCTTTAGATTTGTGTACCTTGTTTCTATGATGAGGTTGTAATAGTAAGCTCTAGTCATTCAGGTTGGGCTCGAGTTAGTTCCTAGAGACTATGATATGGATGCACCAGATCCTTTCAGTAAATCAGATATCATCAGCATGATTCCGGTTTACAAAGTAAGAAAAAAAATCATTTTTATAATTTTGGAGATCAATCATGGCTGTTTCGAAGATTGATTGTAGAAAATTTTCATTGGCAGCATGTTGCATGCTCCTCTGCTGATGGCAGAACTCTTTTGGAATCATCCAAAACATCCCTGGATAAGGGAAAACTGGAGGATGCTGTGAACTTTGGTACCAAGGTGTGAAATGCTAATCAAAGAACTCTTTTTAAAAGAAATTTTTCCTTCAGTAATTCATTTTTGTTGTTCTCCATATTGTAAATTCTCAGGCGCTTGCGAAACTTGTGGCAGTCTGTGGTCCTTATCATAGAATGACGGCGGGAGCATATAGCCTTCTTGCAGTAGTCCTCTACCATACTGGAGATTTCAACCAGGTGCGCATTTTAGAAAAAAACTTATGTCTGATGTTATAAGTTATGCACTATCGAAGGAAGGCGATCAATTGTTGGCCATAATTGGAGGGTTGTCGCAGGGTGGTTTCATGATTCAAAACCCTGGTCTCTAGACCAAGATGGAGATTTCTTCCCCAACATATTTCATTTATAACTCTACTTGAATTACCGCTAGTCTAACTTTTTGATAAAGAAGATTACCAGATAATGTAATAAAGAAGATTCATAAGAACCGTGGGATGAAGAAGCTAGTGTAGCCTTGTATAATGTTATGATATCCAGTATTTTTGAACTCATTGGCCCTTTTGATATGTTTCTAAGTAATTTATCTCATCTTTCATTTCAAGAAATTATTGAACTCATTGGCCCTTTTGACATCAAGATTTTTGTTGTGTAGAAGTATGTGGTGATTAAACCATTATAACTTATTCATTTTCCGAAAAATTATTGTTTCTTTGTCTTTTATTGCTGTAATTTATAGTAGTATATTCTATGAATCGAAGTCATTGATCAATCTCATATGCATGTAAAGCAGGCGACGATATACCAGCAGAAGGCTTTAGATATAAATGAGAGGGAACTTGGTCTTGACCATCCAGATACAATGAAAAGTTATGGAGATCTAGCTGTTTTCTATTATCGCCTTCAGCATACAGAATTGGCATTAAAGTAAGTTTGCTTCTAAAAGTTTCTGATTACATTTTTCATTTCTACTGCTTTAAATGTTAGCCGTGAAGAATGAAATCATTTGAATTCGGCTACTTGAGTAAGTTATTTCACCAAAACCATGTTTAAATAAATTGTGTTCTATAGCTAATACTGGTCCTGTTGAAAAGATTCAGATTATAGAACTCAGTAATTTGTGTTATTGTAACTGCTAGACTGTTCTTATTTGTACTTAAAGACCTGAAAGTATTATTGTCTACTAATAGTTTCATTGACTAAATATAAAGGGTGTAAGTAGCTCTACTAATGTAAGGTTTGGAAGGGGTTGATCTGTGCAGCTTTCCCCATATTTATAGAGAAGTTATTTTCATTACTTGAATCTGGGGACTCCAACTACACTAGAGACAACTTAGGCCTAGTTTGGGGCCACAGATCTCCTGAGTCGCCGATCTGGTCGAACTTCGCCGCGGCTCCGCGATCATTTAGCTGCAGACAATCGTGCATTCTGCTGGCTGAAAAGTAGGAACTCATTTTGAGAACCCGCAAATTTTGATTGTGGGTGTCAGACTACAGCTACGATCTCCATTGTTATCAACAGAGCAGTACTTGTTTATTTAACCACTCATCCTTCTAGATGTTATTGTTACTAATAATAAAATTCAAATGGGGTCCTCATTAGGAAGTAAATGTTAGTGTGGCTGCCTTGAGGTCAGTAAATGATCTTTATCTTATAAAAAGGAGTCGATAACCGACTGTGAGGTTGATCGATATATTTACGTATTTCACATCTCCTTACTTTTGTCATGGTATTAGAACAGGTCACTGAGAACTTGCTTACCGATCGTGGGCGATACGAGATTGCTCAATAGCTTGTTTGCTCGTCTTTGCCATGTTTATCGACGAACGTGATCGTCAAATTTGCCATCATTCTCTTCTACTGCCTTCTCTACACGGTTTGCCGACCGCTCCTCCTTCAGCTTCTACTGGGATCGTCGTTGACTGCTTTCTCTAAGATCATCATCGACTACTACTGAGACTACTGTCGACTACTTTTGTTGGGATCGTCGTCGACTGCTTCTGTTGGGATCATCGTCGGCTGCTTCCTCCGGGATCGTCGCCGTCTGCTTCTGTTGGGATCATCGTCGGCTGCTTCCTCCGGGATCTTCGTCGATTGCTTCCCCTCGTCATATTTCTAGCGCCTGCAACCTCTCATTTCCACGCCCTACTTATCGATACGTGGCTTCGATCTGCTGGTGGTTTGGACGTAAGGAATATGTGGCTTTCCTTCTATAGCTTCTCCTTTTCTTTTTTTCCCTTTACAACGCCGTTGTAGGTACTCGTCTACTGTTACATTGAGTTATCTATGGCCGTCTTAATGGATAAAGGGATTTGTGGATCTTCTTCTACCTGTCTTACTTCAGTCTGGTAGATTTGTAGTGGATTTTCTGATGGATCAAGATATGCCTATGGATAAAGGGAAAAATGTCACCCACATCGCTAACCCTAGTGTTGAATTTTTAGATTATGGGTTTCACCAACATTAAATTGAATGGAAAAATCTACTTGCTCTGGGCCCGTCAATGAAAGTATTTATTAAAAGCAAATGGAAGCTTGAGTTTATAACTAGACCAAGAAACTACTTCACATAATGGATCCTGCTTATGAAGAGATGTGATCTTGCTTCGATCTACCAATTGAGCACTGAAATTATAATATGGAAAGTGGAACCTCCATTGAGGAATACTATATAAAACTCACTCAAAAGTGAGAGATGATTGACTAATATTCTGATGTCAATATTTTTCTTACATATACCGGGTGCGAGGGGAGTCAGATAGAATTGAGTCAAGTAAGGGTGTTTGAATTACTTGCTTGCCCTCCCAACTAGAATTTTAGTGGGTTCACATGTTTGAAAGAGATATAGTTTTTGACATAGATATTGTGGTTAGTTACCTCGCAGAGAATCTCACCGAATTTTGATAAGTTAAACGTTATTGGTAACTGTGAAAGACTAACCATAACAACAGATTAGAGAAGAGGGAAAATTGATCCTAAAGATGGGACGGATACTAGTCGACCTAGGTTAATGGACTCAAAAAAGGCCAAACTTGTTTTTTCTCACTATAGGGCCCAAAAGCATGTGAAAGATAATTGTTGGGAATTATATCCTCATCTTGTTCACAAACAATTCATGAAAAATGTTGTTGGGAAGTATGTGGTTAAACCTCGCCTATTCCGGTATTTTCTATCCTTGGAAATAAAGAATCTAATTTTCGTCGCGAGGTTCTATCCAGGAAGTGAGCAGGAAACGTGTTGCCCTTGAAGCCTCACTTGGGTGACTGGAATAGACACAGTTGTCAGATATGTTTGCACACACTAATGTTGTTCATTCGTATAAAGACAATACCCAGTGAATTATCGATTCGGGTGCTTCCGATCATGTAACTGTAAGTTTGGTTGTATTACCTCCATGTATGATGTTGTAGGAAAAGTCAAAATTGTTGATGGATCCTATGCCCCAGTTACTGGTAAAGGGGCATTGTGCATGTCTTCAGGGATCTCTCTTGATTCCGTTATATATGTGACTTTATTTGTCACTATTTTTCTTCTCAGTATGTTTTTCGGGACCTTGAGAGCAAGAGGACGATTGGCGGGGGTGTGAAGCTGGTGGGATTTATCTGATGGATCTGGAGAAGGCTATGCATGTGGGAACAACCAAAGAGAAAGATAATTTGGCTTTATGACATTACAGAATGGGACATACTCTAAAAATTTTGAAATCAATGTTTTCGTTTGACTCTTCTATTTATAATATTGACTTAAGCTCTAGTATCCCCCTTCACTCATCTCACTGCTTTAGATAATGCTCTTCAGGTCCCCGCTCTTGATACTTCCACAACTTTGCATCATAGTAGTCGCGCGCACTACCCCATAGAGAAATTTGTGAGTTATAATTCTCTTTCTTCATCATTTAGTTCTTATCTCACTGTCGTCTCCTCTGTTATTATTCATAACAATTTCTCTGAAGCTATTATTGATCCTAAATGGAAAAAAGCTATGAATTATGGGATGAGGGCACTCAAGTAACAAAACACATGGGAACATGTTAAACATCCTTTTGTTAAACTTGTTGGTTGTCGTTGGGGGTTTACAATTAAACATCGTCAAGATGGAACCGTTGAACAATATGACGTCAAATTGGTGGCCAAAGGCTTCACTCAGGTTGATGGAATTGATTATCAAGAATTTTTGCTCTAGTTGTGAAATTGAACTCTGTTCGCATTCTTCTATTTGCCGCTGCTCAACAATCATGACATTCATCAATTGGATGTCAAAAATATCTTCTTGCATGAAAATCTGCAAGAAGTGATTTACATGGCCCCTCCAAGTTTTTTCTCAAGTGGGTTTGATAATGTGTGCAAATTAAAGAAAGTTATTTATAGTCTCAAACAATCTCCTCAAGCTTGATTTGGGAAGCTTATCAATAAGCTCCTTCACCTCAGTTTCTCTTGAAGTGTGCATGTTGACTCTGTCTTCTTTCACAAGAATGCTTCCCATGCTACCGTTCTTATGGTATATGTGGATGATAATATTATCACTGATTTTGGTACTCATCATATTGCTGAAGTTAATCGGTGTCTTGCTTCGGCCTTTAATATTAAAGATCTCAATGCTCTTTAGTATTCCTTGGGGATTGAAGTGGGCAGGTTTGTGAGGGTGATATTTATCTCTCAACAGAATATGTTCTAGACCTTGATGAAACAGGGTATTCTGGGGCAAAACCCATGGAGAGTCCTATTGACCTGAAGTATGATCTACACAAACAAGAATCACATTTTACAACAAAATTAAGTGGGCTGGTTTGTGAGGGTGATATTTATCTCTCAACAGAATATGTTCTAGACCTTATTGAAACTGGGTATTTGGGGCAAAACCCATGGAGAGTCCTATTGACCTGAAGTATGATCTACACAAACAAGAATCACATATTTTACAACAAAATTAAATTTCCAATGGCTAGTGGGTAAGTTGATTTACTTGACGATAACAAGACCCGACATCGCATTTGATGCAGATCTTGTGAGTCAATTTATGCATGAACCTAAGGTTCATCGTTATGAGGCGGTACTTTGGATTGTGAAGTATTTGAAAGGAGCAAGGAAGTGTATCTTGTACGAAAACCAAGGAAACCTCAATATATTAGGGTAATGTGATGTCGGCTAGCCTGGATCTTTAAGTGATAGAAGATCAAGTTGATAACCCAGTGGGTACTGTATGTTTTTGGGTGTAAACCTTGTTTCATTGAAGAGTAAAAAAAATATAATGTGGTTGCTCGATCATCAACTGAAGTGGAATGCAAGGCTATGACTACTTCCACTTGTGAATTTATGTGAATTTATGTGGCTATGTCATTACGTTGTCATAGTCAATTTGTTATTCATATTGCTTCCAATCCTGAGTTTCATGAGAGAACCAAGCATTTTGAGGTGAACTTCATTTTTGAGAGAAAAAGATCATACTGAAATCATATCTACTCCATTTGTGACATGAAAATTAACTTGTTGACATGTTTATTAAAGCTTTATATAGTAAAGGAATACAAGATAATGACACCAAGTTGGGCCTCATTGATATCTACAGATTTAGCTTGTGAGGGGATGTTGAGAATAGTAAAACATAATCTAAATGGGACTATCATTAAAAGGACTTAAATGTAGATGTGGCTGCTCTTAGGGCAATGCAGGTCTCTATCTTATATAAAGGAGGCACTGACCTACTGTGAGAGGCTGATCGATACATTTAGGCATACTCATCTTCTTATTTTCTTCAGTTATATCCTTATCTATATAGAATTCTTTTTTTTGGTATAATTAATCAACAATGCTTAACCAATTACCTTAAACCTTAGTGTTTACGATTAACATAGATTGGAAATTGGATATTTCTATGAAGTTTGGGAACGATACTTACTAGGAATTGGAGAATAGAGATTGAGCTTGTACAATGGAGATTTGAAGATGCATTCTTAAATATGGGGCATCGATTTGAAGCTCAAGTGTATAGAAAAGAGCTAATATACTTAAATCTAAAAGGATTTTATTGAAATCGTTTTAACAACAAATGTCATTGGAAATCAAGGATATTGATTTCCAATGCAATTGAAACTCTAAATCAAAAGGAGTATTTCGACCTAATTTAACTAAAAAAGGCTAATTTAAATTCACGAACCTTGTTGGTTCGGTCTAAACTTGGGGTCGAATCTTGAGTCGTCATTTGGTCCATGTGCCCCATCACTAAGAATAGCTCTTAAGAAGCACAACTGATGAAGTATGATCAATAACCGAATGTCAACCTGCCTGGATGGATATATACGATTTTGATGTTCCCCTAATATTCAGTAAACTCTTAACAAATACAACCTCTTCCCCATTTCTTAATGCCAGGAAAACTTAAAATCTTTAATATTATAGGTATGTTAACCGTGCCTTATATCTTTTGCACCTCATCTGTGGCCCCTCGCATCCCAACACGGCAGCAACCTATATCAATGTGGCAATGATGGAAGAAGGCCTCGGCAACGTTCATGTGGCTCTCAGATACCTCCATGAGGCCCTTAAGTGCAACAAAAAATTACTAGGAGCAGATCATATACAGGTTTCCTCCAAATTCCACACTCCATTTTCATATTTTTCTCACATTTATATCTATCAAATGGTATTAATTCATCATTCATATTTGCCACAGACTGCTGCCAGTTATCACGCTATCGCCATTGCTTTGTCGTTGATGGAAGCATATTCTTTAAGCGTTCAGCATGAGCAGACAACCCTTCGGATACTGCAAGCTAAGCTCGGGGCAGAAGATCTTCGTACACAGGTAACCAAGGAACCAAATTTGTAGGGAGAAGTGCACTTCGTCCCTTTGGGTTTTGTTTTGTTGCACTTCACATCCTCATATTTTTAGTATAGCCACATTGTGTCCTTGAGATTAAGGCTCTATTTGGGAAAGTGGTAGGAGAATGATGGCGGTTGTGAACATAGTTGTCAAAAACACGGGTACACATGCTATTTTGTCAAAATGACGCTTTAGGTCAAAGTGTCACAATAGTCATACTTATGTGGTCAACTGTTAGTAGCCGTGAACGCTCGAACCTCCAAAAGTTAAATTTTGGCCAAAACAACTGTCAAGAATTTTCTAAACGTAGCTAAACCGCAATTGTTATGTTTTTACCACAGTTTCACATAGTTGTTACTCAAAACTCCACGGCCTTCCCAAACAACTATGAAGCAATGATATTTAAAATGGCCTACCGTATCGACTCGAGCGCATACGGGGACGAGAAACATTCGGAAACACTCATAAATGCATTTTCGAAACATACCCGCATTAAATTTTTATTAAGAAATATATGGAAACGCGTATCCCGCATGCGGGATATGCGTTTCGTGTCATTAATAGGGCGACCAAACTGCGCTGAGTCATAACCTAAGATCTGTGTTGCTCCTCACGCTCCAAATCTTTCTCGCCGCTCTGCCCGACCCCCTCCCCCCCCCCCCCTCGTCGCACTCTCACATCTCCCTGTCACAAACGTCGCTCGATCGCCTCCCACATCAAAATCCCTCGCTCACCTCCCACCTAGAAACCCCCCGCCTCCCTCATTCCGTCTTTTCCATGGACCACAAAGATCGTGGAATCAAAGCCCTATTCGGAAGCACCATCAGCTCCTCCCCTGATTTCGTGGCTTTCAAAGACCTTAGAGATCGTAGAATTGTGGAATCGGAGCCCTTCTCGCAAGCACCGCCAGAGCCTCGCAGATTTTCGATAAAATCTTTCCTTTTACTGAGCATCCTCTACGATATGAGTTTGTTTCATCAAGCATTTATATTTTACAGTATATTATTTTGAACATCTCGTGCATTTTGCACCATCTTCAGTGAATGAAACTCTTGATATGCAAGAGTTACATGCATTATATTGAATTATCTTCATTTTCTCACTCTTTTAAAAATGGTAGCATAATATTGATTACTGAATATGTAACTTATATAAAATATAGCATTTAATCAGAGGTTGGAGAACAATTAGTTCATAATTAGAAATTTTATATTATTATTTCCTTCTATTGAATATTTTAGTTGTAGATGATTGTTCATTCTCCCATTGTTATTTATAACATTCTAATATTCTAAGTTTTTTTATTTTAGGTCTTATATTGCAATATTTCATTAGATTGATTCAAATTGCATTGTTTCAAGAAATTTATATTTAGTTTGTTAGTTATCTTATTTTCATATTAATTAATATTTATATTTAAATAATTAACTTTTTTAGAAAACGTATCACATATCCTTGTTTTTTTTTTAATTTTGTTTCCCGTATCCATTTTGTATCGTATCCCATCCCCGTCCCCGTGCAACTTAGCTAAACAAAGCCTAGGTAATTTGATTGGCTAATCCAGTTGAGATTATTATATTAGTATGTGTGAGTGGGTTTAGTCCCACATCTTGTGTTAGGCTTAGTGTGTCCTTTGTAATGTTATAAATCTCCGCCTATGTGGATGAATAAGATTGCACTAGTTCTCCCTTATTTCTCCTTTCAACTTGGTATCAGAGGATTAAGGTTGTTTGATCCCAGTCCCGTCTCCCACTTCCTCTCTCGCTACTGCTTCGGTCCTGTCCCCGTTCTGCGCCGCTGCTAGGGCTCACAAAGGAGCGGCTCCCGTCGACGGAATCACCGTCTGATTCCATCGACGGGAGTGGCTCCTTTCCCCATGCTCCCCTCGACGAAGGTGTCGTTCCCTCCGCTGCTCATCGATGTGGAATCCGCTGGTTGTTCTCATCCCAGAGCCCGTCGACTAGATCTCGTCTTCCAGAGCCTGTCTGCTTCAGCCCACCGCCAGATCCCGTCTGCTTCAGCCCGTCGACCTCCCTCGTCGTCGATCCCCGCTGCCATCCGTCGACATCGATGTTCGATCTCTGCCGATGGAGCTTCTCCTGTTGAGCTCATCTGCTCCAGTCGCTACTTCTCCCGTGTTGTTGCCTCCCGACGTCGGATCCCGTGCATCGTATGGTCGGCTTCTTCCATCAACGCCTGCTCCGGAAGCTTCTTCTCTTCAGTGAGACGACGGGATGTCTTCCCGCTGCTCTCCAGTGAGTCTCCACCGCTGCTCCTAGTGACTGGCCGCTGCTGCTTTTTCCTGTTGCAGGCTGTTGTTTCTTCCTGTTGATGTCTTGTCGTTGATGCCTTGCCGCCGCTGCTTTCGTCGCTGCACTCCTCTTGTTGCTAAGATTCAACATTTGTCCCTCTTGCTCTGCGACCGCTTCCGGGTGTCGATGTCTAGCCAATGCTGAAGTTTTTTTATGTTTTTCAATGTTTTTTGCTTGAATAGTGTCAGTGTTTGTTATGGTTGTCGTTATGCCTATGTGCACGTGTTATCCACGTGAGGGGGAGTGTTTGGGACAAAAGCGACTCAGATGATCTTTCCCGACTTTCGCCTTTGTTCCACATGGCCTCTAGGCTTATGTCGTGTGTTGTTTGTCTCCCCAAGTTTTTCCTTGATGATTGGTAGGTGGTATGGCCTTTGGTGGTTGTTTTTCCCCTTTCTCTCTTATCCCCGCGGTCACAGTAAATTTGTGTGTGAGGTGTTATCCCCGCAGTCTCGTAGATTCATGTGTGGTGTTATCCCCGCGGTTCCGTAGATCCGTGCGTGTGTGGTGTTATCCCTGCGGTCTCGTGGATTCGTGTGTGTGGTTTCTTTCCTGTGGGTGTACCGTGTGTGGGAGTATCTCCGATCACCCGTCTGTCCCACATTTGCCTACCATATTTATCCTTTCCATTGATGTTGTCAAGCTTGAGGTTTCCCCTCCAGCTTGAGGGGGAGAGTTGAGATTATTATATTAGTATGTGTGAGTGGGTTTAGTCCCACATCTTGTGTTAGGCTTAGTGTGCCCTTTGTAATGTTATAAATCCCCCCTATGTGGATGAATAAGATTGCACTAGTTATTATCTCCCTTATTTCTCCTTTCAACTAATCCAATACCACAAGCAAAGCTGGTAGCAAAATGTTTTGTTTTCTTCCTCACCACCATCCAAAATGAGCTTGAGGTCAACCATAAGGGTTTTAAGGGTAATGATTGGATTTATATTGCTATTCTGTATATGGTAGTAGCTATTGCATTTTAAACTCAAATAATATGTATACGAGAATAAAATGCAGCATAAATAAACCATAAGAGGATATCAGACTATCATGATACAATAATGTATCAGGATAAGGGGCATAATAGCAGAAAGTAGAAGACATTGTATACAAGTACTAGACCGTTATATTTGTACTTCTATACAAATTTTCCTATACTTTCTATTATCTTACTTTTTATCCTGATACAAATTTGAACCACTTTTACAGTTTTTAGTTATCTATTCAGGATGCTGCTGCATGGCTTGAGTACTTCGAGTCAAAGGTACAAGAACAGCAGGAAGCTGCTCGGAACGGTACTCCGAAACCGGATGCTTCGATAGCCAGCAAAGGTCATTTGAGGTAAAAGAAAAACATCATTTCTTGATCTTCCTAGAAAACTGAACAAGGAATTATTCCACTGTACAGAGAACTGCTGTCTCACCGATTCTCTTAAACATGCAGTGTTTCCGACCTTCTAGATTATATAAACCCGGACGAAGAACTTAAACTAAGAGAATTTCAAAAGAAACAAGCCCGGACGAAGATCAAGGGACAAATTGGGCAAAATCAGTGGGAATCATTCGAAGACGAAGAACCGAAGGAGGAGAAGACACAAGTAGATATCTACCCACAGAGAGAGGTTTCTAATGATAAAGAGAATAATAATACCATTACTCCGCCAGTGGAAACTCAAGATGAAACACTAAGTCTTTCCATAGTTCACATCACATCGAGCTCAAATGATGATGGCGATGTGGGTGAAGCCAATGACGGATGGCAGGAAGCAGTTCCCAAGGGGAGATATTCATCAAGCCGTAAGACTTCCAGTTCAAGGAGACCTACTCTTGCAAAACTTAACACAAATGCTATGAATAATAATGGAGAAAATAGTAGAAGCAAGGGAAGAACTGCCTCTAACTTCTCCCCTAGAACCCTATCCTGTGAGTCTAGTCCCACTAATGCTCACAGTCCTGTTTCAGAAAAACCAGCAAAAAGTCCCAGCTTTTTGGTCAAATCTGCGACCACCACTATGGCGGCCAAGACGGTTGTATCAACAATTTCAGCAAGTGTTCAGCCCACCAGGAAGAACCTTTCATACAAGGAAGTCGCATTAGCTCCTCCGGGAACTATAATGAAATCTTCAGAACAATCGCCGCTAGATGAAATCAATGTGGTTGAGAAAGATACATGCAAAGAGGCAATCCACGCCGTTCATGAAGATATAATTTCACCAATTTCTTCAGAGGATGCTAAAGAGGATAAGATTCATGAGAAAGATGCTCCAAAAGAAAGTGATACTCCGCTGAAAGAACAATCTACATGTCCTTCTGTTATGGAGTCTGATAAGCTCAATAGTTTGAGTGATTCAAAGACAATTTCCTCTGAAATTGAGACGTCCAAAACAATTGGAGACCCGGAAAATTGTGAGCCTGGTCATCCGGAAGAATCAGAGAACAAAAATCATGGTGTTTTAGGTGTTTCAGGAGGAAATGATGCTGCCTCTGTAGAAAATGCTGCCCAGGAAGAAGATGATGTTTCTGACATCTCCAGTGGAGGAGAAAGTGAGAAATCTTCACCAATTGAAGGGGAGAAAAAACAGGAAGCAAATGAAACAAGTAAGAAACTCTCAGCATCTGCTCCTCCATTCAACCCGGCCACCATGCCAGTTCTCAGTTCAGGTTCGATTCCGGTCATGAAGGAGAATTTAGGAATCCTGCCGCCGCCACTCATTATCCCGCCGATGTTGCCGACCAGCCCCATTCGTAAGCATCCTCATCATTCCGCTACAGCGAGGATTCCTTACGGTCCCCGTCTGTCCGGTGGTTACAACCGTGGAGGCCATCGGGTTGCGAGAAACAAGCCAGGTTTGCAGTGTATTGAGCCCATCAGCCCAAGGATTATGAACCCAGATGCTGCTGAATTCATACCTGGCCAACCATGGCTCCCTAATGGCTGCGCAGCTTCTGTAGTCGGCTTTCCCACAGCTCCGAATGGGTTCAATGTGCCTCCGCCGGAATCCTCGACATCACCGGACAGCTCTTCAGCATCACCTACTGTCGTTATCAATGTTTCCGATACAAAAGAAGCATTGCCTGAAGAAAATGTTTATAATGGCCATGGTTCTATAGAAGAGAGAGAGGAGCCCGCGGAAGAAGATAAAGTGGCTGCTGAAGCACTTGAACCCGAGATGATTCCAGAAGCCACAGATTCAGTTCCTGAATCTAAAACTTCAGAAACCGCAAATGTTGAAAAATCTGTAAAAAGCTGGGCTGATTACAGCGACGGTGAAGCCGAAGATGTTGAGGTTTTGAGTTGAATGGAAACCGAAATTCAGTGTCTGAGGCTCTTCAAGAATATTTGAAGTTAGAGTAAAAGTCTCCTAAAACTTTGGAGGTGACAAAAGGGGGTAGTACAGTTATGTGATTTTTGATTCATGGATTCATGGTTTCTTTCCTCAATAATTTGCGGCTCGGAAATAAAGACTTTAATGTAATTTTGTTATAAGGTTCTCTTGATGATGCTTATTGCTAAAGACAAGATAAGCCCTTCTTAAGGCTTTCATATTTTCCTCTTATTCTTATTTCTCCAATTTTGTCGACAGCTGTTAAGACTTAGCATGCCTTATTGTACTAGCAATCGGGCACACGGCTATGCTCAAACTGCTCTTAGTGCCCGACTATGCTCAAACTGCTCTTAGTTGCGAATGAGCTTAACCCCTCTGTAGTGGTAAGGGCTTCGCCTGTGCTCGACTGCTCTTGAGGTGCACGGGCGAAGCGAACTGGCTGCGTCAGTGCACTAACGCTTGAATCTTATATGGATGATTTGTGGATTTGATTTGGTAGTGAGAGGAAAGCTTATATAAAGGTTAGGATGTAACTAGAAGGATTAACATTAGCTTTGTAAAGCTTATATAAAGGTTAGGATGTAACTAGAAGGATTAGCATTAGCTTTTTATTGGATGATGAAACCTTCAAATAAATGAAAAAATAATGTATTTTCTCATTCTATATATCTATAATTATTTACAAGGAAACGCTACATATTCGTTAGCACCATAAGAGATTGCGACAGTCCGATTAAATCAATCATCGCCGTCGGATTGTTCCCAATAATTAATAATATGATAATAGTATTTTAATTAATTATTGCATGTCGGCTTATTAGGTGCCACGTGTCTCATGGTCGTTGGTCCACTAATTGCTCTCCTACATAGCCCGACGGCCTCGCTACTTGGTAATGACTACTTACCCCGTTGTTTTTTCTCCCAAATTTGGAAGTGCAAATGATAAACGACTAAATTGAAATAATATGAAGTTGATCTTGAACCGTCTAAATTGTATTGATGGGGTTTCACAAAAGCAGTTCAGTCGAACCGAAGGTTTTGGTCACACCCTCGACCGGCTCGCCAAGATGAGTCCATCAAGCTCTTTATCACATAATTTTGAGTTCGTTTGGTTCTTCAAACGGACGCTGAAACACTCGGTGAGCACGCCCGAAAAGGCTTCACACACATTCGACACGTACTCACAAGACGGGCGCGCAAGTTGCGCCCAAGCGAGGGAGCCCCCAACCCGCGCACGCACGCAGCGTGTCTGCACGCTCCCTCACTTGCGCGCAAGCTCTCCCAGCACGAGCATGCAGCGCGAGCGTGTGTGCCTGCTCCCAGCGTGCATGCGTGCGCGATCCCAGTATGCGCGATCTGAGCGCGCATGCGCGGTCCCAGCACGTGCGATCCCTGCGCGTGCGCCCCGCGCGCGCCTGCGGCGCGCCGCCGCCTCCCGCAGCCGCCTGTCGTCGCCGCCATCCGCCGCCGCCATCTCCGACGAACCTACCCGGGCCGCCCGGATTGCCCGGACCTTCCGAGGCGGCATTGGCGTCATTTTCAGAAAATTGGTGATCCAGGAGACCTGAATCGAGCATTCTCATTCTCCAGTTCAAATTCCAAAATGACGCTATTACTGGCGCGCCCCCTAGAAAAACTATAAAAATACCCATTGACCTTCATTTGAGGACAAACAACCAAGTAGTGAAGAAAAGCCCTGAAATTTTTCGGCAAAAACTTGACACTCTGCTCGCTCTCTCGCTCAAGTGTTCACTCAACTCTCCACAGTGCCTGCTCCAGTGACAGCTCCAGAAGTCGTTCCTGCGAGCACCAAGGAAGACTTTGTTTTTTCTCTTTCAGATACTTATAAGCGGAGCGGTGGTTTGTCACCCTCCCGATGATTCTAACATTTGTAACGACAAACAAATTAGTGGATTTGGTCGGCACCGAACTGACTCCGTGGTTTTTTCACTTTCGGGTTTTTTCACTTTCGGGTTTTTTCACGTAAAAACGTCTTGTCGTTTTTGCTGTTGGTTCTCTTTTAACTATTTACGTGTTTGGCTCACTCTCGAGCTAAGGCGTTTCGATCCTTCTGGAATGGGAGAGCGCTAAGCGACCCGCAACAAGTATAAGATTTTAAAATAACGAGTAGTCGTGCATGGGGGACCCCGTGCGGGGGGGCGACATTGGTCTTCGGGTGACATTGGTCATGGGAGCGACATTGGTCGTCGGGGCGACATTGGTCTTCGGTACGACATTGGTCGAGGGGGCGACATTGGTCGAGGGGGTGACATTGGTCGTGGGGGCGACGACATTGGTCGTGGGGGCGACGACATTGGTCGTGGGGGCGACGACATTGGTCGTGGGAGCGGCGAGATTGGTCGTGGGCGGTGAGATTGGTCGTGGGCGGTGAGATTGGTCGTGGGCGGTGACATTGGTCGTGAGGCGTCGATATTGGTCGGGGGCGGCGACATTGGTCGGGGGCGGCGACAATGATCGTGGGGCGACGGCATTCGACATGGGTGACGACATTCAGCGTTTCTTAAACCAAAGGAAGTTTTGTAATGATGATTTTATGCTCAAACAGACGAACAAATTTTGAGTTAATTAAAAGTGTGCAAGCCCACAGTCGGCCTGAGCAGAAACCATTTAGGGTGAGCAGAAGCTAAAGCAGGACCAACCTAATGCATGAAATGATTAGTAAACAGAAATCAGAGGCAATGAATGAAAGAACAACTAAAATTTCATACAACCCATAAAACATCAATGAGGCTCAAGTGTTCAACATTTCAATAAAACACTTATTAGTTGCACATTTCTAAAATCTTGAGCCGGAGGTTTTCATCCTAGCACTTTCCCCTCACCCCACCAGTCCTATACATGCTTCGTGAAGATTTTAACGGTCAGAATGATGTTAAACAAAAGAACAGTGCATGTTAGCCCTAGTCATAACACATGTTGGGCCAAATATTACCTATCAGAGATTGAATTGTTTTGTGACGACACAACCTCCTCAGTTTAGGGGAAAAAGATTGTCTTGACTTAAAAGCTTCATTTGTTTAAGCGTTTAGGGGTGTTTCGTTTTATAAAAACGCAACGCACTACAAATTTTCTATTTGTTTTTCCGCTGATTTCGAACCGCCTGGTGTTTTTTATCACAGCTCAAACATTTGCGGGCCGAAACCCAGAGCGAGAGCTCCGGTTTATCGCGTTTGGAGGAGGAGGAGAGGCCGAAGCGCTAGGGCATCAGGTATCGCGACCTCCGCCGTCTCTCCCGTCGCCGCGAGGAGGAATCCATCCCGCCGCATCTTCTCCGACTGCACATCGTCTGTCCCGTTCGAGCCTCCGGTCGCTTTCTGTGTTTTTCCCGCATCGCCTGTCCCGTTCGCCTCTCCCGTTCACCTCATCGTCTGCCTCATCCTCTTCGCCCGGGCTCGTCTCCGCCTCATCCTCTTCGCAGGTAATAAATCTTTTTGTGCAATTTTTATTATGAGCATTGTGGTGTGCAATCTCTCCCGTGCGGCGCAACACGCCCCAATCGGAGAACATTGTTGGTTTTTTTTCCTGCAATGCATATATGTGATGGACACTGTGGTGTGCAATGAATATGTGTGTATGTGTTGATTTTCTTGTGAATGTTTATAATGTGTTTGTATGTGTAGATGTGTGTGTGTGTGTGAATATGTTTGTGTGTGAATATATATTGTTGATTTTTTGTGGATATGTGAGTGAGTGTGTTTAGATGATTGATGTGTGTTTATATGTGTTGATTTTTTGTGTGGATATGTGTGTGGATGTGATTATTTTGTATGTATTTGTGTATGTGATTATTTTTTTATATGTGATTATTTTGTGATGTGTTTGTATGTGTGTTTGTGTATAATGTGTGTGTGTGTGTGAATATGTTTGGGGTTGTTGGGTATATGTTGATTTTTTGTGGATATGTGAGTGGGTGTGTGTAGATGAGTGATATATGTGCATATGCGAAGTATATATGTCGATTCATTTCCTCAAAATTTTAGAATTTCAGTCCGACATATCGCCAACATCTGATATTTATCACCTTTATGTGAGTTGGGATTAGATGATCTATATAATGCTACAAGTAACATATGTTTTTTTTTTTACCTTTCTAGCTCTTTTCCTTCAAGAGTAGGCATATTGAGAAGTTTTTCACTTCATTGATTAGGTTTTATGCGATCCTTCTCTTCCCCTTAATCAGGATAGGAACAGATAGGTGCTGGTGTGTTATTTTGTTTTGTTTTCTTTTGGTGATTGAATGGATGCAAATGCGAAGCATAAAGTGTGATTTCCAGAGAGTCTACCTCATAAATGCTAGAAGTAGAAATTCAGAAGAAGAAAAAAAAATACAGCTTTTAGCACCATATAATGCCCAGTATAGGATAGAATTTTTGTGAACTGTTTTTGTTTCTTTGTATGGATGGTATCAGGTTTGGTTAAATTTGGATTTTGATATTCTCATAGAATCATGATTATTTTTCTTTTTTGAATCTCTTGCTGCATCCAACATTCAAAATTTTGTGGGGCCTATATCTTAGTTTGAGTGATACTTGTGGCCACAGAATAAAATGGGTAAATTACATATATATGTGAGTATTTTGTGGACCCTCTCTGTGTTTATTTTTTGATGTATATGTGAGTGTGTTTATTTTTTTTGTGTATATGTGAGTGTGTGTTATGTGAGTGTGTGTGTGTGCATTTATGTTTTTTTTTGTGTATATGTGAGTGTGTTTATGTATGTGTTTATTTTGTGTATATGTGATTATTTGGTTTATTTTCTTTACATACAGTTTATATATTATGGGTAAACATAAAGAAGGTGGTGTTAGCGCAAATTGGGAGGTCAACGATGTTTTGATTTTTTTGCGACTTGTGTTTGAAAGAAATAGAGTTGGGCAATCGCCCAACCACACACTTTAGCAGGGATGGGTGGGCCAACCTAACAACAAATTTCTTTACTCGCACTGTTGAAGCCAGGAAAATCCTAGGCTCCAAAATTCGGACCAATGCAGCCGGAGACTACTTGCCAAGCGGCTCGAAGAGACAGTTTGACTGGCAACTACGAAGAAGCTAGAAGAGCAACAAACAGGACCCCAGGTGCCACGGCAGGGAGGTCTCACCACGTACCCAGAAGCTCAGAAGAGATTTCCCCTCCACAACCAAAAAATGGCCGAGCAGGGTACGAGGAAGGCACAGACTTGGCTAGTACTGGGAGTAGCGGCCAAGTGTGACGGGTTCCAGAATACAAGAGCAGGGTTTCAAAAGCTCAAGTCCAGGTGCCAATCCAAGTACCCCTGGGGTCCTATTTATAGGTGAACCAAGGGGTAGGGGGGTTTTTATAGCCCAGCCTCTGCCCGGCGACTAGCGACATTGAGGCGATCTCCCGGAGCAAATGGGCGAGTATCACCTATAGTCGCCCACCTTTTGGCGAGTATCCAGGCTACTCGCACGAGTGCACCCCTACTCGCCTAGGCTTTCTTCTACTCCTGCGCTCGACGAACTCTGGAAGGCTGCGTTCGACGAACTCTGGAAAACTGCGTTCGACGAACTCTGGAAGGCTGCGTTCGACGAACTCCTCTACTACTCCTGCTGGCCGACTTTCTCTTGGTGTCTCGAACTGTTGACTTCTGTGTTGACCTTTTGACTTTGACTTCTGCCTACTTGGCTTTGAATGGGTCCACCCTCGGAGAATGAGGGTTGTACACGCACGAGAAAGTTGTATGATCGAAATCAAATGAAAAACAAGTGGGATCAACTAAAGAAAGATTGGAAGTTATGGCGAGAGCTTAAGGGCCGTGAAACAGGTTTAGGCTGGGATCTAATTCGCACGGGAAGGTATTGTGGGTCAATTGCTTCAGGTTCGAACAATATAACTCCTTCCTCCATTATCCTTCAGGTGCTTTAGGTTTAATTGCACTTGGCTTTTTAGGAAATCAATGGCTTAACGTAGTGGGATATATATAATTTCTTGGATCAGTTGGATGAAAATAAAAAATAAAAAAGCTTCGATGGGGAGAGTTCAAAGCGCAAAAAAGCCAAATAAATCACCAAAAATTCAAAAAAAAATGCTTCCATTTCGATTGAAGAGGAACTGAAATGGTGAGATACCTTAAGCTTCCATTTCTTCAATTTAATCCTAATCGGGAGGTAAAGGACTTTGAAATCGATACCTTTGCGTCGAGGAAGAAGGAGCCGCCGAGGCGGAAGATGTCGAGGAGGACGGAGCCGCCGACGATGAGCTAGGAAGGAGGATCTGCGGAGGGAGGACGGAGCCACCGACGATGAGTTGGGAAGGAGGATCTGCGGAGGAGGCTCGGTGGAGGAGCTTTGTAGAGGACCTCTTCTTGAGGTTTGATTATCTGCCGAGAGGAGAAAGCCCGATTGTTATGCAGGGAGGCGTGATACAGACGTATCCGGCGGGAAACAGTCGAGTCGGGGAAGTAAAGTGGCGTGTAGCAGTGCTTTTTGGGGAGGATACAAAATGAGGAATTTAGTGGGAAAATTCAACAATTCAGCGGGAAAAGCAAATACCCAAAAAATCCTGAAATTTTGAAATAAATAAGGTTTTTTTTAGGGTATATTGGTCCAAAAAATGTTACACCATTCCACCTTTTGCCTTTCCTTATATAATAAACATGAAAAAAAAGTAGGTAAAAATGATTCTGTGTGGGCCATCGAATTAGTAATGGCCAGCTGTCGTAGCACATTAACGAGCAAACGGGCACGAGATCCTCCTGAGCGTGGACAACACATTTTTCATCACCGTTCTCCGTCCTCTGTTTTGCATACCGAAACAAAATTCTCCTGCGAGATAGCGACCAAAACGGGTACTGCAAAATACTTCACGTAGGCGGCGAGCAACGGCAGGTCTTATTGTTGTCGATGCACGATTAATCCTAAATACAAAAGCATCGAATGCAGTTGATCGCATTGACGGACGGTAGAATAGCTACGAGTCTTTTGAAATAAGAGACAACATTAGTCCCCCAAATGGATGGCTTAATTCAGTACCTATAATGAAGGGTGGGAAATTCTACAAGGTATTGTGGGTCAAAGCATAGAATATATACAACTTTAGGCTCTAGTAAACACTTTAAATCCAAATGCATGGGTAGAGTAAGACAAAATATTTTGCACACTTAGATGCATAAGATTGAATCTGGATCGTGAAATGGACATCTCCGGGATCTACATCAAGTAGGAGAGCCCGAGACGGATGTAATCGATCGGATTGTTGGAGCAACCCGCAAAATTAATGGTGATCACCGTGGGAAATGGGGAAGAAGACGATGACACTTAGAGTTCGTTTGGCACGACAATAGCGGTCGTGGACGATGCGGTTATGAACCGTCATTCATTCGTGAAAGCCCGATCTCACTCGCGGATGCGGAATTTTTTTCTGTGTGGGCAGAACTCTAAACTATTCAAAAAAAATTTTAATCGACAAATATGATAAATATCTTAACTTAATGTTTAATTAATTCCTAAAACCTATTATAAGTACTCTTAATTTTTCTATAAATTCTTTTATTTAACATATTTCATAAGTTAAAAGTTCTATATTTCATATTCATTATAATTAATTTAACAATTCCCAAAACTTCTTAAGTTATGATATATGGATTTCTATTTTACATAATATTATGTAATAAAATAAATTTTAAATTCCCTTATCAAACACATATTTTATGGTGGTACCTTATTCAACCCTAATTGCCGCCCACAATAAGCAATACACCTATCTTCGTCGTCGGGAGGAAGGAGCGAAGTTCTGTAGAAGGCGTGCGAGGGTGATTCCGAGGATGGGAAGCGCGAGGATGATGCGAATTGCACACCTGTACGTCGGGACCAAGTACGGAGTCCGGCTCTGACCGGACTTCATAAAATGGTTCGCACATATCCAAAAATGGTTTGCACATATCCAAAAATGATTCGCACATATCCAAAAATGATTCGCACATGTCCAAAAATGATTTGCACGTAACAATCACCTTTATAAATTGAGTGGCTCATTTTCCTAAAATATAATAAATGGCGGAAGCCATGAGTTTTGGGGGAGAGTAGGGCTGATATCGAGTCAAGTTCGAGCGATTTGGGCTCGGCTCGAAATCGAAATTTTCGAGTCGAACTCCGCTCGAAATCGAGTCGAGCCGGCTCGACTCGAAATGGATCGATTCCGAGCCGACTCGAAATCGAATCGAGATGCCTCGAAATCGAATTTAGCCGACTCAAAATTAAATCGAGCTGGCTCGAAATCGAATCAAGCTGGCTCAAAATCGAGTAATGTAGGCTCAAAATTGAGCAATATTTCTCTTTATTCCTAGTCGTCTCGAAATTAAATTTGGAAACATTTAAATTTAACAAATGGAACACTTAAAGCCTTCAATATTTGTATTAAGTTTAAAGTTTAGTGTTTTTAATTTAAAAATACTAATGTTGGAACCCGGATACCGGTTAACAATGTTCGAGACTTGGGGAGTAGCTTGAGGTACTTCTCTCTTCGTCAGATCCCTAGGTCTGAGTATTTCGAGCTGAGAAATGGCCCTCACGGAGTGGTAGATAGTTGTCTGTCTCAGATAGCACAAGGAAGTAAGGAAGAAAACACAGGCTCTCTTAGGGGGTGGATCCGTGCTGATCTGAGACATAATATGTCTTATTTATAGGCAAACTCTTCTGAGGGCAAAATTGTCCAAAAGGCCTGCGGATAATTTCCTCCGCCTTAACCAAATTGCTATATGCAAACCAAAATGGTCTGCGAACAGCTCCTCGCGCCTTTTCGTAATACTAATCGCAGCCATGTTGGTCTGCGGATAGTGGGAGGGGGCTGAGGAGTCGGGTTGACCCGAACTCGCCTCGCTTCCTTCTTGCGCGAGCGCGGCTGAGGCGACTAGGTCGTATCGTACTCGCCGAGGGAGAGTTCTCCTGAGATGAGCTCGTCTGCGACCAGGTCGGACTCGCCTCCCCCTGGGCGAGAAGGAGCTTTGTCGTCGGGACGGGCTGTTCGTATCATCTAGACGAATCACACTCGCATCGTCGAGAAGAGGAATCATGTCGTCGAGAAGATCTATGACGTCGAGGGGGTGTACTCGCTTCACCCTACCCTGGGCAAGTAAGACCTTCATTGGCTCTACTCGTCGAATGTTGCTGGTCTACCCGCCAAGCACAGGTTGGTCTACTCGCCGAATACGGGTTGCACAACTAATATATTTATAAATACATGGTATTTTTAATCAATTCGAGCTGATTCGAATCATATTTCGAGCGATTCAGTGTTAACTCGAAATCAAATTCGAGTCAAATTGAATCGACTCAAATTGAGTCGAATCAATTGTAACCGATTCCGAATCGGCTCATTATTCGAGCAATTTTCGAGCGACTTTCGAGTTTCAAATAATATAGAGTTTCTCGTTACTTGAGCTATCTGTGGGATGGTTGTGGCCGCAAGAAAATCAGTGGTAGGAAGCCAGTATTGAAATTAGAGTTGTTAGAAAAGTAATAATGAGAAGGGAAAGGAGTTGACCTACAAAAAGAGAAACATGAAAACACAGTCTTTTTAGCATTTTTGAAATTTGGAGGGATCGGTGCTGCGCTCCAAAAAGACTTGAAAATACTTTTTCCCGCCACCGAGAGACCAAATTCCTCCAAAATAGCGTTGTTGGTGAGTTTTTTTTTTTGTTGCCTCCGCCATCCCAATTGGCGAGGCTTTTTAGCTTTGTTGAGTTTGGACAAAACCGTCACTGTCATAGAATATATGTTTGTCATGACAACAATAACAACCACCATCAAGAAAATAAAACTAGTTTTGAATATAAAAGTGGATGAAGTTCCTTATGTGCATAACCACCATAGTCACGACTGTGATCGCTGCGCCAAACGAAGCCTTGGTGGTCTTGGAAAGCCATCTCCGCAGCGCTGTGCTGCCAGGCAAAGCAACTCGCTAGAATCTCAACAAAGCTTTCTTTCTACCGTGAAGTACTTTGGAGAAGGCATATTCTGTTAATATTATGGATACCTCGACATGTTGCTTTGTGGTGACATTATATATAGAGCAATATTAAAGGCAGACCTATTTTTGCTATATGCACCCATAAGATAATCCTTTTTCGGGTTTTTCCTATTCCTCTCCGCCGAACGAAAGCCCTAAGCGCAGGCAGAAAATCACGATTTGCGAGAACCCCCATCGACGCAGACGGGCGACTTTGCCATTTCGATCTCCGACGTCAACCCGCCGCTCTTCTCCTCCGCCGACGGTCGCCTTTCTTCGAGCCGCAGGTGTTCTCTTGCGCCATTGTTGAAGGCTGTTTTGGGATCTAGGTTTCCTGTGGTACTATTCATCTTCTTCCGCCGCTCTTCTCCTCCGCCGGGGGTCGCGTTTCTTCGAGCCGTAGTTGTTATTCTGCGCCATTGTTGAAGGCCGGTTTGGGATCTAGATTTCTGTAAGGTACTATTCATCTTCTTCCAAAATAAGTAATGCATGGTTTAATCAACAACTTCAACCAATGTGGCACATGCAATTGGAACTGCAATCCAACAAAAAAATGTTTATGCCTTAGGATGATCCATTTTTAGTAATGTATTCAACAATAACAAAGATAGGCCATGACCTTTCATTTGCTGCAATCAAATAAAAAAAAGTTTATGCCTTACCATGGATGCTTCAAATTATCAAGTGTCGCTATAATCCAGATTTGATCTTCGACCACGTCTTAATATTGTTTTTGTATGTTTGTTCATAAGGCACATCTTGAAAATTTAGAATACAGTGGAAACCATTTTATCTCATCCAAAATGTCCTCCTAAAACCACCTTCTATAAGAAATAACTTAAGGGTGAAGAGCAATTAGTTATTAGGAATGCAAAGTTCAATTTCTTTGAAAAGTGAACTATTAATGATTTAAAATTTCTTTCACATTTTTCTATATTTTCATAAGCGTGCTTTCTCAATTAGTTTCTTCCCATCCAAAATTTGTTTACCACTCCCATTGAGTTTACTGTCAAAGTCGGGTCAAAGTCGGGCACGTCAATGTGAATGCTCTTGTTGGCAATTCCAATTGCATGTGCTAGTCGAACAATGTATTAAATGGAGTTTATGTGGTTGTCTTAGTATTTTGTTTACTTAATTGCAGCAGTGCTTATTTTGTTGGAGCTCATTATTGCAAATCGAAGTCTACACGATTAAGAGTAATTGACTTTTTCTTTACTGTTTATGTCAAATTAGGCAAGGGTTTAGGGTATTGTTTGTAAAATTGGTTAACATATTTTTTCAAGTTTTTCTAATTGTGATAACATTGTGTTCAAACGAAGATTTGACATTCTTAAAGAGTCTAGTAATTCTACACATTTAAATGTTGAAAATGAATTTATCATGATACTCTTTTTTCAAGTAGAGATATAATTTGGTTGAATGAGCTCGTACTGTTGCAAGACGTATAGGGTTTGTTATAACCATTCAAAGAGCCAATAAGATTGTTGCACGCGGTAAACCAAGGATTATGTTAGGTTGTGATAGAGGTGGTTTACCCAGAGAAAATCAGCACAATAAAGGGTTTGTTAAAAAGGAATTTAAGGAAAACATGCTCCAAGCGTTGTGAATGTCCGTTTGCATTACAAGGCCAGAGAGATGTGTTTGGATGAATGGAAATTACAAGTAAAATATGGAATTCATAATCATAGTTTTGTTCATCTAGAGGCGCATGCATACGATGTGAGATTAGATGATAATGAACAAAAAATTGTTCAAGAAATGATCACATCAGGCGTAAAACCTCAAAAAATTCTATCTGTTTTGAAAAAAAGAAATCCAAACAATTGTTCAGTTATGAGAAAAATTTATAATGAAAAAATTAGATTATCCAAGACAGAGTTAGATGGTTCTACCCCTATACAGCTTCTCTACAGATGCATTACTGAAGCCGGCTATATTAGTTACAATCATGTGAATGACAGTACTAAAAGTTTGGAATTTTTTGTATTTTGCTTATCCAATTGCAGTGCAAAAGTAACATGTTTTCAGACGTTTTTATGTTAGATTGCGCATACCAGACTAATTGTTACAGATTGCCTTTGCTTTCTATTGTGGGGTTGACATCAACAATTTTATCATTTTTTCCTCATTTGTTTTCATGTCAAATGAGACTGAATCAAGTTACACATGGGCACTTGAAATATTTAAAGGTATTTTAGATGAAACTTCAATATCAGGTGTGTTTGTGATAGATCGAGAAATAGTATTATGAAATGTTATTAAGGTTGTCTTCCCTCAAGCTCGTATTGTTTTATGTCAGGTACATATTAACAGGACATTCTTGCACATTGCTAGAAATACTTCAAAGCAGGAAAAGAGTTTGATAGTTTTCTATCTACATGGCAAAAGGTTGTAAACTCGCCAACACTACTTGATTTTAATGATCGCTTCCGTTCTTTGCAAAGTACTCATGAGGAGAAATATTCTGATGTACTTCAATATGTATTTACAACATGGATTGAGCCGTATAAAGAATCATTTATTTTTGCTTGGGTGGATCAATATTTGCACTTTGAAAATTGCACAATAAATCGGGTCGAAAGTGACTACAGTCAGCTTAAACGATTTCTTAAAGTTTCGATTGGAAACTTGACAACTATTTGGAAAACATTTGATCAAATGATTATTCTTCAACACACGGGAATTAAACATTCATTTGGTCAAAGTTCCATACAAGTTAATACAAGCTATATGAGCTCTTTGTACACTGAATTGCTTGTCACTATTTCCATAACTGCATTGGAAATAATTAAAAATGAGGAAAATTGGTAAAGGGTGGGAAGCATAATTGGGCAGCTTGCACTCATGTGAGACTCACAATGGGCTTACCGTGCGGGAACGAGTTAATACCGTACATTACTAACTCGGCCTCTTTTTCCTTTATGGATGATCCATAAGCACTGACAACAATTACTTTTAATATGCAATATAAAAGATACATTCAAGATTAAAGAAGAAAATGAGTCAATGCATGACATACAAGTGGAGTTGGATGGAATACTCTCCAAGTATAACAAATCTACGGCTATTCAGAAAAATGAATTGAAGCGAAAACTTCGTGAGCTTTTGGATCCAACAACAATTCAGACAAACGAACCTCTTCTTCCAATAAGGCTAAAAGGAAGACCAAGAGGGAGCCTAAACAAGGTGAGGAATGACTTCAAATCTATAAGAAGAGATACATCCTTATTTGATCATATTCTTATGGCCGGACATCAAAATGTAGACCCACATAGTAGAAAGAAATATGTTTCAAGAGGTAAAAGATTTCTTGAAAATATTCGTAAGGAAATGCCCCCTATATTTCAAAAAAATATAATTGATGCAATAGATATGGTGGATGATGGGCATTGTGGATATAGGGCTATTAGTCATATTTTAAATATGAGAGACAATTGGGTACAAGTGCTTCATGATTTGACTATGGAAATGAAAAATAACAAGACTTTGTACACTAACATATTTGGCAATGGAAGCCGGTCAGATTTGATGTTGTCTCTTGATTGTAATGCAATTCCAGCACCTCTTGAAAAGTGGATGACGATGTCTGACATTGGGCTAGTAGTTGCATCATGTTATAATATCGTCGTGGTTCATTACTCAAAATATCAGTCTTTCACATTTCAGCCTTTGCATTCTGCACTTCCAGAGAATCGAATGACAATTTATATTGGATATGTCAACAATAATCATTTCATCCAGCTATTGATGAAAGAAGACTGTGTATTACAACCTGTTTTCTCTCCATGGTTGAGATATCATGAATCAGTAGCAGAAAAATGAAATTTAACCAAGGAGTCGGAAAATGATGTTGTCAACTTAGCTGATCCTTAAGAAGGTATGTCAAATCATTTTTTCCATATTGCTATTTTAATAATGTAACCTCTTTGTTTAAATTGTTTTCTCATGCAGACATTACATAAATTATTTTGAGAGCATTGATTTCAATGAAGGGATCTACGCAACCTTCAATGTCAAGAATCATTTATTTCAACAGGTTTTACGTCTTCAATTTTTTTAAAAAAATTTGATAATACATTGCTCTTCAAGAGAATTGATTTCAATGAAGAAAACTCACTCGCAAATGTTCTTTATTGTGCAAGAGGATTTCAAACAAACATCTAAAGTTTGGAGATTTTGGGACAATTTTTGGAGAATGAAATCTCTGAGATTATGTGTTATTTACTGAGTTTGAAAAGTTATAATAGTTTTGAGAAATGTTATGTAATATGGAGATTATATAGACTATTGTAAAACTCTTTAAGTATGTTTAAAATGCATTTTTTTATGTTTCAATTTGGGTGCACATAATATTTGGCTGCAAATAAAAAAAATTGTGTGCACATAACATTTGGGTGCACATAGCCAAACTTGGTGTGCACGTAACATTTCTCTATATATATACCAAGTTCATTTGTGTCATTGCACGTGTTCGAAGATGAACGAGGTGCATGAATCTAATGGCTTAGAATGATAGGAGTTAAATTTGTTGTGATTTTCAGTCGCGGAAGAGCAATTCTCAGGAACAACTAAATACAGAGTCACAAGAAAATACGTACTTCGCACGATTTTATTGGCACAATAAAATAAATAAGTAAAAGCAATAGGGATTGGAAAATATCCTACCAAGGCATGAGAGAGACGCTGAAAGAACAAGGATTAATACAAATTGTATGATTGAGAGAAGAATAAATGTATTTGGACAACTCACATCAACCTGATGGTTTAAATTTAGCATTACAACAATTGTGAAGAATCTGATGGTGTCACATCCAGATATGAAATATATATTAACGTCGGGTGCACGGACTCCTCATGCAAAATATTGGACGATAATAAAATCAGATTGATGTTATATGCAGGCCGTTTTTGCCATCTTTTTTTTTATTTTTTCCAACGAGTCAGCTCCGATTTCTGACTCGTTGGAAAAAATAAGAAAAAAAACCAGTTTTTGTTGAAGGGGAGTGGGGCACTCAACCACCAAGCCCACTCAAGGCTGGTCCAATCTCTGGCCCACTCAAGGCCCTCTCCTGGCCACTCCCCCAAAGGGCTGCAGCCCAACGCGGCCCAACCTGTCTCCATCACTATTCTCATGATGGCAGGTTGTTGTCGAAGAGCCTCGAACCCCTGACCTCGATAAGAAGCTCTCCTAGCAGCCCTCATCACCCAACTGCGTTGCAGCGCAGCTGGGTGATAGGAGGGGTTGAGTGCCCCTCTTATGTAGAAGGAGGTCGGGGGATCGAGGAAGAGCGTGCAACGCCTCGCCGACCTCAACAACCTGCCACGTGGCAGAAGAGGGTCTGTGTGGCCCGATGGTCAGTGGGCCTGGAGGAGTTCCTGCCACGTGGAGAGGGGTTGGATCGGTGGACTGCAGTCAACCGTGGAGAGGGGTTGAGCGCCCCTTCTAACAAAAACCGGTTTTTGTTGAAGGGGAGTGGGGCACTCAACCACCAAGCCCACTCAAGGCTGGTCCACACTCTGACCCACTCAAGGCCCTCTCCTGGCCACTCCCCTAAAGGGCTGCAACCCAACGCGGCCCAACCCATCTCCACGTGGCAACATCTCCTCCTATCACCCAACTACGCTGCAGCGCAGCTGGGTGATAGGAGGGGTTGAGTGCCCCTCTTATGGAGAAGGAGGTCGGGTTGTTAAAGGGGAGTGGGGCACTCAACCACCAAGCCCGCTCAAGGCTGGTCCAATCTCTGGCCCACTCAAGGCCCTCTCCTGACCACTCCCCCAAAGGGCTGCAGCCCAACGCGGCCCAACCCGTCTCCAACACTGTTCTCATGATGGCGGGTTGTTGTCGGAGAGCCTCGAACTCACGACCTCGATAAAAAGCTCTCCTAGCAGCCCTCATCACCCAACTGCGCTGCAGCGCAGTTGGGTGATAGGAGGGGTTGAGTGCCCCTCTTATGTTGTTGAAGGGGAGTGGGGCACTCAACCACCAAGCCCACTCAAGGCTGGTCCACTCTCTGACCCACTCAAGGCCCTCTGCTGGCCACTCCCCTAAAGGGCTGCAACCCAACGCGGCCCAACCCGTCTCCATCACTGTTCTCATGATGGCGGGTTGTTGTCGAAGAGCCTCGAACCCCTGACCTCGATAAGAAGCTCTCCTAGCAGCCCTCATCACCCAACTGCGCTGCAGCGCAGATGGGTGATAGGAGGGGTTGAGTGCCCCTCTTATGGAGAAGGAGGTCGGGGGATCGAGGCCGAGCGTGCAACGCCTCGCCGACCTCAACAACCCGCCACGTGGCAGAAGAGGGTCTGTGTGGCCCGATGGCCAGTGGGCCTGGAGAAGTTTCTGCCACGTGGAGAGGGGTTGGATCGGTGGACTGCAGTCAACCGTGGAGAGGGGTTGAGCGCCCCTTCTAACAGGGAGTTGGAGCAGAGGAAAGGAATGAGAAGGTGGAGCCCGAGTTGGAACTTGAATAGAGCTGTCGTCGTCTTCAAGGAGAGCAAATACGTATGTTTGGATTTCAAAAGTTTATTAGTTTTGAGGATGATTTTTAGAGCCAAGGATTATTATTTTCTCTGGGAAGAGTTCTGACGGTGCAGGGGATCATCTTTCTTTTGCCTGCGATCAAGAAGACACCTGAACTATTATTATTTACTTAATTAGATCGTTTATCGAGTTAATCTACCAAAAAATTACAGAATCTAGAGTATTTCAAATTGGTTAGAAATTTCAGATCGATTCGTTCGGTTACAAATTCAACTTTTAAAGTCTTTTAACGGTGCCAAAAAAATTGGCCTAAATATACTAAATTTGACATACATAAATAATTTTTGGTCTGCACACATCTTTGGCCTGCATATAACATAGTCTAAATCACGCCAGCATATAACATCACTCTAAAATTATCATGCACGACAATAAAAGTACTTACAATTGGCCGCTATGACAGTCCACTTATCACATAATTTGAGGGGGCGACAACTTCAGCCAACACATATGAAATGATATATATATATATATATAGTCTTCTTGCATTTGAAATAATTTTAATTTTTTTTTAATTTACAATCTTAATAATATGATAGGATAATTGGACGGTTATGATTGGTTTTTGATGGATTCTTTTAATATTTATGGTACATAGTATGACAAATAAAGTGCCACAGCTGGTGGGTGCGACACCATCACACGCAATCTTCTCCTATTTGAGAATTTGTTTTAACTTAATTTTTTTTTAAATAATTATTTTGATTTTAACTCAATTTCATATTTCATTTAATTGAAAATAAATTGAACTTGACGGAATGACTTCGTAATATTCGATGAATATTAAAATATTTATGTTTTTTATAAACAAATATTCACAATTTTATCATTTTATGGCTTAGAATTGATTTTTAATTACTAGGACACTTATAAGGCTGTTGTTAAGTGACCAAAAAGAGGAATCAAATCAAACCATCCATTTCGATTTCATTTCATTTTTCATCATAAATTTTTCATTTTTTTCCTTTAAATATTTGTTTCGATTTTTTTTCTTTAAATTTTGTTTTTTTTTTTCATTTTTTTACTTCAAATATTTGCTCCAAATGAGTGCCCGACACGGGTCTCTGCCACTATGGCCAAGCGCGACAGTACCCGTCGGCGACGGCGGGGATCGTCCGCTCCCGGCGCGATGCTGTCGGGCGGCCTTCGGCCGCATCCGGGTGAAAGCCTCTGCACGGGCTTCGCCCGCCTCAGCACGGGCTTCGCCCGCCTCAGCACGGGCTTCGTCCGCCTCCGCACAGGCTTCGTCTACCTCCGCACGGACTTCGCCCGTGCTCGATGCGTCTGCGGGTTGCGCCCACAACATATACATATGAGTACTTGAAATGACCGTAAAATAATACATCAATATTATAATATTTAGTCATGGGAGGCCGGAGAAATTTGCTTCAAATTGCTATTTAAAGAAATTTGCTTAGAATTCAGCATGAGAAATTTGCTTCGAATTGCTATTTGCAGTCCAACATCAGGATTAGATCTTATGATCAAACGAACCGAATTTATTTGAATTAAAAAGTCATCCCACATATATATATATATGGAACATGTCTACATCAAATTAAGATGTAAACAAAAAACCGGCCATAAGTAATCCTATATACATCTAAAAATTATTTGTACCTATATGTGTTTGATTGTGCTGTTTTTTTATCATATTTAACTATATATAGAGAAGCTGAATTTTATAAAAACAGTATAAAAGCCATAGCATAAGGTTGGAAGAGCGTTATAAGAAGAAAATTCTACCATTACATAGAGTTTAAGTATTTAGCATTTGTAGATTACAAAAGGAAATAATAATATAATTTTAAGCAAATTATTGCTCCTTTATCGCTTAATAGTTAATAATGTGATATATTATGTGAGATTTTCAATTAAATTCATATAAATATATATATATATATATATATATATATATATATATATATAAAGTGAATATTGCATTCTTCTACCCTACTTTCATTTTTCACCGTTGATCTTTCACATGTTTTATTCGAAATATCTTTAATATAAAAAAATAAAAATAAACTTTAGTGGGTGAAAGAGAGTGGAAGAGAGAGAGGAGAGAGGGGGAGAGGAAAAGAGAGAGGGAAAAAATAATCTTTTAAGTGTATATGTATTTTTTTTACAAAATAAATATTGTAATATTGATGTATATTTTTTACGGTTATTTTGAATACTCATATGTATATGTTGCGGGCGCAGCCCGCAGACGCGTCGAGCACGGGCGAAGCCCGTGCTGAGGCAGGCGAAGCCCGTGCTGAGGCGGGCAAAGCCCGTGCTGAGGCGGGCGAAGCCCGCCTAGATGCGACAGAAGGTCACCCGACAGCACCACATCGGGGGTGGGTGAAGCCCGTCGTCGCCGGTCGGTACTGTCGGGCTTGACCGTAGGGGTGGAGCCCAATGTCGGACACTCGTGTGTGTGTGTGTGTCTATATATATATCATATACAATGAGTCTTGCAGTGCAGTTACATTGCCCTGCCTTATATTTGATGAAGCAAAATTTTGTACAGTGACAACAAGTGGTGATGATAATGTCGAGATACGAGGAAATCTCGTGCAAGATGTTAGGGATGCTCCGCTCAAAGTATTCTACATATGACATATCAAGTTTGGAATAGGTATATATAACACCTCCAACGTAAAGCCTCGCCCTAGGTAGACACGAAACTCTTGGGTCACTGCTGAGTCGGTCTAGACACGCGCAGGCATATATTAAATTATTCAACAATCTCCTTCTATGTCTGCCGCAAACCCGACGTCGAAATGGGTGATTTGTGCAATGTTCAACCAAACGTGAATCATTCACAACTGTGTCTCACACCAGTTAAACAAATTAGACTTAAGGAAAAATGTATGCAAGCATAAGAAAACATAAATCTCAGCAGCACCACGCAGCAGTCTCAAGTACAATCACAACACAGGTTCAACACACTTAGTGACTAATGGTCAACAAAAAAGCATAGCAGTCCAATCAACAAGTGTAGCAAGAACTAGACAATGTTCTAATCAGAGATAAAAAATAATAAACCAATAAAACTCAAGTTGTCATCATCATCCTCAGATGTACAACAGGTCATCCTGCTAGGATCCTACTCAGCAGATGCTCATCATCTCTTGTAATTTTCAATAAAGTATTTCATTTTTTGAAAATGAATTCAAACTTTTGAAAATTTTCATATATCTAGTTCTACCGTAAGAACGTAGTACTTTATAATTAGCTAGGAGGACACCTACTCAGATAACAGAAGATGAGTCAAACCAAGTCAGATTGTGTTATCAGATTTGGAATAACATGCTCTTCCAAGGTAAGAAAAACAAATCCAAGTGAAGTTATTAACATCAGATTTAGAATGAAAAACATACCAAATTTGTGCTTAGCAATCAAGAGCATCAACGAAGCACAACAAACTTGATATGACAAAGGAAATCAGAAAAAATCAAAGCATTGACTTAGACTCGACTGATCTAAATCGTCTTTAGTCTCATTTTCCCACTGTTTTGATTAGTCGATCTTTGGGCATTTCTTTCGTCAATAGATCAATTAGGTTATCCTTCGATCGCACATCGATCAAAATAATAATTACTTGTTCTTTCATATAATTCAACAAAACATATCATAATCGTACATGTCTCATCTTAGTATTATAGAGAGTATTCTTAACAACTTGAACTGCTGCTTGATTATCACAATACAAGCTCAAAGAATTGACTTGTAACCTGGATAAGGGAATATCTAGAATCAAATTCCTGATTCATTCCGCGTCTTCATCAGCTGAAGTTAAGGCAAACAATTTTGCTTTCATAGACGACAAAGCTATGCAAGTCTGTCTTTGGATTTCCAAGTAATAGTAGCTCCACCCAGAGTGAATATATATCCACTAGTAGATTTGTTGTTACTAACTTCTGAATACCACGAGGCATCAGTGGTATCAATCCACAGTAGGAGGGTGACCAGTATAGCACAGAGCATGATCTTTAGTACCTCTCAGGTATCTCGTCAGCCTGTTTAGGGCATCTCAATGCTCTTTGCTTGGACAACTGGTAAAGCGACTTAGCATGCCAACAGAAAATGCAATGTCTAGTCTTGTACAACTTGTGGCATACATGAGACTACCAATTATCTTTGAGTATTTCACTTGATCAACATTGACCCCTACATTAAGACTCCACTTGACATTGTGATCAAAATGTGTCTTCACTGACCTACAATCATTGTATCCCCAGGTAGAAAAAAGTTGGTTTATATAAAGAGCTTAACTAAAAGTAACACGGCTCTTGTCCACTCTAACTTTCATACCTAATAGAGTATCAGCAGGACTAAAGTCATTCATGTCAAATTCTTTTGCAATAGTGGATTTAATATCTTTCACCACAACAAGATCTGAACACAGAATTAACGTGTCATCCACATATAAACATATGTTGACTATCTTATTTGACATCGAGCGATGATAAAGACGTTTATAAGAGAGACTGAATTAAAATCTAAAACTCTTTACCACTTGGTCAAATTTCATATGTGATGAGTAGTTTTTAAACTCATCTTTTAGTGTAGTTTTAATTTATTTTTAATATGAAATGATATGAATTATATGAATTTTATCATATAAATCATTCCCTTTTTAATTTTATGAACTAACTTAAGCTTTTTCTATGTTTTTCAGGTTTTCTGGGCACTCTGAGCAAAATGTGCAAGTACACGCCCAAGGTCACGGGCGTGACCAATGGGCGTGTAACCTACGAGGTGTTCCAGACATGTTTCCGCCACCCCTGGGTCATTCCGTGGAGATTCGCCAAGTACACGCCCCGAGGTCATGGGCGTAACCCAGTGACACGGCCACGACCCGCCACCAGCATCCAGAGCAGCCTGCCACGTCAATTAAAGTTACACGCCCTAGGTCACGGGCGTGACCAGGGGGCGTGTCATCCAGTCCACGAGCGTGACTCATCCCGCGCCACTTCCCGCCGAAGACTCCCGCCATCATCCTATTTTAAAGATTACACGCCCTAGGGTCACGGGCGTGACCCAGGGGCGTGACACGCACGTAACGCACGCAATTACTCCCAAAGGCGCCCTCTCCAGTGCTGCTTCGATCACGCCCCTTACACGCCCCAGGGTCACGGGCGTGACCAAGGGCGTGTAACACCAAATTTTTAGCTATTTAAAAGGAGCTTCTCCAGCTAATCAAAAATGAATTTTGAGGACTTATACTCTTATTTTCATGTTTTAGTATTTCTTGTAGTTTTCTTTCTTCCTCGCAATTGTACTTTCAATTAATTAATATGTAGCTTTCAATTCCTATCTTGTAACTTTTCTTTATCAATTTAATAAAATAGTTCCTTTGTTCTCTCATTTTTCCCTCTTATTTTATCATGTACTCTTTTACTTTTGTTAATTCTTTAATCTCAATGAGTAACTAAAATAATATTAGTACTCGATCGAGATGATCCAAGAAATAATAAGGATTTTGAAGTAATTTAGAATTGTACTTTCTCTTTTCTAAGCTTAAGATTTATCCTTGATTTTAAGATAACGAGATTATATTTTCGATATATAATTCTTGTTCTTGTTTTCGTTCTTTAGTTAGTCGAGAGGCTCGTAAGACGAATCGATCAATCAAGGATAAAAAAGAGTAGAATACAATCTTCGAGAGAGGACGACGTTACCCTTCCGGATTGGAGTAAAAGCCAACAACGGGATTCACCTCGTGAAGCAAGTTTTAGGTTATCGATTATAGAATGAGAATTCAGTTGATATTTCTTAAGCTTAGTTGGGCGTACCCTCGATCCAAGGTGCGTTCATAATTCGGGAATCTCCACAGTCAAAGCTTTTTAATTAAGAGAATGCGATTTTATTCTTTCTTCTTATTTTTATCTCTGAGGTGATTCAAAGATCGAGTGCAAATTGTTCTTGTTATTATTTTAATCATTATTTTAATTTCTCTTCTACAAAACCAACCCAAAGTATTGTTGATAGAATAATAGAGATTTTCTTTAAGTAAGAGTACTCAACCGCCCCGAGTCTAATACGACCTTGGTTTCTATAACCTATACTACATTCGATACGGTACACTTGCCATTGCCGGTTGCGGATATAGTTTTGCGCATCAAATTTTTGGCGCCATTGCCGGGGAGATTAGATTGATATTTCGAAAAAAGAAATATCTATTAATTTTATCGTCCTATTTCTACTCCCCCTTCTCTTAAAATTTCTAAAAATCCTAAAAGGCGTAATTTAAATTCCTGGAAAGGACGCTTTGGGCTTGAATTCTCATCACAGCCTCTAGTACATTGCGAACCCTTCATAGGGTAGACCTCGGGAAGTCCGGGACTAATTTAACCCATTTTTTGAAAACAAAATATTTAATATAAATCATTTCTCTTATCTATTCCCCCTCTAAAAATTCCATTAATTTAAGTGAAGGTTGTTTTCTTTTTATTAAATGAGGTTATCTGAATTGGCCGTAAAAGTTGCCGAGCTTCAAAACCAAGTTAATCTTTTGGAAGCCACACGAAAGCGCCAAATTTGTAACAATTATTGTGGTGCTCCTCATCAAAGTGATTTTCATTCTTATTCTCAAAATTTATATTATGAAAATAATTTTTCTCAATCTTATGCAAATAATTTTGATAATAATTACGATCATAATTTTTCCTCTTTTCAAGAAAATAATTTTTCTAACTTTGATGAATTTTTTTTCTTCTAATTTTCACGAGAATAATTTTTCGGTTTTTAATAATTTCTCTTCTAACTCCGAAGTAGATTATTCTTGGTGGCAAGCTCACCCGGATAGTTTTCAGAACAATGAAGATGAATATTTAGATACTTCCTCTTTTGCGCCGCAAGTTTCGTACTCTAATTTTGGGGAATTTCCACTAATTCAATTTGATACTCTACCCCAAAATTTAGATAAGAACTTTATTTCGTCTAGTGCTTTTTCTCCATCTTTGGATAACTTAGTTATGGAGGAACATGTGGTTTAATGTAATCCCATAATTTTTTTATCGAAAATAAAGAAAAAATATTGTTCCAAGAATTTCTTAATGTTATGGGCACCCCGGATGAAATAGAAGAAGAACAAGTTTCTTCCCCTATTCCACCCGGATCTTCTTTTGATCGTCATGAATTTTCACAAAATTCTCCAATTTTAGTTCAACCAAAAAATCATGAAAACTTTATGTCCGAAAATTTTATTCCGCTTGGTAATGCTCTAGATTCTTCTAAAGAAAAATTTATTTTAGAAAATAAACAACCGAAGCTTGATCATATATTTTCGCAAGCGCCTCCTCTTTGCGAAAAATTCTCTGACTCGTTTATTTGTGATTCTCTTCATACTAATAGTTTTCAGGTTGAAGATGAGTCGTTGTCACCCAAATAATCAATGATCCATATGTCGCTCATCTTTATATATTCAAATCACCTCAGGTATGTATAGGTGATTTGGATTTACATATTCAAATTCAAGGACAAAAGGAGAATCACATGATAAACGGAGGAGTAGCCGGACGACTGATGAAAAAACACATTCACCTAAATGTGAATTAAGGGAGTTGCATGTGCACTTCTCTTTTCAATTTCCGCTTAACTAACAATAACTGTCTAGCTCAAAGACGGGAAAAAGAAAGCGCTCTTGGGAGGCACCCCTTGCTTATCTTTAAATGTTCATGCATTTTTTTTATGCATTTCCCTTTCACGTATTCTTCATCCTTAGTTTTAAACATTGGGGACAATATTTAATTTTAAGTATGGGGGTGTAGTGTAGTTTTCTAGATTTTCGGCTCAATTTATAAAAAGAAAAAAAAATATTTATAAAATTTATAAAAATCTAAATTCTTGGAAAGGGAGGTTTGGGCTTGAACTCCCATCTCACCTCCTAGTACCTTGCGAACCCTTCACCGGGTAGCCCTCGGGAAGTCCAAGAACTAATAAAAAAATGGTCGTAAAATAATACTAATAATAAATACGCCTAGCCTTGTGTTTTATCTTTCTAGAAATCTAGTTTGAGAGTTGATTATAAGTATTCTTACATTTTTAATTTAGCTAATATTTTGTTTTATCAGAATTTGTTAAACTTAAATTCGAAGTAATTTAGTTTTAAGAAACATTTTATGTTTTTAATTTAATTAGAGAATTTATTTAGCACTACTTCTCATTTTAATTTTAAATAGCTTTTCTTTGTGGTAAATTGGCTAAACATCTCTAGAGATTTATTATATTCTCTTTTAACGTTAAGAGCTTAGGAAATTTCATTCCACTAAAAAGGTTGCTCTCAAAATAGTTTAATTTATTAACTAGAAATATTTCTTTTTCCCCTGCCCTTTGTTGGCAAAATAAAAAAAATGTGTAGAAAAAAGATCATATGTCATGAAAATAAGAGGATAAAATTTATTATTTCCTAAACATATGCACTCATAATCATTTAAAAGATTATATGTCATGATGTAAGAGAATAAAATTCATTATATCTAAAACATATACACTTTGGGTTTTTGTTTGAAGAGAAATTTTAAAAAAAGATTATATGGCATGGAAAATAAGAGGATAAAATTCATTATTTTTCTAAACATATACATTTTCGTTTTCAAATAAGGTGAGAGGATAAAATTCATCACCTTTATTTTAGTATCTCTTCATTTTGTCATTTCGTTAAAACCAATCCTTAGCCATCTCTATTGATTCTAGTCCTAAATAAAATTATTTAGAGAGCAATATTTTGGTAGGTGTCTTCTCCTTTAAGTTTTTTTTTATGTTAGAGTGTCTATAATTTCAATCTATTCTTGTTTAAAAATTTCTATAATTTCGTTGCTAAATCGTTATCTCGAGAAGTACTTAGCTAAACATCTTTCTCTTTTTAAATTACTACCATAACTTATGACTTAATTCTTGAATTACAAGAATTTGCTTTTAACTTAGTATTGGTTTAATGAAATTTTGGTTAATTAAAAATAATATCGATTTCTTATAATTCTTTTCTCATTCTTTTGCTCTGGAATAGCAAAAGCTCAAGTATGAGGGTGTTTGATAAGTAGTTTTATACTCTTTTTTTTGGTATAGTTTTAATTTATTTTTAATATGAAATGATATGAATTTTATCATATAAATCATTCCCTTTTTAATTTTATGAACTAACTTAAGCTTTTTCTGTGTGTTTTCAGGTTTTCTTGGCACTCTGAGCAAAATGTGCAAGTACACGCCCAAGGTCACGGGCATGACCAATGGGCGTGTAACCTACAAGGTGTTCCAGACATGTTTCCGCCACCCCGGGGTCATTCTGTGGAGATTCGCCAAGTACACGCCCCCAGGTCACGGGCGTGACCCATGGGCATGACCCAGTGACACGGTCGCGACCCGCCACCAGCATCCAGAGCAGCCTGCCACGTCAATTAAAGTTACACGCCCAGGTCACGGGAGTGACCAGGGGGCGTGTCATCCAGTCCACGGGCGTGACTCTTCCCACGCCACTTCCCGCCGAAGACTCCCGCCATCAGCCTATTTTAAAGATTACACGCCCCAGGGTCACGGGCATGACCCAGGGGCGTTACACGCACGTAACGCACGCAATTACTCCCGAAGGCGCCCTCTCCGCTGCTGCTTTGATCACGCCCCTTACACGCCCCAGGGTCACGGGCGTGACCAAGGGCGTGTAACACCAAATTTTCAGCTATTTAAAGGGAGCTTCTCCATGTGATCAAAAACGAATTTTGAGGACTTAGACTCTTCTTTTCATGTTTTAGTATTTCTTGTAGTTTTCTTTCTTCCTCGCAATTGTACTTTCAATTAATTAATATGTAGCTTTCAATTCCTATCTTGTAACTTTTCTTTATCAATTTAATAAAATAGTTCCTTTGTTCTCTCATTTTCCCCTCTTATTTTATCATGTACTCTTTTACTTTTGTTAATTCCTTAATCTCAATGAGTAACTAAAATATTATTAGTACTCGATAGAGATGATCCAAGGAATAATAAGGATTTTGAAGTAATTTAGAATTGCACTTTCTCTTTTCTAAGCTTAAGATTTATCCTTGATTTTAAGAGATAACGAGATTATATTTTCGATATATAATTCTTGTTCTTGTTTTCGTTCTTTAGTTAGCCGAGAGGCTCGTAAGACGAATAGATCACTCAAGGATAAAAAAGAGTAGAATACAATCCTCAAGAGAGGACGACGTTACCCTTCTGGATTGGAGTAAAAGCCAATAGCGGGATTCACCTCGTGAAGCAAGTTTTAGGTTATCGATTATAGAATGAGAATTCGGTTGATATTTCCTAAGCTTAGTTGGGTGTACCCTCGATCCAAGGTGCGTTCATAATTCGGGAATCTCCACGGTCAAATATTTTTAATTAAGAAAATGCGATTTTGTTCTTTCTTCTTATTTTTATCTCCGAGGTGATTCAAAGATCGAGTGTTAATTGTTCTTGTTATTGTTTTAATCATTATTTTGATTTCTCTTCTGCAAAACCAACTCAAAGTATTGTTGATAGAATAATAGAGATTTTCTTGAAGTAAGAGTACTCAACCGCCCCGAGTCTAATACGACCTTGGTTTCTATAACCTATACTACATTCGATACGGAACACTTGTCGTTGTCTGTTGCGGATATAATTTTGCGCATCAATGTGTCACATCTTAGAAACTTGTTAAAGCACATAGATTGATTTGTCTAGTTTGCACTCTTTATCTTGTAGATCCTTATGTACATTGTGTCATATAACTCTCTTCATCAAGTTCTTCATTCAAGAACATTATCTTTACATCCATCTGATGAATTATGTAGTTCTCAATAAACGCTAGAGCTAGATGAATTCTTATAGTCAATAGGTGACACACATGTGAATAAACATCAAAATAGTCTATTCCCTGTTAATTATAAAATTTAGCTACTAAGCGTGTTTTATATCTAGCTATAGACTCATCACTATGTAATTTCTTCATTAACAACCACTTGCATCCTAGGACTTTAGCTCCTTTAGGCAGGTCAACTAGATGTCAAGTGTTGTTTTATAGTGGTGAGTCCATCTCATCATTAATGACTTTTGTCTACATCAATGAATATGTAGATCGCATTGCTTCCTGGTAGGAAAATGAATCATCATCTAAGTGATAGGTGATACAATTTTCACCAAGGTTCTTAGGGATTCTATCTCTTGTATATGCTCTAACTGGAATTGGTTCAACCTTTAAAGGTTGGGGAGCAGTGCCAAAGGGGCCAGCTTCAGATTCTACAGTAGATTCAGAAATTATATCAGTAGACCTGGATACGGTTAAACCTTGATCTTTGACAAACTTATTTTCAAAGAATATGACATCTATAGACTCTATCACTGAATTAGTAGACAAATCTAGAAACTTATCTGCTGCACTATCTTTTGCACTACCTAGATAAACATAAGTTGTTGTTCTAGGTCTCATCTTAGGTCTCTTAAGGTCTTATATTTTAACATAAGCAATACAACCTCAAGTCTTTATGCCACAACTCATAAGGTATATAAGTGAGCTTAGAATGAGACAATCTATTCTGAATATGATTTGTAGTTAGCATTGCTTCTCCCTAAAAAAACATTAGGCATACCAGCTGTGAGTAGTATAGAATTCAGCATTTCTGTTAAGTTTTATTCTTCCCCTCAGCAATACCATTTAACTGGGGTGAGTAAGGAGCTGTGGTTTCAAGGATATAACCTCAGAGGCACAAAATGCCTTGAACCCAGTCGCAGTGTATTATCCTCCTCGATCACTTTTAAATCTCTTAATTTTTAATTTAACTGCTTTTGACATGAGATTTGAATATCTTAAAGATCTCAAACGCTTCATCTCTCGATTTTAGTAGATACATATGACAATATCTGGAATAATCATCTATGGAAGTAATAAGATACTTCCTTCCCCCTCTAGTGACACGCCTCCTGAAATCACAGATGTCAGAATGTATCAATTCAAGAAGTTGTGTGCTTCTAGAAATTGACTTGAAAGATTTTCTAGTGATCTTTGTTTGTGGACACACCCCACACTTGTCAAATCGAATAGATATATCTAAAGGGATGTTATGACTCTTAGCTAGATCTCGCATTTTCATGTAGTTCACATGTTCAAGTGTGTTGTGTATCAAGTTTGGATCAATTAGAGTTGAACTCACTTGGTTAAAGTTATCATTATTTAGGTTAAGTTTATACATTCCATTGATCAAGTACGCACAACCAAAGTAGTGTGAATTAACGGTTAAAGTTATTCTACCATTTAAGGTTGTGAAAGTCATTCCAGTCTTATCTAACAAACTCATTGAAATTAAATTGCTAATTAAATTAGAAACTAATCTAACATGCTTTAGAGTTAAAGATTTACCTGAAGAGAGTACCAGCTCTGCTGTCCCAACATAAGTCACCTCAGTCTCTCCTCCATTGCAGTTATCCACTTTATCATTGACCTCAATGACCTCAGTTAGAAGATCTTTGTCATTCATCACATGACAAGTAACATCGTTGTCCAGCCACCACTCAGAAGATACACTGCGGTAACTACTCCCAATCATAGCCACAAAGGATTTGGGATCGAAGTTATCTACCAGCATGTTGGTTGTATTCTATGAGACTTCCTCCTTCTTCTTCTTCGGAGCCTTACACTCTCCGTCCAGTGACCCCACTTGCCACAGTTATGGTATTTACTCTTCTTCCTTTTGAGAGAAGGCTTTCTGGCCTGTAACTGTGCAGAGGTTTCACCTATAGGTGACGATGGCTTTCGATGAGGTTTGTCGGATCGAGAAATAAAGTTGGCAACCTGTGTGGATTGACCAACTTGCTCCAAGCTTTTACTAGCAACATCCTAATCCTCAATATAGATGAACCTTTTGAGTTCATTCAGTGTGATCTGCTTCTTCAGTCTGTGCATTCCAGTCTTGAAAATGATCCACTCAAGAGGCAGCTTGTTTAGAATCAGACTCACAAAAATATTATCGGACATTTCAGACAGATCGACATCTAGCTTGAGACACATATTCTCCAGTTCTATGAGCTGAGAGGTGACTGACGAGTTCATATTGAACTTAAAGTTGAAAAACTTCTCCCCGAGAAGAGTTTTTGATAGTCCCTCTTCCTTTTGGAAGTGTGCGTTCAGGCAGTCTCATATCTCTTTTGCGGCCTTGAAACCACTATAGGTCATTGCAAGTCGAGGATTCAGGGAATTCAGTAGATAGTCCCTACAGAAATCATCATCTTTGCTCCACTGATATTCGTCCACGTCTTCATGAGTCATGGAGAAATCACTAAGAACGGTGTAGAAGATCTCGCGTTCTATCACCCTCAGTTGGACATGCAGTTTCCAACAGTGGAAGTTAGTGGCGTTAAAAGACTGCAACTTAATAATGTTGTATGCGCTTCGCTTCGACATCTTGGACTTAAGCAAAAAAACTTGGAAAGATGACACTTGATCCGAGTAGAGACGAGTCAATTCACTTCAGATCCAATCCAGAGCTAAGTCCACTCCTCCTGTTGGCTGAGAACAAACCTTTGTCGACGAGAATGAGCACTTAAGAAAGCTGTCAGAGAGTTCTTGTCTCTTGTCGACGAGACCTCCAGTCAACAAGAAGGATTCTCAGTGAGAACACTGGCATATATCGACGATGTTGGGAATCTTGCCCACATGATTCCTGATTTGAAGAAGTCACCAAGTCAAGAAAACTTCACTTTGTATTTGATCACTTCTCTAGCTCATAATCTCAGGAAGTTAAAGTACAATATCGTCGAGAAGGATAGGAGATATCGTCGACAAAGTATGCTTGTCGTCATGATGATGAGCAAAGCAAAGCTGAAGGACAATGGAGGTTATCGTCGTGATGCACATATCGTTGTGACATCACAATGCCGACAGAATATCGGAGAGAAGACATGAGCTGATGAAAAAGCAACATCCAGAAGTATCGTCGATATCGGCGTAAAGGAGAGCTGATGTCAAAGAGGCTAGGAAAGCTGCTATGAAGATATCATTTCCTGAAGAAGTGACTATCGACGTAATGATCATGTCGTCAAGAGAATAAAGTGATTACGACAACAATCTGCAAGAACGAAGATCACGACGACATGGTCAGAGATGGTATATCGTTATATATGCAGAAATGTTAGGATATCTCGTATCGTCGAGATATCAATGTCAGAGGCAGAAGCTAGAAGACTTGAAGTTTTACCAAAGTCTAAGACAACGACGAAGTCTGTCGTCGAGACGCTGTCTGTATCGTCGTAAAGCTGGGATCACCAACGAGACGGAATTCAAATGTTGCGGACGCGCTGTCATGCATTTAATGCCGCCGCCTAATTGTCCAATCAGTGCGTGCTCTTAAGTAATGGGGCGTCTGACATTAAAGGACATCATAGGAGACCGTTGGAAGGTTCCTCAGTCCTATAAAAGGGAACGGTGGATGCCCTAGAAAGCAGTCTTCGTTCAAGAGAGAAAAACAAAAAAGTATCCCGTCTGGTAACACAACAGTACAAGCGGCGGTGAAGAAGAAGAAAGAAGAAAAGAACAAAACGATCATTCTCCGTTCTTCAAGTTGCAGTCAAGCCACATCGATTGAGAAGTTTCTCTCAAGAAAGGTAGCCAATCAACATCCGGCAGAGCAATAAACTTGAAGAAGATTTGCACTGTCAAGGTTCACATCAAAAGCACCTTCTTCAAGTAAAGAAGTCGATCTCCATCAGGCTAAGTTATCGATCTTCAACAGGCAGAGTTCTTATTTCAACTGTTATTGTTGTAAGGCTTGAGGGCCAAACCTGTAAGATCTGTTTTCAGATCTGAGTGTCAAGCTTGAGGGCTGGAGAGCTGTGAGGCTTGAGGGACAGGGCAGTGGACTTGCGGGTCCAATATTGTCAAGCTTGAGGGCTTGAGACCTGTGAAGGCTTCCGGGCCAGGGCAGAGGCTAGACCTGCGGGTCTGAGCTAGGTAGGGCTTGAGGGCCTGAGTGTCGAGCTTGAGGGCTCGGGTGCAGTAGGGGCTTGCGGGCTTAGGCTGTAGGACTTGCGAGTCCGTGTTGTAAGGATTGAGGGCCTAAAGTTTTGGCAGAGTTTGCCGAGCCTAGCACACTGTTAGGTAGGCGCAGAGGGAAAGAGGACTACTCAAGACACCCTGTCTTGAGGAACCTCTATAAATTCTTGTGTGTTTCCTGTGTTGTTCTTTACCAATCTATAGATCTATTAACCAGAAAACAAGATCAAAAGGGGATAAAATAATTTGAAAAACCTATTCACCCCCCCCCCCTCCCCCTCTAGGTGATAAGTTGACACCCAATAACTAACAAGTGGTATTAAAGCGAGGTTGTTCAAAGAAAAGCTTAACAGCTTGAATAGATCTACCAGTTGGTGTCCATTTATCATAGCTATGGAATCAAGAATAGCTACTTGTTCTAGGGAAAACTATAGCCTATGGAAAATAAGAGCTAGAATATTCATGGAGGCTATGGATCCCAGGATGTTTCAAATTGTTCAAGAAGGGTCATATGCCCCCAAGACCATGTCCAAGATAATGACTGAAGATGAGATCATCCTAGTCAACTTAGACAAGAAAGTCAAGAGCATTATAGATGATGCAGTTGATACTCCTATACTCCAGAAACTGATCCACTGCACTACAACTAAGGAGATGTGGAATTCTCTAACAGTCCTCATGGAAGGATCATCAGAAGTTAGAAGCACTGTAGCTGAGAGGAAGATCAAAACCCTGAGTGATAGTGACTCAAGTAATTCAGATACAGAGGAGGAAGCTCATTTTGGACTGACTGTCCTATTTGAATCAAAGGAAGAAATTCAGGATGAGATACCTCCAGAACAGGTGTGTATAAGGGCACCCATATCTCAAACAGACTCAGAATCAGAACAAGCACATCAGAGAATGATGACTTGCGCATGCAATATGATGCTCTTCTAAAAGAACTAAGACAAAGCAAGGAGGCCTACAAAAAGCAAGCTGAAGAAATCTCAATTCTTCAAACCAGAAATTCTGACCTCTCTGAAAAGGCTGAAAAGTTGACTCTTAAGAATGCAGATTTCTGCCAGATCAAAAGGGATTATAATGCTAGCTCCAACCTGGATCTAATGACCAAGTTTGGGAAAACCATGAAGGCTCTGGTCGACAGCAAAGAGTTGTGCTACACTCTAACTAAAGAAATTGTTCTTCTAAAGAAGGATATGGATCAAGCAGGATCGTCTAAATCCAAGGTCAATCAGGTTAGTGGCACGAAGAACAAATCCCCCACAAAAGGAAGGACATGAGCCAACTCTTCTAAACCAGAGACAATTCCTCCACTGGTTAATGGCGGTCCTTTCACTCAAGGAAGGAAGCAAAGATGCTTCAAAGAAAATAGTGGTATCTCTTCCTACCTCTGTGAGACAAAGGGAAACCTAAGGAAGGTCACTTCACCCTTCAAGAAGGGCATGGGGAGGGGGTCGTATCCTGGGTATCTTATGGATGGGACCTCCACAGGTAGAAGAAAGAAGTCACCAACAGCCTCCAAAGTATATCATGAAAGAAGGACCACAAAGGAACAGGAGCTCAGTAGGTCTAGGAGAATGAAGGAATCCTTACAAATGACTGACTTCAAAAGAAGAATTGTGAACGGCAAGAATCATATCTCTAACCAATACAATTCTGTCTCCTACAGGTATCCTTCCAACTGCCCACAGAAGAATCATGCACCTACCATCAGCAAGATGAGAAGACACAATAGGTTTAACTGTTGGTGTTGTGGGAAGACCAGCCACTTTGCAATTGATTGTTGGTTTAATCCAACTGCTCCAAGGGTAACGAATGCTAAACCTGCAAATCGACTTTATCACTATGCCTATCCTGGAATAGTTGAATCCAGTATGCTCTTTAAAGCTAACAATGTCCTAGGACCCAAAATTACTTGGGTTCCTAAGGGTTTGTAATCTCAATTTGCAGGTAGTCCAAGTGCCCATATAAATCTGGGCCTTGGACAAGGTGGTTGTTCTGACCCATAGGAAGAACAGCAAAGTCTGTTTACTAACAAACTTAGTGCAGGTCATCCTACTAAAAGGGGCCTAAAAAGCTGACGTTAACTGATAAGTCTTGGAATCTATAATCGTCGATACAAAAAGTTGTTACAACGACACAATAGACATTACGACGAGAATGGATCGAGCTGGACGGATGCGCATCCAAGGATCACTTCGACGACAATAAACAGTATTGCCTAAATAAAGACGAGCTTTTTAATCACGGCACTAGGATCGTTCCATCGGAGCCGTCTGATCATCTTTCATCAACGGTGTCGGTACGCATCTCTTCACCTTCTTTCACTATAAATAGAAGGATTGCATCGAACAAAAATACACTTTCATTTCTTCCACAAACCTCCTCTTTGTCTCCGACGTATCGCCTTCTCAGCCTCAATGACACCCGAATGAGGGCCAGGGAACGCTCGAGGAGAGGAAGAACCCCCAAAATATAACCTAGAAGAATCCGGTGAGATGCACTCCGCTATGACAGGTCCGGTCTATCGTTCGATATCACTCCTGCTCACAGCTCAAATAGAGCAAATGGAGACTCTTATAGAAAAGGCTGTGAACAGAATCAGGGATGACATGAAGGAAGAAATAAAATTGATAAAGAAGGATTTCTCACAACTCCATACTCAACAAGCGGAGTTCACCGGTCTTACTATGAACAGAATCACCATTCACGAGCAAACCCTAGACACTCGTCTTCTGGAAGTGAGAAACCTCATAGATGTCGGAAATCAGGAAACCCTGGAGCAGCTGTTCGAACTGACGGACTCCGTGACAGAAGAAATCCAAAAATGGGAAAAGGAGATTAAGGAAGAAATCAAGGAGGAGATCAAGGGAAGCATAGATGCTTGTTCACATCAAGCAATATGGGTAAGTAATCAAATAAAGCAAGTACTTCAAATAATCCCATCCATATATGTGCTCACTGAACCCTCCATCAGCACCGACTCTAAAGCCTATGAAGTCGATTCGGTCGAATCCGCAACATCCAGGAAGAGGAGGAAAACCTCCAGCGCAGAGTACAGAAAGAAAAGACTAAATGAAGTTGAGCAGGATCCAGAATCAAGCAGGTGGAGCCCTCGTTCAAATGAAATCATCACAGAGTCATGGATAGCGTTTGGACACAGTCAGGTAGACTACGGAAGAGTGTACTCCTCAACAGAATGGAATTGTCACCTGAGAGACCTGGAGGCAAGGAAACTACATAAGATGGTCTTTCCCCACGGTCCTCCTCCTCCTCCAAAGAAGATTCTGAAGCCAATTGACTTTTACAGGAGACAGAAGAAGAAGGAAGCAAAGGGAGCCAGCTGTAGCAAGCCCTAAGGAGACGTCTCATTCAAGACGATAGAATGTCGTAGATTTCTAAGGCTAATCTTACTCCAAGAACAATTGGTCTTTTTATATGACTAGTTATATATATAAACAATCTAAGTATATGAATACTTATATATGAATGCTTATAAGGCATATGTCTGTGATTATATTGCTACATCTTATTCTTGATGTGTATGGTATTTATAAATGTGCAATTACTGTTATATCCAGTTTTTGCTTGCTGATAATTGATAACATGCCTTGCACCTTGTGTGCCTACCTAACAAAATGTCGTACAATCATACACGTGTCTATGCTAGAAATCAGATGCAGGTTATGCAGGGTGCAGGAAAGACAGGCAAAATATCTCTTGGAGCAGTAAGAAGCAGACAAGTATAGCAATCTCAACAGTAGAATCAGAGTATATCTCTGCTGGGAGCTGCTGTGCCCAACTGCTATGGATTCAGCATCAACTCGAAGACTACAATCTAAAGATGACCAAAACACCCATGTCTTGTGACTCTTCAAGTGCAATCTCAATTGCTAAGAATCCTGTCTCGCACAGCAGGACTAAGCACATTGAGATCAGGTATCACTTCATCAAGGAGCATGTGGAAAATGAAGATATCACCCTTGAGTTTGTCCCAACAGATAAACAAGTGGCTGATACATTTACAAAGCCCCTAGATGAAGCTAAGTTTAACTTCTTCAAATTCCAATTGGGGATGTTAAACTTAGAGTAATCCTTAACTTATTCTTCACTAATCCCTTTCTATATGATTGGTTAGAAAATCTCTCAGGACAATTGCTGAAGAAGTCCAACAAATAGGACAACCAATTGCCAAAGTCAGAATGATCTGCAGGAAAGAAGTCAGAAAGGAGGAGAAATGGTATCAATATGTTCAAGACAAGATGCTCAAGAAGACCTCAAAGATAGGGGGAGCAAAAGGTGTAGGGGGAGCCACAAAAGAAGAGACTTCAAATCAAGGGGGAGCTACAAAGGAAGAGACATCAAATCAAGGGGGAGCTACAAGCTTGATGAACTCATAAGTTCAACAAAAGATAAGTAAATTCTTAAATGCTTATGCCTTCTATTTAAGATTATAATATTTATTGTCAAGTGAAAGTAGTCTTGAATTGAGATTCTGACTTCTTCAAATATGGGGAGATTGTTGGGAATCTTGCCCACATGATTCCTGAATTGAAGAAGTCACCGAGTCAAGAAAACTTCACTTTGTATTTGATCACTTCTCTAGCTCATAATCTCAGGAAGTTAAAGTACAATATCGTCGAGAAGGATAGGAGATATCGTCGACAAAGTATGTTTGTCGTCATGATGATGAGCAAAGCAAAGCTGAAGGACAATGGAGGTTATCGTCGTGATGCACATATCATTGTGACATCGCAATGCCGACAAATATCGGAGAGAAGACATGAGCTGATGAAAAAGCAATATCCAGAAGTATCGTCGATATCGGCGTAAAGGAGAGCTGATGTCAAAGAGGCTAGGAAAGCTGCTATGAAGACATCATTTCCTGAAGAAGTGACTATCGACGTAATGATCATGTCGTCAAGAGAATAAAGTGATTACGACGACAATCTGCAAGAACGAAGATCACCACGACACAGTCAGAGATAGCATATCGTTATATATGCAGAAATGCTAGGATATCTCGTATCGTCGAGATATCAATGTCAGAGGCAGAAGCTAGAAGACTTGAATTTTTGCCAAATTCTAAGACAACGACGAAGTCTGTCGTCGAGACGCTGTCTGTATTGTCGTAAAGTTGGGATCACCAACGAGACGGAATTCAAATGTTGCGGACTCACTGTCATGCATTTAATGTCGCCGCCTGATTGTCCAATCAATGCGTGCTCTTAAGTAATGGGGCGTCTGACATTAAAGGACATCATTGGATACCGTTGGAAGGTTCCTCGGTCCTATAAAAGGGAACAGTGGATGCCCTAGAAAGTAGTCTTCGTTCAAGAGAGAAAAACGAAAAAGTATCCCGCCTGGTAACACAACAGTACAAGCGGCGGTGAAGAAGAAGAAAGAAGAAAAGAACGAAACGATCATTCTCTGTTCTTCAAGTTGCAGTCAAGCCACATCGACTGAGAAGTTTCTCTCAAGAAAGGTAGCCAATCAACATCCGGCAGAGCAAGAAGCTTGAAGAAGATTTGCACTGTCAAGGTTCACATCAAAAGCATCTTCTTCAAGTAAAGAAGTCGATCTCCATCAGGCTAAGTTGTCGATCTTCATCAGGCAGAGTTCTTATTTCAACTGTTATTGTTGTAAGGCTTGAGGGCCAAACCTGTAAGATCAGTTTTCAGATCTGAGTGTCTAGCTTGAGGGTTGGAGAGCTGTGAGGCTTGAGGGTCAGGGCAGTGGACTTGTGGGTCCAATATTGTCAAGCTTGAGGGCTTGAGACCTATGAAGGCTTGCGGGCCAGGGCAGAGGCTAGACTTACGGGTCTGAGCTAGGTAGGGCTTGAGGTCCTGAGTGTCGAGCTTGAGGGCTCGGGTGCAGTAGGGGCTTGCAGGCTTAGGTTGTAGGACTTGCGGGTCCGTGTTGTAAGGCTTGAGGGCCTGAAGTTTTGGCGGAGTTTGCCGAGCCTAGCACACTGCTAGGTAGGCGCAGAGGGAAAGAGGACTACTCAAGACACCCTATCTTGAGGAACCTCTATAAATTCTTGTGTGTTTTCTGTGTTGTGCTTTAACAATCTATAGATCTATTAACCAGAAAACAAGATCAAAAGGGGATAAAATAATTTGAAAAACCTATTCACCCCCCCCCCCCCCCCTCTAGGTGATAAGTTGACACCCAATAACTAACAGACGAGACCACTGGCAGATATCGACAAGACCAGCGGTTGACACAAGGTTTGCTGACAAGAACTTCAGTCGACACAAACCTTGTCGACGAGAACACCAGTCGACGAAATCCCTTATCGACGAGAACTCCACTTGATGAAATATCCTGTCGGACAGATCACTTGTCGATGAACACCTTATCGACGAGATTTCCTGCTGACGAAAACCTTGTCGCCGAGAAAACTGCAATTGTGTCGACGAGAACTGCACCCGATGAAAACACCTATCGACGAGATCAACACCAGCCGACTAGAGAATGTCACCAGTCGACGAGAAATCCTAGATAGAACGGCAGATCGAACAATCTCCTTTGCAGATGGCGGTCTGCATCTAGTTCTTGAGAAAGATCTCCTCCAGTGGTGGGAATGAACCTACAGCAGCGGGAGCAAGGAAGTGAGGACCTCCTCCTGGCGGTGGAGACAAGAATGAAGACAGAAAGTCTCCTTCTCCCTTTCGATCGGCGGCTAGAACAACCAAGAACGATGAAACAAAGTTCCCCCTTCCTCTATCGAGCAGCGACGACCAAATCTGTGCACAGGAGTAACGACAGCAGGGGAGAACGTGCGACGGCGGAAGAAATCGTGACGGCTGTGGGAGAAAATGCGAGAGACGAAAACCCTAAGCGCACGATTACTTTGAGAAAGTTAGGAATGCTCCGCTCAAAGTATTCTACATATGACCTATCAAATTTGGAATAGGTATATATAGTACCTCCAACGTAGAGTCTTGTCCTAGGTAGACACGAAACACAAGGGTCACTACCGAGTCAGTCTCGACACGCACGGACATATACTAAATTATTCAACAGAAGACTATAGTTATTAAACACTCGCTCGATGATTGTCGACCGAGCTTGCACCTGTCCACTCGATGATGTTAACTCAGCCCACGAGTCAGAACAACCATTGGATCTCCTCTTTCCGAAGCTTCGCTAGCTCAGTTTTAAAAAATATTTGATTTGAAATATATAGTGACTGAGATTAGTCTGACAACTGGTGTTACTCTCTAGTACACTATTACATCAAAAATTTCCTTTAGATGTACATAGACTATCAAAACATACACAAGGTTCCATGTGTAAAGGATTAGTGTATTGAATCTTGAGTCCCAGTGTAAAGGACTTTAAAGAGTACTTAAACCTTTAGATGAAAAAAAGGGCGATTGTTATTCGCAAACGGCGTTTGTCTATTCGCAGATCTTGTCCCTTCACAGATATTTTTGTTATCCGCAGATTAGTGAAGATTTTTTTAAAAAAAAAACTTTGATCATCTTCCTTACCACAGGGAGAGAATAAATCTTCCCAAACAAACCCTAGCTATCTAAATCTTCCAAACAAGCCAAAATCCCATGAACAACGAAGAAATCGTCTTTCTTTCTCCACTCGATCTCTATCCGTGCATTTATTTTATGAATCGCGATCTGTGCACACATTGATGTGCTCAAAAGGTCGTTGGAGATGTTCCTTCGTTGTCGAGCCCTGCTCAGGAGAACAAAGATATCAACTCCTCAAATTTTAAATTGGTCTGCGAATAACAATTTGCAAACTCAAATAAAATGAGAAAATATTGATCCGTGGATGTACAACCCGTATTCGCCGAGTGGGTCCCTCAAGCCAACTAGCGAGACCTGGGTCAGCCAGATCATTCGCCCCGGCTAGGAGGTGGAAGTACCCCCGGGTTGGTGGGGGTAAGCTGCGGAAGAGAAGGAGCTAGGCGAGTGGTGCCCTCGCGGACCACTCGCCCGGAAGCGTGGGCATTCGCTCAGCTAAGCGGGTGCCCAGCGAGTGGTGCCCTCACGGACCACTCGCCCAAAAGGATTTAAGGGGGAAATGACCACAATTCCCCTTGTGGGCTGCAAATAGCCCTTCAAAACAGTGGAGTTAGGCTATTAGCAGACCAATTTGGGGTGCGGTTAGTAAAACTAAAAGGCGGATTCATGTTATTTGCAGACCAGTCTAGAAAAATCTATAAATAGACCCTTAAGGGCACCTTGGAGGGGATCCGATTTTAGAGAATCCTCTCCTCCAGGCTAGTTTTTGGTCGGCTGCTAGTGCCCTCCAAGGTGCCCGGTTGAGCTTTGGTTTGGGAGGGGAAGCTCTCTAAGATCTTCCGGGTGTGTGGCGGGACCTCCTCGCTTCAGCCTTGGGTCTATTCCTATTCTCACATCCACCGTCAAGAGAGTCTAGTGAGGGAGAAATAAGCATCGGCTGCACCCCCAGTGGGTCCGAACGCAAGAGACCAGTTGCTGGTTTCAACATTTTTGGTGCGGTGAGCGTGGACCGTAGCCGGTGAAGGAAAATCTCGAATTAGGTTTGATGACAGGAGATGGGGGGAATGGTTCTGACTCAGGCCACTCGCAGCCACCCGCGACAGGGGAGTGGCTGGAGATGTTTGAGAAGTTCAAGCGAGAAGTCCTGCAGACAGTTCTCGCAGCAAGGAGCGAGTGCGAGACCCCGGCAGTCCCCGTGGTTCCACCCCGGCAGTCCCCGTGGTTCCACCCCTGCAGATCGGCGAGAACGCACCGGGGCAGCGGCCGGGGAAGGAGGTGCCAGCAGAAGGAAGTGCGCGAGATCTCCCGGGGCGGCAGCTGTTCAGCAGTCCGGCGAGTGCTGAGGTGTGCGAGTTGGGTCCGCGCGAGAAGACCATTCGCCGAGCAGGGGAAGGGAGCCCCTTTTGCGAGATGATCCTCTCGGCCCCAATGCCAGAGGGGTTTCGTGGGCCAGAGATGTCCTACTACACCGGCAAGGAGGATCCAGTCGTGCACCTGCAGTGGTTTGAGGACATGACGTCAATCCTTCCCATGTCGGATGCTTTTCAATGCCGACTCTTCGCAACCACCCTGAAGGAGAAAGCAAGGGACTGGTTCCACCAGCTTTCCGCGGGTTCCATCTACACGTTCGATGATCTGCGTCGAGGCTTTCGGCTGCGCTTCTCGACGTCAAAAAAGAGGAAGAAGGATGCGGAGGCTCTCTTCAAGATCAGGCAGAGGGAGGGGGAGTCCCTGGCACATTACGTGGATAGGTTCCAGGAAGAGATACACCTTGTGCAGGAGGTGTCGGGATTCGCCCTCAAGATGGCGTTCATCGTAGGGTTGAGAGACGGGTTCTTTAAGATGGACCTGAAGAGGAGGGCTCCGGTCTCCTTTGAGGAGTTGATGGAGCGAGCGGCGGAGGAGATAGAAGGGGAGGCGGCCAACCCAGAGATCTACAAAAGGTTGGCAAAGATGAGCGAGCCTGAGGTGAGGCAACAAGAGGGAAGAAGGAGAGAGGAACCCAGAGGTCAGGGGTTCGAAAGACCGCCTCGGAATTGGAGGAATCAAGAGCCCAACAACAGGTTGGGCTGGAGGCACCAGGAAGGACCGGCGAGAGGTCAGGAAGAGGGGTACCAAGGAAGTTCAGCGCTTGACCGGAAGACTCGCGGGGCTGAGCAGGTTTCTCTCCCGAGCCAGGGAAAAATGCTCCCCCTTTTTCAAAACATTACGAGGTAACCAGAAGTTTGAATGGACAAAAGAGTGCGAGGAGGCCTTCCAGGCCTTGAAGAGCCAACTCACCAAGGCTCCACTGCTCCAAGGTCCCAAAGAGGGGGAGGATCAATATCTATATCTCGGGGTTGGGACAGAGGCCGTGAGCTCCGTCCTGGTTCGGGAGGAAGGCAAGAAGCAGCTACCCGTCTACTACGTGAGCAGGGTCCTGAGGGAAGCAGAGCTTAGATACCCGATTTTGGAGAAGTTGGCCTTTGCTCTGGTCATCGCAGCAAGGAAGCTCAGGCCATACTTCCAGGCCCATTCAATTCAAGTAGTGACGGACCACCCTCTTCGCCAGATCTTCGAAGGAGTGGAGCACTCGGGAAGGCTCGCAAAGTGGTCGATAGAGCTAAGTGAGTTTAACATTACCTTCGTCCCTCGACTATCCATGAAGGCGCAGGTGGTGGCCGATATCATGGCAGATTATGTGGCCGAGATGGAGGAAGATGGAGCCCCTCGTCATGTTCCGTGGAAGTTGCTGGTGGATGGGGCTTCAGGCAAGAATTCTCTCGGAGGAGGGGTGGTGCTGGAGAGTCCCCACGGGGTAAAGATCGAGCAGACGCTAGTAATACACTTCCCAATCACCAACAACCAGGCGGAGTATGAGGCGGTGATCGCCGGTCTGCGGCTGGCCCGGGAGATCGGAGTCCATGACGTGGAGGTCCTTACCGACTCGATGGTAATAGCCTCTCAGATCAGGGGAGAGTTCGAGACGAGAGAGCTTGCGCTCATAAGGTACTTAGCCAAAGTGAGGGGTCTCGTAGGAACATTCAAGACTTTCTCCATCCGTCACGTCCCTCGGGAGGAGAGCACTCCGGCGGATCGGTTGGCCAAATCCGGTCCTCGAGCCGGGGGGACCCTGACAGACCTATTCCGCCCTTCGATTGAGGAGGGAGAACTCATGGAAGTAGAGCAGCGACCCTCCTGGAAGGATCCCTTCATCACCTTCCTTGCAACCGGAAAGTTTCAGGAGGAGGTTCCGGATCAGAGGCGCTTCCGATATAAGTCCGCCTACTACGTGCTCTATGAGGGGGACTTGTATCGGAAAACCCTCTTGGGCCTCCTGGCCCGATGCGTTTCAGAGGAGGAGGTCCCAAGGATCTTGGAAGAAGTTCATTCCGGCGAGTGCGGCAACCACTCGGGAAGCAGGATGTTGGAGGTAAGAATAATGAGGCAGGGGTACTTCTGGCCAACCCTATGTAAAGACGCGGCAGCCTTCGCCAAGCGGTGCCCGAAGTGCCAAATGTTCGCCCCACTTCAGCTCATGCCAGCTCAGAGGCTAAAGAGTATCACGGCGCCCTGGCCATTCGCCATATGGGGGATAGACCTGGTAGGACCCTTCCCCCAGGCTAGTGGGCAGTGGAGGTTTCTCCTAGTCATGATTGATTACTTCTCAAAGTGGTTGGAGGTCAAGGCGTTGGCTAAGGTCACCTCCCAGGTAATCCGCAACTTCGTATGGGGGGAGATCATTTGTCGACACGGGCTTCCACAGGCTATAGTCACGGATAATGGTCCGCAGTTCGCAAGCGAGGAATTCATCAGCTTCTGTGGCCAGCTGGGGATAGACCTCAGGTTTGCATCCGTTCACCATCCCAGGAGCAACGGGCAGGTGGAGGCGGCAAACAAGGTCATCGTGAACCTGCTCAAGAAGAAGGTGGAAAATCTGAAGGGCAATTGGGTGGAGCAGCTTCCATCGGTCTTGTGGGCCCTAAGAACTACCCCCAACACCGCCACGGGAGAGACCCCTTTCAAGCTCTCTCACGGCTGCGAGGCCGTCATCCCCATAGAGTTCGAGGTTATGACACCACGGGTAAAGGCCGCCGCAAGTGGAGAAGAAGATTGGAGAGCCGAGAATGAGGAGGAGTTGCGGCTCTCCCTCGACCTCATCGAAGAAGCTCGGGACCTGGCAGTCATTCGCCAAGAAGAGGTCAAGTGGCGGATGGCCAAGTATTTCGACAAGCACGTCAGGGTCAAGCAGTTCGAGAAGGGGGATCTGGTGCTCAAGAAGGTCGACGCGGCCGGAAGGTCCGCCGCGGTGGGGAAACTTAACCCCAACTGGGAAGGCCCCTATGTCGTGGAAGAGGCACTAAAGTCTGGGGGGTATCGCCTTCAGAATGTGGAGGGCCAACCTCTCAGCCACACATGGAGTGGTGACGATCTTAAACGCTTCTATCCCTGAAACTATGTAATGAAAATGTTTTGAAATAAGAATATTTTGTTTAACATATGTGTTTGAGATTGATACTGCAGCTTGTAGGAAAAACTCCGAAAGCTCCCAAAATGGCCCCGAGCAGACCCGCTGCCCAGGCTCTCATCTAGCTGGCAGGTCTGAAGGCTCACTCGGTGGCAGGTTCCAAGGTGTTGAGAAAGTGGCCCCGAGCAGACCCGCTGTCCAGGCTCTCATCTAGCTGACAGGTCCGAAGGCTCACTCGGAGGCAGGTTCTATGCTGAAGAAAAGATGGCCCCGGGCAGACCCGCTGTCCAGGCTCTCATCTAGCTGGCAGGTCCGAATGCTCACTTGGAGGCAGGTTCTATGCTGAAGAAAAGATGGCCCCGAGCAGACCCGCTGTCCAGGCTCTCATCTAGCTGGCAGGTCCGAAGGCTCACTCGGTGGCAGGTTCCAAGGTGTTAAGAAAGTGGCCCCGAGCAGACCCGCTGCCCAGGCTCTCATCTAGCTGGCAGGTCCGAAGGCTCACTCGGTGGCAGGTTCCAAGGTGTTGAGAAAGTGGTCCCGAGCAGACCCGCTGCCCAGGCTCTCATCTAGCTGGCAGGTCCGAAGGCTCACTCGGTGGCAGGTTCCAAGGTGTTGAGAAAGTGGCCCCGAGCAGACCCGCTGTCCAGGCTCTCATCTAGCTGGCAGGTCCGAAGGCTCACTCGGAGGCAGGTTCTATGCTGAAGAAAAGATGGCCCCGAGCAGACCCGCTGTCCAGGCTCTCATCTAGCTGGCAGGTCCGAAGGCTCACTCGGAGGCAGGTTCTATGCTGAAGAAAAGATGGCCCCGAGCAGACCCGCTGTCCAGGCTCTCATCTAGCTGGCAGGTCCGAAGGCTCACTCGGTGGCAGGTTCCAAGGTGTTGAGAAAGTGGCCCCGAGCAGACCCGCTGTCCAGGCTCTCATCTAGCTGGCAGGTCCGAAGGCTCACTCGGTGGCAGGTTCCAAGGTGTTGAGAAAGTGGCCCCGAGCAGACCCGCTGTCCAGGCTCTCATCTAGCTGGCAGGTCCGAAGGCTCACTCGGAGGCAGGTTCTATGCTGAAGAAAAGATGGCCCCAAGCAGACCCGTTGTCCAGGCTCTCATCTAGCTGACAGGTCCGAAGGCTCACTCGGAGGCAGGTTCTATGCTGAAGAAAAGATGGCCCCGAGCAGACCCGCTGTCGAGGCTCTCATCTAGATGGCAGGTCCGAAGGCTCACTCGATGGCAGGTTCCAAGGTGTTGAGAAAGTGGCCCCGAGCAGACCCGCTGCCCAGGCTCTCATCTAGCTGGCAGGTCCGAAGGCTCACTCGGTGGCAGGTTCCAAGGTGTTGAGAAAGTGGCCCCGAGCAGACCCGCTGTCCAGGCTCTCATCTAGCTGGCAGGTCCGAAGGCTCACTCTGTGGCAGGTTCCAAGGTGTTGAGAAAATGGCCTCGAGCAGACCCGCTGTCCAGGCTCTCATCTAGCTGGCAGGTCCGAAGGCTCACTCGGAGGCAGGTTCTATGCTGAAGAAAAGATGGCCCCGAGCAGACCCGTTGTCCAGGCTCTCATCTAGCTGGCAGGTCCGAAGGATCACTCGGAGGCAGGTTCTATGTTGAAGAAAAGTGGCCCCGAGCAGACCTGCTGTCCAGGCTCTCATCTAGCTGGCAGGTCCGAAGGCTCACTCGGTGGCAGGTTCCAAGGTGTTGAGAAAGTGGCCCCGAGCAGACCCGCTGTCCAGGTTCTCATCTAGCTGGCAGGTCCGAAGGCTCACTCGGTGGCAGGTTCAAAATTCTCAAAGGATGACCTCAAGAGCACTCGCATAGACCACGCGCCGGAGAGGTGACCTCACTTCACTTTCATGACTACCTAAGCGAAACCCCGGTTTGAGCGAATGGTAAGGAGGTGCGAGTGGTGCAGGCAGCGGAAAGGCGAGGAGGGGCGACACGCCTAGGTCATCTTCGAGCATTCGCTGGATGGCCGGGACAGTCGCACTACGACTTAACGTCCTAATGAGCCTAGCGAGATATAGGGGCGAATGAGAAAGAATTAACGTCCTAGCGAGCCTAGCGAGACATAGCAGAAGATGAGAAAAAAAGTGGAGATAGCACAAAAATGGAGATAGCACAAAAATTGTGATCAATATACATATCTTTCAAGGGCACTCGCCCAGTTCGTGATTACATTCAAGTAAAAGACAGCAAAAAACACAGGGCCCATATCATGGGTCGACAGGCTTCTCGCCAGAAGATCCATCGCTCTCGCCCGAATCCGGTAGGAGGGCGTCTTCTCGCGGCTCGCCGTCCTCATCTTCCGGGAAGGGGATCGGAATGAAGAGCTCGGGGACGACCTGTCGGGCAGAGAGGCATTCAGCCTCCTCCTTCAGGTACCCAGCCTGCCGCAACACCTGCAGCGCGTGCTTCACGGCGCTCTGGGCGTTCTCCTGCATCAACTGCTCCAGTTCGTGGTGGGGGTAGAAGTGCCCCCCACTCCCCAAGGCGAGTGCCGAGACCTCGGCTTCTCGCGACCGCTGGGCCTCGGCCCTAACCAGCCGGACTTCTTCCTTAAGGCCGGCCACCCGATCACGAAGCATCTCGGCAACTGTGGTGTCCTAAAAATAATAATAAAGGTGGTAAGAAGAAAGTACGTCAACCGGCAACAGGTCACTCGCGAGGAGGGAGAAAATATATACCTCCGCAACTGGGCGGCTGGCGAGAAGGGTTTCCGCAGCTGCCAGCTTCGTCCTGAGTTCCTGCGCCTCGGCAGAAACGATGGTCCTGGACTCCTCAACCTCCGTCAAGCTCCGCGCCAGTTTGATGCTCCAGCGTGAAGACATATGCGCGAGCTCGAGCGCCCGCAGCATGGCCCTGGCGCTCTCATGGGCGAGAAACTGAGTCGTCTCGGCATCGTAGACTTCAGCATCTTCCCGGCCGTAGAGGGCATACGCAATGGCATAAGCCTCACCACTGGCGAGGTCGCTCTCTATCCACGACGGATGGAGGGTGGAGAGCGAGACCCTGTTGACATTCCTGTCCCACTTTACCAGGGGAGCCCCTGAGGGGTCCACGTACTTCTTGCCGCTTGGGAAGTTCCGGTGGTCCCTGGGCAATGGAGGCGGCGGCAACGACGATCCCGCGCGAAGGGTAGTCTCACCTGGCGCATCCACCCCCGGGGTTTGAGTCTGAGCACTCGCCCCTAGGGTCTCGTCCAGGACCCCCTTCCCCTTGACGGAGGGGGGATTTTTTGATTTCTTGGAGGAAGAGGAAGTCAGCGCCCCGGGTTTTCGCTTCTTTCCGCTAGGCTTGGAGGAGGAGGGTTCCTCCCGACAGGCATCCGCGGCGGCCTGTGCAAAGGACACGGAAGCCCCAGAGGGACGCGGCGGATGAAGTGGGAGGCTACGCACGCCTGCATAATATTACGAATGGTTTAGCGAATGGTGTAAGAATCATAAGGCCGAAACGAACGAAGTCCCAAAAACTTACCCTCGCCCTGCGGAATGAGCGGGAGCGAGTTGACGTTTCGCCGGAGATAGACGAGGTCCATCCCATGCTCCAAGATGTATTGGTGGAGTTTGGCCTCGTGCCCCCCTAGGGTCGGGGGGCGGAAGGTTGACTCCTCCTCCTGCACTGGGGCGAGAAGTGTGTTTCCCAGGTTCCCGCTGACGAAGAGGAAGCGTCGAACCCAGTCGTGGTTCTTATTCGGGAGCCCGTAGTGCTTGAGTGGGTTTAAACCCGAGAAGAAGGAGATGTCGTTGGTGCAGCGGAAGGTATAGAGTTTACGGAAGATGGGCAGCGAGAACTCGATTCCCTCTTCTCGCAGGTAGCTCGCATACCCGACTAGCATGGCGATGGAGTTGGGGTTGAGCTGGCCGGGCACGACCCCATAGTACCTGAAGGTCTGGCGGAGTTCCGGCCAGATGGGGAGGCGAAACCCCACCTCGAAGTGCTCTAGCGGGATCGCGAGAGCACAGGGCGAGATGGAGTTTAGGCGCTCGTCCGGCCTGGGCTTTCGCGCCTCGAACCCTGGTGGAATGTAATCCGCGACCGCAGTTAAGTAAGCCTCTTCGGAGAGGTCGCATGAATCGAAAGTATGGTTGACGAATGCGCTGGCACACCTGGCCCTACCTTCCGCATCACCACCCATTTTGCGAATGCCGAAGGATAAGGGAGCAGCAGAGAAGAGAAAAACGCGAGTGCTAGCGCAAGGAAAGAGAGGGAGCGGATGGTAAGGTATTTAATACGGTGGTTGAAAGGCCTATTTATAGAGGGGCTAAACGGCGTTTGGGCTTTCGAGGTAACGGGTGTGCGGATAGCAGTCGCGCCTTCTCGACGCCTCGGAACCCGGGCCGATCCCTCTCGCCCATTAATGACAAATTCCCTGTGGCTAATCGCTCATCGACTACGCGAAAGAGGTTAAGAAAGCATTCGGCAATAGCAAAGCATTCGGTAATACCCAAGCAAGATATAGGAAATAAGAAACAAGGAATAGAGCATTCGCAAAACACAGGGCTTAAGATTATTACAAACAGAAATAAAAGTTCAGCATCCGCGGTACAGAAAACAGAAGAATTACAAGAAGGGCGAATGAAGACTAGCTCAATACTCCTCCCAGACCCACCGACCTCGCTTTCGCGACCCAGCTTCCAGGGGCATTCGCGGGCGGTAATATGCGAGCATGTTGGTGATCGCATGGGAAGCCAGTTGGAGTTGGTCCCGGGCTCGCGCGGCGTGTCTTTCGGGAGACAACTCCCCTCCTTCACCCCCTAGGCGCTCCACCGTCGCGAGAATGCGCGAGTAGTCCCGCCGAAGGTCCTTTAACTCACGCGCGACTCCCAGCCGCACGTCATCCACCTGGCCAGCGATGTTCCGCTGGATGTGGATGAGCTTCCCCAAGACCTCCGTGATCCGCTCCTTCAGGGTCGCGTGATCTGAAGAGTCGCCCAGAAAGTCAGCGAGATCACCAGGGGAAGGGAGAGGCGAGAGCATCCCCTCTTCCCCCTCGTTGTAGGAATCAAAGGGGGAGGCTTCCCGATAGCCTGCGAAATCACAACTAGGTCAGTAGCGGTAAAATATGCGAGTACGATAGGGACAGGTGAGTGAACTGACCTGGGGTGGGGTCCTTATGACCTGAAGGGCGAGATGAATTGGGGAGGACCCCAGACAAGCTTGCGAAAGGTGGTAGGACTTTCCCTTTCCCGGGGCGGTAAAGCGGAGGAGGAGGAGCCGGAGCATTCGCACGATCATCAGCACGGAGGTGCTGACCCAGTTCCCGCTCAGGGGAGACCCTCCGTTCATTCGCGGTAACAGAGGGGTTCTGCTGGGCAGGGGAACTTTGAAGAATGGAGTCCCGCAGCGGGATGTCAGGGTTGAGGGCTGCGAAAAGGTAATGGTCAGTCACAAGCAACATGAAAGGAAAATCGAGAGGGTTCACAACTTACAGGATTGAAGTATAGTCTCGCCCGGAGGGGGTGGAGGAGCGAGGTCCAGATCTGGAGGCCTCTCATCCGGGGGAGGTGGCACCGCGACACTGCTCGAGACGGCCCCGTGGCCGGTCTCGGGCATCGAAATCCCCTGCGAATGGTCAGAGCAAATGCAGGGTAAGGGGAGGAACTAAACAGAAGGACGAGAGGAATCCTCATACCTGCATCCCAGGGTTCGGGAGATTCCTCGCCGGAAGAGTATCCGCCGGCGGAGTGTTCGCCGGTGGAGTATCCGCAGGAGATTCCGAGGCAGTCTCGCCTCTCTGACGATTCAGCTGAATCGCCTTGGCTCGACGCGAGACGTAGGGGGGGCGCTCGGATCCCGTCTAGACAAAAGCCAGGGAGCAAATTTGGCTGCCTTGGGGGCAGTTACAGCTTGGGCCGCAGCCAGACGCTCGATCATCTCCCGCGAGAGGGGTCTCGCGGAAGGCTTGTGGGAAGACATTGACATCGACGAAGGGCTAAGGGATCGAAGAGGCTCCGAATCGAGGGTTGACAGCGCTCCAGGAAAATCTGACATGAAGAGATATATATAGGGCAACGGTGGGACCCACAGAATCTTGTGGGTCCAGTCAGCAAGCACTTACCGAATACAGGGTTGGACTGTTCTTTTCGAGCGTAGTAACCGCTCGCAAAGAGCGGGGATTGTGTACAACCCGTATTCGCCGAGTGGGTCCCTCAAGCCAACTAGCGAGACCTGGGTCAGCCAGATCATTCGCCCCGGCTAGGAGGTGGAAGTACCCCCGGGTTGGTGGGGGTAAGCTGCGGAAGAGAAGGAGTTAGGCAAGTGGTGCCCTCGCGGATCACTCGCCCGGAAGCGTGGGCATTCGCTCAGCTAAGCGGGTGCCCAGCGAGTGGTGCCCTCACGGACCACTCGCCCAAAAGGATTTAAGGGGGAAATGACCACAATTCCCCTTGTGGACTGCAAATAGCCCTTCAAAACAGCGGAGTTAGGCTATTAGCAGACCAATTTGGGGTGCGGTTAGTAAAACTAAAAGGCGGATTCATGTTATTTGCAGACCAGTCTAGAAAAATCTATAAATAGACCCTTAAGGGCACCTTGGAGGGGATCCGATTTTAGAGAATCCTCTCCTCCAGGCTAGTTTTTGGTCGGCTGCTAGTGCCCTCCAAGGTGCCCGGTTGAGCTTTGGTTTGGGAGGGGAAGCTCTCTAAGATCTTCCGGGTGTGTGGCGGGACCTCCTCGCTTCAGCCTTTGGTCTATTCCTATTCTCACATTCACCGTCAAGAGAGTCTAGTGAGGGAGAAATAAGCATCGGCTGCACCCCCAGTGGGTCCGAACTCAAGAGACCAGTTGCTGGTTTCAACAGATAGACATTTATGGTTTGCGAATAACAATTGCCAAAAAAAAACTCTGATTGGCCTTGTAAAGCAATGCATCCCACGTCTCTGAAAGAGAGGAAAATACCCATTACTCGAGAAACCACTATTTAAAATTTGTCTTCTATGTTGTTTGCTGCTCTAACCCTTATCTTTCTTGTTGTTGTTTCACTTCTTACTGTAATATTTCTATGATAAATATTTGATTATTTAAAAGATAAATTTTATTGTAATTTCAAATTTAGATCATAGCCATGATCAAGTCACACACACTAATAATTATAACATATGATTAGATAATGGTAAGACAATATATTTATTTGGTACTAATACCATCAATTTTTGTAGAGCAACTTAATATATATTTTTATCAATAATTTTCAAAAAAATTATATTTAGATAATTAAAGAAAAATTAAATGAAATAATCTATGGCTGAGGCAATAAGATGTATGGTGGTAACACCGTTACAAGCATTGTATCTTTCAATAAAAGTGTTTTAATCATTTTATAACATTTATAATAAAAATATATATTAAAAAGGAGTTGTTAAAAGCACCGCAGTTTTGGCTATGTGCACCGCAATTTGTACGAGTTATTACGCGCCTTTTAGAAATACACTTTGTTTATGCATTTTTAGGAAAAGTGTTCAACACGAAAGTTGTAGATCTCGTCGAGATCTACAACTTTTGTGTTGAACACTTTTCCTAAAAATGCATGCACAATGTGTATTGCCGCCCTGATTGAAACATGAGTGTACCTATAGCAAATTTTTGGAAATACACCTTGTGCGTACATTTTTAGGAAAAGTGTTTAACACGAAAATTGTAGATCTCGACGAGATCTACAACTTGTGTTGAACACTTTTCCTAAAAATGCATGTGCAAGACTTATTTCCAAAAGACACATAAAAATGCGGTGCACATAGCCAAAACTGCGATGCTTTTAACAATTCTCGTTAAAAAGGGTGAAAAAAATTAAAGTCATTAACGTATAGAAGATACTTAAAAATATAAATATTTTAATAATAAATTAAATTAACGCTCCGCTCGGCACAGTGGAGCTCATTGTGGAGGTATGAACTATCGTTCGTGAACCTGATCTCACCTAAGGAACTCCATCCATTTTTATGTTAAAAACTAGTTTACCTGTCTTAGTAGCGATCATAATCATTGTCTTGCCAAACATATGTTCTATGATAATGACTTTTTTATCCAATTTCAGCGGAGCAAAAAAATCACGCCAGACGGAGCATAAGTTAGAAAAATATAATTTTTAAACACAATAGGAAAAAACTATTATAGAAAATTATGCAAAGGTTAGACGTATTGTTGTCGTATATATTGTGCATGGAGTCTAAGGTTCTCTTTGGCGCGGTGTTGGCGGTCGTGAACACGATGATTATGGACCGTTATTTGTAAATGCTCGACCTCACCTAAGGAACTTCGCCCACAGTTAAAACTAATTTTGTTTTTGGTGGTGGTCGTATCCATTGTCATGCCAAACATATATTCTAAGATGGTAACGCTTTTGTCCAAACTCACCGGAGCAAAAATGCGACCCCAAACTGAGCCTATATGACTAGTGAAACACTGACATTGTCACGAGTTGATACTAATTCACATAATTACATATTTTATTCTTCATATTTAATATTTTTATTAATAATGAAATTATTTTTAAAATACTAAAATAACATAACATTTTAATTTTTAGTACTGTTTTTATTTAATAAATTATAATAATTATTAATAGAGTTCCCCTTAAATTTATCTAAGCAAGACCAACATTCGTAGCTCGCAACCCCGATTGGGTCGCAGAAACGGTTCGCCTCGACCGTGCAGGATCTCGCCCCTACCTGAGCAAACCCAACATAAGAAATTCGCGTGCGAGCACCCTTACGGGGCGCAAGTGCCCCTTTGCTGTGTGTGTGTGGGGGGGGGGGGCGGGGGCAAGCGTGTGCGCCCTTTTGGGGGATGCAAGCTCGCGCACGCATAGGATGTTAGGAAAGAGAGGCTCAAAGCATTCTATCTCACCCATCAAATGTGGAATGGGGTAATAATAGTGCTCCCAGCAGTAGGGCAAAGCCCTAGGTGCACATGCTACCTGCAGATCCTTATCGCGTCTGTAACGTGCGGACATACCTCAACAATCTCCTCCTATGTCCGTCACCAACACGACTACAATAAAGAGGTAAACAGTGTAATGTCCAAGCAACAGGGATCATCCACAAAACGTGTCAAAACATATGAATAAAAACAGTAGTGGACAGGCTACACAATAGTTCTATGCAGGGTAAATCAACAAAATGAAATCACCATCACAGAAGCTAATAAAACAAGTAGGATCCAACACAGAGTCTCGTACGAGCTCTAGTCTAGCAATCTACCCAAAACATAGTGTCCAAAACATAAACAAACATATGCAGATAGGAAATGAGAAAATGGTGCAAACAAGTCACCAGCCAAAAAGAACTACTAGCAATGTCATAAACAAAAGATAAGATGGACGCAGAAGAAAGGCGTCGGCTCTAAACGTCCAATAGGTCATCCTCATCCATGTCCCAATCAGCAGGTACTCCTCCTACTCCTTCGGTGCCTGTAAATCCAGAAAATGAATTTCATATTAGAATGAATCCATACAATTGAATTTACATATATCTAGTTCGACAAAGAACGTAGAAAGACCAGAGTTCTGAGTGTGTGGAGTGCTCGAACTATCGAGAATAGCGTGTTCTAATCGAGAAATCATTGTCGGTTTCAAGAAACGAAACGACATATGAACTTCTTATAGTAGGCTCTCGTAGCTAAATCTGTGTACCAATTTGGAATGTCATTGTCACTGTCCCCTTATGTCAAAATGAATACCATCAAGTTTGGAATGATACCATCTCAACACAAGAAGAAGGAATCTAGCGAGATCGCATTCATCAAATTTGGAATGAACGCAAACTTACCAGATCCACAATCAGCAACGTAGAACATCAATGAAACACAACAAAGCTTACTTTGGACAAAGGAAATCAGATTTGATCAAAACGAAAATCTAAGGCTGATCTAAATCGCCTTTAGTCCCATTTCCCCCACGGTTTTGATAAACCTGACTTTGGGCATTCCTTTTGTCAGAGGATCGGCTAAGTTATCCTTCGATCGCACATCGACCAAGGTGATAACGCCTTGCTCCTTAAGATCATTCAGCAGAGCATGTCTCAGTCGTATATGTCTCCGTTTCGAATTATAGAGAGCATTTTGAACGATCTGAACAGCAGCTTGATTATCGCAATACAAGCTCAACGAATTGACTCGTAACTTAGATAGTGGAATATCAAGAATCAAATTCCGAATCCAATCTGCCTCTTCACCAGCTGAAGCCAAGGCAAATAGTTCAGACTCCATAGACGACAAGGCTATACAAGTCTGCCTTTTTGATTTCCATGTTATAGCAGCTCCACCCAATGTGAATATGTATCCACTCGTAGACTTACTATTGCCAATTTCAGAACACCACGAGGCATCTGAATAACCTTCAACGGTAGGCGGATATCCAGTGTAGCACAGAGCTAGATCCTTTGATCCTTTAAGGTATCTCATCAGCCTATCTAGGGCATCCCAGTGCTCCTTTCCTGGATTACTCGTGAAACGACTCAGCATACTTACGGTGTAAGCAATGTCTGGCCTTGTGCAGCACGATGCATACATGAGGCTACCAATGATCTTAGCATAATTCACCTGACCAACGGTGGCCCCTTCATTCGGACTCAACTTGATAGTGTGATCAACTGGTGTCTCAACTGATCTGCAATCAGCATATCCCCAGGTCGTCAGTAACTGCTCCACATAGTGAGCCTGACTGAGTGTGACTCCACGCTCGTCGATACAGACTTTAAGACCTAGAAGAGTATCAACTGGACCGAGGTCCTTCATGTCGAATGCTTCCGCAAGAGTGGATTTGACATCACTCACTGCCGAAAGATCTGACCCTAATATTAACATATCATCAACGTAGAGACAGATGATGACTGTTTTATCCAACATTGATCGATGATAAAGGCATTTATCGGAGAGACTGGACTGGAATCCATGGCTCTTTACCACTTGATCAAACTTGAGGTGCCACATCTTAGGCGCTTGTTTAAGCCCATAGATTGATTTATTTAGTTTGCACACCTTATGCTGAGAATCTTCAACAACATAACCCTCAGGTTGAGTCATGTAGATTTCTTCGTTCAGCTCTCCATTCAAGAAGGCTGTCTTTACGTCCATCTGATGAACTATGAAGTTCTCGATAGAGGCTAAAGCTAGAAGAATCCTAATAGTCTATAGGTGGCACACAGGTGAATAGACGTCGAAGTAGTCCACTCCCCCCTGTTGCTTAAAGCCTTTAGCAACCAAACGTGCCTTATAGCGAGCTACTGACCCATCACTATTTAATTTCTTCTTAAGTATCCACTTACATCCAATGACTTTTGCGCCTTTGGGCAAGTCAACTAGACGCCAGGTATTGTTCTGTAGCAACGAGTCCATTTCATCGTCAATGGCTTCTGCCCACATAAACGAATCTCTAGATCGCATTGCCTCCTGGTAGGAGAATGGATCATCCTCTAAGTGATAGGTGACAAAGTTTTCACCAAAATCCTTAGGAAAACGCTCTCTTGTAGACGTTCTGAGCGGATGGGGAACATCCTCCAACGGTTGGGGAGCAGTGTGTGAGGGGCCTGCTTCGGATTCCACAGGAGATTCTGAAATCATATCTGTAGACCCAGATAGGTTAGTGCCTAGATCCTTGACAAATTTATTTTCAAAGAACGTAGCATCACGAGATTCTATCACCGAGTGAGAGGATAGATCAAAAAACCTATCAGCTGCACTATCTTCAGCACACCCTAGGTAAACACAGGTTGTGGTTTTTGGTCCCACCTTGGATCTCTTAAGGTCTTGTACCCTTACATAAGCGATACAGCCCCAAGTCTTCAGAATGTCGTATCTACAAGGACGCTGATGCCAGAGCTCATAAGGTGTCGACGACAGCTTAGAGTGCGGCAACCTATTCAGAAGGTGATTAGCAGTCAGAGCTGCTTCGCCCCAGAAGGAGGAAGGCAGGCCAGCGGTTAGAAGCATAGAATTCAACATTTCAGTCAAAGTTCTATTGTTACGCTCGGCTACACCATTCGATTGGGGTGAATAGGGGGCGGTGGTCTCAAGTATTATGCCCCAAGCGGCACAAAATTCCTTAAAACCAGTTACAGTGTATTCGCCACCTCTATCACTTCTAAATCGTTTTATCTTCAAACCAAGTTGATTCTCTACACGAGTTTTGAAAACCTTGAAGGTCTCGAAAGTCTCATCCTTCGATCTCAGGATGCAAGCTCGCGCACGCATAGGATGTTAGGAAAGAGAGGCTCAAAGCATTCTATCTCACCCATCAAATGTGGAATGGGGTAATAATAGTGCTCCCAGCAGTAGGGCAAAGCCCTAGGTGCACACGCTACCTGCAGGTCCTTATCGCGTCTGTAACGTGCGGACATACCTCAACAATCTCCTCCTATGTCCGTCACCAACACGACTACAATAAAGAGGTAAACAGTGTAATGTCCAAGCAACAGGGATCATCCACAAAACGTGTCAAAGCATATGAATAAAAACAGTAGTGGACAGGCTACACAATAGTTCTATGCAGGGTAAATCAACAAAATGAAATCACCATCACAGAAGCTAATAAAACAAGTAGGATCCAACACAGAGTCTCGTACGAGCTCTAGTCTAGCAATCTACCCAAAACATAGTGTCCAAAACATAAACAAACATATGCAGATAGGAAATGAGAAAATGGTGCAAACAAGTCACCAGCCAAAAAGAACTACTAGCAATGTCATAAACAAAAGATAAGATGGACGCAGAAGAAAGGCGTCGGCTCTAAACGTCCAATAGGTCATCCTCATCCATGTCCCAATCAGCAGGTACTCCTCCTACTCCTTCGGTGCCTGTAAATCCAGAAAATGAATTTCATATTAGAATGAATCCATACAATTGAATTTACATATATCTAGTTCGACAAAGAACGTAGAAAGACCAGAGTTCTGAGTGTGTGGAGTGCTCGAACTATCGAGAATAGCGTGTTCTAATCGAGAAATCATTGTCGGTTTCAAGAAACGAAACGACATATGAACTTCTTATAGTAGGCTCTCGTAGCTAAATCTGTGTACCAATTTGGAATGTCATTGTCACTGTCCCCTTATGTCAAAATGAATACCATCAAGTTTGGAATGATACCATCTCAACACAAGAAGAAGGAATCTAGCGAGATCGCATTCATCAAATTTGGAATGAACGCAAACTTACCAGATCCACAATCAGCAACGTAGAACATCAATGAAACACAACAAAGCTTACTTTGGACAAAGGAAATCAGATTTGATCAAAACGAAAATCTAAGGCTGATCTAAATCGCCTTTAGTCCCATTTCCCCCACGGTTTTGATAAACCTGACTTTGGGCATTCCTTTTGTCAGAGGATCGGCTAAGTTATCCTTCGATCGCACATCGACCAAGGTGATAACGCCTTGCTCCTTAAGATCATTCAGCAGAGCATGTCTCAGTCGTATATGTCTCCGTTTCGAATTATAGAGAGCATTTTGAACGATCTGAACAGCAGCTTGATTATCGCAATACAAGCTCAACGAATTGACTCGTAACTTAGATAGTGGAATATCAAGAATCAAATTCCGAATCCAATCTGCCTCTTCACCAGCTGAAGCCAAGGCAAATAGTTCAGACTCCATAGACGACAAGGCTATACAAGTCTGCCTTTTTGATTTCCATGTTATAGCAGCTCCACCCAATGTGAATATGTATCCACTCGTAGACTTACTATTGCCAATTTCAGAACACCACGAGGCATCTGAATAACCTTCAACGGTAGGCGGATATCCAGTGTAGCACAGAGCTAGATCCTTTGATCCTTTAAGGTATCTCATCAGCCTATCTAGGGCATCCCAGTGCTCCTTTCCTGGATTACTCGTGAAACGACTCAGCATACTTACGGTGTAAGCAATGTCTGGCCTTGTGCAGCACGATGCATACATGAGGCTACCAATGATCTTAGCATAATTCACCTGACCAACGGTGGCCCCTTCATTCGGACTCAACTTGATAGTGTGATCAACTGGTGTCTCAACTGATCTGCAATCAGCATATCCCCAGGTCGTCAGTAACTGCTCCACATAGTGAGCCTGACTGAGTGTGACTCCACGCTCGTCGATACAGACTTTAAGACCTAGAAGAGTATCAACTGGACCGAGGTCCTTCATGTCGAATGCTTCCGCAAGAGTGGATTTGACATCACTCACTGCCGAAAGATCTGACCCTAATATTAACATATCATCAACGTAGAGACAGATGATGACTGTTTTATCCAACATTGATCGATGATAAAGGCATTTATCGGAGAGACTGGACTGGAATCCATGGCTCTTTACCACTTGATCAAACTTGAGGTGCCACATCTTAGGCGCTTGTTTAAGCCCATAGATTGATTTATTTAGTTTGCACACCTTATGCTGAGAATCTTCAACAACATAACCCTCAGGTTGAGTCATGTAGATTTCTTCGTTCAGCTCTCCATTCAAGAAGGCTGTCTTTACGTCCATCTGATGAACTATGAAGTTCTCGATAGAGGCTAAAGCTAGAAGAATCCTAATAGTCTATAGGTGGCACACAGGTGAATAGACGTCGAAGTAGTCCACTCCCCCCTGTTGCTTAAAGCCTTTAGCAACCAAACGTGCCTTATAGCGAGCTACTGACCCATCACTATTTAATTTCTTCTTAAGTATCCACTTACATCCAATGACTTTTGCGCCTTTGGGCAAGTCAACTAGACGCCATGTATTGTTCTGTAGCAACGAGTCCATTTCATCGTCAATGGCTTCTGCCCACATAAACGAATCTCTAGATCGCATTGCCTCCTGGTAGGAGAATGGATCATCCTCTAAGTGATAGGTGACAAAGTTTTCACCAAAATCCTTAGGAAAACGCTCTCTTGTAGACGTTCTGAGCGGATGGGGAACATCCTCCAACGGTTGGGGAGCAGTGTGTGAGGGGCCTGCTTCGGATTCCACAGGAGATTCTGAAATCATATCTGTAGACCCAGATAGGTTAGTGCCTAGATCCTTGACAAATTTATTTTCAAAGAACGTATCATCACGAGATTCTATCACCGAGTGAGAGGATAGATCAAAAAACCTATCAGCTGCACTATCTTCAGCACACCCTAGGTAAACACAGGTTGTGGTTTTTGGTCCCACCTTGGATCTCTTAAGGTCTTGTACCCTTACATAAGCGATACAGCCCCAAGTCTTCAGAATGTCGTATCTACAAGGACGCTGATGCCAGAGCTCATAAGGTGTCGACGACAGCTTAGAGTGCGGCAACCTATTCAGAAGGTGATTAGCAGTCAGAGCTGCTTCGCCCCAGAAGGAGGAAGGCAGGCCAGCGGTTAGAAGCATAGAATTCAACATTTCAGTCAAAGTTCTATTTTTACGCTCGGCTACACCATTCGATTGGGGTGAATAGGGGGCGGTGGTCTCAAGTATTATGCCCCAAGTGGCACAAAATTCCTTAAAACCAGTTACAGTGTATTCGCCACCTCTATCACTTCTAAATCGTTTTATCTTCAAACCAAGTTGATTCTCTACACGAGTTTTGAAAACCTTGAAGGTCTCGAAAGTCTCATCCTTCGATCTCAGTAGGTACACATGACAAAACCTGGAAGAGTCGTCTATGAACGTAAGCAAATACTTCTTTCCCCCTCTGGAAGGTTGACTCCGAAAGTCGCAGAGGTCAGAATGTATGAGCTCAAGAAGTTGAGTGCTCCTAGAAACCGACTTAAAGGGTTTTCTAGTGATCTTGGTTTGTGCACACACCTCGCACCTATTAAATCGAATGGAGGTATCAAGAGGGATGTTATGACTCTTAGCTAGATCGCACATCTTCCTATAGTTTACGTGTCCAAGTCTATTGTGTAATAACTTTGGATCAATCAAATTAGTGCTGATTTGGTTGATGTGATCATTGTTAAGGCTAAGTCGATACAAGCCATCTATAAGATACGCGCACCCAAAATAATGTGAATTGACGGATAACGTTATTCTACCGTTTTGAGTCGTAAAAGACATACCGGACTTATCAAGCAAACTCATCGAGATCAAATTTTTGGTTAGAAACGGAACTACTCTAACATGTAAAAGAGTGAGAGTTTTACCTGAAGATAACTCCAAAGAAGCGGTTCCAGCATGCGTAACAGCAGTAGTCCCACCATTGCAATTTTCAACTGAGTCTTTAACAACTGTGACTTCAGTGAGCTGAGCTTTGTCATTAGTAGCATGACATGTCGCTCCACTGTCTAGCCACCAGTCAGACGAAGAACTGCCAGCACGGTGCCTCATCATCCCTACAAATGACTGAGGACCAGAGCTATTCACCAGCATGTTAGTCTGACTCTGAGGTAAGACTTCCTGAGGCTTCTTCTTGGATCTACATTCAGCTGCCCAGTGGCCCCACTTCCCACAATTGTGGCACTTGCCCTTCTTCTTGCGGGAAGAAGGCTTGTTGGCCGGCAACTGGGAAGAGGACGCACCCTTTTGGGGCTGAATTTTCTTTTTAAATTTACCAGAGTGCAAAGCTAAATGAGCCACCTTGGAGGGATGACTAACCTGTTCTGCACGTCTCTGAGCAAAGTTTTGATCCTCAATATGAATGAAGCGCTTGAACTCATCAATGGAGATCCCTTCCTTCCGCCTATGCAGCTCAGTCTTGAAGAGAATCCATTTAGGTGGAAGCTTACTCAGTATAAACCCAATGAACAGCTTGTCCGAGATATGAGACTCAGCATTCGCCAGCTTGATGCGCAGATTCTCAAGATCCACCAACTGAGAAGTGATGGGCGAAGTCGGATCAATTTTGAAATTGAAGAAAGACTCCGCGAGGAGCGACTTCGACACCTCTTCCTCCTTGGTGAAATGAGCTTGAAGCTGATCCCATATGCCATTTGCGGTCTTGATGCTGCTATACGCAATGGCTAGACGGGTATTCAGGGAATTGAGGAGATAATCCCTGCATAAGTCCTCTTCTTTCACCCACTGAGCCTCCGACACGTCCTCTTCGGTCGTCTCGTAATCACTGAGCACTGTGTAGAAGATTCCACGCTCCTTCATGCCGAATTGCACGTGCATCTTCCACCCGAGAAACTCGGTGACGTCGAAAGACTGAAGCTTCCGGATGTCGGTAGACTGATACTTCGACATTTTCTGAAAAAATAGTAAAATGCGGAACGAGGTCACCTGATCGGAGAAGGAAACACCACGAGGTCTTCGGATCCAATCCAATCCAAGTGCAGCAACTAGGTCTCCGACGACTAGATCGACAAACTCTGGCAGATCCAAGAAGTCCAATCCAATCCAAAAAATCCAGCAATAGAGGGCTGGCCAAAACAAGATCGACGGGATCCGGCGAAGTCGAACTCAGATTTGGGAGAGGCACGGGCTCCGGCTACTAGATCTGGCAGCAGGAGGCGCAGACCTAGAAGGAAAACCTCCTCCGGCGACAGGAGAAAACCACAAAACTGTTCGATCTGGAAGCTTGAGCGAGATCTGGAAGCTTGGAGGCTAGATCGAAAGCTTCGGTGAGATCTTAGCCGGCGGCGGCGACTTCAGTTGGCTGGATCGATGACGGGCTGGATCTGGGCGAGGAAGCACAGCAGCCGACGAAGCTTGAGCAGGCTTGATCGACGAGAAGAGCGGCTGCGATGTCGCACAGGAACGAGGAGATCGGAGCTTGAGCAGCAGCGACTATGTCGCACAGGACACCAAGCAGCCGCACCCAGCAGTCGCGCGACGACTAGCTCCGACGAACTCGAAGGCAACGAGGGCGACGACACGAAGGGCGGCGAGCTTCTCCAGGCGGAAACTGGGCGACGAGGAGCGGCGAGCGGGATGCACGGGATCTCACCGGGCGAAATCGCACAGCAGCCGCACGCGAGGATGAAAGGATCGGGCGACGGGGGAGACCGGGAGCTCTAACCCTAACTCTTGCTTTGAGAATGTTAGGAAAGAGAGGCTCAAAGCATTCTATCTCACCCATCAAATGTGGAATGGGGTATTAATAGTGCTCCCAGCAGTAGGGCAAAGCCCTAGGTGCACACGCTACCTGCAGGTCCTTATCGTGTCTGTAACGTGCGGACACACCTCAACATAGGATGCGCGGGCTCTTGCCACGCGTGCCATCGTGCCCAAGCGCGATGCGCACACCCTCGCGCACACTCCCCATCGCGCACCTCTCTCGCCGACGCCTTGCCGGTGAGCCTGCCCGGGCCGCCCCGAGGGCATGTCGTCATATCAAAAAATTGGTGATACCGGTGACCGAAATCGTGCATTCATATTCGCCCGTTCATCATCCAGAAGGACACAATTATCAATGCCCCCCCCCCCCCCCCCCCCCCCCCGAAAAGCTATAAAAGGCCCCATGTCTTAATTTGAAGGGAGAGAAAAAAAGGAGAAGACAGAGCTCTGAAGTTTTCCGGCGAAAACTTGGCTCTCCGCTCATCCTCCTCTTGCTCAGAGCTCGTTCTGCTTGGGACAGATCTGTTTCTAAAACAGCTCCTGCTAGTGCTTCTGAATACTTAGTTTTTTCTAAAGATTTGTAAATGAGTGGTGGCATGTCACTCTCCTAAGAACTCTAACTCTTGTAACATAATGCAACTAGTAGATTCTATCATGACTGGGTCTGGCCCCATGGTTTTTTCTCTTTCCGATTTTTTCTACGTAAAACATCTCGTTGTTTTGTTGTTGGATCTCTCTTTGACAGTTTGCGCGTTTGGCTCACTCTCAAGCTAAGACGACCCATTTTCTCAAATTTGTGGGAGCGCTAAGCGACCCACAACAGTTATATAATATAATTTCTTGAATTTAATATTTCTTAATTAGAGATGTTGATTATATAATAATAAAAAATACCAAAGAAAATAAGTAAATAAATATGATACCACGGACTCACCGAGAGAACCAAATCAAATCGAATGGATCAAATTTTATTATTTGATTTTGGTTTTTTTTTTCAAGTGGTTTCTAGTTGTAAGGTTTTGAGAATCGGATCGGAGAACGAACCGGTGAGATCAAAGGTTTAAGGTCGGACTGATTGGTCCGATCGGACCGGGATTGAACCGTGATGTTAGATAATATAATAAATATTAAAATTTATTATAATTTAACTTAGTCAATATATTTTTAATAAAAATAATAGAAATAAAGACACTCAAAATTATATAAAATATTTTCATAAATAGTAATATGTTTTGCTATCATCCAATATCTCAATATTAGTATGTTATCACATATATAATAAGTTATCAAATCAATTATGAAAATTAAATTTTAAACATTTAATTAAGCAGACAAGCACATCTCGACTATACAAAGAAAACATTTGGCCAACCGCTCATTTACAAATTTCAGAAAAATAAAATGCTCGAGATCCGGCTCACGAGTTGACGAACAACATTAAGTGAGATCGAGCTTGCGCTCCATAGACTCGAGCTCTCCACAGACTCGAGCTAGAGTCAAGCTTTTTTCGAGCTGGCTCATCGAGCTTTTGAGTCTGCTCAACTCAACTTGCTCCCCTAATTTTTACTAAGGCTTCGTTTGATTCAGCGGTGGCGGGAGCAAGCGGCGGGTGGAGCCGAAAAATTCGAACTAGAGGTGGGGAGGAGGGGTTCCAGACGGAGCTTTTTGCTCCGTTCCTCAGGGCGCGGCGGGAGCAGACGGAGCAAACGCTGTCGGAGGCCGTTTGTTTTCCCGCTGTCTGGCGGCATTTGCTCCAAACGGCCCGCGAAAACTCCGCACCAAATGAAGCCTAACGCTCCATTTGGCGCGGCATTTTTGGGCGCTGCGTTTTGATAAAACGAAACGCAGGGCATGATCCTTATTTGTTTATCCGCCTATTTTCCCACCGCCCGGCGTTTATCGCGGCTTCAAAATCGTGTGGGCCGAAACCTGGGTACCGAGCTCCATTTATCGCGTTTGGAGGAGGAAGAAAGAGGCGCAGCGCTAGGGAAGCATAGCTATCGCGACCTCCGCCGTCTCTCCCGTCGCCGCGAGGGGAATCCATCCCGCCGCGTCTTCCCCAGTCCACTGTAAGTCATTCCTTCCTTCTTCTTTCTTGTTCATCCCGTCGCCGCGAAGCCCTAGCTCTCTTTTCCTGCGTTCTTCTTTCTTGATGGCGTTCTTCTTTCTTGTTCACCATGAGCCCTTCCATCTCCCCCTTCTTCTTGGATTTCTCCTCTCGCCGCCGGAGTACAACCGATGATATTTGTGGTCTCTACAGTAGTGAATTGTGAAGCCGATGCTTATGTGGGTTGTTCACCGGCGACCATTAGAGTTGACATTTGAGAAATTAACGTTGACAATAATGACTGGTTTATGTATTACTCAAGTGGAAAACTTGTATGTTGTTTTTTGTCTTGCACTGTTGTTCATTCAAATCCCTTATGGCTTTGCCATAGTTGTGTTGGTAAGATTGTTTTGACAGTAATGCTTCAATACGAATGTCTACAAGTTATTACGTGGATTGAATATGCAAGAAAGTAATGGCTTTCTTTTCTCATTCATCTCTAGCATAGTTGGATTCATTCTTGGTGTGCTGGTATGCTTATAAAACACTGGATTTTATGTAATATGTATAATAGGATTATCATAGAACAAAGGAATATTTTAGGATCCACTAGAGTATCATTCGATTGAACATCACAACATTGCAACAACCCAACATCCAAGATGATGAAGAACTTACCTTCATTGTGATAAGAAGAGATCATCCTTAATCCTAGTAATCTCAGTGCCAAAAATATTTGAGAGGATGAAGATCTTCTATTTGAAAGTTCATAATGAGGTGATCAATTATTGTCATAATGCATGGGAATTACTTCTGGAAATAAAAATGACTTCCACGTTAATGATCTGTTTTTCTTATTTCTTGACAAAATACAATGTTCAACCTCTCTCCGAAAGAATCAATCAAAGCTTACTAAATTTTTCAAAATTTGTGATCAAACATTGAGGATGCCGGAATTTGTTTGTGTATGTTTATATATTGTTGATTTTTTGTGGATATGTGAGTGAGTGTGTGTAGATGAGTGATGTGTGTGCATATGTGTGGTTTTTTGGTATATGTGATTATGGCTCTGTTTGGGACAGCTCCGGCGGATGGAAAATCTATTTTTCAACTGTCATAGCTGTTTTTTAACTGTTTGGGACAGCTCTCTAGTCCAGCTTTTTGAAAAGAGATTCTTCAAATAAGTTGTTTTAGAGATTCTTTGAAAAGTCAGTACAACATAGCTTTCTAAAAATCGTTTTTTTTTTTTTTAGCGTTTTCTTTTTTATTAACTCCACCTCGTTGTATATCACTCCAGCATTTTCGTCCGAGCGCGCATTTTTGGTCGGACACTCGTTTTCGGCCGGACACTCATTTTTCGGTCCAGCGACCATTTTTCGCCCGGAATCTCGTTATTTTCGCCCGGGTGCGCATTTTTCGCCCGAGCGCGCATTTTTCGCCCAGACAATCGTTTTTCGCCCGGGCGTGCTTTTTTCGCCAGGGCGCCAGATTTTCGCCCGGAAGACCGTTTTTGCTCAGGGTGTGTTTTTTCGCCCGGGCGCGCATTTTTCGCCCATGTTCGTTTTTTGCCCGAGTGGCCGTTTTTCGACCGGTCGGCCGTTTTTTACCCGTGCGGCAGTTTTTCACCCGAGCGACCATTTTTGCCCATACGCGCGTGTTTGCCTGGGCGCGAGTTTTCACAACTAATATATTTTAATATTTTTGTTTAAAAAATAGTTTTCAAACAATTGTTCTACCGAACAGCTTAACTGAAAAAGCTATATTCGATCAGCACTTATGCAAAGACTCTCCAAACAGTCTGCAGCTCTCTCATTGGAGTTTTTCTGAAAGCTCTATTCTAAAAACTCTATTCGATCAACAAATTTTCCATCCGCTAGAGCTGTCTCAATTAGAGCCTATGTGTATGTGATTATTTTTGTATATGTGTCTGTGTATGTGATTATTGTGTGATGTGTTTGTGTATGTGTGTGAATATGTTTGTGTTTGTGTATGCGAAGTGTGTATATGTGTTTGTATATGTGTGTGTGAATTTGTTTGTGTGTGTTTATATATTTCTATACATAAATATTTTCTAAACCCTTCTCTTATATTTGTATATGTGAATTGTACAACCCCGATGTTCGCCAGGAAGGGTGTCTGGTTCGCACGCCCAAGGGAGCGAGCCAGGATGGGCGAGCCCAGGCGGGGCGAGGCCAGGAAGAGCAGGCGAGTCATAGAGACAGGCGAGCCAGCCGATCGAAGGAGTTCGCTAGGCCGGCCCGGGACCTTGGGGTACAAATAGCCATTTCTTGGGTACAGTTAGCCATTTTGGCGAGCCCGACCCGCTAAGGAGCGGTTCGGCAGGCGAGCCATAGAGGCAGGCGAGCCAGCCAGTCGAAGGAGTTCGTTAGGCAGGCGAGCCAGCCAGTCATTTTGGCGAGACCCGTGTTCGTTGAACAGGTCAAGGGTCTCTGGTTCGCCGGTGCCTGGGGTGGTCTTTTACCAGAAGACCCCTGGTGGTCTGCGCTTAACCCCTCCGAACATCGGAGTTTGGCTGTTAGCAGACCCGTTTGGGGTGCGGATAGTAAAATCAAAAGGCGGAATCCTGTTATTTGCAGACCAGACCAGAAAATCTATAAATAGGAGCTTAAGGGCACCTTTGGGGAGATGTCATTTCAGCTTCTCTCTCCTTAGACTTTCTTTGGTTAGCATTTCCGGAGCTCTCCAAGGTGCCCAAGTCACAGCTTTGGCTTGGGAGGGGAAGCGCTCAACGATCTTCCGGGTTAGTGGAGGGACCTCCTCGCTGTAACTAAGGTCTTAGTCAATTTCTTAATCTTCCGTCCACCCTCCTCGAGGGATCAGTAAGGGCTAGCCGCCCCTCATTTCGGTGAGGGCCCCGAGCTCTACGAGAGACCGAGAAATCGGTTTCAACATTTTGGTGCGGTGAGCGTGGAGCGTGGCTGGTTCAAGAAAGTTCCAGAGAAAGGTTATGGCGGGAGATGAAGAACAAGGCGAGGAGTTCGGCGAGACACCCCAGGTGGCGATGGCCAGGATGCTCGCAGATTTCAGAAAGGAAGTGCTCGATACCTTGGGGTTTACGGTCACAGCTCTGCGAAACGAGTTTGCGACCCCAACACCTCAGGCGACCCCTCCCCCAACGACGGTGGGCGAGAATGCCCCGGGGGGAAGGGCTGGAAAGGAAGTTGCCATTGGATCAGGACAGGACAGGGAAGGGCGAGTGTTGTTCGCCAGTCCGGCGAGCTTCTTGCCGGCGAGCTTCTTGCCGGCAAGCTTCGTGCCGGCGAGCTCAGTGCTAGCGAACTCCGTCCAAGCGAGCGCGGCGCAGGCAAATCCGCGCCAAGAGGATGCGACAACGGTCGGGGTGGTTCAGGCGAGCACCGCCCTCGCGAGTGCAGTCCCGACGAGCTCAAGTTTGGCGAGAGAGCTTGGGGGCGAGTAGAGCCAGAAAAAGTGACAGGAGGGGGAAGCCCCTTTTGCGAGCTGGTGCTTTCCGCACCCGTCCCCGGGGGGTTCGGAGAGTGGGACCGGGTGTACTACAACGGTAGGGATGACCCCATCCAGCACCTGCAGAGCTTCGAAGACTCGGTCTCCATCAGGCCGATGTCAGATGCCTTCAAGTGTCGGCTCTTTGCCGTCACCCTCAAGGAGAAGGCCAGGGACTGGTTCCATCAACTCCCTGCAGGATCCATCTACGCGTTCGAGGACTTGCGCCGAAGTTTTTTGCTGAGGTTCTCGACCTCAAAAAAGAGGAAGAAGGACGTTGATTCCCTCTTCGCAGTGAAGCAGGAGCCCAGGGAGTCGCTGGCTCAATATGCCGATAGGTTCCAAGAGTAATTACAGCTCATTCAGGAGATGCCTGGGTTTGCACTCCAACTCGCCTTCACGGTCGGGTTGAAAGAGAGTTTCTTCAAGATGGCATTGAAGAGAAAAGCCCCAGTCTCCTACGAAGAGCTGATGGAGAGGGTGTCGGAGGAAGTCGTGAGTGAAGAAGCCAACCCAGAGCTCACCAAGAGGCTAGCAAAGCTCAGTGAGTCGGAGGTGAGACAGCATGAGATCAGGAGAAAGGAAGAGCCCCGGGCCCCGGAGGGGGGATGGAGGCCGCAAGGTGAAGGAATGCAAGGGCAGGGAAGGGGTTACGGCCCAGGAAGGGGTAACCATTTCGGAGGTCAATGGAGACCCCCCCAGTTGGGGTGGAGGCAGGGTCCGATGCAGATGCCTCCCCCACCTCAACAGGCCATGGCAATCAACCGGGGAAGAGGAAGAGGAAGGAGAGGCGAGGTGGAAGCGGCAGCCGCTAGGAGGAGAAGGAATAGGGTGGCGGAAGCCGATGCAGGGGAGGTGACGTTACCGTATTGTATCTTCCATGATGAGGAAGGTCACGCAACAGACACCTGCCCAGAGTTCCTGGAAGTGAAAAGGGGCAGAGCGTCCGCGCCACAGCAGCAGCAGCCGGTGAGGATTGTGGAGGTCGAACCTCGAGAGGAGGATGAGGAAAGGTGTGAGGATAGAAACGATGTGGGGAACATGGGAGGAATTGGGGTGATCCATGGGGGGGGGGTAGGGGTGGAGGCGACCCGCAAGGCTAGCCTCCATACCATCTACCGCCGGAGAGTAGCTTCAACATCCACCGCTCCACCCCCGGCCGAAAAAATCATTTTCACCCAGAAGGACATGCCGGGCTATGAGGACCCGTTCTGCGACGCGCTGGTCATTCAGACGGCGATCGAGAACTTCACTGTCTCTCGAATATTAGTGGACAACGGGAGTTCGGTCAACGTCATCTTCAAGAAGGCGTTTGACAGGATGGAGGTGGAGCCTAGAAGGGTGTTGGCCTCGGATGGCCCTCTGTTTGGATTCTCGGGGGAGAGGAAAGAAGTGGAAGGGGAGTAGGACTTCATGTGACCCTGGGTGGGCAGTCCAGGAACTGTTGTTTTGTCATAGTGGACGCTCCAAGCAGCTACAGCGTCATCTTCGGACGGCCGCTCATCAGCGCGTTCCGTTGTGTCCCCTCCACCTTTCATCAATGCCTTAAGTTCAACGACGGAGGGGTTCAGGTGCGGATCAGGGGGGATCCCAAGGTGGCAAGGCAATGCTACGTAACGGCTGTCAACACCATCTCCTGGATGGGAGAAGCTGAGGAGTGGGAAAAGATGATGGAGGAGACGGCCGAAGCCGGAGGTAAGGAGGTAGCCGAGGAGAAGATGGAGGGAGATGAAGTTCATGCCCAGGAAGGGGTAGCTGAGGGACCCCGGGCGGAAGGAGAAGAAGAAGAAGAGAAGGCCCAGAAGGGGGGGCGGAGAAGCTGATGGTGATAGAGAAGGAAGTCGAGGAAGGAACCCAGGCTCTCACTTGCGCCGAAGAGGAGAGGGCTTGGGGAGAGCAGTCCCGGCTGGAGGCTATGGACGAGGTCGTGGAGCTCGAGGTCACCACCCGACTAGGGGTGGTAGAGAAGGTCCGGGTCAGCGGAGGACTCAACCCGGAAGATCAAGCGGAGATCCTGGCGTGCGTGCAGAAGAACATAGACGTCTTCGCTTGGAGCGCCGCGGAAATGCCCGGGATCGACGCGGACGTGGCTTGCCATCGCCTCAACCTCGACCCCGGCACTCGCCCCATCCGCCAGAAGAAAAGGGCCACCGCCGACAAACTGGAAGGACCCATCCGCGAGGAAGTGAGCAAGCTCCTACAGGCAGGCTTTGTAACGGAGATCCAGTATCCGGGCTGGGTCTCCAACGTCGTTATGGTAGAGAAAGGAGGAGGTAAATGGAGGATGTGTATCGACTTTTCTTTACTTAATAAATCATGCCCTAAAGATTGTTACCCCCTGCCTAGGATCGACGCGCTGGTTGACTCAGCCGTCGGTTTTCCTGTGATGTCTTTCTTAGATGTTTTTTCAGGTTACCATCAAATCCGCATGCACCCCCCGGACATCAAGGATGTCTCCTTCATCACGGGGGATGGATGCTACTGTTATAAGATGATGTCGTTCGGGCTCAAGAACGCAGGTGCCACATACCAAAGGATGATGGACAGGGTCTTCCTCGAGCAGAAGGGAAGAAACTTGGAGGTTTATGTTGACGACCTCATGGTAAAGAGTCGAGACCTTGGGTCTCACCTCTGAGACCTTGAGGAGACGTTCGGGACCCTGCGGCGCTACAAAATGAAGCTCAATCCCTTGAAATGTGTCTTCGGGGCAAGCCGAGGAAAGTTCCTAGGCCACTTACTCACCCCCGCAGGAGTGGAGCCCAACCCGGACAAGGTTAAGGCGGTAATGGAGTTGGGGTCGCCGAAGAATCCAAAGGAGGTTCAGAGCCTTACAGGGAAGTTGGCCGGGCTCAGCAGGTTCCTCTCCAAGGCAGGGGAAAAGTGTGCGCCTTTTTTCAAGGTGCTGCGGGGGCAACAAGAAGTTTGAGTGGACCCGGGAGTGCGAGGAAGCCTTCCAGGCTCTGAAAGAACAACTCACCCAAACCCCTCTGCTCCAGGGACCAAGGCCAGGAGAAGACCTATCCCTATACCTGGGGGTAGGGTCCGAAGCAGTAAGTTCCGTGTTGATCCGGGAGGAGGGGAAGAAACAGTTCCCAATCTACTACGTCAGCCGACTGCTGAAGAAGGCAGAGCTCCGGTACCCGATCTTGGAAAAGTTGGCCTTCGCATTGGTGGTGTCAGCCCGGAGGCTCCGGCCTTACTTTCAAGCCCATTCAATCAAGGTAGTGACGGACCACCCGCTCCGTAAAATCATGGAAGGGGTGGAGCACTCAGGGAGGTTGGCAAAGTGGTCCGTAGAGTTAAGTGAATTCACTATCACGTTCGTGCCCAGGACGTCCATCAGGGCTCAGGCGGTGGCAGACTTCATGGCCGACTATGCGGCCGAAGTTGGGGAGCACGAGCCACCTCCCCCAGAGGCATGGAAGATGTTGGTGGACGGAGCGTCGGGAAAATACTCCTATGGAGGGGGAATGGTCCCGGTAAGTCCTCAGGGGACTCGGATTGAGCAAGCCTTAAACATCCATTTCCCAATTACCAACAACCAGGCTGAGTACGAGGCAGTGATAGCAGGCCTTCGGCTGGCCCGAGAACTAGGGGTGCAGGACGTGGAGGTTTCAACGGACTCCATGGTGGTAGCATGCCAAATCAAGGGAGAGTTTGAAGCGAAGGACCCGACCCTCCTACTATACCTGGAAAAGGTCAAGGGGATCATCGGGCAGTTCCGCACCTTCTCCATCAAGCACGTGCCGAGGGAGGAGAGCACCCAGGCGGACCTCTTAGCCAAGTTCGGTCCCCGAGCGGGAGGGACAGCTTCGGAACTCTTCTGGCCCTCCATCGAAGAAGGAGAGTTGATGGAGGTGGACCGGCGAGCCTCGTGGATGGATCCATTCATCACCTTCTTGTCCTCCGGGAGGTTCCCTGGAGAGGACGTGGACAAGAGACGCTTCAGGTATAAGTCAGCATATTACTCCTTGCATGCAAGAGGGCTGTATAGAAAGACCCTCTCGGGACTCCTGGCCCGTTGTGTCTCCGAGGAGGAGGTTCCGAGAGTCTTGGAAGAAATCCACTCTGGGGAGTGCGGCAATCACTCCGGGAGTCGGACCCTGGAAGGAAGGGTGTTGAGGCAAGGCTACTTCTGGCCCACTCTCAGCAAGGACGCGGCGGAGTTCGCAAGGAAATGTCCAAAGTGTCAGCTCCATGCCCCGCTCCAGCTCCTCCCAGCTCAAAGACTCCGGACCATCACGGCTCCCTGGCCCTTCGCCATATGGGGGTTGGATCTGGTCGGTCCCTTTCCACAAGCCAGCGGTCAGAGGAAGTTCCTGCTGGTCATGATCGATTACTTCTCCAAGTGGGTAGAAGTGAAAGCACTCGCGAAGGTAACCTCTCAAGTGGTAAGGAATTTTGTGTGGGGAGAAATAATTTGCAGGCACGGGCTACCTCTAGCCATAGTGACGGACAATGGGCCGCAGTTTGCTAGTGAAGAGTTTGTTGGCTTCTGCACTCAGCTCGGCATTGACCTCAGGTTCGCGTCGGTCCACCACCCGAGGAGCAATGGGCAGGTAGAGGCAGCAAACAAAATAATCGTTAACCTATTAAAAAAGAAAGTGGAGAACCTTCGGGGGAACTGGGTGGAACAGCTGCCCTCCGTCCTCTGGGCCATGAGGACTACTCCGAATACCGCCACCGGGGAGACTCCGTTCAAGCTCTCCCACGGGTCTGAGGTCGTCCTCCCCATAGAGTTTGAGGTAAAGACCCCCCGGGTGATCGCTGCGAGCGAGGGGGGTGAAGAGTGGCTAGAAGATAACAATGTAGAGCAGAGGCTGTCTTTGGACCTGGTGGAAGAACTCCGGGACTTGGCCGCCATCAGGAAGGAAGAAGTCAAGCGGCGGATGGCTCGATATTTCGACAAACATATCCGGATAAAGCACTTTCAGAAAGGAGACCTAGTCCTGAAGAAGGTCGATGCGGCCGGCCGAGGGGTCGCGGTGGGTAAGCTCAACCCCAACTGGGAGGGACCATATATTGTAAGCGAGGTGCTCAAGTCGGGGGGGGGTATCACCTCCAGGATGTGGAAGGGGTACCCCTCGACCGAGCCCGAAGTGGGGATGATTTGAAAAGGTTTTACCCTTGAGAGCTCTATTATGTTGTTTAACTAATGTCTTACTCCTTTTTTATGATGCTCATAACTACTGCCGTGCCGGCGTGACAAAGGTTGGATATGTTGGCGCTGGAATGCCCCAGATCGATTCCTCTCCCGGGCTCTCACCTAGACGGGGGGTTCAGGTTGATCTCTGGAGAGGCTGGCAAGGTTGGATATGTTGGTGCTAGAATGCCCCAGATCGATTCTGCTCCCGGGCTCTCACCTAGACGGGGGGTTCTGGTTGATCTCTGGAGAGGCTGGCGAGGTTGGATGTGTTGGTGCTGGAATGCCCCAGATCGATTCCGCTCCTGGGCTCTCACCTAGACGGGGGGTTCAGGTTGATCTCTGGAGAGGCTGGCAAGGTTGGATATGTTGGTGCTGGAATGCCCCAGATCGATTCCGCTCCCGGGCTCTCACCTAGACGGGGGGTTCAGGTTGATATCTGGAGAGGCTGGCAAGGTTGGATATGTTGGCGTTGGAATGCCCCAGATCGATTCCGCTCCCGGGCTCTCACCTAGACGGGGGGTTCAGGTTGATCTCTGGAGAGGCTGGCAAGGTTGGATATGTTGGTGCTGGAATGCCCCAGATCGATTCCGCACCCGGGCTCTCACCTAGACGGGGGGTTCTGGTTGATCTCTGGAGAGGCTGGCGAGGTTGGATGTGTTGGTGCTGGAATGCCCCAGGTCGATTCCGCTCCCGGGCTCTCACCTAGACGAGGGGTTCAGGTTGATCTCTGGAGAGGCTGGCAAGGTTGGATATGTTGGTGCTGGAATGCCCCAGATCGATTCCGCTCCCGGGCTCTCACCTAGACGGGGGGTTCAGGTTGATCTCTGGAGAGGCTGGCAAGGTTGGATATGTTGGCGCTGGAATGCCCCAGATCGATTCTGCTCCCGGGCTCTCACCTAGACGGGGGGTTCTGGTTGATCTCTGGAGAGGCTGGCAAGGTTGGATATGTTGGTGCTGGAACGCCCCAGATCGATTCCGCTCCCGGGCTCTTACCTAGACAGGGGGTTCTGGTTGATCTCTGGAGAGGCTGGCAAGAATGACAGGTCTTTATACTGGAAGGTGTCGTCTCGCTCGGCGGACAGACCCGCTCGGCAAAGAGAAATTTCGCACACCATGCGATTGACGAGAATCAATCTTATGCGATCCAGAACAACCGGTCCTCGGCAGAAAGGTTGTCGGCACCGGGTAAGAGGCGAGCTCTCGCCAAGAAAAAAAATGCCTTGCGAAACCTAGAGAAATTACGCATAACTAAAAGGGTAGTAATCCCGAGACAAACGGCGAAAGGTCCGAGCAACCAAACTAGCATATACCTATCTATTCAATATCACATGGCGCGAGAACAATCATCGCGAGAATAGCCTCCGCGAAGGCGGATACCGAGATAAGCAAAAGCGAGTCATTCAACGCATGAAAATTACAAGACAGGAAAAGGAAGGCACAATGAGCAAAGCAAAATTCGCATTCAACATTTCATGGTTCGGTTACAATCTTCGGCGATCTCGCCGATAATAATTACAGCGCAAAAGAAAAGAATAGCGGAGAGCTTCAGGAACCACCTGCAGAGCCTCCTTCGTCATCACTGTCCTTCACGGGCGGAAGAGGGAGGAAGAGCTCCGGGACGACGTCCTCCAGGGTCATGTCGATCGCATCATCAGCCAAGAGGCCGATCGCCTTCACCACCGAAAAGATGTAGCGAGCTGACTCTATGGATCCCACGCGGATTTCTTCGTCTCGCGCTCGCCGGTCTTCTTTTAAACGGCGAGGTGAGGGGAGAACAACGGCGCGAGTGAGGTCGCAGTTTAGGGCCTTCAGCCCAGCAACCTCGCCCTCCAGATCCTCGATGCGAGCGTTGGCTCTCCCGACAACTTTGACATCCTGCAAATAAGTTCAATTGGAGAGGCGAAACGGCCAGGGGAAAGGAAGATAGAGGAGGTCTAGATGACTCACCACACTGCCCTCCGCGGCGAGCAGCTTCTCCTTCAGCTGCGTGTTCTCGGCAAGAACCCCCTGATAGGCCCTCGCGAGCTCCACATTCTGAAGCTCCAGCTGTAAGCAACGCCTCCCCGTCATGTGGGCGAGCTCGACAGAGCGCAGCTGGGACCTCGCACTCTCGTAAGCAAGGGTCCTCGCGGTCTCATCCTTATAAGACCCCGCATCCTCGCGACCATAAAGAGCGAGCGCGAGGTCGAAGGCATGACCGCTGACGGTCTCCTTCTCCACCCAAGAGGGGGGGATGGAGGAGATATCCACCCTGTTGGTCTCCGGTTTCCAAGTGACGAGGGGCTCACCAGTCTCGTCCCGGCGCCTCTGGCCGAGGCCGAAGTTGTAGTGGTTCACCGGGATGGGAAGGACGGAGGTCCTAACCGCCTCCCGGCAGGGCTCTTCGTCCTCGCCCCCCGAGAGGCCGGTAAGGTCAAACTTGTTGAAGCCGGCCTCGCGAGGTTCCTTACCCTTCGAAGGAGCGAGCGAGACCGTGCTCTTCTTGCTCTTCTTCTTGGGCGGAGATTTCGAAAGGGCAGCATGACTACTAGAACCCCCCGATCTCTTGCGAGAAGAGGGCTCGGCCGGAGTGACGATGCCTCGGCAAGCTTCTGCCCCCATGGTAGTGAGAGCCATTGTAGCGTCGGTTTTCCGGGTGCTCGCGTAAGGGGGATGAAGGGGCAGATCTCGCTCATCTAGAAACAAACAATAGTTCGGATAAGTACGATATGGTAGTGAATAAAGACAAAGGTGTTAGGCGAGATCTTTACCTTCTCCGGCGAGAACCGGAGGTAGCGAATCTAGGTTACGGCGGAGGTAGACGACTTCGAAGTTCTTCTTGCAGAAGAACTGATGGAGGAGGGCGTCATGGCCGCCGAAGGCGGTGGGCCGGTAGGTGGTCTCGCTATGTCGAACTGGCGAGAGGGGAATGTTGCCGAAGTTCCCCTTGACGACGACGAACTTCTGGGCCCAGAAGTGGGCCTTGTTGACGGTATCGACCACCTTCGGACCCGTGCCCACGAAGTACGTTGTCCCATCTTTGTAGGCGCGGAACGAGAACAACTTCCGGAAGACCGGGAGGCTGAACTCGATGCGCTCCTCGCGAAGGTAGCAGGCGAAGGCGGTGACCACCGCCATGGCATTAGGAGTGAGCTGGCCGGGAACCACCCCATAGTGTTTGAGCACCTAATGAGCAGCGAGAACAGGATTAGTCTACACTGCGAGCGAAACTCGAGTGGCAAAAGAAAATGGGAAATAAGCGAGAATGATTATTACCTGGCGGACTTTCGGCCACAAGGGAAGGCGCAGACCGACCGCGAAATGGGCGGTAGGAATGGCCAACTCGTCGACCAAAGGGTCGTTGATCACGTCGTCCTCGCTAGGGCGGCGTGCCTCAAACGGGGGGTGACATAGTCAGCGACCGCGCTGAAGTACTCCTCATCGGTCAAATTGCAAGTAAAGAAGCTATGCTCGGCGAAGGCCTTCGCAACCCTTCGCCGACCCTCCGACTCTGCGTCACCACCCATCTTAGCGACCTGCGAGAAAGGATGAAATGCGAAAACGAGAAGGAGTGAGAGCTCTGAAGCAGAGGAAGAAGAAGGTCGAGAGTAAATGCGGTGGTTGACTCAGTTAAAACCGCCTATTTATAGCCAAAGCAAAAGGGCGGGAAGAAGTCCAAGCGCCGGCGAGCACAGGTAGCAGTTAAAACATCACGTCACGGCCATGGGCGAGATGGACCTGCAAGGTTAGTATGAACATTTCTTACAGGATACGCCTAGCGAGAATGGAGGGTCTTCGCGAGCACAATATAACAATTAAAACAGATCTATAGACAGCGAGTGAGAAACCATAAAAAAAAGTAATGGTGATTGTCAGACAAGCCAGCATCTGTGGCAATTACGCGAGCCACGAAACATAGCGAGATCGTTCAAAGAAAAACAGCGACACCAATTACACATAATTCCATAGCATAGCGGTTAGCGAGAATCATGGGGTAGCCATTTCCACTGGCCCCCACCACGCGACCCGGACCTCGGCGGTACCCTAGAATTATAATATTCCTCCGCCAAACGACCCTCCCTGTCCGTGAGGAAGGCGTAGTCTCTCATCCTAGCTATATGAACCTCCGGCGTCGTGGCGCCCTCATCCTGGTCACGCTGTCTCGCCTGCCGGAGCCTCGCACATTCTTCCATTAAAACTGCGTGCCTGTCCTCGGCGGCTTCTCGGTCCCGCCTCGCCTGCATGTTGAGATCCATCAGCATCCTCCCGTGTTTCCTCAGCAACTCCGCGGTTCGCTGCTTCAACCTCTCGGGGTCTCGCGGATCCCCTAAGAAGTCCTCCACCTGGTTCGGAAGAGGTGACATCTCGTCGTCGCCCAGCTCGGAATCGGTAGGCAGATTTTCGACATTGTCTGTAAGATATTACGAAGAGGTCAGATGGCGCGCGTGAGTTCGCGCAGGGTTCCGGCGAGGTCAGAATACTTACCAAGCGGGAGGCGAGAGGTCGAGGGACGACCCTGGAACACGTTGCCGTAGTGAGGATAGAGAGATTTGCCCAAGCCGGCGGGGTAGGCTGCACTGTTGGTAGGAGGGATCTTCGGCGGCGCAGAACCCCCGGTCTCCTCGCTCGTCAAGAGCTGGAATCCAGGCTTGTCTATGATTTTGTCAGGAGGCGGAAGCGGAGACGGAGGTCGTGACGACTGGCGGACCGGAGACTTCAGGGGCGAGACTGTAAGAAAAGCGTAACGAATGTCATATATGGTTGACAGAAATATTACGGTATGCGAGACCCAGATCGTACCAGTGATGTTTTTCCTAGTAAGGTTCATATCCACCTGCGGGCTTTTTCGAGACCCCTCAGCAAGTTCTCCAACGATCTCGCTCGGCAAAGTATCATGCGAGTAGAAATGAATGAGGAGCAATTTATTAACGTAAGTTCGTGTAGCTCATACCTTCTCGGGGTGGCGATCGTCCGGGGAGGAGTCCAGCATCACAGAGTCGTCTCCGGTGCGACGAGCCGCCTTCGCCTTCTTGACTTTCGGAGACGGGGCGGGGGACGGCCGGTTCATCCAGGCGGGGACCTTGGTCGTGGAAGGTAACCCGCCAGCTCTCATCGCCCTCAAGCGAGCCTCTGCTTCTTCGGAAATCGGCATCTCCAGGCACCTAAAAAGAAAGAGAAGGAAGAAAAGTAACGGGCCGCGCCAAGGGGGGTTCGGGACGATATTTATAGCCCACAGGGTGGGTCCCACCAAAGATTCCTGATAGGTCATCCGGGAGCGGGCGAATATCAGGGGTTGGATGATTCTTCGCGAGGACACTTGTCCTCGCGAAGAGCGGGGATTGTGTACAACCCCGATGTTCGCCAGGAAGGGTGTCTGGTTCGCACGCCCAAGGGAGCGAGCCAGGATGGGCGAGCCCAGGCGGGGCGAGGCCAGGAAGAGCAGGCGAGTCATAGAGACAGGCGAGCCAGCCGATCGAAGGAGTTCGCTTGGCCGGCCCGGAACCTTGGGGTACAAATAGCCATTTCTTGGGTACAGTTAGCCATTTTGGCGAGCCCGACCCGCTAAGGAGCGGTTCGGCAGGCGAGCCATAGAGGCAGGCGAGCCAGCCAGTCGAAGGAGTTCGTTAGGCAGGCGAGCCAGCCAGTCATTTTGGCGAGACCCGTGTTCGCTGAACAGGTCAAGGGTCTCTGGTTCGCCGGTGCCTGGGGTGGTCTTTTACCAGAAGACCCCTGGTGGTCTGCGCTTAACCCCTCCGAACAGCGGAGTTTGGCTGTTAGCAGACCCGTTTAGGGTGCGGATAGTAAAATCAAAAGGCGGAATCCTGTTATTTGCAGACCAGACCAGAAAATCTATAAATAGGACCTTAAGGGCACCTTTGGGGAGAGGTCATTTCAGCTTCTCTCTCCTTAGACTTTCTTTGGTTAGCATTTCCAGAGCTCTCCAAGGTGCCCAAGTCACAGCTTTGGCTTGGGAGGGGAAGCGCTCAACGATCTTCCGGGTTAGTGGAGGGACCTCCTCGCTGTAACTAAGGTCTTAGTCAATTTCTTAATCTTCCGTCCACCCTCCTCGAGGGATCAGTAAGGGCTAGCCGCCCCTCATTTCGGTGAGGGCCCCGAGCTCTACGAGAGACCGAGAAATCGGTTTCAACATGAATATTTGGTTTTATTTTTCCTTACATACAGTTTATACATTATGGGTAAACATAAAGAAGATGGTGTTAGCATAAATTGGGAGGACAACGATGCTTTGATTTTTTGTGACTTGTGCTTGAAAGAAATAGAGTTGAGTAACCGCTCAACCACACACTTTAGCAGGGATGGGTGGGCCAACCTAACAACAAATTTCTTTGCTCGCACATGAAAGATGTATGATCGAAAACAAATGAAGAACAAGCTAGTGGGATCAACTAAAGAAAGATTGGAAGTTATGGAGAGAGCTAAAGGGTCGTGAGACGGGTTTAGGCTGGGATCCAATTCGCAAAACTATTGACGCTTCATAAGATTGCTGGAAAGAACGCCTCCGAGTATGCATTTTTTTAAGATTATTATTGTTACAATTTCCCGTATCCGCCACCTGGTGAGCTTTTTACCTCTTGACGCATTTTTTTAAGAAATTTTTAAGATTATTAGTTATGTATTACTCACACATAGATTGCAATGATAATTATGCAGACAAATATTACGTAGTAGATGTCGGATATCCACTCCAATGTGGTTTTCTAAAATCGTATTCAGGTACACGGTATCATTACCATATTTTAGAATGGGCAGTAGGCCTATACAAGGGCGCCGAGAAATATTCAACCAGGCTCACTCGTCATTGCTCATCGTCATAGAACGTTCATTCGGAGTATGAAGAAAGAAGTGAAAAATACTTAGAGATATGCCCTCATACAATTTGACAAAGCAACGAGACATTGTGATTGCAACAATGACTTTTCATAATGATGTTTGCAGACACTCATCCCGCTCAGACACTCATTTTCGTGCTTGTGATGAAGACGAGCATTTCATTTACCAGGCAGACCTTCAGAGAAGAACAGGACAGAGTAATGAAAACTCAAGTGGAGACCATGCTAGAGGGATTCGGGTGGGGGTGGATGAGATGGTGGTATTGCGTGACTCCATTGTCGATCAACAACACAGAGCTTGAACGTGTTTGCAGTATCTGCATAGTCGCTCGTCGGAGATTTCGAGTTTTCAATATTTTGAGGTTTACAAGTATTTTGGAGTATTTTTGAGTTCATGCATGTGTTTGAACTGAGCCTCGCGATCACAGCCACCGTCGGAAGTTAATTATAAAAAACTATTTTTTTCCAAATAATTATTTTCAACAAATATATATACAAATAGTCTTAGCTATTTAAAAAAATCACTAATAAATTTTTATAATAATAAATAATTAAGAAACGTCACCGCAGTTTTGTTAAACGATTCTCTGTTTTAAACAGCTCTGCAAACAAAGAATATCCAAACATAACTTCATTTCCAGCAACAAGTTTCCAACAGTTTCATTTACAAACCTGCATTTACAACAGTTTCTTTTATAACTGCAACCGCTCAACCAAATAAAGCCTAAGACTTCGTTTGATTCGGCGGTGGCGGGAGCAAGCGGCGGGTGGAGACGTCGGGTTGGAACCGGAGGGGAGGAGGTGGAGCTCAAAATGGAGCGTTTTGCTCCAATTCGCAAGGCGCAACAGGAGGAGACGCGTCAAACGCCACCGCCGAGCGTTTGGTTACCCGCTTTGCGGCGGCGTTTGCCGCAAACGCCTCCTCCAAACGCTACAGCAAATGAAGCCTAAGACTTTATTTGGCGCGACGTTGGCGGGCAGAACCTGCGGGTGGAGAGGGCGGGTTGGGAACAGAGAGGGGCAGGCATGGCTCGAAAAGGAGCGTTTTGATCCATTTGACAGGGCGCGGAAAGTGCAAACGCGACAAACGCCACCGCCAAGTATTTGTTTATCCACTCTGCGGCGGCTTTTGCCGCAAACGCTTCCCGCCACTGCTGCGCCAAATGAACCCTTACCCTCTTTTATAAAATCGATTTTTTATTTGATTTCTGAGTACCGAGACCACTCCAGGAGTCCCGGACTCCCGGGTCATAAAATAACCTAAAGCTGCAATATCCACTTTCACAGAACTTTCACAGGAGGTGAGGAGGGAGGGAGGTGGCGAGAGAGAGAGAGAGAGAGAGAGAGAGAGAGAGAGAGAGAGAGAGAGAGAGAGAGAGAGAGAGAGAGAGAGAGAGAGAGAGAGAGAGATTATTTGTGCGCAGCAGCTTCATGATTTTAACTTTCTGCTTCATTTTCTGCGGGGTTGGAGAAGGATGAAGGGAAGAGGAAAAGCGGAGAAGGCTAGCAATCTGCACGCATTAGCTAGCACAAGAGAGACAGACTCTAAACACCAACTTGATGAAGGAGACCATAGGCGGAGAAAAACGACGCTGCCGCGGGATATAGAGCCCTCTCAACACCGGCGGCGGTTCTCCGGCGACGAAGATGAGGTGGGGGGCCTTTTGCTGCTTTGAGTTGGTGCGGTTAAAAGACGTACGTGATATTGGCGCAGACGGCTCAGTCGCTTCTCTTTTTTTTCTCAACTTCTTCTCCATCTTCTTCTCTGTTTTCATGAAGATGTCTTTATTTCTTTTCTTATTTCTTTGGCTTGGGTTAATTACTTCTGTAATACGTGATGCCAACTTTGTTCAGATTTTCTGCTAAAGTTTGCAGCTTTAATCACGCCATGACAGGTTCATGATGATCGACTGTAAATATGAGAATAATTGGTTTACTTTGCTTGGTTTCTTCCATGGATCGATCTTCTTCTCATCGCCATACTTAATTTTCTGTCTCTCTGTTTTTCTTTCTTTTCTTTTTTTGTCTCTCTGCGCATTGGCTTCTTCTCCTTCTCTTGGAATACGATAAATAAGAAACAGAGATCAAAGAGGAAATTTTTCTTTTTCTTTTTCTTTTTTTCTTATAATTTTCTGATACGAAATCTTTCAATTTCATAGTGTTTATAATGAGTTCTTTGATTCTTAAACTTCCTGTTACTGTATAGTTCTCTAATTCGCGGTTGATTACTTCTGATGTTTGTCGAATCCTCTTCTTTGTTAAATTCTTTGGATTAGTCTTCAACACTCCTTAATCCAAACAGGTATTTAGATTCAGACGAGGTCTGATATTAAGAAAAGTAGGCGTTTGACAGCAAGTTGTTATTGTGTTGAACAGTACTCCAATTGAATGCACATTTTCTCCCCAAAGTTCCATGATAAAATGATTTTAAATCGATGTGTTTTGTCAACACTGGATTTCTCGCGATCTCAATGGCTGAGATGTGGTCGCATTTCAGGCTTACGATTTTGATATCCTTGTAAATCTTGAAGCAAACGAGTGACCCAGATTGCTTTGCGTGCTGCTGAACTGGCTGCAACATTTTCCTCTATTATTGTAAAGCCACTGTCTTTTGTTTTCTCGAGCTCTAATTAAGTCAATGCATTCGTTCCCAAGAAAAATATGAATCTGTCGGTACTCTTGCCATTGTTTATGGATCCTATCTCCTAAATCATTTTCTGTACAACCTCTTAAGTTTTTTCCTCCTCCTCCTTCATAAATTAGTCTCAGTTAACTTGTACCTTTAATGATACTTGGTTCACTCGTGAACCTAAAGACTATACTAACAACATCCTCAATATCAGATCAGGTATCAGTTAAGTATATTACCGACCCGACCAGGCCGACTACACTTCTCATGAGTATTTAGGTTGGACTTTCCGTTCCCGGTGGTTGCTTCAGTCCATACAAAGCTTTTCTTCGCTTATAACTTATGATCATTCTCCTTGCACAATATATATTTCTTCCTCTATATCTCCATTCAGGAAGGCCGGTTTTACATCGAATTGGTGCATTAAGAGCATTCGTCAGGCAGTTATAGCAAGAGCATTCGAATTCTGCGCACAATTTCCATGCGTGCTACTACAGAAAGGCTACGTTTGGCATGGTGGTGGCGGCCATGAACACGGACAATGGTTATGAACCATCGTTCGTGAACTAGTTTTTGAACATTCTATGATGGTGGGTGAAGTTTTTGTCGAAACTCATCGGAGCAAAAAAAAACTGCGCCAAACGGAGCCCAAGTCTCTCATGGTAATCTACTGACTTGTGTATTTTAATTGTCATCCTCATTAAATTTGGTTTTTATAAACCCATTTGAGCCCTATGAGCTCTTTGCTTGGAGGTATATTTGTGAGGTCAAATGTTTTCATTTTCTTTAACATTTGCATTTTAATATTCATGTTCTCTTTCCACACTTCTTCTTTTACAACATCTACATAAGAGGTTGACTCTCTGGTTGCTAAGACAACATCGCAATGTTTGGCTGCGGGATTATATTCAGTCAGATGAAATAGAATTGATCAATTATGCTGTTAGTTGCAAGATAGAATTCATTCACAAGAATTCAAATTCAATTAAAACCTAACTCCAAATCGCTATATAATAGTCTACAAATATTTAAAAGGTTCAACACATGACAAAATTTCATAAACATTTAAAAAGGTTCATAAACATTTAAAAAAAACTAAGAATATTCATACTTAGTGATATCATAACTAAGAATATTCATGGCTTTGAGTAATTCATGCTCGTCCAAAATAGGTAGCCGAGCAAGCGCTTCATATATGCCCTCAACATGAGGCAATAAGCATCAGAGCGAGCTAGCAATGACGGTACTGAGGGTTGAGCTAGATCAGAACATCCTTTACTCGAAGAGAAAAAGACGAGGCCAAAGAGATAAGATGAATTGATAAAGTCGACGAAGAAAGAGAAAATAATGAAAGCGCACAGTTGGGTGTGGGAAAACAATAAGGATTTAGCAATTTTGTTATTATATTTTAGGTCTAGGTAGATAAGAAAATTCATTATCTAATTTAAAGCTATTATATACGGCGTTCATTTTTATTCAAAAAATTTATTAAAAAGTAGCATCATATTTCCCTCCATTTTCAAATTTAATATATTTATCGTAATAAAAATTTGCTTACAAAATATTACTTAAAGAGATTATATTAATCACAAATACTTTCAAGTTGTTGTCGCAAGTGATATTAATTGTGAGAGCACTTTACTATTTGTAACGTCAAATTACTCTTGTTTCAAAAAGTTGCATTTGTAGTAATGAACTTTTAGTTTTTGTAATGATATATAAAATATTTGTCACTAAATTTTGTTTTTATAAGTCTTTTATAATGACAACTAAATTTTGTTACTAAATACATTTATTAGTGACCAATTTTATCTTCATTATAATTTGGCCTTTACAAGAGATGTTTTTCTTGTAGTGGCTTTTGTTGTGACATATTAGTAGCTCTTTTCTTCCTCGACCAAGTGCTACTTTCTTCATCTAATTTGTGGCAATCATGTGCAATATTGTTATCCTTGTTAAATTTTTTTTTGGTCTGCTATCGATCAAGAGTACCAAAACAGAACAAACACAGCTGTAATATATACTTGGCAACAAGATTACAACAGAACACGGCTGAATACAAGTTGCATCCAACTTGAATCACAACAGCCAATAGTAGTAAAGAACTTGGTCACGGACAAGGTCCGCTTCTCCTCCCGAGCACACCGCGCTGGTGATACTCGTCGCCTCGATACTCGTCACAGATACTCGTCACGGTGATACTCGGCACGACGATACTCGTCACCGATGCTCGTCACCGATGCTCGTCACCGATGCTCGTCACCGATGCTCGTCACTGATGCTCGTCACTGATACTCGTCACCGATGATGCTCGCTACCCGCTCAAGGGAGCTGCCGAACTTGCTCCAAGTCCGATACTCGCCAGGTAGCACTCTGGTATCTCTAACTCGCTCAGAGTTGATGATACTCGCCACTTCTGATGGCTATACTCGTCACTCTCAGAGTATATACTCGTCACTGTCAGAAGGTCTGGATTGGTTTCTCTTTAGGGGGGGGGGGGGGGGGGGGGGGGGGGTACCCCTCTATTTATAGGCACGACGATACTCGTCACCGATACTCGTCACGGTGATGCTCATCACGGTGATGCTCGTCACGGTGATGCTCGCTAGCGAGTATGTCGCTACACGCACGCTGTCGCCTGGGCGATAGCCACTGTCGCCTGGGCGATAGCCACTGTCGCCTGGGCGATAGCCACTGTCGCCTGGGCGACAGCTCACTTCAATTCTAACACTCCCCCTTGAAGTGAACTCCGGGAACAACTTCAAGCATTGAGCGAAGCCTCCGGAACGGCCCCGCAGATAGGGGCTTCGTGAATATATCTGCCAGGTTCTCTTCACTCCGCACATGCTCCACAGCGATCAAGCCACCCAGCACCTTCTCTCTGATGAAGTGATGCTCGATCTCAATGTGCTTGGTCCTCGCATGGCACACTGGATTGGTTACCAGTTTCAATGCACTCTCATTGTCCCCACGAAGCACAGTAGGTCCGCTGACCTCCTCATCCACATCCTCCACTAGTCTCCTTAGCCAGACACACTCCTGAGCTGCTAAGGACGACGCCTTGTACTCGGCCTCCGTGGTAGAAAGGGAAATAGAGTCCTGCTTCTTGCTACACCACGAGATAGCAGCAGCTCCACACAAGAACACGTAACCTGATGTCGACTTGCGATCATCAGCGTCACCTCCGTAGTCTGCATCCGTGTACCCGTGCAGCTTGAAGATAGACTTCTCCTCATAGGACAACCCCATCTCAAGGGTGCCCTTCACATACTTCAGAATCCCCTTGGCTGCCTCCAGATGAGGCTTCCGCGGCTCCTGCATATATCGACTAACTCGGCCGACAGCAAAGGCGATGTCCGGCCTTGTGATAGTCAAGTATATAAGACTCCCTACCAGAGCCCGAAAGATCTTCGGATCAGGAAGAATCCTCCCTTCTTCGTTCCGAAGCTTCAGCCCCGCCTCCAGAGGAACGGAACTGCTCTTCCCTTCTTTCATGCCGAATCTTTCGACGATCCTCTCGGCATACGCCCTCTGGGAAACATCCAGTCCGCCTCTTCTCTTCTCTACTTGGAGGCCAAGGAAATGGTGCAGTTCACCAAGATCCTTCATCTCGAAGCGTATGGAAAGCTGCTCTCTCAGCGCCGCGACCTCCTCAGGGTTGTTCCCTGTCACGATCATGTCGTCGACGTATAGCAGTACTAGCACGTGAAGACCTCCATCTTTCTTCACGAACATGCTGGAGTCTGAATCTGAGGCATCGTAGCCGCAGAACTGCAGGTACTCCGCAATCTTTCCATACCAGGCTCTCGGCGCCTGTTTCAGACCATAGAGGGCCTTCTTTAGCTTACAGACGTGACGCAGATGGGACTTGGACACGTATCCAGGTGGTTGCACCATGAATATGTCTTTGTCGATCTCTCCATATAAGAACGCGTTCTTCACGTCCAGCTGCCATAGCTTCCAACCTCGGCACGCTGCCAAAGCAATGATCGTCCTCACCGACGTCATCTTCGCTACAGGACTGAAGGTCTCCTCGTAGTCCTCTCCGTAGGTCAGTGAGAAGCCTCGAGCGACAAGCCTCGCCTTGTACCGCTCCACTTCTCCATCAGCCCTCTTCTTCATCTTGTACACCCACTTGCAGGTGACAGGTTTGATGCCCTCCACCATGGGAACCAGGTCCCATGTCTCGTTCTTCTTCAGGGCCTCCATCTCTTCCTCCATGGCCTCGTCCCACTCCTTGATGCCATCTGCATCCTCAAAGCAGGCAGGTTCCCTCTCATCGAGTGGTCCTGCGAAGAAGCAGGAAACCAGACTCACGAAGTTCCCCTCCTTATAGCGAGCAGGCGGGACGATGGTCCTCTTCGACCTCCTCAAGGCTTGGCCACTATCTACCACTCTGGTAGACTCCTCTGCTTGAGCTCCTCTCTGAGCTCCTCTCAGAACTCCTCCTATAGCGGTGCTCTCCCTGCTACTTGAGTTCGTAGCTCCCCCTGAGCCAGAAGCTCCTCCTGAGCCAGATGGCAATGGAGCACTTGGAGATAACTCCAACTCCACAGTAGGGTCCTCAGCGACCCACTCCTCTTCCCTGCTAGCTTCTCCACTCTCCGGCAGCTCCACAGAAGAGACTCTCTGGTATGAGACCAGTTCGTCAAACACAACGTCGCGCGAGATGACGAACCTGTGAGTCTGCGGATCCATGCACTTCCACCCCTTCTTCCGCTCATCGTAGCCGATGAAGATACACTTCCTCGCCTTCGGCTCCAACTTTGTTCTCTGAGCGTCCGGGACGTGCACGAAGCAGGTAGAACCGAACACCTTCATGTGACCCACATTGGGCTTCTCCCCGAACATGAGCTGGTGTGGAGACACCATCCTGTTAGGACTCAGAGGCAGCCTGTTGATCACATGAGTAGCGCACGCCATTCCCTCCGCCCACAAGGCCTTGGGAATGCTCTTGGCATGTAGCCAACTCCTGGTAGTCTCCACCAGATGGCGGATCTTCCTCTCTGCCACCCCATTCTGTTGAGGGGTGTGAGCGCAGGAGAGCTCCCGCCGAATGCCGAACCTTCTGCAGAAGGAAGCAAACTCATTGGAGGTAAACTCCCCTCCATTGTAGCTTCTCAGCTTCTTCACTCTGCGGTCCAGCCTCCCCTCCACAAGTTCCTTCCACTCTTGGAACTTATTGAATACTTCTGACTTCTCTCTCAGAAAGTATACCCACGTATAGCGGGTGTAGTCATCCACCAGAACCAGCGCATACTTATTGCCTCCATAAGTAAGGGTGGCGCACGGCCCCATAACATCAGCATGTATGCACTCAAGAGGTGCCCTACACCTGGTCTCCGACTTGTCAAATGGAAGTCGATGTGACTTTCCATATTGGCATCCGTCGCACACATGGCCGTCGCCGTAGGAAGAGAGATGAGGCAGGCCACTCACTAGGCCCTTTGCCGCCATCATCTTCAACTTGTCCATCCCCACATGACCCAGCCTCTCATGCCAGATCACAGCGTTGTCGTTTGTCTTCAGCTTGTCCACGTAGGCACTTGCAGACAGAACATACAAGTCCTTCACCCTTCTCCCGGTGAGCGTGACGTCAGCATCGACAGACGATAAGTTCTTCAGGAACTTTACCTCCTTCGGTCCGAACAGCACGTGGTAACCAGCATCCACTGCGTTGGCAACCGAGAAGAGGTTCTTCTTCATTCCAGACACGTGATAGACATTCTTCAGTGTCACTGGCTTCTCTCTACTCCCAAGGGACACCTTCCCTTCTCGCTCCACTGGATGCACCGTATCATCCGCAGTGATGATAGCATCTGATCCTTCATATGCTGCCGAGGAGGCAAACTTCGACATATCTCCAGTGAGATGATGCCCGCAACCGGAATCCACTATCCAGTCGTCCTCGAGGTTGATGGAGGCTAAGACATCGACTGACGTTGCCGTCATCTCTGCCAGGAAACAATTGTCCCCCCTCTCACCTCCCTGGTGACCTCCACCTCTTCCTCCACCTCTTCGATGGTCTCCACCTCTCTGATGGTCTCCACCTTTCTCAGCAACATGACCGGCCTGGAGATTAGACCGACAATCCTTTGCCATATGCCCGTACTTCTTACAGGCAAAGCAAAGGTATCTCCCCTTCTCGTCACGGGCAGGAAGGAACTTCCCCCCATCTCCCTAAGATGACGTTGAAGGTCCCTCTCGGGGGTTCTTCTTCCTCTTGTCCCAGGATCTCCTCTTTCCTGAGAACAAGGCCTCGCCATCTCCTCCTGAGATGGATACTCCCGCCATCTGCTTCGCCAAGCTCTCCTATGACGACAGCAGGTTCTCTAGCTCCAGAAGGGAGGGCTGAATAGCCCATCCTTGTACGGAAGTAACGAAGGGGACATACTCCCTCCTTAAGCCTCGGAGTATGTGCCGCTTCAATTTCGCCTCTGAGATTGGCTCTTCAGGATCCAAGGCCGAGATCTCCCCACATAGGTTCTTCACCTTCAGGAAGAAGGTGGATATCGTCATCTCGCCTTGAGTCGACTTCGCCAACTCATTCTCCAGGAATTGTAGTCGCGCCACATTCTTCTTGTTGAGTAACCCATCGAGGGCTATCCAGATCGCAGACGCTGACTTGCAACCAATGATGGGTCGAACAAGTCAGGTGATATGGCTCTCTTCAAGGTGAACTCCGCCTTGGCGTTGGTCTTCCTCCAAGCTCTCACAGCTGGACCATTATCGCCGGCAGCTACAACTTCCTCTTGCTCCCCACCACCAACAACCTCCCAGAGATCCTCTCCAAGAAGGTAGCTCTCCATACAAGACATCCACTTCTTGTAGTTGGTTTGAGTAAGCAGCTCAATGCCTAGTCCTCTCGCAAAACCTCCTCCACCGTCCATCTTGGATGACAACCTTGAACTACGATAGCAGGCGCTGCTTCAGCAACCTTCCTCTGATACCATGTAAATTTTTTTTTTGGTCTGCTATCGATCAAGAGTACCAAAACAGAACAAACACAGCTGTAATATATACTTGGCAACAAGATTACAACAGAACACGGCTGAATACAAGTTGCATCCAACTTGAATCACAACAGCCAATAGTAGTAAAGAACTTGGTCACAGACAAGGTCCGCTTCTCCTCCCGAGCACACCGCGCTGGTGATACTCGTCGCCTCGATACTCGTCACGGATACTCGTCACGGTGATACTCGGCACGACGATACTCGTCACCGATGCTCGTCACCGATGTTCGTCACCGATACTCGTCACCGATGCTCGTCACCGATACTCGTCACCGATACTCGTCACCGATGCTCGTCACCAATGATGCTCGCTACCCGCTCAAGGGAGCTGCCGAACTTACTCCAAGTCCGATACTCGCCAGGTAGCACTCTGGTATCTCTAACTCGCTCAGAGTTGATGATACTCGCCACTTCTGATGGATATACTCGTCACTCTCAGAGTATATACTCGTCACTGTCAGAAGGTCTGGATTGGTTTCTCTTTAGGGGGGTACCCCTCTATTTATAGGCACGCCGATACTCGTCACCGATACTCGTCACCGATACTCGTCACCGATACTCGTCACGGTGATGCTCGTCACGGTGATGCTCGTCACGGTGATGCTCGTCACGGTGATGCTCGCTAGCGAGTATGTCGCTACTCGCACGCTGTCGCCTGGGCGATAGCCACTGTCGCCTGGGCGATAGCCACTGTCGCCTGGGCGACAGCTCACTTCAATTCTAACAATCCTATGCAACGGATTGCACTACCTCGTATGCCATCTCTGTAGTAGTGGTTGCATGATTACTAGTAGCTTTTTTCCCCGCATAAATCTTAAATTTGATCAATTAATAATCACTTTTCTATGTAGTGTTTCGTGCCGGGATGAGTCTGCTTGATTGAAAACTTTACAATTAATATCATAATGTTATAACACAAAAATTAACCTTAAAAAGTATACCTTCGTATAATTAATTAGCTCAAACTTCTTCGCAATTAACCTTTAAAAGGTTTCTTTCCCAATCTCAATCGAAATCTAGGGTGTCTAACATAACACACACTTTTTGCTATTACTTATTTCATGTCTTTAATCGAGTCATCACCTTCTTGCAGATTTCTATGTTGGAAATGTTCTTCATAACTATTATGACAGATGTGAAAGCCACACCTTTCAACAGTTCATCATTTTGTGTCCTAAGTTATGTTGCTCTAACAAAGCATTCAAAATGGCATTATTCATTTCAGCTACATAATAAATAATTATGTTTGTCATAATATAACTCATCATTTCTTTAGCAACAAAGAAGTTCTTTCAATCACATTTGGTCCTTTAGCATGACATAAGTTGAACAACTCTTTGAAATTCATACAGTTATTTTTTGGATTGATCACTCCTTAAGGTGATAATGTGTTAAACGATATGGGGCAATAAGCCTTGGACTATTCATGTACCCAACATCTGCAATATGATATTTACCTACTCAATAAAGATCATTAATAACTTAAGATTCTAATGTTATGAATATATATATATATATTAGAACATTTACATATACATTAGTCTTGATTGTAGCATGCTTACAATTACAATATTTGTTGTGATCTTCCATAGTAACTGTAACATCCCTGGTCTGTAAATAGAATATAACATGTGTCCAGCCGGGACCCCACGACATATAATATCCACAAAGTCTAAAATGTTAGTAATTTATACAAGAAAACATACTAATACAACTCAGAGTAAACAGAAACGGAAGCTAATCACAAGCCCAAAACAAAGGAGCCAGAATGTCCACACCTAACTTCATGAAAACTACGGCTTAATCATGAGCATGGCTACAACTAAAAAAAAGAGGAAGATGAAAAAGAAGAAGAATGCATGGAAAAGAGAAGTAAAAAAATCAAAATAAAATGTGGAAGAAGAAAAAAAAAGAGGGGGAAGGAAAATGTGAAATAATTATAAAAAAAAAGAGGACTTGTGAAGAAGAGTAAGAAGAAGAAAAGGAAGAGGAAGGATGAGGATGCGTGCTACGAAGATAGGGAGGGGGAGGCGTCAAGTATAAAATTAAGAAAATGAGTTTTACGAAGAATGGTTGGGGCGCATCGGGAAGAAGCTTGACCTTGGCGGAAAAATTGAAAATCGAACTAACAATATAAGAACTGGGATATGTGATTTTTAGACAAGTGAAATCTATTGGAATTGGGTCCAATTTCAATTCCAACTGAATTGTCCAATCAAACAACAATATTGAATTACTTGCTGCTAATTCCAATTCTTGAAAGTCAATTTCATATATCTGAATGGATCATTATGGACCGGAAGCGCCGGGAGCACGATGAATCTTCTCCTGAAGTGGACTAAGAATGTGGACTTGTGATTGCAGTGAGCCTTAGATTTCATGATGGTGTGTTTGAGTCCATGTTTTCTTCATTGGCCAAATATTCTACAACCCTAAGCTTTTTCGATTGGGTTCACTAATATCACGGGCATGCCTAATGAGTAATGACAGCCTATCATAGTAGGTATGGGGGCTGTACAATAATTTAATTTTCATGAATTTTTGTCATTAATTTTAATTTGATAATATGATGTAATTACTTGAATGAACATAAATTATAATATATATGTTAAATTATTAGATTAAAACAATAAGATCATATTTGACAATTTTGAATGTTTCGCAACTTTTACCATTTAATATTGTAATGATATAGTATTGTTATTTTCTTATGCATATTTTGAAAAATAGCAGCCATCAACTCTAAATATGTAATCATATTTCTCTTAGGGCCCGTTCGGATCATCGGAATTGGGGGTTTGAAATTGGTATTCATTTGCCAATTCCAATATATGTTGTTCGGCAGCCCTAAAAAGTAAGGCGGAATCGGAATTGATTTGAATTCCATCGGAAATAGAAATAGGTCATTTCTCGTGAGCGTCATTTCCGACCTCTCGACCTTTTCTTTCGCGATTCCCGCACTGCTGGCCGTCTTCGTTCGCGATTCCCGCCCTGCTGCCCTGCTATCGCGCGATTCCAGCACTGCCTCCCTGCTCCCCCCTCCGATTCCATTCTCGCTCGCCGTCGTTAGCTTACTCGCGCGATTCCAGCACTGCTTCCCTGTTCCATACGCTGCTTGCGCCTCCATTTTCCGTCGTCGTTCTTCCTCGCCGGCAGCAGGTAACAGTTTTTTGGCTTCGTTTTTGCCCTAGAGCTACCGATTTGTTCATGGCGCGTGTGTGTATGCAGGTTTTTTTGTAGAGCTTTTTTTTATCTCGTTCACCAACGATTTCTTGCCCTAGGTCTGTTTTTTTCAGTGCTTGTTTGTGTATGTGTATGGGTGTGGTGTGTGTGCAGGTTTTATTTGTATGGGTGTATGTGTATGTGTGTGGTGTGTGTGGTGTGTGTGGTGTGTGTGTGTATAGTGTGTGTATGCATGTGTATGTGTGTGGTGTGTGTATGAATGTGTATTTTTTTTGTGTCTGTGTGATCTGTGTATTTTTTTTATGTGTGTGGTGTGTGTGTGTTAATGTGTATGTGTATGTGTGTGGTGTGTGTATGAATGTGTATATGTGTGGTGTGTGTGGTGTGTGTGTGTATGAATGTGTATGTGTGTGGTGTGTGTATGAATCTGTATGTGTGTGGTGTGTGTATGAATGTGTATTTTTTTTATGTGTGTGTGTGTGCACTTGAAAGCACAGATCGTTTCGAGGTGCCAGTAGGAAAATACTATCTTGTGGATGCTGGATACACCAATGGTCCAGGATATCTTGTGGATGCTGGATACACCAATGGTCCAGGATATCCTGTTTAAAATTTAATTTTATAAATTTTAAATTTTAATTCCGTCCATTGAATTCTGACATACAGCCGAACAGCGGAATTACTAATTCCAATTCAATTCTGATGACAGAATTCATGTAGTTAGCCGAACAGCAGAATTGGAATTGAAGTCAATTCCAATTCCTGCGGGAATCGGAATTGACTTCAATTCCAATTCCTGCATCTCATTTCCTGCGAAACGAACGGAGCCTTAGGGTCTGTTTGAGAGGGCGGTGACATTCTGAGGAGGCAGCTAATGCAATCGGCGATCACCAACGGTGGGACCTAGCTGGGTTTCGAGACGGATCGAGACTTTTCTCCGTTCATAGGGGACGGCGACTGGAAACGCCGGGGAAAGGCAAAAAAACAAACGCATTGGTTGAAGGCGGTAGCGTTCTATCCAATCACACCGGAGCACAGACGCCACCCAAACAGACCCTTAATTGATGATGAATTTAATTACAAAAACTATTTTCGCCCCTTGATATATTTTTCCTATTCATTTTATACTTATTAATTGTTTTATAAAAGTCAATACAATAAATTTCATTTTTGTTTGTTTTAATAATTAGAGATTAAATAGTTTTATATCATTATTTAATCTAATAATGTATTTTATTTCTAGACATCACTTTTCAGAAATATTACTTTGGAAACAAAATTATATGTGCAGCGTTCCTAGCTACAAGTAGGTGCGCAATTAATTTTGTATGCTAAGATGTATATTTTTTAACAAAATAAAAATCATAATATCGATTAATATTTTTTTACGATATTTTTAAGATCTCATGATATGCATATGTTTTGGATAAATGTTGTAAAAAAAAATTATTATAAAAGTGGTTTTTCTTAGTGTTAAATACAACTGCATTTTTACCAGCAAAAAAGGTCTGAAAACACAATTTTTTGAAACTGTATTTTCGATACAATTGTATTTAATTGGAAAAATATAGTCTCACACCTAGAGCAGAGAATGTTACACGTATAAAAGTATTTCCCCTCCCATTGATGGACAGTAGGAGGTGGAGCAAAACCCGGAGTTATGACCGAAGCCAGGGTCCAGCAATATTCTTAAAAATATTTTTGGAAAAATTCTATTCTATCATTAATTTCCTTTTCTGAGACTTCCGTATAATTCTATTCTATCATTTTGAAAAAAAAAATATTTCACTTATATACATATACTAATATATAAAGATATCTACTTTATGGTGTACTTGTGTGGACCATCAAAGCAACCCAAGCCCTTCATTCAATTATCTTTTCCTCTTTTTATATTTTATTTAATTAAGTAAAAATTGCTCCCTTACAATGCCCTTGAGATTGCAATCGCACGCTCGAGAGGACTGCGAGTGATAGAGTGTCATCGCACTCTTGTGCACTGTCGTGACCGAGATACTGTCATTGACCGCACCGCTGCACCGGGTCCGTGCTATCTGTGTGTGTAAGAGATGTTTGATATTTTGTCTAAATAAATATCAAGAACAAAATAATATAGAAGTATACATCACTAACGTACAAAAATACTCGTTTATTTATGATGTATCAAGATTAATATTAACTGCACATTTTACCGAATTTTGATTCTTTTCACACAAAAAGACCTTTTATTTATAAATTAGAAAAATGGATAAAAATATAATATATTATAGGTAATTATATCTATAAAATGTCCTCAGGGATGAGGGATATATATATAATTATCGGCCGTAATTTTATTAGCCATTTTTGTCAGTAATTAATTAGAGTGACATTTTTCTTTAAATATGCACAGATTCAGAGGCATAACTATAAGATAATTATTATAATTATTAAAAAAAAGGCTTTTTTTTCCTGCAACTAGACAGACATGGCTACATGCAGACAAATAATCGTTGAAATAATTTATAATATTTATAGGCCAACTGATGATAATTTCATTATTATATTATTAGATTAATTGGGATTATATGTAAAATATCTGAGGTCTACCTTACATTAATCATAAAGCGGCTGGCGTGGAATTAATTAAGTAGAAAACAATGTGGATAATGATTCACTATTGAAAAATAGCAAGTAAATTTTAATCTCAAAGGATGTCGGTCGGCGGCTCGGCGCCCACCACGGAGCTTTCGGTTGTATAGGTTGGGCTTGGGGTGTTTCATATATCCAAGTGGAACCTACTCGATGTCGACTCAAGAGACTGCTCGACGGTATTCCAATGATTTTTCGTGTTGGATCTACTGGTGTCTTTAGAGGAGAGGTGAATGAGGGTTTTTAAGGTTTTAGTTCTAAATGAAAATATTGATCTTGATAAACAAACTAGTTTCAGAATATTTAATAGAAAACCTTATTTTAATTTTTCAAGTTAATTATATCAAATATATATTACTTTTAGAGAAAGACAGAGTTCAATCTTTTTTCACTGTCTGGCGCTAGCTCACAGAGATTGAAATCTAAGAGTTGTTGAACACAAGAGAACCTTTCAATATCTTTAGCGTTAAAGCTTTGAGAGAAAATATTATTCAAAACATTTTATTGTGTAGGAAATAAAATCAAGATAATAGAAACAAATAAAAATATGATTTTATTTCATAAAATAGTTTACTACAAAATTGTTAATTTCTATAAAGCTAGAAATCGAGGCGTAATTGAAAAATCAATTTTTTTATACCGATCCTTCTCCCAAGGACAGATTGGCCCTAGCCTATCTTACCCCAGATAAGACCTCGAACCGCTCCTAGATCTAAACCCTAGACCTAGTTATCAACACACGCGGCGATTTCCCACTAGTCCTCACAAGGCCCTAATCGCCAACAAACGCGGCGAATTCTTCATAAGCCGCACAAGAACTTAGTCGCCAACATGGGCGAATTTCCCCTAAACCTCATACGGACCTAGTCGCCAACACATGTGAATGTCTCTACGGGTAAACAAAAGAAAATACAAGATGTAAATATGAATATGAAAAACTCCCTATGAGAAGACTCTGAAGGTAATGATGAAGGCACATTGTAGCTAGATTAGAGTTGTTGTGTTCCTCCTTCGTGTAGAATAAGCATTATTGAAATCCTCCTTCGAGTTTCTCTTTTAGATCTTCATGTTCGCTCAAGGGAGTCCTCCGGCCGTCTGGAATAAAGGCTCTCACAAGATTTCACGGAGTGGTAAAATTAGGGTTCAACTGTGCTCATAAAATGAGAAGAATCCCGCCATTAAATAGACTCTGAGAGATATCGCCGATGTTAGTGATAACGTTCGGCGTTAGCACTTAAGGCAATGATTTTGGCACGCGAATCCTCAAACCGAGAAAGTGATTCTATAATTTAGACAATTTTATTTTAGGCAACCCAAACGCCGAACGGTAGTGATAACGCCTGGCATTAGAAACAATCATTACCAATCGATCTTGTCCTTCAATCTCGTCAATGTTCAATCTGGGCAGCTTTATCGCCCTGCGGTAAAGCTAACGCATGGCGATAGCTTCATTCCATATTTGCTCCTTCAATTCGTTCCCTTCAGAATTTTCATTTGAATTGCTTCTTGGCACGTCTGCATATTCCAAGGCTAACGCAAGCGTTATTAATAACGTCTCACGGTAGTGGACAACTCTGCTTCTTTGGCCAACTGCAATACTTCATTCAACTTATAACATCCTAGTGGCATACCTGTTAATTCCTGCATATTATAAATACAAGACAAACTTGATCAAATACAATATGAGATTTGTTATTCTCAAACCAAAGAGATGCGGAAAACCATGTTCCAACAATCTCTCCTTTTTGATAATAACAAATCCACTAATGAGAAATTAGTCCAGTAAGATGAAGTTTGTGTTTATAGAGAAGTGATGGACACATAGTATTTAGCGTTCTTAATTTTTGAACTCCCCCTATATAAATGCTGCCCTACATTTCTAAGATTATTCTCCTCCTTTATCATTAGATTCATTCTCCCCCTTAATTTTTAGATTTCTCAATTTATTTTCCCACTTTTGTTATAAGCAAAAGTAAGTGAAGTTGAATATCGACATGAAAGAAGGAAAGGGTGAAAGGGAACATTTGTTGGAGATTACTTCTTCAAAGAAAATATGCATGATCGAGCAATACAGTGAAAAAATTGGTTAAGCATTTAGAATATAACCACTTGTTAGAAAATAGTACTATCACCTGTTGGAAGATGAAGATGTTTGAATTTTATGACAAGTATTGGTAAATTCAATAAAGTTTTAACCAAATTAAAGAAAAGATAAGCATGATAGTGCATGATAGAACGTGTGTTTATAAGAAAATAATCATGATCAAGTAACACAACGGAAAATCATTCTGAAGGATAAACATCTTTTGAAAAAAATAACAAGGATAAGAAGTTTTCAGCTTAAATAAGAAGATGTTTTTTGAAGTTTTGCACATAAGATGTTATTTCTTCAAAATACAAGTGCAAGCATGATGTGATATATCAAAAAGGATAAATAACCACAATGTAATTAATTTGCATTTCAAGTAAAGAAAAATATTGTAGTGGTTATGCTTGCAATCTAGTGCATTTACTAAAGTTTGTAGAAAATAGTGTATATATGCATTAGAATCTAATTCTCATGAGTAGAAGTTTTATATAAGACAATGATGTGTACAAATAGTGTTTTGATAAAAATATACAAGTGGTTTAATCAAAGCACATGACATGTATAGTGGAATGAACACAACAGAATCAAAATGCATTCTTAGAATTACTTATACCCGCAAAGCTATTTTTTTCAATGCACATGCAATATAGTATAACTACCAAGATGCTTCGTACACACAATGCTCATTAGGACTTATCAGAGAGCGAAGTAGTGCTTGGTGGATCACATAAGATTTTAGTTTGATTGTATTTTTGTGATCCGGTGTACAAAAGAGAAGTGGTGTATAGATATGTTTGCACAAGATACTTTATAATTCTCTCCAAGATGCTCAACCTCACAATGTTTATTAAGACTTATCAGGGGAGTGAGTATTGCATGGTGGAGTTATCTTTGTCATTTATTCATTTGATTTTTAGTTTAGTGACAAAGGTCTCTAAATTCACTTGTTTTTGCAAACATATAGTTTTGATTTTTTAGCGCACTTCTCAAGAAAAATAGGTGCATGAAAGAAATTTTTAATGTGGTGTAGGTAATCTAGTCATACATCTCAATTACGTTAAGTTATTACACTACACAATCATGCAAAAGTAAGATTAAAAACACATGTAGATTATTAAAGATATGAGTGAGTAAATCATTATCAAACATAAAACGTTACTCATACTTAGAGGCATGATAAGCAATCATACGCATATTTTCTATAATCAATTTCATTGCACATTACAAGATAATATTCTAGACATGACAAAGTAAAATAATGTTTTAAGAAACTTGAAAATAAAATCAAACATTGTAATAATTTTTAAAAGATACATCTAGTCATCCTTGGCAATAACAATGAAAATTCAGTAGTTTTTATAATGTTTTATTTTGATAAAAATTCAAAACAATAATATCAGGAAAAACATATTTTTATTTTTTGAAATTATTTTGTAATTTTATATTTGATTTTTGAATATTTATGAAAAAAATTCTGGAAAAAGACAGAAGTCGTTAAAGGTCATCAGTAAATGATCTTCTATGCTAGAAAAAATTGATAAAGAAAGAAATTTTTTGATTTTAATGCTACCTCCGGCAATAGGTACTATCGCGCGGCGCTAGCAGACAGAGAGTTGCACTTTTGCATTGAAAATATGTTTTTGATAATTTTTCATTTTGATTTGTCTTGATTTATGCTTTCTAAGATAAGGGACACCTATTATCGCAAAAAGTTTTGAAAATTAATGAAAAAATTATGAATTTACGATTTTAGCCTAAGGTCTCTAATACTCCCAATTTTTACCTATGTAGTGAGATATGTGCATCGATGAGTGGTTTTAAAATTCCTAGTATTATATATATATATATATATTTTTTATTAGACAACTAAGGAGCTTATCTTTTGATCACTAACATGTGTTTTCGCATGTCGAATTTGTCCTTAGCCGGCCAATACCTCTAGAAAGAAGTAGGAAGTAGAAATTCGGACACCCAAGAGGTTCCTCCCAAATAGTAGGTGGAAACCTTAGGTACCTAGATTTGCTTTATGACATTTTGTCCTTTTTTCCTACAAGAGTCTGAGGTGTGTCCAAAGATATTACATTTGGCACATGAAATAAAAGGGGTTGGGACCTTTTTTGGAGTTTTGTGTAGACTCTTACTGGAAGATGAAGAACCAGCAGAAACATTTCTTTAATTTTTTTTATTATAAAAATTAGATTTTCTGGAATTTCTGTTACTGTCGGCGGCAAGAGTTACCGTCGGGCGATAGCTTCCAGAAATATAACCAAGTCCTATTTTACCATTTTTATGATATTGGTTAGCTAATAGCATTTTCAGAGATTTTTGACCAACACTAAACTTTTTAATTGCAGCCGTCAAAACATGGGTTCATGATTTTTGTGCGGTGTTTTATTTTATAATCAAATCACATCTATTTGCAACCGTTTCCTTTCCATTTTTTGTTTGAGAAATACAGATTTTTAATTTTCTTTCTAAGTCTCTCTTTTCGGTAGTAAGAGTTTCGATATCGGAGTAGGTTTTAGAAAGAGGTTCTTCAAGTTTTTAACACTTGCCCAGGAGTGAGTGCACTTTTAGCAAGACGTCTTCTCTTTCTCTAATACTTTTATTTCATTTGTTAATTTTTTATTTTCTTTTAATAAAATTTTATTTTTCTAATTTTAAAATTTCAAGATACTTTAAATTTTTCTCCAAGTATTTGCACAATTTCATATATTCAGAAAATAACTCATCATAAGAGGGAGGAAGTACCTCAGTGTCGCTTAGGACACTGCTTTCATCGTCGGTGTGAGATTCGCGCTTCCCCATAAGACACATATTTGTCTCCTCACTAACGCTTGAAGATGTTGCACTTGACTCTTCGGAAGACGTATACTTCTTCTTCTTGTCATTTTCTTTGTGCCGCTTCTCTTTCTCCTTCTTCAGAATATTTGGGCACTCACTTCGGACATGTCCGAGCTTTCAGCAGTTGAAGCACTCAGGTACAGACTGCTCCTCATCATCACCGTGGCTTGCCTTGTTCTTCTTTGACCATGACTCCTTGGCTTGTTGGACCCTTTGGTGAAGTACTTGCGGAAAGTGTTTCATCTTTCGGGATTTCGCATGAACCTTTTGAAGTTCTTCACCAAGAGACTCTCTTCATTGTCCTCGTCTTCGCCGTTGGTCTCCCTTTTTCATTTCAACGTCAATGCTCTCTTTTTCGGCTCCGTGTTGTACTCTTTGTGTTGGATCTTAAGTTCCACCACATGGGTTTTAAGATTCTCAATGAAGCTCTCGATTTGGAGCTGCTTTAGATCATGCAACTGGAATATGGTCTTCACCTTTGGGTTGAATTTTGGAGGAAATGATCTCAGAATTTTCCTCACCAAGTTGTCGTTAGAGATCTTTCCAAGCTCTTTTGAGATATTGACGATCTTGGTGAACCTTGTGTACATGGAATCTACGTCTTCATCGGCATCCATCCGAATTTTCTCGAACTCAGATTCCAATTGGAAGAGCTTTGAATCCTTGACCTGCGAAGTACCTTCATGAGTTACTTCTAATAAATTTCAAATATCAAAAGCAGTTTCGCAAGCACAAGTCCGAATAAATTCGGTTTTATCCAAGACACACAATAAAACATTCACGCTTTAGTGTTATTCTTACATTTAGTCTTATCACATTCATCTCATTTATCCTTAGGTTTTTCCATAATTATTTCTCCAACTATAATTGTATGAGGAGAGTAGCGTTGTTCTACCGTAGCCCATACTTCTATATCTAAAGTTATTAAGAAATATCGTATCCTAGTTCTCCAATAATTGTAGGTGAATCTGGTAAATAAAGGTCTATCAATCCCTTGCCACTCATAAAAGTGAGATCATGATGCGTCATTATTCTCGGTGGTGAAACCATTTTGGAATAACCTAGCTCTGATACCACTTATTGGATCTACCGACGCCCTTAGAGAGGGGTGAATAAGGGTTTTTAAGATTTTAATTCTAAATGAAAATATTCTTAATAAACAAAGTAGTTTCGGGATATTTAATAGAAAATTTTTATTTCAATTTTTCAAAGTTGATTATATCGAATATTACTTTTAGAGAAAGGCATAGTTCAATCTTTTTTTACGTACTACCGCCGGCGGTAGGTGATACTGTCTGGCACTAGCTCACAGAAATTGAAATTTAAGTTATTGAACACAAGAGAACCTCAAAATATCTTTAGCGTTAAAGCTTTGAGAGAAAATATTATTCAAAACATTTTATTGTGTAGGAAATAAAATCAAGATAATAGAAACAAATAAGAACATGATTTTATTTCATAAAAGAGTATACTATAAAATTGTTGATTTCTATAAAGCTAGAAATCGAGCCGTAAATGAAAAAACATTTTTCATTTTCTATATCGACCCTTCTCCCAAGGAGCAGGGCCCTAGCCAATCTTTCCCCAGATAAGACCTCAAGCCGCCCCTAGATCTAAACCCTAGACCTAGTCGCCAACACACGCGGTGATAAATTCTCCCTAAGCCACGCACGAATCTAGTCGCCAACACGGGTGAATTCTCCCTAAGCCTCACACGGACCTAGTCGCCAACACATGTGAATGTCTCTATGAGTAAACAAAAGAAAATACAAGATGTAAATACAAATATGAAAAACTCCCTATGAGAAGACTCTGGAGGTGACGACGAAGGCACGCTGTAGATTAGAGTTGTTGTTGCGTTCCTCCTTCGTGTAGAATAAGCATTGTTGAAATCCCCCTTCGAGTTTCTCTTTTAGATCTTCATGTTTTCTCTTTTAATTTTTTTTTTTAAATTTAGGATTTTGCTCTCACCAAGCTCGTCGAGCTCTTCAAGCTCAGCCGAGCTTAAAAAAACAGCTCAAGACAGCTATTTTCGATGAGCTCTACTCAAGCTCGGCTCATTTGCAGCCCTATGAACTGGCCTCGAAGAATTTGTCGTATGGCATGAGCTTAGAGTTGTGAATAAGATTTCTGATCGTTTGTACTAGAGAGTGGTTTAACAAAAAAATTGAAATCCTATTTCCTTAAAGAAAAGTCATTAAAAGAGGCCAAAATAATACACTAATAAATCAAATTTAAACATTTAGAAGGTAAATACTCCTTCCCTTTTTAAAGTTTTCCATGGAGTATTGTCACCTTCGTTTGAAGCTAAATTTTGGTGCATAGCTTAGCCTTATTAGTGACAAATAATTAATAATCATTTAATAGAAAAAATGCTAAGTAATAATCCAAATCATAGGATAAGTCTAAATTTAACGGTATGTGCATGCAGTGTGAGTCTTCTTTGGTAGGGAAAATAATTCTGTACGTTGAAAATAATTTAGGAAAATCAAATTTTGGTTTGTATTTATTATTTTTTTCACACAAAAAAAATCATAAATTATTGATCCATGCATTTTTATCGTCATTTTAAGATGTCATATGTATATGTTTTGAATTGAAAATACACTTGTAAAAATATGACTTTTTTTAACTATTATTACAGCTGCATTTTACATTAAAAATACAATTGTATTTGCAGTGCAGTTGCATTTCACACTGAAAATACAGTTCCACGCAATTCTTTATTTACGTTCAACGTACAGAATTAAACTTGAGATTTTCCTCTTTATGGTGTCGGATCTTTTGTATAACCATATGAATTGAGATGATTATCTTTGGATATTTAACTTATATGAATATATCTTGAATTATAAAATATTTAAATTTATTGTTATTTTTCTTACAGAATAATGGGAAAAATATGTGATGAGATAATTTTCTCTTAAGTATGAAAGCGGTTAGTCACCTTTTGATCATGTTTTTCAAGCATGTGTTTCATATCAAGTGTGAAAAGGGGTAACCGTCTTTAACGATGAAATCAACATGTGTGAATCGAGGAGGGAAAACTTTGTAATTGCCTATTTGTTTCACATTTTAGTGGCGGTTTTCCGGATTGGACTCCGACCGTCCCGTGGTTTTCACCCTATTGGGTTTCCACGTTAAATTTGTGTGTCACTTTTATTGTTGTTATTTTGTGATGTGTTTTGATTGTGTATCGGCATACCGCTAAGCGATCGTGTAGATAGTTGCTCGAACTAATTTGTCGGTGCTCTGATCGGGCTTGCGTGTTCTCTAGCCCAACAATATGTATGGGGTTCATTTTATTAATGGAAACTATGTATAGAGTAGTGTTATTAGCACCCCGAAATTCGTTATTAGCTGTCATATTACATGAGCATCGCAAAAAAATTATTTACACGCCAGAAGGCTATTAATACATCACCAAAATAAATAAATTTCTCCATTCATTTCAAAACACAAAATATAGCATCTACACTAGCAATATTTTGATCAAAAGTAAAATCATAATACATGATCATAAGTTAGCCTAACAGTGGAAAAGATTGGAGTGTCTACACTAACACCTCCGCCAGACTTACATGGTCGACGCCGGAGGTAAAGCAAACTTGTGTCATGTGAGAATCGCTGGAGCTTCCACATAGTCGCTGAAAATGGATGCGGCCTCCGCCAGAAGAGTTGCCTGAGGCGAAGATGGTGGAGCGTGATGTCTGCGGCACCGGGAACGATGAGGATGAACAGTGAGCGAGCTAATACAACTGCTCCTATTTATATCACTTGAGGAGGAGCGTGAATAGTAATTCTTAGATGCGGTATGCATTAAGAAAAGCATATGGCCGCTCAGTAACGGCGGCGGGCTAGCAAAAACAGCATACATGTATGCGGTAGGCAGTATCAATAATGTTTTATTTTGACCAAAGTAATTTGGTTTTGAGGTTTACTTAATCAGAGAATGTGAAGACTTCGGGCCTATTTGGGTGAGTGCGAAGGTTGGAGATGGAGCGATTGAATATAAAGATAAAACAGTATTTTTGAATGAAACTCCATCCCTTGCAACAATTGAAATAATTCATAAAACAGCATTTTGGAGAGGTGATTTCAAATAAAGGTTATTGAAACGGACAAAAAATGGCGTTTATCTTTTCTGAAAAATGCAACGGAGAGAAAACACCCAAACAAACAGAGCCTTTGTTTGTGTGTGCGCGCGCTCCGTGGGTAGGGGGGAAGGGGGATTGTCTTAATATTTATTTGCATGTACAACCATTAGGGTATGCCTAAGCACCGTATACAAACTTGAAAAACATTATGTGAGCACCTCACCACCTTGACAATGTCGCGTGCGGCCTTGACTCTTTTCTGCGCCCCTTCACAGCTAGCTAAGTGATGAATGTGGCTGACCTACCTAGTTGCGAAGGAGCCCTGAAATGAGCTAAGATCGCACGCGACATTTTCAAGATGACAACCTGTTTTCAAAAAAAGATAGCTACACCTAGTTTCAATTCCTGATATTTTGAGAAGAATCAAATCGAGTCCTTGATTGCATATTCCTCTTAAATCCCAGTCTCAGTTTCAGAGTTCTCAAAAAGTTTTACCAAGAGCAACACTTTGTATTAGGCCAAATTAAACCAATAATTAACAACAATTAATATTGAACCAATAATTAATATTGAACCAATAATTAATATTAAATTGATTGAGCAGCAGAGTTGCATCCACAGGCCAACTTTAGAAGACAAAAATTTCCATAATAAAATAATAACAACTCATTTGTAAAAATAAGATTCAATAATAAACACTTAAAATGAAACAAAACTAAGCCCCAGGGAAACATGAACACAACTGAGCTGAATTTGGAGAACATATCCATATTTACCAATCCGCAGTAGAATTATAAGAGAAGAGGACAACACTGGCGGCAGAATAAATGAATAACTTGCACATAATCCAGATCTAACCAGCTTCTCCCACAACAGCATTCAGTAAAATCTTACCATTGTCTCACACACCAAAGCATATTATGGCCCCAATTTTATTTATATTCCAAAATATTATGACAAACATCTCTCTCTCTCTCTCTCTCTCTATATATATATATATATATATATATATAATTACCAAAACTTCCCCTATAAGTTGTCATAAATACAAGTTGTGCCCCTCATACTTCTGAAATTACAAAAAACACCTCTGTAAGTTTACATTTCATAACATTAATGCACAAAAATACCTCATTGGAGAAAATTTTCAAAGGTTTTTTGTGCGTGGATGTTAAGAAATGTACTCTTACGGGGGAGGTTTTTGTAATTTCAAAAGTAAGAGGGATGCAACTTGTAATTTAGCAAACTTAGAGGGGAGGTCACGATAAATGACCATATATATATATGATAGCGCGTGGGCAGGAGCATTCAAGATTGCTGCGGCTTCTTCTACTACGATAATGCGGTAAAAAAGGTCTTCCGCATTTTAGTGGTGGCGGTGATGATGCTTCTGATGGCGATGCTTTTTTTCTTCGTCGGAATCACTACCCTGTAAAATACACCCAAGGGATGTCAGCGTTGGGAGACATCATCATCATTAGTCAACTACCAGTCTTTTAAAAGTCCTTGAGGAAAATGGGCGCTGTTATTTCCGGTTTAATTAATCAATCCACTTTTGGGGTTTTCTTTAACCTTCCCACTTTAATGAATTCAGCATATGTTTGTAATACATATTCTACTTAATACTCGTTGAATCATTTTTTAAACATGCTTTATCTTGTTTTTTCAATCAAAATCGAAAAAAGAGAGGAAGATTGTGGTGGCATAAGATCGGACTTGAGTTGCAGGATTGCAATTGTGTGATTACATTGAACGCGATGGTTGCCATAATCATGCCCAACTAGAACGGAGTGTGACATAATCTGCTCTTTTTTTCTTAATAAGGTGCACATAATCTTACTTCGCCATATTGCATCATGTTGATTGATTGCTAAAAAGCTCATATTACTTTCATTTTTAGGAGAAAAGAGGAACTGTTGCAGCATAATGCATAAAGCATTTGTTAGGGATGTTCATCATTACACTCTTTTATCTAGTTAATATAAGTTATAGGACTTGAGCCCCGGGCCTCGTTCATCATTGTTATCTAGTATTAGGTGTTATTATTGTTGTTTGTCTTTTTTATATGTTGTAAGCCTATATAAAGGCATATGTATTGATGTATGAGACAAGTAAGAAGAAATCTATTTCCTTTCTATTGTGTGAGATCATTGGTGGCTCTCTCCTCTAACGAGCAACCCCGCTTAGGCAAACACGGTCAAGACTCCATTGTATCTCCGCCATCTTCCCCGCCTTTGACCTCCGAGTAGGCCCATAACAGCATGTTCCTTGTCTGATAGATCCACTTTGGGTTCCGGTGGAAACCCTAGGTGAGGAGCCGGTTGGACCAGTTGATAGATCGTCACTATCATCGGCCCGAAAATGTATGATTGATCGCAAAATAAAAATACAATGAGACAAGCTCAATCCAAACTCTTGGGGGTTGGTTCCCTCTAAGAGCCTAACTCTCCTATGAGAACCTAAACCTTAATAAGATCCAAAGATGACTCTCCCCACTCCCTTATATGTGCAGGAGTGGGCATACAAATATAACATTTCTGCCACTAGGGCTACATACACTATTGGGGGTACACATGGCCGGTCCGGGGAGTTGTCTTGGCATCATTGTCTGCAAAGCTGCTTCTTCACAAGGCAAGGTATTTTGGTAGGCTCTGACACTCTTCCTCAACCCCCTAAGCAACCTTCATGGCTACAAGATTGGTATTCTTCACTCTGTCCTAATCCTGACTCGAAGGGGAGAGAGAGAGATTGAGGCATATTTAAGTAACTTCCCTTGCCAGTCTTGGACAAATAAATGATTTTTTTTATACGGTGGTGAAGTCAAAATCCTCTGAAACGCTCCTAATTTTTAGTGGATTATACTAACAAAAAACCAGCGGCGTACCTCGGGCGTGAGTAAATCGAAGGAAGAAGAAGATAGAACACAAGTAATTTCACTTCATATCTTGATCCGATACCTAGGAGAGGTATTCCTAGGTATCTACAGGAACAGACTTACAGACAGTTAAGTAACTATAGACACATCCACAACTCGCATCCACCATTATACGGTAACTGCCCACGTTCCTACTCTTACAAAGCACAATGCACACATGACCTTGAACATCAACCGGCAATTGCCGATCAGTAACACTCTCCGATTGGGGCAATCGCCGGTCGGTGACACTATCCGATCGACAATCGCTGGTCGGTGAAACTATCCGATCAACAATCGTTGGTCGGTGATACTATCCGATCGGCGAACGCCAATCTGTTACAATATTAAAAATAAAATTAAACATAACTATTCAAATACAAAATGAAATGTAACAATACTCCCCCCTTAAGAATCCTTGTCCTCAAGGATCAAAGGCGGGGAACGCCGCCTTCACCATCGGATAATCTTCCCAGGTAGCGTCTTCAGGCTCTGTATTTGACCATTGGACTAAAATCTGAGATGTGGGTCAGCCTCGTCTCGGAACAAGCCTTCTGTCCAGGATCTTTTCTGGTACTTTAAAAATTGCTCGCTCCGCAATAAGGTGTTCTGTAAGGAACTTGACGTTCAAGACGTCCCCACATGTTGCTTCAATTGTGAAATGTGGAAGGAGTTGTGTATTTTGGAGGAAAGTGGCCATTCAACTCGATGAGCAACCAGACTAAGTTTCTACTTAATCTGGAAGGGGCCAAAATATCGAGGCAAGAACTTGTCACACGCACCTGCCCGAAGGCTGGATTACTTATATGGCAGTAGGAAAATATAAACCCAATCTCCATCTACAAACTCTTTCTCCATCCTCTTCTTATTTGCTATCTACTTCATTCTACTCTGGATTGCGTTCAAATGTTGCTTCAGAAGTTTGATTGCCCCTTCTCGAGCCTACAGTGTGCGATCTACTGCTTTAACAATGGTGCCTTCGACTAGATATGGAATATGTAATGGTGGGGCTTGACCATAAATGATGCAACCTGAGTTGCAACGTCATTTTATTTTTATTTACCGTATTTTTATCTTTGTAGTGCATGTCTCTGCGCATGTTTATGTCTTTTATTTTTCGTGCAAGTTATTAGCATATGTGTGTTTGTATCACGCAAAACACGTATGTCGCATGTCACTCGCGCATGATCATACGACTTACTGGTGTGACCGACCAATAAGATCATAAATGAAAAGATCCGTCAAATTAAGACTAGTGTTAATTTGGGCAAGCAAGGAAATAAAATTATTAAATGTTATTAGTTTTGAAATTACCAAATTTAAGTAATTATTTAATAATTTTTAATTTAAGATTTAATATTTATTGGGGAATATCAAATGAAAGAAACTCTTAGAATCCATCATTCTTTTATTTTCATTAAATTAAAAAAAATCTCATTTCTCTTTAGAAACAATCGGCCCCTTTGGAAACCGCCCCTTTTTATTTAATATCCCATATTCTCACTTTATAAGCAGTCGCCCCCCATGGAAAGAGAAATGGGAATAGAATCAGGCAGAGAAGCATTCTCTGCCGGTAATATCCCATGACCCCTTGCCATTTCCACCCATCGACGCTTGAAGACCGACTAACATGTCCCGCCGCCGCCAGTGGTCCTCTCCAACGTCGGCGACCCCCTTTTTCTGCCTGTCGTCGGATTGCTCGACGAGGCCTGGACCGTCGATTTCTGTTTCAGACTCCTAAAGAGACTGAGTGTTCTTATCCTACCCTGTAACTACCGCCAGAGCTTTCTTCCATCAGTTTTCCAACCGCAGTTCAACCCTTGGCCGTCGGCGACCCCGCCGATTCCTGTCATCGACTGTGATAATTTGTGTCCCTGTCCTCCCACCGAGCCTTCCTCCTTTGTTCCCAGATCAAAGGTCAAGCAGTCACTACCTCTAATCCCCATTTTGACATACTTGGATTTCATCGTTTCACGCACAATGTTGGTATGACTCATCTTGTCTCGTGTCTCAATTACTATTAGTATTTCATGAATGAATGCTATCTTTAAATTCAGAGGTTGTTTGTCTAAGTTAACATATTCTTGTGTGTCGTTAATTTAAAAAAATGATATTGTCGTTTAACTTTCATTGAGATGCTTGTGGATGAATTAATCAAAGCGTTGATTGCGAATGAAAGTTAGTTCCCTTAAGCCCATTTACGAACCCTAGACCAATTGCCACTTAAAATTATTCGTGAAACTCTCGTTTGCGCCGCAAATTTGAAAAGATCTCAAAATTTATTATTTAACCCCAAATTGTCATTTTTAGATTACTTCAGTTTGGTATCAGAGATGATGTGATTCACTTATATTGCTAATCATGCGATCATTATTTAAATTTTCTTTCCAATTTTAAAGTTGTAAAAAACAATATTAAGATTTTTCTTTAAAAAATTTCTTTAGTTTGAATTTTTTTTTTTTCTTTTAAAGTAAGCTCTTAAAAAAAATCTTTCGATTTCTCACATTAAAAATTTTAGGTTTTTTTTAAGAATAAGGTTTAAGTATTTTAACAATGAATATTTTCCTCTCATAAAAAATTCTTATCTTGAGTATTTTAAAGAGTAAAATATTTTCTTTTAAGAAGTTTTCTTAATTTCAAAAAAAACTTTTAAGTATTTTAAACAAAATTTTCTATTTAAAAAATGAAAAATCGTGTAGCGCACGTAAACTTGAATAAGCGCATTAAGGTTTTTATGAGAAATTTCGAAATCGTTTCCACCACTATAAAGCAACACTTGAACGGATTGTGTATCTCGGTAAACAACCTTGAAGCGACAATACGCAAATGTTATGTTTTACCTAAGTAGCTCCCAACCCTGTATCATAGAGCGGAATTCGGGCCCACTTATATGATCATAAATTCTCCTTGTCTTACCACCCCCACAAGCACCTTGTCCCCATTTAACTCCACCATAACACTCCCTTCAGTCGAGGAGCTTCTTTCTACGCCTCAGCTCCAGAAAAGAAACCTTCCTATCATCCAGACTGAAATTGTGACTTCACCTCCCCTCACTGAATCACAATGTCGTTGTATATCCCTAAGCCCACAAACATTAAGTGTGATGATCAATTGCCCTTGATTTTAGAGTCATCATAATATCTTGATTGTATCTGGTGATCGAATCCATATTACATTTCAATATCCTCTAAGTATAGACATGACTGATGAACTCTATTTTCAAATTATCATTCTATTTAGGAGTATTTTTTTATGAGGATAAAAAGAACTCCGAAGATTTTTCACTCTCAATAAGAACACATGCTTCAAAGGATTTCTTTAGAAAATTTAAAAATGATATATTTTGGATCATTTTTAAGTTTTGTGACACTAGTTAGACTTTAACGGGTTATATCATGGCGATAGTTCATCTTGGTTTAGTAGACGTCTGTCTAGCAGGAGTGTGTATGATGCAATATGATTTAATGATTCCACAGGTTGATCATGGTTACTTCTTGCCTTGTTGCTTACCTTGCTCTTTTGATCCACCCACTACCCCACTTTGTGATACTCGCCTCTTTGATGCTCTGATTTTTACTGATCATTTACATATTATGCATGAAATAATGACTAACAGTTTGTGAGCATCTTTGGAAAACTATAATTCCATGGTTGATTTTATCACCGGGAGTTATATTTTTTCAATGGAGATTGGTTTCCTGCAACTTTCAAGAAAGAAGGTTTACCTGCAAGTTATGCATGGCAGCACCGGGACTTTCCTTTGTCCCACTATCTACTACAGCGGGGCGGTGGCAGAGCATTTCTCAAATCGACGTTTGGATATTTCAGTGGCAGGCTTCATCACATTCTTGACGTGGTCAAGTTATTTCAACCCCGAGAGAATTGATGTCAATCTGAATTGCATCATTATTTTATTTTTATTTACTGCAGTTTTTATTTTTTTTGCGCAAGCTTGTCTTTTATTTTTCGTACATGTTATTAGCGTATGTGTGTTTTGTATCGTGCGTGTCCCTCGCGCACGGTCGTACGACTTATTGGTGTGACCAACCAATAAGACCATGAATGAAAAGATTCGTCAAATTATAGCTAATGTTAATTTGGGCAAGCAAAGAAATAAAATTATTAAATGTTATTAGTTCTGAAATTAAAAAAATTAAGTAATTTTTTATAGTTATTAATTTTTAATTTCAGAATTAATATTTATTAGGGAATATCAAATGAAAGAAACTCTACGTATCTATTGTTCCTTTATTTTCATTTAATAAAAGAAACCTCATTTCTCTTTAGAAACAGTCAGCCCCTTTGAAAACCCCCTTTTTTATTTAATATCCTTTTATTAAAAACCACAATTTCTCTTTATAAGCAGCCCCCCAATGGAATGAGACAGACGGAAATAGAATCAGGCAGGAGACGCTTTCTCTGCTCAATAATATCCCGCGACCCCTTGTCGTTTTTGCCTGATGACCGACTACCATGCCCCGACGACGTCATCAGTGGTCTTATCCGACCCCGACGACCCCTTCTTTGCCTGTCATCGAACCGTTCGGCGAGGACCCCTTGTCGTTTTTGCCTGATGACCGACTACCACGCCCCGACGACGTCATCAGTGGCTTATCCGACCTCGACGACCCCTTCTTTGCCTGCCGTCGGACCATTCGGCGAGGCATTGACCGTCGATTTTTGTTTCTGCCGCCTACAGCCGGCGAGTGTTCTTATCCTGCCCTGCAACCGCCACCTGAGCTTTCTTCCATTTGTTTACCACCGCAGTTCAACCCCTGGCCGCCAGCGACCAGTCCCCCGCCGATTCCTTCCATCGTCTGTGATCATTTGTGGCCCTGTCCTCCCACCGTGCTTTCCTCTGTTCCCAGATCCAGGCCAAGCAGTCACTGCCTCTAATCCCCATTTGGCACACTTGGATTTCGTCATTTCACGCATGATGTTGGTATAACTCTCACCTTGTCTCGTGTCTCGATTACTATTACCCTTATTTCATGAATGCATGTGATCTTTAAATTCATAGCTTAATTGCCTAAGTTAACATAATTCTTGTTTGTCGTTAATTTAAAAAACTCTATTGTCGTTTATGGAGGGTCGCGTACACACCTGAATGCCCCCTATACTTGAACCATGGAAAATATGGCAAAGCAGCTTCTTAACTCTTTCATCATTTCCTACCACCAACTTTCCTTTCCTTCTAAACCAGCCATTGGAATACTGATGGTGGGGTTTAGCAATGGTGTTTACTTCCTTACAATGAATAATATTTTGAATCTTAATCATCTTGTTGTTGAAACAATTGAATTTTTGGTTTCAAATCAGCAGTGCCGACTACTTATGTATCCAGTTGGCCATCTGCATCTTGCATTTTCTAGACAAGGCATCAGCAGTGACATTGTCTGTTCCTTTTTTTATACTTAATGGAATAGTCAAATCCCATTAATTTAGCCATAATTTTTTGTTGTAAAGGGGTTGTAAGTTGTTGATCCATAAGAAACTTCAGACTTTGACGATAAGTGTGTATCATAAAATGTGTGCCAATAAGATAGTGCCTCTGTTTTGTACTGCCAAGACAATTGTTGCCAAAAGCTCCTCCTCATAAACTAACATTGCCAAATGCTTCTTACCCAATCATTTGCTGAAACAAGAGATGGGGTGGCCCTCTTGAAGTAACACCGCTCCATCGCCAACATTTGAGGCATTGTCTAGCACAAAAATCTAATGAAAATTGGGTAATACTAGGACAAGAGGTAACATTCTTGAGTTGGTGGTGTTGAAACTAGGAAAATCCTAGCTCCAAATGTTTGAACCTGGGAGTGAACAAAGGCTACTGGTTTAGTGGTCGACCCGGATGAGACACAGCGAGAAGAGATTGGAAAACCCAAACAACAGCTCCGAACTGCCTACAAACAAGACTCGCGCGCTGCAGCGAGGAGGTCCCGCCACACACTCAGAAATCTATAGGAACTTCCCTTCCTAAAGCCAATGTGTTATGGGATGTCATGTTATGGGATGTCATGTTATATGTTAGGGGGTGTCATCATTACTCCTTTATATAGTTAATAGGAGCTATAGGCCTCGAGCCCCGGGCCTAGTTCATCATTGCTAGTTAGTATTAGGTATCATTATTGTTGTTGTCTGTCTTTTATGTGTTGTAAAGCCTATATAAAGGCACTTGTATGGGTGTATGAGAAAAGTAAGAAGTAATCTAATTTCCCTTCTATTGAGTGAGATTATCGGTGGCTCTCTCCTCCAACGAGCAACCCCGCATAGGCAGACGTGGTAACGGGCTCCATAGTATCCTCCACCACCGTCAACTCCGGCTCCGACCACTACTCCGGCCACCGTTCCGAGTAGGCCCATAACACAATGCTGAGCTCGGCACAAGAGAGGAGGGCACTGAACTCGCCCACCATAGGGGGGAGGTCTGCGCATAGCTGCTCCCACCTTTTGAGATGGACTGTGAATAGCTGCTCCCGCCTTCTGGGATGGACTGTGAATAGCCGCTCCCGCCTTCTAGTGAGGTCAGTGAATAGTTGTTCTCGACGAGGTAAAATTTTGATCTCGCCCCTGTTGGGCGAGGTCTTTTGAACTTGCCCCTGGTGGGCGAGGCCTTCTGAACTCGCCCCTGGTGGGCGAGATCTTCTGAACTCGCCCCTAGTGGGCGAGGTCTTCTGAACTCGCCCCTAGTGGGCGAGGTCTTCTGAACTCGCCCCTGGGGGGGCGAGGTCTTCTGAACTCGCCCTTAGTGGGCGAGGACTTCTAAAGTGTCTTCCTTAGATATTTTTGATCTCGACGAATTACGGGTTATATAGTTGAAATGCTAATTCTGCCTTGGGGTTCCACTGGAATTGATTTTTCTTTAACAATTCCGTGAGGGGCCGAGAAATACACTCATAGCGTTTAATAAATCGTCTATAGTACCATGTGAGCCTTGAAAATCCCCTTAGTTGTTTTCATGTCTTTGGCATGGGTCAAGCTTGCATGTCAGTCAACTTGTGGGGGTCTACCGAAATGTAGTCTGTGTGATAACAAAAAGGCACTTACTTTCTTAACAAACACTTTTTCCTTCACCAGTATTTGTAAGGTTTGCTCCAAGTGCACCATGTGTTCCTCCCATGATAAGCTATAAATTAAAATGTCATCGAGAATACCAGGATGAATTTGTGTAACTGAGAATGAAAGACTTGATTCATAAGGCTCTGGAAGGTGGAGGGTGCATTGGTAAGTCCAAAAGGCATTACTAAGAGCTCATAATACCCCTCATGTAATTTAAATGTTGTTTTCTCAATGTCTTGTGGACATTCTTACTTGATAATATCTAGCCCTTAAATCTAGCGTGGAGTAGATTGATGAGCCATGTAATTCATCCAACAATTCTTCAATAATCGGAATGGAGAAATTATCTTTGTAGTATTAACGTTCAACCTTTTGTACTCAATACACATTCGCCATGATCCATCTCTTTTCTTAACCAAGACGATGGGTGATGAGAATGAGCTTTTACTATGTCGTATTACTCCTGCATCCAACATCTCTTTGATCAACTTCTCTTTTATTTTGTTTTTTGGGTATTCGGTTATCTATATGTCTTGTTGTTCGTATATTGACTTGGATATGTAAGGATTATGCGATGATTGTGGGATCTATGTGATGGCAGTTCCTTTGGGACTTCAAAGACGTATTTATATTTGTCTAGTAGGGAAGATAGTTGTAGGTATTGTTGGCCCGTACCTCCTGAATTGTAAATTCCTAGTTCTGCAACCATAGCTCCACTCATCGAAAGTGAGGTGGCAACCCGTGGCTGCAACCAACATATTGATATCATAAAGATCTGCGCTGGTTTGTACTAAGATGTTGGTTCTCCTTTTATTGATGATGGTACTGCCTACATTGCGACTGATTGAAGCACAATTCTCTTATTTCCACATTGAAACTCCATCTTAAGGTTGAAGAAGTCCCACTGAATGGTGCTAAAGTACACCATTGAATCCCCAACACCACATCCTCCCTCCCACACACACACACACCACCACCAATGGGAAGAGAAACATGTCAACTTCAAAGGGAGTACCTTGCATGCTCCCTTTGAACTTGTTACACATACTGTTACTAAAGCAAACAGTTACCATCAGCCACGGACACATTGAAGGCAGGAATTGGGGTTAATTAGCATTGCAACTGAGTGGATGTTTGCTCATCAATGAAGTTATGTGTACTCCCCGTGTCAATTAGAATAAAAATCTGATTACCCTTTGTGGAAGCCTATGACTCTCATTATATGGTAATCGGTAATTCCAGAAAGAGCATACATAGAAACTTGGGGAGTATTTATAGGTTCTCGGTTATTTTGCAGCCCACCAGCTTGATCTCGGGTCATCACCGTCTGCCTCCCCTTCTTCACTTTCTTCCATATTCATTTCTACAACATAAAGCTGAGTCAAAGATTCGCATGGATGCCCCCTGAAAATTTTCTCATCTCACCAGAAACAAAGACCCTTGAGTCATTTCTCTTCCATTTCTTTTGGGGTGAGCTTCTTTGTGGTTTTAGATAGCTGATGTCAGCTTGAATTGACAGCAGGAGCTCCCCATGGACGACCTTTTACCTTCAATGCCTAGATTAATAGCCGCCTCTCCCTGACGATGATAGCCACGTTTGCTCCCCCACCCTTCATCGAGCATTTTGTTGCTCTTGAATCCTTGCCAACCTAAAGGCTTTCTGAAGGGAGGAATGTGTGAAGATATGCACGGCAAGTGCAATGTCCTTCCTTAGGCCCGTTAAAAAGAGGCTGAGGGAGTAATCTTCGGAATGATTAATTTGTTTTGTAACGCCTCGAACTCATGCAAGTAATTCTGCACCTTGGTTGTTTGTTTCAGTTCTTTGATCTCACTCATTGGATCTTAATACAATGTAGGCGCAAAATGCTCATGCATATCATGGAGAATTCATCCAAAGTTAACTCAAATTGAGAAATTTTGGCCTCGGAGAAAATTTGAAACCAAGCAGCTTTTCCCTCCAAACTCACCGCTGCCAACTTCACCTTCAACGGTTTTGGTGTGTCATCTACTTCAAAGAATTGTTCACTCTGATACAACCAATCACTAACTACATCTCCAGAGAAACTTGGGAAATCTAATCGGGCGCCTCTGGTGGGTAGAGAGTAATCTCTATGATGATGGTAAGATCTATTTTCAGCGTGGTTGTAGGTGTGCTCTGCCCGTGCCTTTTCCATGGTCAGCGTCGTGAACATCTAGCGTAATTCCTCCATGGCTGATCAATGGCACTGGTCCATCTCCTGAAGAGCCACCTTCATGTTGTCGTTGTTGTCAACCACTTTTTGCAGTTTCTCATACACTGAGTCAACCTCCTTCCGCGAGTCGTGATTGTGGATCAGGAAAAGCTTTGATACCAATTGATCCGCTCCTACTTTTGAGTGTAGATAATACTAAGAATAAACCAGCGGCGTACTCCCAGCGTGAGTAAATTGAAAGAAGAAGAAGAAGATAGCACACAAGCAATTTCATTTGATATCTTCATCTGATACCTATGAGAGGTATCTAGGAATAGGCTTACAAACAATTTAAGTAATTGTCGACACCTCCACAACTCACATCCATCATTACGCGGTAAGTGCCCACGTTCCTACTCTTACAAAGCACAACACACACCTGACCTCAAACATCAGCCGTACGCCGACCGGTTACAAAATTAAAATTAAAACTAAACATGCCTATTCAAATACAAAATGAAATGTAATATCCTCCCAGACTATTGAGAAATGTTTGTGGGGACTAAAGAGTCAAGTCCAAATCCTCCAACTTTGTGCAGTGGCTGCAGAAAGCGCACTCCCCGATGGTACCAGAAAGAAGAAATTGGATATCAGGATGTAGGTTTGTGTGAGACTGAGCAATGTAAGTTCCCAGAAAAACAATGGTCTTGCAACTTTTTTCTCCTCAAGGTATGCCAGGAGCTGGACATGTCAGAGGCCGCTCAATGTCGGAGCCATGCTGTCCCGACATCATTCCCCACCCTCATCAATTCGGCCTCATCAGATTCTTAATTGGCGCAAACCCACCAACCTATGCTTGGTTTGCCCTAATTCAATAAGAGGCTCTGTGCTTATAAAAATTACAATGGCCTGGCACAAAATATGCGAGGATTTCTCCTCTTTAGATCATTGTGGCTCATATAAGCTTTAAAATAACAACTTTACCATTTTTGAGATGGCATTACGAGGATTTCAAGGAGGCAATCCATCCTAGCAGTGCTCCAACTTGAGCATGCTTATCTGGAATTCAAAATTGAAGTCCAATCATTACACACAACAGGTGTCTCACATGTTTGGGACTAGGCTTTCACTTATATAATTCCCTCTGTTTTGATGTGTGATTTTATCAACACCACTTTAATCATAAACTTATCTTTAAAAAATTTCATCTTAAAACCCTGCTATGGAGGCTCCTTGTGCAGGTTCTGCAACATACACAAATGCATGGTAAATAAGAGTAATAATCTTCTCTATTATGAATTATGATACTCTGCGTGTCAAAACTACTTCAATGGATGCTTCCCATGTGCAACCCAAGTACTTCTAGAGTCATGCATGTTCCTAGGTCGTCTCCTCCACTTGAGTGTCTAGTAGAAGACTCAATCCATGAGCGTAACATGCATCGATATGTAGAGGATTCATGGTCATGCTTTTTCATCATTAAAGTGGTAGTTTCTGTCTCACGACTTTAAAGGAGTGCTAAAAGATAAGGACTTTATTCCTTGCTCAAAACTTGAGCTACTTTATCTTCCTCCAAGTAGACACCCTTTGTAAGATTCGAGAACTATATTGAAGGATCCGTCCCTAGTTGGGCAGGTTGATGAAGTTCTGCAACATCACCAAGGTAACCACCTCAATCTTCTTAAGGAGTGGGAATTCCATAATAACTATCCTATGAAGATATGCTTCTTTGTCAACCAACCAAAGTTGGCACAATTTCTGGTCATATTGGATCTACTTAAAATCTCCGTAAAGCTCTACATCAACCCTGCCAAGCCAAGTCCAAAATTCATATGGCAAATGATACTATTGGCTTATTTGTAGAAACTCCATATCATCTTGATACGGCTACGCACGGCGGTCAACCTTCATGGGTATAGCATCTTATGTATTTTTCTCTCTCAAGGAGCTATTTTGGTCATTTAGTCTCTAGCGAGTCCTCATAATATAAGGAAGAGTAGTAAAACTTAGAAGGGGGTCAAGTAATTTTGTAACTCTCTTGTAGATGGGTCCTTAAGGGGAACCAGACCCAAGTGATTGGCACGAGCAAATCTCGTGAGGTTGTATTTCAATTTAAATTAACACGCAAGTTACTTCTCTAGTTCTTATCAATTGGTCTGACCTGCCTCACCAATTAGGGTTCAACTCCAGACTCTAATATGCCTTATGGTTCCATCTCTTGTGCCCAACCCACGATTCTAGCCTCGATCAATTCTTATCGACAAAGCCCCGTGCTCTAGCGTTCACGCGCGGCTTGCATCAGCGAACCCTCCTGATCCACTACTCTTGCTTCGATTCACGCGAGTCTTGCCTAGTGCTCCTCGTGATCTTGACGCGGGACGAATCTATAGGCGGCAAGGGAATTGGCGACCTAACCCTACATGCTATGCAAAGTCCGACGGATTAGTCACAAATTAGATAATAAATAATCCCAACATCTCACACAGTTAATTCACAACAAGGCAAAATAATTTACTAGGGTCAATGCAAGCTTAGGCTTTCCTCTGCGTGGTGGGGTGCAGGGAGGTGGTTTCACGGACTGGATTGAATCTTGTACTTGTTTTGAATATCTCGCATGGTAGTTGTTTGTTAGATTATTATTGTGATTTGCATGGTTTATTCGTCGCGCGCTCGTGCTTTGACCCTCCACGCAGAGGAAAGCCTAAGCTTGCATTGCCCTAGTAAATTATTTTGCCCTGTTGTGAATTAACTGTGTGGGATGTTGGGATTATTTATTATCTAATTTGTGACTAATCCGTCGGACTTTGCATAGCATGTAGGGTTAGGTCGCCAATTCCCTTGCTATAGATTCGTCATGCGTCAATTGGTATCAAAGCAGGTTACGCGCTCTTTTGATACGCAGTCGTAGAGTCTATAGGTTTTTCATTATGTCTAGATGTCACGATTATTCCTCCCCTCACTTTGGAGGTCTCGAGTCCACTAGCACCCGCTCTCACAGAGCCCCGTCAGGGAGATCTTTACGTTACTACGACGATTATTCTCGATCGCAACACATCACTTTTAGAGAACGTGTTGACCCACCGACGCGAGACCACTACACTAGAGACGATCAGTATAATGATTGTCGTCGTTCATATCCTTGCACGCGAGCGGATCGTGTTGATCCTTCGGCTCGACTCGGTTACCTTAGGGATGATGATTATGAGGATCGTCGTTCCGAGAGAGATCTTGAGAATCAGTTTCATACTGCTGCCCCTTCGTTTGACGGTTCATCGAGCCCCGAGTCTTTCAGTTATTGGCTCGTGGACATGGAGTATTATCTTGACCATTTTGAGGTATTCGGTGAATGTCGCGTCAAGTTTGCGAAAATTAGACTTTTAGATCAGGCGAGGGCATATTGAGCTAGCGTTGAGAGGACCCGCGAGCGAGACCGTCAACATCGCATCACTAGTTTGGTGGACATGAAGCGTACATTGTGTCAGAGGTATCTGCCTTCGTCGTATCGGAGTCGCTTGCTCGACCAATTATTTTCCCTTCAGCAAGGATCCATGTCTGTTGCTGAGTACAGGGATCGCTTTGACGAGTTAGTTGGGAGGAGTGGTGGTGGCGTATAGGAGAATAGGGGGGAGAGGGGCGGCTGGCAGAAACAGGGGAAGGAGGAGGAGAGGCGGCAGCGGCTGTGGCTTCAGGGGAATAAAACTATAGTCAATGAATAGTAAATTTCATTTTTGAACAGTGCCAAAGTGGGGATTTTCTTGACAGTCAATGGTGGCTGTTTGGGGGGCTGTTGGAGGTTGCAGGAGGGAGTTTGGGAGGGGGAAAAGAGGGCTAGGGTTAGGGGGTACCTTGGGGAGGGAGATACAAGCCTAGGAGTTGTTTGTTAGATTATTATTGTGATTTGCATGGTTTATTCGCCGCGCGCTCGTGCTTTGGCCCTCCACGCAGAGGAAATCCTAAGCTTGCATTGCCCTAGTAAATTATTTTGCCCTGTTGTGAATTAACTGTGTGGGATGTTGGGATTATTTATTATCTAATTTGTGACTAATCCGTCGGACTTTGCATAGCATGTAGGGTTAGGTCACCAATTCCCTTGCTATAGATTCGTCATGCGTCAATTGGTATCAAAGCAGGTTACGCGCTCTTTTGATACGCAGTCGTAGAGTCTATAGGTTTTTCATTATGTCTAGATGTCACGATTATTCCTCCCCTCACTTTGGAGGTCTCGAGTCCACTAGCACCCGCTCTCACAGAGCTGCGTCAGGGAGATCTTTACGTTACTACGACGATTATTTTCGATCGCAACACACCACTTTTAGAAAACGTGTTGACCCACCGACACGAGACCACTACACTAGAGACGATCAGTATAATGATTGTCGTCGTTCATATCCTTGCACGCGAGCGGATCGTGTTGATCCTTCGGCTCGACTCAGTTACCTTAGGGATGATGATTATGAGGATCGTCGTTCCGAGAGAGATCTTGAGAGTCAGTTTCATACTGCTGCCCCTTCGTTTGACGGTTCATCGAGCCCCGAGTCTTTCAGTTATTGGCTCGTGGACATGGAGTATTATCTTGACCATTTTGAGGTATTCGGTGAATGTCGCGTCAAGTTTGCAAAAATTAGACTTTTAGATCAGGCGAGGGCATATTGAGCTAGCGTTGAGAGGACCCGCGAGCGAGACCGTCAACATCGCATCACTAGTTTGGTGGACATGAAGCGTACATTGTGTCAGAGGTATCTGCCTTCGTCGTATCGGAGTCGCTTGCTCGACCAATTATTTTCTCTTCAGCAAGGATCCATGTCTGTTGCTGAGTACCAGGGATCGCTTTGACGAGTTAGTTGGGAGGAGTGGTGGTGGCGTATAGGAGAATAGGGGGGGAGAGGGGCGGCTGGCAGAAACAGGGGAAGGAGGAGGAGAGGCGGCAGCGGCTGTGGCTTCAGGGGAATAAAACTATAGCCAATGAATAGTAAATTTCACTTTTGAACAGTGCCAAAGTAGGGATTTTCTAGACAGACAATGGTGGCTGTTTGGGGGGCTGTTGGAGGTTGCAGGAGGGAGTTTGGGAGGGGGAAAAGAGGGCTAGGGTTAGGGGGTACCTTGGGGAGGGAGATACAAGCCTAGGAGTTGTTTGTTATATTATTATTGTGATTTGCATGGTTTATTCGTCGCGCGCTCGTGCTTTGACCCTCCACGCAGAGGAAAGCCTAAGCTTGCATTGCCCTAGTAAATTATTTTGCCCTGTTGTGAATTAACTGTGTGGGATGTTGGGATTATTTATTATCTAATTTGTGACTAATCCGTCGGACTTTGCATAGCATGTAGGGTTAGGTCGCCAATTCCCTTGCTATAGATTCGTCATGCGTCAATTGGTATCAAAGCAGGTTACGCGCTCTTTTGATACGCAGTCGTACAGTCTATAGGTTTTTCATTATGTCTAGATGTCACGATTATTCCTCCCCTCACTTTGGAGGTCTCGAGTCCACTAGCACCCGCTCTCACAGAGCCCTGTCAGGGAGATCTTTACGTTACTACGACGATTATTCTCGATCGCAACACACCACTTTTAGAGAACGTGTTGACCCACCGACACGAGACCACTACACTAGAGACGATCAGTATAATGATTGTCGTCGTTCATATCCTTGCACGCGAGCGGATCGTGTTGATCCTTCGGCTCGACTTGGTTACCTTAGGGATGATGATTATGAGGATCGTCGTTCCGAGAGAGATCTTGAGAGTCAGTTTCATACTGCTGCCCCTTCGTTTGACGGTTCATCGAGCCCCGAGTCTTTCAGTTATTGGCTCGTGGACATGGAGTATTATCTTGACCATTTTGAGGTATTCGGTGAATGTCGCGTCAAGTTTGCGAAAATTAGACTTTTAGATCAGGCGAGGGCATATTGAGCTAGCGTTGAGAGGACCCGCGAGCGAGACCATCAACATCGCATCACTAGTTTGGTGGACATGAAGCGTACATTGTGTCAGAGGTATCTGCCTTCGTCGTATCGGAGTCGCTTGCTCGACCAATTATTTTCCCTTCAGCAAGAATCCATGTCTGTTGCTGAGTACAGGGATCGCTTTGACGAGTTAGTTGGGAGGAATGGTGGTGGCGTATAGGAGAATAGGGGGGGAGAGGGGCGGATGGCAGAAACAGGGGAAGGAGGGGGAGAGACGGCAGCGGTTGTGGCTTCAGGGGAATAAAACTATAGCCAATGAATAGTAAATTTCATTTTTGAACAGTGCCAAAGTGGGGATTTTCTTGACGGTCAATGGTGGCTGTTTGGGGGGCTGTTGGAGGTTGCAGGAGGGAGTTTGGGAGGGGGAAAAAGGGCTAGGGTTAGGGGGTACCTTGGGGAGGGAGATACAAGCCTAGGAGTCGTCACCTAGGGTTCCACGGAGTCGGCACCGTGGAGGGATCGCCGGATTTCGGGATTTCTCTTCTCGAAAATCTGCAATGCCTACAATCAGCCCACTACCTATCTATTTATAATAAAATAAAGGTTAGGGCATCCCACCTTCAACGACTATGATTGGTCGGAGGTGGAGCCACCCAAATACATCAAAACAAGTGCAAAAATAATAAACAAATATATCAAATTGATTCGCAACGCGAATCCGAACACATCTGCGGAGTCTGACCGTCGATCCGGGCACGTCATATATGGAAAGTCGCCAAATCAGCCCCGAATGAGCCCAAAGCTCGTCCTCGCCTCTGCTCCGCATCAGATCTTCCTTCCAATCGCGGAAGACAGCAATGTGCGCCCTCAACCACGGCCCTCCTCGCCATATCTTGCACGTTCCTGGCCAGCGGGCGTTCACATCCATAGGCTTTCATCGATGCCCATGCCTTTTTATCCATCTTCGGCTACCAGACGATCACTTCTCGCGTGCGTCTCCTACGCGAGAATTTTTCACTTTCAGTATGCAACCCGATCTCCCTCAGCAAGCCTCCACTGCGCACGACCAGCCACCCCGTTGTTAGGACATCCTTTGGATCCTTCCTCCTGCTTCCACCAATTCCAAGTCCCCCACGAGCTTCTTTCCCCTTGCCACCGCAACACTCTGGTTTATGATTGTCACCTGCTTCATGGACGCTCACGCAGGCGACATAGCTCTCAGTGTCGCGACCCTTTCCGGTCGCATGGATCGTGTCGAGGCAACCATGTTTGACCTCCAGGTCGCTATGTGAGAGATCAATGCCCTCCTCGTCGATCGTCTGAACCCTCCACCGCCACCACCCGCAACCTTGGAATCGATCACAGTCGGCATGTCACACTCTAGTGGCACTTCTGCCCCCGACCACTTTCTCCAACCGCCTGTTGATGAGGCTCGCGCCACACAATATTATTGTTATCAACATTCCTGTCTTTGACGAAACCGAACTCCTTCTGTGGATTGCTCGTGACGAGTAATTTTTCGAACTCCAAAGCACCCCCAAACTACAAAAGGTTCCCATATCCACTATCTACATAGAAGGATCGACTCTTCATTGGACTCTCCAAACCAACAAAAATTTAACATGGACGACATTCAAGGAAAAGCTAATTTGCTTCTACGATAGCCGTCGAGCGAGCAACACCTATAAACGGCTAGGGGCAGTTCGCCAAACAGAGTCCATCTATGGCTATGTCAACGACTTCATCAATCGTCACACCCATATCAGGTCTCTCAACAGACCACTACTTGGATTACTTCCATATAGAGCTCCAACCCCACATTCAGGCACGAATTCGCATCCTCAATTCAAACATTCTCTAGCGCCTTGGAGACAAACAAATTTGTTGAAGAAGAGCTCTACACTCTCATGAGCACTACCCCTTTTGAGCAACTAGTAAGATAATAAACCCTAGAATGCCAAATCAAGGACAGTTTCACTGTTATTTTCTTTTTCTTTTTTTACATTTTTTCAATTTTTCCTTCTTCGATAGATTCGTAGGAAACCGGCGTAAAATTTAGTCACCCTTATGAATAATGAAGTTTTGAGAAATTGTGCTAAAGCTAGGTTGCTCATCATAAGAAACGTGTCGTATGGTCCGAATGCGGCATCTTGGCAAGAACCGCTACATCTCCAGGACTTTGGTGTAGTGTTAAATAGGCAAGAGTCTTCGTCGTATGGTCTGAATGCAACGTCTTGACAAGGACCACTACACCTCCAAGAGGACGGGTGTAGTGTTAAATATGCAATAGTCCTCACATATTAGGCATCCTAGAAAAGTAGAATGCAGGATTCGTGATCGACTTAGGTTTGGAAGTTAGAATATAGGTACGCTAACGGGAAAAGCAATAGAAGTAGTGGATACAATGATTAGGAGAAGGATAAATATATTATATCTGCCTAAATGGGTGGGTGAGAAAGCTAAATTTTTAGATAATTCATGTTTTAAATTATGGTATACAGGAAAAAATAAAACAAGCAGTTGGTATTTTTATAGATACTAATTGGAGGGATGAAATTGTTGGGGTAAGTAAAAAAGGTGATAGAATCTTAGCTCTTAAATTAATAGCAGGAAAGGAAACTATTAATGTAATTAGTGTTTATGCGTCACAAATAGGATTAAGTGAAGCTAATAAAGTACAATTTTGGGAAGACTTAGATAATTTGGTAAGAAGTGACTAAACTCTCACAACGCCTAATAGGTGCCTCTAATGGTCTCGTATATACATGTACGAACCATCTTAAACGAGCTTCTCGCATCTTCTCTACAATTGGCGCCAATTCTGTCTTATCCCTGATACATTCATTCCAAATTTTATCTAGTCTCGTGTGACCACACATCCACCTAAGCATTCTCATCTCCGCAACTCCCATTTTTTGCTCGTGTACACCATTCACTGCCCAGCACTCAGAACCGTAGAGCATTGTTGGTCTAATTGCAGTACGATAAAACTTGCCTTTACGTTCATGTAGGGAAGAAAAAAAATATAGATGTTATTTATTCATCAGTTTAAGTAACATTTACAAAAAAAAGATCTTAGACACAAATCACAAGAGAACAATCAAGTGAATATTCAAGACTAGCATCAAATCAATCTGAATAGAGAGAAAAGGGGAAGTGATTATTATTATTAGATTATGAACCATGGTACAACAATGGAGAATACATTGAGAGATGGTTGAGAAAAAGAGGGGAGGTAAAGAGAGGAGTTGGACAGGTAAAGAGTTGTTGGGACCATTTACAATGGGTCGGGCAAGCTAAATACTAACTTAATACGTCTTTTATTTTTTGGTATGCTCACGATAGTGTGAAGATTAAAAATCGGTCCCTTTCCCCCTAAGCATGGTTGACATTTGTAGATTCCACTGAGGACCCATTGATTCTTGTTTATCAATAATTAGTGAGTTGTTCACCGCATAGAAAACGGTTGTCGACAAGTTGACACACCCCATGCTAGCGAGGATGTAATAACCACCAAGTAATCATCACAACATATGTCGTTAAGTTTATTGTAACCATCTACCAATCACTAAAACCATGTTAAACATTCCTAGTAATCGCCTCACCACCAAGTGGAAAATGTTGCAACATATGTAAAGGGGTTTTCTACAATCAGCCTTTGTGTCCAAGTAAATCCAATTTTCCAAAGCGAAAGAGTTAGCAACAAGGTATGTCAATTATTGCAATCTATATTTTTTTCATTAATTTATCTTAACCAAAAATAATATTTAGAATAGAGATCCTTGACATAAAATGAAATAGAATGTTTTTTCTCGACCTTTTGTTCCATTTGCCTCTCATATAAAGCTGATTATGGTAATATGACTCATAAGTTGATTCTGATAAAAAATTTCATAGGTTGATTCTGATACTAAAACTCATATGTTGATTTTGATACTAAAGCTCATATGTTGATTTTGATACTAAAACTCAAATGTTGATTTTGATACTAAAACTCATAGGTTGATTCTAATAATCTCAAAATATTTCTTCAATTTTTTGACATAATATTAGCCTTTAATATCTTGTTAAAGATTGGTCAGCACATAATTCAATATCTCCTTCGATATAAAACAACCTAATAGATATTCCGAATTGAAGCTTTAATTCAGTATTCCCTTTAAAGAACATGACTCTTCGCTAAATATATAGTACATTTCATTATATTATTTTTTATTATCCAAGGAACTTACTTTATAAAAGTGTACTTTCACTAGATACTATTATTGAAGCTTACTTTATCCAAGGAACTTACTTTATCCAAGGAACCTAATAGATATTCCGAATTGAAGCTTTAATTCAGTATTCCCTTTAAAGAACATGACTCTTCGCTAAATATATAGTACATTTCATTATATTATTTTTTATTATCCAAGGAACTTACTTTATAAAAGTGTACTTTCACTAGATACTATTATTGAAGCTTACTTTATCCAAGGAACTTACTTTATCCAAGGAACCTAATAGATATTCCGAATTGAAGCTTTAATTCAGTATTCCCTTTAAAGAACATGACTCTTCGCTAAATATATAGTACATTTCATTATATTATTTTTTATTATCCAAGGAACTTACTTTATAAAAGTGTACTTTCACTAGATACTATTATTGGTGTTATCATCATCAGCTAAATGAACAAAAATTCCAAGTTGATCATAATCTCTCAATCTTTATTCTCGCCTTAGATTCTTATGTTAATTTTTCTGCATTAAGTGGACAATATCAATTGTCTCAACCCCTTGAATTATTTTTACGTCAATTAGAGACTGTTTAGACTTCCATTAATGTAAGTCGTTTTTGGGTTTGTGCGAATAGTTTTACCTTGGGCAAGTTCGGATCGATCTGTTTCAATTCGCACACCCGATCAATTTCCTGGGTGGGCAAAGTTGAAATTAATCAAATATTGAGGGGTAGATTTGGGACTCCACGCCACATTTCTTAAAAACCCCTATCATATTATAGGGTTCAAAATCGGTGATTATGTGTGCGAAAAAGAGCGTGAACAAGGTGTGATATCAACTGTACTTCATACTCCCAAGAAAAATCAGCTCGACAACTCGAGAACCTTAGGCGGTTGTCTACGGTTCTCTCGGTAATGTAGTCCTGAGCATAAACACAATTGAGGAGGCATCCTCCATTCCAAGGTGACCAGACCGAAAATCGTCCATACGCAAGAAAGTCTCCTCCCTTTGGTTTCCACTGAATTCTTTAGCACAGAAACGAGCAAATAGGTTGAAGTTCAATCTCAACTCCATCTTCCAACGAGCAGAACCTTGAAGGACTCTGTCATCTACCTCTTAGTCATGCTCGATTCCCTCCTTTTCAATATTTGTTGATAAGTATTTTGTCTTGTATGCTTTCCCGTCATCAAATGCAGCAAATTCCATTCGAAGAAATACAAGTGCACTGCTAAAGATGGCGGTGATTGCACAACATGAAAATGAATCAAAGAATGGTAAGCATTTAATTTTTACGCATTTTTTCATTGCATGCTTAATGTTATTCACGTCTCTTTAATATTGTGTTTGCATTAATTTTCATCATCAATTTTTTTTTCCGATTATACTCCTTCCCGGGCAATTTTTAAATTTGTTTCGTGACAATCCTCTAGCATAGGTCACCGCATACTGCATTCACACTTGTCGGTCATCCGGGGTTGATTTAGGTGACCCATGTGCTGAATTAATTTCATCAACTTATACACATAATCTAAACATCGAAAAACAAATAGCTAACAGAAAACATATACAACTCCAAGTATTTAAGATGAAAGAAGCGAAAGGAAATGACAAAAGAATGTAGAAATTATCTCACATATTTGGAGCTCCCATATTCTTCTGCACCGTAGTAGCTTGGCTTCTGGTATCCAACCCTCTGCTCCTCATTGATGTAGCTCGGGTTATTGTACCTCCCACTCCCCTCCTCTCCATAGCCCAAATTTCCGTACAATACGCTCTGCTCATGTCCAGCAACATAGTTCGGTCTCTCATAACTTGAATTCACATCGTAAACACCGTCTCCATGCCTCCTGTATCCACCACCACCACCAGCATCACCTATATAACCTTGTCGCCCAGAACCTTCTTCATTACTCCTCGGATACCCACCTAATCCATATCCGAAGGATCCCTCCGGCCGGCCATAACCAGATTGGTATTCGGATCCGTATTCCTGATGCTGGGGACGGCCGTCGTAGCCCGATCCATAGTTGGCGGATCCGTACTCGTGTAGCTGAGGGCGCTGGACTTGCTCCGAACCATAATCAGAAACGCCGGCGAAAGCGGGGCCGCCGATACCTTGGTGACCGTAACTTTGGTAGCCGTACCCGGGGTAGCCCGTGTTGGTCGCCGGCTGCGGCGGTGGCTGTAAGCCCGGGCGCAGGATGCCGTAGCAGTCGCCTTCTCGGATGGGATTGGCTGCGTTCGCGGAGGTCTGAGATCCGGAAGGGTACTGGGGACGCTCGAAGTCAACGTCTTCAGTTCCGGAAACGGGGTAGCAAATCTCGTCGGAGGGCTGCAGCGGGCGACCGTACGTGAGGGTGATGTCGTAGCCGCCGGAGTACGGTGTCTGATCATAGCCATCGAAATCATCGACGGCCTCGTTGCGACGAGAACCCCGGTAAGGCATCTTGAATTATCTCCCTTGTCTTCTCTACCCCAGCGCAAGTTGGGGTATTATACGGTGGTGGCATCGGGAGTTGCCGAGGGAAGGGACAAACATATACTTCCGTTCTTTGGATTATTATCACAAATAAATTGGAAAAAGTCAAAAAAACATAATATAATATAAGAGAGAAATTTAGGTGCGCAACTCTCACCTAGAATTAGGTGGGAGAAAAATACAACCGTATGATCTCAGATCGGACGGTATATAAAATACTGACATTATTATTACTTATAAATACAAGAGTATTTAGGAAAAATACAACCGTATGATCTGTGATCAACGGCTTAGATGGGCTCCTCTCACCATGATCTTGGGTGAGAGTTTCTCACCTACAAATTTTTCATAATGTAATAAGGGAATTGTTAAATGCAAATCAAAAATGGCTATCCGCAGACCGCCAAGACTTGATAACAATATTCATTTCATTTCAAAAAAAAAAATTTGAGCAGAGTACAACAATTATATAGTCATAAATGAGTATCGAAAGCAAAAGTAAAGAAATAAAACTCTTGTTCCTTTCTTATACATATCTCACATGTTCAACACAAACACATATACACTTGTCCAATATATCATTACACCATAAGCTATATTGATAATGTCTTTGGCAAGTGGGGTATTTTAGATCTCGTCCATTGGTCACCTCAGAAATTTCCAAAAAATATTCAACCATATACAGTAATGTTCCTCTTTACCCTACCTTACGCTTAGATCCTAAAAAGTTGGAATGAAAAACGTTTGTCTTTAAATAAAATACTAAGTGAGAAACTTACATCTTTAACCATAGACAGAAGCATTGCGGGAAGGGCCCGCGCCACTTCTAGCTACCTATAAACGCAAAACAATACTACATTTAGCGGCCTAAATTAGGCAAATAAGAGAATTTGGAACGTTCAAGTTTCCCAAAACAGCGTAAACACACGCTTTCCGTCAATCCTAAGTGGACATTCTGCCTAAAGCTACTTATTTAGGCTCTTGCACTGCATGTGCTCACCACCCGTTAAAAAGGGTTCGTCCCGAAACCGAAAGACTAGCGGATCACGAAACCTAAAGTCTGATACCAATTGTAACATCCCTGGTCTGCAAATAGAATATAACATGGGTCCGGCCGGGACCCCACGACATATAATATCCACAAAGCCTCAAATGTTAGTCATTGATACAAGAAAACATGCTAATAAAACTCAGAGTAAGCAGAAACGGAAGCTAACCGCAAGCCCAAAACAAAGGGGCCAAAATGTCCACATCATCAAGGAAAACAGTACTGAAGTGACACGGCCTTAAGGCCTTACATGGCTTTCAAAAGAGGTACAGACAAACCAAAGGGGCTACATGAAAAACACCAAAACAGAGAGAGGACCCTAGCCAGCTCCTCAGCAACCCATGGGCTCCGGCCCACTACACACCACCGCGAGCTCCGCCACCTGAAACCAAGAACAAACAGGCGGTGCAACGAAGGTCGGCATGGGGCTGACCAACACAACGTAACGACTCCTCCCCCCGGCCATCCTAGCGGACTCCGGGGCGAGTATATCGCTCTCCTGCAAGTACGCACGCACACCAAAATATGCAAACAAGGAACAAAGGACCAAGAGTCAGGGGACACACTAAGCGCCACCTTTCAAACTACCACGCACGTGCTATGAACACACTGAAAGCGTACGATCTAAACTTCAACGCCCAGTAAAACAGTACGACCGCGACTTGGTCAATCGTAGTGACAGAAGGGACCAAACCTACAACTGCTCCATAGCATGGACAGAGGACTGGTTTGGGATGAACGACCTACAACTACCCCTTTTTAGGTGGCAGAGGACTGGTCAGAAAATATACGACCTACAACTGCCTTTTAACGTGGCAAAAGGCTGGTCAGAAGATATACGACCTACAACTGCCTTTTCAAAGTGGCAGAGGGCTGGTCAGAAAACATACGACCTACAACTGCCTTTTCAAAGTGGTTGAGGACTGGTCTGAAAACATACGACCTACAACTGCCTTTTCAAAGTGTTTGAGGACTGGTCTACGGAAGCGCAATCTACGCAGGGACGGGGATCTGCCCGTCCAACAAAAGCCCACAAAACGTCGTTCTACCGGGCCCAACACAGGCCCGCCTAGGAACGGGGTATTCACAAATTAAGCCCACGAATTCCTACAAATCTACGACGAATAGCACGGGACATTCCCGTTCGCATATCTAGGGCTAATCGCAATGCACGCCACAAAAACATCACCGATCCGGGCTTGCCGCCACGGGTAGGCTTCACACAGAATGCATAAATCCAGACTCGCGCGTCGGATCACTAATGCACATTTATGTCGGGGACGGACACAATCGACCCGGGGGTTCGCAATGAACCGAGGGAAACACACCACGTCCAATTGGACGCGGGTGGCCCTCCTAAGCAAAGTAAAAGCAGAAAAACTACACTGGGGTCGCAATCCCACGCCCTGGCGGAGTCCCCGCTCTCCACCGCGTAACGGGAGAGGGACTCTACGTGCAGCTCACACCAACATACGCCGGGGTCGCAATCCCACGCCCTGGCGGAGTCCCCGTCCTCAACCGAAGTGGCGTGAGGGGACTCTCATTGCACGAAAATCATCACAAGCACACAAAAATACTGAAAGTACGGTCCTAAGACCGGGGAAAGAAATCGCTACCCTTGCAGAGCGTCGTTGAGGCATCGGGGCGGTCGTAACGGCTGCCCTACCACGGATCTAGCCTCGACTCGGCTCCGCACACGGTTCTCGGCAAGAGATCTCCTCTAGAGCCACGATCAAGCGTCAAAACAGCGAGAGAAAGGGAGGAGAGGGGAGGGTCGACTTCCTCCTTCCTGGAGCAGCGCGAGCAAGAGAGGGAGAGGGGAATGTCGGCCTCCTCCTGCCGGCGAGAGAGAGGGAGGAGAGGAGGGTGTCGGCCTCCTCCTTCCTGGAGCCGCGCGAGTAAGAGAGGGAGAGGGGCGTCGACCGACCTAGACGAGGGCGAGAGGGAGAAGGATCGGGAGAGGAGGGGATTGCGGCTAAATCGCGTGAAGCACGAAAGAGAGAGGGGGGGAAGGATCGAGTTTTATCAAAACCCTAAACGGATGAGGCTAACCGCACCCCCCATTCGGCTATTCGCACACCGATCAAAATTTATAAAACTAATAGGCGTTACAGAGCACCTCGGAGGCGCGCTTGAAGCGGGACGCACGGAGGCGCGCTTGGAGCGGTCTTTATAGCAAAGCGCACCAAGACGCGCTTGGAGCGGGGAGCACGGAGGCGCGCTTGGAGCGGGGAGCACGGAAGCGCGCTTGGAGCGGGCGCAAGGAGGCGCGCTTGGAGCTGGGCACAAGGAGGCGCGCATGGAGTTGGGCGCACATATGCGCGCTTGGAGAGGGACGCACGGAGGCGCGCTTGGAGCGGGGCGCAAGGAGGCGCGCTTGGAGCTGGGCGCACGGATGCGCGCTTCGAGCGGGGCGCACGGAGGCACGCTTGGAGCGGGGCGCAAGGAGGCGCGCTTGGAGCTGGGCGCACGGATGCGCGCTTGGAGCGGGCCGCACGGAGACACGCTTGGAGCGGAGCGCGCTTAGAGCAGAGCGCGCGGAGGTGCGCTTGGAGCGGTATTGAGAGCGGAGCACACTGAGGCGCGCTTAGAGCGGAATGCTCGCTCGAAGGAGGGCGAACGCCTTCGCGGGATCTTCAAGGCGCTCGAAGATCTTCGAAGACGCTCGAAGATCTTCGAAGGCGAAGGAGAACTCCGAAGGAGGAAGAAGAAGATCTTCAAGAGAAAGAGGAAGGAGGAGAAAATGATTATGAAAAGAGAAGCCTTGAGGTTCTATTTATAAGCCACAGAGGTGGTTACGCTAGTTGTGCGGTTATTCGCAAGCCGTAACCACCATAATTGTTATTTGCAGGCGTAACCACCATAATTGTTATTTGCAGGCCGTAACCACCATAATTATTATTTGCAGGTCGTAACCACCATAATTGTTATTTGCAGGTTGAAACCACCATAATTGTTATTTGCAGGTCGTAACCACCATAATTGTTAGGCAGGAACCACCATAATTGTTATTTGCAGTCCGTAACCACCATAATTGTTATTTGCAGGCAGGAACCACCATAATTGTTATTTGCAGACCGGTTTCATTAATACACATATTTCATTATAGTTTACTAAGCGCATGTCGATATGATTTCGGATATTTACACTCACCCATAATGGGTGGTTACGGTGGTTATGTGGCTACTCGCACACCATAACCAATTTATGTGTTATACGCACATCACTTTGTATAATTTTATGGTGATATGTATTCATATGACGGATATGGTTATGCGCACACCATAACCATATTATTTGCTATACTGTTGGGGAAATGATTTATCTTAACCCCTAGAAATGAGTAGAAAATGAGTTTTCTGAGTGAAAAATTAGTTTAAGTAAATATGCGTCGAATAGTAATCAATGCAGCGTCGAAGTGTAGTCGACGTTGTTTACCTGGAAGACCGCTTTCGATAGGTTTACTCGCAGACCGTGCGGTTGGCGGATCCAAGTCACCCGGCTCAGGCTGTACAGGGTCCATCAGCACCAGCTAGCACAGGCCGGGCGGTCTGACATAACTCAGACCGCCTCCAAGTACTAAAGATAATCCAAGCCCAAGTCCAACATGGCAAGTCGCGGTCTCAAGTCGGAGATCGCGCGGTTTGTGCCATGGAGACAAGCCAAGGTTCGAGGTCAAAGAACAAGCCGCGGCCTCAAGACAGAGACCGCTCGGATAGCATCGTCGCCTTGGCCGCATCATCTTCAGCTTCTGGTCAGACAGGTCGGAAGGGCAAGCCGCCAAGCCGCGCGGCTTCTTTCTTTCCTTCTTTGTGTATCCCGTCACCGCCTGCCCGTTTCTCCTGTACCCGGGCAGGCGGTTATTTTATCCCTGCCCGTTCGGGCAGGCCCTCAAGCCTATAAATAGGGGGCAACACTGTTCCCAAGGCACGCACACTCGAACCTAGGAGCTCGCTTGTTTGAGCTGCGGACTCGAGTTTCCCGTCTTGCGGATTGTCTGACCGGCCGGCTTCTCTTTTCCTACATTTATAACCGCTGTAACCGCCTCATTTTAATCAAAGGAAAGCCCGTCGCAGGAGTGACATTTGCCGCGGCGGGCGAAGTCCGGCCTCGACCGCTGCTAGCGGTCCGAATTCTCTAACCAAATAGTAACTGATAATCCGCAACCCTCGATTTCCTTCGGAGGCGCACTTTTGAATCGAACAGAAACACGCGACCTTCAGATCGCGGACTGTCAGTGAAATCTTTGGTTCAGAATGTCAGACCGCCAGTTCCCTCCAAGAGACCGCTCCGACCACAGCGACGATTCTTTATGGGAGGCTCTAGAGCAAACAAAGAGAGACGGCAACCAGGCCCAGAAAGCAACCGATCAGCGTCTGGACGCGATCAGTCAAGCTTTAACTCTGTTAACCGAGCGGCTAGCCCCCCAGCAGGCCGCGGTTAACCGTGCAGTAACTCCTGTTCTACCTCCTCCGCCGCCATTTCCACTACCACAAGTCGCTCATTCCCAGCCACCACCAGAAGGTTCTGCGGCTCGATAGAACTTCTATCAAGAGGCCGCGCGCTGTATGCCGGCTCGAGTCCTCGACTTCCAAGGGGCGGCTTCTCAGGTTACTCACCAATCCTACCCGCCTGAGGTCGCCGCCTACCAATCCTACCCGCCTGAGGTCGCCGCCTACCAATCCTACCCGGCTGGAGTCCCTGTCCGCTCCTATCAGGCGGCTTGTCCGCAAATGACCGCAGCTGAGGTAGCTCGTCACTCTGCTTTCCCTTTGTACGAAGATACCGAGGAAAGTTCTCCCTTCACGGACGAGATCTGAGGAGAGCCGGACCCAAATAACTTTCGAGAACCACGCTTGTCAACATATAATGGGGAGTCCGATCCGGCAATTCATCTCCAAGCATTTGAATCGGCTGTTGCTCTGAGGACCATCACCGACGCAACTAAGTGTAAGCTCCTGGTAACGTCCTTTGATGGACAAGCCCGAGAATGGTTTTACGGATTGCATCCTTGATCCATCAGATGTTTTGCGGAATTACGTAGAGAATTCCTGCTTCGATTCTCTGCCTCTAAAAAGAGGAAGAATGGTCCGGCAGCCCTATTTGAGATACGACAGTAAGAAAACGAAACGTGGGCCCGTTTCGTCGACCGTTTCCAAAGGGAGATAATGGAGGTACAGAACGTCGATCCGGAATTATACAGGGTCGCTCTGATGCATGGCCTTAGGGAGGGGCCGTTGAAATTTGAAGCTCAAATCAGGGAACCAAAGACCTATCAAGAGATGATTAGTCTTGCTAATAAGTTTATCAGAGGGGAAAAGACTAATCCTGGTTATGTTGCCAAGTTGCTCAGCGACAATGATCAGTTTAATTCCGCATCAACCCATCAGCCGCGTTACAATCACTCATCTCGGCCTGACTTCGAACCTCGGGCTCAGAGGGGAAGAAATCTTAAGCCTAAGCAACCATTCTTTGGCCATCAACGGTTTCAAGATCAGAAACCGCCGTTGGCCATCACACCCGCTCAACCCCTTGGGGCTCCACAAGTAATGCCGGTATATCTGCCGCAATATATCGCACAACCATCCCCAACTATTCCGTCCATCCGATATGATGAATCACAGGAATCATTCACCCCTCTTAACGTCAGCATGAACGAGGTTGTTCAGATTCTCCAAAAAGGCCTGACTTCAAGAGACCTCCACCTTTGAAATTGGAAGTTCGCAATCGAAATCCGAACTTCTATTGTGAGTACCATAAAGAGGAGGGGCATCAAACTGAAGATTGCCGAGCCCTCCGGTGGCTGATAGAAAAAACTCCTGAAAGAAGGGAAGCTCCGAGGGTTGATCAGGCAAGAAACCCCGGTTGAACCACGAACCGAGAAGAAGAAGGAAGCGGTCGAAGTGACCTGGGAGTGTGCTGACGTAGAAGAGGCAGGTTGCTATGGGGATATACATCCCGCCACCGAATGTATAGAAGTAAATGATGTTGGCCCCCTTGGCAACATCTATTGTATCCATGGAGGAGCAGGGCCAGAATCCTCTCGGAAATCCAGCATCGGGAGAGTCTCCAAGCAGGAAGTAGCAGCCGCCTCCACTTCTGCTCCAGAAAGGTCGGTCGTCACTTTCGGACAAGAAGATCTTCCCCCAAATGCAAATCCTTTCGATGATGCAGTAGTGATAAAGGCAGTCATCGAGAACTACACCGTACATAAAATTCTGATTGATACTGGTAGCTCGGTTAATCTCATTTTCCGCCAAACATTTGAAGCCCTTAAGACTGGAAAGTCTTTGCTCTCCATAGAAGGGCCCCTCTACGGCTTCTCAGGAGAAAAGAAAGAAGTGGAGGGGTGCGTGAAGCTTTTGGTGTCGCTGGGAGGCATAACGAAGCTGATAAACTTCGTAGTGGTGGAAGCCCCGAGCAGCTACTATGCAATCTTCGGAAGACCAATCCTGAATGCTTACAAAGCGATAGTATCCACTTTTCATTTGGCCTTAAAATTCGCTGTCGAGGGGCGTCAATATCGGATCTGAAGCGATCCAAGGGTTGCTCGTGAATGTTATGTGAAAACAGTTAATGTGATCACCGAGGCACCACTTCCCAAGGTTCAGGATGACATCCATGAGGTATCCAAACTCCCTGAGGAGGCCGAGGAAAATGCAGAGCGGAGAGGGACGTACCTGGAACCTGCCCAGGAGACCCAAGAAATCCCTATTCCTGAAGAGGAAGGGAAGAAGCTGATCATCAACGCCGAGCTATCAGAAGAAGAGAAGGTTCAGTTGATCTCCTGCCTGTTGGAGAATCTGGACATCTTCGCCTGGTCAGCAGAAGATATGCCTGGAGTAGATCCATATGTTGCGTGCCATCACCTCAACATCTCTCCTGAATTCAAGCCAATCCAACAGAAGAAGAGGGAGGTAGCAACCAAGCTGGCGGTACTCATCAAAGAAGAAGTTGCAAAGCTTCTTAAAGCCAATTTCATTTCTGAAATCCAATACCCCACCTGGATGTCAAATGTAGTGATGGTGAAAAAATCTGGGGGGAAATGGCGTATGTGTATAGATTTCACTAAACTCAATAAAGCGTGTCCCAAAGATTGTTATCTCTTGCCTCGGATAGATGTTTTAGTAGATTCCGCGGTGGGATATAATTTCATGAGCTTCCTAGATGCATTTTCTGGTTACCACTAGATTAAGATGCATAAGCCTGATATCCCGCATACATCCTTCATTACCAATGACGGGTGTTATTGTTATCTCGTCATGCCTTTCGGACTCAAAAACGCGGGTGCGACATATCAGAGAATGATGGACACGGTTTTTGAAAAGCAGAAAGGAAGAAATCTTGAAGTATACGTTGATGATCTTCTTCTAAAAAGTAAAACTTTTTCAATCCACCTGAAAGACCTCGTAGAGACGTTCGCTACTCTACGGAGGTTCAAATTAAAAATAAACCCATTGAAATGCGTGTTCGAGGCAAACAAAGGGAAATTTCTCGGACATCTTCTCACCCCTGATGGCCTCGCACCAAATCCGGATAATATAAAAGCCATCCTAGATATGACCCCTCCTCGTAATCAGAAAGAGGTGTAACAACTTGGGGGGGAGGCTAGCAGGATTGAGCCGATTCATTTCCAAATCTGGAGATAAAAGCGCTCCATTCTTCAAGACACTTAGGGGAGGATCTAAGTTTGAATGGAATGAAGAGTGCGATAATGCTTTCGAACAGTTGAAAAAGAAGTTAACCTCAACCCCTCTTCTTCAAAGCCCTCGCGAAGGGGAAACGTTATTCTTGTACTTGGGGGTGGGTCCAGATGCGATAAGCTATGTCCTGGTTCGGGAAGAGAAGAAGAAGCAATTTCCAATATATTACGTCAGTCATATCCTTAAAGATGCAGAAACTAGATATTCAATTCTGGAAAAATTAGCCTTGGCCTTAGTAATGTCGTCACGAAGGCTCCGCCCCTATTTTCAGGCTCATCCTATTCAGGTGGTTTCGGATCATCCACTAAGAAGTATCCTGGAGAAGCCAGATCATTCAGGAAGACTGGCCAAATGGGCAATTGAGCTGAGCGAGTTTGAAATATTGTACATTCCCATAACAGCAATTAAGGCACAAGTACTGGCGGACTTCTTGGTAGACACGATGGAGTCTGACCCTGAACGAGTGGAAGAATCTCCTTATGCCTGGATCATCTACGTAGATGGAGCTTCAGGGAGAAACTCCGTGGGAGTCGGAGTAGTTCTTCTCAGTCCAAATGGCATCAAACTTGAGCAGGCGATCAAATTCTTTTTCCCAGTAACAAACAACCAAGCTGAATACGAAGCACTCTTGGCCGGCCTAAGACTCGCAAAAGAGCTTGGGATAGAACATGTTCATATAAAAACTGATTCTCTTGTAATGGCTTCACAAGTTCTAGGGAACTACGAAACAAGAGAACCAATGCTGAGAAAGTATCTATTGCTAGCTAAGGAAGAGATCGGGAAATTCAAATCCTTCATCATCGAGCACATTCCAAGGACACAAAATGAAGAGGCAGACGAATTATCAAAGTTTGGTCTTCCATCGGGAGGGGTGACCTCAGAACTTTTTCATCCGGCCACGGAGAAAGAGGAGCTCATGCAGATCGATCAGAATCCCTCCTGGAAGGACCCTTATGAATTATTTCTGGCAAAAGGGGAGTTTCATCAGTCAATCAAGGACAGAAATAGATTTAGGAGAAAGGCGGCCTACTACTACCTAATAGCAGGAGTCCTGTATAGGAAAACTTTGATTTCTCCCTCAGCACGGTGTGTTTCAGAAGAAGAGATCCCGATCATACTTCAGGAAGTTCATTCTGGGGAATGCGGTAGCCATTCAGGGGCAAAAACCTTAGAGAAAAGGATCCTGCGGCAAGGATATTTTTGGCCGACTATAAGAAAGGATGCCGAAGCGTTTGCCAAGCGTTGTGTATAATGTCAGAAATTTGCTCCTCTTCAACATCTGCCCGCTCAATCGCTTAGGTCAATAACTGCACTCTGGCCCTTCGCGGTTTGGGGGATGGATCTCGTCGGACCCTTTCCAATGGCTAGCGGTCAGCGCCGCTTTATTATAGTAATAATCGACTACTTTAGTAAGTGGATCGAGGCTAAAGCATTGGCAAAAACTACTACCCAAATTATCAGAAACTTCATCTGGGGAGAAATAGTCTGCCGACACGGAATTCCGCTGGCAATTGTCACTGATAATGGTCCACAATTCAATAATCCCGAGATGATAAAATTTTGCGATCAGGTTGGAATTGACCTTCGGTTTTCCTCAGTACATCATCCAAGGACCAATGGTCAGGTAGAAGCAGCAAACAGGCGAATCCAGCAGCTCCTGATGAAAAGAGTTTGGAATCAGAAAGGAAATTGGGCAGACCAACTTCCCTCCATCCTTTGGACTCTTCGAACTACTCCATCTTTAGCTACAGGGGAGACACCATTCAAATTATCTCATGGCTCGGAGGCTGTTGTTCCTGTGGAGTTTGAGGTGGTCACCCCAAGAGTTGTGTATGCAAAAGAAGGAGGAGAAGCATGGATAGAATACAATGATGAGGCCATCAGGTATAGCCTGGATCTAATCGAAGAACTTCAGGACGAGGCAACAATCAGGCAGGAAGAAGTCAAGAGGAGGATGACAAAATATTTTGACAAAAATATCAGGATAAAGCAGTTTGCAGTCGGGGATTTAGTATTAAAAAAGGTAGATGCTGCGGCCAGGTCTGGCAATGTGGGAAAGCTGAATCCCAACTGGGCAGGGCCTTTTATTGTCAAAGAGGTATTAAAGCATGGAGCCTACCGTCTCCAAACCAGCGAAGGAGAGGACATCTCACGCACCTGGAGCGGTGACGATCTTAAACGATTCTATCCTTAAAATACCTTTTTCATTCTTTATATTTCTTGATATTGAATAAAAAGTCCTATACTGACACTTCTCATTGTCTAATGATGCTCTACATTATGAATATATATATACGTATCTCACTCCCTGAACCTCTGAGACATCGCCAAATTCTGCTCGAACCCCCTCGGATTGTAGTCATAGCGTAAAACCCACCAAGACCATGTGATGCGGGGAGTTTTCGCACACGTGTAGTGGTAGCTTGCCAATTCCGCTGCGGTGGTCTTCAGAACTTTGGATCCCGACCGATATCTGACACACCCCTGCATCAAGGGAGGTCTAGGTGATTGTCGGCTCTATCGTGCCCCGAAAGGGATATAGTTACAGCTTTGATGATCTTTCTGAGGAAAGCAATGTTCGCCGCCGAGGCCCACCTGCCCAACTGATCATCATAGCCTGTGACCATCGAATACTCTTAGGTACTCTCGAAGCGGAGCCTAGTTGGGCCCACAACTGAGTTGATCTCTCTGAGGAAAGCAATGTTCGCCGCCGAGGCCCACCTGCCCAATTGATCAACTCGGCTTGTAACCCTAGGCAAGAGAGCAGATGAGTCACTTACAGCTCTTATGACCACTTGAGGAAAGCAATGTTCGCCGCCGAGGCCCACCTGCACACTTGGTCATCTGAGTCTGTACATGTTCTTTCTTTTCCTACAGCCCTTATGACCACTTGAGGAAAGCAATGTTCGCCGCCGAGGCCCACCTGCCCACTTGGTCATCTGGGCCTGTAGATTAACTCTCTTCCCTACAGGAAGGCATTCACCTCTTGTGGTTTCGTATATAAAACATTCGAGAAAGATATTATTACAACAGGTATCGGAGTTATCAGGCTGTCTAATACTTAAACCGGGCGGTTTAAGATAAATAGGTATCGGAATTATCGGGCTGTCTAATACTTAAACCGGGCGGTTTAAAATAAACAGGTATCAGGATTATCGGGTTGTCTGATACTTAAACCGGACGGCTTAAAATAAACGGGATGTCTTTAAAAAGTCGCAAGGTAAATATCAAGGGATCAAGCATAATCATGACCGGCCGACCTTGTTATTCGGATTGTGGATCTATCATCTTTATGAGTCTCAATTTGATCCGTTCGGCTAATTACAGGCTCTTTTCAATCAGGCGGTTGTGATCTTCATTACAAATGTTAAACCTACCAATCGCAGAAATTATATATTTAGTCCGCGCGGGTTATCAGTTATTATTATATCAGGCTGACATATAAATTGTTCGGATTGAATATTAATCGCACGGTATATGAACTGATTTCTTTGCAACTTGGTATTCTATCTTGCAAAGTAATTATGTAAAGTCAGGGTACGGCCGCGCGGATTGGTTATTTCAATCTCCCGATTGGTTATCAGTTACATCCACGAGGGTGGAACTTGCAGCACTCCTAGTTGCAAGTCGCTTAAGTTAAAATTGTACAACCCCGATATTCGCCTAGAGGACGGGCAACCAAAGGCGAGCGAGCCAGAGGGGCCGGCGAGTCAAGAACTCGCCAAGTGCTCGCTAGGAAGCGAGCGAGTCAAGAATTGGCTAAGTGCTCGCTAGGAAGCGAGCGAGTCAAGAACCGGCCAAGTGCTCGCTAGGAAGCGAGCGAGTCAAGAACCCGCCGAGTGCTCGCAAGGAGGTGAGCGGGTCAAGAACTCACCGATGAGTCGCGAGAAGACGAGCGAGTCAGATCCCTTCCAGAGTCATCGGGATCGGCCAAATTACCCTGTCACCCTTGGTGGTCTGCCTTTAGCCTCTCCAAACAGCGGAGTTTGGCTGTTAGCAGACCCATTTGGGGTGCGGATAGTAAAATCAAGAGGCGGGATCCTGCTATTTGCAGGCCAGATCAGAAAATCTATAAATAGGACCTCAAGGGCACCTTTGGAGAGGATCTCACTTCAGCTTCTCTCTCCTTAGGCTTCCTTTGGTTAGCATTTCCAGAGCTCTCCAAGGTGCCCGAGTCTCAGCTTTGGCTTGGGAGGGGAAGCGCTCAACGATCTTCCGGGTTAGTGGAGGGACCTCCTCGCTGTGACTAAGGTCTTAGTCAGTTTCATAATCTTCCGCCTACCCTCCTCGAGGGATTAGTAAGGACTAGCCGCCCCTCATCTCGGTGAGGGCCTGAGCTCTACGAGAGACCGAGAAATCGGTTTCAACAAAAATACTGGCCGCTCGGTTTGTCGATTGTTCCTATGACTTGGCATTTTTTTATCCTGGAAAGCAAGTATGCAGGGTCTAGTAGTAACCGCGCGGCTTGATTATGTTCAGCTTCAGGGATGTCGTAATGCATTCAAAATAAGTTAGCACCTTCTCAGGATGAATCAAACAAATTTGATCCGGATTGAAGGAAGCAAGCTATGCGAATGAGCTGTTTCTAATAGATACTTTGCCGGAATCCTGTGAAGATCATTATTCTAGCCGGATGAGTTAATATTAAGTCGCGCGACTTGGTTAGATCTAACACAGAAAAAGATCGCAAACAACCACAAGTAAGTCGCAGAAGGTAGACAGATAGGCAGGTAAAAAGCTTTCCATTTCATTATCAAAACATTCTTTACATTATATTTTAAGCCGACCGGCTAACAACATCAAGCCGTCGACTATTAAAAACAAAAAACAAAATACGGCTACTGATTAGCCGACTTGAGTTTCTTAGATGCAGGAGTACTTGAGTGGTCGCTCCCGTCAATTAAAACGTTAGGGGAGTAACCCTCGCTACCTGACGAGGATGAACTGCTCAATTCGCCCGACTTACGCCCAGCCTCTTCTTCGGAACCGCTGGATTCGGACTCCGAGCCACTTTCGCCACTCTTAGCCGCTACGGGTTCTTCGGCCTCATCATCCTCGTCGTCGCTCTCCTCTGAACTGGATCCGTCGGCTTTATTCTTCCCTTTGGCTTTCCGCCTGATCTTTTCTAACTTCTTTTGCAAAATCGGGTAGGCGTCCGAGAAGGTGAAATGCTCGAAACCAGACACGAATGCTTTGAGCTCCCGCAAGCGGTTGAAAGCATTGTCGATTCCCTCGGCGACATGAGGGAAAAGTTCCTGCTGATAAACCGGATTGGTCTCATCATATTTTGCCTACAAAAAAGAGTAAGGTAAGAGACCGCGCGGTCTGAAAAATTCAGAAGGACGGCTGGCCAGGTGATAGCTTACCGACTCGGCTTCCTTTAGCCGCACATTCTCCTTCTTCAATTCGGCGATTTCCTTCTCTAGTGATCATTTGCTTTAATCAACCTCTTGAAGGTCATTCCCATGAAGACATTGGTGATAAGACCCTCGACGCCAACCCGCGCGGCCTCCCTAGCGAGCTCTTCTTCGGGGATCTTCCTCAACCTCCTAAAGTTCCGTCGGCCGAACATGGCGATGCTGGCGGCCTCAGCAGATCGACCCGACTTCTCGTTCGCCCGGTGGGGAAGCGCAGTAGAGACCTGGACACCATCGCTGTCCGGATGCCAGGTCAAGACCGGGCGGCCTTTTAGGTCATTCACCTTGCTGAAGGAGCAAAGAGCGGAGAAGTCGCCCGAGGAGGCCGAATCCTCCCCATCGGATGGCAGCGGCTTGTTCCTGGCTTGTCTCTTTCTCTTCTCCGTCTGAGTTAAGACTAAACCGGTCGGGCTGACCGGCTTGTTAGCAGGGACAACGGCTTGGGCTACAAAAGGGGAAGAGTCAGCACAAAAGATCGAACGGTCAACATTAAAGTCGGAAGCGGGTTAAAAGAAGGCTTACTATCTTCAGGCCGAACATTCTCTAGCTCAGCGAGTAGCGGGATGTAGTAGCTTATGTTAAGCCGCTCATCCTCAAGAAGCTTGCAGGTCTTCTTCTCGACCTCGCTTATTGGGACCTGTTGAAAGGCCTCCTCAGGCCGCACTTGCGGATTCGGGTTCAACAGGCCAAGTCGGCCTTTGAAGATCAAGTACCTCTCCGACCAGGCTGTGACCTTGTTCGCCAGGTTGACCATCTTCAACCCGCGGCAGCCGAAGTAGAGGTGGCCTTTGAAGATATTTGACTCGGAGTCTGGGATAGCCCGCACCGAGAATATCTTCCGGAAAAGGTCCATAGAGAAGCGGACTCTCTCAGACCGCAGGTAGGAGATGAAGCTGCAAATCCCGGCCATCGAGTTAAGAGAAATTTGGCCGGGTACAACTCCATAATGGTCAAAGATCGTGGCGAGCTCAATCGAAATGGGGAACTTGAAGCCACAATCGAAATGGTCGATTGGGATCGCGATCTGGTTTGGCCCGGAAGAATTCATCCGCTCGTCACGGAGCGGAAGCCGCGCGAGCAGCGGGCTGTCAGTCATATGTTTCTCAACGAATTCGTCCAGTTCGGCCTTTGTCAAACGGCATTCATCGAGGTCTGCTGAGTGAAAGGCTACAACGGCTTCAGAACGGGTAGCAGAAGTCTTGGCAGGTCGCTTCGGCTGGCGCTTTGCTCCCATCTTCAAGTTTTGGTAAGAAGACTTTCGGAAGGGCGCTACTTATAGGAACAGCTGATCTGCGCTTAGCAAGGGTCAAATCACGGCTAGACCAGTCAACCCGTACGGGTACATCACCACAAAAGCCAACCACAAAGACAAGTATAATTCAAACAAGCGAATTAAAAAATCACAAGAACAAGCAGATCGGTTTATGTAAAGTAACCCACATGCATCAATCAACACAACAAGAAGGCAAAGAAATAAATTCGAATATTTAGGCCGCACGGCCTGGAAGACAGATCGAACGTTATAGAGTCAGATTCAAGCAGTTGTCCAAGGGACCGAATAGAAATGTTATTACAAACTAATATCTTAGAGCCACTCATTACGGACGGGTATCACTCGGTTCATCCTCCCTGTGGAGTCGCGCGACATGATCGCCGATCTGAAGGACAGTTCCTTGCATTTGGTTCATGTTGTGATTAAGGCGGTTGATCATACTATGAAGCCGCGCGGCATCTCTCTCTACTCGCGCCGCGGGGATCACGCGAGTAGGCAAGGCCGCTGCGGACTCATGAACACTAGCAACTGGGTGGATCGCCCCGGCTACAGGAAGAGACGAGCTCGTTCCTGCATCCAGGCGGCGTGACCCACGCCGGCCTTCGTCAACCACATTAATAGGGCGCCAACTTCCGCCGGCCTCCCTAAGGTATCTATCCCTATAATAGGCGCAGTCCTCTTCGAGCTTGCGGACTTCTTTCTTTCCACGATCAACCCGGGCGGTCAGGGCAGCCACCTGGTCTTGCTGCGCCTTTTCCTTCTCTCGGCGCTCTCTCCGCTCGGCCTCCAGCGCTGTCCGGCTCTCCTTCCGTTCGGCTTCCAACTCAGCCCGAAGAGCAACTTTCTCATCTTGGGCGGCCTTCTCTCTCTCCTCCATAGCCCTCATCTGCCTCGTAAGGGTTTCGAGATTCCTTTGGAGCCGGAACATCTCGTCCTCCATCCGGGTATCCGGTAGAGAAGAACGCAGCAGGGGTGGATCAAGAGGGGGAAGATAGGTCACCAGTTCGCCCGGCTTCGGAATGAAGTCGCAATCATCTGCAATAAAATAAAATAGTCAAGGAGAGTTCAAAAGGAGACCGCTTTCATCGAATCTTCCTCGCTTACAAGCCGCAGCGGTTTGAGTTGAATTCGGGCGGACGAGTCGCCTTGCTAGCTCGGTATCAAACTTTCGGCGTTGTTCTCTCCACGATCTCTCACTTTGCCTCCGCTTAGCAGCAGAAAATTGAGCAGCGGAGGGAAAGAAGCTGGGCGACGGGTTCAACAACGAAGCGCACGATTTGTTTCGAGGCCGCGGCCTGAAAAAACGAACAGGATGGTAATCCGCTTCCTCTTTACCTTGCAGCAAAAGATTGGGTTGCGGCGGGGGCGGCCTGGCAAGTTGATCTCTTACTCGCTCCGCCTTCACCTGCATAAGCCGCAGACCGGCCGCCACGGTATCTTCGGGTGCCGGTACGATTCTTTCAGTCGCGACCTCAGGAAGGATGGCCTCCTTAAGGCTGGTCGCATCCTCAGACAGGGCGGCTCCTTTCTCTCCTGGTGGGTTGGCAGCCTGCAGTTCGGAAGAAGTTCTCAGCTGATCATCTTGCTTCTGAAGAGAATCAAAATCCTTGAGGAGGTCACTTACGGAAATGCTATGAGCATCAACTGGAGCCTGGTCGTTCAACTGGGGGGAAGGAGTAATCAAGCCCTCCGAGACTTCATTCTTGCGCGACTTGCCTTGAAGGCTGTCCGCTCTCGGTCTCCCAGACGCTGCCTTGTTCTTAGCTTTTAGCTTCCTCATCTTCTTAAGAAGCCTGTCCGTCGCGGACTCCTCCTTCTTCCTCTTTTTCGACTCCAGGGCGGTTGGTTTTTCCGGACTGTCCTCGACGTTAATTACTGAAGCTTGCTGATCGGTCGGCTTAGGTGTAAAACCCCCCCTCCCGGAACACAAAACACGGCCGAGGGGAGTTTTATGCCCAGGACAGCCGCCTTGCGGAAGCGCCAGCACACGGGCTAGCCACCTCCGCAAGACGCCTATCCTGCCGGCTAAACCAATATCATCAAGCCAACCCATCAATAATCAAAAACAAGAAGCCACATATATATAAATATTCGCATAAGTAAAAGTCCATAAATATACAAGGCAGACAGCTCCACGAGCTCCTGCAAAACTACATCAGAGTGACAAACTAAAGGATGCCCAAAGGGCTACATTTCATTCTACGCTCACATCTGTCACCAACGGTACTGCGGGTATCGCGGTCTCCGGCCCTGTCGACCTGACCTGGCTATCCGTCTCCCGCGCCGTGCGCTGCTGCTCCAGGGTGCACTCCTAAAAAGGGGTACGTAGCAACCGTTAGTCATAAAGACTAAGTGGCTTCACATCCGCTCCCCCGGCGACTCCAAGGCACCGGGCGGTAGAATTGAAAGAAAGGTGCAATATTAGCAATAATATACAAGCAGGTGACAGAAATGGTTGTTCCTATATGTCAGTTGTATGAGTACCCAAGTACTCGCAATAATATACAAGCTTATAAGTTAAGGGTCTGCATATAAAGGTAACTCATCATATAAAGATGCCCATACAAGTTTATATGATGAGTATCCATTGTTGTGCAATGCAATGATTATGATATGAATGCGGTGCAATGAATTGAAGGATGAATGCAATGCAATGCAATACGATGATTGTGTATTGAACCCTCGCCCATATCCACAACTATCCGGATGGCGCCTTTGGGAACTGAACACCAAAGGACCCCGACCATCCACCGACCATCAACATTATGCCACCACGTGTCAAGCATGCGCAACCACGAATTTCCAATGCACAACCGTGCGCTATCGAATACCCAAGGACTCTCGAACGTAGCCTTAATTCATAACTCATACGCCTTTAGCCGACGCCCCGAACTGCACTCAAGGCCCCCAACAACTGAGTCCTTGCCGTTTACCATAAGAAATAACCGAATCTTATAGTCCGCTCCGAATCGCCAGTGCTAACCATACCGAGTTAATTAGCTCGCGTGCCGTGGTGTGCGTATAACAATATATTTACTAAGCCGATCCCGTAGGATTATTCGCGCGATTGATGGCATATCATATTTAGCAATTAGGCAATCCAACCAATATAATGGGAGAAATCCACAAAATGCCGAGATTGAAGGTGTTATGACACAGTTTACTAAAACAGGATTTCTGGGTGCTACCGATGTCCAACCGTTATGACCCACCCCAATTTGGAAAGCTAACAACAAGGGCTACAACATTCGTGTTGAGTCCTAAACCCAGATCCCAGTGGGTCCTACCTAAAATCTGCCCTGAAGTCCACTGCAGAAACCTGGACAGCAAAAACAGCACGCAGTGGACCCAAACCAGCTTCCTGGTCAGTCCACTCGACTGGACTTTTAGAGAGCTACAGGTCACCCCAGAAAATGTGTAACCTATCGTTGGAAAGCTCTTTCCGAGGCCTACAACTTTTGTGTTAAGCCTAAAACCTGAATCCTGCTGTATCATGCCCACAACTGGACTTGAACACAGCTGCGCGCAGAAAATAGATTTCTGCATCGGTCTGCAGATATAATTTCTGCACGAGTCTTAAGGTAAATCTAACGTCCGCTGTTCATCTTCTTCCCCAACAAGAGCTAAAGGTATACATATGTATATAAAATTGAAATCCAATTTAACATGGAAACTTTCTCATTTCTCAAGCAAGCTTATGAACCAATATATATATATGTATTTATAATTGAGATCCATTCAACAGGGGCTTATTTCTCAAGCAGCCAATTAACATATATATATATATAAGATTGAAATCCAATTTAACGGGGAACTTTCTCATTTCTCAAGCAAGCTTATGAACCAAAATATATATATATATATATGTATTTATAATTGAGATCCATTCGACAAGGACTTATTTCTCAAATCCAAATCAGCAGCAATAGAACCTATATATATATATATATTTATATATATAATGAAATCCCAATAACAGGGACTGTTCATTTTCATCCTAAATGAAATTTAGGGCAACCACCTTCTCTCCTCCCATGCACCCTCACGAGGCCTTCGATTATCACGACACCAACGCCCTTGCATTCGTATTGAAGCGGGGAGTTGATTGGGGGTATTTTCGCGGCGATCGGCGCCCTACAGCGAAAACCCTAACGCGGCCTCAACCTACGGAACTTCATTTCGCTCCCATATCGACTCAATTGAGTTTGATATCTTGCCTAGGGGGTCTAAGATACTAGCACCAAGGGAGAGGGGTCGGAAGTCACCTGAATCCGGGTCGACGATCGCGGCAGTCTCCTCGGCGCCATGAACGAACTCGACCTTCTCCAAGCTAGCTCCTCTTCCAATGGTCGCACAAGCTTCTCCACGGGTTTTCTTGGCCAAAACCCTAAGTTAACACCAGGTTGGAGGGAAGGAGATGAAGAAAAGAAGAAGAAGAAGAAGCAGAGGACAAAGATGAAGATGCTGATCGGGAGAAAAGCTAAGAATTTATCTTCATCTCGCATTAATGGCATTAATGACAACACCACCTTCAAGGCCATACGTTGGAACTCCCAAATTTGGTGTCAGGGTAAGCATTCGGAAACAGCAGAATATTTCGTCGAACGGGTTGTTCGACTTTCGTCGAACGGGGGTTAATTCGTCGATCGCAGCTGGCAAAATCTTCGTCGAGCGCTGCCTAATTCGTCTACCGCCGAACATATGATTCGTCGAACGCCGTTCGACGATACTTCGTCGAACGCCGTTCGACGATACTTCGTCGAACGCCGTTCGACGATACATCATCGAACGCCTTTCGTCGAACGCCGTTCGACGATGTTTCGTCGAACGCCGTTCGACGATGTTTCGTCGAACACAGAACTTAGTCGAGCGTCGTTCGACGAACTTTCGTCGAACGCAGAACCTTCTTCGATCGCGGCAGCAGCTTATATTTCGTCGAACGAAACTATCCTATACTTCGCCGAACGCCGCAATCCCTTCGACGTTCGTCGAACACTTCCCCTTCGACATTCGTCGAACACTTCCCCTTCGACATTCGTCGAACGACATCCTCCCTTCGACGTTCGTCGAACGAAATCTCAGAAAACCTATTATCTTATTACCCCCATCTCCTACAACAATATTGTTATCACTTTCCCCCAATTAATCCAAATTTGAGCACGCACTGGAAAGCCCAAATCCGACCCAAGTTGAGTCAACACGTCTCCGAGGGGTCTAGCACGAAATGGGATGTTACATTAGGGGAGTCAACTGCCTCTCCCCCTTCATCTCTTATACTTAGATGAAAAACCCCGGACGGGGTAACTTCCATTTTGAAAGACTCATCCCCATCGCCCTTCTGGGAAGCAGTCTCCAAGCCTGCCTTATCCGGCGGGGGAGGCGGGTTGTTTCCTTTGTCAGAGAAGGTTGGGGGATCAGCTGGGGGTGGGTTCGAACAATTCGCCTCCTTTTTAGTCGACAAGTCGACCGTCTGCTCGGGAAGCAGGTCGGTTGGCTTACTCGCCTCCTTCTTTGATAAGTCGATTGTCAGCCCGGCAGGCGGGTCGGTCGGCTTACTCGTGGAAGCAATTGTTACTGTCTTATCAGGCCGCGTCGCCTTTTTCTTCCTCTTATCTTTCGAGCGGTCTCTCTCGCGGTTTTTTCCGGGCTTCTCAAGAACTTCGAGCTGGGCCATTAAGTCCACCATCTTTTTCGGGCTGTTCAACCCGAAAGTTCTAACCGCAATAAGCGAGTAGTGACTCGTGGTAGCGATGGAGTTATGCCAGAATCGAAGCTTCTGGAACATTTATAACCAACAGGGTGAAGTCGGCGCGGTCTCCGGCTAGAACTGATATTTTCGAAATTTTCTCGGAAATTTAAAAATATGCGGGGATCATGTTTACCCGGAAGACCACTTTCGATAGGTTTACTCGCAGACCGTGCGGTTGGCGGATCCAAGTCACCCGGCTCAGGCTGTACAGGGTCCATCAGCACCAGCTAGCACAGGCCGGGCGGTCTGACATAATTCAGACCGCCTTCAAGTACTAAAGATAATCCAAGCCCAAGTCCAACAGGGCAAGTCGCGGTCTCAAGTCGGAGATCGCGCGGTTTGTGCCATGGAGACAAGCCAAGGTTCGAGGTCAAAGAACAAGCCGCGTCCTCAAGACAGAGACCGCTCGGATAGCATCGTCGCCTTGGCCGCATCATCTTCAGCTTCTGGTCAGATAGGTCGGAAGGGCAAGCCGCCAAGCCGCGCGGCTTCTTTCTTTCCTTCTTTTTGTATCCCATCACCGCCTGCCCGTTTCTCCTGTACCCGGGCAGGCGGTTATTTTATCCCTGCCCGTTCGGGCAGACCCCCAAGCCTATAAATAGGGGGCGGCACTGTTCCCAAGGCACGCACACTCGAACCTAGGAGCTCGCTTGTTTGAGCTGCGGACTCGAGTTTCCCGTCTTGCGGATTGTCTGACCGGCCGGCTTCTCTTTTCCTACATTTATAACCGCTGTAACCGCCTCATTTTAATCAAAGGAGAGCCCGTCGCAGGAGTGGCATTTGCCGCGGCGGGCGAAGTCCGGCCTCGACCGCTGCTAGTGGTCCAAATTCTCTAACCAAATAGTAACTGATAATCCGCAACCCTCGATTTCCTTCGGAGGCGCACTTTTGAATCGAACAGACGTACCTCTCAAAATGAGTCGAAGTAACTCTAAACAGAATTCGACGTAACTCTGATTTCTAATCGACGCACGTCGATTTCTATGACATTCAAAAACGCGCCAGATCTCTTTCCTTTCTTTCTGTAGATCTGAATTTATGGAATTATATTATTCTCGTATAGTCGTTCAGAATTAAATCTTTTCTTCTAATTGACTCTTGGCTAATTTGATTAAGATTATTATGGATGTTATTTGAAAATTGAATGACTTCTTTCCTTCTACAGAAATATTAATTATGGAAGATTTCTCTCTTACCATTTCTCTGTGAGCTAATTGATTATTCTCCTATAGCAATATTTTTGAATAACCAGAGCTATAAATACACAAGGAGGTCGGCAAAGAAAAATAACAAGTGATCCACTCCATTTCTGAAAAAGAGGAAAAGCTCCCAAGAGAGAAGAAAGAGAAATTTGAGAAAAGTGAAAGAGTGTTGCAGCAAGAAAAAACCTTCTTCTTCTACTACCTTCTGAAATCATACTGCTGCAAATTTCTGAAAGCTCTCACTGAAAGAGAGAAAGGCCTACAATCTCCTTCTCACTATAAAAGAGAGATTACATTCACTATACTTGTGCTTCTAATCTTCTTGCTAGGAAGAAGATTCCTTCTTGCATAAATTGTTTCTTATTCTTGTTCTTCTTCTTGTTCTTATTCTTCTTCTTCTTCTCATTCTTATCCTTATTTCAATTTCAATAGTGTAAAAGAGTTTTAAGAATCTCTCTTCAAAAGATTCAGTTGTAGTGGTTCTAAGAGTCTCTTTATCAAAAGACTCAGACTGGTTCTAAGAGTCTCCTTATCAAAAGACTCAGTACAAGATAGTGAATTCCTACCAAGGGGGGTAGAAGAGTGGACTACCCAAAGTTTGGGGAACCACTATATTTCTTTGTGTTGTGCTGTGTTTTTCTTTTTGCTATTTCTTTCTTTATTTGCTTAATTCTTGCTGGTATGTGGGAAGCCTAAAACTGTAAATATATATATATATATATATTTAGTTGTTAACTTTGCACAAAATATTTTTAATTCTCTATTCACCCCCCTCTAAAGAATTCTAGTGAGGTTAACTGTGCACTTTCAATTGGTATCAGAGGGAGGTTGATCAAAAAAGGGTAACTCCTTGATCAAAAAGATCCTACCTCGTATATATATATTTCTAAAAACATTTTATGGCACAAATCAAAGATTATGCTTCCACCAGACCACCAATGTGCAATCTTGAAAAGTTTGCACTTTGGAAAACAAGAATTAGGATCTATATGAATTCTATTGATGAAGAATTGTTTAATGTTATTTTGACAGGTCCTCCCAAGACTTATAGAAATGACTCAAGTGGTAAAGTGACTCAAACACTGGTCCCAAGGGCTGAGTGGACAGATAATGAGAAGAAGTCAGGAGCATGTGATGCAAAAGTTGTGAACATTCTTGTCTCAACCCTCTCAGATGAAATCTTTCAAAAGGTTGTTGACTGTGAATCAGCCAAAGAAATCTGGGAGGCTCTTACAAAGATAGTAGAAGGAAGTGCTGATGAAAGGAAAGATAGAAAGGCTCTATTGATCTCCCAATATGAGAATTTTCAAAAGAAGCATGAAGAAAGTATATCTGAGATGTATAACAGATTCAGTCTGATCATCAACCAATTAAGGAGCTTGGATAGAGAGATCTCTCTCACAGAGATCAATGACAAATTATTAATGAGTCTCCCAAGTTCATGGGACTCAAGAATATGGGCAATAAGAGATACTAGAGGACAAAAGGAAATCTCAACAGATGCCCTCTTAGGAAAACTCAAATCCTATGAGCAACTACTGAAAACCAAAGAATAGAAGGAAAGAAGGGAAAACACTCCAACCTCCTCAAAAGATAGAAACATTGCATTAAAAGCAACAGAAGAAGAAACCCCTGTTACTGAAGAAGAATTATTCAGCCTCCTGGCCGGAAGATTCAAGAAATGGGTCAGGACAGATGGGTCTAGAAGGAGAGAGTCAAAACCAAGGTATGATAAGACTCCTACCAAAGAAATTATTTGCTACTCCTGCAGGAAAACTGGACATATTGCTCCAGAATGTCCAGAAAATGCTGAGAAAAAGAAAGATCTGAAAAAGAAAGATCTCAAGAGAAAGGAGAAGAAGAAAGAAAGAGGCTTCATTGCAGAAGCTTGGAGTGAAACAGATTCTGAAGACAACACCTCATCTAAAAGTGACAATGAAGAGTCTAAGCAAGAAGATCTATGCTTAATGGCTCTTGGAAGCTCGGAAAAAGAATGTGTTGCTGAATCATGGAGTGAAACAGGATCAGAAGGAAGCATCTTTTCTGAAGATGAAAAAGAAAATTCAACAACAAAAGCAAATAGCCTTATTCTCATAGAGGAATCTGAGGATAAGGATGAGGTAAGCATTTTTGATGAAATAGATTTTTTATGTGATGATTTCAAAAATAATTTTAAAGGATTCTGTTTAGATCAACTAAAAGCTAAACAAGAAATTAAGGATCTAAAAGAACAAATTAATATGAGAAATATAGATGATACATGTTCAGAAAATTACGAACTAAGGTGTAAAATCTATAAAACAGAAAAGGAAATAGAAAGTGCTAAAATAGAAAATCAACTCCTTAAGAATAAGGTATCCCAGACAAAAGCTTTTGAAGAATCTATAAAAGTCAGAAGCCAAACACTTAAAGAAATCACTGAAAAACAAACAATAAGACATAAGAATAGGGCTAGGGGCTGATACTTCAACCAGTTCTATACCATCTACCAAACCTGCTTGGATGAGCCCTGTTAAATTTGCTGAACCCATCAAATCAACAAACTTAGAAGAAGAAGCACAAAATAAAGAAGACTTCACCTTCAAGGAGATAAACCATTTTAATAAATCATCATCATACCATTCAGAAGATGAACAAACTCATTCTGAGAAGGCAACTAGGCCAAAAGAAACAATTCATAAAGAAATAAATCTCCCACCAGAAAAATGGAAAAATAAAATTTGTGAAGACACATTTGCGTCGACTTCATATCGACGCATGAATGATAATACGTCAAACTCTACTCGACGCGATCTCTCAGAAACTTCAACCTCAAATTGATGCATGAATAAAATTGCGTCGACTTATAATCGACGCAACTACTTTCATGCATCGATTCCAGATCGACGCAATCTAGAGAAAGCGCCGAATATAAATCGACGTAACTCTCAACATACGTTAAATACCTATCGACGCATAAAATCTCAGAGTAACTTAAATTCAGGACATATCTATCCTACAAAAATTTTCTATCTTAAACCCCATTCAGGACCCATTCATCCTAATCTAAACTTTCATCCTAATCAACAATTTTATCCTAATCAACACTCAAATTACCATAATCCAAAGACAAACAGGTGTTATATCTGTAATAAAACTGGCCACATTGCCAAACAATGTTGGCACAATCAATCCAATTATGTATAAAATTAGTCCAAAGCTGACTTAGAAAACCATAGGATTAGGAAGTAAAAATCTCTCAAGAAAAACCTAGAATTTTCAGAAAAATAAAAGTCACGTCGACGCATACATCAACTGGAAACCCTAGCATCTCAATACTGAAACATACATCAAGTTCCATTCAACGTAACGTCGTCTTCACGAAAATAAGCGGCAATACGAAATGATTCTCCATCCCATCTATTGTAGTACCGAATAAACCTCGAGTTGTGTCTCGTTTCGACGCTTCACCTGACTCAGATAATACTCTTCAGTTAGGAATCTACACACTCTCTAATCTCTCATTCCTCTCAGTCCAGTCATCTTTTCCTCCATCTCACTGACCAAAATGGCTCCCAAGATCAATCCTGGTTTCGACATTGATCTGGATTCCTTCAAAGCCGCCGCCGAAAACTACAAAAGCATTATAGCTCTTTTTACTGAAGCCGGTCTGGATATACTCATCTCGACAAGATGCAGACTCCTGGAAGTAGAACTTACTGAGTTGATGAATAATGCACAAATATCTGAACATGGAGAGATTGCAGGAACAATCCATGAAACACCCGTTTCAATTTCTACAGAAAATCTTAGGGACACATTTGACCTACCATCAGGTACATACCAACACCATTCTTGTTCAAATCCAAAAAGGAAAAAGGAAATTAACTAAATCTCCATCATCATTCCTTTATCAGGTGGTGAACCTGTGGAACTCACCCCTGAAGAAACTAGAAATTTGTTAACCACCATGGGATTCTCCAAAGATAAAGCAATCAACTTGAAGAAAATAGATTTCGCTGATGAATACAGGCTCCTGACAGACATAGTAGGAAAAATACTACTCTGCAAAATCTCTGCCCATGATGCAGTGCCCAAGCAGCAACTGAACATTATGGGGGCCCTTGTGCTGAAAAAGAAGATTGACTGGGTCAATTGCTTGCTAAAGATGATAGACTACAAATATTCTCATAAGGAGAATGCCTTTATGAGGATAATGAGCCAAGTACTCAGACACTCCTATCCTGACCTATGTAGGTCAAAAGATATTCTCATTCCCCCTGGCAAAAGAATATCCATAGCACTCTTCTCCAAATGGGACAGACAGATCCCAAGGCCTGGATCCCAGCCTGAAAGACCCTCTTCACCACCTGCTTCTCCTCCTCCTATGGACTCATCTGTTCAACCCACCTTTATTCCTCCTCCTCCTCCTCCATCAAACACACCTCACCTTCTCACTACAACCACTAATTTCAGGAATACAGTCATCTCTCCACCTTCATCCTCTCCACCATTATTGGTATCTCCTCCACCAACACAACCTGAACCAACCTCATCCACACAAGCACTTCTTCTCCAGTGCATTCAACAAGCAACCCATAAATTTCAGGACATGCTTGATGGGCACTGCTCCCTACTTCACTCCTCCATCATGCACATGCAAACCCAAATAGATGGGGTCAATGCCTCTGTGCAAAGCTTGAAGTCCTCTATCTCTTCATCTAGGGTCACTAAGTCTTTCTTAACCTCCTTAGCTAAGAAGGTCAAGAAGGGGGAGAAGTTAGATGAATAGCAGCTCTCCAGTCACAAATCTCACTCACACAAATCCCCTCAAACATCAAAATCTGATAGTCCTGCTTTGCTTAAGACCATTGGGAATGAAAAAGTACCTGAGCTACATACTAATGAACAGATAACAGATGTACGTTTTATAGCAAGAGAAGTTGAACAACAAGTAGTTGTATTTCAAAGGGAGACAAGTAGAGTAGAAAAAGATGTTGAAAAGGAAGCTGTTGAAACAGCAAGAGACCTGAAGGAACCTTCAATTCAGGGAGAGCCAGATGCTGATATGGCTGAAGCTAATACTGAAACTGAAAAAGAAATTGAGAAGGAAGCTCAGGGTCAGGGGCAGCTAAATGTAGAAGTTGAAAAAGAAAAAGAACTGAAGGAACCCTCAACTCAGGGGGAGCAGACTGCTTTGAATCAGGTGGAACTGAATGAACATCTTGCTGAAGAGCATGAAGAGGAAGAACAACTCACCCCTATAAGAAGACATGATCTCCCTTTAGTATTCTCTAGGAAGAGAAAAACTCATCCTACACCTCCTAAGTAACTTTTTGCAAACAGCATAAGTAGTTTACAATTCTGATCCTTATTCTCTGAAAATGACTTTGTATGTGAATATACATGTCTTTCCTTTCTTCTGATTACCTAATATATCTCTTTTCTATAAATATGCTTTGATGTGTTGATTAAGGCTGATAAAATTCTCTCTCTGATCAGGGTTAAGACAAATAGGGGGAGATTGTTGGGGAAATGATTTATCTTAACCCCTAGAAATGAGTAGAAAATGAGTTCTCAGAGTGAAAAATTAGTTTAAGTAAATATGCGTCGAATAGTAATCGACGCAGCGTCGAAGTGTAGTCGACGTACCTCTCAAAATGAGTCGAAGTAACTCTAAACAGAATTCGACGTAACCGTAATCGACGTAACTCTGATTTCTAATCGACGCACGTCGATTTCTATGACATTCAAAAACGCGTCAGATCTTTTTCCTTTCTTTCTGTAGATCTGAATTTATGGAATTATATTATTCTCTTATAGCCGTTCAGAATTAAATCTTTCCTTCTAATTGACTCTTGGCTAATTTGATTAAGATTATTATGGATCTTATTTGAAAATTGAATGACTTCTTTCCTTCTACAGAAATATTAATTATGGAAGATTTCTCTCTTACCATTTCTCTGTGAGCTAATTGATTATTCTCCTATAGCAATATTTTTGAATAACCAGAGCTATAAATACACAAGGAGGTCGGCAAAGAAAAATAACAAGTGATCCACTCCATTTCTGAAAAAGAGGAAAAACTCCCAAGAGAGAAGAAAGAGAAAATTGAGAAAAGTGAAAGAGTGCTGCAGCAAGAAAAAGCCTTTTTCTTCTTCTACTACCTTCTGAAGTCATACTGCAGCAAATTTCTGAAAGCTCTCACTGAAAGAGAGAAAGGCCTACAATCTCCTTCTCACTATAGAAGAGAGATTACATTCATTATACTTGTGCTTCTAATCTTCTTGCTAGGAAGAAGATTCCTTCTTGCATAAATTGTTTCTTCTTCTTGTTCTTCTTCTTGTTCTTATTCTTCTTCTTCTTCTCATTCTTATCCTTATTTCAATTTCAATAGTGTAAAAGAGTTTTAAGAATCTCTATTCAAAATATTTAGTTGTAGTGGTTCTAAGAGCCTCCTTATCAAAAGACTCAGACTGGTTCTAAGAGTCTCCTTATCAAAAGACTCAGTACAAGATAGTGAATTCCTACCAAGTGGGGTAGAAAAGTGGACTACCCAAAATTTGGGGAACCACTATATTTCTTTGTGTTGTGTTGTGTTTTTCTTTTTGCTATTTCTTTCTTTATTTGCTTAATTCTTGCTGGTATGTGGGAAGCATAAAACTGTGAAAATATATATATATATATATTTAGTTGTTAAATTTGCACAAAATATTTTTAATTCTCTATTCACCCACCCTCTAGAGAATTCTAGTGAGGTTAACTGTGCACTTTCATATACGCAGACTGTATTGAAGGATTTACTATATACATCCTACGATATGAGATTTTTTACTATATGCACCCCATGTTGGAGAATTTTACTATTTGCACCGCATGATGGAGTATTTTACTATTTACACCCCAATGTTGGAGGATTTTACTATTTGCACCCCCCATGTTGGAGGATTTTACTATTTGCACTCCATATTGGGTGGTTACGGGGCTAGTCGGGTTTACTTTGGTTAACCTCACTTCCTCCACCAAATGAGGCGGGTGTTTTGGCTATTCACAACCCGGATTAAGGGGTACCTATCAAGTAACAAACAGTCTACTTGAATAGTGCATAATGGTACATTTCAAGTTGTATCTATACGACAGTAAAAATAATAATTGTAAGAGTGTCAAGTAACATTCATGGAGCAATGTTCATTCTCATAATTCATGTTTTCTTATTTTCATTTCATTGTATTCATTTACCCTTTTTTTACTTATGTATTCATTTTCAATATGCTTTCGTTTCTTCTGATTACCTAATATATCTCTTTTCTATAAATATGCTTTGATGTGTTGATTAAAACTGATAAAATTCTCTCTCTGATCAGGGTTAAGACAAATAGGGGAAGATTGTTGGGGAAATGATTTATCTTAACCCCTAGAAATGAGTAGAAAATGAGTTCTCAGAGTGAAAAATTAGTTTAAGTAAATATGCGTCAAATAGTAATCGACGCAACGTCGAAGTGTAGTCGACGTACCTCTCAAAATGAGTCGAAGTAACTCTAAACAGAATTCGACGTAACCATAATCGATGTAACTCTGATTTCTAATCGACGCACGTCGATTTCTATGACATTCAAAAACGCGTCAGATCTCTTTCCTTTCTTTCTGTAGATCTGAATTTATGGAATTATATTATTCTCTTATAACCGTTCAGAATTAAATCTTTCCTTCTAATTGACTCATGGCTAATTTGATTAAAATTATTATGGATCTTATTTGAAAATTGAATGACTTCTTTCCTTCTACAAAAATATTAATTATGGAAGATTTCTCTCTTACCATTTCTCTGTGAGCTAATTGATTATTCACTTATAGCAATATTTTTGAATAACCAGAGCTATAAATACACAAGGAGGTCGGCAAAGAAAAATAACAAGTGATCCACTCCATTTCTGAAAAAGAGGAAAAGCTCCCAAGAGAGAAGAAAGAGAAAATTGAGAAAAGTGAAACAGTGCTGCAGCAAGAAAAAGCCTTTTTCTTCTTCTACTACCTTCTGAAGTCATACTGCACCAAATTTCTGAAAGCTCCCACTGAAAGAGAGAAAGGCCTACAATCTCCTTCTTACTATAGAAGAGAGATTACATTCATTATACTTGTGCTTCTAATCTTCTTGCTAGGAAGAAGATTCCTTCTTGCATAAATTGTTTCTTATTCTTGTTCTTCTTCTTGTTCTTATTCTTTTTCTTCTTCTCATTCTTATCCTTATTTCAATTTCAATAGTGTAAAAGAGTTTTAAGAATCTCTATTCAAAATATTCAGTTGTAGTGGTTCTAAGAGTCTCCTTATCAAAAGACTCAGTACAAGATAGTGAATTCCTACCAAGTGGGGTAGAAGAGTGGACTACCCAAAGTTTGGGGAACCACTATATTTCTTTGTGTTGTGCTGTGTTTTTCTTTTTGCTATTTCTTTCTTTATTTGCTTAATTCTTGCTGGTATGTGGGGAGCCTAAAACTGTGAAAATATATATATATATATATATTTAGTTGTTAACTTTGCACAAAATATTTTTAATTCTCTATTCACCCCCCCTCTAGAGAATTCAAGTGAGGTTAACTGTGCACTTTCATATACGCAGACTGTATTGAAGGATTTACTATATACATCCTACGATATGAGATTTTTTACTATATGCACCCCATGTTGGAGGATTTTACTATTTGCACCGCATGATGGAGTATTTTACTATTTACACCCCAATGTTGGAGGATTTTACTATTTGCACCCCCATGTTGGAGGATTTTACTATTTGCACTCCATATCGGGTGGTTACGGGGCTAGTCGGGCTTACTTTGGTTAACCTCACTTCCTCCACCAAATGAGGCGAGTGTTTTGGCTATTCACAACCCGGATTAAGGGGTACCTATCAAGTAACAAACTGTCTACTTGAATAGTGCATAATGGTACATTTCAAGTTGTATCTATACGACAGTAAAAATAATAATTGTAAGAGTGTCAAGTAACATTCATGGAGCAATGTTCATTCTCATAATTCATGTTTTCTTATTTTCATTTCATTGTATTCATTTACCCTTTTTTTACTTCTGTATTCATTTTCAATATGCTTTTGTTTCTTTACGTTGTGTCACTACATTTATATTAGTCTTCGGTCCTGGGCCCGTTCCACTTGGGTCGAACTCAGTGATGCCAAAATGGAAGCTAGCTGAAGCCATATTTGTTGTCGTGGCAACAAACATTCTGGGCGGCCACGCACAACATTAAAGGTTGGGCATGCCCGCCCAACATTTAATAAATGTTGGACTTTTGAGCCCGTCATTTAATTATAATCGACACTGACGCCAAGCGATGACCTACGAATCCATCTGTAGCAACAAGCTTACCAACCTGGGTAAGGGTAGACGAAAGCCATATATGTCGTCCGAGCGTCTACCTATGACACGAGCAACGACCTCCAGAGAAAATTTTGAACAACACGCTAGCCAACACCTGCTAAGGGCGGACAAGGTCCCTTTACGCTACATCCAAGCGTCTACACACCGACACTAATGCTAAGCGGTGGCCTCCGAAGCTAACGCTAGGCGGTAAACCTGCACAATCATCCGTACAAGAAAAATGTGAACAACAAAACGCTTAAAGATAGCCACCACACACGAGACTCAAATAAAAGAGCATCTCCGTAAACTCAGAAGAGGCCACCAAGGTTACATAACAAACAAAAGCCTACTATGGTGATACATCACACCTACTGCCACAAAAACAAAACAACAAGTTAACCGACCGGTAAGGGTGGATGAGAGTCCCTCTATGCCGAATCCGAGCGTCACCTACGATGCCAACACCGAGTGTCGAGCTCACCAACCCCCGATAAAGGCGAACAAAAGACCCTCTACACCACGCCCAAGCAAAAACGATCCGTATACAATCAATCACAGAGATCACCCCTTAATATCAACATCAGGATCATAATCCTCCGAGGATAACGCCAAATAGTGAGCCCAAGGCTCAAGCGTCAGCTTCTGGAACCTACGCATAGTGATAAACTCATAGCACGACAATTCGCCTAAGGAAGCTCGCAAAGCAGCCTACATAGGAAAGCAATGTCCATGCAAAGATCGAACAAACATATTCACACGCTCAGAAGATATACGATCATCAGGGAAAATTTATGGGATCATTTATCGTGAAAAACGACCTTCAGAAATTTGGGGGCATTTGACGGGGTTCCCCTAGCGTTCCAGGTTAGGTCGTCCTTGTCGAGATCGTGACACCGACCAGATTGCCGAAATGGATCGCCTTGACCAGGTAAAAACTCTTGGGAGCTGAACCTGTGATGAACCCGAACCAGGCGTAATGAGCACGCTGGAGGAGTCGAGCTCCCGCGCACGGGCACATACGCAATGCAGAACGCGTGCCCTGCGAGCACGCACACTTAATGATGTACCCTGTGCATTCGCGACGTGCGTAGAGTGTAACAGCCCTGGCCCGACCACACCGGCTTTAATGGGACCCATCAGGCACTGTTAAAGGACTGCAGTCCGATGCACCCCACCCATGGCTGAGCCTGTTTCTCAGCTACAGTGGGATGTTGGAGGCGGGACTCGAACACCCGACCTCCCTTGATAAGGCACTTTCAACAAGGGAGGTCGGGTGTTCGAGTCCCGCCTCCAACATCCCACTGTAGCTGAGAAATAGGCTCAGCCATGGGTGGGGTGCACCGGACTGCAGTCCTTTAACAGTGCCTGATGGGTCCCATTAAAGCCGGTGTGGTCGGGCCAGAGCTGTTACATAGAGCGCGCCCCCAGGGAGCACGCGGAGTGCGCCCCCAGGGCACACACGGAGCACGTCCCTGCATATCACGTGCAAAGCGTGACCCCCACGCGCCTATGCATGCCGACGAACATCCCAGTGCCACTCGGTTTTCCCGGACCCCATGGGGGCATGAACATCATTTTTGTAAAATTGGTGATCAAAGTGATTAGAATCGCGCAACCTCATTCGCCAGCTTAAATTCCAAGAGTGCGCAAATTACCAAAGCACCCCTTAGAAAAGCTATAAAAAGCCTAAAGGCTTTCATTTGAAGACAAACAACTAAGAAGATAAGAGAGAGTTATGAATTTTCCAGCGAAGACTTGGAATTCTGCTCACTCTCTTGCTCAAGTGCTCACTCTCTCGCTCAAGTGTGGTCTTCGCTCTTCATAGTTCCTGCTCTAATGTTTGCTCTAGTGTCTACTCTAGAAGCCGCTCCTGTAAGTGCCAATGAGTACTTAGCTTCTTTTTTTCACTTTCAAGTACTTGTAAACGGAGTGGCGACCTGTCATCATTCCTAAGATTGTAACACTTGTAACCCCAAGCAAATGAGTGGATTTGGTCAGCACCGAACGGACTCCTTGTTTTTTACCTTTTCAAAATTTTCCACGTAAAAAGTCTCGTCGTTCTTGCTTTTGGTTTACTTTTAACTGTTTGCACGCTTATCTCACTCTCGAGCTAAGACGGTTCGATCTCCCGGACCGAAAGAGCGCCAAGTGACCCGTAACAAAAACCTTTGCTTTTCTTGTGGCTTGAAGTTGATGCGGAGAAAACTTTTTGCGATCTAGATTTTAGTTTTATTGAGATGAACCCATTTACACTAGTTAATGGAGAGCCTTTTACTTTTCTTGAGTATGTTTTGTTAAGTTTTTTTTCCTAATTTTTGATAGTTACTTGCTATTTTGTGGTTAAAAAATAACATTGGATTGCCAATGAGAATTGACCTAGTTGGTGAAGTTGAGGCCCCATGATATGAATGCCATGAGTTCGATTATCACTGGGGTGCGAATTCATTGTCTATTTATATAATAGTTTGTTGATTGCTTTGAATTTCAAATGCATTGCTTTTTGTAGTTGTTGTTGCTTAATATTTAGAAAAATTTGTAGGTGAGTTACTCTCATCTAAGATCACGATGAGTTGAGCGCATCTAAGCCATTGGTTCTCCATGATTGATCGAAATACTGCCGTATTTCTTAATTAAAAATACTGTCAGTATTCTTAGATAACAGATCCGCCGTAGAATCTGTGATCATACAGCTGTATTTATCCCCCACGTAGAACTAGATAAGAGAACAAACCTAAAAATCTCTCTAAGGGTCCGTTCGTTTGGACGGAATTGGCTTTCTGCAATTGGTATTGGAGATTAGAAATCCAATTCTAGTGTTCGGCGAAACGAAATTTAAGCGGATATTGGCTTTCATGTGAAAACCCATGGTTTTTACTATGAACTAAAAAAATCAAATAGCAATTCTTACCTCCGCCCATAGGTTTTCCGCATAATCAAATGTTTACTCTAGAGTTTTTCAACCTACGCGCGAGTTTTTCGCCCGAGCGCGCGTTTTCCTGCATGGTGTTTTTCGCCCGGGCGCGTTTATTTCACCCGGGCGCATATTTTCGCCCGGGCGCGATTTTTTCGCCCGGGCTTTCGGCTGGGCGCGTTTATTTCGGCCGGGCGCGTTTTATTTCGGCCGGGCGCGTTTATTTCAGCCCGACGCGATTTTTTCTCCCGGGCGCGATTTTTTCGGCCGGGCGTGATTTTTTCGCCTAGGGCGCGATTTTTTCGCCCGGGCGCGATTTTTCTCGCCCGGGCGCGATTTTTTCGCCCGGGCGCGATTTTTTCGCCCGGTCGCGATTTTTTCGACCCGGGCGCGATTTTTTCGCCCGGGTGCGATTTTTTCGCCCGGGCGCGTTTATTTCGCCCGGTCGCGTTTTATTTCGCCTGAGCGCGATTTTTTTGCCCGGGCGCGATTTTTTCGCCCGGGCGCGATTTTTTCGCCCGGGCGCGATTTTTTCGCCCCGGGCGCGATTTTTTCGCCCGGGCGCGATTTTTTCGCCCGGGCGCGTTTATTTCGCCCGGGCGCATATTTTCGCCCGGGCGCGTTTATTTCGCCCGGTCGCGTTTTATTTCTTCCGGGCGCGATTTTTTTTTCCGGGCGCGATTTTTTTCCGGGCGCGATTTTTTCGCCCGGGCGCGATTTTTTCGCCCGGGGCGCGATTTTTTCGCCCGGGGCGCGATTTTTTCGCCCGGGGCGTGATTTTTTTTCGCCCGGGCGCGTTTATTTCGCCCGGTCGCGTTTTATTTCTCCCGGGCGCGATTTTTTCGCCCGGGCGCGATTTTTTCGCCCCGGGCGCGATTTTTTCCCCCGGGCGCGATTTTTTCGCCCGGCCGCGATTTTTTCGCCGACCGCAATTTTTTCGCTCTGGCGCGATATTTTAACCCGGGGGCACATTTTTTGCCCGGGCGCGCACTTTTCGCCCGGGCACGCGCTTTTAAAAATTTGAATTTTAAAAATTTCATCGTGCAGCCGAACAACTTACAGATATCAATTCCAATTCTGTTCACTGAATTCCATCATGCAACCGAACAACAGAATTGATTTTATGCACAAAACCAATTCCTGCAGATATTGATTTTCTGGTCTCTAATTCCAGAAAGCCATTACCTGCGCGCCAAACAGACCTTAATATTTATCATGTAATAGTGCTTGTACATCTACTAATAAATAACATTGAATTATGAAAAGGCTAATATAAATCCAATTAATTTATAATATACGATCAATAAATGTGCTTATCACACTTTTTATTCTCAAATCCCAACGCCTGTTAGCATCATTCTTTTAGGTTTTACGGCGGCACCGTGCTGGAATTCCCGGTTTATTACTTTGGATCCACGAGAGATCGGAGCTTGCCAAGGGTTATTTATGCTGGTTTCTGAAAGATCTCAGCCGTCCAATTTTTTTTCGAGAAATCGAGACAATTTCCCCCGATTCATAAAGGTATAGAAGGTCAAGCCGGCGAGAGATCGACAAAACCCCGATCCCCGCGTCTTCCCCGACACCAGTCCCAGTGTTCTCCAGGGCAGAGAAAGACCAGACCGGAACTTCGTTTGATAGCATTAATGTCTCAGGTTTTTCTCTATCTCCCTATCCCTCCCCTCTCCCTGCTGCTAATCGTTTTTAGATTATTGTCCTCGTTGCATACTCGTGCACGTGACTTCTTTGATCGCATCGACGGCGGTATGATATGCCAGCCATCGTTCCTCACAGGATGATCAAGATCTGAGCCCCTGCGAGCCATTACCGATGATTGCTGCTTTCCCTCCTTTTGAGTTTTTGGAATTCCTTCTCTCACTATATATATGATATGTAGTTATCGAAACTGCCGCCGCCGTTTTCTTGAAGCAGTTTTTGATGAATAAGGATAATGAATTGTAGAAAAAACAAAGAAACTCAGAGAGGCGAAGCGAATGCTTCCTGCAATGAGCGATGATCTTTTTCCTTTTGCAACTCCGTTGGACTGACATTTTAGAGTTCCAGGGTGTTTATGTGGATACTGATAGAGAAGCAGATAGTTTTGTATGTGTTTGGTAATCAACAATTACATCCGAGAGGAAACTTGATTCACTTTGTCATTGCATATTCCTGTTTTTTTGTTTAGTTTGTTTCCCATGGATCGCATGAGGTTTTGCTTTTTCCGCTACACATTTGATATTTATGAAACTTTACAGTTTACATACATAACTCGTATTGTTTTGGTATACTTCTTTCAATTTGTAGACCTCTCTTCTAACAATCTTGTTTGAGAAATTGTACTCAAAATAGAAAAGGTTTGTCAACACTCGTTGACTTGGATTTTGAGAATGCATCAAGTTTGATGATTAATAAAAAAAGTTGTAAACATGCATAATACTTGCATTTTACGCGATAACAAAGTCATATTCTCTTTGGATTCAAAACTACCGTGCTTCTTCGGAAAAATTTCCAAGTCATAGAAGCACTGGAATTTTTTGTTATTCTGCTGGGGCAGTTTCCGCGATAAAGATGAATTATGACTAATTTTAACCAAGGATCTTAAGTATTACTCCTTTTGATGCATACTGTTCTTGTTCTATGCTAATTTTAAGTTACTAATTATATGTTTATGGTCACTCGAAGCTACTACAAAATGATTTTTGCAACACTCAACAAGAAAGAGTAAAGAAAATTGTTTATAACCGATCTTAAATAGTTAGGACAAGGTTAAGCCAAATACTGATAATCATGATCGCCGAAACAACTATTTTTTTGCAATTTGAACTTTAATATCAGAAGCTTCTCTTTGACAAAGGGGGCTAAAATAAAGATAAATCTCCATATCATTTGCTACCCTATTTTGCAGGTAGATAATCGGAACTCCTTTGCTGGGAAACGTGCTCGAACTGATGGTAGGTTGATTTTTTTTTCTAATTGAGAATCATAGTTGTTACGTGATTGTGCTTTTGATTCTTAGTGGATAATTGTGCTACTTGCTACACTGTAATCTTTCTTAGATATATTCTATTAATGCTTTTCAAAGCACAATATATTACAATTTTAGTTGTGTGAAAAGGTGACTGACATTATATTATATATGCGTTTATGTTGTTTCATGATCACAGAAGCACATTGGTGTTTGTTTTGTATGAGTAACGTCGACTTTATGTATTACCGAAAACATGCCAGGGTAGCTGGTTGAGTGTTTTGAGATTTACCAATTTTCTTCTACCTGCAAGTTACAATTGTTTCTTCAATAAGCTGATTGGCCTGAAGTGCAGTGTAATGATAGTAATAAATCTGGCATTATAAACAAGAAAACACTAATTACTTACAAAAAAATCCATTATATCATTAATGGCATGAAATGAAGATGGAGGTATACAGAGCTGAATTTAAAGACCCACTAGCAATGGCTCGCAAAAGTATTTTTCATCCTGTATGGATTTGGTCCCACATTGCGAATGAAGTTTGCTTCATTTGTCATAGCTATCAATAAGTTTACATGTACTTGTATTTGAAATATATGAAAAACAAGATTTATTCCATTTTTCTCATATGGTATCAGAGCAAGAGCACTATTTCTAATTTTTATCTACATTTGATGCATCCTCCGTTGCATCCAAATATGCATGACGTCATCTTGCATCGTGGATCTTTTATTATTATGCATTTATTTATTGTCATGTATTTCTTTCCCCACGCACCTGCTTTTATTTGAAGCTGTTTGGCTCGTCGGTTAGACCACCCGATAAGACCCTGAATAAAAAGGTCCGGTAATTTAATTGGAAAAAAATCGAAGATCAATAAAATAATTCAAAGAAGTTAAGTATGGAATTGTTATTTTGGAAAGAGTTGCACAAAACATTTGATTTTAAAGATAATTGGAAAGCTCCCACTAATGAAGAAAATCAGAAATCAATTTTGGAAAAGGAGGAAATAAGATTAAAAATTATTTGGCAAGTGGATTAAGGAGCCAAGGCTATTTAATAAGCCTCTATCATGGAAGAAAGCTGGCGGGAAAAGTCAGGGAAACGAAACCTCTATTTCTTTTCCCTATTTGTCAGACGACATTAGCGAATCATACCAAGCTCCAGCCGACGCAGATTCCTTCAGAAGCTTTCGGAGTTGACGTTGGCGCCCTCACTACCATCCAGCGCGTGGGGTTCGACCGACGATTGCCGTGGACATCGTCGTCTTTGTCGACCTCCAGCGAAGTTCCCGCGAGCACGACCTTCCAACGCCACCTATCCTGTCGCAATCTCGCACGACAGGACGTCGTCGACCCCGGCTCCCTCTTTCGACGGCTTGATGATTTACTGTTCAAGATGGTTTGCCGCAGGAGTTGATTCTTTTCTTTGCGATCGGACTCTGCTGTGTCTTTTAGGTATCTCTGCTTAAAGCCGTTAACACTAAATTTATGCGTCCAATTAAATAGTCTTTGTGCTTGCCCCTACGTTCGCACTACTTTTATTGCTGGTTATTCATAAATTGTTACTTGTGGATCTACAAATCTCGCCACGGTTCGACTAGTGAAACGCCCAAAGAACTCTTTCTCAAATAACAATTAATGGTCTTTGAAGTTTAAACACCAAGAGTGTGATTTCACGCTCAAAGTTCGATTTGGCCCCTCGGCCTATAACAAAATAAAATTAATTGCATAAAAAATATTTTATTTTCAGACACCGTAGTTTTGGTTTACATCAACATTGCTCACCTGGCTCGCGCATAAGCTCATTAGATCTCACTGAGCTCGACTTTTTCTCGGTTTCTCTCTTGTGCTCACAAACGCTCACAACCTTGTGGTCCTCAATGCACTTGCGAGAAGTTTGCAGCGCTCGCCAGGAACTGTGACCAACTGATTCCTGCTCCGAGTTCTCATTTCCTCCTACTTGAGCCCCCCGAACTCACAAGTCCCGCTACTTATGCTCACAAGCTCGGAATGCCCAGTCTTGCACACTGTCACGACCTTGCCAATAAGCTCGTGCAATGCGAGCCATACCTAACTAGATCAAGATGATGATGATATGCATTATCTCATAATTGTATATTAATGAGGGGCAATGTTATTAAGTAACAAAATAACAAGAAATATGTGTACACTAAAATAAAAGTAATGTGATATGCATGCAGATTATTTAAAATACATGTGATGTGCATGCATAATAAAGTAATAGGAGTGTGTATATTTAAATAAGGAGAGGCATGATGCATGCACATATTAGAATAATAGGTAATGTGCCATATAAAAGGGGGCGATGATTCATTTGCAATAACTAAGTTCAAAATTATAGTTTCTCGATTTATTTTTATTCTCTCTTGCTCTTGTGTCTTTGATTGTGTTAGCATTTCTATTCTTCAGCACCGAGGTGTTACTGTGAGGCTGATTTAACTACTACGAAAGTTGTAGAAAGGAGCTAAGGCTACATGCATCACTTTCGAGAGGATAGGTGTGTGACAACGCGCTACTAGTCTCCCGCAATACTTAATCTCCCAACTTGTTCCTGTGGAGCTTTTTCTCGTGTGTGATTGAGCTCTGCCAGTCTCTCTATTCTCGCCCATGCCTGAGTTCCAGTAGCTGCCGTATCAGAGAACTCACAGTAGCTCTGCAGATTCCGCTCTCACTCTCTCCGCTCTCACTGATTGAGTTCCCGCTCTCGCCGATTCATGCGAAACTATCTCTTGGTTTTCTCTTGAGCTCGCCAGTGCTCGAGTGAGCTCACTGAAGCTCCCGAATCTCTCCGAACCCATCTTTGATCTTGCTCGAGCTTGCCAATAGCTCACATAACTAACTTTTAGTTTCTGCACGCTGGGGACAAATGTTGCTTTAGCTTTATCCACCACTTCGATCTTCTCCGCTCTCATATATGAAATCAGAGATGAGCCGAAGATCATCGTCATTTCCATCACTAGGAAGAAGATACTCGGTGCGTCAAGTATCCCTGATTAAGGGTCTCCATTGTACAACCCATATTCGTCGAGGGTAGGACCCGTTCAAGCCACATAGGCAGAAGTCAAAGTTAAAGATCAAGACAAACAACCAGCAGGAGCAGTGGAAGGCCTGGGAAAATATGTGCGAGTATCCCTCCATACTCGCCAGGTGGGCGACCATGGGAGATGCTCGCCGAAGTCAAGCGAGATCCTCCCAATCTCGTGCAGTCGCCGAGTAGGGCCGGGATATAAATAAGACCCCCCTTTTGGATTTGCTTATAAATATGACCCCATGGGTATGAGGAATGACACCTTTGGCTGAAGTTTTGGAGCCTGCTTTCGAAGACTCGGATCGTGAGATATTGTCCATCCCCCTTAGTCGCCACTTTAGATACTCGTCAAGTTGGTGCCTTCCACGTACCATGCTCGACCATTCTTGATTGTGGAGGGAAAGTTTCTTCTAAGCTTCCGGGTACGTGGCGGGACCTCCCTGCCGTAGCATATGATGATTTACTGTTCGAGATTGGTTTGCCGCAGGAGTTGATTCTTTTCTTTGCGATCGGACTCTGCTGTGTCTTTTAGGTATCTCTGCTTAAAGCCGTTAGCACTAAATTTATGCGTCCAATTAAATAGTCTTTGTGCTTGCCCTTACGTTCACACTACTTTTATTGCCGGTTATTCATAAATTGTTACTTGTGGATCTACAAATCTCGCCACGGTTCGACTAGTGAAACACCCAAAGAACTCTTTCTCAAATAACAATTAATGGTCTTTGAAGTTTAAACACCAAAGTGTGATTTCACGCTCAAAGTTTGATTTGGCCCCTCGGCCTATAACAAAATAAAATTAATTGCATAAAAAATATTTTATTTTCAGACACCGTAGTTTTGGTTTACATCAACATTGCTCACCTGGCTTGCGCATAAGCTCATTAGATCTCACTGAGCTCGACTTTTTCTCGGTTTCTCTCTTGTGCTCACAAACGCTCACAACCTTGTGGTCCTCAATGCACTTGCGAGAAGTTTGCAGCGCTCGCCAGGAACTGTGACCAATTGATTCCTGCTCCGAGCTCTCATTTCCTCCTACTTGAGCCCCCCGAACTCACAAGTCCTGCTACTTATGCTCATAAGCTCGGAATGCCCAGTCTTGCACACTGTCACGACCTTGCCAATAAGCTCGTGCAATGCGAGCCATACCTAACTAGATCAAGATGATGATGATATGCATTATCTCATAATTGTATATTAATGAGGGGCAATGTTATTAAGTAACAAAATAACAAGAAATATGTGTACACTAAAATAAAAGTAATGTGATATGCATGCAAATTATTTAAAATACATGTGATGTGCATGCATAATAAAATAATAGGAGTGTGTATATTTAAATAAGGAGAGGCATGATGCATGCACATATTAGAATAATAGGTAATGTGCCATATAAAGGGGGCGATGATTCATTTGCAATAACTAAGTTCAAAATTATAGTTTCTCGATTTATTTTTATTCTCTCTTGCTCTTGTGTCTTTGATTGTGTTAGCATTTCTATTCTTCAGCACCGAGGTGTTACTGTGAGGCTGATTTAACTACTACGAAAGTTGTAGAAAGGAGCTAAGGCTACATGCATCACTTTCGAGAGGATAGGTGTGTGACAACGCGCTACTAGTCTCCCGCAATACTTAATCTCCCAACTTGTTCCTGTGGAGCTTGTTCTCGTGTGTGATTGAGCTCTGTCGGTCTCTCTATTCTCGCCCATGCCTGAGTTCCAGTAGCTGCCGTATCAGAGAACTCACAGTAGCTCTGCAGATTCCGCTCTCACTCTCTCCGCTCTCACTGATTGAGTTCCCGCTCTCGCCGATTCATGCGAAACTATCTCTTGGTTTTCTCTTGAGCTCGTCAGTGCTCGAGTGAGCTCACTGAAGCTCCCGAATCTCTCCGAACCCATCTTTGATCTTGCTCGAGCTCGCCAATAGCTCACATAACTAACTTTTAGTTTCTGCACCCTGGGGACAAATGTTGCTTTAGCTTTATCCACCACTTTGATCTTCTCCGCTCTCATATATGAAATCAGAGATGAGCCGAAGATCATCGTCATTTCCATCACTAGGAAGAAGATACTCGGTGCGTCAAGTATCCCTGATTAAGGGTCTCCATTGTACAACCCATATTCGTCGAGGGTAGGACCCGTTCAAGCCACGTAGGCAGAAGTCAAAGTTAAAGATCAAAACAAACAACCAGCAGGAGCAGTGGAAGGCCTGGGCAAATATGTGCGAGTATCCCTCCATACTCGCCAGGTGGGCGACCATGGGAGATGCTCGCCGAAGTCAAGCGAGATCCTCCCAATCTCGTGCAGTCGCCGAGTAGGGCCGGGATATAAATAAGACCCCCCTTTTGGATTTGCTTATAAATATGACCCCATGGGTATGAGGAATGACACCTTTGGCTGGAGTTTTGGAGCCTGCTTTCGAAGACTCGGATCGTGAGATATTGTCCATCCCCCTTAGTCGCCACTTTAGATACTCGTCAAGTTGGTGCCTTCCACGTACCATGCTCGACCATTCTTGGTTGTGGAGGGAAAGTTTCTTCTAAGCTTCCGAGTACGTGGCGGGACCTCCCTGCCGTAGCATATGAGGTCCTCCTCTTGTTCCCTTAGTCTCTTTGTCCTTGCTCCCTTGGACCATCAAGTCGAACCGCCGGACCAGTAACCTTAGGCTGCATTGATCAGAATATTTGAAGCTGGGATTTTTCAGGCTTCAACATCCATCATCTTACCTGAGACCCTCGACAGAGCCTACTGAGCAATGATTTCAGGATGATTGTCGCGTTCAATCTTGGATATTGAACTCCACAGATAACGAGCTATATCACATGACACACCACATAATTGCCAAGGTTATGTAAGATGAACTACAATGCCTTTATTCTGACAAAGAGTCTTTAAAATTTGTTCGATTTATTTTGAGACGTTCAGACCGTTGAGCCGGGTCTTGATGTCGACTTGATTTTGTTCGTGGCGCAATACAAGACCCTCATCGAGGCCTGGATACCCCCATCAACCTCCACTCTTGATCTAGTGACCGAAAGATCTCAGAAAGAGGTTGTTGGTATATCAATGATGATGACTCAAATTTTATCACACTTATACAATGTACGAGCAATTGTTTTATCTTCTCCAACAGTTTCCTCCTTGTCAGAAATAATGGGCCCGGGGGTGGTCGCATGGCTCTTGAGGAAGTGGAGGAAGAATGGCTGTAGCCGTCCTAAGGAACAGAACACCCGTGGCCGGGCAAATCACACCGATGCTATATGCTATCGAAAACATGAGTTCCCCTTACAACATTAGACTTATCATCAAGCTTCTCATGCAGTAGACACTCCTAACACACACCGATCTGAATGTGATATATTGATAGAGGAACTCCATTCTCTCTGAGGGATGGTTACTCAAACTTTCGGGCCTATTTCCCCAGCTTCTAATGAAGGTGTATCATTTCTCTCTCATAACTTATCTTGGATAGTGGACTAGTGCCACAAACCATATTATTTTGCAGAAGCCCTTGAGATACATAGACAACCTGCATTGCATCTTTGCGCATATTTATGTTATTGTTATTTCCCGCAATTTTTCTGTGTAGCGCATGTCTTTGCGCTCAATTATTTATTTATCGTGCACGTATTGTTTACTTGTATCGCGCGCATCGCTCGTGCCCGTAGTTACGGGTTATTGGGATGATCGTCCAATAAGTTCATGAATGAAAAGATCCGTCAAATTAGATAGTATATTAATTAAGGCAAACACAACAAAATAGAAATATTTAAGCATTTTTAAAATAAGGAAATAATTTCAATTTTCCGAATTCTTTTATGATGAAAATTAATAAGAGGAGAAATCTTTGAAACCTCTATATTTGATCCTTAAATCTCCTACCACAAATAAAATCATTTCCTTTTTGTAACTTACCTAAAGTTCTAAAATTTCTATTAGCTATTTAAAGCCTTAAACCCTCCAAAGAAAGACAACCACCTCATTAGACAATTAATTCCTTCTACTTATAAAGGTCTGGTCTTTCCCATTTTTATTTGAATAAATGTTTTACCTTTAAAGGCACAACCCTTCGAATACCAATTAAACCCATATTTCCTTTATTATTTTCTGTCTGTGCATTAAAAAACAAGGTTGTCTCCTCTTTACCGGTTAACTTGGAAAAAATAGGGAAACAGAGAGAAGACTCTTTTCCTGATAATCCAGCCCGCCATTGTCTTTTCCCCGCCAGTCGAGCGATTCCCATTTATGTTGATGATATCATAATTACCGACGATGATCTAACTGACATCTATATGATCAAAAAGTATCAGGCATCCCACTTTCATACCAAGGATTTGAGGCGTATTCAATATTTTCTAAGTATTGAGGTAGTCCTACAACATGATGGGGTAATGTTATTTCAACGGAAGTATTTTATTGATTTTCTACAAGATGTTAGATACCTGCGGTGTAAGATAGCTAACACACGCCCATGAATGCCAATCCCAAACTGTTATGCGCATGCGTCCTCTTATTATTATTATTACTGTTTTCTTTAAAATGTTATTAGGTTTGATGTGAGCCCCCCTCCATATAAAAGGAGGTGGTTTTGGGAGTTAGGATATCTTGAGATCTATTGTCTTTTAGGCTCTCATTAGAGAGAAGCTCTTTGGAGGAACTAGCCTCCGAGAGTTGGTCGGAGCTTGCTCCGGATTGTATCCGTTGTTTCATTAATCCAAGCAATCTCTTTCTTGTTCGTATTATTTGGTCCGACCTGCCGCTCCGCCCTCTGCTACAGTCGCCGGAGTCTTGCTATCCGCTGTCCGAGAGCTCGCGCAGCCCCGCTTCCGCGATCCGACGCCGCACCGCACGCCGAAGCTGTGTACGTAACCGCATTCGTCGCCCGATTCCGCGATCCGCGCCCGCTTCTGCATGTGCACGCCCCGATCCTCCCCTGTGCAGCCCAGATCCGCTCGGCACCGCACCGATCGGCCCTGCGCAGCCCTACCCAACACCGATCTTTCGACCTAGCGCCAGATCCAGCGCCTGTTCCGCCCTAAACCAACCCGGATCGGCACCATCGCTCAGTCGCCGGCCTGTCTCCGCTGCGCCCTTCCTGCTTCCACTCTCCGCCGCCAGCTCGCACATCTTCGCCCTCTCCGACATTCTCCTGCGACACTCTATCCCTCGTGCATCCTCATATGCCAAAGGGGAGGATGGAATCCTGCGTGGAAGCCCTCAAACACTCCCTCACCACCATCAACGCTCGTCTCGAGACACAGGCCGAGCAGTTCGCCTCTATTCTGACCATGCTCCAGAACTTACAGCCCAGCCAACACTCCGTGCCTCCTACCGCCTCTGCTGTGGGATCCCCCAGCACTGTGATCCCCGATACACCCACATTGGCGGAATTACCTACTCCACCGTACCGTGGACCTGACATCCCCACATTCAACGGGACTGATCCTCTCGGGTGGATTGCCCGAGCCGAACAGTTCTTCGACATTCACCAGACCCCTCCGACATTCACCAGACCCCTCCGACACAACGGGTCTCCACAACACTTATCGACACGGAAGGGTCTGCCCTCCATTGGGCCCATTGGCTCCGCCAGAACTCTCCCGACCTCACCTGGACAGATCTCACTGAGGCCCTCATTCAACGGTATGACGACCGCTACTCCGGCCCCATGATCGAGCGACTTTGCGGGGTCCGACACACTGGCTCCATTGATTTGTACATTGATGCCTTCGTGGAATTGGTCACCCATGTTCCCGGACTCCCCCCAGACCATTACTTGGGGTTCTTCATGAACGGCTTGCAACCCCACTTCCGCTCCCGTCTCCGCACCCTCAAACCATTAACGGTCCACCAAACCATCAACCTCTCCCCCCTCGCGGAGGCGGAATTCTTCGCGACATCCGGTGACATTCCTTCCCTATCACCTTCCTCCAGGCATCCCTCCCAACCTTATTTCTCGACCCATCCCAAACCTCCACCTCTGCTACCTCCCCTACCCCGGCCACCACTTATGGGCTCAACCAACACTCGACATGTCCCTACACACCGCCTGACCAACCGGGAGTACAACGACTTACGAAGCAAGGGTCCGTGCTTCCGCTGCAAGAAACCCTACTCTCCTGGTCATGCGTGCTCGGTGAAGAAGTGCTTGGTTTTCATCGGCGACGACGTGGCCGCGCTCTCCGCCGCCGACTTTGACCTCCTGCTGCTCTCAGACGGACTTACCAGGAGACCCCTCGGGCACATCGGCGACATCCCAACCGCGAGCATGATCATTACTGATCAGCGGACGACGTTCCGACCTTGGGGTCAAGGTCGCTTTTCTGACGGGATGTATTGTTACGCGCACGTGTCCTCTTATTATTTTTATTATTGTTTTCTTTAAAATGTTATTAGGTTTGATGTGCCCCCTATATAAGGAGGTGGTTTGGGAGTTAGGATATCTTGGGATCTATTGTCTTTTGGGCTCTCATTAGAGAGAAGCTCTTTGGAGGAACCAGCCTCCGAGAGTTGGTCGGAGCAACGGAGCTTGCTCTGGATTGTATCCGTTGTTTCATTAATCCAAGCAATCTCTTTCTTGTTCGTATTACAAACTTTCTGCCCATGAGTCTGTATTTGATCCTCCTTTACCTACTCCAGAGTATTATCGTCGACTAGTCGCAAGCTTATATATCTGACCGTGACTCGATCTGATTTCTCCTTCGCTATTGGGGTGGTTAATTGGTACATGCATGCTCCTCGGAAGTCCCATCTTCAAGCGACCGCGTGGATTCTTCGGTATCTGAAGAACACTCCTGTTCAAGGACTTTTGTAAAAGCTTTCTTTTCTCTCTCGCTAATTGTCCACTTTGATGCTGATTATGCAGTATCCATTGATGATCGCAGGTCTACGAACGGGTACTGCACATACTTTGGGGGTAATTTGGTCATCTGGAGAAGCAAGAAATAATTGTTTGTGACAGTCATTTGCCGAAGTTGAGTATCATTCGATGGCCTTTGCAGTTTTCGAGTTTACTTGGTTGGAAAATCTTCTTGCCGATCTTGGCGTGTTTCTCAATTTCCTGCGATCCTCTTCTACGATGGTAAAGCTGCTATTCTCATAGCTGAAAATCTTGTATTTTTGTCTTTCATGAGCGCACCAAGCACATTGAAGTACATTGCTATTTCGTCAGAGAAAAAGTCAAGGTCCGCAAAATTGATCTCCATCATGTGTTTGTTGTTCCTCAAATCTAGGATATCTTCACAAAGGCTTCCGTTCATTATCTTCAATTTGTTTCCATGCTTGGAGCCTACATTGTGTACGCTCTAATTTGCGGGGATTATAGAATGCAGATGGAGGTATATATAAGCCTAATGTAAATTGGTGATCTTTCAATATAGGCTAATGAGAGGAAAATGGAAGTTCATTTGTTTAGTCAAATTTGATGTGAGATAAAATTGCTAGCTCCATTAAGAAACTTAAATTAGAAGTTTCAAGAGATTCAAGAAGCATATTCATGTGGAAGGAGATTTGATGATGGAGTAATAATGTACAAACTTTTATTAAAATAAATGTGATATTAAAGAGTTGTACACGCTGTATAATTTTCATAATGGTTATGAGAAATCTAGAACTTTTGCAAATACTTCGAGAAATGCACAAGCTATATCATTTGGCAATTTATATTATACACTTGTTATAAAAGGAGGAAATGAGATAACGTTAGAGTTTATGGTTCAATAACTTTTTTCCTATTGTATTTCCATTGTAATTGTCACACTACTATATATTAAGGAGTGTCCTCTAAATGAATCAATTAAGGAATTCTGATTTCCAACACGGTATCAGAGCCGACCTAATCGCGCTCTCACTCCCGCTTGCTCGCCACTTTCGTGTTAGCTCGATCCCGCTCCATCCCGCTCGCCGCTCGCCGACCTAACTGTCTTGTTGAACGTTACAAAGCTGGGTCTTGCCACTGAAGGATCTGAGGGAAAGGGCTGCAGGCTGATGAAGGCTCTATATGGCCTAAAACAATCTCCTAGGGCTTGGTTTGGGAGATTCCATAGAGCCATGATGACATTTGGTTACACTCAGAGTAATGCTGACCATACCTTGTTTATGAAGCATAAGCAAGGAAAACTGACCGCACTTATTGTCTATGTGGACGACATTGTCATAACTGGGGTTTAAATGGAGGAGTTCCAAAGTCTGAGGACAAGATTGGCAAGAGAATTCGAGGTAAAAGATTTTGGGAATCTCAAGTACTTCTTAGGCATTGAAGTTGCGAGATCCAAACACGGGATTTTTATCTCTCAGTAGAAGTACACCCTTGACTTGCTCGAGACAACGAGGAAGAGTGGGTGTATACCTGCTGATACACTAATTGAAGCCAACCATAGATTGAGGAGAGATGACAGAGAAGTTGTTGCGGACATCACTGGTTTTCAACGGCTAGTAGGGAGGCTTATCTACCTATCCCATACTCGCCCATATATCTCTTATGCTGTTGGGGTTATCAGTCAATACATGCATTCTCCTAGGTCTCACCACTTGGATGTTGCCCACCAAATCTTACGATATCTCAAATCTTCTCTTGGGCGTGGTGTCATGTTCACCCCAAGTAAAGAGATAACCATTGAAGTTTTCACAAATGCTGATTGGGCGGGATCAGTTGATGACCGAAGATCTACTTTTGGATATTGTTCCCTGGTTGGAGGTCATCTGGTAACCTAAGGAAGCAAAAAATATGTTGTCAGGTCTAGTACTGAAGCGGAATTCAGAGCTATGACTCATGGGATATGTGAAGGAATGTGGATTCGACCCCTTATGTCCAAACTTGGGATTCAAAACAGGGGAGCCATCAGACTTTATTGTGACAACAAGTCGTCTATCAACATTGCCCACAATCCTGTTCAGCATGACCGCACTAAACATGTTGAAGTTGACACACTTCATCAAGGAGAACATTGTAAGGGGAGTTGTGTGCACTCCATTTGCCCCCTCTAATCAACAGCTGACAGATGTTCTTACTAAGGCTCTGTTTGGCACCACGTTTAAAGTGCTGCCCACTGGAGATTTTATGAAAGCCGCGCCAAACAGTAATTATACTATAACGGTGGCAAAATAGATTTTCGCAAATGCTCCTATTATTTCCTCTTCTCCTGCCGCGTCCTCCCCCTACTATCCAAAAGCGCTTTTCCTATTTCCCTCTTTTCCTGCACGCTCTGCTAGGTTTTCCCGACTTCCCCATCCCCGTTACTCGCCGACGACGCTCCAGTACTTCTCCTCCCTCACCGACGACGCTCCAGCACTTCTCCTCCCTCGCCGACGACGCTCCAATCGTTCTCCCATCTCTCCGCGTTCTCCTCCCTCGCCGACGAAGGTCCAGTCATTCTCATCCCTCGCCGACCAAGCCACAGTCGTTCTCCCATATCGCCGACGAAGCTCCAACCCTTCTCCCATCTCACCGACGAAGCAAGCTCCAGTCGTTGGTATAAATTTCTCCTTGGTATACATTTCTCTTGTGATTTTTGTAGATCCATAGCAAGCTCCAGATTTTTTACAGTCTCTTTGTACATCCATAGCAAGCTCCATAGCAATAGCAAGCTCCAGTCCTTGATTTTTTACAGATTTTTGTATAGATTGTTTACATATTTTTACAGATGTTTTACAGTTTTTTTACTGTTTTTTGTACTGATTTTGGTACAGATTTGTGTATTCGGGTTGCAGATTCATAACAGATTTTGGTTCATATTTTGGTTGTAGATCCATAGTTGTAGATCTTTTTATTTTGGTTCCGATTTTGGTTGTATAAACATGGTTGTAGATCCATAGCAGATTTTCTAATGAGATTTTTTTTGTATGTATATGCATAGATTAATGGGTAAACCTAAGGAAGGAGGAATTTCCGCCAACTGGGAATCATCATGTCCTGCTTTATTGTGACTTGTGTATTCGGGAGATTGAGTTAGGTAATAGACCGACAACCCATTTCAGCAAAGATGGGTGGAAGAATTTGGTAATGAAATTTAAAGAGCGTACCGGGCTATTATATGATCGCGCTCAGTTGAAAAACAAATGAGACCAATTAAAACGAGAGTGGAAATTATGGAGGGAACTGAAAAAAGGAGAGACCGGCTTGGGATGAGACCCGATTAAAAAAATAATTGATGCTTCAGATAAGTGGTGGCAAGAGCGAATAAAGGTTATCTTTCCTCTCTTGTTGTATGTCCACTTCAAAAGAATGCTTATAATAACAAATTATATTGTTGTTAAAGTAGATGATTCCGATGACCAAAAAATTTCGATATTCTGGAATTGCACCCGAGTTAGAAGAGAAGCTTGACAACATGTTCAGTCAGGTTGTTGCCTCAGGGGATAATGTGTGGATTCCTGCAACTGGGTCAATGCCGCCAATATTTTCGGATGAGGAAGCTGTGATCGGGGATGAAGATATTCAGGATGAAGATAATTGTGATGACATTGCCCCTGGTGGCACCAAGGACAACCAACCAAAAAAATTAGGTAAACGAAAAAAGAAAGAGAAAGGCATGAAGCAGGAAATACTATCACGCATGGATGATCTAGTGGAATCCTCACGGTCAGTTAGTAGTAGAATCTCGGCACCAATCCTTCCTCCTAGTGTTTTCCTCTTGGATGAAGCAATTGAAGAGATTGAAAAACATGTGGAGATTTCTGGTGATCCAGACTTGTACGATTTTGCTACCGTGTTTCTTTTGTCAACTGTGAATCGAGCAATGTTCTTAAAATTACCACCACATAAAAGGGTAACTTGGTTGAAGAACCGGTACACTTAAAGCACTGGGAGTATTGTTTAGAGTTGGCTGTATTTTGGATCTATGTATGATTCACTTTTATTTGAAACAATGTTTTGATGCCATCTTATTTATAACTATGTATGATGCACTTTTATTTGGAATAATGTTTTGATGCAATCTTATTCATAACTATGTATGATCCAGTTTTATTTGGAATAATGTTTTGATGCAATCTTGTTTATGTATTCAGTTTGTTGATAATGGCTGAGCCAACAAATACACAGTTAACTGATGATGAGGAATATGAGCTGATGTTGACACATCAGTTGAATAGACAACATCATTTTGTTCGTTATGCCAATTTACTTGCTTCATCAGTTTGTGTGATTCACGAGTACGTTTCATTATATTGTGACAAGACACCGTGCATGACATCAAAACAAACATGCCATAAATGGTTGTGAACTAATTTTTGGTCACCCGGTGCGATTTCATAACACGTTCCGTATGTCCAAAGAGATATTTTTTGATTTGCTGAATGTATTGGAGCAATCTCATGGCTTGAATGGCTCACAACGTACACCGACAAGGGAGGTGTTAGCAATTACTTTATATATTTTGGCACACAACGATCCGATTCGAGTAACAAGTGAGCGCTTTCAGCATTCAACTGAAACAATTAGCAGGTTCTTCACTATGAGTCTGAAAGCAATTATTCGCTTATCATTGGAAATTATTACTCCAGAAGACAAATTATTTAGAGTTATTCCAACTCATATTTTGCATGACGAACGATATATGCCATTTTTTCGTGACTGTATTGGAGCAATCGACGGTACACATGTTGATGCATGTATTCCTGTGCACGAACAAGTGTCATATATTGGGAGACATGGTACACCAACTCAGAATGTAATGGCTATATGTGATTTCAATGTGTTTCACATATGTGGTACCTGGATGGGAGGGCTCCGCTCATGATAGTCGCATATTTCATCGCTCATACAGGGATTCAAGGTGTAACTTTCCATATCCTCCTCAAGGTGCGACTTCAATATATTTCTAATTTGCAAATTGATATGGAATACATATATACGAACTGTCTTTTATTTGCTTATTGTAGGAAAGTATTATCTAGTGGATGCGGGGTATCCATTACAAAAGGGGTTACTGAAGCCATATCCCGAAACGAAATATCACTTGTCGGACTTTGCAAGGGGTGAATGGCCGATTGAAGGACGACGTGAAATGTTCAATAAAGCTCATTCTTCACTTCGAAGCGTTATTGAAAGAACATTTGGGGTGTGGAAAAAAGATGGAGTATCCTTCGAGGGATGCCACCATACAAATTCTCAAAACAATGTGTAATTGTGGTCGCAACAATGACTCTACACAACTACATTCGACGACATTCTACACGCGTTGATCTAGAGTTTGGTCCATGTGATGAAGATGAAACCTTGGTTTACCCAGAGGCTTACGAGCATAGAACATGAGAAAACCTAAGTAATGCAGATCCTAACATAAATCCTGTTAACACAGAAGGGTCTGGTTCAACTGCTATGGTGTCGTTACGAGATTTCATAGCCGATCAAATCCAAAACTCATAGAAGGTTGTGACATACGTCAATGTTGGAGGACACATGTTTTTGGTTATGCTATTTGGTTTTAATTTTGTATGTCAAACATTGCAATATTATTTTTAATATGGTTTTTTATCTTCTTTATAAAAAAAATTCACAGATTTTCCCACCACTGTTTCTTCCAAACAGTTGAAACAGTTTTCTATTTCTGAACAACACTGAGAAATCTGCACTTCCAAACAGTTTCACAGATTTTCCCACCATTCTGCAAAAAATCAGATTTTCTCACAATTGCTTCCCACCACTGATTCTCCCATCGCTGCAGCCGAGCCAAACAGAGCCTAAGAGATTGTCCCACCACAAGGGTGAAATGTAGGCAAACCTTACCATGCATTTTTGCAAGAGTCTGCTTCCAGGACTCGAACCCGTGACCTCAAGGTCACACGACAACACCTTAACCGGTGCGCCAAGGCTCCCCTTCAAACAGATAATATATTAAAAAAATATAGAGATAAGGGAAGGGATTTTCTTATGTATTTTTTAATCAAGTTTGAAATGTAAATGACCGTGTACTATGACAACCGGTTTGGGGCACATTAAGGTGGAAATGTCTCAAAAATATGTCGAAGATAGTAAAGATATATACGATGGAGTACTAGCTAGCATTAAAAGTGTTGAAGTTGCAAATAATTTTCAGTTACATTAGATTTACATCATGGATCAATATCACATTCTTTTGTACTAGCATGGAGCTTACAAAATAAATTTAAATGAAATGTTGTTACCGGCTAACTCGCAGAACATGGAGTATCCTTCGAGGGATGCCACCATACAAATTCTCAAAACAATGTGTAATTGTGGTCGCAACAATGACTCTACACAACTACATTCGACGACATTCTACACGCGTTGATCTAGAGTTTGGTCCATGTGATGAAGATGAAACCTTGGTTTACCCAGAGGCTTACGAGCATAGAACATGAGAAAACCTAAGTAATGCAGATCCTAACATAAATCCTGTTAACACTGAAGGGTCTGGTTCAACTGCTATGGTGGCGTTACGAGATTTCATAGCCGATCAAATCCAAAACTCATAGAAGGTTGTGACATACGTCAATGTTGGAGGACACATGTTTTTGGTTATGCTATTTGGTTTTAATTTTGTATGTCAAACATTGCAATATTATTTTTAATATGGTTTTTTATCTTCTTTATAAAAAAAATTCACAGATTTTCCCACCACTGTTTCTTCCAAACAGTTGAAACAGTTTTCTATTTCTGAACAACACTGAGAAATCTGCACTTCCAAACAGTTTCACAGATTTTCCCACCATTCTGCAAAAAATCAGATTTTCTCACAATTGCTTCCCACCACTGATTCTCCCATCGCTGCAGCCGAGCCAAACAGAGCCTAAGAGATTGTCCCACCACAAGGGTGAAATGTAGGCAAACCTTACCATGCATTTTTGCAAGAGTCTGCTTCCAGGACTCGAACCCGTGACCTCAAGGTCACACGACAACACCTTAACCGGTGCGCCAAGGCTCCCCTTCAAACATATGATATATTAAAAAAATATAGAGATAAGGGAAGGGATTTTCTTATGTATTTTTTAATCAAGTTTGAAATGTAAATGACCGTGTACTATGACAACCGGTTTGGGGCACATTAAGGTGGAAATGTCTCAAAAATATATCGAAGATAGTAAAGATATATACGATGGAGTACTAGCTAGCATTAAAAGTGTTGAAGTTGCAAATAATTTTCAGTTACATTAGATTTACATCATGGATCAATATCACATTCTTTTGTACTAGCATGAAGCTTACAAAATAAATTTAAATGAAATGTTGTTACCGGCTAACTCGCAGAACATCAGAGAATCGTCAGAAGAGCGGCCGAAGGCGGGGATGAAGACGATAGTTCGGAGCCGTAACTGCGACTGCCTATACGGGGTTTGCTTGGGAGAGAACTATCACAATCTCATAACAAGACAAGAGAAAATATACTTCATTCTTTTAGACCTTCATTCCATGCACTCCTTGCCTTTAAATAGGCTTAAATGATGACTACTAACTATTAACTCCTGACCACTAATATTAAGGACTCTGTGTGTGAAGTTGTGGTTGATCAGATATTTTCTTAAATTCTCGTCAAAAATAATGATGCGTAACATTGCCTTGTTGAAAAAATATATCACTGCACCGGTTGAAGGGGAGCGAATAATTTGCCGATGCTCTATGGTTGCTCAGAACCACATCGGTTTGCACATGTGCGAGAAGAGTGTCATCGACGATCTTTGCACAGTCGATGTATGATAAAGGAGAATTCATCTGAGTGAGCACAACGATAGGTGGCGGTTGCTGGGTGACTGTTGGACTAGTCGGAATATCAACGACTTTCACCTGGTTCGGTAGAATCACCGGTCATATGATGAGCAGTTGTTTACTTTTGTGTGCAACCATAAGGTCATTGAGTTCGGCGAGGATGGCTTCGTAGATTGCCAGAGTCGCCATATGAGTCACTTCCATGGTTGTCATCGTCTCGTTCCATTTTGTGCAACCATAAGGTCATTGAGTACGATGATGGGCCGACTTGATTTCTGGGGGACGGATATGGATGGCGTGCTCGAAGTGCCACGTGATCCACAACGCTTTTCTATGACGCGCCAATTAATAAGACCCCTAAATTTGATTTGCCCTTGAATTAATTAATCATAATTGATTAGTTATTAAAGGCAAGGAATAAGCAGCAAGCAGCTTAAGAGTGCACATGGCTCGAAATGGTGTCTCTAGGCTCAAAAACAGGAATTTTTCAATTGCTCCTATGCGAGTGATCAACAGAAAGGAAGGAATATGTGGCTCAAGGTAGAGTGCGGTGCTTGACAAGGCGCGGCTAGGATGTGCATGAGCTCCTCTGCATGCATCCATCGGGGAGGTGGAGTAACGTGCGGTTCCATCGTCCTAAAGGTACGTTGACAGAGACGACGATGCACTGTAGGCTTCGACGACGACGATGCGCATGGCAGCAGCTTCGACGACGGCGATGTGCAGGGCAGTGTGTTCGACGACGGCGATGTGGTAGGGCAGCAGCTTCGACGATGTTGCGATGCTCTGGACGGTCACTGGGCTCGAGAGCTACTGTTCGACGAAGCCACGTAGATTGCGGAACAGGTGACTGGTGTCGATGTCGATGGCGCTGATAGGAATCATCCAGTGTTTTGATCGCTGCTGGAAGGTTATAAACAAATATGATTTCTCTGTTTGTCGAGGAATTAGTTGGATGGGAATGAAATCTTTGCGGCAGAGCGTGTTGAAAATGAAGGAGGAGCCATGTCTCAGATACCAAGTTGTTGTCGGCTAACCCGTAGGACGTCAGAGAGTCTTTGTGATCTAGGGTAGGCTATGAAGTGAACTTCTAGAATGCACGCTAGTGGTGAGTGGGGTTAACTCTCAATTACCTAATGACTTAATGGATGCAATAATTGTAATCAAGCGCCACAATTAATAAACGCAATTGAATAACATAAGTGACCTGACATCAATCCATAAACAAAGCAAAGTAATTTTCTTATGGCTTAAAGCGATGGCTTTCCTCCGCACGGAGGGCCAGAGCAAGCGCGCGGCGATTCAATCCTTCCCGCAGTTAGAGATTTCACAGAGCAAATAGCTAAATAAACTGTAGGCCCAAACAAGCATGTAATAATCACACCATAACAATGTTTCAACGCCAATAGTCAATACAAAACACAACACAAAATATGAAATATATTAGGGCTGCTGACTACTGTAATTTAGGGCAAAATCTAAAGTTTGGAGGAGAACTAGGGCTTTCCGGGTAGTGGTGGATTGGATCGGGTAAGGGGAGGGTCGAATAGGGAGTGGGAGGGCTGGATCGGGATGACGGTGGACTGGATCTGGGCTGAAATGCCCATATCTGGGCAGATCTAAAGGGGACAGGGTGCTGGGAGATGGTTCCACGGGTGGGGGGGGGGGGGTGCTGGCAGCAAATCTGGGAGGGGAACGGGGGTTTACGGTCTGTAGATGGGGGGGGGGGGGGGACGGAGAGAGGGTGGCGGTAGGATGGGGGGCTGTCAGAATTGGGTGGAGGAGGGGTGTCTGCTTCCAAATCTGAGAGGGGAGGGGGCGGTTTGCAAGGAACCGGTGAGGGGCGGGTGGGTTGCAGGAAAACAGAGGGGAATAGTGGCGATGAGCTGGAATACAAGTGAGGAGGGGCGGCTAGGGATGTAGAGGAAGGAGAACACGGAGGAAACAAGATAACTTACCCAAGGAGTCGTCACCAAGGAGTTCCACGGAGTCAGCACCGCGGAGGAGATCACCGGAAATGAGGAAGAGCTTCTCCAAATTTCAGCAACTAAGAAATACAGCAGCCCTAAAGGTTTATTTATAAGAAAACAGGATTAGGGCAACCGAAATCGACGGTTGTGATTGGCCGGCGATTTCAAGGCCTTAAATACATGAAATAAGAATCAAAATACATAATGTTACATATGAAAAGACATCAGAATGACGAGCCAGACGCATCCGCGGTGGCGGATCGCCGGTTCGATCTAGTCCGCCTGCGTGAATAAACGAAGGTGGGGTCCGCCATGCGCCGAGTCATGCCAGATGGTCCCCCATCACTTTGGAGGAGCGACCAGAGGCGGGGATGACAGAGGAGGATACTACGTACCCGGAACAGTGGTTGCCTAGGCGGGGTGTGCTCGAGAGTGACAACAACCACAATGTTGTAACAAGACGAGAAAATAGATTTCATTCTTTGATACCTTCATTCCATACATTTCTTGCCTTTAAATAGGCTTACAAGACCCTTAAAGGATCTACTATTAGCTCCTAACTACTAATAATGTCTAGAAATAATAGTAATAAAAAACAAGATTCAAAATGATAATAATCAAGACACGACATGACGTACATAGTCGCCCTATGTCCATAACAGGTGCCTTGATACATGTTTTTGTATTTGGCATAGTTGAAATCAATGAGTTATCTAATGAAATGAGTGAAAAAATTAGAACAATGTTAAAAAAACAATTAGGGGTTAAATACCTTCAAATTAGAAGTGAATATGTGAATTACAATTTTTACGAGTATGGTGTTTACAATTATTATTTATATCAAAGGAATTGAAAATGATATGTGTGATAGATTCAAATACTTTGGATTTATTAAATAGAAGAATATAGATGCGCGTTTTGGTGTAACTTATAGAGTTAAGACGAAGTAGTTAGATGGTAAAGACGTAAAGTACTTCTGGAATATTATGCATTAAGAGATAGTTGATACTTAAATTTATATTTTGCAAAACATTAATTAGGTTGATGTTGTTGTATGGATCAAAGTCTAGGAAAGGGAAACATCACTTATAGCTAATTAAAACCGGACTTAAAATTGAATTAGGTAATTGAAAATAGACTAAGGTGGTTTGTAAATGTACATAGGAAGCATGGTACGCTGTGAATGTGGAATCTAACAAAGCAACCTTAGGTGTAGTGCTGGGAAAATAAAATCTTCCTAAATCCAGGATGATATATTGATGCATTTGTAAATGTACATGTGATGCAGGGTAGGCTGTGAAGGTAGAATCTAACAGTGCAACCTTAGTTCTAGTGCCGGGGAAATAAATTCTTCCTAACCTTAGGGTGGTATATTGATGCACCTTTCATAGCATCTGATGACAAATGATATCATCATCTGTTAATTATTTTGTCGTTTCATATTATGTATTATTTATTTTCTCGCGCTTTATTTTTTGTTTGTTTACATGTGTTTACTATATGGGGACTATATGGGTTCTGTTGTTGTTGTTGTTGTTGTGTTTACATGTGTTTACTACTCACTGGTTTGACCGCCCGGTGAAACCATGAATAAATGATGATAATTTTGAATAGCCAAGACGCAAAATGAAAGCTCTTAATAATTAAGGACGCATATAAGTCAGAAATAAATTGATTTAGAAGATTTTAGATTTTATTCTCAATTAATGAGAATCAATTGGAAGAAGACTTTAGGAAATATTTGATAGATTTGGAAACAAAATTAGTTCGTTAATTTGGGGCTTCACATAAAAAGCCCCAACTTGAGAGAAAAAGGAATCCTAAAAGACAGAAACCGAGACTCTTTCTCAGTTCCTTCTGTTTGCCGGAAGACAATCGACTTAACCATCAATTCTTGAATTGCCATTCCCCTGTGAAGAAACGACGAGCATCGCTGACTGAACCCTTCTTGACGGAAGCCGCCCCCACTTCGCGTGCCTCGTCCTCTCCTTTTCGTCGATCGCGGAACCTTCCCCGACGAGGTGCAGATCAACCTTGACTTAACTTGACGAATCAGACCGGTGTCGTCGACGTCAGCTCCTTCCCAACACTGGTCATGGTGTTCTGAACCTGATTAGTGCTCTTGTGAAGCCTTCTTTGCAACTGAGCTTGAGAAGGCCTACTCCTTGTTGTAGACTTGGGTAAACTCCACTCTTCTCACGCGTCATTTAGTAGCTTAATTTTATGTGATTCACTTAATTATCAAAGTGCTTACGTTGAACGTTCTCTTTATTCTCAATTGTCGTGATTATTCATAAATTATTCTTTGTGATTAAGCTTGTAAATGTAATGACATCGCCTCAGTTCGATCCGTAAATTCCAGAAATTCACTCTCAAATAACGATTAACGACCTCATGAAATTTTCAAACGTCGAATGTGATCAAGTGAGAGAATTTTGGATTAGATCTCTTGGTTTATATCAGTTTGTTATTAGAGCATATTAAAAGCAAAAATGGTATTTTAGTCCCATAACTTTGAAGCCTTTTAGAAATCAGTTCTTAAAGTTTTTTGTATAGGATTTATCCCCAAATTTAGAAATAAAAAAATTTCAGCCCCTCCATAAGATTTCCTTTAAATGCATAAACTGAAAGGATATTTTTGATTGCTTAGCTTTATAAACAACACATTATTTTTAAAAAATACGTTTCTATTTAATGTTTTTTATTCAATTGAGTTTGCAACCAATCTTATTCAATGGAAATAGGAATTATTATTAAGGTTAATAGCACATTTGTTGGTAGAAAAAGTTAACTATCATTATTATGGAGATATTTTTTATTGCCGTTTTAAGCTGGAATAATTCATATTCAACCATTTTAAGCAGAGAACAATTAAATGATTTCCAACGCAAAAATACAGAACAAGAACACAGAAATATATATTAATAACTAATTGAAGACAAAATCGTCCATTTGGAGCCGTTTTTTTAATTAGGGCAATACAGATCTTCATTTTATTAAAACAAATTATTGACTACAAAAAAGGCCTATTTAAAGAAGACAAAACCAACTTAATTCTAAGTACATAGATGCCATAAGAAGGATATCATAACCATGCTCACACATTTAAAGTTCACTATGAAAAGAGTAATCAAACACTACTCTATGGATCAGGATAAAGCAAAACAATTCCCGTAAAACCTTGATGGTACTTTTGGCAAGAGGAAGAACACAAATAGCTTCACCGATTATACCTTAAAACTGGCGGCTTTCAATATGAGGAGGAAGACAACAGGGGTGGGGCTTTCGATGAAGAGGATCAAGACGAGATCTTCGTCGATTTCCGACAAGGTTAACAGGCCCCAGGAGGAGGGTGACGATGCTGTGGGGTTCGGGTGAGAGAATGAGGAAGGGCTTCGGCTATCCAACGACGGTTTTGGGTTTCCAGCTAGGAATTCAGTATCTATATACAAAGAGGGTTTTGGGAATAGCTTTGTAAAGCTATTTTTAGAATATTTTTTGAGTATTTGTTTTTAGGTTTAGTTTAAAAATAATTATAAGAGTATTTACTTCTTTGACCTGAAAAATCTAACGAAAATGTTAACTAGGACATATAAATGGATTCCTAAAATTGAGGGACTGAAATCTAGTAAAACAAAAACTTTAGGGCTTATTTCTAAAACTCCCAAAAGTTTAAGAGCTAAAACCACAATTTTGCCAATATTAAATTCACTCTTATCGTGAATTTGGCGATCCTCAAATTTCTTCGGAACCTTTTTATAAAAAGTAAAAAAAGATATTTTAAATGAAATAATTATCTACTATTTATTTTCTCACTTTCTATTGCCTCGTTAAAAATAGCAAATAATTTCCTCATTGGGCGTATTTTATTAAAGAGAAAGAGGATTTAAATATTAAAAATAAAATAAAAATTAGTATAGGCCATTTAGAAGATAGCGTTAGCAAATAATTTCCTCTACGAATGTAGGAGTAGGTTAAGTAATGAACGAGTTATGCACGGGTGTTAATGCAATCGAAGCCCACACACATTTAGGGCAAGACCGACATCCCCAAGTCGAGCATCTCCCTAGCCCTAGGAAACCAGATCCAGAAAACCCCAACCCGCAATATTTCAAACGTGGAAACCATAACTTGAGAAATCAACCCGTTGTGATTTAGGAGTCAAATTGGATGTTGACGATTTTGAAGGATGATTAGAGCCCGATGGTTGTTTAGATTGGTGTGATAAGATGAACCGTTTCATGGCCTGAACCAATTGCCCCGAGCTAGATAAGTCGAGTATGCTACCCTTAGGTAAAAATGGATCCACTTTAGCTTGGTGGGGATAGTTAGAGCATTCTAGGTTCAATTTAGGCATGACCCCGATCACCACCCGGGGACAGTTTACAACACAACTGAGCAAGAGATACGTTCCACTGATTATTTATAGGCCCTCTATTTCACAACCTGTGACAAGATAAATTATCTGTGGACGAATACACAAATGAGTTTCTCATTCTCCAGTTACGCCTCGACCTCCGAGAGTATGATGTGTATCCTGTACCTGAACGGGTTACAATACTCTATTGGGAATCAGTTAGAGCTTCATGATTATAAGGACTTATGATTTCTAGTCGAGCACGTAGAGTAGAGGCCCTGCAGAAGAGATTGCCCGAGATGAGGTCTACTGATAGACCCCACCCACTCACACATCTACTCCTATGGTTAGGATTGTCAGACCCTCTTGTCCGACCATTCCCCCGAGTACACTTGCACTTTCTATCGCTTCCTCTGCGGGCAAGGAGATTATAGGGACTAGACCCGAGTCTAGTGTGTTTAGATGTTTTAAGTGTATGGAGTCGGGTCACAAATCTTCCGAGTGCCCGCGACGTCACTTCGTTGCTATCATTGATTCTGAAAATGGGCAAGAACCTGAGTGAAGTCTTCCTTAGTGACTCCAAGCCTGATCCTATTTCTGAGCCCATATTAGAGAATACGTTAAAGGTCGAAGGAGAACAACCTGATCAGTTAGTTTGTGTTCTACAACACAATTTATTGACCTCTAGAGCTCCTGCTGACGATGATTGACTGATGAACAATATTTTTCGTACGACCGCCCACTTCTAGGTATAGTTTTGATCCATTATCATCGATGGTGGTAGCATGAAGAACTTTGTTTCTCAACGCATGATCAAAATATTAAAACTGAAAACACAACCCTTAGGAAAATCTTACAGTCTATCATGGGTCACTAACAACACCACGATACTTATCACGCACCGGTGTCTCAGAGTTTTTCATGAGTGGCATATATCAGAATGTGATCTGGTGTCATGTCGACGCTATCGAGGTTTGTCACATCTTACTAGGAGGACCTTGACAGTACGATGGACATGCCCTATATGACAGTGTAAAGAACTAGTTCCCAAAAAAGAACTTGTTCCCAGAGCCCCAAAGACGTCTTCACACCCCTCTAGTATTTTTTCTGCCATATCCCACCCCTACGCCACCATGTTACCGATTGACCGCAATTTCAGGAGTAGATGAAGGATACTGACGTAGTCTATGATTTCACCCCCACCACAATAGACATCACAAGTGCAGCGCGACCTCTTATTGACGAAGTCTCTGAGATTTTGTCGGAGGAGTTACTCGACCATGACTGTCCAATGAGAGATATCCAACACTGCATTGATTTGATGTCAGGAGTTAGCTTATCTCATTTACGCATTATCATACGAGTCTGAAAGAGCATGAGGAAATCCATAGGCTAGTGACCGATCTGATATCGAAGGGTCGTATTAGGAAGAGCATGAGCCCGTGCGCCATTCCCACATTACTAGTTCCCCAAAAAGATGGGGCATGACGCATGCATGTCGATAGTCGAGCGATTAATAAAATCACCATAAAAAAGATGGGGCTTGATATACTTGATATGCTTAGTGGATTTAGTATATTTTCAAAGGTAGATTTGAAGTGCGGATACCACCAGACTTGGATCCGACCTGGGGATGAGTAGAAGACTGCATTTAAAAGGAGGGTTTATATTAATGGCTTGTGATGCCTTTTGGTCTCTCCAATGCACCCAGCACATTTATGAGAGTGATGAATCAAGTGTTTAGACCACTCAATGGCGTATGCATAGTGATTTATTTTAATGATATTCTTATTTATAGTAATGATCCTGATTATCACTTAGTTCATCTTAGACAATTTGAAAAATCCCACGCGCTAATAAATTATATGCAAAATTGAAGAAAGCACCTTATGATTGATATCCTGCCTTAGGAAGATTGTTGAGGCTCAAGATTTTCACGGGCTAGCATCTTTGTATTGACATTTTATTCGGAATTTTGGTACATTAATTATGCTCGTTACTGACTATTTAAAAATGTACAATTTATTTGGATTAGGGAGGCAGAGTGCACGATCCTATTAGTTAATGAGATACTCACTATTGCACCTATTTTAGTGCTGCCTGATTTTGATAAATCTTTGAGGTTGATTGTGATGCATCCATTATAGACATATGCATAGTTTTGAGTCAGGTGGATCGACCCATAACATTTTTTAGTGAGAAATTGAACGAAGTGAAGTATGTATTCAAGTTACGACATAGAGTTCTAAACTATCGATCAGGTTCTCCACCATTGGAGACATTACCTGATTCAGCGTAAGTTTGTGCTGAACACAAACCATGAGGCATTGAAGCATCTGAACTCTCAGAAAGAGATTAAGCGGCGCGCTAAGTGGGCTGCATATCTTCAAGGGTTTACTTTTCACCTTTAGCACAAACCTGACATTACTAGTCGGGTAGCTAACACCCTTAGCCGCCGCTCACACAGTCACACTTACTAGTCACCCTTCAACCTTGCATTACTAACTTAGATTCCCATCGTGACTTGTACAACCACCGATCCTTTCTTTAGAGACTTTGAGCCTCTTGTCATCATAGTGAGACTGATCCTACTACTCAGTATGTGGTGAGTGAGGAATATTTATTCAACGAAACCTGCCTTTGCATCTGCGCAGGACCCCTTTGAGCGATTCTACTTAGGGAGCTTCACTCATCCAGATTAAGAGGACATGCCAGACAATCTAAATTGTTAGATCTCGCCAGTGCTAAATATTATTGTCCAAAAATGAAACAAGATGTCATCGAGCTTATTAGGCATTGCACCACATGTCAGTTGTATAAGGGGCACACCTAAAATACTGGATTATATACCCCTTTATCGATTCCTGAGAGACCGTGAGTTGATATTTTGACGGACTTCGTGTAACGGCCCGAAGTCTGCCACAATTTAAATCTTTATTCTGAACGGTTTTTCACAATTAAGTAACGCATCAATTCTAATATGTAAAGTACAGAAGTGGTACCAGAAGAAAACATGAAACAACTTTTATTCATTTAAAGATAATTAACATCATGTCCATCCAGAGTACAGGGGAAAAACAACTACAAAATTCAACTAAGACATATATAATGTACAAACTGTAGTGCCTCTAACAAACTAAAATAAACTCTAACCCGTGCTCGAGCCACGACTTCGCTCTATTTCTTTTCTGCCTCCGCAGGTATCCTCCTAGCGGGGCCTATCACGTTGATGATCTGATCATAAAAAAGAGATCGACAACCAGTTAGTTTAGAAAAAACTAAGTGAGTTTCTTACCTCTTCAACCGCCTACAGACAAACACGAAGAGTCATCATCAATAAGCAGTTATATAATTCTGTATGAACATGTGTAGTAGAACATGAAGTAAAATAAGCAAGTATAGTGAGCTATTTCTGATATCAATTTTTTTTATTTCTCATTCTTATTCATTCCTGTGTTCAGTTCAGAATTTTCATATCACTTTTCGTTCTTTCGAAATACTGAGGGTCATTCTAAATCAAACATCTGGGCCCGCCGAATCAATGTCCGCTCTAGGGCGCTCAACAACGCAACAGAATTCCACGCTTTCTAGATTAGACATTTCAGTATCAACTTCCGTTGGAGTTCAACCCCCATTACTGGGTGTAGGAGTTCTACCCCCTATAAGGTGTAGGAGTCTGTTGCTCTACCCCCCTACAAGGCTGACCTTAGTTTTTCGATGCGTCGACGCACTCTCAATTTCTTATTCTTTTCATATTCAATTCGTATTCAGTTTCAAAATATAGGAAATAATTATATTAATTTCCCTTCAGAGTTTTTATCGCTTGCTAATCCATGTTTAGCCTTTTAGCGATTTCATATTTTCAGTGCTTTCAAATCTTCGAATTTCTTGAATTCAATTCATATTCAGTGTCCATGCAAGGAAGTAGCTCAGAGTAAAGTAATTCTACATATTCATAATTCATAATAATTCAAATGTATACGTAATCAAAGCGGTAAGGACTCACCACATCTTTTCCTTTGACCTTGTTCTTCTTAGGGTTCTCGTCGTGTCTATCGTCGGACACCATCCTCTGCAGTATCAAATAATCATTTACTTTAGGGTTGCGCTGTTAAATAGTTACGAGTAGACTTCTAAAACGGCCACAACTATGACCTATAGAAGTTGCCTAAGGGAGGACTAGTTTAGGTGACTCAAAAAGAAAGCGTAAAAAAATCAGATTGTAGTTGCTACAGAACTCGGAATTCAGCCACGAAATAATTCCAATTTCAGCCACTAAACACTTCAAAATCAGCCAGTTTTGTGGCCAATATGAACCAAAGAAGGCAGCGCACAGTAGCTAACAAAGGCATCCCAAATAACAGCCTAAATGGTAGCTAAAAACAACACTAAAAGGCAGCCAATACAAGCCAACAAAAGGGCAACTACTCACCAATAATCAGGGTTACAAATGCTGTCAACAGCAGCCCAAAAAGGTAACAACCAAGGGCTGCCAACAACAGCACTAAGGGCTTCCAATAGCAGCACCAAGGGCTGCCAACAGCTGCACCAAGGGCTTCCAATAGCTGCACCAAGGGCTGTCACTAGCAGTCCATTACCAAGGCAAACCTCCACCCAGAAACAGTCACCAAGGGCAGCTAACAAGAGCCTCTAATGGCAGCTAACAAGAGCCTTTAATGGCAGCTAACATGAGCCTCTAATGGCAGCTAACAAGAGCCTCTAATGACAGCTAACAGAAGCCTCTAATGGCAGCTGACAGGGGCAGCCAATAGCATACAACAAGAGCCCACAATAGCAGTCGGCCAGCACAAGCAAAAGCAACCAACACTTGGTTGAACAGCAACCCAATCAGTGATCAAATTAAGGCAAAATCATCAAAGTTCCCTTATCAGAAACCCTAGCCAAAATCAAATCCACCAAAACCCCCAAATCTGAAAACCCTAGCTCCAACCCTTTTTAATTTCAACAGCTAACAAGAACAAGAAAGGATTAAAGAGAAGGAGAAGAGGTGGAAAGAGGAAGGAGAGCTCACTTTGGGGTATTTCCACCCAACATTGTCGGCCAAACAACACAAGAAGGCAACACAAGAGGGCAGCAACACAAGAAGGCAGCAGCAACAACAGGAGGACATCATTCTTCTCAATTTCTCCAAAATCGATGACAGGAGCTGTAAGAGGAAGTGCGGCCAAGCCCTATGGCTTCCCTGCTCGTAGAAACTCCAAGCGGCAAGAGAGAATGAAAATATCGGGAGAGAGTGAGAGAGCAGATATGTATAAACCACCGCCCATCCCCCTTCATAAATGAGTGATATGTAATATAATATAACCAACCAAATCAAATCAGTCAACCAACCAGCCAAGTAACCAGCCGGTCCACTAGGATCCCAAACAACCACTAGTGTTCTCAGGCCATGCCAAAAGCAATATACTCCTTTTAAGCCTAATTAAACCAATTCAGCTTAATCCAAGCCTTAATCATAATTAATTTCAATAACGAAATTTAAATTGGAAACGAAACGAGCGTCGCAAAATATCAGAAATCTCGAACTTCAAAATTAAACGTGCGACCTCGAATCGGCACTGAATTTCTGTTTTCATCATAAGAGAATTCTTTTATTATTCTTAGACATATTAAACTATAATAATAATAATTAATATACAAGATCAAGTTCGGGTCTTACACTTTGTCGAAGGGCAGCTTCCTTGCGCACTAAGAGGAATGCCAACTCGATTTTTTTCGTGGTATATGGATTTTCTAAGATGACACATTTCTTATCATGCAGGAAGACCTCCAATGTCGTGCATGTCGCTGAGCTATTTTTTAGAGAGATCATTAGGTTGCATGGGATCCCGAGGTCAATCCTATCATATATAAATAAACACTTTGAGTTATTTTTTGGAAAACACTATGGGGAAGATCAAAGACCAAACTTGAGTTTAGTAGCACTTATCACCCTCAGACAGATGGACAGACTGGGGTAGTTTCAGTCTCTCAGGTGTCTAACCGAGGAAAGTCCAAAACAATGAGTTTTTGTACTTTCACAAGTTGAATTCACATTTAATAATTCTAAAAATCTCTTTACGAATAAATCTTTTTTCGAGATTGTTTATAGGTTTTCCATACCACACTTGTTTGATCACATTCTCTGCCATTCCACGAATGTATTTCCTTCGATGTGCATGCTCATATTGATTATTTAAAAGAATTGCATTAGAATATTGCTAATAAATTGCAAGCAACTTCTGAAAAATATAAATCCATGATCGATCATCATCGCCAAGAGTTATACTTTTCAGAAAGAGATTGAATATTTGCTTATTTTAGGAAGCAAATTTTTATTCATGACACATACCATAAACTATATCAAAGGAAGTTCAGTCCATTTCAAGTTCGGAAGAGCATAGGCGAGAACGTCTACCTTATAGATCTGCTCGTTGAATTCGGTAATTTGTCGATATTTAACATGTCTGATCTTATGGCGTTCTATGGAGAGCCACCTAGTACCAACCCCAGTCCACCTACTACAACCCCAGACATACCACCCAGCTTAACACCAACATCGACGCCTACTACTGAAGAGATAGTTCAGGTTATGGATGTATGAGAGTTTTGCACTTACCACGAGACATACCACCGCTATTTGGTTTCTTGGCAAGGACGAGACATTACTGATAGTTCTTGGATTAGCACCACAAAGTTGCAGTGACGGTGCCCAGATCTTTTCATTGCTAGTTTTTGTGAGTTCTCGCTGGGGTCGAGCTCTCTCAACCCCGGGGGAATTGATGCACCCTTTGTAGCTTCTGATGACACATAATATTGTCATCTGTTAATTTTTTGTTGCTTTATATTATGTAATTTTTTTCCCGGCGCATTAGTTTTCATTTATTTACAAGAGTTTATGGCACACCGGTTTGACCACCTGATGATACCATGAATAAATTGTCCGACAATTTTGAATAGCTAGTACAAAAAAAGGGAGGCTCTAAATAATTAAAGACGCATAATGCTAAGTCAGAAATAAATTTATTTAGAAGTTTTTAGATTTTATTCTTAATTAATGAAAATCAATTGGAGGACTTTAGGAAATGTATTATTTAATAGCTTTGGAAACAAAATTAGTTGGCTTCACATAAAAAGCCCCAACTTGAAAGAAAAAGGCTATCCGAAAAAAGACAGAGAAACCGACTCTTTTTCAGTTCCTTCTGTTTGTTGGAAGACAATCGACCCAACCATCAGTTCTTGTGTCGTGGTTCTTTGTGAAAAAAACGACAAGTACCGCTAACTGAATCCTTCTCGACGGAAGCCGCACCCATTTTGCGTGTCTCATCCTCACATGTCGTCGACTGCGGAACCTTCTTCGACGAGGTGTAGATCGACCGCGACTTGACGAATCAGACCGGTGTCGTTGATGTCAACTCTTTCCCGACACTGGTCATGGTGTTCTGAACCCAATCAGTGTTCTCTGTGAAACCTTTTTTGCAACTGTGCTTGAGATGACCTACTCCTTACTGTAGCTTTGCGTATGAATTGGGAAAACACCACTCTTCTCATGCTCCATTTAGTAGCTTAGTTTTATGCGATTCATTTAATTATCAACGAGCTTGCCTTGAACATTATCTTTATTCTCAATTGTCATGATTACTTATAAATTATTCTATTCGATTAAGCTTATGAATGTATTGATGTCGCCTCGGTTCAATCCATAAATGTTTTAGAAGTTCACTCTCACAAATTTTCAAACATCGAACGTGATTAAGTGAGCGAAACTCAGATTTTATCTCTCGGTTTACATCATATGTGCAATCAACAATGATCCGTAATCTGATTGACAAAGCTAAGAACAAAGTAATTATAAAGAGTAAGCAAGTATGACTTTCTTTCGTGCGAGTGACCTTGATTTTAAATGCAAAGCGAATAAACCCTAGAAATAGCATTCAATCACAAGAGTAGTGCGCTAATAGACTAACATTCAAAATCATATGAGAATATCACAATCCTAGCAATAATGAGTGCAAAATCACCAAACAACCAATGCTCATGAGGAAAAGGGTAACCTATGATGGGGATGTGGAGATCTGGTGGCCGTAGGAGCAGCGACGGCGATCCGGAAGGGTAATGACAGCTGTACATGACTGGTTCAGTTCTATTCAGGGGCTGTTTGGGATTTTGGGGGTTGTTTTGTCGAGGGGTGTAGGGTTGGGGCTATATGGTGGTGGCCGAAGGGGTCTATGACTTCTGGAGAGAGATTGCAGAGGTGGTGGAGGGCTCGGAAGGGGGTGTTCGAAGGACTGGAGTTGAGGGCTTGAGGGGGGAAAAGGGTCTGTTGGACCTTGGGGTGGTTCTGGAGGGATCGGCGGTGTGGGGTGAGGTGCAGGGTGGTTGGCAAAGGTGAAGAACAACAAGACTGCTGCTTTGGGAGGGGGGTTTGGACAGGCCGGGTGCTGGGAGTTGGAGGAGGTTGTGGCTGGGTCGCGGTTGGGGAGAACAGCCGGGCGGCTGTCGTGGATGCAGCTTAGGCAAGTCGGCAGCTGGGGGAAGGTCGTAGATGGCTGTGGGCCTGATGGAGAGGGGGGGGGCAGGATGCAAGAAAATAAAGATACAAAGCTCTAAGAGTCGTCACGTTTGGGTTTCGTGGAGTCGGCACAATGAGAGATCGCTGAATTCCAGGGTAATGCCTCCGAAATCTGCAATCCCATGAAGGCTGCCCATATCCTCATATTTATAACAAAACTTATTAGGGTGGAGAGCGCATATGGACGGTTATGATTGACTGTTATTGTATGGTGCCCGACCTAAATAGATAATGCATAAAAACAGTAAAATAAAATACCGGAAAATAGGCTCACAACATTCTTGACACATCCGTGGATTCAGATCGTCGATCCGGTCAAGATTATCTGTACTGATAGACATAAGTGGGCCCCACTATGTCATGAATGATCCCATTAACATGAGGTGTAGAAAATGTATCCATTGGATTGGTAGATAAAATTTAAAATCAGTTTGGAATGATTAAGAAGAGGTAGACCCACGTGAACAATGACACAAGTGAAAAATGAGGATTTCTAATGCGAATAAAAAAAGGTTGGATAATGCTAATAATGATGGTTACTTTTTTTAAACAGGTAGCCGGCGAGAAGATGATTGGACGTGCCCTAGCTGTGGCAATGTAAATTTTTCATTCAGGACAACATGCAACATGCGCAATTGTACACAGTCAAGGCCTGCAGATCATAATGTAGTAAGTATTTATCATAATGTAGTAAGTACTTCAAAAAGTGCTTGTTATTATTAGACATTTTAGTGACGTCCTTTGGATTTTTATGTATATGAGAAATTGTTGAAAATCTTTTTTAACTTGTATATTGAGAATTTGTTTTATTTGTAAATTTTTAGATGAAGAGCAACGACATCTGACTAGCAGTTTTTTTTCCTTCTCTTATTATTCTGATAATGTACTTAAATTAAAATTTTACATTAGATACAACCTGCACTGCAGAAGGGTGATCTTTCTGTTAAATTAATTGATGGACGTTGACCTACAGGTTTTTTAGAGTGCTGACTGCCTTAAATTAGCCAATTGATTTGTCCGTCATCTAACCAATCTTATACTAGTAAAAAAAGTATAGCAGCCCATAATACGAAGAAAAGATTCATTCTGCTTGCAACAACAGGGAAAAAATAAGAAGTGCTTGTAACCTTCTCATCACACATATTCATGACCAATAGCTACTCCATTTCTGCAATTCAAAGTTATTCTCACTGATTGCTGCAGCCCACTTAGCCCTCTAATTCATGGATGGATTCAATCAAAGCCGGAAGCAAACAAATTAATCGAGGAGTCCTATGTGATTGTCTTTTCATGTTAATTTTAAGTTCCGTGCATTTTTATTTCTGTAATTTCTTCTTTTATTGGGACTATTTTGCAATTTCTTTGCAAACCCCATATATATTTGAGAGTTGTTTGCTTTGAAGCTAACTTTGCTGAATAAAAGTTTACAAAAGGGATTCTCTCCAATGCTCTTTTCCGGTTGTCTAGAGCATCCTCCATCACATGGTATCCGACATTGGTCTTCTGTTTGATCATTGAATGTTGAATGATGTGTTTTCACCTCATCTGATCGCTTGACATTAGATAACAAAGTTCTCTCTGTTCGAGGTTAGTTTTGTGCGGCTACAACTCGGTAGAAAAATCTTCCACCGAAGCTCGCATACGTCTCTTTCACCCTAAATGAAGCTGGACGAAGCTTTCCTGTCTCTCGACGAGGCCTTCCTGCCACATGAGGAGTCCAACTAGCATCCCAACAACCGAATTACTCGAGTACACGAGTTCTATCCATCACTCGTGGAATCCTCTGTTATGGGTCTAATAATGTTGTCGGAGGAGAGGCCGGAGGTGGAGATGGCAGTGGTGAACGATACCGTGGAGCCGGAACCACGACTGCCTAAGCGGTGTTGCTCGTTAGAGGAGAGAGCCACCAAGATCTCTCATTCAAAAGATGAGAACTAGAATACTTTTTTGCTTCCTTTTATATATAGGCTACAACATAAAAAAAGACAACAATAATAATGACACCTAATACTAGACACGGAGCTCGAGACCCCTACATAAAGATAACAACTAGACACCTAGATAATAGAGATAATTATAATAATACGCGGCCCATAACATCCTCCCCGTCACTTGACAATTCCTAGCCTCCCACACGATTCGACGATGACTTCTTTTGGCTGCTCGACGACTTCTTCGTATGAACGACACTGACCACCTATGTTCTACACTCTTAGCAGTAATCCCCAAATTCTGAAGGATCGCAACTTCCCATTGTGCTCCGGATAACATGTCGATTTCCCCCCTTGAGCGTTTTTTACATTCAATACATACTGTAAACAACAGACTACAACCCCTCTAGTCAATATTGAGGTAACCAATGTCCAAAACTCATCCTCCTTACCTTCTTTGGATGGCCACATTTTTTTCTCTTTACTGCTCACCCGTTCGTCTTGGAGCGCATTCCCCCCTCTTCATGAGATTTATGAGCGGTTTCCTCCCGACGACATAGCGGCTACCAAACAAACTCCCCTCCAAAGACGACATAGTTTATCTCATTCCATATATGTGTGCCTTCGAGCCCGAAGACTCTCTATTTGGTTCGTGTCTACTTCAGCTACTTAGAACTCTATCCTTCCACACTTTTCTTGACCCTTTTATGTTTTGATGGTGGTTTGCTCATGATTTACTGATCAAATGAGGGAAGCACATTAAATGGAATCAGAGAGAGAGATATTGATACAGAATCCCTTTATAGTTAAGTGATCAGAACATAGTAGAGATGGAGGAAATGAATCGTGAGATGACATAAATGAATCATCGAATCCCTAGCTAACTACATGCAAGACACATAATAAAGAGTCTAATGGGAAGGCCAAAATTTCGTACTCAAGGTGACATTAAATAGGTTTTTTCCTCTTCTAATATAATATAGATGTCAACCAATCGTTTGCCGCTCCTTAGCTTTAAGGAGACCAGTTTCCTTGTCAAAGATGTAGGCTGTGTAAGCCTTAGTTGCATTCCAAAAGTGCTTTTTCAATTCTTATCCAGGAAAGTTATTAAAGTTACTGAATATGTGCATGCACTAATGTTTCTGCTTAATTGGAACCATTCAAGAATTGCTTCATCTGGTTCACTAACAATAGGACATACAACATCTTATACCGGCATAAAGAAAGTTGGCTCAAAAATAATTTAGTCAAATTATACTTCAGTAACACCCTTTTGTTCCTCGTGAATAATAATTAGACTCATAGTAAATCCATCATTCCTAACTATAAAGCTTAAATCTTGCAAGAACTACCTCCTTCTCGCCGTTGAGTAGCTACGTGTAAACAACAATTGGCATCAACTCCAATTGCAGCTAGTAGACACCCTAAAGGTTCTGTATGTCATCCATCGATACACACTATATTGAAATTCAAGATGAGTCGTGCACTTTTATTTTTCGGTTTATTTATTCTCTCTACTAGTGAAGTGGTGCCTCCTTTCAGATTTTCCGAATAGAAAAAGACAAAAACTGCATGGTAGTTTTTTTGGATAGAAAAGCTTTGCCGTTTACCAAGAGGCACACCCCCTCCTAACATCGTCTCAATTCAGACTTTAGAAATGCGGCAGTTTTTTTTGGTTCTCTCTCCACCACAAGTGAAGCAGCGCACCCATTCAGGAATTAAAAAAAAACTGCCACCTCTTTTCTATTGATTACCAGTTTTAGTTTCTCTCACCTCCGTGATAGAAGCCGTGAGAGGGTTGTTTCCCTCGTTAGTGAAAGTGTCTTCTCTCTCCTATCAAGCATCTTCTCTCTCCACTTGTATCAAGCATTTAGTAGCATGCAGTTTTTTATGCTAAATTTTGATTCTCTCTCTCCTTATTGATGGGGATCCATCTGATCGTGCACCTGGAAGAGCTCACCGCAAGGCGGGACCCACGTTCGTATATTCGCGCAGGAAAACTTGATCGGATCGCCGATCCGACTCTGCGGTTGCGTCCGGGTTGTTGCTGCGAGTCGAAATCATATATTGGTTTATGTATTTGGACTTATTATTGTTTTATTTCATGGGCTTTCCATCCGGCCAATCATAGCCGTTGATTGGGATGCCCTAGTTTTGTTTTAATTATAAATAGACTCTTAAGGGGCTGATTTGAGGCATTGCAGAATTTGGAGAACACTCATTCCCGGATTCCAGCGATCACCCCGCAGTGCCGACGCCGTGGAACCCTAGGTGACGACTCCTAGGTGCTCAATCTTCTCCCCAAGGTACCCCCTATCATTCCCCCTCTTCTTCCCCTCCTCCCAGCCACCGCCGACTACCCTAGGCCCCTCCCAAACCCCCGCCAACCTGCTGTCCAGCAGTCCAGCAGCCCGCCGCCAACCTTCCATCTGCCCCCTCCCTGCAGTCCTCCTACAACAATCCGCACCCCTCCTCCAGCCGCCCACCTCCCTGCTGCCCACCGCCAGCCTCCCCCTCCGCCTTGCCGTCTATCTTCTGCCGCCCCTCCTCTGCCCTAGCCGACCATCCTCTTTCTCTCTCACGTGGATCCACCTCTATTTCACCCTAAAATCCTAGATCAGTCCAGATCTAGGATTCTCGCTTCCCGATCCGTTATCCCCTCCACCATACACCATCCCACACCCCGGATCCAATATCATACACCGGATCCATCCATCCCCCACCCGGATCTATCCCCTAGTGGCCGGATCTATCCATTTCCGTCCCGATCTCCTCATTTTCCACCGTGGACAGCCACCACCACCCCGTCACGCCTCCGGTTCCTCCTTCGATCGCCGATCTACGCCTCCGGGTTCCAGTTCTCCAGTGTCTCGGTTCAGCCCACTATTTTGTGAGTCTTTCGTTGTACTTTGACATTTGATTCGGTATTATTACTTGGTGTTTTCCTTGTGCTTGTTTGGAATTATACTGGTGGGTATTTGTTTGCATACAATTATAATTGCAGGTGGGACAAATTCGCCGCTCGCTCGCTTTGGCCCTCCGACGCGGAGGAAAACCACGCTTAGCCGCTAAATTAAATATTGCTTTAACTCTTTGTGATTTTGTGTGCTGTTACAAGATTTTCATTGCTCTAATTATTAATCGCCGCTGCCGACTGTCGCATTGCATTTAGCGTAGATTTAGCATTCCGCCCGTGCACTCTCACTGGAGTCCTAGGTTTTGCGCACCCACAGCCTACCCCTACATCAATTGGTATCAAAGCACATGTTAGGCCTTTGCATGCTCCGCAGCGGTAGGTTCTTTAGAAGAAGCATGGTAGGTCATCAAGTCACCGGCGACCGGACGGCGAGCTCGAATTTGGGTACCGCCTTCGCTGAGTTTCAGCGTCTTATCCTAGATCGTTTCGACTCCTTAGGTGCCCAGTTCGACGATGTGCGTCATGATCTCGCCGAGGTGAATCTTCGCCTAGACCACTTAGAGAATGTCGGGGACACTCCTGCACAACGTGATGATTCGCTTGAGGACGACCCCGATGATCATCTACGTCCTAACCCTAATCTGAGGGATGACCAACCTGCAGTAGACCGCCACCGTCGTGAGGCCCCTCGTCGAGCCCCAGCCCCACCGGTGAGGCGAGGCCCTGATCCTGGGGTCGAGCGTAGACCAGCTCCGGCACGTGATAGACTTCCACACCAACGTGATGAGTACCGTATGCCACGTCAGCCACAACCAGACCCCATAGATCGTGTGCCCCCACACGATCGTCGGGACCATCACCGAGATGAGTATTATCCCCTGGTTCGGAGAGAGCGTGGACCCCAACCCGCTCGATTCGACTATGCCCATGATGATTATCCCGAGGACTATCCCGACCCCCGGAGAGGTGGCCACCAGTTGGACATCACTCGTCGTATTCGATTCGACACTCCCATGTTTGATGGTCGTTTGGACCCGAAAGCTTTCAGCGATTGGCTCCTGGACACGGACCACTATTTCGAGTGGTACGATATGAGGGACGAGCGTTGTGTCCTCAAAAATGAAGCTGATCGGGCAGGCTAAGGTATTCTGGATTAGCGTAGAGAGAGCGTTGGAGCGAGATGGGTATTACCTCATCGCCACATGGGATGACATGAAGCAGAGACTGAGTGAGAAGCACCTACCCACATCCTACCGAGACCAGTTATTTGAGCAGTTGCAGAACTTACGACAGAGGACACTCACTATCGCAGAATATATGACTCGCTTTGACGAGTTAGTTGTTAGGAGTGACGTCTCGAAGGAACCCATTGCCACTGCATCCCGTTTCAAGGCGGGCATACGCGCTGAGATTCGGAGAGAGTTGATTCCCCACCGTTTAGAGACCGTCGATCTGATATTCCAGCTCGCCCTCGAATACGAGCAGTACCTTCGATCATCTACTACGAGGCAGTTCCCCTCCCTGACGGATTCCTCGACTTTCAGGAAACCCGCTCCACCCCAGACCACCTCGGCTACACCCTCACGTGTTTTCACGGACACTAAGGGCAATACCGCCATCACTGATGGCCAGCGTTCTGGGGGTATTCTATGTTATAGATGTTCTGGCAGAGGACACGTGGCAGCACAGTGCCCCCACGCGGACCCTGCTAGTTGAGGGTGAGGAGTGCGATTTAGAAGAAGAAGAAGGTACAGAGGAGATTAAGGCCACCGTCGAGGAGGGCTGGGAGAGCGACGCAGAGAGATCATTGGAGGTGGGAGTGATTAGGCGCCTCCTACACACCCCGCGTGTAGACGAGGACTGGCGCCGCACCACTATCTTTTACACGTATTTTCCTAGCGCAGGTGAGCCCTGTAAGTTAGCCATTGATAGAGAGAGTTGCGTGAACATTGTGGCCCAAAAGGGGCTTGATCGCATGCTGGTGAAAGTAGAGCCTCAACCCCACCCTTATCGTGTCGTCTGGGTAGACAAAACGGCGATTCAGGTCACCCAGCGCTGCCTCGTCCCGATTAGTATTGCCTCCTTTCAGGATCGGGTCTGGTGTGACGTCATCCCCATGGACGTCGCTCATGTTCTTCTCGGCCGCCCCTGGCTATTCAATCGTGACGTCACGTGTTTCGGCCGCTCGAACACGTGTGTCTTCTGTGACAAGGGGCGGAAGATTACGTTGACGCCCACCCACCCCCGGGAGATATCCAAGGGTGTGGTTGAACCATCTGTGAGCACCAACGCCTCGCGGCCCCTGCATATCTTGAGGCGAGGCGAGTTCCTGCGAGACAGTATTGAGTCGGACGTCATTTATGTTGTGTCCGCCACTCAGGCTTCCGATGACACCCCTGTTGACCACCCGCTAGCGGTGCGTCCCCTTCTAGACGAGTTTTCCGACATTATGTCTAATGAGCTCCCCGACGAGCTGCCCCCACCGCGGGACATTCAACATGCCATTGATCTGGTCCCAGGGGCTTCTCTCCCAAACCTGACCCATTATCGCATGCATCCCGATGAGCACGCTGAGCTCAAAAGGCAGGTTGACGAGCTACTGCGGAAGCAGTTTATTCATGAGAGTATGTGTCCGTGTGCGTTTCCCGCCCTTCTTACCCCTAAGAAGGACGGTAGTTGGCGTATGTGCATCGACAGCCGCTCCATTAACAAAATCACGATCAAGTATCGTTTTCCGATCCCACGGTTCGATGATTTACTGGATACTATGCCCGGTGCCCAGATCTTCTCCAAGATCGATCTCCGTAGTGGGTACCACCAGATTCGAGTTCGTGAGGGAGACGAGTGGAAGACCGCTTTTAAGACCAAGGACGGTCTATATGAGTGGCTAGTCATGCCATTTGGGCTATCTAATGCCCCGAGCACATTCATGCGAGTCATGACTCAGGTGTTGCGGCCCTACATGGGCAAGTTTCTGGTTGCGTATTTTGACGATATACTGATCTATAGCCAGACTCAAGCTGCTCACCTCGATCATTTGAGGCTTCTCTTTGGCACCCTCCGCCAAGAGAAATTGTATGTGAATCTGAAAAAGTGTTCCTTCCTTTCCGAGTCCGTTCATTTCCTAGGCTTTATTATATCCTCGACTGGCGTGTCTGTTGACTCCGATAAGGTCAAATCCATTCGGGATTGACCTGTGCCGACGAACATCCATGAGGCTCGCAGTTTCCACGGACTTGCCACCTTCTATAGGAGGTTCGCCCAGGGATTTAGTACGATCATGGCCCCCTTCACGGGCTGCCTCAAGAAGGGCGAGTTTCAATGGACCCCCGCCGCCACTAGAGCCTTCGGGGAGATTAAGGAGAGATTGACGACGGCTCCTGTTCTGAGACTTCCGTATTTTAGCCGAGCATTTGAGGTTGCTTGTGATGCGTCCGGTGTTGGTATCGGTGGCGTATTGAGCCAAGAGGGACATCCAGTTTCTTACTTTAGTGAGAAGCTAAACGAGGCCAAGCAAAAATACTCGAATTATGCTCGAGAATTTTATGCTATTGTCCAGTCTTTGCGCTACTGGAGACACTACCTCCTCCCACGGGAGTTTGTCTTGTATTCCGATTACCAGGCGCTACGCTATCTCGACTCGCAGCGCAAGCTGGGACACCGACATGCAAAGTGGGTCGAGTATCTGCAGGATTTTCACTATGTTCTCAAACACCGAGCTGGTGTTGAGAACAAACCGGTTGATGCGTTGAGTCGACGTGTCTCCTTGCTGCAGACGATGACCGCGAGCGTTGATGGACTTGATAGGTTGATCCTGGACTACCCGATGTGTCCTGACTTTGGCGAGATTTACACCGCCCTATCCAGAGACCCACCCGACCCTGTTGAGGGATATCAGATCTTTGAGGGATACCTGTACCGAGGCTCCCGCTTATGCGTTCCCCAGACATCATACCGTGACTATCTGTTTTGGGAGTTGCATGCGGGCGGGGCTGCCGAGCACTTTGGTCGGGATAAGTCTATAGCCATCATCGAGGACCGCCTATATTAGCCCAACCTCAAGAAAGATGTGGCTCGTGTTGTCCGTCACTGCCGTATCTGCCAAACGCTTAAGGGTACCAAACAGAACACGGGTCTGTACACTCCGTTACCTGTACCGCACCGCCCTTGGGAGGACATTAGCATGGATTTTGTTCTCGAACTTCCCCGCACTCTGCGGAAGCACGATTCCATCTTCGTGGTGGTCGATCGGTTTTCAAAGATGCCACACTTTATCGCTTGCCGCAAGACGGCAGACGCGACTCACGTAGCGTCTGTCTTTATGAGGGATGTCTTTCGATTGCATGGCCTACCCAAGTCGATTGTGTCAGACCGCGATGTGAGATTTATGAGTTACTTTTGGAAAACCCTGTGACACAAGACCGGTACCATTCTTAGGTTCTCCTCGACGTATCATCCACAGACGGACGGGCAGACCGAGGTAGTAAATAGGAGCTTAGGAAACCTTTTGAGATGTCTAGTTGGTGAGCATGTAGGTAGTTGGGACTTAGATTTACCGATTGCAGAGTTCACCTACAATAGCTCAGCCAATATGTCCACCGGGTTAAGTCCATTCCATGTAATATCAGGATACGACCCTAGGAAGCCCATTGACCTCTTACCGAGCTCTTTAGAGTCTCGCCCTAGTGAGTCTGCTGAGTCCTTCGCACAACATTTGCATGAGTTGCATGAGTCGGTCCGCCGAAAAATAATAATGAGCAATGAAAATTATAAAACCCATGCAGATAAGCATAGGCGAGTGCAAGTATTTAATGTAGGCGATAAAGTGATGGTGCGAATCCGACCGGAGAGGCTCCCCTCGGGATGTTACCGACGCTCAAACGGAAGAGCCGGAATGGCACGTGTATTCGAGGAGGACGCGAGGCGACGCGAGAGCAGGGAACGGTCCGAACCACACCGGCCCAAGCACCGAACCGGGCGGTTCGGCGGACGCACGCTAAGGGCCGACCGGCCCCTTTATTTTATATTGCTGTCCTAATTTTAATTATGCGTATTGTAATATTTTGGAACTCTTGATGTGTGGTGGATCCCTCCTATATATGGGATCACCTTAGGGTTGGTTTGTATCTTTGATCACTTATGTTAATTGGGGCTGCTGCCTTTTCCTCTCTCTCTCTCTCTCTTCCTCTATCTCCCTCCCCTTTCGTCTAACCTATCTCCCTCTGTCCCGCCCCAACTCTCGCCATCCGATATCCCTGCGCTAGCCGCCGCCCCTCGCTAACGCCCCTCCGATACCCTAGTGGTATCATTTGGTCCGACCTGCCGCTCTGCCCGCCTCCTCGCCGCCGGAGATCCTTCCCATGGGGACGAAACCGAACACCCGCTCCGCCACCTCCGGAGACACCCCCGACCTCGCCGACCGCATCGCGTCCCACGAGAGCCAGATCTCCTCATCCACGCCGCCATCGCTAGTCTCACCGCCGGCCAAGACGCCCTGCAGTCCGGCCAGGCCGCCATCGCCGCCGACCATGCGGAGCTGTTGGCGCGACTCGCGGCCTAGGCGCCGGATCGCGCCCCAGAAACCAGCCGCACGGCCCAGCTGGCACGCCCAACCCCGACTCCGCCCGCCGCCAGCGTCCTGTTTTCCACGGTGGCCGCCTCCCTCCTCGGCACACCTCCTCCGCCCGCCTCCGTCCTCGGCACACCTCCGCCGGCCGCCGCCATAGCCGATCGATTCGCCCTCGCCCTGAATGTTTCGTCCTTTGCCGGCACGGATCCGTTAGGTTGGATAGCTTGTGCTGAACAATTCTTCGACCTCAACGGGACCTCTACGACGAACAAAGTAAGCACGACCGTGGTCGGCCTTGAGGGTTCTGCCTTCCATTGGGCCCGTTGGTTGCGTCAAATCCAACCCGCCATCTCTTGGACGGAGTTTAAACAAGAAATGATGTGCCGCTATGACTCCCGATACACCGGTTCCGCAATCGAGCGCCTTTGCACGACCCGCCAAACGACGACCGTGGACGCCTACTTCGACGACTTCATCGCACTCGTCACGCAAGTGCCGGGCCTTTCACCCGACCACTATTTGGGTTTCTTTCTCCACGGTCTGCGTCCTAACATCCGTTCTCGGCTCCGCACGCATCATCCTCACACATTCTCCGAAGCTCTTGAACTTGCCCGGGCCGTCGAGGCGGATCTCGGCCTCCGGCTGAACCCCCCTACCACCTTTCGGCCCTCGCCGACGCCGGCCCCCGGGGCTTGGCCCCCCCCTACGGGAACCGGCCGGCCACCCCGCACGGATGCTCCGCAACGCGTCGACTACCACGACCTCCGCCGCCGTGGCTTATGCTTCCGTTGCCGCCAACCTTACTCGCCGCAACACGTATGCCCGGTCAAGTAATTTCATGCCATCTTTGTGGATGGCGACGGTGAGGATGCGGCCACCGATCCTTCTCTGCTGGAGGCCCCGCCAGATGATCCGCCCGAGAACACGGAGCCGACACCACTCAATGTCTTGGAGCTACCTTTTTATTCGGTGGGCGGCCTTACGGGCCCACGAACGATGAAGCTGGGCGGCACGCTCCAGGACCGGCCCGTGGTTGTTATGATTGACAGTGGCGCTAGCCACAACTTCATGTCGGCCCACCTCGTACGGGACCTCGACTTGCCTTACGATCCCTCCCCTGACTTCTCCGTCTGCCTGGGGGATGGCCGCCGCCGACCTACGTTGGGACAGTGCGCAAGAGTCACTTTGTCCTTGGGTCCATGCACGGTTACGGCCGACTTCTATCTATTCGAGTTGGGCGGTCTCGACGCCATCTTGGGGGTCGCTTGGTTGCAGACGCCGGGCGACGTTCACGTCAACTGGGCCTCCATGACCATGTCCTTCCTGCATGAGGGCCACCCTTGCCGTTTGGTGGGGGATTCAGCGCTTCTTCACTCACCGGTCTCCTTCCGGGCCATGACACGCTTCACCGACATTGATTTCCCTGCTTGGTTATGGACGGTCCAGCCGTCTCCTCCGCCGGCCGACTGACCCTCCGCGGATATGGACGCCGTTTTCGCTGATTTTCCGGACCTGTTTACTACTCCGCCCGGCCTTCCACCACCGCGGCCGACCGATCATGCCATCGTCCTCAAACCGGGGGTTGCGGCAGTGTCCGTCCGTCCCTACCGCTACGGGCATGCGCAGAAGGACGAGATCGAGCGACTCGTGCGGGAGATGCTGTTGGGGGGCCTCATACGGCCCAGTGCTAGTCCCTTCTCCAGTCCGGTGCTTTTGGTCTGCAAAAAGGACGGCAGTTGGCGTTTCTGTGTGGACTACTGGGAGCTCAACAAGGCTACGGTACCCGACAAATACCCCATCCCCGTCATTCAGGAGCTATTGGACGAGCTTCATGGCGCCGCCTTCTTCACCAAACTCGACCTCCGCGCCGGCTATCACCAAATCCGGGTCCGGCCGGAAGACGTGCCGAAGACGGCCTTCAGGACGCATGACAGCCATTTCGAGTTCCTGGTGATGCCGTTTGGGCTCACCAACTCCCCAGCCACCTTCCAAGCCACCATGAACGACATCTTCCGCCCGGTCCTCCGTAAGCACGTCCTCGTTTTCTTTGATGACATTCTTGTGTTTAGTACTTCTTGGCAGGACCATCTCCGCCATGTGCGGGAAACCTTTACCACTCTTCGCCGCCACCACCTTACCTTCAACCAGAAGAAGTGTACTTTTGGCGCCACGACGGTCAGCTATCTGGGCCATACCATCTCCGCTTTTGGCGTGACCATGGACGCGGACAAGATCGATGCAGTGACTCGGTGGCCGACTCCTACTTCCATCCGTGACGTCCGGGCTTTCCTTGGACTTACCGGGTATTACCGACGCTTCATTCGGGACTACGGCGGGTCAGCCCGCCCTCTCACCCAGCTCCTGAAGGCCATCGACGACGGGCCGTTTTCGTGGCCACCGGCCGCCATGGCGGCCTTCGCCGCACTGCAGTCAACCCTGATCCAAGGGCCGGTCTTAGCCATGCCAGACTTCCGACAACAGTTCATAGTGGAATGCGACGCCTCCGGCTCCGGCGTCAGCGCCGTTTTGATGCAAGCAGGTCGGCCGGTGGCGTATTACAGCCGCGCCTTCTCGGCGGTTGTGCGCAGCAGATCGGCCTACGAGAATGAGCTCATGGCCTTGGTTTTAGCAGTGCAACATTGGCGACCGTACTTGCTCGGTTGGCCCTTCATTGTTCGCACCGATCATCACAGCCTCCGGTATTTGCTTCAGCAGAAGATCGCCACGCCGACGCAGCAGCTCTGGGTAGCCAAGCTTCTCGGCTATGACTTCACCATTGAGTTTCGGTCTGGCAAGACCAACCGGGCGGCCGACGCCCTCTCCCGCCACCCCCACGCTCCGGAATTAGCCGCCATCTCGCGGCCTGTGTGGGAGGATGCTGCCGTTCTCCAGCAAGAGGCGGATACCGACCTCTACCTGATAGCAATCCGCACGGCCTTACTCGCCGACCCAGCGGCCCGTTCGCCATATGCTCTCATCGGGGGCCGACTGTTCCATCGGGGCCGCCTCGTCCTGTCCGCCTCATCATCCTGCATTCCTCTTTTTCTCGCTGAGTTTCATTCTACCCCCTCAGGGGGTCGTGCCGGGGCTTTTCGGACGTATCGGCGGATAGCCGCCTCCCTATATTGGCCTCACATGCTTCGTCAGGTGAAGGCCTACGTTGCGGCCTGTTTGCCCTGTCAGAAGGCCAAGTACGAGACGTTCCCAAGCGGCCTACTGCAGCCCCTGCCGATCCCCGAGCGTGTCTGGGAGGATATAGCGATGGATTTTATCACCCGTCTGCCGCGTTCGAACGGGTTTGATTGCATCTTGGTGGTGGTCGACCGTTTGACGAAGTACGCCCACTTCGTTCCACTCCGACACCCCTATACAGCAGCGACTGTGGCCGACTGTTTCATTTCCGAGATAGTGCGCCTCCATGGGTTTCCTCGCTCCATAGTGAGTGACAGAGATCCCCTCTTCCTCAGCAGTTTTTGGACAACGCTCTTTCGTCTTCAGGGCACTCGGCTTCGGATGAGTACCACATATCACCCCCAGTCGAATGGGCAATCCGAAGTGCTCAACGGTGCTTCATCGGTGAGCGACCCGGGTCGTGGGCGAAGTGGCTCTGTTGGGCGGAGTACTCGTACAACACCGCTTACCATCACTCCGCCAATACATCGCCCTTCGAGACGGTCTATGGCCGACCCCCGCCTTCTCTTCTCCGACATCTTCCGGGCGAATGCCCCGTGGCCAGCTTGGCCGACCATCTGTATGACTGGGACGTGATTCTGGATAGCTTGAAACACCACCTTCGATGCGCACAGGCAAAAATGCTCTCGTTCGCTAACCGGAAGCGTCGCGATCTCTCCTTTCAGGTGGGCGAGCGTGTTTTCATCAAGCTTCACCCGTACCGACAGCTGACCGTGGCCCGCCGCACCTGCCCCAAGTTGGCCCTTCGCTTCTACGGGCCCTTCGAGATCATCAGCCGCATTGGAGCCGTCGCCTACCGCCTGCGCCTACCGGACCATAGCCGCATTCACCCGGTGTTCCATGTTTCCCAGCTTCGTCGCGTTATCGGCGACCACCCAGTCACCGACCACATTCCAACGGATATTGAGCACTCTGACTCCCCACCTATGTACCCGGCTTCTATCGTGGATCGGCGCCACCATACCCCGGGAGATACTTTTCCGGAAGAGATTCGCGTCGCGTAGCGTGACCGACCTCTCTCCACCACTACATGGCTACTGCGGGACGACTTCCGTCGTCAATTTCCAGATTATGCCTTGAGGACAAGACTAATTTCCCAGATGAGGGTATTGTTACCGACGCTCAAACGGAAGAGCCGGAATGACACGTGTATTCGAGGAGGACGCGAGGCGACGCGAGAGCAGGGAACGGTCCGAACCACACCGGCCCAAGCACCGAACCGGGCGGTTCGGCGGACGCACGCTAAGGGCCGACCGGCCCCTTTATTTTATATTGCTGTCCTAATTTTAATTATGCGTATTGTAATATTTTGGAACTCTTGATGTGTGGTGGATCCCTCCTATATATGGGATCACCTTAGGGTTGGTTTGTATCTTTGATCACTTATGTTAATTGGGGCTGCTGCCTTTTCCTCTCTCTCTCTCTCTCTCTCTCTCTCTCTCTCTCTCTTCCTCTATCTCCCTCCCCTTTCGTCTAACCTATCTCCCTCTCTCCCGCTCGCTCGGTACCGCCCTAGCTCTCGCCATCCGATAGCCCTGCGCTAGCCGCCGCCCCTCGCTAACACCCCTCCGATACCCCAGTGGTATCACGGGACCTGCCAAAAAGTTGTGCGTCAGCCGAATGGGCCCCTACTCTATTATAAATCGTATTGGGACAAACGCCTACTGACTCGATATTCCGGCGAGTATGGGCATTCATCCGGTATTTAATGTCGAGGATCTGACACCGTACTAAGAACCTTACGACTATGTGAACCCGAGCGGTGGAGATGCCCAGCCTTTTCCACCCCCACTTTCATTACCTGCCCCCACCCATACTCCGCCTCTGACCGATAGCCACTACAATCCACTCCCTGTTGCCACCCACCCACTCGGTGATTCGTCTTCTCTGGTTTCACCTTCGGCACCACCAATCGCTTCAGATTCTACCACTCGAGAGATGAGAGATGAGGGCATTACTGAGATCAGAGCCCACCAGTTCGTTTCTAATACGGATGGACCGCGCTGCCGTTACTTGGTACACTGGCGGGGCCGCCCTGATGCTGACGACGCTTGGATATTGCCGTCGGAGCTCGATCGACTTGCCCCTGAACTTCGACTTCAGTACGATCATCTCCATTCATCGGAGATGAAGACTTTTCAGTCGGGGGGAGTTGATGGGAATCCATCTGATCGTGCACCTGGAAGAGCTCGCCGCAAGGTGGGACCCATGTTCGTATATTCGCGCAGGAAGACTTGATCGGATCGCCGATCCGACTCTGCGGTTGCGTCCGGATTGTTGCCGCGAGTCGAAATCATATATTGGTTTATGTATTTGGACTTATTATTGTTTTATTTCATGGGCTTTCCGTCCGACCAATCATAGCCGTTGATTGGGATGCCCTAGTTTTGTTTTAATTATAAATAGACTCTTAGGGGCTGATTTGAGGCATTGCAGAATTTGGAGAACACTCATTCCCGGATTCTAGCGATCACCCCGCGGTGCCGACGCCGTGGAACCCTAGGTGACGACTCTTAGGTGCTCAATCTTCTCCCCAAGGTACCCCCTATCATTCCCCCTCTTCTTCCCCTCCTCCCAGCCACCGCCGACCACCCTAGGCCCCTCCCAAACCTCCGCCAACCTGCTGTCCAGCAGTCCAGCAGCCCGCCGCCAACCTTCCAGCCGCCCCCTCCCTGCAGTCCTACAACAATCCACACCCCTCCTCCTCCAGCCGCCCACTTCCTTGCTGCCCACTGTCAGCCCCCCCTCCCCCCCCCCTCCGCCTTGCCGCCTACCTTCAGCCGCCCCTCCTCTTCCCTAGCCGACCATCCCCTTTCCCTCCCACGTGGATCCACCTCTATTTCACCCTAAAATCCTAGATCAGTCCAGATCTAGGATTCTCGCTTCCCGATCCGTTATCCCCTCCACCATACGCCATCCCACACCCCGGATCCGCTATCATACACCGGATCCATCCATCCCCACCCAGATCTATCCCCTAGTGGTCGGATCTATCCATTTCCGGCCCGATCTCCTCATTTTCCACCGTGGACAGCCACCACCACCCCGTCACGCCTACGGTTCCTCCTTCGATCGCCGATCTACGCCTCCGGGTTTCAGTTCTCCAGTGTCTCGGTTCAGCCCACTATTTTGTGAGTCTTTCGTTGTACTTTGACATTTGATTCGGTATTATTACTTGGTGTTATCCTTGTGCTTGTTTGGAATTATATTGGTGGGTATTTGTTTGCATACAATTATTATTGCAGGTGGGACAAATTCGCCGCGCACTCGCTTTGGCCCTCCGATGCGGATGTAAGCCACGCTTAACCGTTAAATTAAATATTGCTTTAACTCTTTGTGATTTTGTGTGGTGTTACAAGATTTTTATTGCTCTAATTATTAATCGCCGCTGCCGACTGTTGTATTGCATTTAACGTTGATTTAGCATTCCGCCCGTGAACTCTCACTAGAGTCCTAGGTTTTGCGCACCCACAACCTACCCCTACATCACTTATTGTACTCTCTCTCTCCACTTGAAGTTCTCTCTCTCCAAGTTGTAAACATATTTGCAAACTTTTTAAATTTGATTCATTGATTGTGTGTAGTTTATTTCAATTGGGTTTACCATTGTTGTTTTTCATTGTGATTGAGATTGGATATTGTGCAAAGAGGTGAAGTGTTCTTGGGCACGTAAACTTCTACACACCAAAGGTTTTCAACCTTCTAAAAATCCCATCCTTGGTGCATCAGTATAGTTAAAGAAGCACTTGAATTGCATTGTTCCATTTGAAAGGTTAGTATTATATGCAGATAATACCCGACTCCTGGGGGAAAATTCTAAAAGAACCTCTGCATATTTCGGCAACAACTTAAATGATTCCTTACAATTTCCCTCAATCTACAACTTTTCCTCTATTGAATCCCTTCATAATTTTATATGACTTCAATGCAATCTTTATTTTGTAGTGAATGCCTCATCAAGTCTCGATAGTAGTATGTACATACGCTCTTGTAACTTTCAGCAATCCATTTTATCCGGATAATTTGTTTTCTGGGGTCTTTAGGGAACTATGTATTAGTGAGATTTTTATTTTAAGGTAGTGCCATCCTTAAATATATGCATGGATCCTCCATTCACATCCTATAGAGGGATATTTTTGTGTATTCCTTCGTGTAATTTTTATATTTGTCGATGTAATTCCATATTGCAAACTATATCTTCTTAAGATATCTCATAAGTATTGCAAAACTTCAAACAATTGCTTGACCTTTAACAATGTTTATCATCATCGTTGTCTTGACATGAAATTCCATTTAAAGTTCTCTTCCAACTCTTCAACTCCCTCTCAGAATCCCTCACAACATCAGATTCTGCACTTCCATCTTTAACTCATTCTTATATCTATGTCTGTAGCCAAGAAATCATCCCCCCCCCCCCCCCCCCCCCCCAACCTGCATAACTTTGAATTTACATACTTATTTTGGTAAGGAGTAGAATCTTCATCTTCACCAACTCATTGCTATTTGTGGTCTAGTGATGGGCTGCTGATCAATTATAATTAACCTGTTCATCATCACCCTTCTAAATTTTGTGCCATGGTCCATAGCTACATCCTTACACTGATATTGTTTTTTAATCAAAACTTGTCTTCCCGTAGACATATGCAAACTTACAGCAAACTACCACAACTGTCTGTCTCCACCATGTTTCCCCAACTATGTTCACATATTTAACACATCTATATCAATATGCAATGCGCCGATCCTCTGAAATATAAGCAACAAACAACTCTGTCGATGCATGTCTTTGTGATGCAACCTGAGTTATATCGTTATTTTATTTTTATTTACCGCATTTTTATGTGTAACACATGTTTGTGTCTTGTATTTTCCACTCATGTTATCAGCGAATGTGTGCTTTGTATCACGCATATCACTCACGCACAATCATACATCTTATTGGCGTGACCGACTAATAAGACCATGAATGAAAACGTCCGTTAAATTAGGAATAGTGTTAATTTGGGCAAGCAAAAAATATAATTAAAAAGTTATTAGTTTTAAAATTACAAAATTAAATAGTTATTTGTTTTTAAATTTCAGAATTAATGGAGATTATCAAGAGGCTAAACAATTCCAAATCAGCCCAAAAAATCCCTTAAACCGTCCTTTTTTCCCATTAAATACCTTTATTAAAACTTCTATAAAACCATGTTCTCTATTAAAGCTGGCTCTCCCCCATCGTGAAATGGGAACCTTGGAAAACGCTTTGAACTGAGAATTCATCTCTCGGTTTGAAGCCGCCCAGGTGACCGTATGTTTTATTTCCGACGCCGCCTCTTGGGACCCTCCCGAGGTCCGGTGACCCTTCCATCAACAACCTCGTTGAATATGTCGTTGACTATGCCGTCAGCCTGTCTACTTATCTTTGTTTGATTCCCAACCACTATTTTACCGACCCCTGCATATTTTTGGTCGCCGTTCACCCCCTCGGCCGCTGGAGACTAGTCCTTCACCATTTGCTGCCACTGACTGTAACTGAACGTGGCCTTATTCTCCCACCTGAGCCTTCCTCTGTTTCCACTTTCTAGGACCATCCAGTCACTGCCACTAAACCCTTTTGACACAATTTTGCGATTCGTCGTTTCACTCATAATGTCTTAGTATGATTCTCACCCTATCTCATATCTCGATTACTATTTGTATAATTTTATGCTTAATTTACCTGGACTTTAAATTTTAGAGCTTGCCTTAGTTTTCATCTATTCATGTTTGTCGTTAATTTCAAAATCCGTAGTTACTCTTCTTTAATTTCCTATTTGTGGAACAATCATCTCATAATGTGGAATGCACTTGAATTTACTCTTACAAGGTCCAGATTAATTGTCATTTTATTTCCCGTCAAGTCGAGCTCCGTCGCTTAATTTAAAAGTGATCGCAAAATTATTGCTTAAAATCAAATTGCTATTTTCGGGTTATATCACTTTGGTATTATTATTATTATTCAATTTCTTAGCTATTACTGAAATGCCTTTTTCAGAGTTTATGATTTGTTTCTATCAATATTCACACTCTTCAGTTCTTGTACAACTCCTTTAAGTGAAATTGAAATGAAAACATTGCTTATTAGCCACATTCATTGCCCTTATATAAAGTTCCTTTGCAACACAAATTTACATGCCTTTAAAAACCTATTTCACATAATTTTCCTCCAAAAGTTTATGCAAATAATCAGCTTCTTGGACGATAACATTGCCAAAAAATTTTGCAAAATTAGAAGAAATTGATCAAAGAATCCCCATGAAATAATTTGGAAAAAAACTGGAAGCAAAAGCAAAAAAAATATTCCGTACTAAAAATCCTATGTGAAAGCACATTGAAAAAATAATATGAAACTCAAATGAAATCAAATATCTAAGCAAATACACACTGAAGGCTTCTGTCATGAACTCCCCACCTTTGTTTTCACCTTAGAAGAGGTCTAGAACTAGACATGTCTTCTCCAAAGGCAATGATGTGAAATGTTGGTAGAGCTCTCTGATGTAGGCCTTAGCTCTCCAATACACTCGTTACCGGGTAGATCAACGACGAATGCGCGACTCAAGAAAAATGATGCAAATGCAAGCCACACAGTGCAAGTGCACCGGACTAGGCAAAGAGAAACAATTGCCACACGAAGGACCGCTAATCCTCTAGAGATCTCCCAAGGGCTATAAGCCAATGTTCGATCAAGCGAAAAGGACCCACCCGATCCGATCAAGCTATGCGTTGTACCAAAGAGACCCACCGAAAAATATCGATTCGGAAAATGGTAGATCTCTCCTAACAAAAAAGCGGGGCTCGCCAAACCCCTTCGAATATTAAAATAACGGATGAAAAAAAATGCAACTTTCAATACGAAGAAAACCACGAAAAATCAGTGATTCGAAGATCACGCCACAGTATTCCACCACAAGAAAAAACAAGAGGGAAAACACGCTAGTGGTTTGTTCGTTACCCGCTTGAGATAGGATTGGCCTCAAGCAATACACTCGCCCGACCGTTTCTTTTTCGGATCCACCGGAGGCGCGTTGTTTGGAGAGGAATCCGTTCGCCGTCTTGCTTCACCGTATCCAAGATCCGCCGAATATCACTTAGATCCCTTGGAGGAAACCGTAGAAAATGAAGATCCGTCCAAGCTTGGAGAGAGAAAAGGTGGTGAGATATTTCGTGGGTGAGAGGGGGCGGCTAGAGGAGAGAAGAGGGGGAGATCTCCCTTAGGAGTGGGCGGCCGGCGGTTGGAAGGAGGAGAGGAGGGGCGGCCTCCTTTTGGCCGAACCTAGGAGAGAGGGGAAGAGAGGTGTGCGGCCACCAAGAGAGGGAGAGAATTAGAGGAGGGAAAATTTAGGGTTGGTTTTTTTCTTCATCAAAATTAAAACATAAAATAATACATCAAGGTCTTTTATAGGCCTTGCTTTAGTTTGTCTAAGCGCAGCCCAAAATTAAACACAACCAAAATTTAAAACAATAACAATACATAAAATTGAAATATGATAAAATTAGTAATTATAATAAAATATTATAATTATTAATTGCTTTGCTTGCGCCTCGGACGGAGATTGTAGCGGCGCGCTTCATTGTCGTCACGACGGCGATGGCGTAAATCCTTGGCCGGTGTGTTGTCTTCATCCGTAGGTGCGCCGTCCTCCGTAGGTGCACCGTTTCCACATCTTCATGCTGAGGGTCTTCATGCTGAGGGCCGTCGTCGCCATCACTCTCTCTACTCAAGAACCCAAATATTTTGTATCAATTATGTCCTTGAGCTTAAGTTATAAGTTAAGAGCATTTTTGATGGGACCCTAGTGAAATGGAAGGACCTAAGTGAAGTGCAAATTGACTTAAGGGAACAATTTATTGTTGTTTTTAAATGTGTGGGCCACTGTGGAGCACCACTTAATCTGAGGATTCTAGGTGTAATTTATCTTGTTTTCATGTTATTGAAACATAATGTTCGTTTTTGATATTTTTCTATTTACTTTATTACAATGTCACTCCATTTCATCATTGTCCTGGTTATTTTTTTACAACGTTTATTGATTCCTGTTACAGTCTATGCTAATACTATTTTCCCCATCACTATTCAGAAGTCTGTTCCAAAATCTTTGCAAGGTCCACCCTCAGCCGGTTATATGGGACATGCTATTTCCTCCCCAGTATATGGTGGTGCTCCATATGGATCATCTTATTTTAACGGTTCACCATTGCCTTATGATCTTCCTGGTGGAGGTTCTGGTTATCCTTATGGATATGGTGGTCGCCTTTCTGTTGGCAGCCCATATGGGCCAATGCATGTGTCTGGCCCACCACCTTACTCAAGTGTATCCATGGTAGGAGCAGGTAATCATTCAAACTTACTATTTTTATATCTCATTTATCTGCTATTTTCAAACCTGATATGCATGCTTTGAAATTAAGTTTGACGCAGGAAGAATTTATAGGTTTTCAAATGATGCAGTCAAGCACGCAAGCCAATGAACAAAATGATCATTACTTAAACTCTAACTCAAAGGGCCTATACGATTCAATGGGCAAATAAATATTCGTTGAACAATTACTTGCATAATAAGAATTTTAAATTTGCGCAAACAACTGCAGTTGATTACGATTTACGAACTATTCAATTAAGACTAGTTGGTTGTAATCACATGCAGCCGGAAGTGCTAAAATATTGAGGATCTAGAGAATAAAAAATACACATCTTTTGAAAGGAAATCAACACGTATTCCAAGTAAATACCACTAGTAATGAGAAGTGCATATGTACAGTGTAAATCTATGAAAATAAATGCGGGAGCACATCGAGCGATCAAATTCAAAGTGGAGTTGAAATAACGAGCGGCTTTGGGTAGGAGTGGGAGCGATGCAATGGATATGGTGCATGGTTTTGCAGAGGAATTTGATTTTGGAATTATAGGGTTTGGATTTGGAGATTTTTAGGAGTTTTGGGTAGAGGAAGGGGCTGTTTGTGGAAGTGGAGGTCGATTTAGGAGGGAATGAAGGTTGGGGGGGGGTGAGGGCGAATGTCGAGAAGCTAGTGGTGGTCAATGTGGAGGTTGGAGAGGTGATTTAGGGCGGATGGATAGAGAGATAGCAAGGATGGCTGCTAATTGCAAGGTGGGGGATGATTGGTTTGGGCTGAGGAATGGAAAGAGTAACTCGCTGGAACTCTGGTAGGGTCATCGGAACTCGGGGACTCGTCTGGGAGCGGTGGTAAGACCGAACTGTAGGAATATTAGCTGTAGGATGCTGAATTGGTGTTGAAGGGGGTTCACCATAGGTTGGACTGACTGCGGGAGGTTGTCAGTGGCTTTGGTACCACAAGAGGGACGGTGGGACAGGGTGACACCTCGTGCAGGCTTCGCGCCTGTGACCAAACGATTTGATTCTTCCATAAATCACTGATGCCTAGACCAAAAGCAAATCGAGGATATAAATAGGGGAGAAATTATGATTATATTCGACAACTTAGATCGTCCGATCGGACCATTAACCTAATTATCAAAATACAACTTCAAAATTAAAAGAAAGATACCTATTTTTTTTGAAAAATCACGCCGAACGCGTTGACGGTTTACGTTCCTCTATTTTATGACCCAAAAACTATCGATCACAGAAGTTTATTAATGAGGCGTGACCAATCTCCATCAATGTTGAGATTTACTCAAAATTCTTATACTTGTATATTTCTGAAGAGAAAAGCTATAAGAAGTAATCGAGTATATACATATATATTTTGAATTCTTGGCTGATGTTGATTTCTACTTATGGTTCAGAGTCTGAATGATTCCTGACATGTTATCGGAGAATTACTGCTAAAATTTATAGATCAAGACGGTGCAGCACATGCATGTCTTTATGCTGTAGTTTTATGTAATTGCCTGGTGCATACTATTAATTTTAATTGGATATTTCTTATTAGAGAAACAATGAAGTTGACATCTATCAAAGATAAATAAAAAAATATATTTGGATGATTTGGACATGTAAAATAACATATTCGAAATGCATTACTTAGACAAATTGATAGAATTAGTACGAATGATAGGAAAAAGAAGAGGTTTTTCTAAAATAATTTGGTTGAAAATAATTTAAACTGATTTGTGTAACTTAGCTTAAATTTCTAAGGCAATTCTCCAAGAAACTAATGAAAAATGAAATTCATAAAGCAGACCCCAAATAGAGTTGAGATTATTAATTTATTATTATTATTAGTCTATTTGTATGTGCGTGGGTTTAGTCCCACATCGTGAGTCAAGTTGTAAGTGTCAATGTATTTTCTGTATATTATGCCCTATATGGATGAATAGAATCAACCAAGTGTTTTTCCTCTTAACTTTCAACTTGGTATCAGAGCATTAGGGTGACTAATAGTTGTGATAAGGCTATTGACTATGATGATTATTTTAAAAAAATATTTTCTTAGTCATCTATTATGTGCTACCATAGTAATGCATACCTTTTGCAATGCTTCAGGTGGCATTTATGGTATGCCTCCATATATGGACAGATATGGCATGGGATTCCATATGGGGCATGGCGCAATGGTAACTCAGCAAAATGTTTTGTATTTTTTTTATTAAGACCCTATTCACTTTTTAAGATTGCTTTGTTCTGGAGAATGTACTTATATCTAAGATTATTTACCAAAATATCGCTTTGAAAAACTATTATTCAGCACATATTTGCTTTAGTTTTTTTTAATATCATTTTTCATTTTGTAGCCTGATGTTTTCCTCTGCACTTGTGATGTTTTGATTTATGTTTTTAGGGGCCGTCAAGGCCTGGAGCATTTCATGAGGACTTTCAAAGGAAGCCTGCAGGTTTGTTCCTGGAAATGAATACATTTTTCTTAACTTTTGTCTCTGAATTTCATTAATTCTTTGCAAATTTTCCTAGATACTGGACGTGATAATGATTGGGTTTGCCCAAATTGTCGTAATAGAAATTTTTCTTTCCGTGATGTTTGCAACATGAGGAAATGCAATACGCCAAGGCCTGGAAACCAGGTTAGTGACTGTTATTCATATTCTGGATTTATAAACTATGTTTCCTGTTATGCCTAGAAAAATGTGTGTGCACCACACCACCGCACCATATTTTTTAGCAAGAAACTCATGCGCATACACATATTGCGTTTGTATCCACTACTAAATTTCTGCACACATTATATGCACATGCATAATGTATCTCAATTTCCTTTTTTTGGTTTCATAGAAATGTAATCATATTTGCTTAATATGAGATATACCTTTGCTAACAGACAATTATTTGATGGTCTTAAGTTTTTTTCATAAAATGAAGAAGATATGGAAAAATTTGAATTTCAACATTTTCTTTTTGATGGGAAATACGTTATGTTGTTTATTAATACTTGCAAAGTTAGCAATATCAATAAGATTTATGTTTGTGAGGGCATTGATGTAACATGTGCGCACATAGACTGTCTATCATACAAAACAATCTTAGAAAGAAGACACAAAATCTGACCAACACGACGTTCAAGTTGGGTATATGCATATACTTATACAAATAGGTATATGCGCATAAACGTGTATATCTATAAAATATTTACAATCTATCTTTAAGATCGTTTGCAGTATGTGTTGCTTTTCGGCTTCTGCTGATAGTCGCTTCTCTTTAGGTGACCATCATTGCTGTTGTTGTTATTTTCTTTATTTTTCCCTTTAAAATATAAAATAACTTTTGCATTTTTATATATGTTATTGTATTATCTTGTATATTTATATATCATGTCAGTAATTTCTTTTTCCATAGACTGTTTATTTAAATTTGATTAGGCATCTATGTTGTTCCAAACCCTAGCTCAAATGCTTGATGCTAGATACTAGGCTGATAGATGGACATAAATAAATCGAAACAAATGAAATGAGTCAAAATTTGAATTTTGCTAGTGTCAGGGGCATTCCCATAGAAACAGTGTTCTGCAGTGTATTAGGTTGGGATAATAGTGGATAAAGATTTAGAGAAATAATTATTAATTGAATTTGATTAATTATTTTCCATTCACTATAAGGGCAATTAGTGATGATGATGTTATGAGTATAGTTAGTGTTTTTGTTCCTCAAGTTCTCAAGTTATAACTTATTGCATGTATGAAAATTTAGTAATATGTATGACGTTGGGATAATAGTGGATGGAGAGTTAGAGAGAATTATTTATGTGAATCTGATTAATGATTTGCTGATTACAATAAATCTAGTGATTTGTTGGTGATCTTTAAGTGCAGTTAGTGTTTATGCTCCTCAAGTTATATTAAAAGATTAAAATTTGAAAGATACGGATGAATGGAGGAAAAAAAATCTGTGGACATTAGAGATTGTTATAACTTGTATATTTTTGAAAAGCTAATATAAGTATGGGTTGGGCTAATGTGTGGATAAAAAATAGAGAATTATTTTTATGAAATTGATTAATGTTAAGATGATTGCTATAACGTTATTAATCAGTGAGAACGTTACAAGTGTGGTTAGGTTTCATGCTCCTCAGGTTTTATTATGCGATCAAGTTTGGGAAGACATGACTATAACATGTATATGAGGAAAGCAAACTATTTGTGGTGACTTAAATGAGCATATTGATTTTTATAGTTATAAGAGAATTCATGAAATATGTGATAGAAACAATGTGAGATTTCGCCATATTCTATGATTTTGTAACAATGAATACTTATTTTAAGAAATGAGAACATTTATTTGCTTACAAATGTAAAGCCACTAGATCACAAGTCAATTTCTTTTATATAGAAGGGAAGTAAAAACTTTTTACCAAGCTTGTAAGGTGATTCTAGAGTTTAACCATATATAATATAAAATAATAATTATTAATGTAAATTTTAGGGGAACAAAATTTTTTAAGAATCTTCTTTCAAGTGGTGAAATCTGAGATGTGAGAAATTATTAATCGTTAAAGATTAATTGTTAAATGAGACAAACTTGAATTCTTTAGTGGAGCCAAATTTTGTGACTTACACATACCTAGAGATTCTCTATTTGCCATAGAATAGTAGCTCAACAGTCTCTTGAGCTTCACACCTTTTTTCCCCTCCCTGATCACAACTTTAGGTGATAACAATGCAAATATATTTAAGAGAGGGAACAATTACCATAACGCAGTATAATTATTTATAAGAGGAAACAACTACCATTCTATAAATGAGCGTAAAAGATTATCCTTGGAGGACATGTATGCATTGTTCTAACATGTGGAAAAATATGACCATTGATGACGACTTAAATGAGCATATAAGTTCTTATAGAATGAGTAATAAGAGAATTCATGATGGGTATGAAATATGTGATTGAGACAAAATGTGTGAAGCTAAATTTAATTTTGTTGTAGCCTATGATATTGCAATAATGAATTCTTATTTTACGAAATGAAAACATTTAGTCAGGAAAGAGTTTGACCATGTAATATACGATAGTAGTTACTAAGGTATGTTTGAGGAGTATAAAAATATTAAAATAAACTATTTCCCTATAATTAAGTGATGGAATTTGAAATATGACAAATTGCTATTCTTTAAAGATCAATTATTAAATGAGGCAAACTCAAATTCTTCAGTGCGTCCAAAATGTGTGAGTTACGCTTGTACCTGAAGATTTATCTTTGCCATAGAATGCAAGCTCAAACCAATTCTTGTGCTTCACACATATTTTTTTCCCTCAGCTCACAATTTTAGTTTATAATCATGTAAATATATTTAAGAGAGGAAACAGTTATAAAACTTCAATATAAATACTTATAAGAGGAATGAATTACCAAACTATCCTTGGCAACTTAGTTCAAAATAGAACACATATTCACCTTACGCAGACTCCCCCGTCAAGTTGCCTTGAAGATATCTTCCATATCAAGCTTGCCAACTAGGTTCTCGAATTGATTCTTATACAACCTCTTGGTGACGATGTATGCATCTTGATCAACTGTTCAAATGTATGATATAGTTATACAATTTTACTTGATGAAATGTTTGTCTACTTCAATAAGCTTTGTTCTATCATGGAGAACAAAATAATGAGCAATAAATTTCGTAACTTTGTCATCACAGTAAATAACACATTGAAATTTGGGTGGTATTATGGGCAAACCTACTTTGGCTAATGATAGCTCAAGGATAATGACAGACCGAGAATGTTAATGTCAGACCAAAACATTTAATGTCAAACCAAATTTTTATTTGTACATCAACATGAAAATTAAGAATTTAACTAAGCATTCAAAATTCAATATAAAGTCCATAGTTGTCATTTATATTACAAAACAAATCATTTTAGGCACAAAAATTCGAAAGTTCAATCTTTCTGAAGGGTTCATCCCGCAAACAAATAAAAAAATTATTTGCAGACCAACATGAAAATAAAAAATTTAACTAAGCATGCAAAATCCAATATAAAGTCCATAGTTGCCACTTATATTATAAAATAAATCAGTTTAGGCACAAAAATTCTAATGTTCAATCATTCTTAATGGTTCATCCTGCAAAAAATAAAATTATTTATCATTAATTCAAATATGTATATTAAAATATGTATACATATAAGAGAAAGTTATAATGCATACCTAAATTTCATTAATTGAAATGTAGTACAAAAATTGATCGTCCCCCGCCATGCACAATTAGGAAAACCAAAAATATTGTTATAAATCTGCATTTGAAATTACAATTTTAAAATTACGAAACTAGTAAACATATAGAAATCAAGATAAATTAAATATTTAACTATTGTTTTTTTGCGTACCAAACAATCAAATCCCCTTAGTGAAGAACTTTTTGCAATGAGCTTGAATATTTCGGCTTATGTGTACTTGACATAATAGGTTCTTTGAATGTGGGAACACAACCTTGATGACATTCATCAATGTCATTTCTCTGTCAGTTATTAAAACTTGCGGTAGAGCATATTTATTAAGCACAGACTTAAAGCAATTAAGAGCCCATATATAACTCTCTTCAGTTTTAGAGAGTAACGGAAGTCGATATCTATTCGTTTTGTATTTGCAATCCAAGAGAAACATAGTTGAGAACATTTTGCAAAGACGAATTGAGGTTGGGTGAGCAAAGAACAAGCTCTCTAGTTGGTTTCCACCTAATTTTACTTTGTTGAAATTGATATATCCACTATCTGCAATGCATTGGTATAATAATTGAATTGGAGTCCCTCCATCTAACAACTTTTTTTGCATCTTAGCTCTTTCGTTATACAAAGTTCCAAGACAAGTAGCGTTATTGCCGTCTCTTTTCTTAAGAGTAGTCAAGATTTTTCGAGGCTTCACTCCAGCAACGTACATCTCATGAACAATATTTTGCTCACTTTCATTTAACCTACCTGCATAGGAGTGAGCTTCTAGGTGTACCATTTCATGATTATGAACACCACATTTTACTTTAAGTGTCCACTCACTGCCGATTACATATCTTGTGCCTTTCAACGAAAATGGACAACCACATCGTTTAGAAGAATATTTCCTCATATTTTTGTTCACCCAACCATTTTGACTCCGACGTTTAAATCCGGCTCTATCACACCCCATCATTACTTTAGGTTTGGTCCTAGAGGTTATCTTATCTGCGCTTTGTATTGTAATAACAAAACCGACAACTTTAGCAACATTACACACCCATGTTATCATTTCCTCTCTTGTAGGAAAGCTCATTTCGGTTGTAAACAATTTTCCAACATCAACATTAACTGCATAAAAGAAAATCTTTGTATTGAAACTGATATACCAAGCCTAAATGTTGCGTAAACTAGAATAATTACTATGCATTAATCTATTTCTATATACATGCTGTAGTATTGAACGAAGAGGAGATCTCTGATTTCTCCCCCGTCGAATCACGCAGACGTGAGGCTTCAGGAAGCGGCCCGATTTCAAGGGGAGGCGGGACATCGTGCAGAGGAAGGCCGGCGACGGCTTCGAACGAAAGGTCGGAGATGCCTTCGAACGGAGAGGGTGGTCGGAGAGGATGGTCAGAGAGGATGGAACTTCGATGGATGGGTCGTCGGAGAGGAAGGAACATCGGGAGGAGGAAGGAGATTCAATGGAGTCGCCGTCAGAGAAGAAGAATCGAGCAACGACGAGGAGTCACGTTCGTTGTTCGCAAGAAGCAGCGCTGATTAAGGTCTTCCATCGGGAGATAGAATAGGGCTGCCACTAGTCGAAATGAGGAGAAGGAAAAAACACATCCTTTTTAGATTGTCTGGTCTGCCAATAGCCAAACTAGGTCTGCCCATATAATTACCCTAAATTTTTTATAGGTGAATGGTGAATCTTTTATTCTCAAGTAGTCTTTTTTTCACTTCACAAATTCCATGAGATACTGAATGTTACTAAGACTCAACACTATTCTTGGAAACACCATTTTGTCTCTTGCTCCTACAAGCAAGAAAATTACCTCCATCAAAGTCTATGCAACACGGGGACCGGATACATGATATGATACGAAACGGATACGGGAAACATCATGTCTAAAAAATAAGGATATGAGGTTTGTCAACAATAAAATCATGAGTTTGTCTGCAAGTTAATACTCAATATTATGGCTATTCTGGACAAGGGCAGCATATCATTTACAGAAAAAGGATTGAAGACAACTATAACAGACTCTTAGTACAACATATTGCAGAAAAAACTATTACAGCTTATAAAGGAGAGGGCAACTAATTTACAACATATTGAGGATCAAATGTAAACTAATTTACAACATATAAAACATAGTATGGAGTAAGGAGTGAAGTCGTGGATAGCATTAAAAAAAGAACATTATACTAGAAAATCTCGCAACAACTGACGATAGTGGGATCTTCGACACAACAGGGATTTGGGAGCAAGGAGTGGAAAACATACCCTGTGTCTTAACATGGCGAAGGAGAGGAGGGGAAGAAAGTAGGAGTGTTGAAGGTAGCCAGAGGCTTCAACAGGTTGACAGTAGCAGGATCGTTGACACATCAGTTCGTCGATGGGCTTCAACACAGTAGGTTGGAGCTTCGATGCCAAACGGAGGCTTCAATGACAGCTGGCAGTTTCGACGGCATAGGGAGCTTCGACAACACTGGTGGCTTCGACACGAGACTATCAAGTGTCGCAACAGAGGCAGAGTAATAATTCTGGGTTTTGAGTCGCATCTTAAAGTAAAAGCCCTAAAAGTAGTAAACAAAATCACATTTCTCGTTGTACACAATTCCGGCCTTTTTAATTTGTAATGTAAAAGAACATTTTGTGTGACTCGGAATTACGTTTCCAGACTATTCCTGTATCTGATACATTTTGAGTCATTATGCGATGATTTTCAAGTATTCGTGCTTCATAGATTAAATGTATAATATCTAAAAGTGAACCTTCTATCCATTACACATCTGGCCCAATCAATGCCACTGTAAGCCTCAATTTGTTGTCATCCTTTTTTTTAATCAATCCTTTTCCAGAACACCTTTTTAGATACTATAAGATCCCGTAGCAAACTTCAAATGCTTTACCCCTGATGAATGTATAAATAGACTCTCCATCCTCACAACCAATGTTATATCATACTAGTATGTGATGGATAAATGGATTACCAACAAATCTTTGGTATTTCTTTATATCCACTGCCCCTTGGCATTTAGGTGGCTCCTAAGTCTCTAACTTCAGGTTTGACTCTTAAGCTACGTTATCAAGGCGCGCGCCTAGGCGCGCCTGAGGCGCCGGGCGCACCAGGCGCACCGGCTAGCGCCTCTGCAAGGCAGAGGCGGGCGACGTGCCTCAGGCGCGCCTAGGCGCGCGCCTTACCAACTCTCAGGCGCACCAAAGGCGCGCCTGGGCTTTCAAGCTGTATTCTTCAACCTGTTTTTTTGGGAGGGGGCAAAAACTTGATCTCAGACGCACCCGAGGCACACCTAGGCGCACTTGGGCATCCAATTCACCGATTTTCAGTGAATTGAGTGCCAAATTCACTGAAAATCAGCAAATTGGGCATCCAATTTGCTGATTTTCAGTGAATTGGGTGCCCAATTCGCTGATTTTCAATGAACTGGGTGCCCAATTCGCTGATTTTCAGTGAATTGGGTGCCCAATTCACTGAAAATCAGGGAATTGGGCACCCAATTCATTTTTGCGCCTCACGTGCCTCAGGCGCGCGCCTGCGCCTTGCGCCTAGGCTCCAGGACCCCTTTGCGCCTCGGTGCGCCTTGCGCCTTTGATAACTTAGCTCTTAAGGGGTTTTGGTACGCTTGCAACCAAGCATTCCAGTTTTTTGAGCAAGTTCAAAATTTATTTTTCTTTGATTGGCAAGAGATCTTGCGAATTCTATGCCAAGAAAATACTTAAGAATCCTCCAAGTATTTTTTATCTCAAACTCTTGTGCATGACTTTTCTCTTCAATTTAATACAATATTCATCTGTCATTATTATTTCATCCATGTACACAAGCAGAATAGCTTGTTTTTTTAGTGTTTGAAGAACATAATGTGGTCAGCTTGACTTTGTAAATGCTCACAACTTTTCTGAACTTTCTTGGACCTCTTGAACAGGTCTTATGCCAATTTTTGAGACCATATAGAATTTTTCTAGTTTGCATGTCTTGCTGATCCTAAAAATCTTCTAAAAACCAGGTCGGAGGTCCATAAACATTTTGATGTAGGGTAGGCTTCGGGGTGCACAAAACCTATACCTCTAGGTGGAAATACAAATGCGACACACTGATCCTAAGTCTACGTGCAATAAAGCCGTCGGATACGGCGACAAATAAATTTGAGCAATGTAATTTTTTTAACACCACACAATTAATTAAAGGATGTTAATACAAGCATTCAATTCAGCGATTATTTAATGACTTTCCTCCGCTCGGAGGGCCAAGGCTCAGCGCGCGGCGAATAGATCCCACCTACAAATTATAAAAGCAACGCAACAAAGTTCTACAAGTACGAATCCAAGTAAAGCGCGAAAATAATCCAATAATAATGAAGATTCAAATGTTCCAATACATGAGGCTCACCAAAGTAGCGGGCTGATCCGAGACACTGAAGAATTCGGGTCCGGGTATGTAGATCGGCGACCGAAGGTGGAACCGGAGGCGTGACAGGATGGCGGTGGCTGTCCTTGGCGGAGAATGGTGAGATCGGGCCGGAAATGAGTAGATTCGGGCACTAGGGAATAGATCCGGGTGGGGAGTTGTTAGATCCGATGTATGAGAGCGGATCCGACGAATAGGGTGATGTATGAGGGTGGAAATAACGGATCGGGGCGAGAACCCTAGATCTGGACTGATCTAGGAGTTTAGGGTGGAAAGGAGGTGGATCCACGTGAGGGCTGCTGCTGGAAGGGAGATGGGGGTTGACGGGTTGGAGTAGGGGCTGTGGAGGGGTGGTTGTAGGCTGGCGGTGGGGAAAGTGGGTTGTTGAGGGTTGGCGGCTGCTGGAGGTTGGTAGCATGGAGGCGAGGCTGATGTGGGCGGCGGTTTGGGGGAGGGCTGCTGTAGGCGGCGGCTTGGAAGGGGGATTTTGGGTGGCCGGCGGTTTGGGGGTTCCTGGAGGTTGCTGGACAGGAGGGGCGGCGGCAGCTTGGGGAAGGTCTGGAGGGCCGGAGGTGGCTAGAGGGAGGGGGAGAAGAAGGGGATGGATAGGGGGTATCTTGGGGAGAAGAACGAACACCTAGGAATCGTCACCTAGGGTTCCACGACGTCGGCACTGCGGGGTGATCGCTGGAATCCGGGAATAGGGTTTCTCCAAATTCTGCAATGCTTAGACCAGCCCTCTACTCTCTTATTTATAATGAAAAACAAAGCTAGAGCATCCCAATCAACGACTATGATTGGCCGGGGGAAAACCACTTAAATACAAAAATGATAAACCAAAATATATAAAGTAATATATGATCCTGACTCGCGATGCGGATTCGGACAGATCCGCTGTGTCGGATCGGCGATCCGGTCAAGTCCTCCTGCGCGAATACACGAACGTGGGTCCCGCCTTGCGGCGAATCCCTTCTGGTGCACAACCTGATGGATCCCCATCACATTTCCTCCTCCAAGTCTCCACGTAGGAAGTCATTCTTTATGTCAACTTGGTGTAGAGTTCAAAGAAAGGAGAATATTTTTTTTTTGCAAGTGAGGCGAATGTCTCTTGTTTGTGAATGCCATAAATTTGAGTTAGCTTATTGGTACATCTTTCCTTATACATTTCTATGCTCGCATCAACCTTATATTTCCCAATGCAAACCCACTTATATATTACATTTATCTCTCCTTTTGTTAGTTCCATAATTATTCATTTCATTCTTTTTATGAGTATTCATTTCCTCTTTCATTCCTAATTTTCAATAGGATCAATTAAAGGGTATCTTGAATGAATCTTAGAACATACATATTAGAAATTGTAGATAAAAATGTTATATTATTATTGTTTTTTTATTTGATAATTTTTGGCAATGGGATGATTGGCAATGGAATGAGTTTAGAAATACTCGAGTATACTAAGCATCATCAATCAAAGATTCCGATTGAATAGACAGTACAGATATTCATATCAATACTACTATGAGGTTATTTCCTAATATAATCTTGAAGCTTGGATTTAAGATTAATTTAATCAGTTTGTATTATTTTATTTCTCCCCTATTTTTGATTCCATCATACCCATTACCTGTGGGCTAAACAAACCCTTCTCTTTATTGTTCAAATCATTCTATTCCTTTGTTTGTTTGCCATATTTACTTGTAGTTTCAACAATATTTGGAAGAGGTTCAAAGACCTTTATCCTCTTTCATTATTCTCCTCATGGAGACGATTTATGTTGAAATATAGTGGTTTGATGGAAGTCATGTTCATGCTAAAAGTGCTTGATTAAATTTTTTTTATCTTTGTTTATTAATTAAAAATGAAAACAGTAGATGACCAATAATATTGAAATATCGAATCAATTTGAAAGAAAATTGAAATACTATTAGACCACTAAATTTTCTGTATAATGCATATGAATTATGTGACTAATCAAGTCAGTAGAAATGACTTGGTTTAGTAGTTGTGAAGGAACTGTAGGTAAACTTGACGCGTGGCACATTTTGTATGGAGGTCGTGACTATTGCGAAATTGTGTAACGCCAACCCAGACTGCTGTTTTCCGCCCGCGATCCACAATTTTTCTGCCGTATTCCGTGTAACACCCGACCCGACTACAGGGCGAACAAATGGCCACTATTTCACATCAACATTCATGTGGAATAAAACCATAGCACAACATTTTAACGAAGTTTTTTTCCTTAAGAATGGGTGCTCTCAGGTTGTTATGGACACTTAATTGTTAATGAAACTTGTTAATGTATTCCGTGTAACACCCGACCCGACTACGGGGCAAACAAATGGCCACTATTTCACATCAGCATTCATGTGGAATAAAACCTTAGCACAACATTTAACAGAGTTTTTTCCTTAAGAATGGGTGCTCTCAGGTTGTTATGGACACTTAATTGTTAATGAAACTTGTTTTGGCTTTTTTTGACTATCATATTTTCTTTTGAATTGTGCAGGCTACCAAATCTGAGAATTCAAAGGGTTCTAGTAAGTTCCTTACGTTTTTTTAATAAAAAGAATGGTCACTTGCTGAAATTCATGTTTTGTTTTTCTGTATAATATTTTGTAGAAATCGAAATTTTCATTTGAACAGGAAGTGATGTGTTTGGTTTCATTTAACTGAAGTAGCTTTATTTAAATCTCCTCAAGCTCTACTGCAGATTTAATTCATATACAATCATTGCTGGCATTTATATTCTATAATTTGTGTACTCATTGTTAGTTTTATCCCAATTGTTTAGAGCAGACTTTATGATTCATTTTTCACAATTAAAACCGTATGGGTGCAATATAAAGCCCTTAACTCATTTTTTTGCAAGTCATTCTGAACAACTAATAGCCAATTGACTATGTTACTTTTGATCTGTCTTGGTTCATCATCTTCTTCTCTTTCTCCTTTTACATGGTTTGCACCTATGCCCTAAGTACCTAGGTTTTTACTTTCTGCTGCCTCTCTGTATATTTTCCTGTTCTACCATAAATTTATTTGAACTTTTGCATTTCCGCGATGCTCTGATTGCTTATATTGACTGATATGTTACTCAACATTTGGATTCATTTAGCACAATGCGGTGTTAGTGGTTTCTAAATTTACCATTTTAGTCTCCTTGATAATATTATCTCTTAGCATTGGAAAAAATATTTCAATTTAATCACCTAGTTTTAACTGTGTTAAACTTATCACATCTATTCACTTAATAATACAGTGATAAGATCAAGCATTATTTCTATTTTTGGGCTTAGAGAAATTGATAGCTGTTGTTCTGCTATTTGTGGTTCTAATGTTCTATCTTCTTTCCTTTCACCTCCTCATAAGGTGTCATCATGTTGCCATTATTTTTCTGTCCGGCATTGTATTTTAGAAGTTCTAGATTACTTGAACTGTAGTCTGTAGGTCTCTTAGGATATAGATGAGTATTTTTGAACTGAGGCAAACAAGTTTGTGCCACAACACGAGCCACTTTGGTTTGATTCTATCTTCTATCTGATTTGTACCGGGCCTGGATCATATTTGTTTGGCTTGCAATTGGCTTGAAATAATAATATTATATTGCATTTAATATTTATTATTACATATGTAAACACAGACATGTGTATCACAGAATTTTCATATGCATATAAACTATTTTAAAAAACTGAAGACGGAAAAAAAAATACTTTTTTTGATCTGGCTGGGTTCAAATTTGAGCTTGAAATCGGATTAGTTCGAGTCACCAGTCGATTTGAGTTTTACATGTTCGAGATGATTTGGAGCCTGGACTTGTCGGTTCAATATCGTATGGTTCTTGTTATAAAGCTAGTTCATAACACGGCATCAACGTAGGTTAGAGTGGATGGAGACCTTCGTAGAGGTAAGGTGGTGATCAGAAAGCACACAATGGAGCCTTGTACCTCTGACATCCTAGGCCGTGGCTGCTCACGGAGGAGAGGGTTGCTTAAATTTTTTTAGGGTTTTGAAGGATTCAAATCTTGCTTCCTTCCACCAAAGGGGTTCCCTAAGACTAAAAGGCACATTTGCATAAGAGCCCAAACAATCGGACAAACTGCAACAATGGCCAACATAAAATAAAAAAGTCTAATTGCATCTCCAATAAATTCCTAATGACCCTTAAACCAGTAACAACTCTCATCACTATCCGTCAGTTTCCAACACTTCAAATTTCAACTGCCCAAAATAATTTGAACAATTAACAAAGGTTTGCTGAGTCTTGGCAACTCACCCAGCCCTTCTATTGTTATGCAGAACCCAAAATGCCAGAAGGAAGCTGGAAATGCGAGAAGTGCAGCAACATAAACTACCCGTTCAGAACGAAATGCAACCGGCAGAACTGCGGCGCAGAAAGACCCTCTGATGCAAACGAGGCTCGCGATATGGCATCCGATGAGGATGAAAAGGTTCGCAAATCCATGCACATGTCCTCTTTATGTTTAATCCTTAAACTCTTTATATGCACTGCGAGCTTTCTTTCTGTTAAGGAGACAGAAATATTTAATGGAACTATTTGTTGTTATTCTCTTCTTATTTAACCTATTATTATGCGCATTGGCGCTGCATAGATTGATTGATATGCAAATATGCTGCTGTTACAGTGAGTCCTAGAACAAGTCTGTGTCGGTCGAGAAGGCTCAGTCGTCGTTGTCACAGGTCCGTCATTTGTCTGAATGGTCGAGTTTCTCTACCGGGTTATCATTTTGTGTTCGGGATCGATGCATTAGGGCATTTTATTAGTTTTCCTCAGTGTTTGGCAACTGCTGGCTGTATCGGTTAGACACCTTCTTCTTCTTCTTCTTCTTCTTCTTCTTCCAACACTATTTAAGTTGAGGTTTGTCTCTTCCATTATTACAATTGTGTATTTTGTACTACTTAAGGGTTCAGTCCATCTGAATCAGGTGGTGATATGACCGTTAGATGTCCTGAGTGTGCCTTTGTTTTATGCTAAACTATTATCTTTCCTTGTGCCAGTTTTATGGCATTACACTGAAGGCTAATACTGTCATTTGGTCGGGGACCTATTTAGGCCAGTTTTTTTTGTGTACGAAGTGGCGAGCAACGGCTCTATTGTTTTTCTACCGGATGATGTATGCGAGCATGATGGGGCCAACTTACAATTTTGCCCATCCCATAGATGATGCTCGAGAACCCAGTAAAGGAACAGATGGCATCTGCCCTCATTTCATATTGCTAGGAAATGAACCTGCGACAAATGTGCCAACTTAGTGTTGTTGGTGGAGACTTCTCTTGCTCCGCGAACGACCTCCCTACATAGTTTAGAGATTGTTCAGGAGAATGCGAGATTCTTGTATGAGAGAGTTCACTAAGCTGTGTTAGCATCTCTTTGGTCTATTTAAAAAAAAAAGAAAAAAAAAAAGTCCACCTGCTCAACTTTCATTATATTATTATTTACCAAAGAAGCCCTGGATGTTCGGCGTGAAGGAGATGCAGAGAAGGCGCGAAGAAGTTAGTAATGTCGTTTTTAACCAAGAGACAACAGCCAGTATTTTGAAAAGCCACACTTTTATGAGTTATGACCGCCGGACCCGCAAAAGAAGCACAAGACTTGCTAATAGCATAATATAAGGGGGCACCAAAGAAATAATTACTATCAAATTACAAATTTTATTGGAGGGAGTTTGGCACTCCTCATGAGAGAAGTGTACACAATTTTTTTGCACATGCAACTAATGTAATAAGCCAAATCAAAAATTTGGGGGATGTAATAGAAGATAGAAAAACTTCCTCTCTAGTTTTAATAACATTGTTAAAGATTTGTATATTGCAATCTCATGAAGATTGAAATATAGAAGTTGTGAGCTAAAGAGATGCATCGAGTAAAAGAGGCAGCTGGTATATATATGCTATATTAAAAGGGAAAAGTCTCCTTTGGTGAAACATTTATAATGGCTCCTGCATTTTTATTTCAATGTCATCAAATTGTCTTATTTATTTCAAAATAATTTAAATTATGATGTCTATCTACGTAATTATGCATAAAAAAAGAAAAAAAAATCAAGTTGTCGAAAGTTGTAGATCTCGTCGATATCCACAACTTTCTTGTTGAACACTTTTCCTAAAAATGGACGCACAAGGTGTATTGCCGCCCTGATTGAAACATGCGCGTAACTATAGCGAATTTTTGCTTGTACATGCATTTTTAGGTACAAGACATTTTCAAAAGGGGCGTGATAATTCATACAAAAAAATGCGGATAGCCAAAACTATAGTGCGGATAACAATCGCCTTTTACAATTGAGGTTGGGTTTTTTAAAATTGGACAGGACAAAATAAGTCCAGCCAAACAAAGCCCAAGTCTCCAACTCTCTTGGCTGCGCCTAACCAAATCCCAACAAACTTTATAGTCACAATGCATCTGAGTGCCTACTTCCACCCGCCATCTACCTCCGACCAAACTCCAAACACCAAATCAACCACTAATCTCCAACCACGTTAATAAATACCTCCCGTTAGCCTCTACGCTGCAAGCTACAGCCGCCGCACAAGCGAAAATGGGGGACATAGCCATTCAGGAGGAGCACATTTTCCGAAGCAAGCACTCCTCGGTGCCGGTGCCGAAGAACCTGACACTGCCGGAGTTCGTCCTCGAAGGCGCGGAGCAGTACGCCGACAAGATTGCGCTGGTGGAGGCTGGCGGCGCCACCGCAAAGTCTTACACGTACGGTGAAGTCGCACGTGACACACGGCGGTTCGCCTGGGCTCTCCGGTCCCTCGGTCTGAGGAAGGGCCATGTGGTGGTGGTGGCGCTCCCAAACCTCGCCATCTACCCTGTGGTCGCCCTTGGTATTATGGCTTCCGGCGGAATTTTCTCCGGCGTAAACCCCCTTTCCACGGCCGCCGAGATCTGGAAGCAGGTGGAGAACTCCGAGGCAAAGCTCATTGTCGCCGACGCTTTCACGTATGAGAAGGTGAACACCATCTCTCTCTCCAACTAAGCTTTTTGATCTTTGAAGAACAAATATGCGTTCAGCTTGAACAAATATGCGCAAAATGCTTCAGCTTGAACAAAAAAATAAATCTTTTCAGACAGCAATCTTGCTCGATAATTACTGATCTACACTACATTGTCAGATGCCTGACGATTGAATACTTGCAAAAATTGAATATTTATTACCGCGTGCTGTTTGAAATCAGGCAAAGGAGTTAGATATTCCCATCATATTAGTCGGAGAAGAACACCAATTGCCCGGTACCATAAACTGGGCGGATCTGCTTCAGGCGGCGGACCTTGCCGGCCGGACCACCGCCGTCTCCGAAGAGCAAAAGCCACTGCAGAGCGACGTCTGCGCATTGCCCTATTCCTCCGGCACAACGGGCTCATCGAAGGGGGTGATGCTGACACACCGCAACCTGATCGCTAACCTGTGCTCTTCCCTCTTCAGCGTTCCGCCGGAGATGGTGGGGCAGATGACCACCCTCGGCCTCATGCCTTTCTTTCACATCTACGGCATCACCGGAATCTGCTGCGCCGCCCTACGGAACAGGGGAAGGGTCGTCGTCCTCAGCCGCTTCGAACTGCGATCCTTCCTCCAAGCGCTGATCGACCACGAGGTCACATTCGCGCCGCTCGTGCCGCCTATAATGTTGGCGATGGTGAAGAGCCCGGTCGTCGACGAGTTCGATCTCGGCCGGCTCAAACTCCGATCGGTCATGACCGCGGCGGCTCCGTTGGCCCCGGAGCTGCGGTCGGCCTTTGAGGAGAAGTTCGCCGGCGTGGAGATTCAAGAGGTAGGTAGGCATGAAGGCTTAGTAATGCTACGGCCAGGAGTTTGGACTTCAATCATGATTGCGCTCGAAAATTATATTACTTTTTAATAATTTAATTTAAATTATGGTAATTTACTTTAAAGTATGGTAGACATAGGGAAAATTCATTTATAGGTTTCCATATCAAATCTTCTGCCACGTGTACAACTTTACTAAATGAAGTTGAATATGTTGCAGCTCATAAGCACATAGACGTTATCCTAAGCTCAGTTTGGCCCGCGGTTTTAGCTCCTGTGGGTTTGGAGAAAAACACCCTCGTCAGAGGCAGATCTATTTATTGGAGTCGTTTCTTTCTCATCCGGCTATCTTTTTTCTCATCCGGATCCCCCTAGACTTGCCCCTGGCCACCGTCATAGAATATATGTTTGGCATGACAACGATTATGACCGCCGCCAAGAAAAGGTTATTAGTTTTGAACATAAAAGTGGTCGAAGTTCTTTAGGTGAGGTCGGGCGTTTACGAACTACAGTTCATAATCACCGCGTTCATGACTGTCACCACTATGCCAAACAGAACCCCAGTCATTTCAAATCCCCGAAATCCTCTGCAGGCAGAGGGAAGAAATTACTTTTACATAGAAAATTTCAACAAAATTAAAGTATATGAACTGATTTCCAAAAGTAGGTAAAGTTTAGGTACTAATTTGTCAATATTGCTTTCATTTTAATTATTTTAAATGATCATAAAAAAGTATTTTTCTTGGATTTCTACAGAAAAAAGGTTCATAATAAGTTTTGATCCAAATTAAGCTTCGTGTCTATGATTTAAGCTCCGTTTGGTCCAGTTTTTGGCTCCATTTGGCACGTTTTTTTTGCTTCGGTGAGTTTGGACAAAAATGCCATCATCATAGAATGCATGTTTGGCAAGACAATGGCTATGACGGCCACCAAGAAAAGAAAACTAATTTTAAACATAAAAGTAGATGAAGTTACTTAGGTGAGATTTGGCATTCACTAATCGCGGTTCATAACCACCACGACCGCCAACCCTGTGCCAAAGAGAGCTTTAGTTACTATTTATTATTTACATGTTCCAAATGATATTAATTTTTTGCTATTTCATCTTAATTTTCATTAAAATAATATCAGTTCAAATATGAAATTAATTAAGACGATTATCTTAACCACTCCATTGAATATTGGATAAAATCAAATCTCATAGATTTTCAAAGCTGATTTATTTTGTAATCTGATAAATAATCTTACTGACAATATATGATATTTGAATAATCTGATAAAATAATCTTCTTGACATATTTCAAATTTAAGTTAAATCGAAGATGTATTTATATATTTTGCAAAAATTAAAGTAGAGTCGTTATTACTAAATTTTCAATTTTTTAAATTTATGTGATTTTTTTTAAAACATGTGCTCGCATGTACGCAAAATTCTCTCCCTACAATAAAAAATGTGCTCTTCACGCCACTTGCAAACCCCCGTGCCCACGGCAAACAAACGACGGGTGGAATATAGTGCTCAGGGGTTTGAGAGTGGCGAGAGCGCTGTCGCGCCGGGGCAATGTTGTGGTCGGGGTACTATCGGGCGGGGGGGCCTCCGTGCACTGTCGCGGTCAGGATACTGCCGCGGTCAGGGGCGGATCTACATGAGGCCTAGTGTGGGCGGACGCCCACATTGGATTAAAAAAAAAACATTTTCACTAAGAAATTACATTAAGGTTATTTTTTGGCATTATAGATATTATATATAATATCTATTCGAAAAATCTTCAATAAATTAGGATTGATATAGTGGTTCTTAATTTTATGTTAAGTTCATTGAAATGGAGTGAAAAGTCTTGGGCTCAAATTCTTGTGACACCAAAAAATATATATTTTTTCCTAAATTTGCTATTTTTGCAAAAAAAACATTAAAAATGTAGATATATTTTTGTATAGTAGGATATATTGCATACAAAAATTTAATTAAAAATGTAGATATTTTTTTTCTATATTTAGAAATTGTACCAAAAAAATCATTAAAAATGTAGACATATTTTCTTTATACTTAGACAAATTGTACAAAAAAATCTTTAAAAATATGAAAATAATGTAAAAAATTTGACATTAATATAAGAGATATATTTTTTCAATATTTGTTGATTAAAATTTTCAAATGAATCAGTATTCTGCCCACACAGAAAAGATATTCTTCCTCCGCCACTGGCCGCGGTTGGCCATAGGGGTGGAGCCCCGTGCCTGTCACTCGTTATATAAATAAATAAACTTATATGTTAGTGGAGCAAACATGTTCTCTCGAGCATACTGTTTGGTCTGCACCGTGCGTAGTGACCGAACACGATAATACCTACATTTAACATACCCTTATTTTCTCGCCCTTTTTATGTAAGTTCAGGCTTATGGGCTGACGGAGCACAGTTGCATCACTCTGACCCATGCTGATCCAAGGAGGGGTCAAAGCAATGCGAAGAAGAACTCGGTCGGGTTCATCCTTCCTAATATTGAGATCAAGTTCGTCGACCCGGAGAGTGGTCGGTCTCTCGCTCGAAACATGCCCGGCGAGCTTTGCGTCAGAAGCCAATGCGTTATGCAAGGTATGAGCATCGTGATGAGAACATCCAATTTCCATATGCTTTTTTCGCGCACAATAGAAGCTCACTTAAGCCCCACCCAATCGTGCAGGCAAGTCCGCGAGCTTCTATTAGCATCGCGTGATCGCCGGCGATCGGTCCTCGGATGATCATATGAGAAATTAAGCTTTGTTGACGATGAAATAATATTAATTTTCACGGAATTTTAATAAGGCTCCATATTTGCGCAAAATTACTTGTATCGACGAGACAAAACTTCTCTTAAATTTTGAGAAAGATTTGACGAGTTTCAATTCCACCGCCTCTGATCAGGCATGTCTGTCTCAATTGAGCTAACCAGATTCAAGGTCAGGGGCAAATTGTCTTGTGGCCGGTCGATCAAGTTCAAATCGAGCTATTATAACGCTCGAAAATGCTAAACTTGAAAATATTTCATTGAAATACTGGCACACAAAATAGTATCACATTAAATATATTTCAATTAAATATTTTTCAAGTGGAAGAGAAGTTAAAACTATGTCAATATTATAATTGCTTCTTTAAAGGAGGATTTATGCCTTGATTATATTAATTAAAAATAGACAAAATAATTGTTCATATATATTGCGCTATGATTATAAATTAAATAAATAAATATATATATATATATTATAGGATATTACAAAAATAAAGAAGAAACGGAACGGACGGTGGATGAGGGTGGGTGGCTGCACACTGGTGACATCGGATACATTGATGATGACGGGGATATATTCATCGTGGATCGCATCAAAGAGCTCATAAAGTACAAAGGTTTCCAGGTGAGATTAATATTTAATTTAATTAACAAATGTTTCGTTAACCAAAAGTCATTTTATCACGACGATTTAAAAAATCAATTACAAGATAATATAGATTAATTACATATCTCTCGTTTGACTTTATTAAAGTCAAATCAGGCAGATAATCATGATTAATCAGGCAGATTAATTACATATCTCTCGTTTAAACTTTTTCAGGTGGCTCCCGCTGAGCTAGAGGCGCTTCTCCTCGCACATCCTTCCGTCGACGACGCCGCCGTCTTCGCGTTAGAGCTCAAACTCAAACCTTCCTCTCAAATTCTCTTTCTTCAGCTCACGTATGTTAAGGTTGCGTTTGGCACGGTGGTGGCAGTCTTGAACGCTGATGTTATGAACTGTCGTTCGTGAATTCCCGATCTCACCTAAGAAACTAACTTCACTTTTGCGTTCAAAACTAGTTTTTTTTCTTGACGGCGGTTATAACCATTGTCATGCCAAACATACATTCTATGACGGTGAAATAATAATGCTAACATGGGCAGGTTACCGGACGAGGAGGCGGGGGAGATTCCGGCGGCCTGCGTGGTGAAGAAGGCCGGCGCGGAGGAGAGCGAGGAGGATATGATGCGATACATTGCCTCCAATGTGGCTTCCTACAAGAAGGTGAGGCTGCTCAAGTTCATAAATTCTATTCCCAAATCACCCTCGGGAAAGATCATGAGGAGGTTCCTGAAGGACATTTATACTGATCATGTGGAGCTCCAGCAAGATCACGGTGAGCGATCCCCGCGACAGGATCAGCATACTTAGGCTCCGTTTGGGGGGACTTATTTTCACCGGTCAAGCGGTTACGATCGTATGAACCGGACATTAATTAAGGTCCGATTCATACGGTCGTAACCGCTTGACCGGTGAAAATAAGTCCTCCCAAACGAAGCCTTAGACAGACCTACCTCTGCTGTAATAATTTCTGCATGTTTCTCATGATCAGAATGCCCCTGAATTCTGAGAAAATGAGTATGTTATAGTTTGTGTGATTAAGGTGCTGCATATTAGCCTTTAAATTGAGGAAGAATGAAGTTTTTTTCGTACTGTATGTGTATTAACATGCGATTTGATTATGCAAGACTTAGGCTTCGTTTGATTCGGCGGTGGCGGGAGCAAGCTGTTATGCAATCGGACCGAGTATCGCGGTAGCGCAACGGAATTTAAATCGAGCACAAGCAATACCGCAAAAATAAAATAAATACGGAACGAGATTTCAATCAGCGGCGGCTCCACCCGCAGCATTCAAACCGGAGGGCGGGAGGAGGGGATCAAAACGGGCCTTTTTGCCCCATTTTTCAGGGTGCGGCGGGTCCAGCCGGAGCAAACGCCGCCAGAGGGCGTTTGTTTACCCGCCGTCCGGCGGTGTTGCCCCAAATGCCCGGCCAAAACGCCACGCCAAACGAACCCTTAGACTTCATTTGGCGCTACGTTTGGAGGCGCCGTTTGCGGCAAACGCCGCCGCAAGGTGGGTAACCAAACGCCCAGCGGTGGCGTTTGCCGCGTCTGCACCCTCCGCACCATGGGAAATGGAGGAAAACGTCGTCATGCGAACCGCGGCCTCCCCCCTTCGGTTCCAACAACCCGCTTCTCCTCCCCCACCGGAGCAAAACTCCGAACCAAATGAAGCCTTAGGCTTCATTTGGCGCAGCGGTGGCGGGCGGCGTTTGCGGCAAACGCCGCCGCAAGGCGCGTAATGAAATGACGGGCGGCGGCGTTTGCCGCGTTTGCACCCGTCGCGCCATGAGAAACGGAGCAAAAAGCTCCGTTTCGATCCCTCCCCCGCCTCCGCCCTCCGATTCAAATCCACGTTTACACCCGCCGGGAGAAATGCCGCTGCCGAGCCAAATAAATCCTTAGTTTTGAAAGGTCATTCCACGACTATTATGGTCATTTAATTCTGAAATTTCTGTTGAAATATTTATTAGATATTGACAGGAAACAGTATATTTTTAGTTTAAAATTTTCAAATATAATGTCAGGACTTATAAAAAAAGACAGGTAAACACCACTATCTTAAAGAAATTACAATATCCTGCGACATGGATTTCAACTAGTAGCGGAACTAGGATTTTAGTCTGACCAGGATACCATGTAAAAAAGTAAATATTTATGATTTTTAAGGAAAAAAATGTGATTTTATTTCTCAACTTTAATAACTTCTGGGAATCAGTTCCTTAAGTTTAATAAGTAAGAATTCAGTCCTTTAAGTCTGTTGGGAAAAACACTCTTGATTCACCTTACAAATTCTATAAAAGTGATTTCATTTTCTAGGATTCAATACTCATGTTGTATAGTGAGCGTAATATGGTCTTTAGATATCCTAGGTTGTCAAAACTTAGTCAAAAGGAGGTCAAAATTCAGTTGAGTTAAACTTGCGTCGAATAGAAGTCGATGCAACTTCGAATATAAGTAGAAGTAACTCAGACTGGTTGTCAACACTTCATTTAATCGGTAGTTGACGCAACGTCGACTAGATATCGACGCAGTAGGCAGAAGTCGATGCATACATTCTTTCAAGATGAAGTTGACGCAATATCGATTAGCATTCGACGTAGAAGCCAGAAGTTGAAGTTCACGGATACGTCGATAAGGAATCAACGCAACGTCGATAGCAGAATTTATTTCAAATTTGTGAAGTAGATCTCGACGTAGCTTCTAATAGAACTCGGCGGCACGTCGATATGAAGTCAAAATGAATTCGACGCAACGTCGAATACAATCAAAGAATTGGAAACTTCATGGAATGGATTCTGAGGATTATTCAGAATGTAAATATAGAAGATATTTGAATCCTAACGGGTCGCAACATGATATAAAGAGAAAGAAAGATATTACAGATTCAGAGGTAATATAATTGGAAGATATATATAAGGATTTTAACTGGCTGTCAACACAGATGGAAAGAAAGCAATAATTCTCCTCCTACATTTCAATTGGAGAATCGATCAGAAAGGAAAGAGATTCAATTTTGACTTCATAAGTTTCATGATTTTTGGAAGTTATTTTCCTAAAGTTTTTAATTAAATGAAAATTGTCACACTTTTAAATTAACGAAATATTTTGAATCAAAATCTTAGGGATAAATCCAAAACTCTGGGAAATGGATCTTTGACTTGAAATGCACATTTATGAATTTTGTTGGAATTTTTGGATCTCTTTTATTTCTCTGGATTTGATTTATTTGGTTATGTCAAATTTATTCAAATATGATATTTAGGTCTCATATGCATTTGGAAAATTATGAAATTATTCTAGTAGGTTCCCTTGGTGATCCTATAGCTCTGTAAATTTTACCATAATTTTTAGATGAATTTTTGTGGTAATTATCAATTTATTGAGGAAAAACCCCCTTTTGTAATTAATTAATTTAATGGGGTAAAATAGTTTGTAAAATTCCAAATCTCTGGATATAGTGATATTTTTAAGTTATGGATCTCTGGTATATATTTCAGATCAGGTTGATGATTTTATACAGTAGTCACTGTACAAATCAACTGAAAACCTTGTTTTTATTTAAGTCTGAAAATAGGGTAATATAGTTTGTAAAATACTAATTCTCTGGATATGATGATTTTTATATGAGATAAGTCACTGAAATTTATTTGGAGATATATGGTTGATGTTATATGATAGATCCTTCACAAACCTTGGAAAAACCCTAAATAGGGTTTAATGTAATTATGGTGAAAATAATTGTTGTCGATTTAAGAAACCTTGGATTTGGTGTTTTTAGATGATTATTGTGCTAGGTTAATTTTCTCATAATTTTTAGAGATCATTAGATGGTACCTAATGTGTAAAATCCTATTTGCACACCTTTTATTTTAAATAGAAACTATGATTAAGGATCTCCTGGAAGAGTATGAAATGTAGAATTTGAGGTTGTTAGATCATTACTCATTGTGAACCTATGGTAAGAACTTGGAACTCATTAGGACTTGATAGGACCAAGGTTGCGTCTTAAGAGTTAAACCTAGTTCAATCCCACCTTGGTCTGCGAACAGTAGAAACTGAATCATAGATTCGGACCCCTTCCTTATGGTCACCACCCCTAGAGTTACCAACTCTAAGATAATTGCAGATGCCCAATTAGGTTGAAAGATTAATCACCAAGGGCAGTCATCGGGAATAAAGACGGGGTGCGTTTAGTAAAACTATCAATTCAGGAATTTGACAAGGACCTATTAAGGGTGGCGAAGGATGACTTAGCAAGAAGTGTAAATTGTGATTGAGAGATAACATAAAGAAATAGTCGGTCACTAGGAATGACATGGTTCAGTGTTCAATAGAACACCGACACATGCCTGCCTAAGTTAAATGGTAATCCGCCCTAGGATCTTAGAGCAATCAGAGAGCAAATGGGCACACATGAATGGGTAGAAACCAATAAGAGTAAATATCCTGGAAAGGGGAACTTGGGCTTCAGTCACCATCACTTTCCCTAGTACCGTTGCGAGCCCTTCACCGGGTAATCCACGAGAAGTCCAGGGTTCATCCCAAGCTTCTAAGATCAACTAACAATAGACAAGAGTAATAAAGTAGGAGAACTTGAAACATAATCTCCCTCCCAAATTTGGGAAGGAATGAAGGAATAAGGACTGTGATAGTCCTGCGAGCGGTAGGCTCGAGTTATAAGAAAGGACTGGTCGAGTCCTCCGAGCCAAGAGCTTGGTGTTTCACTTAGAGGCATTTTTGTATCAAGTAGTACGCGGATATCCTGTGTGTTCTTAGGGGCGTACGTAAGGTCTAGGTTGGGTGGTGTCACACAAGCCTAGAAGTGGACAGCCCGGTCTACTGCCCTGTTTGCCTCAACAGGGTACCTGGGCGGAGACTCGAATAGAGGGCTAGAGGTGGTGCTTACCAGATAGTACGCGGATACCCTGTGTGTTCTTAGGGGCGTACGTAAGGTCTAGGTTGGGTGGTGTTACACAAACCTAGAAGTGGACAGCCTAGTCCACTGCCCTGTTTGCCTCAACTGGGTACCTGAGTTGACACACTCGAACAGAGGGAACTACAAAAGGTCTGTATGTACAGAGTCGTGTGCGTGAGTTGCACCATTGCATTGCATATCATAACATAACATTCTTGCATAATCAGAGACCTCATCGTATAAATTAGTATGGGCTCTTTTATATGATGAGTTTACCTTAGTGTCAGATCCCTTAGCTTATGTGCTTTTGTGTGTGCATATAAGTAAGGTTATTTTCGTAGCTGCTCTTATTTATTATACCTGCCTCTTTTATTTATATTGTCTCTTACTTATTGCTGTCACACTTACTCTTGTTAGTATAGAATTGTTATCATTACTTGCTTAGTATTTATATACCCTGTTAGTCTAGACATTTGTCACTTGCTTGATTCATTACCCCTTGTTGTCCTCCGCTTCTTCCTCCCGCACGGTGCCTAGGAGTCGCGGGGGGAGGGGATGGGGAATTTGGCTTAGTCTTTTGACTAACGGTCGATGGACCACATCTTTTTAGGAATCGATATGCTGGAGCAGTAGAAAATAGGTCAGGAGGACGGGATGAAGCAATGCAACCACTACCCGTTATTGCAGCAGCAGCAGCTACAGATACGTGGTGACAAGTTCGATAGCTTCCGCACAGATGTAGAGTGAGAGTGTTTTTGTACTTTATTTGGATATGTACCCGGCATAAGCCCTTACTCTCTTTCTTTTGTACTCATGGTTGGACTTGTATACATTTCTTTTTTGATATATATACAAATGTGTGATAGTGGACTTGGTTTGTTTTTCTTAGCTTTTCTTCTTATCTCTTGTTGGCCTGGTTGATCATTCTTGCCGGCAGGATCGGCGTCTTGCGGAGATGGCTAACTCGTATGTTAGCATCACCGTAAGGCGGCGGTTCTGGGCATAAGATCTGGGTACTCTCCTGGTGCGGGAGAGGGATCTTACAGCTGTAGTATGAGCGAGGTCAAAGCGATCGTCCTTCGGATGTAGCGTGACGTAGTCCTCCTCCATAATTCTCCTTAAGCTTTTTGTGGGAGATCCAACTTCGGCAGCATAACAGCTCTGGAAATTTGGCACAAGCAATCTCTCTAGGATAGATCGCCAAAATGAGAAGCAAAGCTCCAATTTATAGAACTTCTCGCTAGCGCCTGCGGTAGCTTCCTAGTGCCTGCGGTAGCGTTCGTGTGGAGCGGTTGCGAAACCGTCGCGGCGTAGCGCTCTGCACGAACTTGAGATAGCGCCAGGCAGTAGTGCTAACGCTGGCGGTAGCGTTCGTGTGGAGCGGTTGTGAAACCATCGGCGGCGTGACGATGTGCACGAACTTGAGATAGCGTCAGGCGGTAGCGCTAGCGCTGGCGGTAGTGCTTCAGTTCAGTTTGTTGGTTCCAAGCTGCTTTCTACCTGTGGAGTATTGCACATATAGTTCCTGCACACTATAAACACACGACAAGCAAGAGCAAATACAATTTGGGATTTGTTATTCTCAAACAAAGGGATGTGACACACATATCCAACACCAGCTCGCAGGCCAAAAAGGTCTAAAGCTTCATGAAGTGTTTACTTAGCTTCCCTGCCTTTCTGTACTTGTCTTTTGTTATTTCCGGCTTGCATGTCGAGGTAGCTTAGGGAAGCTAGTTTTTCCCCTTTTGGGATTTCTTATGTGTGTTGAATGTTTGATGACTTGAACACTGGTTTTGTAAGGCCTTAAGGCCGGTTTTACTCCTATGTAGTTGTGGACAATCTCTGTGTTTCTTAGTTTTGTTTCCGTTATGTTATCTGAGTTTTGAGTTGGGTAGTTATGTCATCTTTTAATACTGAAGCTGTGGCGGTTATATGCTGTGGGGTCCCGGACGGACCTATATTATATAGTCATTACAGGGGAGGTGTTACATTAGATCAAAGCTCTGAAACTTGATCTACAATCGAAACCTAAGTTGTAGATTCAAAGAACTCTGATGAGTAAATGTTCGCCGCCAAGAGGGCCACCGCTCGCCGAATTTGGAGAACTTCTGGCTGCCGGGATAAATGTTGACATATACGATGTCATTTATGTAAATATTAGCAGGGTACTTTAGTCCTTTGTCTATTTTTCTGTTATTTCTCTGTTTCATCCAGAGATGTATATATATAGTTGCTGCTTGTAATTGATACTATTATAATAAGAAGTTATTCTCTCCCGTTTTTCTTTGCTCTTACTTCTTAACATGGCATCAATGCTAAAGAAGATACATGATTCTCTCGCTCGTGTTATTCGTTGATTCCATCTTTGATCTTCTTGATCAGCGTTTTTCCTAAATCATATTCATCTCTCATCTCTTCTGACAAAATATGGAGATCGAGATTATCACCAGTTCTTCCAAAAATGCCGCTGAAGACAGTTCTACAAATTCAAGAAACTCGACCTCAACCCTATTTTTACTGCACAATTCAGATTCTCCATGAATGATTCTGGTTAGTCAAGTTCTTGAAGGAACATCTAATTACATTTCTTGGCGACGATCTATGGAAATCGCTCTTGCTTGCAAAAACAAATTAGGATTTGTCAATGGATCGGTGCCTCAACCTGCAGATCGAAGACAACGTCAATCGCTCAAAATGGGATCAAGTCAACAACATGATCATTTCATGGATAATCAGCTCCGTTTCAAAAGAAATTGGCAATTCGATCTATTATTCATGCCAGTACTGAATGCTTATGTGGGACAATCTCCGGTGTCGTTTTTCTACCAGTAGTGGTTCTATGTCTTACAACCAACACAAAGCTATTAACACCTGCTATCAAGAAGGTTTAAAAGTCGAAACCTATTATACAAAGCTGAAACGATTATGGGATGAATTAGATGCAAGTACTCCTTTTCCAACTTGCACCTCAAGTGCTCTTTGTAAAGTCTTGCAAACTTGGGAAAATCAATATGAAGAACAGAAAATGATGCAGTTTCTCATGGGTCTAAATGATGTTTACAAACCTGTTTGTGGCCAACTTTTGCCACAAGTCGATGTATGTTAATTTTCGTGCGTCGACTTCCTTTTTGTACATTGATTTCCTCACCGTGCTTCAATTTCTTCACAGATATTGTCGTGCATCGACTATAAGTCGACTTCTTATGCCGAACTCGCGCTTGTTTTCATATGCATTTTTTTCTCTGTGCATTTCTTTACTACCATTAAATTTTATATTCGTTGAGATTTCTTTTAAGGGCTATTTACAGTGAATAACGTTGGAAATATCTGTTTCTTTATACGATCAATTTACCGCATATAATCGTTACAATTAATCACGTGTTAATTAATTGTGGTTGTTCGAGACCCATATAGAATGAGCACACTTTCATACTCTTGCAATTCTCAGTTTTTCTCGTTCTTGCTCTTGCGATCTTGATCTTCTTTTGGCATTTTTTTATCAAGTGGAAGTTCAGGTGTTATATATTTTTTCGTAGTTCTCGCATATCGGAATTTTGGGATCTAGTGGTATGTTGTACCTTGTAGCTAGAAATGAGCATTGGTTGAAAGCAGGAGCGGACCCCCGCCTAGACACACCTGGACACGTGCTCGGGTGTGTTTTCGCGAAAATAAGGCCAACTGCGACCCCGCTAGGTTATTTTTTGGTTTCCCACCCTTTCCCCTAGTTCCGCCGATCTCAATTCGCCGTTCTTCTTCGACTCCTTCCGCCTTAGAATTAACCTTCGATTTGAAGCTGGGAACGACATAGTCTCTCCTTCGCTACTCTTGACAAGGTTTCAATTCCTTCCCAATCCGCCGACCCAAGTCCGCCGACGGCCGACCCAAGTCCTCTGATTCGACTCCTTCCGCCTTAACACCTTTAATTTGAAGCTGGAAATGGCATACACTCTCCCTCGTTTCTCTCAAGTTTAGCCCCTCCTTAATTCATTTGACCTCCTCGAAGGTGCGGGAAAGACCACTTGCCCTATGATTGAGACTGGGCATGAGTCTCTCCTCATTGGGTCTCCTCTTCTTAGGTAGGTTTTTGAATCAGATTCCTCTTCACAGAAAGGAGGATGCAAACTGGAATGTAATAATGTTTCCCCTATTTTAATCCATCAGCTTCTGCTGGCTCTCCCTCGGCGTAATCCTCTCTGATAGGGATCAAAATCTCTGCTGGAGGCTGAGTAAGGAAGCAACGCTCAAAGCAGGGCGGTAGTGGTGTCTTCTGAATAGAAGAGGACCAACGATGGAGGATGGTAGGAGTGGAAACACAGAGTTAGAGGATATAAGAGGATAATATTGATAATGTTGATGCCTAATATAAACTACCATGAGACTTATATAGATGTCTCAAGATCTAGGTGTGACATGGAAAAGTAAATTTTTTCCAAAACCATAGAACATTTTTGTCCTAAAAATCTAAAATTTCTACTGAACATGCCTCTAAGTGTATCTCAACCATGCCCAAAATTTCAGGCCTTGGTGAGGTCCCAATCAATGGGAATGTGCAAAAGTAGGTTTGGTTCACTACTTGGACCAGTCTCAGAAAATTTGACCTACAAAAGTCTACAGGTCACCATTTGACCTGATTTCAATTTCTAAATAAAGTAGACTCAATGCTCTACAAGTTTTGTCTCTGGACATTTTTCAATTTTCGGCCTCTAAGTGCCTCAAATTCGGCTTACAAAATTCGGGTACAGTGTGACAAAATCATTCAAATGAAATTTTAATTAAATACTTGGTCTGCGAGTATGATCAGGATCATATCGGACAGTTGGGGAGTTGTCTTCCCCGATGAGCCAAAGGCTCGGATTCGTCGTGCCTGGAGCATTTTGCGGGCCATTTTCCCGCGATTCCCGGCCACCTTCGGCAAAACACCTAAGCCACCACCACCAGTCGACATAGGGCTGTCGACTGGCGGTGTACGATTGGGCTGGGGTGGCCGGAGTGTTGGAACATGGTCTTCCGCATCTCCTTGGTTTGAGAATAACAAATCCTATGTGTATTTGATCTTGTGTGTTTAAGTGTGCAGGATAACAAGTTCATATGACTCAAGGATAACATAAAAAGGTTGCACCCAAGTTTGAAGCGAAAACTCAAAACTGGCCGCTATAGCCGGCGGTAGCTCCAGCGGTAGCTCCAGCGGTAGCTGCTAGAGCAGGCGATAGCGATAGCGCTAGCGCTAGCGCAAAACAGAAGAAGAATCTTGGCAGGTTTCCTTGGAATAAAGTTTCGCACACACAGAATATTGCCTAATCTGAGATAGCGCCGGCGGTAGCGATATCGCTAGTGCTAGCTCAAAACACAAGAGGAATCTCAGCAGAGTTGCCACATATTGAAGATTCTGCCGCGCAGAATATGTCCTAAAATGAGATAGCGCCGGTGGTAGCACTAGCGCAGGCGCTAGCACTGAGGCTATAAAAAGGACCCCTTGGCTCCGTCTTCCTTACTCTTCTATGACCCTAAACTCCAGAGCTTCGTGCCACAGCATATAGAGGAAGGTTCAGAGAGATACTCCCACCAAAAGCTTAGAGAGAATTTCTGAAGGAGGACTTCTTCACGCTTCATCCGACCGGCGACCACTTCAACAACGCTTATACTACAGCGGTCCAACGTCTCCAACTTCAGAAGTTCTTAGAGGGAGTTTTTATTATTGATGTTTTATTTTCACATCTTTATTCTTGTAATCGATTAGTGAAATCACCTCGTGTTGGCGACCAGGTCTGGGTAGGACTTAGGACTGAAATTCGCCTCGTGTTGGCGACTAGATCTAGGCTAGGTCTAGGGGGTGCTCGAGGCCATATCCGGGGGAGGGTTGGCTAGAGCGGCTTGAGGCCGAATCCGGGGAGGATAGGCTAGGGCCACCGGTTCGTGGGGAAGCGAGTCGGGATAGAAAACAAAAAGGAGTCTATTTCTATTAGCTTTGATTTCTAGCTTCGATAAGAGATCAAGTTTTGTAATCATGATTCTCAAGTTAATAAAATCATGTCTTTACTTTTACTTCACTTGATATGTCTTGATCTTCTTTAGTTTAATAATCAAAGCTTTTCAAAATATATCAAAAGTTTTTAAAACCCTTATTCACCCCCCTCTAAGGGCGCCTACCGATCCAACAAGTGGTATCAGAGGTAGGTTATTCCAAATCGGCTTAACAACCGGGAATAATGGCGTCTCATGATCTCGCTTCTACTAGTGGGGTAAATTTTTATGAAGAAGAAAAATCTCCTAAACCACCTTTATTCGAAGGGAAAAATTATAAAGGGTGGAAATTATTAATGGAAAAATTTATTAAAAGCTTAGATATCAATGCATGGGATATAGCAATAGTTAGACCAGCGGATGAATCAAATAAACAAGAGTGTCACCTAAATGCAAAAGCTATGCATTATATTTTTTGTGCTTTATCTCGAGATATTTTCAAATTAATATATTATTTTTCTAGTGCATACAAAGTATAGAAATTTCTTGAAGAAATGTATGATTCCCCTTCTACAGGTATGGAACAATCGCAAGAACTTGAGAATATGCAAGCTTGCACAAGTCTTCAAGAATGCTCCTCTCATGACGGATCAATGGAGCACACATCAAATGGAAAAGAAGAAGAAGTACTGTCTTCGGAAGAGGAGTGCCAAAAAGATGTAAAAGAAACGATATGCTCAAATCGTGCCTCTCCCGAAAGCAATGTAAGGAAATCAAATCCCATCTTTTGTACTTCTATTTCTACTTTACAATTGCTACAAATTACAAAGCGCAAAATTAAGAAATTAAAAAATACAAATTGCAAATTGCGCTTAGAAAATAAAAATTTAAAAGCAAAAGTTAAAGTAGTATCAAAATCTGATTTTTCTAGCTTTACTCATGTCACTTCAATTGAAAATACAAAACCCTGTCTTGATTGCAAAATTAAAGAAAAATTTAAGGAACTTGAAAAAGAAATTATTTTTATAAAAGAACAAAATGAAAAATTATATTTAGAAAATTCATCTTTGATAAATGATTGTGCTAAGTGTAAAGAATATAAAATTGAAATTAAAGAGATGGATGAAACATTTGATGAATATAGAAACAATTATCAAGATCATATAGATTCAATTGTTTCAACTCTTAAAAATAGCACAATCGCTTATAATAAAGCTAGACATAATTTAAAGATTAAAAATGATGAATTAAAATCAAAAATCAACTTGCTTATGAAAATTGTAAATACAAATTCACAATATCAATCTATATCTAAAAACAAGTTGAATATGAATATGAACATCTTAACAAAGTCTAATAATGGGAGCAAGAATCACAAAGTGTTTGTAAATCAAAATCAAAATCATCATTACTTGCAAAATCATGTTTCTCCAAACTCAAAATTAAAATTGAAAAAATTTCCTATGAACAATACTTTTAATAATAATTACAATCATAATCATCAATATAAAGATTATCATAATGGAAATTTGACAAATAAGAATACCACAAAACCAAAGTTTGAATGGAGGCCCAAAACTAAAACTAAAACATTAACTTCACATGAAAGGACCCATTTATCAATATCTACCCACAAACCTACACGTTATATTTGGGTACCCAAAGGAACCACCACACTTGGTCCCCTTTGGATACCTAAATCTCTTATTCATTAGTATCCAATCTTTTGCATGAAGTAGAAATCAACTCAAAATAAAATATCAATTCTCAACTTCATGATATGTTTAATTTTTTTTTGCTTTTTATTTTTTTTGAACCATCATGATATGATCACTTTATATAACTTGTGATATGACTTTCGCATATTAAACCAAAATTCATAAACAAATCAAATTGAATAAAGTTGAATAAAAAGTCATATCATCCCACAAAGTGATCTATTTATTTCTTTTCTTCAAAATCCATTTTCCTAAAAGTCTTATAAAATTTGAAAAACTAAATTTGTTATATGATATTATTAAGACTAAAATGGATTTAAAAGGTGTATCTTAGGGGTATTAGGCTAAATTTATTAAATGCACAAGTTTTGCTTAGGTAATTAATATATTTGCGTCATTTTCAATTACCCCAAGTATGTTTAATCATAATCATGTTTAAATCGGAATTGAAAATTTGCATGAATATTATTTCACTTATATATGATCATTTCACTCATGCATATGTTGTGTAAAACTCAATAATTAAGGTTTAATAAATATGAAACTCTAATGACGATGAAACTCATGTACTAATTTTAACTTTCGCAACTTTTTGCGATTTCTTCTCGTCTCATCACTTCATTAGACAGACCTTACATTGCAAAAACATAATTAAGAAAAATCGAAAGCAAAATCGAAGAAAATCTAGGCTTCGATCAAAATAAGCACTCTCTGTGTGCTAACGCAGGCGCTAAAACCTAACGCCGGCGCTAGCCCAAGTCTCTGATTTTCTATAATTTTAAAATTCTGAAAAATAAAAAATACATATATATGTATTTGTTTAATATTCAAAAACCAAAGAGAAAATTTACAAAACTCTTCAAAATAAACATATTTTCTCATATTCACTATTCAGCTTACAACGTTTCTATCTAATAATTTGAAAAGGTTGAATATGAATTTTCTTTAAAAATTCCTCATGTACATTATCATGAATAATTAATTACGAGTTGTTAATCACTATGAATTAATATTAATGATCATATATAATAGTCATGCAAAATCATATGATCTTCTAAGTCAAACATCAAATATAACTACAAAAGATTTTATTCCTTCGAAACATATAGTCTGTGATCATGATTACTATATGAATCTATTATGTTTTGCATAGACAATAGAATCAACTCTATATCCATATGAATAAATAAATTAGAATCATCATGTTATTCTATGTCTAAAACTTGAATCTCTATTGTTACATACATGCAACATTGTATCAACAAACCTTGGTATAACATTAATCTTAAACTTATCATACTAACATTGTCGACTAAAGAATATTTGTGTCTATGTTAGGCTTTATATGTTTACCAAGACATACAGGCTAGGTATTCTCATCTAGGGCTCATCCATGGTATTCCTGTGCATGAACATTATGGTTAATCACTAAAATCATGCATATTTGATTTGTTCATTAATGTCATCTCATGCAAAGTTTAGGTGGTAAGGTCATATACAAAATCGCTAATGTTTCATGAAATTTGCACTATCTAGACATTTCCTAAAAATCTGAAATTTCAGCATGAAACTACTATTATGACACTTAGGGCTAGTTTGGCGGGACTTAATTTGCCCGGCCAAGCTTAAAAAATCGCAACCGCTGATTATATTTACGTTTGGTAAGTCGCCGGTCGAAACCGCATCCGCCGAAAATCGTCGTTTTCACGCGGTTTTCAGCCGCAATTTTTCTTCGCGGTCGGCGGATTTATAAGCGATTGCGAAATGGCGAACCCTAAAAACAAAACATTCTTCTTCCATTTCGCAGCCGCAGGCCCGCAACTACTCCTGATATCTCTCACGAGCTCTCTTCCGCATCTCGTCCTCCTCCAAATTTCGCGATTCCTGAATCGCTGAGAGGCTCAATTCGTGCTCCAGTTTCTCCGTCGCTGCTCCAGTTTAGCCGCCGCTCCTCTATTTCCCCCTTGTCCTCCTCGCGCGCTAGGGCATCGACTGCGCAACTGACGGATTGTCTCGCCTCGCCTCCTCTGAAATACTTGAGTCGCCGACACCTCTCGATCCTCAGCCTGGGCTCATCTCGCCTCGTCGCCGCCGCTTCTGGTCATTTCGCCTCTTCCCCGCCGTTTCTGGTCATCTCGCCTCGTCTCCGCTGAACACCGTCTCTGTCGAGGGCCTCATTACCGGCACAGGTATACTCGGCCAGATAACTGACTCCTCATTTACTTCAACCAACACATGAGCCTACTTCATGCGCATGATGTTTCACAATTGAATTCCCCCACTCGCTTAGGCATGAGAACATCAACATTAAAATGATAAATCAACTGTGAAACATGTAATTTATTGCAGGTTAACTTATCAGTGGGGGAATTCTGACTTTGTTGTATGGGATGCATCAATTTTAGTTTTAGTTTCAGCTCTAGTAGGCATGTAGGTGCATGTTATTCAGATTATAGGGAAGTGCTGATGCATGGATTATTCTTTCATGTTTTGGTGAAAGTTAACTCCACAGAAGTGGTTCATGTTTGTAGATCTTATGCCATATTAATATCTATTTTATAATACAATATATATCTTATTTTTTGTCATTTGTATAACAGATTTGATTGGTTACAAAGAGGTCATGACAACAGATTGTCCTGTAGTTTCTTGCTCATGATTCAATGTTTCAACATGACAATATGGCATGGCATAAAAAGATAGTGAAACACATAATTATAGATGCCTTCTTTATAGTTTACCATCAGATTTGTATTCAGAGTTTACTGGCAAAGAATAAATTTAAACACAAGACTATTTGGCTCTTTAATGTTTTATATATCGAGCTAATCAAAATGTAAAAAAATTAGTCTTTTATGACTCTTTCTATGAATATTAGCCTTTTTATGACTTTTTCTATGAATATTAGCATGATTTTTGTTGTGTTACTCCATTTAGATGTTTAATCGTAGAGAAAGGGGATTATCAGCTTCTTGGGAATCAACAGATGTTTTACTATTTTGCGACATTTGTATTAAAGAAATAGAGCTAGGTAATCGTCTGACTACTCACTTCAGCAAACAAGGTTGGAACAACATAATATTACATTTTCAAGAGCGCTCAGGGAAACAATTTGATCGAACTCAACTAAAAAACAAATGGGATCAACTGAAGAAGGAGTGGAAGATGTGGAGAGAGCTTAAACGGGGTGAAACTGGTCTTGGTTGGAATCATGTAAAAAAAACTATCGATGCCTCAGACGAGTGGTGGGCCGAGAAAATAAAGGTTATTATAATATCACGTCTTTAAATTTTTAGATAATGAGATCTTTTACAATTTATTTTTATTATAATATATTCTTATTTTTTCAGGCTAATCAAAATGTCAAAAAATTTCGCTATGCTGGAATACCTCCTGACATGGATGCAAAATTAGAAAAAATGTTCAGTCACGTGGTGGCCACTGGGGATGATGCATTCATGCCAAGCTCGGGGACCATTCCATTTGAATTGGATGAAGAGCAAGTAAATTCGGATGAAGAGGATAATATTGTGGCGAACTCACAAACTCAAACAAGTAGGAATGTTGACACTGGCGGTAGTGAGCATGTGAGTAAATTCTTAGGATCATCTTCAAAAAAAACTTCACGCAAGCGTAAAGGTAGCGGTGAAGGTACCAAACAACTATTACTTTCACACATTCATGATTTAGTTGCATCTAGACAAGCAGTTCCACCTCCACCAATATCGGTGACAATCAAGGAAGCAGTCGAGGAGATCAGTAGAATTCCTGAAATATATGATGACCCCGATCTCTTTGAATTTGCAATGGAATTCATTCGCATCAAATCCGGAAGAGAGGCGTTCATGTTTTGCCCAGCTGATAGAAAAGTTGAGTATCTTAAGAGACGCTACCATAAGAGTTTGGAATGATTCATTCATGCTGATGAGATCCTTTATAGCTGATGTTATTTTGTTTTTCTTATATTGATGTTATTCATGCTGATGAGAGGTGTTCATGTTTTTCTTATGCTGATGTTATTTTGTTTTTCATATAAACTCAATTCAGATTTTTGTATGTGAACTATTGTGATAGAAAACTATGCACGTTTCCTCCTGAAAGTACTTCTTGCTTTTAGTTAATTATTGTGTATGTGCGTCATTCTATTTAATCTTTTTATTGTATGTGCTCATTCAATTTAATTTTATGTCATTTATCACTCTCTTAATGTAATTATTATTCTTATATTATTATTTCATCAGCACAAATATGAGTGAAGACGGTGAATCTTACTCTACCGATGAGTCAGATGAATCATCAAATAGCTCAGTTGAATACACTCAGTATATTCAAGACTATAACGATGACATTGAAACTGTTCGTATTGTTCATGATTTCTTTGTTCTTTATGATAAGACTCCACGTATGACATCCACTCAAACAGGTGATAAATGGTTTAGAGAGTTATTTGCTGGTCATCCTACTAGGTTTCACGATTCGTTTAGGATGTCACAACTAATTTTTATCGACCTATTACAAACTCTTGTACAAAATCATGGATTAGCAGGATCCCGAAGAACTTGTGCACGAGAAGTTCTAGCGATAACATTACATATTTTATCACAAAATGAGACAATGCGTTCAACATGTGAACGTTTCCAGCATTCAACCGAAACTATATCCAGATACTTTTTTATTGGTCTCAAAAGTCTTGTTCGACTCTCAAAGGAGATTATAAAGCCTATTGATATGCAATTTAGGGATGTCCCATCGCAGATAATGAGAGATGAACGTTATATGCCATATTTTAAGGATTGTTCGGGGCTATTGATGGAACACATGTACATGCACGTGTACCAGTTGAAGATCAGGTTGCATATATTGGGCGTCATGGCACAACCACTCAAAATGTTATGGCAATCTGCGACTTTAACATGTGTTTCACGTTTGTTGTGGCGGGGTAGGAGGGTTCCGCCCATGATAGTCGAATTTTTAATCGAGCAATAGCAGATCGCAACTGTAATTTTCCACACCCACCACAAGGTATGCTCAATTTTTTTAATTTGTTGCACTTCAAATCTATATAAAACTAATGTTTGCTAATCTTATAGGTAAATATTATTTGGTAGATGCTGGATATCCAATGCAAAGAGGATATTTAAAACCTTATCCAGATACTAGGTACCATTTAGAAGATTTCAGACGGGGTTCTCGTCCAATCCAAGGTAATCATGAGATTTTCAATCAAGTTCACTCGTCGCTTCGCAGTGTAATAGAACGGACGTTTGGTGTGTGGAAAAAGAAATGGGCAATCCTGAGAGATATGCCAAATTACTCTTTCAAAAGACAAACTTTTATTATCGTGGCTACTATGGCGTTGCATAACTTCATTCGTAGGCATCCATCGCGTACTGATCTGGAATTTGATGTATGTGATAATGATGAGAGTTATGTATATCCGGAAGCGCATGCTCATACTAGAAGAAGGAATCGGAACAATATTATACCAATTTCTAACATAGATCCTGAGTTGGTTGAAGGAGTTGGTGCTGATGAAATGACGAGGTTAAGAAACCATATTGCGAATCAATTCAGAACACCCGCAGGTATGACATTATGTTATTTGCACTTTTTTGTAATTAGAGAATTAATTTCAATAACAATGACCTCCATTTTTCTTTGTATATTGCTGATTTGACTGCCAAGTTTCTTTCTTGGGACATTTTGTAGTGTAGCTATTTTCCATGCATCATAGCATATGCATATTGCTAGAACTTAGAAGTATACTTTTCATTACTTAAATTGAATCAGGTGAAACAAAATAGTTCCCAAGGTCTTCAATCTGCAACCAATATGAGGATGCCTATAAATTCTCGAAGAAAAACAAAGATTGTGTGCACAATTGGGCCTTCAACAAATTCGCGTGAAATGATATGGAAGCTTGCTCAGGCGGGAATGAATGTTGCACGGCTAAATATGTCACATGGAGATCATAAATCGCACCGACAAACTATTGATTTGGTTAGGGAGTATAATGCCCAGTTCAAAGATAATGTTATTGCAATCATGTTAGACACCAAGGTAACTAACTATACCTCTGCATTGTCTTTATCTTTGATCTTCTTTCTCTCTTGTTGAAATATATATTTGTGTTATGAGTTCATCCTTGGAGCATTCATCAAATATTTAATAAGCAGGAAATGTGGCAGCAATTAGTAACTTGATAAAAAAATGACAATATATTCCTCTGATGGTTATAAATTTGATGAGAAATGCTAATAACTGATGTTTGAAGTTGACAAAATTCATACAGGGTCCTGAAGGTATGACAAAATGTCATATGAATATATCCACCACAGCTAGTTTGGTTCTGGTTTGCATCAATTCATTTAAGACCATCCATTTATGTTTTATGTGGTTGCCAATTGTTGGTGTTCAATTGCATGTGATGGTTTAAGCATTGTTCTTGCTGTGCTCATCTGTTGTTGAAGTTATTGGGTTGCAATGTAGGTGGAAGGAGTAATAAGAGAGGCTTTATACCCAAGAGGAGCGGAGACAATTCGAATGGAGCTCGCGGAGCGCCGAAAGAGATTCGCGCAGCAACTGTTTTTATACTTTCTAAGAATAGGATTTCTTCTTAATCCATAGGCATTACATACATTCCAACTTATTACCATGTAATCACCTAGCTTACTCAGCTCTTGCTTTTGCAGAAAAAAGCTATGTAGAATATGTATGAAACTATCTATAGAGCTCTAAAAAAGCTCGGGTTGAAAATACTGAACAACAACTACAGTTGAAATTGAACTGGGTTCAAACAGAATTGCAGCCAGCTACAGTTCACTTTGAACTGCAGACAGCTGCCGTTCTATCACTGCCGCTGCAATTAATTGAGCTGCAGCTACAGTTCAATTAACAGTCACTGCAGTCCATTTCCCCTTGATGGTCTTATATTATTTTTTCCTACTGTATTTCATTTCTAATGTTATGTAATCTTCAACATCAACTATGGAAGGATTTTTTGGGGGCCAAAATATTTTTTTTTCCGTTAACATATTATGGTGTGTCCAAAAATTTAATCATATCATGTTTATTCTTTTAACGCTCTCTTATTAGGTGCAGGTTCTACATTGTCTGATGTGAATATACTCGATGAAATCAAGGAGAAGATGATAAGGGAAGAACTCTCAAATTAATGGAGGAGTTGTTGGGAGTGGCTCTAAGGAAAAAACTGTTTTTAATGATGTTTCTTCACTGTTACTGTAATTTCCTCTGAGAAATCTGCATTTATTGAGCCATTGGAAGCTCCATTGTAGTAAATTTTTTGTTTATTTTCTCCATCAATGTGTTTTCTTAAGCAAAATAAGCTCCATTGTAGAAATCTGTATTTTTGATTATTTTCTCTACAGCATTTAGCTTTTCCTGATGTTATGACAGAATACTGTTCATGTTTCTGTGACAAAATTGGTGATGAAATTCAACATTTCACTGCTTCTGTAATCATAAATCTAGGTTTATAAATCTGCATTTATTTTGGTGTGAATTTATAAATCTAGGTTTATAAATAAAAAATTTATTTTTATTTACGAAATTTCTATTTTGGTGTGCATTTATCAAGTTTTTTACTTTCATTTACCAAATAGATAAAATTGTTTCTTCGTTCATGACCGAAAAAAAAAAATCATCCAAACAAAACTCCGTTCACAAACCGTGGTTTATGACCACAAAAAATATAAATCATCCAAACAAAATTTCATTCACAAACCACGGTTCATGATCACTCCATTCACAAACCATGGTTCATGACCACTCCATTCATGACCGCCACCACCGCGCCAAACTAGCCCTTAATCAAGATCAACAATTAAAAATTTCAAAATCATCAAAAATCGGGTACTATTTCCCGCGCTAGCGCTAATGCCGGCGTTAGTGCACCTATGTGATTTTTTTTTGCATTTTTAAAATTTTGAAAAATCCCTAAAAATATATTAATCTATGTGTACTATTCATTTCTGCATTTGTGTTTTTATTACATTATTGAAAAATAAAAAATACAAAAATACAAAAGCCAAATTACAAAAAAAATTATATATTTTGCCTTTGTGTTTTTTTGTCATTTGTTTAAATTCTATTTCTAAAAGCAAAAATCAAATACAAAAGCTAAAACTACAAAAAAAATGTATGTTTTGTTTAAACTCTATTATTTTTACAAAATCCAAATTACAAAAAAAAAATGTCTTGCTTTTTGTTTAAAGTTTATGTCTTTTTGAAAAATAAATTCAAATACAAAAATATAAAACACTGAAACTATAAAAAAAAACTGTATGAATTTTCATATGAGAATCAAGCATGATTTAATTTATTCCTTAGAACTTCTATAATGTTGCAATTTATCTTTTCAAACTACTTTGAACATTGTTTTCATCATGCTTTGATATATCTATTACCATGTGCATCAATTATATTGAAAGTTGTGTAGAACTTTGCGTAGCATGCCTCTAAGTATGAGTAAATGTCTTATGTTTGATAATGATCATTATTCACTCACTTACTTTGGCATTGTCTACACTTGTGTTTAATCTAAGAATACTTGTGTATGTTTTTTATTAGTACAATGAATTAAAATTGCACAAGTATCTTACCTACACTCCTTTATTTGCACTTTTAAAAGTTAAGAAAAGTGGTTATGGTTTCATAAATTCTATTGGTTTGCAAAACAAGTGTATTCGAAGAACTTTGTACAAAACAAAAATCATAGAATAAAGTGACAAAGATAACTCCACCAAGCACTACTTGAACCTCCTGATAAGTCTTAATAAGCGTTGTGAGGTTGAGCACCTTGGAAAGAATAGTAAAGTATCTTTTGCAAACCATAACTTTCTTTCAAAAGAAAAACCACTTATTCTTAAGTACACCGGATCACAGTAAAAATCAATCTTGAAGAATAAAACTAGGTGATCCCCCAAGCACTACTTTGCACCCTGATAAGTCTTAATGAGCATTGTGTGTGCAAAGCACCTTGGTAGTTGTACATTTTTTTGTGCATTGAAGTGTGTAGAAGTAAAATTATTTGTGTTTTATTGTGCTCTTCACATTACATATCTCTTGTATTTTTTGATTAAAACATTTGTTTACTCTATTCAAAATACACTTATGTGCATATCATTATCTTCCATAACACTTCTTCTCATGAGTATTGGATCCTAATGTAAATTCTATACTACTCTTTACTTATGAAATGCACTAGATAACCTAGCATGCTTTCTACAATGTTTGGTATGTTTTGAAATTGTGAATAAAGTAACATTGTAGTAATCTCTTTTTGATAATATTATTTCATGCTTGGTTACTTTATTATCAAACTTAAAGATTTTAATTGAAAAATGATTTACAAAAACATCTTTTTAAAATTTAACTCATATATATTTCTATGGATCATCATTGATTACAATAAGATGTTTCTTGTATTTCTATAAGTCTTCCGCATCATCACCATATAATTATTTTACCTTGCACTTTCATGCTTTTTTAAAGTCTTTCATTTTGTATGCATCATCACTTGGATCTTCAAATTCCTTTCTTGCAACAAGTGGTAGACTTGCTTGGTAAACTTTATATTGGTTGCTTTTAACATGAATTTTTTTTAAAACTCTGATTTATTTCTATGAAAATATTATTACGCTAAAAATTCTGATTTATGAATGGATTTCAAAATAGCTATGTGAGTGGTTTCATAAATTCAAATAAAAATATAAATCCATAGGCTATGTCATTAGATTTAAAACGCTTATATGTTTCCAATAATTATTATCCATGACTTCATTTCTCACCATAGCGGGGGCGTAGGGTTGTAGACATTAGATAACCTTTATCTCTAGTCATGTCTTGCCCTTAACCGGGGAGGGTTCCAGTGGGGCCTTGCGAGGCACTGGGGGTGGGGGGGGGGGGAGTGCTAGGTTGAGTTGTGTCTAGTGTTTGCATATGAGACTAACACCCCAACCTACGGCATGTATGCAGCTCCTCATGCCCATCCGTCACTTAGTACGGGGCTAGGGTGTAGACATATTGTCTGGGTAGTTTAGTTACTTGGAAATCATTACATTTTGTTTATGCTATAAACTCTGATTTATGAAAATGTTGAGATACTCAAACTCTGATCTATTTAAATGAAAAGTATTCTAAAACTCTTTATCATTTCCTTCTCTACAAGCTCGATCATGCTTTTATCTTCTTATCAACTTTTTAGTGGTGTCTCCTTACCCGCTTTTGCTAATAACAAAAGGGGGAGAACTAACATGATAAATATTAATCTGCTATCAAAATATAATGCTTAATTAAAATGATAGCTTACATATTAGGAGAGCATTCACTTAGGGGGAGCATGTATTTAGGGGGAGCAATTCTAAATGCTAAAATCGATAATTATCTTAAGTCATCACTCTCACACACACACAAGTAAGTTTCATCATGCTTATATATTAATGCTTTGATTTATCATTAATGGATTTATTATTATCAAAAGGGGGAGTTTGTTGGAACATGGTCTTCCGCATCTCCTTGGTTTGAGAATAACAAATCCTATGTGTATTTGATCTTGTGTGTTTAAGTGTGCAGGATAACAAGTTCATATGACTCAAGGATAACATAAGAAGGCTGCGCCCAAGTTTGAAGCGAAAACTCAAAACTGGCCGCTATAGCCGGCGGTAGCTCCAGCGGTAGCTGCTAGAGCAGGCGGTAGCGATAGCGCTAGCGCAAAACATAAGAAGAATCTTGGCAGGTTTCCTTGGAATAAAAGTTTCGCACACACAGAATATTACCTAATCTGAGATAGCGTCGGCGGTAGCGATAGCGCTAGCGCTAGCTCAAAACACAAGAGGAATCTCAGCAGAGTTGCCACGGATTGAAGATTCTGTCGCGCAGAATATGTCTTAAAATTGGATAGCGTCGACGGTAGCACTAGCGCAGGCGCTAGCACTGAGGCTATAAAAAGGACCACTTGGCTCCTTCTTCCTTACTCTTATATAACTCTAAACTCCAGAGCTTCGTGCCACAGCATATAGAGGAAGGTTCAGAGAGATACTCCCACCAAAAGCTTAGAGAGAATTTCTGAAGGAGGACTTCTTCACGCTTTATCCGATCGGCGACCACTTCAACAACGCTTATACTACAGCGGTCCAACGTCTCCAACTTCAGAAGTTCTTAAAGGGAGTTTTTATTATTGATGTTTTTATTTTCATATCTTTATTCTTGTAATCGATTAGTGAAATCGCCTCGTGTTGGCGACTAGGTCTGGGTAGGACTTAGGGCTGAAATTCGCCTCGTGTTGGCGACTAGATCTAGGCTAGGTCTAGGTGGTGCTCGAGGCCATATCCGGGGGAGGGTTGGCTAGAGCGGCTTGAGGCCGAATCCGGGGAGGATAGGCTAGGGCCACCGGTTCGTGGGGAAGCGAGTCGGGATAGAAAACAAAAAGGAGTTTATTTCTATTAGCTTTGATTTCTAGCTTCGATAAGAGATCAAGTTTTGTAATCATGCTTCTCAAGTTAATAAAATCATGTCTTTACTTTTACTTCACTTGATATGTCTTGATCTTCTTTAGTTTAATAATCAAAGCTTTTCAAAATATATCAAAAGTTTTTAAAACCCTTATTCACCCCCCTCTAAGGGTGCATACCGATCCAACACGGAGGTGTTCTCCGGCATGTTCATTTTTTTGGTAATTAGCACAGAAAAGGAAAAATTGGAGGGGAATCCATTCATGATTCTTTTCAAAAACAGAGAGTTAGATCTACATCATAGGAGGTGAGGATGGGGAAAACATGCCTGAATCCCTGATGTTTCCCGCGAATCCCTCTTGGTGTCCATTCGAACTCCTCCGACAACTTCCTTGCTCAACTCCGGCCTCAGAGCACGATTTCTTATGAAACCATGGGGGTTCTCCTCCTTGGCGCATTCTAAAGCTGATAGGAGGCTTAGATGAGGTCGGGAGAGGCTATAGTCAGAGCAGCCATTATGGGCGATTTCCTCTATGCCACCACCTCCTCAGCTAGCCATATACAGGCTTCCACCTCATCAGAAAATTAAGCCTGACCCTACTAAGACTTGATTAAGGTCATAATATAAGCTTAATCCCCCCTCAATTCTTGGTTCACCATTTATGGTGGCCGACCCTTCCTTGTTTCCTCCTCCCCCTCATCTCTATAGCCACCAGCTTAGTCCAATCCTGCTGTGGTTTCATTGGGAAGGCAGAGGGCAGTCCAGGAATGGGGGAGTGTTAGCCAAGTGGCCTTTGCCCCATGTTCTCCATGAATTTCTTAATGGGGTGGCCGGCCACCACCATTGATGGGCCATTCTGCCCCTCCCCATCTTGTGGACTTAATTAGGTTGGGTTGAGCCCAATTGCTCTAGGGTTGGGATAAGCCCAATGAGTTTGAGTTGGGTTTGAGTTCACTAGACCAAGATAGGCCAAATTGACCAAATGTTGACTTTTGGGTTGACTTGGTCAATTGACGAGTAGGCTAACTCCTCATGGTGACCATGGGGTCCATAGACTCTCTTTGGGGTGATTCACGGCTCGGTGAACCCTCTTTGGGCACTTTTGACCTATTTAGGTCAACTTAGGCTAAATGGGTCAAATGGTGATTTTGACCCAAACCCTAGATTTGTCTTGACCCATTGGGTTATTAGTGACCCATTGAGTTCCCTAGAGGATTAGGAAGAGTTAGGCGAGGTCAATTGGATCATTTTGAGGCTTAGACATCAAGCCTTAAACCTTGAAGTCATTTTGTCTATTTGCACACCAAGGTGTTTTTCACCTTTTCACCTTGGTTCTAGGGCAATTCTTAGTATCTTAGAGCAATGTCATGACCTTGTCATGACAAAGTGCACCTTAGGGGTCTAGTAGTTCTGGGGATGTTACAACAACGATCCTTCATCCTCATCTTCAGAGATCTCATATAGAGAGTTTTTATTATATATTGATATCATTATTTTCATTCCATATATTTTTGTAACCGTTTAGAGAATTCGTCTTGTGTTGGCGACTAGGTCTGGGTAGGACTTAGGGAGTAATTCGCCTTGTGTTGGCGACTAGTTCTAGGTGATTAGATCTAGGGGGTGCTCGAGGCCATATCCGGGGAAGGATTGGCTAGAGCGGCTTGAGGCCTTATCCAGGGAAGGATAGGCTAAAGCCAACTGGTTTGTGGGGATACAAGTCGGTATAGAAAAGGAAAAATTGTATTACTTTATACGTCTCTGATTTCAAGCGATATTGAAATCAATTTATGTAAACACCCTTTTTATATAATATAATCATGTCTCTTTTTGTGTTTACTTGATTTCTATCATTTGACATAATTTATAAAATTGCAAATTACAATTGTTTCCTCCTTTAAGTTAAATTGTTATTTCATTCTAATTTACTCTAAACAATTTAGTAAATTGTCAAAAAAATTTAAAAAGAATTTTATTCCCTTATTCAACCCCCCCCCCCCCCTCTAAGGGCGCAAATCGATCCAACAGCGGGTTCCGGCCTACGATCCTTGGCCTGCATCCAAATCACAAAGAGCGGTAAACTAGGGTCAGCTATGGCTGACCACAAACGGTGTAACAACATCCCTCCTCACGGCCGTCCTAGCGGACCCCCGGGAACTACATCACCCTGCAAGTCAGCACTTCGTATGCACATGTATATAAGGAAAAGCAACATAAACAACAAACATGAGTGTCACAACCATCATCCACGTTTCTATGTTGAGCAAGTAATAAAAGGGGCCTACAAATGCAGTATGAATGCAACCCGGGTTTCACCCAAGGCACCCTAAAGCGTATGAATCTAACACATCATCATACATCAACAACACAACCATGGGGTACTCGACATTTCCCCCAAAGGGAATCGTAGCCCAAGGCCAAGAACTCACGCTGTGACCCACCGCGCCTGGCCCACCATGCCATCGGGCTTGTCAGACAGCTCACATGTTCTTGCCGCCAACATTGCGTACAGCACAACCACAGGGTACTCGATACTTCCCCCAAAGGGCATCGTAGACCAAGGCCAAGAGCTCACATTGTGACCCACCGCGCCTGGCCCACCTTACCATCGGGCTTGTCTGACAGCTCACTTGCTTTTGCCGCCAACACCGAAGGGACTTGTCTTGCCGGGACACTCTCCACACATGAATTCCGGCATTCACGGGATATCCAGCCGACCACAAAGACCAAATCACACCTTCGCACATCACTAGGCATCATACGCCTCACAACCCGCACATTATTTCCTCGCCCGGAAACCAACCTTCGTTAACATACGAAACACCAAGGGCATCACGGCAACGAGTTCGTCGTATTCGGATTTCTAGCAAAACCCTTAAAATGCGCGTCAATCAACATCACCGAATCAGACCAACGGTCGCGAATCTGGCTTCAACCACAATGCCTAATCCACTAACGGAGCGGATTTCTAGTGCAAATCATGTTGGGGACGGACTCAATCAACCCGATGGTTCCTCTTGAACCAAGGCAACGCGGATCCCTCTCACTCGACGGATCTGGTGCCAAAATACAGAAAATAGAGAGGAAAATTGGATGTCATGCACGCATCCTAAAGACCGAGAGGAGAAATGTCGTTACCTTTTAAGATTTCCTCCTAGCCATGGGAAACTTGCAAAAGAATGGAGGAGAAGAAGCGCCTCGACGTCCCCTACGCGCTGCCGGTCTCGGATCGGTGAACGGAGCTCCGAAGCTCCAACAATGGCGGGAACTAGCTCTCTTCCTCCTCCAAACCCCTCCTCCCTCTCAAGCCCTCAAAACACAAAAAATGAAAAGGAAACCTTCTCAGCCCTACTTAGGGTTCTCCCACGAACCCCTCACAGCCGTCCGATCAAGATCTAAACCAAATGGATGCCTAGATTTAGCTATTTACGAATATGGTTCCGTCAGCTACCGCGCGGCGGTAGCGCTAACGCGCCGCGCTAGCTCCGCGAACACCCTTGCCATCTCAGCGGCTCCCAGTGAAGAAGACCTAACGCCAGCGGTAGGTCTACCGCCCCGCGCTAGCGGCAGATCTCATTTTTCACTTTCTAGCCACCTTCTACTGCGCCGCGCTAGCACTACCGCGCCGCGCTAGTGCCTCGACGAAAACGCGCCCCGTCGACGTTCGTCGACCCCTCGCATTTAACTACCACCGGCGGTAGTACCTATCGCCCGACGTTAACTCGCATAACGGCAAAAACTGGGGTGTTACAACTCCACCCCCCTTAAAAGAATTTCGTCCTCGAAATTGGAAAAACTGAAACAGAAAACCACGATGCATACCTGATGCAAAGAGTTCCGGGAAGTCCTTCCGCATCTCTGCTCACACTCCCAAGAGAATTCGTCTCGCCCGCAATTGTCCCATCACACCTTTACAAGCCTGACTTCCTTGTTACGCAACTGCCGGACTTCTGAGTCCTCCACGCAGATCAGACGAACCCTCGTCCTCAGACCCTCCATTACCGGCACCACCGCCTCTTCGACCACGACGCTTGGCTCTACCAAAACTTTCCTCAGCACAGAGACATGGAACACATCATGTAATCCACTCAGCTCGGCGGACAATGCCAAACGATAGGCTGCTTCGCCTATACACTCCGTAACCTCGAACGGACCCAAATATCTCGGACTCAACTTCTTGAGTCGCCGCACACGCGAAACACCCTTGAACTGCTTGATCTTCAAGTAGACCATGTCGCCCACTGTAAACTTCACATTTCTATGGCGCGCGTTAAAATACTTCGCTTGTCGATCCTGGGCAACCCTTCATGCGCTCCTGAATCGTCCGCACGATCTCGCAAGCATCTGCCACCACTTGCTTTCCCAAAAGCTTAGTGTCTCCCTCCTCTGCCCAAGACATCGGCGTTCGACACCTCCTTCCATACAATGCTTCGTATGGCACCATCTTGATACTCGCCTGTAAGCTATTATTATAAGCGAACTCCACCATGAAAAGGTGGTCTTCCCAACTCCTACCAAAGTCAAGAGTACACATCCTCAACATATCCTCCAATGTACGGTTCGTTCGCTCCGTCTGACCATCGGTCTACGGATGGAACGCGGTACTAAACTTGAGTTTGGTGCCTAAACTTTTCTGCACTAACCTCCAGTCCTTCGACGTGAACCGCCCATCGCGATCACTAACAATGCTCTTAGGAATCCCGTGCAACCGCACAATATTTCGAACATAAAGCTCCACGAGCTTCTCCACGCCATCGCCCTTCTAATTCGGAATGAAGTGAGCCACCTTGGTCAGCCGATCCACTATCACCCAAATCGCATCGTTACCCTACTGCGATCGAGGCAAACTATGCACAAAATCCATGGAGATATCGTCGAATTTCCATTTGGGGATAGGAAGAGGCCTCAAGAACCCGCCGGGCCTTTGACACTCAGCCTTCACTAAAGCACAAGTCTGACACCGGCTTACATACTCAGCTACATCCCGCTTCATCCCAGGCCACCAAAAGGATTTCTTCATATCCGAGTACATCTTTGTACTACCTGGATGAATGGAGTACTTCGTAAAGTGAGCCTCAAACATCAACTCCTCAGGGAGCTTGTAACAACCCGACCCAACCACCACACTGAAGGGCTGGCAACCCGGCTCACAGGCCGGTCCATCTCCACCCCAGTGGGCTGGCTGCTGCGGTTGACGGGCCAGCTGGCAACCCGGCTCACAGGCCGGTCCATCTCCGCCCACTTTTTACAAGGGCTGCAGCCCATACACCCCAACGCGTCTCTGACCCTGTTTCTCAGGTCAGCGCGTTGTTGATGGCGGGTCTCGATCCCCCGCCACCCTTGATGAGAAACCTTCAACAGTTCTCATCACCAACTGAGCTGCAGCTCAGTTGGTGATGAGAACTGTTGAAGGTTTCTCATCAAGGGTGGCGGGGGATCGAGACCCGCCATCAACAACGCGCTGACCTGAGAAACAGGGTCAGAGACGCGTTGGGGTGCATGGGCTGCAGCCCTTGTAAAAAAGCAGGCGGAGATGGACCGGCCTGTGAGCTGGGTTGCCAGCCGGCCTGTCAACCGCGGCAGCCAGCCCACTGGGGTGGAGATGGACCAGCTTGTGAGCCGGGTTGCCAGCCCTTCAGTGTGGTGGTTGGGTCGGGTTGTTACAAAAAAGTGCACTTTTTTGTAACAACCCAGCCCAACCACCATACTGAAGGGCTGGCAACCCGGCTCACAGGCCGGTCCATCTCCACCCCAGTGGGCTGGCTGCTGCGGTTGACGGGCCGACTGACAACCCGGCTCACAGGCCGGTCCATCTCCGCCCGCTTTTTTACAAGGGCTGCAGCCCATGCAACCCCAACCCATCACTGTGCCTGTTTCTCGGCACAGTAGGTTGTTGATGGCAGGTCTCGATCCCCCGCCACCCTTGATAAGAACCTCTTCAAACAGGTCTCATCACCAACTGAGCTGCAGCTCAGTTGGTGACGAGGACTGTTGAAGGTGCCTTATCAAGGGGGCGCGAGATCGAATCCCGGCCCCAACATCCCACTGTAGTTGAGAAACAGCTTAGCCATGGGTGGGGTGCACCAGACTGCAGTCCTTGTCCGACCGCGTTAGCCGGCCCACCAGGGATGGGGCAGTTCCGTAGGCCTCTGGTGTGGTGGTCGGGGCGGGTCGTTACAAAAAAGTGCACTTTTTTGTAACAACCCGCCCCGACCACCACACTGAGGGCTGGCAACCCGGCTCACCGTGTAACATCCCCCAGACAGCTAAACCCCCCAGGTGAATCTGTCTTGACAAGGACTTGGTAGTGTAGAAATCCCTTTATCTTAGGCAAGATTAGGGTTGAAAGTGCCCCAGTGGTGCAAATTGACCAAAATGCCATTTTAGGTCAAAATGGCAATTCTTCACTAAGTGCCCTAATTGACCACCACCATATTAAATTGACCCTACCCATAGTGTTACAATATCATAGGGGACTCAGTGGATCAAAAAGCCCCATAACTGGGTCAACCCTAGGGCTCAATTTGACCAAAGTCAACTTAGCCTGTTTTGGTCAAATCAGCTTAAATTGGGTCAACTAAGGACCATGTGATCAAATTGACCCCACCAGTAGTTTCTAAATTTAATTTGGAGTCCAATGGACCCAAAAGCCCCATCCTAGGGTCACCCAATTGGTCAATTTGACCAAAAGTCAAACTTGCCCAAATTAGGTCAAATCTCTTAAACCTAGCCCAATCCCTTTGGGCTAAGCCCAAATTGATCACCCGACCAACATGCTTGACTGATAACTGACCTAGGTGAGAGAGAAAAATCGGTCATGGTGATTAGGAGAGAGAAAAATCAATTTTGGTGGAGAGAGAAAGAGAGAGAAAGATGGCCATTCATGGCCAAAGGAGACCAAGGGCCACCCTTTCCTCTCCCAATTAATTGGTGCATCTCCCCTCTTCAGTTTGGGGAAGATAGATAGTCGTTCAAGGCCATAGGGGGATGAATTTGGAGGGTTTTCATGGTGGCCGAAATTCACCTTTAATGGCCATTAATGGCATGGCCGAATTTTGTTTCCCTCAAATCCCCCCTATACAGCCACCCTTTCTCAAATCCAACTCCACCATTAGCTTCAACAGATGGATGGAAGTCGAAATAATGTATTGGATCGAATATTTTGGTGGAGAATCGAGGGATCGGGCAATCTCGCAGGAGAGGGGAAAAACCATGGTCGACCACCGTCGCCACCGTCGCCGGGCTCCAATCAAGGCCCGGTTCTTCTCCTCTCTCTCTATGAATATATCTTAGATCAAATAGGAGAGAAATCGGGCTCAATTGAGCCCGATCCGGTGAGCGAAATCCATGAATTTTCATGGAATTTCTTCCGTCGGGTTCGCCAGAATCGGCCCCTCCGGCGGCCGTGCCGCCGCCTGGCGATAGCCACCACCTCAACGGAGGTGGTGGTGGTGGTGGCCGGCCAGGGAGGTGGCCGGATGGCCGGCGGCAACACTTGGAAAAGCTACAGGAAGAAGCTATCGTGGCTGTTCATCCAATGAAGAATACGAAATCATGTCCGTCAAAATCTGACTAAATTTTATAATGATTGCTATTTATATCTCATTTTATGTATTATAATTGGCTGTAGATAGAAATTATTATAGAAAATACCTAGGGACCTCTACAGAAAAAGTGCCCAACATGAAAGTTGTAGGCCTTGACCCCTAGGATCATACAAAATTGACCTCACCCAATTAGGAGTCCTGGTTTGACCTCAGCACCCATTTTGGTGCAAAGTTTGACTGAATTTTTGAGTGGGTGCCCACACCAAACCACTAGTCTAAATGACTTGAAATTTAAACTAGGAGTGAGTCATGCCTAGGACTATAACATATCCAAAAATGAGAATTTTTGGAGAACTTTTTCCTAAAGTTTTTGTAAAAATTTAATAATCTTTGCATAAATTATTTGGAGGGTCAAATGACCTCCAATCTCCACCAAATTTTGGTGGGGTGATTTTAGGGTCATGATAAACCCCTGGCTAAAATTTCAACTCATTTGGGGTTCATTTGATTAGGTAGTCATTGGGCCAAAAATTTGTCCAATAAAGGGAAAATTGTGATTAGGGTTATTTGGGGTTTTTCATGGTCAAACCACCTCCAATTGGAGTGCAATTTTGGCTACTGCCCTAATACCACCCAAAACACCTCCAAGTGAGTTTTGGGGTCATGGGGAGTTGGAATCCCCTAGGACATGAAGTTGGAGCACCTTGGGGTGCACTTAGCCAAGTAGAGAACCATTGACCAATTGGGTCCATAGAGACTTGAGTCTTCTTGGAAAGGTCAGTGGGATCAATTTGAGACCCCATGAGGAAGATTGGTAAGCATGGGAGTTGATTTGCTCAAGGCCATATGGTTGATCCCTATGGAGTGGAATTTGGGGTTGTGAAGGACATATGAGAGTTTGTCCTTGGAGAGGGGTGTATTGGACTCCTCTGAGCTTTATGAGTGATATAACACCCTCACAAGAAGTTTGGGTGGATTTGGGGAAGTTTTGACCATAACCCTAGGTTAAACCCTAAAGGGGGTGCAGATAGAGGTCAATGAAGGAAGAGGGGTCAAACCTTAATGGTTTGACTTGAAATTTTGGGGAGCTGGTAATGATGACCAGAGAGTACTACTGGGAGAAATTGGTAGGATTTGGAGTTGCCAACCCTAGGTAATAAATCCTTGGGTAGATTTGTAAATATTTAAGTTTTGGGGTTTTAGGAAGAAATAATACTTAGTGATTAACCATCTTCTGTCACCAACTTAGTTTTGATGTTATTAATCCCTGGAGATTCTATTAGAACCATTGGAAGACTTTTGGAGGTCCAAATTGTAATTATTCTTATTGTTGGCAATTATTGGGATGATTAATTGTAGGGTGATAGTTTTCTGTAATTTCATGAAACTTTGCTGGATGTCATTTCATACCATTATGAACCCACAGTAATTTTCTCATAATTTTTGGATTGATATTTTTGGTACTCTTAGTTCAATTTGGAATTAATTGCAAATATGTCCTTGGTGAAAATTACAAATGTAACCTCTATGGATTATGGTCAAAATTTGTAGGGCTGAATATTTTAGTATGAAACACCTCTGTATAAAGTTACATAAGGTTTGGAGTTCATATGAGGGTGCCTCCTTTGGAAATAATTGAAAGTTAATGGGATTTGGAATTTTTAATAATAGTAAACCTTGCTGGAACTTCCTACAAATTCATATGTACTTATTATTAGGTACCCTTGATTTATTTAAAAAGTTTGGTAGGCAATGAAAGTCAGAAAAGTGCACTTGTAGTTCAAACCTTAGGAGGTTGTATTTTTGGAAAATTGCTTTAAATATTAATAATATTGGGAAAAATACGATTCTCTGGAATTAATCTTATAACATCATGATAGACCTCCAGTAAATAGCTTGGGTCAGTTGGATAAATATTTGGAGCACCTATAGTTGTGAGCTTCATATAATTAGTTTGGTCTGCGTTTAGTAAAACTGTGAAATTTGAGAATCAAGCGGATCCTTAGGAGGGATGGGAGGTGTGTGGTTTACCTAATTTAGTTGAGAATGTATGATGGTCAGCAAGGAGGATTATAGATGGTAAAGTGTGCTTGGTGAGTTGAGGGTAAAGTTGTGCTCGGGATTGACGAAGGATCGTCTTGGAAAGTCGTAAGTCACCTAGGGTTAATTCAATTGTAATAACAAGGAGGGGATTCTTATGGGTAGATATCAACAACACTAAGTGTCTTGAGAAAGGGAACCTTGGGGTGTCATCCTATCGTAGTTCCTAGTACCGTAGCGAGCCCCTTACGGGGTAACCCTCGGGAAGTCCAAGACTAACCCTAACTTATAGGAGTAAGACGATGTATAAGATTAACTAATAACACACTCATCCACAACCCGTGGTTACGAGAAGTTAGTTGATTTGGTCTTACGAGCGGTAGGCTCGGTGGTTAAAGGTGCGGATTGCTGAGTCAGGAGAGCTTGTGACTCAGTAGTGTTTTGTAGGCACAGACGGGTTGGTTCGGCGAGCCGATGGCTCGGCAGGTTATAGATGGCGGGCAAGTTAGCCCGGGGAGCTTATTGCTCAGATATAGGAAGTAGAACATGTTGCATGTGCATTGAAGGTGGTGGGTCTTCAGCATTGGACGGTCGTTCACACCGACGTCAATACGTTGACTCGGCAAGTGTGGTATTTACACTTAGCCTTGAAAGTCTGGCGGTCCAGTCAGCAAGAGTACGCAGACGCTCCGCGGGTTTTGCGAGAGGCGTACGATATGTCTAGGTTAGGTAGTGTGAATACCAACCTAGAGGTGGGCGAGGCCCAACCCACCGCTTCCGTTTGCCACTACGGGAGTATCCTGGGAGTCTAGCTCGCTCCAAAAAGGGGGAACTAAAGGTCTATGCGCATAGAGTCGTAGTGAGTGAGTTGCACTGTATGAACATAGCATAACAGCATACCTTGCATGTCATAGCATAAACATTGCATTCAACCTACCCCTAACGCATAAGTCGGTTATGAGACTTCTTATACGGTAGGCCCTGCAAAATGACCCCTTGGTCTATAGGGGTAATCCCTATAAATCAATGGTTACTTTTATATTACCTCACTTGCCATTATATATACTGCTTACTGTTCTTTACATGCACTTTACTATGCTTACTTAATGCTTCATATATATATATACACCTGTGTAGTTGAAGATCCGCCGTCACCTGCTTTTGTTTCTACCCCTTGAATGTCCTCCGCTTCCTCCTCCCCATACGGTGCCTAAGAGCCATTGGGGGAGGGGTGGGGAATTGGCTGAGTCTAGTTTGACTGACGGTCGGTGGACCATATCATTTTAGGAGTTCAAGGAGACGCAGCAACATCAGAGAAACAGGTGCAGCAGGATCCGATAGGGTGGGCCTCACGGCCATGCTACCATTGTCACCAGCCGGGACACACTCGAGTCAGATGCCCCATGATGGGTGGAACCCCTCCAGCACAGCGACCAGGAGGCCGAAGGCAAAGACGTAGACGTGGATTGCGGGGCAGCGACCGCAGGCCAAAAGAGAAGAAGCATCCAGTGTTGCAGCACCAGTGGAGTACAGAGTCTGCAGGGATGGGTCAGACTAGTCTGGGTACTCCGGTTTCAGTATCGGTGGCGATTAGCTTTAGTTTTACCTAGGAGCTAGCTTCCGCGAGTGATCTTGTAGTGAGGACATGATGTACAGGGCACGAGCCCTTTATTATTGTAACCCTTGTTATCTTTTATTCAGTTATATCATGTGGACATTTATATTTCATGTTGATTCTGTGGACTTATCTTCTTTAATGTACTTTTCTTCGTGATCGATTTGGCCGGCAGGATCGGCGTTTTGTGGTGGCGACCTTCCCGAGGGAAGGTGTCACCGCAAAACGGCGGTTCTGGGCCTAAGACCCGGTGTTTGGAAAGAAAAAAAAATGGGGTCTTACAAGTGGTATCAGAGGCAAACCTCGATCCGAAGAAAAGAAGTCCACAAACCCTGGGCCACCCCGCGCGAGCTTAGTTTGAGGACAAACTAGCAGCGGAAGCAATGGTGTGCTCGTATGAGAATCACATCGAAAAAGTCCACTTTTAACTGAATCTCCTTAGTTAATTTCCCTTCGAGCGTCAAGTTTTCTTTGTAACCTGTGGCGAACCCTGCCCCAGCAGGGAATACCTTCGGCTGCAAAGAACTCTTTAGATAGTCTTTTAGTCAATGAGTTAGACTCAACCCCACTAGGACACGTGACTTACTTTGACAATTTATACCATGACCTAGTCTGAAATAGATCGTAGGTATAGCTTTTGGTGAAGGTACGAGGATACCCCAAAGAGGCTAGAGAAAGAGAGATTGACACATAAGCAGAATGGTAAGAGAGACTCAATCCTCGTATTTGTGACATGATTACATTAAGACAACCACCGTGGCAAACACCGAGGGTCGGATAAGAATTGAAGTTCAGAAGGGACCCGCTTGGGATTGGGTGACATGTTGACCCTGATAAGGTTGTAGTAGAGGATACCTAGAAGAGTCTAAGGTGTGGAGTATACCAATGAGCCCCAAGATAGAACCCCAAGTCTAAGGTTGTATGCCCTAAGAATTGTTTGCATACTTGGGACGAATATAACTTGGTGATATCGAAGATACTCAGCCCAAAATAGATAGTGGCTTATCTTTTGTTTATTGGGGCTTATCTTTTGTTTATTGGGCAAATTAACGACGGACTCGGATTTCCCTTAGACCTAAGTTAGAAAATTTTTTGTGTCGTGAACAATAATGATTTTGAGGTTGATCACATTCGATGTCACTTGGACAAAGATGAGATGGTGTAAAAGTAGGTCTGGAATGATGATCTGAGGTGTTACCAGGACAATGAAAGGACATCGTAGATAGAACAACAGCTTGACCTTAGTTGAATCATTGGAAATGTAAAGTCGCTAGGATTAATCAATTAGGGATGTCGATGTCCTAGTATAGAGATTATGGACAGAAACTAGGTTAGTTCATGATGACGAGTTCGCCGTATTCAGATTTCTAGCAAAACCTTTAAAATGCGCGTCAATCAACATCACCGAATCGGACCAACGGTCGCGAATCCGGCTTCTACCACAATGCCTAATCCACTAACGGAGCGGATTTCTAGTGCAAATCATGTCGGAGACGGACTCAATCAACCCGATGGTTCCTCTTGAACCAAGGCGACCCGGATCCCTCTCACTCGACGGATCCGGTGCCAAAATGCAGAAAATAGAGAGGAAAAATGGATGTCATGCACGCATCCTAAAGACCGGGAGGAGAAATGTCGTTACCTTTTGAGATTTCCTCCCAGCCATGGGAAACTTGCAAAAGAATGGAGGAGAAGAAGCGCCTCGACGTCCCCTACGCGCTGCCGATCTCGGATCGGCGAACGGAGCTCTGAAGCTCCAACAATGGCGGGAACTAGCTCTCTTCCTCCTCCAAACCCCTCCTCTTTCTCAAGCCCTCAAAACCCAAAAAATGAAAAGGAAACCTTCTCAGCCCTACTTAGGGTTCTCCCACGAACCCCTCACAGCCATCCGATCAAGATCTAAACAAACGAACGCCCAAATTTAGCTATTTACGAATCTGGTTCCGTCAGCTACCGCGCGGCGGTGGCGCTAACGCGCCGCGCTAGCTCCGCGAACACCCTTGCCGTCTCAGCGGCTCCCAGCGAAGAAGACCTAACGCCAGCGGTAGGACTACCGCCCCGCGCTAGCGACGGATCTCGTTTTCACTTTCTAGCCACCTTCTACCGCGCCGCGCTAGCACTACCGCGTCGCGCTAGTGCCTCGACGAAAACTCGCCCCGTTGACGTTCGTCAACCCCTCGCATTTAACTACCGCCGACGGTAGTACCTACCGCCCGACGTTAACTCGCAGAACAGCAAAAACTGAGGTGTTACATCTAAGACCCGATGAGGTATATGATATAATTCTTCTTCTTTTTTCTCACCTTGCCTATCTATGGTTAGGATTAGGGGCTTTCATGTATGATGTGGAAACCTTTTCAGCGTTCTCTGGAGGGGAGGATTGAAAATCCGAATTGGGCAGTCTGCCAAATCCTGGCTAGATTTTTTTTTCTACAGATTGTTCTCCCACTGCGAACGAGCATAAATGTCCAGAACTTCAGGGGAAATTGTGAGAACAGTTATTTTGTGCTCTTCATAGATTGTTTGGATAGCTGTGAGATTTGTGAATTGTGCTCTTCATAGATTGTTTCATGGCTTCAATATTTTGACTATATTATATATTTTAAATACACTTTTTGACCTACAATGAAAAGATTTGTAAATATTGTTTTTCTCAAGTACTTGCATATCATTTTACTTGAAGATAGCACATGTCTGAAAACAGTACTTGCGAATAGCCATAAATACAGTGCAGATATCATCTCCCAAATTCCCATATATAGTAACCATTGGATTTACATAAAATAATGAGTGCTGCTATTAGCACTGTAGTTTTGGCTAGTCGCACCGCACTTTCTTCTAATTTTTCACACCTTTTGGAAATACGCCTTGTATATGCAGTTTTAGGAAAATTGTCCAACATGAAAGTTGTAGATTTCGACGAGATCTACAACTTTCGTGTCGAACATTTTTCCTAAAAATGCATGTACAAGGCGTATTTCCAAAAGACGCGAAATCTGAGCGTATTTCTAAAGTACGCCTTGTACATACATTTTTAGGAAAAATGTTCAACACGAAAGTTGTAGATCTTGTCGAAATCTACAACTTTAGTGTTGGAGAATGCTCCTAAAAATGCATGTATAAGATGTATTTCTAAAAACCACGAAAAATTAGAAAAAATTGCGACGCTACTAATCAAAACTGCGGTGCTAATAGCAGCGCCCAAAATAATTAGCGCGGTGCATTGATGCTGCACAGAAGAGCATCATTAGTTGCGCAAAACCCAATCCATATTCAATGATATGTAAATCTTCCTCAAAAATTATTTTCCATGATTAAATACTCAAATAGAATTATTATATTATTATTATTAGCTTCTGGTGCAGAGAATCATGCATTTGTGCTCCCCGCTGCCAATCTGCCATTCAAAGTTTCAAACCTTGCATTAAATGTCATGCATTAGAAACTGCTTCCTTTCCTGACAACATGCAGCTGCTCCCAAAATTAGTTTTAAGTAGCGTCCAAAAATGGAATTTTTTTAAAAAACAAAATTTAGTTGGGAGTGTGGAGGCCGATTGCGCTGCCCAAAAAGGGAAAATTTGTGCTCATGTCCGGACCGGGATTCTCTACATTTGGGATTTATAATAGAGATACATTTTAATTATGGTAATGATGCATTTCATAAGCACAAAATGCATGATTTTTTTAGGTGAGGTTGGACGTAACGACGGTTTATAACCACGGGGTTCACTGCCGCCACCACCACACCAAACCAAGCCTTAGAGAAAGAGAGAGAGAGAGAGAGAGAGAGAGAGAGAGAGAGAGAGAGAGAGAGAGAGAGAGAGTTTGTGTCTCCCAGTGTGTTGCTAGTAAAACAAATCCACCACTCTTTCTAGTTAGAAATGCAGAAGAGAGTTTCTCCAATGGAGAAGGGGATCAAGTATGAATAATTAAGAGCCTCTTCATCTCCTCAAGCTCCCTGTATTTAGGGCTAAGATATATAGTGTGCAGGACCACATAATCAAACAAAATGATTCAGCTATATATATATTATTGCGTTGTCGAAAATTAAAATGTTGGCAGAATATTAACACGAAGTAATTATAATACATGAGTAATAATTATATATATATATAGGGGCATTTGCCGGGACCTCCCCTCTTAATAGTTTGAAAAATTGCGGATTGCACCTCTGTTATTATTGAAATTACAAAAATCTCCTCTGAATATTACAAAACATAACATTTATTTCCCTTGAATTTCACATTTCATAACATCCATGCACAAAAATACCCCCCTCTGAGTACATTTTCAGGAAGGGTATTTTGGATGTCACGAAATGTGTACTTTAGCAGAAGTAAATATTTTGTTTTGTAACTAGATTTTTATAATTTCAATAATAAAAGGGGTGCAATCTGTAATTATGCTAACTTTTGGGAAAAGTTTTGGTAATTAATTATTTGTATATATTTATATATTTATATATGTGTGCGAGCAACCAACAAATTGAAAAATAAGAGATGAAATATATATAGTGGTGATAGTAGTAGTAGAAGAAGAAGAAGGGAATTAAGGTTCTCTTCTTCTTTTCTTCCTCCTCTTCTTCTTCTACTACTAGCTACTCTTACAAATTTTGCCTTCAACGGTTGTGCAGGGGATTCGGGCCAGTGGGAACCACCCGCATGGCGGCTTCCAAGGAGCTTGAATTCCTAGCTTCTTGTGGCCGGACTAGGATAGTGGCGGTCGCCGCCGGCGAGGGTTTAGTCTTCTTACCGCTGCTTGGAGATTTGGAATGAGGAAACTTTGCTTCTATCTTTAGCGGAGCAGAAGCGTGGGGAGTCTTGCTTGAAAGCAGGAGGAGGAAGACGAGTAAGGATAATACTGCAGCCCATCTCCTCCTCATGGCTTTGTTAGGGTGGATGTGAAGAAGTGGTGGTCATGAAGTCTGCAAAAGATCTTAATTAGTTGAAGACGAAGAAGAAGTTAAAAAGAGAGAGGGATTGAAGGCCGGGGAACAGAGAGAGTTAGAGAGAGAGAGAGAGATTAAGGAGGATGGAGAGGGAGAGGACGGCGTGTGCAAATATAAAACAAAAGGAGAGGAGGGGGTGGGGGTCAAACGGTGCAATAACTAGGGTTCCTCGGATTTACTGTGCTATATGTTACATCAACATCCCTCGATCTCTGATTCCACCAAACTACATTAATGGAGCTTCAATTCTGTTGAAGGCACGGATGAGAGAGAATGTAGAGAGAGCGAATGGAGGGAGAGAGAGAATGGGGAGAGAGGGAATGGAGGGAGAGAGAATGGGGAGAGAGAGACCGAGACGGAGAGAGCATATTAATATATTACTATACAGTGGTCAGAGGCCAGAGGATAGGGACCAGCCCATGCCCAGCACAGCAGCACATAGGAAGCGAAAATAATGGAAACCTTTTGCAGCTTGTTTACACTTTACATTCCATTCCTTTAAATAGCCACTCTCTCTCCTCTCCCTTCTCCTCTCCCTTCTCTTCATAGAGAAGAGAGAAGAGAGAGGAGAGAGAGAAACAGAGAGAAACAGAGAGAGAGAGAGAAACAGAATTAACAAACCTTCTGAGAGCAACATAAGGAAGCAATCAATCCCACGAGCAGAAAAGGCTGTCGGTTGTGACCGTGGTCATAGGCTTGTAATCGGGTCGGTTCAGGGCAGTTTGAGGACAAACCGAAATCAAACCGGTCATGGTCGCTTTTCCGCTCCCTCAAACCGAAATCAGTCCTTCCATTTGGTCCATCAAATTATAGCATATAATTTTTATATGTATTTAAGCAATATTTAATTAATTTGTTTTTTTTTATAATTAATTTTTATTTTCGATATAAAGTAAAACTTCTTAGAAAGTTTATACGTTATATATATATTTTATATAAAACGTTTTATATATTTAAAAAGACCCAAAAAAGCCAAAATGGCGATGTTCGCCCGCTCCCGGCTCAATGCTTTTGGGAGGCTTTCAGACGCATCTAGGCGGGCTTCACCCTTGCTCGATGCGTCGTTGCGGACTGCGCCATTACCCGTAACTCCAAAGAGAGGAGGAGCGGCTGTGCACCAAGAGAGAGAGAGAGGAGGAGGCGGGCCAGTGTGTTTTTTCTGCGACCAAATCAGAGGAGAAGGGCGTTTCTCCATCAACGGCGGAAGCTCTCTTCCGGAGGTCCAACGGCGAGGAGTTTGGCGGCCTTTCGGTGACTCCGGTGATCGAGTCCAGGCGGGCCGGCCATCAGATCGGCGGCGTGATCTCAGGTGGAGGTTCCCCGGAGGCCGGCGTCGTAAGCGCTGTCGAGTGAAGAAGACGACGATGTTTCGTAAGGAACCGCCCGACGGTACCTTTACCGCGCGCGGTAGCTTCCAGTGCCTGATTAGACAGTTTTCTCTTGGCGTGTTTCACATCTATCGGTCTCAGTGTAATCTCTGTACTAAAACTCTCTGATTATTTATAGTGGATCTTCTCCAGTGCTCTCCCGATGGACGCAGGAGTTTCTCTCCGAACCACATATATTTTTGTGTCGTCCGTGTGCTTGGAATTTCTCTATATTTTGCGCTATTGCTCTTGCTTGTTTCCGTTGCGCTGTCCGCGGCGATTTGAAGTCACGAATTAGACCCGATTTCATAACAATTGGTATCAAAGCTAGGTTCCGACTCTCGGACCTCTGTGAACAAAAGCAATGACGAAAAAATTCGAGATTCCGAAGTACGACGGCAAGATCGATTTTGGTTTATGGCAGAAACAGATTAAGGAGGTTCTCGTTCAGCAAAATCTCTATAGGGCACTTCTCGGCCAGGAGAAGTCCGGAAAGGATGGAGAAGAATGAGAAGAATTAGATCTGAAGGCCATCAATACGATCCAGTTGTGTCTAGCAGATGAAGTCATGTACAACGTAGTCGACGCTGAGACTACATCCGATTTGTCGAAGAAATTAGAGGAGTTTTACATGTCCAAGTCACTCACGAACTATCTCTATGTCAAGAAGCAGTTGTACCGTCTAAGGATGTCTGAGAGTACCCAGTTGCCAGAGCACATGAATATTTTCAACAAGTTGATCTCTTAGTTGCGCAGTATGGATGTAAAGGTTGAAGAAGAAAACCAGACTCTTCTTTTGTTGTCTTCTCTGTCGAAGTCCTTTAATCATCTGGTCACCACAATTATTTATGGAAAGGATACTCTGAAGATGGAAGAGGTGATGACGACCTTGCTCTCAAATGAACAAGGAGCAAGTCTGGCCCTAACACCAGTGAGGGTCTTCTGGTGAAGAGGAGTGAGTCAAGTCTGGCCCTAGCACCAGTGAGGGTCTTCTGGTGAAGAGGAGTGAGTCGGTCAGAGGCAAATCCAAAGATAGAGACACAAAAGCAAACAGACCCAGATCAAAGTCCAAGAACCGAAACAATAAGTGTCACTACTGCAAAGAAGAAGGGCACTGGAAAAATAATTGTCCGAAGAAAAAGCTCGAGGAGAAGAATCAAAAGCCACAACAAGCGGTCGTGGCATCAGACCAAGAAAGCGAAGCTGATGTACTTCGTGTTCGATCCACTCTCGACTCCACCGACGCATGAATCATGAATTCTGGATGCTCTTATCACATATGTCTGAACAGAGAATGGTTCTCCAGCTTCAAACAATGTGATGGTGGTCGCGTTCTAATGGGGAACAACTCCGAGTGCAGAACGCTAGGGATTGGCAACATCAGAATCAAGATGTTCGTCGGAACGGTCAGAACTCTCACCGATGTTAGGTATGTGCCTGATCTAAGAAAATGTTTGATTTCTCTAGGTACACTAGAGGTGGCCAGATACTCCTACATCGGTGAGGGGGGCTACTTGAAGGTAAAAAGAGGCGCTCTGGTGTTCATGAAAGGAGAGCGCTCTGGCACTCTCTACAGGCTGATTAACACCACTATTGTCGACGACGCAACGGTTTCTACGACGTCAGATGAGGACTCCTCTCTGCTGTGGCATGACAGACTTGGCCACATGAGTGGAAGAGGACTGCTGGAGTTGCATAAGAAGGGCCTACTGAAAAGGGTCAAGACATGCAAGCTTGATTTCTGCAAGACATGTGTTCTCGGGAAGCAGTGCAAAGTGAAGTTTGTGACGTCAAGAAAGCGCAAAAAGCAGGTACTGGAGTACATACACTCAGACGTTTGGGGGACAACCCCAGAGCCGTCACTTGGAGGTGCGAGATACTTTGTGACCTTTATTGACGACTTCTCAAGAAAGGTCTGGATCTACTTTCTCAAGCACAAGTCTGAAGTTTTCGAGAAGTTCAAAATCTGGAAGACCAAAGTGGAGAAGTAGACCGGGAAGAAGGTGAAATATCTCAGATTTGATAATGATGGCGAGTACACCTCAGCGGAGTTCCATGCATACTGCAATCAGGAGGGCATCACTCAACATCTCACCATTCTCGGTACACCGCAGCAGAACGGAATCGCAGAAAGGATGAATAGAATGTTGCTGGAGAGAGCTCGATGCATGCGTCTGTTCGCCGACCTACCAAAGTCTTTTGGGGCCGAAGCTATAAATACGACATGCTATCTAGTGAATCGGTCTCCATCCATGTCACTATGTCTGAAGTCTCCTCAGTAAGTATGGTCACGTACACCTGTTATTTATTCTGATATTCATACCCCGTATACACACTGTTGCTGGACTCAAAGAAGACAAAGCTTGATGTTAAGTCCAAAAGGTGTATCTATCTAGGCTAAAAGGCCGACACAAAAGGGTTCAAGCTATGGAACCCTGACACTAAGAAAGTTGAGCTGAAGTGCGATGCCATCTTTGATGAGGCTTCTATGCTGTAGAAGTCTCAGTCCCAGGCCAAAGAGGTGGAGAAGACTTCTGTCTCACCAGTGGATGTAACATCTCATTTCCTACTAGACCCCTTAACTTCAACTAGGGTGAGACAAGTGGTGAGTGGTGTGAGTTTGGGCTAGGTTGTGACCTTAGGACACTTTGAGTTGAGTGAAATCACATGTGGTCTACTACATGATTCAAGTCAACTTAGGTCAAACTAAATGTTGAGTTCGTCGAACTGAATTAATTCGTCGATCAGAATCAATTTCGTCGAACGCAGTGCTGCGTTCGTCGAACGCAGAGCAGGTTCGTCGAACTAAGTTATAATTTAATAAACCGTCGGGAAAAAATCGAATTCGTCGAACCCAGGAAGGCGTTCGTCGAACGCAGGCTGGGCGAGTTGAGAACGTCGTTCGTCGAACCCAGGAAGGAGTTCGTCGAACGCAGACTAGAAATTCGTTGAACGCGGAGTGGTCGAGCTGAAGAACGCCATTCGTCGAACCCAAGACGGAGTTCGTTGAACACGGACTGGAAATTCATCGAACACAGAAAACTTGAATTTTCTTAAGTCCTAGACGCAGATAGTGATCCTATACCTAATGACCAGCCTTGCCCCCTATTCCCAACATGCAGTGACATGCAAAGGGGTAAGAGGGTCTTTTCCCCACTTTTCCATTAAGGAAAAGGAAGAAAACGGGGAGGGCTTGCCATGTGGCCCTCCTCTCCTCTGCCCAAATCATTCCCTGAGCCCCCACATCAATTCCCAGCCGTTTTATGCTGACTGAGTGCCACTTGGCAACTGGGAGGAGCAACCAAAGCTTGGCTGAACCATGCTTTAGTGGGGCTTGCACTTAGAGCCCTCCTCTCATTCATTCAAGTCCTCCATCAGCTTCAGAGAGGTCCAAGAAGTCGGAATAGCCACTTGGGGTGGAGCTTTTACGGGAGGATCGAGGAATTGAGCAGGATCGCTGGAACTCGCCACCACCATGCCGCACCGCCACAATACTCACCGTCAACCCTACTTCAGGTCTGGTTTCTCCCCCTCTCCCTCTGTGCTAGTATCTAGGTCCATTTAGGAGAGAAATCGGGCTCAATTGAGCCCGATCCCATGTGAGCTTGAGGGAGAAATTCTGAGTTTTCTCTTCCGCTCGGGATCGCCGGAGGAGTCGCCTCCGATGGCCGTGTCGCCGCCTGGCGTTAACCACCACCTCAACGGAGGTGGTGGAGGTGGTGGCCGGCAGTGGTGGGTCGTGGATGGCGGGGAAATCAAGGAGGAAGGTGGCCCAGGTCGGGCAAATCTAGGCTGTCGGCTAGAGGTAGGAGACGAAATCCTGGCCCTTGATTTCTGATGTGATGATAAATGCAGACCATGTTAACTTAATTAAATGAAATAAATGTCACACTTTCTCTTGTATGTTCATGCTGAATTTGAGGCCCTTAGTGGCCTTTTTAGGAAAGGTTGCCTGAGATAACTATTGCAGGCCTTGATGTCTACTTTCATTTGAAAGTTAAATTAGACCATTTGGATCACTGTAGGACCCAAAACACTCACTTTAGTGAGGCTGGTGAAAATAGAAACCAGAGATTAGTTAGTGTATATATTCTAAAATATAGATCTGATGGACTTGAAATTTTGGCCATGCATGCATGTGACCTGTACCTAGCTTGCACCCAAAAATCAGATTTTTGGGTGATGATTTTTCTAAGATTTTAATCAAAATATGTGAAATCAAATAAATGATATTTATGAAAGAATATACCTCCAACTGACCCCAAATTTGGGTGTCACTCTTATCTAGCCAAGTGTAGGCTGTGGTTAAAATTTGAGACCAAATGGATCTCTGTAGGTAAGGTAAATTCCCATTGCATGTCTCTACCTAAAAGAGAATGAGTGTGCCAATAGCAAAATGATATTTTGTGTATTTAGCCAAAATGGATTAGAGCTAGCCTCTGAAATTTTGTACACACCCTAATTATGATATAATGCATCACCCTAGAAAATCTTAGGACTTCTAGCATCAAGAATCTCATGATTTTGATTATTTTGCCTTATGTCACACTTGTGTATCAATGAAATTTTCATGGTCAGAACTTGGAAATAAATTATGAAACTATGGATGTTCACTTGTTATGACATGTAGGACCTCTGTAAATTTTTGTAGAAAATTTCAGAGGCTTTTCCTTCAGGAAATTACAAAATTACCCCTAGGTCACAAATCAGAATAATAGGATTTCCCTGAGTTATATGCATGAGAAAATTGTGAAACTATGGAAGATAGTTAGGAATACATTTATAAATCTCCGGGATTTTTGATAGAATTTTTAGAGACTTTATTCATGTTGAAGTACCCTTTATTCATTTCGTCACCCTTTTATGATAAATATAAATTATGGGTTTATCTTTGCTGGAAAATTATGATCTTCTGGAATTAGTGTTTTTATGTTATTATAGTGCCACTGTAATTTTCTCAGAATTTTAGAAAGTTCAGATCTGGTACTTGATGTACAAAGTCATTTTGTCACCCCTTTTATGATAAATAGAAATTATGGGTTTATCTTTTCTGGAAAATTATGATCTTCTGGAATTAGTGTTTTTATGTTATTATAGTGCCACTGTAATTTTATCAGAATTTTAAGAAGTCAAGATCTGGTACTTGATGTACAAAGTCATTTTGTCACCCTTTTATGATAAATAAAAATTATGGGTTTATCTTTGCTGGAAAATTACGATCTTCTGGAATTAGTGTTTTTATGTTATTATAGTGCCACTATAATTTTCTCAGAATTTTTGGAAGTCTTGAACTAGTACTTGATAGGTAAAACCATAATCGTACGCCATTGATATTAAGTGGAAATCATGATCATAAACCTTCTGAAAAATTATGAGATTTTGAAATCCATGTTTGTATGTGATAGGTCACCTCTGGAAATTTACTTAGCAAGATTGGAACTACTGATAGGATACTTCCTTTACATTCTAGAAGATGACAATTGATTAATGAATTTTAAATAGAGGTCAAATCAATATGAAATGTATCAAAATTCTGGTCAAACCCTAGGTTATCCATTATGAATCTTTGGTAAAAATTAGGACCCATATGGACATGTTATGGTTAAACTTACATCATAAGGATCAAACTTAGTTCAATCTCATTGTTGGTCTGCGAATAGTAGGAACCTCATATGATGATTTGACCAACAATACGATTTGGATTATAACAGTAACATATCATTTACATCATCCCCAAAAGTTATGGAACCTTTGGAGTGCATTCGTACTGTGAAGTTGGGAATTATTAAGAATCATGTCGCACTATACATAAAGGGGGCAGTTATCAACTTAGGAGATCATGAAGAATATTCAACATGATAATGTGTCCATGATGTATCACTAGGGTGTGATTAGAGACATTTGGGAATCATTTAAGATCTACACCACTTAGAGTATTGGAAATCTTAAGTGTTGAGCACCGTTCAAGAGAACGTTAACTTAAGGGTAGAATTGGAGATAATTTATAAAGCGTCAGGTAATAAAGAGTAATAAGTAGAGTGAGTCTTAGAATGGGGTAGCCACCAATAAAAGTAATTGTCTTGGAATGGGGGATTTGGGTTTCAGCCCATTGCATTCCCTAGTACCACTGCGAGCCCTTCCCCGGGTAAACCTCGGGAAGTCCAGGACTCACCATAAACTTCTAAGTGTATAATATTTAGACAAGACTAGTCTAACTAAATGAATAAGAGATATGGTAAACTTCATCCCGAGTTAGGGATGGGAGATTGAATATCAGGACGAGATGGACCTGCGAGCTAGAGGCTCGGATGATAGTTATATTCAGGACGGGTTGGTCCTACGAGCTGAAGGCTCAGGTTGTGACAAATTACATGTGCATAGAAACCATTTAGTGGCGGGTCTTCGGTACGGGCCGGTCATCACACCGACGGCAGTACGTTGACTTAGGCGGGTGTGAGGTTGAGGGGCCAGTAGGTTGTTTACACTGCGGTCTGGAGGACGATCCCCAAAAGGATGTACACCCGACCTTTAAGTCTGGTAGGTTCCAGCAAAGAGTACGCAAGACTCTAGAGTGCACCTAGGACGTGTACAGAGGCGTACGGGAGGTCTAGGCCTGGTAGTGTGTATACCCGCCTAGGGGTGGAGATGCCCGCTCCACCGCTGTCGTAGCCACAACGATAGTACCAGAGAGTGTAGCTAACTCCGAAAAGCGGGAACTAAAGGTCTGTGATCACAGAGTCGTGTGGGTGAGTTGCACTTGTATGAATCATATCATGACACACATATCATATCATACGTAAACCTAGAACATAATTTGCAGACTCTTATCATATAAATTAGTATGAGCTCTTTTATATGATAAGTTACAATTCCAGAAATCTTAACTTATAAGTTTATATGGGCATTCATATAAGTTAAGGTACTCATGTGATGGTAGTGTAAAATTATTTACTTGTTTACTATACTTGCGCGCACTGCTTACTACTTCTTTTACTGCTCTTTACTGCTTACTTGTTTATACTGCTAGAGTAGTGCTTGCCTATATATATACTTGATAACTTAGATTTCCCTGTCACCTGCCTTTTGTTTACTCCACTTTGTTGTCCTCTACTTCTTCCTCCCGCTCGGTGCCTAAGAGTCGCGGGGGGAGGCAGGGACAAAATCGACTAAGTCTTTATGACTAACGATGTAAGACCCTCTTTTTTTGCATTCCTTCCCGGGTCTTACCGCCCAGAACCGCCGTCTTGCGGCGACACCATTACACCCAATGGTCGCCGCCACAATACGCTGATCCTGCCGGCTATCCATCATCATCCAGGCCAACCACAATTCATAGTAATAGAAGCAAATAGAAGAAACTAGTCCACAAATCACATTAAATATGTAAATTACATGTTTACAATGTCCATGATGAGAAATAAAGTAAAATAGGGCATATACCTGTTACAAGTTCAAATATAGTACAACAACACTCACACTCTACTTCTATGCAGAAGCTATCAACTCTGTCTTCATACAACTGTAATTGCTGCTGCGACGACGTGTAGTGGTTGTTCTGCTTCATCCCGTCTTCCTGTCCTGTCTCCTGAATGAGGTCATGCTGTTCCGACACGTCATCCCTAAAATGATGAGGTCCACCGACCGTCAGTCTATAAGACTCAGCATATTCCTCACCGCCTCCACCCGCGACTCCTAGGCACCGTGCGGGAGGAGGAAGCGGAGGACATCAAAGGGTAATTCAAAAGCAGGTGACAGTGACGAGACTAGCAAGTATATAAATACTAAGCAAGTAATGGTAACAATTCTATACTAACCAGAGTAAGGATGACAACAAATAGTAAAAGACAATGCAATATAAAGAAGCAGGTACAAGAAATAAGAGCAACTACGGAAGTAACCTTAACTTATATGCACACACAAAAACACATAAGCTAAGAGATCTGACAAGAAGTAAACTCATCGTATAAAAGAGCCCATACAGATTTATACGATGAGGTCTCTGTTTGTGCAGAATGCTATGCTATGGTGTGCAATGCAATGATGCAATGTTTGTATTATTATTTCATACACATGCAACTCACCCACACGACTCTGTACATACAGACCTTTAGTTCCCACTTTTCGGAGGTAGCTAACCTCTCGGGCACCTCCCGTCGTGGTCAAACGGTGGCAGAGGAGCGGGCGTCTCCTCACCTAGGTGGGTAAGTCACACTACCAGACCTAGGCTCTAACGTACGCTGTGATACCGGTACCCGGTACTCACGAGCTCCTGCGTACTAAACTGAATTGGCCAGACAGGGTTTAGGGAATCTGTCCGGTCGGACGCGCAGTAAGACAACCTGGCCCCCATAAAACCACCAGCACTGTCGAGTCAACGAACTGTTGTCGGTGTGATGACTAAGACAGAACCGAAGACCCACCACATCTTATACACAAGCAACATGTATTAGCAATTTACTACCGAGCCTCCATCTCGCAATTCTATATCAACATTTATAATGTAGAGCCTACAGCTCGCCAGACTATACAGTGTTATATTTAAACTACGAGCCTACCGCTCGCTAAACTACACTAATCTTATATTTGAACTACGAGCCTACCGCTCGCTAGACTACACCAGTCTTATATTTAAACTACGAGCCTACCGCTCGCAAGACTACACTAGTCTTATATTTAAAACTATGAGCCTACCGCTCGCTAGACTACACCAGTCTTATATTTAAACTACGAGCCTACCGCTCGCTAGACTACACCTGTCTTTCCTTATATATCCCGAGCTTACCGCTCGCAGGACTATCCCAGTCCTTCCTTATATCTCGAGCCTACCGCTCGCAGGACTATCCCAGTCCTTCCTTATATCTCGAACCTACCGCTCGCAGGACTATCCCAGTCCTTCCTTATATCTCGAGCCTACCGCTCGCAGGACTATCTCAGTCCTTCCTTATATAACCCGAGCCTACCGCTCGCAGGACTATCTCAGTCCTTCCTTACCTACCGTTCCGGTTTGGGATGGAAGTTAAACTTGTCAAGTTCTCCTACTTAACTAATCTTGTCTATAATTTAGTTGATCTTAGAAGCTTTGGGGTTAACCTTGGACTTCCGGAGGGTTACCCGGTGAGGGGCTCGCACCGGTACTAGGAAGTGTGACGGGCTGACACCCCGAACTTCCTCTTCCCAAGGCACTTAATCTTGTTGGTATCTACCCCTTTTTAGTTGATCCCCATTATCCTCTCCAATTACATTAAATCTATAAGATGAGTTAAACTTGGCTCTTAGGAGTGGGGGAGTTCTTTTGAACTCCAACACCACCAATTGTGACCGGGTGCTGACTCTCCCATCGTCACATTCTAAGCTCGAGTTCCCTTCTTCACCGAGGAACTGCACTCATTCAATTAGCATTCTCAACCTTACTTGGACCCACACTCCTATTCTTCGCCATCCTTAATCCAGGGTTTGCCTTAGATATTTCTCGACTTCTCCCTGGTGTATTTACCTTAATATGCCTACCCGGCTAAGGGTAGTTTTTTTTTCCATATAATCATTTAACATTGATGAGTTGTCTGTGGGGCCCTTGATGAGGTCTAACCTCCTTTTTATTTCATTATAAATTCCTGCACTTATAGCTTTGCTAAACGCACCCCAACCCTTATTTCCCATGATGCCCCTTAGAGGTGTTCTCCCAAATAATCTGAGCCTTCATAATAATCAAGGAGTTAATAGTTCTATGTGTGAAGGTCAGTGGTGGTCTAAATCATATAAATCAGTTTTACTATTCGCAGACCAAAATAAGATTGAGCTAGGTTTGACTCCTAAGGTGCAATCTTGATCACATCATGTCCAAATGAGTTCCAATTATTCCATGGGTTCGCAATGAGTAGTGATCTAACAACCTCAAATCCTAATCTCATAAATTCTCCAGGGAATCTTAAATCTTAGTCTCTAATAAAATAGAAGATGTGCAGATAGTGATTTATATATCGATTGTCAACTAATGATCCCATAAATTCTGATAAATTCACTGTAGCATAATATTGGTCTAAAAACCTCAAACCCCAAATTTCACATTTTTACAGGAACTATTTAACCATAATTTCTATTTAACATAAATGGGGTGCAAATAGAGATTTACACTACAGGTGCTATGTTAAGACTTCAATAAATTTTGGGAAAATTACTATAGCACAATATTGGTCTAAAAACACCAGATCCTAAGTTTCATATTAATCCAAGGAGTATTTACCCTTATTTATCATTTATTACATTTGGTGTGCCAATAAGGGATTACACTACAACTACCATTAATGTCTCTATAAATTCTGAGAAAATTAACCTAGTACAATAATCATCTAGAAACACCAAATCCAAAGTTTCATAATTTACCAGGGAGTATTTATCCATAATTACTATTTATTACAAATGGTGTGCCAATAAGGGATTACACTACAACTACCATTTATATGTCTCTATAAATTCTGAGCAAATTAACCTAGTACAATAATCATCTGGAAACACCAAATCCAAAGTTTCATAATTTATCAGGGAGTATTTATCCATAATTACTATTTATTACAAATGGTGTGCCAATAAGGGATTACACTACAACTACCATTTATATGTCTCTATAAATTCTGAGAAAATTAACCTAGTACAATAATCATCTAGAAACACCAAATCCAAAGTTTCATAATTTACCAGGGAGTATTTATCCATAATTACTATTTATTACAAATGGTGTGCCAATAAGGGATTACACTACAACTACCATTTACATGTCTCTATAAATTATGAGAAAATTAACCTAGTACAATAATCATCTAGAAACACCAAATCCAAAGTTTCATAATTTATCAGGGAGTATTTATCCATAATTACTATTTATTACAAATGGTGTGCCAATAAGGGATTACACCACAACTACTATTTATATGTCTCTATAAATTCTGAGAAACTTAACCTAGTACAATAATCATCTAGAAACACCAAATCCAAAGTTTCATAATTTACCAAGGAGAATTTATCCATATTTACTCAATAATCAAATAATTTATCCATGGAAGACATTTCAAAATTTGTAAAGGAACTAAACTAAATTTTCATCTAGGCCACATGAGATTACTCCTACTGATGTGCCTCATCATAAAGCCACACATTCCAGAGAATCAACATTTTCTATATATAAATTTCTCAATAATTAATTAAATTGCCCATGGAGGGCATTTCATAATTTGTAAATGAGCTACCCTAAATTTTCATCTAAACCACATGAGATTGTTTCTAAGGATATTTAATGTCATGAAAAGACTATGCCTAGAAGGTGGGATTTTTGCTAGTTGTTTTACTCTCATAAATTTCATTAATTTACAAGTGTGACAATTTGAATTTACTAAGAAACTTTAAGAAAATAATTTCCAAAGGTCATGAGACTTATGTCAAAGATGTATATCCTCATGACATACAAAAACCCCAAGGTTTCAGAGGCATGCAAGGTGATTCCCACCTTCAATTCCATCAAAAAGTTCAAAAGCCCAAATTGACTATTAGCACCCCAATTTTTCTCTTAAGACCCAAACTTCATTTTGAAGTTCAGAGAAATATACTCATGCACATGTGATGAAATTTTAACCAGTGTCCATGCATAACCTAAAGAAGCCCTCACCAAATTTGGGACCAACTTGAGGTGTCTAGCTCCCTAATTCACATTAACTTGATAAATCAAATAATGGGTAAAACCATAGAAAAATCTCCTCCTAAAAATCTGATTTTCTTACTGGACATGCCTCTACATACATCTCAACCATGCCCAAAATTTCAGGCCTTGGTGAAGTCCCTATCAATGGGAATTAATAAATAAGTGGCTGGTTCAATAATTGAACCAGTCTCACTAAATTTGACCCACAAGGGTCTACAGGTCTCCAAATGACCTGATTTCAATTCCTATACAAAGTGGACTCAGAGGTCTACAATTTTTGTCTCTGGGCATTTTTCGATTTTCGACAACTAAGGGCCTCAAATTCTGCCTACAACATTGGTTAACTAAATGTGACAGAATTCATGAAACATATAATTTATATATAATGTTGTCTGCGATTAGCTTAGCCCGCCAGATCCAACGGCTCAGAGATCGTCTTCCCCGATGAGCCAAGGGCTCAGATTCGATCCCGCTGGGCCACCTTCCTCTGCCATTTCCCGGCTACCTACAGCCCACCACCGCCGGCCACCGCCTCCACCACCTCCGTTGAGGTGGTGGCTAACGCCAGGCGGCAACACGGCCGTCGGAGATAGCTTCTTCGGCGATCCCGAGCAAGAAGAAAAGCTCGAGAAAACTCTCACTATCTCACATGGGATCGTGCTCATTTGAGCCCGATATCTCTTCTAGATGGGTCTAGAATCTAGCACAGATGGCGGGGGGAAGGAACTTGCCTTGGATTGGGCTTGATCTTGAAGAAGAACGAGAAATGCCATGGCCGAATCCTCCCTTGAGCTCCACCTCCCGATCTCAGTTCGGCATCAAATACTCCTCTGTAAAGCTCCAGCTCGACTCCTCATGAGCTTCTGAAGCTAATGGTAAGGATGGATTGAGCTGAGGGGGCTTTGTTTGTCGCCAGCCATCCTTGGCGATTTCACCAAGGCTAGCACCTCCCTCAGCAGCCACTGCAAAAGCTCCAGCTCAGCAGGGATCCATTCCTCTCATCAATTGCCGGCCAGGGGAGGGGAATAGTCGAGCCCATTTGAATTCCTTGGAGCTTAGCCATTAATGTGGCCGGCCACTTGGTGGAGCTTTCTCCCTCCCTCCTCTCAACAGCAGCCAGCTCAGACCAATTCTGCTGGAATCTCCTTGGGAGGGCTGTGGGCATGCCAGGATTTAAGGAGTGGTGGCCAAGTGGCCACTCCTCCATGAATTCCTCTTGAATTCATGCTTGGAGGTGGCCGACCACCCCTTGGTGAACCTCCCCCTTGGGCCCAATGGGGCTCTAGGAAAACCAACCTTCTTGTGGGCTTGATTAGGTTGGGTTGAGCCCAAAGGTTCTAAGGTTGGGTTTGGGTTAAGTCCACCTAGCTTGAGTTTGGCTTACTTGACCCAAATAGGGCAAGTTGGGGCTTTTGGGTTTGGGCTTGACCCTAGCTCACCCCATTCAAGGTGACTGACCCACATTGTTTCCTAAGACCCTATGAACCTACTCTAAGAAGAATTGAGCCAAGGTCGGGTCATATGGGGTTTAATTGCACAAAATTACTTATTAGGGCAATTTGGGCATTTTGGTGGTCTTGCCCTAATTCTCCAAAATTGACTGTGAACTTTGGTTCATTTGGGTCTCATTTACTCCCCTTAGCGTTTAGGGGTGATCAATTTGATCACACTAGGTCAATTGGAGATCAATTTGGGTTTTTAGCATATTCAGGTCAATTTTGGGCTTTTTAGAAATTGGCCCAATCTCCCCAAATTGATGGCCCTATGATGAGGCTTTTGGGTCCATTAGGTCCCCTAGGGAGGTTGCCATATGCGGGTGAGTCCAATTTGATCATTTGGAGTTCAATTGCCCTTATTTATGGTGGTTTGACCTAGGATAGCTCAAAGTTGACTTTTGGTCAATTTGACCAATTTGGTTGGCCTCAAGGGTCCCTAGTGGTCTACTCACCTCCTTGGATGGTCATGGGGGCCATGGTGTGGTTAGGTTGGCTCATTGGAGTCTGTTGGTCACCTCTAGGCTAGGCCATCAAGATTTGCTATATGCACCCCAAAATGCATTCCTTCCTATCTTAATGAGTTCATGGGGCCTCTTTGGCCCACCTTGTGCACTTGATCCATCCTAGGGGATCTCCATGGCTATGTGTGATGCTCAAGGTGCTCTAGCCTCTTTCAGTCCACTTTAAACTAGGGTAGCCCATGGTGGCTGAGTGCACACCATGAGTTTTTCACTCCTTCCAAGTGGTCATCCTAGTGCCCGGTGTCACTTATCCTATTTTTGTCATGACTTGTCATGACAAAAATTCTCTAGGGGCCTAGTAGTTTGGGGGATGTTACAAATCCCAATAAACGAATAAACGATTTCGTCCCCGAAATTTAGGTTAGGTCTACGGGAGTTAGAGTTTAGGATATGCCGGTGTATTTTTAGTTTTTGTGCAATATGACTCCCAATTAATATTGGAAACGGTTAGGTCTAGTTCACATCGCCTCATCCCAAGTGCACTTTTCGTTAAATCTTACTTCGTCCGTAACCAATTTCTTCTTCCTGGGTGTCCCTAAATATTTATCAGTTTGATGAAGATATGTATAGTGGAGGGAGGACATAAGTTGAAATAAAGTTGCATATTCACAAGGCGAGTGTAGGAATCCACTGAGTCTTATAATCCATAATATGATGTATGTACCATTATTTTCTAGGTGTTTGCAATTAGAATTTAGACTTGTCATCCAAGGTCATGATATGCTTATGGCTTGGGCAATATTCATTCTCCTAATTTTCATGACATCGTCATTCTTTTAATACTTTATGTCATCGTTTAATATGCTTTTAAGATCCGAAATGATATTTAGTAAATGTAAACACATCATGGTCATTTACTAAATTAAAAGGATACTCTAGTAAAAATCAATCTTAGTTCTGGTACCTAGATTCATGTGAGTCATCAATTCCAATGCTCATAAAGTTCATATATTGTAAATCCTCCAAAATTAACTCTTGAAGTGCACCCAATCACATTAACGTCCTGAAGCCTCATTCCTGATTTTTATCCCAAATCACGTGTTATTAACTGTCAGATCTATAGTCCTCATTTTTGTTAAACGCAAAACAAGCTTAAATTTTTGCACGAGACCTATCACCTATGAATCAACTATCATAAATATGTCGTGAATCGATCTCTAAATCATTCCCCAAGTCCTGTATGTGATAATTTACATATTTCAACTCTTCATAATGTCATATTTGTTTTGGCCTCATTCTTATTTCTTTCATAATTATGGGGTCCCTAATTTGTACACCAAGTATCAGTTATCATGGGCCAATAAGTTTAACCGAATTTTCAGAGACTAATCATGATCCAAGACAGTGTTCAGTAGAAATTCATTGTTTTTCTCCTTTAATAATTCCAGAAGATTACTTATTTGTGGCTAAGGGTGCAAAACCCATTTTGGGAAGGAAGCAGGATAACTAATCAATAATTAAGTATAATAAAATTTTCAGAAGTTTAAGGGAGACCACGAGTCTATCTACTCATTTCTGTAATATTCCAGATTTTTATAATGACCTAGGGGAACATGACCCCGGAATCTCAATACTGCTTAATGTAACAAGAGTTCACAAACCCCAATTTCCTACGGGACTCAATCCTCAAGGTCTTTGATTCCATCAGAGATGAAAGATCTCTTGATAATAAGTACATGTTTCTAATTTCAAGAGAGTTGACCAAGGAAATAATTCTTATCCATAAACTCTATGTGTGTAACAACATGGGGATTGTCTTAAGCTACCTTGGTCTACATGTGGGACCCACCGATATGTAGGGGTCCAAATGGCCTCAAATTCGTCCAAGGACCTTTTCTTTCCGAGACCTACCATCCATAAAAGGTTTGAGTGGATTGGTTTCCATTAAGCCTTAGGTCCATCACAATCGTATGTAATGAAATCATTTCCAAATCCATAGAATTTTATCTCCAAAATTCTGATTCTTGGACGACATATGTATCGTACTAAATTTACATGTACAGTGTAAAATTCAGATTATTTGGATAAGATAGATGGTGGGGCACCCAGATTTGGGTCTAGGGTTCACTTTATATACCCTGCACCCAAATAGGTGCCCGGGGAGTTATATTGCAGAGGCTTTTATGTTTCCAAAACAACCCAAGTTAACGTCATAGTGATCCAATAAACGAAGAAACAAGATTAGCCTCCCGTAAATCTTGTGATGAGTTTCTTATATCCGAAAATTTGGACATCTCGTGTATTTACATAATCCTTATGGGTATACAGTCCTTGAGATTTGTGTATATGGTGATGTTCTCTACCCTCAAAATGCCATTTACCGCAACTTTCCAAGGGTCGTGTGCCTATTAAGTAGTCGTCTCTAAGTTGAAATTCTCATTCCGCATTTGACATCCTTTCTTTGTGATGATTTTTCGAGGGTGGAAGTGTGGAGTATTAGCTTCTAAGCACATAAGTAAAGCCTTACAAGTCTCCTACTAATCCGATAGTACAATCGCAAGCACCAAATCCACCTAAGATTGTCCTATTGTTTGTGTGAGGGGTGTTAATATCACTTAGGAAGTGACCTGGGTATATCGGGGAGTAAGCCCCGAACACTTACACACGCTTTCAACTTCTTCTTTTAGTCACTTTGGGGGTATCCTACTACTTGATCAAAATATACTTGAGGTTGATGTTGGACTAGAATATTTTAGTCACTTTGGGGGTATCTTTTAGTCACTTTGGGGGTATCCGTGAAGCACTGTTCCATTCGGGTACTACTTGCTATGGTAGCGATGTGGGACATGGAGCTGGAGCAGATGGATGTGAAGACGGCTTTTCTTCACGACAACTTAGAGGAGAAGATCTATATACTATAGCCTGAGGGGTTTATATGACCCAGTGACGAGAAAAAGGTGTGCAAGCTGAAGATATCTCTCTACGGTCTGAAGCAGGCTCTGAGGATGTGGTACAAACGGTTTGACACATTCATGACTTCACATGGTTACATCAGGAGCCAGTACGACAACTACGTCTACTACAGATTTCTGGCAAACAGAGATATTCTGATTATGATGCTCTACGTCGACGACATGTTGATTGCTTGCAAGTCGGCTCGGGAGATTCAACTATTAAAGCAGAAGTTGCATGCTGAGTTCGAGATGAAAGATCTTGATCACACACAGAAAATCCTTGGGATGGATATCAAGCGGGATAGAAAGCGAGGCATGCTTTGACTTTCTCAGACAGACTACATAAAGAAGGTTCTAGAAAAGTTCAGTATGATGGAGTCTAAAGCTGTTACGACTCATTTGGGACAGCAGTTTAGACAGTCTTCACAGCAGTGTCCAGACTCAGAGGAGGAATGCCAGAAGATGCTCAGGGTGTCGTACGCTAGTGCGGTAGGATGCTTGATGTACACGATGATTTATACGATACCAGATATCGCTCAGGCCGTGAGCATTGTCAGTAGATACAAGGCGAATCCAGGGCGACAACACTGGGAAGCAGTCAAGTGGATCCTAAGATACTTGAAAGGAACACCAGACGCCGAGCTACTTTTCAAGAAAAGCAAGGATGTTGGAGTTTTAGATGACTTCGTTGATTCGACTGCGCTGACGACCTCGACCGAAGAAGATCTACATCTAGTTATATCTTCCTTCTAGGTGAAGGTCCCATCAGTTGGAAAGCCACTCTTCAGGACATCGCCGCTCTATCTACGATAGAGGCAGAGTACATTGCTGCGGTGGAGTCCGCAAAGGAAGTCATCTAGCTCAAAGGTCTCATGATCAAGGAACTCAGGATTACTCAGGAGATGGTGAAGCTGCACTGTGACAGTCAGAGTGCGATTTGTCTTGCAAAGGATTCAGTCTATCATGCAAGAACAAAACACATTGATGTGTGCTACCACAAGTTGAGGGAGTTCATTGGAGGTGGAGACATATAGTTGCTGAAAGTCCTCACGGAGGACAATGTTGCAGACATGTTGACAAAGTCTGTATCGGGATTCAAGTTCAAGCACTGCCATGACTTGGCTTACATCTGTGCCTGCTGATCGTGGCGACCCCAGGGAGAGGGGGTAGTTTTTTAGAGGGAGAAGATTCAAGTTGTAGGTGGAGCATATCATGCGTGAGGCGTCAAGGTGGAGATTGTTGATTTATGCCACCTCTTTTCATGAACCGGATCGACTCCTCCTTAGTGCAACCATTTTTGGAAGCCTCTCCCCCTATATATATATAGGTTTTAGCATTAGAGCCATTACCCATAACTGCAAAGAGAGGAGGAGGAGTGGCTGTGCACCGAGAGAGAGAGAGAGAGAGAGGAGGAGGAGGAGGAGGCGGGCCTGTGTGTTTTTTTTGCGACCAAATCAGAGGAAAAAGGCGTTTCTCCATCAGCGGTGGAAGCTCTCTTCCGGCGGTCCAACGACGAGGAGTTTGGCGGCCTTTCAACGACTCTGGTGATCGAGTCCAGGCGGGCCAGCAGATCGACGACGTGATCTCAGGTGGAGGTTCCCTGTAGGCCGGCGTTGTAGGCGCTGTCGAGCGAAGAAGACGACGCTGTTTCCAGTGCCTGATCGGACAGTTTTTCTCTTGGCACGTTTCACATATATCGGTCTCAGTGTAATCTCTGTACTAAAACTCTCTGATTATTTATAGTGGATCTTCTCCGGTGCTCTCCCCGTGAACGTAGGAGCTTCTCTCCGAACCACGTATATTTTTTGTGTCGTCTGTGTGCTTGGAATTTCTCTATTTTTATTTTGCGATATTGCTCTTTATCGTTTTTTGTTGCGCTGTCCACGACGATTCGAAGTCGCGGATTAGACCCGATTTCATAACATATGAGTACTCAAAATTGTTGGAGCATGCTTTCGGAACTCCTTGGTTTGCTAATAACAAATCCCGGGTGTGTTTGATCCTATTTTCTCCATGGTGCAGGTATAATAAGTATGCAACTATGCTAATTATTGTTTGGAGCTCAGAATGAATGGTCCAGAAAAATCACTGTTGTCTGTGACAGCTAGGTGTCGTCACTGACAGCTCAGCGGTTTCCACACGTTCTGCAAGTTCCGTCCACTGTCGGAATTCCGACATTGATATCAGAATCCGACAGCCCACGTTTCAACTGAAACCGTCACGTCGCGCGCACACTTCATTCGCATGGGACACGTGGCAGCTGGAGGAGATAATGTCGGCGGACGACATCTAGATGTAGTCAACGACATCGACAAAATATATATTGACTCATTTTTCGTGGAGGAGGAGTTACACACTATTCTGGAGTACCAATTCCCGAGTGCTTTTCATCCAGAGAGCTCCAGAAATTTGAGAACTCCCTTTTCGACAAGAACGTTTAAGATCGAAGGAGCGACAGTTCATGCGCGGTATCTCAGACAACCTTTGCAAGGATTCGACGTCGTTTTAAGAGCTGTGGATCTAGGGAGTTCTTATATCTTAATCTCTATTTTGTAATTTATTTTATCATCTTGTAATCCGTAGAGGAAATCACCGCCTAGTGCGTGGCGTCTAAGTCCGTGTGTGGCTTAGGAGGAAATTGCCGCCTTGCGCGTGGCGTCTAGGTCCTTGTGAGGCATAGGAGTAAATCGCCGCCTTGTGTGCAGCGTCTAGATCGTGGAGAGATATAGGGGGAGGCTAGTAGTAAGATCTAGGAAGAGATACGCTATAGCCGGCCGGTCCTTGGTTGAAGGACCGGTGAATTAAAAAGAACTTTATTTTTATCATAGCCTTGGTCTTAAGCTTTATTAAGATCAATTGTTCTTCGTATTCATCACTTGTGACAATAAAATTTGATTTCCAATTTCCTCATGATTTTTTAAGTGATTATTTTGGTTGTGTAAAAATCTACTTATTTATCATTGCAAAATTATCTTAATATTTAGGAAAATTTTCAAATTTAATATTTTCCCTTATTCACCCCCTCTAAGGGCGCCGCAAGATCCAACACTTGGTATCAGAGCGAGGTTGCTCCAAAATGGTTTTACCACCGGAAGTAATGGCGCATAACGATCACGCATTTGTATAGGGTCAAGGGATTAGTCGACTACCTTTATTCACGGACATGGACTATAACTATTGGAAAACTCGTATGCGTTGTTTTCTAATTGCACTAGATATCGAAGTCTGGAACATGGTAGAGACGAGTTATACTTCACCGACATTAGTCCTTGGTAGTGTAACAATGGATAAGCCTAAGGATAAATGAGATGATAATGATAAGTTACAATGTAAGAATAACGCAAAAGCAATGAACGCTCTATTTTGTGTGTTAGATAGAACTGCGTTTAATAGAGTATGTGCATGTGAAACTGCATATGAAATTTGGAATTTATTAGAAGTTACTCATGAAGGTACCTCGCAGGTGAAGGACTCAAAACTGTTTCAACTCGAGTCGGAATTTGAAAAGTTCAGAATGGAGGTTGATGAAGACGTCGATACGATGTAAACCAGATTTACCAAGATCGCCAACAATTCCAAAGTCCTTGAAAAGAATTTTTCAAATGGAGATTTAGTTAGAAAAATCTTAAGATCACTTCCCCCGAAGTTCAATCCGAAGGTGACCGCCATCTCGGAATCTCATGATCTTAAGACTCTTCAACTAGAGAGTTTAATTGGAAACCTGAAGACACATGAAGTGGAACTGAAAATCCAACAACAAGAGTACAGTGTGGAGCCAAGAAAGAAGCCATTGACACTAAAGTCTAAGAAAGAAGTTGAGAGTGAGACTGATGGAGATGAGGAAGAAGATGAAGAAAGTTTGTTTGTGAGAAAATTTAAGAAGTTTATGAGAAATCCGCAAAGGAGGAACACTCTTAAGAAGTACTTTAACAAGAAGGATTTTTCATATAAGAAGGGAAAAGGAAAGAGTGAAATTGAGGAAGATGATGAGCGTCCACCACCAGATTGTTATCATTGTAAGAAAATTGGACATATAAGGAGCAAGTGCCCAAAGTTTCTGAAAGAGCAAAAAGAGAAGGGGCAAAATAAGAGATACAAAAAGAAAGTTCTAAAGGTGGAAACATGGGACAACACATCATCAGAAGGAGAAAATGATTCAAGTTCTGAAGTTCATGAAGAAGCAAATATGTGCTTAATGGGAAAAAGCAACGCATCATCTGAGGATGATTGTAGTGTCCAAAGCGACACTGAGGTAACTCTCCCAACTTATGATGAGCTTTATGATGAATTTCTCCGTGCTTGTAAATTTTTTCAAAAAAGTCTTAAAGATGTTGATAGTCTAAAATCTGAAAATAAAATTCTTTCAAAAGAAAACAGAAAACTAACAAATGAACTGAAAGTTCTTGAGAAGGAGAAGATTGCTTGTCAAGAGTGTGATCGCTCTTTGATAAGAATTAAAAAATTAGAACTAGAACTTTCTAAATCCAAATCTAAAGTAGATTTTCTTATCAAAGAAAAGATGGATTTAGTAAGATCTTTGAAATCTTCTTATTCACAATTGGATAATAACAAGAAAGGATTTTCAAATCGGTGTGTTATGTTAGTCAAAGAAAACACCACTTTGAAAACTCAAGTCCATGATTTAAACTTGGCTATAAATAAGTTTGGAGTTGGCCGGAAATCACTGAATATGATATTAGCCAACCAATGCCATGGAACTGCTAAGTTTAGACTTGGATACGTTGCTGGAGGCTGTCGGAATCCGACAGCCACTGTCGCCGACGATAGTGAAAAACCTAGTAAATGGAAAGTTAATAATAAAAATAATTATAATACTACTGCTGCAACATCCTCTTCCAGTAATAGTCCACAAAAAACTTGAAAAGAGTGTCATCTCTCTTTGTTGTGTGTGCCAAATGTAATAGATTTGGTCACATCATTGACTCTTGCAGGAAGAAGGGATCATGTAATATTAAGCAAGTCTGGGTACCTAAGGCGTCCACCTATACTATGGGAGGAACTACTTGGGTAACCAGATCTTTACTCTCATCATCTTGTTAGGTATGCAGGCAGACTAAGGATAAATAAGATGTGTGGTATTTGGACTCTAGTTGTTCAAAGCACTTGAAGGGGGATTAAATCAAAGTTACTTAGCCTGGAGATGAAGAAAGGAGGAGTTGTAACGTTTGGCGAAAATGGAAAAAGGAAGGATCATGGGAATTGGTGAAGTTGGTAACGATTCTTTCAAGATCTCTAATATTTTATTTGTTAAAGGTTTGAAACACAATTTAATATCTATTAGTCAATTATGTGATAGAGACTTGAATGTTTTATTTGAGTCATCGTCAAACCTTTGCAAAATAATAGATTCAAAAATTTATGAAGTTATTTTTACTGCACCAAGAATTCATAACGTTTATATGATTACCTTCCATGAAGTTTCTCATTCATCACTTAAATGTTTCATTTCAAAGAATGATGAGTTAGAATTGTGGCATAGGCGACTAAGACATTCTAGTACTAAACTTGTAGTGAAACTTTCCAAAAACAACTTGATTAAGGGTTTACCACTATTAAATGGAAAGCTTTCTTCATTGTGCTCGCCATGTCAAAAAGGAAAATTCACAAAATCATCTTTTAAAAGCAAAAATATTATGTCTACTTCTAGGCCTTTGCAATTAATTCACATGGATTTGTTTGGACCAATTTCAACTCAAAGTCTATGAGGTAGAAAATATACTTTTGTCTTAATTGATGACTATTCTCATTTTTGTTGGACTATTTTTCTAGTATCCAAATTTGATGCATATTTTGAATTTACTAAGCTATGCACTCGCATTCAAAATGAATTAGATTTACAAATTAAATGTATACGATCAGATCATGGTGGTGAATTTGATAATGAAAAATTTATTTCATATTGTACTGAATTTGGGATAAAGCATGAATTTTCCGCTCCTCGTACACCACAACAAAATAGTGTAGTGGAAAGGAAAAATAGAACACTTCAAGAACTAGCACGCACTATGTTATCTGAATTTAAATTACCAAAATATTTTTGGGCCGAAGCAGTTAGTACTGCATATTATGTTATAAATCGTGTCATGCTACATCCTATGTTGAAACTTACTCCATTTGAATTATATTTACAAAAGAAACCTAATGTATCTTATTTTAAAGTATTTGGGTGTAAATGTTTTTTTAAATAAAAAGATACTTTGGGTAAATTTGATGAAAAATGTGACGAATGTATTTTCATTGGTTATTCTTCAACTAGTAAGGCTTATAGAGTTTATAATAAACGGATTAAAGTAGTTGAAGAAACAATTCATGTTAAATTTGATGAACTTGTTCCATGTGTAGTGGAGAATAAATCTGCAGGTGATGGTGAAGAACTTCCGTTGAAAAGAAATGATGATGATGAAGACATACTTGAAAATGAAAAAGAAGAAAAAGAAGTACAAGAAGAAGTTGAGGAATTTGTGTCACCAAGCGAACTTAGATTCACTACTGATCATCCGCAAGACTTGATCATTGGAGAACCTACAAGAGGGGTAAGTACACATGCTTCTCAACATGATTTATTTTCAAACCTTTGTTTTATTTCCAACATAGAACCAAAAAATGTTTCAACCGCTTTAAATGATGAATCTTGGTTTTTAGCTATGACGGAAGAACTTAATCAATTTGAGCAAAATAAGGTTTGGAAGCTTGTAGAAAGACCTAGTGATCATCCTGTTGTAGGAGTAAAATGGATTTTCAAAAATAAATTAGATAGTGAATCTAGGATTACTAGAAACAAAACTAGGCTTGTAGCAAAAGGTTATGCTCAAATTGAAGGAATAGATTTTGATGAAACCTTTGCACTCGTAGCACGTCTTGAAGCAGTTATGATTTTCATTGCATTTGCTAGTTATAAACGATTTAAATTATTACAAATGGATGTTAAAACTGCATTTTTAAACGGGTACATTAAGGAAGAGGTTTATGTAGAACAACCTCCTGACTTTGTTAATGATAAATATCTCAATCATGTTTATAAGTTATATAAAGTTCTTTATGGTTTGAAACAAGCACCCCGAGCATGGTATGAAAGATTGATGCTTTATTTATTAAAGAATGATTTTAAAATGGGTAGTGCTGATAGTACACTCTTCATTAAGTATGTAATTGATGATATAATTGTTTTGCAAATATATGTTGATGACATTATCTTTGGATCCACTAATGAAGAGTTATGTAATGATGTTGTTAAAGTGATGAAAAATGAATTTGAAATAAGCATGGTAGGAGAACTTACATATTTTCTAGGTTTTCAAATTACACAAAAACATGATGACATTTTTATTAATCAATCTATGTACATTCATGATGTTTTAAAGAGATTTTGGTTTGACAATCTTAAATAAGCTAATACCCCTATGAGTGTTTCTTTAAAGTTAAGAAAGGATGAAAGTGGAATTTCCATAGATCAAACTTTATATAGAGGCATGATTGGGTCATTATTATATTTAACCGCTTCAAGACCTGACATTATATTTGTTGTGTGTTTATGTGTTAGATTTCAAGCTAATCCAAAAGAATCACATTTAAAAGCGGTTAAACGTATTTTTCATTATCTAATTGGAACTTCTAAACTAGGTTTATGGTATCCACATAGTGAAAATTTTATTTTGCATGGCTATTCCGATTCTGATTATGCTGGGTGTTCATTAGATAGCAAAAGCAATAGTGACACTTGTCACTTTCTAGGCCCTTCACTCATTTCTTGGTCGAGTAGGAAACAGAATTCTGTTGCCCTCTCAACCACCGAGACCGAGTACATTGCACTAGGTAGTTGTTGTGCACAAGCCCTTTGGATGAAGCAAACATTAGAAGACTATAACATAAATCATCAAACTATAGAATTATGGTGTGACAACAAAAGTGCGATTGACTTAACAAACAAGCCAGTACATCATTCTAGGTCTAAACGCATCGATGTTCACCATCATTTTATATGAGATCACATCAAACAAAATCACATTAAAATTTCATTGATAGGCACAGATTCGCAACTTGCCGATATATTCACAAAACCACTTCCGGATTCCCGCTTTTCAATGCTAAGACTCAATTGGGATTCCTAGACATATCAAATTGATCATATTAATTTAAATTTAAATTTTTTTTAAATACAATCAAATGAAAATTGCCAAATCCACACAAAAGGATTTAACCAAATTTAAACGTCATCAACTTCCCACTACCTGAAAGTTTCATACAAAAATTAACTAAAGATAACTTCTCAATATGAGTTCCAACACAGAAAACTGAAATTAAATTAAAACTTCACTGTCGTCCATGACATCTACCTGGTATCAGTTACGGTCGACGATAGGTTGCAGTCAACGAAAGTTTAAGCCAGGTTGCGGTCGACGATAGTTTATGGTCGACGTTCGTTTGCGGTTGACGAAAGTTTGCGGTCGACGATAGGTTGCGGTCGACGAAAGTTTAAGCCAGGTTGTGGTCAACGATAGTTTGCGGTCGACGAAAGTTTGCGGTCGACGAAAGTTTGCGGTCGACGAAAGTTTGCGGTCGACGAAAGTTTTGCGGTCGACGAAAGTTTGCGATCGACGAAAGTTTGCGGTCGACGACATCTACCAGAACATCAATACCTGCAGAAAACCACTCAAAAATCTCTGCTCTCAGCACCACTACTCTCTGCCTGATCTCCTCTGGAGCTCTGACCAGCATCTCTTACATGCCGCGTTCGTCTCGTCGACTGACGCGGCGCCTCCGTCTCCGAGTCTTCCCATTTAGCGGCCTCAGCAGGGGTAGGTTTTAGCTTTAACCCTTTCACAAGAAATTTCATAAATTTCTGCATCTTACCCATCTTCTTCTTCACATCCTTATTATGCTCCTCAAACGACTTCCTATGCTCCTCAAGCGAGTCCCGTAACTCATCCACGGCTTCGCGTACAGATCATCCACGTGAGATTCGTGGATTTATCATCTCTACCGATGGCTCACGCTGAGATCGACTAGGTCGCATCGTTTCTGTACTAAAAATCCCGAGAATACAATCATTCAATTAAAACTCTTGGTTTATCCAAGAATATTTCTTATATAATATGCGTTGGATGATTGCTCTCATAGGCAAGCTATGCACCTTCTTTCAAGTTGGACTCTTCAATCTAAATGTATAGCGCATAATAGATAACAGTAGATCTGCAACATCAAAAGACTCTTTCTCTAAAATATAATACGTCACAAGGTTCAATTGTGTCGTAATACTTCTCGAGTCACCTGCTTTGTACATAACGTTATTCCTTAAGATTTCTTGCACAACCTGTGCATCCGGTGTGAGCGTCGTCGCAGTTGTAATTAAATTCTTCATCGAATTTCCGTGCAAGATCATATTGAGGAGCGTCCAATCTCGTTCTTTTCTATAATTTTCTACTATGTACGTCATATTCTCACTCTCAATCAGTCCAAATTCATTTCTCAAATCTATGTGAGTAATTTCCACAAATTGTCCTTGAATTTTCGATCTAACACCACCATTCAGATCCGTATATGATGGATCTTCCAAGTGATTGTAAAACTCTTGAATTAAAACTGATGAAAACATGTCTGGAATTATGACAGATATTATACCTGCCTCGGCGAGTAGAAAATATATGTTTTCATGTCGTGGAAGATCAAACTCCACTACTTTCGCTACTCCAATAAGTGACATTTCAATGCCCGGATAACTCTGGTATGACGAATGAGAGTCACCAGACGTACTTCTCCGTGCTCTGGAACTTGATGCCATATCTTTACTCGAACAACCTTCACATTCACAACAAACAAAAAAAATTCATCAAAACTTAGATCTACAATTTCCTAAACTCCTAAAACCAAAAACAAAATGGATTTTTTAAATCTACACTTCAAAATTAAATCTAGCATTTCCTAATATCTTAAAACCAAAAACAAAATGGAATCCTTAAATCTATACCTCACAAATCATAAACCCAAAAACAAGATGGAATCCTTAAAGCTACACTTCAAATCTAGATCTAGCATTTCATTCCTTCATATTTAGCTATAGGATTTTACTTTGATCTCCACTTAGATCTAGGATTTCATCTCAAAACTTCACAAAAACTTAAAATCAATCCACAAATCACGATTTTATTTAGCTATAGGATTTTATTTAAGAAATTTTAACAAAAAAATTAAAAAAGACCATAAAATTACTTTAGATCTAGGAATTCGCCGACTTCTGCTTCCTCTCTCATGAAACCCTACAGAAAATGACTCCTAGATCTGCTTTCCTTCGTTTCGCGACTTTTAAAACTTTTTCCGCTGTCGTCGACGACAGCTATATGTCGTTTTCCGACATCATCAAAAAACAAATTAATTTCTAACCATCATACACAATATGTTCATTTATATATACTATTTTGTTTTGTATTTCATACATTTTTTTTACAACATCACTCCAAAAATTGAAAAACAAACAAAAGTTTTTGTAATTTTCTTTTTTTTTTGGTTCATTAAAACTTTTTTCAAAAAAAAAAAAAAAAAAACAAATGTATGATCTTTATTGCTAATATCAAGCATGTATGAATTCCATTATTTCAAATTATTTACAATGTTTACATTAATTTCTTCAAATTACTATGATCAGTGTTTTGATTATCATGCTTTGATATATCTCATTATGTGCATCAATTGTCTTGAAAAATATGTATAGACCTAAGCTTAGCATGCCTCTAAGTATAAGTAAATATTTTGTGATTGATAATGAAACTTTTCACCCACTTATTTTTGGTAAAGTACATGTGTGTTTCAATATGTAAATACTTGCTCATGTATTGTAATTGTACAATAAATTAAAATCTTGCATAAGCTAATTACTTACACTACATTTGCATTGCACTTAACAAATTCAGAAAAATGGTTACATTTAAAACATTTGGTTTTGCAAAACAAGTGTATTCGGAGAATGTTGTCTCAAAAAAAATCAACAAACACAATAAAAAAAGGACAAATATAACTCCGCCAAGCACTACTTGAACCTCCTGATAAGTCTTCATAAGCATTGTGAGGTTGAGCACCTTGGAAAGAATAGTAAAGTGTCTTGTGCAAACCTTTGTTTTACACCATTATTTCTAAACATATTGTGGACTACAGTGTGTGAAAGTTAATCTACTTGTGTTTTTAATTGTGCATTTTACTTTACATATGTCTTGTATTTTGTGATTTAAATCACTTGTTAACTTTGATCAAAATACACTTATGTGCACATCATTATCTTTCATAACACTTCTTATCATGAGTATTAGATTCTACTGTTTTCTCTATACTACTCTTTCTATCAGCAATGCACTAGATAACCTAGCATGACTCTACACTGTTTTGGTATTTCTTCAACATTGTAATATATTTTCTTTTTGATATATTCATTTCATGCTTGGTACCTTTCTATGAAACTCTGAGATTTCAAAAAAAAAAAGATTAAAACATCTTTACGTTTTGAACTTAAACTCATCTTTATAACTCTGAAATCGATGATTACAAACCGATGTTTCTTATTATCTTCCGCTTGCCTAAAATCCTATTCATTTTAAAATCTCTTCTATCCTTTGTTTACACTCTTAAACATTCCTATATTACAAAAGCCTGATAATGATTTATTATACCTTGAGAATACCTCCTTACTTCACTAACCTTAAATTTCTTTTAATAATACCAAAAGGGGGAGAATTATTCTTGTACGAAAGAAAGAAATCATTACTAAAACACATTAAGTTCTTATCATATTTAAGGGGAGTGCACACTTAGGGGAGAATACATTTAAGGAAACTTCATCCAAATAACGTTATCGCACAACCAATTATTTTGTCTTGATTATCTTATATCACTTAATAGGACACTCTGATTTCTTTCAAAGTGAATTTGTTATTATAGAAAGGGGGAGATTGTTGGAGCATGCTTTTCGAACTCCTTGGTTTGCTAATAACAAATCTCGGGTGTGTTTGATCCTATTTTCTCCATGGTGTGCAGGTATAATAGGTATGTAACTATGCTAATTATTGTTTGGAGCTCAGAATGAATGGTCCAGAAAAATCACTGTCGTCTGCGACAGCTAGGTGTCGTCACCGACAACTCGGCGGTTTCCACACGTTCTGCAAGTTCCGTCCACTGTCGGAATTCCGTCATTGATATCGGAATTCGACAGCCCACGCTTCAACCGAAACCGTCATGTCGCGCGCACACTTCGTTCGCATGGGACACGTGGCAGCTGGAGGAGATAACGTCGACGGACGACATCTAGATGTACTCGACGACATCGACAAAATATATATTTACTCATTTTTCGTGGAGGAGGAGTTACACACTATTCTGGAGTACCAATTCCCGAGTGTTTTTCATCCAGAGAGCTCTAGAAATTCGAGAACTCCCTTTTCGGCACGAACGTTCAAGATCGAAGGAGCGACGGTTCATGCGCGGTATCTCAGGCAACCTTTCCAAGGATTCGACGCCGTTTTCAGAGGTGGATCTAGGGAGTTCTCATATCTTAATCTCTATTTTGTAATTTATTTTATCATCTTGTAATCCGTAGAGGAAATCGCCACCTTGTGCGTGGCGTCTAAGTCCGTGTGTGGCTTAGGAGGAAATCGCCGCCTTGCGCGTGGCGTCTAGGTCCTTGCGAGGCTTAGGAGGAAATCGCCGCCTTGTGTGCAACGTCTAGATCGTGGAGAGATCTAGGGGGAGGCTAGTAGTACGATCTAGGAAGAGATACGCTATAGCCGGCCAGTCCTTGGTTGAAGGACCGGTGAATTAAAAAGAACTTTATTTTTATCATAGTCTTGGTCTTAAGCTTTATTAAGATCAATTGTTCTTCGTATTCATCACTTGTGAAAATAAAATTTGATTTCCAATTTCCTCATGATTTTCTAAGTGATTATTTTGGTTGTGTAAAAATCTACTTGTTTATTATTGCAAAATTATCTTAATATTTAGGAAAAATTTCAAATTTAATATTTGCCCTTATTCACCCCCCCCCCCCTTTAAGGACGCCGCAAGATCCAACAAAATGACCGTAAAAAAATATAAATCAAGATTACCATTTTTATTTTGTAAAAAAAATGTACGTGTTGAAGTTAAATATTTAATTTATCTCAATCACCTCTCTCTTTCTTTCTCTCTCCCTCTCTTTCTAAAATTAAACACCTCTCTGATGCCCACTCTCTTCTTTCTTTCTCTCCCTCCCTCTCTTCTCTCTCATATAGGCTGTAGTTGTATGGTGTCTAGTTTTTTTTAGTTTTGTCCAACATATATGATCTGGCGGCTGATGAATAAAGAACCTAGATCCGACGGCCACGCTTTCTTCCATAGCTTTTAAAAACATAGAATTTAAAAGTCATACGATACTTCATTTATAGCGGTTTAGATATATACACACACACACGAGTGACAGGTACGAGTTCTGCCTCTATTCCCAACCGCAACAGTACCTCAGTCACGACAGTATCTTGATCATGACAGTACCCCCACCAATTGCAAACAGTTTCCTCACGACCGTGAGTTAGTTTGTCTAAAATCCTAAGTTTCAAACAACCGAACACCATAACACAAAATGCAAATTAAGAGCAAAATGTAAAGACTATACAAAATGTAGAGAATTTGTATGAGATTCACGTGCACATCAGTTGATTATTACAACATGATATGCACCTATATATTTATAGGCACTCTTGGGGTGCGTGTAGAGAATGCTCCACTAAGGAGAAGTGGGGTTAGTGAGGTCAAAATTCCAACCCATGATCATGGGAGTGGAAGAATCCGCCGAGCACAATTTACACTCTACCGGCGTCATGCGCAGTCAAGACCACACCCCACTATTGGGGTCGGTTAGTCCGCACCCCACTGGTAGGGTGCGGATAGCCACACCCCCATAGTGGGGGGGTGCGGCCAAACAACACCCTCGTGTGGGTGCGGCCAAACCGCACCCTCGTGTGGGTGCGGCCAAACCGCACCCCCATGGGGGTGCAGCCAAGCCAAGCCCCCCCCCCCCCCCCCCCCCCCCCCCCCTTTGGGGTGCGGCCAAACACCTCCCCCGCTTTACGGGGGATGCGGCCGAAACCGCACCCCCTCGGCAGGTGCGGTCGGAGATCGCTTTCCCTTTAGGGGGCGCGATTTCCTATTCCCCAATTGCGCGCTCAGAATGCTCCTGTGTTAATTGCGCGTTCAGATCGCTCTTGTGTTCGCGCTCAGAATGTTTCCACGTTCCCGACACGCGCGCAGTTAACATTTCCTAATTTCTTAGATTACAAGTCTCGTTCGTCGTCTTCATCATCTTCAACGAAGCTGCCCGAACTGCCCAACATGCCTGAACTGCCCGAAGGGCGAGACGGTCATTTACGAAAAATGGCTATCTGTGTGCTCCAAACTGGCGAACGTGATTCGCCCGTCAGGTGGTTACGGTGGTTACGACGACAAAATTACCGGGTTACCCCCGGCCAAAGCTATAAAGGAGCTAATGACTTTCATTTCAAGACACCTCACCTTCTGCACCCGAGAGAGCTCCTTTGAAGATTTCCTCTGAGACCTCCTTCGACACTCGATGATCTCCTCCGGGCTTCGAAGATCTACTTCGTGGACTTGGAGATTTCCTTCGCTCCGGAAGACCATCTTCTTAAGTGATTCAGGAATCCTTCGAATCCCGAAAGGCGACTCAGTGTTCTCACTACCGTTCTCAGAAGAAGAAGTACTAAGCTTTTTGAGAGGCGGTCTGTTACCCTCGGAGTTCTCCCTCTCTCTATCATTGTAAAGAGCAGCGGACTGTCGCGCTCGAATTCTTAATTTCAAATTGTAATCCCCCAGAAGATAGTGGAAGTTTTGGCCAGCACAGCTCCGACCGCGTGGTTATTCACCCTTTCTGGGTTTTCAACGTTAAAAGTCTTCGTGTCATTACTAATTCACACATTGACTGTTTGCGCGCTCGGCTTGCTTCCGAGCTAAGATGGTTCAATTCGACCGATCTACCAGAGCACTCGAGCGACCCGCGACACAACACAAAATGAAAATTAAGAGCATATTAAATCACAACATGAGAACAAACATTTATTAAAACACTATGAAAATTAATTTAATAATTCAAAGAAGCCCATGATCGGCATCACACAATGAAATTAATTTTGACGGTTGACTTAAATTTGACTAATAAAAAGACTAAAACAAGGCTAAAACAAATTAAAACCTTATTTTCTATCATTTTGCCCTGCCGCTATGCACAGCCCAGCCCGAACCCCGCTCATCCCTCGTATGAGACTCTACAGTTCCTTGCCGATCGGATTCACCCACCCCCTTTCTCGCCGATAGGCTTAGGAATCACCCCCACCCCTTTTCGATACCCACTGGTGCTGAATTCACCATTCTCGTTTCCGGCGAACACCTCCCCCATCGTTTTCGGCTCCTTTTTGAAGACATCCAAAGCTTCTGGCGTCCAGAAGAACAATATCAGCACAGAAAAAAAAATCAAAGAAGAAGACAAGAGCAGGATAGCAATGGTTAGAGAAGGAATACCCAAAATCTAAGCAATCATCCCTCATGCTTAAATTAAAGAAGAAGACGGGGAGCAGGAATACCCTTTGGAAAAGAAGAATAGGGCATGTATAGATATTAACCACTATAAGATTTCATTACTTCAGAATCTTAGCAATCAGCCATCGTGCTTAAAAGAAGAAAACGGAGAGCAGAAATTCCCTTTGGCAAAGAACAAGTAGAGGGCATGGATCGATAGAGAGAAGGGAGGATAAAACCTTGGATGGAAGGTTGGGGAATAGAGAACATCGGAACTGGTTTAGCCCGCCGGAGTTGCGGATCCTTTTGCCCGACAAAGAATCCCAGACAAATCTAACCATGAGGCGGAGAAGAAAAACTTAGATCAGAGATCCTTTCGGTGGCTGTACATAGAGATATTTGGTTGTGCATAACGATATTGAGTTGTATTTAGCCGTGGGTTGTACATAGCCATTATAGGTGTGCCAGTAACACCTCTCTAAAAAAATGCATAGAGACCCACACATCTCATGAAAGGGCTTCCTGATGGGAAAGGCAAGCAAATGGTTCAAAAGCCTTTGCAATGGGTAGATATGCGCGTCTTCAAAGTCCCCTTCGAACGAGACGTTGATGAGGATATAGATTTCGTTCAGGATTTTATCGATTATTTCTCAGGTTGTTCTCGACCGTCCAGTGGTTGAAAAATTGCTCAGATTTCCGGTTTATGGGTTCAACCATGCAGCCGATTCACCGATTCTTGGCTGGGGCGGTTTTAAAATCCTGACCGGTCCATCTGATAGGCGGTCCGACCAGTTCAGCCGTCCCGTCCGGCCCCATTTTTAAAACTCTATATATATATGACAGTGCACAACCACGATCGTGCTCGGGATACTATCACGGTCACACTGACCCGCGCACTCTCTCGCGCGTGTGTATTTATTAAAAATATGTAATAATTTAAGAGGAATGTGATGCATTAATAAGCGTAGCATGAAATAGCTGGCAAATATTAAGAGTTTAAGACCTATGCACACGTGTACGCGGTGTACCTCTAACATAGTCAACATTTCATGCACTAACAAAATTAAAATCTGTCTTCCCGGGGAAAAAAAATGTGGTGCATGTAACACATCAGAAGCAATTCGAACTCCCGACACTTTTCGAAATTTCTCCTCGCCCCATAACTTTTGAAAAGGAGGTGGGTCCCGCAAAAGTATTCATTTCACAATTTAGATAAATTTTTTGTTGATCAAACGGGTTCACTAATCTCATCCTATTTTATTTTTCTTTTAATCAAAAAATTGTACACCATTAGATCAAGTGAGAATGCATCTATATCATGAAATGTACCTCCATTTCAAAAGTCTCAAATGAACCTCCATTTCTACATTTTTTTGGAGGTAGCACTACACTTTTGATTTTGTGCACGGCCAAGCTTGGATGACATGTATGATCGACTCGCGGACAAAATATACATGTGCTAAGCATGCACAATAATTATTGAATATTTGGCTGAGTAGAGTTGCGACGTGTGACAGATCGAGTTTGGATCCTGGATTATGATTGAGCGCGGCATGACGTCTTCTGGCTTCGTCCCATAGTTTTTCGCAAGCCAAATCACCGTCTCGTCTCCAATTTGGACTGCGTTTGGCGCGAGAGAATAGCTATTTAATTGGGCTGCGTTTGGCGCGAGCAGTGGGAGATCCAAAAAATTATAAATGGGGGTGCACAAAAAATTTCTAAATATCAATGCTAGCGGGGTGAGTAGAAGGGTCATGGGTTGTCACATGCTGGACATTAATTTTGGGAGTTAACTAATCAAATTTGGTCTGCGAATAGCCAATATTTGTCAAAAAAAAAAATAATTACGTGACTGACGTGAGAACGCTTCCATGTTATCGGAGCTGTTTCTCCCACATCTGGCCACCGTTTTTGACATATAAGTAGTCAAAATTCATTACCTCGACGAGAGGAATCCAAATTCACTAACAATTTTGAAAAATAATGGGAGTACGAGTGTCGCTCAGGCCCCCCCCCCCCTCTGAATCCGCCCCTGGGCGCGAGAGAATATCTTCGGCCAAAGCCTCCAATTCAATTTTCTTTAAAAGACATCTATTGGAGTTATTGCGACTTGAAAGCACTCGTGGTCCAAAATATCCTTAATTGGCATAGCTGGATATAGTTAACAATGTCTCACATTAGGATAATGCTGTACAAGTGTGACGAATTATGATGCTGCAATGCAGATCAAAAAATCATAACACAGATGACACATATTTACATGATTCACACAAAGATGAGCTACATCTACGGACATCAATATTCCTTTTTTCATTAATTTTTCACTAGATAAAGAACAGAGGCGGTTACATAAAGTGAGCGCGAGGGAATAGCTTTGGCCAAAGTCTCCCTATATATATTGTGAATGTCAGGATTTCTGGTCGATCGAAAAACGCAATCCCCAATCACGGGAAAAGACAAGATCACATGATAACACTCACTTCTAAGAATTGTATTAGTACAATAAAATTGATCAGTAATCAAATTAAGAAATACAAGCTCGAAAATGCACTGCAGAAGAACTAGAAATACAAAACTTCCACAAGATTGATAATAACTAGAAATACAAGCTCGAAAATGCACTGCAGAAGAACTAGAAATACAAAACTTCCACAAGATTGATAATAACTAGGGTCAGTGTGACCCACAACAATCGCTTGCAAGCCCACCATAGCCCAGCTCGCATGCAAGCCCGCTGCTCATTGCGCCGCCTACCCCACCGCGGCCTCGCCGCACTCAGTACAACCCGTCAATTGCAAACCTCCAAGGGTTCAAACATCTTTTTTCAAAAGATTTCTATACAATTTCTCTCTAGAAATATCATTGGAATTATCTCTATGTAAATTTTTTTCTTACGTTCTATTTCACTAGATTTTTGTGGCTTACAAACACCCGCTCTACAAAATTCTCTTTAGAAATCTCACTAGATTTCTACCTCTCCATGATTATGGGCTGGTTTTTGGGATAAGTAATCGTGTGTGGAGCGGATAACGCAGGACCGCAGCCGCGGTCCGATGTTTGCTGCCCAAAACAGACAAAATACACAATTTACCACGGATTTTAGCTTGTGCGACAACAACGAAACTCTCCATCACGCCCTCGCTAAGGCTCTATTTGGCTTAACTGTAGCGACTGTAGAAGTAGTGGTGGAATAATCAGCTGTTTTGTAGAGTGGTAGTAGAATCTGTAAAACTGTTTGCAAGAACAGTGTCTGCAGTGCTGTGTCAAACAAAGAATCTGTTTAAACTGTTTTACAAAACAACTGTACGGTGCTAGCCAAAATTAATTATGAGTCCACTTCTTTCTACTAATAATTTGTTAACTCAATATTGTTTTAATAATTATAATCAGTTTACCATCATTAACAATAATTTTATAGTATCATCGAAGATAATTCATTTGCTAGGCGGTCACTTCACCACCTTGTTTATACAACAATTAAACAAATGAGATAATTTTTTTTTAATTCCAGCACTCACTTCACCACCTTGTGCAGGAGAAATCAGTTTGAAAGCAGATCATCGAGATCAAAATGTTAGATCGCCGGAGGAATGGAAGCATCGCAGGAGAAATTATTATCCTCATCCAGGCTGCTCCGGCGAAACTGGAATGGAGAAGAACTGGAACGGGGATATCGCCGGAAGAATGGGGACATCGCCGGAGGAATGGAGACATCGCGCGAGAGGCAGCAGCGTTCGGCTCCTGCGGGCTGGCACGAAATTAGGTGGAGCAAAGAAGCGCGAGACGCGGACAGAAATGACAACCATCGCCCGAGAAATGAGGCATTACCTGAAACTAGGCAGCTAGGCTCCTGCTAGGACCGGAAACTCACCTCTGTTAGATATAATTTATTAATATGTCCGCGAGTATCAGGACCGACTCGGAACGACCCAATGAGTTCCGTGTCACTAGGGTTAAGGGCTCTACGCTGGACATACTATATAAGGTCATTCCACATTTGATGAGCCTTAGTGGACTATCTTGAGCGGAGCCTCAACATTCTCAAGATACACGTTAAGGTTTTTGCGCTCTAGGTTTTCTCCCTCTCGCGATTTCTCTCGTTCCCGTCGGCGCTTCCCGCTGTAGATCCTGCAGAATTCGCGAGTCGACGTTTTGCAAAGGATCGGAGATCCTTCTTCTTCCAGATCGCCTGGCGGTCATGTGCCCTAGACCGTTGTTGTCGCTGATCGGGGAGGGGACGAAGCCCATCGCAAAAGGAGGGCTGTTCTCCTTCTTCCGATATCATCTTCCTGATTCGCCGATCGCGGAAGAGGTGCATCCCGCTGTTTTTTCTGCGCACGCCGATCGCAAAGAAGATCGCTTTCCGTCCAGTTGATCGCAAGGATCGCTCCTTGAAGAGGAAGATACGTAAATCCAGATTGCGGAAAAGGGGCGCTGACCCAGATCGCTAGTTCAGATCTCGCAAGTCCCTGATCTGAACAGGGTTCCTCCTTCCTGCTGCGCCGATCGTTGCCTCTCGCCGGTCTTTCATCGCTGCGCCGATCTCCAACTATTTCTTCTTCGCCGATCGCCTTGTTCTTTGCCGATTAGATCTCAGATCCAGGAGCTTTCTTTGGCGTGAGATCGCAGATAGACCTGCAGAGTTGTTGCCGATTTCCTACTTGCTGGTGCTTGTAGATCTGGGGAGCTTCTCCCTCCCGCTGCCATCAGGAAGTTCTGGGATTTATTTCCTGATCTAGTCGTGGAGCTGCCATTCCAGGAATTTATTTCCTGATCTAGTCGTGGAGCTGCCATTCCAGGAATTTATTTCCTGATCTAGATCCAGAAAAAACTGCCTCCTGCAGTCATTGTTTGGAAGTGATCCAGATCTGAGCGGAGAAATTTGGTCAGAAGTGCGGGTTTTGCCCTTTGATTCTTGTCTTCGGCGATCGTGTCTAGTCGGAGAGGAGGAGCAAACCTACAGACTAAATTACTGGATTGGATCTAAAGTGCCCTACTCGTCTCCGCGCGGCTCAGGTGACTTTGTTTCAATTTTTTGTTCTAGAATTTATTTCTGTTTTAAATCTAGTGCAATGACGATGAAAAGCGCGCTCGATGTTGCAAAATTGCAGTCTTTCGGCGCCACTGATTTCCTCAGTTAGAAACTGTATGTCCAACTAGAAATGAAAGAACGTGGAATTTTCTATACCATTCTTAGCGACTTCGCCACTACCCGTGAGGATGTGGATGAATATCAGTGGAGTAAAGACGAGAATTTTTGCAGGAATTACCTTCTAAATTCCCTAAATTCTCGCCTTGCCTTGACCTACAGAGCATGTAAGACCGCGAAATAGATTTGGGACCGCGTGAACGCTCATTCTCAGTTCCTAGAACTAAAAAAAAATATGCGTCACAAGCTAAAAGACGAACAGTCTGAAAAGGTCGATAATCAATTTGCGAGTCTAATTTTGAGCAAGCTGCCTCCCAAACAGAATACTGCAAACATGGTGGTCGATACTTCTGATCCCAAGTCCTTTTTGGCTATGATCGGGAGCAATCACCGCAGTGCGTCTTCTGAGTGGTGGCTGGACAGCGGTGCTACCTGTCATGTCACAAATGACAGAGGTCTTCTCTCAGAGGTCAGAGCAATCCGAGACAGAGTTGAAAACTGCAATGGAGGAGAGACCGAAGTTACTCATGCTGGGACAGCGGAGTTGGTCCTCTCGTCAGGTAAAACTTTAATATTACAAAATGTTAAAGTAGTTCCAAATTTAACTAAAAATTTAATTTCTATGAGTTTGCTAGATAAGTCCGGAATGTCCTTCACAACCATAAGCGGTAGAATAACACTAACTGTTAATTCACATTATTTTGGTTGCGCTTACTTAATCAATGAAATGTATAGACTTAGCCTAGAAAACGAGTGCATAAATCAAGTGAGTTCGTCTCTGTTAGATTTAAAGCTACTTCACAATAGACTTGGACATGTTCACTACAAGAAGATGCGCGATTTAGCTAAGAGTCACAACATTCCGTTAGATTTCTCTATTCGATTTGATAGGTGCGAGGTTTGTGCCCAGACTAAAATAACTAGAAACCCTTACAAGACCGTTTCTAGGAGCACACAACTTTTGGAATTGATTCATTCCGACCTCTGTGACTTTCAGAGTCATGCCACTAGAGGGGGAAGGAAGTATCTAATTACCTTCATTGACGATTTCTCCAGATTTTGTCATGTCTACTTATTGAAATCGAAAGACGAGACATTCGAGACCTTCAAAATCTTCAAATCTCGGGTAGAAAACCAGTTAAATCTGAAGATTAAGAGACTTAGAAGTGATCGAGGAGGAGAATACACTGCAACTGGGTTTAGGGAGTTTTGTGCCACTGAGGGCATAATCCTTGAAACTACAGCTCTTTACTCACCCCAATCAAATGGCGTTGCTGAGCGTAAGAATAGAACTTTAACAGAGATGTTAAATTCTATGCTCCTGACCGCTGTCATGCCCAATTCCTTCTGGGGGGAAGCAGTCCTTACTGCAAATCACATTCTGAATAGAGTGCCTCACTCAAAGCTCAGTTCTACTCCTTATGAGCTGTGGCACGGTCATCCTTGTAGATATGAAACTCTTAAGACTTGGGGATGTATCGCCTATGTGCGTATACAAGACCTTAAAAGACCTAAGGTGGGACCTAGAACGACAACCTGTGTCTATCTAGGCAGTGCAGAAGACAGTGCAGCTGACCGATTTCTGGATCTATCCACTAATTCAGTGATAGAGTCTAGAGATGCTATCTTCTTTGAGCATAAATTTATCAAAGATCATGGTCTGACCGTTCCTGGATCTACTGACATGATCTCAGAGTCTACGGTAGAACCCGAAGCTGGCCCCTCTGGCACTGCTCCCCAACCTCTAGAGTTCGAACCTGTTCCTCTTAGAGTATCTACAAGAGATAGAATCCTTAAGGATTTTGGTGAGAACTTCATCACCTATCACTTAGAGGATGATCCATTTTCCTATCAGGAAGCGATGAGATCGAGAGATGCGTTAATGTGGGCAGAAGCCATCGACGATGAGATGAACTCGCAGCTACAAAATAATACCTGGCATCTAGTGGACCTACCGAAAGGAGCTAAAGTCCTGCGATGCAAGTGGGTACTGAAGAAAAAGTTACACAGTGATGGGTCTATAGCCAGATACAAAGCACGTCTAGTCGCTAAGGGTTATAAACAACAGGGGGAATTGACTATTTTGATGTCTATTCACCTGTCTGTCACCTATCTACTATTAGAATTTTTCTAGCCTTAGCCTCTATCGAGAATTTCATCGTCCATCAGATGGACGTGAAAACAGCATTTTTGAATGTAGAGCTAAATGAAGAGATCTACATGGCACAACCTGAAGGTTATGTCCATACAGATCTAAAGGATAAAGTGTGCAAACTTGATAAATCTATATATGGGCTTAAACAAGCACCTAAGATGTGGCACATGAAGTTTGATCAAGTGGTAAAGAGCTTTGGATTTCAGTCCAGTCTCTCAGACAAGTGTCTCTATTACCGCTCAATGTCAAACCAAACAGTCATCATATGCCTATATGTGGATGACATGTTGATCCTGGGGTCAGACTTAGCTGTCGTGAGGGATATTAAGTCCGCTCTCGCCAAAGCGTTTGATATGAAGGACCTTGGTCCCGTCGATACCATACTAGGTATGAAAGTAAGAGTAGACAAGGGATGTGTCACTCTGAGTCAAGCTCACTACATAGAGCAGATTCTTAATACCTGGGGTTATAAAGATTGTAGGCCTGTTGAAACACCAACTGATCCGAACGTCAAGCTGAGTCTGAATGAAGGAACAAGCGTTGATCAAGTCAAGTACTCAAAGATCATTGGAAGTCTCATATACGCCACAAGTTGCACTAGACCAGACATTGCTTTCTCCGTAAGCATGCTAAGTCGCTTTACCAGTAGTCCAGGCAAAGAGCATTGGGATGCCCTAGATAGGCTGATGAAGTATCTCAAAGGTATTAAAGACCACGCTCTGTGCTACACTGGTCACCCTCCTACTTTGGAAGGTTACTCTGATGTCTCCTGGTGTTCAGAAGTTGCAAACAGCAAGTCCACAGTGGATTTATATTCACATTGGGTGGCGCTGCAGTTACTTGGAAGTCCAAGAGACAGACTTGCATAGCTTTGTCGACTATGGAAGCCGATTTATCTGCCTTAGCTTCAGCTGGTGAAGAGACAGACTGGATCAGGAATTTGATCTTAGACATTCCCTTGTCTAGACTTCAAATCAACTCATTAAGCATGTACTGTGATAATCAGACAGCAGTCCAAGTTGTTAAGAATGTCCTCTTTAACGCTAAGAGACGACATGTACGACTGAGACACGCTCTTTTGAATTATCTTAAAGAACAAGACATTATTACTTTGGTCGATGTGCGATCGAAGGATAATCTAGCTGATCCATTGACGAAAGGAATGCCCCGAGACCGTTCAATCAAAACAGTGGGGTAAATGAGACTCAAAGCGGTTTGACACCAGTTTTAGTCTGAATGTTTTGATTCCTTCCTTTGTCAAATCTAGCATGTTGTGTTCCGTTGGTGTTTTGGTTGCCGAGTACGAATCTCTGGTTGGTTGTTTCATTCCACATTTGATGATAACAACCTTATCCAGATTCGTCTTCCTTAACTTGGAGGAGAGTGTTATTCCACATTTGATAACACGATCTGACTTGTTTTGGACCTTCTCCTGTTGATTGGTTCCATTCCACATTTGATGAGTTCCAATCAACCCTAGAAGAACAGTAACCAGGATATCACACATAGGAACACAGATATAGCTGCGCTGTCCAGAAGTCTGAATTCGTTTCATTTGGAAACAGTTAATAGATTCTGCGGTTAAACCTGAAATACTCTACCTATATCCTCTAAGCATAATTTAAAGTACTACGTTCTTATATACAGAACTAGATACATGTATATTTTCCATAGTTGAATTCATTCTGAATGAAATTCTCTGTTGGAAATTACAAGAAATGTTGTTGTAGGAGGAGCACATGCAGACTGGGATCCTGAAAAGGATGATCTGCTGGATGATGGTTTCTAGAGTATCTGTTTGGTTTTCTTTCTCTGACTTAGAGCACTGTTTAGCTTTCTTTACCTGTTTTGTTTGGACTATTTTCTACTCTTTGTTAGTCATGAGACATTAGGTCTTCTGGTACCTATCTCTTTGACTGTACTTTGATTCTGATGTGATGCTGCTTAGTTTATGTTCTATGCTTATGCGTGCATACATACTTATATTTCTTTCAGTCCAATATATTATAACAGGTACTTGCGGACACGGTTGTGTAATAAGTCGAACTGGTTGAACACCACACACCAACCCTTTTCCAACGTCCGTATACCGCGGACATAGGAGGAGATTGTTAGGTATAATTTATTAATATGTCCGCGCGTATCAGGACCGACTCGGAACGACCCAATGGGTTCCGTGTCACTAGGGTTAAGGGCTTTACGCTGGAGATACTATATAAGGTCATTCCACATTTGATGAGCCTTAGTGGACTATCTTGAGCGGAGCCTCAACAACCTCATCCTCCCGTCAATGGCGAGCAGCAGCGAATGCGGGTTTTTGTGTAGGGTTGACAATGGGATGCCGGAGAGACGGGAGATGGATGCGAGATTCTTGAGACACCGGAGAGACGGGATGATAAGTCGTCTCGACCAACAGGACAAGGAGGGCCGGATCAATGGATAGACGAAACACGCCGTTCGTGATTCTTGAGTCGTAAAAAAACTTTCACGACTGAAAACCACTGTTATTTCGCGGATGAGGGGCGGTGGCGATTTCCACAGTTGCAAAAATGTGGAGCTAAACAGAGCCTAAATTGAGCCTATATCTGGCTTATAGAATATCCCACAATCATTTTCTCTGTAAATCTATTTCTCAAATGTACTGCACAAGATTGGAGAAATTAAGTTTGCAGTATAACCTTAATTCTCATGAAGTTAATTGTAATTTCAATTCTAAATTTAATTATCAGTCTCAGATCAGACCAACTCCAAAGAAATTCAAATTAATTACGCTCGAGAAATTGAATGGAATTTCAATTCGAGATTTAATTCCATCAGTTCCTTCAGTCTCAATTATTGATTTGTATAAAGGAGAATGCTCGGTCGGCGAGTGGAATCATTCTGGTAGAATTGAAGTGAGCTGGCGCCGGTGCCGGCGCCGACGCTAGCTCAGCTTTGAGAAGATCTCCTCCCTTGCCTATAAATAGGAGGGGTAGACCCCCTCTAAGAAGAGAGATTCTGATAGTGGCGAGTATCATCAACTTTGAGCAGGTTTGAGATACCAGAGTGTCGCCTGGAAAGCAGCGAACTCGGAGTCAGTTCGGCTAGCGACCTAGAGAGAGTTCCTTACTCGCGATAGCGCCGGCGATAGTGGATAGCGCCTGCGGTAGCGAGAAGAGGAGGAAGCGAAGAGTGGCGAGCTTGCGAGATTGCGAGTAGCGAGCTTGAGAGCTAGCGCCAGCGCTAGTGGCTAGCGCCCGCGGTAGCGAGTAGCGAGCATCACCTACGTGGTGTGCTCCGGAGGAGAAGCGGACACTGTCCGCGACCAGTTTTCTTTACTACTATTGGCTGTTGTGAATCAAGTTGGATGCAACTTGTTTTCAGCCCTGTTCATTTGTAACTAGCTGTCAAGCTTTATTAATTGTGAAAGTTTGTGTTCATCCCTTGGTGTCCTTATTCCCTTGTTGGTTGACGTGTTCTTCCGACCTTCAAATATTTCACATGGTATCAGAGGGATAGTAGGAACAAGGACTGAGAAACCAAGATGGACGGCGGAGGAGGATATGCTAGGGGATTTGGCATTGAGCTGCTTACTCAAACCAACTACAAGAAGTGGAAGTCTTGTATGGAGAGCTACCTTCTTGGAGAGAACCTCTGGGAGGTCGTTGGTGGTGGGGAGCAAGAGGAAGTAGTAGCTGCCGGAGAAAATGGTCCAGCTGTGAGAGCATGGAGGAAGACTAACGCCAAAGCAGAGTTCACTCTGAAGAGAGTCATTTCACCTGACTTGTTCGACCACATCATAGGTTGCAAGTCAGCGTCTGAGATCTGGAAAGCCCTCGACGGGCTATTCAACAAGAAGAATGTAGCGCGTCTACAATTCCTGGAGAATGAGTTGGCAAGGTCCACTCAAAGCGAGATGGCGATATCCACCTTCTTCCTGAAGGTGAAGAACCTGTGTGGGGAGATCTCGGCCTTAGACCCTGCAGAGCCGATCTCAGATGCGAAGTTGAAGCGGCACATACTCCGAGGCTTGAGGAAGAAGTATGTCCCCTTCATTACTTCTGTGCAAGGATGTGCTACTCAGCCCTCCTTATTGGAGCTAGAGAACCTGCTGTCGTCACAAGAGAGCTTGGCGAAGCAGATGTCGGGAGTATCCATCTCAGGGGGAGATGACGAGGCTTTGTTCTCAGGAAAGAGGAGGTCCTGGGACAAGAGAAAGAAGAGCTCCGGAGATGGACCTTCAACGTCCTCTCAGGGAGATGGGAGGAAGTTCCTCCCTGCGCGCGATGAAATGGGGAGATCCCTTTGCTATGCCTGTAAGAAGTACGGGCACATGACAAAGGACTGTCGGTCCAATTTGAAGGCCGGTCATGTTGCTAACAAGGAGGGAGATCACCAGAGAGGTGGAGACCACCAGAGAGGTGGAGGAAGAGGTGGAGGTCACCAGGGCGGTGAGAGGGGAGACAACTGTTTCCTGGCAGAGATGACGACAACGTCAGTCGATGTCTTAGCCTCCATCAACTTCGAGAACGACTGAATAGTGGATTCCGGTTGCTGACATCATCTCACTGGAGATATGTCGAAGTTTGACTCCTTGGAAGCATATGAAAGAACAGATGCTATCATCACTGTGGATGATACGGTATGTAACGATACTGGCTAGCCTGACCCGGGCCCCTAGCCCAGTACCGCCGGCACCGACGGCCCAGGCCCAGCCCCCTAACAGGGACCGACTGGGACCCAACTGGCACCGCCGGTTAAGCCTCACCCCAACGGGTTAACCACAAGCCTGCAGGCCGTGCACCCAAACCCCTCTCTGGCCCACCACAGGGCCCAGCGGGTTGTTGGAGACATACAGTCTCCCTTCGGTGAGAAGTGAGCCAGTTAAGCGGCGGCACGTGGACTTCCCAGGAGGTCACCCATCCCGTGACTACTCCAGCCCCATCACGTGGGAAGTGAAAGAACTCCGTAGTTAAGCGTGCTCGGGCTGGAGTAGTCACGGGATGGGTGACCTCCTGGGAAGTCCACGTGCCGCCGCTTAACTGGCTCACTTCTCACCGAAGGGAGACTGTATGTCTCCAACAACCCGCTGGGCCCTGTGGTGGGCCAGAGAGGGGTTGGGGTGCACGGCCTGCAGGCTTGTGGTTAACCCGTTGGGGTGAGGCTTAATCGGCGGTGCCAGTTGGGTCCCAGTCGGTCCCTGTTAGGGGGCTGGGCCTGGGCCGTCGATGCCGGCGGTACTGGGCTAGGGGCCCGGGTTAGGCTAGCCAATATCGTTACAAAAAGTGCACTTTTTGTAACGGTACTGGCTAGGACCGTCAACACATGACCTACAAGCCCAGTACCGCCGGCACCGACGGCCCAGGACCGTCAACAGACCTACTGGCACCGCCGGTTCAGCCTCACCCCAACGGGTTAACCACAAGCCTGCAGGTCGTGCACCCCAACCCCTCTCTGGCCCACCACAGGGCCCAGCGGGTTGTTGGAGACATACAGTCTCCCTTCGGTGAGAAGTGAGCCAGTTAAGCGGCGGCACGTGGACTTCCCAGGAGGTCACCCATCCCGTGACTACTCCAGCCCGAGCACGCTTAACTACGGAATACTTTCACTTCTCATCACCAACTGAGCACGCTTAACACGGTACATCCAGTGGAGCGAGAAGGGAAGGTATCCCTTGGAAGTGAAGAGAAACCCGTGATACTGAAGAGTGTGTATCATGTTCCGGGCATGAAGAATAACCTCTTCTCGGTTGCTAACGCAGTGAATGCTGGATACCACGTGTTGTTTGGACCGAAGGAGGTGAAGTTCCTGAAGAACCTATCGTCTGTCGATGCTGACGTCACGCTCACCGGGAGAAAGGTGTAGGATTTGTATGTTCTGTCTGCAAATGCCTACGTGGATAAGCTGAAGACAAATGACAACGCAGTGATCTAGCATGAGAGGCTGGGTCATGTGGGGATGGACAAGCTGAAGATGATGGCGGCAAAGGGCCTAGTGAGTGGCCTGCCTCATCTCTCTTCCTACGGCGACGACCATGTGTGCGATGGCTGCCAATATGGAAAGTCACATCGACTTCCATTTGACAAGTCGGAGACCAGGTGTAAGACACCTCTTGAGTGCGTACATGCTGATGTTATGGGGCCGTGCGCCACCCTTACTTATGGAGACAATACGTACACGCTGGTTCTGGTGGATGACTACACCCGCTATACGTGGGTATACTTTCTGAGAGAGAAGTCAAAAGTATTCGAGAAGTTCCAAGAGTGGAAGGAACTTGTGGAATGGAGGCTGAACCGCAGAGTGAAGAAGCTGAGAAGCGACAATGGAGGGGAGTTTACCTCCAATGAATTTGCTTCATTCTGCAGAAGGTTCGGCATTCGGCGGGAGCTCTCCTGCGCTCACACCCCTCATTAGAATGGGGTGGCAGAGAGGAAGATCCGCCATCTGGTGGAGACTACCAGGAGTTGGCTACATGCCAAGAGCATTCCCAAGGCCTTATGGGCGGAGGGAATAACGTGTGCTACCCATGTGATCAATCGGCTACTACTGAGTCCCAACAGGATGGTGTCTCCACACCAGCTCATGTTCGGAGAGAAGCCAAATGTAGGTCACATGAAAGTCTTTGGTTCTACCTGCTTCGTGCACGTCCCAGACGCTCAGAGAACCAAGTTGGAGCTGAAAGCGGGGAAGTGTGTCTTCATCGGCTATGATGAGCGAAAGAAGGGGTGGAAGTGCATGGATCCGCAGACCCACAAGTTCGTCGTCTCGCGCGACGTAGTGTTTGACGAACTGATCTCGTATCAGAGAGTCTCTTCTGTGGTGCTGCCGGAGAGTGGAGATTCAAGCAGGGGAGAAGAGAGAGAGAGAGTCACTGAGGACTCTACTGTGGAGTTGGAGCTATCTCCCAGTGCCCCATCGCCATCTGGCTCAGGGGGAGCTTCAGGTTCGAGAAGCAGGGGGGGCAGTGCTCCAAGAGCTGATGCGAGAACAGTTGTAGAGGAGGAGTCTACCGGAGTGGTAGATAGTGGCCAAGCCTTGAGGAGGTCGAAGCGGACCATTGTCCCGCCTGCTCGTTACAAGGAGGGGGACTTCGTGAGTTTGGTCTCTTGCTTCTTCGCAGAACCACTCGACGAGAGGGAGCCTGCCTTCTTTGATGATGCAGCTGGCATCAAGGAGTGGGACGCGGCCATGATTGAGGAGATGGAGGCCCTAGAGAAGAATGAAACATGGGACCTGATTCCCATGGTGGAGGGCATCAAACCTGTCACCTGCAAATGGGTGTACAAGGTCAAGAAGAGAGTGAATGGAGAAGTAGAGCGATACAAGGCGAGGCTTGTCGGTCGGGGCTTCTCACAAACCTACGGAGAGGACTACGAGGAGACATTTAGTCCTGTCGCGAAGATGACGTCGGTGAGGAGGGTCATCGCTCTGGCGGCGTGCCGAGGTTGGAAGTTGTGGCAGCTTGATGTGAAGAACGCGTTCCTGTACAGAGAAATTGACAAGGACATATTCATGGTGCAACCACCTGGATACATGTCCAAGTCACTTCCACATCACGTGTGCAAGCTGAAGAAGGCCCTCTACAGGTTGAAACAGGGGCCGAGAGCCTGATATGGAAAGATTGCGGAGTACCTGCAGTTCTGCGGTTATGATGCCTCAGACTCAGACTCTAGCATGTTCGTGAAGAAGAGTGGAGGTCTTCACGTGTTGGTGCTGTTGTACGTCGACGACATGATCGTGACAGGGAACAACCCTGAGGAGGTCGCGACGCTGAGACATCAGCTCTCCATACGTTTCGAGATGAAGGATCTTGGTGAACTGCACCATTTCCTTGGCCTTCAAGTTGAGAAGAGAAGAGGCGGGCTGTACGTTTCCCAGAGGGCTTATGCCGAGAGGATCATCGAGAGATTCGACATGAAGGAGGGGAAGAGCAGTTCCGTTCCTTCGGAGGCTGGGCTGAAGCTTCGGAAGGAAAAAGGGAGGATTCTTCCTGATCAGAAGATCTTTTGGGCACTGATGGGGAGTCTTATCTACCTGACTATCACGAGGCCGGACATCGTCTTTGCTGTCGGCCGAGTTAGTCGGTATATGCAGGAGCCGCAAAAGCCTCATCTGGAGGCAGCTAAAGGGATTCTGAAGTATGTGAAGGGAACCCTTGAGATGAGGTTGTCCTATGAAGAGGAGTCTGACTTCAAGCTGCATGGGTACACGGATGCAAACTATGCAGGTGACGCTGATGATCGCAAGTGGACATCAGGTTACATGTTTTTGTGTGGAGCTGCTGCTATCTCGTGGTGTAGCAAGAAGCAGGACTCTATTTCCCTTTCTAACACGGAGGCCGAGTACAAGGTGTCATCCTTAGCAACTCATGAGTGTGTCTGGCTGAGGAGACTAGTGGAGGATGTGGACGAGGAGGTCAGCGGACCTACTGTGCTTCGCGGGGACAATGAGAGTGTCTTGAAACTGGTAACCAACCCAGTGTGTCATGCAAGGACCAATCACATAGAGATCGAGCATCACTTCATCAGAGAGAAGGTGCTGAGTGGCTTGATCGCAGTGGAGCATGTGCGAAGTGAAGATAACCTTGCGGATATATTCACGAAACCCCTATCTGCGGGGCCGTTCCGGAGGCTTCGCTCGTTGCTTGGAGTTGTTCCCGGAGCTCACTTCAAGGGGGAGTGTTAGAATTGAAGTGAGCTAGCGCCAGCGCTAGCTCAACTTCAAGAAGATCTCCTCCCTTGCCTATAAATAGGAGGGGTAGACCCCCTCTAAGAGGAGAGATTCTGATAGTGGCAAGTATCATCAACTTTGAGCAAGTTTGAGATACCAGAGTGCCACCTGGAGAGCAGCGAACTCAGAGTCAGTTCGGCTAGTGACCTAGAGAGAGTTCCCTACTCGCGAGATAGCGCCGACGATAGTGGATAGCGCCTGCGGTAGCGAGAAGAGGAGGAAGCGAAGAGTGGCGAGCTTGCGAGTAGCGAGATTGCGAGTAGCGAGCTTGAGAGCTAGCGCCAGCGCTAGTGGCTAGCGCCCGCGGTAGCGAGTAGCGAGCATCACCTACTTGGTGTGCTCCGGAGGAGAAGCGGACACTGTCTGTGACCAGTTTTCTTTACTACTATTGGCTGTTGTGAATTAAGTTAGATGCAACTTGTTTTCAGCCATGTTCATTTGTAACTAGCTGCCAAGTTTTATTAATTGTGAAAGTTTGTGTTCATCCTTTGGTATCCTTATTCCCTTGTTGGTTGACGTGTTCTTCCGACCTTCAAATATTTCACACATTCCCCCAACTCTCCAAGTAAACATATAGACATGATTAGGCAAATGAGATAGACATGTAAGATTCCTATCACCCCCTCATGTCTTAGGGCGGCTCATGATACATACAACATAATTTGCAGCCGGATAATACTCGTGTGCGACACCATCACTGTCTATTAGAGCGACCGACCCAATATCGTTCGCCATTCGATACACACGTAATGGGTTAATGGTTCGTTTGGTTCGGCTTATTTGCTCCGGTGAGTTTGGACAAAATTGTCATTGTCATAGAATATATGTTTGGTATGACAAATGTTACTATCATTATCAAGAAAAGAAACTAGTTATAAGCATAAAATGTTTGGTATGACAATGACGTTTTTGTCCAAACTCACCGGAGCAAATAAGCCGAACCAAACGAAGCATAAATCAGACCTGAAGCAATTAGTGTCGCCGTAACTATACCAACTATATCTCGGACACCCAGGCGGCCGCCGTATCTCTTCCCCTCCACCTCCTTCCCTTCCCTTAGAATATGCTCTCCCGCATGCGTATCCCAATGAGTGCACGGGCAAGCAGGCGTTCCACATGTTTGCGTTGATAAACTGATTTTTTTATTTACCATTTACGATGTTTGGTGTTTTGACTTTACATCAATCGGTGGGAAACTCAAAAATATTTGGGGCCTTCTAGGATAACAAAGATTAGAATTGAAGAAGTGAAACTAATCCAATTCCAAAACTCGTGGGAAATGGAATTTAGCAGAATTTCAATTATGATGTTCAACTGCATGATGATGTTTTGCATCAGGAGTTGAAATTGGGCAATTCCGCCCTACAGAATTTCATCAAAATTTGAAAGCTAAAAAGATGCACAAATTAGGAGATGGGGGAAAATGAAATTTCAGGTTTATTGATGATGAAGAAGAAGAGGAAGGAAGATGGGAAAATAAGGATCTAATGATGAAGATGAAGGGAAAAAAAAGGAAGGAGGAGGATGAAGATGAGGGAGAAAGAAGGGGATTTGGATCAGGATGAAGGGCCGAATGTGTGGTGTGATATGGAGGGGGCAAAAGAAGATGATGGGGGGGGGGGGGGGGGGGGGGGGATTGTACCAGCGGCGGAATCAAATCTATGGTGAGCAGCGGTGTCGAGAGGGGCAAGGCAGAGAGGCGGTGAGCGAGAGTTTTCTGAAATGTTTTCACAAAACCCACATAAGCGAACAAGAATTGGGCTTATGCAAAAATGAAAACATTTTCACTCAATTCCATTCCACCTCAATTCTGTTTAACTCAATACTCATAATTGAACTACTAACTCCAAATTCCAATTCTGTCCAACAGAACAAGAGTTTTTCAAAATATTTAATGGTAAAATACTTTTCATGAAAGGATTAATAACTTTAGCCTTATACTGTTTAAGTGTTTATAACTTGCTGCTGTTGTTACATGCGCGCGCTCCCCTGCACACACTGGACCATTGGATTGAGTCCATTTTGAATGGAGATTATTTTCTACTTAAAGAAATATTTCCTTTTACTGGCCATAATCGTTGAGTGTCAACCGTTGCAATCTTTAATCGTCGACAACTTAACCCTTAATCAACGAGCGTTACAATCTTAGATAGACGACCGCTCATACTGACGATCGTCGGGCGCTGCTCAGTGATTGACGATCGCTGTGTGTTGCTCGGTGATCGGCGATCCACGGTCGTCGTAAAACCGCATGTTGTATTTTATGTTGTTTTTTCACAGTTTGCCTTTACACCCTTTAACTCATTTCGCTCCAGCCCCGCACAACCCACCACACATCCACAACACCCTCTCCCCATCCTCGTCGCAACCTCGCTGTGCACATCCGCTCTCCTTGGCTTGGGCTACTTCCGTGGTGTCTGTAGAGCAAGCTCTTAGCACGATTATATAGGAATTTCAAATACCTTCTCTTTCTGGAAGTCCGCCTTGCATGCATCCCGGCCGACCAAGCACATTGGCGGCTTGGAGAAAATTCTTCATATGCTGCTGGTAGTTATGGGAGGGAAATCACTTGGGTTTGAAAATCAAGTCAACTCAACACCGAAAGCAACGACATAGATGAGAACGGTGAATCAAGCTTCCTTTGATCCTTTTTCACTTCTTTATCCAGGCTCATAGCGTCCTACAATAATACGAGATTGACAACAACACTTATCCCAAGCACCCAACTACGTACGACATTAATCGACTACTAATTCAAAGGCGATCAAGTGCCATGGTCTTAATTAGAGTTTTCTAGTGCACCATATCGGTGCGACTTTAGGATTCTTACTCCTTAGTCAGCCTTCACAATCACGCCTCGCGAGCCCTCAATAACTTTTCGATTAGATTCACAACTTGATGGTCGAAAATGAGAGAAGTCTTGCCTTTATAGGCCTTGGAAATTACTATGACTATGATGATCTTTAGAAACACATAAGGTCAGGGATGTTGCGGATTATACCATTGTTGGAGATATGGAGTCCGATCGTACTGACATTTTTTGAGTAGGGATAATAATGTAAGTTCATCATTACGGTAGCCCTAGATTTCAAGTATAAAAGAGCTTCTTTGCATCTCATTTATGTAACTGAAAATAAATATAACGGAGAAACCATAGTGCGGCCGTGGACGTAGGCAGATTGCTGAACCACGTAAATCTGTGTGTTTTTTGTGTTGATTTTCTCCGTTGCTCTCAATCTTCGTTCCTAAGAACCATATTATAAACAAATAGTCACCCTAGGAACTAACAATCCAAAAGATTATACGAAAATACAAGTTTTACTATGACTATGATCTATAATGAAGCTTCTGAACAATGCAGCTTATAGACACTTCACAAATATAAGACTAAAATGGGATCTTACAGCTTGAGCTGATCCAAGAGGAAGTCTTTTAAGGGCCATCTTCTCCATCTTTGATTAGATTGCAGATGTTTGAACATTCTGTCAGGCTAAACAAAGCATAAAACTGGATGAATCAACATGTTCAATGTAAGAAAAAATACAATGCGCCACGAATGCAGAGAGCGATCCCTGCATTTTTCATCTTCGATCATCAAATAAGGGTATGAGCGACCATTAAAATGGAAATTTCCATCGATTTAAACCCAAGAACTGTCATTTTCGATCAGTTTTTGGCCAGGAAATACTGTTTCCAAGGATCTGTTTGGGGCAGCTGTGGCGGTCATGACCGCAGAGTGGTCACAAGTTGTGGTTCATGTGCACCCAACCTCGCTCATGGAACCGCGTTCATGTATATATTTAAAATGAGATTTTTTTTTTGCGGCGGCAATGACAATCGTTGTCGTGTCAAACGTGTGTAAAATGGCGGGCAAAATTTTTGTATACAGGCCAGTTTCTAGATTTGGGGACGGGATATCACTTCTGCTCACTCGGGATGTCATTTCTGCTCTTTGGGGAGATCTTTCATTTCTGCAATCTCGGGAGATCATTTCATTTATGCACTTCCGGAAGATCATTTTTGCTCTCTCGCGAGATCATTTCATTTCTGCTCTTACGGAAGATCATGTTTGCTCACTCGGGATATCATTTTTTCTTGCCAGGAATGATATCGGTCAAATAGAAATGATATCTCAAAAATGATATTCATGGCGAGCAGAAATGATCTCTTAGAAATAAATCACAAGCAAGCAGAAATGATCTCTCTACGAGCAAAAATGATATCATGGGTGAGCATACATGATCTCTGAGAAATGATATCCCAGTCAAACAAAAATGATATATCGTGCGAGCAGAAATGATCAAAAAATGATCTCCCAAGCGAGCATGCCAACAAAAATAATCTCCGCGAAAAGCAAATGTGATATCGGCTTTTTAAAAGCACTTTTACATGTGGTGCTATCTGGACTGCTAGATTTCTTGATTTTAGGTCTCCCCCAAAAATTTGAAGTTTTTGTCTGAAACGAGAGTGAACTGTAACATTTGGCCCAAAACCTGATGTTTTGAAAAAAGATATTGTGCCCTAAAATTGATCGAAAATGGTGGGTTTGAAGTTCAAATTGAAGGGAAAGTTTCGCACAATTCTAGCCAAAAAATCTCCATTGTCTGTGAGCGTATTTAGCTGATCAAAGATGAAATACAGGGAGCGCTCCCCTCCGTCGGCGCGGCAATATTTTCTCTTTTAATGAAATGCATGAAGAAAACTAGGTTGAGACAAACTTCTACCAGTACTGGCGGCTTCTAAATCCTTGCTTAAAAACAACAAGAGGCCTGTTATCGCAATGCATACAAATCTTTAGAAGAAGAAATGTGGCAAAAAGATTGTTTTCCGGTAAATAGAGTCGGAAGGTAGTAATTCACCTCCTGATATTGAGGGGGCCTTCGCCGGGAGAGCCGGCGCCGCCGATGATGCAGGTGGAGACGCACTTGGCTGTGCAAGACTCAGCCATTCTTGAGCGGGGGCGCTGGATTCGCGCATGATTCGAGTCCTCCCCTGCGCAGAACGACGAAGCATTCGATAAACGCGGTAAATGATCGGAAAATACGCCGGCGAAGAAATGGGTGGGTGTTTCTCACCGGAAAGAGTTTGAGGGACGTTGGCTAGGGTTTCTTCGGGTGGAGAGGGGGACGAGAAGAGCAGTGCAGCGGCGAGGAAAGCCGGCAAGCAGCTGCAGTTGCCCGTTATCTTCGTTGATGGAAGGAGGGGAAGAGAAGAAAGTGGTTTCCACGCTGGTATTCCTCCAAACAAGAGTAAAATATCCATCCTCTGTTTTTCTCCACCTCTCCCGTTCTCCGTATTCTGTTCCCTTATCTTCTCGGCCGCATTTTGTTGGACTCGTTTTTTGCTCCTATTTTTCGTTTTTTATACTATCCTTAATTTCGTGGAATGTGATTTTCGTGGAGATCACTCCTTATCTCCGAGGATATCGCGCATGATCTCTGGGGAGATCACTTTTGATCTCCGCTCTGATCATGCGTGATCTCCGCAAAGATCACTCTTGATCTCCATGGGACCACTTTTAATCTCGGTAGAGATCATTTGTGATCTCTGTGGAGATCCCGCGTGATTCATATGTAGTTAAGTCTTGCGCTTTTAACCCCCGTCACGTGGCATCATCGCGAGTCTCCCGAACACGAATTTGAAAACGGAGCCTGGATTGAATAATTTATCCTATTTGGGAGGCCGGTGACCTTCCGACGAGGGAGCAAACTGTAGGGAATGAAGGTCGAGATGACGACATCTCTCACCGATCAATAGAGCATACAAAACCTGAGAAAATCAAACCAACAAAACAAACCCACAAACACAGAGATATACGTGGAAAACCTTCACAACTTGAAGGTCAAAAACCACGGGGCACGACACAACAAAATCCACTATAACAAATAAGGATTGCAACGATAATCTAGGTTTGCCCAAACCTAGAACGCCCACCGGATTTGACAACAAATCCAACCTTCTCCACCAACAAAGATGAACACCACTTCTCTACAATAGGATAATAATCTACTCTCCACTATAGCAAGTGAAAACGAGATAGAAAACACCTTACGACGTAGACGAAGAGGCCTTTGAAAACGGTGGAGAAATCTCCAAGCGAAACGGAGGAAACACCTCCTCTTTCCGGCAACGGCAACGACAACGGCAATACTCTCCAAATCAGCGGCAATGGCGACGACAACCACCACAAGAGCAGCAGCCCTCCTTCAATACAAATGGCGGCGGCGACAACACCCCCACTCCAAGCGTCGGCAACAGTGACTCCACTCCAGGCGTCGGCAACCCCTCTCCTCCATGCACACCGGCGGCTCTCTCCAAGATCGTGAGAAGAGAGGGAGATCGAGAGCGGCGGCAAAAACTGAACCGTAGAGAGAGAGGGAAGAAGAGAGATTAATTACCCTAACTCCTCCTCATACAGACCAAATAGCTGTTCACGCCAAAAACAGCCGTCCGGTTCAGTTGAACCGGACCAAGAAACCTCCCAGATTTTTGCTCCAAATACAAGGACAGAGCCTAGCGCGTTGCAACCTGCCTTTTTACCAGGTTGTAACCTAAAAACTGAATCAATAAAAAATTACAAAAAACTCCTTTAGGTGCTGAACCCCAACAAACTCCCCCTTCAGACCATAAAGGGGAGTTCTCCACCTTGACTCCTTCAAGTGGACATCATGCCGATCGACCGTCGGCAAAAATCATGCTTCTCCCTTGGGACAACCTTCGTCATCATATCAGAAGGTTTTTCATCCGTGTGGATCTTCTCCACCACCAACAGCTTCTCCTCAACTGCATCCTGAATCCAGTGATACTTCACGTTGATGTGCTTCGTCATGGAGTGGAAGGCGGGATTCTTGGCTAAGAATATAGCACTCTGACTGTCAAAAAATACTGTGTACATGTCCTGTCGGAGACCAAGCTCAAGCATGAACTTCTTCATCCAAATAAGCTCCTTTGACGCCTCAGTCAACGCAATATATTCAGCCTCTGTTGTCGACAAGGCCACGCACTTCTGAAGCCTCGACTGCCATGACACTGCTCCCCCTGCAAATGTGACCACGAATCCAGAAGTGGATCTCCTCGTGTCAACATCTCCTGACATGTCCGAGTCCGAGTACCCAATAAGTTCTGGTGGACCTCCACCAAACTTTAAGCAAAGGTCTGAGGTACCTCGGAGATAGCGGAATATCCATTTCACAGCACTCTAGTGATCTTTCCCTGGGTTTGCCAAGTAACGGCTCACAGACCCCACAGCATGAGCTATGTCTGGCCTAGTGCAGACCATAGCATACATCAAACTCCCTACTGCAGATGCATAAGGGATATGACTCATCTCTTCCACCTCCTCCTCAGATGAAGGACTTTGAGAACTAGAAAGTCTGAAGTGCCCGGCTAAAGGAGTAGCAATGAGCTTTACCTTGTCCATCATGAACCTCTTCAGCACTTTCTCCACATACTCAGACTGAGATAGCCATAGTTGACCGACACTCCTGTCCCTGGTGATTTTCATTCCAAGAATCTTCCTTGCCGGTCCCAAATCCTTCATTTCAAAGGACTCACCGAGCTCCTTCTTCAACTCAGCTATGTTTGTCTTGTCATCCCCAACAATCAGCATATCATCTACGTACAACAGCAGAATAGTAAACGCCTTCTCAGTCCTCTTCACATATACGTATGCCTGAAATTTAAAAACCGAAACTGCAAAAAACCGCAACACCGCACCGCACCGCACCGTTTTTGAACCGCACCGAACGGTGTGGTTGTGGTGCGGTTTTGATTATTGAAAAACCGCATAGTTTGCGGTGCGGTTCGGTTTTGGTCTTGTCGAAACCGCATAAACCGCACCGCACTGTATGATTATAAATATTTTATTTCATATCTCATAAGCTATATTTTTTTACAAATTAATGTATATATCTGACAGTTCTTTCATCTTTGTTGTTCCGCATAGACATTTCTAGTTAGGTTTTTACATTTTTTATAAAAACTTTATAATCTTATAAATCGGTTTTTACATTTTTTTTATATCTTATAAGTTCTCCATCTCTCATTTCTCCTGACTCCCACTCCCGTTCTTTACTGTTCCAAAAAAGCTAGGTCACGGACTAACAGAAGCCGGAATGAGTGACTTCTCCGACGCATCGGCTCGCGACTCCTACGTTCACGCGAGCGAGGGCGGCTCGGTTCTATCTGAATTCACAAAACAGTGTAGATGTTAATTGTTATGATTATATTTATCTCACTTCTATCTCAAATTGCATTGTTATGATCATATTTATCAGCTGTGTGGACGTAGTCTAAAGCTCCCAGAACCTATTTTAATTTTTAACAATTATAACAAAAACTAAGAAAAAAAAGCGAAACCGCACCGCAAAAACCGACTCCAAACCGCACCAATGCCACACCGCACCGCACGGTTTGGATGCGGTGCGGTTTTGTAAAGTTCAAAACCGACCCTCTTCGGTGCGGTTGCGGTTTGGGCTCAAACCGCACCAAACCGCACCAGTTTCAGACCTACATATACGCAGTGATCAGCCCTGGTCCGTTGGAATTTGCTCTTCATCATGAACGAGTCAAATTTCCTATACCACTTCCTGGGTGCCTGCTTCAACCCATAAAGGCTCTTCTTGAGCCGGTAGACCAGATGATGCTTCCCCTTAGCCACAAAGCCTTCGGCCTGCTCCAGGTATAGCTCTTCCTCCAAATCACCATGCAAAAATGCCGTCTTGACGTCCATCTGCTCGACTTTAAGATCCATGGAGGCAGACATACCCAACACCAGTCTGATAGAGGACATTTTCACCACTGGGGAAAATATCTCATCGAAATCGATACATTGTTTCTGACTGAAACCTTTAACTACAAGTCTCGCCTTGTACCTCGGCTGAGAGAGATTTTCATCCAACTTTAGCTTGAAGACCCACTTGTTCTTCAAAGCTCTCTTCCCTTTAGGCAATGGGACTAAGTCATACGTCTCGTTCTTCTGAAGGGAGTGCAACTCCTCTTCCATAGCAGCTGTCCAAGCCTCACGATCTTCAGCACTCTGAGCCTCTTCATAGGACTCAGGCTCTCCACTATCTGTAAGCAAGATATACTCATGAAGAGAATACCTGATATTGGGCCTTCTGACTCTCTCAGATCTGACAGGAGGAACCTCCACCACAGGTGGCACATCAACTGGCAGAGCTCCCCTACATCCGGGATCATCTCCTCATCAGGAATAAGCTCACCAACCTCCTCCCCAGTATGCCCATCATCAGCAACAGTCTCTACTGGTCCATCATCAACATAGGGCCTCTCCTCCGCAGGTGGCAACTGTGGAACATGTGACTCCGCATCAATCTGCTCACCAACCACTTGATCTTCAACAAAAATCACATCTCTGCTTCTGATCATTTTCTTGTTCACGGGATCCCAGAGTCTATATCCAAACTCCTCATGGGGAAATCCCAACAAGATACACTCTCGAGACTTCTCATCAAGCTTCGATCTCTCTTCCTTGGGGACATGAACATGAACTTTGCACCCAAACACCCGCACATGTCCGTACGACACTTCCTTCCCGGACCAAACACGCTCTGGAATATCACCATTCAGAGGTGCCGAAGGAGACAAATTTATCAGATGAACAGCAGTTTGCACAGCCTCTGCCCAAAACTGTTTACCAATGCCAGCTTGAGAAATCATGCATCTGATCTTCTCAACAATCGTCCTATTCATCCTCTCTGCCAACCCATTCTGTTGCGGCGTCCTCGGGATTGTCCTTTCATGCACTATGCCATGCTCTCTGCAATAAGCATCAAAGGCACCGATGTATTCTCCCCCGTTGTCAGATCGAACTCGCTTTATTTCTTTACCGGTCATCTTCTCCACCTTTGCTCTGAACTCTACAAACTTTGCTAGAACATCACTCTTCTGCTTCACAGGATATGCTCAGACTTTCCTGGAATGATCGTCAATGAACGTGACGAAATAAGCGGCTCCACCCACAGACTTGGGCTCAATAGGACCACACACATCAGTGTGTATCAAATATAGTAACTCCGCCTTCCTCTTTGGTTCAGAATCAGCAAAGGAAACACGTTTCTGCTTACCGGCCAAGCAGTGCACACACGTGTTGGGAATCCCTCCTGATAACTCCGGAAGAACCTTGTTCTTCACCAAGATCTTCAAGCTCTTCTCACTGATATGCCTAAGCCTGCGATGCCATAACTCCATAGAGTCGCCCTCAGCAGCATTCACACTTGGACCACAGATCTTGGCCTTAGTGCGATAAAGGCCACAATACTTCCTTCCTCTGGCTACCACCAAAGAGCCCTTCAGCAACCTCCAGGTACCACCACCTTCAATGCTAGTGTAACCACCGTCATCAAGTCTACCAACGGAAATCAGATTCATTCTCAAGTCAGGAATATGCCTGACGCCCTTGAGAACAATCTTCCCAAGCTCAGTCTCCAAATGGACATCACCACTGCCAATAATCAACGACTCACCGAAATTTGCCATCCGGATCACACCAAGGTCTCCCGCAGAATAGGTGTAGAAGTAATCCCTGTGAGGAGTGCAATGATAAGATGCACCTCCATCCACGATCCAGTCTGTGTCAACACATTCCTGGCAAGACGACCCACTACACTGCAAGCATAACGGCTCAGCCTCCACAATCGAAGTCGTCGCATCACCACTGGATTCTCCTACCTCCTTGGTCTTTCCCTTTAGGTCTCTTTTCATTTAGAAACAATCCTTCTTGAAATGACCCTTCTTCTTACAGTAGTAGCACTTGATGTCCTTCTTGGATTTGCCCCTAGGCTTGCTCCTGGAAGTGCCCCTGTTCTTCACATCCTTCTTCACAGACCTGCCTCTTCCTTCCATGAGGAAAACACCCGAATTGGAAGATCCAGAATCCTTCCTTCTCAACTCTTCGTTCAGGAGACAACTAGACACCATCTCCATGGTTACCACCCCATCAGGTGCTGAGTTGCTCAACGACACTACAAGAGTCTCCCAACTCTCTGGTAAGGAACTAAGGACCATCAGAGCTTGGAGTTCATCTCCCAAGGTAATCTTCATGGACTCCTACTGATTAATAATACTTTGGGCAAGGTTCAGGTGCTCATTCATCTGCGAACCTTCCAGGTACTTCAAATTCACAAGCTTCCTAATCAGAAATGTCTTGTTGCCTGCAGTCTTCCGCTCATACAAAGCTTCCAGCTTTTTCCATAAGGCTTGGGCCGAGGACTCCGTGGAAACATGATGAAAAACAGAGTGATCAAGCCACTGCCTAACGAACCCTACTGCCTTCCGATCCATCTTTTTCCACTCTTCATCATCCTTAATTGAAGCCGGTCTCCCTGTCAACGGAGCATGGAGATCTTTACAATATAAAAGATCCTCCATCCGATGCTTCCAGATGCTCCAATTCTTGCCATTAATACTGACCATCCTTGTGTTCTGTTCCATTGCTTTCTCAAACAACAATTGCTCTAACACGATTCGCAAGTCGATTTATTTCAAGGGATTAACAAGAGAGAATTGGGAGCGGACCAATGGTCATCACCTACCGCACCGAGTTAGAAACCTAGAAATAAAAACGACATGCCAAAGAACCTTGCTTTGATACCACTTGTAGGGAATGAAGGTCGTAGATGACGACGTCTCCCACCGATCAATAGAGCATACAAAACCTAAGAAAATCAAACCAACAAAACAAACCCACATACACAGAGATATACGTGGAAAACCTTCACAACTTGAAGGTCAAAAACCACGGGCACGACACAACAAAATCCACTATAACAAATAAGGATTACAACGATAATCTAGGTTTGCCCAAACCTAGAACGCCCACCGGATTTGACAACAAATCCAACCTTCTCCACCAACAAAGATGAACACCACTTCTCTACAATAGGATAATAATCTACTCTCCACTATCTGCACAATAGCAAGTGAAAACGAGATAGAAAACACCTTACGACGTAGACGAAGAGGCCTTTGAAAACGGTGGAGAAATATCCAAGCGAAACGGAGGAAACACCTCTTTCCGGCAACGACAACGACATCGGCAATACTCTCCAAATCAGCGGCAACGACGGCAACAACCACCACAAGAGCAGCAGCCCTCCTTCTTCAATACAAATGGCGGCGGCGACAACACCCCCACTCCAAGCGTCGGCAACAGCGACTCCACTCCAGGCGTCGGCAACCCCTCTCCTCCACGCACACCGACGGCTCTCTCCAAGATCGTGAGAAGAGAGGGAGATCTAGAGGGGCGGCAAAAACTGAATCGTAGAGAGAGAGGGAAGAAGAGGGATTAATTACCCTAACTCCTCCTCATACAGACCAAATAGCTGTTCACGCCAAAAACAGCCGTCCGGTTCAGTTGAACCGGACCAAGAAACCTCCCAGATTTTTGCTCCAAATACATGGACAGAGCCTAGCACGTTGCAACCTGCCTTTTTACCAGGTTGTAACCTAAAAACTGAATCAATAAAAAATCACAAAAAACTCCTTTAGGGGCTGAACCCCAACACAAACGCCACCGGAAGGGCAAATTGGTGGGAGGTGGCCGGGTTCACAAAGACCATGGTCGAGAAGATTATCATCAAAATAAGAGACTCAATGGTCACGTTAGCATAACAATCAGCAACACTTTTCAAAGCTGTTATTCACAATCTCAGGTGGCCCTTTAATTGCCTCGTCATCTATTTTCTTTTCACGATCGTGATAGTTCCCTCTGCGGTCATCTCTTAACGCGAGTTAGCGAAGAGCGTGTCGAATATTTGTGACATTACACCATCGAAGGTTGGTGAATTTCGCTTATCGCCGTCATTGTTAGGGGCCCATGAATGCTAATTTGTATCCATGAAATGTTTTAATGTAAGACTCGATGCTCAAATCGAGCAAAACATGACTTGGATTTGGATGAGCTTAAGCAGTACCGAATTAGACCGATTTGGACCAACACGACCCCATTTAATTTCTCGAATAACCCCCAACACATTGTGAGGGAACAACCTTGGCCTTAGGGATTCATTCCCCACCCCATGACCTCCCACATCGGACCGCCCTCATTAGACTCATGATGTTACAGGCCCACCAGCTTCCGCATGGTTCATCCTCGAACCGCACATCATTTTGCAGGAGGTCTAACTTTGATATCATTTGTAACGACACAACACTCATAATATCAGAAGCATTGTCCGCTTTGGTTCATCCCAACTCATACTGAGATACACCACACAGCTTTGCCCTTTTCCAGAGGTGACATAAACGAGCACTTCCAAGGATATCACTCATTCAAGGACTACTCCCACCAGACATGCTTAACCTTGAAGTTTCCAACACAACTCTACCAGCTGCTCCGAAAAGTCGCCTCTGATATTTGAGGCTATAAATTATTGCTTACTGATGCGTACTCATACATGACTCCGATCATTTATATGCATAAGAAGAGGTGGTTACTCCCCAAGGCCACTATCATGGTGAGGGGAGAGTGGGGAAGTGGGCGAGCCCACTCCCTCCATGACCAACCGCCCTCGTCGGACCGCCAGCAACCGCGCCGCAACACTACCGCGCGGCGCTACCGCACGGTAGCACACCCGGTAGCGCGCAGGCCGCCCCTCCACGGGGGCGCGGCCTAACCGCACCCCCTTGGGGTGCGGCCAAGCCGCGCCCCCAGTGGGATGCGGCCTAACCGCACCCCTTGGGGTACGGTCAAGCCCCCTCCATATGGAGGGGTTCGGGGGTGTCCGCCCTCTCCAGGCTCGCTGTGCGCCCTTTGGGCCCCAGATTACACTCGGAGCGCTCCCGCGCTCGTAACATGCTTAGAACGCTTCTAAGCGCGTTCGGAGCACTTCCGTGTTCGTTGCACGCTCAGAACGTTTCTGAGCGCGCTTGCGTGCCCGGAACACTTTCGCATTTCCGACATGCTCACATTTTGTCTTTATGATATGCTCACATTTTGTCTTTATGATACACTCATATTTTGTCTTTCTAGTTTCTCAGTTTGCAGGAACGGCTTGTCGCCTTTTTCGTCTTCAACAAAGCTGCCCGAACTGCCAGAACTGCCCGAGGGCAAGACGGTCATTTACGAAAAATGGCGATCCGTATGCTCCGAACCGGAAAATATGATTCGTCCGCTAGGTGGTTACGGTGGTTACAACAGCGAAATTACCGGGCTGCCCCCGGCCAAAGCTATAAAAGGAGCCCCAGGGCTTCATTTGAAATAATCTTGCCTTCTGCACCCGGGAGAGCTCTTTGAAGATTTTCACGGAATTCTCCTTCGGCGCTTGAAGATTTCCTTCATCCCGAAAGTCGACTCAGCCTTCTCACTTTTGTTCTCCGGAGTATCTCACTTTTGTTCTCCACAGTTCTCAGAAAGAAGAAGACTTAGTTTTTTTGGAGGTGACCTGTCACCTTCGGAACTCTCTCTCTCTCTCTCTCTATTATTGTAACAAGCAGCGGCCTGTCGCGCTCGAGTTCTAAGTCTCTAATTGTAAACCCCTAGAAGATAGTGGAAGTTGGTCGGCACAGCTCCGACCGCGTGGTTTTTTACCCTTTCCGGGTTTTCCACGTTAAAAAGTCTCAATGTACTCAACTAATCTTTAATTGACTGTTTGCGCGCTCGGTTCGCTTCCGAGCTAAGATGGTTCAATTCGACCGGTCTACCAGAGCACCCGAGCGACCCGCAACACTTACGCTCATCAACTTTTTCCTCCAATTTCGAGTGAGATTCGGTCCATTCATGAACCTCCATTCACCTATAAGTCTGTCATCTTAAAAGCATGTCAGGAGCTACTTTACATGAGATTCACTGCCCCCAATACACTCCCCGCCCTCATCGAATTCAGGATGTTATTGTGAAGAAAATGAAATCAACCCCATTTATGTCTGGGCAGCTGTGGCATTGGAATTAAATTAGCCACTTAATTAAGACTTAATTGTATCTCTTACTTGTCCACTCTAATTATTGTTTCCAGATGTTTCTGTAGCGCTCTATATATTCATGTAACTGCCAGTTTATTACATATGAATGTCAAAAATCTGTCTTCTTCCTCATGTGTTCCTCCCATGCCAGTAAAATAGCAGCATTGTCGGTTGAGCCATCTCCAACTGCCATCCACAGAAAAATGCTTGCCTAGGAGAAAAAAGAGAGCCTAGGTCAAAAACGTGCTCACAGGATATAACTCGCCCGGGCAAAAGAACACACACTCGCGCGAAAATGCCCGTCTGCGCTAAAACGCCCATGAGCTCGAAATCACTCAATTCTGCGCAAAATCCATGGGCGGAGGTAAGAATGAGCGATTTGTTTTTTTAGTTCAAAGTCAGAGAGGTTTTCGCTTCAAAGCCAACATCCGAGTAAATTTAGTCGCGCCGTACGTGAGAATTGAATTTCTAATCCTCAATGTCAATTCCAAAAAGCCAATTCCATTCAAATGTATGGACCCGAAGAGATTTTATACCTAGAACACATCCATAGATTGCACATTCTTAGGAATGATGAACATTACCTTGGGGTTTCTTTTTGACGGCATGGAGTAAAGAACGAAATTGCTGAAGCCAAGATGTTGGGGAGAAGTGTCGAGCTTTCTGGCAGTTTTAGAACACACTCATTACATCAATATCTGCAGCCATTTAAATCCCGAAGAAGCTCGTTGAATTCCGTCATTGAAGACTCGTACATTCCTCTGCTATTACTTTGCCAATCCCAATGCCATTCAGGTTCAAGAAAAGAGGAGTTACATGCCTAACATTGGAGGAGTAGGCCTGAGAGGAGGAGCAGTGGAATCTACCATAAACCCAACAGACATGGAGGTTTTTCCAACCTGCATAACAATCATGGAGCAAACAATTAGACATATAGCAATTATATGTGCAAATCTACTTTGGCTATGTGCAAATCATGATTAGGTGCAAACCCATATGTTAGGTGCAAACCAATTATAAAAAAAAATTTTAATTGTGCATCCATTCATAAGAGGCTACATCGACTAACATTAGAGATTCCTTTGATTTGTTCTTCATTTACCTATAAAGAGAAATTGGAGAGGATAAACGATAAGCTCTTGTACATTATAAGATGGATCAATGGCAGTTGAAACATGTTTCATTAGAGAATTAGTGAGCATAACTCTTCAAGAACAAATTGCTGATAATCTAGAGGCAATCAATGGCAAAAGAAATCAACCAAAAAATTGTACGATGATGTTGTAGAGTCATTCAGCAAAATTAAAGTAATCCGCCAAAAATTGTACGACAATGTCGTAGATTGCCAAAAGAAATTCACCAAAAAAGAGAAGGTAAGCTTCTCGTTGAGGAAGGTAAGCTTCTCGTGCGGTGTGGATTGGGAAAAGGATAGAGGAACGAGAGATGAAGATGAGAACCTGTATACTACAGCTCGCCTCCGTTTACTCCAAGCTTTTCACACGGTGGAGGAAGTCGCGATCTTCTTCTCCCTTGCGGCGCCGAGAGCTGCCGAGCGGAAAGGAGCTATTAGGGCTACCGAAAGTTGTCGCGCAGAAGGAATGGACGAGAGGAGGGATTAGGGCTGCACCTAAAGTTTCTAACGAAATAAGAAAACAAATTGATTTTTTTTTTCCGGTTTCCACATAACAACGCTCTATGTTATTTAATCAATGATTTTTTTTTCGTTGAGAGAAAAAGAAAGCATTTAGCAAGACTCTGTTTGGCACGATGGTGACGGTCATGAAAAAAGGAACTTTGTCCATTTTATGTTAAAAATTAGTTTTATTTTATGAGCGGCCGTCATAACCGTTGTTATGCCAAACATTCATAGAATAACGGTGGCCTTTTTGTCCATCCAAACTCACCGGAGCAAAAACTCCGCGCCAAACTGCGCCTAAAAATGTAAAATCTCTCCTTAATATTAACACGCTGAGCTAAGTAAAACCCTAATCCATCTTTCACCGGTTTACAGCCTCAATCTATTTAAAATCTCACACGCTGTCCTAAACCACCATCTAAATCTCTTAAAGGATACTTGCCATTGATTCCAATGCAAAACAACCGATCTCAAACTTTAAACACTCGGCACACACGCATTAGCTCTTCGTCACAAACCAAAATCATGAACTGAAGCTTGGGTAACCAAAGGCAGCAGGTTTAGACATGGCTTTGTTTAGGCATTAATTGGAAACTTATTTAGCCTATAAACAGAAGCTTAGCTTTGTGAAATGGTAAGTAATGAAGAATAGTCTCCTTGCCGCGATTTGCTCGGACAAAGATTGTTGAGATTTGTGAAGTGAGCTAGCCCAACTTCCAGGTGGCGGCTCGAGAATCTATAAATAGGGGGAAATCTCCCTACAACATATATCAGAGAAAGGAGGAGACTTGAGCTGTCTGAATAGGCGGTCTCAGTGAGAGCAAACTTGGAGTAAGTTCGACAGGAGAGCTTGGGTGGTCTGAATAGGCGGTCTCAAGTGGGAGTGAACTCGGAGTGAGTTCGGAGCGACCTAGAGCAAGGTTCGCGAGCTGTGTGAGATCGCTGAGATAGCGCAGACGGTAGCGGCTTGTTGTGGTTTGGCGGTCTGCATCTGCGGTCTCGTCAGGAGAGTGTGCAAGCAGCGAGCTCGCGCGGTTTGAGATAGCGCAGACGCTAGTGCTAGCACAGGCACTAGCGAGTAGAGGAGAAGCGGACTCTGTCTGCGACCAGTTGCTGTTTCTTATTCTCGGGTGTTGTGAATCAAGTTGTATGCGACTTGTATTCAGATCATTCACTTGTAATTGTTGTAACTGCTTGCCAATCAATAAAGAAGTATTTTTGTTCATTCTTGGTGTACTTGTCTCAGTGTTCCATAGATCTTGAAAATTTCACATGGTATCAGAGGTAGGTTGGAACAAGCACCAAGTAACAAGTACTGAGCAACCAAGATGGACGGAGGAGGAGGCTATGCTAGAGGTCTTGGCATTGAGTTACTGACTCAGACCAATTACAAGAAGTGGAAGTCTTGTATGGAGAGTTACCTGCTTGGAGAGGACCTATGAGAGGTCGTTGGTGGAGATGAGCAAGAGGAAGTTGTAGCTGCCGGAGACAATGGTCCAGCTGTGAGAGCTTGGAGGAAGACTAACGCCAAGGCGGAGTTCACTCTGAAGAGAGCAATTTCACCTGACTTGTTCGACCACATCATAGGTTGCAAGTCAGCATCTGGCATCTGGAAAGCCCTTGATGGGCTATTAAACAAGAAGAATGTAGCTCGGCTACAGTTCCTGGAGAATGAGTTGGCGCAGTCCACTCAATGAGAGTTGTCGATATCCACCTTCTTCCTGCAGGTGAAGAATCTATGTGCAGAGATCTCAGCCTTGGATCCTGATGAGCCGATCTCTGAGGCGAAGCTGAAGAGGCATATACTCCGAGGCTTGCCAAATGAGTATATTGCGTTTGTCACGTCTGTGCAAGGATGGGCTACTCAGCCTTCCCTACTGGAGCTGGAGAACCTACTGTCGTCACATGAGAGCTTGGCGAAGCAGATGGCGGGAGTGTCTATCTCAGGGGGAGATAGCGAGGTGTTGTTCTCAGGCAAGAAGAAGACCTTGGACAAGAAGAAGAAGAACTCCGAAGATGGGCCGTCAACGTCATCTCAAGGAGATAGAGGGAAGTTCCTTCCTGCCCGTGATGAGAAAGGGAGATCTCTTTGCTATGCCTGCAAGAAGTACGTGCACATGGCAAAGGACTGCCGGTCTAATCTGAAGGTCGGCCATGTTGCTGAGAAGGAAGGAGGCCACTGGAGAGGTGGAGCGAGAGGTGGAGGTCACCAGGGTGGTGAAGGAGGAGACAACTGCTTCCTGGCTGAGATGACGGCCACGCATGTCGATGCCTTAGCCTCCATAAATTTTGAGAATGATTGGATAGTGGATTCCAGTTGCGGGCACCATCTCACTGGAGATGTGTCCAAGTTTGCCTCTCTAATGGCATATGGAGGAACAAATGCTATTATCACTGCGGATAATACGGTGCATCCAGTTGAGAAAGAAGGGAAGGTATCCCTTAGAAGTGAAGAGAAGTCTGTGACACTGAAGAGCGTGTATCATGTACCAGGCATGAAGAAGAAGCTCTTCTCGGTTGCAAATGCAGTGGATGCAGGATACCACGTGTTATTTGGACCGAAGGAGGTGAAGTTTCTGAAGAACCTGTTGTCTGTTGATGCTGACATCACGCTCACCAGGAGAAGGGTGAAGAATTTCTATGTTCTGTTGGCAAATGCCTATGTGGACAAGCTGAAGACGAATGATAACACTGAGATCTGGCCTGAGAGGCTAGGTCATGTGGGGATGGATAAGCTGAAGATGATGGCTCCAAAGAGCCTGGTGTGTGGACTGCCTAATCTGTCTTCCTACAGCGACGACCATGTGTGTGAGAGATGTCAATATGGAAAGTCACATCGACTTTTGTTTGACAAATCAGAGACAAGGTGTAAGGCACCTCTTGAGTGCGTACACGTAGATGTGATGGGGCCGTGCGCCACCCTTACTTATGGAGGCAATAAGTATGCGCTAGTTCTAATGGATGACTACACCTGCTACACATGGGTTTACTTTCTGAAGGAGAAGTCAGAAGTGTTTGAGAAGTTCCAGGAGTAGAAGGAACTTGTGGAGGGGAGGCTGAACCTGAGGGTGAAGAAGCTGAGAAGTGATAATGGGGGGAGTATACCTCTAACGAGTTTGCTTCTTTCTGCAGGAAATTCGGCATTCGGTGAGAGCTCTCTTGCGCTCATACCCCTCAGCAAAATGGGGTTGCGGAGAGGAAGATCCGCCATCTGGTGGAGACGACCAGGAGTTGGTTACATGCCAAGGGCATTCCCAAAGCCTTATGGGCGGAGGGAATGGCGGGTGCTACCCACGTGATCAATATGCTACCTCTAAGTCCTAACAGCATGGTGTCGCCACACCAACTCTTGTTCGGGGAGAAGCCAAATGTGGGTCACATGAGAGTGTTTGGTTCTACCTGCTTCGTGCACGTCCTAAATGCCCAGAGAACCAAGTTGGAGCCGAAAGCACGGAAGCGTGTCTTCATCGGCTACGATGAGAGGAAGAAGGGGTGGAAATGCATGGATCTGCAGACCCACAAGTTCGTTGTCTCGTGCGACGTGGTGCTTGACGAACTGATCTCATATCAGGGAGTCTCTTCTGTGGTGCTGCCGGAGAGTGGAAATTCTAGCAGGAATGAAGAGAGAGTCACTGAGGACTCTACTGTGGAGTTGGAGCTATCTCCCAGTGCCCCATCGCCATCTGGCTCAGGGGGAGCTTCAAGTTCTAGAAGCAGGGGGAGCAGTGCTCCAAGAGATGATAGGAGAAGAGTTGCAGAGGAGGAGTCTACCAGAGTGGTAGAGAGTGGTCAAGCCTTGACGAGATCGAAGTGGACCATCGTCCTGCCTTCTCATTATAAAGAGGGAAACTTTGTGAGTTTGGTCTCTTGCTTCTTCGAAGGACCACTCGACGAGAGGGAACCTGCCCGCTTTGAGGATGCAGTTGGCATTAAGGAGTGGGACGTGGCAATCAACAAAGAGATGGAAGCTCTAGCGAAGAATGAGACATGAGACCTTGTTCCCATGGTGGAGGGCATCAAACCTGTCACCTGCAAATGAGTGTACAAGGTTAAGAAGAAAGCTGACGGAGGAGTAGAGTGGTACAAGGCTAGGCTTGTTGCTCGAGGTTTCTCACAAACCTATGGAGAGGACTACGAGGAGACGTTTAGTCCCGTGGCGAAGATGACGTCGGCGAGGACGGTCATTGCTCTGGCAGCGTGCCGAGGGTGGAAACTGTGGCAGCTTGATGTGAAGAACGCGTTCCTGTACGAAGAGATTGACAAGGACATATTCATGGTGCAACCACCTGGATACGTATACAAGTCACACCCACATCACGTGTGCAAGCTGAAGAAGGCACTTTACGGGTTGAAACATGCGCCGAGAGCCTGGTATGGGAAGATTGCGCAGTACCTGCAGTTCTGTGGTTATGATGCCTCAGACTCGGACTCTAGCATGTTCGTGAAGAAGAGTGGAGATCTTCATGTTCTGGTCCTACCGTACGTCGACAACATGATCGTGACCGGGAACAACAGTGAAGAGGTTGCGGCGCTGAGACAACAGTTATCTATTCATTTTGAGATGAAGGATCTTGGTGAACTGCACCATTTCGTGGGACTTCAGGTTGAGAAGAGAAGTGGCGGACTGTTCGTTTCCCAGAGAGCTTACGCTGAGAAGATCGTCGAGAGATTCGACATGAAGGAGGGGAAGAGCAGCTATGTTCCACTGGAGGTTGGGCTGAAGCTTCAGAAAGAAGAAGAGAGGATTCTCTCTGATCCGAAGGTCTTCCGGGCACTGATGTGGAGTTTAATCTACCTGACTATCACGAGGCCAGACATCTCTTTTGCCGTCGGCCGAGTCAGTCGGTATATGCAGGAGCCGCAGAAGCCTTATTTGGAGGCAGCTAAAGGAATTCTGAAGTACGTGAATGGGACCCTTGAGATGAGGTTCTCTTATGGAGAGAAGTCTGACTTCAAGCTGCATGGGTACACGGATGCAAATTACGGAGGTGACGCTGATGATCGCAAGTCGACCTCAGGTCATATGTTTCTATGGGGAGCTGCTGTTATCTCGTGGTGTAGCAAGAAGCAGGATTTTATCTCCCTGTCCACCACGGAGGCTGAGTACAAGGCGTCGTGCTTAGCAGCCCAGGAGTGTGTCTGGCTGAGGAGCCTGGTGGAAGACGTGGACGAGAAGGTCAGTGGATCGACCATTCTTCGCGGCGACAACGAGAGCGTCTTGAAACTGGTAACCAACTCAGTGTGTCACGCAAGAACAAAGCACATTGAGATCGAGCATCGCTTCATCAGAGAGAAGGTGTTGGGTGGCTTGATTGCGGTGAAGCATGTGCAGAGCGAAGACAACATAGCGGATATTTTCACGAAGCCCCTATCTGCGGGGCCATTCAGGAGGCTTCACTCGCTGCTCGGAGTGGTTGATGGAGCTCACTTCAAGGGAAGTGTTGATATTTGTGAAGTGAGCTAGCGCAGGCGCTAGCGCTAGCGCAGGCGCTAGCGCTAGCGCCGACGCTAGCGCTAGCGCAGACGCTAGCCCAACTTCTAGGTGGCGGCTCCGGAATCTATAAATAGGGGGCAATCCCCCTACAACATATATCAGAGAAAGGAGGAGACTTGAGCGGTCTGAATAGGCGGTCTCAGTGAGAGCGAACTTGGAGTAAGTTCGGCAGGAGAGCTTGGGCGGTCTGAATAGGCGGTCTCAAGTGGGAGTGAACTCGGAGTGAGTTCGGAGCGACCTAGAGCAAGGTTCGCGAGCTGTGTGAGATCGCTGAGATAGCGCAGTCGCTAGCGGGTAGCGCAGGCGGTAGCGGCTTGTTGTGGTTTGGCGGTATGCATCTGCAGTCCAGTTAGGAGAGTGTGCAAGCAGCGAGCTCGCGCGGTCTGAGATAGCGCATGCGCTAGTGCTAGCGCAGGCGCTAGCGAGTAGAGGAGAAGCGGACTCTGTCTGCGACTAGTTGCTGTTTCTTATTATCGGCTGTTGTGAATCAAGTTGTATGCGACTTGTATTCAGCTCATTCACTTTTAATTGTTGTAACTACTTGTCAAACAATAAAGAAGCGTTTTTGTTCATTCTTGGTGTACTTGTCTCAGTGTTCCATAGATCTTGAAAATTTCACAAAGATTATATCAATCAAGGAGGAAACACATAATAATCATGGAGGGAAGTGTTCTGATCCTGTTTTGGCGCGTGCGCGTGTGTGTTGGGTTCTTATGAAAAATCTGAAGTTGTATTTTCTCTATTTTGTTGTGGGATAACTGGAGAGCTGGTTTTGTCCGCCTGTAAAAACTGTCCGTTAAGAGTTAGCTCTTATATAGGCAGGGGCCCTTCCTTTAACGAAAGTTTGCATTGCCTTGATTCCTTCTATTGAATATCTATTGTAAGTTGTTTGGAGTTTCTACTGTTTTATTGGAAGAATCATATCTGAGGACACACCTCTCCCCGCACGGGTCTACCTTGGGAAGAGTACGGGCAAGCCTTCTCCAATCGTTTTGGGTCCATTTTGTTCGATGACCCGATGGGGGGAACTGAAGAATTTGCGCAAAAAAGGGTCAGTGCAACAGTACTTGGAAGAATTTGATGTACTTCCGCATCACGTACAAATCGCGGAGGAACATGTAGTGAGTTTCTGGTTAGCTAGTTTGAAAGACGAGATCGAATGCTCGATGTGGATATCTAAACCAAAGTCATTATCTGAGATCGCCTCACCCGCTAGTCTCCAAGAACACAGGTTGCACCTCCGCCAGAAAAAGAGTCCCGGACCTCCATCTGATACGAACCAGTGAGAGGACTGTCCTTCAATTGGGAGCAGCCACGACAACTCCCGAGTATCACGAGCACAGTGCGGGCCCTGTCCCACCTGCTAGAGGAGGACAACGATTGACATCGACCAAGATGGATGACAAGCGCATCAAAGGGATGTGTTTTTGGTGTGATGAGAAGTACACCCCGGGCCACCGTTGTTTGGGCCGGAGCACTCCTATGCTCTCGAATTGATTCCAGAGTCAGAGGACGACAGTCAGGAGGTTACCGAGGATGATGTTGATTGCGGGTTGCTGCAGGAGCAAGATGAACTGTAAGAAAGTCCCCAAGTGTCGATGCATGCGCTTACATGGACCACTCACTTCTACACCATACGAGTGACAACTTATCACAGGTAGCCCATCCATATTTTGATGGACTCCGGAACACACATAACTTCTTGGACAACGAGACCACTAATCGGTTACGTTGCAAACTTATACTGATTCCCATGTTTAATGTGGCGGTATCCAAAGACAAATGCATATCTAGCTGGCATAAAGTAGCGGACTTCAAGTGGCGAATGCAAGGCGTTCTCTTTACGTCCAACATGCTTGTGTTGCCATCGGGGGTGGGTGCAAATTGGTGCTTGGGGGTGCAGGGTCTCATCACTTGGGAGTTGTTCATTGGGATTTCCAAAACTTGAAAATAGAGTTCACATGCCGAGGGAAGAAAATCTCATTGTGAGGATCAAGGAACATGTCAGAAACGTGGATGAAGTAGAAGCGTTGTGAAGTTGTGCGAGCAAAACATGGACAACTACACATGTTAGCGTTATGCCATGCTCAGGAATCAGCAATCCCGCAACAGGGAATCAACAATACTCCAGGAATCAGCACTTCGAGCCACAAATAACCGTACACTCCTGTTAATGTATATTTGGATACATAACGTTTCAGAGGCTTAACAGGTTCGGTTTGGATACCGGGATATCCGACACCCGTTCTAACCCTACGGGTTTCCTATAAAACCCAAGCTAGGGCAACGGGTAGGTAGTTCCACTTTGACCACCATCCGAGATGCTTCGAGCAACCTTCTCAACTACATCATCACAACCAACCGAACCCTTGGACCCTTCCAAAATGCAGCAACTTAATTCAAGCCCCATTGGGGGCTTTCCAAGACCTTTTCGTGGAACCCAAAGAGCTACCACCCACTCGGGAGCATGAACATCCCATTGCATTGAAATGGGATCATGTGGACAACAATTTGCGTCCTTATTGGTACCCACCAATACAAAAAATAGTGATTGAGCACTTGATCAAAGAAATGCTACAAATGAGTATTATTTGACTTAGTTCAAGTCCTTGTGTGTCGTCCGTGGTGCTGGTGTGGAAGGTTAATTGATGACATGTGGAGGCTATCTATTGATTACCGTCACCTCCACAAATACATGGTGAAGGATAAATTTTGGATTCCCATTATCGAAGAGTTGATTGATGAGTTCAACGATGCTGTTTTCTTCTCTAAATTAGATCTTCGGGTGGGATGTCATCAAGTGCAGAAGGCGGAGGGGGATGTGCATAAGAGTATAAGACAATCTTTCGCACCCGTCAAGACCACTATGAATTCTTGGTCATATCCTTTGGTTTAACCAACGCATCATCTACATTCCAGAGCTTGACGAGCAAGATTATTCACAACCAACTCTGCCAATTTATCCTGGTTTTTTATGACATTCTTGTTTTAAGCAGATCGTGGTAGGAACACCAAGAGCATCTACACTTCCCTTTTGGCATATTGCAGCAACACCAGCTATTCCTCAAGCAGCCCAAACGTGCATTTGGACTGCAGAAAGTCCAATATTTGACTATGTAATCTCCGGCAATGGTGGAGTGGTCTCGACCGGAGACGGCGAAGAAAATTGTGTGGATTCCTTGGGCTGCCAGGTTATTACCGGGCAATGGTGGAGTTGTCTCGACTGGAGACAGCGAAGAAAATTGTGTGGATTTCTTGGGCTAGCAGGTTATTACCGGCATTTCATTCAGGGATATATGGGACCATTGTCAAACCACTCACTGATATGCTCCATCTCAAGGCCTTTAAGTGAACGGCGGAAGAACACACGAAGTTTATTCAGTTAAAAGAGGCAGTGTCTAGGCCGTCGGTTTTATGCGTACTGGATTTCAACAAATCTTTTGTCATTGAGTCCGATGCGTTAGAAGTTAAGGTCGCACTTCAGTACAAACAATGACGACATTATTACTTCGGTACAAACAATGGCGACATTATTACTTCGGTACAAACAATGACGACATTATTACTTCGGTACAAACAATGGCGACATTATTACTTCGGTACAAACAATAACGACATTATTACTTCAGTACAAACAATAGCTACAAAAAATTACGTCTGATTGCGTATTTCAATAGCTGGCACTCGGCAAAGGAAATTCAGTAGCCGTGCAACAATGACGACATTATTTGTTGGAAACTCCTTCATTATCAAGATCGTCAAACGCTCCTTAAAAGTTCTTGCTCAATCAAAAGATAGCGACACCGGCACAACAGATTTGAAGTATTTGACCAAACTTCTTGGGTATGACTACACCATCCAATACAAACAAGGCAAGGAAAATCTGTTAGGAAAGTAAAATTAAGATAGGTGGGGGAAGGTAGATGGTACTACCGGATATTTCATTTCATAAAAAAAAAGAAAATATTACAAAAGAGGGATACAAAATGCTTATATTCACACCCTTTATAAAGGCAAAGCAAAATATACGAAAAGACAAAAATAATTAAAATAAAACACTGCTGCTGCAGGAGATAAAGTGCGGGCTTCAAAACATTTTCCTTATCTCTTCTTTTTCGGTGGCTGATGAGAACTTCTTCTTGCAGTATGAAATGGCGCAAGCTTTGATGAGAGGAATGAAGGAAGATTGCGGCCTGCGACTTGATTATGCTGATACTCTAATAAAATCTGTGTCAATGCTCTCTCGTGGAAGTATGAAGGGGAGACGGCAGAGTTATGTAGGTTTTTACAATCAACTCAAATATTTTACAACAACTCAAAGAGTCTTGGGCAAAAGATCTGGATACCCAACTAGTGATTGCGCGCTAATTAGCCAAAATATGAGTGGATTAATAGGGCTTTGAAGCACAAAGGGAGATTAGTGGTTGGATGGGGCGCAACCATGAAGGACACCTTGTTGAAATTGTACCATGATGGAGCCGTGGGTGGGCATTCGGGTATCACCTCCACATATCAATGGTTGAATAAGATATTAATTTTATTTGGAAAAATATGAAACCGGAAGTATATGCTTATATCCGAGAGTGCGTGGTGTGCCAACAATGCAATATGAACACGCAAAAAACCTATGTGGCTACTATAACCCTTACCCATACCCACTCGAATTTAGCAAGATATCTTCCTCGATTTCATAGAAGGATTACCCAAGAGCAAAGGGAAAACAACGATTCTTGTCGTAGTCGACCATTTGATTAAGCAAGGTCATTTCATATCAGGAAGCCTGAATGCGTCGATGCAAGAGCAGTTCATGGATGATGGCATCACGAATCCGGGAAAGATTTCAATTGAAGGCGGCTGGGTCAGATTTGGACGTCAATCTGTGGCGGTAGGCAGGGGCGGATCCACGTAGGAGCGAGCGTGGGCGGCCGCCCACACTGAGTTTTAAACATATTATATTTTGGTAAATAAAAATAGGTTTTTTTAACATGGTGAACTTGTTAACTATTGCATATTATAAATGCTGCATAAAATTAATAATATATTGTTGTTGGTATAGTTGGTTGAGTATAGATATTTTGTCATTTTGGTCATGAGTTCAATTCCCACCAACCATATTTTTTTATAATTTACATTTTATTTTATAAATATAGTTTTTTTTTTTTGCAATATTATTGTTTAAAAATATAACCAACAATAATATTTTTTATTTGTACAACAATAAATATGAGATTAAAATTAAAAATACATGGAATTAAAAACACACAATTATATGTTACTTAAACACACAAATATTTGTTATTCACAGTCCAATAAAAAAACTATGAAAATCTTACATTTCTAAATGCTCCTCACCTTTAAGCGTATCTCAACCCACTTGTTCTCGTGTCCGCACGTACTCATACGCACACACACACTAATACTTGTTCTCGTTACTCATTTTCCTAATTAAATTTTATTTTAAAAGTTTAATTAATTTGTATTGTAATTATTAAGTAAAAAATAATTTTAATATTATTTTTTTCAAATATTAATTTTTTGTAATAAAAGCTAATTTTGTAGGGAATGAAGGTCGCAGGTAGCGACGTCTCCCACCGATCAATAGAGCATACAAAACCTGAGAAAAACAAACCAACAAAACAAACCCACAAACACAGAGATATACGTGGAAAACCTTCACAACTTGAAAGGTCAAAAACCACGGGGCACGGCACAACGAAATCCACTATAATAAATAAGGATTACAACGAAAATATCTAGGTTTGCCCAAACCTAGAACGCCCACCGGATTTGACAACAAATCCAACCTTCTTCACCAACAAAGATGAACACCATTTCTCTACAATAGGATAAAAATCCACTCTCTCTTCAAGCACAATAGCAAGCGAAAACGAGATAGAAAACACTTTAATCCGTAGACGAAGAGGCCTTTGAAGACGGTGGAGAAATCTCCAAGCGAAACGGAGGAAACACCTCCTCTTTCCAGCAACGGCAACGGCAACGGCAATACTCTCCAAATCAGCGGCAACGGCGGCGACAACCACCACAAGAGCAGCAACCCAACTCCTCTCCAATACATGCACGGGCGGCGACTGCAGCCCCACACCAAGCACCGGCGACAGCAGCCCCACACCAAGCAAACGGCGACGGCGGCTCCACTCCAGGCGCCGGCAACCCCTCCACACACCGGCGGCGGCACCTCTCCAAGTCGAGAGAGAAGAGGAAGGGAGATAGGAGGCGGGCGGCACTTTTTGATCGAGAGGAGGAGAGGGGAGGAATAATAATCGGCTAAAACCAAACCAGGATATTAATCCCTGCTGCCCTAAGGAACTGCTCACGCCAAAAACCAAGTTAAAACCGGTTCAGTTGAACCGGTCTAAAAACGCCCAGATTTTTGCCTTCACAAAATCAAGGACAGAGCCTAGCGCGTTGCAAACTGCCTTTTTACCAGGTTGTAACCTAAAAAACTGAATCAATAAAAATTCACAAAAACTCCTTTAGGGGCTGAACCCCAACAAACTCCCCTTCAGACCATAAAGGGGAGTTCTCCACCTTGACTCCTTCAAGTGGACATCATGCCGATCGACCGTCGGCAAAAATCATGCTTCTCCCTTGGGACCACCTTCGTCATCATATCCGAAGGGTTTTCATCTGTGTGGATCTTCTCCACCACCAACAGCTTCTCCTCAACTGCATCCTGAATCCAGTGATACTTCACGTCAATGTGCTTCGTCCTGGAGTGAAAAGCGGGATTCTTGGCCAAGAATATAGCACTCTGACTGTCACAAAATACTGTGTACACGTCCTGTCGAAGACCAAGCTCAAGCATGAACTTCTTCATCCAAATAAGCTCCTTTGACGCCTCAGTCAACGCAATATATTCAGCCTCCGTTGTTGACAATGCCACGCACTTCTGAAGCCTTGACTGCCATGACACTGCTCCCCCTGCAAATGTGACCACGAATCCAGAAGTGGATCTCCTCGTGTCAACATCTCCCGACATATCCGAGTCCGAGTACCCAATAAGTTCTAGTGGACCTCCACCAAACTTTAAGCAAAGGTCTGAGGTACCTCAGAGATAACGGAATATCCATTTCACAGCACTCTAGTGATCTTTCCCTGAGTTTGCCAAGTAACGGCTCACAGATCCCACAACATGAGCTATGTCTAGCCTAGTGCAAACCATATCATACATCAAACTCCCTACTGCAGATGCATAAGGGATATGACTCATCTCTTCCACTTCCTCCTCAGATGAAGGACTTTGAGAACTAGAAAGTCTGAAGTGCCCGGCTAAAGGAGTAGCAACGGGTTTTACCTTGTCCATCATGAACCTCTTCAGCACTTTCTCCACGTACTCAGACTGAGATAGCCATAGTTGACCGGCACTCCTGTCCCTGGTGATTTTCATTCCAAGAATCTTCCTTGCCCGTCCCAAATCCTTCATTTCAAAGGACTCACCAAGCTCCTTCTTCAACTCAGCTATGCTTGCCTTGTCATCCCCAACAATCAGCATATCATCTACGTACAACAGCAGAATAGTAAACGCCCTCAGTCCTCTTCACATACACGCAGTGATCAGCCCTGGTCCGTTGGAATTTGCTCTTCATCATGAATGAGTCAAATTTCTTATACCACTGCATGAGTGCCTGCTTCAACCCATAAAGGCTCTTCTTGAGCCGGCAGACCAGATGATGCTTCCCCTTAGCCACAAAGCCTTCGGGCTGCTCTATGTATAGCTCTTCCTCCAAATCACCATGCAAAAATGCCGTCTTGACGTCCATCTGCTCGACTTCAAAATCCATGGAGGCAGCCATACCCAACACCAGTCTGATAGAGGACATTTTCACCACAGGGGAAAATATCTCATCGAAATCTATACCTTGTTTCTGACTGAAACCTTTCACAACAAGTCTCGCCTTGTATCTCAGCTGAGAGAGACTTTCATCCAACTTCAGCTTGAAGACCCACTTGTTCTTCAAAGCTCTCTTCTCTTTAGACAATGGAACTAAGTCATACGTCTCGTTCTTCTGAAGGGAGTACAACTCCTCTTCCATAGCAGCCGTCCAAGCCTCACGATCTTCAGCACTCTGAGCCTCCTCATAGGACTCAGGCTCTCCACTATCTGTAAGCAAGATATACTCATGAGGAGAATACCTGATATTGGGCCTTCTGACTCTCTCAGATCTGACAGGAGGAACCTCCACCACAGGTGGCACATCAACTGGCAGAGCTCCCCCTACATCCGGGATCATCTCCTCATCAGGAATAAGCTCACCAACCTCCTCCTCAGCATGCCCATCATCAACAACAGTCTCTACTGGCCCATCATCAACATAGAGTCTCTGCAGTAGGCCTGTGAATCCGCAGCATTCTGCTCACCAACCACTTGATCTTCAACAAAAATCACATCTCTGCTTCTGATCATTTTCTTTTTCACGGGATCCCAGAGTCTATAACCAAACTCCTCATGGAGAAATCCCAACAAGATGCACTCCCGAGACTTCTCATCAAGCTTCGATCTCTCTTCCTTGGGGACATGAACATGAACTTTGCACCCAAACACCCACACATGTCCGTACGACACTTCCTTCCCGGACCAAACACGCTCTGGAATATCACCATTCAGAGGTGCCGAATGAGACAAATTTATCAGATGTACAACAGTTTGCACGGCCTCAGCCCAAAACTGCTTACCAATGCCAGCTTGAGAAATCATGCATCTGATCTTCTCAACAATCATCCTGTTCATCCTCTCTGCCAACCCATTCTGTTGCAGCGTCCTCGGGATTGTCCTTTCATACACTATGCCATGCTCTCTGCAGTAGGCATCGAAGGCACCAATGTATTCTCCCCAGTTGTCAGATCGAACTCGCTTTATTTCTTTACCGGTCATCTTCTCCACCTTTGCTCTGAATTCTACAAACTTTGTTAGAACATCACTCTTCTGCTTCACAGGATATGCCCAGACTTTCCTGGAATGATCGTCAATGAACGAGACGAAATAAGCGGCTCCGCCCACAGACTTGGGCTCAATAGGACCACACACATCAGTGTGTAACAAATATAGTAACTCCGCCTTCCTCTTTGGTTCAGAATCAGCAAAGGAAACACGTTTCTGCTTACCGGCCAAGCAGTGCACACACGTGTTAGGAATCCCTCCTGATAGCTCCGAAAGAACCTTGTTCTTCACCAAAATCTTCAAGCTCATCTCACTGATATGCCCAAGCCTGCGATGCCATAACTCCATAGAGTTGCCTTCAGCAGCATTCACAATTGGGCCACAGATCTTGGCATTAGTGCGATAAAGGCCACAACACTTCCTTCCTCTGGCTACCACCAAAGAGCCCTTCAAGAACCTCCAGGTACCTCCACCTTCAATGCTAGTGAAACCACCGTCATCAAGTCTACCAACGGAAATCAGATTCATTCTCAAGTCAGGAATATGCCTGACGCCCTTGAGAACAATCTTCCCAAGCTCAGTCTCCAAGTGGACATCACCACTGCCAATAATCAATGATTCACCGGAATTTGCCATCCGAATCACACCAAGGTCTCCCGCAGAATAGGTGTAGAAGTAATCCCTGTGAGGAATGCAATGATAGGATGCACCTCCGTCCACGATCCAGTCTGTGTCAACACATTCCTGGCAAGACGACCCACTGCACTGCAAGCATAACGGCTCAGCCTCCACAATCAAAGTCGTCGCATCACCACTGGATTCACCTACCTCCTTGGTCTTTTCCTTCAGGTCTCTTTTCATTTGGAAACAATCCTTCTTGAAATGACCCTTCTTCTTACAATAGTAGCACTCGATGTCCTTCTTGGACTTCCCCCTAGACTTGCTCCTGGAAGTGCCCCTGTTCTTCACATCCTTCTTCATAGATCTACCTCTTCCTTCCATGAGGAAAACACCCGAACTGGAAGATCCAGAATCCTTCATTCTCAACTCTTCGTTCAGGAGACAACTAGACACCATCTCCATTGTTACCACCCCATCAGGTGCTGAGTTGCTCAACGACAATACAAGAGTCTCCCAACTCTCTGGTAAGGAACTAAGGACCATCAGAGCTTGGAGTTCATCTCCCAAGGTAATCTTCATGGACTCCAACTGATTGATAATACTTTGGGCAAGGTTCAGGTGCTCAGTCATCTGCGAACCTTCCCGGGACTTCAAATTCACAAGCTTCCTAATCAGAAATGCCTTGTTGCCTGCAGTATTCCGCTCATAAAAAGCTTCCAGCTTTTTCCATAAGGCTTGGGCCGAGGACTCCGTGGAAACATGATGAAAAACAGAGTCATCAAGCCACTGCCTAACGAACCCTACTGCCTTCCAATCCATCTTCTTCCACTCTTCATCATCCTTAACTGAAGCCGGTCTCCCTGTCAACGGAGCATGGAGATATTTACAATATAAAAGATCCTCCATCCGAGGCTTCCAGATGCTCCAATTCTTGTCATTCATACTGACCATCTTTGTGTTCTGTTTCATTGCTTTCTCAAACAACAACTGCTCTAACACGATCCGCAAGTCGATTTATTTCAAGGGATTAACAAGAGAGGATAGGGAGCGGACCAATGGTCGTCACCTACCGCACCGAGTTATAAATCGAGAAATAAAAACGACAAGCCAAAAAACCTCGCTTTGATACCACTTGTAGGGAATGAATTGAAGGTCGCAGGTAGCGACGTCTCCCACTGATCAATAGAGCATACAAAACCTGAGAAAAATAAACCAACAAAACAAACCCACAAACACAGGGATATACGTGGAAAACCTTCACAACTTGAAGGTCAAAAACCACGGGGCACGACACAACGAAATCCACTATAATAAATAAGGATTACAACGAAAATATCTAGGTTTGCCCAAACCTAGAACGCCCACCGGATTTGACAACAAATCCAACCTTCTCCACCAACAAAGATGAACACTACTTTTCTACAATAGGATAAAAATCGACTCTCTCTTCAAGCACAATAGCAAGCGAAAACGAGATAGAAAACACCTTAATCCGTAGACGAAGAGGCCTTTGAAGACGGTGGAGAAATCTCCAAGCGAAACAGAGGAAACACCTCCTCTTTCCGGCAACGGCAGCCGCAATACTCTCCAAATCAGTGGCAACGGCGGAGACAACCACCACAAGAGCAGCAGCCCAACTCCTCTCCAATACACGCACGGGCGGCGACTGCAACCCCACACCAAGCACCGGCGACAGCAGCCCCACACCAAGCAAACGGCGACGACGGCTCCACTCCAGGCGCCGACAACCCCTCCACACACCGGCGGCGGCACCTCTCCAAGTCGAGAGAGAAGAGGAAGGGAGATAGGAGGCGGGCGGCACTTTTTGATCGAGAGGAGGAGAGGGGAGGAATATTAATCGGCTAAAACCAAACCAGGATATTAATCCCTGCTGCCCTAAGGAACTGCTCACGCCAAAAACCAAGTTAAAACCGGTTCAGTTGAACCGGTCTAAAAACGCCCAGATTTTTGCCTTCACAAAATCAAGGACAGAGCCTAGCGCGTTGCAACCTGCCTTTTTACCAGGTTGTAACCTAAAAAACTGAATCAATAAAAATTCACAAAAACTCCTTTAGGTGCTGAACCCCAACAAATTTTATATAAGATAATTATTTGTAAAGATAGAGGGTTATTGACTATGATAAAAAAATAAAAGAGGTTATATAGTCATTTCTAAATGTTAAGAATTTATTGACTTTAGTAAGAAAGATAAAGATGCTATACACTTATTATTAAAGGTAAGAGAGATTTGATTATGATGTAAAAGATAAGGAAGATTATTACCAATTTACTCTTATACTTATCAATTTTTTTATTTTTGAATATTTTTATACTCCGCCCACACTGAAAAAAATTTCTGCGTCCGCCACTGGCGGTAGGCGCTAGTTCGGAGTTCGAGGTTGAAGCGGGAGTGAGTTGGGGGGAGGGATGTGAAAAATTTTGAAGTCGGAAGAACACGTCAACCAACAAGAGAATAAGGACACCAATAAATAAACACAAGCTTTCACAAATAATAATACTCGGCAGCTAGTTACAAATGGACAGTGCTGAATACAAGTTGCATCCAACTTGATTCACGACAACCAAAAGAAGAAAAGAACTTGATCACAGACAAGGCCCGCTTCTCCTCCGGAGCACACCGCGCAGGTGATACTCGCTCCTCGCTACCGCCGGCGTTAATGCTAACGCCCAGCGTTAGCTCTGCTCCTCGCAAGCTCGTTGCTCGCACTCCTCAGCTCCCTAGTCGCAACTAGATGAAGCTCGCTACTCGCCACACTCAACGCCCGCGTTAGCTCCTAACGCCCCGCGTTAACTCGCGAGTAGGTAACTCTCTTGCCGAACTTACTCCAAGTTCGATGCTCGTCTGGTAGCACTCTGGTATCTCTAACTCGCTCAAAGTAGAGGATACTCGCCACTTTCAGAATACTACTCTTAGAGAGGGGGGGGGGGGGGGGGGGGTACCCCTCTATTTATAGACAAAATGGGGGGAAGGTGCGAGAAGGAGCTAACGCGGGCGTTATCTTGTAACGCTGACGTTAGCTCAGCGAGAAGGAGCTAACGCCGGCGTTGGCTCTAACGCCGGGGGTTAGCTCACTTCAAAACTCAACAAGGGAATCGCGAAAGTTGCTTTTCCGCCTAAAAAGAGCACGGGGAGGCTTTGCGCTGCCCTAGTAGCTGCAGGTGATTTAGGAGTATTTATGTTTCGATTGAAGCTCGATGGTGGGATGCAGGGGCGGATTCAGGAATTTCAACAAAGGTGGGTCAGGCAAAAGAGGCAGAGAGATGGTCAATAAGGCCGACAGAACAGGGGTTTGTGGAGCTATGACGGGTCGCGGTGATGGTGCGATCGGGGGTGAAAACTGCGGGCCGGCTGTTGGGTCCACAAGGTTTCCCAAAACGGGGCTGGGCTCGATGGAATGAGCAGCGGGCGGCTCGAGAAGAAGGGAGATGGTTCGGAGCTCGGAAAAGGCCACTCTTCCCCATGCGGTTGGCAAGGACGACACACACGAGTGATTGAGCAGATTCAATCAGCAAGGATCTCGTGAGCAAGCAGACGCCGCTGGTATGGCGCCGAAAGGGGAGATTGATGGAGGTTTTAGCTGTGGCTGGGTACCGAATTAAGAAGCAGGGTGAATCAAAATGGCAGCGACTTCGTAGAAGGGAGGCAGACATCGTCATCCTCTCGTTAATTTGTTTCTGAAGGCTTCTCCATCTTATTAGAGTCATTTTCCTCTCATCCGGCCACTGTTTTTGGCATATAAATAGTCAAAATCTATTGTCTCGACGAGAGGAATCCAAATCCCACTGGTTGGAGGTGATTTGATTTAATTTGGTGTTTAATTGTACAGTTAATTTTAATATAGTAATGTTATATTATTTTATAATATAGTATAAATATCCCTCTTAATATATCAATCACTAAGGTAAAACCAAGCTTTTAAAAATCGGACCGGACCGGCCGGTCGGACCGCGGACCGGAACCCTACCCGGTCCGGTCATGGTATGAGGCCCGCTTAATGCATGGACCGCCCGGAAACCGGGGAACCGGGCGGGCTGACCGGAAACCCGTGAACCGTGGTCGGTTCCCCATAACCGGGCGGGTCAACTGGCCACCGGATCCGCCTAAAATTAATGTAAAAAAGGCGCCTTCACTGGGATTCGATCCCTCACCACCAGCGTGGATATGGAAAGCCCACTCCACTGGATCAATTTGGCTCAGTTAAACAATAATGAAATATAATTTATATATAATATTCCAATTCAAATTAATTAGTATAATAACATTATTCATTTTAATTAACTTATATATTTGGTTGTGTGTATGTAAATATGATATACTATATTTATTGTATAAAATATAGGGATATATCATATGCGTATTATATATATGATGTTAATTTTAGTTCAATATGTTTAATTTAAAATTTCTTATATTATTTAATTATATTTGAGCTTGTTATTTAATAATTTTATTTTTCTTTATTATTTAATTATATATATATTATTATTATTTAATATCACGGTTCAACCCCGGTCTGACCGGTCCAACCGGTCGGACCTTGAACCTTTGATCACACCGGTTCGTTCTCCGGTCCGGTTCTCAAAACCTTGGGTAAAACACTAATTAGTTAGGAACGAAATCCCTCGCTAAATGTCAAATTTATTGTTAATTAAAATAAAAAAGAAATTCATAAATAAATAAAAAATTTCTTGCTAAATTGAGCCTAGATATTTTTAGAAAGTATTTTTTTCTTTCTATTTTGCAACAAAAATTTTGTAAGTATTTTTTTAATAAATACATTCTCAAATTTTTATTTAGAAATTTAAGGAATAAATGTGCTTCACACGTGCTCGCTGACTCTTAGCGGGTTGCGCCCGCATTCGAGCGGGCTGCGACCGCATTCGAGCGGTTTGCGTCTGCATGCGACAATACCCGGCCGGCAACATATACATTTGAGTATTCAAAATGACCGTAAAAAATATACATCAATATTTTATAATTATTTTTTTCAAAAATATTTATATTTTAACAAAAAAATTATTTTAAAGTAAAATATTATATTTCAAAATTAGTTTTTGGAGACCTAATGATAAACTATCAGGGCCCGTTCAGCCGGAGGGAATTGGAATTCAAACTTGGAATTGGCTCCCACGGAATTCTTTTCCGGCGTTCGGCAAGAAAGAATTGAGTCGGATTTGGAATTGGCGTAATTCCAAGGTTTTTAATATTATGCGTGGTCCAATTCTTAGGGGTCCAGCTAGGTTTTGTTTGGATTTCGGTTTGCCCTTCTCGACGCGATAACTGCGCAGCCACTTCTCCTCCTCATTGCGTCCATTTCGCCGCTCCCATCTCGTTGATTGCATCGTGCCGAAGGTATGATCTTCCTTCTCCACCTGTTCTCTGGTTATTTTTCTTCATTCTCCTCTAATGGCTGTTCTTCCTTTTCCTCCTGTTTTCTGGTTATTTTTCTTCGCCGCTTCCTGTTATTTTTCTTCTTCCCCGGCTGTATGAGAACTGTCGCCACTAGATCTGTTGCCCGTTAGGTTAAATCTGATGTAGGTTTCTCCCCCCTCATCTTATTTTTTCATATCACCATTTTGGGTGTTTGATAATCATTTTGAGAATGCTATGGGATCTGCCGCCACTAGTATTGTCGCCACTAGATCTTTTTTAGATCACCATTTTGAGAATGCTATGGGATTCCATTGAGAGAGAGGAGATTTGTGATAGCAGTGAGCAAATGCAGAGTAAATCAGATCTGAACATTATAGTAAATTCAGATCTGAACATTATAGTAAATTCAGAGATCTGAATGTTATATATTTTTTCAGATCTGAATATTAGGATTGATCCGAATGCAGCATTGATTAATGAAGTGTGTAAAAGTTATTTGTGTATGGACTGTTAGTACTGTTAGTATGGATATAATGTGTTAGGATGTACTGTTAGTATAAATTATTTGTGTATGGACTGTTAGTACTGTTAGTATGGATATAATGTGTTAGGACTGTGTGTATAAATTATTTGTGTAATACTTGGTTTAATGAAATGTATGTTTTATGATTACTTGCCTTCATAGCCACATCAAGTTAGTAGATACTTCGGTATAGTGCTAAGAGTAATTATGCACATAGGAAAAGACTATATTAAATTGCCTGAGTCCAGACAACAATCAAGTTGGAGGTGGTTTGAGAACTGTGTCGGTGCACTAGATAGAACTCATATTCAAGTTACAGTTCCAACGAAAGATCAGGGTAGATTTAGAAATCGAAAACAGGCAATCACCACTAATGTTCTTGGTGTTTGTGATAAACACATGAAGTTTTTATATGTTTTGTCGGGATGGGAAGGTTCTTCTTCAGATTCTAGAGTATTACGTGATGCTGCGACAACGAACGAGAATGTTGTCGAGATAGACAGACATACCTTTGTAGAAGAAAGTAACAATCCAGGAGATCGTCCTGTATTTACAGGGGAGGGAAGCACAAAAAAGAAGAAGAGTTCTGGCGGGATTGATGCATTGGCATACGCTATATCAGTGTTGCTTCTAGCATGGACAAGTCTTTTCTTGGTAGACACACTATTGTTGCTGATACGTCGATGACACGTGCTCAAGCAATTTATGTTACCCTTGGTAATATACCGCAGCTGCAAAAACAAGAATTACTCAAGGCCATGGATTTACTCACTCGCGATACTGCAAAATTTGGGGTAATCATGACTTTGCCAGATGAACTTAAGTTGGAGTGGCTCCGAATGCAGTTTACTTAGTAGAATTTATGTGGACATTTTGTTTTGGACTTATTTATTATGCCTGCATCTTTTAATATGTGTTGACTTTAATATGTGTGATGACTATAATTATATGTATGAACTTTAAAATGTGTGAGGACAATAATTATGTGTATGGACTTGAATTATGTGTATGAACTTTAAAATGTGTTGATGACTATATTTTGTAGGAAATAGTTTTTCTACCTTCTTAATTTCAATTCCAAGTTTGAATTTTATCCTGCAGCCGAACAGTAGAATTGTCCAATTTCAATTTCTGATGTTGAATTCTGAACAGCAACCGAACAGCAGAATTGGAATTCAGCCAATTCTAATTCTTACTGGTTTTGAAATTGGCTGAATTCCAATTCCTCAATTCTAATTCCAGGCTGCTGAACGGCCCTCGTAGTATGTCTAAAAGGTCTACTAAAAAGCTTTTGTATTTTATGAATTTCTATTATTATTTTTATTATATGGATATAATGTAATTACACAAATAGTTCTTATATTTTATGAATTTCTAATTTTTTTTATCATTTATGTTAAGTCATTGGAGTAAAAGAATGAGCATATATTTGACAATTTTGAATGTTGCACTAAAAGGTAAGTTCTTGCATATAATAGTTAAAAATGTAGCTCCCATATGCAGTAATATATTAAATTGATGAATTCAAATTTAATTTATCAATTCATATTTATGCTCTTAATATATATTATAAAAAACAATCAATCAATAATTACTTTTCTATCTTTATTATCAAGAAGAAGAATAAACAAAAAAAAAAAAATCTTATATTATACATTTTAACGTCAAAGTCAGTCGATCTGAATTCACATGCATTATTGTACAGAATAACCAAATACTAATGTACGTATAAAATTGACTTTCAACCATTTATTAGCATGATCGATAAACTCTTAATAATTATAATTGATGGGTTCCCCCTATTTATGGAGAAAACTCGTAACCACCGCGCACCGGATTCCATTCATGCACACCAAATCCCATTATTGCACGCCGGATCCCGAAACCACCACACGCCGAATCCCACCTTCGCGCACCGGATCCCACTCCCGCGCATAGGATCCGAACCACCACACGCCGATCCAAACCACCCCGCGCGGGATCCCAACCGCCCCGCGTGGGATCGCAACCACCGCCAACCGCCGGCCGGCCACCACCGGCCGGCCGCCACCAACCGCCGGCCGGCCGCCGCCCGCCCGCCGGCCACCACCGGCCGGCCGCCGCCCGCCGCCCGCCGGCCGGCAACCACCGGCCGGCCGCCGCCAACCGCCGGCCGGCCGCGCCGGCCGGCCACCGCCCGCCGGCCCGCCGGCAGCCACCGCCGTCGCCGCCCTTCACCCTCCACCGTCGGATCTCTCCAAGGCCCTCTGATCGTCTTGCGCGATCACGACCCTTCGATCGTCACCAACGATCTCGGCCCTCCATTTGGTGGTTATCCGCGATAACCACCGTAACTTCCACCTCCCAAGCCTATAAATAGACCCTCAAGGGTCTTCATTTGGATCCGATCTCTCATTCTCTCCCAGACTCTCTCTCTCTTCATTTCCTCCTCTCCTCAGAGCTTCTCTCTCTACACTCCGCCATCTCTTTTTACTAACTGACAGGTTCTTCCTGCGAACGCCTCTTACTGAGGAAGAAGGGCTACGCCGTTCAAGACGAGCACCCCGAACCCGAGCAGAAAAGTCAGGGCGCTCCGTGAAGTGCTCACCCAGCAAGCGCGCAGCCGCACCAGACGCACAGCAAGGCAATCAACTCCTAAGTGGTGGCCTGTCACTCACGGAGTTCTCTCTCTCTCTCTCACAATTGTAACGAGGCGCGGCCTGTCGCCCTCGCATTCTCCAAGAAAGCCCTGTAACAGCACAACATAGTGGATTTCGGCCAGCACCGCCCCGGCCACGTGGTTTTTCACCCTTTGGAGGGTTTTCCACGCTAAAGATCTGTGTGTACCATTTTCAACATTTTCTCTCTGCAACATTCTGACTGTGTGCGCACTCGACCGCCCGGGCTAAGACGGATCGAATTGAAACCGGTCTACCGAGGGCGTTGAGAAGCCGCAACAGTTTGGCGCCGTCTGTGGGAAACGTGTTCCCCAAGCTCTGCAAAAGTTCTCTGAAGACAGTATTCGCCTCGCGGTAATACTCGTGACCGACAACAATGGCGAGAAGAAGTGCTCGCACCACTAATGGCTCCATTCGTGAAGGATGCGTTGAGCCCGCTCCATCCCATTCACTCATCAACGCACCTCTCGTCGAAGAGGTCCCTTTGGCACCTGTCATCACACTAGAAGGACGCATGCGTCAAATAGAGGAACAACAAGCCGAAATGCTGGCTCTTCTCAGAAACCTTGAAGCACCTGCTCCACCTGCCGCTCCGGTCATCCCACCTCGCTTGGTCCCTAATCGCGCCCCCCTTGGGGAAGCCGCTCGCGAAGAAGAAATGTACGAAGAAGACTACTCAGATGCAGCCAGCTCTGCGCATCCAGCCCGTCCTGGCAGAGGAACTAGGGAAGAACCCCTGTACCATCAGCAAGGAGCAGGGATCAACCAAGCCATAAGAGGGCCCACCCGCGAGGAGATCCGCGATGTAATCGCTGAAGAGTATGGACAAGTCGGACACCGGGGCATCTTCGCCCGCCGCCCTCTACATAACGGCTCCCCCTTGGCGCAGCAACTCCTAGCCCATCCGGTTCCGCACGGCTTCAAGCTTCCTAGCATCGAGTCGTTTGACGGAACGGAGGATCCGCTGGAGCACATCAATCATTTCACCACCATCATGAGGATCTACAATGCTGCCGATCAGCTCCTTTGTCAAGTGTTCCCAGCAACACTCAAGGGGCAAGCCCGCACCTGGTTTCACTCCCTGCGAGAAGGATACATCAACAACTTCACCGAGCTAGCCCGACGGTTCACAGATCAGTTCGTCGCCAACCGAAGAATCGTCCGAGATCCCTCTCATCTCTCGGGGATCCGCCAGAACGAGGGCGAGACCCTTAAAGAATTCTTCCGTCGCTTCACCACTGAGGCGCGGCAAATACCAGGGGTCGACCCCGAGCTTCTGCGCGGTGTTTTCCTGGGAGGGCTCCGCCCGGGCGGCTTCTATTCCGCTCTAATGAGGGAGACAGTTCCAAATTACCCGGACCTCGTGCATCGAGTGGAGGCACAGATAGCAGCGGATGAAGCCATCGAGGCGCATCGCCAGCAGTTCGAGGGAAGTCTGAAGAGGAAGAAAGGGTCGGAGCAAGCTCCCAGAAGGCAGGAAGAGCGGCGTACAGAAGAGTGCCAGAACCCTAATCGCGGTCGGGATCTCCGAAGGGACCAGGGTCCCCGACCACCGCTGAATTACACTCCCCTCAACACGTCGCGAACCAACGTGCTTTACGCCATTCAAGAAAATCCGGCATTCCATAGGCCGAGGCCACTAAACCAGAATGAAAGAACCGACCACACAAAGTATTGTGAACTTCTCAAATTCCTTGATCACATTGTCGCATAGTTGTTTGCATGAGATAGCTAGGCATAGCACTGTTCCATAGAGGAGCTGGACACACGACCGAGGAATGCGCGAGGTTAATGGAGGAAATTGAACGCCTCGTCAGGCAAGGACTCCTTGGAAGGTTCCTACAAGGCCAGCTACCGAATCAACCACAGCAACCCAGGCAGCCCAGAGATCAGCCTTATGCACCTCTCGGCCCAGCGGCTGGAATGCCGATGGTAGGGCAAGTCGAGACCATAGCCGGGTCTCCTAACCTCGCCGCGCAAATTCTCTCTATCGCTAGGCCAGAGAAAGGCCATGAAGATAAGAAGTTAAAGCAAGATGCCGCCATCGTCTTCGGAGATGAAGACCTCGAGGGGTTACGGCTGCCACACCAAGACCCGCTCGTGATCAGCGCCGGGATCGGGGATCCCTGTTTCAACGTCAAAAGGATACTGGTCGACAACGGGAGCTCAGTTGACGTCCTATTCCTCTCCACTCTGCAGAGCATGAACCTCACCAAGCAGCACCTCAGCCCAGCGGCAGGGCCCGTCTACGGTTTTGATAATCGCCCCGTCCCGGTCCAGGGCATGATCACCCTTCCGGTAACACTGGGAGAGTTCCCCAGGTAGATAACTCACAGCATTCAGTTCGTAGTCGTGGACTCAAGCTCCGCCTACAACGTGATTTTCGGAAGACCGCTCCAATCCGTCTTCGGAGCCATCCCGTCAATCCCGCATTTAGCCATGAAGTTCCCGACCGCCGCCGGAGTCGGAGTCGTTCGTGGAAACCAGGAGGCAGCCAGGACTTGTTACCTGAAGCAAGCTCAACCGGCAAGGGCGACAGCTCTCAACATCGACAACTTCGACCTTCGAGACGAAGCCACCCTTCAACGAGGAGCACCCGTCGAAGGAGTAGTGAAAGTGTCGCTCTCCCAGCAAGATCAAACCCGGACTGTCCAGATCGGGTCCCTCTTGACATCCGAAGAACGAGAAAGAATCACAACCTTCCTGCAAGAGAACGAGGACATTTTCGCCTGGAGCCCGGAGGACATGCCTGGTGTAGATCCTGAAGTCATTTTTCACTCGTTAAACATTAACCCGGCCTGCAGGCCCGTAATCCAAAAGAAGAGGAACTTCGCCCCCGAGCGAGTAAAGGCAATCGAAGAAGAAGTAACAAAGCTCCTGGAGGCGCGGTTCATCCGCGAGGCGGATTATCCCACGTGGCTCGCAAACGTGGTGATGGTGAAAAAGGCGTCCGGAAAATGGCGGATGTGCGTCGACTACAGCAACCTGAACCAGGCGTGCCCGAAAGACAGTTTTCCTCTTCCGAGGATTGACCAGCTTGTCGACGCAACGGCCGGCCACGAGCTGCTCAGCTTCATGGATGCATACTCAGGATACAACCAAATAAGAATGAATCCCGCGGACGAGGAGCACACCGCCTTCCGCACCGATAAAGGAGTCTACTGCTACAAGGTGATGCCGTTCGGCCTTAAAAACGCCGGAGCAACATACCAAAGACTGATGAATAAAGTCTTCAAAGACCTCATCGGGGAGACGATGGAGGTATATGTGGATGACATGCTAGTGAAGAGCGTCCACCGTCGCGACCATTTGAAAGACTTGGGAAAGTGCTTTCAGCTTCTTCGTCGCTTCCAGATGCGGCTCAACCCCAGCAAATGCGTGTTTGGTGTGACGGCGGGGAAGTTCTTGGGTTTCATGGTAACCCATCGGGGAATCGAGGCCAACCCTGAGAAGATCAAGGCGTTGGAGGACATGTCGCCGCCTCGCTCAATCAAGGAAGTGCAACGCCTGAATGGGAGGATCGCCGCACTGTCCCGCTTCCTGTCAAGGATGGGGGACAAGTACCTCCCTTTCTTCAAAGTTCTCCGGGGAGCACGCCACACTGGGTTCCAGTGGACGGACGAGTGCCAGACGGCTTTCGAACTCCTCAAACAGTATCTGGCCTCGCCGCCGCTTCTCTCAAAGCCAACCCCCGGGGAGACCCTGTCCTTGTACCTTGCAGTTTCGCCTACGGCCCTCAGTTCAGTTCTTGTGAAGGATGAAGGAGGGGTGCAACGGCCGATCTACTACCTCGGCAAGGTCCTCACCGATACTGAAACCAGATACCCGACAGCAGAAAAAACGACCTTAGCGCTCGTCTTCTCGGCGCGAAAGCTTCGACCCTATTTCCAGGCACACACAGTGAAAGTACTAACTCAGCTCCCGCTGCGAGCGATCCTCCAAAAGCCAGAAGTCTCAGGGAGACTTGTAAAGTGGGCAGTAGAACTCGGCGAGTTCGATATCCAATTCTTGCCCCGACTGGACATCAAGTCGCAAGTGCTCGCTGACTTTGTTGTAGAATACACCATCCCACCGGAAGCAACTCCTGTCAAAGATATTACCACATCCCGTTGGACTCTCTACGTCGACGGCGCTTCAGGAGCTGAGGGAGCTGGAGCAGGACTGCTCCTCATAAGCCCCGATGAGATTACTCTAGAATATGGCCTCAGATTGAAGTTCCCAGCAACCAACAACGTCGCGGAGTACGAGGCCTTGATCGTCGGCCTCCGGCTCGCCATCGATTGTAAGGTAGAAAGCTTGACAATTCATGCCGACTCCCAGCTTGTAGTCTCGCAAGTTGAGGGAGATTATGAGGCCAAGAGTGACCAGATGGCGCATTACCTCACATGCGTAAAGTCGCTCCTTCAGAAGATCCCGTCATACCAAATCCTGCACGTGCCCCGGGAGCATAATTCTAGAGCGGACGCGCTCTCTAAGTTGGCAACTTCACCATCCAGCTATCAGTCGCGAAGACGCCGCGTGGAAGAGATCATGGCCCCAGGTATCCCAGGGTTGTGGGAGATTGCAGCCATCAATGAGGAAGAACCTTCTTAGATGACCCCTCTACGAGCTTACCTCGAGCAGGGGCACCTCCCCGAGGATCGCCTGGAAGCACGCAGGTTACGAATGCGGGCAGCATCGTACACCATCATAGATGGGGAACTCTACAAACGGGCATTCTCAGGTCCCTATTTAAAGTGCTTACCAGCCGGCGAAGCAGACTACGCCTTGCGAGAGGTACACGGAGGGGTCTGCGGAGAGCACCTGGGAGGAAAGGCGCTAGCCCAGAAAATCTTGCGCCAAGGTTTCTATTGGCCAACAATGAAGAAAGATGCGGCAGAGCTCGTTCAGAAGTGCAGGAGCTGTCAGCTTCACGCAAACGTACCTCACCAGCCCCCAGTTGCGCTCACCGCGCTCCAGAGTGCATGGCCCTTCGCACAGTGGGGGATTGATCTCCTCGGCCCCCTACCACTGGCATCGGGGCAGAGAAAATTCATCATCCTGGCAATTGATTATTTCACCAAGTGGGTGGAGGCTGAGCCCCTGGCGAAGATCACGGAAGAGAATGCTAAACAGTTCGTCTGGAAGAACATCATCTGCCGCTTCGGAATCCCAGCATCAATCATCGCCGACAATGGCACCCAGTTTACTGGGAAATCTTTCACCAAAATGTGCGATGACCTAAAGATCAACCTCCGCAACACCGCCGTAGCGCACCCACAGACAAATGGGCAGGTAGAAGTCACCAACCGCACCATCCTCAAAGGGCTAAAGACGCGTCTTGAAGATGTCGGGGGGCAATGGGTGGATGCGCTCCCAAATGTACTATGGGCATACCGCACGACGGAAAGGACTCCAACAGGAGAGACCCCGTACAATCTCTGCTACGGGACCGAAGCCGTCATTCCCGTCGACATCGGAGTACCAAGCATCCGGGTGCTGACCTTCGATCCCAGCAAAAATGACGAACTACTCCGCCAAAATCTCGACTTAATCTCCGAAACTCGAGACCGCGCCGCCCAGCGCGTTGCCATCTATCAGAGGCGTGTAGCCCGGCTCTACGACAGAAGAGTGAAGCCCAGACCAATCAACGTCAGAGATCTCGTCTTACGCAGCGTTGAAGCAGCCGGGAAAGGCCCGCAGAAAGACAAACTCTCACCAGCATGGGAAGGACCTTATGTGGTCACCGCAACAGTAAAACCAGGAACCTTCAAGCTCAGAACGGCGGAAGGAAAGACACTCCCACGCACCTGGAACGCGCAGAATCTGCGCCGCTTTTATCAATGATTTTATTTCATCTTGTCATGTAAAAGTCGCGAGCCTTAACTCGCGCAAACTATCTTACTACCATCTTATGTACAAGACTGGCACCAGCTATTTGACTACAAATTTATGTGCAAGCAGCGAATCTCGATTCATGCAAATCACTTCTCATCAATCATTGCAGCTCAAAAGACCACCTCGCCTCAGCGTTGCTTGGGCACATTGCCTCAACGTTGCTTGGGCACCTCGCCTCAGCGTTGTTTGGGCACATTGCCTCAACGTTGCTTGGGCACCTCGCCTCAGCGTTGCTTGGGCACATTGCCTCAACGTTGCTTGGGCACCTCGCCTCAGCGTTGCTTGGGCACATTGCCTCAACGTTGCTTGGGCACCTCGCCTCAGCGTTGCTTGGGCACATTGCCTCAACGTTGCTTGGGCACCTCGCCTCAGCGTTGCTTGGGCACATTGCCTCAACGTTGCTTGGGCACCGTAGGGGCCTGCCCCCTTACTGCCAAGACGCGAGCCAGACTCGTGCAAAAAGCCGCGAGCCAGACTCGTGCACCGTAGGGGCCTGCCCCCCTTACGTTTACCCCCGGTTCGAATATAAACATTCACCGGCCAAGCCGCGAGCCAGACTCGTGCAAAAAGCCGCGAGCCAGACTCGTGCACCGTAGGGGCCTGCCCCCCTTACGTTTACCCCCGGTTCGAATATAAACATTCACCGGCCAAGCCGCGAGCCAGACTCGTGCAAAAAAGCCGCGGGCCAGACCCGTGCACCTATTTTATAAAAGCCGCGAGCCAGGCTCGTACACCTAATTTAGCCGCGAGACAGACTCGTGCAAAAAATCAGCGTGCCAGATCCGCGCACCCATTCTATAAAAACCACAAGCTCAAGCCCGCGCAAACTCATCTGTAACTTTGAAAATAATCAAACTATGCAGATGCTAACAACCAGACTAACAAGATCGTGCAGATGACAAGTACGATAAATACAATCAAAGAGATACAGCCATATCCGGCAAACACGGCTACAAGCAGCTAAAGAAATCACTCCTCATCAGGGCTAGGGTCCTCCTCCTCTGACAGGTCATCAAACCCGAGGCCACTAACATCATAGCCCCGCTTCCGGGATACCATCCTAAGAGCCTTCGACACTCCCTGGCGAAGAGCCAGCTCTCATGAATCCTCCAGATGAGGCTCCACCTCCTGAGTCCAGATCATGTCTCGGACCTCCTCGGCAATCAAGCAGCGGTCCCGCAGGTAATCAACCGACTCCAGATACTCGGCCAAGCCAGCCGCCTTCAGCTCAGTCTCCCGCTCCACGGAAGAAAGACGCGCTACCTCAGCCCGGCACTGCTCCATCTCTGCATCCCGACACACCACGTCACCACGGGCTGCCTCTAAGGATCGCAAGGCCTCCTCCAACGCCGCCTTCTCCGCACCGAGACCGGACCTGGTCCTCTCCAGCTCTTCCTGCATCTCTGAGCCAATCCGCCTGAAGCGCGAGATGTCGCGATCTCGCCGTCTCTCCGCCTCCACAAGGGCACTCCTCGCCTCCCGAAGCTCACCTTGAATGGTCATAAACCCGTCCTTCAAGCTCACGTAACGATTGTTCCATACGTGCGCTATCGATGCCTGAGTCTCCATCTGCAAAAAAAAGGGTTATAAGTCAGAGCCGCAACCACAGAATGACGCTATACAAGAGGAAGTAAGAAATCCTGCTTACCGCTTGGCTCATGGCCTCCAGAGAGGAAGAGACCCTCTTTCCTTCCGGCACCTTTCGAGCTGTGCCTCGCTCCGGAGAAGCCTGGGGGGCAGTAGATCCCAGGACCTCGACCTCCTCATCAGCCGGCTCGCCATCAGCTCCAGATACACAAGGAGACGCCTCCTCCTGAGGAGCATCCTGTACCGGTAAAGGAGCAGGACCTGGCTCCTCCAGACCTTTAAAAACCAACTTCCTCTTTCTGTCTCGAACAAGAGGAACAGCAGCGGCACGACCAGCATCAACGGACAGCCCACATAAAAGCAGGCGCTTCTCGTCTACGAACAGGGAAATACTGTGCAGAACATTCCCCAGCTCTCGAGCGTATGAAAATCCAAGAACGGGAGAGAACTCCCGCTCACGTCCTTTAAGCCGCCGGCAACGATCTGGTAAAGAGTTCCACACCTCGTGTAATCCCTCCGGGTTCCTGACATAGCCAAATAAAGTGTTCCCGTGACGGCGGTCCACCCGGGTCTCGAACTCCAGCCATCTCTTGTTGCTAAGGACTTCAATACGACCTCCGACGTCAACATGCGTCTCACACCACTCCTTGAAAAGGCCCAAGGAGAACTTCGCACCATGCTCTCGGAAGAAGACAATCAGCCCCATGATCCGCACCATCCCCTGAGGCGTAAACTGTGACATTGGTACGCCGCAAAATTTCAGGATCTGGATCAACTCCTCGCACACCGGGAGGCGAAAGCCACTCCGAAGTGACGACTCGCAAAGGGTCATCCAACCCCGAGGCAGATTCTGTACTCGCTCCTCAGGACCTGGTATTCGAATCTCCAATTCGGGGTGCAGGTTGAAGCGCCTCCTCCATATGGCAACATGATCGAGAGTAAGACTCGAGCCCAGTCGCATTGGGCGACTTTGCCCACCACGCCGAGAAGCCTGAAAGAAAAGGAAAAAGCGTCAGTACAAACCGCAGACAAATATAAGAGAAGTCCGCCCGCGAGACTAACCGCCGCGCAAACCTCGCACACAGGTAAGCTCCAAGAACACACGCGCATCATACCCCGCGGAGCAGCCCGCACGACTGCCCCCACGCTGCCGCACGAGCACACGCAGGCGCGCGCGCCCTACAACACGCAAGCACGCGCGGATGCGCACGCCCGGCCGCGCGCGAGCACGCGTGGGCGCGCACACCCTGCCGCGCGAGCACGCGCGCGAGCACGCGGGCGCGAGCACGCGCGCGCCCTGTCGCGCGCGGGCGCGCGCGAGCATGCGCGCGCCTTGCCGCGCGAGCACGCGCGCGCCCTGCCGCGCGCAAGCGCCCGCGGGCACGCGCGCGCCCTGCCGCGCGCGAGCGCGCGCGCGCCCTGCTGCGCACGAGTGCACGCGCGCGAGCGCGCGCGTGCGTGCGCGCGCCCTGCCGCACGAGCGCGCGCGCCCTGCCGCGCGAGCACGCGCGCGCCCTGCCGCGCGGGCGCACGCCCGGCCGCGCGAGCGTGTGCGCGCCCTGCCGCACGAGCGCGCGCGCCCTACCGCGCAAGCATGCGCGCGCCCTGCCGCGCGGGCGCACGCCGGGCTGCGCGAGCCCGCGCGGGTGTGACCCGCGCGCAGCTTTCCGCGCGCACACGCGGCGACCCCGCGCACGCGAGTGCCGCCCTTCCCCTCCATGCGACTCCCCGCGCCTCTAGCACGCCGTTCACCCGCCTTTTTGAAAATCCAATTGCTCTCCGTGCGCTCCAAACAAATGGATTTGGGGGGCAAATGATGGGTTCCCCCTATTTTTGGAGAAAACCCGTAACCACCGCGCACCGGATCCCATTCACGCACACCAAATCCCATTATTGCACGCCGGATCCCGAAACCACCACACGCCGAATCCCACCTTCGCGCACCGGATCCCACTCCCGCGCATAGGATCCGAACCACCACACGCCGATCCAAACCACCCCGCGCGGGATCCCAACCGCCCCGCGCCGGATCCCAACCGCCCCGCGCGGGATCGCAACCACCGCCAACCGCCGGCCGGCCGCCGCCGGCCGGCCACCGCCCGCCGGCCGCCGCCCGCCGTCCGGCCGCCACCGACCGGCCGCCGCCCGCCGTCCGACGGCCGACCGGCCGCCGCCAACCGCCGGCCGACCACCGGCCGGCCACCGCCCGCCGGCCGACCACCACCGGCCGGCCGCCGGCCGGCTGCCGCCAACCGCCCGCCGGCCGGCTGCCGCCAACCGCCCGCCGGCCGGCTGCCGCCAACCGCCCGCCGGCCGGCTGCCGCCAACCGCCGGCCGGCTGCCGCCAACCGCCCGCCGGCCGGCTGCCGCCAACCGCCCGCCGGCCGGCTGCCGCCAACCGCCGGCCGGCCGCCGCCCGCCGGCCGGCCGCCGCCCCCTTCATGGCCAGCGGCCATGACCGGCCACCGCCGTCGCCGCCCTTCACCCTCCACCGTCGGATCTCTCCAAGGCCCTCCGATCGTCTTGCGCGATCACGACCCTTCGATCATCACCAACGATCTCAACCCTCCATTTGGTGGTTATCCGCGATAACCACCGTAACTTCCACCTCCCAAGCCTATAAATAGAACCTCAAGGGTCTTCATTTGGATCCGATCTCTCATTCTCTCCCAGACTCTCTCTCTCTTCATTTCCTCCTCTCCTCAGAGCTTCTCTCTCTACACTCCGCCATCTCTTTTTACTAACTGACAGGTTCTTCCTGCGAACGCCTCTTACTGAGGAAGAAGGGCTACGCCGTTCAAGACGAGCACCCCGAACCCGAGCAGAAAAGTCAGGGCGCTCCGTGAAGTGCTCACCCAGCAAGCGCGCAGCCGCACCAGACGCACAGCAAGGCAATCAACTCCTAAGTGGTGGCCTGTCACCCACGGAGTTCTCTCTCTTTCTCTCTCACAATTGTAACGAGGCGCGGCCTGTCGCCCTCGCATTCTCCAAGAAATTAAGCCATGTAACAGCACAACATAGTGGATTTCGGCCAGCACCGCCCCGGCCACGTGGTTTTTCACCCTTTGGAGGGTTTTTCATGTTGGAGTTGCCATTGTGATCTAGAAGTGGTCAAACATGTAATCTCACTGCCAACGCGATATGAGCCTGCAGGGTCGCACGTAAGAGCATGTGGAGAAGTTGGTAGATTGACTGTGTTGGTAAATGTTACCAATCACCATATATAGAATGGGGAAATCCAGCAGGTTGTTGCTGTCTGAATTCGTCGGATTTACACGGATGGAATTCGTCGGATTCGTCGGGATTCGTCGGATTGTCCCGTGAACACTCGACGAATTATTACAGAAACCCTTCATTCGACAAAATGTTGTCGTCTGTCTGGATTCGTCGGGATTCGTCGGGATTCGTCGGATTGTCCCGTGAAGACTCGACGAATTGTTACAGAGATCATTTTCTCGGCAAATGTTGCCGTCTGATCTGATTCGTCGGATTCGTCGGATTGTCCCGTGAAATCTCGACGAATGATCTTCCGTGGAATTCCGACGAATTGTAACAGAAGCCCTTATTCTGCTGTGTGGTCTGCGGATAGCGATTCTTCTAGAAGCTGTTTATCCTTTGGGTATAAATAGGACTTCGTTTTAGGGTTCTCATAACTAACGAAAAGAAAAAGCCGACGGAAGGAGTTCCGCTCTCGCCTTACGAACCCTAGCCGACGGAAGTGTTCCGCCGTCTCTGAATCGCGTCCGCCGACCTCCTCTCCGGCGATCGTCGCCGTGTGTGTTCTTCCTGGAGCGAACCTAGCAGTTCGTGGAAGTTCAAGGTGTAGTCATTCTTCTCCCGGCTCGTGTGGATCACTGTAGAGACGTAGATATTATTCTACGTGAGGACTCGCATAGCCGACGACAGGAATCAGCTCGTGGAGCATCTAGGTTGGATTTGATCCAATCCCGCAAAGGTAATTTCATACCTAGTATTTTGTTAACTTCTTGATTCAACATTCATGGCCGATCCAAAGTCTTTTTGGGTTGTTTCTCTTCATTTCCGCTGCGCCTACATTTGATGTATGGTTCTAGAAAAACCCAACATTTCACGCTAAAGATCTGTGTGTACCATTTTCAGCATTTTCTCTCTGCAACATTCTGACTGTGTGCGCACTCGACCGCCCGGGCTAAGACGGCTCGAATTGAAACCGGTCTACCGAGGGCGTTGAGAAGCCGCAACAATAATCAAATCCACTTTTTTGTTCAGAAATAAAAAAAATAAATAAACCTTAGCCGAACCATGACATTAGTATAGATCGGGTACGGTAGAACAATATTACAAATGTTTATTTTAAAATTAACCCTAAAAACTATGTTATTATGTCATTATATATATATTCAGAAGATTTAAGACTTGATTATAAATTATGAAACTCTTAAACAAGAGTTTTATTGTATAAATTCTTAAATATAAGGTGATAAGTGTTAATTTTATACCTTGAATCTTAACACAAATTAAGATGACGATCGATGACGCTGATCTCCACCCTCTCACTTCCTTTTAACCAACTATGTTTTCGATCCAGTGAAAAATGGACTCTTGCTGCCCGCGTTTCCGCACCAATATGCTTTGAAGCTAGTTCTAGAATTGGATTGGCCGGGCGGCGATCAGCTAAATTAATGTCTGTCCCAAAATTTTGATATTTGTCATCGTCATTATGTGCGAAACAATGATGCAATTAGTCTTTGTTGCTTGGAGGCACCACCTTTCTTCTCACTTTGTCAGCTCAGCACCAAATAGGCGCCGTCCTTTCAAATAGGGCCTTGGACTTAGGCTTAACTTTTACTTTGTGGGTCTTATATATATTTTTGTTGTTTATACCAGAGTCAAAGTAGCTTTTGATTTTAAATTTGGGTCCACAGAAGAAAATAGGTAAGATACTGAGTTTTTTTTTTGAGAAAACATTAATTGTATTTTTGATAATATTAAAAGGTACGTATATAGTGTTAGAAATAACAATTATGTGAGTCATATATGTTAATTATGCGCGTTAATAGGCTGTTATTAACATCGACCCAATTTAGGTGATCTAATTAATTTGGTCGATTAAATTTTATATTGTATGAACGGTTTAAGTAATGTGTGGATACCGGACGTCGTTTACATTTATATGATGAGCTTAAATGTAAATGACCGCATGCATTAAGATTTAGTTATAAATAGGTTGTGGTAGATCTCCGGGTCACAAGATATCACATTTGTTAGGGTTAGAGGCGCTCAAGATATTCTACAATACGGCATCGAGTTTGGAATGCGTATGCGCTAACAACATTCACTCTCATTCAGTTCTAACATCCTATCGCTGGAGAGAGCCTAAGGAGGAAGAGAAGGAGTCATCTTTTTCGTCAGGACCTTGAAGACTTGGAAGATCCGTATCGCAACAATCAATGCATCTACGTGAATTCAGGTATGCTTTCGCTCATGTTTTTGCGTCTTGATGTTTCGAATAGAGCGAATCCGTCTCCGTCATGGGTTCACCGATTCACCCCAACATATTGGACTTAAAAACATTCATCTTTTTAAATAAAAGTGATAAAATGATTATATTTATTTATTTTTAAAATTAATTTGAGGGGCTAGGGACATCTCCTCATGGGCCTCATCTTATAAAATAGACAAAAATAAAAATGAAAAGAGCAACATAGACGGTGTGAGGTGGAGAATCTTCCATGCATGGTCTGCATGCATCAAAAAGTTAGGGTTAGGGTTAGAGTTAGGGTTTAAGCATCAAGAAGAAAGATATCTGACAGCATATTAAAAATTTAATATTATTCTTTTGGTGAAGAATAATCTACACGTACCTCTCTATACATTAGCCATAGCTTTCTTTGATTATTATTTGTCCTACCGAGTTTTATATATATTCTCATTCTATCAACCTAACTTGGAATAATCCTGCATGCCCGCCGGTCGTTGATTTTGATTCCCGCAGTCACTATCTTTAAAGTGAATGGTTGATCAGAATTCAATCGTCATTGATCGCGATTCCCGGCCCCTTCTAGTTTCAATAAGAAAAATGTAATGAGAATTTTCTACGCGCGCCTTAGACGGCTTACTGTCACGGCTCGCCATCTTAATTTTAGAAGCCTCCAACGGCTTCTAAAATAAGAAGGAGAATTAATCATGAATATTGTAAATATGAGATATATATATATATATATATATAGAGAGAGAGAGAGAGAGAGAGAGAATAATGTTGAAAGAAGACATATGTAAAAGGGGAAGACTTGCACATTTGTAATTAATCATCTAAGTTTTGGATATAAACAATAGAGTCATTTGAAGTTCTCTTCACTTAAAGTGAGCTTTCTCTTGAGTTATTTATTCACTCTTCTCTTCATCACCGCCGAGATCTTGCATGGGCTGACTTAGCTAGGCTATGCGGAGTTGCAAGGAGGAGTTAAGGCCGCACGAAAGCTTATAAAGAGCTAGACAAGTCTATGACATTAATTACGGTCTCTTTCTTTCGAGGGACGGTGAGATCAACTCGGAATCCAACTCAATATATTGTATGGATCAAGGTTTAGGGCATGTGAAAAACGAAGCATCTCGGTGATGACGGCGGCGAATGCGAGCAGAAGTCTTGTTGGAGATGTCAAAACACACATTCCTTGCTAAATTTATTGTTAATTACCAAAGAATTTTTTTCCTATCTAATTTTTCTTTCTAATGAGCATTTTTCTTATAGTGTTGCCTTGTTCTCTTCTCTGATTCAATATTCTTATTTTCAGATTGCGATGTTTGCGGTCGACGGCACAAAAGAGATACTATACATAGAGATGCTTGGATAGATGCAAGGACGACGAAGTGGGTGGTGGAGATAAATTATATATTATTGATAAAATTATATAATAAATGATATGAGTTAGCTCAATATATAAAGTTATAAAGCACAATAGCTAGTGGCTGAATGGGCATGACTTCATGACCGTGCACATTGTCTGATCAAATATAAAACTATCATTTATATTCTATAATATATGCTATGAGAACAAATATAAGAAAAGAAATTACATATATAATAACAATAATAATAATATAATTCAAATTGTAACAAGCAAATAGTACAATTGTAATTACAAGCAAATACTATTCAAATTCATGTACATAAGAAATTACATAAGATTGACGATGGAAGACTTTTGTTAACCTCAGGAGCGGTGATATTTAAAAAATTACTAATTATGTCATTGCAGATGAATTCACTGTACTTATTATGTACTTTTTTTTAATCTATAAAGTGAAAGAGAGTGAGAAAAAGAGTTGGAGAAAAAAAAATGCAAATGTTGTTTTGTTTGCAAGCTTGGATCTCTCAAAACGTCGTTTTATGCTATTTTAATTAAGAATGTCATTTTATCTCCATCTCCCACTGTCACCGCCCACCCAAAACTTGCGCGATTAACAGGCTAGTCAAAAGTTTAGCCTTGAAGGCAGGCGTCGACGACAATCTGATCATCACCATCATTTTCAACCACAAATGTCTACAAATTAATATGTTTAATAAGTAGCTAGAGAGACTTGCTATCCTGAACTACGACCATAAAAGTATTATCTCTGTCATAATCCTAAAGTCTTGTATAGTATATATATTTGTATTAATTATATCTTCTATATATATATACACTTCTCAATAATTGAAGCAGTTCTGGAGAGTGTCCTTTTCTTTAATTAGTCCCACGTCCAACAGTTTAAAATTATAGTGGCGCGCAAAACTGTAAATGATTCCATGGCCAGCCATGTCTCGATCGTTCTCCAATGGCGAAGCGATAGAGAACGCGCGTGCACCATCTTCAAGCTATAGTCTCCGTTTGGCACGGTGGTGGAGGTCACGAACGCGGTGGTTATGAATTGTTGTTCGTGAATGCCCACCCTCACCTAAGTAACTTAATTTATTCACCTTTATGTTCAAAAGTAGTTTTATTTTCCTGCCGGTGATTGTGATCGTTGTCATGCCAAACATATATTATGACACGTGGCATTTTTGTCCAAACTCACTAGAGCTAAAAAAAGTCACGCCATTTGGCGCGGGTTAAAAACGACATTATCATAAAATGTATGTTTGGCAAGACAAAGGCTATATGACCACTATATATAAAGAAAAAAAATAGTTTTGAGCATAGAATGCATGAATTTTTGTAGGTGAGGTCGGGCGTTCATGAACGACGTGGTTCATGACCAAGGCATTCACGGCTGCCGCCACCGCGCCAACGAAAGCTCGGTTTGGCATGACGGTGGCGGTCGTGAACACGGTGTTAAAATCGTCATTTGTGAACAGGCACCTAAGAAACTTCATACACTTTTATATTCAAATGAATGAAGTTACTTAGATAAGCATTCATTAATTACGATTTTACCACCGTGTTTAACCGCCACCACTATACCAAACGGAGTCAAAGCCATAGTCTGCGGGCAACTCCTCATGCGATGAACTCGTCGGCCCAAATTGTTTATGTTTTTTATAAAAAATATAGTTTGAAATTTATTATAATCAATGGCTATCATTGTCGCCACTATTTTTAAAATAGTTGAAAGCTTTAAAATATATATTAAGATCAACTTCAGTCCAACATATTTACAGCATAAGGATTGACATTTTTTTTGTTTTAATAATTAGGAAATTAATATTGTAATTGTTGATTCGAACCGATGCAGCCGCAGGCTACTCGCCCAGATCCAACGAGATGACTTGGCTGGCAACGACGAAGAAGCTAGAAGAGCAACAAACATGACCTCAGGTGCTGTGGCAGGGAGGTCCCACCACGCACCCGGAAGCTCAAGGGAGTATTCCCCTCCAAAACCAAAAATGACCTAGCTTGGTACAAGGAAGGCAGGGACCTGGCGAGTCTCATACGCCATAGGACATAGATTCAAAGAATAGAGACTAATAATTTGTCTATTTGCAGATTTTGTCTATTCGCAAATATTTTTATTAATTCATAGATTACTCAAGAATATTAAAAAAATATTTGGACCTCCTCTTCACCTTTCTCATCACATGGAAAGAGTAATCCTAACTATCTAAATCTTAATTCTCAAACAAACCCTAGCTATCTAAATCTTCCCAAACAAATCGAAATCGCATGAACAGTGAAGAAATCGTCTTTCTTAAACTCGGTCTCTATTCACACATTTATTTTATGAATCACGGTCCGTGCACACATTGAAGTGATCAGAAGGTCGTCAGAGATGTTCCTTCATTGTCGGGTCTTTCTCAAGAGAACGAAGATATCGATGACTCAAGTTTAAAATTGGTCTGCAGATAACAATTTACAAACTCGAATAAAAATGAGAAAAAGTTGATCATAGACATTTATGGTCTGCGAATAACAATTGCTAACTCCAAGGTCATGTATTTTCGCTCAAGCTTTCGAAAATACTTTTAAACTTCAATATTCTAACTCCAAGGCCATGTATTTTCGATATCAACTCGTCCATTTACCCCAGCAAGATACACCTAGCTCTTTGAATGAAGGATGTGAACAAGATGAAAACTTGATCTGGGCAAATCGGTTAGCATGTCCGGAATTGAAACAACATCGCACCATCATTAATTGGGTTGACTACGCACATCATCTATGATCACTACGTGCTTGTTCGTTTGGATGAAATTAAATTGGATATTGGAATTAAGATCAATAATTTCAATATCTTCTGGGAATTGAAAAATTCTAATTCTTCTGAGAATTGGAATTAATCTAATTCCAATTATAGTGTCCGCTCAATTAACAAAATTGAAGAATATTGCGGAATTGATCAATTTGTTGTTCGTTTATTATATAAGATTCAATATAAGAATTAATATTTTTATCATTTGCGATAATTAAAGAACCAAATATTTTCTCTCATATATTAGGAAAAACCTAACATTCACTCACATATATTATGAAGAACCTAACATTCTCTCATATATATTGACATTAATTATAGCATAATGCATTCAATAAGAACCTAACATTTTTGAACGGGTGAAAAATGCGCGTCCGGTCAAAAAATGCGTGTCTAGTCGAAAAATCCACGCTCGGGAGAAAAAAACACGCGCGCCAGGGTGAAAAACGCGCACCTGGGCGAAAAAATGCGCACTTGGGCGAAAATCGAGCGGCTGGGTAAAAAGCACGCACCTGGGAGAAAACGCGCGTTCAGGTAAAAAGCACGTGCTCGGGCGATAAAAACGCACGCACAGTAAAAAATGCACGCTCGGGTGAAAAATGTGAGTCCGGGCGAAAAACAAGTGCTGGGCAAAAACGCACGCTCGACAGAAAACCGTGTGCATGGGCAAAAAAAAGTGCATCCGAGCGAAAAATGAGAACTCGGGCAAAAAAAACGCGTTCGGTCGTAAAACACTTTGCCTGGCGAAAAACACGCGGCTTGGAAAAAAAATGTGTTTGGGTTAAAAAGAGCTTGCCCGGGAAAAAAATGTGTGTCGAAGCGATAAGCGCGCAAGCCCTGGCAAAAAGTGTGTCTAGCTGTAAAAACGCGTGCCCATCAAAAAATGCACGACCAGGCAAAATACCTGCTCCCAGGCGAAATAGCGCGCGCGGTGGAAAAATGCGCCCGGGTGAAAAAATGCGCCCTCGGGCTAAAATGCTCGCCCGAAAAAATACCCCCCGGGCGAAAAAACACCCCGCGGGCGAAAAAACACACATCGAGCTTATTCAATTCTTAATTACATATATTGGAAAGAATTCAATTTAGCTCAAAATGAATATCATAGAATTCATTAGAATTCCAATTCCAACGTTTAATCACGCAGACGAACGATAAAATTAGAATTAGACATTGAATTCCAATTCTAGGTCTCAATTCCATCCAAACAAAAGGACCGGAAGAAAAGTGGCTTCTAGCGACAGAAATATTTGTGATAAAATAAATTTTGTTACTAAACATACATTTTTTGTTAAGAAATTCGAAGTTGGTCGCTTCTTTTAATTTTGTGACCAATGAAATATGGTCACTAAAAGAAGGTCTGATGGCCCAATTTAATTCAGTTACTAAAATATTTTTAGCGACATAATTAATTTGGTCACTAAATATACGCATTTACTAAAAAAAATATTTTTTTTGGATCACAAAAGATATTTAATGGTAGAGCATTCATGATCATTTTGTGATGGACTTAATTTGAACATTAATTGTCTTTATTGATCACCATCAGCACAGAAAAAGGTGGCAACCCAATAACTAAAGGAGGACTAATAATAATATTAATGATATAGATTATTGTGTTTTGGAATCGCTACGTGTTTATATAATTAAACGAGGTAGATGTGCTTGTGTTGAAACCAGTAACCCGGTTTCGACGTTCGCAAGGGGGATGCAGCTAACCCTTACTTGACCTGAGCGAGACCCTTGACTAGTCACTAAGAACCAAAGAACCTTGCCCTTGAAGAACACCTAAGTCCACGAACGGACCCTTAAGCTGCAGCGTGGAGGTCCCACCACATACTCGGAAGCTCACTCAGAACTTCCCCTCCCAAGCCAATGCTGAGCTTGGGCACCTTGGAGGGCACTAAGGATCACCTCACCGACCACCTTCAAAGACAAGGGGAGGGGGAGGGTAGTGCTTGCTCACGCGTGAGGGAGGGGGTAGAGACCAACCCTTCCCAAGGTGCCCATGAGGGTTTATTTATAGACTTTCCCAAAGATGGACTGCGAATAGCCAAAACTGGACTGCGGATAGCCAAAATCCTGCTATCCGCAGTCCGACCATGACCATGAACAGTCAACACAGGAGGAGGGGCGAGTGGGGTTCGAGGTGCCCACTCCCCCCCTCACGGGAGGTCCTGCCTGCCTCCCCTAAGGATGTCGGGCGAGTGGGAGGGTTCCCCCCCCCCCCCCCCACTCGCCCAAAGGGGGCGGCGAGTGGGAGAGCCTCTCCCACTCGCCCCCAAAGGGGGTCGGCGAGTGGGAGGGCCTCTCCCACTCTCCCGGCGAGTGGGAGGGCCCCTCCCACTCGCCCAAAGGGGGCGGTGAGTGGGAGGACCTCTCCCACTCCCCCTACATAGGGTCGGCGAGTGGGAGAGCCCCTCCCACTCGCCCAAAGAGGGTTGGCGAGTGGGAGGCTCCTCCCACTCGCCCAAAGAAGACCGGGCGAGTGGGAAGGCTCCTCCCACTCGCCCGAAGGGAGTCGGGGGAGCGGGTGCTCCCTCCGCTTCCCCTACTGCCTCTTTTTGCCTTAACCGGTCTCGACCGTTTCGGCGCGGTCGTTTTGCCCGTTTCGGCTACCTTCACTGTCTCGGCCTCACCCGGGTCGGGTCACACCGACTCGGAAAATATAAGGGTTGTACACAATCCCCGCTCTTTTCGAGCTTGCCTCAAGCTCGGAAAGAAAGTCCAACCCACCTATTTGACGAGTAGGTGGGACCTGAGGGGAATCCACGAAGGGACCTGCCAACGGGATACCCCTGGCGAGTCCTTCGGTTGAACCTGACTCGAGGCGGAACACACCTTTCTCCACTAGACACCCCTCCTATGAGCCGAGCGCAACAGGAGGTGGAGAAAGCTTAACACCTTAGGTCGAATGGAACTTGACCTGAGGTGGAAGAAAAACTCAACATCACTAGTTAAGCCGAGCTCGACTTGAGGCGGAAGGCAGACCTTTCTCCACTAGACACCCCTCCTGTGAGCCGAGCACAACAGGAGGTGGAGAAAGCTCAACACCTTAGGTCAAATGGAACTTGACCTGAGGTGGAAGAAAAACTCAACACCACTAGTTGAGCCGAGCTCGACTTGAGGCGGAAGGCAGACCTTTCTCCACTAGACACCCCTCCTGTGAGCCGAGCGCAACAGGAGGTGGAGAAAGATCAACACCTTAGGTCGAATGGAACTTGACCTGAGGTGGAAGAAAAACTCAACACCACTAGTTGAGCCGAGCTCGACTTGAGGCAGAAGGCAGACCTTTCTCCACTAGACACCCCTCCTGTGAGCCGAGTGCAACAGGAGGTGGAGAAAGCTAAACACCTTAGGTCGAATTGATCTTGACCTTAGGTGAAGAAAAACTCAACACCCTTAGTCTAGCCGAGCTCGACCTGAGGTGGAAGGCAAACCTTTCTTCACTTAACAACCCTCCTATGAGAAGAGCTCAACTGGGGGTGGACGAACCCAACACCTAAAAGGGATCCGAGCTCACATAGAGGTGGAGGAACTCAACACCTAAGAGAGAGCCGAACTCACCTGGAGGTGGAGGAACTCGACACCTAACAGGGAGCCGAGCTCGCCTATAGGTGGAGGAACTCAACACCTAAAAGGGAGCCGAGCTCGCCTGGAGGTGGAGGAACTCAACACCTAACAGGGAGCCGAGCTCTCCTGTAGGTGGAGGAACTCAACACCTAAAAGGGAGTCGAGCTCACCTGGAGGTGGAGGAAACCCAATCATCTCGCAAAAGCAGCTGGAGGCGGAGAACCAGTCCACGTCCTAGGTGCTTACCCTCACCGAGGGACGGAGGGATTCAGCAATCTTTCCAAAGCCACTGGGGCAGAGATCCAATCCACGCCCTAGGTGCTTACCTTCACCTAGAGGCAGAGGAACTCCACCATCTTGCCAAAGCAACTAAGGCAGAGATCCAATCCGCGTCTTAGGTGCTTACCTTCACCTAGAGGCAGAGGAACTCCACCATCTTACCGAACCACTTACCCTTTCCAAAGTTTTACCTGCAGCGAGTCGACCCGATGAGCCTCCCATTTGTCGACATTACTGAGCCCGATGAATGGTCTCTAGTCGGGGATCTTACCGATTGGAGGCGGAAGTACCCGTCCGCGTCCTAGGTGCTTTGCTTACCTGGAGGCAGAGGAACTCAACGCCCTCCCAATCCAATTGGAGGCGGAAGTACCCATCTACGTCCTAGGGGCTTAGCTCACCTGGAGGCAGAGGAACTCAACGCCCTCCCAGTCCCCTTAACGATTGGAGGCGGAAGTACCCATCCGCGTCCTAGGTGTTTACCTTCACCTGGAGGCAGAGGAACTCAACGCCCTCCCAATCTGACTGGAGGCGGAAGTACCCATCCGCGTCCTAGGTGCTTACCTTCACCTGGAGGCAGAGGAACTCAATGCCCTCCCAGTCCCCTTACCGATTGGAGGCAGAAGTACCCATCCGCGTTTTAGGTGTTTACCTTCACCTGGAGGCAGAGGAACTCAATGCCCTCCCAATCTGACTGGAGGCGGAAGTACCTATCCGCGTCCTAGGTGCTTAGCTCACCTGGAGGCAGAGGAAGTCAATGCCCTCCCAGTCCCCTTACCGATTGGAGGCGGAAGTACCCATCCACGTCCTAGGTGTTTACCTTCACCTGGAGGCAGAGGAACTCAACGCCCTCCCAATCTGACTGGAGGCGGAAGTACCCATCCGCGTCCTAGGTGCTTAGCTCACCTGGAGGCAGAGGAACTCAATGCCCTCCCAGTCCCCTTACTGATTGGAGGCAGAAGTACTCATCCGCGTCCTAGGTGTTTACCTTCACCTGGAGGCAGAGGAACTCAACGCCCTCCCAATCTGACTGGAGGCGGAAGTACCCATCTGCGTCCTAGGTGCTTAGCTCACCTGGAGGCAGAGGAACTCAACGCCCTCCCAGTCCCCTTACCGATTGGAGGTGGAAGTACCCATCCGTGTCCTAGGTGTTTACCTTCACCTGGAGGCAGAGGAACTCGACGCCCTCCCAATTTGACTGGAGGCGGAAGTACCCATTCGCGTCCTAGGTGCTTACCTTCACCTGGAGGCAGAGGAACTCAACGCCCTCCCAGTCCCCTTATCGATTGGAGGCGGAAGTACCCATCCGCGTCCTAGGTGTTTACCTTCACCTAGAGGCAGAGGAACTCAACGCCCTCCCAATCTGACTGGAGGCGGAAGTACCCATCCGCGTCCTAGGTACTTAGCTCACCTGGAGGCAGAGGAACTCAACGCCCTCCCAGTCCCCTTACCGATTGGAGGCGGAAGTACCCATCCGCGTCCTAGGGGTTTACCTTCACCTGGAGGCAGCGAAAATCAACGCCCTCCCAATCTGACTGGAGGCGGAAGTACTATACCCATCCGCGTCCTAGGTGCTTAGCTCACCTGGAGGCAGAGGAACTCAACGCCCTCCCAGTCCCCTTACCGATTGGAGGCGGAAGTACCCATCCGCGTCCTAGGTGTTTACCTTCACCTGGAGGCAGAGGAACTCAACGCCCTCCCAATCTGACTAGAGGCGGAAGTACCCATCCGCGTCCTAGGTGCTTACCTTCACCTAGAGGCAGAGGAACTCAACGCCCTCCCAGTCCCCTTAGTCAAGGCGTTACCTGAAACCTCTCCATTCATCATCGAGGAGCTACCTGCTTATTACAACGCGCCCCTCTGGGCCTACTTGGTCACATGCACCTTGACCATCTCTTTCACCACCTCCTCCACTTTCTCTGCCTTCTCATTCCTTTCCTTTCTCTTGGTCCTTTCTGCTTCCCTGGTCAACCTGCAGGTGGGAGACTTGCCTCTGGAACCGGTCTGCGTAGCTTCCTTGCGTCTCCCCGTGCTTTTGTTGAATCAGGAACAGGGACTACGCCCCCTTCCTGGTGAGAAGGGGGCATCCTCCCTGCCCCCTCACTCGGGGAAGCTGGCCCCAGGAGAGCTGTTGAAGAGTGCTTGCGCTTGAAGGCTCAAGCCTTCCTCCGAGGCTGGCCCCTTCCCTTGCCAACACGCTTGCTCTATCTCCATCAAAGACGGCGAGGCGAGCACAAATGTTGGTGATGCCGTGCACTCGCCCTGAGGGGGGAGTGCAAACCGGAAGACTTCCCGGATTGACTTCCTGAACTCCTCGAAGTCACATTTCTTCATGCACTCCCCGGCAGGGGTGAGTCCCCCAGCTCATCGCTTCCAGCCATGAGACTTGCCCAGAGCTTTCCGAACTAGCTGCTTCCACGCTCACCGCACCATAATGTTGAAACCAGTAACCCGGTTTCGACGTTCGCAAGGGGGATGCAGCTAACCCTTACTTGACCTGAGCGAGACCCTTGACCAGTCACTAAGAACCAAAGAACCTTGCCCTTGAAGAACACATAAGTCCACGAACGGACCCTTAAGCTGCAGCATGGAGGTCCCACCACATACCCGAAAGCTCACTCAGAACTTCCCCTCCCAAGCCAATGCTGAGCTTGGGCACCTTGGAGGGCACTAAGGATCACCTTACCGACCACCTTCAAGGACAAGGGGAGGGGTGGTGATTGCTCACGCGTGAGGGAGGGGGTAGAGACCAACCCTTCCCAAGGTGCCCATGGGGGTCTATTTATAGACTTTCCCAAAGATGGACTGCGAATAGCCAAAATTGGACTGCGGATAGCCAAAATCCTGCTATCCACAGTCCGACCATGACCATGAACAGTCAACACAGGAGGAGGGGCGAGTGGGGTTCGAGGTGCCCACTCCCCCCCCCCCCCCCCTCAATGGAGGTCCTGTCTGCCTCCCCTAAGGATGTCGGGCGAGTGGGAGGGTCCCCCCCACTCGCCCAAAGGGGGCGGTGAGTGGGAGGACCTCTCCCACTCGCCCGGCGAGTGGGAGAGCTCCTCCCACTCCCCCTACATAGGGCCGGCGAGTGGGAGAGCCCCTCCCACTCGCCAACCCTCTTTGGGAGAGTGGGAGGGGCTCTCCCACTCGCCCAAAGAAGACCGGGCGAGTGGGAAGGCTCCTCCCACTCGCCCGAAGGGAGTCGGGGGAGCGGGTGCTCCCTCCGCTTCCCCCACTGCCTCTTTTTGCCTTAACCGGTCTCGACCGTTTCGGCGCGGTCGTTTTGCCCGTTTCGGCTACCTTCACTGTCTCGGCCTCACCTGAGTCGGGTCACACCGACTCGGAAAATATGAGAGTTGTACATGTTGTTTATAAGTACTATACTAGGAAATAAAATTTGTGGCACTACAATATTGTTGGTATCAAAGATTAATTATGATTAATTCAACATCCCGATCAAAGATAATAATTATGTTAAAATAATTTATTTTATTTAATGTTAATTAATTAATTTTGAAATTATAATGGTAAAATAATTAATTAATTAATTCTGAAATTATTTTAATTAATATAGTCAATAACATCTCACGAAAGGGACAACTTCTCATTTAGAATGAATGGTCAATAATTGTCCATTATGAGAATAACTACCACTGAAGTGAAAATTACCCATTAATGATGACTACTCATTGAGTGAATGTGATTGATGATAACACATATATAAATATCTATGGAGGGGTACTCGGTCTCTATGTTCAATCACTCATTATTCCCACACCATCTAGATGGAGTGATCGAGAGCTTAGAAGACTGTTACTCACGTTGAAGCCTTACTCGGAGAAAACATCAATGACCGGAGGTTTGATCATATTCTTTCACCTTAAGTTTTGTTCCGCATACTACGCGTTTAAAGTCGTCGTTCGCGTTGATTTTTGTCTAACAAATTAGTCTCAACTTCATATTTTATGAAGGGATTTGAGAGATTGCTTGTTTAAAAGTGCGGTTGGCACATAGTTAATCCCCGACAATATTAATATAGCTAATTACTTAAAGCCTGTAAAAAAAATTAAGCATGCTAATTTCTTAGATTTTACAGACTAAAGATAGATATATCTGATAATTGCAGTGCCTTTTAACATAAAATATACCACTTTTCTACATACAAACATGCATGTGCTTAGCAAAATCAGCTCGCATTCCCATAACTCATAGAAAAAGAATCCTTTTAAGCATTTTCTCTGATTATATGATTTCTTTATTGAAAATTTAATTAAGCTTGAGAAGAAGATACCAAGATGAAGCCTTAGTAAGAAAGGAATGAATAGGCTGAAGATTAGTAGTTATACATAGAATCTCATGCCTATCATTTTTTTTCTTTATTGAAGAGATTCCCACGCCTTTTCACAAAGGAGAAATCCATATACATGCATGCATGCATGCCTACCATACAACTTGCCATTATATTCTTCTCACGTGTGAATTAGTTTCGTAAGTTATTCAAACGGTCAACAATTCTAGGCACCGACATTGTCGAGTTGTTATTGCGTAGAACTTTAGGTGCATGGAAAATATTAAAATAGTGATTTTTTTCGAGAAATGTGGTGTGTGTTTAATATAAATGCAAAGACCTTTAGGCGTTGTTAATTTAGTTAGTTATATTCTTCGCTTCCAAGAATCTTCCTTCTAATTATATTGTAATGAATCCAAGGGAATCATTAATTTTTTAACTGTTTTTACATAGAAAATTGCATTTGTTTCAACGTAGATGTTGGATGTTTGCCCTACTGATAAACATCATGTTGATCAACGTACACTTTATTATTCAAATATATTAGGTCTGATAGTGAAATACTTTGTCACGAAGCTTTTGAATTCCAAATTAATTAAGCACCCGTGCTTGCATGGTCTGATGAATAATATAAACAATGTAAATACTGAAACGTGCCTAATTCAGATATGTATACCAACTTTTGTATAAACTTGGTATTAGATGATGAATTGATTGAGCTCTAATGTGGTAGAAGGGCCTTTGTTTATGGGAAAAAAGATTTGATTTTTCATGCTCTATCGTTATTGTAGATGTTGGAATTGAGAAATTCGATTCCAAATAATGTTCGGACTAATGGGGTGACCAAACCTCTACTTGTCTAGCGGACGAGTTCTCCTAATGAGATCTCTGTTGAGATCTCCTAGCGAGGTCTGGCTACTGACAAGGTCTCCTAACGAGGTCTCTGTTAACGAGGTCTCCTGATCTAGTTACTGGCGGGCGCTAAACTAAACACATATGATCTCTTCCTTATGTATTTTTGATCCCGACGAATTACGGGTTATGCAGTATTGAAAGAATTAAAATACATGTGGCGTAAAGTTAACCCTAAACTAATAAATTATGTTCATCATTATTTTATATTTATTAACTGCCTTTTAAATTCATTCTTACATAGGATATATTTATTCACACGTGATATATATCTTTTCCATAAGTTGGCAATTAATCTCAACGCTTGCTTGTATAAACTAACAAGCAAGCGTTCATTTTCAAATAAAATTATATCGCTATCATTTTCAATTTGTCTTCATTTTAAAGAACAAATGAGTCGAATGTGAAACATTACGACCGACTACTAATAATTCGTGAACAATGTGTTAAATGAATGCTTTGGAGTTTGGAGAATGAAAATAGATAATATTTAAATAATTGGTATGAGAGAAGAGATTGATATATATATAATATATATATATATATATATATAGCTCACATCTAAATTGAAATGAAAATTAAATTTCTAATACAAAACATGCAAGAGCTGTTCCGGTTGTTAGATTTTATGCTACCACCATGCAAGGGAACCAACGATGAACAAAGACGAAGTAATCGTTATAACTAGGCAAACAATTACAAAGACAAGCTGACTACAAGGTGCATACACCTTGAATCACGTCAGCTGAGATATATAAAAAATAACTTGTCGCGGACAAGGTCCGCTTCTCCACTTCACTGTGTACTCTGCACTCTCCACCTCTCGCTGAGGTATGGGTTGGACTCTTCTGAGGTGTAGGCACACTCCCACTCTCACACTCCCACTCAATTCACCTCACTAGTTCTCTACACTAGTTCTCTCTCTCTCTTCTCTTGTATATCTTAGGTAGGGGGGGGGGGGGGGGGGGGGGGGGTATTTATAGGAGAGCACAAAAATAGGAGAGATGGGGGATGGGGGGAGGGGGAGGTGCACTCACTCAACACAACACATGCACACACCACCCCCACACATCCACTCGCCCACTTCAAGAAGCACTCGCCAACCCCCCATGCTCCACTCGCCCCCTCTCCTTCACCCACTCGCCAACTCCCTCACAAAGGGCTCCACTCGCCCATTGCACAGGCCCCCTTCATGCTGGACTCGCCCAACATACAGCCTCCACTCGCCCCCTTCAAGCTCCACATCAACTTTCAACACTCCCCCTTGAAGTGAGCTTCAGGGACAACTCCAAGGCAAGCGCGAAGATTCTTGAACGGCCCCGCAGATAAGGGCTTTGTGAAGATGTCCGCCAGGTTCTTTTCACTCCGCATATACTCTACCGCAAGCGAGCCACCCAACACCTTCTCTCGGATGAAGTGGTGCTCGATCTCTATGTGCTTTGTCCTTGTGTGACAGACTGGGTTGGTTGCCAGCTTCAGAGCACTCTCATTGTTGCCACGCAACACAGTACGTCCGCTGACCTTCTCATCCACATCTTCCACCAGCCTCCTCAGCCAGACACACTAATGAGCTACTAAGGACGACGCATTGTACTCAGCCTCAGTGGTGGAAAGAGAAATGGAGTCCTGCTTCTTGCTACACCATGAGATGGCAGTGGCTCCACACATGAACACGTAACCTGATGTCTACTTGCGATCATCAGCGTCACCTGCATAATCTGCATCTGTGTGGCCATGCAGCTTGAAGTCAGTCCTCCCTCCATAGAGCAACCCCATCTCAAGGGTTCCCTTCACATACTTCAGTATCCCTTTAGCTGCCTCCAGATGAGGCTTCCGCGGCTCCTACATGTACCGACTCACTCGGCCGACAGCAAAGGCGATGTCCGGCCTTGTGATGGTCAAATAGATAAGGCTCCCCACCAGTGACCGGAAGATCTTCGAATCAGGAAGAATCCTCCCTTCTTCCTTCCGAAGCTTCAGCCCAACCTCCAGTGTAACAGAGCTGCTCTTCCCCTCCTTCATGCTGAATCTCTCGACGATCTTCTCGGCATAAGCCTTCTGGGTCACGAGCAGCCCGCCACTTCTCTTCTCCACTTGAAGTCCAAGAAAATGGTGCAGTTCACCAAGATCCTTCATCTCAAACCAAATGGCTAGTTGCTATCTCAGCGCCGCGACCTCTTCACTATTGTTCCCGGTCACGATCATGTCATCGACGTATAGCAGCACCAGCACATGAAGATCTCAACTCATCTTCACAAAAATGCTAGAGTCTGAGTCTGAGGCATCGTAACCACAGAACTGCAGATACTCTGCAATCTTCCCATACCAGGCTCTGGGTGCCTGTTTCAACCCAAAGAGGACTTTCTTCAGCTTGCAGACGTGACGTGGATGTGACTTGGACACATACCCAGGTGGTTGCACCATGAATATGTCCTTATCAATCTCTCCATATAGGAATGCGTTCTTCACATCCAGCTGCCACAGCTTCCACCCTCTGCACACTGCTAGGGCAATGACCATCCTCACCGACGTCATCTTCGCCACAGGACTGAACATCTCCTCATAGTCCTCTCCATTGGTTTGTGAGAAACCTCGAGCGACAAGCCTAGCCTTCTATTGCTCTACTTCTCCGTCAGCTCTCTTCTTTACCTTGTACACTCACTTGCAGGTGACAGGTTTGATGCCCTCCACCATGGGAACAAGGTCTCATGTCTCATTCTTCTTCAAGGCCTCCATCTCCTTATCCATGACCACGTCTCACTCCTTAGTGCCAACAACATCTTCAAAGCGGGCAGGTTCCCTCTCGTCGAGTGGTCCTGCGACGAAGCAAGAGACCAAACTCACGAAGTTCCCCTCCTTATAGCGAGCAGGCGGGACGATGGTCCGCTTCGACCTCCTCAAGGCTTGGCCATTTTCTATGTAACATCCCGATTCGAGCTAGACCCCTTGTGCGCGTTTTTGAGTCACGCGAGTTGACTCGGGCTCGGGGTGTACTGAGGGCCAGGCTTGAACCTGAGCCGGGGAAATGCACTTGACAAATGCGGCGAGTACCAGTTCTATTCTTTGTCCCGATGGTTGCTGTATCGGGATCCGAGCCGTCCGGAGAGCATAACTTGAGCGATAAAACTCGAAGGAGGCGTACCGCCTTGAAGGAATTATAGTACGTACGTTAGCTCAAATGACACGGTCTGCGAATAACGTGTTTATTCAAAAGGCGGTATGCAGCAGACAGTCTCGGAATTCACCCCAGTCAGGGTTGTTAGACTCGTGAAGCCTATACGAGTTCAACGAACTGTCCGCGCTCGATTCTAATGAGAATCGACGAAATTATAATGTGGTCTGCGAATAGCATATTTATTCAAAATGGTGAAATTGACCAAACGACCTCACAATTAACCCCAGTCGGTCTTGTTAGACTCGTAACAATAATACGAGTTCAACGAATTTATCTGTTTGCGATTCCGACGTCATTTGGATAGTTCTCACGTTTAAGTCAAATTTGGCCGCAAACGCTCCGACAAGCATAAAATGAGCAAACGAACTCGGAATTGATCTCGGATAGTCCCGGTGGATGCGTGTCAGCGAGACGGTCGTAACGAGCCCGTCCGGGATAAATTTTGAGTCCTCTAGAGCGATATACAAGCGTTCGAATGTTTTAATTAAGTTTTCTTATAATATTAATAATATTAATATTAATATATAATATATATATGTACATAAACTTAGGTTAGAGACATACCTTATGTAACATCCCGACTTTTATTGGGCCACTAGACCCTAGTGAGCCCAATAAAAGTAGGCCCGAGCAGTAGAAAACGACCATTTCGGGTATCGTAGCGCGCCACTACCTCATTATTATGAATAATGGCCATACGAGCCCCGAATTGACTTCCGTCAGTTCCGTTGGACTCGTATGGACAATACGAACGCAACGGAATTCGTTGCACTCCGATCCGAGGTCGTATGGAAAAAACGACCGTTTCGGGTATCGTAGCGCGCCACTACCTCATTATTATGAATAATGGCCATACGAGCCCCGAATTGACTTCCGTCAGTTCCGTTGGACTCGTATGGACAATACGAACGCAACGGAATTCGTTGCACTCCGATCCGAGGTCGTATGGAAAAAACGACCGTTTCGGGTATCGTAGCGCGCCACTACCTCATTATTATGAATAATGGCCATACGAGCCCCGAATTGACTTCCGTCAGTTCCGTTGGACTCGTATGGACAATACAAGCGCAACAGAACTCGTTGCGTCTCGATACAAGGTCGTGTGGGGAATATACCATTTAGGGCACTATGCAGACCACCCCAATGCAACGTATAAACTACGATGTGCACGAACCCGGAGTCAAAACCCCCAAGAAGGGGGCTGCCCTATTAGGGCAAGGGGAAGAGAGAGAAAGGAGGGGGGGGGGGGAGAAAATATCCCCCCCCCCCACTCACCCTCCCTTCCTACACGTGGAAGGGAGGGAGAGGGGGAGGTGGCCACCCCTCCTTCCTATAAAAGGAGGGGCAGCCCTCTTCTTCTCCCCCACACCACCCTCTCTCTCTCTCCCCCTCCTCTGCCGACAGCCCAGCCTCAGCCCTCCTCCTCCACCACCTTGCCGGGACAAGCCCTAGGCCGACCACCCCTCCTCCTCCATGGCCGGCCACCACCACCAACCCCCAACCCCTCAGGTAGAGATCTCCCCCTCCCCTTTCCTACCTCCCGGAGGAGGCGTTCAGGCCGCCGGCAGGCACGGCCGGCGGCGGCCGAGTCTTCCCCCTCCTCCCCGCGCTCCCTGTAAGGGAGTTACTCCCTTCCCCGGCGGCGGCTGGCGGCGCCAGGCTGCCGGGCCACCGCCGAACGGCTGCCCCCTCCCCGGCGCCCCGACCAGAGGCGGCAGGGAGGGCTGCGCGCGAGGAGGCGGCCGTGTAACAAGCCGGCACGGCTCGGGCTGGCTGTACCGCGCCTCCTCGCCCCTTCTGCCCCGTTTTCCGGTGGGGTCCGGCGGCGCCAGGCCACCGGGCCACCACCGGAGTTGGCGCCGGCCCCCGGCGCACCGACCGGGGGCGGCGCCGGTGGCCCCCGACGGAAGGGCGGCGGCACAGCGGCCTGCATGGCCCATGCAGGCCACGCCGCCGCCGCCCGCCCCTATTACTCCCTTCCCCGGTGGTGGCCGGCGGTGCCAGGCCGCCGGACCACCCCCGGAGGAGTCGCCGGCCCCCGGCGCACCGGCCGGGGGCGGCGCCGGCCCCGGCAGGCCGCTGCCCGGCGGCGGCAGCGGCAGCCACCCGAGCCCGATCGGGGGCCGCACGATCTCCCCCAGGAGATCAAGCGGCCCCCCCGCAACCTTAATCCCCGCCCAATTCCTCCATTTGTGTGCCCCCCCACAGCGGATCCGCTGTGGATCCGCTGTGGGGACCCAAGGAGGGCGCCCGGTGTGGCGCCCTCAGCTTTCTCCTCTCCTCTAAACGCACACCAAAAACCCCTTCCCCTTCTTCTTTTTTTTGAAAAAAAAAATGGGGCCTTTTTTTAGGAAAAGTTTTCTGAACGGAAAATGTGCCTCACCCTAAGGGGCACCCCCCGTAATTTTTGGGGAATTTTAGGACAATATTTGCTATTTATAAAACCCAATATAAAGTTTATTTTAGGTATTAAAATGCCCAAATATGTTTCTAAAAATCCCCAAATATTAGGGGCACTAAATATAGGTATTTTACAAATACTATCAAAGATGGGGGGTGTGGACTTGTGATTTGAGCCCTCAAAAGCCTTTTCAAACAAAAGAATAGACGCCCGGAAAAGAGCAAAATACATTAAAATAAATCGGCATCTCCTCGACGCATATTTTAAATACTTATCCAAAATTATGTATAAGACCGACTAAGCTCGGAAAAGCAACTCAAAAATCGGAACGACATCGCGACGCGGCGCCGAAACATAACCCCGCCACGACGATAATAAAAGTACGGAGTCATCGGTCGAAGCCTCCTCTTATGGAGTGATTGGACTACTAACCATTTCTTCTTATGCAATTACATACTGTACTTTCATTTAAATCCAGTCTCGTACTGGTCCCCCGCATTTACATTCTGTACTCTCATTTAAATCCAGTCTCGTACTGGTCCCCCGCATTTACATTCTGTACTTTCATTTAAATCCAGTCTCGTACTGGTCCCCCGCATTTACATTCTGTACTTTCATTTAAATCCAGTCTCGTACTGGTCCCCCGCATTTACATTTTGTACTTTCATTTAAATCCAGTCTCGTACTGGTCCCCCGCATTTACATTCAGCACTTTCGTTTAAATCCAGTCTCGTACTGGTCCTTATTACATGGCCTTTGCTTTCGGCCTACCTTTCTGTTTATATTATGGCCTCTGCTTTCGGCCTACATTCTGTTTAGTATTATGGCCCCTGTTTCGGCCTAATTTACTTACTAGTGCAGAGCTGCCGTGGCAACAAATGCGGTGCTTGTCCTCCCTTCGGCGAGGCCTTAGTTGGGGAAAACCCGGAGTTGAGTCCTTCCTCCCAGGTTAGCCCCAAGCAAGGAGTCCTCATACCGCTAAGTATCCCGGTCCAGGGTTGTGAGACTGGTGGAGTAGAAATGCCACGTGGCCTAAGGGTTTGTTTTATATAAAGCGGGTGAAGATTGATTGGAAGTGGCGGGTTGGTCACGCTCGCAGACCGTTCGTACCGGTGCGGGTGGGTTGACGACTCATGGCGACAGGGAGATATGCGCAGCAGGTTATCACCCCTGAGCATGTAGTTTTACCTCCGCTGGTCGGCCTTCAAATCGGCTCGCCGGATGTCGCTCACATCCAGTTAGTACACCAAGTTGTACAGGAGGGCCTGAATGATACGGTACGACTACATTCAGAAGTGGCAGGACTGGCCACTGTCACCGACGGCCACATCGGTGAGGCCCGCGGGGTTAGCTCCCCTGCTTGAACTAAAGCGGTCTAAAACTGTGTCGACACAGGGTCTTTGTGTGGGTACAGGTCTTGAGAACCTGGGTGTGTGTATACGCGCGATAGTGTTATAGATTTATTATGCTGCGCGATTGTGGTTATTCGGGCAGGAGCCCCGCTTTATATATATATATATGTGCATGTATATGTTTACCTGCTGCTAACCCTTTCCTTGCTTCGGCTATTTCAATTCTGTCTTTAGCCGCCCCCTGGATACGGATCCGGGGAGGGGGATGTGTTTTCTGCTTAGCTCTGTGACTAACGGTTATTTCTTATAACCAATCACAGGAGACGGGACAGCGTGAAGCCCCCACATCACAGGTTGACCGGGAAGCCTTGGAGATGATCCGTTCGATTACCCCAGCCTCCCCTCCTATCTTCAGAGATGTGAGTACGAGTATATAAGGACGAGCCCAGGACTCCCTTTTGTCTTAGCATATGTAGTCTACGGACAATATTTTGTAAATGATAGGCTTCGGCCCCGTTAAGTTGTAAATATAAGCTGTATGTTTGGTTTGCCCATCTTTTGATTGCTTCCGCTATGCGTTCTGATGTGAGGTTATGATTCTTGTGCCTGACAAGGAGACCGCTCAGCGCTCGAGGGGGGTGGGACGTCACCACCCGGGGAGCGTTAAGGGGTCATTCTTGGGCAGTAAGATCCCCCCTCCCTGAACCCGGTTCAGGATTGGGGAGGGGGGGTCTTACACCTTACCCGATCCCTCTCCTCCCAGCTGCGCCGCACGCCTCCCCCTCTCTCCCTCTCCAGCTCTTCCAAATCCAAACTGAGCCCTCCTCCGGCGAGTCCGACCTCCGATGCTCCAGCGCAACTCCTCACGGCAAGATCGTGAACCACCTCTTCCCTCTTCATCTCCGGCGAGCTCTAAAGCATCCATGGCCGAACTCCATCTGCTCCACGGGCGGCCTGAGCTCATCCTCCATGAAAACCGACGGCAAAGCTCGTCTCCCGCGAGCTCCTCCACCTCCGACATCTCTCGCTCTCTCGGCTCTGACCCTCTAGACCCATGGGACTTGGAAGATGACTGATGTGTAGTGATAAGGAGCTCATGATTAATATGTCTACCCATGAGGGTTCACCACTTGAGGGATTCAGGTCAAGTTTAAGTCAGGAGAGAGAGGGAAAGCTGCACTTGGCCCAATTGGGCCAAGAAGGTCTAGTGTCCAAATTCACTATCTATTTAAGAGCAATATAAAGAAGGAGCAATAAATCACCAACCAATTAAATGTCTTGTGAAGGGAAAATTTGGGATTCAGCCCATTGCGTCCCCTAGTACCGATGAGAGCCCTTCACCGGGTGTACCGCGGGAAGTCCAGGACTTACCTTAAATCACCAAAGAAGTAACATGAGAAATAAGTAAGGAAACACGTCCACCAATCTAAATAAGTATCTGGTAAAAGGGAGTTTGGGATTCAGCCCATCGTGTTCCCTAGTACCGATGAGAGCCCTTCACCGGGTGTACCTCGGGAAGTCCAAGATCAACCCTAAATTGCAATAACAATTAAAGTAGGCAAGAGTAGCCATAGTAGGGTAAGATTGGATTTATGTATCTCCTCCCAGTTGCGGGAGTGGCAGGATTGTGGTGCCCGGTTAGACGAGCGGGAACCTCGAGGGGATGATTATCCCGGTAACATTCTCAGAAATGTGGCAGGTCTTCGGTACTAGGCAGGTCGTCACTCCGACCGCGGTACGTTGACTTAGCGGGTGTGTAGGGGTCTAAGGGGCCAGCTTGGCTGCATGTCGGGACGACAGTTCCCCGAAGACACCTCTCACTTGGCTCACAGTTTGGTGGACTCCAGCAAAGAGTACGCAGAGCTCCGCGGTTGTTTAGCGTCGAGGCGTACGTGCGGTCTAGGCCTGGTAGAGTGTATACCCGCCTAGGAGTGGACAACCCGGTCCGCTACCACCGTGTGTCACAGCGGTTGGTACCCGAGAGGTTGGCTTCCTTTCAAACAGAGGGAACTACAAAGGTCTATGCGCATAGAGTCGTGTGTGTGAGTTTCATTGCATAAAATATTCTTGGCATAGCATAGCATACGCACTTGCAGATCCTCATCATATAAATTAGTATAGGCTCTTTTATATGATGAGTTATAATTCCTGGAAATCCTAACTTATAAGTTTGTATGGGCATTCATATAAGTTAGGGTACGAGATTGATTACTTGTCGCTACTGTTCTTACTGCCTTGCTTTACCTGCTTTACTTACTGTTTATTTACTGTTGTACACCTTTATTATACTCCTGCTTATACATGATTAGATTAGCCCCTTTTACACTTGTGTAGCTTAGAATTTGTGTATATACTAGTTTACTTTCCCCGTCACCTGCTTTGTATATTACTGTTATATTGCATCTTTTCTTCCTTTCCTTCCGCCCGGTGCCTTGGAGTCGCCGGGGGAGCGGATGGGAAGCCACTTAGTCTTTATGACTAACGGTTGATACGTCCCTCTTTTTAGGAGCACATTCAGTGGTATAACAACGTTCAACACCGGAGGCCAGCCAGGTCAGGTGTGCAGGGCTGGGGTTTATGGTACCTTAGCTGCCGTCAGTGACAGAGGCGGGTGAGTGTTTTGAGATGTAGCCCTTGGGGCATTTAGCTGGTTACTCTGATGATTTGCAGGAGCTTGTGTAGCTTTCTGCTTTTCTCTGTTCTGGACTTTATTACTTATTGTGAACCTATGACTTTAATGCTTTCTATTATTGATGGCTTGGCGCTGTTCAGTTGGTTTGGCCGGCAGGATAGGCGTCTTGTGAGGGAGGCTAGCTCGTGCGCTGGCGCTTCCGCAAGGCGGCTATCCTGGGCATAAGGCTCCCCTCGGTCGTGTTTGGTGTTCCGGGAGGGGGATCTTACATTCTACCACTCCGGTAGACTCCTCCTCTCCAGCTCCTCTTTCAACTTCTCTTGAAGCAGCGCTCCCCCTGCTTCTAGAGCTTGAAGCTCCCCCTGAGCCAGAAGCTCCCCCTGAGCCAGATGGCGATGGGGCACTTGGAGATACCTCCAACTCCAACATAGAGTCCTCAGTGACTCTCTCTTCTCCCATGCTAGATTCTCCACTCTCCGTCAGTACCATAGAAGAGACTCCCTGATACGAGATCAGTTCGTCAAACACTACGCCACGCGAGACGACGAACTTGTGGGTCTGCGGGTTCATGCACTTCCACCCCTTCTTCCGCTCGTCGTAGCCGATGAGACACACTTCCTCGCTTTCGGCTCCAACGTGGTTCTCTCAGCCTCCAAAACGTGCACAAAGTAGGTAGAGCCAAACACCCACATGTGACTCACATCTGGCTTCTCCCGGAACATGAGTTGGTGTGGAGACACCATCCTGTTGGGACTCAGAGGTAGCCGGTTGATCACATAGGTAGCACACGTCATTCCCTCCGCCCATAAGGCTTTGGGAATCCCCTTAGCATGTAGCCAACTCCTGGTAGTCTCCACCAGATGGCAGATCTTCCTCTCTGCGACCCCATTTTGTTGAGGGGTGTGGGCGCAGGAGAGCTCTCGCCGGATGCCGAATTTCCAGCAGAAAGAGTTAAAAGCGTTAGAGGTAAACTCCCCCCATTATCACTTCTTAACTTCTTCACCCTCAGGTTCAGCCTCCCCTCCACTAGTTCCTTCCACTCTTGGAAATTCTCAAACACCTCTATCTTCTCCCTCATGAAGTAAACCCACGTGTAGCGGGTGTAGTCATCCACCAAGACCAGCGCATACTTGTTTCCTCCATAGGTCAGGGTGGCGCACGACCCCATCACATCAGCATGAACGCACTCAAGAGGTGCCTTACATCTGGTCTCCGACTTGTCAAATGGAAGTCTATGTGACTTTCCAAATTGACAGCCCTCGCACACATGGCCGTCACCGCAAGAGGAGAGATTGGGCAGGCCAGACACCAGACCCTTCGTCGCTATCATCTTCAGCTTGTTCATCCTTACATGACCTAGCCTCTCATGCCAGATCGCTGCGCTGTCATTCGCCTTCAGCTTGTCCACATAGGCACTTGCTGATAGAACATACAAGTCCTTCACCCTTCTCCCAGTGAGCGTGACATCAGCATCAACTGAAGACAGGTTCTTTAAGAACTTCACCTCCTTCAGTCCGAACAGCACTTGGTATCCTGCATCCACTGCATTCGCAACAGAGAAGAGGTTCTTCTTCATGCCCGTCATGTGATACGCACTCTTCAGTGTCACGGGCTTCTCTTAACTTCCCAGGGATACCATCCCTTCCTTCTCAACTGGATGCACCGTATCATCCACCGTGATGATAGCATCAGTTCCACCATATGCCTTCAAAGAGGCAAACTTAGACACATCTCCAGTGAGATGGTGTCCGCAACTGGAGTCCACTATCCAGTCATTCTCGAAGTTGACGGAGGCTAAAGCGTCGACTGACGTTGCCGTCATCTCGGCCAGGAAGCGTTGTCTCCGCCTTCACCACCCTGGTGACCTCCACCTCTTCCTCCACCTCTCTGATGGTCTCCACCTCTCTCAGCAACATGACCGGCCTTGAGATTTAACCGGCACTCCTTTGCCATGTGCACGTACTTCTTTCAGGCAAAGCAGAGAGGTCTCCCCTTCTTGTCATATGGAGGGAGAAAGTTCTCCCTAACTCCCTGAGAGGACGTTGAGGGTCCATCTCCGGAGTTCTTCTTCTTCTTGTCCCAAGGATTTCTCTTGCCTGAGAACAACGCCTCACTATCTCCCCCTGAGATAGACACTCCTGCCATCTGCTTCGCCAAGCTCTCCTGTGATGACATCAGGTTCTCTAGCTCCAGTAAGGTGGGCTGAGTAGCCCATCCTTGCACAGAGGTGACAAACGGAACATACTCCTTCCGCAGGCCTCTGAGTATGTGCCTCTTCATCTTCGCCTCTGAGATCGGCTCGTCAGGATCCAAGGCCGAGATCTTTGCACACAGGTTCTTCACCTTTAAGAAGAAGGTGGATATCGACAACTCATTCTCCAGGAACTGTAGCCGCGCTACATTCTTCTTGTTGAATAACCCATCAAGGGCTCTCCAGATCTCTGACGCTGACTTGCACCCCAGGATGTGGTCGAACAAGTCCGGTGAGATAGCCCTCTTTAAGCTGAACTCAGCTTTGGCGTTGGTCTTCCTCCACGCCCTCACTGCTGGACCATTGTCTCCGGCAGCTACAACTTCCTCTTGCTCAGCTCCTCCAACGACCTCCCATAGGTCATCTCCAAGCAGGTAACTCTCCATGCATGACTTCCACTTCTTGTAGTTGGTCTGGGTGAGCAGCTCAATGCCTAGTCCTCTCGCATAACCTCCTCCGCCGTCCATCTTGGTTGTCAACCTTGAACCTTGATAACACACTCCGCTTAACTAACCTCGCTTTGATACCATGTTAGATTTTATGCTACCACTATGCAAGGGAACCAACGATGAACAAAGACGAAGTAATCTTTATAACTAGGTAAACAATTACAAAGACAAGTTGACTACAAGGTGCATACACCTTGAATCACGTCACCTGAGATATATAAAAAATAACTTGTCGCGGACAAGGTCCGCTTCTCCACTCTCCACTTCACTGTGCACTCTGCACTCTCCACCTCTCGCTGAGGTATGGGTTGGACTCTCCTGGGGTGTAGGCACACTCCCACTCTCACACTCCAACTCAATTCACCTCACTAGTTCTCTACACTAGTTCTCTCTCTCTTCTCTTGTATATCTTAGGTAAGGGGGGGGGGGGGGGGGGGTATTTATAGGAGAGCACAAAAATAGGAGAGATGGGGGATGGGAGGGGAGGGGGAGGTGCACTCGCCCAACACAACACATGCACACACCACCCCCACACATCCACTCGCCCACTTCAAGAAGCACTCGCCAACCCCCCATGCTCCACTCGCCCCCTCTCCTTAACAAGCTCCACTCGCCCCCTCTCCTTCACCCACTCGCCAACTCCCTCACAAAGGGCTCCACTCGCCCATTGCACAGGCCCCCTTCATGCTGGACTCGCCCAACATGCAGCCTCCACTCGCCCCCTTCAAGCTCCACTTCAACTTTCAACACCGGTGAGGTGACAAATATAAAGGGCAGCCCGATGCACAAAGTATCCCCCTGCAGCAAGGGTCCGGAGCACTACAAGGTTGAATTGTAGGCAAACCTTTCCCTGAATTTTTGCAAGAGTTAGCTTCCAAGACTCGAACTTGTCACCTCAAGGTCACACAGCAACACCATATATGCATGTGTGAAAATCTATGGACATTTTGACTCTTAATTATGGGATTTTCATATTTGCTTTATTAGAGCGGAAAGAAGTTGTGTACCGTAGTCGACGTTTCCTGTACTCTTCTCTCACTGGTGGTCATCAAAGAACGGATAAAATATGAAAAAAAATTATTGGCAGCCCAAGTCTTGCTATTGGCAAACCATTCTTTTGTAGAAAACTCTCCTAATAAATTAAACCTAATGGCAGCCCAGCCCAACCCTAACCCGCCCCCATGGACATCCCGCCCGATAGTTCTCTTGATACCCTAACCCCTCCCCTCGCCCACGGCGCTCGACACCGGATGCTCGTTACCGTCGCTAAACGCTTGACACCACCTAATTCAAGCAATATTTTCTCCCCTCTCCGCACCTGAATTTTTATTTTATTTTTTTCATTATTGTTTGGCCATTTCAGAGCATGAATTTCTTTGCTCATCTCCTACAAAAATGAAGCTATATTTTGTTGATAATTCTTTGGCAATTATTCTCACTAATCGATTGTCATGATTTCTTGATTTTACTTGTTATTATATATTGATCCAAATTCTTCTATGTAAGAAGAAAGTTTGACACAAGATATTTTCTTCTAAATTTCGCGATTTCTCCTGCACCTCATTGTGGCCTTATGAACGACATGAAACCATTTGGTAAATCACTATATCCTATGAAAATTTATTCTACACCTATTTGTTTTGTTGTTTTCTTGATTTCTGCGATTTGCATGTGGTGTTTGATGTATGTTATATTTTGTTTTCTTTGCTTTATTTTGTTTAATAGATTCATATGTCACTATAAATGCAAACTTTGTAAAACTTAGGTATTATTGGTTTAAGTTTTTTATTTATCTCTTCTCTTGTTCTGCCGTTAACATTATGATTTGCCCTTGAATTTTCCCGATCAGCCATTAACAGTGTGCTGTCATTAGCGTAAATAGGTTTGCCAATAACAGTGTTCTAAAACATCTCCACGTTGGCAAAGCATTCTCCTATAGATCCGATATCGAGGACCCTGCTTGTTGATCTGATGCGGAACCCGTCCTCATTCTTTCGATTAATCAGAAGGAAGGCAAAGTTCTGGATCTACAATTAAGGGTAATAGAATTAAGATCAAACATTTGTAGTTTTTATTCATACAAATCTGTGAAAGGATGATTAAAACAGATTTTACTCCAGGATGTATCTCCAACAGCTGCGCATCCTTCTAATTTTGTTTTTATTTTCCTGCACTCTAAGTGTTCGACCTTTTATCTCATTGATTTTCTTGGAGTATTAGTCACATTGATACGCTTGTGGGTGTCGGGATGGTGGGCTCGGCCACTCCACACCTCACCTTTTTTGCAAATGTGTTTTTTTTTCAACCATCTATGGGCCATTGCGACCTCGATCTAAGCTGGGTGATAGGTCTCTTACAATCTCTGTGCATGGGGACGCAATTGTTGTGTTCACCGGGGAGGAGATAATTGAAAGTAATTAGAAAATAACATTCATCCATTGTAATTACATTGATCCCCTATTTATACATAAGAGAGGAACCAATATCAGAACTGGAGATGTGGGACTAAATACGAGGAGGCGGAGGGCACTAAACGCACACTACTATTTACTATTTACATATCAAATATCAACAGAGACGTTATCTGTTACGGTGGCTTTGGAGTTTTGCTTAGTCGTCATATATGCCCATGGCCGGCCCCCCATTCCATCATTAAAGACTTTCTTAGCACATGATTAGCTGAAATTGGATCATGAATGCATGGTTGTAATGATTGACCATCGACATTTGATTCTTACCTTTGTCTCGGAGGAAGATTTCAAGAATGTAAAGCTTAAGAAATCTCTAGAGTTTAAAAAATTCTTATTAGGAATTTTGTGGTGGATACCAACTATACTCTTGTTAAGGAATCTGATATCATTTTGGCTTGGATAAATATATGAGTTCTGCCTTTTCATTGCTTGATGGAGATATCCTTCATATTCTTGTTAAGCCTCTTGAGAAATTACTTGCGTTGGATAATCAAACACTACAAGATATTCGTGCTGATAGATATTCGTATTGAGTTCAATCTTAGATCCTCTCTTCTATCTCATCTTTTTATGGGGGTTGTGGGGGATTGGCCTCAAGCTGCAGGTTACTTGTTCTTTCCCGATCACTTTTGAAAGAAACATTTGATCTATATTGCTCCAACTGTTTCAAGCAAGATCACGTCACTAGAGAACAAATTGGTTGGCAACCACGTCACTGCTTCCGCGGCACCTGTTCTGGCGCCTTCTACTTTGCGGTCCTACTGTTCTATTGTTGAAACTACCGTGGTTGCCCCCTCCCCAATCCTGTTAATTATTTGCACTACGGATGCTCTGAATGTGGAGGATGGTGCTCCCAATGATGTTGTGATGGACAATTTGGACGTGGAGCATGGTATGCCACACACTAGTATTACAGATACAACTTTAATAACATGCCTAAGTGATCATTATTTCATGAGGACATGATTGAAGATAGTGTTTCAGGAGTTATGCTTTTAGATTCTCCTAGGGTTAAGCCCAGATTGCAGAGCTCTCACTCTGCTTCTTGTTAGGCCTCCTATTTTTTCAATTAGCAGATGTTACATCGGATTGGGCTGCTTATAGCGAGGAGCAGCGGGTGGATATGGCTCCTTGAAATCATAATACCACAGTCGTTGAACCGGAGGCAAATATAATTTTCGATAATGAAGGGTCTAAATATTATACACGCATAGTTGAACCTGAAGGTAGAGCGCGCATATGACGAATACGAAGATGAATGAAATGTTGAAAAGAGAAAAATTAAAGCTAGAAAAGCTTATATAAGTGTTCGTCTCCTCGACCCGGCAGACGCGACCATCTGCCCGAGAAATTTTCTTGATTTCTCTAGTGTTGATTCGGAGGAGTTCTAATTCTTGATATCATCTTTGTGTCTTTTTATAATGAGTTTCTTACTTGATAGTTGTAAGAAATTTCGAGGTCCTAAGAACACTCAACCAGTCAAGAAATTAACCACTATCAATGGAAATGGAGAAATATCAAAAACTTGTATTAAATCAACTTCATGTACCAGCGAGGTATACAATCACGTGACATGATTTCGCGTTGTATTGGACAAAGACTGAAAATAATCCAATAGAACAATAGTGATCGCCCTGACTCCCTCCTAGCCGCAGAAGTCGCTCCTTAATCATCTGTTGAACAGCTAGAACCGACAAGAGATAGAATCCAGGACCTAGTCGCTTAACTGCTACCGCCGGCGGTAAGTCTTATCGCCGCACATTAGTCGCCTGATCGCCAAGTGCTTCTCGCAGACTTCACCGAAGTGACCGCTGCTCGCTAGCCTCCTAACCGCTACCGCTGGCGATAAGAGTTACCACTGGGAGTTAGTCGCTGAGCTCGCACTGTTAACCGCGAATGTCTAACCGCAACCTTGTTCTGTACAACCGACAGGAGTATGAACCCCTATTTATAGATGAAGGGGGAACCCTCCGGACCCGATCTACCGCGCGGCGTTAGCGATAACGCGCAGCGGTAGCTCACTTCAAAATTCAACACTCCCCCTTGAAGTGAGCACCGGAAACCACACAAAGCAGTCCACACAATCGCTCAAACGGCCCCTTCGAAAAAGGCTTCGTGAAGATTTCAGCGACATTGTCCTTGCTCTGCACATACTCCACGATCAGAGATCCATCCAGCACATTTTCTCGAAAAAAGTGATGCTCGATCTCAATATGTTTCGTCCGCGTGTGACAGACTAGATTAGTAACCAGCTTCAATGCACTCTCATTGTCACCGCGAAGTAAAGTAGGTTCTCACACCTCCTCACGGGTGTCCTTCACCAACCTCCGCAGCCAAATGCCCTCCTGGGCCGCCAAAGCTGATGCCTTGTATTCTGTTTCAGTGGGGGAGATGGACACAAAATCCTGCTTCTTGCTACACCACGAGATAGCCGCTGACCCACACAAGAAGACGTACCCAGATGTCGACTTCCGATCATCAGCATCTCCACCATAATCAGCATCTGTGAATCCGTGAAAAGTAAAGTCAGTGTCTCTCTTGTAGAACAACCTCATGTCCGAGGTAGACTTCACGTACTTCAGTATCCCATTTGCTGCCTCCAGATGTGGCTTCCTGGACTTTTGCATGTATCGACTTACACTACAACAAACTGCACATGTAGTAAGGACTAAATTGTAACAAAGACAAAACTTGTTACTAATAGCTACATTTAGTAACAAAAATTTTCTATCGGTATAAAATAATAGTTTTTTGTAACAATTATTTTATATTTTGTTACAATAACTAAATATTTGTAACAATAAGTGCATGTATTTGTAACAAGACTAGATTTATGATATAAATAGTAAAATATCATCACAATAAATATCAATTATAACAACGCCTTGTAAGTATTTGTAACAACTAGAATTTTCTTACGATTAATATTTTTTTAATTTTTTGTTACAATAAATATATTAAATTTTAAAACATGAGCGCGCTTTTTGGCCATACAGGGTATTTTTTTACCTCGATAACGTGTTTTTCACTTGTGCGCACGTTTTTTGTCCGATCGCGCTCTTTTGCACTAGCATGCATTTTTGCCCGGGCGCATTGTCTCCTAGGAGCGCATTTTTGCCCGGGAACACGTTTTCGCCCGGCAACGCATTTTCGAAACATCACTCGTTCTCTCCCGAGTTCATTTTTGCCATGGCGCGTGTTTTTGACTGCACACACTTTTTTGCTCGGGAGCACAATTTTGCTTGCGCACATGTTTTTCGCTCAGGAGCGTTTTCTTCAAAAACACATTTTTTCGCCGCGCTTTTTTCGGCATGGTGTTTTTTCTCACCCGAGCACGTTTTAGCCTAGTTACGCATTTTCTAGTGGGCGTGCATTTTCAACTAGGTGCAAGTACTGTTAGCCTAGCCCAATCATGCATTTATTACTGGCGCACGAGAGATGCACCCCCCCCCCCCCCCCCCCCCCCCCCCCCCCCCCCCCCCGAGCGGCCCGGGGAAGTTGCCCGGCGGCGGTGGTGGCCGGAGGCGGCAGGGCGCTACCGGCGCGGGCGCGGGAAGAGGCCGCACACATGCAGCCTTGCTCGCGAACGCAGGGGGAGAACACCCGCGCGAGCAAGGGGAGGCTATGCGCGCGGCCTTGGGCGTGCTCGCGCTTGGAGGATGTGCGCACAACCTTGTGCGCGCGGGTGCGGGGAGGCCGCACGTGGTGCCCGGTCTCGCGGCTTCGTGTGCGACGCCGTGCGTCCGCCTTGTCCGTGCGCCCCTTCGGGAAGCTTTGTGACCCTTCGAGCAAGTGTGTTTCGTACGCGCGACGGGCTCGGTCGGGTTGACTTGCTTGACTGCTTTGGTCTGACTCAAATATTTTTAGGGGAAACCCCCATTAACTTCAATAAGCGATAAGTAAGATTGTTTATCCCAAGGTGATTTGCAAATCTTTCCCAAGACATGAATTAGTGCAGTGACTTGAAATTGTTCAGATAATATAGTGCCCGAATTAACAACTATTGCGATTAAATCTTGAATTTCGTGATGTTGTTTATTCATAGATTGATCTTCCTTAAATATAAAGTTTCAAAAGAAAGAATGGTGAAACGTTTTACTCCAACATTATCGTTTTTGTAACGCTGTTCTAAGGCAGTCCATAAACTCGTAGTAGTTGTATGGTGGAGGAAAGCATGATACAATGGATCATCTAAAGAACTCAGAATCCTAAACTTACAATGAAAAACAATTTTCTCAGAAGTAGGAGTCGACGGAGGTTTCGGTGTAGGTATTGGTTGAGCATAAGTGGAAGTGCAGGCAGGGGCGGAACTAGAAATTTATCTCGACCCTGGTACACTTAAGAAAATGAAACATAACTACTTCAATAATTAACACTACATGCTTAAGATTATAATTACTGATGGGGTCTCTCTAGGAATTTCGGGCTGCGATTAGCCGCAATTCCATGACCCCCACTAACTTAGTGGAGGTTATGGGGAAACCACCGCACGCAAGATCACCACGCGCGATCCACGCACCCGACCACCGCGCTAACCACCCGCGGCCGGTCAACTGGCCGCCGCCGCGCCACCCACGAGACAACCGTCGGGAGGCCGCCCGCTGCCGGGAGGCCACCCACGGCGAGCAGCTGCAAGGCCCACGCGGCTGACCTCCCCGTCCTCCCTTGGTCATGCACCCGCGAGGCCCCCGCGGTCGGCCTCCCCTGGCCGGATGCCCTTGGTCACGCACCCGCGGCTCGTGGTCGCGTGGCCCTCGCGGTCAGTTGCACTTGGTCGTGCGCCCGCGGCAAGCGATCGTGAAGCCCCCGTGGCTGGCCTACCCCGGCCGGTCGCCCTTAGCCACGCGCCCGTGACGCGCGGCCGGCCTCCCCCGGACGGCCTCCCTTGGCCGCGTGCTCGCGACACGCGGCCGCAAGGCGCGCCCGAGCGGCCGGCCTCCCCGGTCGGTCGGCCTTGGTCGCGCATCCGCGACACACTGCGGCGGGAGCCCCGCCGCCGGCCTCCTCCCGACCGGCCGCCCACGGTCGTGTGCCTGCGGTGCCGCCTTCCCCGACCACCCCTCTACTAGTCGGACCTCGTCGACCAGACTTTGCTGCCGGTCGGCCTCCTCACCATCGGCCATCCCTTTCATCGTCAACCGGATCCTTAGCCACCATCTGATCGCCCCTGCACGATCTGCACCGTTCGACGGATAACCACCCGCGTAACCACCTGTGTAACAACTGTAACATCCCTCAAACTACTAGACCCCTAGGAAATTTTTGTCATGACAAAGTCATGACAAAAATAGAACAAGAGATCAAGAATACCTTGATGATAAGTTGAATGCACCAAGTGGGCCAAAGAGACCCCATAAACCTAAGAGAACTTGTAGAATTGCACCTGGGGTGCATTTAACAAATCATGATTTCTTAGCCTAAGAGTGGCCAAAAGGCTCCAATAAGCCAAATTAACCTCACCTTGACCCTTTGATCATTCTAGAGTAGTAAGTACGTCACTAGGGACCCTTGTGGTAAACCAATTTGGTAAAAATTGGCTAAAGTCAACTTTAGGCCAATCTAGGTCAAACCTCCATAAATAAGGACAATTGGTCTCCAAATGATCAAATTGGACCCACCATCATGTGACAACCTGCCTAGGGGACCCAATGGACTCAAAAGCCCCATCATGGGGCCATTAATTAAGCTCAATTGGGCCAATTACTAAAATGCCTCAATTTGATCTAAATGTGCTAAAACCCTAAATTGATCTTCAATTGATCCAATGTGATCGAATTGATCACCCCTAACACTCTTAGACCACTTAGGGAGTCTAATGGTCCCACATGGGACCCTTGGGATAAGCCAATTTGGGGGAATTGGGCAAAATTACCTATTTGCCCAAATTATAACTTATGCCCTTTATGGTTCAATTGGCCCCCAATTTGGCCAAATTGACCTAGCACAACCCTACCTAGACACTAAGGAGAGTAAATGAGACCTAAATGAACCAAGGTGCACACTCAATTTTGGGGTATTGGAACAAAATCACCAAAATGCCCAAATGTCCCCTATAAGCAATTTTGTGCAATTAAGCCTCATATTACCCCACCATGACTCAATTCTTCTTGGAGTAGGTTCATAGAGTCTAAGACATCAATGCGGGTCAGTCACATTGAATGGTGTGAGCTTGCGTCAAGCCCAAACCCAAAATCCCCAATTTGGCCTATTTGGGTCAAGTGAGCCCAAACTCAAATCAAGTGGTCTTAACCCAACCCCATGACTCAAGTAGTCAGCCCTCATGATGACTAGACCACCAGACTCTGAAAATTCAAAAATGGGGGGGGGGGGGGGGAGTAATTGCAAGGAAATTGAATGTTAATGGAGGAAGAGGACAAGGGAACAAAGGAGGAGGAAAAGAAGGAATGGGTGACAAATGGCACCCCATCTTCATTCCCCAAGCCCTCCTCTGAGCTACGGGAGTAATTTCCCTCAGCTTGGTAGAGTGGGGAGATGGTGCTGATTGGCTGAAATGGGCGGCAAGCATGCTGGCCGTGAGCCCTTAAGGGCAGCCAGCCATACACTCCCCTCCCCCTTATTTCTTCCTCCCAGCACATTCAGCACCCTCGAAGCAGTCGAGCCCCCCCCCCCCCCCCCCCCCCCCCCCCCCCCCCCCCCCCCCCCCCCCCCTCTCCAACAAGATTTTGAGCTCAGCCACACCATAATATCCATGGATGCCGGAACCAGAGCTCGAGTTTTCCTCCGCCGCAATACTCGCCGCCAAGCTCCCAATCAGGCATGTTTCCTACTCCTCTCCTCCTGTGCTAGAGATCCTTCTCTTCTCCCATCGATTTGAGCTGTGTAACGGCATTTCCAAGTTTGATTTTTCTTGTTCCTAGCCGCAAAAACAAAATGTGTCGGAGACCTCCTTCGGCCACCCCAGGCTAAACGGCTACCACCAGTCGAAAGCCCTATGTCGGCTGGTGGCGGTGGCTTAGCCGTTTTGCCGGAGATGGCCAGAGCCAGCGGAAATTCGCCCGCAAAATGGCCCAGGAATAAGCAATCCTAGCCTTTGATTCCATCGGGGATGATGAACAGCCGCCGTTGGATCTCCCATGATCTGATAGCCGCAGGCCTTTAATGATTCATTATATATAAATGTATTTCTGTCACATTTAATTCAGGACTTTGCACAAATTATTTGAGGCCCTTAGAGGCCTCTACAAAAATTGTGACCTAAATGAAAATTGTAGATAAATGTCTTAACAAAATTTAGAAATTTGTTTGGAGTCATTTGGACCACTGTAGCTCCCCGTGCACCCATTCTGGTGTAGGGTGTCCATCATGAGCCCTAGGCACTATTTTGAGTGCCCACCTCATTTGGTTAGTCCAAATGAGCTAAAAATTTAGGCATGCATGAGTCCTACCATGGCCTACACCCTGTCCAAAAATTAGGATTTTTGGACACACTTGGTCCTAAGGTTTTGAAAATATTTCATTTTTCATGCATGGCATGAATCTAGGGTTTAAAGAAGTCAAATCCACTCAAAACATTGGTGGATGGTAGATCTAGTTATGGAAGGCCTCTGGACAAAATTTTGTGTAATTTAGACTTGTGCATGTTGAACTATCCCACATGCAAGTTTGGTTAAGGATAAGGGATGGTGTGCTTATAGGACATATTCATGCTTTAGGGATTTTCTATAATCCCCTTGCCTAGCTGAATCAGTGAAACTCATTAATATAAAAGTTGTAAGTCTTCGTGTCTACTTTATTTAGAAGTTTGAATCAGCTCATTTGGAGCATTGCAGAACCTTCAACATCCATTTTAGTGGGACTGGTTATAATAAAATTTAGAGATAAAATTGTGTATAACTTTTAAATGGTAAAACTGATGGAGCTGAAATTTAGGACATGCATGCATGTGCGCCCTAATTCTAGCTTGTGTCCAAAAATTAGAATTTTTAGAGATAATTTTCCTAAGGTTTTACTCAAAATGTGATAAATAATATAAATGGAATTTTTGAGTTGTGTAATCCCAAATGACCCCAAATTTGGGTGTCATACATATTAGGACATTATTAGACCATGGTTAAAATTTGAGAGCATTTGGACCTCTGCATGTAAGGTAATTACACTTGCATGTCTCTACTTAAAAGGTGTTATGGTGTGCCAATAGCCAAAAGAGTTATTTTGTGTATCCAGCACATATGACTAAGTGTTGACTCCTGAAATTTTGGTCACACCCCATTTATGGTATAACACATTACCTCAGAGAAATTTAGGATTTTTGGGATCAAAATTTTTAGGTATATGATTAATATGATATTTGTCACACTTTTGTATTTATGGAATGATCATGGCTAATACCTTATAGACAGTGGCGGACTCAGGATTTCTGCATGACCCGGGCACTAATAAAAATTAATTACAAGACTGAAGCCTTTATCCCACTTTATACCATTAATAAAATTAATTATAAATAAAAAAAAGTTCATTAAGAAAGGTATATGGGATAAAAAAGATCGAGTGTCTCCAACCTGTGAAATAAGAATGTTAACCAAAATTTAAGTATCATTACAAATTTTGTGTTATCAAAAAATTAAGGATAGCACAACACTAAATGCAGTAGCTACGCAATCACATGATCTTCTTAATCAAACGTTGTTAATCTCTATTCGAGCCATGGTGCAAAATTAAATTTTTTTAATTAATTTATTAAGAGAAGACCACACAATTTAACAACACGGACAAAAAAAAGTTAACAATTCATACCACTTTCGCCTCAATTTCATGCTTAAGGTGATCGGCACCGCCCGAGAACTGGAAATGCTCATTTGGAAAACTGGAAATGCCCTTGATTTGGAGAAGCTTGTTTGGAAAACTGGAAATGCCCTTGAAATACTGAAACCATTGGAGAAGCTCATTTGGAAAACGGGAAACCATTGGAGAAGCTCATTTGAAAAACTGAAACCATTGGAGAAGCTCATTTGGAAAACGGGAAATGCCCTTGATTTGGAGAAGCTCGTTTGTGTTGGGGATGCCAGAGATCTGGAAGACCGAAACCGCAGGAGATCTGGAAGACTAAAATCGCTGGAGTCTGGAGATCTGGAAGACTGAAACCGCCGGAGATCTGGAAGTATTCCGGCTTCTTGGAGGCAACTGTGCGGGGAAGATTAGAGAGGATAACTGCATCGCGCCACCGCCTGCAGGGAACACCCTGATTCACACAATCACACCTCACGGTAGAGCCGTAGAGGGCTTCAGAGACCTGCACCGTCGCTATCACACAGTCGTCATCGCTCAGCCTTCGTGCTCGCTGAAGTCAAAGGAGAACCAAAGCCTAATAAATTAGGTCACGCAAGCTGCTGCGCTGGGCGGGAGATGTGCGGGGCGGGAGAGAGAGGTTATTAGGCGGACTCGCGAAAACACACCCGGGCACGTGCCCGGGTGTGGCTGAATGTGGGTCCGCCCATGCTTATAGAAAATTGTGAAACTCTGGAGAATCACTTGTTATACTATTTAGAATCTCTGCAAATTTTTGTAGAAAATTTCAAAGATTATTTCCTTAGGAATTATCAAATTTACCTTAAGTCACATTTTTGAATAATTGACAATTCACTAAGCAAAATGTTTGTGAAACTTTTGAAACTCTGGAGAATGATTAGGAACCTCTGAAATTTTTGGTAGAATTTTTAGATATAATGTTCATGATAAAATTTCATATATTCAGTTTATCACACTTCTTATATTATGAAACATTTGTGGTCAAACATGTTTGGAAAATTATGAAACTTTGGATATGATGATTTTAGATCACTATTGTGTTATAGTAATTTTCTCAAAAAATTGGGAAGAACTGAACTAGTACTTGATGTGTAAAGTCATATTTTCACACCTTTTGTATTAAATGAAAATTATGGTTATAAATTCTCTGGAAAAATATGGAATTTTGGGAATCAAGTTATTATGTTCATTACTATCTCTAGAAATTTTATCAGCATAATTTAACTTACTGTTATAGTACTTCTTTTGTAATTTAGGTGATGACAATTGAGTAATTAATTTTAAATGGAAGTCAAATTTATTTGAAATATGTCGAAACCCTGGTCAACCCCTACTTTACTCATTATGAACCTATGGTAAAAATTGAAACTCATTTGGACATGATAGGGTCAAGATTGTATCATAGGAGTCAAACCTAGTCCAATCCCATCTTGGTCTGCGGATAGTAAAAACTGAAGTATTTGATTTAGACTCCTATTGATCCCCACACACTCAAGTATTAATTCCTGGAACATTGGGTGCATTATAGAGAGTGATTAGTGGACATTCCAATTTGTGACAACACATAATGTAAAGTTGGGGTGCGTTTAGTAATTCATCGATTCTGGGTTTACAACGATATGATGAGGGGACGGAACCATAGCAAGTAAGGGTGTGATGGTATAAGGATTGAGACCTTCAGTTGTAATTGAGAGATAACACGATGAAATAGCCGGCCCTTAGGAGAGGTAGAGTTTAGGTGTTCAATTGAACACCGACGCTCGTCAGTTCGAGTCAAATGTTCATCCACCCTAGGATTTGGAGCAATTGGAGAGCAAATAGGTATATAAGAATGGGTAGTCACTAATAAGAATAAATATCTTAGAAAGGGGAATTTGGGCTTCAGCCACCATCGTATACCCTAGTACCGCTGCGAGCCCTTCACCGGGTAGTCCACGGGAAGTCCAGGGTTCACCCCAAGCTTCTAAGATCAATTAACAATATACAAGAGTAGTAAAATAGGAGAACTTGAAATATAATCCTCCTCCCAAATTTGGGATGGAATGAAATAAGGACTGACATGGTCCTGCAAGCGGTAGGCTCGAGATATAAAATAAGGACTGACATGGTCCTGCGAGCAGTAGGCTCGAGATATAAGAAAGAACTAGGATAGTCCTGCGAGCGGTAGGCTCGAGATATAAGAAAGGCCTAGGATAGTCCTGTGAGCGGTAGGCTCGAGATATAAGGAAGTACTAGGATAGTCCTGCGAGCGGTTGACTCGATTTTTATAAATGTTGGTTTAGAATTACGAGCTGGAGGCTCGGCGGTAAGAGAAAATACATATTTGAATGTGCATAAGATGTGGTGGGTCTTCGGTTCTGGCTTAGTCATCACACTGATAGCAGTTCGTTGACTCGACAGTGCTAGTGGTTAAAAAGGTGTCAGGTTGTTTACTACGCATCCGACGGGACGGATTCCCTAAACCCTGTCTGGCCAAATCCAACAAGATTACGCAGGAGCTCATGAGTACCGGGTACCGGTATCACAGTGTACGTTAGGAACTAGGTCTGGTAGTGTGACTTACCCACCTAGGTGAGGAGACGCCCGCTCCTCTGCCACCATTTGACCACGACAGGAGGTGCCCGAGAGGTTAGCTACCTCTGAAAAGTGGGAACTAATGGTCTGTACGTACAGAGTCGTGTGTGTGAGTTGCACCATTGCATTGCATTGCATATCATAGCATAGCATTCTTGCATAAAACAGAGACCTCATCGTATAAATTAGTATGAGCTCTTTTATACGATGAGTTTACCTTAGTGTCAGATCTCTTAGCTTATGTGCTTTTGTGTGTGCATATAAGTTAAGGTTACATTTGTAGTTGCTCTCTATTTATTATACTTACTTCTTTTACTGGCATTGTCTTTTACTTATTGCTGTCACACTATACTCTGCTAGCATAGAGCTGTTATCCTTACTTGTTTCGTATTTATATACCCTGTTAGTCTAGCCACTTGTCACCTGCTTGATTCATTACCCCTTGATGTTCTCCGCTTCCTCCTCCCGCACGGTGTCTAGGAGTCGTGGGTGGAGGCGGGGAGGAATATGCAGAGTCTTATAGACTGACGGTCGGTGGACCTCATTACTAAAGGAGAACCAGGAAGGGCAGGACCTCCACCAGAGGAAGGCACATGAGACGGTGACCAGACCAGGAGTCAGACTCTCCGCTGCTGCTGGGAGAGCACCGGTAAGCAACACACGTCATTTACCTACTCTGCACATCTACCCAGGACAGAGGGCAGAGTTATATGCTATTGAGGGCGTCGAGCCGTGTGAGTGTTTAGACTGCTACATCTTTGCCAGGAGAGAGGCAAAGAAGAGACAGATAGATTAGGCTTAAGCCCTAGATGTACTTCATTACTATTTTCCGCACTCTGATTTGAACTATGCTTATTATTTTATCTCATTTGGACATGTATTAATCTCATAATGTGATTGTTGTGGACATGTGTTTCTTGTTTAGTCAATATATCTATGATTATGGATGACCTGGATGATGTTGAATAGCCGGCAGGATCGGCGTATTGTGACGGCGACCATTTGGTGTAATGGTGTCACCGCAAGATGACGGTTCTGGGCGGTAAGACCCGAGAAAGAATGCAAAAAAAAGAGGGTCTTACAACCACCCAGTATGGGTGGGTGTAAATATCAGAAAATATATTGGTTTGCGCATAGGAAAATATATAAATAATGTACATCATAAATTATATAAAATCATTCTGCAAATAACAGTTAAGGTGGTTACGGCCTGCGAATAACCGCATAACCACCGTAACCACCTCTGGGGCCTAAAAATAGGACCCCGATCTCTCCTTCATTTCCATTCTTTTCTGCTCTGACTTCTCCTCCTACGTGCAAGAGAGTTCCTTGAGAGTCTCCAACGCCTTCGAAGACGCCATTGAAGAATCTTCAAGCACTTCAAAGATCGTTCGAAGATCTCCATCCGCCTTCAAGTTTCCTTCCAAGTGCAGAACACGCATTGCTCATCGCCTTCACTTCAACGGAAGCTCCGCACTCCAGACACCGCCACAAACTACAAGATACATTTCAAAGACATCTAGACGCACTGATCGCGCCACTCAAGATCCCAAGCGAAAGCAGAATGTTGTCCAGGCCCCAGAGTGTGGTGCTCCCACCATGGCAGGAAAAAGACTTAGCTTCGAGAGCGGTGGTCTGTCACCCTACGAACGCACCTCTCTCACCCTTACAAGTGTGAAAGTTGCTTGAAGCATCCCGAGTGGTGGTCTAGGTGGAACTACCTCCTCGTTGACCCTAGCTTGGGTTTTACAGGCAAACCCTAGGTTCAATACGGGTATCAGATATCACAGTATCTGATCCGACCCGTTAAGCCTCCGAGCATAATATACGTATCCAAATATACTTAACAATCTCCTATATTTGTAATATGTATATCGTTTACGTTTTGGAGTGCTTGAAAGTAGAACGTACCAATTTTTAGACTTCACACATTATTTAGGGAAGAAATCACAATTAAACCATAATAGGAGTTTTGCATAAACAGAAAACATACATCCAAACAAAAAAGGTGCAATCCAGGAATAAAGGACTGAAATATAGAAGTAATGGAAAAACACAACAATTCTACTCAAAGAGTAGATCATCATCTTCCATGTCAAAGTTTACTTTCTCTCCTCCATCTCTATCAATGTCTGCAAGGAATTTCATGAGTTTAGACACTATGAATTCATAAAATATATGCAGTGATATTTGAAGTAAGCTAGTTCTACTACCTAAATGAGCTTAGTACTTGTAGCAGTAGTGAAGTAACACTGTCAGCATCTCTATCCAGTCTTACTAAAACCGATCAAGTTATGATTTGAACAAATCACGCGTTGGTATCTTATGCATTAAGGATCACTATGTGTCTTATCATATGATTTGGCACAACGTCATTTGCAATATTATCAAGTATGGAATAATGTATAATGATCATTAATGTTAGATTAACCTTTTTACAATGACTTTCTATTCCCAGTTGAATAATTCTCGAATCAACTTACAATGAGAAAGATGTTTAGTTATCAAATGTGGAATAACTGACATCTAGCCATCTTAGGTTTTCATCAAGACATTATTTGGGGTTTTCAGTCTATTATTAGATGCTTGAATGTTATGCATATAGATTCTTACTATCAAAACATAAATATAGGAGGAAAGTTTCATATTTCTATGAACTTTAATCATATATCCCCCGATGTTTTTATTGTGAAAACTCTATTCAGGCTTTTTGTCAATGCATCTGCAACATTATCTTTTGATCTCACATCAATCAGTCATAATCCCTTGACTTGTGAGTGAGGTCAATCAGGCTTGTTTTATCCTATGTTGCCTTCTTTTGTCATTGAACAAAGTGTTCGTAGCAATCATTTTGGTAGCCTGATTGTCACAGTAAACTGTAACAGAACTCAGTTTCAGGCTCGTCAGTGGAATATCCATAACCAAGTCTCTCCTCCACTCTGCTTCTTCTTTTGCTAAAACTAGAGCGTAAAGTTCAGATTCCATTGAAGAGAGGGCAATATAGGATTGCCTCTTGGACTTCCAGGCGATAGATGCTCCTCCTAGTGAGAAAATAAAACCACTAGTGGACTTGCTGTCGTTTATTTCTGAGTACCATGATACATCAGAATATCCTTCAAGAACGGAAGAATGACCAGAGTAACATAAGACATACTTTTGGGTGTGCTTTAAGTATTTCGTCAGCCTGTCTAGGGCATTCCAATGGTCTTGAAAAGGATTGCTAATGAATCTGCATAACATGCCTACCGTAAAGGCTATGTAAGGTCTAGTGCAGACCATAGCATACATGAGACTACCAATCAGTTTAGAGTAATCTAACTGTCTAACCGTAGCTCGTTCATTGAGCTTTAACCGGTTATTGTAGTCATATGGTGTCTCTAATGCTTTACATTCACTGTATCCACACGTATCCAACATGGATTTTATATAGTGGCTTTGACTTAGGGAGATGTCATTTCTCCTAAAGTTCACCTGCATGCCTAGTATAGTTTCAGCTATACCTAGGTCTTTAATGCTAAATTTTTTTATTATGCCTGACTTGATGTCATCCACCTCGGATTGATCAGTCCCTAGAATGAGCATATCATCGACATACAAACATATTATAGTGACTTTATTTGATCTATGACGTATGCAAAGACATTTATCTGAGAGACTGTACATGAATCTCATGTTCTTTACACTATAGTCAAATTTCTCATGTCATAATTTAGATGCTTGTTTTAGTCCGTTTATAGATTTAAGTAACTTACAGACATTGTTTTCATGACCTTCTACAATGAAACCTTCAGGTTGATTCATGTAGATCTCTTAGGTCAGATCTCCGTTCAGGAACGCAGTCTTAACATCCATTTGATGAACAACAAAGTTCTCAATAGATGCAATAACAAGGAGAATATGAATGGTTGCTAGGTGACACACAGGTGAATAGTCATCAAAATAATCTACTCAGCTTACTTGTGTGAAGCCTTTAGCCACCAGACATACTTTAGACTTAGCTACGCTACCATCAAGATTTAATTTCTTTTTTAGAACTCACTTGCACCCTACGGTTTTAGTCCTTTTTGGCTTATTAACTAATGTCCATGTGTTATTCTGAAGTAGAGAGTTCATCTCTTCATCAATAGCTTCTTTCCAGAGAAGTGAGTCTTGGGTTAGGAACCCTAACCTAGGCTATACAGCCCTTGGTCTTAAGTCTAGTGATATTTGGGGGCCTCTTAAACAAGAGCTCGTATGGTGTAACCGTTAACTTAGCATGAGGAATTTTATTTAGAATGTGGTTTGCGGTTAAGACTTCTTCTCCCCAATAGGCAAAAGGCATGTCTGTAGTCAAGAGCATAGAGTTCAACATTTCTGTTAACGTTCTATTTTTCCTCTCAGCTATGCCATTTGATTTGGGTGAGTAAGGAGCAGTGGTTTCTGCTATGATTTTTTATGGGCAAGGAAACAGTTGAACTCACTGGATATGTATTCTCCTCCTCTATCACTTCTAAATCTTTTGAGTTTCATGTCAAGTTGGTTTTCTACCCTGGTTTTGAAAAGACAAAACTTTTCAAACGCCTCATCTTAGTTTTTAGGAAGGTAAATGTGACAGAACCTAGAACAGTCATCTATGAAGGTGATCATATACTTTTTGTCTCCTCTAGTGACAAAACTTTTAAAGTCACATATGTCGGGATGTATTAGTTCTAGGGGTGTTGTGCTCCTAGTAACTGCACTGAAAAGTTTCCTAGTGATCTTTGTTTGAGCACACACTTCACATTTTTCAGTTACGTTTGTAGTGTCTATAGTGATCTAGTGATTTCTAGTAATTTGGAATATCTTTATGTAGTTCATCTGTCTTAGTCTCTCATGTAAAGTCTCAGGGCTATTTAAGTTTATTTGAATTTGTTGAACTATTTTGTTTTCTAGACTTAGTCGGTATATTCTATTCTGGACGTATGCACAACCAAAATAGTGTGAGTTAACTGACAGTGTTACTCTACCGCTATAGAAAGTAAAAGACATACCAACATCACACAATTAATTAATAGACACTAAGTTAGCAGCTAGTGAAAGAATAAATTTAACATTCTTTAGAGTTAAAGTTTTACCTGAGGAGAGCATCAGCAACATTGCATTCCCCACCTTCAGTACGACAGATGTCTCACCATTTACAACCGTCACAATTTCGCTTGCAGTAGTGAGCCCTGTCAGCAGATTAGCATTGTTGCACACATGACATATTGACCCCGAGTCAAAGTACCACTCAGTACTGGCCTCCTCATTTCCAACCATAGCCACAAAGTTGGATGGCTCAGTAAGACTAACCATATTTGCATGGTAGCCTTCTTGTGATGCTTTGTCCTTTTCCTTTCTAAGAAGCTTGCAATCAGATCCACTGTGTCCACACTTGTTGAAGTTGCAACACTTGCCCTTGAACTTTTTAATATTTTTACTAGGGCCTGCAACCTGGGAGCTACTTGGTATGGGTTTGGTCTTTTTAGGGTTTGGCATGCGTTTAGAGCTTGAAATCATGTTTGCAGCAGCTTTCTGCTTGCTAACTACTTCTAAAGCTTGTTGAGTCCTATTTTCATCCTCAATGCATACAAAACGCTTGAGGTCGTTTAGATAACCTGCATCTTTTTGCGATACATTTCAGTTTTGAAATTGTATCACATGGATGACAATTTAAAAACAATAGTGTCAGCAATAAAACTATCTGACAAGGATATATTTTCATTATGCAGAGAATCAACCAAATTTTCAAAATCAGTTACCTGAGGGAGAATCGTCTTCTCCTCGTCGAATGTGAAGGAATGAAACTTGTCCACCAAGTGAGCTTTGGACAGATCCTCCTCCTGCTTGAAATTCTCATCCGGGGCCTCCCAGATCTCCTTAGAAGTCTTCATTTTGAGATAAGTCTTTGCCAGGCTGGAGGAGAGACAGTTCAGCAAATAGTCGCGACAGAAGTCCTTATCAGCGATCCACTAAGCTTTGTCATCAGTCCCGACACCACCAACGCGATCAAACTGAACTGTGTAGAACACGTTCAGATACTTCATCCCAAACTGAGTGTTCAACTTCCAATCGTTGAACTCAGTCGCCGTGAACTTTTCCAATTTTATCATTGGAATAGGGGACGAGAAATTATTCTCCTTCATCATTGTGTGGTAGCAACAACAGATCTAGAGCATGAACAACGAGATTTTGATGCGGGAAAAACGTTCTTGTAGCTAACGCTGATGGAAGCCGGGCGGTAGCAAAGTCGGGCGGTAGCACGATCAGGGATGATGGAGGCGGTGAGGGTAGGGCGTCGACGACGGAATCCCTAGACACCGACGGTCCCGAACACGGGATCCGGTCGGAGGCAGTGGCACGTCGCTAGATCCGTGCGGCGATGGTGACGGCGACGCGAGATCCGGGCAGTGATGGCGGATTGAGCGGGATCCGGGCAGTGACGGCAGATCGAGCGGGATCCGTGCTGGCACACGGGCAGCTACGGCTTCGTGTGGGCAGCTGCGGCAACGGGCGGCAGCGGCGGCGGACGAGCCCTCCGATTGCGACTTCGTGCTGGCGGGTGAGAGCCCCTTCGATCAGCAGCAGTGGCGCACAGGCACCCCGGCGGCTGCGCACGCGGAAGACGGACATAAGCCCAGCGACGACGGTGAGAACCGCGCGTGCGGGCAGCTGCGGGTGCGGGCGGCAGTGGCGGTGGAAGACTGGAGGCTGCGACGTCATCCAGGCGGTTGCAGGATGGGGCAGCGACGACGGTGGGCAAGCCTAGCGGCAGCGGGCGGCGGCACGCGAGAGGGGAGAGGCGGTGGAGGCGAATTCTGAGCGGTTCACCTTGGGGGCGTGCGGTCGGGAGCAAGAGCACGGGAGAGGGCTAAGGTTTCACTCTTCGAGATTGTGAAAGTTGCTCGAAGCATCCCGGGTGATTGTTAAGGTGGAACTATCTCCTCGTTGCCCCAAGCTTGTGTAAGACACCCCCTCCCCAATCCTGAACCGGGCTCAAGTAGGGGGGATCTTACTGCCCATGAACGACCACTTAGCGCTTTCCGGGTGGCAACGTCCCACCCTCTCAAGCACTGAGCGGTCTCCTTGTAAGGCACAAGAATCACAGCATCACATCAGAACGCACAGCGGAAGCAATGAAGAAAACCAAGCATACTACTTATATTTACATATTTAAATAGGGCCGAAGCCTAATGTTTACAACCACTGCCTCGGGGGCTACATTGACTATAATAAAAGACACTAGGCTAGTCCTATACTCTAGGACTCACGTCTCGGAAGATAGGGGGTGAGGCTGGAGTGTCCGATCGGGCCATCTCTAAGGCTGGTAACTTATCTTGCGGTGCGGGGGCTACGTGCTGTCCCATCTCCTATGATTGGTTATAAGAAATAATCGTTAGTCACAGAGCTAAGTAGAAAACACATCCCCTCCCCGGATCTATATCCGGGGCGGGCTAAAGTACAGAAATAAATAACCGAAGCAAGGTAGAGGGTTAGTAGCAGGTGATCTTATATATATATATATCTATAAATAGGGCCTTCCGCCCTACAATCCATAATCGCGCAGTATAGTAAATACACAACACTATCTCGCGCATACTCGCACTCAGGTATTCAAACCTGTACACACACAAAAGACCCTATGTCGACACAGTTTAGACCGCTTTATTTCAAGCAGGGGAGCTAACCCCGCAGGCCTCACCGATGTGGCCGTCGGTGACAGTGGCCAGTCTTGCCACTTCTGAATGTAGTCGTACCGTATCACTCAGGCCCTCCTGTACAACTTGGTGTACTATTGGATGTGAGCGACATCTGGTGAATTCGATGTTTAGGCCGACCAGCGGAGGTAAAACGGCGGGTTCGGAATAACGATCAACTGTGCGCATCTCCCTGTCGCCATGAGTCGTCACCCCACCCGCACCGGTACGAACGGTCTGCGGGTGTGACCGACCCGCCACTATACCAAGCAATCTTCAAACTTATACATAGAGTAAGTGTTTCAAAAACTTGACGCAGCACTCTTGCTCGACCGGTCACGCAACTTTTGACCGGGAGGCTGGGCGGTATGAGAGCTCCTTATTTGGGGCTAACCTAGGAGGAGAAGCTCAACTCCGGGTTTCCCCAACTAAGGCCTTGCAGGAAGGAGGGGAAGCACCGCTTGCCAGCGTAGGGCTGCAGTTAATATGAATAAGTGCAGCAGTAAAATAGGCCGAAAGCAGAGGCCATAAAATCAAACAGTAAATTAGGCCGAAAGCAGAGGCCATAATATCAAGCGCAGAAAAAATAGGCCGAAAGCAGAGGCCATAATATCGAGCGCAGAAAAATAGGCCGAAAGCAGAGGCCATAATATCGAGCGCAGAAAAATAGGCCGAAAGCAGAGGCCATAAAATCAAACGGTAAAATAGGCCGAAAGCAGAGGACATAATATTAAGCGCGGAAAAATAGGCCGAAAGCAGAGGCCATAATATCAAAACCAGTGCGAGACTGGAGAATGGAAAGTACAGAAAGTAGATGCGGGGACCAGTGCAAGACTGGATTTAAATGAAAGTACAGAAAGTATATGCGGGGGACCAGTGCGAGACTGGATTTAAATGAAAGTACAGAAAGTAGATGCGGGGGACTAGTGCGAGACTGGATTTAAATGAAAGTACTGAAAGCAGTAAACATATAAAGGGTTAGTAGTCCAATCACTCCATAAGAGGAGGTGTAACATCCCCAATCATTCTAGACCCCTAGTTGGTGTCAGGGCATGGGTGGTGTGCAGAGTGACCACTAGGGCCCTTGGGCCAAGTGGAGTGTGCTAAGTGCACACCAAGGGCACAAAATCAACATTGCCCAATACCACTCCCTTAGGCCAATTGACCCTTAATTCACCAAATTGACCTCCCCCATGCCACCCTAACCACTAAGGAAGACCATTACCATGAGAATTGCACTTGGGTGGGACCCAATTGCATGAAATTGACCAAAGTCAACAATAGGTCAACATTAACCAAACTAAGTCAATTAGGGCTCAATTGACCCTCAAATATTCAAATTGACCTTACCACCACACTCTAAACACCTTAAGGAACCCAATGGACCAAAAATCCTCATCATGGTGGGACCAATTGACCCCAATTGACCAAAGTCAAACTTTATCCAATTTTGGTCAAATCTACACCCTTTGATTAAATTGAACCAATTGGAGCCCCACCATGGACCAACCTATGTTGGGTGATGTTAAGGGACCCATGACCCCCAAGTGGGGTCAACCCACTCACCTTGGTTGACCAAAGTCAACCATGGTAAACATAGCCCGGCCCATTAAAGGTGAATTTCAAGCTTAAATTGAATGTGACCCCAACACCAATCAATTAACCCTACCCATGGACCTAAGTCAAGCCATATCAGCCTTTGACTGAACCCTAAACTATGGCTTGATTAATCAAATGGAGGGGGGGACCAAAAGGTTGATCAAAAAGCATAAAGTTTAAAGCATAAAGCAATTCCCCCCTCTACACTCCTCCCCCAATCAGTCTTGGACCCTCCCCTGATTGCTGTGGGTCTGATCTTGACCCAGGTGGAAGCAATGGACCAGCTAGTGCAGGAGTGTGGCAGCCATGGGAGAATCCGAGGAGGCCAATGTTCAAAACAGCATGTAGAGGCCTCCCCACTTCATTTCGACCACTCCATCAGCTTCAGAAGGGAGAAAGCAGACGGGAACAAGCCTTGGAACAGAGCTGTAGCTGGAGAATCGGGATCGGAAGCAGGATCGCCGGAGCTGAGCTTTTCCATGGCAAACCGCCGCCGGAGCCTCCGCCACGCGCCAGTAGTGGTTCGTTTCTCCTCCCCTCCCCTCGTGCTAGCTTCCCATCACAAAACGAGGAAGGATCGGGCTCAATTGAGCCCGGATCTACCTCTGAAATCCCTGGTTTTTGGCTCGAAACGGAAAGGCTGGGATCGCCGGAAACCGCCTCCTCCGGCCACCAGTCGCCGGCTGATGGTAGCCCCGACCACCACGAAGGTGTCGGTGGTGTTGGCCGGCGGTGGTGGTGGCTGGATCGCCGGGAATCTCGGTTGAAACATCGCCCAGCGCGGTTGAATCTCAATCGTTGGCTGGAGGAGGAAGACGATGGCGCTGTTGTTGGATCTGCGTCAAGATCTGTGCAGATCTCGTTTTTATTGTATTTAATTAATTCAAGGTTATGAAATTCTGGCTCTATTTTTCAGTCATCTTCTATTAAAAATTAGGGCCTCCTAATGGCCGATTTAGAAAAAGTTCCCAACATGAAAGTTGTAGGCCTTGGTCTTAACTTTCATTTGGTTTTAAGTTTAGATCATTTGGTGACCAACAGCTCCCTAGGGAGCTGTTTTTCTAGGACTGGTCCTACACTAGGTCAGTCCATTAGAAAAATTACCTAGGTCAAACCATTCATCATTAGGAGCTGTACTTTTAACCATGGCTAGGTAAACCCTAGGGGCACCCCCTGCCAAAAGGGCAGCCCTTGTTGGACTCTTTTACTAAGGGTTTTTGTGGTAATTATGATATTTAAATTAGGTTGATTTTTGGAGCATTTGATGTCCAAATGACACCAAACTTTGGTGGCTTACTCTTTAGGACATGAGTAGTGCCTACCTAAAATTTCACTTCATTTGGAGTTGATTTGATATGGAAATTTGGAAACCCTAATGAGGGCCTTTAAGGGTCAAAATAGGGTTTAGGTCATTTTGAGGAGTTGAGTGTGTTAGCCTCCTCCCATCATGATGGTTATGTAGGTATGAATATACAAATGCATGTGACACACCCTAATGGTCCAATTCGAGCCATTAGGGTGGTGTGATCTAAAACCCTAAGGGCGAATCCTTAAGGGTGCAAAGTGAGATTTGTGAAGGACATAGGGCCAAATGTTCTAGCCTTGGCTCTGAACTTTGGGGATATGATTTTAAGGGCATAAAATGTCTTAGGAAATTCAAATGGGAATTTTAGAGGCATTTAAGTATTTTCTACCTAATAAATGAAATAGCCACCCCTTTCCTTAATACATTGAAATGCATGGTCATAGGACCTTGTATGGTGTTGAAACTCCATCAGTGGCTGATTAGGGATGAAATTGTACTATAGTAATTTTGTTATAATTTATTGAAGTATTATCCCTTGTGTAGCAAATTTTAAGTACTTGCTAGCTTAAGGGAATTTAATTTTGAAAAATAACAAATCATGGGGCAAAATTGTGATATTTGGTTAACTGTCATTCAATGCTTTTATATTCCCATGATAATGGTTTGAAAGCTATTGGAATTGTATTTCATGTACTTCTTGTGGAAAGTGAAATTTACATCGCTAGAGTAATTAATCCTTTTAAAATATCAAATCATAGGGCAATGCTATGATACTTTGGAATCTGTTATTTTAGGTCAATATGAGCCTATGATAAATGTTTGGAAGCTTGTTGAATTCTTTTTCTTGTACTTCATGTGGAAAGTGAAATTTACATCACTAGAGTAATTAATCCTTTTAAAATATTAAATCATAGGGCAATGTTATGATACTTTGTAATCTGTCATTTTAGGTCAATATGAGCCCATTATAAATGGTTGGAAGCTTGTTCAATTCTTTTTCTTGTACTTCATGTGGAAAGTGAAATTTACATCACTAGAGTAATTAATCCTTTTAAAATATCAAATCATAGGGAAATGTTATGATACTTGGGAATCTGTCATTTTATGTTAATATGTGCCCATGATAACAGATTGGAAGCTTGTAGATTTATATTCCTTGTACCTCATGTAGAAATTGATAATTGCTACCTTTAGATGTTTAATCATTTTAAAATATCAAATCACATGGTATTGACACAATAATTTGTCATAGGCCTCTATGTACCCATAGGAACATTTGGTAATTTTTGTGGAATTTTCAGAAGTGAATTACTATTTTTCCTAATTATAGTGGCATTTTGGTAATTATACAATTATGATGATATGGTAGGCCAAATGACATCCTAGGGTCATGATACTCAGTGAACCACCATCATATGGAATATTACCTTACTTATAATTCTCAAGTAGCATGATGAATCTTTTTGAGGGTAGTTCATGTGTAATTTGACTTAAGACCTTAACTACATTAAATTATAATAAATACCAAATTAATATGGAAAATTATGGAAATTGTAACATAGCTTATTGAGGTCAGTGGAAGCCTAGGATAATTATGCCAGACCCTGGTGATGAGTGTTTAGAAGGGTTCACTTATGGGATTGATGGATAGTTCAATTTGGTGGTCTGCGTTTAGTAAAAATAGAATTTTGAGTTTTTGATAATTCAGATCCCTAAGTAGTGTTTAGAAGTTATATTCATTCAGTAAATGAGTTATATCACACCATGATTCAAGGAGGGTCAATCCTAGGGTTGGTTGTGAGGTTGTATTAAGGTTAATGTAGAAGGAAAAGATGTACGTCCAACCCAATAGGGTCAGACGGGTCTGGAGCTAAATCACACTAAGCATATGAAATGATGAGGGTGAACCAAATGTTATCCACCAACTAAAGTAATTGTCTTGAAGAGGATCGTGGGGTTGAGCCCATTGATTTGTAGTACTGTTAGGGGCCCCTTTACGGAGTACGCCGCGGGAAGTCCAAGATTCACCCTAAATATAACACTAACTAAGTTGTAGGCAAGAGTAGCCTAAGTGGGAATGCAAACTGGTATGGATCTCCTCCGGGAAGGAGATGGGTTGGATCAACTTGTGTGTTAGTCCCTGAGCCGGAAGCTCGGGTGGACATGTTAACACCTGTTACTTATTCAAATAGTGGCGAGTCTTCGGTACTAGGCTAGTCGTGTCACCGACGGTAGTACGTTGACTCTGGTGAGGGTGAGGTTTAGAGGGCCGGTAAGTTTGAGTATCGCGGTCTGGAGGACGATCCCTAATAACCCACCCCGACCTTAAAGTCTGGTGGATTCCAGCAAGAGTACGCAGGAGCTCCGCTGTTGTGTTTTTAGCGTTGAGGCGTACATGAGGTCTAGGCTTGGTAGTGACTATACCCGCCTAGAATGTGGAGTGCCCGATCCACTACCACCGTGAGCCACTACGGTCGGTACCCGAAAGGTTGTCTTCCTTTCAAACAAATTGGGAACTATAAAGGTCCGTGCGCATAGAGTCGTGTGGGTGAGTCACATTGCATAAATTCATTAAAACATCATAACCATAGCATAACATAACATACACATAGCATACCCCCATCATATAAATTAGTATGGGCTCTTTTATATAATGAGTTACCTGGACATCTTAACTTATATGCCGTATGGGCGTTCATATAAGTTAAGGTACGAATCTGTGATGGTAGCTTAGATTTACTTACTACACTGCATTTTCTTCCTATTTACTGCTTATTTCATTGCTCTACTTTACTGCCTTATACATGCACTATACTGCTAGCAAGATTTTATTGCTTTACTTATACCTGCTAGAATAGTGCCATGTCACCACCTTCTTGTTTACCCCTTGTTTGTCCTCCGCTTCTTCCTCCCGCTCGGTGCCTAGGAGTCGTGGAGGGAGGCGAGGACAAAACGGCTTAGTCTTTATGACTAACGGTCGGTGTGACCGCAGGAGTCCGAGGAGGCAGAGTTATCCCGCGCGCAGCAGGACGAGATGCAGGACCTGAGCAGCAGATGCAGCGCACTACCACGACGCCACATGTTGATGATTAGATAGTTAGATTTCCGCTTCTTGAGAGCTTTTGTTGTAGACTTCCGCATGTTGTAGAGAGAGAGAGATAGTACATTACTTTGCATATGTATCGGGTTTAAGCCTCTTTAGTTGTACTTCTCTTATGGACTTTCTGTTTTCATTATATATGATGCTGTGATTGTGGACATGCCTTCTTTTTGTACTTACTTTTTGGCATATTTTACTTATGATCGTATAGCCGGCAGGGTTGGTGCTGAGCGGTGTTAGTCAACCCGAGTGTTGGTGACACCGCAAGGCAGCGATTCTGGGCGAAGGTCCACCTCAACCGTGCGATACGGGAGAGGTTTGAGTTTTCAAGTACCCGAACGGGTTTTGGAAAAAGAGATCTTACAGGAGGTTTCTACGACGACTCCGTTCGTAGGAGGAGGTTCTGCTTTCTCCCCGTTCACAGGGGTTCTGCTCCGTTTTGGGAGTTTATTTACATTTCATGAGATGTTTAGTATTTTCCCTTTGCCATGGATTCGATCTTTTATGATTGTCTCGGCATTATTGGATTGCGGCGTCGCACCGCGATTTCGTCCCGAGTTTTGCGTAGATATTCTTACTTATTCGATTCCTTAGATCGATACACGTAATCTTTATTAAAAATATACGTCGTGAGGACGTCGATTTATTCCGATGAATTTCGCTCCCTTTCGGGCGTTTATTTTGCTTGAAAAATACTTTTGAAGGACAAAAACAAGAGGTCACACCTCCCGACTTTAACCGTAGTTGTAAAACACCTTTAATTAGAGCCCATAATTTTTGGTGATTTTTCCCAACTCATTTGGCCCTTAATTTTCTTAAAATAAACTTTTGGAGGGGTTTTAAAAAAAGTAAATAACTCCCTAAAATTCCCCAAAAAATTACTGGAGGTGCCCCTTAGTGTGGGGCACATTTTTCATTCAGGAAGTTTTTCCTGAATGTGCCCCATTTTTCTGAGTTGCCCCATTTTTCCTCAGAAAAATGGGGAAGGGAAAAAAGGGAAGTGGGGTGCGGTTAGAGGAAAGGGGAAGACGCAGGGGTCTTGCATCCTGCGCCCTCCTGCGGCTCCCACAGCGGATCTGCGGCGGATCCGCTGTGGGGGCACACATGTGGAGGCGGGAGGAGGGAATCCAGATTAGGGGACCCGCCCGATTTCCTGGGGGAGATCGGGCGGCTCCCGTTAGCCTTAACGGGAGGCGGTCGCTGCCACCGCCGGGCAGCAACCGGCTGGGGCCAACGCCACCCCCGGTCGGTGCGCCGGGGGTCGGCGACCACTCCGGCGGTTGTCCGGCGGCCTGGCGCCGCTGGACACCGCCGGAAATATTGGAGGAAGGGGGCGGGGGAGGTGGCGTGGCCTGCATGCGTTAAGCATGCTTGCCGCGCCGCCACCTCCGCGGGGAGAGCGCCGGTGCCGCCCCCGGTCGGTGCGCCGGGGGTCGGCGACCTCTCCGGTGGTGGTCCGGCGGCCTGGCGCCGCCGAACCCCACCGGAAAATGGAATAGGAGGGGACGGGGAGGCGCGACGCAGCCTGCATGGGCCATGCAGGCTCGCTGCGCCGCCGCCTCCTCGTGTAGGGCCCTCTCTGCCGCCCCTGGTCGTCGCGCCGGGGAGGGGGCGGACCTCCGGCGGGGGTCCGGCGACCTGGAGCCGCCGGCCGCCGCCGGGGGAGGGGGTTTTACCCCTTACAGGAAGTAGAGGAGGGGGAGGCTTCGGGCGCCGCCGAGGCTGCGTCCTCCGGCGGCCCGGTCGCCTCCCGTTCGCCGGCGCCAAGGTCCCCGAGCGGGGACCTGCTCCCCCAGCGCCACCACCGGCGCTGGGGGGGGGGGGGGGGGGGGGTTGGCTTCCTCGGCCAGCGCCACCACCCGAGCTTTGCAAAGCTCGGGGTGGCGCTGGTGGCGCTCCGGCGACGGGGAGGGGGTCGGCTTACCCTCGGGAGGTAAGAAGGAGGAGGGGAGATTCTAACTGTGTGGGTGGGCCTCGGGTGGTTGAGGGGCGGCCGGCCATGGTGAGGAGGGAGGGTGGCGGCGGTTTGGTTGGGCAGGGCTCCGGCGAGGTGGCTGGCTGGGCTTGCTGGCAGGGAAGAGCCTGAGAGAGCGGGGGGTGCTGGAAGGAGAGGCTTGGCCCTCCTTTTATAGGAAGGGGGAGACTCCCCCCCCCCCCCCCCCCCCCCCCCCCCCCCCCCCCCCCCCCCCCCCCCCTCCTTTCTCCACGTGGAGTTAAGGGAGGGTGAGTGGGGGGGGGAGATATTTTTCTCCCCCTCCCTCCCCTTCTCTCTCCTGCCCCCTTGCCCCAATAGGGGGCTGCCTTTTCATGGGCAGCCCCCTTCCCTTGGGGGAGGGGCTTCTCTCTCCTCCCCCCCTTTTCTTTCTCTTCTTTTTCTAATGTGTTTTAAGCTGGGGGGGAGGTTTGACCGAGGTCAACCTAGGACGGGGTCCTTCATGGTCCCGGGGTCCATTAAGATTTGGCGGGGCTGATGCCGGGTTCGTGCGCTTTATATTTCGTGCGTTGCACTGAGTTGGTCTGCATAGTCCTAAAATGGCATACTCTTCATACGACCTCGAATCGAGGCGCAACGAATTCTGTTGCGCTTGTATTGTTCATACGAGTCTAACGGAACTGACATAAGTCAATTCGGGGTTCGTACGGTCACCATTCATAATAATGAGGTAGTGGCGCGTAACGACACCCGAAATGGTCGTTTTCTCCAAACGACCTCGGATCGAAGTGCAACGAATTCCGTTGCGCTCGTATTGTTCATACGAGTCTAACGGAAGTGACTGAAGTCAATTCGGGGTTCGTACGGTCATCATTCATAATAATGAGGTAGTGGTGCGTAACGACACCCGAAATGATCGTTTTCTCCAAACGACCTCGGATCGAAGTGCAACGAATTTCGTTGCGCTCGTATTGTTCATACGAGTCTAACGGAACTGACTTGAGTCAAATCGGGATTCATTTGGTCACTATACACCAACGACTTAGTTGCGGCGCGCAACACTACTTAAAATGGTAGTTTTCTACCACTCGGGCCTACTTTTGTTGGGCTCACTAGGGTCTAGTGACCCAATAAAAATCGGGATGTTACAGCTTGGGTTTTATAGGCAAACCCTAGGTTCAATACGGGTATCAGATATCACGGTATCCGATCCGACCCGTTAAGCCTTCGAGCATAATATACGTATCTAAATTTACTTAACAAGTTGTAGCGAGGAGCGGGATGTCACCCTCGATATCTCTCCAAAGTCCTGTAAAGCAACAACAAATAGTGATGTTTGGTCGGCACCAAACTGGCCACGTGATTTTTCACCTCTTTCGGGGTGTTTTCACGGTAAAAAAGGTTTGTTGTCAGTCGTTTCGCTTCTCTGTGACTGATTGTGCGGTCGACCGCTCCCGGGCTAAGACGGTCCAATCTCGACCGTTTTTTTTGGAGCCTCGAGTGAGCCGCAACAATACTACTAGTCTAAATAAAATTCATTTTGTTACAAAAATAATGGCTTGCTTCAGACTATTTCTTTTGCCTTCGTATCTCTCACACATTGACTGGAAACGATGCTGACGGAGACTTCCTTCTGCAAGTGGTAACTGTTACATTTAATGATATTGTAGGATAAATCTTTATCAGCTTTTAATAAATTAGCCATAATTTATAACTATTATCAAGAAATTAAGCAGCAAGAAATGGGAAAATGGAACCAGAAAATTAAGAAAATATGAAGAGGAAGAAGAAGAAGAGGGCACATAGCTATGATTTTAATTGGATACCGAGCACAAAGCTAGTTGTTGGGATATGACCCACTTTGCACAAATCGGGCATAATAACGGCAACAATAACACAGAAAAATAACAACCACATAAGACACCATATTTTACGTGGAAAATTTTCTCTAAAATAATGAGGGAAAAACCAAGAGACGGGCACGCGAAAAAATCACTATAGAAATAAGGATTACAATAACAAGAAAATCTAGGTTTGCCCAACCTAGAAACCCCTCTTGGATTCACAAATCGAATCCCCTCCTCACAACTCTTCACGGTGGAAAAACTCTTCAAAAGGAAACAACTCCAAATCTCTTCAAACACCGAAGGCAACGAAGACGAAATGAAGAATTCTTACAGCGAAGACAAATGCACCGATCTGTGAGAAAAACTGTTCTTCCTCCTGAAAAACATTTCCGGAGTCAATGGCAGAAACGGACGACCTTTTTTGTTCTTCTTCAAATGACGGCTCAAATCTGAATCATTACTTCTTGGAGAAGGCTCCGCCTATTTAGGGCAAAAGGGCGAACCTATCTTGGCCCTTGAAACAAGTTCAAAGCGATCCAACGACTCCCGATCGTAGATTTACAAGATAGTTTTCGTCCACTACAGCCTGGTGGTAGCTAGCGCTCCGCTCTAGCTCAAACTGACAAAGGTCGACTCGATGATATCAGAGACTCATCATCTCGACAATATCGGAGACTCATCTCGTCGATATCGGAGACTTATCTCGACGATATGAAGGCCGATATGGACCATGTCAAGTCGACATGAACACAATAAAGCGACGCGCTGCAACCATCAAGTCGATATGCTACTGTTGGCGGTAGGGTTACCACCCAGCGATAGTTTCCTGCCCCCAACACTAGTCACATGGCTATGACGTGCATTATAATTAGCTAATCTTTTTCTCTAAAACTTGCTTTTCAACCTAAGGACGGAGCTATATAGAAATATGGCTCGGCATGTGCCCGGGCGTGTCTCTACTTAGTTCCGTCCATGAGTGGAGGTAACGACAACAATCTCCTCTCTAGCCGTTCGAATGGTAGAATGTGGTGCAGACTAGGTACTGTCTGAGGAATAAGGATAGCCTTGATTGCAGAAATTAATTCTAAGATAATTAGCCAATATTTAAGGGCGCTGCTATTAGCACCGCGGTTTTGTCTATTAGCACTCAAATCCTTTAAGTTTTTAGGGTTTTTTTTTTATTATCCGCAAGCAGCCTTTCTTCCCAATGCACGCACGCCCCCTTCCTCTCTCGCGGAAACTCCCCCGAAGCCCTTCCGTTCGCTCTCCTGCACGCCGGCGAACCGCCCCCACTCCGGCGAAACCCCCTCCATCTTGGTGTTCGCCGCCTGCCCTACTCCTCCTCGGTGGTCGCGTGAATCATTCCGCCCGATCTCGGCCATTTTCTGCCCTAATTTGGCGACATCTCCTTGCACGATTCTTCCCGGCGGCGTCAAGTTGTTCCTCCGTCATTCTCGAAAGGTAACTTGCTGCTTTTTTTTCTGCAGTTCTCTGCTGATTTATGCATAAAAGAGCATTCAATCATGGATCTCCTTGTTTCATAGCATTCGATCTCCATCCTGTTTTTTTTGCCGGATTGTTTCATAGTTTTTTTTTTGCTAGATGTTTGGCTGTAGATGTGGGTAGATGTGTATTTGTTGCATTAAGGAGGTCCAATGTGTACATGTTTGTATTAATGTAGATGTTTGTGTGTGTGTAGATGTTTGGCTGTATGTGTATTGTGGGGTTCCAAGGAGTTCCATGATGGATTTGCATTACAAACACAATTACTTGTGCAGGAAAGCCATGGTGGATTTGCATGTGTGTGTGCTTTTTTTATTGTGTTTGTATGGTTATCTTGTACAGGAATAGGTGAACTTATCTATGATTAGAAGGTTGTTCCTCTTCCTTTAAATTTTTTTAGGAGAATTCAATGCAATGTTTAGATTATGTTGGTACTTCTTAGATTGTTCATGAAGTATGTTGTTACTTCTAGGTTTATATTTTGTTGATTTTGAGAATGACACTTGAAGATGAAGACACCTCATTTCTTCCTCTAATTGGTATGTGCTTTACTTAGTTTTTTTGTCAAAATAAGTTTTGAGACATTTGCTCTTCTTAATTTTTTTTTTATTACATGAAGATTCAAATGTTCCCTATGTTGAAGAGGTTCCCAAATTTGAAGTTGATTTAAGCATGCATTTTCATGCCGACAAAGCATTTGGTTCGAAGAAAGAGTTGATAGAGTGGGCTAGAAGTGTTAGCCAAAGTCTAGGCTATGTCCTTACCATCAAAACATCCGACCAAATTGTTGGTCGACTAGCACCTCGTGTAATCCTTGCTTGTGATAGAGGTGGGCACTACAGGGAGAATCAATGTAAAAAAGGTTGGGTGAAGAAGGGGTGCGTAAAACCACCTCCAAGCGATGTGGTTGCATATTTTCACTAAAAGGAGTGAAGGTGGTAAATGTAGAGGAGTGGAGAGTTGAGGTTCTTTGTGGTGTGCATAATCACGAGAAAGTTCACTTAGAAGCGCATGCTTATGCCGCACGGTTAAATGTTGAGGAGGAAAGACTAGTCAGCCAAATGTATAATGCCGGTGTCAAACCACGGAAAATTCTGTCAGCTGTGAAAACTAAATGCAAATCGAACAGATCAGTCATGAAGACAATTTACAATGCTAGAGCTAAATTGCAAAAGAAAGAGGTGGAAGGTCTTTCGCCTATACAATATCTTTATAAGTTGATTGATGTTGCTGGGTACATTTGCTACAACGTAGTTGATGATAGTAACATAAAACTTCGGAGTATATTTTTTGCACATCCACTAGCAGTCAAATTGACTAACATGTTTCCAACCGTATTTGAACTTGACTGCACTTATAAAACAAACAGATATCGGTTGCCTCTTCTATGCATTGTTGGGATGACATCGACAATGAAATCTTTCTACTCGTGTTTTGCTTTTTTATCTGATGAAACACAACCAAGTTATGAATGGGCATTGCATTGTTTTAAGAGTATTCTTAGTGGTTCTGAGCCTACAGTTATGATAACGGATAGAGAAGTTACTTTAATGAATGTCATTGGAAAAGTTTTTTCCGCAGCCAAGAATATTCTATGTCGCGTGCATATAAATAGGAATATTTTAGCACATTGTAAGAAATTATTTACCAATGGTAAAGAGTTTGAAACTTTTATGTTTGAGTGGCAACGATTGATTGAAGCCGCCACAGAAAGTGAGTTAAGTACTTCTTTCAACAATTTACTTGCGAAATATTCTGGAATGCATTCGGATGTGTTAAACTATGTTGTTACTACCTGGATAGAGCCATACAAGGACCGTTTTGTGTCGGCATGGATCAATAAGTTTATGCATTTGGGAAATTCCAGTACAAACCGGGTTAAGGGTGGACATAGCCTCTTGAAAAAGTTTCTAGAAGTATCAGTTGGAACTTTGACAACGGTATGGCGAACTTTTGATCAAATGATCAACCTACAACACACGGAAATAAGGAAATGTTTTGGGAAAAGTTGCATTAAAATTAGTAATGATCACAAAGACCCTTTATACTCGGAATTAATTGGGAAGATATCTAAACAAGCTTTGGAACTCATCAAAGAGGAAGAAGATGCAATAAGAAAGGGAGAACATTTCAAGCAAGCTTATGAGTGCCAACACATTAAAAGATACACATTGGGTTTACCATGTGGACATGAGCTACATCCATATATTGTAGGTGAAAAAAGTCATTCCCTTATGGTTGATAAATTCACACTGGAAGCATCTTTCACTAAAGGAAAATGTTGAAGTTGACATTGACAACAACCTAGATGTTGAGCTTGAGGAAATAGTGCTAAATTTTATGATTCAAATGAACACCAAAAGAAAGAAATAAAACAAAAATTGAGAGAGATTGTTCATCCGACTACTACTCGTGCAAATGAACCATCCATTCCATTGAAGTTAAAGGGGAGGCCTAAGGGAAGCTATAAAAAATTTAAAGAGGAGGTTTTGTCAACAAAGAGGTTACCTTCACATTTTGAGTACGCATTGATGGAGACAAAAACATTGAAAAAACCGACCAAAGAATTGAGAAAAAAATTGGTAATTCGAAGGAATACAAAATTTGTGGACCGAGTACGGAAACAATTTTCCCCATTTTGGTCGGCGCACATTATCGATGCATTTGGTGTGTTGGGAGACGAACATTGCGGGTATCGTGTTATTAGTCAAGCCTTGAACATCCCCGGTGATTGGCAACAAGTTAGAAATGATCTACAGTGGGAACTCCAAAATCATGAGTCTTTATATAGTAAGATATTCGGCCTAGAGAGGTATGAAGAACTATTGGAGAAAGTTAAGTGCATTGAAACACCGGCACATATGATAAATGGATGACAATGCCCGATATGGGCCTTGTAATTACTTCACGCTACAACATTGGTCTAGTTCAACTATCCAAAGTGCAAAATTTGACATTCTTCCCTCTACATTCCGCCATGCCGGAGGTACCACAAATGATCTGCATTGGATTTTTGAATGAAAGTCACTTCATTCAAGTGACATTAAATGAGTGCTCGCCAATACCGCACATTGTTCCAACTTGGATGAGGTTCATGAAGCACTAGCCAAAGGTTGGGAGACAAATTACAAATCGAGGATTGCAACTTCTCAACCAAATACGGGATGCACTTTGCTAGTGGAGTTGGACGACATTGCATGAGGACGGTATGTGTTCTTACACTTTATTTATATAATGGTACAATTTTAGGTACACTTGTTTAATATATTTTTTACACTTAATTTCTTTTTGGCAGATGGTGCGATTACATGAACTCTATGGCGGAGAGTCCAACATGCTTGACCACATACATATTTAAACATCTTATACGTATTCTAAAATTTTTGGGTATGCAACAATATTTAAATGGGCTATAATAATATTTTTGTCTTTTCTTTATAGGTGATCCAAGGAAAGCGGAGCCAAGAATTGACAATCTACTTTTGCATGCATTTACTTTTAAAATTTTGTAATCTTTTAAGTGCTCTTTTAAGTGTTCTTTTTGGAGATGTTTTTGGAGATGTGTAACTCCCATTTAAGTGCTACTAGGCTTATTTTGTTCAGTTTTTAAGATATACATGCATTGCTAATGAACAGTTTCTTTATAGTGTTCTTTTTGGAGATGTTTTTATTATATTTAAAAAAATAGACAAAAAAGTGCTAATAGTAATACTGCATTGCTCATAGACAGGTTGAGTGCGAATAGACAATCACTTAAAACAGCGCTTGCTAATAGCGGCGAGTGCAAATAGACAAAACTACAGTGCTAATAGCAGTGCCCATATTTAATTTAAAGTTGTCATGATTAAGTTATTGAATTTTTCAGATTTGATTGAACTTGATTCAAGAAATATGATCATGATTTTTGTCATTAAATTAAGTGAAAATAGAATCAATATTAATCTTACATTGTTGTAAAGGCAATTAATTCTACGATATTAATGACATAATAAAAATATATATTTATTTATTTACTTAAATAGTTTCTATAATATGTAGTGTAAAATTAAAGCGAAGTATCTAATGGAAGAGGCACGTGAAATTTCGTATTGCCCTAAGAATAATATTGTCTCCCTCCTATACATGATAAACACAACAAATTAATCATAAAGTACGACGTTCCTGGCACTTTCAAAAACTTTGTATCACACAAATTCTCGATGCGTTTTAGAAGATTCGGTTCTGTGTAAATGTTTAGAATAATTAAAATATAAAAAATTTAAACTCAAATCAGAGCGCTATCGATCGACAATTACAACTTCCGCGGCGACGACGTAGTAGAAAACGCCATGAACCCAATCTCATATTGGTGATGTGGGACTAATAAGTTTTTTCCCATTTTCACTCAAATTAATAATTTGTTAATTTAAATTAAATATTCTGACACTGTATTGTACTTATTATAACCAATATATAATATAAAATCATCTTTTCTTTACATTATAAAAAAGAATGTAATTTCAAAATAATGAAAATGAACTTAATTACTTTGTAGCATCAAATCCGATCGTGACAACTTATAGTCCACATCTTGAAAACAACACTAAACAATTCTCTTAAAACGTGTTTCTTATTGGCTACTAATTTATTATATTACTAATGGATTGTTATCATTGTCCACTTCATAATTGTTGTCACTTTATAAAAAAAAATGTAGCTAAATAGCTAACTAAAAGCACTAAAAAGTGAAAGTTATTTTTAAAAAATAGGATGCCCAATTATTCAAATGATGTCAAAATGAAGGAGATGTTTATGAAAATGATTATTTTATTTTATACTAATCTTTAATCATGCTATTTATATTATTATCTTGCCTTTCATATATTCTCTGTCCACACTTTTGCCCTCCAACTTATGCATGAAATGCATATATTTTATATGTTTTATAAAGTTCATGATTGTAGAATACAATAAACTTACAAATTTGATCTTCGTTGTTAACTTGATTATACAAGTAAATGAGGTTGTAAGTTGCAAAACTCGCTGAGGCACGCACTTATGTTGAGGTTTTTATTTTTATTGTCAAAAGATTGTTTTTATACATAGAAATGTATGCGAGCTATGGAGAAATTCATTTTATCTTTTAACTTTCTAGATCTAGAGAATGAAAGAGAGATAGGGTAGGTGAGAATACTCCTATATTGAATTAACTACTTGATTAAATAGCTTACAAATAGTCAAGTTGCTTGCTTCACAAGAAAATACTCCAATATTGTATTAACTATTTAATTAGATCATTATGTCTAAGCTTCTGGTTGATGCATGTTTGGCATGCTCTCATGACTCTTCAAGTTCCCAGTATTTAATAATAGAAAGGGATTGAAAAACTTTGGCATCTGACTCAGCATACAATCACATGACGATGACCTCATGATCGGGGGGTTGCAGTTGCGACAGTACCTTCGCCCGTGCACATCATTACATCATTATTTAAGATCGTATATAAGAAATATGTCGTCAAACATTCGAATTTGTAAACTATACCGCCACTAATTGTATTCAAATTTCACAATTATATATATCCAACTTACACAACCATATTGTAGTGCTACGCAACCAATCCGTGACAAAAAAAGATCAATATGTTCTAAACCCAAAATTTATTGGGAAAGGGACCTAAAAAATTTATTGGTTCAATTGTAAACAAACATAAAATGACGGCTCACAAGATCAACACTAAATATATTGGAATGGTCCCTAACAAAGGAAAAAAAGATTTATCATTTGTTGAAGAAGAAGAGAAAGATGAAGGAGTGGTAACAATTGTAGAAGGCCCTTGCTTGTTGAAGAAGGCAAAAATGGTTCTTGAGCGTGTGGAGAAAAAAATGGTGTCGCACTTTTGTTGGTTAATGAGAAAAGAGAGCGGAGCAACCATGAATGAAATACTAAAATGTTAAAAGAAAAAGTTGTGGGTTGAAAAACCTAAGGGTCCGTTCGTTTGAACGGAATTAGCTTTCTGGAATTGGTTTTTCGACGAAAATCAATATCTACATGAATTGATTTTGTACCGAATTCTAATTTTATTGTTCGGCTGTATGATTGAATTCAGTAAACAGAATTGGAATTAAGGCACAAAGTTGTTCGGCTGAATAATGGAATTGGTGTTAGAATTAACATTATACAATAATTTTATAAAACTCAAAATATGCGTTAGCGCCGAACGCATTAAATTGCTTAATATGTTTTACGAAGCGCGTTTTTCGCCCAAGCGCAATTTTTTCGCCCAGGTGCGCACTTTTTTCCGGGTGAAAAACGCGCGCCCGGGCGCGATTTTTTCGCTCGGGCTCGATTTTTTCGGCCGACCGCGTTGATTTCGCTCGGGCGCAATTTTTTCGCCCGGACGCAATTTTTTCTCCCGGGCGCGTTTTTTTCGCTAGGGCACGTTTTTTTCGCCCGAGAGTGATTTTTTCGCCCGGTCGAATTTTTTTCGCCCGGTCGCATTTTTTTCGCCCGGTCACGTTCTTTCCCCGGGCGTGTTTTTTTCGCCCGGGAGCGATTTTTTCGCCCTGGCGCGATTTTTTCGCCCAGGCGCGTTTTTTTTCGCCGGTGCGCTTTTTTTTCGCCCGGTCGTGTTTTTTCGCCCAAGCGCGTTTATTTCGCCCGGGCGCGTTTTTTTCGCCCGGACGCGTTTTTTTCGCCCGGGCGCGTTTTTCTCGCTCGGGCGCAATTTTTTCACCCAAGCGCGATTTTTCCCCCGGACGTGATTTTTTTCGCCCGGACCTGTTTTTTTCGTCCGGTCGTGTTTTTTTCGCCTGGTCGAAAAAAATGCGATCAGGCGTGCCCGGGCGAAAAAAATGCGATCGGGCAAAAAAAAACGCGCCCGGCGAAAAAAACGCGCTCTGGAGAAAAAATCGGGTCCCGCAAAAAATATCGCGTCCTGGCAAAATATATCGCGCCCGGCCAGAAAATTTGCTTCCGGCCGGAAAAATCACGTTCGACCGGAAAAAACCGCGTTCGCCCGGAAAAATCGCGTTCGCGCGAAAAAAGTGCGCCCGGGCAAAACCAGTGCGTCCGAGCAAAACAAACGCGTGCCCGGGTGAAAATTGTCCGGCCGACCGAAAAATCCACGACCGACCGAAAAAACGCCCGCTCGGGCGAAAAATGCCAGCCTGGGCAAAAAATGAATGGCCGACCGAAAAAAACGCGCCGACCGAAAAACACGCGCCCGGCAGAAAAACCCACTCCCGGCAGGAAAACACGCGCGCAGGCCGAAAAACTCTGGCAAAAACACTCGATTATACGGAAAACTCATGGGTGGAGGTAAGAATTGGCGATTTAATTTTTTAGTTCAAATTCAAAGTCATGCGTTTTCATATAAAAGTCAATATCCTCGTAAATTTTGTTGCGCCGAACACTAGAATTGGATTTCTAATCGCTAATGTCAATTCCAGAAAGCCAATTCCGTCCAAACGAACGGACCCTAAGGGTTCGTTCTTTTAGACGACATTGATATTCGAGAATTTGCTTTGAAAATATGAAAATCAATACTGCTGTTCGGATCAACGGTTTGGAACGGAATTTGCTTTGAGAATATGAAAATCAATACTGTTGTTCGGATCAACGGTTTGGAACGGAATTTGCTTTTGAGTCTAAAGTCATCAATTTTGAAGTAAACGTACAAAACCCTCCATCAAATGTTTAGGTTATGCCGTCAGTTTTTAGGTTGAGCATCCGGAACTGCGAACTCAGTCATTCGCAGATTTTCGCTCGGACACGAATTTTCGCATCGGCACTCATTTTCGATCGGACATATTTTCGCCAGGGCACGCGTTTTCGCCCAGGCACCATTTTTCGCCCGAGCGTACATTTTTCGCACGAGCTGACATTTTCCGCTCAGACGCTCATTTTCCGCCCATGCATGAATTTTCTGCCTGGGGACACATTTTTCAACATTCTTTCCAATACCAATTCCAACTTGCAACCGAACAATTTTTGAACTTTAATTCCAATTCTACAGGCCAAATTCCATCCTATAGCGAAACAAAAAATTTTGAATTTAACACAAAGTCATTGATTTTCGTTTGAAACCAATTCCAAAAAACTAATAACCGCACGCCGAACAAACCCTAAGAATATTGGTGATCGAGTTTAAGATAACAAAGTTAATTCTTAAAATTCTTCGGATCAACTGCCTGAAGGACCCCAAAAATTTTCCTCTTGGTGGTTAGATTCTCGTAGTTCATGGAATATTTTTTCCGGTCAACTTTTTTTGCTTCTTTTTTCCTGTCTTTGTAGTCCATTTTCAGCTTCTTCCCTCTTCACGCACAACACTATGGGCCTACAATCTAAGTAATATATAGAGACAAATCTATAATAATGGAACCATCTAGATTGCTGCAACTGAGCGAGTTAAAATGCTCGCTTGTGAATGATAGATCACCGGAAAATATTCAATCTCTGAGCAAAACACGCTCGCCCGGGTGAGCAAAAACGCTCGCCCGGGCAAACAAAAAAACTTTTCCGCCCATCCCCAAATCATTTGCTTGGCGGGGCTTCCACCCTAGAATCTTGAAAAAGATCGATTAAAAAGTCCTATGCTCTTCATTAAATATTTTAGCCAAATTTGCAATTATGAAGCATATTACATATATAATATATTTATTTACTTAAATAAATGTAATATTGTAGTTTAAGAGTCGGAATTAGGGGTAGCTGGTTGTTTTGAACGACCAGAGAAGACTTCGGGGCCGTGGAAAGAAGTAGCATGGACGCGGTATTAAAAACTCATGTCTCAAGAAAAGGAGGGGGAGTTAAACAATTAGGAATTTAAAATACTAATAAATTAAGGGCGTTGTTATTAATTAATCATATGTTTGTTTTTTAGTAAACTACGTGTGAGACACGGGACTCCTCTCCTACGATCAACTGCGGCAGCACCTTAACCGCGACAGTGCATAGGGGGCCCTGTGTCGAATTGACAGTACTCTGCATTGCCCGGAGCGACAGTGCTCCCGCCGCTCACAACTTTTTTTTGACAATTGTAAGCATACATGCTCATTTTATAAAAATTTATATATATGTAAATATAAATATTTATATTAATATTAAATTTAAGTAGTGCAACATAAATGCTCTTCTCCCTCTCTCTCTTTCTTAATAAATAAACTGACCTTCTCTCTCCTCTCTCCACTCTCTCTCTCCCCCACCGCATTGGAAAATTTTTTGGTACAAGCTTGTATCATTCTCCGTGCCCAAATAAATAGGGGTTTTCTCACTGGGTCCCACCCCTTTTTCCGTCGTGAAGTAACTCTAGCTATCTAGCTACTCCAGGTGCCGGCGGCGTGAAAGAACTCTAGCGACCTCGTCGGAAGAAATGCTCAGGAGGGAAAATCGCAAACTTGGGGGGAAAGGGGAAAAATGGGCGGGACCCAGTGAGAAAACCCCTATTTATTTGGGCACGGGAGAATGGTACAAGCTTGTACCAAAAATTTTTCCCACCGTATTAAGCTCCTCTCGCTCCTCTCTCTCCACTCTCTCTCTCTCTCTCTCCATTTTTGTTGGAGAATGGTACTCCGCTTACAAAGAAAAAAAATTCACGTTCTACACTTTTGAGAGGTATCACAAAGTTTCATTGTAGAGCCATTTAGTTCAAATATTTTGTGGTGGACACAGATAAACAATGCAAAGATCTTTAGGTCGTGGAAAGAAAATAATTATCAGCAAAGTGAACAACACACGCAGACACAAACCTTCGTCTCCGGCGCCCACTGGAACAACCAACGTCATCGTCGGATTCCACACTGGTCGCAACATTTGGAATGAAGAGGACTCGGGCGATTGGTCGCACGGTCTGGCGGGAGGGAAGAATGCCAGGGCTCGTCGTCGGCACCCACTGGGGCAGCAGCCTTTGTCGGACAATCAGACTGGAGGGAAGAAAGCTAGGACCGATAGCACCGTCTGTCAAGAGGAATGAGGCGTAGGGCCAATTAATGCCTTAACTCCCCATTATATGAGTGATTTGCTAAAGTAAATTAGAGGGATCTAATTAGAGGGATCTGAAAATAAAGTAAAATAATAATTTTTGAAGTAATTTTTGATTTACTAAAAGTGAAATGCGATTTACTAGTAACAACTCTCTAAATTAAATATGGGAAAAAATTAGTGCAAAAAAATAGAAAAAATGTGCTGGTTGAATCTTGAAAGCGGTCTTCTGCCACACTAGCATGTGAGTCAAGTCTTGTGAACCGGCCGAGCTCTGTCAAACTCTTCTGGTACGAAAACCTATGAAGAGTCTTTTGGCTTCTTTCTCGTGACTTCTTGCCTCTTGGGTTCTTTTTACACAGAATTAATTTTTTATTTTTTTATAAAATAGTTAAATAGAATATTAATTCATGTATTTTTAATGGCTAATTTAAGTACTTATTTGTATATACAGTTTATATACAGTTGTATAAAATATTACAATTATACTTTTGCAAGAAAATACTGTCCCGCGGGATTCTTCATATGCGCTGAGCATAAAAAATTTGTTCCTTCTACACGAGCGTGCTTGCCTACGAAAATTAAGAACTTGAAATAGCAAAATAATAATGATATTACTATTATTATTATTATTACTATTATTTTTATTATTATAACAATAATTGCTACCTTGCTCTCTCCTCCCTCTTCCTCGCGTATTTTCAGTCTTTTAAGGGCTCGCACCATGTCATCGTGCGAGCATAAATGCGCTATTTTACGCCCGGGGCCCACGCATTCGCCTTCTTCCCGAAAGAGAACCAGTTCGTAATGCTTCGCTTAGCCCTTTCAGACAACGAAACCACTCTGAGCTTCCTCCTTCCGCCTGCAGCTTCCTCTTCGCTTTGACCATCTTCTACTTTCGTATGCTCGTCTAAGCTTCTACATCGACGAGCTTCCTCCAGCTGGAATACCCTAGCTTCTACGTCCACAAGCTTCGTCGGAACGGAATCAACGTCCGAGCTAGGTCTGAAGTTCCTCCCAGCCTTTGTGCCACTGGAGCGAGCTTCCTCCAGCTCCTAGAACTTCTTCCCAGCTTTCTCCAGCCTACGGTAGAATCTTGTGTTTATTTACACTCTTATCCGCAGTTTTTACCCATCTCACCTTGTCCCCTCGGTTGCTTCCTCTAGCTCCTCGAAGATTATTCAAACACTATCGATGTCGTCCGAGAAAGTTGATGAAAATGTTGTTAATGTAAGTAAATCCGACTGGAAATTATAATTAATATCCAACTGTAATTATTCCAACTCATTACAGTCGTATTTTCGTAATATATTACGACTATATTATTTCCCGAAATTCCAGTTGGATCATGTTCTCTAATTCCAGTTGTGTTACATCATTTAACAGCAAGCCCAGAAGGACCCTGTTGTTTTCCCCATTGTGCACTCGGAGGATGAGGCTTGGGCAATGTATTGTAATTATGCCCACACAACAGGATTTAGTGTTCGTAAACAACATCTGACATACTGGACTCATACAAGAATTATCAAAATGCGAGAATATACCTACGTAAAAGCGGGTGTTAAGACAGCAAGGCCTTCGCCAAAGAAGTATCGCAAATTAGAAACGCGCACTGGATGTCTTGCCTGCATTGTGTTTCACACTGATAAAGATGGCAAGAATTGGGCAGTAACGAAGTTCGTCGAGGAGCATAACCATCCACTAGCCACTGAGAGTGAGAAGCATTTATTGAGGTCTAATCGAAGCATATCTGAAATGCAAGGTAATTTAATGAAGAATATGACCAGAGCCGGAATTAAAGCGGTGGATGCATATAATTTCCTTTCTGAAAAAGCCGGTGGCGTTGAAAATATTGGATTCAATAAGTTTGATGTCTTCAACTTTGTTCAACGAGAAAGAAAAGCGTTAATAGAAAGCGGTGACGCATCAAACTTGCTAAAGATACTGCAAGGGAAACAATTGGAAGACAATATGTTCTCGTATGAGGTACAAACTGATGAATTGAATAGGTTGACTAATTTCTTCTGGATGGATGGGCATAACAAGATAGATTACGACTGCTTCGGCGATGTCCTTATTTTTGACATGACTTATAGACTTAATAAATACAATCTTGTGTGCGCGCCTTTCATTGCCGTGAACAATCATTGGCAGAATATTTTTGTTGGAGGTGCATTCATAGCTGAAGAAACCATAGAATTATTTTGCTGGGTGTTTGAGACTTTTTTAAATTCGTTGGTGGGAAACAACCATTTTCTATTTTCACTGACCAAGATCAAGTCATGGCAGTAGCTATTCAAAGGGTATTCACTACCAGTCGCCACCGTCTTTGTCAATGGCACATCTCGAAGAAAGCACCCTCAAAAGTACCAAGCTTCAACCAAGATAAAATTGTTCGGTCCTATTTTTATCAGTGCATGAGCAAGTGTGATGGCGAAGATGAGTTTGAAAGATGTTGGATTGAGATGGTGACGAGAGGAAATTTGCAGGCTAACAAATAGTTGGATGATTTATATACGGTCAAGAAGAAGTGGTCTACTGCCTTCAACAAAGATATCTTGGATCTCGGCATTTTGTCAACGCAAAGAAGCGAATCAGCTAACAATCGTTTGCATGGGAGTTCGAAGACTACGAGTACACTTGTTGAGTGTTTTATCGGTTTGGAGAATCTTGTATTATCGTGGCATAGAAACGAGCATGAGAAAGACTTTAAATGCAAGCATGGTGCTGTCACCGTGCGATTCAGAAATTGTTATCTATTAAAACATTTGTCGAAGTTGTACACACGCAAGATTTATTCATTATTTGAGAAATCCTTTATGGAAGGAGTTATTGAAGTGAGCATCGTAGATGAAACGAGATATGATGACCACCACACAGTATACGTGACGGCTTTAAGGGATGAAGAAGAAAAGAGATGGTTTGTGAGCTTTAACAATGCAACCATGGATGCAGAATGTTCATGCATGGGTTTTGAGACTAAAGGTATATTATGTCAGCATATCATGAGAATATACAATATTCAAAATGTAAGGCAGATCAACCCCAAATATATAATTAAAAGATTCACCCGTAATGCGAAGATTGACATTTACCTACCCAATACCCTTACCATGACCGAGCACGATTCAAATATGATATTTAAAAACCAATTGATGTGTTTTAGCTACAATTTAGCTAACCGGATTGAAAATTGCAAAGGAACATGTTATATGGGTCATGAATGATTTGTCGAAGGCAACCAATAATATGGTGGACTGCGAAGAGATGCAGAAGAAGGGGTTCTTGGAGGAGAACGACATGAATTTCAATTGTGTTAAGGATCCGGCAGTAAAGAGGCCGAAAGGTGCTCCTAGTGCGCGCATGAAGGACCATTGGGAGAAAGCAACCAAAAAACCACGTAAGTTTTTGTTTATAAATTTACCAACGTACGTGTTAGCTTTCACTAAACTTGCTAATTTCGCTATGCAATTGTATGCAGGGAAGAGAACGGATGGGAAGAAAAATGTAAAGCCACCTATTTTTGCTGACAAATCTGCGAAGGTGAAGAAGTTCAAGTTCGTTGATGATTACACAAAGGAATCAACGTCTGTAATAAATGAACTTAACTTCGTTGATGGGTTCACTAACGAGCAACCTTCTACTCAAACAGACAATCCATCTACCTTATTTTTACCCGAAGATTTTGGTCTAGATATGTCATTTAATTTTTCTGGTGTACCGGATGTATTTAAACCTTGAAGGGAAGCGATTGAGTTTTTCAGTTTTGCAGTTCTAAGTAATCAGCCAGAACATTATTAAAAGGTTTTAAAACGTTATGTTATACCTCATCAAACACCACATTATAAAAGTATATCTGCATAAATGTTTACTAATCATTTATACGTCATCAATCAGCTAAATAGATAAATGTTTACTAATCATTTAGCTAACAAAAAAAATGTTTACTCATCATTCACTGTCATCCATTAGCTAAGAAAAGTGTTAAGAAAAGTTAGCACAAATTAACGGAGAGAATGTTTTCAAAATTGCAGCTGCAATTTCAGCCCTGAATTTCGGCATTTTATCCTGCCATCTCTGGAAACAATCCCAAGAGATCGTATTTGTAGATAGAACAGTCTCCATGAACTTGATTACGAAAACACCGCAGTCATTCTCATTCTCTTGCATTGGTATACCTGGGACGTCAGTTATTGGCCAGCTTAGGAAATCAGGTGGCATTGCATCACTGATATCCTCATATAATGTTGATACCTACAAGAACGGAAGAACAACAACATATTAGAGTGGCAGGGCATTCTATCTTGATAAATTTTAAAAAACATCCCAATGCAAACCTACATACCAATGCGGGCAATGCTGCACGATGTCGGCTAGTCAGGAGAGAGTCATAGTACTCCCATCGACCCTCTCTGATATGACATACAAGCAAAGCCCGGTGACACTCGAAGTGGCAGGGCATTAATATTATCTCCGACGACTGAACACTTGCGGCTGTTATATGACTAAGAAGAGTTTTGGAGTTTTGAAAATTGCATCTCTTACAGTTCTGCATTTGAATAGGTAAACGCGGTTTAAATCAATACGAATAAATTATTTTACGTGTGCAAAAAAGTGCTTACAGCGTAGTCCGGAGACACGTATAAAAATGACTTCATTTTTGGCAATGCCCGCTTCCTTTTTGCGCAAAGAACGAGTGCATAAGCATTCAAATGCGTATCCTCTAGCCATCCATCAGTCAATAGCTCATCGACTAATCGTCTAGTTAATAAAATGTTCCCACTTTGGAAAATAGTACTATTACTGTAATTTCAACATTATAAAAAATTAGTGAGAGCAAATAAACATCAACAAAAATAAGGCCACCACAAACCATAATTACTTATCCAAAAAAATAGTGAGAACAAATTCTATAACTTCACGTAGTCGATCAGTTATCAAAACTTTGCCTGGGTAGTCCTTGATTTTCTTGGCAGGGGTACCTAATGTCTTCTTCTTGCGGCCTTCTCTTTTCTTTACATTCCTAATTAGACTACTGAGCTTAGTCAACCTGACACGTTACTTGATCCTTAATAAATCCCTTGAGCCTACTCTCCATCCATCTCCACCCTTCATCTGACTGCAGATATGCACACTTCTCTACTTCCAACTTCCTCTTTCCCTTCCTCAACTTTCTCAACTTAACCTTCTAACTTTTTTTAACCTGTATCTTGTCCTTCTCTTTCAAATCTTCACTACCTCTTCTTCCCTCAAAATCAGAATCTTCTTCCTCTGGCCCGAGTAGTGCCCTCTCACACCCTCCAATCTTCTAGAATTTGGTATACACCTTAAAACAAACAATTTTGGCGGTTAGCTTTGTCAAATTTCAAAAATATTTAATTTTACCATACAATTGTTGAACTTACTTGTGATGTGATCCTAAGCTTTCCTTGCAAGGTGAGGCAATACTTTGCACTATAACTGACCTTGGGAGACCAACAAAATATTCTAGGCCTTGCAGCCTCACAACAGCTAACTGAACCCTTGTATGCTCGTAGAACCACACCTACACATAAAAATTATTTAGGCATTTAACTTTGAAATAAGGTTTTTTAAAATTTGCATTCTCTTACCAATAACATCATTGTGCAACCTTCGAAGTACCACAAATTGGCACCTGCTTCTCTTAAAACACTCATTCTACTTAAATCAACCAACTGCAAATGCAAGAAATTATGGACGACCTTCGGCCAGTTGTACTCTTTAAAAATACTGAGCTTGACGGCCTTGTTAAGAGAGGCCAGAGTCTTTAGATCTTTCAAAGGAAAAAAGAAAAACAACTACAAGATATTTAACTAATGCATCAATTCTCCTACTCTCCAATGTAGGAGAAAACTCCTCAACAGCAAGCCGTTGTAGTTCATCAGTTATGTTCTTGTGAGTTAGGTCCAACAATGGTAGTCTAACGAATGTCAGAACACGACCTCTGTTAGGTAGCCCCAATATCATCGCCACCTCATTCACGGTCAACTGTAGGTAGTAATTTCCTAATAAGAATGTTTGCTTATCTCTATTGTAGCATCGAACAAGAAAATATAATAACGGGATATTTTGGGGAAGACTTGGCATTTGAAAAAAAAGTAGCACTTTAGCATCGGCAAGTGCAGACTTTGACTCGGCTGTTATGACATCCAACAATAGTCGAACATTGCTTTTGAAGGTGGACACAGCACACCGAGAACTCAAATATTGGCTCTCAGTCATTCTCTGGTCTACAATGAGTACTATTCAAAGCTGTAAAATGACTGTAAAATAAAAGAATTACAATTGAACTTTAAGAGGGTTGTGGTAAAATGCAACTGTAAAAGGACTGTAAAACCTAATAACAATACAGCTGTAAAAGGACCGTAACACTAAAACAACACAACTCTGAGCCTATTGTTAATGAAGCAGTTGTTATACAACAGTTCAACACTACAACAGAACAACAACACAGCAATAAAATGACTGTAAGAGAACTTCAAAAGGGCTGTGGTAAAACACAACTGTAAAAGGACTGTAAGAAAATTTTAAAAGGGCTGTGGTAAAATGCAACTGTAAAAAGACTGTAAAACCTAATAACAATACAAATGTAAAAGGACCGTAACAATAAAACAACACAACTCTGAGCCTATTGTTAATGAAGCAGTTGTTATACAACAGTTCAACACTACAACAGAACAACAACACAGCAATAAAATGACTGTAAGAGAACTTCAAAAGGGCTGTGGTAAAACACAACTGTAAAAGGGCTGTAAGAAAATTTTAAAAGGGTTGTGGTAAAATGCAACTGTAAAAGGACTGTAAAACCTAATAACAATACAGCTGTAAAAGGACCATAACACTAAAACAACACAACTCTGAGCCGATTGTTAATGAAACAGTTGGTATACAACAGATCAACACTACAACAGAACAACAACACAGCAATAAAATGACTGTAAGAGAACTTCAAAAGGGCTGTGATAAAACACAATTGTAAAAGGACTGTAAGAAAATTTTAAAAGAGCTGTGGTAAAATGCAACTGTAAAAGGAATGTAAAACCTAATAACAATACAGCTGTAAAAGGACCATAACACTAAAACAACACAACTCTGAGCCTATTGTTAATGAAGCAGTTGTTATACAACAGTTCAACACTACAACAGAACAACAATACAGCAATAAAATGACTGTAAGAGAACTTCAAAAAAGCTGTGGTAAAACACAACTGTAAAATGACTGTAAAACATAATAACAATACAACTGTAAAAGGACTGTTACACTAAAACAACACAGTTCTCAACCAATTAACATTGCAGTTGTTAAACAACAGTAAATAAAAGCTAACAAAACAGATGTAAAAGGACCGTAAGACTAAAAATACTCCATGAGTACATAACACACCAACCATAACTACACAACCACAATACATTAGTAAAATGACTAACATAGCGTTCAAACGACTGTGGTAACATACTCCATGACTAGAAAACCATGACTCCACAACTATAACTTCAGTAACATACTCCATGACAGCAGTAACATACCATTTACGGCCTAAAATATGAGAAGATGGGGGTCAGTAAATATCATACATGCGGGAATGAGGGTTTAAGAACGGTAAGCGAGGAAGGTACAGTAACTATTGAGCTTCGCCCCTAACTTCCGCGGTGAACATCGTGTAAGAGACGATCGGGACGGATTTGTCCAAGATCGGGAAGGGATTGAGAAGATCGGGAGGGGTTTGAGAAGAGATCGGGAGGGGTTTCGCCTTTCGCCGGAGGGGGGAGGGAATTTGCGATTTTTTTGGGCGAGATGTGTGGGCCCTAAGCGTAAAATAGCGTATTTATGCTCGCACGTTGGCATCGTGCGAGCCCTTATAGAAAATTTTCACTATTTTTAATTCTATATTTACATGAATACATAAACTAGTAATCTCGCTCAAATTCCTTGTACACACTATGCGACGGTAAGAAAGGGGCGGATCCAGGAATTATGCACTATGCCAGACATTATCTTATTCCTTGTATCACATATTTCTAGTCACGGGAGGATCCAGGAAGTTCAATAAAGGATGGCCAGACATTATCTTTTTTCGGCCAAAGTTTTTTTTTGAACGTCTCCATCTTAACGGAGCTGTTTCTCCTCATTCGGTCACTATTTCTGACGTGTAAGTAGTCAAAATTCACTGCCTCGAAGAGAGGAATCCAAATTCACTATCTATTTTTACAAAATATTTAAGGAGGGGCAGTCCGCCCCCATTTATATCCGCCCATGTTTCAAGTGACATTTGAATAATGTAGCCATCGCAGAATGCCTGTGAAGCTTTGATAATATCATTAATCACTAGAGGCATCTTATAGGCATTGTGAGGTGACAATAATATTATAGTGACTACTACATACATATATAAATTTATTACATTTTTTATAAGAGTTGATGGGGTTCACCTAAAATGATTTGAGTTAAGTCGGTTTGGAATTCGACCGAGTCACCAAAGCGGGCCAAGCCAACTAAGCAAGATGTACGCGCAAACCGGACCCGTATGAGGCCCCCTAGACACGTGTGTGCACAACCCGCACCTGCACAATGCGAGTGCGCGGCCAGCGCACGGCAAACATGCACGTGCGAGGCCATCGCGTGCAACCCACACCCTCGCGCCCGTCACTGCAACACCGTCGCGCCGCCATCCATTGCCGCCTCCTCCGAGAAGCCTACCCGGACCGCCCGGGGGCATCGACATTTTTTCCAAATTTTGGTGATCAAGGTGACTAGAATCGTGAGACCTCATTCGCCGGCTCAAAGTCCAAGATGACGCAATTATCAAGGTGCCCCTTAGAAAAACTATAAAAATGTCTCTAGACTTTCATTTAAAGACAAACAACGACGAATAAGTGAGAAAAGAGCTCTGAAGATTTTTCGGCAAAGACTTGGAACTCCGAAGATTTTCCGATGAAGACTTGAAGTTCTCTTACTCTTTGGCTCAAACACTCACTTCGCTTAAGTGTCCACTCCGAGCACTCGCTCGCTCTCTTGCTCAATGGAGGACTTTCCTCTCCACAGGGCCTACTCAAGTGCTTGTTCAAGTGCCTACTCCAAAAACCGCTCCTACGAGCACGAAGAGAGCATTTGCATCTTTTTCACTTTCAAATACTTATAATCGGAGCGGTGACCTGTTACCCTCCCGAATATTCTAATACTTATAACCTCAAGCAAACTAGTAGAATTGATCGTCACCGAACTTACCTTGTGGTTTTTTCATTTTTCGGGTTTTTTCAAGTAAAAAGTCTTGTCGTCTCTGCTTTTTGTTTTCATTTAACTGTTTGTATGCTTGACTCACATTCGGGCTAAGACGGTTCGATTCTCCCGACCGAAAGAGTGCTAAGTGACCCGCAACAAACGTTGTTTAGCGTAGTTAAAATATCAATTTGATATTTTACTAAAATATTATTTAAATAATTTGATGGTGTAACGATAAGGCCCTCCTTAAAATTATAGCATATGACATCTAGATGCCGTAATTAGTTTAAGGGATGAAGAAAATTTAGCACATTATTTTTAATTGAGAGTATACGAATATTTGAAACTATTTATCAATGGGATGGTTGATTTGGACAGATTATTAAAAAACAATTTTATATAAATAAACATATACATACATACATATATATACATACACACATATATATACATATATATGTATATATATATAAATATATATATATTTATTTATTTATATACATATAAATATATATATATACACACACACGAGTAGCTCCGCGTGGGCTTCGCCCATGCTCGTTGACTCTTAGCGGGCTGCGCTCGCATTCGAGCGGGTTGTGCATGCATACGACAGTAGCCGACCGGCAACGGCGGGCTGCGCCCGCATTCGAGCAGGTTGTGCCTGCATACGATAGTACCCGATCAGCGACGGCGGGCTGCGCCCGCATTGGAGCGGGTTGTGTCTGCATACGACAGTATCCAACCGGAAACGGCGGGCTTCCCCCACAACTTATACTTATACCACCGGCGGGTTCGTCGGGGCCCGGCGAACCCGCCGGTGTTCTCCGGCAAGGCCGCCGACGGCAAATGAAAAAAAGGGAATCGGGTTTTCAGTGGCTTGGAGAAGGAGGCAACACTAAATGACTATTTGCAGTCCACCGGGGAGCTATTTGCAGACCTAAATGACTATATATATATATATATATGTATGTGTGTAGTGTGTATTATATTTAAGGGTCGTTATCAGCAAATCATGTATCTTTATTAGCAACCCAAAATAAATTTGATTTTTTTGGATTAGGTCTATTTTATTACTCCTCTATTTATTATATTAGCAAACCAGAAGTCTTAGTGCGTGTTCTCTTACGCAATTTCTACTTGCAAGAAAGGAGTCCGACGACGCCTCCTCTTTTCCTAGTGCAGAAATTTTCTCAGCTTAGAGCATCTTGCTAGTTGTATATACACAAAAGTTTATTAATTCCAGTAGTTTCTCTGCTTTTGATTTCAGCTTTCTCCATTCAAACATTTCAATCTTCTACTCCCGCAAATAATAAATATCATCACGATTCGATTGCATGTCACCAACGGAGGAGGTGAGAACTTTAGGGGGATCGCTCCGATTACCCCCGCTTAATTCCAACTACACCTGCAAATGTCATGCCTCGCCTTGCATACCTCAGCTCCGGCTCAGTCGGGGACGGCGGGAGACTAAGGCGGACACTACAGGCGTTGTACCATCCAGTGAATAGCTAGCTACATCATCGACCTCCATCTCGATCTAAGTCTTGCCGTCAGAGAGAATGGAGCTTGTTGCTGTCGTGCGGGAAGATCCCATATATTCGTGGTTCTGGAATGTGATAGTGATTGCTAGGAGGTTTTTAAAACGTATCTAATGGAAAATTTCAATCTCTTCATGTTGTAATTCTTTGTTAGTTGCATCTACTTGTCTGCTTGAGTAAAGATTTAATTAGCTATTCTTTTGCGGCTTATATTTAGCTATGCTTTTGCATCTTTATCTTTAGATATCCCCATGTATAACTCACTTATCATTTGCCTTATCAACAATTTATTTGAATCGCATGTTAAAATTTATCACTCATTATGTATCTCGAGTCTTCATTACCAAATTACACATTTCTCAATCACATTCGAACTTACATTCGAATTTAACATTTTTACTATCATTATTCATCAATTTTAAGCTGGCACACATATAAAATGCATATGTTGTTATATATATATACTCAACATGCATTTTGATTTAAAAATTAAGCATGATTGGCATTTCATTTCTCGCATATCTTCATCATCACTACTAATTGATTGAATTAAATCTGACTTCTTAATCAATATTTCTTTTATCTTCCTCGAATTGTCTTTATCACGAGTTCTGTTCGCACGTGTTGTGTCGTGTCATCTATTTTTTATAATAAACTAATCTGTTATAAAAGAAAACTTTACATGCCCCAAAGTCTCAACAAGAGTAGTGTCACTATCACAAAACAAATCTTCCACTGTCTCAAATTGAATATCAGTGGTATTATCTTCGCTATCATTATCATTAGTCAACTCTCAAATTTTAATAATTTCAATCCATTATGATTATAATTCATATAATATATCTCACCAAACATAATTGATTTGTCAAGTCTACAAGTTTTGCAGCACACAAGATTTGAAGTGTGCATGAGAAAAAAATCCTGCAACAATGTTGAATGTGTTAGGGTTGCTCGAAACATCCGGAGGAAAGACTAAGTGGAATTATCTCTCCGTTGCCTCCAACTAGGTATATATAGCAGAATACTTAGGGTTTCCACACGCAAAGCCCCCGAGCCCGTTATATGTCCGAATATACCTTTACAATCTCCTCCTATATTCGTGACTAATAACGGTAACGTTTCAGGATGCTGGAGAGTAGACAAAATAATAATTTAAACTAAACAAAGCATTCAGGATAGATCATACTAATTAACACATGAAAAGGTTTTTGCCTAAACGGCAAACCAAAAAACACAGATTCTATCCCAAACATAGCCTGAATAGTTATTACAAAACAACATGAATTAAAACGTTTGATGATTCTACTCATCTAGTAGATCATCGGCATCCATGTCCAAGTCTACTTCTCCTCCATAATCTCCATTGTAGCCTGCAAGAAATTTCATGAGTCAGACTCTATGAATTCATAAACATATGCAGTGACGTTTAAAGTAAACTAGCTCTTACTAAATGAGCTTAGCACTTCTAGCAACGGTGAAGTAACTCTGTCTGTACAACTCTCATATTTCCCGAGTTGGTGTGACCCGACCCGGATGAGACCAAGACAGTGAAGATGGTGGAGACAGGCAAAATGACCGCGCATAAGCGGTCGAGAACAATCAAGGCAAAGAGAGGCCGCAGGGGAGGCAGGGGGGAGCATCCACTCCCCCGGCTCCTTTCGGGCGAGTGGGAGAAGCCTCCCACTCGCCACTCACCTGGGCGAGTGGGAGGGGCACTCCCACTCGTCAGCCACCTAGCGGGCGAGTGGGAGGGGCCCTCCCACTCGCCAATCCCTTTGGGCGAGTGGGAGGGGCACTCCCACTCGCCGGCCACCTAGGGGGCGAGTGGGAGGGGCCCTCCCACTCGCCAATCCCTTTGGGCGAGTGGGAGGGAGTCTCCCACTCGCCCGACACCTTGGGGGAGGCCGGTATGGCCTCCCGTGAGGGGGGAAGTGGGCATCTCGAGTCCCACTCGCCCCCCCTCATGCGTTGACTGTTCATGGTCATGGTCGGACTGCGGATAGCAGAATTTTGGCTATTCGCAGTCCAATTTTGGCTATTCGCAGTCCTTTTTTGGGAAAGTCTATAAATAGACCCCCATGGGCACCTTGGGAAGGGTTGGTCTCTACCCCCTCCCTCGCGTGTGAGCAAGCACTACCCCTCCCCTCCCCTGTCATTGAAGGTGGACGGTGAGGTGATCCTTAGTGCCCTCCAAGGTGCCCAGGCTCAGCATTGGCTTGGGAGGGGAAGTTCCGAGTGAGCTTCCGGGTATGTGGTGGGACCTCCGCGCTGCAGCTTAAGGGGTCCATTTGTGGATTCAAGTGTTCAACAAGTCCAAGTCTCTCAGTTCCTAGCGACCGGTCAAGGGTCTAGGCTTAGGTCAAGTAAGGGTTAGTCGCAACCGCCTTTCGAACGCTGAAACTGGGAAACTGGTTTCAACATTCTGGTGCGGTGAGCGTGGAAGCGACTAGTTCGGAAAGCTCTGAGCCATGTCTCATGGCTGGAAGCGACGAGTTGGGAGACTCGCCTCCGGCATGCAAGTATGTGAAGAAAGACGACGTCGATGAGTTCAGCAAAGGGATCCCGGAGCTCCTGCAGGTCACACCCTCCACTCGCGGCGAGTGCTCGACACCACCTGCAGGGAGGCGATAAGAATGCCCCCGTCCAACCAGGGGGGAGTAACTTCACCCGGAAGGGAGAAGAAGGAGTTGTGGAGACGGAAGAAGACGACCAAAGAGCGTGCGGCCAAGTGAAGTGCCCAGGAAGGGCGAGATGTAAGTGAAGTGCCCAGGAAGGGCGAGATGTAAGTGAAGTGCCCAGGAAGGGCGAGATGTAAGTGAAGTGCCCAGGAAGGGCGAGATGTAAGTGAAGTGCCCAGGAAGGGTGAGATGTAAGTGAAGTGCCCAAGAAGGGTGAGGTGTAATAAAGTGCCCTGGAAGGGCGTATGGTAGTGAAGTTGTAATAGACAAACTAGGAATGAAAAAGGGTTCTGGGGTAATACCCCGATCTAAGATCCCTGACTGGAGATCCCCCGCCAGGCTCAGTCATGCCGGTAGATGGGGGACTCGTCAGGTCGACTCGCGGTTCAACAACCGATTGGGAAGGTAAGCACCTAGGACACAGATGGATACTTCCACCTCCAATCGGTAAGGAGACTGGGAAGGCGTTGAGTTCCTCCACCCCCGGTTAAGCTAAGACTCCCAGGACGTGGATGGGTACTACCACCTCTAGTTAGATCAGGAGTGCGTTGAGTTCCTCCACCCCCGGTTGAGCTAAGACTCCCAGGACGTGGATGGGCATTACCACCTCTAGTTAGATCAGGAGTGCGCTGAGTTCCTCCACCCCCGGTTGAGCTAAGACTCCCAGGACATGGATGGGTACTACCACCTCCAGTTAGATCAGGAGTGCGTTGAGTTCCTCCACCCCCGGTTGAGCTAAGACTCCCAGGACATGGATGGGTACTACCACCTCTAGTTAGATCAGGAGTGCGTTGAGTTCCTCCACCCCCGGTTGAGCTAAGACTCCCAGGACATGGATGGGTACTACCACCTCCAGTTAGATCAGGAGTGCGTTGAGTTCCTCCACCCCCGGTTGAGCTAAGACTCCCAGGACATGGATGGGTACTTCCGCCTCCAGTCGGATTAGGAGGGCGTTGAGTTCCTCCGCCCCCGGTTGAGCTAAGACTCCCAGAACATGGATGGGTACTTCCGCCTCCGATCGGTAAGATCCCCGACTAAAGACGACCATTCTACAAGATCAGTCATATCGGCAGATGGGAAACTCATCGGTTCAATCGACTACTCGACGGTCGGTTCAAGTAAGGTACCAAATCCTCAAGCAGTAAAGGGAGAAAGATTAAAGGAAACAGGTATGCAGGAGATACATGGCTCCTACAAGGATCCAAAGAAGAGAAGAAGTCCCTGGCCACCCTCACGTTCAGGAGGAATAACCACCGCTGCAAGGGGACGAGTCGGGTCGCGCAGGAGAAGGGGAGAACTCATACAGGATGTCATCGGCAGAAACTCCCCTCCAGCTGTCTCGGAGAGCATCCGCCTCATGAAGGCGGCTCCCCAGGGCTTGGGTCGTTGACGTCACAATCCTTCTGCGAATACACTCGGCTTCAGCAGGGCAAGGTGGGGCAGCCGTCGCTGCCCTCGAAGGTTCGCCTCTTTCTCTCTCCTTTCTCCCTTCGCTGTCTTTGGGCTTCAGCAGGCGAGAAGAGAAACCGGCGCGCGGGCTCTTGTTGCACTGCCTCCACTTCCAGTTGAGCTCGACTCCCTGTTAGGTGTGGAGTTTCCTCCACCTCCAGGTGAGCTCGGCTCCCTGTTAGGTGTTGAGTTCCTCCACCCCCAGGTGAGCTCGGCTCCCTGTTAGGTGTTGAGTTGTTGGAGTTACCATTGTGATCTAGAAGTGGTCAAACATGTAATCTCACTGCCAACGCGATATGAGCCTGCAGGGTCGCACATAAGAGCATGTGGAGAAGTTGGAAGATTGACTGTGTTGGTAAATGTACCAATCACCAAATATAGAATGGGGGAAGTCCAGCAAATGTTGCTGTCTGAATTCGTCGGGTTTACACGGATAGAATTCGTCGGGATTCGTCGGATTCGTCGGGATTCGTCGGATTGTCCCGTGAACACTCGACGAATTGTTACAGAGATCATTTTCTCGACAAACGTTGTCGTCTGATCGGATTCGTCGGGATTCGTCGGATTGTCCCGTGAACACTCGACGAATTGTTACAGAGATCATTTTCTCGGCAAACGTTGTCGTCTGATCGGATTCGTCGGGATTCGTCGGATTATCCCGTGAACACTCGACGAATCGTAACAGAAACCCCAATTCTGATGTGTGGTCTGCGGATAGCGGTCATTTTAGGTCTGTTTATACTTCGGCTATAAATAGAACTTAATCTTAAGGCTTCAATGGGACACGCGAATATAAGATTCAGCCGACGGAAGAGTTCCGCCTCACGAACCCTAGCCGACGGAAGTGTTCCGCCGTCTCGTTCGCCTCCGCCGACCTCCTCTCCGGCGATCGTCGCCGTGATTGTTCTTCCTGGAGCGAACCTAGCAGTTCGTGGAAGTGCAAGGTGCAGTCGTTCTTCTCCCGGCTCGTGTGGATCACTGTAGAGACGTAGACATTATTCTACGTAAGGACTCGCACAGCCGACGACAGGAATCAACTCGTGGAGCATCTAGGTTGGATTTGATCCAATCCCGCAAAGGTAATTTCATACCTAGCATTTTGTTAACTTCTTGATTCAATGTTCATGGCCGATCCAAGTCTTTTTGGGTTGTTTCTCTTCATTTTCGCTGCGCCTACATTTGATGTATGGTTCTAGAAAAACCCAACAGTGGTATCAGAGCTAGGTTCTGGTCATGAATGTTGTTTCAGAAGTTTGGTTATTCCAGTACGTGCAAATCTAGGTATTTAGAAGCGTTCTAAATGTCAAGATTTCTTCTTGGAATATCACATTTGATGTGATTTTTGTGTGGTTTTTGGTGGTGGGATTTCAAAAATTTGGTCGGGGCTCTGCCCCGCACCCCGCAAGGGCTCTGCCCCTAAGACCCCGCCAGGGGCGCGGCCCCTTGGAACCCCGCCAGGAACGTCTGGGATTTCGTGGTTATTTCTAATTGTTAGAAATTGTTGTCTCCTTAGCAGTAACCGTCCCTCAAGTGGTTAATGAACCCTGAATTGTTTTGGATTTTGAATCCAACAATGAGAGACGAGCTTGTCTACTGCTTTAAGTCGAGTTGTCTTTGCCTTTGTCCAATGCATGTAAATCTGAAGATTTGGAAGAGTTCTAAATGTCCAGATTTAGCCCTTTCGTCTATCAAAGGTTGATAGTCTTATGTTGTGCACATAAGGGATGCATGTGGATTTTAGAAAGCTTGTTTTTCTGTGGATGTGCACTTTGATCAAATGTTGATCATGGTTAAGTGTTAACCTATTATTTAAAATTAAAATCCCTTCATCAAATATTAAGTGTTTGGATGCCTTCCGATGGATGACACTCTTCCTGCCTCGATCGATGAAGTGTGGGCTTGCCAAAGCAAGGTGCATTAATCTATCTTGGTAAGGGTGCGAGCGGATAATTGTGATATCCCACTGTCGACATCGGGTCTGACTTAACTAGGTGACCTCAATGGTTGAGTGCCTAGAGGCATAGGGTTGGCATGCACCATATGATGGATGCGAATAAGGAGTTATTCACCAGCCATACAAGAGTTGCATAAGGATGCAATTGGCAAGCGTTGCCTACCTAAATAACCACATTATGAGAGGAACGCCAAAGCGGACTCGTGGTGTTGGTGAAATACAGATCTTGTCCACTAAGAGAGTAGCTCACAATGGACTCTCCGAATTGATAGTGAGGGCCATCAATTTGAATAAAATAGTGGGAGTATTTAATTGAAGTCCAAATTAAAATAAATTGTATTTTGGAATTTTGGTACTAATTAGATTCTGCATGAATTCTTGTAGAACTCCATGGCAAGTGGTTCACATTCCACCTTGTCCCTAAGAGCTATCCTTGAGAAGGACAAGCTTAGTGGGACGAATTACATGGACTGGCATAGGAACTTGAGAATTGTTCTCAGGCAAGAGCGAAAGCTCTACGTCTTGGAAGAAGAAGCCCCCGAGGTGCCGACCGGGAACTCGTCCCGTGTTGATAAGGATGCTTATAAGAAGTATACCGATGACGCCCTAGACGTCGAGTGCATTATGCTTGCCACCATGAACTCTGAGCTTCAGAAGCAACACGAGAACATGGGGTGCAAGGAGATTGATGAGCACATAAAGAAAATGTTTCAAGGGCAAGCTCGTCAAGAGAGGTTCGATGTCACGAAGGCCTTATTTCAGTGCAAAATGGGAGCTCGAGACTCAGTTGGTACTCACGTACTCAAGATGATTGGGTATATAGAGAACCTGGAGAGACTGGGTTTTCCTCTGGGTCAAGAGTTGGCCACAGATCTTATCCTGCAATCGTTGCCGGATAGTTATGAGCAGTTTGTCTTAAACTACAACATGAATGAAATAGACAAGACACTGCCCGAGCTCCTAGGCATGTTGCGAACTGCCGAGATAAACATGAAGAAGGCCAAACCTGCTAGTCCCATATTGATGGTACATAAAGGCAAGGGTAAGGCCAAGGGCTTCAAGAAGACGAAGGTGGGACCTAAGTCACATCTTGAGCCCAAATCTTCTGCGCTGAAAAAGAAGAGCACCGTGAAGGAAGGGAAATGCCACCACTGTGGCAAGGCTGGTCATTGGAGGAGGAATTGTCCTTCGTACATTGACGGTCTGCGGAAAATGAAGGGAGGTATGACTTCCGCTTCGAATATTTACGTTATAGAGATAAACCTTTCTGTTCCTTCATCTTGGGTATTGGATACCGGATGTGGTTCTCACATTTGTACAAATGTGCAGGAACTGGGAAGGAGGAGATTGCTGAGTAAAGGAGAGGTGGACCTGCGCGTCGGCAATGGAGCAAGAGTTGCTGCTGTAGCCGTAGGGGTTTACCGTCTTTCTTTGCCCAGTGGGCTTGTAATAGAACTTGATAATTGTTATTATGTTCCGGCTATAACTAGAAACATTATATCCATTTCATGCTTAGACATGATTGGATTTTCTTTTATAATTAAGAACAATTGTTGTTCTATATTTAAGAATGATGTTTGTTATGCTGTAGCTCAATTGTTTAATGGTCTTTATGTTTTGAACCTAGACCATCCGATCTATAATGTAGATAATAATAAAAGACTAAGAACAAATGACTCAAATCCTACATATCTCTGGCATTGTCGTTTGGGCCATATAAACGAGAAGCGCATATCCAAGCTCCATAAAGATGGACTATTGGACTCATTTGATTATGAATCATTTGAGCGATGTGAGTCTTGTTTATTAGGCAAGATGACTAAAGCCCCTTTCACTGGTTATATTGAGAGGGCTGAGGATCTCTTGGGTGTTGTACATAGTGATGTATGCGGACCCATGAGTTCTATGGCTAGAGGTGGGTATTTCTACTTCGTTACATTTACTGATGATTTCAGTAGATACGGATGCGTGTATCTTATGAAGTGCAAATCCGAAACCTTTGAAAAGTTCAAAGAGTTCAAGAATGAAGTGGAGAACCAATTGGGTAAAAAGGTTAAAGCACTCCGATCTGATCGAGGTGGCGAATACCTGAGTCATGAGTTCCGTGATCATCTCAAAGAGTGTGGTATTGTATCACAGCTCACTCCACCTAGGACACCACAGCATAATGGTGTGTCTGAGAGGAGAAATCGTACTTTGTTAGACATGGTACGGTCGATGATGAGTCATGCAGACTTGCCTGTTTCCTTTTGAGGTTTTGCTTTAGAGACTGCTGCAATAACACTGAATCGCGCTCCAACGAAAACGGTTCTAAAGACACCATATGAGATATGGACTGGGAAGCGTCCTAGTATGCCATTCATTAAAATTTGGGGCTGTGAGGCATACGTACGACGTCAAATGCCTGACAAGCTGGAACCCAAATCAGATAAGTGTTATCTGGTGGGATATCCTAAGGAAATGAAAGGATATTACTTTTACCTACCGTCTGAGGGCAAAGTGTTTGTCGCAAGGACGGGTGTCTTCTTGGAGAAAGAGTTCTTGTCAAGAAAGACGCAAAAGGTAGAACTTGAAGAAGTTCAAGAACCACAAGTAGTGAATGAACCAGAGTTGGATTCTGAGCCAGGACTACAAGATGTTGTAGCTGGAGAACCTGCTCAAGAGACACAAGTCCTACGTAGATCTGGTAGACCAAGATTTGAGCCTGAGAGATATGGATTTCTCGTATCTCAAATAGGTGGGGTTGAGCCCATTGCGTCCCCTAGTACCGATGAGAGCCCTTCATCGGGTGTACCTCGGGAAGTCCAAGATTAACCCTAAATTGCAATAACAATTAAAGTAGGCAAGAGTAGCCATAGTAGGGTAAGATTGGATTTATGTATCTCCTCCCAGTTGCGGGAGTGGCAGGATTGTGGTGCCCGGTTAGACGAGCGGGAACCTCGAGGGGATGATTATCCCGGTAACATTCTCAGAAATGTGGCAGGTCTTCGGTACTAGGCAGGTCGTCACTCCGACCGCGGTACGTTGACTTAGCGGGTGTGTAGGGGTCTAAGGGGCCAGCTTGGCTGCGTGTCGGGATGACAGTTCCCCGATGACACCTCTCACTTGGCTCACAGTCTGGTGGACTCCAGCAAAGAGTACGCAGAGCTCCGCGGTTGTTTAGCGTCGAGGCGTACGTGTGGTCTAGGCGTGGTAGAGTGTATACCCTCCTAGGAGTGGACAGCCCGGTCCGCTGCCACCATGTGTCACAGCGGTTGGTACCCGAGAGGTTGGCTTCCTTTCAAACAGAGGGAACTACAAAGGTCTATGCGCATAGAGTCGTGTGTGTGAGTTTCATTGCATAAAACATTCATGGCATAGCATATCATACGCACTTGCGGATCCTCATCATATAAATTAGTATGGGCTCTTTTATATGATGAGTTATAATTCCTGGAAATCCTAACTTATAAGTTTGTATGGGCATTCATATAAGTTAGGGTACGAGATTGATTACTTGTCGCTACTGTTCTTACTGCCTTGCTTTACCTGCTTTACTTACTGTTTATTTACTTTTGTACACCTTTATTATACTCCTGCTTATACATGATTAGATTAGCCCCTTTTACACTTGTGTAGCTTAGAATTTGTGTATACACTAGTTTACTTTCCCCGTCACCTGCTTTGTATATTACTGTTATATTGCAGCTTTTCTTCCTTTCCTTTCGCCCGGTGCCTTGGAGTCGCCGGGGGAGCGGATGGGAAGCCACTTAGTCTTTATGACTAACGGTTGCTACGTCCCTCTTTTTAGGAGCACATTCAGTGATATAGCAGCGTTCAACACCGGAGGCCAGCCAGGTCAGGTGTGCAGGGCTGGGGTTTATGGTACCTTAGCTGCCGTCAGTGATAGAGGCGGGTGAGTCTTTTGAGATGTAGCCCTTGGGGCATTTAGCTGGTTACTCTGATGATTTGCAGGAGCTTGTGTAGCTTTCGGCTTTTCTCTGTTCTGGACTTTATTACTTATTGTGAACCTATGACTTTAATGCTTTCTATTATTGATGGGTTGGCGCTGTTCAGTTGGTTTGGCCGGCAGGATAGGCGTCTTGTGGGGGAGGCTAGCTCGTGCGCTGGCGCTTCCGCAAGGCGGCTATCCTGGGCATAAGGCTCCCCTCGGTCGTGTTTTGTGTTCCGGGAGGGAGATCTTACACCACATGTGTTGGTGAGGCACATAGTGATCAGTAATGAGTAAGATAACGTGACTAGTCCTAGTTAGACTGGATAAGATGCTGACAGTGTTGAAACCAGTTCTAAGTTATGATCAAAACTATAACAAAAGTGCCCTAAACATACAAATATTTGGGCACAGGGTAGGCCTAGGGTACATAAAATTCTTTTTAAGCTCGGCTATGTAAGAGTGAAAGAAAATGGCAGTTATTAAAATAAAATTTCTAGCACACATCTTAAGCACATCAGACGATCACCTCATCGTCTACCTCCAGCCTAGGGCTGCGATCTGCCCAACCTGAATATAACACATCTCTTCGTCGGCCACCAAAAACCCCAAACCGACCGACTAACACCGCCACCGCCTTCCTCTCTTTGAGGTACATCGACGGGTGACGTGCTAGCGGTCGGAAGTGGCCGGAACATTACCCGGAACATTTATTTCAAGCCGTCTCTTCAAGGCTTGCTCTCCAATCGACTCTATTGAGATCGATATCTCACCTAGTGTGATCTAGGAAACTAGAACCAAGGGAGAGGGGAGGAAGCTCGCCAAATGTCCATGCATGTTACCCAAATAGCGGCGTAGGCGGCATTTGCGCATTGCTCTATCCGTTGCTAGATCTTGCCCAATTCGGATCTCGTCGAAGCATTGTCGAGGGAGTCGGCCTTGGAGTTTGGCTTTGTCGGAGTAGCATGGAGCTCGAGGTGATGAAACTTTGCCAAGGTTGCATCCATGTGAGGGGCGGCCTAAGATTGGACAGCGGCGGTTTGAAGAGAGCTCGCCGGAAAAGAAGGAGCTCGGATCGGAGCTTGTATGGGAGGCTGGAGTTAAGGAGTGTAGGAGCAACTGCTCTCGGGTATGGAGGAGAGAGGGCTCGAAATGGAGGGAGGAGTTTCGGGTATTTGGAAAAGGGGGCACCGAAACAGAGCTTGGAGATGGAGCTAGTCGGAAATGGACGTGGCTGGTAGAACCTTGGAGGAGAGCATCTCAGTGGAGGCTTGGTCGGATCTAGACCGAAAGAGATAAAGTATCTCGAGATCTTGCCGTGAGGAGGAGAGAGATCGGAGCAGTCGCCGACGGTTTGAGATCTTGCCAGGAAGACTGAGATCAAGCAGCTCTCGGTCGGAATATGCCTCCGTAGTGAAGAGGCAGCTATTTTCTGGATGCTCGTCGGAGAACGAGAGGAGGTCTAGGATCTACAGTTGGAGATTTTAGCCTTGGATCTCGCTTGAGAAAATGGAGGAAATGGCTGGGAGCTCGAAAAAATAGTTCGGCTACTAGGGAGATGGATCAGACTGGAGCTTCGAGGAAGAGAAGGAGAGTGCTTCACTCGGCCTGGATCTGGATGGTTGGAGCTTTCAACCATGGCTGTGGGTGGAGGAAGGTGGCGCGGTGTAGGAAGTTGAAAATCTGGAGAGAAAGAGGGAGATCTGGAGGGAGAGATCTGGAGGAAAATGGTGGCTTGAAATGGAGAAGGAAAAAGCAGGTCGTAAATGGAGGAGAATGAGGCTCGCCGGAGTTGAGGGAGGAGCTCGGTTTTGTCCATGGAGAGGGCGGTTGGAGCTTAGAGGAGGTCGTCCATGGTGACTTGGAGGAGCTTCGGCCATAGCTGCTTGGAGGAGATGACCAGAGAGGGGAGGATTCGGCCACGAGGAGTTGCCGGAGTAGGCTCGTCGTGAGGAAGAAGGCAGAGTTGTCGTCGTCGAAGAGGGAGAGATCGGACTGGGGGTATCTGGCGGCGCTGGGAGGAAGAAAAATCATCAGCTAACCTAATGTTTATGTATATATATATAATATATATTAATATTAATATAATTAATATTATAAGAAAATTCTAATTAAAACATTCAAACGCTTATATATCGCTCTAGAGGACTCAAAATTTATCCCGGACGGGCTCGTTACGACCGTATCGCTGACACGCATCCACCGGGACTATCCGAGATCAATTCCGAGTTCGTTTGCTCATTTTATGCTTGTCGCAACGTTTGCGGCCAAATTTGACTTAAACGTGAAAACTGTCCAAATGACGTCGGAATCGCAAACGGATAAATTCGTTGAACTCGTACTATTGTTACGAGTCTAACAAGACCGACTGGGGTTAATTGTGAGGTCGTTTGGTCAATTTCACCATTTTGGATAAATATGTTATTCGCAGACCACATTATAATTTCGTCGATTCTCATCAGAATCGAGCGCGGACAGTTTCGTTGAACTCGTATAGGCTTCACGAGTCTAACAACCCTGACTGGGGTGAATTCTGAGACCGTCTGCTGCATACCGCCTTTTGAATAAACACGTTATTCGCAGACCGTGTCACTTGACCTAACGTACGCACTATAATTCCTTCAAGGCGGTACGCCTCCTTCGAGTTTTATCGCTCAAGTTATGCTCTCCGGACGGCTCGGATCCCGATACAGCAACCATCGGGACAAAGAATTGAACTGGTACTCGCCGCATTTGTCAAGTGCATTTCCCCAGCTCAGGTGCAAGCCTGGCCCTCAGTACACCACGGGCTCGAGTCAACTCGCTCGACTCAAAAACGCGCACAATGGGTCTAGCTCGAATCGGGATGTTACATGTGGGCACACATCACGTGCAATATTATCAAATGTGGAATAATGTACTGTGACCAATAATGTTTAGATTAACTTTTACAACGACTTTCAATTTCCAGTTGAATAACTCTCGAATCAACTTACAATGAGAGTGGTGCTTGGTTATCAAATATGGAATAATCGGCATCAAACCATCTTGGGTTTTCAGTCTGTTATTAGATGCTTGAATGTTGCGACTATAGGTTCTCACTGTCAAAACATAAAACTGCGGAGGAAAGTTTCATACATCTATGAACTTTAGTCTCATTTCCCCTGATGTTTTTATTGTGAGAGCTCTATTCAATCCTTTGGTCAAGGGGTCTGCAACATTGTCTTTCGATCTCACATCAATTAGGGTCATAATCCCTTGACTTGTGAGAGAGGTCAACCAGGATTGTTTCAGCCTAAGATGCCTTCTTTTGCATTGAACAAAGAGTTCGTAGCAATCGTTTTAGTAGCCTGATTGTCGCAGTAAACTGCAACAGAACTCATTTTCAGGCTCGACAAAGGAATGTCCATCACCAAATCTCTCAGCCATTCGGCTTCTTCTCCTGCTGACGCAAGAGCGTAGAGTTCGGATTCCATAGAAGAGAGTGCAATACAAGATTGTCTTTGGACTTCCAGGCTACAGCTGCTCCTCCTAGTGTGAACACAAAACCACTAGTGGACTTGCTGTCGTTTAATTCTGAGCATCATGATGCATCAGAATAACCTTCAACAACTGAAGGATGACCAGTGTAAACTAAAGCATACTGTTAGGTGTGCTTTAAGTATCTCATTAGCCTATCTAAGGCGTTCCAGTGGTCATTACCAGATTACTAGTGAATCTGCACAACATGCCGACCGTAAAGGCTATGTCAGGTCTAGTGCAGACCATGGCATACATGAGGCTACCAAGCAATTTAGAATAATCTAACTATCTAACCATAGCTCCTTCATTGGGCTTTAGGCGGTTAGTGTAGTCGTATGGTGTCTCAGATGCTCTACTTGCACTGTATCCCCACGTGTCCAACATGGACTTTATGTAGTGGCTTTGACTTAGGGAGATACCATTCTTCCCAAAGCTCACTTGCATGCCTAGTATAGTGTTAGCTACACCTAGGTCTTTTATGCTAAATTCTTTTATTAGATCTGACTTAACGTCATCCACTTCGGATTGATCAGACCCTAGAATGAGCATATCATCTACGTACAAGCATATTATGGAGACTTTATCTGATCTATTACGTATGTAAAGACATTTATCTGAGAGACTCGACATGAATCCCATGTTCTTTACACTATAGTCGAACTTCTCATGCCATAATTTTGGTGCTTGTTTTAGTTCGTATAAAGACTTAAGTAATTTACAGACTTTCGTTTCGTGACCGTCTACAATGAAACCTTCAGGTTGACTCATGTAGATCTCTTCGGTCAGATCTCCGTTCAAGAACGCAGTCTTAACATCCATTTGATGAACAATAAAGTTCTCAATTGATGCAATAGCAAGGAGAACCCGAATGGTTGCCAAGTGACACACGGGTGAGTAGACATCAAAGTAATCTACTCCGCTGACTTGTGTGAAACCTTTAGCCACCAGGCGTGCTTAATACTTAGCTACGCTACCATCAGGATTCAATTTCTTTTTCAGAACCCACTTACACCCTACGATTTTAGCCCCTTTTGGCTTATCAACCAACGTCCAGGTGTTATTCTGAAGAAGAGATTTCATCTCTTCATCTATAGCTTCTTTCCAGAGTAGTGAATCCCTGGATCTCATCGCTTCCTTATAAGTGGATGGATTGGCCTCAACGTGGTAAGTCACAAAGTCACTACCGAAGGTTCTGGGAATTCGCTCTCTTAGAGAAGTCCTTCTAGACTCTAGGCCAGAGTTATCTACAGGAACGGAATAGGAGGTGCTCGGTACTGATTCAGGATCTTCCTATGTAATAGTTGTTTGCATACCTGGGATTGTTAAGTTCTTATCTTTGAGTAATTTAACCTCGAAGAACACCGCATCCCTAGATTCTATTATGATATTATTAGAAATATCAAGGAACCTATCTGCAGCACTATCCTCAGCACAACCTAGGTAGACACAAGTATTGATCCTAGGTCCAACTTTAGGCCTTCTAGGGTCAGGAACCCTGACATAGGCTATACAACCCCAAGTCTTAAGTCGAGTAAACGATGGGGGTCTCTTAAACCAAAGCTCGTAGGGAGTAACCTCTAACTTAGCATGAGAAACTTTATTCAGAATGTGATTCGCAGTCAAGACTGTTTCGCCCCAATAAGCGGAAGGCATGCCTGCAGTGAGCAGCATAGAGTTCAACATCTCTGTTAACGTTCTATTCTTGCGCTCGGCTATGCCGTTAGATTGGGGGGAGTAAGGAGCGGTGGTTTCTACTATGATGCCCTGTGAAGCAAGGAAGCATCTGAACTCACTGGACATATATTCTCCTCCTCTATCACTCCTAAAACGTTTTATTTTCATGCTTAGTTGGTTTTCTACCCTGGTTTTGAAAAGATAAAACTTTTCAAACGCTTCATCTTTAGTTTTAAGCAACGAGATATGACAAAATCTCGTGCAGTCATCTATAAACGTGATCATATACTTCCTCCCACCTCTAGTGACAAAACTCTTAAAGTCACAAATATCAGAATGTATAAGCTCAAAAGGTGTTGTTCTCCTAGTAACCGTCCCAAAAGGTTTCCTAGTGATCTTAGTCTGAGTGCACACTTCGCATTTTTCAAGTTGAGACTTAGTGTCTAATGTGATCTTGTGAGTTCTAGCTACTTGGAACATTTTCATGTAGTTTACGTGTCCTAGTCTCTCGTGTAGAGTCCTAAGGCTAACTAAGTTCAATTGAACTTGTTGGACTACCTCACTTGCTAGACTCAGACGGTACATCCTATTTTGGACATAAGCACATCCAAAATAGTGCGAGTTAACTGACAAAGTTACCCTGCCGCTACAGAAGCTAAGCGACATATCCGCATTACATAATAGACTGATAGACACTAAGTTAGCAGCTATTGAAGGAATAAATTTAACATTCTTTAAAATTAAAGACTTACCTGAGGAGAGCAGCAGAGTTGCATTCCCCACCTTCATCACGTCAGTTGTGTCTCCATTTGCCACAGTTACTGATTCCTTTGCACCATTCAGCTCTGTCAGAAGATTAGCATTGTTGCAAACGTGGCACGTTGCCCCAGAATCCAGGTACCACTCTGTGCTGGCCGGCGCGGGTCCGACCATGGCAACAAAGTCAGATGGCTCAGCTTGGCTAACCAGATGGGCTTGGTTGCCTTCTTGTGGTTCCCGGGTTCTTTCTTTCCTCGGTAGCTTGCAGTCAGATGCGCAGTGTCCCCACTTATTGCAGTTATAACATTTACCCTTAAATTTCTTAGAGGGTTTACTCGGGCCTGCAACCTGGGGGCTACTACGAGGCGTTTTGGTCCTATAAGGGGAAGGAGGCCGCTTGGAGCTTGAAATCATGTTGGCAGCAGCCTTCTGCTTGCCAACATCTTCCAAAGCGTGCTTCGTCCTGTTCTCGTCCTCAATGCGTATGAAACGCTTGAGGTCGTTCAGACCAACCTGCATCTTCTTGCGGTATATTTCTGTTTTGAAATTGTACCACGAGGAGGGCAACTTATACACAATCGTGCCCGCAACAAAACTATCGAGCAGACTAATAGACTCACTATGCAAGGAATCAATTAAATATTCAAATTCGGATACCTGAGGGAGAATGACTTTCTCCTCGTCGAAGCTGAAAGAGTGGAACTTGTCCACTATGTGCGTCTTGGACAGATCCTCCTCCTGCCTGAAGTGCTCCTGCAACACATCCCAGATCTCCTTTGCAGTGCTCATCTTCATGTAGGTCTGGGCCAGGCTGGAAGACAAATAGTTGAGCAGGTAGACCCTGCAGAAGTCTTCATCTGAAAACCACTGTGCCTCATCAGCAGTCCCAATGACCTCAGCACCATCAGACTGAACTGTGTAGAATACCTTCAGAAACTTCATCCCGAACTGAGTGTTCAATTTCCAAGCGTTGAACTCAGTCGCCGTGAACTTCTCCAGCTTTATCATCAGAATGGGGGACGCCATGGAGTTCCCCTTCATCATTGTGCTTGGAGACGGCGGCGGCGGGAAGAAGCGGAAGATGGCTGAGGGGGATCTGGAGGCACGGGAGAACAGTGGCGCACGGGCACTGTTGCTGAAGAGCGCACGAGCAGTGATCGTGCGTGAACTGTTGAGCGCACGATCAGTGGTCGTGCGGGAACTGGCTGCTGAAGAGCGCACGATCAATGGTCGTGCACGAGGGGTCGAGCGCACGATCAGCGGTCGTGCGCGAACACCTTTTCTGAGAGCAGCGGCTTCGTCTTCTTCGCACGAGCGGCGGTCCTAGGGCACAGCTTCGACTCCAACAGCGGCAGATTTGGACAATGGAGGCGACGCAGCAGCAGCCCTGGATCTGCGGGCTAGGGCGACGGCGGCAGCAGACCAAGACCAGCAGCGGCGAGGGACGGGGAAGACTAGCAGATCCGCGACCTCTAGATCTTGCTCACGGCGACGGCTTTGCGGCAAGGGGCAGCGAACGGCTTGCGGACGGCTGGCTCGTCTTCTTCGCAAGAATGGCAGCAGCGACGGGAGGCGCGATTCCTTCGCGTGAACAGCGACGGCGCTGCGGACGAGCGCGATCGAGAGCTTTTCCTTCGGACGGGAGCGAGCGAACCTTAGGGCTATTTCGAGATTGTTAGGGTTGCTCAAAACATCCGGAGGAAAGTCTAAGTGGAACTATCTCTCTGTTGCCTCCAGCTAGGTATATATAGCAAAATACCTAGGGTTTCCACACGCAAAGCCCCCGAGCCCGTTATATGTCCGAATATACCTTTACAGAATGAGTGTGTGAAAGAGGGAGAGATGGAGCTTGTCGTTGAGAGTCTTCTGATATGCATAGGAGGAAGGATAATGTATCCCAAGCGTTTTAGATCTCTTGTAGACATGTATCAGCAGACTGAACATGATTTTCTAATCAAAGAAGAGCCTCATTGTTGAAACTCGGATACCAGTTCAACTGATTTCAGACCAAGGGGTGACCAAAGGTTAGTGGTTTCGTGGTCGACCCACGTGAGAGACGGCGATAAGAAGCTAGTGAGCACAAAGAACAGCTCCGGACTGTCTACAAATAAGACTCGCGTGCTGCAGCGAGGAGGTCGCGCCACACTCCCAGAAGTCTATAGGAACCTCCCCTCCTAAAGTCATTGTTGAGCACGGCACAAGCGAGGCAGACACTGAACTCGCCCACCATAAGAGGAGAGAAGGTGTCTTCTACTTGTGTCATAGGGTCCTATTTATAGGCAAATCCAAGGGAAGGGATGGTCTGCGAATAGTTGCACCCGCCTTTTGAAATGGGTTGCAGATAGCTGCTCCCGTCTTTTGAAATGGGCTACAGATAGTTGCTCCCGCCGTTTGACGGGGTGGACTTCAAATGGCCGCTCTCGGGCGAGGTGAAAATCTGTACTCGCCCTACCTGTGCAAGGTCTCCTGAACTCGCCCCACCTGGGGCTGAACTCACCCCACCTGTGCCTAAATTCGCCCCACCTGAGCTGGGTCTCCTGAACTCGCCCCACCTAGGCAGGGTCTACTAAACTCACCCTACGTGTGCCTGAACTCACCCCACGTAGGTAGGGTTTCTTGAACTCGCCCCACCTGGTCCTGAACTAGCCCCACCTGGGCCTGAACTCGCCCCACCTAGGCAGGGTCTCCTAACCACGCCCCACATGGGCCTGAACTCGCCCTAACTGGGACTGCAATCGCCCCACATGGGCACAGTGGTTTGCGAATAGTCGTCTTCTGGGCATTTTTGTCCTCGACGAATTACAGGTTATACACCAGTAATTTTGAAGCTACAGCAAAAAAACTCATACTAGGTTCAAGCTATGAAGGAACAATGGCCTGGAGCCTTGTTCCCAAACCCAGCAACAAAACTATTGTTGATCTCAAGCAGGTGTACAAAATAAAGTATGATGAAAAAGGAAAATTTTCAAAATATAATGTCAGAATTGTAGCTAAAGGCTACTCTCCAAAAGCTAGAATTGATTTCAAGGAGGATTTTGCTCCAGTTGTGCGGATGGAGGGCGTAAGAACCTTTCTCGTTGTTGCCGCACAATATGGATTAGAAGTCCATGAACCTGACGTCAAATCCGTATTTCTCAATGGTGAAACATATAGGAAATATATACAAGGCAGCCAGATGGATGCACGAAGAAAGGGGAAGATGATAAAATTTGCCTCTTGCATAGAGCCCTTTACAATTTAAAGCAGGCACCCCGTGCTTAAAATCAGAAGATAGACAACTATCTAACTTCAAATAATTTCAAGTGCAGTCCAAATGAACCATCTCTCTACACAAGGAGCCGTGTGACAAAGGATTTCTTGTTACTCTATTCATGCGTTGATGACCTCATCTTCATTGGAACTACCTTAAATATAGTCAATCAGTGCAAACTTATCACGAAGAAGGAATATGAGATGAGCGACCTCGGATTAATGAAGTATTTCCTGATGAGATAATTTTCTCATAAGTGTGAAAGAGGCTAGCCACTTTTTGACCATGTTTTTCAAGTATGTGTTTCATGTCAAGTGTGAAAAGGGGTAGCCGTCGTTGACTAAGAAATCAACATGTGCTCTTAAAGGAAGCTTCTAGGAAGGTGGCCAAATGAAGCTTCATATTATTCGACATGTGTTCTTTGACCGAAGGAAGCTACAAGGAAGCTTCCTCCACATGCTATCTACCACCATCTACCCCTTGATTTTGGCCTTATAAATAGGCATGAAGGAGGAGGGGTAAGGCATCCACTTCTCTCCCATCTCAAGCATTGAAAGAGTTTCTAGAGAGGTCTTTGTGGCAAGCGTCTTAGTTTGGAGAGAGCTTTCGGACGTCTTTGTGACGTTGACGAGGAATACTTCGTCTGCACGGATTGAATCTGGAGCAGACTTTGGCAAGGATTCGAAGAGGCATCTTGGAGAGGATTTGTGTAATCCGTCTCGTCCGCCATTATCGATAACTTGCAATTTTTCTGCTATTGTTTATTGTGTATTATTGCGTGGTGTGAAGTTGGTGAAGATCCTGTGCGGATCGAGGAGGGAAAACCTTGTAATTGTCTATCTGTTTTACACATTTTTAGTGGCGGCTTTCTGGGTTGGACTCCAATCGTCCCGTGGTTTTCACCCTATTGGGTTTCCACGTTATATCTGTGTGTTACTTTTATTGTTGTTATTTTGTGTTGTGTTTTGGTTGTGTAACGGCATACCGCTAAGCGGTCGTGCAGGTACTTGCTCGAACTAATTTGCAGGTGCTCTGATCGGGTTTGCGTTCTCTCTAGCCCAACATTTCCTCGGGTTTCAGATCAAGCAGAGCCATGGCAGAATCTTCATCAACCAAGAGAGATATGTAGGAAAATTATTTAGCAAATTTAATATGGAAACCTACAACTCGATCTGCATCGACCCCAATGGCTACAAACACTAAGTTGAGCAGCAAAGCTACCAGCAATCCAACATCAGAGGAAGACTATCGCAGCTTGGTGGGCTCACTGATTTACCTCACCAATACGCTCCCTAACATAGAAAATTCAATAAGCATTGTCTCCAAATTTATGTCAAGACCAAGCTCAGAACACTTCACACAGCTAAACGCATTATGCATTATCTACAAGGGACAAAGACAGTTTTGTTGCGGAACGCTTAGGGCTCTTGGTAGACCGGTTCACTTGAACCGCCTCAGCTCGTGAGCGAGCTAAGCGCGCAAACAGTCAATTAGATGTTTGATGAGTACGCAGAGACTTTTTAACGTGGAAAACCCGGAAAGGGTAAAAAACCACGCGGCCGGAGCTGTGCCGACCAAACTTCACTATCTTCTGGAGGAGTTACAACTTGGAAGCTAGAGCTTGAGCGCGACAGGCCGCTACTCATTATAATATTTGGAGAAAGAGAGCTTCGAGGGTGACAGGCCACCTCTCGAAAAAACTAAGTCTTTTTCCCTTCTGAGAATGCTGGTCGCCTTTCGGAAGTGAGAAAGCTAGTCGCCTTTTCCTTCTGAGAATGCTTGTCGCCTTTTGGGATGATGAAGATCTTGTCGCCTTTCGGAAGTGAGAAGGCTAGTCGCCTTTTCCTTCTGAGAATGCTTGTCGCCTTTTGGGATGATGAAGATCTTCAAGTCCACGAAGGAGATCTTCAAGTCCCGAAGGAAATCTTCAAGCGCCGAAGGAGAATTCCGCAAAAGTCTGCAAGGAGCTCTCCCGGGTCCAGAAGTCAAGGTCCTCTCAAATGAAGCCATGGGGCTCCTTTTATAGTTTTTGCCGGGGGCGGCCCGGTAATTTTGCCGTTGGCAGTTTCCATAAATGCTCGGTGGACGAATCGTATTCTCCGGTTCGGGGCCCTCGGATTACTATTTTTCGTAAATGACCACCTTGCCCCCCGGGCAGCTTGGGCAGCTTGGGCAGTTCGGGCAGTTCTGTTGGAGGTGAAAAAGGCGACTAACTGTTCCTGAAAAGTGAGAAGCCTGAAACCCAAAATGTGAGAAGCCGGAAAGACAAAAAGTGAGAAGCCGGAAAGACAAAAAGTGAGAAGGCTTCCTGATCGCGCTCAGAAACGTTCTGAGCGCGCGCTAGCGCTGAAGTGTTTCAAGTGCGCGACAAAATGCGAGGGCGTTCAGGTTACTCCTCGAGGTGTTCCGTGTGAACAAGGGAACGACAAGCCGTACCCTTAAGGAGAAAATAAGTGCGCAATGTTCCTGATGAGAAGTACGCCCGTGAGGGCTTCCTGCAAGTCCCTTCCGCCGGGAAAGTAGGAGATACGAGGCGGCCGTACCGCGCGCGGGGAGTGGAGAGCGTCGCGGTCGAACTCCAAGGGAGTACGGCGCGTCCGCCTCTCGAGGGGGTGCGGCATGGGCGCACCCGAGGGGGGCGACCTTGGCCGCACCCCGCATGGGGTGCGGCTTGGCCGCACCCCGCCTAGGGTGCGCCAAGGCCGCACCCCGAGCGGGTGCGGCGCGGCTGCGCCCCAAAGGGGGCGCGGCCAAGGCCGCACCCCAGTGGGGGTGCGGCCAAGACCGCACCCCGTGTGGGGTGCGGCCAAGACCGCACCCCGTGTGGGGTGCGGCTTAGCCGCACCCCTTGCGGGGTGCGGCCAAGGCCGCACCCCGTGTGGGGTGCGGCTTAGCCGTACCCCTTGCGGGGTGCGGTTTGGCCGCACCCCTTGCGGGGTGCGGTTTGGCCGCACCCCTTGCGGGGTGCGGTTTGGCCGCACCCCTTGCGGGGTGTGGTTCGGCCGCACCTCTCGCGGGGTGCGGTTCGGTCGTACCCCCAAGGGGCGTGGGGGCGAGGATCCCTCCAGCGACGGGAGGGAGAAATTCCGTCGTGTTTGCGGCGGTTTTGCGTGCCTTGCTTTTCCTGCCAATTTCGGAGGGGGAGAGTTTTTGGGAAATAATCCGTCTTTGGAAACGATCCGTCTTTGGAAACATTCCGCTGCCTTTTATGAACATTTCCGTCAGACCCTTTTATAAATACTAGACCCTTATTATGAGTACCCATCATAAGCCCCCCAAAACCGTCGGAGTCCAGAACTTGAGAAGGAGTGCGAGGGTTTTTTGAACGTCTGCGTGTCGGAACCGGTTTGGCATTGAACGATGGTTGGGGTAAGTTGATTTTGCCTTCTACTTTTTTGAAAAAGGAGCGGAGGGAACAAACGGCCAGCGGCGGACGAGAGGGCGCAGTGAGCGGTGCGCGGGCGGCCGGTGCCCGGGCACCCTTGCGCGCGGCCGGAGCGGTCGAAAAGGCGGTGCCCGGGCGTGATCGCGCGCGGCCGGAGCCGGCGGTGGGGCGCCCGGCTGGCGTGAGCGCGCCCCTGCGCGCGCGTGCGGCCCCCTGCGCGCGGGCGCCGCGTTGCGCGCTCCTGCGCGCGGGACGCGCGGGCGTTGTTCCCGCCCGCGCGCGCGGGTGCCGCGCCGTGCGCCCGAGCGCGTGGGTGCCGTGCCGCGCGCCCGCGCGCGCGGGTGCCGCGCTGCGCGCCCGCGCGCTCCCGCGCGCAGGTGCTGCGCGCACCGGCCCGTGCGCAGGTGCCGCGCTGCGCGCTCCTGCGCGCGGGTGCCTGCGTGTGGTCGGTGTGTGCGGGCTCCTGCGTGCGGACTGTGCCTTTGCGCGCGGCTGTTTCTTGCGTGCGGGTGAGGCTGGCGGTGCGGACCTCTGGTGCTTGCGTGCTTGGTGTGCGGAGAGATGACTTGTAACCTTTTGGATTTTCTGATACGGTTTCTTTTTAATGCTCTCTTCCTTGCAGGCTTCGAAGCGGGGCGGCCAATCAAGGCCGATGCGTTTACGCTCTTCTCTAGATGGCGCGCGAATCGAGGTGTGGCGCAAGTGGTTCGGATTGCCTCCGAGTGTCGAGATTAAGATTCCAGGGGCGGAGGAGCGTGTTCAAAATCCGCCTACGGGTTACATACACTCTCCGAGAGCTGCCTGAAGTCTGGATTCCGAATTCCTCCACCGGAGGAGGCTATTGAAATATTCCGGTTCTGCGGCGTCCCGATCACCCAGTTCACGCCTGCTGGAATGTCAAATATCATGGGGCTGGTGGTGCTTTTTCGGGAACACAGTACGCGTTTTTCACTCGAACTTTTCAAGGATTGGTGCGAGGCTACAACCGACTTGGGCGGACGGATTGAGGTGCGGAGCAACAAAAGTTGGTTCCACTTTGGCGAGAAGGCGGACTATCGCCACGGGAATACCCTTTATGGATATGTTCGGAATCGTTGGGAGCTACCCGAGCTTTGGAGGTCGCTTCCTGGACGCTGCCGCCGACTGACCGGTCGGGAGGACGAGTTCCTTCCTCTCCCCGGCTTCCCTGGCCTAGATGGGCTGTCAAAGGCTTTGTTTAGTGTGTACAACTGTGTAGAGGAGAGTCGGTTGCTTGCGGTGGGGCTTTCTTGGGATCCTGAGCGGGAGGCTGCGGTTCCCCTGGAGCGTGGGAAAAAGAGAAAGATTGTTTTCAGGAATGGAACTCCTAGTTCGGGCTCTGCTCCGCCGGAGCCTAGGAGCCACGATCATGAAGCCGGTCCGAGCGGCCGTCGGGGGGAGCCGATTTCTCCCGACCCGGAGGTCGAGATTCTGGCATCCCCAACTGCTGAGCAGGGAGACTTGTCGCCACCTCCCCCTCATCCGCCGTCGCGGCGAGTTTCCTCGTCCCTCCAGGCGATGACTTCTGCGGTAAGTCAATCTTTCCTTGTCTGGGTCTTGACTTGTCTCTACCATTGTTGTTCGTGTTTCCTGATTGTTTCCTTCGTGTTGGCAGGCGAACGCTCTGACCAACGTTGCCCTCACGTGGAACGACTGCTACGTGGGCCTCAAGGACAGTTACATCTCTCTCCAGGAGGAGCTGAGCGTGATGAAGAGGGACATGTCTGCTTTACAGAAGAGGAGGGATCGCGATCTGTCCCGCATCAAGCAGCTGGAGGCGGACCTTTCTTCTTCCCAGTCCGAGGTTGAGAAGCTGCAGGAGGCTTATGGTGGAGATAAGGCGCTTGCCCAGGACGCGCTTCGTCAGCTATCTGAGGCGCAGGGGGAGATGTTTCGCATGGAGGGGGAGCTGGGCTTTCTTCGGAGCGAGGTGGAGCGGCTGTCGTCGGTCGAGCGCAGCCTTGAGGATGCTAAGGCGGCCGGAGTGGCCGAGTTCCGAGACTCTCTTGCTTTCGTTGAGGAGCGGTTCCAGATGGCGGAGGAGATCCGTGCCGAGGTCATGACGAAGGAGGTCGAGCCCCTGTTGGAGGATGAGCGTGAGGTCGCCTTCCAGCGCGGTATTCAGAAGACTCTTCGCTTGGTGGGGAAGAAGTTCGGGTGTGACACTGCTGGTCTTGGAGCGGGGGATCTTTCGGAGGATGAGTGCTCGGACGCGGCCGAGGATTGATGCCGATCGCCCTCTGTTTTCTTGATTTCCGTGCTGTTGTTTGCTCGTGTGTCGTTCTGAGTTTTGTTTGCATTTTGCTTTTCCGCTTTCTGTATGGTTGTCTGCTTTGCGCGCAGCGTTGAGCTGACGCGGTTGTATCCTCTTATTGAGTTCGTCGTGTTTACTTCTTCGTACGATTCTGCTTATCTGGTTGTTAGCACCTGCATAGTTTGGTTGTTTTCAAGATGAGTTCTGCACGAGACGGAGCCCGCGGCTTTCAAATGAATACATACATAACGAGTTAGTTTGCGCAAGTCTGTGCCCGCGGCTTTCTTGCACGAGTCTGTGCTCGCGGCTTTGGTGCACGAGTCTGTGCTCGCGGCTTTGGTGCACGAGTCTGTGCTCGCGGCTTTGGTGCACGAGTCTGTGCTCGCGGCTTTGGTGCACGAGTCTGTGCTCGCGGCTTTGGTGCACGAGTCTGTGCTCGCGGCTTTGGTGCACGAGCCTTTGCTCGCGACTTTTTTGCACGGTTCTGTGCCCGCGGCTTTGGTGCACGAGTCTGTGCTCGCGGCTTCGTTGCACGATTCTGTGCTCGCGGCTTGGGCCGGTGAATAGCGGGGGTATTCAAACCGGGGGTGAACGCAGGAGGGGCAGGCCCCTACGACACCGGGACTCGACGGCGGAGGAGAAGGGCGAACCTTCAATCGACGGCGGTGCAGAGTCCCCGGGGCAGGGCCCCGAAGCGGTACCTGCAGTAGAATGGATTGGAGCAAGTAGGATTTTATTAGAAAACTAATACTGATACATTCGCAAATGCAGTCTTGCGATAAGTTTTTGATACAGGCTTTAGGGAAGATGGCGTCGAGCCTTGCTTGCGTTGCGTTTGTCCGAATCTTCTTAGTTGTTCAGCTTGGTGGGCAACGGCGGCCCGGAGATTGGCCTTCGCTGGCCTGCGTCTTTTTGCGGAAGGCCTCCAGGTATCCTAGCTGGATAAGGCGTTCGATTTCTTCTTTCAGTCGGGCGCATTGCTCCGTTTGGTGCCCTCGGCCCTTGTGGAAGTGGCAGAATTGAGACGAAGCTCCCTTGTGCAAGGAGAGCTTCCTGGGCCAGTGGATGAGCTTGCTATGACAGATTACGGACAATATATGCTCGCGTGGTGTGTTTAGCGGGGTGAAGTTCCGAAGGCCTTGACTTGCTAGCTCTCGGGGGCGGTCTGCTTGGTTCTGAGTGGGCAGTTCGGCTTCCTCAGGCTGTTGTTGCTGTCCCTTTCTCTTGCGGCCTGAATCGAGGGGCGGCGGGTCTGTTAGTGTCTGAAGTTTTTCTTTTCCAGCTATCGCAGGAGCTGTTTGGCCTTCTCGTGAACCCTGTATCTCGGCCCTTGATTTTGGCGACGGGTTGCTGCTGATCCAGGGGAGTCAAGGGGCGGTCGTGCTGAGACTATGCATTGCGCTATTGATGGTATTTCCTTTGCTGGCCATGCGTCCTGACATGGAAACGTCGTGGTCCATGGCGTCCAGTAGGAGGCTCCCGAATATTGCGTCGTAGGGGGAGTCTGCTTTGGCGACGATGAATTGTACGTCGTACTGGATCGGTTCAGCGTGCGCTCCTACTTGGACGGGGAGGGTGATGACGCCTATAGTGGGTACCGTGGTTCCATCCGGGAGCTCTGCCTTGCTAGCCCTGAGCTTGAGGTTCCCGCTTAGGAGCTTGAGCCGAACTATTGCTGCCAAGAACAGGATGTTGAAAGAGATGCGGTGGGTTATCAGCGCCTTCCTCAGCTCACAGGGCGGACTCCCTATGCTTGCATCCAAGATGAAATCCATCCATGCGCAGGGGCGTTCTCGGTGAAAATTTGGGCCGACTTTCTCTGATTGCACGCTCCGTTCCCCCTCTCCAAGGAGGGGTTGTTTGCTCGCACCGGGCCTATCTCCTTCCTGGATCTTTGCTGAGTAGGACTCGTGTTGCTTGATGAACAGTCGGGACAACTCGGAGAAACTATGGATCGCTCCGTTAGGCAGGGATTGATACCAGTGGAGAGCGTCTCCATGCAGCGTTTTGGTGAAGATTTTGCAGCTAGCTGGGTCGGGAAGTCCGAGCTCCCGTGTTATTATCAGAAAATGATTAACGTACTCATATGGATCTTCTGCTCCATGGAATTCCTTGTTGTACGGGAGCTTTAGCCATGACGGAACTGGGTATTCCAAAATTGACTTGGAGAGGGGTGATCGCCTTTGTTGGCGTTGGTCATTGCTCGAATCATGCCCCCCTGCCGGAGGGGCCGGTTTGCCTGCCGACTCCGGCCAAGGGGGCCGGATGGGTGCGACAGTGAGCGCTCTCTTCGCCTGGCTTTCTGGAATCGAGGAGTTGTATGCGTTGGACAGTTCAGGGGAGGTGTCCACTCTTGCTGGCTTCGAGAATTCCGGCGAAGGGGGGATTGCGCTCGGGAATCCTTTGCTTCGGATTTGGGAATCCATTCCCACAGACGGCGCCAAACTGTTGCGGAACGCTTAGGGCTCTTGGTAGACCGGTTCACTTGAACCGCCTCAGCTCGTGAGCGAGCTAAGCGCGCAAACAGTCAATTAGATGTTTGATGAGTACGCAGAGACTTTTTAACGTGGAAAACCCGGAAAGGGTAAAAAACCACGCGGCCGGAGCTGTGCCGACCAAACTTCACTATCTTCTGGAGGAGTTACAACTTGGAAGCTAGAGCTTGAGCGCGACAGGCCGCTACTCATTACAATATTTGGAGAAAGAGAGCTTCGAGGGTGACAGGCCACCTCTCGAAAAAACTAAGTCTTTTTCCCTTCTGAGAATGCTGGTCGCCTTTCGGAAGTGAGAAAGCTAGTCGCCTTTTCCTTCTGAGAATGCTTGTCGCCTTTTGGGATGATGAAGATCTTGTCGCCTTTCGGAAGTGAGAAGGCTAGTCGCCTTTTCCATCTGAGAATGCTTGTCGCCTTTTGGGATGATGAAGATCTTCAAGTCCACGAAGGAGATCTTCAAGTCCCGAAGGAGATCTTCAAGCGCCGAAGGAGAATTCCGCAAAAGTCTGCAAGGAGCTCTCCCGGGTCCAGAAGTCAAGGTCCTCTCAAATGAAGCCATGAAGCTCCTTTTATAGTTTTTGCCGGGGGCGGCCCGGTAATTTTGCCGTTGGCAGTTTCCATAAATGCTCGGTGGACGAATCGTATTCTCCGGTTCGGGGCCCTCGGATTACTATTTCTCGTAAATGACCACCTTGCCCCCCGGGCAGCTTGGGCAGTTCGGGCAGTTCTGTTGGAGGTGAAAAAGGCGACTAACTGTTCCTGAAAAGTGAGAAGCCTGAAACCCAAAATGTGAGAAGCCGGAAAGACAAAAAGTGAGAAGCCGGAAAGACAAAAAGTGAGAAGGCTTCCTGATCGCGCTCAGAAACGTTCTGAGCGCGCGCTAGCGCTGAAGTGTTTCAAGTGCGCGACAAAATGCGAGGGCGTTCAGGTTACGCCTCGAGGTGTTCCGTGTGAACAAGGGAACGGCAAGCCGTACCCTTAAGGAGAAAATAAGTGCGCAATGTTCCTGATGAGAAGTACGCCCGTGAGGGCTTCCTGCAAGTCCCCTCCGCCGGGAAAGTAGGAGATACGAGGCGGCCGTACCGCGCGCGGGGAGTGGAGAGCGTCGCGGTCGAACTCCAAGGGAGTACGGCGCGTCCGCCTCTCGAGGGGGTGCGGCATGGGCGCACCCGAGGGGGGCGACCTTGGCCGCACCCCGAGGGGGTGCGGCTTGGCCGCACCCCGCATGGGGTGCGGCTTGGCCGCACCCCGCCTAGGGTGCGCCAAGGCCGCACCCCGAGCGGGTGCGGCGCGGCTGCGCCCCAAAGGGGGCGCGGCCAAGGCCGCACCCCAGAGGGGGTGCGGCCAAGACCGCACCCCGTGTGGGGTGCGGCCAAGACCGCACCCCGTGTGGGGTGCGGCCAAGACCGCACCCCGTGTGGGGTGCGGCTTAGCCGCACCCCTTGCGGGGTGCGGTTTAGCCGCACCCCTTGCGGGGTGCGGCCAAGGCCGCACCCCTTGCGGGGTGCGGCCAAGGCCGCACCCCTTGCGGGGTGCGGTTTGGCCGCACCCCTTGCGGGGTGCGGCCAAGGCCGCACCCCTTGCGGGGTGCGGCCAAGGCCGCACCCCTTGCGGGGTGCGGTTTGGCCGCACCCCTTGCGGGGTGCGGTTCGGCCGCACCCCTTGCGGGGTGTGGTTCGGCCGCACCTCTCGCGGAGTGCGGTTCGGTCGTACCCCCAAGGGGCGTGGGGGCGAGGATCCCTCCAGCGACGGGAGGGAGAAATTCCGTCGTGTTCGCGGCGGTTTTGCGTGCCTTGCTTTTCCTGCCAATTTCGGAGGGGGAGAGTTTTTGGGAAATAATCCGTCTTTGGAAACGATCCGTCTTTGGAAACATTCCGCTGCCTTTTATGAACATTTCCGTCAGACCCTTTTATAAATACTAGACCCTTATTATGAGTACCCACCAAGTTTATTATACGAAAAAGAAGATAATGCAACTCTCTCTTGATTCTCAGACAATGATTGGGTGGGGGAGCTCTTGACAATCAAAAAAGCACCAGCGGCTTTGTGCTCTTATTTGGAAGCAAATTAGTGACTTGGCCATCCAAAAAGCAACGATTTGTAGCACTCTCTACAAGTGAAGTCGAGTATGTTTCAGCTTGTAATGCAACTTGTGAGACTGTGTAGTTGAAACGCCTCCTTGCTGATCTTAAATTAAATCAAGGGGATGAGATAATCACAATCTTGTGTGATAACAATGGTGCGATTGGGATTGCCAAAAATCCTATCTTTCATAATCGAACCAAATATAATGAACTGAAGTATCATTTCTTAAAGGGGCCAGTGAAAGAAGAAATAATTCAGCTGGCGGACATAATTTTGAAGTCACTTTCCATCAAAAACTTTGTGCAGTTAAGGTAAAGGTTACTTACGGATTGTAGCTCAGCATTATGGGGGAGTATTGAAAATAATAATGCAGAGAAGCAATTGAAACTAAAGCCTAATCGACATGCATTAATTCAGAAGTTAAAGCTGAAGAAGAAGGCAGCAAAAAACGAAGCAAACAAAGTTGAAGACGAAGCAGACGAAGCAGTTGGAGCTGAAGACGAAGCATCAGAGAAGAAGTTTAAAATTTTAATGTAGCCTGTCCACGAATCTGAATGAACCTCTATATATATATATGTACCTGCAAAAAAAGGATGTCATTAAGTTTTCGATGAATGAATGAATGAAAAACTCCTTTGAATCTCGTTTTCTCTACAATGTTCTAAATATTCCTTTTCTTTTTTGCATTTATAATGCTTTTACCCTCTCAGTCTTCTGGGTTCCATTGTCGTCACTACAACAAACTTTTGCCCTTCCAGCTTGTGGCTGGTGCAAAAAGCAGGAAGGCGGCTTTCAGATCAAAGAGCAGAGGCCGTGGATAGGGAGCTGCAGAAGAAGGTCTTCCGTTAGCTACTTCCTTTAGAAATGGTTGGTGATGGAATGAACATCATATGTTCATCCAATGCATTACAGTAGAAAAAGCGGTAAGAGAAGAAGAACAGGTAGTGATAACGGAAAGACTAAAGTGATTCATTGATTCATTGAAATGTTCTGAGTACAGGAATTTATAGATGCATAAAGGAGAATACAAACCATCAGCATTAAAGAAGATCATTAAGGTTTGGTAATTCCAAAAGAAGAGTCTCTTAGAATTCTTAATACATTAAACTTGTTTTATTTCAGGATCAGCAGAATAAACCACCGGTTCAATCTCCAATACCCCCCTTTGAACCGGGCGGGGCTTTCACTTTTATTAGGTCTTTGAGTTCCCAAAAACGCTGCCTGGGTAGATATTTGGTGAAAACGTCGGCGAGCTGGTTTTGAGTTGCGCAATACTCCAGCGCTGCAGCTCCTTCTTCTACCTTGTCTCTGATAAAATGGTACTTTATTTCTATGTGCTTGCTTCGATTGTAAAAGACTGGGTTCTTTGATAGGGCTATGGCAGAGGTATTGTCGCACTTCAAGGTTATCGGCTCCAATTTCTCTCCTACAATTTCTTCTATCATTCTCTTTAACCAAAGTCGTCCTTCACATATGGCTGAGTTTATCGCCATATACTCTGCCTCAGTAGTTGAAAGTGCGATAGTCTGTTGCTTCCTTGATCTCCATGAAATGGGATTTGAGTCATAGAAGAATACATAGCCCTTTGTGCTCTTCCTGTCGTCGAGGGAGCCTCCCCAATCTGAATCGTAGTAGCCTATCAGAGTTGGGTTGAGATCCTTGGTGAAGAAGATGTCGTGGGTCAATGTGCCTTTTATGTATCTCAGAACTCGCTTCCCTGCATCCATGTGTTCCTTAGTTGGGCAGCTTACAAAGCGAGAGAGGAGATTTACTGAGTATTCCAGGTCAGGTCTGGAATTTGTCAGATAAATCAAAGACCCAATTAGACTTTTGTAGGCTCCTTCATCTGCTTTTTCGTCTCCCTCTTTGTATTTGCACAGCTTTACATCAGTACTCATGGGAGTGAGTGTGGAATTGCATTCCCACATTTTGAACTTCTTTAGAAGTTCTGTAGCATAGAACTCTTGAGATAGGAAGAAAGCTCCAGAGAGAGTCTTTACCTGTATGCCAAGAAACAATTTTAGTTGTCCCAAGTCAGTCATTTCATACCTCTTCTTCATGTTCTTCTTGAATTCTTCTAGCATGATGTTGGCTCCTCCAGTTATCAACAGGCCATCAACATAGAGGCAGATAATGAGCTTTTCACTACTTGGTCCATGTTTGATGAAAATGGATGGTTCATATTGACTTGGCACTAGACCTTCTTCTTTGAAATAGGTTGTTATGTTGGAATGTCATGCTCTTGGAGCCTGTTTAAGCCCATACAATGCTTTGTTCACCTTGTAAACATGGTCCTCTTTTCCCTTTTTCTGGCAACCTTCAGGTTGCTCAACATATATCTCCTCCTTTAATTCTCCGTTAAGGAAAGCCGATTTTACGTCAAGTTGATAGATGGGGTAATTGTGGTTTGCGGCTAGAGCAAGAATCAATCTCACTGAATCCATTCGGGCCACTGGAGCAAATGTCTCCTCATAGTCTTTTCCAAATTTTTGTGAATACCCCTTAGCAACTATCCTTGCTTTGTGTTTAACAACCTTGCCCTCTTCATTTTTCTTAAGCTTATATACCCATTTTAGCCCAATTATTGTTTTATTTTTGGGCATGGGGACCAAGCTCCAAGTATTGTTTTTTTTCCACCAATTTTATCTCTTCATCCATTGCATGTTTCCATTCAGTGTCTTTCACTGCTTCAGTAAAACATGATGGGGAGTGATGAAAAAGGGCCATATCTGTAGCATCATAGATCTCTTGAAGAGACCTAGTACGACGGGGTGATGATGACATTGGTGAAATTGGTTCAAAATGCTCTTGAGTCTCTAGATCTTCATGATCTCCTTGAGTCTCATAATCTCCTTGAGTCTCTTGGAGGGAATTCCTTTTGAATTCAACCGAGATGATAGGAGTTGTGGATGCTTCACTATATTTGTCTGATGCCCAAACCCAAGCTTCATCTTCATGAAAGATTACATCTCTTGATGTGATGAGCTTTTGCTTTGTTGGGTTGTAAAGTCTATAGGCCTTGCTAACCTCACTATACCCCACAAAAATACACTTTTCACTGGTTTGATCAAGTTTATCATGTTTCTCTTTCAATACATGAGCAAAACAAATACATCCAAAAAGCTTCAGGTGGCCAAGGTTTGGCTTCTTGTTTCTAAGGGCTTGATATGAAGTTGAACCCTTTAAAGCTTTTGTTGGCCTTCTGTTCAATATGTAAACTGCTGTATTTGTTGCTTCCCCCCAAAAGGTTTTTGGCAAACCCTTATGCAGGAGCATAGACTGAGCCATTTCAACTATAGTTCGATTTCTACGTTCTACAACACCGTTCTGTTGAGGTGAACCAGGTGCTGTGAACTCATGTCTTATCCCACTGATTGTACATAAGTGTTTGAAAGCATGGGAAGTGAATTCACCACCATTGTCACTCCTTAGTGTTTTGATCTTTCTTTCTAATTTGTTTTCAATTTCCCTCTTAAAGTCAATAAAGCAGGAAAGGGTTTCTGATTTCTGGTTTAGAAAGAAAATCCGCATATACCTTGAAAAATCATCCACAATGAGGAAGAAGAATCTTTTACCTCCAAGTGTTGGCGTTGAGGCAGGCCCACACAGATCGTAGTGCAAGAGCTCCAGGGGTTTTGTGCTTCTAGACTGAGTTGGATAGAAGGGCTGCATGTGTGATTTTCCTTGAGCACAAACCTCACAGTGGTTGTGATGAATTTCCACTTTTGGGACTCCTTCAGCAAGCTTGTGATCAAACAGGTTTTTGATTGAATCAAAATTCATGATGCGCTGTGATGCCTATGATGCCAGGTGAGACCCAGGTCTGGACAGCAACCCGTTGTGGAGAGGGCCTTCCTGTGGTGTCTTGCCCTTCTCCTTACGAGGAAGCCTGCAATCAGATGCGATGTGTCCCCACTTGTTGCAGTTAAAGCACTTGCCTTTAAACTTTTTGATTTGTTTACTTGGGCCTGCAACCTGGGAGCTACTCGGGTTGGGTTTTGACTTCCAAGGGTTCAGCACGCGCCTAGAGTTCGAAATCATATTAGCAACAGCCTTCTGCTTGCTAACGACTTCTAGAGCGTGTCGAGTCCTATTTTCGACCTCAATGCGTATAAAACGCTTGAGTTCGTTCAAACTCACTTGCATCTTCTTGCGGTACATTTCAGTTTTGAAATTGTACCACGTAGAAGGCAACTTATACACAATTGTGCTAGCAACAAAGCTATCTGGCAACGCAATATTCTCGCTATGCAAGGAATCTACTAAAACTTCAAAGTTTGATACCTGGGGGAGAATGACCTTCTCCTCGTCGAAGGTGAACGAGTGGAACTTGTCCACTAAATGCGCCTTGGACAGGTCCTCCTCCTGCCTGAAGTGCTCTGCAGCGCATCCCAGATGGCCTTAGCTGTCTTCAGCTTCATGTACATCTTCGCCAGGTTGGAAGACAGTCAGTTCAGCAGGTAGTCCCTGCAGAAGTCTTCATCAGAAACTCATTGTGCCTCATCAGCAGTCCCTACGACCTCAGCACCATCAGACTGAACCGTGTAAAACACGTTCAGAAACTTCATCCCGAACTGAGTATTCAACTTCCAATCGTTGAACTCAGTCGCCGTGAACTTCTCCAGCTTTATCATCGGAACGGGGGACGTCATATTGTTCCCCTTCATCATTATGCGCCCGTCAAAGAACGACACGAAAACAGGGAGGAACCGGGTTCCTGGGAGCTGTCGTCGGAACTGTCGTCTAGCGGTAGCGACAGGGGGTTGTCGTTGACGTTGTCGGCGAACGACAACGCAAGGGCTACACGAGCTTTAGCTTGGAGACGGCGGCGACGGGAAATTTGACGGCGGCGGCTGGGGGGGATTTGAACTTGGAGCAGCTGAGGGACGCTGCGGCACAGGAAACCGCTGAGACGGCTGGGCTAGAACCGCTGAGACGGCGAGATTGGAAGCGCTGAGATGGCTTGGCTGCGAACCGCTGAGACGACGGAGGAACCGCTGAGACGACGACGGAAACAGCTGAGACGTCACTGAAACTGCTGAGACGGCGGCGGAACCGCTGAGACGCGCACGATCAATGGTCGTGCGTGAGCAAGGAGCGCACGATCAGCGGTCGTGCGGGGAACTGGCTGCTGTCGAGCGCACGAACAACAGTCGTGCGCGAGCGGTCGAGTGCACGAACAGCGGTCGTGCGCGAACTCCCTTTCTTGCTCGCACCAGCTTCGTCTCCTTCGCACGAGAGGCAGATCTAGGGCACGGCGACGGAGGCGTCGGCGGCAGATCTGGACGATGGAGGCAAGATCCGGCGATTCTGGCGACTGCACACGGCAGAGGCGACGACAGATCTGGATTCGGCGACCTCCTACTTCTTTTCTCCTTTCGCAAACGGCGGTTGGGCGAGAGCAGCGGAAGCGCGAAACCTCCTCTCTCGCTAGCGGCAGCGAACGAGCGGCCACGAACCAGCGAACAAGCGAGGCGAAGGCTGCGGGGAAGAACCAGCGACGAAACGCGAGCTTGGAGGAGGCGCGATCTACTTCGCGAAAGCTTCGCGTGAACAGGACGGCGGGCGGACGAGCGAAAACCTAGGGGCGTGATTCGATATTGAGAAGGTTTGCTCGAAGCATCCGGAGGAGGATCAAGGTGGAATCAACTCTCTGTTGCCCCTAGCGGGTATATATAGAGAAAACCCTAGGAGTACCTACGGGGATTGGTATCTGTTTGCCCAACTGACCTGTTATACCTTCGAATCCGTTATTTGACCAAATATACATTAACAGAAAAAGTGGTAAGAGAAGAAGAACATGTAGTGATAACGGAAAGGTGCGTTTGGTTGGGCTGTTGCTGATGAAAAGTTGCTGATCAGAAATGGAGTTTTGAAAAAGAGCTGTTTCTGAGAAATGAAGTTTTGTTAGAAAACTCTTTGGGTGAAATGGAGTTTTCATTGCTTATTGAAATGGAGATTTATAAATTTTGTTTGGGTCAAATGGAGTTTTTGGAAGAAAAAAATTTCGATGCACATCAAATACACACACAAATACACAAAAAAACACACATACATAACCACACACACACATATACACATTCACCAAAAAAACAAACACAAATAATAAAAAACACACACAAACATTCATCCCACAACAAAATTGACAAAAAAAGCCCTAAAATTGAAAAAGGGAGGATTACCTAAAATGTCATTTATGAGAACGAAGAAGTGGTAAAAGGTTTTCAAGCAAAGGAATTCAATGATTTCACAAAAAAAGCTCATGAGAACGAAGAAGACATCAACCTCAAAACCTAATCGGAAATCTGTCCATAGCACAAAACTGCTCAAAAATCCCCTTTTCAGCAAAAATTCTAATCGCCATAGTCACATTAATCAATTAACAACACCATAAATAGTGGCAAGAACAGCCCCAAATCATCGTGTTCTTCTCATGAACTGTTGCTGGAACAGAAGAAAATAGAAATTCGTTATACCTAACGGGAAGAAGGAGGTGGGCCGGAGAGGAGGAAGAAGGCCTTGTAGACGTTGGATGAAGAAGCTCCTCTCTGTTGTCGCCCGAGAGGAGGAAGAAGGAGCGGCACTTGGCTCGATTTCGCCCAATGTAGTGCTTGGCCGAAACTGAGCAAGAGAAGCATGACTACGGAGAAGAGAACCACCTTGCAGATGCTGGGGGAGGAGGGGAAGCTGTACTCCTTCGCCGGAGAGGAGAAGCTGGACTCTCGCCAGAGGAGAAGGAGAACTCCAGTCGCAAGTCACGAATCCTCCCTGCCGAGCAATCCCCAAAACCGAGCGAGATCGTCGTCGACGTACGCGCGAGAAGGCGATGCGGGGGAGAGGAAACCCTAGACGCGGGATCCGTCGCGGCTGGACTGGGGAGGAATATCGCGTCTGGCCTGTACAAAGAAACGGAGGTTATTAATAACCTCCGTTTCGGTCCATCAGCAACGCCAAACAATGTTTTTGCCCATAACTGCGTTCCGTTCTGTTGAAATTGTTGAAGTGAAGTGGAAGGGAGTCCGACCGGTCTGAAGGCTGGAGACCGCAGAGACCGCGCGGTTTGCACTGGTGCTCTGGCGGTTTGGTTCTGCGATCTCTCCCTGCTGTTCTGGCGATCTGTTGTGATCATCCAGTTTGCTTCTTGGTTTGGTCGTTGGTTCTGGCGACCTGTTGCGAGTTCTTCCGGTCATGTTCTGGGCGGCCTGTTCTTGGTTGTCCGCAGTGACCGGGCGGCTTGTTTGGGCTGTTCTGGCGACTTGGTTCAAGTCGGCCAGATGTTTGTCCCTGCGTAGGCGATCTCAGGAAGGGTGGTCGCTGTGTCCGCGCGGCTTGTGCGCGGACTGCTGCTGTCTTGCTGACTTGGGCTGGATCTTGTCCAAGTGTTGTGTCCGCGCGGCTTGTGCGCGGACTGCTGCTGTCTTGCGGACTTGTGCTGGATCTCGTCCAACTGCTGTGTCCGCACGGTCTGTCTTATGAGGCCGCTGGCGATCTGATGGGCGGTTATTGTATCCCGGTTTGTGCGGTGACGACATCCGTCTATCCGCCTATAAATAGGGGTGCAGGGCCCGTCATTAATTCCTAACAAGAACTGTAAGAACAAGAGCCCGGATTGTTTCTTGCGGACTCAAGTTTGAAGTCGCGCGGTCTCGGAAGTGAGCTAACCGGTTGTTGTGTTCGCAGATTTGCGGTCAGCAGGTTGCGGTCTCCTTCCTTGGTGATTTTCGGCGGCTTGAATAAACAGTTCATCTGCGGTCTGTCAGCGAACTGGTTTATTGTGTTCTTGTGCTGTTCGCAGCAGACTCAGTGATCAGGCGACCTTCAGCGGTTAGGCGGTCTGAGTTGCGGTTTGGCGACAGCTTCAGTTCTTTGTTCCAATAAGCTTCAGTTCATGCGGTCTGGGATTGCGGTCTGGCAGTGCAGCTTGTCTGCTTCTGTTCGCGCGATCTCAAGTTGTTTCTGCGGTCTGACTGTGCAAGCGGTCTGGGAGTACATCAGAGCAAGCCGGGCGGCCTGAGCCTTTTTTGCGGTCCGTGCGGTCTCTGCTTTGGCAGACCGCCAGTTTCAGTTTTGGTGTGTTTGTTCTTCTCATCTCCGTGATTCTTATGAATCATGTCTCGCCATGTATACCTCGCATTGTAAAGCAGTTCTGTTTAAATAAAGATTTCTTGTGTTGCTGTTTTTGGCATTGTGGTTGTTTGGCTATAACTCTTGTTGATACAACTCCTGCTTACTCCTAAACGGTCTTTCAAAAATTTTAACACGTTCCTGCCGCACCGTTGCTTATAAGCTGAACCAAACGGGGCCTAAAGTGATTCATTGATTCATTGAAATGTTCTGAGTACAGGAATTTATAGATGCAGAAAGGAGAATACAAACCATCAGCATTAAAGAAGATCATTAAGGTTTGGTGATTCCAAAAGAAGAGTCTTTTAGAATACTTAATACATTAAACTTGTTTTATTTCAGGATCAGCACACGCGCATTAAAAGCATCTAGATGTGCGGCTGGATTAAACCACCGGTTCAATCTCCAATAGTTGGAAATTATTTTTAGGGACTAAAAACTTATAGATGCGAAATTTTTGAGACTGAAAACTTATGGGAATGAAATCTTGAAGTACTCAAATATTTGGGACAAAAATGAAGATTTAGCTGGAGATTTTTTCGTCCGTGACTCGGACCTTAAACATGGTCCGGGTCAGATTTGACCGTATGATCATTAATCAAACCGCCAGCGAAATTCGCATTTTAAAAAAACAAAAAAGGAAATCCGGACGAATTTTAAAGGGCGCGATATCCGGTCGGATTTTTTATAAAAAATATTTTTTTATAGGAAAATTGGATCTTTAAAACAATGATAAAAAAATAACAATTAAGATTTTATAATTTAATTTATAAAAAAATATTTTTTTTGTAGGAATAAATATAATTTTTTGTGGGGGATTCGGACCATACTTTTGGTCCGAGTCGCGGACGAAAAAATTTGCCAGATTTAGCCCCTAATATGTAATAGAGAGAAATATTCTACAATTGCTAATAATAATTTAGTATATTTCTTCTCGGTGGACAGTTTGAAAAGTATGTTCGCTGTGGAAGCAGTCCTAGCTTCTGAAACTTGGAGTTTTGATATGACTGGTTAATATTTTATATTATGCGTTATTTTCATTCTATATATTTTACTATTTTGGGCACTGGGCCAATTATTATTTTACCCTACATAAAATACGTACATTCATGATGTGTCTAGATTCTAAGAGTTTAGGTTTTTAAAAAATGATAAAAAATAATATAATATATGAATAGATTCAAATGTAATAATGCATGTTATATTCTTTATTATTTTTTCACTTTATTTCAATTCAAATGTAATCATGCCTGATATTGAGACTTCTATTCTTTATTATAAAATAGCATAGCATATTGTTATGCGTTAGATTAAAAAGACTTCTCCCAGTTTAACTACGTATTTAAAAGACTTAGCAACAAAAAATGTGTTGCTATGTTTGCACATATATTTTTTTTGCTAATTTTGTAGGTAAAATAAAAATTTATTTATCAAGTTAAATTAATTTGATGTTAATTAGTAGTAATCATTTAGTTTTGATAATTTTTTTTGCTAAATAAATTTTTTCTTACAGTCATAATAAAGAGTAGTAGAATACTTTAAAAAGTAGGAATCTAGATTATTTCTCTAGAAGACATATATAAAGGAAAGACACTTTCATTTGTTTGCATCTAAATTGGAATAAAGCTTTAAAATTTTCTTGCTCTTATATATGATATTGTGCTCTCTTTCACATTTACATCCACAAATTCTCTTAGAGTGAGGTTGATTAAGCTAGCCAAGAGGGGTGGCAAGAGAAGCTAAGGCCGCACGTACCTTGATCATTGGGACATATCCGTGACAGTTGGATATCTTTCGAACACAATGTGTGGCGATAATATTTCAATTGTCGGCCAATTCCGCAACAAAAATGAATCTTCTGACCTAACATATATGAAACAAGAAAAGAAAATGAAAGACAACAAATGTGATAGAATAGCAATCAAAGAAGGTTTGATTTTAAAATAGTATTGTTAAACCATCTAGCTAGCATACACAAAGTCATATAAAACAATGTACGGTGGATTATTTTTTCTTCTAAAAATTAAATATTAGTGCTAGCATACATAATTTTTGTATAATATGAGAACTTTTTGGTTGTAATTGTCAATAACTTCCTCTCTCTCTCTCTCTCTCTCTCTCTCTCCTGGGTTGATGTTTGTTGACCGGACCTCTAATTGATGCTAGACACACATCTTGGTTCTAAAATGTTTGTAATCATGTCTCAGTGTGATCTACGTACCGACTATCTACTTTCTTAGTGCAATCCTTGTCTCAACAAATTACATTTTGATTACCGATCTCCTATAACCTATGAATCACATGACATTCTAGTAAAATTCCATTATCACATAGCACATCTCCTCTTGTGATCTTTCCATCATCGTGTCTTGCACTTTAAACCTCATCATTAGGCCGTGATATCGCTTTCTCTATTTCGCTTTACATTGATCAACTCCTCATGATCACAGGATTCAAGCTCCCCATATCCTTTGTAGTATCCCAATTCAGATCTGACCAATTAAACTATCCAGGAGGCATAGATAGTTCAATTGCCACAATTCAAAAACCAATCATTTAAATCGATGATGGTCTTCTATATAGGCAATATACCAGCCTTATGCCTAAACTAAGTCGTAACAAGGGTTGAGCTAAGTTTAAGCATAACCTTTTATAAATAATTATATCATCCTCAAGATAACAACTTATTTACTACTTAATGATCTAAGTGTTTAGTAAAAATGTCTTTGAGGACATGACTTGTAAACACTAGCTACCAAGCTGAAGGACAAGCTTCTAACACCACTTAATCAGTAATTGTTAAACTAAACACTAACCAGCTCACTAACATCTTTTGTGATATCTAATTTTAGTAGCTCATTGGCTAGGTAAGTGTAAGTTTGATGGTCACCCTGTGTTTCGTTATACGTCACCTTCCTTTCGGAAGATACTGGCTCACCCTTAACCACTTTCCTAAATACCAATTAGATGACTTAAAGTGGGAGTTCACAAGTACTTGTTGTATCTAGGACCTCTTGGACTACAAATTTAGTCTTGAGCATTCTTTTGTGATATCTAATTTAAGTAACTCAGTGGCCAGGTAAGCGTAAGTTTGGTGGTCGCACTGTGTACCGTTATACACCGCTCTTCTTTCGGGGGATACTGACACACCCTTAACCATTTTTCTAGACACCAATTAGATGACTTAAAGTTAGAGTTCACAAGTACGTACATGATGAAGCTAGTGCTTTTTATACTATAATCCTAGCCCTGATTACAACTACTACAAGCCTAATATTATGCATTAATACATCTCTGAATAATTCATAAAGCTTTAAGTATACATATTTGGGTTTTTGCTAAACCAGCCATAATATTTGTCCAAACACCTTGAAACTTTAACCAGAGATCGATTATAACTTAAAATAGGTGTCAACAAAGATCTGAAATTTAATTCTATTAATAAGTCCAATTAATTTCATTCATTAATAGTCATGATTAATGATTGCCAAATTTTTCTAAAAAAACTATCGGACAAACATACCCCAAAAATTCCACCATTTTTTTTATTTTTTGAGGCATATCCTACTGGCATAACACACCTTAGGTAAGATTTTTCATATCCATATTATTAATATTAGCTGAAAAATACATGAAAATATATTTTTATGATAGTTAATGTTGTTGAGGCTCCGCTCAAGATAGTCCACTAAGGCTCATCAAATATGGAATGACCTTATATAGTATCTCCAGTGTAGAACCAGCTAACCCTAGTGACACGGAACCCGTCTGGTCGATCCGAGTCGGTCCTGATACGCGCGGACATATTAATAATAATAAACCTAACAAATGTGACATCCCATTAAAATTGATGCGCAGAGAATTATAGGCCTCTATTAAAAATGTGCAACCACAATTTGGAAAGCTTAGATCTAGATCTACAATTTCGATGTTAACCACTTTAGTAAAATCTCACATTAAGGTGCTTAATTATTCAAAATAAGCTAGGTGGACGCCCAACTATACTAAGTAAGGGAATCTAAGGTCATTCCCTTCAGGATCAATATTTGGGGTCTATCTTTTCATAACTTTGATGAAAATATACTTAGTATTTTGTTAAGCCTCTTGGGAAATAACTTGCATTGAATAATCACACACGTAGAAGATACTTGTGTCAGAATCTACGATATTGCATTCTATTGAGTTGGTTTTGAATAGTCAAATCCACATGTTTCATCTTTTCCGTCTATTGGCCGCCAATGCGGACTTTTCTTCAAGCCAACCATGTGCTTTGAAAGAGAAAGCTTCTTTGAAAGAGGCTAAGACATGTGAAATGGTTCTATAAAAGAGAGGGAGGTAAGCTATGAAAGACACATCAAAAGTCAAATCAAAGAGAGGTAAAGCCTTGAAGAGGAGAGTGGTACTACACGGCCAAAGGCGACGATGGTCATCGACATCCGATTGCGGGCTGCATTGACCGACATCGAAGAGCGGAAGCGTGCGGGCAGCGACATGGCGTCAGTTTCACGGGTTGCGGAAAGGTGTGCGATGCTCGATGATTGCATGCTCGTTGGCGGTGATGGTTGTGCATAAGTAGTGACATTGGCGGGTTGCGCGTTCGCGGCAAGGTCAAGTCCTGACTTAGATCTCTTCTCATTCGTGGTGGCGGAGGTTGGTCGTCTTACGGCGATGAATATTCGTTCTGGTATGAATCTTGTGCGTCCGTTTTGCGCATTGCAGTCAAGTTCATATTACTCCTATGGATTTTCGTAGTCCGAGTTCTTCTGCAGTATATTTTCAGATTTGTATCTCTTAATTTTAGTACTTATTAATTTTATTGTGATAATAAAATTGTGTGAAGTACGTATTTTCTTGTAACTCTGTATTTAGTTGTTCCTGGGGATTGCGCTTCCGCGACCGAAAATTCCATAAGTGGTATCAAAGCGAGGTTCTTTAGGCGATTGATTGGACATTTGAGGAAAGATTTGACTGTAGTGGTGAACGTCTAGGTCCTCTTCCCATCCATTCAAATCCTACCTTGATTAATCAGGTCTCCTAGTCATACCGGAGGGCAACTATGGTCGGGAAGAATGCGATTTTGGCTCGGTACTCGGTGGAGAAGTTCGATGGAAGCCGAAATTTTAGTCTGTGGCAAATTCACATCAAAGATACGCTAGTTGAGCAGCGGCTGATGCGTGTTTTGGGGGGACGAGAAAAATTGGTTGCTGAAGTGAAGGACGAGGAGTTGATTGACTTGGATGAGGGTGACACTAGCGCCATTAGGATGTGCATTGACGACAAGATGCTCTTTAACATTGGCGTCGAGAAGTCAACAATCAAGCATTGGGAGAAGCTTGAAAGATTGTATTTGGTCAAGTGGTTGACCACAAGGTTATTGTTGAAACAACGATTGTATGCGCTGAAGATGCAGGAGGGTGACAACCTGCATGAGCACTTTAATGTGTCCAACGGACTTCTAAACCAATTGCATGTGGTTGGTGCGAAGGTGATGGAAGAAGATAAGGTCATATTACTTCTTACCTCACTCCCGACGTCCTTTAAACACATGTTGATCATGCTCCTGTATGGGAAGGATACAATCATAACTCCATGTTGATCATGTTCTGGATTACACTAACAATCCTGTCATTACTTATGTGGGACCTGATCTGACATCTTCTACTTTGTAGTCCTATGAGAACTTCTCAAATAGAAGTTATTTTCATCCTTTATGTTGACCAAATTATTCATTATGATTGATAAATATAAGTTTAAATAAGCTAAATTTAGACTACTTACTATTTTGTTTAAACTTGAATATTATCGTTAGTTCCACATGATTTTATTGTAGAAATTCCAGAGAAATTAATTTGAAGAGTCGAAGACAAAGTGCAAAGATAAGTTAACACCAGTTTGGAGCAGCTTCTCAAGCCTTAAAGTCATGCGACATCAAAATGTCAACAGATTTAATGCTGATTTTGAGTACGAAATGTTAGCAGAAAATAAGTCATGACTTTCCCAAAATAAGTCATGACTTATTGACGAAAATCTAAATTTTTAAATTCCGAATTTCACGCAAATCGGCGGTTACAGAAGAGAAATGAGACATCTATTTGGCCATTGGAGTTTCCTAACAGGGATGTACGACTATATAGAGGAATATAGAGAGAAAGAGCATCTTTGGCCATTTTGGAAAGAGAAGGAAGATGAGACCTAGGGTTTAGGCGATTTTGAAGTGGAAGAAGAGATCCGGGATTCCAACACCATGTTCTGTAAGATCGTTCTTATTTATTGGTTTTCCTCTGTTTTCATGAACTAATTTCATCAATCTTGTATTGTGAGAGTACTTTATATTTTGTAACGATGACTTTTTAATTCCTCTTTGTGATTGTTTGGTGAATGATCTTTATTGAAATTACGATCTTTGTTTTAGAACTTTTGGCCAAGGTTTCACCTGTTTACTGCACTTCATAATTCGAGAGATTTTCTCTTGGTGTTAGCAACTTAGGTTTTTATTCTTTATGTGGTTCCTTTTCTCACCTGAGTTAGAGATGACAAGGGAGATAAGGAATTAGGGACTTCCGATATCGAGAGATACATATTTCTAGTTTAAGATCGTTGCAAAACATTTCACCACGTATTTTACACAAAGTTTCTTTTTATAGAATCATTGCACTATACTTAGGAAATCAAGATACAAAATTATTTCTCATAACTGAATAAAAGTATTTTCCCAAGGATCTGTAATTTATTTCAATTAGAGTGATCCTTTGTAGTTTTGTTTTTATAATTGAAACCCTCGTTATTGATTTACTTGGATTTAAAGAAAATGACTCAACTAGTATTTGCAAGCACTGAAGTTAACCTCTTCGTGAGAACAATTTTAACTCACTTTATATTACTTGATCTGGCACGTGCACTTGCGTTTAAAAGAGACAACCGTTTTCGGGCGTATCATCCTATCATGCTATTGTTGAAACAATCGTGGCTTCCCCCTCCCCATTCCAATTATTTCCATTGTGGCTCGCTCGTTTGGACAGAATTGGAATTTGATATTGGAATTTGATATTGAGATTCGATATTCAGAATTAAAATTGGTCTAATTCCAATACCAACATTCGCCTAATAAATATTGTGGAATTAATCAATTCTTTTGTTCGCTTGTTAAATAAAATTCAATCTAAGAATTGAAAATATTATGAAAAACTAACATTCTATCACATATATTATGAAAAATCCAACATTTTATCACATATACTAACATTAATTAACGCATAATTTAAGAACCTAGTCTTAATTTCATGCATGCTTAAATGTAAGGACTAGTTGTGGATAAAAAATAAGTTTGACATAAATGTAAGAACGCTGAGAATAAGAACTAAGAAGATATAGAAAGTAATCATTTATACAAAAATGTGCGTCCAGGCAAAAAATAAACGTCCATGCTAAAAACTCGCGCCCGAGCAAAATACACTCGATCGCCCGGGCGAAAAATAAGCGTTGTGGTGAAAAATGCGCTCTCGGGCGAAAAAAGTGCGTCCGGACGAAAAACGAGCCCAGGGCGAAAAATGCGCTCTCAGGCAAAGAACGCGAGCTCGGGCGTCTAACACGCCTTGGGAGAAATAAACGCGTGCTCGAGTGAAAAATGCGTCCCGAGCAAAAAACGCCCGCCCAGGTGAAAAATTTGCGCCCGAGAGAAAAACATGCGCTCGGGAGAAAAAGTACGCGCTCGGGCAAAAAACACGCGCCCAGGCAAAAAAGTGCGCGCCCGAGCGAAAACGTGTGTGCCCTGATGAAAAAGTGTGCGGTCAGCCGAAAAATGTGTGTCCGACCAAAAAGCGCTCGCTTAGGCGAAAAAGTGCGCGCCCGGGTGAAAAATGAGCGTTGTGACGAAAAACACCCCTCGGGCAAAAAAATTGCGCCAATGTGAAGAAAAAAGCGTGCCGGTGCGAAAAAAGTCCGCCGGGAGAAAAAAGTGCTCGCGCGAGCGAAAAATGACTGTTGTAGCGAAAAACGCGTTCTCAGGCGGAAAAAGTGTGCAAGGTCGAAAAACGCGCGCCCAGGCACAATGATGTGGTGCTGGACGATTTGAACACAACGAATGGTATGCATGACACAACTAATATTACAGAGACTACTACAATAACAGACATAAATTGTCATTGCACCATCAAGATTGAAGATAGTATTTTGGGAGTTATGACTCGGATTCTCCCGTTGTTAAACCTAGGACGCGGAGATCCCACTACACTCCTTATCATCCGTCTAATGTTCTTGTTCAGTTAGTACCTAGGGGCTACATCAGATTGGGTTTCTTATAGCGAGGAGGCAGGGCCGCGTTCATCTCCTCAACCCAGCGGACGCACTTAATATCATCTTTGTGTCTTTTTGAAAGGGGGGTCTTCCTTGATAGTTTTGGTTGCTGACTTATTTTGTTGTATTTGCACTCTTTTATAGTTCTATCAACAAATAAATAAAACTTCTATTAAAAAAAGTAGATGATTACATACTAGTTTTGGTGGTAATGATAAACTCAACAATCAGCCCACACACACATGAAATAATGCATTCTTTTACCCTGAGAGATATCATATGGAGCCCGAGTGGGTTGGTGTCTTTGATATAAAAATGTCTTTTTAATATTTTAATAATCATATCATGTTGATTATATATGTATCCCATTTTAAGCTTAAAATATCCATTAAGCATATATGAATATATTAATTGATAACTAATATGGTTCGATGAATGCCAAAATATCATTTAATGTGCCGTTGAATGAAGAGATCTTTAAATGCTCCACCAAATTGATTTAGCATATTAAAACTATGTAATAAGTAGAGCTCTCGCTTAAAATCGGAAATCGGAAATCGAACCAGAATCGTAAAGAACCGGACCGAATCGTTCGTGAATTATTCAGGTCCCGATTTGAATTTTGAAACCGTAAATAACAATGGTCCGGGTGTGATTATTCCTTCATTTTATTATCCGGACTGGAACCGGAACCGCAACATAAATGTCTCGAGCGATTTTAGAATTTTTAGACCCGATCCGAACCAAACCGAAGCAGAACCGAATTCCGATCCGTTTATTATTATCATATCATTCATTATATTAAATATTTATTATTAATAATATTATCTTTTATAATATTAATAATATATATTTATTATCTATACGACTATACATATATCAGCGGTCTGATTGCATTGTCGTCCGATTGCAGCCGTACTCAATGATGGACCTTGCCAACATACAAAGGTGATATTTGGTGGTTACTATTTAATTTTGCTGATGATTAATCATATTCTCTATTTTGTGCATTTTATGTTTGTCATTTCTCAACAACTTCGGTAAAACGACTGTTTTTGCTAAGCATCGAGTGTTACGTACAATGTTATAACTTGTTGTCCATCATGCTAATGATCATATTTATGCTAATTAATTTTTTGAATCAGGTTTATTGTAATCATACAATATTACTCATTCTTTTTCTATTCAGTGCGTCAAATCAGGTATTATTAGTTTAATTTTAACATATTTAGACTTAAGAAATCAATAAATTATTGTTCCAACCATTGGAATTCCAATTTCCTTTTCAAATATGCATTTTTAAGGAGATAATAATCTTTGTGAATACATCTAATGACTCAAATTATAGAGTTATAAAATGATTAAAACTATAACACAAAACCGATTGGAACTGGACCGAACCAAACCGTTAGTGACCGATTTGATTTTGGTTCTTGTTGAATCGAATCGAAACCGTTGCCACGACGATTCTAACAATTATGTTAATTGGAACCAGAACCGGTTAAACCAAATATAATTTAGATTCTAATTTGAAGAACCGTTATCTTAGTGGTTCGGTTCACGGTCTTAGTAGAACCAAAATCGAGCCGAAACCGTGACAGCTCTAATATTAATAAGGGCACATCAACATTTTGATATATCAAGGTAACTCGTATTTCAATGCATTGATAACAATTGTCATGCATGCATGCATTTTGTTTGAGGTCAAATATGCACGTAAGTTTTGATATGTATAAGATAATAAATATATAGTATCTTAATGATCACAAAAAATAATACCCACCGGATTAATGTTAGGGTATACTAGGGTAATACAATACTATATATAGGTCATGATCAGTGGCGGACGCAGAAATTTTTTTCAGTGTGGGTGGAGTATAAAAATATTCAAAAATAAAAAAATTGATAAGTATAAGAGTAAATTGGTAATAATCTCCCTTATCTTTTACATCATAATCAAATCTCTCTTACCTTTAATAATAAGTGTATAGCATCTTTATCTTTCTTACTAAAGTCAATAAATTCTTAATATTTAGAAATGACTATATAACCTCTTTTATTTTTTTATCATAGAAAATAACCCTCTATCTTTACAAATAATTATCTTATATAAAATTTGTTGGGGTTCAGCCCCTAAAGGAGTTTTTGTGAATTTTTATTGATTCAGTTTTTTAGGTTACAACTGGTAAAAAGGCAGGTTGCAACGCGCTAGGCTCTGTCCTTGATTTTGTGAAGGCAAAAATCTGGGCGTTTTTAGACCGGTTCAACTGAACCGTTTTTAACTTGGTTTTTGGCGTGAGCAGTTCCTTAGGGCAGCAGAGATTAATATCCAGGTTTGGTTTTAGCCGATTATTATTCCTCCCCTCTCCTCCTCTCGATCAAAAAGTGTCGCCCGCCTCCTATCTCCCTTCCTCTTCTCTCTCGACTTGGAGAGGTGCCGCCGCCGGTGTGTGGAGGGGTTGCCGGCGCCTGGAGTGGAGCCGTCGTCGCCGTTTTCTTGGTGTGGGGCTGCTGTCGCCGGTGCTTGGTGTGGGGTTGCAGTCGCCGCCCGTACGTGTATTGGAGAGGAGTTGGGCTGCTGCTCTTGTGGTGGTTGTCACCGCCGTTGCCACTGATTTGGAGAGTATTTCCGCTGTCGTTGCCGGAAAGAGGAGGTGTTTCCTCCGTTTCTCTTGGAGATTTCTCCACCGTCTTCAAAGGCCTCTTCGTCTACGGATTAAGGTGTTTTCTATCTCGTTTTCGCTTGTTATTGTGCTTGAAGAGAAAGTGGATTTTTATCCTATTGTAGAGAAGTGGTGTTCATCTTTGTTGGTGGAGAAGGTTGGATTTGTTGTCAAATCCGGTGGCCGTTCTAGGTTTGGGCAAACCTAGATATTTTCGTTGTAATCCTTATTTATTATAGTGGATTTCGTTGTGCCGTGCCCCGTGGTTTTTGACCTTCAAGTTGTGAAGGTTTTCCACGTATATCTCTGTGTTTGTGGGTTTGTTTTGTTGGTTTGTTTTGTTGGTTTGTTTTTCTCAGGTTTTGTATGCTCTATTGATTGGTTGGAGACGTCGCTACCTGCGACCTTCATTCCCTACAAGTGGTATCAAAGCGAGGTTCTTTGGCTCGTCGTTTTTATTTCTCGGTTTATAACTCAGTGCGGTAGGTGACGACCATTGGTCCGCTCCCTATCCTCTCTTGTTAATCCCTTGAAATAAATCGACTTGCGGATCGTGTTAGAGCAGTTGTTGTTTGAGAAAGCAATGAAACAGAACACAAGGATGGTCAGTATGAATGGCAAAAATTGGAGCATCTGGAAGCCTCGGATGGAGGATCTTTTATATTGTAAAGATCTCCATGCTCCGTTGACAGGGAGACCGACTTCAGTTAAGGATGATGAAGAGTGGACAAAGATGGATCGGAAGGCAGTAGGGTTCGTTAGGCAGTGGCTTGATGACTCTGTTTTTCATCATGTTTCCACGGAGTCCTCAGCCCAAGCCTTACGAAAAAAGCTGGAAGATTTGTATGAGCGGAAGACTGCAGGCAACAAGGCATTTCTGATTAGGAAGCTTGTGAATTTGAAGTACCGGGAAGGTTCGCAGATGACTGCGCACCTGAACCTTGCCCAAAGTATTATCAATCAGTTGGAGTCCATGAAGATTACCTTGGGAGATGAACTCCAAGCTCTGATGGTCCTTAGTTCCTTACCACAGAGTTGGGAGACTCTTGTAGTGTCGTTGAGCAACTCAGCACCTGATGGTGTGGTAACTATGGAGATGGTGTCTAGTTGTCTCCTGAACGAAGAGTTGAGAAGGAAGGATTCTGGATCTTCCAGTTCGGGTGTTTTCCTCATGGAAGGAAGAGGTAGATCTATGAAGAAAGATGTGAAGAACAGGGGCACTTCCAGGAGCAAGTCTAGGGGCAAGTCCAAGAAGGACATTGAGTGCTACTATTGTAAGAAGAAGGGTCATTTCAAGAAGGATTGTTTCCAAATGAAAAGAGACCTGAAGGGAAAGACCAAGGAGGTAGGTGAATCCAGTGGTGTTGCGACGACTTCGATTGTGGAGGCTGAGCCGTTATGCTTGCAGTGCAGTGGGTCATCTTGCCAGGAATGTGTTGACACAGACTGGATCGTGGACGGAGGTGCATCCTATCATTCCATTCCTCACAGGGATTACTTCTACACCTATTCTACGGGAGACCTTGGTGTGATCCAGATGGCAAATTCCGGTGAATCATTGATTATTGGCAGTGGTGATGTCCACTTAGAGACTGAGCTTGGGAAGATTGTTCTCAAGGGCGTCAGGCATATTCCTGACTTGAGAATGAATCTGATTTCCGTTGGTAGACTTGATGACGGTGGTTTCACTAGCATTGAAGGTGGAGGTACCTGGAGGTTGCTGAAGGGCTCTTTGGTGGTAGCCAGAGGAAGGAAGTGTTGTGGCCTTTATCGCACTAATGCCAAGATCTGTGGCCCAATTGTAAATGCTGCTGAAGGCAACTCTATGGAGTTATGGCATCGCAGGCTTGGGCATATCAGTGAGAAGAGCTTGAAGATTTTGGTGAAGAACAAGGTTCTTCCGGAGCTATCAGGAGGGATTCCTAACACGTGTGTGCACTGCTTGGCCGGTAAGCAGAAACGTGTTTCCTTTGCTGATTCTGAACCAAAGAGGAAGGCGGAGTTACTATATTTGATACACACTGATGTGTGTGGTCCTATTGAGCCCAAGTCTGTGGGCGGAGCCGCTTATTTCGTCACGTTCATTGACGATCATTCCAGGAAAGTCTGGGCATATCCTGTGAAGCAGAAGAGTGATGTTCTAACAAAGTTTGTAGAGTTTAGAGCAAAGGTGGAGAAGATGACCGGTAAAGAAATAAAGCGAGTTTGATCTGACAACGGGGGAGAATACATCGGTGCCTTCGATTCCTACTGCAGAGAGCATGACATAGTGCATGAAAGGACAATCACGAGGACGCCGCAACAGAATGGGTTGGCAGAGAGGATGAACAGGACGATTGTTGAGAAGATCAGATGCATGATTTCTCAAGCTGGCATTGGTAAGCAGTTTTGGGCTGAGGCCGTGCAAACTGTTGTACATCTGATAAATCTGTCTCCTTCGGCACCTCTGAATGGTGATATTCCAGAGCGTGTTTGGTCCGGGAAGGAAGTGTCGTACGGACATGTGTGAGTGTTTGGGTGCAAAGTTCATGTTCATGTCCCCAAGGAAGAGAGATCGAAGCTTGATGAGAAGTCTCGGGAGTGCATCTTGTTAGGATTTCCCCATGAGGAGTTTGGTTATAGACTCTGGGATCCCGTGAAAAAGAAAATGATCAGAAGCAGAGATGTGATTTTTGTTGAAGATCAAGTGGTTGGTGAGCAGAATGCTGCGGATTCACAGGTTCCACAGTTTCCACCTGCGGAGGAGAGACTCTATGTTGATGATGGGCTAGTAGAGACTGTTGTTGATGATGGGCATGCTGAGGAGGAGGTTGGTGAGCTTATTCCTGATGAGGAGATGATCTCGGATGTAGGGGAGCTCTGCCAGTTGATGTGCCACCTGTGGTGGAGGTTCCTCCTGTCAGATCTGAGAGAGTCAGAAGGCCCAATATCAGGTATTCTCCTCATGAGTATATCTTGCTTACAGATAGTGGAGAGCCTGAGTCCTATGAGGAGGCTCAGAGTGCTGAAGATCGTGAGGCTTGGACGGCTGCTATGGAAGAGGAGTTGAACTCCCTTCAGAAGAACGAGACGTATGACTTAGTCCCATTGCCTAAAGAGAAGAGAGCTTTGAAGAACAAGTGGGTCTTCAAGCTGAAGTTGGATGAAAGTCTCTCTCAGCCGAGATACAAGGCGAGACTTGTTGTGAAAGGTTTCAGTCAGAAACAAGGTATAGATTTCGATGAGATATTTTCCCCTGTGGTGAAAATGTCCTCTATCAGACTGGTGTTGGGTATGGCTGCCTCCATGGATCTTGAAGTCGAGCAGATGGACGTCAAGACGACATTTTTGCATGGTGATTTGGAGGAAGAGCTATACATGGAGCAGCCCGAAGGCTTTGTGGCTAAGGGGAAGCATCATCTGGTCTGCCGGCTCAAGAAAAGCCTTTATGGGTTGAAGCAGGCACCCAGGCAGTGGTATAAGAAATTTGACTCATTCATGATGAAGAGCAAATTCCAACGGACCAGGGCTGATCACTGCGTGTATGTGAAGAGGACTGAGAAGGCGTTTACTATTCTGCTGTTGTACGTAGATGATATGTTGATTGTTGGGGATGACAAGGCAAGCATAGCTGAGTTGAAGAAGGAGCTCGGTGAGTCCTTTGAAATGAAGGATTTGGGACCCGCAAGGAAGATTCTTGGAATGAAAATCACCAGAGACAGGAGTGCCGGTCAACTATGGCTATCTCAGTCTGAGTACGTGGAGAAAGTGCTGAAGAGGTTCATGATGGACAAGGTAAAACCTGTTGCTACTTCTTTAGCCGGGCACTTCAGACTTTCTAGTTCTCAAAGTCCTTCATCTGAGGAGGAAGTGGAAGAGATGAGTCATATCCCTTATGCATCTGCAGTATGGAGTTTGATGTATGCTATGGTCTGCACTAGGCTAGACATAGCTCATGCTGTGGGATCTATGAGCCGTTACTTGGCAAACCCAGGGAAAGATCACTGGAGTGCTGTGAAATGGATATTCCGTTATCTCCGAGGTACCTCAGACCTTTGCTTAAAGTTTGGTGGAGGTCCACCAGAACTTATTGGGTACTCGGACTCGGATATGTCAGGAGATGTTGACACGAGGAGATCCACTTCTGGATTCGTGGTCACATTTGCAGGGGGAGCAGTGTCATGGCAGTCAAGGCTTCAGAAGTGCGTGGCATTGTCAACAACGGAGACTGAATATATTGCGTTGACTGAGGCGTCAAAGGAGCTTATTTGGATGAAGAAGTTCATGCCTGAGCTTGGTCTTCGACAGGACGCGTACACAGTATTTTGTGACAGTCAGAGTGCTATATTCTTGGCCAAGAATCCCGCTTTTCACTCCAGGACGAAGCACATTGACGTGAAGTATCACTGGATTCAGGATACAGTTGAGGAGAAGCTGTTGGTGGTGGAGAAGATCCACACAGATGAAAACCCTTCGGATATGATGATGAAGGTGGTCCCAAGGGAGAAGCATGATTTTTGCCGACGGTCGATCGGCATGATGTCCACTTGAAGGAGTCAAGGTGGAGAACTCCCCTTTATGGTCTGAAGGGGGAGTTTGTTGGGGTTCAGCCCCTAAAGGAGTTTTTGTGAATTTTTATTGATTCAGTTTTTTAGGTTACAACCTGGTAAAAAGGCAGGTTGCAACGTGCTAGGCTCTGTCCTTGATTTTGTGAAGACAAAAATCTGGGCGTTTTTAGACCGGTTCAACTGAACCGGTTTTAACTTGGTTTTTGGCGTGAGCAGTTCCTTAGGGCAGCAGGGATTAATATCCTGGTTTGGTTTTAGCCGATTATTATTCCTCCCCTCTCCTCCTCTCGATCAAAAAGTGCCGCCCGCCTCCTATCTCCCTTCCTCTTCTCTCTCGACTTGGAGAGGTGCCGCCGCCGGTGTGTGGAGGGGTTGTCGGCGCCTGGAGTGGAGCCGCCGTCGCCGTTTGCTTGGTGTGGGGCTGCTGTCGCCGGTGCTTGGTGTGGGGCTGCAGTCGCCGCCCGTGCATGTATTGGAGAGGAGTTGGGTTGCTGCTCTTGTGGTGGTTGTCGCCGCCGTTGCCACTGATTTGGAGAGTATTGCCGCTGCCGTTGCCGTTGCTGGAAAGAGGAGGTGTTTCCTCCGTTTCGCTTGGAGATTTCTCCACCGTCTTCAAAGGCCTCTTCGTCTACGGATTAAGGTGTTTTCTATCTCATTTTCGCTTGCTATTGTGCTTGAAGAGAGAGTGGATTTTTATTCTATTGTAGAGAAGTGGTGTTCATCTTTGTTGGTGGAGAAGGTTGGATTTGTTGTCAAATCCGGTGGGCGTTCTAGGTTTGGGCAAACCTAGATATTTTCGTTGTAATCCTTATTTATTATAGTGGATTTCGTTGTGCCGTGCCCCGTGGTTTTTGACCTTCAAGTTGTGAAGGTTTTCCACGTATATCTCTGTGTTTGTGGGTTTGTTTTGTTGGTTTGTTTTTCTCAGGTTTTGTATGCTCTATTGATTGGTGGGAGACGTCGCTACCTGCGACCTTCATTCCCTCCGAAATTAGCTTTTATTACAAAAAAATAATATTTGAAAAAAATAATATTAAAATTATTTTTTACTTAATAATTACAATACAAATTAATTAAACTTTTAAAATAAAATTTAATTAGGAAAATGAGTAACGAGAACAAGTATTAGTGTGTGTGCGCGTATGAGTACGTGCGGACACGAGAACAAGTGGGTTGAGATACGCTTAAAGGTGAGGAACATTTAGAAATGTAAGATTTTCATAGTTTTTTTTATTGGACTGTGAATAACAAATATTTGTGTGTTTAAGTAACAAATAATTGTGTGTTTTTAATTCCATGTATTTTTAATTTTAATCTCATATTTATTGTTGTACAAATAAAAAATATTATTGTTGGTTATATTTTTAAACAATAATATTGCAAAAAAAAAAACTATATTTATAAAATAAAATGTAAATTATAAAAAAATATGGTTGGTAGGAATTGAACTCATGACCAAAATGACAAAATATCTATACTCAACCAACTATACCAACAACAATATTATTAATTTTATGCAGCATTTATAATATGCAATAGTTAACAAGTTCACCATGTTAAAAAACCTATTTTTATTTACCAAAATATAATATGTTTAAAACTCAGTGTGGGCGGCCGCCCACGCTCGCCCCTACGTGGGTCCGCCCCTGGTCATGATACATTCAAAATAATATATGCTAATTTTTTGAAAATGTATATGACAATAATTTTCTACTATTAGATAGAATAATTTGTACTATAACATATTTAAAAAAAATGTATATCTATTCAGTGCATCAAATCAGGTATATCTGTATTAGTTTAATTTAGACTTAAGAAACCATGAAATTATTGTTCCAACTATTGAAATTCCAATTTTCTTTTCACATATGCATTTTTAAAGAGATAATAATCTTTGTGAATACATCTAATGACTCAAATTATAGAGTTATAAAACGATTAAAAATATAACACAAAACCGATTGGAACTGGACCGAACCGAACCGTTAGTGACCGATTTGATTTTGGTTCTTGTTGAATCGAATCGAAACCGTTGACACGGCGATTCTAACAATTATGTTAATTGGAACCAGAACCGGTTAAACCAAATATAATTTTGATTCTAATTTGAAGAACCGTTATCTTAGTGGTTCGGTTCACAGTCTTAGTAGAACCTGAACCGAGCCGAAACCGTGACGGCTCTAATATTAATAATGTTAGGATTGGAGAGGCTCAAAGCATTCTACTATCACCCATCAATTTGGAATGGGATATAAATAGTGCTCCCAGCAGTAGGGCAACGCCCTAGGTGCACACGCTACCTGCAGGTCCTTATCGTGTCTGTAACGTGAGGACACACCTCAACAATCTCCTCCTATGTCCGTCACCAACACGACTACAATAAAGAGGTAAACAGTGTAATGTCCAAGCAACAGGAATCATCCACAAAACGTGTCAAAGCATATGAATAAAACAGTAGTGGACAGGCTACACAATAGTTCTATGCAGGGTAAATCAACAAAGTGAAATCACCATCACAGAAGCTAATAAACAAGTAGGATCCAACACAGAGTCTCGTACGAGCTCTAGTCTAGCAATCTACCCAAAACATAGTGTCCAAAACATAAACAAACATATGCAGATAGGAAATGAGAAAATGGTGCAAACAAGTCACCAGCCAAAAAGAACTACTAGCAATGTCATAAACAAAAGATAAGATGGACGCAGAAGAAAGGCGTCGGCTCTAGACGTCCAATAGGTCATCCTCATCCATGTCCCAATCAACAGGTACTCCTCCTACTCCTTCGGTGCCTGTAAATCCAGAAAATGAATTTCATATTAGAATGAATCCATACAATTGAATTTACGTATATCTAGTTCGACAAAAGAACGTAGAAAGACCAGAGTCCTGAGTGTGTGGAGTGCTCCAACTATCGAGAATAGTGTGTTCTAATCGAGAAATCATTGTCGGTTTCAAGAAGCGAAACGACACATGAACTTCTTATAGTAGGCTCTCGTAGCTAAATCTGTGTACCAATTTGGAATGTCATTGTCGCTGTCCCCTTATGTCAAAATGAATACCATCAAGTTTGGAATGATACCATCTCAACACAGGAAGAAGGAATCTAGCGAGATCGCATTCATCAATTTGGAATGAACGCAAACTTACCAGATCCACAATCAGCAACGTAGAACATCAATGAAACACAACAAAGCTTACTTCGGACAAAGGAAATCAGATTTGATCAAAACGAAAATCTAAGGCTGGTCTAAATCGCCTTTAGTCCCATTTCCCCCACGGTTTTGATAAACCTGACTTTGGGCATTCCTTTTGTCAGAGAATCGGCTAAGTTATCCTTCGATCGCAAATCGACCAAGGTGATAACGCCTTGCTCCTTAAGATCATTCAGCAGAGCATGTCTCAGTCGTATATGTCTCCGTTTCGAATTATAGAGAGCATTTTGAACGGTCTGAACAGCAGCTTGATTATCGCAATACAAGCTCAACGAATTGACTCGTAACTTAGATAGTGGAATATCAAGAATCAAATTCCGAATCCAATCTGCCTCTTCACCAGCTGAAGCCAAGGCAAATAGTTCAGACTCCATAGACGACAAGGCTATACAAGTCTGCCTTTTTGATTTCCAAGTTATAGCAGCTCCACCCAGTGTGAATATGAATCCACTCGTAGACTTACTATTGCCAATTTTAGAACACCACGAGGCATCTGAATAACCTTCAACGGTACGCGGATATCCAGTGTAGTACAGAGCTAGATCCTTTGATCCTTTAAGGTATCTCATCAGCCTATCTAGGGCATCCCAGTGCTCCTTTCCTGGATTACTCGTGAAACGACTCAGCATACTTACGGTGTAAGCAATGTCTGGCCTTGTGCAGCACGATGCATACATGAGGCTACCAATGATCTTAGCATAATTCACCTGACCAACGGTGGTCCCTTCATTCGGACTCAATTTGATAGTGTGATCAACTGGTGTCTCAACCGATCTGCAATCAGTATATCCCCAGGTCATCAGTAACTGCTCCACATAGTGAGCCTGACTGAGTGTGACTCCACGCTCGTCGATACAGACTTTAAGACCTAGAAGAGTATCAACTGGATCGAGGTCCTTCATGTCGAATGCTTCCGCAAGAGTGGATTTGACATCACTCACTGCCGAGAGATCTGACCCTAATATTAACATATCATCAACGTAGAGACAGATGATGAGTGTTTTATCCAACATTGATCGATGATAAAGGCATTTATCGGAGAGACTGGACTGGAATCCATGGCTCTTTACCACTTGATCAAACTTAAGGTGCCACATCTTAGGCGCTTGTTTAAGCCCATAGATTGATTTATTTAGTTTACACACCTTATGCTGAGAATTTTTAACAACATAACCCTCAGGTTGAGTCATGTAGATTTCTTCGTTCAGCTCTCCATTCAAGAAGGCTGTCTTTACGTCCATCTGATGAACTATGAAGTTCTCGATAGAGGCTAAAGCTAGAAGAATCCTAATAGTCGATAGGTGGCACACAGGTGAATAGACGTCGAAGTAGTCCACTCCCCCTTGTTGCTTAACGCCTTTAGCAACCAAACGTGCCTTATAGCGAGCTACTAAGCCATCACTATTTAATTTCTTCTTAAGTATCCACTTACATCCAATGACTTTTGCGCCTTTGGGCAAGTCAACTAGACGCCAGGTGTTGTTCTGTAGCAACGAGTCAATTTCATCGTCAATGGCTTCTGCCCACATAAACGAATCTCTAGATCGCATTGCCTCCTGGTAGGAGAATGGATCATCCTCTAAGTGATAGGTGACAAAGTTTTCACCAAAATCCTTAGGAAAACGCTCTCTTGTAGACGTTCTGAGCGGATGGGGAACATCCTCCAACGGTTGGGGAGCGGTGTGTGAGGGGCTTGCTTCGGATTCCACAGGAGATTCTGAAATCATATCTGTAGACCCAGATAGGTTAGTGCCTAGATCCTTGACAAATTTATTTTCAAAGAACGTAGCGTCACGAGATTCTATCACTGAGTGAGAGGATAGATCAAAAAACCTATCAGCTGCACTATCTTCAGCACACCCTAGGTAAACACAGGTTGTGGTTTTTGGTCCCACCTTGGATCTCTTAAGGTATTGTACCCTTACATAAGCGATACAGCCCCGAGTCTTCAGAGTGTCGTATCTACAAGGACGCTGATGTCAAAGCTCATAAGGTGTCGACGACAGCTTAGAGTGCGGCAACCTATTCAGAAGGTGATTAGCAGTCAGAGCTGCTTCGCCCCAGAAGGAGGAAGGCAGGACAGCGGTTAAAAGCATAGAATTCAACATTTCAGTCAAAGTTCTATTTTTACGCTCGGCTACACCATTCGATTGGGGTGAATAGGGGGCAGTGGTCTCAAGTATTATGCCCTCAGCGGCACAAAATTCCTTAAAACCAGTTACAGTGTATTCGCCACCTCTATCACTTTTAAATCGCTTTATCTTCAAACCAAGCTGATTCTCTACACGGGTTTTGAAAACCTTGAAGGTCTCGAAAGTCTCATCCTTCGATCTCAGTAGGTACACATGACAAAACCTGGAAGAGTCGTCTATGAACGTAAGAAAATACTTCTTTCCCCCTCTGGAAGGTTGACTCCGAAAGTCGCAGAGGTCAGAATGTATGAGCTCAAGAAGTTGAGTGCTCCTAGAAACCGACTTAAAGGGTTTTCTAGTGATCTTGGTTTGTGCACACACCTCGCACCTATCAAATCGAATGGAGGTATGAAGAGGGATGTTATGACTCTTAGCTAGATCGCACATCTTCCTATAGTTTACGTGTCCAAGTCTGTTGTGTAATAACTTTGGATCAATCAAATTAGTGCTGATTTGGTTGATGTGATCATTGTTAAGGTTAAGTCGATACAAGCCATCTATTAGATACGCGCACCCAAAATAATGTGAATTGACGGATAACGTCATTCTACCGTTTTGAGTCGTAAGAAACATACCGGACTTATCAAACAAACTCATAGAAATCAAATTTTTGGTTAGAAAAGGAACTACTCTAACATGTAAAAGAGTGAGTGTTTTACCTGAAGATGACTCCAAAGAAGCGGTGCCAGCATGCGTAACAGCAGTAGTCCCACCATTGCAATTTTCAACTGAGTCTTTAACAATTGTGACTTCAGTGAGCTGAGCTTTGTCATTAGTAGCATGACATGTCGCTCCACTGTCTAGCCACCAGTCAGACGAAGAACTGCCAGCACGGTGCCTCATCATCCCTACAAATGACTGAGGACCAGAGCTATTCACCAGCATGTTAGTCCGACTCTGAGGTAAGACTTCCTGAGGCTTCTTCTAGGATCTACATTCAGCTACCCAGTGGCCCCACTTCCCACAATTGTGGCACTTGCCCTTCTTCTTGCGGGAAGAAGACTTGTTGGCCGGCAACTGGGAAGAGGACGCACCCTTTTGGGGCTGAATTTTCTTTTTAAATTTACCAGAGTGCAAAGCTAAGTGCGCCACCTTGGAGGGATGACTAACCTGTTATGCACGTCTCTGAGCAAAGTTTTGATCCTCAATATGTATGAAGCGCTTGAACTTATCAATGGAGATCCCTTCCTTCCGCCTATGCAGCTCAGTCTTGAAGAGAATCCATTCAGGTGGAAGCATACTCAGTATAAACCCAATGAACAACTTGTCCGAGATATGAGACTGAGCATTCGCCAGCTTGATGCGCAGATTCTCAAGATCCACCAACTGAGAAGTGATGGGCGAAGTCGGATCAATTTTGAAATTGAAGAAAGACTCCGCGAGGAGCGACTTCGACACCTCTTCCTCCTTGGTGAAATGCGCTTGAAGCTGATCCCATATGCCCTTCGCGGTCTTGATGCTGCTATACGCAATAGCTAGACGAGTATTCAGGGAATTCAGGAGATAATCCCTGCAGAAATCCTCGTCTTTCACCCACTGAGCCTCCGACACGTCCTCTTCGGTCTTCTCGTAATCACTGAGCACTGTGTAGAAGATTTCACGCTCCTTCATGCCGAATTGCACGTGCATCTTCCACCCGAGAAACTCGGTGACGTCGAAAGACTGGAGCTTCCGGATGTCGGTAGACTGATACTTCGACATTTCTGAAAAGGTAGTAAAAAATGCGGAACGAGGTCACCTGATCAGAGAAGGTACACCACCACGTCTTCGGATCCAATCCAATCCAAGTGCAGAAAATCAGCAAAACGGCCTGAGAGGATCACAGATCTAGGGCTCCGGCGACTAGATCGACAAGATCAGGCCCTGGAGTCAGAGATTCAGCAAAATCCGGCGTAGTCGAGCTCAGATTTGGCGAGGAACGACAGCAATAAGGCTGTCCCGGCGGCGGCGACGAAGCAGCGACGAGATCCGACGACTGGGAAGCAGAAACAGGAACTCCGGCACGAGATCTGGCAGCAGCAGGCGCAGATCAAGAGGAAGCCCCTACTCCGGCGACTAGATCAGGCGGAGAAAACCACAGATCCGGCGACTCGATCCGGCGGCGACGAAGTCCAGCGGCGAAGGCGAGCTCCACTGAGATCCGGCGGCGACGAAGTCCAGCGGCGAAGGCGAGCTCCACTGAGATCCGGCGATGTCGCACACGGGAACGGGAGGGGGTTCTTGATCGGCTACGATGTCGCACGGGAACGAGGGAGAGGGTGTCTTGATCGGCTGCGAAGTCGCGCACGGGAACAAGCACAGCCGGCGACGAAAAACGGCGCAGGCGACGAGCTCTCCAGGCGGGATCCAGGCGACAAAGGCGACGAAGGCACAGCAGCCGCACGCGAGAGAGAGAGGAAAAACTCAGGCACCGAGAATGCTCTTACTCTAACCCTAACGGATATTGCTTTGAGAATGTTAGGATTGGAGAGGCTCAAAGCATTCTACTATCACCCATCAATTTGGAATGAGATATAAATAGTGCTCCCAGCAGTAGGGCAATGCCCTAGGTGCACACGCTACCTGCAGGTCCTTATCGTGTCTGTAACGTGCGGACATACCTCAACAAATAAGGGCACATTAACATTTTGATATATCAAGGTAACTCGTATTTCAATGCATTGATAACAATTGTCATGCATGCATGCATTTTGTTTGAGGTCAAATATGCACATAAGTTTTGATATGTATAAGATAATAAATATATAGTATCTTAATGATCACAAAAATAATACCCACCGGATTAATGTTAGGGTATACTAGGGTAATACAATACTATATATAGGTCATGATACATTCAAAATAATATATGCTATTTTTTTGAAAATATATATGACAATAATTTTCTACTATTAGATAGAATAATTTGTACCATAACATATTTAAAAAAATGTAGAGCAGGTACATATTTGGATGATGTGACACCTAATATGGCAAAGGTTAAATGATGTGTGGCATTTTGGAAGTAGGAAATATGCCAGCCTCTCCAAATCCAAACTGTCCTTTGCAAATCGCACGTCGTACCGTCGGACCGAAAACCCCAAAATCCAAATCAATCAGGGACACTTGCAACTTAATGTAATTAGTAGAAAATATATATTAGTGGTCCGATAATTAATTAATTTAGGTCGCTGGATATTCACTGACACTTTTTTATTAGCTATTTGTAAATGTTTGTACTCAAACATACTATTTGCATATCAATGTAATTCACATCAGTTTGTGCCGTCGAAACTTATGTTTCCACACAATGCTGCAAATATGGATCGTCGCTAGCTCGGGTCTGGATCAACAAATTAACTTGAACACATTTTGAGTGTATAATCCGTAACTCGTCGAGACAAGAGTGGATAGTGAAAGTGGTCGTGACAATTGAAACGATCGATTGGAGGCAATCGAGACCGACCGAAACCAAGAAGCAATGTCCGGGAGGAGGGAGGTCCACTTCCCGACTTGGACGAGTGGACTTATGGTCCACTCGCCCAACGCTCTGGGCGAGTGGACTCGTGGACCACTTGCCTGAATGGGGGGGGGGGGGGGGGGGGGGGGGGGGGGGGAGGGTCCAGTGGACCTATGGTCCACTCGCCCCGGGCGACTGGGGGTCCACTCGCCCGGTTAGCTGGGTAGACCGGTCGTGAGGTCCACTCACCCAGTTTATGAGGTGGTAGACCACTCGGTCCGTTCACCCTGCCCCCGACAAGGGGGGAGTGGACATCTTGAGTCCCACTCGCGCCCCTCCCCCCCCCCCCCCCCCCCCCCCCCCCCCCCCCCCCCCCCCCCCCCCCCCCCCCCCCCCCCCCCCCCCCCCCCCCCCCCCCCCCCCCCCCCTCCCCCCCCCTCCCCCCCCGGTTGGGCCTCACTCTGGTTCACTGAATTTGACTTAATATTAATAAAATAATCATAATAAACATTAAAATAATAAAACGCAATCTCTCCCTCTCTCATCAATCCCGCGCCCGTCCAGCTTCTCCCTTTCCTTCTCTTTCGCACTCACGCTCTATCTCCCTCTCTCTCGCAGCGCTCCCCCCGATTGCTCTCCGGCGCCGCCTCCCCCATCCGACTCCGGCCAAGTGCTAACGACTCTCCGACGGGCGTTCTCCGACTCACGGCACAAGAGATCCTAGGCTCGAGATTCATCTCCGCTTGGTACATCTTCTACGCCATTTTTCTTTTTTAGGGTTTCATATTCTCCGCCATTGTTGTCCAAGGAAGGAGAGTGTAGACCTCCTTTGCGGAGAACCCTTGGATCTCCGCGGAGAAACCCGAATCCTTCTCTGCGGAGATCCTTTGGATCTCCACGGAGATCTCTTGGGTTCTCCGCGGATACCATGGGATTTCCAAGGAGCGCAACCAGCTCTCTGCGGAGAACCCAAAAGATCTCCGCGAAGATCCAAGGGTTCTCCGCGGATAACCCATTAGATTTCCGCGGAGAACCAAAGGTTCTCCGTGGAGATCCAACGGTTCTCCGCGGAGAACCAAAGGTTCTCCGCGGAGAACCAAAGGTTCTCCGCGGAGATCCAGTGGTTCTCCGCGGAGATCCAGTGGTTCTCCGTGGAGAACCACAGGTTTATGAGTTGCTTTGGCTTGTCTCCTGAAAATATCCTCCATGACCTAAACATAGTATAAAGAACTACATCTTCATTCTTTTTCAAGTGATCATTCTTCATTGCAAAACCTGGTAAATCAGTTGTCTGTCTGTTCGTCATTAATTGCTAGATTGTCTGTCTGTTCGTCATTAATTGCAATGAATGGTATTGACCTTCTGCTGCGGGGCATTGCGAAAACACAACGATCAGTAGAGACCCTTATTCATCGTTGCCCTGAAATTCCAACCGAATCGATTCCGATGCAACACCTCCATTTTATTCGTCAGCATTTGACCGCCCCACAAGTGAGCCGTGCATTTGTGGCAAGCAATCTGGCACGTTGAACAAAATTCAGGAGGATTGGATCAAAATACAACTGAAAATGATGGATGATGGCATGCGCCCTCCTATCAGAATCGAACCGCCAGTGCCACTGTGGAACAAGCGTCCTGACATGAATGCGTATCTGTTGAAACCATTGCTCGTGATCGATCCGGAACGGCAGTACGACGTCAATGTGGTAGCAGGTGCATGTCCATCTTGCAACAAAGTCGGCTTTCTTTCCCGCAAGCAATTTAGTGCCCCGCGAGTTGTAGATTGCATCGACACCACTGCATTTTCTATCAGTGCTCGATATGTGTGCAAGAAGTCGAACACCTCCGGCGGCTGTGGTGCCACCTTCCATGTCATGGACGAGGCCAAAACCGAGAAGTTGATCCCGACGCCCATCGTCCTTAACTATCCTGTGCAACTGTTCGAACAGAGCGCGCACGACATCGGTCTTGTTCAAATGGCTTACGACTTGTACACATCCCGTTCCGGCATTGCTGATGCCGCCAAGGTTATTCGTTGTGCCCGAACGACTCGATACATGCGTCAAGCCGCACTATATCGTGGTCACGTGTCGTGGTATTTGGATATGCGCTTATGGGATGCAGCACTCGGGCAAACGTCATCGCAGCAGGATCCGGCAGTGTTCCCTGATTTTCCCTCATTTTTTCAGCATTGCAACGGGTACAACGGCACTCTCGGTCCAGTGGAATCAACGCTGACACGCCTAGTCCAAGACTGCATTGCTCGCCAACTTTCGTTCTTCAACCGAATGGAAGGCGCCATAACCGGGATTCATCTCTCGGCTGACCATCATCACAATGTGCCGGGACGCATGAAATTGACGGATGAGTTCAATGGCAGGAAATTTTCCCCCGTTGATGGATTACACTCAGTCATGAACGAGCGCCAACAAATTCTTTCCCATCAATTCACAACGACAACGGGCAATGCAGAGCGTCAATTTGTTGGTCGGAGTTTGCAGAACCGGTACAACGCTTACGGTATTGATACTTCGCTGCTCATCATGTACCTTGACAAGTGCTGCGATGATCGGGAATGGCTACAAGACTTCGACAACATCTTTGTTCTCCTAGATAATCATCACCTCATCACGAGGTACAGGGACAATTCGAACGGCACAGATCGTGCCCGCCAGGAACAATTTATGGCTGTTGTGGCCGAAATCATTGTTGGCAATGGACATGCTTCAATGCGGGAAGGCTCCATCATTGAGACTGAATTGGATGCATTGTTGGATCGAATTAAAAAGTGGGAAATGGAGAATGATGTGCAACCTTCGAAGCGCATTGTGACTACCAAACTTCTAGCTTGCCACAAGACGCAAAAAAAGCACATCAGAAATTGCTTAACGCCGCCAGCAGGCACGTCGAACACCGTCGTGGATCGCTTCTTTCGTTCAACTCTACGGCGTGGATCAGGGAAGAACGAAAACTTATGGCGTCAAGGGCGAGCCATTTGCCCGGAGACTATGTCCCTGGATGGAGGGATCCTGCTGCTCCATGTCGTGGTTGCTCAAATCAACTTTCGCGGCGAACTCCAATTTGATCCTCGTTGGGCGTATTTGCCAATCTCGGGTATGCATATCATTCTCACTCAGTATCTCGCACTGCTTGCGACCGATGGCATTACTCCCTCACCTACATCTCTGTCGACAATGTTTCATATGCTGCCTCTCTCGATTGATGATTGCGACGGCGAGTTTGGATTGACGGCAGCGTTTGGACAATCCCTTCCTCAACTGCCAGAAATTCCTGCCGGACAACTGGAATCCGTTGGAATGATCGCCGAATCAATAGCAGATAATGCAATTTGGTCGAGCCACACGTTCGATGCGATTGTGAAGGATGCACTTGATGTTGCCGCAACTGTTGTAGAGAGGGCTCACGATGATAATCACATAGTTGCAGAAGACGAAGCTGCACAGCCACACTATACCGAAGATGTCGATATAAGCAACACGCCACATTCCATTCAGTCCAGTCGCAAGCGCCGAAAACCCGGACCAACATCGCATGGGCAAAGCTCTTCATCAAATCACCATAAGAAATCTTGCAGCCTCAACGCATTGGGCAATGAACGTCAATCGGCATTACAAGGTCTTAATCTCTGGGAAGCTGTGATGAGCACTTCACCAATGATCAACCCCCTCGAACGACGCTTACTCCAAATGGTTGCTCTCAAATTTCTTCAGCCCGATGAACTGCTGGATCTGAAAGATTTTCCCATTGAATCCTTGCATATTCCACAATTGCATCGAATATGGTCTGTTCTTGTCTCGGCTTTACATAGCACCAATTTCGCTTTCAAACGGTTCATTCGGCCGAAATCAGAACAGGTTCTTAAACAGCACTTGGAGGATATGGTTGCCCAGGCTCGATTCAGATTGCCCATTCAACGAGCAGCGCCCAAACGCAGCATCATTACTGCCTTGAATCAGGCTGCGTCATTGATTGATCCAATGCAGGCGCGTCGTGACGATAGTTTCATGCAGTTGGAAGAGACTGTCACCACAACAATAACTAGAACCGTCACCTTGACAACCGGCGCCGATCACTGTTCAAGTCAACCTCGTGCAACAGATATGCAATCCGTGCCCGAACAAGTAATTGAAGGATCAATGGATGATATCATTGATCGACTTGTTCAAAAAGAGATTGATGCTGGGCATGCGGGCAATATTCACTGGATCAAAGTGGTCACACCAGCTTACGCCCGCATTGCTGCGCGTCGTGAGGATGTAGTTCAAATGACCCACAAGGAGATTCAAAATCATTGGGAGTATCTTGGACGTCTAAAAAGGAAAGGGGCATCAACCTCATCGATAACACCAGGTCGTCAGCACAGTTTGCAGTCGCATACCGAAGCCAAAAAGGACCTCAGTGATCAAGACTACATCCACATTCCACCGTCTTTACTTGTTACACAACCATTGCCAGCCGAAACTCCGACCACACAGAATTCAACTCAACCAGCATCTTCTGCGATCATCACGACGACGGAGGAACCTGCTGGGGGCAGCTCGTCCGCTGTCAGCGAGATTGGTTCCCGTCCTCCATTCATGGTCAATCAACAATTGCCTACTTTCAATCAAATAATGGAGGCCATCGTCCCCACCCCATCTATAGGGGAGCCGTTTTCTCAATCGGAGAAGGAGCTGCTCAATTACTTGCTAACTAGTTCAGCAGAGTGCTCCCATGTGAAATCGACGACTGGTGATCAAATGTCTTGGAAGAGCCTGACCAAGCGTTTCTTGTACTGGGTGCGAGTCGCACGGGTGTTGGGGATGAACCAGTTTCGAGTTCGATCTGATGTGCAGCTCAAGCAAAAGGTGAAGGATAATAACAAAAAAAAAGAGCTTGCAATAGTCTGTGAACCCCAGAAAGGCATGTTTTTTATTGTTTTTTTTATTGTTTAAATATGTAATTTTGTCCTCTTCCTTGAGTTTGTGCAGAATCTCCTCAGACAACCTGCTTTCCGCGGAGAGCCAAAAGGATCTCCGCGGAGATCTGGAGAGCCTTTTGGATCTCCGCGGAGATCCAAATGGCTCTCCGCGGAGAGCCTTTTGGCTCTCCGCGGAGACCCTTTTGGCTCTCCGCGGAGAGCCTTTTGGCTCTCCGCGGAGAACCTTTTGGCTTTCCCCAGAGACCTTTATATTGGATTTTCTTATCTTATTATACATGCATATCAATGATTTATTGTAACAATCGTTTATAATTTTGACAGATCTATGGGGCAGAAGAAAATTCATGTTCTTAGCTCGAGGTGCTATTTGTCGAAATTTGTGGGCCAAGCATCAGCCATTCTTGAACGAATGGAGGAGAGTCAGAAGAAGATGTTGATGGATGCCAACATCTGGCATATTTTCCATGCACCGAAGGTGCCGCAGAACACTCCACTCCTATACAGTCTCCTCAGCTGGTACGACATCGAGAAGGATGTATTCGTCATTGGATCGAGGGAGCTTACCTTCTCCCCCAATGACGTGGCATTGATATTGGGTTTGCCCAACCATGGGGAGGAAGTCATCCCGACTTCCAAGCCTTCTGGAGCGCTCACGAAGACAGAATTGAAGACGGAGCTTCAAGCGATGGAGAAGGGGTCGTCCCCTGTGACGACCAACGTATTGGTTTTGCACCTTCTGTGCAATTTCTTCTTCCCCTCGAGCGCGGAGAGGTTCCCAAGGTTCTTTGACGAGGTCTCCAACTTGGAGAACTTCCAAAAGTTCAATTGGCCGGAAGCAATTCATACCTTCCTAATGAGGTCGTTCCGGGTGATGGTGGAGAAGCTGCCACCAATTTCAGAAGAAGGCCAAGTACAACAGAGGCCAGAATCCTCATTGGGATACATCTACGGATGCACCCATGTTCTAGTTGTAAGTATCTATATTTTTAATTCTGAAAATGAATTTTATTTCATATGTTCTAAACTATTGCAATGATTCATATAGATTTGGTTCCTCGAGCACACCACAAGCATCCCTCCGCATTATCCGACATTGAGGCCTCGACTATTAAGATGGTCGGAGAAGGTCTCATTTACATTGAAAGAGCTGGGGGTCACTGTTCCATCTATCTTGGATGAGCAGGTAAATAGTTTACTTTATTCGATTAACTACTAATGTTGAACTATCCAATACAATGGTTGTATTTCTTCTTTATAGGTGTTGGAAGTACTCGAGGACATAACACCAGAGGAGAAGCTGTTATGTTCAGAGCTGACATCACAGAAGACACTGCCACCTCCCCAATCTAAAAGAAAATCAATAAGCCCGGCTTCTAGGGCAGCAAAAAAAGTGAAGTTTGCATCACCACCTAACCCATCGTCGCCATCTCCCTCATCATCACCTCCCCCACCAGCTAGCACATCATCACCTCCCCCACCACCTAGCACACCATCTCTTCCTCCTGTACAGTTTTGGATTGATTTACAAAATAGGATGTTAGAGCAATTTGCATTATTAGATAGTAAGATGAATAATTTCAATAATAGGCTAGATAGAGTAGACAATAAAATAAATAGAGTACATAGTGATTTAGTTAGTTTTAGTCACAGTGTAGGTATCAGTCTTGAGTCTATGAGTGCCGATATAGACACGCTCCTTCATCCAGCCACGCCATCGCCTAGCCCTAGTACCTCTGGATCCCCCACCCACCACGCTACCACCCTCACTACCCCTCACGATACTTCCATTACTCAAATTCCAGACTCCCCATTAGGAGAAAAAAACCTTAAAACTACAAAGACGGATGAACTTGATGTGTACCCCGTTGACTATCCGGGGAGACCGCTAATAAGTGAAGAAGATAGAGATATCATCCATCAACGTATGAGCGCCATTCCATCGAGGTGCCCTTTTGACATTATACACTTTTATATTTTCAAAAATTTTATCTATGCACATTGAAATTGACGATGGTTTTCTAATGTTTCAGGAACGATCAAGCATTCAATAAATAGAATATAATGGGATTTCGAGATGGCATGGATGCTCTGCTAACAGATAAATATGTTGAAGATTGTCATATTGATGCCTACGCAAAAATCTTGACTCTGCGTAGAGAGCGGGAAAAAGAACCGTATCATCCGTTTATGTATATCACTCATAACTTTTTGGTATGATTTCCCTATCTGTGCTTTGTACATTAATAATTCTGATTGCATTGCTAAAAAATGTTACAAATTATGTAGTTGCACTTCCAACGGACCAATAAAGCAGATACTATGCTTATAGCTGGATTCCTCGAGCGCATTACTAAGGAGAATCTCGCCAATGTCAAAATGATTCTAATGTCCGTATGTTTTAGTGAACACTGGTTTTTATTGGTGGGTATTGTTAAAGATAAGAAGTGGCTAATACATGACTCTCTGCGTAACCCCAAACGGAAAGTTCCCGCTAAAATAGCTGTATGTACAGTTCGTTGACATGCAATGTAGTATTGTATATTACGTAGTTACTAATGTACGAAAATATTTGTGTTAATGCAGATTGCTGCGCTCCAGAAGGCGACTGTTCAAAAAGTCCACGCAGGATTTACCAATTGGAGTCTCGACTTGACTGTTGATATACCACAGCAGGAGAACTCCGTGGACTGCGGTGTCTTCGTTATGAAGTATATGGAGCACATAGCGAAGGAAGGGGTGGGAAGCTGGGAGAGTTGCGCAGACTGGCAGAAAAAAATGCCTATGTTTAGAGCCCAGATCTGTGCAGAAATCTTTAAATATTTTGTGGTTGATTGATGTAAATTAAGAAACATTATTCGTGTACATTTGTAATGTTTGTCTATAATAACAATTGTTTCATGGATGAATACCGTTTTCAAATGGGTCAAAATTATAGCTTTAAATGAAATCAGTGAAGATACAGAAGGCTCTCCGCGGAGATCCAAAAGGCTCTCCGCGGAGAGCAAAAAGATCTCCGCGGAGAGCAAAAAGCTCTCCGCGGAGAGCACAAAGTTCTCCGCGGAGAGCAAAAAGGCTCTCCGCGGAGATCCAAATGGCTCTCCGCGGAGATCCAAATGGCTCTCCGCGGAGATCCATTTAGATATCCGCGGAGAGGAGAGCCATTTGGATCTCCGCGGAGAGCCATTTGGATCTCCGTGGAGAGCCAAATGTCTATCTTTCGCAAATTGTGGCCGCGTTCTCTCCCTCCCTCCCTTCATTTTTTCTTCCTTTCCCTCTTTTTTCTTTCTCCCTCCCCCTTTCCCTCTCCTCCCCCTCTTTTTTCTCCTCCCCCTCTTTTTCTTTTTTCTCTCCCCCCTCCCCCCTTTTTTCCCCCTCATACCAGAGTGGAACCCGACGGCCCCCCCTCCCCCCCCTCTTGTCTCGATCGCGATCTTTGGTTTGGATTCGGAGTTGAGTTGCGGATAACGGAACTTGGCTATCCGCAGCCCAAATTTAGGAAGTCTATAAATAAACCCTCATGGTCACCTTGGGAGGGACCTCTCTTCTGTTGGAGCATGCGTTTCGCACTCTTCCGGTTTGATAATAACAAAATCCCGTTTGTATTTGATTCTACTTTTATTGATGGTGTGCAGGTAACAGATATGAGATGTTCACAATTCTGCTGGAGCTCAATTTGACTGTATGAAAATTTCGATGTCGGAATTTTCCGACATCTACTGTCGCCCAGGCGACAGGACAGAAGTTACAGCAACTGCCCGCCCGGCAGCACGACGAGCAGTGGTTTGGCGCTGTCGGAAATCCGACAGCGATGTCGCCCATGCGACAGGCCAGAAGTTACAGCAACTGCTCACACGACAGCACGACGAACGACAGTTTGGCGCTGTCGGAATTCCGTCAGCGATGTCGTCCAAGCGACAGTGAAAATATATATAGTGGTTCGTTTTGTTCGTGCACTCCAAGTATTGAGAATTCCAAGTCTTTTTCTGAGTGTATACGAACCAGAGAGCTCCAGAACCTCATCAACTTCCATTTGTGCTTAGAAGGTTTGAGATTGAAGACGAGATCGGACGCGCTTCTACATCAACGATCATCTCGAGGCTTCAACCTTCCTTTCAGAGATCTGAATTTCTAGTGAGTTCTTCATTTCATTTTGTATTTTCATTTATATACGTTTCACTTTGTATTGGTAGGGAAATCGTCTCCTTGTGCGTGACGTCTAAGTCCTTGCGTGGCTTAGGGAAAAATCGCTTCCTTGTGCGGAGCGTCCAAGTCCTTGCGTGGCTTGGTAGGAAATCGTGGCCTTGTGTGCTACGTCTAGATCTTGGGAAGATCTAGAGGATAGGCTTGGGCTTGGTCTAGGGAGAGACAAGTGATAGCCTTCCGATCCTTGGGAGAAGGATTGGTAAACAAAAATTGTCAAAAGTTTATTATCTTATTTGTGCCTTGATCTTAAGCATTGTTAAGATCATTTTTATTGTATATGAATTTCATGATTAAAATATTATGTTTTTTCTTTAATTGCAAATTTAGTTGCTTAATCTTTAACTTAGAAATTTGTGTTTGATCTAATTTAAAATTTTCATAGTTTGTAAATTTTTATAAGTGATTGTTAGAAAAGCAAAATTTGTTTTGAAAATTCTTAAGAAAAAAATCATAATTCAAAAAGGCCTTTATTCACCCCCCCCCCCCCCTCTAAGGGCGCCACAAGATCCAACACGTGGTATCAGAGCAGGTTACTCCAAAACGGTTTTACCACCGGGAGTAATGGCGCACAACGATCACGCGTTCGTTGAGGGGCAAGGAATTAGTAGGCCACCACTTTTTACGGGTACAGACTATAACTATTGGAAAACCCGAATGCGGTGTTTTCTAATAGCTCTCGACATGGAAGTTTAGAATATGGTCGAGACGAGTTATACTTCCCCAACATATGATGTAGGAAATGTAACAATGGACAAACCCAAAGACAAGTGGGATGACAATGATAAATTAAAATGTAAAAACAATGCAAAAGCCATGAATGCTTTATTTTGCGCACTAGATCGCACTGAATTTAATAGAGTTTGTGCTTGTGATACTGCATATGAAATTTGGAATCTTTTAGAAATCACTCATGAAGGTACTTCGCAGGTAAAGGATTCAAAGCTATTTCAACTGGAGTCAGAATTCGAAAGATTCAAAATGGAGGTGGATCAAGAAATTGATACAATGTACACACGATTCACTAAAATCGTGAACGATTCAAAGGTGCTGGGTAAGGTTTTCTCTAATGGAGATTTAGTAAGGAAAATCTTAAGATCACTTCCCCCGAAGTTCAATCCTAAAGTGACTGCAATCTCTGAGTCACATGATCTTAAGACCTTACAATTGGAGAGCCTCATTGGGAATCTAAAAACTCATGAGGTGGAGTTGAAAATCCAAAGCCAATAGTACAATTTGGAGCCCAAAAAGAAGAGCTTGGCGTTGAAATCAAGAAGGGAAGTTCAGACTGAATCTGAAGAAAGTGAGGAAGATGAGGAAGGACTATTTGTGAGGAACTTTAAAAAGTTTATGAGAAATCCGGAGAGGAGAAATTCATTTAAAAGATTTTTCAAAAAGAACGATTTTGTCTACCAAAAAGGCAAAGGAAAAATGGAGAATGAAGAGGAGCGTCCGCTACCGGAGTGCTACCATTGCAAGAAGATTGGTCATATCAGAAGCAAGGGCCCAAAATATCTGAGAGAGCAGAAAGAGAAGAGGCACGATAAGAATTTCAAAAAGAAGGTTCTGAAGGCGGAGACTTGGGATGACACAACTTCTGAAGGCTCAAGTGAAGCAAGCGATGAAGATAAAGAAGAAGCAAATGTATGCTTGATGGGGAAAGAAAATGCGTCACCTGACGACGATTGTAGTGTCCAAAGCGACACTGAGATAACTCCTCCATCTTATGATGATTTATATTCTGAATTTATGAAAATATGCAAATTTTTGGATAAAATCCTAAAGGAAATTGATTTCTTAAAATGTGAAAATAAAGTTCTTTTGAAAGTAAATAAAAAGTTATCAAATGAGTTGAAATCTATTGGGAACGAGAAGGTAATTTGTCAAGAGTGTGATCACTCTTCGACAAGGATAAAATAACTTGAAAACACTATTTCTAAGTCCGATCAAAAAATTGATCTACTTGTAAAAGAGAAAAAGGACTTAGAAAAAGTTGTTAAAACCTCTCATTCTCAATTAGAGAATTATAAGAAAAATGTTGCAAATAGATGTGGCATGATAGTAAAAGAAAATTCAATTTTAAAGTCCAAAGTAAATGAGTTGAACATGGCAATTGGAAAATTTGGTGTTGAAAAAAAAACCTCTGGATATGCTTTTAGCCAACCAATGTCATGGGACAACAAAATTTGGGCTGGGATACGTTTCTGGAAGCTCTGGAAGCTGTCGAAAATTTTCGACAGCTGATGTCGGAACCAACGACAGCTCCAGGTTCAGAAAACCTCTTTTTCAAAATGAAAATTTTTCTAAGTCCACACATAAAGATGTTTCCTCCAGCAAGAGTCCAGAGAAACCATTAAAGAATGGTTCCTCACTATTCATTGCATGTGCCAAATGTCATTGATTTGGTTACATCTCGGACTCATGCTGGAAGAAAGGAAAAGTTAATGTTAAACAAATCTGGGTACCTAAGGCGTCCACCTATACCATGGGATCGACCACTTGGGTAACCAGATCTTTACTCTCATCATCTTTTTAGGTGTGCGTGCAGGCTAGGAACAAGGAAGACGTGTGGTATTTGGACTCTGGATGTTCAAAACACATGATGGGCGATAAATCAAAGTTCCTCAGCCTGGAGATGAAGAAAAGTGGAACAGTGACATTTGGAGATAATGACAAGGGTAAAGTCAAAGGCATTGGAGTAGTAGGTAATGAAGAATTTAAAATTTCAAATGTTTTATATGTTAATGGTTTGAAACATAATTTAATTTCTATTAGTCAACTATGTGATAAAAATCTAAATGTTTTATTTGACTCTAGCTCAAACCTTTGCAAAATTATTGATTCTAAAACAAACGATATCGTACTTACTGCACCAAGAATAAACAATGTCTATACAATCAATTTTCATGATTTATCTCATTCTACACTTAAATGTTTTATTTCAAAGAATGATGAACTTGAATTATGGCATAGGAGACTAGGACATTCTAGTGCCAAACGCATAGTAAAGCTTTCTAAAAAAAATTATAAAAGATTTGCCAAATTTGAATGGAAAGCTTTCTTGATTATGTTCACCATGCCCAAAAGGAAAGTTTACAAAATCATCTTTTAAAAGCAAAAATGTTATTTCTACTACTAGACCTTTACATTTATTACATATGGACTTGTTTGGTCCAATTTCTACACAAAGTCTAGGAGGTAGAAAATATATGTTTGTTATTATTGATGATTATTCTAGATTTGTTGGACATTGTTTTTAAATTCAAAATCTGATGCTTTTGATGAATTTGTAAAACTAATTTCACGTATTCAAAATGAACTTGATTTAAAAGTAAAATGCATTAGATCAGATCATGGAGGAGAGTTTGATAATGAAAAATTTATTTCATATTGTAATGAATTTGGGATAAAACACGAATTTTCCGTTCCTCGCACACCACAACAAAATGGTGTAGTGGAGAGGAAAAATAGAGCACTTCAAGAATTAGGACGTACTATATGCTTTGTGAATTTAAATTGCCAAAATATTTTTGGGCCGAAGCGGTTAGTACTGCATGCTATATTATTAATCGTGTCATGATTCGTCCTACATTACAATTAACTCCTTATGAAATTTATTTTCTAAGAAAACCAAATGTATCTTACTTTAAAATTTTTGGTTGTAAATGCTTTATTTTGAATACAAAAGATAACTTAGGCAAATTTAATGAAAAATGTGATGAAGGAATTTTCATTGGTTATTCTTCAACTAGCAAGGCATATGGAGTTTATAATAAACGTACTAAAGTGGTTGAAGAATCTATTCATGTAAAATTTGATGAAAATATTTCTTGTGTAGAAAATACTAAAGTTGCAGGTAATGAGAAAAATGAAGAAGATGTGGAACAAAATCTGAGGAAAAATGATGATGATGGTGATGATGACGATGAAGAAAAAGTAGAGAAAGAAGACGAAAAAGATGGTGAAGAAGAAGAAGAACAAGGATATGTACCTCCAACCGAGCCAAGGTTCTCAAAAGATCATCCGCAAGAATTTGTTATTGGAGAACCATTAAGTGGGGTACGTACACGTTCTAGTTTACATGAAAGTTTTTCAAATTTATGTTTTGTCTCAAATATAGAACCAAAAGATATTGCCATCGCTTTAAATGATTAATCTTGGTTTCTAGCTATGAATTAAGAACTTAACCAATTTGAAAGAAATAAAGTTTGGATTCTTGTTGATAGACCTAGTGATCATCCAGTGGTAGGAGTCAAATGGATTTTCAAAAACAAATTAGATAGTGACTCTAGGGTCACTAGAAACAAAGCTAGGCTTGTAGCGAAAGGATATAATCAAATTAAAGGGGTAGATTTTGATGAAACATTTGCACCCGTAGCACGATTGGAAGCAGTTAGAATTTTTGTTGCATTTGCTAGTCATAAAAGATTTAAATTATTGCAAATGAATATTAAAACTGCATTTTTAAACGGGTTGATTAAAGAAGAAGTTTATGTTGAACAACCCCCAGGATTTGTAAATGAAAAATTTCCTAATCGCGTATATAGATTGCTAAAAGCTTTGTATGGTTTAAAACAAGCACCACGAGCATGGTATGATAGATTGACTATATATTTATTACAAAATGGTTTTAAAATGAGTGGTGTTGATTGTACACTCTTCATTAAGCAAGTAGATGATGATTTAATTGTTTAACAAATTTATGTTGATGATATTATTTTTGGAGCCACTAATGAAGAGTTGTGTAATTATGTTGTAAAAATGATGGAAAGTGAATTTGAGATGAGTATGGTAGGAGAATTAAAATATTTCTTAGGATTTCAAATTGTTCAAAAACATGATGGAGTTTTTATTAACCAATCAAAATATATTCATGATGTTATAAAACGATTTGGATTTGAAAATCTCAAACAAGCAAATACTCCTATGAGTGTATCTTTAAAATTAGGAAAAGATGAAAATGGAATATCAATTGATCAAACTTTATATAGAGGCATGATAGGTTCACTCTTATATTTAACTGCTTCTAGACCGGATATTATGTTTTCAGTTTGTTTATGTGCTAGATTTCAAGCCGATCCCAAAGAATCACATTTAAAAGCGGTAAAAAGAATTTTTAGATATTTAATTGGCACATCTAAACTTGGTTTGTGGTATCCTCATAGCGATGATTTTACTCTTTTTGGCTATTCTGATTCTGATTATGTCGGTTGTTCACTAGATAGGAAAAGCACTAGTGGCACTTGTCACTTTTTAGGCCCTTCACTCATTTCATGGTCGAGTAGGAAACAGAATTCTGTTGCCCTCTCAACCACCGAGGCCAAATACATCGCACTTGGTAGTTGTTGTGCACAAGCTCTTTGGATGAAACAAACTTTAGAAGACTTTAATATTAAACAACAAACTATTGAATTATGGTGTGATAATAAAAGTGCAATTGACTTAACATACAACCTGGTCCATCATTCAAGGTCTAAGCACATTGATGTGAGACATCATTTTATTAGAGATCATATTAAAAATAATCACATTAAAATTTCATTTATAGGCACGGATAATCAACTAGCGGATATATTCACTAAACCGTTACCGGATTCCCGTTTTTCTATGCTTAAGCTAGAATTGGGAATCCTAGACATTTCACAATGATTATATAACTACTTATAACCTATAAAATTAAAAACATCACAAAACCTATACATTTTAAAAAGAAAAACTAAACTTTAAATCAAAACATACAATTTGAATGACTTAACAAAAATTCTCACATCATTAATATTTCCTACAAATTGTTCCATAAAACAGTAGAAATCAACATAAGATTAGGTTCATTAACAGAAAATGAAATCTGGGCAAGTTCACTGTCGCCCAGGCGACAGTGAATGTCGGAAAATTCCGACATCAGTTAGAAGCAGCAACCTACTGGAAACTACTCAGAATCATCATATCCAGCCCCGCTGCTTTCTGGACAGTCTTCTGAAAATCCACGTCTTACGGCCTTTCCACGTCGAGTCCGCCTAACCGATTGGCGTGGCGGTTCTTCATCTAGGACTTCCCATTCGGCCGCTTCTTCAGGAGTAGGCTTTAACTTCAGTCCCTTCACCAGAAATTTCATAAACTTTTGCATTCTACTGCGATCTTTCTTCACTTCTTTCTTGTGCTCTTCAAATGAATCATGAAGATCGTCTATAGACTCTCGTAGTGATCCTCCTCTAGGATTTGTAGGCTCTCTAATCTCTATTCCAGGATGAGGCTTTTTATGAGACTTCTTCACTTTCATGGTACCCGTATAGTATATCTCAGGAACACAATCATCTAAGTATGAATCTTGACCTATCCATTCATACTTCTTATATAGAATACGTTGAATTATAGCCCCCATTGGCAAAGTATGAATCTTCACCCATTTTGGATGTTTTAATCTAAACGCATAATGAATTTGGGCAAGGATGACGTCCGCTACATCGAAGGGTTCCTCCTCCATAATAAAATATGTAAACAACGTCAACTGTGCTGTGCTACTCCTTGTATCACCACTTTTTAGCATGACCGTGTTCCTTAATATGTCTTGGACTAAATAGGCATCAGGAGTAAGTGAAGAGACTTCCGTGATTAGCGTCCTCTTTTGACTTCCATCTAAACTCATATTTACAAGAGTCCAATCTCTGTCCTTTCTATAACTCTCTACTATGTCTGGCATATGATCACTCATAAGAAGACCAAATTCATCTCTAAGATCAACATGTGTTATTTCCACATGTTGACCTTGGATTCTCGATCTCACTCCCCCATCCAATTCAGTGTATTTCGGGTCTTCCAAATGGTTGTAAAACTCTCTGATCAAAACAGATGAGAACATATCTACTGAAATTACTGATAATATACCTGCATTAGCAAGACGAATGTAGATATGGTCGTCCTTAGGAGAGTCAAATTTGACATATTTTGAAACTCCAATTATTGCTTTCTCAATCCCCAGATATACTTGATAAGAACTATGCGCATATTCAGATGTACTTTTCCGAGCCTTAGAACTGGAGGCCATTCTGCAAACATAACAAAACTAAGTTAAACAAGTTTTGTGCACTGGGACGATGTCGCCCAGGCGACATTGACTGTCGGAAAATTCCGACAGTAATCCAGTGAACTTTTTATAAGATTTTTCAACTAGACTTCCAGATCTACTCAAAATCAAGCTATATTTCTGTTAAAAAAAATTCTTGAACAAAACTACACCTTCTCACATATCATTTACTATTCATCTTCTTCAACCATCTTCAAAAGGAAAATCTTCAGTTTTTGAAATTAAACCATGTAAAAATACAAATCTTAAACCCCAAAAATCACAAGATCCAAACACATTTCACTAAGATCCACTTGATTTACTCTAGATCTACACCTTTTATACACAAAACTTCAAAGATCTAAACCATTCATCCAAAGTAAAATGAAAAACACAATTTTCTTCTTCTCTACTTTAACAAAATCTCAAATCTCTAAAAAAATTTGAGTCAAAAACCTAAAAATCAAACACACATACCTTAGATCTAGGGTTGTCGCCGCACTCCGACAGTTTTCTCTCGCCTTCCAGTCCAGAAAATGAGATACAATCGGGTTTGACTCGGTTTTTAGCCGTCTTTATAATTTTATCTGTCGCCTAGGCGACAGTGACTGTCGGAAAATTCCGACAGCTCCCAAATTTGCTTAATCTTCATTTTTGGTCTCTATGATGTTTTACACTAGTTATATGTCATTATTAATGCTACAACTCATGAATTGATGCCAAACCATGTGCTTTTTATTTTTTTAAAAATGGTTATTTACATGATTATATGATTTCATTTCCACTCTATCATCGTATTGACACTCCTGCTAAGTTGTTTAGACTATTGGAAATTGTTTTCGCTTGCCTCTAAGTATGAGAAATTGTTTATATATAATAATGAGCTATCACGTTCACTTCTTTTGATCCATACATATGTCTTTCTATTTAATATATACATGAATCATATTTGCTTTAACATAATACAATATCACTTCATAAATACTACTTTCAAGCTTGATTTGTTAGCACAACCAAATATACACCATCTTTTGTGATTCAAGTGAATTCGGAGATCCTTGGTCAATTAAGAATAAAAAAAAATATAAATATCTCAAAGTTAAGATATCACAAAATATGTTATCAACAAAAAATTTAAATTGAGAACAAGGATACTCCACCAAGCACTACTTACCCTCCTGATAAGTCTTAATACGCATTGTGAGGTTGAGCACCTTGGAAAGAATTGTAAAGTGTCTTGTGCAAAAGAAAAAATGGTATTCTATTCTTATTGTGCTATATCTTCAAGGTCAAAGTTGTTTTTATATGCTTATATTATGTTTTCTATTCCAATGATCATGAAAATTAAATAATTTCATATGTTTGATCAAAGCAACACTTGTACACATCATTATGTTATATAAACTTTCATCTCATGAGAATTGGACCGAAAAGATTCCAAATTTCTATACACAATTGTGTCTTTCTATGATACTTTAAAATGACATTAATCATGTTTAAGTTATTTTTTATTCTACCACTTCATATGGCTATCCCATCTCTTCATGAGTTTATTCAATACTATGGCATATTACTATTTTTTCAAGACCTTCAATAATTTTCAACACAAGTGCTTCCGCTTACTCTTATTTTCTACTTCCTATCTCTTCCCTTAAGAACTACTCATTCATTTCAAATTAATTTTTGCTAATACCAAAAGGGGGAGAATTATAAGTATATTCAAGAAATCAAAGAACAATTCCACCTAAATCTTCCACCTAAACAATACATCATTTCACTTTACTATAACATTTAGGGGGAGCATTCATTTAGGGGGAGCATTCATCTAGGGGGAGCTTACATTTAAGAGGAATATATCATGTTATTTTTGTGCACACACCATATGTTAAAAACAACAACCTAAAGAGACATGATTTCTTTTTATACGGATTTGTTATTATCAAAAGGGGGAGATTGTTGGAGCATGCGTTTCGCACTCTTCCAGTTTGATAATAACAAAATCCCGTTTGTATTTGACTCTACTTTTATTGATTGTGTGCATGTAACATGTATGAGATGTTCACAATTCTGCTGGAGCTCAATTTGACTGTATGAAAATTTCGATGTCGGAATTTTCCGACATCTACAGTCGCCTAGGCGACAGGACAGAAGTTACAGCAACTGCCCGCACGGCAGCACGACGAGCAGCGTGTACAACCCCGATATTTGCCGAGCATACTCCTGAAGGCTCATCGGAGCATCACGGTAGCATTGACCCATACAGGAAGGGAGGTGGAGGCCAAGGGGGGCGAGCCCGGGCTGCTGCCCGGGGGCTCGCCCCCGCTTCCCAGCCAAGGGGGGCGAGCCCGGGCTGCTGCCCGGGGGCTCGCCCCCGCTCCCCATCCAGGGGGGGGGGGGGGGGGGGGGGGGGGCGAGCTCGGGCTGCTGCCCGGGGGCTCGCCCCCACTCCCCATCCAAGGGGGGCGAGCCCGGGCTGCTGTCCGGGGGTCCAAGGGGGGGGGGGGGCGAGCCCGGGCTGCTGCCCGGGGGCTCGCCCCCGCTCCCCATCTAAGGGGGGGGGGGGGGGGGGGGGGGGGGGCGAGCCCGGGCTGCTTCCCGGGGGCTCGCCCCCGCTACCCATCCAAGGGGGGTGAGCCCGGGCTGCTGCCCGGGGGCTCGCCACCGCTCCCCATCCAAGGGGCTCGAGCCCGGTCTGCTGCCCGGGGGCTCGCCCCCGCTTCCCATCCAAGGGGGGGGGGGGGGGGGGGGGGGGGGGGGGCGAGCCCGGGCTGCTGCCCGGGGGCTCGCCCCCGCTTCCCATCTAAGGGGGGCGAGCCCGGGCGGCTGCCCGGGGGCTTGCCCAAGCTCCCCTCCAAGGGGGGCGAGCCCGGGCTGCTGCCCGGGGGCTCGCCCCTGCTCCCCATCCAAGGGGGGCGAGCCCCGGCTGCTGCCCGGGGGCTCGCCCCCGCTCCCCAACAAGGGGGGCGAGCCCGGGCTGCTACCCGGGGGATCGCCCCCGCTTCCCAGCCAAGGGGGGCGAGCCCGGGCTGCTGCCCGGGGGATCGCCCCCGCTCCCAACATTGAGGGGCGAGCCCCCCTCTCGCCCCCCACCCCACGTCCAAGGAAAGGGCGAGCTTCTCTCGCCCCCATGCCCAGTAGGGGGCGAGCCCAGGAGGGCATTCGGTCTGCGTTTAGCGCCGTGGAACGGCGGGATTTGGACTATCCGCAATCCAGTTTTGGCTATTTGCAGTCCAGTTTCGGCTATTTGTAGCCCAACTTCAGAAATCCTATAAATAGGACCAAAGGGGCACCATTTGGAGGGATCGCATTCTAGGCTAGCTCTCTCCATCTCTCTCTCTCCCTCCCTAAGTCTCTCTAGGGGGTGAGGAGAGCCTCCAGTGGTGCTCAAGCTTAGTAGTGGCTTGGGAGGGGAAGTTCCTGGGGAACTTCTGGGTATGTGGCGGGACCTCCCCACTAAGCCCTTGGTCCAGTTCCTAGTTCCAACACCTTCAACCTAGAGCTCTCCCTTGGGAGGAGTAAGAATTGGTCACCCCTCGGCTAGCTGAGGGCCCCGAACTCCACTGAGACTAAGTCTTGTTCGCAAGTCTCGGTTTCAACACATGGTGCGGTGAGCGTGGAGTGTGACCGATTCAAGAAACTCTCAAGATGAGCTCTATGGATGGAGGTGGAGGATCCGACCCAGCTCACTCGCAACCCCCGGTGGATGGAGCGACGTTGGAGATGTTTGAAAATTTCAGGCAAGAGATCCTGCAGACCTTGCAGCTAACTTTCGCCACGATAGGCGAAGGCATGAGAGGAGGTGGTCCGGAGGTCTCGCCCCAGCAAGTAGGTGAGAGCCCTCCAGGCCAGCATCCCAGGAAGGAGGTACCAGTGGGGAGGCATTCGGCCCCCACTCGCTCAGTCCCCTAGGAGGGGGCGAGTGGGGAGGTCCCAGACCCCCACTCGTCCAAACCCAAGGGGGCAAGTGGGGAGGTCCCAGACCCCCCACTCGCCCAGCCCCAAGGGGGCGAGTGGGGCGGTCCCAGACCCCCACTCGCCCAGCCCCAAGGGGGCGAGTGGGGAGGTCCCAAACCCCCACTCGCCCAGCCCCAAGAGGGCGAGTGGGGAGGTGTCAAACTCCATCTCGCCCAGCCCCAAAGGGGGGCGAGCATAGGAAGTCCTTTGTGTGAGCTGATCCTCTCGGCCCCGGTTCCAGAGGGGTTCGGAAGGTTGGAGATGTCTCACTACTCCGGCACGGATGACCCCGTCCTGCACCTGCAGTGGTTTGAGGATATGGTCTCCATTAGGTCCATAACAGACGCTTTCAAGTGTCGACTCTTCGTGACAACTCTGAAAGACAAGGCTAGAGATTGGTTCCACCAGCTCCCTGCGGGATCCATCTATGCCTTCGAAGACTTACGCCGAGTTTTCCTGCTTCTCTTCTCGACGTCAAGGAAGAGGAAGAAAGATGCCGAAGCACTTTTCAAGATCAAGCAAGAGCCAGAGGAGTCGCTGGCTCACTATCTGGAACGGTTCAGGGAGGAGGTTCTCCTCGTCCAAGAAGTGCCCGGGTATACCCTCAAGCCCTCCTTCACATTGGGGCTGCGGGAGGGCTTCTTCAAGATGGACCTCAAGAGAAGAGCTCCTTTGTCCTTTGAAGAGTTGATGGAAAGGGTGGCAGAAGAAGTCGAGAGTGAGGAGGCCAACCCGGAGTTCGCGAGAAGGCTGGCCAAGCTGAGCGAGCCAGAGGCAATGCAGCAGGGGGGAAGAGTAGGGGCTCCCAAGAGAAAGTTTGACCAAGAGGAAGACAACTTCCAGGAAGAGCGGGTTGACCTCCCTAGGTGGGGGCAGAGGCCAAGGGCATCCCCTCCACCGCCTCAACAGACCATGGCGATTGGCTGGGAAAAAAGGAGGAGAGTCAGAAAAGCAGGAAGAAGAGGAAGAGGGGGTAGGGTGGAGTTACCCTATTGTGACCTCCACGATGAGGAAGGCCACGCGACGACCACCTGCCCTGAGTTCTTGGAATTGAAGGAAGCAAGGGGTTTGGTGCAGCAACAACAACCAAATGGGAACGCGGGAGATCACCCTCAGCAGTAGGAGACCAAGTTTGTCTAAGTACTTAGTTTCTTCTCTCCACCCTTAAGTTCATCTAGCGTGGTTGTTTACTTAGTTTTTTCTTGCATGTAATGTGATGATTAATGTAGTGAAAGTTTTTCAAGTACTTAGTCCCGATGCTGGCTCGCTGACCAGGCTCCCATCAAGCTGGCAGGTCCGAGGATCGCTCGGTGGCAGGAAAGTCCCAAGTACTTGTTGGAACACGGTCTTCCACATCTCCTAAGTTTGAGAGTAACAAATCCTATGTGTATTGATCTTGTGTGTTTAAGTGTGCAAGAAATCAAAGTCCACATGACTCAAGGATAGTTGCCCCCAAAATTGAGGCCAAAATTCGAAGAGGCTCACTAGCGCCGGCGGTAGCGATAGCGCCCGGCGCTAGCGTTGAATCTGCGCGATTCCGGCATCGTTTTTAGAAGGAGCTAGCGCCCGGCGTTAGCTACTAGCGCCGGCGGGTAGCATGGCGCACAAGAGGCATGGAGAAATATGTTGTCTCGGATTGAAGATCGCACCACGCAAAATGTTACTTAATCTGGGATAACGCCGGCGGTAGCTACTAGCGCTGGCGGGTAGCATGTCGCATAAGAGGCATAGAGCAAAATGTTGCCTCGGATTGAAGATCCTGTCGCGCAAATTGTTTCTTAATCCGGGCTAGCGCCGACGGTAGCGCTAGCGCAGGCGGTAGCGCTTGGGCAATAAAAGGACCCCCCTCTCCTCTTGTTTTCGTACACAAATTGCATACACCTCAGAGAGAGAGTACTAGAATTCCAGAGGCCTATCTTGGCCGAAATTTGAGGTCCCGACGAAGCTCTGCCAACTTCTGAAGGAGGATTCCATCACGCCGAAGCCAAACGAAGTCCGCTTCGACAAACACTGATTCTACAGCGGGTCTTCGCCTCCATATTCAGAAGTTCATCTTAAGGGAAGTTTTATTATTGTTGTAATTTCAGTTTAGTTCTCTTTTTCTTGTAAACGGTTTGTTAATTCGCCTCGTGTTGGCGACTAGGTCTGGGGTAGGACTTAGGGCTGAAAATCGCCTTGTGTTGGCGACTAGATCTAGGGTATAGATCTAGGGGGTGCTCGAGGCCTTTCTGGGGATAGATTGGCTAGAGCGGCTTGAGGCCGTATCTGGGGAGAGATCGGCTAAAGCCAACCGGTTCGTGGGGATACGAGTCGGTATAGAAAACGAAAAAGAACTATAATTATTCGCCTCGATTTCTAGCGTCATAGAAATCCATTTTTGTAATCAATTTTATTAATAGTAAACATGTCTCTATTTTTGTAATAAAATTGATTTTGTTCTTCATTCATCTAAATTGTTTATTATCCTTTTTTTCATCATAAATCAATTTAGATCGCTATTCAAAAATATTACTTTAGTCTTGCAATAATTCAAAAGTTTTCTAAATATTTACTTAAGTTTTTGAAAACCCTTATTCACCCCCCCTCTAAGGGCGCCGACCGATCCAACAAGTGGTATCAGAGTGGTTTTATTCCAATCGGCTTAACAACCGGGAATAATGGCGTCTCATGATCTCGCTTCAACTAGTGGGGCAAATTTCTGTGAAGATGAAATATCACATAAACCACCCTTGTTTGAAGGAACAAATTATAAAGGATGGAAAATTTTAATGGAAAAATTTATTAAAACTTTAGACATCGAAATATGGAACTTAGCAATTATAAGACGAGCGGATGAATCGAATAAAAAAGAACGTCAGCTAAATGCCAAAGCCAAACACTATTTATTTTGTGCACTATCTAATGAAATTTTCAAATTCATATATTGCTTTTCTAGTGCATACAAAATATGGCGCTTTCTTGAAGAAATGTATGATCTTTCTCTCGCAGGTATGGAACAAACACAGGAGGAAAAGAACATACAAGCATCCATTATCATTCAAGAAGATCTCTCTCGGAGCAAAGCCATGGAGAATATTGAAATAGAAAAGGAGAACAATACACCAAGAGAAAAAGAAGAAGAAATCTTACTTTTGGAAGAGGAGTGCCAAGAAGAAGACAAAGGAACAATATGTTCAAATCCTCCCTCATCCAAAAGCAATGTAAGGAAATCAAATTTTATCTTTTGTACTTCTATCTCTTCATTACAATTGTTACAAAATACTAGGCACAAAATTGAGAAATTAAAGAATGCTAATAAACTATTGCGCTTAGAAAATAAAAATTTAAAAGCAAAAGTTAAAGAAGTATCAAAATCTGATTTATCTAGCTTTACTCATGTCACTTCAATTGAAAATACAAAACCTTGTCTTGATTGCAATAATATTAAAGAAAAATTTAAGGAACTTGAAAAAGAAATTATTTTTGTAAAAGAACAAAATGAAAAATTACATTTAGAAAATTCATCTTTGATAAATGATTGTGCTAAGTGTAAAGAATATAAAATTGAAATTAAAGAGATGGATGAAACATTTGATGAATATAGAAACAACTATCAAGATCATATTGATTCAATTGTTACCACTCTCAAAAATAGCACAATAAATTATAATAAAGCTAGACATAATTTAAAAATCAAGAATGATGAACTAAAATCAAAAATCAACTTGCTTAAGGAAATCATTAAGAAAAACGCTCAAAACATTCATTCACAATCTCAAGGTATATCTAAAAGCAAGTTGAATATAATTTCTCAAAATGTTGATAAATCCAACAAAGGAAATAAAGAATATCAAATTCTTGAAAATAAAATTCCAAATCATTATCATTTACAAAATAACCACTCTCCCAACATAAATTTAAAGATAAACAAATTTCCTTTAAAGAATGTTTTGCAAAATCATCATGGAAATTTGATAAATAAGAATAATATTAAACCAATGTTTGAATGGAGGCCAAAGTTAAAGATGAAACACAAACTCAAATCAAAAGGGCCCATTCAATCACATCTCCTCAAAAGCAAACACGATGCATTTGGGTACCCAAAGCAACCGTCACACCTGGTCCTCTTTGGATACCTAAATCTCTTATTCATTAGTATCCCATCATTTGCATGAAGTAGAGATCAATTAAAAATGAAATATCATTTCTCTATTTCATGATATACTTAAATTTCTTTTTTGTTTATTTTCTTTTGCTGTTTTTAAACTATCATGCTGTGATCACTTTATATATTTTGTGATATGACTTTCATAAATTAAAACCATAATTCATAAATGAATCAAATTGAATAAAATTAAATAAAAGTTATATCATTTCTTTTTAGTGATCTACTTATCCTTTTTACTTTTACCTTTCTAAATCCATTACCTTTAAAATGTCTTGAACTATCATCACAAATTGTATATCAAAATTATTATCAAGACTAATAATATTATTTTAGAGAATGGATTTAAATGGTTTATTAAAGGGCTTAGCCTAAAAAGTAAAATTCGAAATGTGTTGATCTTGTTTTATTGACTATGATAGCACTTATATTGAAGAAAAATATTCTTCACAAAATGCATGATTAATATTATTATATTCATTGCTTCTAAATATCTTATACTATCCATATGAATCAAACTCTAAAGTTGCTATAAGATATTTCAAATTAAATCCGGTTACTAGATTTTTAGCCTTCACCAACAAGTGGATAAAATTCTGAATTTGCTATGAGATATTTATCTAAATTAAAAAGAAAAACACATAAGACATATTGAAAGATTAATTGTCATAAATATTGATGCCATACGCACCACCATGATCTATTGATATCTTTTGCTAAAACTTTCTAAAATCATAATTCATATCAAGAATCATCTATCACATTTTATATAATGACAATTGGTATTATAATTGCTTACTATGGTTGGTATATTATGTGTGTATTGTGATTTATTTCTAGTTTAGACCTTTGAATCATTTTGATATCAAATCAAATAGAATTGTCACTCCATTCTAGGTCTCTAAGTTGAAACACAATCAAAACTTGGTATAACATTAATCTCAAATTTATCATTCTAACATTGCCACCTAAAGAATATTTGTGTCTATGTTAGGCTTTATTTGTTTACCAAGATATACAGGCTGGGTATTCTCATCTAGGGCTTATTCATAGTATGATTGTGCATGAATATTATTGTTAATCTCTAAAATCATGCATATTTGATTTGTTCAAACATGATATCTTGGGTTTTCATTTCCTATTTTTTCAAGTTATAAGCACAAGTCTTTAGAAAAGTCAAAATGAAAACATAAGTAAAATATATCTCATGCAATGATTATTTTGTCAAGTATATAAGAAATCGCTAACGTTTCATGCAATTTGGACCATCCAAAACATCTCTTAAAAATCTGCAACTTCAGCATGGAACTACTATTGGGACACTTAGGCTTCATTTGGCGCAGCGGGGGCGGGCGGAGACGGCGGGTCCAAACGCGGTTTTGGAACCGGATGGGGGTAGCGGGGGGTGGAGACGGAGCGTTTCCTCCTTTCCGAGGTTCCAAACGACGCAAACGCCGCCGGAGGGGCATTTGTTTTGCCGCCTTCCGGCGGCGTTTGCCCCAAACGGGGCGGCAAAACGCCGCCCCAAACGAAGCCTTAATCAAGTTCAAGCATCAAAATTTTCAAAACCCTAAAAAATCACTTACTGTTTCCCGCGCTAGCGTCGAGGTTCATTTTTCTATATTTTTTAAATTTCTAAAAATCCCTTAAAATATATAAATCTATATTTTCTACTTAGTTTTGCACTTCTGTTTTTTTTTATTTTTTGAAAAATCAAATACAAAACTACAAAAACCAAAATTACAAAAAATATGTTTTGTTTTTTCGCTTGGGTTGTTTCCTTTATTTAAAGTTCATCGTTATGCAAAAAACAAATATAAAAATTACAAAAGCAAAAATTACAAAAATATGCTTTTATTTGTAAAAATCAACTGCAAAAATATAAAACAAAACAAAAACAAGTATCAAAATTATTCTTCTAAACTTAACTTTTCTATGTATCTTGCGAAAGGGTGATTTGGGCTATCATCCCTGTACAACCCTCATTCTCCGAGGTAGGCCCATTCAAAGCCACGTAGGCTGAAGTCAAGGTCAAAGGGTCAGCACAGGAGCCGGCAAGTCCAAGACACAAGGCAACTCAGCCAGCAGGAGCAAGAGGCGAGCTGGGCGAGCAAGAGGCGAGTATGGCGAGCAAGGGGCGAGTATGGCGAGCAAGGGGCAAGCAGAGGCGGAGCTTGGGCGAGTATCTCGCGAGCTTGGGCGAGTATCTCGCGAGTATGGGCGAGTATCTCGCGAGTATGGGCGAGTACCTCGCGAGTATGGGCGAGTATCTCACGAGTATGGGCGAGTAGCCCTTGTAACTCGCGAGCAGAGGCAGTATACTCGCCTGTACCCCCCCCCCCCCCTAGGATTTCTCTATAAATAGACCCCCAGGGGTACTAGAAATGGCACTTTTGGAAGCGGTGGAGGTCCCCCCAAGTTGGATACTCGCCAAATCCATGCCCGTCTAGTACCTCGCCCAGCTTTTGGTTGCGGAGGGGAAGTTTCTCCCAAACTTCCGGGTATGTGGTGGGACCTCCCTGCTGGAGCACCTGGGGTGTGCTTAGTCATTTTCTCTCTCCTATTTTAGCTATCAGAGCCGTGGAGTTGGACCGCAGGATCAGTAACCTCGGGCTGCATTGATCCGAATCTTGAGGTCAGGATTTTCCTGGCGTCAACACTTTGGTGCGGTGAGCGTGGATCGTAGTCGGAGAAGGAAAGTTCAGCAGGAAGCCGAGATGGTCGTAGGTGGCGACCATGAAGGGGTAGTCGGCAACTCGGCCGCGAGTGGCGATTTCGTGACGCTAGCGGTTCTGGAAGCCTTCGCGCAGCGTATGGAGGGAGCCTTCGCACAGCGCATGGAGGGGATCTTGCAAACAGCGCTTCAGACGCGCGCCGAGGTCACTGCGACCTCGCCGCATCGCCCAGTTCCATCCGAGGGAGGGAGTCCCCCCCGGCGAGCAGGAAAAGAGCACGTGGAAGATGAAACCGAGCGACCAAGGAGGTCGCAATTCTACCAGCCAACCTCGCAAGGTATTCGCTTCCGCGAGCCAGGCGAGCAGGCGAGGTACCAGGATACTCGCCCATATGGTATCCTGGGAATATGCGCTTCAGACGCGCACCGAGGTCACTGCGACCTCGCCGCATCGCCCAGTTCCATCCGAGGGAGGGAGTCCCCCCCGGCGAGCAGGAAAAGAGCACGTGGAAGATGAAACCGAGCGACCAAGGAGGTCGCAGTTCTACCAGCCAACCTCGCAAGGTATTCGCTTCCGCGAGCCAGGCGAGCAGGAGAGGTACCAGGATACTCGCCCATATGGCGAGTATGGAGGTGATACTCGCCAGGTTGAGGATCGTCGCCGGGCAGGAGGGAGGAGCCCCTTCTGCGAGGAGATTCTCGCCGCGCCAGTGCCAGAGGGGTTCAGGGACCCTGCCTTGAACTACTATTCAGGGAAGGAGGACCCCGTCAGGCACATCCAATGGTTCGAGGATATAGTCTCTATCCGAACCATGTCGGACGCCTTCAAGTGCAGGTTGTTTGCCATTACCTTCCGCGCAAAGGCCTGGGACTGGTTCCATCAGTTGCCCGCAGGCTCAATCTACTACTTCGAAGACCTGTGTCGTGGGCTGACGACCCGGTTCGACACGGCACGGAAGCTAAAGAAGGAGGCCACGGCCCTGTTCTACCTCGTGCAAAAGCCAGATGAGGCACTGGGACCTTATATCGAGCGCTTCCAGGAGGAGGTTCTGCAAATCCAGGAGGTGGATAGCAACATCCTGTTGCTGGCCCTGACATTCGGCATCAGTCAAGGCCTCTTCAAGTTGGAGCTCAGCGAGAACCCTCCCTACTCCTACGACAACCTCATTCAGAGGGCCAATAAATTTGTCCGGGGAGAAGCCTCCAACCCTGACTTCTTGGCAAGGTTGGCGCGGGTGACCAGAGGCGATCGTGGAGAGAGGGATGAGATCCCTGGAAAAAGGAAGAGGGAGGAGCCCCGAAGGGAGGAAAGGAAGTGGCCGGAGCGGCAAGAGGAGAAGAAGGAGGAGGAGCTCAGGAAGAAAGAAACCGGGAGGATCGTGGAGAGAAGGCCCGTCGAGTCCCCTGAGCGTCAGGAGGAGGGAAGACGCTACCAGGTCCCCATCAATCGGCCACCTTGGAGGCCGGCTGGACGGCACCAGCGTCAGGACCCAAGGGGGAGATCCCCAGAGAGAAGGCCCTTTCGCCAACCAGAGAGGCGTCAGGAAAGGAGGAGGGATGAAGCAATGGCAGTAGCCGGGCGAGGCCGCCGTCAAGGAAGGAAGAAGCCGAAGCCTAGGAGGCGTCAAGCAGAAGAAGTTCCTCTCTACTGCGACTTCCACCAGGTGGGGGGACATGCCATGGCTGCCTGCCCAGACTTTTGGGAAGCCCGGAGGAGGTTGGCAGCAGGAGAAGCTGGAGGAGAGCAGAGGAGGATGGAGGCCCCTGCCGAGCCACAGGCAGGGCAGGCTGCAGTCGTTCGCAGGAGGAACGAGGATCGGATCGACCAGGGAGGTCGGGGAGACCTGGGCCAGGGAGGTCGAGTTGGAGTAATCCATGGGGGAGCAGGGCTGGAAGCTTCCCGCAAGGGAAGCCTCCATCAGATCTACCGCAGGAGTGTCGCCTCGACCTCACAAGCACCGCCCCCGATAGAGGAGATTACCTTTTCCGAGGAGGACATGCTAGGGAACGCGAATCCCTTCCATGATGCCCTCGTGATTCAAGCCGCAGTGGAGGACTTCACCGTTGATCGAATTCTGATCGACAACGGTAGCTCTGTAAACGTCATCTTCAAGGGGACGTTTGACGGACTGGGAGTCGAAGCTGCCAGAGTTCGAGCATCAGATGGTCCCCTCTTCGGCTTCTCCGGAGAGAAGAAGGAGGTGGAAGGAGGAGCAGATCTCCTGGTAACACTTGGTGGCACCTCCATCGGCTGTCGATTTGTTATCGTCGACGCCCCGAGCTGCTACAGGGCTATCTTTGGGAGGCCGCTTCTCAACGCCTTCAAAGCCGTCCCATCCTCCTACCATCAGTGCTTGAAGTACTGTAAAGGAGACGTCCAGGTGAGGATCAGGAGCGATCCAAGAGCCGCTAGGGAGTGCTATCTTAGCGCCGTCAGTACCATCAGCTGGATGGCTGACGCAGAAGAGTTCGGAAGAGTGCTGGAGAGCCCGGCCAGGCTGGAAGTGGCTGAAGAGGTCGAGGAGATCGAGGTACTCTCTGCAGCGGGAGTGCCGGGGCTGCTGAAGATTGGCGGGTCGCTGAAGACCGAAGAGAAGATCGAGATGGCGGCGTGTCTGCAAAAGAACGTCGACATCTTTGCTTGGAGCGCAGCCGAGATGCCAGGAGTCGACCCTGAGGTTGCGTGTCATCGCCTCAACCTGGATCCCACTGTCCAGCCCGTCCGCCAGAAGAAAAGGAGAACCGCCACCATCCTCGCCAAGCCAATTAGGGAGGAGGTTAAAAAACTGCTCGATGCAGGGTTTGTGTCAGAGATCCAGTATCCAGGCTGGGTCTCCAATGTTGTAATGGTGGCAAAGGCGGGGGGAAGCTGGAGAATGTGTGTGGATTTTTCCTTAATGAATAAAAGCTGCCCGAAGGATTGTTATCCCTTGCCTCGAATCGACGCGCTGGTTGATTCGGCCGTCGGTTTTTTCTGTGATGAGTTTCCTTGATGTGTTTTCAGGATATCACCAGATTCGGATGCATCCCCCCGATTGCCGCGATGTCTCCTTCATCACCGATGATGGCTGCTACAGCTTCAAGATGATGCCCTTCGGTTTGAAGAATGCAGGAGCTACCTATCAACGGATGATGGACCATGTTTTCAAAGAGCAAAAGGGGAGGAACCTGGAAGTGCATGTGGACGATCTCTTGATCAAAAGCAAGAGTGTCCAGGAACACATAGCCGATCTGGTAGAGACCTTCGCGACGCTAAGAAGATTCAAAATAAGGCTCAATCCGACGAAGTGCGTCTTCGGAGCAGGCAGGGGAAAGTTCCTGGGACATCTCCTTACCTCGGAGGGAGTAGAGCCTAACCCCGACAAGGTTAAGGCGATCCTGGAGATGCCATCCCCAAAGACGATGAAGGAAGTCCAAAGGTTGACAGGAAGGCTGGCGGGTCTTAGCCGCTTCCTCTCTAAAGCCGGAGAGAAATGCTCTCCATTCTTCAAGACGCTCCGTAAAGCGAAAAGCTTCGAGTGGTCCGAAGGATGTGAGATGGCGTTCGGAAAGCTGAAGGAGCAGTTGACTCAGACACCTCTCCTCCAGAGCCGAAGGAAGGCGAAGACCTGCTCGTCTACCTGGGAGTAGGAGCAGAGGCGGTGAGCTCCGTTTTGGTCCGAGAAGAAGGGAAGAGGCAGCTACCTATCTACTACGTCAGCCGGGTGCTAAAAAAGGCGGAGTTGAAGTACCCAATCCTGGAGAAGCTTGCCTTCGCCTTGGTGGTGTCGGCACGAAAGCTCCGGCCTTATTTTCAGGCTCACTCCATCAGAGTGGTGACTGATCATCCTCTCCGCAATGTCGTAGAGGGAGTGGAGCATTCAGGGAGGTTGGCGAAATGGTCGGTAGAACTCAGCGAGTTCGACATTTCCTTCTCTCCCCGAGTAGCGATCAAGGCCCAGGCAGTAGCAGACTTCTTGGCTGACTTCTCGGTGGAAGCGGAGCCAGGAGAAGAGGTGCTCAATCCCATTCCTTGGAAGTTGTTTGTTGATGGAGCTTCGAGCAAAAGCTCTGTGGGGGTGGGCATCGTGCTCGTCAGCCCACAGGGAACAAGGATCGAGCAAGCCGTCGAGATCCTCTTCCCCGTCACAAAACAACCAGGCAGAGTATGAGGCCATAGTGGCAGGCTTATGCCTTGCCAAGGAGCTGGGGATCCGTGATGTCCGGGCTTTCACGACTCAATGGTGGTCGCGTCGCAGATTCGAGGCGAGTTCGAGGTGCGCGACACCATCCTGCAGAAGTACCTGGTAAAAGTAAAAGGACTGATTGGAGGCTTCCAGTCTTTCTTCGTCGAACATGTGCCAAGAGAGGAGAACTCGGCAGCAGATCGCCTCGCCAAGTACGGGCCGAGGGCTGGAGGAACTATCACAGAGCTTTTCCACCCATCCATTGAAGAGGGAGAGATAATGGAAATCGAGCAACGCCCCTCATGGATGGATCCCTTTGTAACCTTCCTGACAGCGACCAGCTTCCGGCGAACGGAGGGGATCAGCGAGGATTTCGGTACAAAGCGGCATACTACCTCCTGCAAGATGGGGAGCTGTACCGCAAGACCATCTCGGGCCCCCTGGCCAGATGTGTTTCCGAAGGACCAAGTACCCCGAGTGTTGGAAGAGATCCACTCGGGAGAGTGTGGAAGTCATTCTGGGACTCGCACTTTGGAGCAGAGGATATTGCGGCATGGTTACTTCTGGCCTACTATCCGGAAGGATGCTGAGATCTTCTCGAAGAAGTGCTAGAAGTGCCAGCTCTTCGCCCCCCTTCAGTTGCAGCCTGGCCCAGCAGCTCCGATCGATCATCTCCCCATAGGTCGTTCGCCATCTGGGGGATGGACTTGATCGGCCCTTTCCCTCAAGCCCAGTGGACAACGAAAGTTCGTTCTCGTCATGATCGACTACTTCTCCAAGTGGATCGAGGCCAAAGCCCTGGCCAAGACCACCTCTCAAGTCGTGAAGAACTTCATTTGGGGAGAGATCGTCTGCAGATTCGGGATCCCTCTCGCCATCATCACCGACAATGGTCCCAGTTCGCCAGCTTAGAACTGGAAGACTTTTGCAGGCAGCTAGGAACCGACCTTCGGTTCGCCTCCGTACATCACCCAAGGAGCAATGGCCAAGTGGAGGCCGCCAACAAATTGATCATCAACCTACTAAAGAAGAAGGTGGAGAACCTAAGAGGTAGCTGGGCGGACCAGCTCCCCTCGGTCCTGTGGGCTCTGAGGACCACTCCCAGCTCAGCCACAGGGGAAACGCCGTTCAAACTCTCTCACGGGTCGGAAGCTCTCATTCCAGTAGAGTTCGAAGTCAGAAGCCCACGGGTGATAGCTGCGGAGGTCGGAAGCGAAGAATGGCGACTAGAGAATGAAGAGGTTCAAAAGTTATCTCTCGACTACATCGAGGAACTCCGAGATTTAGCTTCAGCCAGGCAAGAGGAGATCAAGCGCCGGATGGCAAAGCATTTTGACAAAAATGTTCGCCTCAAACAATTCCAAGCAGGTGATCTGGTCCTGAAAAAGGTGGACGCAGCAGGAAGGTCTGCGGCCGTCGGGAAGCTCAACCCGAACTGGGAAGGACCTTTCATCATCCAGGAAGCACTCCTAACAGGAGGATACCACTTGCAGAACTAGGAAGGCGAGCTGCTAGGGAGCACCTGGAGACGGCGATGACCTGAAAAGGTTTTATCCCTGAGGGGGAATGTGTGTACCCCATCCTTGTAAATTCATTTCTTTGAATAAAATCTGCATCTCCCTGAAACATGGGAGAAGGCAGCTTCTTTCGCATCAACAAAGTTTTCATAATGAAGAAATCAGGTGAAGTCAATCTCCACGCTAGGTTGGAAAATGAGCCTCCGACTTAACCCTCGTAAAAACTCAGAACGGATGATGGGACAGTGCCTCGGGTGTGCGTTCCCTTAAGGACCAAGCCTCTGCAATGACGGCCGAGATCAGCTCCCCCCTTGCATGTTGGCCGCGGTTCCCACCGACTGCATTTCTCGTCCGACTGTAGAGATTACCGGGAAGAAGTCTGGACGCCGACCTTCGATTCGGCGAATGAATGATCGATTTCACTAGCTCAGGGGACCCTTGAAAAAAGGCGTCGTGTACCCTTGAAAGCTGAAAAGCTCGCAGCAAAGCATTTCCTTTTCTAAATTACTGTGTTAGATCATATGAGTTGTTGTGCCTAAAGTGTGCTTAACTCCCTGCTAAACTCGTGGAGCAACAGGAAGCAGGTCCGATCCACATCCAGCATCCAAGTAGGAGGGAGGCCTCGGGATGTTGTATCCCCTTGGATCTCCCCGACTGCCACTCCCTGCTTGACGTCGTCCTACATCGACATTCGCCGCGCAGGTTGGAAGAAGAGCCTCCGACTTGACCCTTGTAAAAACTCAGAGCGGATGATGGGACAGTGCCTCGGGTGTGCGTTCCCTTAAGACCAAGCCTCTGCAATGACGGCCGAGATCAGCTCCCCCTTGCATGTTGGCCGCGGTTCCCACCGACTGCATTTCTCGTCCGGCTGTAGAAATTACTAGGGTAAAGTCTGGAAGTCGATACTCCAACTTGAGACGAGGAGGAGACCCAACTCGACCGACCCAAAAGACAAAGGCATCCAAGCATCCAAGTGATAGGATGAAGGCTCCTGGGTGTTGTGCCCCTGTGGGATCGACCGACGGCCTTTCCTTACTTGACGTCGGCCTTTTGAAGGCAGCAAGCATCCAAGTTATAGGATGAAAGGCCCTGGGAGTTGTGTCCCCGTGGGACCTGCCCGGCTACCATTCCTTACTTGGCGTCATTCTCCGTCGACATCAGGTTTTAGAGTAGGAGGGAGGTCCCGGGATGATATTCCCCCAGGGCTCCCCGACTGCTAAACCTTACTCCTTCCTTCCCTT